>OY728161.1:841845003-844501253 GCA_963277665.1 Viscum album
GTACAAACCAATAATGCACTTTCAGAAATGTGGTTGTCCTTCTCATGTAATGGTTGGGTCGAATTGGTTTGTTTCATTAAAAATTCTAATTAGATAAAGTTTATATGTGATAGTTAGTGTAATGTTAGAACTAGGACCATTGGTAGTCAATAGGTAAGAATGGGGAAGCTCTTGGATAGATCTTCTTCATATTGAATCTCATGTTACAATGTGTATTTTGAGATTGTTTTTTTATTCTGTGTATGGGTGATTTTAATGATATATTGAGGTATTTCTTTGGTGGGATTGAGCCTCGGGGTGAAATCAATAGCTATATTGATTTTTTTAGTGAAAATAGGGATTCTTGGAGAAGGGAAATTGTTAGTGTTCATAGTGAGTGGTGCTTATGCACAACTTTTGCAACAATTTATGGAAACTCTAAGGATGTTCACATGGTTGGAACATAGTTTTGAAAAATGTGTATCTAAATACAGAATAGTGGGGAATAATTGAGTTGTTTTTATGTTTACCCACCTTTTTCAATAGGATTTTTCATTAATACATGTGCTATATTTTAATCCCCATTATAGGAGTTTATTTTTGTTCATTATATTTCCTTTGAGACTAAATTGTTCTTGATGGAGTTGGTGTTATTTTTTCATATTGATGATGCCTCCTAGAAAGACCTCATCAAGACATAGTGCGGGTAATGTGAAGAATGAATCACATGAAAAACCTTCTCATGATCCAAATTTGGTTTAGTTAGAGATTCAAATGATATAATCCTTATGTTAAGTGTGTGGTTGATATAAAAACAAGATGGTGAACTATAATGAGAGGTATATGAGGAAAATTCAACTGATATTACATTGTGACATGGCACCTAGCGATCCCAAGGAGTGATAGGATCAAATAAAGTTGATAATTGAGTTTCTAAATACCCCGTATACCATTAATGTGTTATTTTACAGCTATGTGTTAATTGTAATGGGTATAAAGTAGTGGGATTTTATGGTTCTTTTGAAGAGGCACGAATTTCTCACATAGCCCACATTCACGGTGGGTTACAATAATAAATTCTACATCGAGGCCTTGGAGGAAACAATGCCCACGAGTTCATCATGTTGGATCAAGGGGATGCTTATGTGATGGATTATTATTCCCATTTTACCATGTTGATGCATGATTCTTTAGGTCTCCTTATAAACAGATACCCATAAAACTATCATTTTGAGATGTGTTTTAGGCTAGAGATTAGTTAATTTCTTATTCTCCATTGTATACCGATTTATTCTAGGGTGGATGACAAGAAATTTATAAAAGTGGAATATTTGACTAGTGGGAAAGGTATTAGTGGGAGGAAGAAAAATTTATTCATCATGGATGAAGTGGAAGAATGATATAACTTATTAGGGAAGTGGAAAGAGTGTCCAACATTTATCAAACTTAGCTCATGTAGCTCCTTCAAGGTGTAATGAGGGAATTTGTTACCAATGCGGGATGGGTGGACCCACAATGATTAATTTCAATGAGACTATAAGGTGTTCCACAACTATGGATGGCTAGGTCACCTAGAGTGCTTCTTTCAGTTTTGTTCTATGGGGGAATGTTATGGGATACACATTTTAAAAAGACTATTAGATGTAGTCAAGGGCTTGTAGGGGTGGATGATCTCACCCTAATGGTATGGGTGTTTCTCACTAGGGTAAGAAAACATAGGGAATGTATGAGATACGACATCTCCAGGTAGTGCATGTTATACCATAGGACCCAGATTTGGGTTAGAAACCACTAGAGATGTAATTTTTTATTATATATTCCAAAGAAACAATTTTATTTGACACAACCACATACCATTATTTCATTTAATTTAAACTGATGGATTATTTGTGTTTGGGAGTTGGGTTTATGACATTTATAATGTATTTTATATCATCATTGGTTAGAAATAATGATTAGTGTTTTAAATTCCTCAGGTCCCATGTTTAATTAGATTATATATAATAAAGATATGACTTGCCTATTTTGGACCTAGTTGTTTTTAACCTTATCATTAGAATGAATTGGTTGATCATCTTCATCATGATAGTCAACTTCTATTTTCATAGGGTCCAGCTCCTTACTCATGATAGTAGCACTCACATCTTTCATGTTGAGTGGGATCCATTATCCCAGAGGGGAGGAACATCTGTTTCAATGTTGGGGTTCATCTCATGCTAGTTGTCCAAATTATTTCTAATTGTCTATTATCAAGTTTATATGGGTTAACTTCCAGTGGTTAGGTATAGGTACCCTAATGTGTTTCATTTTTAGGATTTCATACATAGTTTTAAGTTGATTTTACTATCAATCTACTCCCTGATATGATCTTGATATCCCTTCATTCCTATAAGATAGATATTGAATAAATGAAAGAGATAATGGATTAGTTAATGGATATTCAGGAAAATGATTTATCCATGCCAATGTGTCACTTCAGGATTCTCCTTAGTTATTTGTAGAGTATGGGTTCTATTAAATTTTCATAGACTATTACTAGATTAAATTAATGTCCTTGAAAAATAAATTCTCACTTCTGAGAATTCAATACCTATAAAATTAAGCCATGGTATCTCATTGGTTTTCTAAGATAAAAATGAGATTTTGGAACCACCAGTTGATGTATTGGGAAGGGTATGTTCCAAATTTTTCTTTGGAAGCCATTATGAAATTTTTTAACATTTATATTCTATATTTGGTTTTACCATTAATCAATTAGTATTTAGTTCATTAATGAATTTAATCTTCCAGCACATTTTGGACCACATGACGGTCATGTTTTCTGATATAATATTGGATTACTCCAAGATGTGAGGGGAGAATTCAGACTATATGGGATCATTTTGGGTATTTTGAGGGAGAAAATTCTATATGTAATGATGTCTAAGTTCATGTTTTGGATCCAGTAGGTCAATTATTTTGTCCATGTGATTTATAATGAATGATTTTTAGTATTTCCATAGAATCATCAGGTAGTCATGTATTGTGTTCCCTAAATAAAATTTTGAGTTCAGTATCATTCTAGGATTGACTAGTTATTATAGACGTTTTGTCCAAGACATATCTAGCCTTGCAGCTCCCTTGATGACTTCAACTCAGAAATGGGGGATGTTTGATTGGGATGAGAAGAGTTATAGTGCTTTTGATTACTTTCAAACCCATTTTAAATACACATTATGTTTTATTATTTATAATATTGAGATATAATATTCAATGTACTCTAACACATCAGGTGCTGGTTTGGGGTGTGTGATAATACAGAATGATAATTTCTTGGAATATGGCATGCAATATATATGCCCATGTGAGTGGAATTATGACACAAACGACATAGAATTGGTTTTTTAATGCATTAATTATTTTCATGGAGACATTACCTCTTTAGAGAGAATTATTAAGTGATTTTAGATCATGGGATCTAAATGATTATTTTCACATTGACGTGTATGAATATCAATAAAATTCACTAAGAGGAATATCATCATAACATTGTAATAAATAATATGTATCCTCCCAGGAAGGGGAAGATGGTCTCAAAATCTTTTAGTTGGAATCAACTATTTCATCCTATTTTATAATCACTGGATGAGTGGGGCTTGATGATTTTTTCTGTTGATGTGGACCAAAAAGTTTAGGATGATGGAGAGAGGTTATTATTATCTAGCGTGTAGGGAACACCCACTATCATAAATCAGTTTAATAGTCAATAGGTATCTAACCATGAGTTTCATTAAATTGAAATTATTTTAAATGGTGTTGAGAGCTTTAGTGAGTGGTCTAGATATCCTAATTGTTCACTCCTTTTTTATAAATTATTAGAGGTTCCTTTGAGATTGATGTAGGTTTTCTGCATGGGTTGAATTATTCTACTTAGTCCATTCACTACAGGTAAACTAAGATGTTTTATAACTTGAGATATTCATATAGGTGACCGGATAATAGATGTGTAATGATGGACTATGTCTCGTGGTGATTTACTTACTAGAGGACAATGCCGAAAATAAAATATCAGTCAGGTCATTTCAACCACATCTCATTCTAGTGGGGATGTGGGATGAAGTATTTAAATATTTCTAGATAATACTACCTCATACTCAATGCAAGATAGATGATATATATGTTATTTTTGTTATTTTTATGTTATCATCCAACTTTATTAAAATAAATGATTCTATAATGGTACATGACCACAAACACATGATTTTTCAATGGGTTATTTGGATTCATGGAGTTCCATTAACAATAGTTTTGGACTGGGATTTCTATTACACTTCCTAATCTTGGAAAATTATATATGGGAATTTGGGAACCAAGTGGATGTTTCGAAACACACATATCCCATAGACATATGGTTAGTTTTAATGGACTATATAGACTCTCAAGGATATGTCGTGGGAGTGTGTTCCTGATTTCGTATATTCATGTGAAATAAAACATCCATTGGTAACGTTTTCATATTGAAACATTTATCAAACCTTAATAAAGAATATCCCATTTGATGGGTTATATATGTATCCATGCCAGTCACTATTGTGTTCTGATGAGGTGGTAGAACGTTCCCAAGTGGTATCGAGTCTCATAAATGGTACGATCGATAAAATGTGATTGGTTTAGAAACAAATACAAATATCTCAAAGTTTATAGAGGTAATATGATAACCATTTTTATTATCTATTCGATTGTTAGGTTAGTTATTAGGTGTTCCTTCATGTAACCATTTGGTAGGGGAACCATTTCTTGGTAAAGAAGGGAATGTTTGAAGCATGATATGTTGGGTTGTTTCATGTTATGGAACCTCTTGGGAACCTAGCTTATCGGTTGAAGTTTCCACCATAGATAACCTTGATTCATGACGTATTTTTCGTTATCTAGTTGTCTAGATACTATCTGGACATATCTCATATGTCCATGTTATAGTATTTAGAGTTTTTTCCAAATACCTAAGGGTTGAAGCAACAACATTGTATTAAGGATCATAAGAAAGAGTTTCCATGTGGTAAGTTTATCTCAATTGTCTATTTAGTTTGGAAGTCTGGAAGCAATATCTATAATACATTGGAGAATGAGGAAAGGTTAAGAAGTAGTGGACATGCATATTTTCTTTTTTAGGAATTCTAATTTCATTCTAGATGAATAAAAAGGCATCTTTGGGGGTTCATTACACCCATCATGTAACCAACATGACAAATTTTGAGTTTTTCCATTGGAATTTTAGATGATATTGGAGTTGTGTGTTAAAAACCCCAGTTTTGGGAAATTTATAACTAGGTGGATGGTTAGCACACCATTTTTCTAATTGTTCATCTAACCGTGGTGGATTCCACTGATCGGGACTTTGGTACTTTCCATGGTTTGTGCATTATTTTTCACAGAATTAACCCCAATAAGAAACTATGCTGCTCATTTTTCGGGTAGACAATAGCTCCACATGGATGTCATAGGGTTTTCCTTACAGTATGTCTAATATGTGCATCCTTCTGAGGTCACATGAAATTTGGTAATTTATCATCTTTCCTCTGTTGATTTTATACACCATTGACCCTCATTTCGCCCATTTATCATGAGAAACTCTCCTTCTTATTATGTAATATTCTCCTCTTTATCCATTTTGAGTTTTTATTATATTAATTGTTATTTGGATTGATGTATGTCAAAATCCTCATGGTTTCTTATTAATTCCCCCTTCTCAATCTTATACTTCCATTTTTATGGAATTATGTGACCCTAAGTTGTAGGGATGATTTATCATAGTGTATAAATGGGGTATTTGGATTTTTTATTTTGGTTTCTATTTGTGACTTATTATTCTACCTATTAAGGGTGGTTATCGTTGAAGGAGATGAAGTCGGAACCAATTCTGAGTAAGGTGTATCTATTTATGGGTGTTTTATATAGATTACCTTTAAATTATTAATCTCATTTGATTTGGATTGTTTAAAATTAAAATTTAAGTGATTTATAATTGATATGTATTCCATGACTGATGTGATTCATGGATTATATTGTAATTTTGGTTGTTTAAATAAGGTTTTCCCAAATATTAAGGATTTTATGCATAAAAAGAGTATTATTAAATAGAGCAAAGTTGTTTTATGGTTTTAGATGGATTTGTAAATTGGTTTTAGAAAGGGTTTTACCTTTTGTAAATATTTCATATAAAATTGGAATGTAGGATTTTGGAAATTGTATTTCATGTGTGGAACTTGATTGTGATTATGTTGGTATGGAGTATCATATGAGGGAACTGGGGTGTGAGAAAGGGGATGTCTGAGGGATATTGAGAGCCTTCAGAGAGGAAGAGCATGAGATATTCCATTTTTTTCCTATAGATCGAGAGATAATTTGGTCATTGAGCTCATATGAAATTTTCTATTTTTATAATGTATTGATATATCCATCTGGTGGTAAGACTATGAGAGCTTCCATTTGGTCTTTGAGAGACGATGAGAGCTGTTGGAGTTAGGATTGGTGAAGACTATGAGATCTTCTATTTTTTATACGTGGATGTCATAATTTATTAAACTAATTTCCATTAAACCATTGATTTTATATACATAAGTCCACTTACTCATGAAATATTGTTTTATATTCATTGTTCATTTGGTTATCCGTGATTTTATTATTCAATTTGTATTACTCCCAATTAAATTTATATGTTTCATTGATGATTATATTCATTCTTGCAATTTTTATGCCTTACTAGATACATTTATCATGTGGTACTATTTGTAATGTTTTCATTGTTTAGTATATTTTTAGAATTTTTATGGAAAACAAGTTTTATTTTAAATGTAAAACCAATGGGATTTTAAAGGATTCTTTGAAAGTGGAATGCTTTCAATGTAGTTTTATTTTAAATGGTTCTTTGAAAATAGTTTATTGGTTTTCATGGGGAAAATCCTTAAATAAAATCATGCTAGTATATTAGTAGGATTTCTTCCTCACACCTTACACATTCTTATGAATGTATGTAGAAATTTATTTCTACGATCTAAGTGAAGATAAGGGAACTATGTACTGAGGTAGAGCTTCTTGATTTTCACAATCCATTTTTTATGGAGGATACACGGTATCACTAGGTTTCTTTATGAGGAGTAATTTTAGAACTTTTTATCTGTTGGGATGTATGTGTAGTCCTTGTTTTTTCTCATACCCATTATTTTGAGTTTTGGTATTTTCATTTGAGATACCACTTATATTTTATGCTATGACATGTTTTTTATATGATGTATATTGTTTGTTATGAAATGTTCTTAGTTTTTATGTCATGCTATGGGAGTTTCATTTTATATTGTTGACATTGATGATATTGGTATAGATATACCATATTATAGAAGATTCATGTTATTTTACCATTGGATAAACTGTTCACAGGAGATAATTGGATGTTCTAGGTGCTTATTTCCTACCATTGGGGATTAGGAATGTGCTTCGACCCATGTAGTGCGTCACAACGAGTGATGGGTTGGGATGACCTGGGATGGTGTGTTACAACCAATAATCTTAATAGTATATTACATCTACAAATATATGAAAATAATCAATAATGTAATAAAGGAGGATCAATTTGAGGGTAATAATTTCAGGAATTTGAAAAAGAAATCCATTATCTACTTATGATTCACAAAGTGGTGTATGTACTCTCAACTTCAAAGCCCCCCATATTTTAATTTGACAAACATTAAATTTCCCACATAGGAAAAAATAAGAGTGATGATCTCATGTTTCAAGTACACATACAAGATTCATTAGTTGATGACATATTCAACACCTATCAACATCATTTTACTATAAATAATATATGTGATGATTTAGAATATAATTACATCACTAAGGATTTAGTATGATAAAAAATCCTTAGTATAAAAATTTATTTCATACAAAATCCTATATATTAAATCTATCATAGATAAATTCAATAAAATAAAACACATATTACAACACCATAAATAATATAATTCTAACACAGGTGATGATGTAATAATCACATCCATTATCAATAAGTTCCCCCACTTTTGGGAGAATGAAAAATATTCTTTAAAACAGAATGAGGAAGATATTTCCCACGATGATGTTCTAAACTCCAAAAAATGTTGATGAGAAATATAAATATAACAACGATATTAAAAAATATAATGAGGATAAATATATGGTGCTCATGGTGGAAGGAGTATGTCTATTTGGGTCCACAAAAGAGTAAAAACATCCATAGAATCCTTCAAAATGAAAGGTAAAATTAATGTTTAAGAAAGTGGTATACTAACTATATGGAAATCATACACACTTGAAATAGACATATAATCTCATTAAGAAGAAATATAGATACAAAAAATCAGTTAAGGGCCACTTCAGGACCATGATATTATAATCTAATGTGATAAAGGATGATTATTCTTTTTGTATTGATTCTAGAGGGATATGATATGTGTGAAACAAAAAACTTATATTTAAGAGGATGAAATAAATCAATGATGGGATCTAACTCTACCTACAGAACTCTAAAAAACATTTTATGCAATGGAATGGTTGATCTTCAGTTTACCACAGAATGGATCCTCACTTTAAATAATGTCTTGTATATGACAAAATTTCATATAAATGTTTTCTCAAGGATCTTATTAAACATGAATGGGTTTAAGATTATATATGTTGAAGATAATGTTAAACTATCCAAGGGTGGGATTTTTATTATAAATGGTAAATTAAATGATGGATTATTAAAATTACATTCGAATTCAATTTCTATATATTTATTACTCTTTTTTTTATTGAATAATAATTTATGTCTCATTAATTATATGAAAATTCATGATTGTTCAAAAAGGATTTATTACTTATCGTCGATGAAAATAATCATAAATGTGTCACATTAATTTAAAAAAATTTGTTTGTAAACCATTTCAAATAATATTAAATAAAACTATTTTCTTATAATTAATACATAGTGATATATTTTATTTGTATGCTTCACCCACCATTGGTAATAAAAATTACTTTGTATCATTTGTTGATGATTATTATAGATTTTTTCAGATTTATCATTTACATGATCATAATGAATTATTCTTGCAAGTCATGGGGTGTAGAAAAAAATTATATTACCTAGTATATTATAGTTTATAATCTAGCTAATATCCTAAAGATGATTATTCACCAAAAAAATTGTCACTTTTTATTTTGTTTTAGAAAATATATTGGATTTTAATTTTTTGAAGTGGGATGATAAATTAGCTTAAATTGGTTGATTTAAAAATTATTTTGAAATGTTGTCAACATAGAATGTTTGGGTAGACTTATTATGATTATATCATGGTTATCAATTATTACCCATTATTTTTATTATTTCTGGTAGAATAGTTATTCCTCGATCATATCCTTTCTCTCCCTTGGGCATGTGTTGAATGTGATGATAAACCTAACTAAAATAGGAAATTGTTCTACTATCCTTCGTATGTGTTTATCAATGTAGTAGGTCCTTTTGGTTAATTAGGTAAATCCTTTAATAGGATTTATTATTCCCTAAATCCCAATAATTCTTGCAATAATTCCACACACGTGTTGGAAATCAGAGAACACTCACCACCTTGTCCTAATATATTCCATACTATACATATTATAACTAGGTAAAGGGAGAAATGAATCATCAACCAAGGTGATTAAAATAAAATGAATCTAATTCTAATATTGTCACATTTTTTATTTAAATATGATATTATAATTGAAACTATAGAGAAGAAAAAAGAAAGGATATTATTTATTTAGGAACAAAATCTCAAATAAAGAACATTTGTCTATCCTAGAACAATTTTTATCACTTGAAAATTTACCCCTCAATGGATGGTTATGTCGAGTTAATATGGGAGAGGGGATAATCTATAGGAATTAAAATACAATAAATTAATTGAATGAAATAATGAGAATAAAAAATTTGTATTATATCATCTAGAGCATCCCCTCACCAATCAATCTATTTCAATCAAACCTAAAATCATATTTATTGAAATATATCAAACATGTTATTCCCTAAATGGCAACGTGAATTGGTTTACAAGTTATTATTGTCAGTCATGAGGATTATTATGTCAAAAACAACTGGTGGTGAAATTAAATCTCATAAAAGATTTCATTTCCAGATTAGTTTTAGGTGATTCCTGTCTTGTATACTATTCATGACATGTAATGTGAAGGGAAATATTATTGATAAATGATTTCACATTCTGATATATTTTTATGTGTGTCCCACCTGTTTCATGGAGTGACCATATGTGCCACGCAGTGACAAATGAAATCATCATCCAAACCTCTTCTTTTTCTTCACATCAGGGCATCATGTACTATAATACACCATAGTTTATTTTTTGAATGATATTCATGCTATGAATTGTGTTTTCTAGTTTTTGTTTCCTAGTTTCATCATGGTTTTTCACTGTTATGCTCTGTGATAGAGCCTTGAAACGTCCATTCACATAGAATGTCATTTTCAAGAGAAATTTATTACTTTTATTTCATTTTTAAACAAACATGGTATCCTACCATAAAATTATAAAAAAAATTAAATACGAGTAATTTTAATCATTTAATGATCATAGAAAATTCATTTTATATAAAAAAATTCATGATAAGAATGGTTATTTTAATTCCCACAATCATAAAACATTGTTTCCATCATATAAGTAATCTCAACATAGGTACAACTAGAACAAAATTTTACAAAAATTTAAATTCCAAACTAAGTAAAATAAAATTATTATCAATGTGGGATTAAACATACATGTTAGACAAAAAACATCAACTCACCTTCC
This sequence comes from Viscum album, assembly GCA_963277665.1. Lineage (NCBI taxonomy): Eukaryota > Viridiplantae > Streptophyta > Magnoliopsida > Santalales > Viscaceae > Viscum > Viscum album. The sequence continues at coordinate 841,855,824 of OY728161.1, forward strand.
CAACTCTTATCATGAGTAAATTATTCTTTTATATAGGCTATAAAACGTTCTACATTATCCACCTTGTAATGATAACAAATAAATAATATCATGTGGAATTTTTATATATCGTTACAGTGAATCTGAGCCTTAAATTTGATAGCGATTTATATTAATAATATCAAGAATAAAAATATTATTTCTAAATCATACAACATGTTATTTAAAGTAATGTACTGTGAATAGAACCTCTAATTAATGTAATCTACATCTAGCCAAAACTCAGAGTAAGGTCATGATCAATATAAGTATAATAAAATTATTACAAATTCTTGATATTTTCAATATATTCTATAATAATTTTTTTTTCAAAATTCATTCCTCGGATAAATATCACATCCTTTAACAAACCTAATACAATAAAAAATATAAAAAATATAGAATTACTTATTTTTTCACAAAATATAATGTTTTTTCTTCAATTTTTTAAATATATTTATTCCTTTCATGAAGGGAAAATGATAAGTATAATAGATTTAATATGATCCTATAATTATAGGTAAAATAGAAACCCAACAGTTTTTCAATAAAATTTAATATGTTCCTTCATCCAAGTCATGACACACCCCCACACATAATCCTTAAAATATCATGCAATATAAATAGAGTAGGGTAAGAATATATATAAATGGATTGTAATGTGACTTATTCATAGGGAGGCTATTCATAGATTTGATTAGATAATTAAGGGTTGATTTAATTTTTCATATAAGGATGTGGTATTAAAAATAAAAATTACCTCAATCATATTAAACATATTTTTTTAGTAGTCTTAGCTTTTTCAAGTTCTAATCTATGTTATAGAAAGTTTCATGCACCAATAGCACTCAAGAAATATGCTTAAGATAATAAAGAAATTATTTTTCCTTTAAATCCTTTATATAAAAGAATATATGAGTTTCAGAAAATCACCTATAGATTTCAATAATGATAATAAATCCACCCACATAAATTTCAGAAATTTTAAGTATGAAAATAGTTGGGAAATTTTATTTAACTGAATAAACTCATTTCATTAAATCATGTATCATAAATTTGATATTCTTGATTTACAATAATTAGTCAATTAATTATTCTACACATTAAATTTCATATAATAAATAATCTATAACATGACATCATAGGATTCCTATAAAACTATTTTCTCAAAGGATTGTATAGTTATGTATGAAATAACATTATGGAATGCAATTTTTTTGAACCAATGAAATAAAATTTCATAAAAAAATATATGGTGTTAAAAAGATAAATAATGAAAAATTAAAACCCCACAAATAAATGTTGCTTTAGTGGGGCTACAAAAGTCACATTACTTCAGTTAAGTTCAATTGTATTTTCATTATGTTTAAACTTTTCATGGAGTAAATTTTCATTTCACAGATTTGTTCTAAATTTTTTCATGTTTTCAAATATCCATTAATTAGCATTATTTAATTTTTTGTGCAGTGAACTTCCCTTTCATGATGTGAATTCTATATATTTTCTCCATTATCACAATGATTTCATTATAGACCTATAATATAAAAATTATAAAATTATAGTGCAAGAATGATCAATCATTCTCACATATGACTTATGGGAAGAGTGGACTAAAGAAACAAATTCTAGTTGCCTCTCAAAATTTCTTCATTTTATCATCATTGTATCAATTATTTTAAAAAAAAATTAAAATCTTATATTAAAACAGTCTCTATCCAATAATAAATTTTTGTTGTGGCCATAATAAATTCAAATTTAATATTCATGTATGAACATGTAAAATGAAATTAACAAATTTAATCAAATATAAATGAAAGAGATAACCTTGGTTGTATTTAATGATAACTATGTTGATGGTGTTAAATTTACCCTAATGGTTCTTTCACTTTTCCTAGAATAGACATGTTGTACTAATAATAAAAAGCTTTCTGTCCATACTTACTACAATACCAAGAAAACCCTTGATAATTTGTTCCACTGTGAGGGTTTCTGATCTATCTAGATATTTGTTGATATCTTGTTTCAATCAGTACTTCAATATTTTTAAGGGGTTGTTTCATCGAAGGAAAAAAAAATTCTTCCCTTTATGTGGAATATTTTATCTTACTTTTCTTAATCCACATGAACATGGATTTTATCTTAACCTCTGTACTTCTAAATAAAACAGTTCTATTTTAAAATTGATTGAGTACATGTTTACCTGGTTCTCATAAACTTTTTCCCTCACTTGTGTTATAAGATCCTCCACTTAACACTATAGTTTTAATGAAATTTTTACATCTCTGTTCAATGCATGTTTTATGGTGATACATATGAATTGTATCAGTTATTATAATTCTTCCTTTGAAGAAAGTTCCTTCTCATGATCAGTGATTCAATTTTAATTTTTTGTATATTTATCGTTGTACTTATCAATCTCATAACTAGTTCTTAATTATTATTCTGCATCCTATTTTAAAAAAGTAACAATAATTATGATGTTATATCTTTATCAATCCTAAAACTGGGATTTTTTGAATTTTTGGAATATACCTATTTCTTAATTTTTTTCATAGAAAATGATTTTATATGTATAAGAACATTCAAACAATAAATTATTCTTCAATTGGTTATATACCTTATTTGTTGGACATTTTATTTATTTAATGACTACTTGATCTATGCTTCCTGGAGTAAAGTATGTTTAAATGAACAATATTATTTATAATATCTATTGAATGTGTTCCATTGAGTATGTTGATGGTGATTTTTTCTTTATTTAAAAATAGTCTACCTAAAATGATGGGTGATTGTAATAAGATCCTATCTTCTTTCTTATTCTATATGTAGATGTTATTTGGGAATTTTATGTATTTTAATTTCAAAAGAATTCTTCTAGATCTCCTTCCATAAAAATGGTGTAACTATTTTCAAGATGCACCAGTTCTCGGGTGGGCATCTATTTTACAATTTTTAACTAATAAATTCTATAATGAGGAAAATTTTTATCAATTCACTGAGATAATATAAAAATTGAGAAAAATTAAAAGATCCAATAGTGAATGGATTAAAGAATGTCTATGGATCTTGATTTTTATTGTGGAATCGACAGTTTTATTAGTGTTGAGATGCTTCTTCCTAGGATTATGCACTCATTTATATCTAGTTTCTTTCTTCTGTTACGGATTTACCTCAGATATTTTACATAATTATGGATTTATTGGATTTCATTTAGAAAAATTATATTAATTATAACCTTATAAAATGTCTCTTGAATTTAATTTTTCACATTCTCATTTTCAAACTTTATTGACTAAATTAATATAGCAAGGAATGGTCATAAAATGATTTTATTCTATAATATTTTATTCTTAATGAGCAATTATGGACATTATTTTCTGAACATTCTTCTTGTTACTTATTTATTACAGTCCCCATATTTTGAATGGATGGTTTAAGATTCATAATGTTTCTTTGAATCATCATAATTAATTTTTTAGTGGATGAATCTATTTACAACATCAATTTGTAATCAAACAAACAGAATCTTTTAGGTTTAGGATTTTATGGGCTGGTCTTTTCCTAGGATTCTTATACAAAAAAACCCACAAGTCTTATAAACATGCTGATTAAATCTTTTATATTTTCATTATACCCATATAACTCAGACTATAGTTGTTGGTTCTCAGCTGGTGGATACTCATAAGTCTTCTACTAGAATGGTGGTTGTTAAAAGTTTTGTTGTTGGTATTTATATTTTTAGTTCTATTGGAAATTTTTTCTATAATAGAGTATATAGTGGCTATTTATCTATATAAGGGGATCTATCTTGGTTCTATTGGAATTTCCTTCGATAAAAGGTGGATAGATATCTTTTTATCCCCTTCACATTAGGACATTGGTTAATTTTATGATATATAGATGATTTTAAACCACATACCTACTTTGAGACATTTTGTTTCTTCAATTGGTTCATATAAATTTTTCTCACTAACATGGCCATTTCACTAATTTTATTAACATATAAATCTATTGAATTAGATGTTCATAACTAATAGATTCCCCTCATTCTTATAACTATAGTGCCAAATTTCTACATGTATTAAGAAGTATCATCAATCAGAACATCGGATTTTGCAAGTGATTTATCAATCAGGGATCCTATCGATGGAGTTTCAAGTAGATTTTGATGAATTTAGAGCATTACATGGTATAATCACAAAAGGAATTGGTGAAACTCCATTTCCATATGTTTGAATAATGCATATAGTTTCATCAAGTGTTCCCCTTACTCATAGAGAGTCTCTCTTGTTGATTGACATATGAAATAATTCTCCTTTATAATTATCATAAACAAGATTTTGTGTAAGAATATACACATGAAGAATATATTTAGATCTTCAAAATCCCAAATACCCCCTTGTTACATATTATACAACCATTCTATATCTTATATTTCGAGTGGTATGGGAAATTCTCTCAACGGGAATTATTCTTCAGGACCTACTCTTGGCCTGAAGCTCAAGAAGATGTAGTTGGATTCTTGTATATGATAATTTAGGTCCTCTCCTATATGAAATTGAGAACATAGGATTTCACTAATATCATTGACATTAAATTCAAAATCATTTTTTGTAGTATGCATAATAAGTTTATTTTAGAGTAATTTTAAATTAAGGTGCATTGACATATCTAAGGGTTTGGTTGGGATTTCCATCTATTTTCTACTGTTAATAGTGACCACATAGAGTGTTAGTTGAGTATAAAAGTTTAATTTCCCAAAAAAATATTTCTAATTAATTTTCTTTAAATTTGTTAGTGTTTTTTTATGTTTTGGATCAAATTCAATTAACACTTCTTTTGAAATTTGGTTCTTTCATTGTTATTTTTTTTGTGGTTAAGTGTAACTAACTCACCAAAAATAGATCCATGAATGATGAAAGTCAATATTGGGGTGTGGAAAAAACAAATTTTATTACTTGTTATACTCTAGTATTTTACCAATGTAATCTAATGAAGAGGATTTCACACAAACTGTTTATCCCTTTGGGAATTATCTGACACACCTATTTCTATTTGGTTTTTAAAAATTATAAATAGAAAGTAGTTTAAATTGACTTATTCAAAAAAATTTAGAAATATGGTGATCATAGATGGTTTGTATAGACATAGTGTAAAACTATCATGGTTTTCAATGATTACCAACTATTCCTTGTATTTCCCATCAAAGGAAGATTCCACCATCACTTTATTTGTATCCATTATACAAGTGGTGAATGTGAGTATAAACATAACTAAAATATCATATTAGTTTATTCTCCATCCTATGTGCATGTAAATTAGGTGGTGTCTTTTTATTAGTTAGTAAAATCCCTGATCAAGTATTTTTATTCCACACAAACCAATTGTTCTTTCCGAAAATCCAAAAACATGCTGGAAATCACCAATCACTCGTCACACAACCCTAATATGTTCCATCATATACAGAAGATAATTTATTGGTGGGATAAATCCATCATTGTCAATGGAAATTTAAATAATTTTATTCTAACCATAACAAAATAGTATCTGGTATTGAAATGTGAAATTATAATTGAAACTTTATAGGATTTAAAATATGGTATTTTATTTTTTAAGGAACAAAAACTCAAATAAAGAACATTGTTGCAACCTCCCCAATTATCAATCACTCAAAAAAACTACCCATAAATGGACGGGTAACTTGATTATATTTCATATTGGGAATAAATCAAAGGAATTTAAAGAAAATACAATAAGGTGATGAATGTAGGAGAGTCATCACAACAACAGTCCATCATCTAGAGATTCCCCTTGAAATTTGATCTCATTCAACACTCATTACCCGATTATTTATAGGAATTGATAATATATAGGATAAAATAAATAGTCTCATTAATGGGTAAATATTTTTTTCTAACTATTTATGGGGCTCCACATATCATAAAAGATTTATCAAATAATTAAATCTTGTCAAAACTACTATTAATGGTTCTATTCTGAGAGTTTCACATAATGTATAATGTTCCCAACATGTAATTTGAGAGGCTGAACTTATCATGAAATTATTTCATATTATTAAGTCATTCAAGGTTTGGACCACATGTGTCATGACATGACTATATGTTTCACACCATGACACATGCTATAATCATCCAGACTCCTTCTTATTTTATCACATCGTGGCTACAATCCTATAATCATTTATAGATCATGTCTTGAATGATATTCCTGATGTTAATTGGTGTTTTCCACCTAATTTTCTCTATTTTAGCCTAGTAAATTTGTTATTGTCTCCAAGATTGTCCAAAACCTTTCATTTTACATGGAACATCTTTTTCATGATGATTTTTTCACTTTTAGTTGGTTTTTGTACAAACCTAATATCCTTCTTTAAAATAATAAATTAATTAAATAATAATTTTTTTAATCACCTAATGTTTAAAAATATTCATTTTATATCAATAATATTCTTTCAAAATATTTTTCAATCAATTAAGTTATAGAAATATTTATTATATATAAAAATGAGGTTGAAATCTTGCGACGGATTCTAATTAATTCTCTCAGTTCAGACATGGGAGGTGAATATTATAGTTCTTCATTATTGGACTCACAAGGGTTCATACAAGAAAATAAAACCTCCTATAGACCACATTAAAATGTTTTATCTATGTGAAATAAAAAACATTAATTGAAATGGCTAATTCTATGATGGCGATAACGGGCCTCCTAAAAGGATTTGGGGGAGAGACATTATTAACAGCATCTCATATTCTAAATAGGGTTCCCATAAAATGGAAATATATTACTCGATATGATTTATGGATGTATATAAATCCAACCCTCTATTATTTGAAGGGTTAGGGTGGTCACATAATTATAAAAGTGCTATAAACCAAAAAGGAAATGTTAGGTAAAATAGGTATTTATATAATATTTCATAGATATGGAGCGAATTCAGAATATTATATATTAATAGTTTTATAATACAAGAATTTATATGATATTTACATAGTTATTAAATCAAGAGATTTTATATTTTATAAATATAGGTTTATCTCTTTACATATGAAATTCAAAATATAGTAATTTGGCTCTATTAAAAGAGTATCTCAAGAAGACATGGTCAAAGAGGGTTATAGAAGAAAATGATATTAAATAGACTATAGATTTAGTTCAAATTCCAATATGTAAATTTTTATTGGTACTAATTATTTTATAGTTATAGAAAGCCTAGTTTTCTCAATATAGAGTTTGATTACAAAAACTCAAACATGCAATGTCATATTCTGATGCATTACTTGAGAATAAATCTATTATTTATGTAATTGAGTATATAATTGGTAAAAATATGTTTATATTTGTATATCATCCACACAGTTCACAATATAAAATTTCTAATTAGTTAATTTTAAGAAAATAAAATTTTGATGGTATAATTGAAAAATTTAAATTCATATTGGTAGAAAATGGATTTACCAAAAACAAAAAGAGTCAATTATTTCAATACCTATGACCTATGGTCCATGATTTGATCATTTAGATTTATTTTTTCTCCAAAATACATATAAAATTTTCAAATTCACCAAATTAAGCTAAAAAATTGAATTCTAAAATAGTGAATTATATAAATAAATATATATTGAACAACCAGAAGGATTTATAGTACAAAAAAAATTAAAAGAAGGTTTGAAAATTGTAATAGTCCCTTTACATTTTAAAAAAAATCAAATAAATTTCATGATAAATTTAATGAAATAATATTTTTAAAGGATTTTTAATTACACAATGTGGATAATTTTATATATAGTAGATTATATAATATCAGTGGCATGGTTATTTGATTACATACCAATGACATGTTAATATTTATAATTAACATGAACTAAGTAAATGATTTAATTATATTCTCTCTTAAAACTCTAATATTAAATAATTAAGTGGATATAATGTTATTTTAGAGATAATAATTATTAAGAATAATCATTTTATATTCATTTATTAATCAAATAATTTTTAATTTTTTATAAGTTTATCAAATAATCTGATCATTTAATGGTTTTTATCCTATATTATTTTGGGAGTAGGATGATACCAAATCATTATACGGGAGTTTCTCAACAAGAATAAACTATGGTTATTGGGTGTGTTATGTATTCTATGACTAGAACAAGTACTAATATTTTATATGATGTTATAATTTTAAGATACTATCTAGGTAATCCGAGTTATGAATAATGGGATTTGGATAAAAGAGTAATATAGTATATAATGGTAATTTTCGATTACTGTATATTTTATAGTAGAATCCAAAGGGTGATGGAAAGGTTTTTTAATGAAATACTGATTATAAATATAGAGGATCACCCTTTTTTGAGTGATTGGGTTTTTAAACTTGGAGGTGGACCTCCCTCTTGGGGATCAGAGAAACAAAGTTGTATAATGGACTCAACAATGTATTATTTGATTATTTCATTAATAACTAATGGAAAATAAGTATAATTGATTGGATCTCTTTTAAAAGATCTGCCAATATGGCCTCTTCCAATGGATCTATTGTTTATACATTTTGATAGTAAAGTAATGTTTTTTTAGGAATATAACTATACTTATAATAGAAAACTGAGACACATTAGTGTCAGATATAACTATATGAGGTAGTGGATACAAGATGGTATCATAACTAATCAATTTTTAATATTGACACAAAATTTTATGGATCATCTAAAAACGGATTTTTAAGGGATTTAATATTCATAAAAACATTTTTGATGAAATTAATGTCCTTGTGAAAAATTATCCAATGATAAGACCTCAACATAACATGTGATAACATTGTATGAATAAATTCATTTTAAAAAATTCTATAATATATGTTAAGGAAACAAAAAAAAATATTATATCATATAATAATGGTGTTTGGTTCCCATGAGAATAATTACGGTGAGTTTAAATCTCTTAATGAACCAATTATATAAACATATAGTGAAACAAGAGCACACATTTTTGATAACCTTCCAGAATGTAGTAGTGTGGCTACTCCACTGAGATTTTGAATTTATATCTTATACATAAAATAAATGATAAGTGACACATAGAAATTATGGTTTCTATATTTAAATGATCAATCAGATAATAATAAAATACATTTTTAAGATGAATCTTGCTAATGATAGAAATTAAATTTTCAATGTAGTGTCCTACTATTTACCTATTCAACATTTAATTGTCTCTTCTTTATAAAAATTCAAATCAATAGATAACATAATTTATTAAATATATTTTCCATATAGTATGATTCTTTATTTTAAATTTATATATATATTTTATAATCGGAGGTATTGTTGTATTTTAATATGTTTTTAAAATATATATATCTGTTTTTTTATTATTTTTTAAAGATGGATTTATTTTTTGGAATCCCACATCAGAAATTCAAATAGAGTGGGTCTATTGTTTGATGTAATTTTGGAACACTATTTAAAAAATATAATAGAAAAAGAAATAATCATATGTGGGATGGTGCACCATAAAATCTAAATTCATATTAATGCATGCCAAAATGTATAATTTGTTGATTATATGGCACACATTACACTTCACGTCTAACATTGGAATGAGGTTCATGTAGGTACCTTAATTTTTTTTAAACATATCAACATGTCATACTTGTTCAGGCTATGTTTTGAATGGGAATGGATGAGGGGTTAACCAAGATCACTAAAAAGGTGTGATCTGGAATATACAATTTATCTATTACTATCTAACAGACACAATATTATACTACCAGGAATGATATGGGCCACTTAATTGATTAGGTATAATAAGATAGACCTGATTAAATTTGGAAAATAGATTCATATCTAGATGGAGAATCTAAAAATTTTAAACCTTTTGATAACTTATTTGAAATAGTGATTATGTTCCTTTAAATCAGATTCCCAATTCGATTGAAAATTAATATAGAATTCAGTGTGAATTCACTACCAATAAACCCAATCACAATTCCTACACATCCTCTCAACTTTTATATTAATCCAAAAGCCTTCTACAAGTATCAATGTAACTTTTTTGGTGCGTAATAAAAAATCACATTCTGGGAACTATTTTTTGAAATATTCTTCAACGGATATAATTCAAAAATTAGTCGTGGAGAGTATCTAGTAACCATTTTATCCTAAATAATATTCTATAGAGACACAAAGTACTACCGATTTGATGGGGAGGAATATACATCAATTGAGATAGATAATATAATGTTCCTCGGTGATCTCAATCTATTACCATAAAAAAAATCCATATTTTTTTACATCGATATAGCCAAAATATTTGTCCTTAATAATTTAGTAGATCCCCTCCAATATACCTTAAATATGTAACAAGGAAACTTGTTCATACATATATTTAACAAATGTTAAATTAAGAAAATATTTTTACAAGCATTCATCTTAAGAGTCCTGTAGATCAATTTCAAAAAATATGTATTCCACTACTCAATATATTTGTGTAATGATGCATTAGAATTACATATGAGATATAGTAAATCCAACCATAGAGATTTATTGAGCTTCTCTAATCACTGGAAAATATCCATTTGCCTACCTCATGAAATATATCATGTAGGAAAATCCATGTAGAAAATTTATACCATGATAATAACAGCACCACAAGTTCCAGTGAGCCATATATCAATCTAGCCGTGACCACAAACCACACCCGATCTAGAAACACTTAGTCTTGTAGTAACACTATTCGTGATTCCCATTGAATTAAAACAAACTCATTATAATAAAATAACCACATATCTTATCATTCCCATGGAATTTATATAAATTTCTCATCACAGTGGCTATGTTAAGTGAAGCACTGACATCTCCCTTTTTTCAATTTATTTCAAAATTTATCCTTTTCAAGTCCAAAATTTAGGTCTGAAAACAATTAACAATGTATCCAATCATCGAATCCAAAATCCAAGATGGTGAAGCACATAATTATATAAAAAAAACTCATGAATTAGGTAGATCCCATATGTCTAATTTTACATGAAGTCACATATTATTTGGTTTGTTGCGGATGCCACACCAAGTTGTCGACATGGATAAATGTCCAAGAATGATTCTAATTTTTTGTATTAATTTTTTTCAATTAATTTGTCTATATATTTCTGTTATAATTTTAGGGTATTCAATTTTCTATGAATGGGGTGAGGGTAAATGTTTTTTGGATGGATTTAGACCTCCATATTGATCACTCTCATTTTTTATTTTATTCATTTATCCTTCTTCTTGTCCTGCTTTTATTATCTTATCTCCCTATCTATCTCTTATAAAACATTTTAATGAACAAATAAGAACTCAATAGTGGAGTATAGGGAGATAATACAAGGTTAACTCTTGATTCTATATATATTTTACATTTTTCTTATTATATTTTCAATGATGGTTACGATAGTGTCCTGTTTTATAGGGTTAAACAAATGGTTTCTATTCATCCTCTTTTAATTCATTATTTAATAATTAATTAATTTATATATGATAATATTATATCATAAATAATATTTTAATTCATGTGTGATAGTTGGGTGATTAATGTGAATAATGGTATACAATTTCTACTACATATAATTGGATGCATATCTTTTAAATGTAATATTAAAACAGTGTATCAATGACCATATACATGTTTGAGGGATTGATTTTGTTACTATAAATAAAATAATACAATTCTTAGTACACATATATTTGTAATATAGTATTAATAATTAATTATGAGTGATATATTACATAGTAAATGGTTTTGATATATGATATTTAGTGAAAATAATAATAAATGAAATATTTTAATAGAATAAGGAGAGAATTATCATGGTGGATACTTCCTAGGTTTTTCCATTGTTTTTAATAATAGAATTTTCTTCATTCTATTTGATTTCAATTTTAATTTATTTTACATTATAACAAAAATCATGTCCCATATGTATTATTTTTACTCTTCTATAAATTAAAAACATAAAAATACTAATAACAGACTGTTAACGCTCCTTTCGTCATAGAATCTAAAGATCGGAAAATGGAATATCTGAGCTCAAAGTGATTCAACCTTTGAAGAAAACATCAAAAATAGACAAAGGCATGAACAAAGGATCGACAACAACGGAACCGCGCAAGTTTTATCACTGTCGCGCAAGTACACTTGCGCTACACCCTTGGTCGCGCAGGTGACTTGCGCGACCTAAGTGGTAACCGCCCAGTAACCGCCCGGGGTCTTCTTTTGCCTATAAATAGACCCTGTGGGCCCCCCATTCGAGAGGATATTTTTTCATAAACTCAGATTGAAGCTCCCGACGGCCAAGTCTCTTCTCAAAGCCTCTGGAACACTTCTAAGGTAATTTCTTACCTAGAACGGAAGATCTAAAGAGAATAAGGAAGGCCTATGTGTTGAAACTTATCAAACACTTGCACGCCGACTTATTTCCTTCAATATAACTTGTGCGTCCCTTTTCTGGAGGAACCTCATGAAAATTATAAAGGGATTCAAAAAGAGTCGCTCAAGTATTTCAATGCTGGTTGAAAATCGCGCAAGTACACTATGTGCCGCGCAGGTATACCTGCGCGCCCATACATGCGTGCCCACGGAATACTTGCGCACCCTGCAAGACTTGCGCGCCCCTATCATTTTGGGTACCCATTTTTACCCCTATTAAGCCATCACACATTTCCTTTTCATGATTCAGTCTTCAAGACACTCTTCAAAGCCATTTATGGCATGATTTCTTGATTTGACTTCCTTATCTGAAAGGAATTCTGTGGAATCTCTCTCAAAGTCTAGTGATTTAAATATCCTTATCTCACTAAATATAGAGAGTTCATTCATTCATCCTCATCCTTTAGGATGAGAGAATCCTAACCTGGGTCTCCTTTTTAGGAATAAGTCTCAGTCATAACCTGGGCCTTCTTTTTTAAGATTAAGTCCCAGTCATAATCTTGGGCATCCTCCTCAGGAGTAAGCCCCAAACCTTAATTCCCTAACCTGGGTCTCCTTTTCAGGAATAAGACTCAGTCATAACCTTGGGTTTTCTTTTTCAGGAGTAAGCCCCAAGTCCCCTAACCTGGGCCTCCTTTTCTAGGAATAAGTCCCAGTCATAATCTTGAGTTTCCTTTTTAGGAATAAACCTCAAGCCCCCTTAAAATTCTCTTAACTAGTCATAATTTACCTTTGATTTGGGTTTCCTTTTCAGGAGTAAAACCCAATCATAAGTCCCCTCCTAACTTGGGCATCCTCCTCATGAGTAAGCCCCAAGATTATAGTATTCAAATCTCCATAAAGCACATAAACTTTTATGGACCTTGTTCCTGGATTTTCTCCCTAAAAGTAAATCCTAAACCTTCATCTATTTTGGGCAGTCATACATACATAAGCCCCAAAAACATTCTTATGATTTCATCTTTCATGGCACAATTGTCTAAATTTCACCAATACCTCTTGTTTCTCACACCGAGCATGACTCACATGAGATTAGAGTGTAAAAGTAATTATGAAATTATTCTTTGAGCCATCAATCATAAACATCATACTCTATTACTCGAACTACGTGGGTTCTGATTCCTTTTTCCAAAACAAAGGATACGTAGGTAGCCCATTTATGGGTTCGATCCCAACATTGAAATAATCTATGTCCTTCTAAATGACGATAAACTTCAAGTGCCCCACTGAGTGGCTTTAAAACCAGCCTGGTCATCATAATGACCAAGAGACTTTTATATAAATGTTTTGAAGGATACCATTGACCAGGAATCTCTAAACAGATATAGATGATTCTCTATTGATGAAGAACCTCGAATACATATAAAAGATTCTCTAAATTTCTTGTCTATTTAATCATTGATTGATAAATCTAAAGGAAAGCACATTTTATACTTGGTAATGTAATAAGGATTCACGAACATAACTTAAATCTATAAAGAGAGTCCCGGAGTAGACAATAATTCCCCTCAAAAAGGTGTGATGAGTCCGACCTCCCATCCTCTCGACCAATGCAAATTCCTAAGCCTCATTAGTCCACAAGCTAATGAGCGCCTGCCTTTGGAAAGTAGGTCCAAACGGATGTGGGATCATTGGATGTTTATGGTTCTACGAACAAATCCATTAGAAACCGATCAGAACGTTTGAATCTCCCGTCCAGGATGTCATCCCCGGATTCCGTGCGAAACAAAAATGGTGAACCCGATGTGAATCCTTAACCAAGTTAAAGTGATATTCTTCTTATTTGATAGGCCCCTTGGGCCAACAAAGCAATCATTGACATGTGCTCATCCAAAAGATGCAGTGTCTGGATTCATCTTGATTATGTCTGTTATATGGAATAGGCACTCTTTTCTCAAGATCTTCTTCAAAATGGCTTTACTTAAATTCACCTCTGTGAATACTGCTGCTGTGAACACCTCTACTGTGAGGTCTGCTGCTGTGAAAACCAATGCTACTACTCCTGCTGGAACGTCGTCTGCTCTGAGGATGACATCACCAACTCAGCATCTTCAAAGCTGGGTTTCTAATGCACTGGTTAAGGAGTACCGTCGCAACGGTACTATCCCAACTCTGGAGGCCGCTCGTCAAGCCCTCCAAGTTAACAACTCTACCTGGTCGTCCGGACAATGGCGGCCATCGATCAAGAAGCAGGCGGTGCTGACTACCGTCTCCAACTGTTTCGGGTCGTTATCCCCGGAACGCAATTTCCAATCACTCCCTTACTCTGAGGAAGTGAATGAGCAGGTCCCGCAGGACCTTAATTCAAAAAGACAGGAGTTATTCTCAAGGGCTCCCATCAACAATCACCGCCAGACTCGTGCGGTAGTGCACCCTCAACCTGATGAGGGTACCAACTCCAGGCATTCAGCTCAGGTTCCTCGAACCCGAGCAGGCAAGATGAACTGCCAGAGACGGAATCCGGTTAACAATAGGCAGGTTTTCATCCCTGCCATCTCCGGAGAAGTCCACCAACCTAACTTGGTGACAAATAACGAGCAGGCACAATCACCTGCCTGTTTTAATTTTGCTGTCCAGCAGACTCGTCTGGCAGCATCAAGCCTATCCCGACAGGCAATTCCGGCGGAGTACCATAGGCAGGAACATACACCTGCTTATACATCACCAATTAGTTAGCAGGCTCGTCTGACTACATATGATGGATCTCATCAACCACGTTTGGCGAAGTGTAATCAGCAGGCACATACACCTGCTCATACTAATCAAGCCTACCAACAGTCTCGCTTGGTAGCGCACAGAGAAGTCAGTCGGAAAGTCCCGACGGCAAACAGGAAGCAGACTCAACTCTCTGCCTCCACACTTGAGTACTGTCAGGATTCACTGACAGGAAAAGGAGGACAGGAGCAGGCACGTACACCTAATCCATGCCCGGAATGGACATATATCCCCGTTCTGGCGGTTGAAGTCACCAAACATATTTTGTCAATGGTGAAAGAGCAGAAGCAAATTCCTGCTCACATTCTGGATGTTTGCCAGGATATCATAACAGCTTCAGCATCATCACAGGGACAGACACATAAATCTATCCCTAGAAATGGAGTGACACATCAACGATTCACTCCGGAACAGACACACACATCTGTTCCAGTCCAAGAGGGTTATGGGGCATACTCCCCCATATCATACGGACAACCAAGTCAGGCACATACATCTGATTTGAGTGGAGATCGTCAGCCTAACCTGACCATCTTTTCTGATCAGGCACATACATCTGCTCAGAGCAATCACTTTCGTCATCAAGTGGTTTCTAAAGTGAGTAAGAAGGCATCTAAGAAAAAGATCCGCCCATCACAGTCAGGAGATCAAAGGACAATCTGTAACCAATCCTTGCTCGATGCTGGAGTTCTTAATGCCCTCAGACATTTATCTATCAGAATTCAAGATTCTACTCCCTCAGTTCCCAATAACAGGAACATTAATTCTGAAGGTCTTCAACAGACACTTCCTCATGAAGACTTGCTTCATGAAAATTCGGTCAATCTTGAAGTTTCTTCTTCAGATGAGAGCCACAGGAACCCTCTGTGTGGTCAGAAGACCAAGGAGCAAGAGATTTCATCTTCTGCTGTAACCCATCATGACGGTCCTCCTCATGGTGATAAACTTCGCTGCGAAAGTCCTCTCCGCAGTAGTGATTCACGTTGTCTCGAAAATTCTTCAGAAGGCAATGTAGTGACGAGAAATCCCTCCTATCTTGAGGCACTTGCAAACGTAAAACCAGTCATGTCTGATGCTTTACTATCGGCAGGTGAAACTCTTTCTCCATCAGAAGATAGCCTGGGGTTCAGGTTATTCTCTGAACCATCCCTGGGTCATTCATCTTCCAGCATGAATAGTGATTTCTCTACCAATATTGTTGAATCCGATGAAGCAACAAGGAAACACCAACTCTGGTCCAAACAGGTAGAAGAATCTTCATTTAATGATAATGAGGAAATGCTGAACATGAGAAAAAAATTGGCAAAAGGTGAAGTACCAGTCATGTTTTGGCCTTTGGCTGACTCCCAGTACGACATTCCAAAGATGTTGACGGATGATGGAATCCATGATATTTGTCTCAACATATGGAAAACTCTTTGTCAATTAAAGAAGAAGGTATTATCTTACGATGAATATGAAAATCATCTTAAGATAATAGAATGGCTACAACGTCAGATTGATTTGGCATCTCTATCAGTCTCTCGGTATCCAAAGGCTGAAAAGCAATAGAGAACCCTTCAACGTTCATGCCTTGGCGCACTAAGAAAATTGCGTCAGTTAATTTCCAATGCTCCATCTGATGTTCATATCAGAGGATGGGGTGTTCACGGAGCACTACATTTCACAGTGCTTTCCGGTCAGCAAAGCCCGCCGAAAATGGTCTCATGCAATGTTATTGCCCATGGCCGGCCACAGTCAATGGGATTTGTTCATAATCAAAAGCTTGCTCAAGAAC
The DNA here is from genome assembly GCA_963277665.1 of Viscum album. Classification (NCBI taxonomy): domain Eukaryota; kingdom Viridiplantae; phylum Streptophyta; class Magnoliopsida; order Santalales; family Viscaceae; genus Viscum; species Viscum album. The sequence continues at coordinate 841,872,817 of OY728161.1, forward strand.
AGGCTTCAACTACTTCCTCTCAAAATCAAGTATATAGAGAACACGTTGTTGAATTGTTCCTACATCAAGCAGGCGAGAATATTGCACAAGCCTCTCGTCTGGAGAAAACACGTCATCAAATGACAGAAGTTTCGGAAATCATCCAACGGTCTGTTGAACCAGGTGATAAAAGTGGATACAGGTTAATGCATCCAGCTAATTTCCGAACTAAAATTCGCAAGATCAAGAGAGATTTTAAGAAGATCTCAGACATAGCATGTCAAGAGACACCCCAACTTTCCAGACTGGGGACTTCTCTAACCCAACCCTCAGAGTCAACAAATGGGATTCGAGGAGTTGAGCGGAAGCAGCAGGAACATCCCCAGTCTACCGGACTGGGGACTTTTTCAAATCCTCAATCCCTCCCTCATAGAAAGTCAGTATTCTCTTGATTAGGGAATAAGCCTCAAGGGGAACGAAGAGCCAAGCTATCAGGAGATTCTCTCCAAGTGATGGTTCTCCAAGAAGTTCCTAAGGGATCAAGTCAACGGAATTCCATGTCTCATCATGGACATGGAAGAAGACAATATCACAGAAATGCTGATAGAAAGGATTTCATGCAATATGCATCCATTAATGTCATCAATGCCGTTGCTGCTGATTCACTAGATGAGGCTCAATCAGAGGGATCAGGTGAAGAGGTTCCTGCTCAAGAAGTTGCGCACACAGACCTAAATGAAGAAGGTGTGCGCACACGTAATCAAAGGCTTACCCAAAATCTAGGTATTCCTTCAAGTGACCCACTTCCCCCTCTCCGAAAAGGATCCAATAAGGGGAAAGGAAAAAATCAGGTTTCTTCTCACCCTTCCTCTGAAGGGGGTCAATCGCTCTCATTAGAGCAAAGGTTTGCACAACAGGAGGAAGAAATGAAAGAATTAAGAAGGTTGAATGCAGAACTACTTCAGAGTAGTCTTCTTCTTAAGAATGATGAAGTCCGACAGCCGAAGGAATTTGTTGTAACTACTGAGATGTATCAAGAATATCCTCCTTTATCAGTACACCCACAGAGGTATAATCCTACGGGTCAAACGCAACAACGGTTGGAAGCACTAACATCAGTTGCAGCACCAACCACCACGTCTGTCCAAGCTCCATTCATTGCACCTACCAAAAAACAAGTTCAACCTGACGTTTCTAAAAAGTTAATAACTACTATTGAGTCATTAACAGCTCGGTTAGAAACTATGGAAGGGAAACGGGCGCAGGTGCAACCTGAAAAGAAAGTTTACCCTGAATGGGTAGATTCAATTTCTCCTCCATCCAGTTTTGGAAACCATGTTTTCCCTACTTTCAATGGATCATGCGACCCCGAACAACATTTGACGCATTACGTGTCTTGTTGTGATCCTATGATGGGAACTCCAGAGCAGCAAGAAGCAGTGAAACTCATATGCTTCGTGCGAACCTTGTAAGGACCAGCTTTTGTCTGGTATACAAGCTTCCAATCCCGGTCAGTCATCGGATGGGAGGATCTTCATCAAAAATTCCTTCTTCAGTTTAGCTCAACTTTGCCAAAAATGACAGTTTTCGATCTTACAAACTGCAAGCAAAGGGAGAATGAAAGAGTCTCTGATTTCATTGCTCGTTGGAACGGATTAACGTATTCCTTGAGTTTAGCACTCCCTCAGGAGGAATTGTTGCCAATCTGTGTGGAAAATTTGTGTGACGAATTACGCACGCCATTGATCCCTGTGAAATACACAAGAGGGTTTCGAGACCTTACTTCAATCGCTCAACAGATTGAAGATTACCTTATACAGGCTAAGGTTAAATCTCGTATAATTACATCAGCTCCAGGAAGAAGAATGGGTAAAGCAGAAACTGCTACAGTTATGCTTAAACAATCACCTGTACCTATTTCTACTTCAAAACCTTCATCTTCTTGAAGGGCTCCACCTCCTGAACGCCAACAACAAAGGTTGTTTCATCCAAATGATCAAAAAGATCAACGACGGAAACAATTTGAGGATATGAAGAGTAAAACATACTCTTTTCGAAGTGAGAAAGTTCCTGGTTACTTCATTTAAGCTCTGGAAAATAATTTGGTTCAATTACCAGTGCCCAAGAGACTAAACAAGGAAGGAGATGAAGACCGTCCCAATTATTGTCCCTTTCATCAAATGTTGGGGCATCCCATCCAGGAGTGTTTTTTCTTTAAAGACCTCCTGCAAAAGATGGTCGATTTGGGACAAGTCAAATTGAAGGGTATTTCAGCTCATGTAGCGTGTATTACCACTACAGATCCAGAGGAAGGAGGCGAGTGGCAGGAAGTCAAAAGCAAAACTGCGAAAAAATATGATGATTGGATGGTCAGAAAGACAATCAATCGGAGCCATTCCATTTTGCGAACACAATTGAAGAAGCCAATTGTGTCTCCTACAAAAGCTGCAGTAAAGCCTCCATCAACAGACAAATCCTCAAAAGGGCAGTGCAATTCAATGAAGAAAGAGGAATCAAGAGAAGATGAGTATGTATCAAAGCCTAAATTGTCTTTGACTCTGAAAGATTTCATGCCATCTACTTCAAAGCCACGGGCACCGCCCCATCAAACGGCACAACCTAAACAGGCTAACCAGGCAGAGTCTTTATCAGATGAAGAGTTAATCTTTGGTTCTGTTAATATGATTCAATTAACAGATCCATATTCCAGTCTTGATGAGCCTGAATTCCCTGTATCAAATAAGGGAATCCGAAGAGGTTCTAGAGGTTTAGGATATAGGGTAAGACGTGGATCTTTCCGAAGCCACTACTCTAATTTTACCCCTGCTTGCACTGTATATGCAGCAGAAACTCGTGGTAGAGCCCTTCAGCGAGCTCAAAAAGAACAAGCAAGTTCTTCTGCCAATGGCCAACTCAGTTTTGGTACAGTTATTTTGGAAGACCGATTAAAGGTTCCATCTTCTTTATCTCAGCATGTAAATGGATCTAATCAGTCTAATCTTCCAATACCAAGGATGTTGCCAGCTTCAATACAAGATGCATCAGCTTCCAAAGCATCTGCTTCCAAGGTACCTGCTAAACCGCATATTCCTATTGGGAAACGCAGACCTCTAGATCAAAAGTATGATATAATGAAACACTTGGCCCAAGTACCATACAAGTTATCAATTTTGGATGCTTTGAATCTGTCAAAAGATCTTCGGGAAGCACTCATCGAAGCTTTGTCAAGTCCTCAGGAGTTTGAAGCTGAAATTGCTGCAGCTGAAATCTATCACATAGTGAATAATCCTGCAGAATGCCATGCAGTGATATCTTTTACTGATAAAGATGAAGATGATGTTGTGCATGGGCACATAAAACCTTTGTACTTATCTGGAAAAGTAAATGGTATAGATGTTCGAAGATCTTTCATTGACAATGGTTCAGGAGTCAACCTCATGCCCATTCGTACACTTCGTCGATTGGGCCTCATGGAATTTGATTTATCTCCTTCTACCATGATGTTGCAAGGATATTATAAAAATGAACAAGAACCACTGGGAGAAGTTACACTTAGAACTCAGTTTGGAGATCTTGTTTCCAATTCGGATTTCATGATTTTTTCTCAAGACTCAGCTTTCAATATCTTGCTTGGAAGACCCTGGCTACATCAGCATGCAGCTATTCCGTCATCATACAATCAATGTCTCAAATACTGTTTCGATGGTCAAGTTGGAACATTTTATGGTGATAAGGCCCCGTTCAAGACATGTGAGTCTCAATACATTGAGGCGGAATTTTATCACATGAAGGGAAGAGAAAAATCTACAATGAAGGAAATTACCAAAGTTAATGCTCCATATGGTTTGGAAAAAATTCCAATAAATCCATTTTCACATGTGAGTACAAATTATGTGTTACCTATCAGTCAAATTGACAAAATAGGCCCAAATCAAAATACTCTTATGGAAAGATCCATAATGTCAATTACGGCAATCGAGCCAGACAACATGGGAGAAATTGGTAACTTACCAAGCAGTGATGAAAGCATAAGTGGTGACGTATTCATTTCGTCTGCTGAAATAAAACAAGTCTATACTTCACTAATCAGGCCAGAAGAAGTTATAGCAACACCAGAGGTGAATAATGATGTCGATTCTCAATCCATCATCTCCTCTTTATTTCCCAAAGAAGACCCTTTATCATCAATAGGGTCGGAAATGGAAGCTTCTTCTTCAAAATGTTAAAATTTTGACATCTCTTATGATCATGATAATTTCGTTTTTTCATCTACTTTGCAAGTAGAAACGGATGAAATAACACGTGATGAAGAGGAAGAGGAAGATCTTAGAAATGCTCCTCCTGCATTTGAAGAGGGTATCTCTACCACTGTGGATGAACTCAGAGAAATAAATCTGGGTACAGAGAAAGATCCACGCCCCACTTTAATTAGTGCGGCCATGACCCTTGAAGAGCAAGAGATGTATATTTCTTTTCTAAATCAAAATAAATATATTTTTGCTTGGAATTATACAGAGATTCCTGGCCTTGATCCTGATGTTTCTACTCATCATTTGGTTTTACCAAAAGAACATCGAGGATTCAAGAAAGCCGCGAGAAGAACACACCCAACCTATGCTTCCAAAATTGAGGCTGAAGTGGATAAGCTTATCAAAGCTAACTTTGTCAGAGAAGTTCAATATCCCAAGTGGTTGGCTAATATTATCCCTGTAAAGAAGAAGAACAGACAAATTAGGTTTTGCATCGATTTCATAGATCTTAATCGGTATTATCCTAAAGATGATTTCCCAGTTCCAATTACAGAACTCTTAATTAATGCGAAAGCTGGCTATGAAGTAATTTCTTTCATGGATGGATATTCTGGATATAATCAGATCCGAATGGCCCCAGAAGATGAGGAGTATACAGCCTTCAGAGCTCCTCAAGGTGTGTTTTGTTACCGGGTAATGCCCTTTGGTTTGAAGAATGCAGGTGCAACATATCAACGCGCCATGCATCGTATCTTCAAACCTCTTTTAAGGAAGTTTGTTGAATGCTATGTAGATGATTTGGTGGTTAAATCCAAACAACGTTCTAATCACTTGGCTGATTTGGAAGTCATATTCCACAATCTTCGACAACATAATTTAAAGATGAACCCCTTAAAATGTGCATTTGGGGTAACCTCAGGAAAATTCCTCTGCTTTGTTGTACGCCATCGTGGTATTGAAGTCGATCCTGAGAAGACCAAATCAATCCTTGGTATGTCACCTCCTCATAATTTGAATGAATTAAGAGGACTTCAAGGGCACTTAGCCTATATTCGGCGTTTCATCGCCAATTTGACAGGCAAAAGTTTACCCTTTACCAAATTATTGAAGAAAGGAGTCACTTACCAGTGGACTGAATAATGTCAAGAAGCATTTGATGTTCTCAAGAAATACCTCTTGAGTCCACCAGTACTCATGCCACATGTTGAGGGTAGACCTCTTATCCTCTATGTGACAGCTTTAGAGTGATCATTGGGTGCCTTTCTCGCTCAAAAGAATGATGCTGGGAATGAAAATAGTCTCTAATATCTCAGTTGAACTATGATTGAAGTAGAAACCTGGTATTCAAGTATTGAAAAGTGCTACCTAGCATTAATCTTTGCAGTTCAGAAACTGAGACACTACCTGCAACATCACGAGATCCAATTGGTATCTCGTAATAATCCGCTCAAATTCATCCTTAGTCGTCCAATGCTTACAGGACGTCTGGCAAGGTTGGCGGTTATTCTATAGCAGTTCGACATTCAGTATGTGTCTCAAAAGGAAATTAAGGGCCAAGCTCTGGCTGATTTCCTGGCTGAACATCCTTCAGTGGAAGACACGTATTCAGATATCGAACTCCCTGATGAGGAAGTTTTCTCTATTCAAGAGAGTCCTCAAACATGGGAAATGTATTTTGATGGTGCTTCTAGAAGTCCAACAGGGAAGAAAATGGAAAATCATAAATTCAATAAAGTTGTTTTAGGAATTGTGCTCATTTCTCCAGATAAGGCAGTGTTACCTTATTCCTTTTTGTTGTGGGAAGGTGGTACCAATAATGAAGCTGAATACCAAGCTCTCATTACAGTCTTGGAGTTAGCACTTCAAGCACAAGTGAATCACTTAAAGGTGAAAGGTGATTCAGACCTGGTAATCAAACAAGTCAATGGGGATTATGCCATCAGAAAAGAAGAATTAATCCCTTTGTATGATTACGTCAGAGAGTTAATGTTGGAATTCCCTTCAGAACCGACATTTTCTTTTGTCCCAAGATCAAAAAATGCTCAAGCTGATGCACTGGCTAATATAGCCACAGCTTTAGAAGATCCAAATCGGGACGAGACAACCATCTGTATTGCCCACCGTCATGCAATTTCACCTTATGTTCAAGTCAGAACAGAGGAAATTAATGAAATTAGTCCCATTCCTGAACCGTATGGTCATACTACGGGATGGATGTCACCTATCAGGGAATACCTTCAAAATGGAACACTTCCACCTGATAGAGACGAGAAAGAACAAATTCGGCGACGTGTGGTCAATTTTACTCTTTATGATAGCCCAAACCACCTCGATAAAATTCTCTACAAACGTGGTTTTGATGGAGTTCCTTTCAGATGTATTGATGGTGAAGAGACAATGGCTGTCATAAAAGAAGTGCATGCAGGAGTATGTGGTGCCCACCAGTCTGGACATAGTCTATCTGATCAAATTCGAAGGCTTGGATACTTTTGGCCTTCAATGATACAAGATTGTGTTAATTTCACAAAGAAGTGTCATTCATGCCAAGTATATGCCAACTTCATTCATAAACCTCCAGATTTGCTTCATACAGCTAAATACTCATGGCCATTTTCCACATGGGGAATGGATGTGGTGGGACCTTACCCTTCAGCTACGGCCATGCAGTTTATGTACATTCTTACTGCTACAGATTTCTTTTCCAAATGGGCAGAGGCAGTACCTCTCAAAGAAGTCAGTTCTAAATGCATTGTTAGCTTCATCAAGTCTAACATCATCACTAGATTTGGTGTCCCTCATACATATTGACAGACAACGGCACCAACTTCTGTTCTTCTGAGGTAAAGAAATTGTATCAAGAATACAACATTAAGTCCAACCATTCATCTCGATATCATGCAGCGGCTAATGGCCAGATAGAGGCCTTCAACAAGACTCTTTCAAATATACTGCAAAAGATGGTGGATAAAGATAAGAGGTCATGGCCTGCTAAACTCTTTCATGCTTTATGGGCTTATCGGACTACCACTCGCAATGCAACGCGGTCAACTCCATATTCATTGGTATATGGAACATAAGATGTCTTGCCAATTGAAGTTCAATTGCCCTCACTCAGAATAGCCATTTCTGATCAGTTATCAACAGATGAGCAATCCCAAAAGCGGTTGAATGAATTGGAATTGTTAGATGAGAAAAGATTGTGCACTTTGCACCACTTGGAAATCTTTCAGAATCGAATAGCATGAGCTTTTAACAAAAAAGTTCGTCTTCGTTCATTCATTCAGGGAGAATTGGTATTGCTTCTCAGAGCACCAATGATACCAGGAAAGAAGCCTCCCAAGCTTGAACCAAAATGCGAAGGACCTTATTCAATACATAAGGTCTACTCCAATGGAGCATATTCTCTAATCTCAATGGATGGAGAACACATTACGACTCCAACTAATGCCAGATTTCTGAAGAAGTATTTTGTATAAACACAAAATATTGTTCCAAGATCCAAAACAATCACATTGGTTCACGATTTTGTCCTACAGAACACTAAACTGTATTATTGTCCTACATGACACTAAACTGTATTATTGTCCTACATGACACTAAACTGTATTATTGTCCTACATGAAACTAAACTGTATTATTGTCCTACATGACACTAAACTGTATTATTGTCCTACATGACACTAAACTGTATTATTGTCCTACATGACACTAAACTGTATTATTGTCCTACATGACACTAAATTGTATTATTGTCCTACATGACACTAAACTGTATTATTGTCCTACATTACACTAAACTGTATTATTGTCCTACATGACACTAAACTGTATTATTGTCCTACATGACACTAAACTGTATTATTGTCCTACATGACACTAAACTGTATTATTGTCCTACATGACACTAAACTGTATTATTGTCCTACATGACACTAAACTGTATTATTGTCCTACATGACACTAATCTGTATTATTGTCCTACATGACACTAAACTGTATTATTGTCCTACATGAAACTAAACTGTATTATTCTCCTACATGACACTAAACTATATTATTGTCCTACATGACACTAAACTGTATTATTGTCCTACATGACACTAAACTGTATTATTGACCTACATGACACTAAACTGTATTATTGTCCTACATGACACTAAACTGTATTATTGTCCTACATGACACTAAACTGTATTATTGTCCAACATGACACTAAACTGTATTATTGTCCTACATGACACTAAACTGTATTATTGTCCTACATGACACTAAACTGTATTATTGTCCTACATGACACTAAACTGTATTATTGTCCTACATGACACTAAACTGTATTATTGTCCTACATGACACTAAATTGTATTATTGTCCTACATGACACTAAACTGTATTATTGTCCTACATGACACTAAACTGTATTATTGTCCTACATGACACTAAACTGTATTATGTCCTATCTACATGACATTAAACTGTACAAAAGTTCCACATTTTGTCCGAGATGACATTAAACTATATTTTGTCTGAGATGACATTAAACTATATTGTGTCCTAGCAACATGACATTAAACTGTGTGGCACTTTCATCGTCCAGCATGACGTTAAACTGTAAAAAGACCCCAGAACTGATATCGTCATATTGGTTCACCTTAGTCCTAGCTACATGACTTTAAACTGTACAACACTAGTTCGTCCTTGCTATATGACGTTAAACTATACAGCAATGGTCTAGTATGACTTTAAACTGCAACTTCATCCCACACGACATTAAACTGTGAAAACGTTCCCTAAACCGTCCAGCATGACCTTAAACTGCATCATCCCTGGTCCAGCAAGACGTTAAACTGTGACGTCCTAACTACATGACCCTAAACTGTATGAAAGTCCCTCACGTCCGGAAAGACGTTAAACTATATAATCATCAAAGGTCCAGTATGACATTAAACTGCACCATTCACGGTCCATGCATATGACCTTAAACTATTCGCACTTTCGTCCGACATGACGTTAAAATGGTACACTCTTTTGTCCTTATTGCATGACATTAAACTGCACAATCCCCCTTTCGTCCAATATGACGTTAAACTATTTTATCCCCATCGTCCTAAATACATGACGCTAAACTGTACAGAAAGTCCTTGATATGTCCTACATGACATTAAACTGTTATTTTGTCCATGCTACATGACACTAAACTATGCAACACCAATAGTCCTAACTACAAGACTTTAAACTGCATAGTCCCTTTTTATGTACTACATGACATTAAACTGTGCATCGTTAAAGTTGTTATTACCTCTTGTTTCTCACACCGAGTATGACTCGCGTGAGCTTAGAGCGAACATCAACCATAACACTCTCTTTTGGGCCACTAACCATGTGTATGTCCCAACAATATTTTTTATTAGATCATTGTCCACGAGAAAAACGTGACCATTAATTCATTCTTTAATTGAACTACACGGACTTTGATCCTTGCCCTCCAGACTGGGTATGTAGGCAACCTCCCAGGGTTCAAGCCCAAAACCAATCTCTTCACATCGGTTCACCACCATCTCATATGATGTTGATTTGTGAAACCACCCCTGGAATCAATATCATTACATTGATTCACTTTCGTCCTTGTTATATGACGTTAAACTATGCAACACTTTTGTCTGGTACGACAATAAACTACAATAATCTTTGATTTCCTCATTTGAGAGAGAACTATTATTGACATTGATTTTCCAATCATGGTTTTCATTTTCAAAAGACTACATGCATACATGGTAATGCCTAAACTTTTTATCTTAGGTTAAAACCATCATTGCACTAAAGTCCCCTTTCACCCTTCACATGTACGAACCAAATTTGTACAAAGGGTAGTTCTAGAACTACATGGACTTGATTACCATCCTTATGGGATACGTAGGAACATTCGAGTGTCCCTCGAATCCAGTCCAAAGTTTTTTTGGGCCTAACCCCAAATTTCACTTTCAGTCCCTTGGATGAAAAGTCCTCATGAAAACACACACTGTGTATTCATTATTATGGTCCGAATTCTATGACCCTAAACTAAGATCACTCATACCTTCATCCTGCACGACGTTAAACTACATTTCAAGAACTACGTATATCTTGATTCTCATTCTTATGAGATACGTAGTGAAGTCCATGTTTGAATTCAGGACCCAGCCACAACATGATTATGGTTATCATTGACCTATGTATCTCTATATACATTGGACAATACCCATCTTTATGTGTTATAATCCCAACCTTAAATATTTTTAGATCTTCATAACCCTTTTCATGACTTCTAGTCACAAAAATGTCAAACTTCTGAGAATTCTTTTGCCTGACTATGCAGCACGTGCCCATAGGTGGCCTTGCATAAACACTCCACATAACAGAATTGTCATCCAAAAGATGCTATTCATTTGACCATGCAGCCAATGCCCATAGGTGGCCCTGCATATTTCAACCCCCTAACGGGTTTTGTTAAATAATAGTAGCTTCATTCTTGGGAAGAATGCCTCTTTTTCCCTTATTTGTCTTAAACGACAGTATGTAGGGATCCGCAAAAAAATAGCCATCCTTAACATATTTTTCCCATATCCTTTTTCATGATCTGAAAGTATTCAAGTCTATGGTTTATTCTTCTTCCCTACATTTGGGTCAGACCTTCGTAGGAGTGATATTCATCCAGTTCTTCGATATTCTTGTTCAGAAATATCTTCTCCATATTCAAGTACCTCTTTCCATACAACAAACTCTATACTTTAGAAAATTTGAATATCCATAAACTTTCACTGGCTTTTAGCACTACGAATGTAAATTTCTGGGAGTTCTTTTGCCTGACTATGCAGCACGTGCCCATAGGTGGCCTTGCATAAACAGTCCACATAACAGACTTGTCAGCCAAAAGATGCTATTTATTTGACCATGCAGCCAATGCCCATAGGTGGCCCTGCATATTTCAACCCCCTAATGGGTTGTGTTAAATAATAGTAACTTCATTCTTGGAAACTACTTCTTCTAATGCCTTTTAGCTCTTTTTCATATCATTCCTCAGATTCAAATATTCTTAAGCCATAGTTTACATTTTTTCCCTCATACTTGAGTATGGTAATATGTTTTCAGATAAAGTTTCAAGGAATTGAATCCATTTTAATCCTTTTTGGTCAAAGCTATTTCGACCTTAAACATTAGCCCCTTTATGTCCGGCGTGCATGACTTTAAACTGCCCACACAAAAGACAAAGGAACTCTGAATAAAAGTCAAGTTCCAGCTCACTAAATATACATTTTTTGTATGATTTAGGTAATATTGAGCAATTAAGAGATTCAATGTTTGTAGGATTATTTGTAAATAATCCTTGTAAAAATCAAACTATACTTACTAGGCCCATTGGCTTAAGTTAATTTGAAGCAGGTAATGAAAGAATTCAGGTACACATGATTGAAGACGAAAGTTTTTTTCATTGATACACAGGAGATAGAAAGACATCCACAGACTGGGGTCTCTTCTCTTTTTCAAGAATTACAGAAGATTGTCAACATAAGTCTTCATTTGATGTATAGCATCCTGAGCCTTATCAGCAGTTACTTGAAGCTCGTGCACTTGACCAGCTTCACTCTTTTCACCTTGCTGAAGTGCCTTCTTAGCATCTGCGATGGATTTCATGCCATTCATATGAGTTTCATCCAATGATTTATTAAGCTGATCAAGTTCCCCAGTAACAGCATCTAACTGTTGCTGGAATTGCACCTGCTGGACGACCTTTTCTTTGATTTTTTGCTTCAGATCCTTCATCTTGGCAGCATAATCAGCTTCATCTTGGGATATCGCAGCCTCAAGTTCGCCTATGTTGACTGACAATTTCACTCTGGTCATAATCTTTGCGACTTATCTGTACTTTCTCCCTTCTGAAAATGATCTGTTTCACCGCAGCATGGATCTTTTCATATCCAAAACCACCAAGTCCCAGTATAACAAATTGGGATGACAATCGAGAAATTTTTGATGGTATCTCTTCTAAAGGCACCCCAGATATGATGTTCCATATGTTGTTCCATGCCTTACGTCGTGAAAAGCTGAATTCATTAAGCATCTCTGGATCTGATTCAATATCATCGTCAGAAGGGGGTATGTAATCTGGAATTAGCGTGCTTAAGGAAGTGCCTTGTCCTGCTCTTTCCCCCCTGACTTGTGCTTCTTCACTTTCAATTCCCGTTGGGGCAGAGGCTGAGGCCTCATCTACGGATCTAGTCATTGAAGTTGATGGTCCTGCATGATTAATTGAAAGGTTTAGTCAGCTTCAAAGGATAACAAAAGAATATATTGTCTTGCGAATAAAGTATAATCACAAATATTGTTATCCCTTACCCAAGGGTGGTTCAGCAACCTAAGAAGACTTCTCCCCATCTTTCCCGGTTTCAACAGGATTTTCAAGATGGGTCTCAGGAGAGTTTATTGGATTTAGCTATACTTGAGCTAATGTTTCTGCAATGATAGGGTTGACATCAGTGTCCACACCCTCTTCGGGCATTGGCAGTTCAGCGACTTCAACGGAAGAAACTGCATATTATTTTCCATCATGGTTAGAAGTATATTTTTAAAAAAAAAATTGGGCGAAGGGTAGCACTCACGCCCAAGGACTTCTAAATCATATGACAACTTAGCATTATCAATAAATTCTTCAAAATTCATTCCTTGATTCATCATTTCATCCAATGATACTTCAGAATCATGATTAGTCTCACCAGTGGGAGCATTTGCTACATCTTCTTGCCGACTTATTTCCTGCAACCCCTGACCTTGGACAGAATCTTCAGTAGTAGGAGGGATACTGGGAATGGATGGTAGCTCTTCTCCAGGTGCAACCAATTCAGCCTGGGTCTATGATTTTTCTACAGCACCCTCCACGACCTTTGAAGGAGGGTCAGTCCCTTCCCTCAAGAGGGAAATTGAAGAAGCCCCTGCAATCGTCAGAAATATGAGTAACCATATGATTATGGGTATAAACTCATGATTGTTCGAAGGACTTACCACTGCTAATGAAACATTTAGCTATGGATTTCCTCCTTCGTTTCCTTGGCTTCTTTTGTTTTTTCGGAGTATCAGTAGTCTCCCTTATTGGCACTTGGATTGGCGAATGGAAGGCTATGTCCAGTGCCTCATTCATGGCCTGCTGGCCTGGAGATATCTCGCCTGGTTCGCGAGGAGAATCAGCAGCAGCCCCGATAGCAGTACCACTAGGGCTATATTGTGGTGAAGGAACCCCCGTTCCTTTCTTTGCAAGCTGCAAGATGAAGAAAATAACTTCCTTAAGTAACGAAGCTTCAACTGAAATCATGTTGCAAAGAAAATAAGGAAAGAAAACTTACATCTTCAGGAGCCACGTACTCCTGCCATTCCTCATCTCCAGAACCACCAGCCCCCTCAGTGGCACCATGATCAATCATTTCCTTCACCTGCCTAGTGATAGGAACCGAGTCATCAGTGGCATATATGAGCATTTTCAGATCTCTGATGTAAGCTCGCACTTCATTGGGGTTATCTCCGTATTGAAGATTTTTAGAAGCTAGATGATATCCTATTCCAGGAAGTTGTAGGCCCTCACAGAAATCCAGCCAGGTAGTCTCAGTATCACAGTATAAGATCTGCCATAGCTGAACAGCCACTGGTCTTAGATATTAATGCTGTGAGGAAGGTCCTACAATTTTTGATTTTAATTTCTTCCCAACTCCTGCAACTACAGATAGAGAATAAGAATGTAAGACTTATTACATTATAAAGTAGCAGTGATTGAAATTACTACAATGAAATAACTCACCAAGAGTTGATGGAGTGGGTCTTTTAATTCTGGCTGGAGGATTATATCGGGCACGAAACCGCTTTGCTGCCGGTTGTGCCTCACCATCCCCATCGTGATAATCCGATGAATCAGTTCTAGAAGAGGAGTCTGTTGAATCTAGTTCAGGTGGAGACGTGTCACCTTCATGAGGAAGGGTTTCTTTCTCTACAGTCATCTTCCTCTTTCCCACTTGATATACTGGGTGATTCAATATCCCTTTGGGGTATGATGCTATCCAGTGTTCGGCATAAAATGTAGTCAGATTATGTGCCGCTTTTTCAACTGGTAGATCAAATACTTCACCAGTCTTTTCTCTTGATGTCAGCAACCATAGTTGTCGAGCAACCATCGGATGTTGCTCTAACCTGACATGTACTGGAGGGGATACAACAATCTGTTGCAAACATTTGAATTGGCGTGAAAATCTATATGGAGCATAGGCCTCACATATGATTTTTCCATCAATCCTGGCTACTAACACGACATCCCTGCAAGCTAGCATGTATGCCCTCAAATCCAAATGGGTTGTCCCATCATCAACTAACCGCCCGGATGGCGGACTTCCATAAGGAAAGAAGTTGAATTCCTTAAACATTCTTAGTCTTACTTTCATGTCATAACCATTAACATCTAATGGAGCAATTCTAGAGAATTCTTGCACTGACGGTCTGAAAGAGCTTCCAGGAATTTGTAATCCATTCTGTACGTTGTAAGTCCTAAAGTGAGTGGCAATCCATCCCCACAAAACCTGGAATGGTCCCACTATTCTTAAAGGAGATTTACCCTGGAAGACGTGAAGTAAACTCATGTGAATCTTTGCTAAAATGAGGGTAGCTAACCCAACCATTTTTCCCTCAGCCAACTTTTCCGCAATAACGAAGGTCCCTGGGCTAACACCTCCCTTCGAATCCCTGACCGGCAAGAGATAAACACTGAGCCACATTGCCAAGAAACCCACCAGATGAGTATTCTTTGGAATTCTTTGATTCACTTCATATCCCCACTATTCAAACTCTCCTGCTTCTAGAGTTGTCCAGAATGTGCCAGGAGCTCCCCTCTTCTCAGGTTTTGGACAAGTGGTAGGACGTCTAGGCCTGGTATCCTTGGATTTCTATTTCTTGGATCCTTTTTCTTTTGGCTCCATCCCTTTCTTCTCAGTAAGAAACACATTCATCCATTCTTCCGGATGAATATCTTTTCTAAAATGAGTTAATGAGGTCCTTGAACTCTTGAGCCTGTGAAAGATTTTAAATAATTCTCGAGCCAAAGCAGGAGTCTTCACTGAATCATTCCAAGTCACCTTGGGAGGAATGAATTCATCATACATATCGCCCAAGATTGGAGCTCCTGAAATATTGTGGACATCCCACAAACTGATACCTACTTCTCCATGAGTCAAATGGAAAGAATTAGTCGCTGGGCTCCAGTGGCTGAGTATCTCTGGCACGAAGTTATCATGTCTGTAAACATATGTTTGCCCAACCCAAACGGCCTCATATATTGCAGCTCTCTTCAGATCCTCAATAAACTCTGCGCAAGTTTGTCACACCCAGTATGCCCACATCCATGTTGGCTTCACACCTCCCCCAGGACGGAAATCCCAACTTTTCTTCCAGCCTTTGGATTGATCCATCTGAGCATTTCGGAAGATTGAAGGATGACAATGTGGTTGAAGCTCAGGTGTATGATCTTTCAGATCTGGTGTGCAATGGATATGATGCATCACATAAGCCTTCTCCACTGTTCCAGCAGTTAGAAATGATCCCCCACCTGAGATATTTGCTGAAGCAAAATTGGTATAATTCTGAAACCACGAAAATGGAAGATATTTCTTTACTTCTGGAATAATGACTTATTGTAGATGACCATAGCCATACAAAGGTAGATAAGTGCAGTGAGGAAAGTTGCGATGATATTTCTTCAGATACATAGCCAATTCTAGAAGAGTACTATCTTTGACAGTATAGTAATCAGGGCCAATTATATCCATTATATCATCTATCCGCTTGCTAGCCAGTTCATCAATTAATCCAGGTCTAAGAGCCATTGAATCTGCACAAGAATTGAATAAATTAAATTCTTAAATGGGTTTATTTTTCATAAAATTTGTGAAAGAATTTGGAAAAAATGGCTAAGGCATTAAGGCGCGCAAGTATGGAGATGTCGCGCAAGTGATACAAGTGACGCGCAAGTTTTTGTCGCGCAAGTATTACCGCGCAAGCCCTATTACCTTGAGAGTAGCGTGGCAGCGAGGAAACAGTGGAAAAAGAGACTTGCGCGGAGAGGAAGACTTGCGTGGCGAGAGCTCGAGAAATTCGGGATCAGATGTTATCCCCGTCCAAAAGCGGTGTATTTATAGGCCAAGAAGCCCATCTACGCGCCGCACTCCGAGCGCTTAAGGCCTGCGCGACGAAAACTTGCGCGCCGCCCTCTGTGCACTGCAGACTTGCGCGCCTCCCTTTTCCTTTGAAGGGATTCGATTTCCTCAGAGTCAAATCCTCATTTTTTTCTAGATCCAACTCTGAGGGGGGACTTTTGTTAACTCTCCTTTCGTCACAGAATCTAAAGATCAGAATAGGGAATATCTGAGCTCAAAGTGATTCATCCTTTGAAGAAAACATCAAAAATCAACAAAGTCATGAACAAAGGATCGACAGCAACGGCACCGCGCAAGTTTTATCACTGTCGCTCAAGTACACTTGCGCTACACCCTTGGTCGCGCAGGTGACTTGCGCGACCTAAGTGGTAACCACCCGGTAACCGCCCGGGGTCTTCTTTTGCCTATAAATAGACCCTGTGGGCCCCCCATTCGAGAGGATATTTTTCCAGAAACTCGGATTGAAGCTCCTGATGCCCAAGTCTCTTCTCAAAGATTCCGGAACACTTCTAAGGTAATTTCTTACCTAGAACGGAAGATCTAAAGAGAAGAAGGAAGGCCTAAGTGTTGAAACTTATCAAACACTTTCGCGCCAACTTATTTCCTTCAATATAACATGCGCGTCCCTTTTCTAGAGGAACCTCAAGATAATTCTAAAGGGTTTCAAAAAGAGTCGATCAAGTATTTCAATGCTGGTTGAAAATCGCGCAAGTACACTATGTGCCGCGCAGGTATACATGCCCGACCATACATGCGCGCCCACAGAATACTTGCGCGCCCTGCAAGACTTGCGCGCCCCTATCTTTTTGGGTGCCCATCTTGCCCATTTTTACCCCTCTTAAGCCATCACACCTTTCCTTTTCAAGATTCAGTCTTCAAGACACTCTTCAAAGCCATTTATGGCATGATTTCTTGATTTGACTTCCTTATCTGAAAGGAATTCTGTGGAATCTCTCTCAAAGTCTAGTGATTTAAATATCCTGATGTCACTAAATATGGAGAGTTCATTCATTCAACCTCATCTTTTAAGATGAGAGAATCCTAACCTGGGTCTCCTTTTAAGGAATAAGACTCAGTCAAAACCTGGGCCTTCTTTTTTAAGAGTAAGTCCGAGTCATAATCTTGGGCATCCTCCTCAGGAGTAAGCCCCAAACCTTAATTCCCTAACCAGGGTCTCCTTTTCAGGAATAAGACTCAGTCATAACCTTGGGTTTCTTTTTCAAGAGTAAGCCCCAAGTCCCCTAACCTGGGCCTCCTTTTATAGCAATAAGTCCCAGTCATAATCTTGAGTTTCCTTTTTAGGAATAAACCTCAAGCCCCCTTAAAATTCTCTTGACCAGTCATAATTTACCTTTGACTTGGGTTTCCTTTTCAGGAGTAAAACCCAATCATAAGTCCCCTCCTAACTTGGGCATCCTCCTCAGGAGTAAGCCCCACGATTAGAGTATTCAAATCTCTATAAAGCACATATACCTTTATGGACCCTGTTCCTGGATTTTCTCCCTAAAAGTAAATCCTAAACCTTCATCTATTTTGGGTAGTCATACATACATAAGCCCCAAACAAATTCTTATGATTTCATCTTTCATGGCATAATTGTCTAAATTTTACCAATACCTCTTGTTTCTCACACCGACCATGACTCACGTGAGATTAGAGTGTAAAAGTAATTATGACATTCTTCTTTGAGCCATCAATCATAAAAATCATACTCTACGTGGGTTCTGATTCCTTTTTCCAAAACAAAGGATACGTAGGTAGCCCATTTATGGGTTCGATCCCAACTTTGAAATAATCTCTGTCCTTCTGAATGACGATAAACTTCAAGTGCCCCACTGAGTGGCTTGAAAACCAGCCTGGTCATCATAATGACCAAGAGACTTTTATATAAATGTTTTGAAAGATACCATTGACCAGGAATCTCTAAATAGATATAGATGATTCTCTATTGATGAAGAACCTAGAATACATATAAAAGATTCTCTATATTTCTTGCATATTTAATCATTGATTGTTAAAACTAAAGGATAGCACATTTTATACTTGGTAATGTAATAAGGATTCCCGAACATAACTTAAATCTATAAAGAGAGTCCCGGAGTAGACAATAATTCCCCTCAAAAAGGTGTGATGAGTCCGACCTCCCATCCTCTCGACCAATGCAAATTTGTAAGCCTCATTATTCCACAAGCTAATGAGCGCCATCCTTTGGAAAGTAGGTCCAAACGGATGTGGAATCATTGGATGTTTCCGGTTCTACGAACAAACCTGTTAGAAACCGATCAGAACGTTTAAATCTCCAGTCCAGGAGGTCATCCCCGGATTCCGTGCTAAACACAGACAAGAAAAAAAATCATGATATTACAAGACTCT
Source organism: Viscum album (assembly GCA_963277665.1). Taxonomy (NCBI): domain Eukaryota; kingdom Viridiplantae; phylum Streptophyta; class Magnoliopsida; order Santalales; family Viscaceae; genus Viscum; species Viscum album. Next base: position 841,891,637 of record OY728161.1, read on the forward strand.
ATGTAGATGACCACGTTATTAATAAATATACAACACTCATATTTAAAAATATAATTACTATTATTATAAAATAGTTACATCCTACAAGAATGATATTACAAATGAAAAATTTCTTACCAAACCATTACATAAATCCATAATTCATACACTAATGCTAATAATGATATTTTAACCTCATCATTCCAATGGTTATGGAATGTTTATTCCATACCTTATCTTTCTTTTTATTTGGAGGTTTTTATCAAAGATAGATAAATGAAACATAAATATAAATATATATATTTTCTCTCTAGGAGATAAATATCTTATTTATAGGGACCATATATTAAGGAGGAGTCTTTAAATGGGGAAAGCAATTAATTCCCAGTGTACGTGGTTGTGAGTGTGTGAAGCTATGATTTTTGAATGGGTTTTAGAGTTTCTGAACTATTCATATAATAATGTTGAATATATAAAGGAAATATTCATGAAACATATAAATGATAACTTTTGATAAGTTGATAATTTTATGAGAAGACTGGAATTGAAGGCAAGATACACTTATGTAGTATTTTAGGATAATTATTCATTATTCTTATTTCTGAACCTCGTTATACAAACATAGTAAAATTATTATTTAGTAATGATTTATTTCCTTGTTTTATAGTGATTTATGTTAAAATGGAAAATATTTCCTAAACTATTACTTTTTTACATAGGTTTTGAAAGATTCCAAAGATGTTTCTTGGTAGTATTAAGAGTGAAGTAATATGTTTGGATGGAATTTTTATGTCATATCAATTCATTCCATGATCATTACACATTTTGGAATCAACATTAAGATGTAGATTTATATAATACTATAAACTGTTCGGGTTATTGAATGAATTTTTTTTAAGGTTATTCACATATAAATAAATTTTTATGGGTTAATATTATGTAAATTTCATTATTTTAATCCAACATGGGTCCATTTTGGAATCAAGAGTCTTATTATGCTGTGAACGTATTATTTTTTTTGGTTTAACACAATGTAGGGTTTAATATAATATCACGTGGGGATACTTTTTACTATGATTATAGGTACATCACCTTGAATACCTAATAGTCAGGTTCCTTGGTGTCATATCTTCTTACGTAATGTTTCACCATGATGTATATCTTTCACCATTATTTTATTAAATGGTTACTTGGGTTGAGTGCTAATATAGAGAATTTTAATATGTTTAAAGGGTTTTTATACCAAGTAATTTTACCCTTGAACATTCATAACCCTATTTATTCTCATTGAATAAATTTCTATTGACTAAGAGAAATGTGGGGGTCTTATGAAATGATTTTTCTGTGATCATTGGACCCAGGATCATTATAGCATGGGGAATACTTGCCATCAAATCACATAAAGTATTATAGAATTATTGGTAAATTAATGTTTCTCATAAACCCTTTACTTATTCTATTTAACCCTATGTATATGTGGGATCATTATGGATTATCCAAGTATTATGTTACTTATCATTAGGATTTTTATTTTGGAATAACTACATTTCATCTAAAGCATCCTTTTTCCTAATTTATTCTCTTTGTAATTCTGTCATTTTTTTCTTTCCAAGACATGAAATTACTATTATTTAGATTTTGAAGATTCCTTATTGAGGATTTATGGAGGTTTCATGATTATATATTGATCATAGGATTTAGGAATTCATCATGGGGATTTTTCTTTTTATTATTTATCCATCATCATATTTTTTCTGGATGTTCTTTTCAGATAATTTATAAGGTAGGGGATTTTAAGGTTCTCCTATTTTAATATATGTGTTCATGAGATTAAGTTTATATATTTTTAAAAGCGAAAATACTATAGATTTATCTAATAAAGATAATAATATGAAATAAATGAAATGTACAATGGATTTCTAATTCACATGAAATTAACATTATATTCATGTTATTGGTTTCTATTATTTCATATATTTAATGGTAGTTTATTATTGATGTTTTCTTATCTAAATATAATATCTATGTTTGTTGAATAAATTTAATATTAAAAGATGAAAATGTTACTGATCAAGTGATTGATATATTATAACATATTTCGTTGGGATTGTATCATGATTTTTCAAAAATATATTTCATAATATAATATGTCGTAATATATTTTATGTTTAAACACAATTCAGCGTTGGTTGAAAATGTGACAGTTGATATGTTTTTGAAATTTTTTTGCAACAATTTGATGTGAGTGATGGCAGTATATAATGAATAGTGTGTGAAGGTGTTGAGGATAATGTTGTGGTAATTTTATTGAGTTATATGTATTACTTATTCAGTAGATACCAATTTTAGGTTCTATTTACTATTTAATTTAATTATGTTTTTTATTTAATTTTATTTTCTTGGGGTAATTCATTTACATAATTACTACCTTGAAAGTATGAATAAAAAAATCATAGTTCCAAAAGTTATTGAATGGTAAATGTATTCAAAACCAATTAATGGGAATTTTCTATGAGGAATTAATAATTGATAAATTAATTTATATGTAGTTGTTTAAATATGTATGTAATTGAATAATGGTATTATGATAAGATATTGTTAAAATCATTAGTGAGGGACTAAATAGTAGGATTAAGTAATTAACGGTGTTGAAAATGTTTAAATTATGTTAGTAAATAAGGTATAATGAATAAGTATAATGATTTTTAATTAAATATGGGATGTTTTATAATGAATTGTAACTGGTTTATAATAAAAAAGATGGGATGTTAATGGATGTCAACCATTATTGTGTTCTTAGAGTATTATTAGATTCATGATGTTTCGTATTGACCTATGGGTTGTTATGTGGCCATTATTAGTAATTAACATATTGTATTTGCTTGGTGTCCCTAGGAAGGTTTGTTTGGAATTAACTATTTCTTATGGTTTTTTATTTATTACACATCATTATCCGAGTCAAACAAAATAATCTACGTTTATACATGTCATTGGTATTTGGGTTTATTTCAAAAAAGTATTTTTGTGAGGATATAAATATATTAATGCTCCCTCTACCCACTCTCTCTTCTAGAAATGTAATTCTACGCGTTCATGTTTTGTATTTATAACTTATGATGATTATATGTGTACTCATATGTGTTGCAATGACTCATAGTTATACCATATTGATAAAACATATTTTTTTAATATTTTTTGGGTAAATAATTATTTTAATTCCTCACATGGAGTTTTTCAGGAATCAATTTATAATATTTTATTATTATATATTGATGGTTGGTTTATGTGGGAACTTCTTTGAAAAGGAATCTCAAGGAAAAATAAAATTTGGAGGCATGAATTCAACATTTATACTGGATTGCATTTCTAAGGGTATCCTTCTAAAAATATTTTTTTTTATGTTTTTATAATTTCTGGAGGGATTTTCAAGATTTTAGTAGGATTTGAAGGATAATATTGGTTCAATTATTCATTTACTACAAATTTTTAATAATGAATTCTATTAGTAGGGATCTCTTCCAATAAGGCACCCTTATTTTTCTTCATCTAGTATTTTCTTTTTTATGCTTGTAATCTCACTTTTTTTATAATAAATTTTGTTTGTTCATCTATTTTAAAAATGTTATTTTTATTATTGGTTCTATAATATAATGATAAATATTATATTTCACTTTCCCATTTTGATTCTTTTCTTATGAAAATCGTCTCAATAATGAAAATTCCACATATAACAGAGTAGTTTCCATTCATATTCAATCTAATTACTACTTATTTATTTTGTTTGTTATAAATAAATTAACATATTATAATTCAAAAATTGTGTTAAATTAAATGAGTTTTAAGTTCTAATGAAATTGATCGATTTTCACTTTGACCGCAATGACGAACTTCAATGAATCATGAGAGTCGACCATTAATAAAATAATTAATCAACTTAGAGTTGGTTAATATGGTTATAAAATAATCTCAAAACACTATTATTTGTAATTTTATAGGGTGGGTACACTTCCAAAGTTTTACATAGATGATAATTTTTTTTGTACCATAATCAAAGTTGGGTTCCATGATTTTATGTCCTGAAGTCATCCAAGGGTTTATTTGTACCAGTATTTTGTAAAAACATTCTTCTTTGGGTTTCTAGGGTTAATGAATTTGGGAATCATAATTGAATGGATATAAAAATAATGGATAATGATAAATTTAATATGAGGTTCTATATTATATTGATTATGTATTCTCGTATTGTTTTTGTGAAAGAAATTGTCTCCTGACTTTTTTTTTTCAAAAGACAATCACCAAAATCATGATTTCTATTTTTTCAAAAAATATAAAATATAAAATACATTAAATTATTATTGAATATTGAGCTTTTAAAAATAGGAATCTTCAAGATATATGATCTATTATTTCCCCTATAATTCACATAAAAACATCAGAAAATATTTGAGAGTACTATTACAACACTCATCAAATTTGTACCAATATCGAAGAGATAAAATATTTCTTCAAAACACATTTAGGTTGACTTATTTGGATAATAACTATTTGAACTAAAATTTATTATAATAACATTAATTTTCTGTTATTAAAATTAAATAACAACACTCACATACCCTAGAAAACAATTATTTATTACAATATGAGATATTTATAAAATTAATGCCAATGAATATAACTAAAACCATGATTAAAGTCTCTTTTATCAAATAGATAAAAAATATTCTCCATTCCAAAAATAATAATAAGATGACGAATTGATATTTTATGGTCATTTATGGGAGATTTAGAGGGAACAAATTGTTTAATTTTTTAACACAACAATTTAATTAGTAGAACTAAAGAGTCAAATTGTTTATATGACCATTATTAAAAAGAGTACACAAGGTAAAGGGATAATAAAAGATAATAACTACATAATGATGGTAAATATAATTTTTTTATCTAGTTTGTTTTGATAAAATAATATGACTATAAAAAAATTGATGAAAAAAACTCACTATATACCCTATAAAATTTTTATTTTAATAATCCATGCATAATGGAAAGTGATAATACATTAATAATTTAAAGATAATTTCACAAAAACTCAAAAAATTATTTTGATTTCTAATGTGTTAAAATGTAAACTAGTAATTGTTATTTTTAAATATATAGGTAAATATTTTAATTACATGTTCTAGATGATAAATAAGAGAGGATACAAGGCATGATGAATTTGGAAGAAGGGATGGATGAGTCCTTTATGATATTTTGTGAGGAACATAATGAAGACTCCAAAAACATGGAATATCATAATAAATTTATTTTTTAATCTAACTAGAGATAATATATACTTAATAGAATTTCCATTCAATACCTACTAGAAAATAACATTCATTATGATGAAGAGAATATGAAGGAATCCTATATTCTCCTTATACCCCAAATAATATCTAGGAGCACAATTATGGGGTTGGAAATCTATTTCATAAGATGTCGTTACATAAACAAGGTGAATAAATTGTGGTGGATAAATGGATCTACAATAATTTGGTGGTTCAAAATAAAATATCCACACCCTTGTCGAGCTAAAAATAATTTTCAATGATTATGTATTTATAAAAATAATAAATTGAATGATTCCAGGGAAGAAATACTTGAATTTATTATTTTTTATCATTTTCCTTATTTAATATTTTATTAGTAATTTTATTAAATATTTTTTAGGTATTTTGGATTCCCAATATAGACAATAATTTTCACCAAGATAGAGATAACCATAAAGTTATTTCTTGGTGTTGTACTTGTATTATCCTTTCCAAATTATTTTAATGACTTTTATTAGCCAAATAATTTATGAGTTTCATTGAGGATAAAATTAAATTTTTTATGTGGGTGAGTGGCTAACATTTTCTTTATCTTCTTTATGTTTTTTATTTTTTTCAAAAAAAGAAAAGTATTCTATTTTAAAAATCATTACACATTAACATTACTTATATTAATAATTTAAAAAATATATATATTATTTTTTCAATATCATGCGAAGAATTTTAAACCTATAAATGTTTTCACAATTTATAAAGACCCATAAATCCCTTGGAATTTTTTTAAATACATGGGAATTTTATGTGTTTGTGAAAGTTTACAGCACATTATTCTACGGCTCAGTGTGCCCAAAATAAATTTCTGACATTTTTTTTGGGTACGTTCAGTAAAAGTACGAGCTAGTTTTTATAAATTTTGAAATGGTGCTCAGAATTGAAATCAGAGGGCACCGTTGAACTCAAAGTGCCGATATTCTCTTAGTAAGACTTTCACACCGATGAAAGTGTGTCTAGGATAGAATTCAATTTTTCTGTTTTCCTAAAAAAACAATAAATATTATTTTATTAAGCTGCCATGGGAGTGTTAGTGGTTACAACATCCTCATGGGAGTTAGAGGTGGGACCACATAATATTATACTCCCATGATAGGTTATGTTTGTGGGGCCCACCTAAACATAACCTCTCGTGAGAGGTTATGACGTGGAGACCACACAAGACAACCCCCACCCAATTAATGGGAGGAGTGGAAAATATCTCAACTCCCATCATTAATGAGGGTGGAGTTCCCTAACCTCCTATATAAATTATGGTGACACCACCTTGCATTTATTTAATTGGGACAATGCATAATTTATTACGCCTAATCATTCAAATTAATTTGGTGGAGCCATTTATTTTAATTCTTCTTTATTTTGAACGTTGTGCGAACGAAATAATAAGATTTAACAATTTCTTTTTATTATTATTGGTTTGGAACATCTATTCATTTTTAGAGGATATCTTGGGAGAAAAGGAGTTCTCCAACAAAGAACCTCCACTTCCACTGAAGTGTAATGAACGAAGGAAGGTGATCCTTCTTTGACTTCTTCCTCGAAGCTTCAACCATCGCGAGACATCTTGGACAACTGACTTTCGTGACACCTTCAATGAACGATGAACGATGAATCAAAGGTAGGGGTTTAATTTTATCTATGTATGATCTTTTCACATGTTTTTCCTTTCTCTCAAAATTAGGAACAAGGGTTTTAGTGTTTCATACTTGCAATCCTCTTGATACCACCCTAAACGCGGATGGTGCGGGCCAAACCAACATGGACCGACCCCTCCATTGATCTTGTTTATCTTGAGCATGCGGCGACAAAGCGAAAATGAGGTGACCTATGAGGTAACGACAAAGGCCGCGCTACCCACGTCCATTGAAAATCGCGCCACCCATGAGGTTCTCTGGTGCTCCCGACCGAACACCACTGGTCCACGCCGCGCCGAACAGGACTGCCCGAGTGCCCCCCGGCCACCGGCCCGACTTGCCTCTGACCTTATGTGTGCCCCGCCGGCCTACACACGGCCTCCAAGCTGCCCCCGACGACTAACCTGCGACCTCCTGTGTGCCATGGCCAGCTTTCCTGTGACCTCCAGCACACCCCGCCGGCATGCCCATGACCTTCAATGCACTCCCCAGCCCGCATGTCACCTCTAGGGTGCCATGTCGTCCTGTTTGTGGCATCCAGCATGCCCTGTCGTCCTGCCGTAGCATCTAGCGTGCCCGCCGGCCTTCCTGGTCGCGCCGCCAGCCTACCTGGGATGCACCCCAACTCCCGGCCAAACCGTCCAAGCCACACCGGCCTCCCAATATAGTCGGTGACATACTTCATGACATCTCTAGCCGAATCTGCTCGGCCTTCCAGGCTGATTTGGAAAAGCCATGCACCTCGCGACGCTGACCGAACCGGCTCCGGCCTCTAGGCTAAGTCTCTTACGTGGCGACCACTAGGTAGAACTGCCCCCATAGTCCGCTGGGCCGATCCCAAAAAACCGGGTCGAAGCTAGCTGGCTATCCTCCAAATGGGCCGAGTCAGAACCAGCAGGTCTGACTGGGTCGAACTGGGCTGGGTAGGCCTATACTGGTTTGGGCCAAGTCGGTTCGACCTGGTCGGACTGTACCCTGGCCCACTACCGACCCCTATACATTCTTTCTTTACATCTTTGGCTCCAGAATGTTTTTTGATGAACCTTTAGTGGCTTTGGAATTCCTGGAGCGCGATGATCCCTTTTATTATAACCCACTGGAGTTTAGGGTTTTGTTGAATTACGATCAGGTTGGATCTTACACGAATTCAATCGGGCCCTTTTGTCTAAAAGGCTAGTAACTCATAGACTGGGTGTCTGATTGATGTGATATTTGTTGCCTTAATACCCCTAGGATGAGGCATACATTTGAGATAATTATACCTGGGACTTTGATACAGTTAGAGTATTGACTTGTAGCTCGTGGAGTGGACCCTCCCTGAGACACGCGAGTAGATTACGGAGACATAGTAGCTGGCTGGGACCTGACGACTGCTTATCCGATTTGACTTGGAGTGATTCAACTAGCCCAGTGGGGAGCGCCTGAAATTTGGCAGCAGACCCATGGCAGAGGAGTGCCTTGTATATGGTGGTATTCCCACAAAACCGATAGGGGGAGTTCCTCTACAGGATATTAGAGAGAGCACCTGGTAGTTGGTGGGATACACACAGGGTGGCGTGCCTCTGTGGGAGCGCGGTAGACCCACGGTATTCAAAAGGAGGAGTACCTAAGCAATCCAAGTTTTGTAGGAAGCGCCTTGGTGTCATGGTAGGCCCACAATATTTGATATAGGTAGAGTTCTCTAGTAGCCATGGATTCATTAATGTGAATAAAAATCATCGTTGAGATGAGTCAGTAACATTGTGTTTTCCTCATGATTGAGATGGATTACATGATAACTTAGGTATATGTATGGGCATAAACCTAAATGAGGTTATCTATTGAATTCTTACTTTGTGATTTTCCTTGTTGGATTTTGTGAGACATTGAGGGTCTCAGGGTCCCTACTGAGTATTGTTATACTCTCCCATGCATGGGCTATGCACGCACCTTGTTGTGTTGGTTGCAGATGACGGACAGTGCTGATTGAGGATCAGTGTAGCAAGACTGGGTAGTACCTAGAGGTGGACCTTACAACGAGTCGGTACCTAGAGGACGGATGGATGAAGACTACTTAAGAGGCTATCTGTACCTACCCTTTTGGTGTGAATCATTGGAGGACGACCAAGTGACTGCTTTACCTTGTCTTCAGTTGTAATTGTTCTCCAGTTGTACGTGTACTTTCATGTTGGGCTTGTATTTCTGGCAGCTTTTACTTTTCAGCACACCTTTTTATATAGTTTTTCTTAGTATTTTACTTCCAGATCATACTTTTTTGTATGTATTTACACTTTATAAAGGCAATGACTTCCTAGTTTTAGGGATTTACGCCTTTGGTTCTAGTCGCCATCCCCTGGACTATGGAAGGCGGGCTTCATGTAGTCAAGGCATGGGCCCTAGGGAACGGGTCATGAGAAATTGGAATTAGAGGAGTCGGTTCTACAACATAACTTAGGACTATAATCTTTCTTTTCTGTGAAGAAATGGAGTTATGGGTACTAAGTGTGGTTCACAGTTTAGGGTGTCCAATGATGGTACGGCGGCCGACATATCCATACACCAGGACCATGTCTTTTGATTTCCAACTCAGTGCACAAAAACCATTAGTGCATGTGTGTTTATAAAAGCTTTCTTTATGTCAGATCAATCAGGTAATCTCTCCTGGTTTAACTTTCGATCGTGTCACATCTATTCAAAATTATTCCATGCAAACATCCAGTTAGATTTCCAAGATAGTTCACGATGACAGCCCACTGAGTGATGAGGCTCTGTTGTGGGGCCCTCTTACTATGTGGGCACCATCAGGTGGTCTACCAGCAGCACCACCTCCCATTGAGAAGCATATTCCACAAACCGCACTAGAGGACGGTGCATGCTGAGTGATCATGTTACATGAGTTCCATTGGTAGAGTCCTCGGAGGATACGAGGTGAGAAAATTCCCAGGCAGTAGTGGGCTGGTTGGAGGCGATTTCTAGAGTTTTTTACCTAGTTCAGACACCAGTAGAGCAGATGGTGATTGTTACTACTAGACTTTTTTAGTGAGTGACCATGAGGTTGGTCTGCATAGTGATGAGGCTTCGGTACATGGACCGTTTCCCATGATTGTACCTTCAGGTAGTGTGTCAGCTATATCACAACCTGTTGGTCAGCAGTTTCAACTGGAGGTACCTGTGGATGACAAATGTAGGAATAGTGCCTTACACATGTTTCAGCATCAGAAACCCCTCAGGTTCCGAGGGGATCCCGACTCACTGGCGGCTAAGGACTGGCCTGAGGCAGTGGCTTATAGTTCTCTAGAGCTTGTACAGCTTCTTAAGGATGACATGTTGGTAGTTGAGAATTTATCGAGGCATACCGATCATTCCTGGTACTCGATGAATAAGTTATGATCCGTGCTTTGGGGCTCGTACTACCGAGCGAGGTGGGTTTTGGGACATCTGAGCTGGAACATTTTCTCTAGATTCTAGATAAGACCATTGTGGATAGAATGTTCTTTAGCTAAGTGGATACAGGAGGTAAATGTTAGCAGTGGGATAGCATGAAATTGGAACCAGTCTCAGAGATTTGAGCGTGTAAAATGTTTTGAGACGGGGAATTTTTAATTAAAGATGAATCTATTGGGTAACTGACGTGGAAGTAGATCCAGGAGAGCAGCATGAGGTGGTGTACATTTCGACATGTTGCAACCACTCGCCATTGTAATCCCCACTAGGCTCAGGGATTTTGAGGGAAGGGGAAGAGAGTACCTACATGCGGTCAAGGAGTGTGATCCAAGGGCTCTAAGGATGATTCGAGGAATGGACTGTGTCTAATACTAGTAGCTATATCAATAGACATAGGTACCAATCAATCCTTCCTTCCATGAATCATGTTCCAGACCTAGAGTTTCCGATTAAACCGTTGAATTGACCCTCATATCTAGAGATACCTTTGGGACGATACTAGATAATCACACATATGCCGATGGTGTGATCTAACACTTGGAAAGATAGTTTTGGTTGGAACCTCTTTGTGGTAGCGTCGAGGCCTTACGACGTTAGTTTGGGTATCGATTGGGCAACCACAGTTCATAAACAGATTGATTGTATTATGAAAAAAGGTTGTAGTTTATCTAAAACGTTGGGATGAGTTTTTCCTTAGTAGGTGAAAATGAAAACCCAGGAAGCACTAGGTAAAATCTTGCATAAGAGGGTGCAGCCGATCACTCTTGAGTCGGATTTCCTTGCCCTCATGGAATTAGGAGTTTTTAGTTTTTAGTTCCAAACAGGAGTGAAAGAACATGGGTAAATATTTTCAAAAGATGTTTCCAGGATTACCCCCCCCCCCCCAAGAGAGAGGGATGTCTACTTCTACTGGATACTACTAGAGGTTCATTCCAGACCTCTCCAGAGTTGCAGCACCAATATCTGCCTTGATGAAGAAGGGGAAACCCTTCATGTGGTCGAAGATATTCCAATAGAACATTCAACAGGTGAGGCAGAGGATGATTAGCTCCCCCCTCTTGAGGCTACAAGAGGAAGGCGTAGGGTACGATGTTTACTGCGATGCATCAGGGACCAGACATGGGTGTGTCCTGGTGGAGGAGTGAGCAGTGATAGCTTATCATTCTTGGAAGCTGGGAGAGAATAAGCAGAACTATGCTACCCATGACCTGGAGATAGCACCGGTGGTCTTCACCTTGAATATGTGGTGACACTATCATATGGGGAAATGTTTTACCGTATACTCTGATAACAAGAGTCTCTGTTATATCTTCTCATAGAAGGATCTGAACCCGAGACAACGATGTTGGATTGAGTTCCAACAAGACTATTACTTTGAGATAATATATACTCCTGGGAAGTGGAACATAGTTTCGGATGCACTCAGCAAGAGATCTGGTATACAACTACTAGGAGAGGTGATAGAGCAACTGGATGCTTTACAGATTTCTTATGTAAACCAAGATACAACATGTTTCCTTATGTATTTTAAATTCACTTCTCCACTTCATCAGTGAGTGAGGAAGGCATAGCATGGGCATGTTGACTGCGAGACACAAGATGCTCAAATACCCACAGGGCATGCACCAGGTGGATTTTCGGAAGGTGTGGTGCACATCATCCACTTTATAGGATGTACGATGGTACCAGTGTCACTTCAAGAGGAAGTGTTGAGGTAGTTCCACACACCCCATTTAGCGGTACATCGAGGAGTGGAGAATATTTACTTGGACCATCAAAGATAGCATTGGTGGCCATGTATGTACAAGGTGGTAGTATAGATTTTCTCTTGATGCCTCACTTTTCATCAAGTAATGGCGGAGCACTAGGTACTAGCAGGCTTGGTCCAACCTTTAGAGGTCCCAGAGTGAAAGTGGGATTGAATATCTATGGACTTCGTGATAGATATTCCATGTACATCATGGGGTCATGAATCGATTTGGGTGATTGTTTATCGACACACCTAGTCAACCCACGTCCTACTAATCATAGATCAGGGTTCATTAGAGATCATAGGACACCACTATGTGCAGGATATGGTAAAGATACATGGAGTACGATCTTCTATTTTCTATGATCATGATTCATGGATTACTTCCCAGCTATGGAAGGGGTTGCAAGAGGCTTTCAGGACACAGATTCGTCTGAGCGCTACCATCCATCCTCAGATGGGTGGCCAGACTTAGAAGACCATTCAGACAGTCGACGACATTCTCTATGCATGCGTCCTCGACTTTGGTCATTGCTGGGAGAACCACTTGCCATTAGTGGAGTTTCTATACAACAACAGCTATCACTCTACCATCGGGATGACACCTTTTGAGGCCTTGTATGGTCGACCTTGCAGATCACCACTGTGCTGGATTGACTCAGGAGAGTCAGCACTAGTGGGACTATAGGTGGTACGAGCTACCCAGGAGAAGGTGTAGATCATCCGTGAGTGGATGAAGACTGCACAGAGTAGGTAGAAGTAATATGCTGGAAGGAGACGGAGGCCACTGGAGTTCAAGGATGGCGACATGTCTTTCTATGGGTCTCACCTCGACATGGTCTACAGAGATTTGGGAAAGTTGGAATGATATCTCCATGTTTCATTGAAACATTCCAAGTCCTTGGTAGAGTAGGCGAGGTGGCTTACTGCCTGGCTCTTCCACCTCAGTTTCACAGGTTGCACGACGCCCTCCATGTATCCCAACTGAGGAGATACGTGCACGATCCTTCTCCCATCGTCGACCATGTGGGTCTGGATGTCGACGATGGGGTGACTTTTAATGAGGTTGTAGTGAAAATTGAGGATCGACCGGAAAGGGTCCTATGTGGATGGTTGATACCTCTGGTGTGCGTTTGTTGCATCACGTGAACCTCTAGAAGAGTACATTGGAGCGGGAGGCTCAGATTCGTGCTCTGTGCCCCCATTTGATCCCTTAGTTTGAGTTATAGTTTATGGGGATGTAAATCCCATAGGAGGGGATAATGTAAATACCTAGAAATCCCGTGGGAATTGTTTTATAAAACATGGGAATTTTATGAGTCCGTGAAAATTTACAGCGCATGATTCAGAGGCCCGGTGTAACCAGAATCATTTTCTGATTTTTTCTTTGGGCACGTTCAGTAAATGTAAGAGAGGGTTTTTATAAATTTTTAACTGGTGCTCGGAACTAAAATATAAAGGAACCATTGAACTCGCAAGGCCAATATTTTCTTAAGAAGACATTCACTTTGACGGTAGTGAGTCGACTATAGAAAGTAGTTTTTGGGTTTTCTTAAAAAAAATTAATAAAATAAAGTGATCTACACTTTATTTTATTGACCCACCATGTGATTGTTGGTTATTAACATGTCCTCATGAGAGCTGGAGGTGGGACCGCCACACAATGTCCTCCCATGAGAGGTTATGGTGGTGGGGCCCACCTAAACATATCCTCCTGCGAGAGGTTACGACGTGGGGACCACACGAGATGAAAACCCCTCAATTAATGGGAGGAGTGGAAAATCTCTCAACTCCCCTCAGTAATTAGGGGGTAGTTCCTTGACCTCTTATATCAACAATGGTGACACCACCTACCATTTAATTAATTGGGAAAATGCATAACTTATTATTCCTAATCCTTCACATTAATTTTGTGGAGCCATTCATTATAATTCTTCTTTATTTTGAATGTTGTGCCAACAAAATAATAAGATATCACAATCTCTTATTATTATTGGGTTGGCACATATATTCATTTTTGGAAGAGAGCATGGGATAAAATGAGCTCTCCAATGAAAAACCTCCACTTCCAACGAAGAACGAAGAACAAAAAAAATTGATCCTTCTTCGACTTCTTCCTCAAAGCTTCAACCGTCGTGAGACGTCTTTGATGACCAACTTACGTGACTCCGTCAACGAATGAAGAACGTCGAATAAAGGAAGGGGTTTAATTTTATCTAAGTTAGATCATTTCCGATGTTCTTCCTTTCTCTCAAAATGAAGAACGAGGGTGGTTGTGCTTCATATTTGTGAGCTTCTTGATACCACCCTAAACGCGGAGGGTGCATGCCAAAGAAACCTGGCCCGACCCCTCCACCGATCTTGTTTATGGTGAACATTCGGTGACGAAGCGGCAATGAGGTGATGTTAGCGGGAATGAAAAATGTAGTGCTACCTATAGCCTCCACGAAGCACACCACCCACGAGGTGCTCCGGTGCTCTTGACTGAACATCATCTGCCCGCACCAGCCCACACCTCGCCAAACTAGCCTGCCCGGCTACCCCCCGGCTACGGGCCCGACCTACCTGCAGCCTCCAGCACAACCCACCGGCCTGCCCGCGGCCTCCCTCCCGCCCCGCCTAGCATGCTTGCGACCTCCAGTGCACCCCGCCAGCCTGCCCGTGTCCTCCAGTGTGCCCCGCCGGCCTGCCTGTGGCCCCCAGCGCACCCCACCGGCCTTCCGTGGCCTCCAGTGAACCTGCCAGCTTGCCCGGCCACACCGGAGGCCTACCCAGGCCACACCCTAGCTCTCTGTTGAGCCGCTCCAGCCTTCAGAGCTGGTTCACGACGTCCTTCATGGCATCTCATGCCGAACTGGATCGTCCTTCTGGACTGAGTCGCCCGAGTCATGCCTCTCGTGTCACTAGATGAACCGGACTCGGCCTCCGGGCCGAGCAGCCTACGTAGCGACCACCGGGCCGAACCAACCCCGCAGTCCACTGGGCTAGGCCCGGTGGATCGGTCCGAACATTGTGGGATGACCCACCCAACAGGATGGGTCAGACCCAGCGGAGCTAACCGGGTTTAGCCAGATCAGGTCGGACCGATCCCGAGCCCACTACCGACCCATATACTTTCTTTGTCCATATCATTGGCACCAGACATCTATTTTTTGAACCGTCAGAGGCACTTGATTTCATGGAGCGTGATGGTCCCTATGAGTATACCCCACTGATGTTTGGGGTTTAGTTGAGTTACGGTCAGGTCGGATCGTTCACCGATCCAACTCGGCCCCTAAAACTAAAAGGCTAATAACTCACAGACCGAGCATCCGATTGACACGCTGTCTGTTGAATTGAGACCACTATGTCGAGGTAGAACATTGAGATAATTCTACATGGGACTTTGTGATAGTTTGATTATCGACCTGTAGCTCATGTAGCGGATCCTCCCGGAGACGAGCGAGTGGAGTACGGAGACCTAGTAGTTAGTTGAGACCTGATGACTATCTGACCAATTTGACTATGTGTGATATTACTAGCCCAGTTGGGGTGCCTGGTAGTTAGCGGCAGACCCATGGTGGAGGAGTTCCTAGTAGTTTTTGGCAGACCCGTAGTTCTGGACAGGAGAAGTACCTCTGCAGGCTTTTAGGGGGAGAATCTCAGTAGTTGGCGGCACACCAATAGTGGGGATCACCAATTTGTGACCCCGGTAGAACCACGATACTCGATAGGAGGAGTACCACAGCAGTCCAAGGTTAGTGGGAAGCACCTTGGTGTCACAGTAGGCCCATTGTACTCGAAAGAGGAGGAGTTATCTAGCAGCCATGGTTTCATTAATCTGAATAAAAGTCATGTTTGAGCTGAGTCTGTAACTTGTTTTTTTCCTCACAATTGATATAGTTTACTTGATAACATAGGTATATTTATGGGATTATACCTAAGTGAGGTTATATATTGAATTATTACATTGTGGATTATCCTTATTGGATTTTGTGATACCTTTAGGGTCTCAGGGTCCCTACTGAGTATTGTTATACTCACCCCTGCATGGGAAATACTCGCACCTCATTGTGTTGGTTGCAGATGATGGACAATGCTAACTGAGGATCAGAGTCGGAGGACTGCAAGGTACCCATAGGTCTACTTTATGATGATTTGGTACACAGAGGATGGATGGACGTAGAGTGATGAGGAGGCTATTTGTACTTACACTTTAGGTAGTAATCCCCGGAGGAAGGCCTATTGGCTGCAATACCTTTTCTTTAGTTGTACTTGTTTTTCATTATTACTTGTACTTTTCTGTTGGACTTGTATTTCCCGAACCTTTTACTTTTCAGCACTCCTTTGTATACAGTTTTTCATATTGTTTTACTTTCATCTCGTACTCTATTGTGTGTGTTTAAAATTTATAAAGGCAATACCTTCCAAAATATAGGGATTTACGCCTGGTGCCAGTCGCCAGCCCCTGACCTATAGAAGGTGGGCTTGGTGTAGTCATGACACGGTTCCCATGGGACTGGTCGTGAGACAATTAGTGGTTGATTTTAGCGAAAATAGAAGATTGTTAATGAGTTGATTGATTGTTTAATTTTTAATCCATTTATATTTTTACACCCATTATTATGTGAATTTTATATTATTATTTTATATCATCTCTCCATAAAACGTCACAAAAAATTAAAACTTGTGAGTTTTTCATACCAAATTGAATTTAAAATCTAGTTAAATAATTTTTTCCCATATTTAAACAAATAAAATTCCATAAATTCATTTCTATTCAGATAAATTTTGATTAATGTACTAAATTGTCCTATTAATGTGTAACTTATATCCAACATTTAAACATCCAAATAAAACTCAATAAAGAGGGGTGTGATGAAATTCACATCATATAGAGATATATAGGTCAAAATATTATGGTTTAAATTATGAGAATGCATTGGTGAGTAGGTTTTTTAATTTTATATTAAATATGTAGATATTTTTTTGGGGAATATATTTATGTCATATAAATTTTTTTCATGATGTAATTAAATTGTTCAAAGGGTGTAGATACTTTATAGAAATGGTTGGAACACACACATGTGGAAAATTCATGGAATAGTGAACTCATAAATTGTTCCAACTTGATTAATTTAATATATTCCAGTATATTTTATTTTAATAAAAATTACAATACAATTAGTTTCAATTTTTTGATATTAATTACTTTTTCTTATTATTTCTTTCATCATATTTCCATTATCCGTTGAGAATTGTCAAAATTCATAATTTTATTGACTACATGACTTGTAAATATATCGTACTGTAAAAAATGGAAAGTATTGGGGAGTTGATAAAAAAGTTTCTTGATTATATTCATGTTAATAATAGATATATTTCCCCCAAAAGGATATTTATATTAAGGTTTTTTGTAATTTTTTAAGTACCTGAAAATGAATTATTCCTAAAATTTATGCCCTTTTAATTTCAATATATAAATTCTTAAAAAAATCTATATAAATAATGAGAAATTGAAATTTAATATAGATATTATTTATTTAATTTGATACAATTTTCTTTCATACAAAGAATTATTGATTTCACATTAGAATACAAAAAATAACCCATTAATGTAAAATGGAAATGATTTGATAGATTAGAGATTGCATCACCATTTGTGCTATAACTTATTTATCCATGATTATATTTCGATATATTCTTTAGATATTATAAGAATCACCACAGACCATTTAATTATACTGTAATGATATCTTATTCACATGGAAACTCTTTCTATGAGGTGGATCAATGTGGAGAAAATTTGGGAGGTTGAATTTTTCATTCACCACTATTGGAATTTAAAACTCAAATCCTCCACCACTCTATTTTATATTTATTTTCACACCTTATTATGGTTATTATTATATTTGGAGGGATATTTAGTAGATATTGGTTTCATTCTACCTCTATAAACATTTTAAAGAATAAATTATTATAACAAGGACCTCTTCAAAGAAGGGACACCTCTCGTTCTTCACCTAGTTGTTTCTTTGTTTGATTCCATGTAATCTAGTATTTTTTCAATAAATATTATATTTTACTTATTTTTTATTTTTTTTATTTTTAGTAATGGAATATATGATTGTAATGGATATAAGGTTTTATCCTTTAAGTCATATTCCTATGTAAATCGTCTTCTCAATGAAATAACCACCCATGGAAGAGTACTTTTCATTTTTAGTTAACATAATTACAAATACATTAATTTATTTGTTTTGAATCAATGAAAAAATATATATTTTTTTATTAATTAATTAAATCTTTTCTATGTAACATGATTGATTATCAAAATAACAATGAGGAAAATTTAGTCTGTATCGCGAGAGTGGAAATTTTATTTCCTAATATAATCAACTTGGGTTGTATTCATTGGGTTAAAATTTAAATAAATACCAATTAATTATTATCTATTATTTTTTATATGAACCCATAAGTTAACAATGACCAAAATTTATTGATTTGACCTGAATTAAATCAGGGGTCAACAATTTGTTTCTTAAAGTCAAACCAAGGTTCTCTTGTTCTAATATTTCTGTATGGGTTTTCTTCTATAAGGGTAAGGGAATTTAAAATTTAGGGAATAATAATTTATTGTATTGTTAATTACGGTATCATTATAAATGAATAACTAATGGGTATATTACATCAATTAAATTTTTTCCATATAGGTTTTAGTAAGTAAAATGTTTCTTTGTTTAATTTTTTTCTAAATTCAATCACCAAAACCCTTATTTTTATTTTTGTTTTTATAAAGTATAATAATATAATTTGAAATATTTAGTAATCGCTACTAGTTGTCCTTAATAGAGATAAACTGGCTCTTACCCTATAAAGAACATAATAAAAAATATAAATATTTTGAGATCGTGAAATAAAATTCTTATCACATTTATGTATGTGAGTGATATGCCGCAAAAAGTTATAGTGTATAGATGTATCTATGATATTATGGATTATAGTTATTAAAAGTGTATTTATACATGATTTTTTATGGATTAAGTTGTATTGAGTTTTTATGTGGGCCATAATGGATCAGAATTTTAGTATGCAATTATGAGATGTGATAGTGATGTGGATTTGATTATGGTCAAGGTTATTATGTGTTTATATGAATGGAAAATGTAACCTATAGAGGGGATGAGATCACCAAGACATGTGATGTTGGGGGTTAGGGTTATAGGTTTAGTGGGATAGTGGAATAAATATACATATATATATATGTATATTTGAGTGTGTGTGTGTGTGTGTTTATAATTATATGCAACTTTTTTGTGATATTTAGTGAGTATACGTTTGTGGTGATAATAATATAGTTGACCAGGTTAGTTAAATAGTTGGTTTCTCTTTTTTCACTGGATATATATCATCATTATTTCAAATTTTATTGATAGTTTTTTGGGGAGGATCCTTCAGAGTAAAATTGTATAATCACACCTATATATATATATTAGGTTTTCAAGAGTGGTTTAGTGATAAATTTGGTCCTTACTGGCTTAAGGGTATTGTTCATGTTTATATAATGAACATGGGTCACTACATTACTTGTTTATCATGGTCTTTATTTATAACAGGTATTGCTTGAATGAATTTTAATTTTTCAGTATTTTGTTATTTATATTATAGAGTTTTTAGTAGAATATTTATATTTTCTTAAAATACTTTAGGGTAATTCCTTTTATATATTTGTGTACTATACAGTTTGTATAAGTCAACAACCATTGATGTGTTGGAGGTGGGATTAAGAGAAACCAGTATCTTCATATCCAAATTAGTAGGAGAACTAGTGGTGTTGGGTAATGAAAATGTTGTATTAGTGATTTTTGTTGAAGGATGTGATGGAGTATTGGGATAGGCACAATTGAGGAATTTGTAGGTTGGTAGGGAAAAAATATTTGTTATACAATGTATGTTATTTAAATAAGGGAGATCATCTAGAACACAAGTTATCAAGGAACCTTGTGATCAAATACAAGGATCCTATGTTTATGGAATGTACTAGTCAAAGTGATGGTACTTGAAAAGAATAGTCCTTGGTAAGTATTATTAAACATAATTATTTAATCCAGTGATTAAATTAGGTTGATGATGTCAATTAAGATGAAAATTAATTAAATAATCTCAAAAAATCCATAGTAGTGGTTTATTAAGTCCCAATTTTTTTATCAAGAAGAAACATGTTCAATGTTATAATAATGATCATACTGGTGAGGTACTTCAAGATGTACTTATTGATCGATGTATAGGTCAGGATGAAAAGGCTAATTCTGAATGGATGATTCGTATTTGAGTTTTAGCATCAATGTGTGTGGAAGTATCGGGCTATCTATTTTTGAAAAAAAAGTTCATGGAATGGATTATTGTGGTAGATATCACTTTTAGTTTAATATATTATTGGAAGAATCACTGGATTCTATTAGATGTTTGTATGTTGGGGGGATATGTTTGTTAAATATATCTTCCATTTCATTGATATTGAAAAAAAAATCAAAATGTTCTTAGTATAAGATCCATGATCAGTTATAGGATATGTTTCTTTTATCAAATATAACTGTGTAACATTGGAGTGAGGTTCTTTCCCTTTCTTGAGGGATTTTATTATGTTTGTGAGTTTAGAATTTATTTTAGTAACTTCTGTTTATATTATTTAAAACTTATGCAATATTAAGAGTCTAGAGTGAGGAATTTTTGGGATGTGTTCCATCTATTGATTTAGAGTAAATTCATCCTACTCGTGTTTTTTATGTTCTTTTAGGTGTTATAGAATGAAACGTTTATCGAGAAGTTCCTTTCTTAAACTAGATCAACAAGGGAAGAATACATTTATGATTTCATAATAAGAAAATCTATGAGTAGAGGTACTTAGTTTCCTAGTTAGTCAATGTATAACACAACTATGAGTCAAATTAATCATCCCTCATCTCATTTCACTAGATATGGACGTTCTCGAACAGCTACAAAGATATCCAACACTGTTTAATTTTCTTATGAAGGTTATATACGTCATTATTATAATGAACAACGCTAATCATATAGAGATAACACATCTTAATTTGATGAATATTTATTACAAATACTCACAATCCATGCCATAACCAAATAGATCTTGTATATTGGTAAACTTGGACACATAACAATAGGTTTGTAAGATATCTACATCATATACCACTTATTTCATTTTAACTATAACCATTCTTGGACATATCATACTTAATACCAATCCTCATCAATTGGGAAAAAATCCTAAAAAGCTAATATCAGATTCTCAGAAAGGGTAAACATTGGAGATATAAGCCTCTGATCATATGAAATCATACGATATGTAAAATAGTATTATATCATTCACTTAAGTTAAGAATTTCATACCAAATCTATCATATATCATAAACATGAGTCATAACATAAATAATTTTTATTTCAAATGTTTTGGATCATAATATTGAAAAATCATCATAATTCAGCCATGAATTATACGATCAGGTCAAAAAGTTTGTCATCAAAATATGTATAAAAATAATTTTATTATGAAAAGGATTACAATCAAGACCATCAAACAATTACTAATCATGAATCACCACCAACATGCAATAATGGATAATGTGCATCGACATGCATCACATAGTATATCAAGAACATTGAAATAAATCTCACAGTTACCTGATGAGATATAAAACATTACCCAATGCATTTTAAAGAGATATAGGTCTAACCCATCGCATAATGAAAATAATACAGATGTTGGCCATATTATCCTAAAAACAATGAAATATCAGAACCCATGAAAATAAATGGTGTTAAGAAAATATTTTTCATTTCGTCAAAACATAACACACGGAAAAGAAACAGGTTTTATAAAAATTATTCCTTCAGATTCATAAACTTTCTAGTGAAATAACAAGGATTGTATTCTTGGATCATATCCCTAGTAATGAATAAATTAAAAAGGGTTGTTTTCATTGATGAATATAAATACAATTAAATGTTCATTAAAACAGTATTGAGAAAAATAACCATTTGATTTTGATATCACTTATTCAAAAGAATATTTCAAACTTAAAATGTAAAGTATTATATTTTAAAAAACGTTTTAACATGTAATGGAATCTACAAAGTAATATTTTGTAATGATGGTGGGAAAATATTCTCAAGTTCTATATGTAAAAAACATTTGTTTTATATTTTTGTCTGAAATGCCTCAAGGTATCTCATTTGGAAGATAAAAAAATTTATTTTAAAACAAGTCCTAAAAATTAAAACATGGGTAAAAATGACTTTAAATTTTTTTAAGAAAATTAACAAATTACTAAAATCATAATTATAAAATATAGATATAGAAGAAAAAAATTCTACCTAAGATAGAAATGATGTTGATTTTCTATAAAACCCTATTTTAGGTATCTTGAAAATATAAGGTAACCAAAATGAATTGTAAACATTTATTTTAAGTAAATGATCAATTTAGAATAAAATTAATTTTTTTTGAGAGGTAGATCATAATATTTCATCATTAGAAACATAATCATTAACAATACTCATAAACAATGAGAATGTAACATGAAAACCCTTAACACAATTTTACTTTAATTCAAATGTTTTATAAAATTATATATAATAAATTTAAATTTATTATAATTATAAAAAAGATTCATTTTCATTTATATAATATCACATAATATCACATAATATCAATTTAAAACATATCATCACATTTTTTTCAAAATTTCCTTATTAAAATTGACAATTGTGGGTGTTAAATGTTTCAATAATCACGGGTATATCAATTTAGTAGTTTTGGCCCCTATACATTTTTCTTTCATAAATCATCCATAGAATGTTTATCATGACAAAAATTTCAAATATATTCACAATTTACATGGTTATATTTTTTTATAAAAATTAGATATAAAAAATTAATTAGATCGTTCATAGAGATGGAATGTCGTATGTACGCATGAAAAATCGTTTAATTTTTCAACTGATGGAATTATAGAATGTTAAATAATAATTCATCTTTACAAAATCAATAGATTGATAAATAAATTTAATATATATTAACTAAATATATATTTATTACCAACCATGTAAAAAATGAAATGAAAAATTAATCACATCACTTTTCAGAGGTGTTAGTCCACACAAACATACAAACATCATTATTTTCTTCCAATGGATTGAATGGAAAGAAGGTAGATGTTATATTAAAAGTCAATAATTTTAATTATTTCATATATATAGGATCTAAACAATAAACTCATCATAATACCCATCCTTAAAATATAGTGATGCAAAATTATTTGTATCACTTAGCGGAGATGATAAGTTATATGTACGCACAAGGGAAAATTTAACTTGTGATTTTTAAAAAATATGGTGTCTAATAGTGAATTAAAATTCATAATAACATTTACGAATATTTAATATATGGAATTTATTATTTTATTATTAATATGATTTATTTAGATGGAGGAAATAATTGCAGAATGGATGGAGATCATATTAGGCAATTACCTCCTCTTGTAAATGACTCCTTTAGATCTCCTCTAAAGGGCCCTAGTGTTGGCCTTTTGGGAAGAATAGTGTAATGAACAAAAAATTATAAATAAATTTCACCTTTAGATTTAAATAATGTCTTAATATATATGTTTTTATAAATCATATGAACTTATTTTAATGTATTATCCAATTGAATATAAAATACCATTATGTATATTTATCATTGGTAATGTAGCCATTGAATAGTGATCACATGATTAGAATAAATATATAGTTTTATCAAATCTAATTGACACAGAAAAAGAAATTGATATCCTCAACCAATAGGATAATACCCTATGAAGCCCATTTATTAGGGCATATGAGGGAGATAAAATTTCTAGGATTTACCCATGACCAAGCACAAGTTGATATACAACAACTTATGTATGACCAAAACTGTTTATGGGAGAACTTCAAGCTCATTGAGATCATGTCCCAAACCATGTTCAGTGAACCGTCCCATAAAGGTCCCACCAGTTCACACATACAGTTACGGTGTATATAGGTGTATTAATGGGTCATGTATAAATACCCTATCAATAAAAATATGTACAATATTTTTTATATAATAATGAATATATTTTCGTTCTATTATTGTTACATTCTAGATTTTTTTTTATTTTGATACGATAAAATGAAAATTTTATTATTGGTTAATATTTAAATTCAATAAATGCCTTTCTGAAATTAATGTAATATTAAATTAAAAAAAATTAATAATATATTATTATTAAATAATATTTATCAAATATAAATGGTCATATAATCTAATGCAATTTTTTTAAGTGTTGGAAAACTATTATTATCAAAACCCAGCATTTCTTAATAAATTTTGATTTTATTTTAAAAGTGAAAATTCACATATCTAAAAAAATATTTAGATAAAATTAATATTATTTTTTTAATTATAGCTTCGAAATTATCCTATAAAAATTATTTCATAATTTTTTTAGATGATCAAATTTTCTGGTAAAAATTAAATTTTGTATAAATATTCATTTTGTTATATGAAATCATAAAACCCAAAAGTAATGGAATATATACTATAAATGGTATACATGACCAAAAAAAAATTATCACATTATCATTATTTGATTTTATTTATTTTTGTAATGACATTATAAATCCTCCAAAACCTATAATATATTTTAAAATTTTAAAATCTTTTCATTATGAGTGTGACTCACCTCCACATAAGCCCAGGAAATATTTTAACAATTTATACCTTGTAAGTATAAAATAATAAAAACCACTCCCATATCATTAAAACCATGGGAAGAAACAAATATATGGTTTTTTGTTTTGGTTATTTTATTATGTAGAGTCCAAAACCAATATAATGAAAATATAGGCTCTTTTCCTTTTTAAGCCCTAAAATGATCCTATTTATATTCACTAAACTCCTTATATAATGACAAAACTCTACCCTATACTCTCTATAGTCCTTCCAAGTAACCCTCAAGCTCTAAAGAATCCCCTCCCATGCCTTTGGAGTCACACACTCAAGTAAGGGATCTTCAGCTATCCTCTTTTATCGAGAAATCCTTTGGTGTTATCTCTGTTAATTTAAATTTGAATATGTTTGGAGATTTTCTACCATATACACATACATCGAATTTGATTTATAAGTGATGATATCCCTTTTCAAAACCATTTTACCCTTATATGACCCTTATGTACACCCATTACCATGCCAAAATTTTTTAATGATTACTTCCTTTATCATATTTATTTATTTATTTTCAATATCATATGCCTTATATTTCCAGTTCCTCAAACTAGGAAATGTCTTCACAAGTCCAAATTAATTTCAATTTCATGTCTATATGATTATATACTATTTTATCTTTCATAATCCTAATTTATGAATATTTATGTGATGTTGTTATGATACTGAAATGTCACCACATATTTCCATGCCAAAAAAATTGTTTAGTGAATACCAAACCCATTTCCATTCATGGTTATTCACATTTATGAACATAAAATTTTTTATTGGGGACTTACATTGGTATATTTCACACTCATTTCTCTTGGAATAAATTATGATTATGAATGAATCCATGTTGTATGATCTATTTGGAACACAAAATCATTAGTATCAAACTAATATGATGGTTTCTCCTACATATCGTTGTAATGCATTGGGTAGTATTTAGTATCACGATACATCACATTGATAAATGGAATAAACCTAATCCCTTTGTGGGAATTTTAACACCATGATTGATTGGCGGGATTCTCCATGTGATATGTATGATTTAGTTTTTTAAGTTATTTCCCTATTTCCCATGTTATGACTATCATACAATATCATGATTCTTTATTAATATTTATTAGCCCTACTATTTTTAAGATTCATTGATGAACTTATTGTTTAACATGTATTATATTCTTCATGTTATTCAATGTTTATTCCCATACTAGGCTTTACAACTCACCCTTTTCAAATTTTTGTCCCCAAGTTATCACATGCAGTTTCACGTATGAAGGATTATTATGAACATGTTATGGATTTTCTCAATAAAGATAATGTATTTATTGTATTAAGTTGTTTTATAATCTACATAATTACCAAATACAGATTAATTCATGAAATTTTGGGTCATATAAATTGTTTTTTTATGAAATAAATCAAGTACTAATGTAGAATAATTATTAGGGTTGTCATAATTGGTATAAGAGGAAAATTTTAGTTATTTTTTGGATTTGGACTAGGGAACTATAGAAAAAGACATAGGTATAATACTTTGTATAATAAAAAATCACAAATTTTTTCAAGTATAGATTAATATGTTTATCCGTAAAATAAATTGCTTTATGAATACTACAAGTAGACGTCATTCTTGCACAGATGTAACTAGGAGTAACAACTATGATAAGGTTTTCTGGGTTTGACATGGGGTAACCATATACATGACAACAAAACTCACTGTGCACTTGGTTTGACACTCCAGGGGGATATTCTTTGGAAAATTCAAAATCCAATTATGAAACATTATTAATAGAATAAAAAATTCCTATTGGTATACATGTTAAAAATAAATAATGTATATCATAGATTAATGTAGAGATAATGATTTGATAAGGAAATACATTTAATTTATTATATATCCCTTTAAAGTAATAGTATTTTTTTATGAGTTTAATTGTTTAAAAATAATCACCCTGAGTTTTAATTTTATTCTAGAAAATGACTAGAAATAGGAGGAAGAGGGTAAAAAATCAATGGGTAGGGAAATGTGATGACACACCCAAAGAGATGCCAAACCTAATGGGAGTAGGAATTGAGAAATTCATGATGATACTATATCTATTGAATCAAGTTTTTAATATTACATAGATCAAGAGGATCTTCCAAACCCCCTAAGAGATAACAGTCCATAATCAATATCATCATGTGATAATGGCATCTTAATTTAAATGGATCCTTTTATCTCTTAATCCTGAAAAAATTGATCAACTCGTTTGAGATGATATTATGTATCCTTCAATGTTACGAAAAAGATACAGTTCTTAGGGATGGTTATTGTATAATGGTATAATATTATCCGTAGTGTACATCGACTAAGAATATGAATCTAAAAGAAGAGATCGAATAAGTGGAGTGGAAGGAATTATGGAAAATGTTTTTAAATAGATGTTTTCCTCATTCTTTCTATATTAAAATGGAATAGAATTTCCTTGAAATCATGAAATTAAATAAATCTATTTTGGAGTATGATTCAAAATTCAAAATAAATAATGATAGGCCAATGGTTTAGTTTTTACCACTGAATTCAAGTTTGAATACATCTTTGGTGGGATAAAACCAAATCTACTAAAATACTTGTAGATCCATGACTTTGATAGCTATGAGAAAATTTTCTAATGTTCCCTCAAAGTCATGATAATAATTGGAAGATCTTATGGTCATAAGAGTGATATTAATCGTAATGTAATGTTTAATTTTGGTTTTATGATAGAGAAATATAATAGTTCCATGAAATTCGAACATCCCACTTATCAAAGGTGAAAAAAACCAGCCTGAAAATTCCATATAAGGAACAAAGAAATTATTTACATGTGTGAAGGAAGGAGACCTAGATAACATTTTTGAACATGATAAGCCCACTGATGTGATTGAGGAAAGGAATTATGTATTCAACCCTCATCACATTGATCATTTCATCAACAATATAGATCCCATTAACATTTCAAATCAATGCTCTATCATATGGGTTTTCAAAGTTAGCCAACAAACTTCATCGTAGCAAGGGATAGCTTTTTCCATCACAACTGTTGAGGTGGATCCCAAAAATTAATTGGTGAAAAGTACTATAGTTATTTAATAAAAAACATGGAACATTATTGTTTGTTATGGTTATATGTATTCATTCTTATCATGAATTTTTAGTAAAAATATTCAATGACCACCACAATTCATTGATGTAGCGATGTTTTTGAATATGGTAATTGGGGAAATTACTTCATCCCATGTATATAACTCCTCGAGAATCAAAATTTGTTGGATGAACTTCTTAGATAACATTTTCATGCTAAATTTGGTATAATTTTATGAAATTGTGGGAATATATTGGATTTCCTTATATATAGGTAACATAATTTTCTGCGAGAAAGAAAAAACTCTCCATTTGGAGAATCGTCCCCCAATTTTATATTATTGCGTTGAGGAGGTTCATTCTTCTTTAACACAACCATCTCAATCATGGATATTTTTTCCATATGCGAAAGAGTATTGAAATTAAATAATTGAGTATAAGGAAAGGATCATCCTCAAGGTAATGCATATTGTGAGAAAATATGATGATGGATTTCTTAAATAATTTCTCGGTCTTCCTCATAACTGATAGGTTAAATTTTCAATCATGATTATACCTGGGGTGTTTCCAATTTCCAAGACTATTTATAGGATGGAT
The DNA here is from genome assembly GCA_963277665.1 of Viscum album. NCBI lineage: Eukaryota > Viridiplantae > Streptophyta > Magnoliopsida > Santalales > Viscaceae > Viscum > Viscum album. Next base: position 841,920,255 of record OY728161.1, read on the forward strand.
ATTCAGAAACTTGAGTACATAAAAAACAACTATAGGATAATCTAGATAAAGGGTTTATATGCCCAATAGTTTCTCCATGGGATGAACCCACCCTCTTTATCAAGAGGAAGGATGGGTCAATGGGACTTTGCATTGATTATCATGATCTCAAGAAGGTAAAGATAAAGAACAAGTATCCTATTCCATTTATTAATTAATTTTTCAATAAAATATATGGAGCATAATAATTCTCCAATGTGGATCTACAATTGAGATATTACGAAGTTAGGGTGAAGAAGGAGGATATCCCCAAGACATATTTTTGTACAAGATATGGGCACTATGAGTCCATATAAATTACATTCAGAATCACTAATTCTATATAAATTTTTTACAATTTTTTTAGTAGAGTCTTTATAGATTAACATGAAAATTTTGTGGTGGTATTTATAGAATATATTCTAATATATTCTGAAACCAAGGAGGCACATGAGGAGCATCTGGGCAGCTGGTTAATGACCCTGTAAAAGGGGATGCTTTACTTAAAGTACAAATAGAGTGAATTCTGGTTGAAGGAATTCTCATTCATGGGGAAAACCATCACATGCAAAGGGATATATATGGATAATTTAATGAAAAAATAAATTAAAGTATGTATGAGTACAACAATAGTAAAATATATTTTTAGTTTACTTGGATTAACTGTATATTATCACTAAATTGTGAGAAATTTCTCTCGATTGTTGTACCCTCTTATAAAGATTACTTGGAAGAGAGTCAATTTTTCTATGAATTATGAATGGGAACAGAGCTTCAATGAGTTGAAAAAGTGTCTTATCACTACCCCTATTATCACTATACCCATAAGTGAAGGATGTTTTGTAATATTCAATGATGATTTGTAGAGGGTATTTGGATGTGTGTTGATTCAAAATGTTAATTTCTAGATTATGATTCAAGGTATTTGAAAGTTCATGAAAATAACTAACCAACATATGATCTGGAGTTGGGTGTAGCTATATTCAATTTGAAAATATGGATAAATTATCTATTTGGTGAGAAGTGGGAAATAAATATAGGCCAAAAAAATGTCAAATATATATTCGTATAGAGATATATGAATTTTTTCCAATGATGATGGTTAGAGATGATCAATGAATATGACTACTCAATTCACTACCATTCTATTAAAGTGAATAATGTGGAAAATTATCTAAGTATTAATGATCCACCAATTTTATTATTGATTATAATTGATAAGGATCTGATCTTCATAGATTTGAAGTGGTTAGACCTGGGAATCATAAAGGAAGGAACACCATCAATACTTTAACATATAATTTATCAACCACACATTTTAGAAATGTTAATGGATTATCAATGAAATAATATGAAAATTTAGAATATGGTTGAATCTATGAAAATGGATAACTCCTCAGAGTTTGAAATAGATGAAGAAAGAATTATGATATGTGTGTCATGAATCGGTTTTCTATAAAATCCTGAGTTAAATAAGGAACTATTGGATGATGCACATAGTTCAACATTCTCCAATAACCTTTGAATCAGAATGATGTATCATGATCTCTATGAAAACTATTTTTTGAACAATTTGATGAAATAGATTGTGGAATACACATCAATGTTCCAAATATTCTATGAAGTAAAGGTTGAATGGAATATTCATAAGGGGATAACATAACCATTACAAATACCAAAATTGAAATGAGAGAACATCACCGAGGACTTTTTCATGGGATTTTTGATCAAATCTAGGAGAAAAAATGCTACATGAGTTATAATGGATATTATTACAAAATAAAATCACATTATTTCAATTATAGAATACATATCATCGGATAAGCTTGCACAGATTTACTTTAAAGAAGTGGTTAAGCTACATGGAGTAACCCTGTCGAATTTATTTGATTGAGATCTAAGATTTACGTCCATGTTATCCAGCATGCACTAAAAACTATGCTAATCTCCAGTATGACCTATCATCCTTAAACCTATTGAAAATATGTGTAGACTATTCACACACTGGAAGACATGTTGCAAGCATGTTCTACGGTATACAAAGGAGGATTAGACTAATATTTCCATTAGAAAGTTCTCTTTCAACAACATTTTTCACTCAAGCATCCAAATGGATCCCCATGAATCCCTTTTTGGGAAGAGGTTACAAACACATTCACGTTGGGTTGAAGTTGGAAAACACAAAAAATATCGGTTTGGAAATGGTTGAGAAAATGGGGTAAAATGTTAAGACCATTTAGAAACAAATTTTGGATGCTCATAGCTGATAAACGTGATATAACGACAATCATTTATGAGACTTAGATTTCGAGGTTGGAGACATGGTATTCCTCTGTATATCAACAGGGAATAATGTGATGAGAATTAAGAATAAGGTAAATATTATTCCAATGTACATCAACCCTTTTTAGAACCTTGATGGAATCAAAATAGTGGCATATTGACTAACACCTCCAAAAAAACCAATCACAATTACATGATGTATTCCATGTATCCATATTGAGGATGTAAATAAAAGACCCATCACATGTAATCAATCCATATGTGTTACCATCGGAGAATGGTGATTCCTTTGAAGATGAGTCGGTGAAGATCTTAGATTATAGAGAAACTTTTTTACAAAAAATGACTAGGAAACTTATCAGAGTAATGTGGATAAACTTAATGTTTGAATAATAAATATAGAAAAAATATTAAGTGTTGAGGTAGAGTTACCCTTATATATTTCTGTATATGAAATGAAAATTTCGAGGAGAAATTTCTAAATTATGAAAGATTGTAATGACCAAAACTTTTATAAATAAAATTCAAATTATGAATTTATTTCATATATTATCATATATGGTTATAGATAACACATTCACTATTTTTATTTTATTATCCAATTGGATTTAAAATACCATTATGTATCTTTAAATTTGCTAATATATCCATTGAATAGCGAAAACATGATTATTATTAATATAGATTTTTAATTAATACATTTGACTTTGAAGAAGGAAGTAATTCCCCAACCAGTAGGATCGTACCCTATGAAGCCCATTTATCATAGCTTCTAAGGGAGATATCATTTCTATGATTCTTCCTTTACCAAGACCAAGATGATATATACTAAAATAATCATGAGGGAGACAGTATATGGGAGAATTTCAATCGCATCGAGATCACGACCCACACCATGTTCACCAAACTACCCAATAAGGATCTCACCATCGCACAACATACTACGTCTGTGTATACTGGTGTATTAATGGGATATTATTCAACAAACATGGAATATAAATTTATACATTATTTTTTATATAATAATTAATATATTTTAATCTTATCTTTGTAATAGATTATTTTATATAATAAATCCCAAATTTTCTATTGGTTAATAATAAAATTCAAATAATTAATTGAGTAAATTAATGGATTTTTTAATTAAAACATATTTTAATAAAAAACTATTATTAAATAATATTTATAAAATATAAATTTCATTTAATCAAATGTTGTTTTCATATGTGTGTAAAAATTGTTATTGTTAAAAACCCATTAATTTGTAATAAATTTATATTTTATTTTGAAATTAAAAATTAAAAAATTTAGAAAATTATTTAGGTAAAATAAATATTATTTATTTGATCAGAGCATAAAAATTATACAATGTTAAATTTTTCATTATTTAATGCGATAATCTAATTTTCATGTAAAATTTAAATACAGTACAAATATACGTTTCTTTTTTATGAATCATATGGACCCAAAAAAGATGTAATCATTAAAATAAAAGGGATCTTCATCCAAATAAGGTTTTTTAGCATTAAAATAATGTGATTTTAGGTTTATTATATATATTTTGAAAGGCCGTTATGAATCCTCCAAAACCTAAACTACATTTTAATGTTTTAAAATCATTTATTTAAGAGTGTGACTCACCTCCATGTATGAATGAGAATTATTTTAATATGTTCCACCCCTAGACATATAAAATAATAAAATACAGTCCCATTTGATAGAAACCATTGGATGATTTGTGATTTTGGATATTTTATTATGAAGATTCAAAAACCTAAATAATAAAGAAATCTGCATCATTCCTTAAATAAACTCACCCAAACTCACATTTATCTTCCATAAAACATCATATATAATTACCACACTAATTCAAACACTTTCTAGAGTCCCCTAAATGTGCCCCCATTTCCTCAACAATCCCTTCACATGCCTTTGGATTCACACACTCATGTATGTAATCCGCCACTCTCCTCTTTTAACTGGCACTCCTTTTATGTTATGCCTTCTAAATTCAATTTTCATATTTTCGGATATTTTCTAACATATACCCATTACAATTAATCTTATTTATAAATGATTGTATCCCATTTTACTCTCATTTTACCATATATGAACTTTTATTTATGCATGTTACAATGCCTAAATTTTTATATGGGTTATTTTTCATTATCTTCTTTAATAAAGTTTCTTCAATAAAATATTCCTTATATTTCAAATTCCTCAGGTTGGGTGATTTATTTATATGTCCATATTACCTTAAATTTCGTTTTAAATAACTAGATACACTTTTATCTCTCATCATACCAATTTAAGAATTTTTATTTTATGTCGTTGTGTTGCCAAAATGTAACCCCAATTTTCCTTGCCAAATGAATTATGTAGTGAATACCATACCAGATAGTGCTCCAATGCAGTGGGTAATATTTAGAACCATGATTCATCACATTGGGACAGGGATTGAGCCTAATCAATTTATGGTACTTTTTCGACGATGTTTTATTGGTGGGTTTCGGCTTGAAATATGTTTATCATTTGGTGTTTTATGTTTTTCCCACATTTCCCATGTTAGGATTATCATGTTATATAATCATTCTTTTTTCAGGTTTAGGATTATTAATATTTTTATGCATAATTGATTTCACTATTTTTTTGACAAGCACAATCCTATTTATGGTACTCTATTTTTATTTTCTTTTTGGGCGTTATAGCTCACTCCATTCTTATGTTTGTCTATTGGTAATCCCATGCAGTTTTATGTATGAAGGAATATTATGAGCATCTTAAAGAGTTTTTAAGTAAAAATGATTTATTTTATGTTTTAGGTAGTTATGTAATATACCTCATTCCCAATGACATTAAGATTCATGATCATTTGGATTGTGTTATGTGTAATCTTATGAAATAATTCAAGTATTAATGAAAAATAAGAATCAGGGTTGTTATAACTATTACCTATAGAATTTATATATAGAAGTTTATATGTGAAATTGTAATAGTTTTTTTAGTTACAAAGATCACTGAGATGTAAGAAAGTGCGGGGGTTTCCTTTAATAATTTACGTGATGGGTATCTTTGAAATTCATCAAAAGATTATATTATATTAAATTTATTCTCAGACCGAATGGTTCCAAACGACCTATAAATGGAAAAAGATTTATTTTTTAGACCATACAATATATCCTTTTTTCAATTTTAATATTTTATGATTTCTAATTAATTCAATAAAATTTCATTCTTTGAAAATATCATTATTGTCAATTTAGACACTATTAAATTAATTTGAATTAAAATACCAAAACAAAAAGTTTAAATTTGAACACAATATTTTATATAGAAATAAAATTTAATTTAACATAAAAATTTCACGGGGCATATTAGATAAATCAATTTATTTTTCATTAAACAATTTTTATATATTTTATTTTATATTTTTAATTAAATAAATATTTTATCGGCATTATCTAAGAATTTATAGTAATTAAATAATATCCCAAAATAATTAATAAATTTATATCATGAAAATAAATTTATTAATATCAAAATTGAAAATTAATTTTATTTTCATACAAATATATTCTCTCTATGTGGATATATAATAGATATTAAAAACAAATAGAGTGTCAATTTTTATATTTCTTTAATTAAAATAATATATAAGTAATTTTCATGGAAAAGTGTCTATTTAAAACTAAATTTCTAGGTTAAGGTTTTAAGGGATTAATTAAATTCATCATATAAAAACTAGTATGAATAATTAATTCCTTTTAATTAATTTTGAATCCAAATTAAACTGATTTACTCATCACAGAGGTGATAAATTTTACAATGGTTGCAATTTATATAGATGAAAAATAAAAGGGGGATATTTAATAATATTTAAACTCGTGATTATAAATAAATAATTATTTTTTAAAATTAAATACCAATAAATTTCATAAATAAAATTTAAAATAATTTCACAAAATGTGACAAAACCATTTTTTGAAAATACATTTTCAAATATAATTTAAGACTAATTCAAATCTAATGACTAGAAAAATATTTTTTAATTGTTTAAAAAAATTCTATTAAATAATTTATAAATATCATTTAAATCACTCACCAATATTTCTCAATTTTATTTATTAATAAAAATACATTATGCGTATAAAAAATAGTTTTTAGAAAATTCATCACTTTTATTTTGAAATAATTTATTTTTTTAATTCTAATAATTTGATAACTAATGAATTAAATTTATAATTATATGGTAAATATAATTTTCATAATTTAACTCTTAATATTCATACCCACCAATCAATCTGCTTTGTGATAATAGATGAATAATATTTTAATAATGTTCCATGGTTTGTCTAAACTCACTATTGAGTGTAAAGAAAACAATCAAATTAATCATTTTAAAGAGAAATATATCATAAAAATATCAGGGTGTTACATTATATCCCATGTAAAATGAATTATAACAAAAAATTAATCACTATGAAACAAAGAGATGAAGATACTTCTACCTCATAGCATCATCAACTTCCACATAGCTACCCCCAAATTGGTTGTTTCACAACCTAACTTTGAACATGTCAGTGGTAATGTTTCATAGAAATTTCTCTATGTGATAAATTATCACTATCGATTATTTTTCATAATAAATATATTTTTCAAGTGGTATTTCCTATGATTACAATACATCTGAGTGATTCGGGATGTACATCCTCAGGAGAGATAAACTATACACATGATGAATGTTGGAGAGATTTTTTGGATGCTCCAATCGATAAGATATTATCCTAATATGATAAATAGTTTCGAAATGACTTAAATAGAAATGTATTAATAGTTAATTATTTCCAAATATCATCACCCTATTCCTGAGATTTATTTATTGCAATAACTTATCACCAACATCAAACTCTATATCTAACCAATGATTGTCAGTATAACTTTTCTTGACACTAAGATTCTCTTATATTATTTTGAATTGATCTAATAATATATATTATTTCATCATCTATATAGGTCCAAAAAGTTTTATTTCTCCAATCTTATTCCATAATTTTGGTGTTTTTAAGTTCCTAAAATAGAGGAATTACTAAGGATTCATCAAAATACTTGAGTGTAATATGTTTTTAATGAAAATTCCAATAAAAAGGTTTCTGTACCGACCACATTTTAAATCCATAGAGAAATAACTCAGCATGAATTCTATTGTTTTAATAGTCCTCTTAGACTAACCATTAATATAAGGATGGTAAACATTGTTGAATCTTAACTATATAACTATGAATATTGAATTATTCTATAAAACATCATGATAAACATTAGATCTCAATCAGAAACAATGGATAGTTGTATACAATTAATTCTTACCACATAATTAATATATTACCAAGTAATTTTATCAAGAGATAAATATTCACTAAAGCTGATAATGTGTGATGAATTTATAATGTGATCGACTATAACCCATTTTACATTTTTACCTCCAAATTTTGGGGGGAGTTCAATGAAAAAATCTATTTGGAGTTTTCCCATTTCCATTATGCTATGATTAATGGTTGTAACATCCCATTTGAATTTTACCTCTCAGTATTAACTTAATGGAATACTAAAAATCAATATTCATGTTCTTTAATATCCCTATCCATGAAATCCCATAATAAATACTATTTCAAATCACTATACATTTTATTCATATAGGATGAATATAGAATGAAGAACAATGAGATTTATCTAGTATCCCCTTATTAAAATCCTGTTATAACGGGACATGTAAATGGTTCCTAAACATTATCATTACATCAATAACATGTTTAACCTCAGTACAATTTCATACATTCTTTTATAGATCTTTTTCTTACTTTTGTTCCATTTGATCTTCATTAAGTCATATTTTTTAACATTCATTTGTGCTAGATAATATTTCTCCACTTCCATTTTTATGTTTAGAACTATTCTTTTAAAATACAAATATATTGGATCTTCTGTGATCCTCATCATATGTAAGACATCATTATACTTTCATCTCGAAGAATCTTCCACCTTGTTCACTTTCCCAGGGTGTTAATGTACTGATAAATCGTAATATTTAGTCATCTATAACTATTTTCATTAATTTATGTTTAGAATTATGGGACTGAAAATATTCTTTCAAATTTTATGATCATCATATGTTTAACACCTCTATAAATAGAGATAATATCTCCATATAGATAATGTCTCCATATTGTTATTATAAAAAATACCTTAGATTACTCCAAATCCTGATTTTGGTAATTATTATCATGGAACTTCAATTTTGATGAGGAATAATTTATAACCATATCTTTCTACATGATAAAGAATCCCAGTTCATTCATTAATTAATCTATAAAGATTACCAAGAATTCTCTACTATAGGGTAGCATAAGAATAGGTATAATGAAAAAAATTATTAAAATTTCCTTAGAACATTCCTCACATTAATCCATACCAATGAAACATGATCACTTCAAAGTTAAGTTATTGCGTGGATTTGTTAGTTTTGACAAATACTTCACAAATAGTTGATAATATCCAACCTTACCAAGAATAATATATAACTCAGTCACAAAGGTTGGTCTTGTACAATGTTAACTAACACATATATTTGAAGGGTCTACTGATATACCCTCACTTGATATTATCTTTCCCAATAATGAACCTTTTCTTAGCTAAAATTTACACTTGGAATATATTTCAAAAAGATTCTCCTCACATAGGTTCTTCATCAAAATTATCAAATGATCGTTATATTCTCCATTTATATTTTGGAAAAAAAACCAAAATATCATATATAAATAAAACCAGAAACTGATCAAGGTAATCTCGAAAGTCTATATTCATTAAACCCACAAATATAAAGTGTGAATTAGTATGACTAAATTGAATCACTTTAAATTCATTGTATCCATGCCTTGAATGGAATATTGTCTTTGTTATATCCCCATTATTATCTATTAATGGATGACATCAAAAATGAAGTAAAATCATAGAAAATTATTGATCTCCACATATTTGATCAAATAATTCATCAATATGGCTTATAGGATACATATTTTTGATATTGATCTTTTAATCTGTTTATAATCATTTTAGAGTAAAATTTATCAATCTTTATTCTGAAAAATAAGAATAGGTGAACCCTAATGTGACACAATAGGAAATTAAAATATTTAATAATGTTTAACATGGAGTTTATATTTCATTTATTATAACTCAATTGGGACCATTCTATAAGGAATCAATGAAATCAGTGTATCCCTAGGTATGATTTCTATTGAAAAATAAATTTCATGATTCAGTGTAAGACTAATAATATAATATAAAAAACATGAAAACCTCCCAAAAAATAGTTTTATCCTAAATTTTTAGTTTCTCCATAACCATATGTGGTAGATACACTTATTTTATAAGAATTATGACCCATACTATGGTTATAATTTCATTTATATTCTCATTTTTGTGACCACACTAAAAGGATATCATCAGTTGGTTTAGAATATCAAATGTGACTTCCCCACAGAGAAATTGACATGAGATCTAGGTAAATAAATCGAATCCATTCATAGAAAAATACTGAATTTGACTAAAGGGATAATCAAAATATTTTTAGGTTGAAATATCCCACAAAATTCAATTGGAGAGAAAATAAAGACTTAATATGTAAAAATCACACCATTTTTAGTTTTCACTAGAAATTCATTATCTAAACATTGATTTTGTAATTCAATACCTTATGTGTATTTATTAGATATATAATTGTATTTATAGAAATAATTATGTATGATATTATATATTATAGAATGTATGGTAAGTGTAACTTTCACCATGTCATTCTCATAACCCACTCTAAGAGTTGTGATCACAAGATATTTCCATTTATCATTGAGCTATGAAGGATATTAATGTTGATCATCAATGAGTAATATATTTTTTAACTGATTGGAATAATGGCCATACACTATTAATTTTAATCATTTCAATATAGTTTGTTCATTAGTTTGTGACTTATTTTCCTCTATTTCATTTATCGCCCTATTCATCACCTTAAAACAATGTCATACATTATATACACCCTTTCCACATATAAAATAAATCCGAATTCCATGCAATAAAACCCATTGATGATTCATCAAACATTTATTATTGTCTATGGATGCAATTTATTTCCACACAATGATTTATTTGAGAATTCATGATACATGAGCTTACTTTCTTAATTGAAAGCCTAAAATAGTGTGATTCCCATCTTCAAATTTTTATCTTCAGTGAACATCGAATGATTTATTCAAAGTTTCAAATGTCTCATATAGCCAATTCATTTTATAGAATTGGTTTTAGTGTTCTAAATAATCTATTAACCTTATATTCATGTTGTATTATAATACCAAAAGTGTACATCTCTTGTCTTGTGAAATTTTCCTCATAGGTGCCAATAGATTTATAATCCTTCTATTTTAGCTCACATAATTCCCTCTACATTTTGGTAAAATGAATATGAGGAAATTATATAATGAAAATTTATATCTTATGTTCATCCCACTCCTTGGATTAAATTTATTCAAGATCCGTCATGGTTTGGATAAGATTCCTCTATTTATCATTTTCACCATTCAAATGATAAACATCCAAAATAGATTTCTCAGGTTTTGAAGACTGAGGAATAGAAGATGGATTATAAATGGTACTGATCTATTTCTCAGTGAATAGAGGGTCAGCGGACTCACTAAAAGAGGGTGTGTGCTACATAATTTACGAATAATAAAACCTTTTCACTCTATTTCTTGTTTGAAATATCAGCTTGATTCATACCTTAAAAATGTTATGTAAGAACAGGAAGAAGATTTTTCATTTTGGATCCCCTAAAATTCAGTTTATCAGCAGGAAAATCATTAAATTTTCCATCACATTATTTACTAATATGATTACTTCAGATACTATCGACTATATAATACCCAAATTCATAGTGTGAACAATAATAATAATTGTGTAAAACCAAATAATCATTAAAAATATTTTATAGAAGTTATAAATTGTGACACCTTCTTCATTATAACATATTTTATTCATGATCATTACCCAGACATTATTGTTTTATACTATACATATGATTATCCCTAGGGTTTCTACAAAATATTTCACATCCTACTTTATAAAGGTTAACTAAACCATGATCTAATACCCACAATAATGACTAATATTTTTAATACATAGATATCACATAATAATAGATTATTATTCATTAAAAACATCATGATCCATTCGAGAAACATATATGTCTAATATATTTGGAATCATGGTGAAAAAACTGGTTCATGTGATATCTATATCATCATCCACTTATTTCTTCGTAGCTATCACCCTTCCTAAACATATACGACTTAATACCATTCTTAATAACCTTTTAATGGAAATACAATAAATTGTGTGACAGTAGATTGATAGTAAGTGTAACCATGTGAGATATCAATCTGTGATCATATGAAATAATAACATAATTATAAGAGTATTAGATCATGAATATAACTTATGAAGTTCATACCCAATATGTCATAATTCATAAATATGTGTCATGGAATAAAACATTATCTCTTCAAAAGATATAAATCATAAGTGTGAAAAATCATCATAAATATATCAGGAATTATAAGATCATGTCATAAAAGTGTGTAATTAATATAGGTATAAAAAATTTCATAATGTCAATGTTCATTATAAATACCATCAAATCAATACAGACCATGCATCACCACTTGTATGCCATAGTTAATCAAACACATTGAATTTCATCCCATAGTAGATTGATCACAATAACTTGCATCTCATATTTATCTTATGATATATAAAATTTTATTCAATGCATTGGAGGGAGATGCAAGTACATCCCATAATTTAAGTAATATCATACATATTTTTTCCACAAGATCAAAAAATATTTATCAAATTAGAACCAATGAAAAGAAATGGGTTTTTTAAAACATTCATCTATTTATCACAACATAAACCATTGAAAAGGAACTAGTTTCATAAGCATTGTGTCTTCATATTCATAAAACATATGGTGAATTAATAAGTATGGTGTAATTTTATTTATACCCATTAAATCATAATGTAAATAAACGGTTGTTTTAATCAATAAATATAAATACCATTAAAATAAAATTAAAACTTTATTGTGGTAAATAAATTTTTTAATTTGAATCAATTATTAAAAATATTGCACTCATATAAAGAAAATAAAATATTTGAAAAGAACCTAGTAAAAATATAAAGTAAGTTTCAGAAAAATTATTAATGATGATAGGAAAATACACTCATTCAATATAATTAAAAAATAATGCATTCCTATTTTTTTGAGAAAAGTCACAATGTATGTATGTACCCAACTTTTCATAAATGTAAGTCCTGGTTTAATTTTTTTAAACTATCCTTGTTCTATATAATGAATTGCTTCTCAGGTGTTTATGGAGTTTCAGGGTTGTCTGGGGGGTTAATGAAATAAATTGAGAGGAAAATAGGATAAATAGTGTCAAGCGCAAGGTTGGTGCATTGTTAGTAAACTCTGCGCACTGAGCCCATGAAACCATATAGAATGTGTACCCTCTCGGACAAAGGATGTAACATAGTCCCTACATGGATTTCTAAAATACTTAGTTTTTTAGAAAACTATACAACTTGTCCCCTCATGGAAAGAATGAGCCACCCAGTTTATGCATAGTTTGGAAAACCACGTAGCCCATAAAAAGTGAAAAAAATTTGGTTTTCCATCTTGGTATTTATGGGTTCTAACCATATTTTCTCCCCTATTCTTCCTCAAACGTCTTGTTCAGAAACCAAACACTCATAGACATCAATGAAATGATTTTCAATCAATTATTTGGTGTTTGAAGTTTAGTCTATTGAAAATTGAAGATATGGGTGAGTCTAACACTCCTACTTGCTCTAATTTTCTTATTAGGGATTCTAGAATCTATTATCTTCTTCTGAATCCCTAAAAATATATTTCCTATTATTTCTAGGTTTGGGATTTAATGGCGTGATTTTTTAAATAATATGATGCTGTCAATAATGTGATTGTCCGTAGACATGAGGTGGGTGGTCTATATGCTTTTTCTCAAACTCTTGAAGTTTTATATGTGTTTATAGTTGTGCTAATGTACTACCTCATTTTATTTCATTTTCATTGATTATGAGAAGTTATTTGTGACGTATATTGAGGTCAGATACATTCCACATTCCATTTAAGCTTTGTTAGTGATGTCAGAACAAACCAAGGGCTAACCTTGGGGTGTAATAAATCCTTGAGAATGGTGAAATGTATTGGTAAATGTGATATAGAAAAAATATGGAAAAATGGTGTTGAATAGTTATTCAAACCAAGGTATTTTCAAAATGGGATTGTTGAATTAATTATATGTTGTATTTTTTGGAATCACTAAGAGGATTGAATGTCTTAAATGTATTGTTTTGGATTTTGATTGGTTTAAGGACTTTAAATTGTGAATTTGATTTTTGAAAATGGTAAATATTTACAAAATATGATTTGAAAATAATTTTATTTAAAAGGGGGTTTTCTTATGAGATTTAAGATGATGATTTTAAATGGGAGGTGTGGCTCATTTCTTATAAAAAATCATATTGGTTGTTCTTAATTGTTCAAATGGAATTGAAATACTTCAGTCATGTTTTAGTTTTCAATGTGGAAGGCATGCGTTTAAAGGGATGACTTCATGATGATTTCAAATGAGTATCTTGAATCAAATTTATACCATGACTGGGTTTTAATGTTTCATTAGGACCAAATTCATTGAATTGATATATGGGTTGGTGAAATAGGACGGATGAAGATTATGATGGCATGTTAAAATAGTTATGAAATACACTAAATGAGGAATGTGTATAGTTGGTGGTATTGCATAAGGATCTATTTGGCATAATGGTATATGTGATAACAAGTTTTGTTTGTAAATGATAATCATGTCCAATAGTTATGGTTTGTGTTGGTAAAGGTGATATGGTTCATGAATCATGTGCATATGGATTAATAGTAGTGTGGGGTATTGGACTAAGGATCCTCCCATATGTTCCCTAGAATGATGATCTAGGACCATCGAGGTACTACATGGGTTAAAGATTTGGACTGAGGCTCTATCCACTTAATTAATGAATGTGGTATGCACCTGGGCTGAGGTTTCAAGGTGAGTTAATTTTTGTGAACTAAGTCTCTATGTAATGTTAATGAATATTATTTATTGGAATGATTTTACCAGTGAGTTACAAAACTTTGAATCTAATTTATTTTTTAGATGACGATCTTATGCCATAGTGAATTTAATGAATATGGATGACCTATATAACAAATGGAGAAAGTGGCCAATGTAACCCCACTTAATAAATGTAACATGGTTATTTTTTAAAATTTAAATTGTTATTAATTATGTACTTTCATATACTATCTTTTTAGACTAGTTATTTATTTATACACCATTTTTGGTTCCCTACAATGTTGTATGCACACCATGCTTAGGCCCCAATGGCACTTCAGTACATAAGTTGATGCAAATTTTTTTCGGGTATAACTTCATGGAAGGGAACATATGTATGTTTCAGGAATGGGTTTCTGGTAGGTGTATGGAATGGAATGTCCATATTGCGAGTGAGGTTCATGTTCAAGATATTTTTGGTTGTTTTGGTTTTATACATTATTGTAATGACTATCTAATATGAAGAGTATTCATCATATTTATATAGCACGTGTAGTTTGGTTATTGGTTAGATTTTTTTATATGTCATCCATTTATGGTTCAATATAGTCTTTTTATTTGTTCATAATATTTATGTCGTGGTATTACTCTGATAAAAAATTATAGTCTCCCAAGCATCTCCCAATAGACCCACGTTGCTAGTCATCAGCAAATGGAGTACGTGGAGGAATGCCTAAGGTCTTGTGGTGACCCATTATGGAGCACAGCATATTATGGCTAAAGGGTTGGGGATGCTAAAAGGTGGTACCAGAGGTTGTATTTTGTCTTACTATTAATGTAATGAAATAAATGATAATAGGATCTTATTGGCGCTTGGTAATGAGCTCATGCATAGAATATTTCAACTCAAAAAATGATAGAATATAGAAGCCCATAGGGGTTGGAATTAATGTTCTATTAGAGGTTTTATGTATAATTACTATTTCCACCTCAAGTGATTCACATGGATGTAATGTTATTGTTTTATGGTTTTTATCACTTTTCCTGGTATGGGAACAGAGTGTGTATGACTTCATGCATCAAGATAAAAAAAATAAGATTAGTAGGTTATCATTATGTTTCATATGATTTATAGTTCCATGGGATTCATATGGTGGTGATGTACTTCTTTTGGTAAATTGTTTATGTTAGTTTTCCCTCAAAATTATTATGAAAGAAAATTTCCTGGAATGGGAACTTGAATAAATCATAGATTTTTGAAATATTGGGTTAATAAATTGGTTTTTCAAAGTTTAAATGTTATTTTTTAAAATATAATGTTTTCAAATGTGAAATGTTGTTCTTGAATTGGTAAAATTTCATTAAGAAGGAATATGTGACATGATGTAACTAAAATGGATTTTGGAATTAAGTATCCCTAGTTTTGTGATTATACCTTGGGAATGGGCGGTTTTTGTCTGGACAGTTCCCTAGTATGAGGCCTTAGTTTTGGGTCGTGAGACTTTTTTTGGTTTTTTTGTATGGTAAATTATATTTTTTGGTTGTTCCCACGATATAACTATGACATTGGGTTGTGAGACATTGTCCAATAATGTGGGTGTTGTGACTCTTTTGGGTTGTGATCATGAAAGTTGTGTTTTGGAACCTAGAGTAGGTGTTTGGATCATGGAACCGACATATGTGGGGGGGTATCCTTGGTGTGAGGCATAGTGAAAATGTCCACTTTGGTGTATTAGAGGATCTATGTTTGGACTAGGGGAATGACTGTCACTATGGGTAGTATGCTGGTGGAGGTTTGAGTGTATGTCTTAGAGAGAGATATCTAGTGACCTTTTATTGATGTGACTTCAGTTTAGGGTGTTTATATCCTTTGATCTCCAATGATGGACTCTAATAAAGATTGGATGGGTTTCTAGTTCTTTTGGGTACATGTGACACATGAAGATGTTCAGACTTTGGTCGTGTTACTCATAGAGTGTTTCCTAAAGCAAGATTATCCTAGATTTCTAAGAGGGGAAGTTAATGGTTTTGGTAATGTGACTCAATTGGTGGTTATGATTTGATATTACAGGGGGGAATTGGGGGTTTCATTATGTAATGTTTTCCTAATGTTGAATGTGAATAAAGATGTGAAGCCTGAGTGATTTCTTTATAGGAGTAATCGATGCACAGTTGCTGTTGTCGATCATGTAAAAAGTGATTCTTTATTCCCTAGTTTATTTCTCAAATTCTTCTGAGTACTTATGTTTTGTTGTGGGAATATTATTTTTTGTTAGGATACTTCCCTTGTGGGCTTGATGGTGCTTCATGTAGTAAAAGAAGCTTATTTTGGGTTAATGTGGCAAGATTGACCAAAGAGTTTTTTGGGGCTTTTGGAATGGAAGTGAAAACATGGATGGTGATGGTCTCATGGTTGGGATCACTTATAAAAATAAGTTCATTAATGTATTGATTTTTGGAGAATAAATTGAATCCAATGATTCTGATTGACTAGGAGGAACATATATAAATGTGTTCCAGTGTTTGGACTAGCTCTGGTGATGTACGGCTCAAGGGATATAGAGTCGAGCTCACTGTGTGTTTATATGAATGTTTAGGACCATGAAGGCATTGAGGAGGTCTAGATGAGGGATCATTTTGGAAATACTTGATTTCGATTGGGATGGATTAATAATTTGATCTGGATAAATGGATTTTATATTTATATGTGATCACAATGGGAATAACATGTTATTTGCAAGATAGATGGGTTATAAATCGATGTGGTGGTCGATGTTTTTTCATGTGAATAACAATAGTCATTCTTGACATGTGTGGGTGGGGTAATGGATGTTGTACCAACTAGAATGTGGATCATGACTTCTTGATAGAGGTTCATAAAAGGATATTGGGATTCGGTTGTAAATCCCATTCTAGTTCTAGTGATTGATGGTGGATAACACATAGTCAATAAGGGAAGCTCAATACTGGTAGTGGGTCATGGTGTCCCGAATGTGGGAGGTTACATTGTGGATGGATATTTTGTGGTTTTTATATGACTTATTATCATGGTTTTTATCTAGTGGTGATCAAGTCAAATATGTTGACATCATCCCGTGTATACTAAGAAGGCTCTGGATTTACTCTTAGGGACTTATTTTTTTTGGTGGGTTATGAGATATATTGGTTTCTATGCTCATGGGGTGGAATATGTTGTGTAGTGTGGTGTGGTTAAAATTTTTAATGGTCTAGATATGGTTAATCTAAATGGTCTCGATTTTGAGGAATACCATGGGTTTCGTTCTCAGAAACATATAGTGGGAAGCGACTGACGTTGGTTTTGTTGTTTCGAAAAATGCTGGTCAGACTCATCTATGTTATGAGGCTTATATTTTAATCAATGAAAGAAACATTTTGGTTTAAATATCTTGGTTAATGTGATGATAATTATACTCATAAGGTGTTTATTTGTTTTTTTATCATGGATGGATATAGTATACCATAGAGTGGGTGTGGTGGCACTAGGATACCAATGAGAATCTTTTATGGGATTGATTGAATTCCATGGGGAAGGCCATGTGGGCCAAAGATGTAGTTGTAGGTTGAGTCGAGGAATGATTTTTAGACTCAATATGGTTTTAGTGTTGATCTTAGTGTTAGCATCAGAGTTGATCTAGAGGGTGTTTTAGAGCCTAACACTTTCTTATGGAGGAGCAGATGTTATAGTGGTGACGTTTCACAAGATGTTTGGAATGAAATCTAATACGTGTGCATAATTGATGGGATCTGACTTTGGATAGAAGGGTATATGTCCAAGTAGTGTTGAAACACTGAAATAGTTGATGTTTGATGCCTATGGAGTAATTCATTTGGGATGGCCCGACTCATTTGGGTAAAAGGGAACAAATGTGGTTGGCAGTAAGAAACATTCAAAATTGTTGAGATACTATTTATTTTTGGTAATGAGAATGGTTTTGGGGGAAGATCCATGTTTTCCATGGTTGAGATAAGGACTATAGATATGTGATCAATCTAGGTTGTTTTGATGGCATTGTTGGAAGGTAGTTTTTGGTAATTGTTTCCATGTAGGTTGGGTGATGTGAGTTGGGGAATGCGTTGGGAATGTTTTTATTTTTTTTGAGGTTATGATGGTACTTTTAGATAGTGGTGGTTACAACCATCACGATGTAGAGGATAAGGGATAATGATTATGTTGGGGTGAACCATAGTGGTTAAATTTATAGTTGAAAGAAGGAATAATGTTTCAAGATGGATATCCTTGGATGATAATTGTCTTTATGATTCATTATTAGTAAAAATCAATGACTCTGGTTTTGACCGATTTTGAAACATTACATGAATGTTATTCTTGTTTTGTGCCTTACATATGATCTAAAATGGATTAATGTTGTTGGGCCTTGAGTTATAGAATGTGTAAGGTTAGAAAATATGGTTGGAATTTGGATGTCCCCCAGAATAATGGTTTGTCTTGAATCACCATTAGAGCATTGAAGAATAGGGTCATATGACACTAAGAGAACTATTCCCTAAGTTGTGGAGAGAATGGGTCCGAGTGTGTTTAAGTTGGCTCTCTAAAGGTAATGTTGTTCCATGTTGATATCCATTAATGCGGTAGGCCAGTGGTGTTACCCTGTTATTTCTCTTTTGTTTGATGTAGGTAATGATGAATTTGAAGAAGTTTCCCCATTATGAAGTATCATATCAGGGTTGAGGTCAATGATAGGGTAATTTTCCTTGTGGTAGGAATGTTTCCTTGGTTTTAGTGTAGTGAAGGCATGTATTTTTCAAGGGGAAAACATGAAAAATGAAAATTTTATATTTGGGACTTGAATCTCAACCATTTGGTATAGGAGGCTTAGTAAGGCTTAGATGTACAGTTCGAGGAAGATATGTTATAATGTGGGGAGGTTTTAAGATCCAAACCTTTTGAAAATATAAATATTTGATTAATATTTTGTTAAAACTACTTTGATTGGCTAATAATGTGGTTCTTGGGTGTATGAAGAGTTTCGGGGGTGTGTCGGGGGTTTTGGAAATCAAAATAGGGGAAAAGAGTCTAGATAGTGTGACGTTCACAATGTGTGTATTGTCAATACAAAACATTCACCTAGTTGAGAAAAACATGCATCTTGGGGAACCTCTTCGATAGAGGATGGTGAAAAGTCACCAAAAATATATTCAAAATATGTGAGAGATTCTAGGAAATCATGTAGATTAGCAGCTCTTGGTTATAGTGAGCCGCATGGTTGGTACATGGTTGGGAAAATAGTGTGGAACAAAATGTGGCCCCTAAAAGGTGGAAAATTATAATTTTTACCTCTAGAGATTTAAGGGTATTAAAATTATGTTCTTCCATATTCTACATCCAGAAGCATGGGTTATGAACCAAACCCTAGTAGACTTCCAGGAGAGTATTCTCCCTTAATTCATGTGTATTTGTTGTGTCGTTTAGTGGAAATAAAAGCCCTAGTTGAGTCTAACACTCTAGATTTCTCTATTTTTTTATTAAGGATTTTAGAAAATATCATATTCTTTAAAATCTATAAAACTCTCTTTTCTTTTGATTTTTGGGTTGGGGATTTAAAGGTGGATTGTTTTTGAATCATTCTCTAAGGTCGAGCATGCAATTGTCTCCTGACATGATGTGGGTGGTCTTCAAGTGTTTTCACATAGTCTTGATGTTTTATTTGTGTTAGTGGTTGGTTCAATGTACTTCCCTATTGTGTTCATTTTATTTGATTATGGGATGTGATTTTGGGCCCTATATTGAGGTGATACACCCTTCATGCACCCCATTGGGTACGTTGACGATATGAGACCAATCCTAGTGCTAATCATGGGTTGTGTATAACCATAAAAATGTTAAAATGATTCAATAAATGTGAGATAGGGAAGTTATGGAAACTAATGCGGTGGGAATAGTGAATTGTTCAGTGGGCTTTGCTTAATGGTATCATTGAATTAATTATATGATGGATATTTTGTAATTCATAAGGGGATAGAGTGGATTAAACGTAGGGTTTTGTATTTTGATATGTTTATGATTTTTAAATTATGAATATTATTTTTCAAAATAGAAAAAAACTTAAAAATAATAGTTTACATCAATGACATTTCAAAATTGATTTCCCTTTGATATTTCAAATGATTATTTGAAATGGGGGTGTGACACCTTTCTTATAAAAATTATTATTGGTTGTTTTTAATGGTTGAAATGGAAATGAAATCATAGAGGCATTTTATAGTATTCAAGGATGAAGACCCATGTTTAATAGGGTGGCATCAAAATTTTTTAAAATTAGTATCTTGAAATTTGTTTATTCCATGACGTGGTTTTAGAGGACTGTTGTGACCGAAGTCATTGAATTGATATATGGGTTGGTGAAATAAGAACCATGAAAACTATGCTGACATGTTAACATTGTTATGAAATTAAATAAAGGATGAATGTGCATAGTTGGTTTCATTGAATAATGGTGTGTTTGGAATAATGGTATATGTGGTAGTGAGTAATGTTTGTAAATGATTAACATGTTTAATAGTTATGTTTTTTGTTGTTAATGGTGATATGGTTCATGAAGAATGTATATATGCCTTATTGGTAGTGTGGGGTATAGGAATGAGGATCCTCTCAAGGGATGGTAATATTTAGGCTCTAGGCGCACCGAGGTATTACGTGGGTTTGGTAATCTGACCGAAGCTCTATGCCCCTAACAAATGAAAGCATTATACACCTAGAATGAGGTTTCAAGGTGAGGTAATGTACCTGGAATAAGGCTCCAAGGTAATTTAATAATGATTATTTTATGGAATGATTATACATATGAGTTAGAATAGCTGACCCCATATTCATAGTTCATATGACCAACATTGGACATAGTGAATTTTATGAATATGGTTAACCCATAGAACTACTGATTAAAGTGACTAATGTGACCCCTTTTAATAAATGGGGGCATGATTAATTTTTTATCCAGTTCATCTTGTTAATCATTATGTACATACATACACTAACTAGCGAGAAAGGTTATTACTTTAGAAACCATTGTTGGTGGCCTATTTAGTAGTACACGCACCCTTCTCCAGCCACCACGTGACTTCAATAACTGTGAATATGGTATATTTTCAGGTGTAGGTTTAAGATAGCGACCTGATGTATGGTTCATGCATAGGATGATTGGTTGGAGCATGATATTACATGATTTTGTGTGGACTTGAATCCATGTTTAGGCTATTTTTGGTAGTTTTGGATTTAGTCATTATTTATAGAATGCATGTCTTGTATAGTATTCATCAAATTTTTATAGCATCTGCAATTTGGTTATTGAATGGATTTTTTATATGTCATCCCTTTACAGTTCAGATTGGTTATTTTATATGTTGAGATAATTTATGATTTGTTATTACTAGGATAAGCAGGTATAATAACCCTGACT
Organism: Viscum album; assembly: GCA_963277665.1. Lineage (NCBI taxonomy): Eukaryota > Viridiplantae > Streptophyta > Magnoliopsida > Santalales > Viscaceae > Viscum > Viscum album. The sequence continues at coordinate 841,942,210 of OY728161.1, forward strand.
TCTCTCTATTGACCCTCAATTATAGTCATCACCCTCTGGGATATGAGGAGGTTCACTATAGATTCCATATATGTTACGCAAACAAAATTATTATCGGTTAATTCTATTTCATGTGAAAAATATTGCACTCTCTTTTATGAATCTATTTTTATGTATCTGATGCACTCCATGGTTTTTAGTAATGGGATCATTCTTATATGTTGATTCCATATATCCCTGAGTTTTTGAATTTTCGCCCATGAAAGGTTGTGTTTAATATCCTACGGATGAGATTAATCCATTAATAGGATTTCTATATATCTTGGTTTTTGAAAAAATCTAAACCCACATTGTTTGTTTGACTCATGGAATTTAACGTCATTTGGAAATGAATTATATATAAGCTATATGATGCCAGGTGTTCATTTCCTTAACCTGAAAGGATTTTATATGTATTATAATTATTGAGAGAATCATATTTTTCATATTACAATTTTTTGTGGATTACATACTGAGGTTTACCTTGCCATTATAGAGGCATATAGTGAAGATGAGATGATTATTTCAGTTCCCTATGCCCCCATGAGACATGCTTGATGTGAAAAAGAAGGGATGGAAAAAGATAATTTTTTTATTGCTCATGATGTGGAAATTATGTTTTGGGACTTCCCAAATAGATTTTATTATAGATATAATAACTCAGAGAGATGTTAAACATATCCTAGTATTGATAGGAACTAGATTTATAATAGTTTAATATATTTCTCAGTCTATTGATGGTTGTGGTTGAATAATCATCCAATGTGAATTATTGGGTCTCGATGGTTGAAACAACATTGAAATGGGGATTACATCGAAATGGATGTTTATTTCAGATCAAGATATATGAATGAGGCATATGTTTCCTATTTATGTAAAGAATCAGAGTTCTTTTAATTCAATAACACCATTGGGAATAACCTCAGGTAAGATTTCATTGTATTGAGGTGAACGTGTAATTCCACTCTTTGGGGATTATATACCTATGTTTTCTTGGCTGGTGGAGACTCATTATGTGAATATAATGATTATTGGAACTCTCTAAGCTCAAATGATCTATGATCACTATGAGAAACAAGGTAAGGAAAATGATAAATTCTATCACTTGGAGGGAGAGGGACTTACATATTAGGAAAGACATTTTGATATTTGGTATGGAGCATGAAACTTGAATAGTTGGCCTACGTATCCTAGATATGGTAGGAATTATAGTCTTCTTAGTTCCCTTGATCTTGGTTTACACTCTGAGGTTTCCCTGGCTATTGCGACATATCATATTATGTCTTTAGTCGGGGCTTACACTATGAGATTTCAATAGTTGATTAATATGGATCAAAATCCTCTCGGAGGTGTACTATATATCATCATTATGGTAAGAATTTGATTTTTTATATTAATTTTGATCATGGATTACACTTTAAGGTATCCTTGGCTATTAATACATGTCATATTATGTCACAGGTTAGGGATTACACTCTAAGGTTTCCCTATTGATAACGGATTACACACTGAGGATGTAGAATATCATCATGTCTTAGGATAACCTATTTATTTGGAATGCTTTCCTTACTAACAAGTGTTGATTTTTTTCTTGTCATGATATATAAAAGATTATCTTCCTAGAATATATGAAGTAAATTAAATGATATAATTGGTCATTCCAAAGGAATTCACTTATCATGGCTGGAATATCTAATGGTTTTCACATGGTCTAGGGTATCTTTTCTAGAGGTAATCGTAAGATATGTATTTTTTCCATGGAAACTATCACATGACATTGATATATTATCTGAAGGGTGTCACATGTTCCAACATACAATCTTTGGTGTAATCAAGAGAGATGACTAACACACATGGATGTTGTCACGAGATTCAGTACAACATTTCTCATATGGTGATGCATTTTGGGGATGAATTTCTTTGAGTGAGTCATGAGACCTAACCAACATGTCTGGAGGGAATCATGAGTCTCCGATGACTTAACCAGAGGGTGTTGTAAGATCTAATCAGCATGCCCACATTCGACTACAAGACTTGGATGACATGACTGGTTCCATTATATGATTTTTGATTTCTATCTAAAAGAAATCATCAGGGATAAGAGATGATCCCAAAGGTCATCATGAGACTAAATTAGCACACCTAAGGGGGCCATGTGACTTGCTCTAACATATCTACTGAATTTTTCGTGACCCAAATACCATAATGAAGGAGTATGGGGAGATATTCACTATATTAAATGGGGTTATCGCATACCATGTATGGTTCATGTGAAGTGCATGGTGGTCATAAAACATGTTTTTTACTTAATTCTCCCTCTTTAAATATTTTTGATAAACCTTGAATTGAAAATTCATTAGATTTATTCATTGTTAGATTATTTTTACTCAGGTGCAATCTATTAGACATGATTAAAGTTATTCATTTGTACTTCCCGGAGACATTAACAGGATTATTCTATGATCGTGTGACGTTATTTATGCATGGTGTGTGATCCCTCATGTATTTCATTGACATATTACCTAATAGAAGACTTGTTGATTGTGAGATCATCTACTCCGAGAAATCTGCTCTAGTGCCAGTGTGAAATTCATAGAGTTTATTCCATTTTTCTTGATAGGTAGATCTTTTTTTCATTTTCCATGCTGGGTTGGGGGATTAATAGTCATTTCCACTTTGGTAGTTTTCATATTTTTGTAACGTATCTTGTGTGGATCCAGGATAGAGTCTACCACGGGGTCGGGAACTATGCATTTTTGTGAGCCTTTCTGTTGACTAATCCAAAGGGAGTAACCTTATTTTTAGTTACTACACTTCCCTTTTTTATCTCCACTATTATTAGACTATTTATAATTAATGGGGACTTGTTTGATCACAAAGTTATGCCAAATGAATTCCATATTGTTATATTGACAGGTCAAGGGATTTCTCAATATCAGTGTTCCTATTGTTATACATTCAGGTGTTTCTTGATGCATTTCCTAGGTCATTACATGAGTCAAGTATGATTTGTCTTGTGGTCTTCTCAGGATCAGGGTGGCTAGTTCAGGAGTAGCGTGGGACTACATTATGGGATTCCATAGCATGTCAGAAGTGTTTTTTGAATGTGGGAGTATTGCGCCTCCTACCTCTTTTATTTTTTTTACCAAAGGTATAGGGTTATGATCAAGAAAATTACTCTATCTCTTAATGATTCTTCACATGAACAATATAGGTCATATGTATATTCATGGTAATTTTTATGGAAAAATCCATTTTTTGTCCTTGGAGATCCAATAGGGTATGTGTGAGGCCGCCTAGACATAGCCGATGCACTTCTCACAATGTGGATGATATGACAAAGGTCTCTCAAGAGATGAGTTCATCATGTCTTCGTGGTTTCTGAGTGTCTTGAGGACTAATCAGGTAACATCGCTTGATATTTATTACCGTGAGTAGCTCACAAATCTTCTCCTTTTATTTCAACTGTTTGATTTTACAAAGGATCCGGGGTCTCATGAGTTTTATTAGATGTTGTCAGGGATAGTAATTCCTCACATTGGTGATGTATAAAATGATATTTATGTATTCAATGTTCCTCCATATTTTGGACATCTACCTCCATATTTTTCAAGGAATTGTTGTTGGATTGTGTGGTGTGTGATGCTGAAAAACCACGCAACCTGGGCGAGCTTATCTAGTTACCATCATGTATCCATTAGTTGTCTGGGGCACCTATGCGAGAGAGAAATAACTTGTCAAAGGGGTATTCATGTGATATTCTCTAGGGTATCCAATACACTTGGTTTCTTCATGTTACACTATACTAGTCACGTGATCACAAGTCTCTTGGAGGCTAACATGATTTGTTATATTTGGGAACATTCTGCTTATTTTTAGTTTGTGTGGAAATAACAACCAAATTCAGGTATTCCTTATTTTTTTCCAATTCTTATTTGGTTGATGTCATCGAATTACCCACCTTTAGATTAATTTTTAAGGGGACAAGGGCTTAGTTGTGAGGTAATAAAATGCATGCATGAGCTTTTGGATGTATTGTGAATTGATGTCTTGGGAGATGTCTAATCTACTGGGTGAAACATGGTATTCAGAAAAATCACAAACATATTAGGGGTTTTACATCCATAAATTTCACTACCACCCCTTCTTTTGAGCATTCATGTATTTCCCCTTTCAAGTTTAATATTTCTCAAGACTATTCTATATGTCTTGATTGTGAGACTTGATCATGTGACACGATCGCGAGACCCTACCACGATAACTATTCCCGAAGATAGCTCTAGCTCAGGTACATGTATGACATTTCTGTCAAATATATTTTTGTAACATTGAACTTCAACCATAAGGTTTTTTATCATATTATGGGTTCCATAGGGTCCATTGGCTTGATAATTCGAGTAACTTATTATTTAGATATTTGCATGACCATGTACATTCCATGTGATTCGGAGTATCCATGGGGTCAAGTGATTGCGTGATGCCATGTGGGACCATGAGACCCACGAGACCACTGTATTTCAGGAAATTGGAGACCCATTTATGTCATTTTTAGACCCATTACTGATTTATGAAATGTGTGTGGTCATGCTAGTTTCTTATGTCATTTAATTTGTTAATATTTTATTTTATCTAAATGAAATATTCCCCTTACTCTTAATCAAATGAATTTCAGTTATCATCATTATTAATGTTGTATTTCAAAGAAATGGGAAAAAGTAGTGATTTCCAACAATGACACTATAGTAGCTTGTGTGGATCCTACCTACCATTTTTATATGAGGCCAGACCAAATGAGTGTGAATATTTTGATTGGGATAAAATTCTCAATATTTACTCTTTTATAATTATTTCCCATTTACGTGTCCAGTCTTACTAATGATATTACTATTCCTTCACCAAAATCATCATTTATGCACTCTTCATAGATCTGGAGGACCTAGAACACTTTCCATGTGAACATCTATCTAAGGTTACATTATCTCCCAAGGGTTCCATGATGAACATAACTTATTAACATTCATGACCTCGAAATTTAATAGTAACAGGTACACATATGATATGTAAATCCATTTGAATACCTTAATAATGTGGGATTCCTCCTCCGATAAGAAGATTGTGTGGATTTCAATAAGGGAATTTCAATCAAGAGGTAGTTGGGGACTGGACTAGGTTTGGAACTTCAGGGTAAAATATATTACATATGCATTTTCATGGGAGTTTATGAAAATAGGAATCTATAAGTCCCTATGGATATCGAAGAAATTTGTGTATTCTAACAAGGTTATAATGATTTAGTTATTTAGTCATTAATTCCCAGATATGAATACATTCCACCTCACTCATGGTGAGGTTGGAATAAATTTTTAGGATGTAGAACAGATATGTGGTGCACCTATACTTGGTGTTATATATGATGAGTTCATTCTTCCATATTCCACTTGGGATGATATAATGAGAAAACCTCCTTTAAATTAGGAGCTTATTATGCAGGTTGAGAAGGACCTTTCAATGGAGGTGTTTCATGGATCATATATTTCATTTTGTACATGGGTATAATACTTCATCATGGATATTTGTTCTGAGATGGAAGCTAATAGGCCGAACTCCTACCAGAAAAAGGATCCCAATAGTGCACTGGGTTCATACTAGCTCGCAGTCAAAGGAGGGATGTTTAAGAAATGGGTGTGGGAATTAGTCTCTAGTGTCGATAGATCCATCCATCTGTCTAGTATCCTTTCCCAATACCTAAGTGGGTACCTTCTTCCCATGATGGAAAATAATGGATTTAGGTTCACTACTTTTATAACGAATACCTCTATGATAGGTGAGGATTATATTGGGATGGTTATCATTATACTAGAATAAATCTATCTCCTTATGCACCACATTGATGAGGGTAACTACCCTTATATGTATTTGGTCCCCTTTATGTATTATGGGGTTGGATAGGATCTCACATGAAAGGTTATGTGTACCTAAACATCTTGCATATCGCAAATTCCCATTTCATACCATTCCTACAATGCATTAATGCGTTAAGGGTCAGTCCATTGAAAGACTGTGATTTTAGGGATTAATTTACCCATTATGAATGTTTCTCTTTCAGGATATATGGATCGGTTCTGAAAAGAAATATTATTGAAAATGGCAGGGCTATTCTCTTTTCACGGGATTATGGGATTTCAATCTATGAGGGGAGTTATTTATACTAATATTCATGGAGAAATTATTTTTAGTTGTATACATCATGAGGGTTCATAGACCAATTATTATGTACCCAATAAATTTTTTCTCCCCCTATTTCTATTATATTTGAGGAACACCTGATGGTAGCTCACCAATTTTGGATGATGATATCTAGTAAATAAATCGGTGCTGAGATACACCTCCCTCCTCACAATGAAGTACTCGGCTTATATCCTTGTTACACAAATTTTTGGATCTGCTCATATATAAGTGAAAAAATATCAAGTTTAGTATATTAGTCTTATTAACCATTGGCTAATAAATAGAATCTCAGGCCTGGAAAGCAACCAGGTTCTAAAAGACTGCATTCCCATGAAGCACCTCATCAGAAATTAAAATGCTTACCATTGTACAAAACTGCACCAACCATTATGAATATAGTGAATGTAGTGCCAAAGTGTCAGGTTATTCCCATGTTATGTTTTCCTAACATATATAAATAGTGGTTGGTTTGGATGGTGTAGTGATCAGAGGATGATCTCTAGGATCTATTGTGTTTTGAGAGGTTCTTTTGGATTGTTTTTTCAACATCACCTTCCTTCAAAAAATTACATTTGATGATCAAATTGAGGAAGAAAGTGAATATATCTAAGTCCATGATGTGGATTTGGTGAACATAAAAGGTCAGATATTTTTTCCCTCACTAGTCCACCAACTGGTCATCTCAGGAACACTTCAAATTGCTGTGAATGAATAGGGTTATCATGTCACTAAGGAAGCGGTAAGTCTGTGATTAATGTGGTTTTTGAAATTTCATAGTGCCTTTTTAAAATTATTAAAATTATTTATATATGTTCACATAGTGGGTGGATACTGAAATCATATCATGCTACAATCCCTTGAATATACCCCTCATGGTACTATTGTGGGAGAGGAATTCAATATAGAACGGGGAGCCAATGATGAAGGGTATATGGGTATACATGTTCAGATGAGGGCCTGTCTTTTTTGTTTTTGAAGTGACAGTCCTAATGTAGACACATTCTAGAGAGCCTTATTTAGAATTGAAGAGGAAAAATAAAAGGAATAAATAGGCATTGTCGTATCCTTCTTCTCTAGAACCCTCATGTAATATTAGTATTTCACTTTCATTTTATCATAGATCTTTATTACTAAAAATTTTAAATTTAATAAGATGTTAATATCCACAATGATCTCACACAGAAAAACATTTTCCCACTTGTGAGGATACGAGTGAGTATCTGTTTTCTCCATCAGACACATCACTATTGTACCTAATCCATCAAGAAGAAGAAGTGGCTGAGATTCCCACTCAATCGCATCAGTTTCATTTTATAGATGTCCTAGAAAATGTTTCATTTGAACTAGCATTGGTGAACAAAATTTTTTAGGATATTGATATAGTTATCTATTCTATGACATTGTTATATCAATTGAAGTGAGTTTTAAAGAATGTGAATAAGTCTTCAATATTGAAACCTTTATATTCTTATTTATCATTTCCTGATATTATTTTATGTTCATAAATTCCTCAAGTTGTTTGGATGGATAAAATATTTAGGGAATGTACTGGAGGTTCCACAATGTTTTTCATCACAAGAAAGAGTTGCATCTTCACCCAATGATGGGATTGGGGAAGCATATGTCATGATTCACACATCTAAGAAAGGTATGATTCTATCCTTGAACATATTCAAGGATTATATGGTGACACCAAGTTATTTATATTTTATCTGATAAAATCCATCCCCTTTACTAGAATATCTTCACCCCAAAGCCCAGAGGATATGGTTTCTACTACCCTAGGGGTCCATCCAACCTGGTCAACAATTTCAAAGGCTAATACTCTACTTTCATTGTCTAAGAGTTTGAGAAAGACACTATTTTGAGAAACTTGGTCCTGGAATATGTCCATGCTCCCAAGATAAATCTAGACTATGGTCATAGGTCCACATTACATTATCGACCAATTTACTGACATATGTGGAGGAAAATCAGGATATTAGAAAAATAAACCTTATTGGATGAGTTGAAGGATATAATAGGTCATCATAGATTCATGTTCCCCACCCTTGGTTACAATGGTTTTGATTATTCCACTCTTCAATATTGGGTGAATGAGGGGATCTCCACAAGAGAATAGAAGTGGGCCCTTTAATGGATGGTGGAAGTTAATAAGGATTCATCTTTAGTGAAGCGGAATTGGGTTGAATCTATGAATGAGGCTTCTTGATGTGCACTGGAGGAGAAAACTCACCGAGACATAGTCAATGCCGAGAAGATTCAAATTGACCATCTCCAATTTAAAATTAACCATATTTAGTAAAATATCATCCATCTCTAGATAAAACTATCCAAATTACAATTTGAATTTCAGATAATAGTGAATAACATTTTGGTGATGCAAGAACATCATAATGTATTTGAGAAATATATAATTGATTTTGTCACCTGAATATAGGAGTTACAACATGTTATGGAGGAGGAGACAAAATATTCCAATAAACTATGCCAATCTATGGTTTCCCTTGAGCAGTGACTTTTTAATATTAAGGACTCATCTGAATATATTCTATGATGTAATTTTAATGTAGCAATATTTATTTGGCTCATATATTTAAAGGAGAGGCTCGTGTATGTAAATATTCCCCCTTTTTAATGGTATTCATGAACAAGTTTGTGGAACATTATAAGTGCTACACAACTCTCTTATATTAATGATGATCATTATATTTCAATACTTCAATATTATTAGAATATCTAATTCTACAGGTCCTTTGTATAACATCTGGTAAACCTAAATGTCGGGATCATAAATAATTATTTTTAAAAAGTACTCGTGGTTGCCCACAAAAAATAGTTTTTCTACTAACAATCTATTCTAGTTATTTTGAGATAGCCTGATTTGAAGAAGGATTTCTTGGGTATGATACATTTCTTATAGGGTGAGTTATATATCTTTTTCCAAAAAATGATAGGCTTTTCTAGAGTTTCCTGATGGTGCTAAGGCCATTTAGTAGGCCTTAGAAGATTTTTTAGACTAAATAATCACTGTGATGTAGTTTAGGGTCTTTGAGCTCCAACATGATATAATTTTAGTTTATTGTATTTTAGCTCAGACCTGATATCACATTAGTTTAGGATCATTTAGATAGGACCTTATATTGCATTAGTTTAGGGTCTTTTATCTCAGTCCTTATATTGTTTTAGTTTATAGCCTTTAATCTTGGACCATATATCACTTTAACTTGGGGTATTTTAGCTCATACCTTATATCGCTTTATTTTGGATTCCTTTAGCTTCGACATGATATGAATTTAGTATAGGGTATTTTAGCATGGACCTTATATCACTTTACTTTAAGGTATTTTATCCTAGGCATTATATCACTTTAGTTTCAGTCCATTCAGCAAAGAAATTATGTCTCTTTAGTTTATAGTATTTTAGTTTAGACCTTAAATAACTTTAATTTAAGGAAATTTAGCTCAGAAATTATATAACATTAGTTTAGGGTATTTCATCTCAAACCTAATATCTCTTAAGTTTAGGAACTTTTAGGTAAGACCTTATATCAATTTAGTTTAGGGTTTGTTAGTATAGACCAGATATATTATCGTGGAATATGGTATAGACATGTTTGGAATGTCAAAAAACACTATGAGGTGTTGAGTTCTATCATGGTGTTGTCGATGTTCATGAGGATCAAAAGAAATTTTTTGTAGAGTGATGCATTTAGATGATGAATATAGACACATATACAATACCCATAAGCATGCATACATAATCAAGTAAAGGGTCTCCTGAAGCCTGGTATATTTCTACTAGATTTTGGATGATTTATGGAAATAATAATAGTTGATGGAAGAATATTAGGTATCTAGGTCCACCTAGATAGTTTAAGGGTGGATTATGTAAATCATAACCCAAAATTATGAGTTTGGATATGAGATGGGGTAGAAATTATGGGTATATATCATTAAATTATGTGATACCAGGATCCACCATGGTGTTTCCACTGCACCCAAGGATTGAATCTCCATTCTAAATGGCAAGATATGCCTTTAGTTGGTTGTTTAGGCCATTATGAATAAGTAGAATGGCCATGTAAATAATGGTCTCCACTTATTTCTAAAATCTATGACGGATTTATAAAATACTCAAAAGTTCTGATGAAAAGGTAGGGAATTAGTGGAAAGATATACAAGAAGGGTTCTAGAACCCTAGTTTTGTTCATCTATTGAATGTGAATCTAGATAACTATGCCATGTGGTTTCAAATCATGTGGAGTGGACCGTCAATGTTTATTGAATGGAGTGTCTCATTTTGTCCATGAAAAAGGGTAAAACACATAATGATGTAAGGTCGAGGATGATGTATATGCTTATATAGTCTAGTATAATGATTGTAAATAAGGTTCCAAAGTACTCAGATCATGATGATGAAATGATAAATTCATATAGGTAGTGGTCTAGAAACACCAATGTGTGGAATTTTATCACAATGATGTCAGGGATTATGAGTATTAGAATGTCCTTTTTTCATAGTGACAGATTTGGTTGATGTTCGCATGAACATCGGCATGAGCCATAGGCATGCATGAAAACTCAAGAAAAGGGGCCCCTAAATCAAGATATATTTTCTAAGGACCATTTATGTTTTATGGTGATCCAAGGCACTCAAATCATGAAGTGGGATTTGTGAAAAATTAATTATCAAATAAGTGTTTGAACACACTAGAAGATGTATCACCACCTAGAGAATGTATTATCATGGTGAGAAGGTGTGAAAAATTCATAATATAACTTTTCCATGAATTAGGGGTCCAACAATAATAACTTTTATTTTATTTGGCCCTCACAGTGGACCATATGAGCTTCATTCGTACTCATTATCACCATGTTTTTCACCTAAACTCTGAATATAAATATTTTAAAGCGATAAGAATTGAATTTTTATCCACGCTCCCTTTATGGATTTTCAACCTAATATGTTTTCATTCCTTTTTTGCTGGAATTTTAAGGTCTTTCAAATTGGGCCATTAGGGTCTAGAGAATAATTTCATATTGTTATGACCAAAGTGTATATAGTCTAACATCATGACACACATGGAATTTAAAATGAGGGATGGAACACAAGATCCCAATTTGGATATCTAGTTTAAAGAGTATTCATACATTCATTTCAGTGGGAGGTTGAAATAATGGAAATCATGGATTTAGGTACCTGGGTCATGGGTAATGAAATAGGATTGTCCTACCCGAAGTAGTTTAGATCGCACTGAGGTGGTGAGTTCTTCCACATTGATTTTTGGGCTCACAGGGATCAAAATGTTCTTTTTACAGAGTGATGCATTAGGTTGACAAGTATTGACATTAATATATGAGCCACAGGCATGTATGAATAGTTAAAAAATGGTCCCTTCAAGATGGGAATCCATTACAAGGTTGTGGAATGATTTTGGAAGCCTAATGAACCTGAGGCAGGAAGTGTGGATTATATATTAAGGAACTTTTATAAGATGATTGAATCACCCAAATATCTGATTGTCTAGTTTTATGATTATACATTCCCTTGGAATGGGATAAAAATGGGTGATGTTCTGCACAATTTATCATATTGTATTGGGGATGTGTTCTATGCAGTTTAATGTCTTTTGATAAGGACATTCCCCATGAAGTTTAACAACATAAAATAAAGATGTATTTGTTGTGCAATTTAAATGTCATGAAACCAAAGTGATGGTATTGTATTTTAATGTCATGTAGTAATGATTTATTTTCATTAATTGTATCATCATTTGGTAAGGAAGTATTCTAATATAGTTTAATATTATATAGTAAGGACATTAAAACTCATGTGAATGGATGAAAATGTTGTGGTTCTTACCAAGGAGGGATGTTCAGGTGTAACTAAACATATCATGAGAATTATAAACAAACCACATGTACTTATAAATAAAAATGAAATTTAACATCATGTGCTGAGGATTTGGTTCCCCTGACATGAAATGGTGATATTGAGGATAGTCCCCTGAATAGAAATATGGGTATCACCACATATCCCATGGCGATGAGAATCAATCCACACATATTTCTTAAGGAATATCCTTGCATAGGTCAATATTTTATAATAATGTTGGGGAATTTCTATATTTATTAGTTTTGAATGGGCCCCGTGTTAGAAATTTTGTCATTACTACATAATTTTTTTGGGACATGAATAAAGTTACATATAGTTATTTAACAAGTAACACTCTCTTCACTGGTCTAGCCCATATAGAGAGGTGGTAATAGTACATGTGGATTGTTTTAGTTGGGATTAGGAATGACGGCCCAAGTTTCACTACACATCCTGTGATAAAGAGAATCAATCTAGACATAGTTCTTAAGGAACTAGGAATTTTAATTTCATATAGTATGAATGATGATAGATTGATGTGAAGAAAGTGGTGATGTTGTGGTTGGGACAAAGTACGTAAGTCTAGGTGTCACTATGTACCTTACGAAAGAGAAAATCAAGCCACAAATTGTTCTTGAAGAACCCTCCAGTTTATTAACATGTGGAAAATACATGGGATACCTAGAATGAATATGTATGTAGTAGTTTTAGGTGTGGTATAAGACCAAAATCATCTGTATTAGTCCTCTCGAGATAGGTCCATGGGAGTGTGTAGTTTCATGTCATGTAGGGGACGTTAACTGTATAGTTTATCATCATGTAGCGAGGACTCATGGTATTCCCTTTATGGTCTTTTATTAAAGACCAATATGCACCTTTCAAAAGATTTTATGTCTTTGTGGGTGGGGATTCTATTACCGAAACTCCTAATCCCATGTCAGTTATCATCTTTTTGAGAGACAAGGAATGAATAGTCTTCCTTTCACCATAAAATGAAATTTAATAGTTGGATAGGGGAATCTATTATCATGTGATGGATTGACCAAAATATAATTTTTTCGCTTCCCTTTATATCTTCTATTTAATGGGAATCAATCCATACATAGTTTTTGAAGAACTATGTAGTTTAATATCATGAATAAAGAATTTGGGTGACTTGACATGAATGAAGATAGATGTTATGGATTCATGTAGTTTTATGTCATGTTGTAAGGATGTGAGATACCATATAGTTTAATGTCTTACTACTAGTATGTCTCCATAAAACATAATGTCATGTGGTTAAGATGATCTCCATACAGTTTAATGTAATTTTTTCAGGATGATCACCATACAATTTGACATCATGTTGTCTGGAAAAATTGTGGGACATACAATGATGTGGTTACCATGGTGATGGTATGTATGAAATGTATTTATTGAGAAACCACATACTGGTGGGAACCCCATCAATTATAGCCAATTTTAGGTCCCAATTATAATAGAAAATACTTATGATGTATGTTCGCTCCCATTTCAGTTCTAGCTTTGGGGGCTTCTATAAAAGTATCATTTTGGTTTTGAGAGCCAGATACAATTCTCTATTGAGGGATGAGTGGAGGTGAACCTTTTTAATGAAGGTCCATGCAATCTGATTTGGATGGAATTTGTGGTTTTTTATTGTGAACAACCTATTCTCATCGAGCCATTACAATTCATCCATCCGCTGTTATGATTTCTCATCATCTAAGAGCTATCCATAGATAGATATTTAGAGAGGGGGTAGATTGACTCTTATGGGTAATAATACCCTAGCCCCGTGCACTAGTTAGTATAGAGTTCTGTGTGTAGTAATACGTCTGGCGGTATGGTAGGCCATTAAATCATGGAAGTGTTTGTTTCTAAATGACTTCTTATCCTGGTTCACCATCATCTATAGTATATTTGACAGTGTCTTATTAAAGGGCTATATCTTACCACTCTCTATTATATGATAGTATCATGATTGATTGGAGTCAATGTTGTACTCCTGGTTGTGTTTCCTCTACTATTTTTAAAAGAAGATGGTGTTTTTGTCCATCAATATTTTTAGAGGGTCCCAAAAGCTAGTAATTATATGGTATGTTACTATGTTGATGATGTTATTCATTCCAAATCCCTTGAGGGGTATTTTATCATCCCATTTAAAAAATAATATTGTGGTTGTATGGATACACATGATTTATTTAGATTTTGATGAGGGATATGTCCCCACAACATCCATTCCTCACACTAAAAATGGACAGTGATATTTAGTTGTATATATCAATTCTAGTGGCTAAGGGATAATGTTTTCATGGATCTTGCATTCTTGAAATGTATTGGTGAATTCTACATTGTCATGTATCATGGTTTTCTGATAAAATCCCAACCTCATAATTTTGTGGGAGAGTCTGATCCCATATTGATGGGCACTACAAAAGCCTATATGGACTTCCTCCATGTCCGAGAGAATCTCTCCTTCTACTATTCACCTAAGGATTATTCCATTAAAGGCACATTTGTGGAGGAGTTTCTACTCATTTGTACCATCATATAGGGTGAAATTTTCTGCATGTTATTGAATTTGTTCCCTTCCGGATTAGTCTATTGAGAGAGTCCCATTGTGTAGAGAACCAATTAAGGGATCCATGAAAGCATGGGTGGTCATTGGTTAATCACGCTTAGGGGAAGTGATAAACTAATTGGTTTATTACATATTATAAATGAAAATTGATGAGAAAATTATTCAATGTGTGATACAGAAGATTACTTCCACCTAATCAAGGTCAACAAGGATTGTGGCTACATTATCCAATGCATCAGTGTAATCTTTTTATGATTGGGGAACATGATGCAATGTGAGATCAAAAGGGAAGTCTACCATCAGTACCCTGACAATGCTAGTGTGGGGTTAGTTCTTCATTTTCAATGGAATATTCACCATTGGTTTTCTATATCATCAATTCTGTGTCCCCTCAAATATTTAGGAAATCTATTTGAAACTATAGCGATAGTTCAAACTAGTGATGAGTTAATTGTATTCTAACTCATTATTTGTGCAACCATTAGATAGTAAGAATGTGTAGGAAATCATTTATTTTTCTATAGAGTGATATACAATCCCCAGACCAACCCATTTGAGCATTGGGTCTTCTATCATTGTACATACATGACTCTAGGAGGCACCATCAAAGTTAATATCCCATGCCTAGGGAGTTTCATGGTAATAGAGGACCTTGTTATCTAGAATATTGTTGTCTTTCAGTGGATTTTCCTAGGTAAGATGTACAATGTGGAAATTAGCCAGGTCTTTTTATTTCACTAACTCACATGATATGAACTGAATGTCATATTGATCCATAAATACCACCCCATCAAGACATGAGGATAGTCACTTTAGTGTTTCCAAGTATGTACCTTAGAAAATCAATACGATAGACTAGGTGGACCTCATGGAACTACAAGGCAGTTCTTCTCAACATTAGAATATCTTGTCTGAATACATAGAATCATCTCTCAGAGGTATTAGAGATAATTATCACTTACCATATAATTTTGTTTTTTTAGAGGAGGGAGCCAAGTGACCATTCCTAGGAATCCACTTATAGGATGGCTGGCCTTCCATCCACTGGGGGCATCTGAACCTATGGGTTCAACATGTACTACTTGATATTATTGATGTATTTTTGATAGTCATCATCCCATTGATATGTGATTACATTATTCATTATCCTAGTTAAGGGGAGATATTTTATGACCATGGTAGCTATGAATCATTGAATGTAGGTGAGGTTCCGTTGGATTCCCATAAGTTATTTTAGACTTCTAGGGGTGAAATTGATAAAATAGCACTATAATTCTATGGATCAACCTCCATTCCAGGGTGTCATACCAAAAAACCAAGGAACATTCATAATGTTACATAGAAATAAAATTTCAATAGATATATCTTTAAATTGTGATGTTGAAACTTCTCAATGATATTCATCAAATTTGTGAAGTGATCACATCACTGTCAGGATTTAATAACCAAATCCTTAACATAACACTTGGATTTCTTTTCCACGAATGGATTTAATATGTGACACATAGTGCATAGATATGTAGGGCCAGTGTTATTTAATCCAAACAGAATGTCTTGATAGTAGAATCTCCCTTGAGGTGATATGAAGGTTGTTTATTCTTCATCTTTGGGGGCTGTATTGTTTTGCTTGTACCCAAAATACCCATCAATGAAGGAAAGGGTTTGGAATCCATAAATTACATTGATCAATAGTATTTGTGATATGAAATGGTAAATCATTTATTGGGAAATGTGAATTATGGTCTCTAAAATAAACTTATAACATATTTTTCCCATTCTATTTATGACATGGATGATGTTGGCAACACATCTTTGGGGTTTCACTTCTTAGAAAAGGTCATCTTTGATCAAATAGTTGACCTCCACCTCTATATTGGTTTCATTATAGGGGTGAATCCACCTGGATTACTATTTGAAACATCTATGAACATCCTATGTTCTATTATACTACGTATCCACATTTGAATTCTATTTGAGAAATTTTATATAGTTCAGGAAAATACATATCGATGTTTATTTAGAAATATGATCTACATTTTTTCCCATCTAGGGGCATGGAGGCACTAATCCGAGTATTCCACGAGTCTCAATATTTTCCAAGATTTATCTATCTGATCATACCTATGGTAGTGGATAAGCCTTCATCGAATGCAGGAGGTGAGTTCCGGAGGTCATCCTCATCTTCCTACTATTCTGAGTCTTTGGATATATCTTCAAGTGGATATGTAAATATGGAATATTATCCATAATTTTCAAGGCGATGGAGGCCATAAAAATAGACATTATCATTCTATACTTACTGAGTAATCACATATAGAAATCGACACTGATTTTTTCACTATCACATAGGAAAAGTGGTGTTTGGACCTCTGGGAAATGATTTTTTACCTTAACCCGATTTATGAGGAGTACTAAGTCACTATCAATCATACTCTATGAATTCAAAGGAAAACATCCCATTCCATTAAGGGATGCAACATGCACAACATCATCCAATATATATTTCATTCCACCATTTTGTTTTGTAGAAATCCACACCAGTGTATATGGATTAATAAGCCTCAAAAGGGGATTTTTCACCTAGTATTATGTAGACTTTTTCATCGATGGTTTACATCATACATTGATTAAATTTCTATGGTAACACCTATTGGATATGGAGATAATTCCTCCAATGTAGGAAATTTTATCTGATGTATTTCAAGACAACCATATACCCAATGTCAGAAAAGAGTTCCAAAAACCAGGATTTAAGTTTGATCATCCTATGTGGTCATTGCCCTTTCTCATCATTCCCATGAATGGTTTTCTTTTGGGGAGATAAGCCCCCATTGACATATTTAAAGTGTTAGAGGGTTTGAAATATGATGTGATTTATTCCATAATCATTATAAATTAGATCCCTATGTATATTAACATTATTGAGTCTTCCTGAGACATATAGGGTTTTGATTTACCCTTTGAGGACCTCTTCTGGATATTGGTCATTGAACAAGATGGTAACATGACATTATGAGGAAATGGTATCCACTCGATAGACATTGACTATGGATACTTATTATTTATACTTATGTGGGCCTTATAGGACATAAAAATTGCCTCCTTGAGTTATATTCTGATGATGTTTCACATAAATTATTGAGAGATTGGTTTGGAAAACATCCAGCTATTTTAGAATGTCATACATTTGTGACAATGGTTGCCACTTCCGGATATGTGGATTCTCTATGTAATGCTGTTCAGGAGTTGAGTAATTTAATGTGGAAGGGCCTTGTGGTTGAGAATATGTTGAAGTAATATCTTCTACTAGTGCTGCATGTCATTCTGTCCTTCCCCATTCATAGGATTCATCAAATTGAACAATTTCTAGGTGGTCACACAAGGCAATTTGATATGGGTGAATATTAGAGGGTTTTGAGACACCATTGAGTATTTTTGGGTTTCCTCAGAGTTCTTTCAATTGATTCATAGCTATATATATGTCATCCATGGTGAAATGACTAGAATATTAGGTTTGAACACATCTGTGAGGTCCCCTGTATCCTTGGTTTTGGTGCAGGAGGTCACATGTTCCTTAGTTATGTGTAGGGAATTCATATTTGGGGGAATATTCACCATCAAATAAAGATTCATCCATCTTTATCACGTTTTCATATCCAAATATGAGCTCTTCGTTTGAAGATGATTCAATTAGGTAGGGTAGTTCACATGCTTCAAATGTTGTAGGTAAAAAATCTACAATAGTTAGGGTTTGAATTGGAGAATAATATGATTATTCCTCTTATTTTTATTCTAAATTATATTGATCATGCCTATGTTTTATAAGAATATACCAGGTTTACTTATTAGGTGGTGGAGTCATTTAGGGTCTGTTAAACTATGGTTTTACTATGGCTTGAGCTCACTACACTATTTATTGAGTCATCCAGTTGTTGAACTTTTGAGCACACCTGGTCTAAACATTCTTCCATCCATTTTCTTCTTCTAACTTGAGAATGGTTATGTTGGTCAAATTATATAGGGATTTTTCAAATTCCACTTGTCCATAATTTCACATTCCATAAAGTACATCATTGAATATGAATTAGTGCTGGATATTGTGCCACATCATTCTATAGTAAGGGAATTAGTCAGGGTGGTCGGTGAGGTTGACCGCATTAGGATTCCTCATGTGTGGGGTCCCGAGAATGGTATTATCCATGGATACCCAGAAATTAGTAGGGATAATTTATTACACAAGGTGTATACATCTCTCTTATATTTCTCAAATCTCAAGAAACCATGATTTCTCTATGCTTCTGGATTAGGGTGATTCTTTGGTTTTCTCTACTCGATCACAAGCAATAGGTTGTCATGAGCCTACCTATGTGCCTAGATGGGAACTATCACTAGATTGAGAGTGAAAAATACATCTTATGATATATTTGGAGTTGTACATTGTGTTGTGTGAGTGATTCATGTTTTGTAAGAGGTCATTTAAATATACTCCTCATGATGTTTTGCAATTTGAAGGAACTAACAGAACCCGCATGGATACTTCATGGGGATCATAGGTGTCTGAAACTCAACCCTATGATTCTTACCCTAGAGTTCTATTAGTTTCCCATGGAAAAGAGATGGTGATTTAATTTTTTAAACCATTCCACCTCTCTAATAAATCATACAATTTCTCATTCTCTTATTCTTTTCAGTTTTTTAGTTCATAGATCATTATCTTCCTCAACGTGGAGAATAACCGATAAAGGAACATACAGTGAAGGTCATCCCATTCTGAAAAAAATCATACTCGTAGATTACTATAACAAACAAAAGTTGTCCATTCCAGAGTCTATAAGAATCATCTCAGCTTTTTTCCCTTTTATTTGTCATGAGGGCCCATTCTAGGCCCACATCAGGATAAAATTTGTGTGATATGTTATTTTTCATCTATTGCACTATCAAAGGTAGAGAATGTATCAATAAAAATGTTTGGTGGAGGGGGGTTATCATCCATCCATTCAGGACTGGGACTCATCTTATGCTAAAAAGGTGCATGTTTCCCATTCATGGCTTCCACGCAAGTAGACAATGACTCGATGGTGTCAAGA
Organism: Viscum album; assembly: GCA_963277665.1. NCBI lineage: Eukaryota > Viridiplantae > Streptophyta > Magnoliopsida > Santalales > Viscaceae > Viscum > Viscum album. The sequence continues at coordinate 841,962,004 of OY728161.1, forward strand.
AACTCTAGGTGAACTACTATCTAAGATGTATCCCATCCATATGGAGTAGGAGGGGGATTATGAGGTTTTCCCACCATCATATCATACTAATTGTTCATACATCCAATGACAGAATCATCGACTTAGTGAATGGTAGGTGGTCACTGCAATGGAGGGAAGTCAAAATATTTATCAACTTACTCATTTCTGTTAACATGATGTTTAGATCTGGATCCAATATGATGCTTAGCTACTGATCTTACTGGAAGGTCAACTATTGGAGGTATAGTATTCATAACATCCTAAAGATGATGCTAATGGAAATATTTTCCTGAAGCATCTCCTCATTAAGTTCTTAGAGATCATGTATCTAACTCTCATGGTGTAAAAAATGTTCATCCATTGAAGTAACCAAAATTATTTGTGTTAGTGATCAATATATAGAAATTTCATTCCGTTTTTAATATCTAGTGTTATAGTGGATTGGTGGATGATCATTATTAAGAGGTAGTAGATTTTGGAGTATTCTTTGGTTCTGGGTGTGTGTATCCACATTTGGTGAATCCAAATGACACTCCTCACAGGGTGGGTTATCCAAGTTGTATCCCACAACATTTAAATCTTGATCGAAGTATTCCATGATGATAGTGATGACATTTAGATATTTATATCAAAAAATGGGGGTTGTGACATTAATTTGGATGAAAAATTCTGATTAGGAACATCTTTCTTCTGGTTCATTATTGAAACCCTTGGCCATATTGGGTCGTATTGGAATGAAACCTCGGCAGGGTCTAATCACCTTTTTTATATGTTCCTTCTACATTGACCAATTCATAATGTCCATTATAGGGTTTCCAATCATGATTTCTAAATGGGCCCTGACCAACTGATGTTTTTCATGTGGTGGGGTAATATGTAGGATACATAAAACATTACTCCCAACCAAGAGAATACTGATTCTATCTATGTTCATGAAGACGATGAATCTTACCATAGACATATGGGGTGGGGGGAATCTAGGGATGAAGTTGTCAATAATTATTCCCATTATTAGGGATCCAATTATTCATGTCAGGGACTTCATGATTCTTAGGACATATATGAAGATATAAATTCCATCGTCCCAATGGGTAGTGGATGGTTTAGAATCACCATTGATTCCTCAATTACCATCTCAGGGGATGATGAACCTAGATATAAATATTGATATATAAATCCCCTTTTCTAGTGGGTTGGGGTTTTCAAAAAGACATTGATGATAGGTCAAGAATACTCTTGATAATTGATGATCTGGGTGGTGGAGGTGGTGGAAAATATTCTGATGGCCTAGGAGGCCTGGTTCATTCATGGATGACTACTATGGTAGCTACTACTACAGATCGTTTGATGTGGAAAAAAATTGGTCACATAGGTTCTATGTGCGATGGCTTCTCATGATACAAATCATTCTTCATAGGATGTTTTCTGGGTTATCGCAACTTCAGCATATATGTTCGAGGTGAGTTATTATTGATTTGAGGGGCCCTGTTTTTTTTTCATTTTGGCTTTCATGTCCATCTATTCATGATGCATGGAAATAGTTAAAGTTGTGGAATTCCATGTTTGTGACTGAATGTCATGAGCATTACCTGGTATTCTAACTTACTAGAGGCTATAACATTAAAAGATACAAATTTTGATGGGTTTTGTTGTTTTAGGGTTGCAGAAAATTGTAACAATCGATACTGTCTCCACCCATGAATAAAAAAACATGATGTGGTGTCATGTATCAGCTATCAAAGTATCAGGATGCAATAAAAATGATCAAGTTGATGATTTCCACTATGCTTTTCTAGTTTTGGATCACAAGACATAGAGATAGTGGTTAGGTCTAGTCATGAACATTGTATATTGATTTTATGATGAGAACACATAAATTATATATAAGGGATATGTAGATACTTCAATCACTAATGAGTATCCAAGATATTTTGTCATAGATAAGACATGAAATCATTTTCTATCCCATATAATATAAGGCCCCGAACATAAACCTTAATTAATCTAGAGTTATTTCAAGATTACACATTGAGGATCTTTTCAGGTTTAGAGTTTTAGAGAATTAGAGCATAAAACATGCATTACATTCCACATATAAACAAAGTGGTTACATAAAGATAGTATTCTTTATTCCCATCAATGGAAACATATTTAAAATAAAACATGGATTCATTCTTGACACTTCCTTGACACTATCATCATATCATGTATCATTCCATTGACCTGTGAAAAACATTTAAAAAAAACTTGGGATGAGCATAAAAAGCTCAGTATGGGTTATAAAAATATGGAAAGGAAACATAAGTTCATATATACATAAGAATGAAATCATACATTACCCATAAAACATAAGCACATTAACATATCTCACCAAATCATGTATAAATCATAGAACTCATAAGACAAAAAGGTAACCTGAGGAATTCATAACATTCTTACATAGGGAGTAACCCTCTTAGTTACGTTTGTAATACTAATCACAGTATATTCCCTAAATCTCTTCATGGAAAACTTAACGTTTCACTCCTTCACATTACCCAATGCATTGGAGAGCTATATCGGGCTCACCCGCCCTTAGTTTATCACGGAACCACCCGTCTTCATAATAATGCCCAAGAACCTCAATATAATCGTATCACATAAAACATACATGAAGGAAACATAACATTTCCACATTTCAATCAGAAGGAATCAATAACACAGTGATATAATAAAAACATTATCAAAAACATTTTAAATACCAAAATAAAAGGAAATTAAAACATGGTATTTATTTTTCTTTAAAAAAATGTATGGCTTGTAGAGGAAGCCGAAACTCAAATAATGGTCAAGGTGACGGAGAAGTCGTTGTCGCCGCATACGTACGACAAAAACATTCCCTTTTGTCATTTAGTAAAACGCTTCGTATAAAAAAGATTCCATTTGGATAAACGTAAAAGTAAAAGGGGTTTATACACCATATAAAAGAAGGTTGTGTATAAAACAAAATATGCCTCAATGAAAGGAGATTGAGACGAAGTCCCATACCTCGGGTCCGACTTGACTCGGTCATTCTTTAATCTCCTCAATAATAAACTTGAGTTAATTTCTACTTATTTAAGAACCTTTTTATAGTTCATTATTCATTTTATATCACTTATTTCCATGTCATGAACACTATGTAATTATTTATGTTAATAATGGTCGTTTTAACGATCATTGGTACTTGAGTCAAAAATAAACCCTTTATAATTACATGTTGTTCATGTATCCATTATATCCAGAATGGTATTCATGATGTAGATATCATATATATCATATATATCCAGTACATTCATTCATTTATAATATTATTTTACATTTAGAGTTAAGAAATGAAATGCATCGTTTATGGAGTTGGTAAGTTGTACGTACGCATGAACACTACTTTCATTTCTATTTAGAATTTTATGAAATGGATTCATAATGATATAAAGGTATATTATAATTCCAGTATAATATCATATATAATATCAAAACTCCATCCTTTATACATCCCACATATGGTATTAACGAATCAAATCACTTTGAGGGGGCGGTAGTCCGCACTTCCTTAAATGAAGATATCGCGTTTACCCATAATGGAAACCATAAATCTATGTCCAAAATGAAAAATACAGAAGCTTAAGGAAAACATAAACATTTTATATATCATATATAAATATAGTTTCATCTTAATTTCCACCATTGAAGGTGTAAAAAGAATGTTGAACAATCATCGTTTCGGGATGCCGAAATTCTCCATCCACGGAAACAGTATGTTCTTTAACCATTAGATGTAGGTGTGTGTAAGTTTAGCTAGAATCCTTCTTATAAAAACATACTATTATATTAAAGGTACTTTAGTTGTTACAAAATAAATCAATAAAAAGAGTTTAGGGGGTTGGAGAAGTAAAATAAAACAAAAGGACTCATGTGAAGACATTACCTTAAAATCGGGTAACTCCCTTTGGTTTGACCTCAAAGGCTTCCTTGGGAAGACATCATCCCAAAGCGAGGCTTCGAGGAGTAATAAAGGGATGTGGAGAGACAAAATGGGCAGTGGTTGGCCGAGACAAAGGCTTTGGAATTGTGGGTAAGTAGGTAGACGTGGGGGCCTTTTATAAGAGGAGAGGAGGGTCACTCTTGGAAAGTAGAGAAATGTTACTTTATTTTAAAATGAGTTTCGGATTGAAAAGGTCCGACATTGATATAATTCGAGGGTAAGGTGATAAGGGTTATAAATAAACCCATACAACAGGTTTTGGACATGTGTAGGTAATATATTTTACATTATCATTTCATTTTATTTAAATCCTTTATTAATGAGGTAATCGCTGCATCATCATGATGTCATAAATAATTAAATTTATTTAAAGTCTAAAAATTAAAAAAAAAATACTATGATGTAGGAAATCATTTTAGATTTCCAATTACTATTTATAATTAAAAATATGAATTTTATAACCCCATGTAAAAATTGTTTTAGTAAAATAACTAATGTTTGTGTCATTTTTATTTTAACATTAAATAAAAAGTAATTTATGTCATTTCCCAACCAAAGTGGCTCCATGGGGTCCCCATGTTGACCCATGGATTTTCTTGGTCGGCCATGACACACACAATGAGGGTCGGACATGTTTCTAGGTCATTTCATATTATTAGAACATTATTTTTACCTTAAACTACACTAAGTACCGATAATCGGGATTAAAAACATAAAAGTTACTATTCACCAAAATTTTATTTTAATCTCATTGAACAACATTTTAATTATTTATGAAAACCATGTATGTTGGATTTTTGAAAATCAAATCACAGAAGTGGAAAAGTTTAATTTAGACGAAAAATCAGTTTCTTTAACTTCCACTTAGTGGTTTCACTATTCATCAAAAATTGACGTTTTTCAGAAAAATACCAAAAAATCACCCTAGGATATATTTGATATTCTGAATTTAAAAATGATGTATATTTTAAAAAAGTCAAATCATATAAGTTACATTAATTAATTTAATAATTAATTTCCGTTGTCATGACAAATAGCGTGTTTTTATGAAACAATAAGTTTCAAAAGATTGACCCCAGTTAAGTCCAAATTCAATGTGAAATTGATTCCAATGACCACCGTTGGATTAAATTGTTAAAATATATTCTAATATCACATAAAAACCAATTCAAAAGATAATGTAATCAAATAAATAAATTACATTAATAAGAGTATTTGAATTAAAATACAACATTTTTCACTATTCATTAAAAAATGAACTTTATCCGAAAAATACCAAAAATTCACACAATGTAAATTCTGATGTCCCAATCATAAAGAATATGTTTATTTTTACAAAAATATCATATAAAATTGTCAAAATATAGATTTAAAAATGGTTTTCCATCAAAAGGAAGTAAAACAATATTTTTAAAATATTAGTGTATTCGATGCTTAAGATTGGATTTATTTTCATTTTAAGCTTCTTAAACACTATCCAATTCATTAATAGACATAGATAAAAATATCTATTATTCATTACTTAAATGGTATGTTACATCCTACCCCCCTTTAGAAAATGGACTCCCCGCAATTTATTTACTTATCGAATGAATGGGGTACTTATCCCTCATTGCATTTTCAGATTCCCATGTTGCCTCTTCCATCATTTGGTTTTTCCTCAAAACCTTTACCTGATTAATCACCTTATTACATAACACTTTCTCCTTGTGGTCAAGAATCTGGACCGATTGTTCCTCATAAGATAGGTTCTCTTCCAACTGAACTACCTCTGGACTCAAAACATATGATGGATCTGGCATATACTTTCTCAACATCGAAACATGAAAAACATTGTGTACCTAAGATAAACTCGGAGGTAAAGCCACTCGGTAAGAAATTGATCCAACTCTCTCCAAAATTTCATATGGTCCAATGAACCTTGGACTCACCTTTCCTTTCTTACCAAATCGCATCACACTTTTCCATGGTGATACTTTGAGAAAAACATGATCACCTACCTCAAAAGAGGGATCCTTCCTCCTATTGTCCGCATAACTCTTCTGCCTACTCTGAGCTGTTCTCATGTGTTTCTGAATCAGATGAACTTTTTCTGCCATCTCTTCTACCAATTCTGGTCCCATCAGCATCCTTTAACCCAGTTCATCGCAAAATGCTGGAGTTGGACACCGCATCCCATATAATGCCTCAAATGGTTCCATCTGTATACTAGAATGAAAACTGTTATTATATGAAAATTCAACCAAAGAAAGATGTTGGTCCAAACTTCCCTGATAATCTATAGAGAAAAAACGTAGCATATCCTCCAATGTCTGAATTTTTCGTTCTGACTGCCCATCTGATTGAGGATGAAAAGTTGTACTAAAATTTAATTCAGTACCCAACGACTTCTGAAGAACATTCCAAAAGTTAGAAGTGAACCTGGGATCACGGGAAGATACAATGGAGAGGGGAACTCCATGTAACCTGACTATCTCTTTAAGATAAAAATGGGAAAGTTGATCTAGAATGAAAGTATCTCGTATAGCAAGGAAATTAGCATATTTAGTCAAGATATCAACAATAACCCATATTGCATTATTACCTCGAGATGTCTTCGGTAATCCCATAACAAAGTCATTGGATATATTCTCCCATTTCCACTCTGGCACTAGTAAAGGATGAAGCATCCCTTTCGGTAACTGGCGCTCTGCTTTAACCTGTTGAAAAGTCAAACACTTCACAGTAAAATCAGAAATATCTCTTTTCATTCCATCCCACCAGTAATACTCCCGCAGATCTCTGTACATCTTAGTACTTCCAGGATGAACTGAAAACAGAGAACTATGAGCTTCACATAACAACTCTCTCTTCAACTGTGAATCACAAGGCACACACAATCTCTTCCCAAATCTCAAAAAGAAATCATTATCAATGTTGAATTCAGGAAACTTACCTTTCTGAACCAACTCTACCATTTTCTGCAACTCACTGTATTGCTTCTGTGCTTGCTTGATTCTGTCTGATAGAGATGATTTCACTGATACCTAAAACAAAACATAATAACATCCTGCACCAACAACTTCAATTCCAAAGTTCATTAAATCCTTATCCAAAGGATCATGTGCCAAATGCAACATTGCTAATGAAGCATTACTTTTTCGACTCAAATCATCAACCACTTTATTTTCTTTTCCCGGATGGTAATGAATTGTACAAACATAATCCTTGATTAATTCTAGCCATCTCCTCTGTCTCATGTTCAATTCTTTCTAAGTGAATATATACTTTAAACATTTGTGATCGGTATATATTTCACACTTTACTCCATACAAATGATGCCTCCAAATTTTTAAATCGAAAGCAATAGCATCTAATTCCAAATCATGTGTAGGGTAATTTACCTCATGAGTTTTCAACTGTCCTGAGGCATAAGCAATTATTTGATCATTCTGCATTAGGACAGAACCAAGTCCTTTCAATGAAGCATCACAGTAGATAACAAACTCCCCATTCCTGGAAGGTAGTTCCAAAACTGGAGCATTCACCAATCTTCTTTTCAACTCCTGAAAACAATCATCAAATTCTTTTTTCCAGATAAACTTAACACCCTTCCGAATTAGCTTAGTCATTAGACTAGATAACCGTGAAAAATTTCTAACAAACCTTCGGTAATAGCCTGCCAAACCAAGGAAACTACGAATCTCTGTTACATTTGAGGGTCATGTCCATTCTTCAAAAACATTTGATTTTACAGTATCAACAGTTATCCCATCTTTAGAAACAATGTGACCAAGGAATGAAATTTGTTGCAACCAAAACTCACACTTGCTGGTTTTCCCATACAATTTCTTTTCTTTTGAGGCATTCAAAATAACCCTTAAATGTCTTTCATGCTGCTCATTAATTTTAGAAAACACCAAAATATCATCAATTAAAACCACCACAAAATTATCCAAGAACTCGTGGAAAATTATATTCATTATGTCCCTGAATACAGCATGTGCATTGGTTAGCCGAAAAGGCATTACTACAAATTCATAATGGTTATATCTTGTACGAAACGCAGTCTTCGGAACATCTTCTTCCTTTACCTTCAGCTGATGGTACCCCGATCTCAGGTCAATCTTTGAAAAATACTGAGCACCCTTGAGATGATCAAACAAATCATCGATATGAGGAAAAGGATATTTGATCTTAACAGTGGTATTATTCAAGGCTCTATAATCAATGAAAAGTCTTATAGAACCATCTTACTTTTTAACAAATAAAACAGGAGCACCACATGGTGATGTTCTAGGTTGAATGAAAACTTTCTCTAATAAATCTTGCAATTGCTCCTTCAACTCTAAAAGTTCAATTTGAGCCATTCGATAAGGGGGTTTTGAAATTTTCATAGCATCAGGAACTAAGTCAACAGTAAACTCAACTTCCCGATCTAGTATTATTCCAGGAAACTCATCAAGAAAAACATCAGGATACTCATTTACCCCTGGCACATCATTAATCTGAATAGTTCCTTTTTTTCAACAATGTGTGCAAGGTAACCTTTATTTCCATCTTTTACAAGTCTCTCAGCCTCTTGATATGTTATCAACAGTAAGGGTTCATTATTGTACAAAAACTGAAAGCCTTTCTAAAAAGAAAATTCTTTAGTTCTACAGTCAATCTTAGCATGGTAAATAGAGAGCCAATCCATACCCAGGATAACATCAGACTCGACTCGAGGTAAAACAATAAGGTTCGCAAGTAGGTTCTTTCCACGGATAAGGATAGGAAGATTCTTATAAATTATTTTTTCCTAAACATTTCCCCCAGGTGTTGTACCCAATTGTTCAGAAGTCATTTCTTGAGATGGTATTCTCATTTTACTAGAAATGTTTTCAGAGATTAAATAATGTGTAGACCCCGAATCAAACAACACACTGGAATAATCTGAAAAAACAAACAAAGTACCTGATACAACTTCATTTGATGGCCTGACATCTGCTGAAGTAGTTGCAAAGGATTTCACCACCCCTTTCTGCTTGTAGTCTAACTGCTTCCCATCACTCGAGCTCTTTTTCAGACACTCGTTTTCATAGTGACCCTTCTCATTGCACATAAAACATTTCACTAAATGTAAATCAAATTTTAACATACCATCACCATGATCTTTTTCAGTGAAATCACGAGCCTTATGTACCATCTTACCACATCAGTAGCACTTTCCAGAATTCAGAAGACATTCCCCACCATGCCTTTTACCACATTTATCACAAACTATAATCTTAGATTTCTTACCATCAGACTTTTTTGAAGAATTCTTCCCTTTCTCCTGCCACCTCGGTCTCTTCTTCTGTTGGTTTTTATAAAACACTTGATCATCGGCAAACTCCATTTCCACCTTCTCAGCACATCGAACAAGATTTTCATACCTTTTAAACTCATGATAAGCTAATACCCTTCGATATTTTTCCATTAATCCTGAGTAAAAACGATTGATTTTACTATCAAGGTCTCGGATAAAATTTCGATCATACCTTGCCAATCGAGTGAACTTCTCTTCATAGGTAGAAACTGAGTCTTCCTATTGCCTCAATTCCAAGAATTTTTTTCCATCCTAAGTCGAACATCATCAAGAAAATACTTTTCAGGAAACATACCTTTGAATTCATCCCAGTCGAGAGCATCAATATCATCAACGTCCCTGATATTTTTAACCATCGACCACCACTGATCTGATTCACCCTCTAAACGGTAAATAGAAAGACTAACATTTTGATTGTCTGAACACCGCATGACATCGAAAATCTTCTCTAGTGCATTAATCCACCCTTCAGCTAGCACAGGGTCAGATGATCCTCTGAATGATGGGGGATGTTTCCTCATGAAATGATCCACCACTGACCTGTTCTTCTACGGTTGATCTGGATAATCTCGTTCATGGATACCACCACCATTTATCTCTTGAGTCAACTGTGCCATTACTGCAAAAAACTGTTCAGTTCCAATTACGACCATCTCAGGATGCTGATTCGGAAGGTTATTTCCTTCTGTATTCATTCCTAGCACTGCTTCCCTGTTTCCTCTGCGGAAAATCATTCTGAATAAACATGTCTTAGATGAAGCAACATGGTAATCTTCAAATGCTATGTCATTTCCATTTGTCCATAAAAAATATTTTTGGATAATCATTTAATGGAATTATAACAACTAAAGTTATCTAAACAGACCTTTGATACCAACTATAAGGCCCTGACCTTAAACCTTTCTTAATCTTGAGTTATTACAAGATTACACATTGAGGATCTTTTCAGGATTAGAGTTTTATAGAATTAGAGCATAAAACTTGCATTACATTCCACATATAAACAAAGTGGTTACATAAAGATAGTATTCTATTTTCCCATCAATGGAAACATATTTAAAATAAAACATGGATTCATTCTTGACACTTCCTTGACACTATCATCATATCATGTACCTTTCCCTTGACCTATGAAATACATTTCAAAAAAACATGCGATGAGCATAAAAAGCTCAGTATGGGTTATAAAAATATGAAAAGTAAACATAAGTTCATATATACATAATAATGAAATCATACATTACCCATAAAACATAAGCACTTTAACATACCTCATCTAATCATGAATAAATCATAGAAATCATAAGACATAAATGTAACTTGAGGCATTCATAACATTCTTACGTAGGGAGTAACCGTATTGGTTACGTTTGGAATACCCATCACAGAATATTCCCTAAATCTCTTCAGAGAAACCTTAATGTTTCACACCTTCGCGTTACCCAATGCATTGGAGAGCTATATCGGGCTCATCCGCCCTTAGTTTATCATGGAACCACTGGTCTTCATAATAATGCCCAAGAACCTCAACATAATCGTATCACATAAAAAATGCATAAAGGAAACATAAAATTTCCACATTTCAATCACAAGGTATCAATAACACAGTGATTTAATAAAAACATTATCAAAACCATTTTAAATACCAAAATAAATGAAAAGTAAAACATGGTATTTATTTTTCTTTAAAAATGGTATGGCTTGTAGAGGAAGCCGAAACTCAAATAATGTTCACGGCGGTAGATAAGTCATTGTCCCCGCATACGTACAACAAAAACATTCCCTTTTGTCGTTTAGTAAAACACTTCGTATAAAAAATATTCCTTTTGGATAAATGAGAAGTCAAAGGGGTTTATACACCGTATAAAAGAAGGTTTTGTATAAAACAAAATATGCCTCAATGAAAGGAGATTGAGACAAAGTCCCATACCTCGGGTGCGAATTGACTCGGTCGTTCTTTAATCTCCTGAATAATAAACTTGGGTTAATTTTTACTTGTTTAAGAACCTTTTTCTAGTTCATTATTCCTTTTATATCACTTATTTCCATGTCATTAAAACTCTGTAATTATTTATGTTAATGACGGTCGTTTTAACGATCATTGGTACTTGAGTCAAAAAAAACCCTTTATAATTACAAGTTCTTCATGTATCCATTATATCCATAATGTTATTAGTGATGTAGATATCATATATATCATATATATCCAGTACATTAATGCATTTATAATATTATATTACATACAGAGGTAAGAAATGAAATGAACCATTCATGGAGACAGTAAGCTGTACGTACGCATGAACACTACTTTCATTTCTATTTTGTATTTTATGAAATGGAATAATAATGATATAAAGGTATATTATAATACCAGTATAATTTCATATATAATATCAAAACTCCATCCTTTATACATCCCACATATGGTGTTAACAAATCAAATCACATTGAGGGGGTGGTAGTCCGCACTTCCTTAAATGAAGATATCGCGTTTACCCATAATGGAAACCATAAAGGTATGTCCAAAATGAAAAATACAGAAGATTAAGGAAAAAATAAACATATTATATATCATATATAAATATAGTGTCATCTTAATGGCCACCTTTGAAGGTGTTAAATGAATGTTGAACAATCATCGTTTTGGGAGACTGAAATTCTCCACCCACGGAAACAGTATGTTCTATAACCATTAGATGTAGGTGTGTGTAAGTGTAGCTCAAATCCTTCTTATAACAACATCCTAGTTTATTGAAGATACTGGAGTTTTTACAAAATAAATGAATAAAAAGAGTTTAGGGGGTTGGAGAAGTAAAATAAAACAAAAGGACTCAAGTGAAGACATTACCTTAAAATCGGGTAACTCCCTATGGTTTGAGCTCCAAGGCTTCCTTGGGAAGCCTTCTTCCCAACTTGAGGCATCAAGGAGTAAGAGAGGGATGTGGAAGGACAAAATGGGAAGGGGTTGGCCGAGCCAAAGGCTTTGGAAGTGTGGGTAAGGAGGTAGAGGTGGGGGCCTTCTATAAGAGGAGAGGAGGGGCACTCTTGGAAAGTAAAGAAATGTTACTTTATTTTAAAATGAGTTTCAGAATAAAAAGGTCCAACAATGTTATAATTCGAGGGTAATATGATAAGGGTTCTAAATCCACCCATCCAATAGGTTTTGGACATGCTTAGGACATAGATATTACATTATCATTTCATTTTATTTAAATCCTTTATTAATGAGGTAATCGCTGCATCATCATGATGTCATAGATAATTTAATTTATTTAAAGTCTAAAAATTATAAAAAAAATACTATTTTGTAGTAAATCTTTTTATCTTTACAATGAATATTTATAATCAATCATCTATATTGTATAACCCCATGTAAAAATTGTTTTTTTAAAATAACTTATGTTTGTGTCATTTTTACTTTAACATTAAAAAAAATTTATTTATGTCATTTCCCAACCAAAGTGGATCCATGGGGTCCCCAAGTTGACCCATGGATTGTTTTGGTCGGGAATGACACTTAAAATGAGGGTAGGACATGTTTCTAGGTCATTTCATATTATTAAAACATTATTTTTACCTTAAACTACACTAATTACCACTAATCACGATTAAAAACATAAAAGTTACTATTCACCAAAAATTTATTTTAATCTCATTGAACCACATTTTACATCTTAATGACAACCATGTATGTTGGATTTTTGAAAATGAAATCACATAAGTGGCAAAGTTTCATTTAAACGAAAAATCAGTTTCTTTAACTACCACTTAGTGGTTTCACTATTCATCAAAAATTGAAGTTTTTCAGAAAAATACCAAAACATCACCCTAAGCTATATTTGATATTCTGAATTCAAAAATGATGTCTATTTTAAAAAATTCAATTCATATAAGTTACATTAATTAATTTAATAATTAATTTCTGATGTCATGACAAATAGCGTGTTTTTATGTAATAATAAGTATCAAAAGATTGACACCAGTTTAAGTCCAATTTCAAATTGAAATTGAATCCAATGACCACCATTGGATTTAATGGTAAAAATATATTATAATTTCACTTCAAAACCAATTCAAAAGATAATATAATCTTATAAATAAATTAGATTAAAAATAGTTTTTGAATTAAAATACAACATTTTTTACTAATCATTAAAAAATGATCTTAATCGGAAAAATACCAAAAATTCACACAAAGTAAATTTTGATGTCCCAATAATAAAGAATAATTTTATTTTGACAAAAATAGCTTATAAAATTGTCAAAAGATAGATTTAAAAATGATTTCCCATCAAAAGGCAGTAAAACAATCTTTTAAAAATATTAGTGTATTCCATGCTTAAGATTGGGTTAATTTTCATTTTAAGCCCCTAAAACACTATCCAAATCATTAATAGACATAGATAAAAATATCTATTATTCATTACTTACTTGGGATGTTACAAATGAGATATCATAGTCCGATGTTGAGAGGGGCCATAATATGATGGGGAGGTTTTTTCCAGATAAATCTCTCTATATCTAAATTTTTGATTCCTCCTCAATAGACATACATAACTCCCTCTAGTGAGACCATAGAAGATGGATCTGATGGTCTATTTCTAATAAAAGTGGAGTGCTGGTAGATGTTGACATGGAACCTTATGCAGCTGACATTGGTGTTTTTAGAACCTCTTTATACAATGAAATTGGATTTTTGGACACCTCTATATACAGAGATATTTGGGAAAGGGTAGTACTTCCTTGTATAGGAGAGATATTGTTGTGTGGGGGTTAACCATAGTGGATTTCAGGAGAAAATCCATGTGATCCATCTTTACACTACTATAAGAAAGGCTGTCATGGTAATGAACTTCATATATTTTCTCTTTGATGTGATAGTTGATGAATCATTTTGGTGTTGAGAATGTGTCTCAATTTACCTCAATGAAATTGGAATTAAGCATATTAGGAATATGGGACACATTATGCATTGTATTCAAAATATTATGACCTTCCATTTGAAATTTTGCAGGGATATGCACAAGATGTATGATGGTTTCCAAAAATGGTCATAACCCAATGTTGTTGTGGGATTATGAACCTACTGTTGAGAAGATATTGAAATATGAAGATAATATGTATTGTTACTATTATGAATATGAGAATGTACTGAGTCATGTTCTATTTTGACATGGTTAGCCTCATTCAAAAAAATAGTATGAGTCCAATCCTGAGTCTTTTGGATATGTCACTGGTATTTATTGGATGGAGTATGAGTCTGCCTTGAGGTATGTGATATTGAAACATGGTGTGAACCAGCTGGTAGAAGAATATGAGTCCGATCCAAACATGTATTCTTCATCGGAATATGCCAATGGACATCAAGACTGGGATAAGGGATATGAGACTCAATATGTATTTCCTTGAAATTATGATAGAATATTCCTTTATTGGAATAATTAGTAATATATTCTTGGATGCAATGATTTTCCAGAATATTCTATGTAGATTTAATAATAAGAAAGCAATTCTATCCCGAGGGTTTTTCCATTCTCACTTAATCCCCCACAGCCAGATTGAGGATATATGCCAAATACTTGGCCTTTAAAGTATGTGGTTGGACATATTCTATAAGAATATGATCCTATACCAAAGATTTTGACCCGCTCACATAGTGATCCCTGAATAGAAAAGGGATTTTATCCCATTCTTAGACCTTTGGAATATACCAAAAAACTTTTTATACAGGCATGTTCCCCTACCCCAAGAAATGTTCCACTCGCATCTGGTGAGCACCAGTTGGAACAAGAGCATCAGACAGATCTAAATCCTAATCCTTTATTAGAATATTATGATAATTCTCACATATTGGAGAATTAATTTACGCTTTCTCCTATACAACTACCTATTCATAATGATTAGAGTGTTGAGAATCCATGTCGATAGAGATATGAGTATGCACTTTTCCCTTTATCTGTAATAGATCAATAATATTCTGATGGAGTTCTTCATCCATTGCTAAAATATATTATCATTTTAGACAACCGTGTGTTGGGATATAAGCCTACATATTTTCTATCCACATTATACCCAATAAGATGTCATTGATTGATGTAGGGATTTTCACCTTATATTTTCCTCCATTTTTCATTAAATTATCCCATTGGGATGCAACCCTGGGGGTCGAGATAAACTTATCCCCCACGACTACAGTGAGAATATGCTCATATACATGTTTCGAGTCAACATGTATATGAACCTACTTTCTTGTTCATATCATTATATGTCGAGATGAATTGTTAGTAGGAGTGGGGATATGAATCCTCTCTTGGATATCCAACACCATCCTCCTCTGATGAAACTTCCTTCTTGCATGTGCATGGGTATCAGAGGTCATAGAGTATCGAGTGGTTACCTCAGAAGGAAACTAGTGGGTACCAATAAGATGATGCTAGAAACGACGGTTAAATGGTTCCCTCTTTGGTGGCATCTGAACTAAAAGGTTGTTTTATTTGTCATCTTGGTCAACATTCATCATATACTGGAGGTGACATCTTTATTACACTGAAGATAATCTTCTAAAGCATAAAGATCTAATGATAATGGCTACTAGATTAATGGTAGATTTCCATAAGGGAAGTGGACTCACCAATTACCATGCTTAGATAACCTCAAAAAAAGTTTCCCTGGATGGGATTTCACTACATTAGTGGAACTCAAAGACAATCATATTCACCGCCTAACATTGGATCTATAAAGTTGTTGAGATTATTTTTCAATGCATAAGGGTTAGAGATGGTAATGATTTACTAGAGCGATCATTGGATGATGAAGACATTGTCTTGAATCAAGATGATGAAATAATTATCGATAGTTGTGAAGAAAACAAAGAACAATGTTATTGATTAGTGAAATATTATTCTCATAATATGCTAAATCTGAAATTCAGGCATAAGAAAGTAGTTTTTGATTATAGATTATTGTATTATTATCTGTTGGACATATCAATGTTAGAATAGAATTATTTTATGAGAAACCTGGTTACAATGGATCATATGTATGATCTTACTAGTTTTAATAATTTTTTATAGGGAATAAAAAAACAAAGTGGCTTGTATCCTGATGATTCTGTGATTTGAGTGATTGACGTCAGTTTTGTTAATTCTAATTGCATATGGGGTGAAAAAAATAGATTAACCAGTTATAACCAAATTATTATATTATTACATTTATTCATGTCAGGTTTACCATTTCTATTTCTATTGGATTAGAATTTGGATTAGAAACCCACATTGATGCGTGTTTGGTTAGACCTGATGGTTGATTGTGGGGGTTGTTTGAGTTGTGCACAATTGTGAACTTCAAGTTAGCATTTTCTCTCTTAATGGAATCTACCAATACCTCTATTTCAACCCTTGAAATTAGAATGTATTAATTTTAGAATTAAAAAAATTGGTTCTATCTTTATTTATATGAATCACCTTGTTATGCATATTCTATACAAAACATGGAATTAGCTTGCACGTAAAATTTATTTTTACAACCTTATAATGGAACGAATTTTTAAAAAACTAATCATTGAATCTTTTATAAATTTTATTTTTCTGAATAAACATAATTTTCTGATTTTTAATATCAAAACTAGGTTATGTGATTTCCTGGAATTTTCTAAAATGTTTTATTTTTCTGATGAATAGTAAAAAATACAACATTTTAGTTATAAAATACATTTTCATTTAAATATTTATTTGTGTAAAATTTTAATTTAAATTTGTTTTTAAAGTCATGATAGATAAATTATTCATATATTATTCCAATTTAGTTCTTTATAATAGTTTTTATATTGAAATTTTATATGAAACATTATTGAACTTTTGAAGGTTTTAACATTAAAACACTTCTTTCTCGCCGCATGTACGAGATTAGTGTTAATCGTAATTTTCCCAATTTTGAGATTTTAATTTTTAAAAAAGACATATACAGTTATAATAAGTACAATATTTTTTTTAGTATGCTCAACTAATTTTTTGACCACAAATATTAGTGAATGTGATTATAATTAATTATGGTGATTTAGGTAATATTACACTTGGTAAGAGACTAATCCTTAATATTAAGGGACAAAATGACATGAATGTTGTCAAAAATCCATTGTATTCCAATAATTAAACAATATACGCACTTGGTTATAATTGTATGGGTTATTGAGATATTATTAAAATTAAGTTCCCTATATAAAATGTTAGGTAAGGAAATATATAAAAAAACATTCCTTACATTTATCATTTATAAAACATTGAGATATGTAATAACATAATATTTTCAGTTATACATATGACATTGAAATATAAATAGGTTATTTTTATCATAATAATTTATCATTAATTCATAGTGATGATATAGATGCTTAAATTGAATATGAAATGCCAATATAATGATTATTTAGGTAACAATTAACTAAAATAAATGATGCTATAAATATTAAAAGTGAAGTATATTGATATAATTGTTTTGTTTAATTATTTTTATATGAATTTATATAGTTAATAATTTTTATATTTAATAAATTTTAATTATAATATTGTTTTTATGTTTCAAAATTAAAATTAAATAAATAATGTCAAAATTGACAGTATTCTTATTTTACAATAAACTATATTTTATTAAATGATTAAACATTACTGAAAATACTACATTCAGAAAAGTGATTTTTAAGTGTTAATAAATATTAAATATCTTCTATTAATGATCCAATTTATCTTTTATAATTTACATATTGACCCATACACTATAAAAACATTGTTAACACAGATCGAGTTTAAGTAGTGTTTTAGCATGTCATATGCGCTTGTCTTAAAATTAATTTACAAAACACATGAGATTATTATTTTATAAATTATATATCATATTAATAATTTAGTTTCACTATATCTCTTAATAAACCTCACTTTATATTAGTATTAATGTTTAAATTACTTAGTTTGGAATAATAGATTCTTTACTAAAAACCAAAATGATAAAATTGGGGAATCTTATATGGTAAGGATCCAATTTATTAAAATGAACATATTTTTATTTTCATGAGATTTTTATAAACCATTTTTCTCCTCACATCCACTATTTTAAATTTTGGGGAAGCATTAGGTAAGGTGTTCCTCTCATTTAAGAATACATTTTTGGTATTTACAATGGTGCCACTCCCCCTCCACAATTAAAAGTCATGCAATCTACCCCTTTATCACTCCCCTAAAGCAACTTTGATTGAACAATATCATCCCAAATAGAAACTAAAAATCCCTAAACTAATCCTATAAGCCTTACCATGGACATAATTTAATCCAAGGAATCCTTTTGGTGCCAACCAAATGGAGTTATAGGATTAAGAGGTAATAAACATCCTCAAGCCTTTTAAATTTACCTCAATTCTTCACTCCATAAAATCTTCTAACATAATCATTATATAACTATACTGATATCATAAATATACTATTATGTTTATATTCTAATTTTTATACATAAAATGTCAGAAAATTCCTTATAATATATGAAGATCATAATGTTTACATGTAAGGAAAACTACCGCCTCACGAAACAATGACAGTACATTTTTACTTTAATGACTCTCATGGTAGAATTTATGATTGAACAGTATTTATGTTATATATAAATATATTATATATTATATATTTATTATTATTTATTTTGTTATAATACATTCCCTTATACTCTCTATTTTTGTGTCAATACAATAACTTTGTTTGTGGAAGTGTGGACTATCACCCCATCAAAGCGATGTGATTCATTCAAACGATACATGGAATGTATAAAGAATAGTTTTAATAAAACTGTCTAAAATATAGTACATATATATGATACAATAATTATAATATAAATAATTATAATTTTATTTTATTCTTTTAAATACAAAAAATTAATGAATGTAGAGTTCATGTGTATATACGACCTACTATGTATATGAACGATGCATTTCATTTATTATATCCAAAGGTTATAGATTATTATATTTATATATTTATATATATATTGAATATATATGATATTAAAATCGTGGTTTACATTTTGGATCTGATAAAATCATTAAATAAATAATAGGAACAAAAAATTACAAGTCAAAACATACTCGAGAAAACTAGGGAATTAACATCTGAAAAAGTGAAAATAAAGAATGATTAGTAACAATGGGTAATAAAATATATTAAGAAGATAATATATGATATTATAAATATGATTATGGTAATGTTAAAATTTATAAAAATATTTTAAACCACAATTCAATGGATAAATACCAGACGAAAAAAGTAAGAATAAGGAAATGAATTTTATCTGAATTTACATTCCATTGAGCCTTATTTGTAGTTATGAACCAATTCACATTTATATGGTGTTTATAAATACAATTGAAATTTTATATAATGAATCCCATTAATATAATGATAATATTTGTTTTATTTTATTCCTTCAAGGTTATTATTATTTAAATGATTCAAAGTGGTATGGTACACTTTAAAATGTTTAAAGATTATTTTCCTAAAGAATATTCTTAACGATTATCTTTGCAATGTCACTTAATTTTTTGATGGTTAGCTTTATCATGAAAAAATAACATTATGTTAATCATTATTTACTATATATTTCCTTGAATATACTTATTTTTAAATTATTTATAGTATTATTGTCTAAACAATATATCATTTTACTTATGGTGTTTACCTTGATAGTTATTTCATTAATTGAGGAATAATATATATATATTTATAATTCATTAAATATTGATATTTGATAAGTCATATTTTTTATTAGTTAAATTTATTATTAAATATGATGGATGATTTGGAAAATTATGAAAATGGTGGGGCCTATTTTTAGATAGACCTCTAATGCATTGATAATCTCATGAGACGAGATAGGTGGCCAAAATAGATGGGTTTTACGGGATACCTAATCGTCTTGTGAGAGGACTTTATGGTAATAGTTACATGTACCTAGTTAATATGAAATATAATAATTATGAATTTCCATCATTTATTTTTTGTTATTAAATATCCATGATATTTTGAATTTCCATATCTATAGGTATATTTAATTTTATGTTCATTGATTAAATGGAATGTGTTTTAATTTCATAAATCTCTATATTAAATTTTCGATATCTAGTTATTTGAATGGAATATGTTATCAGTCATTTACCCTTTTATATTCATTTATTCTCATTGATTCATTATTTATTCCTCTTTACTTACCTTAACTGAGCATTTTATCTCTCCCTTATTATTTTTCCATTCCCTATGTTTTGAGGTGAAATCATTTGAATGAGTTTCAAGGATGTAGTTTATTTTATTTTATTATGTTTCGGGTTTTTTTTCTATTTTCCAATGCTTTATAGGAATCATTTATGTATTATGAATTTCTAAAATGGATAAATTTATTTTTCTATCAAGTTTTTATTCATTATAATCATTCCAATGTTATAAAATAATGCACCGAATCTAGGCTTCTGTGGTTGGGGCGTTATAGTTGGTATCCAAAGAAGTTTAGGAGTAACCATGCGAACTAGAATTAGAAAACCTTGATTAAATGGAATAATCTTAATATATGAATTTAGTATAAATATAGAAGAGCATCCTATAATTTTGGTAAGGTAGCGAATATATGAGTTTTTATAGAAATACTTCCATGTCTGGATACTATATGTTGATGTGTTTTTTGTACAAATATACCTAAGAGTAACAACATTGATACGGTTTTATGGACCCGAATCGGTGTAACCTTGTACATGATAACATTCCATACTATGTACCGGGTTTGAAACTCTTGGGGGATATGCTTAGGATAATTAACATTTTCTTTACGAACCATCGAGAAGTATTTATGTACAATATTATTATAAATAAACATGGATAAAAATAAGGTAACATTGATTAAAGAAGAGGGATCCATGATTCAGGAATCCAATATGTAAAATTTCATGACTATGTGGTTTTCTATTTTGATAGGTGTTCTCACAATATCTTTTTTGGTGTAGTCAATGGTGTGAACAATAATGAACTAGGTTAACAATGAATGTGATGGAAAATTTTTGAGGAGAAGTCAAATGGAATGATCACTAGAGAGAAGAATGTTGTGATCATGTGTAATCATAATTTACAGAAAATGATTAACAATTTTTACCTTAACCAACTCTCAGACTCACCACTAAAGAGAATGAAGGAGTTCACTGGGGGTCCAGGTAATGGAGACAAACAGATGAAAGCAGATTTAGTTTCCTCTGTGTTAATAATGTTAACTAAATCAACCAAGTGAAGTAATTAGACGGTAAATAAGATGTTTTGACAATGTAAAAGTAAACAAATCAATTAATTTTAAAGTAAGAAATGAAGAGTTCTATTGATGTAGTGGATGAGAATATTGAATTCTCTTTGAAATCAACGACTATTAAATTATTTTAGTGTGGAATGAATAGTCATTATTCAAATTGGTGTTCCAAGTGAAAAATAATGAGAGAATCATAATGGTTGTATAATTAGTGGTTATATTACTGATGATGAGGAGACTACTAGTGAAATGTGCATGGAAAATGGTTTTATGTAATAGGATGAGGAGTCCTTATTAATGGACAAAGGATGGGTAGGAATAATCGATGTTTTTATATACATGGATTCATAAAAAATGTAATTCAAAAAATTTATCAACAATATACTGGTTATAAGAACTATTTAATATATGCAGATAGCACTGTATTACTTTTTTTGTTTAGGATTTGTTATAATATGATGAATAGTACCAAGAAAATTATTTCTGTAGAAACGTTTTTTTTAAACATGATTGTTGGAAAAAAACCCTTAATATGTTCTTGAAATTGAGATAATAATGATTAAATGATTAATTTAGACATTCATGAGTACATTGGGACTGATTAATGACTTGTTAACAAGTGTTCTATTCTTTCACTAATAGAGTTTACAACACTTTAATATTTGAATAATATATCCATTAACATGTTTCTTACAAAAGAAAAAAGGAAGGATGCTTGTTTCCAATATGTTTTTATAGAAATTCATATTATTACCATATTTCATGTGGATGCATGATAGAGTTATTAACATGTTCAGAATGTAAAAATTTAGGGTATCTTCATGTTTTTTAAAGGTTATTTATAAGTTAATCTTGTTAATTCAATGAATTTATTTCTAAAGTGTTGGATAATAATATTTTGGAAATCTTAACCATTTATACACTAATTTATATTGATTGTCAGATGAGATTTAGAGGTTAATTTATTACTTCACCATATGATACATAATATAATATGTGATGTTGTAGAAATGGTTTAAAGAATTATCAAAGGAAAATATCATGTATTTAGAGACATATATTTACATTTATTCATAGTGAGTAATTAATTTCCCAAAATGGTTTTGAAGAGAATGTGGTCCTAATACATTTATTTTTGGTAAACCAAATGGCCCCTTAGATCATTATGGATTAATTGCCTTGTGATTGTTATCTTTCTTATAACCATATTATCTAACTCCCTTAATCAGAACATTATTGTTAGATTTTTCATTTGTATCCATATTTCCATTTCTCACCAATGTTATCCTACTATTAAACCTTGTTACATGGCCATTTTTCTTTTCCCAATATATTTGTAATAAGATTTGGTATTAACAACATTTAGGATGTTGCTTTCTCAACAATAGTATCTTCGAATATCAAACTCTTAATTAAAAAGTTCATGTTTAAATTGGAAGGATGAAATTTAAATAAGGTGGTGATAATTTAACATGAAAATGAATTACAATGTTTTTTTAGAATAAAATTAATTTTTCTCTATCATTATATATAACCAACACCTTTTTATTATATTGATATACAAAACATTGGATTATATTTCATGCACAACATTGTTTTACAACCTTCTAATGGAACAACATTTTTGAAAACCAAATTTTTACATTTATATACATTTTTTTGTCCAAATAAACAACATTTTTGGATAAGGAATACTAACACTATCTTAATGTGAAATTTTGGTATATTTCTAAGAAGTTAATTTTTTTGATGAATAGTGAAAATACTGCATTTTAATTAAACACTGCCATTTCATTTAGATAACTATTAGCGATAAATTATATTTAAAATAGGTTTTTAACATCTAAATAGATCAAGTATTCATATATTAATCCCATTTTGTCATTTTAATCATTTATAAATTTAAATTATATATATATAACTTATTTATTCATTTGATCATTTTTATTTTAAAAACCTTTTTCTTGCCACGTGTGTGGGATTAGCGTTAATCTTAATTTTCCCACTTCTGTGATTTGAATTTTGAAAAATGGACATAAACAGTTGTAATAATTACAATATTATTGGTCTAATAAGATCAAAATTATTTTTAACCAAATATATTATTGAATGTGATTAAAATTAATTAGGGTGATTAAGGTATGATTATCCATAACAAGGGACTGAACAATAATCTTAAGGACCAGAATGATCTGGAAACTGGATAAAATCCCATTGGGTGCTGGAAATTCAACCATATCCCTAATAAGTTATAATTTTATTGGTTATTGGGATATTATTAAACAGAAGTGCCCCATATAATGATTACGTAAGGAAAAATGGAAGAAAGGTATCTTTCCATACCTTTAACATATATAAAACATTGATACATGCAAAAAACATCATATTTTAAATTATACATATCCTAATGAAATATAAATTGGTTATTCTTATCATAAAAATTTATTAGAAAATTTTAGAGATGAACTATTGGCTTTAGATGCTTAATAAATTCCAACATAGTGATTAATCAATTAATAATTATCTAAAATAAATGATATAATTCATATTATAAGTCCACTATTTTGAATGAATTATAGTATTTAAATATTTTTTAAGATAAATATATCATGTTACACAAATTTAAACTTAATATATCTTAACTCATAATTTTTTTGATATTTGAAAAATATTATTAAATAAATAATCTCAAAATTGACATTATTGAAATTTTATAATAAATGATATTTTTTTAAATGATGAAAATTAATAAAAAACATATATTTTTGAAACTGATTTTTATGTGTTAATAGATATTAAATATTTTCATTTAATTGAACAATCTCTCTATTAAAATTTTTATATTGACCCATGTACTATGAAATAATTAAAATGGACATATTATTTGTGGTGATGGTTTTAATAGACTAGGAATAGCATTTAACAAATTTTTTTCCATTTTTTAGACACAATATATAATATAAACCACCCATTAATAAATACCTTTTGGTATTTACAACAATGCCACTCCCAGTCCACTATAAAATGAAAAGAACTCTACCCCTTACTCACACCCTAAATCCAAATTTTCAGAATCAATATCAAAAAAAATATCTTCAAACATTACCTACCCTAATTCCAAAATCCCCATCTTGGTCATAAATCAACCCAAATAACCCTTTTGGCATAAACGAAAAGGTGTTACCAGATTAAGAAGTAATAAACTTCCTCAAGATTTTTAATTTAATTTTCATTGTCCACTCACTAAATTATACTTATTTTATACATATATTAAAAAATCATATCCTAAATAAACTAGGGTGTTTTTATTATATGTTTTTACCTACAAATGTACAAAATTAAATCTATTGTGTAAAGAATATATTTTTTATGTGTATGATGAACTACCGCCTCACGAAAATATGATTTGTCATTTTTCCATTACCACCTTTCATGATGATAATTATGATGTAAAATCTATTTATATATGATATATATATTATTTTTATTATTATTATGTAATTATTTTATAACACATACAATTATACTTTCCATTTTTGTGGGAATACGATAACATCATTTGTGGAAGTGTGGAGTACTGACCCTCACATTTATGTGATTCGTTCACACTATAAATGGAAAATATAAATGATAGTTTTAACATTCAGATAATAAATATTTGAAATATATATTATCATTTAATTATAATATAAATATTGAAAATTATTTTTTATTTTTTAAAATACGATAAATAAATTAATGTAGCATTCATGCAAACATACAACCTACCGTCTCAATGAATGATGCATTTCATTTCATACCTCCGAATGTTATACATTATTCTAAATACATATATAAACTAAATATATATAATATTACCATCATTATTTAAAATATGGAGATGATGAAATCAGGATCAAATTTATCGTAATAATAAATGACAAGTCAAAACACACTTTAGAAAACTAGGCATTTAACACCTCAAATGGTAAATATAATGAATGATTGTCAATAATGTGTAATAAAATATTCAATTTATATAATATATTTTATTATAAACCCTACTATAGTTATTTTTTAAGTTATTAACATATTTTAAACCAATATACAAGTGGATAGAGACCATAAAATAATAGGAATATTAAGGTAAGGGATTTCATCTGAATTAACATTACATTAAGAATTCTTTCTGGTTATGCATAAATTAACTTTTATGTTGTGTTTATAATTTCATTTGACATGTTATATCATTAATCTAATTAATTGTATGACAATATATTTTTTATTTTATTCCTTCATTTTAATTATTACATACCATTTTCAAAGTTGTATGTGACTGTTTGGAATGTTTAAAGATTATTTCACTCCATAATGTTCTTAATGATTATATTTGTAATATAACTTTATTTTGTTGTAGTTAAAATTATCTTGAAATAAAAAATTTATGGTAATTATTTTTCCTAAAAAATTTCATTTCGTTTCCATATTTTCATATAACGGATATTATTATTTCATAAATTGTATATCAGATTACATAAGGTGTTTACGTTGATAGTTATTTGGTTAACTAGATAAATCAATATCCATCATTCATTATAGATATTTGGTAATATTGTATATTATTTAAATTAATTACTAGATGTGAAGAATGATTTGGAAATGTATAACATGGGAGGATCTCAGTTATAGATAGCCCCTCAATGCATCAGATGTCTCATAAGACCAAATTGTTGGACAAAATAGATGGGTTTCTACCCTATAGCTAAACAATCTCTTGAATGGTGTTGACGATAATGATTCCATGTAACTATGAAACATGGATTCAAATAATTAAGAATATAACTTATTTTTTTTTATTATTCAACCATGATATTTTCTGTCGACATCTCTATGGATACATTTAATTTTAAATTCATTCATTAAATGAAATTTGTTTTAGTTTCTTACCTTTCCATATTTAATTTCTCCTATATAGTTATTTTAATGGAAGGTGTTATTAGTTATTTACCATTCAATATTGATTTATTATCATTTATTCCTTATTTATTTCCCTTTACTTACAATTAATGGGCATTTGATCTAACCCTTATTATATTTCATTTCCCCAGGTTATCAAGAAGAATCCTTTAGATGAGTTTCACCAATGGAATTTATTTCATCTTATTTGGTATTGTGTTTATATTTTCTATTTCTGAATGTTTTGTGAGAATCATGTATGAAATTTTGATTTCCCAGAATACTAAACTGATTGTCCATTCTATATATTATTCCATGTAATCATACAGATGTAATAAAATAATGTACCGACTTCGTGAATTTGGGATTAATGTATTATAGGTTCCCTCATCAATATTTGGGTACATACCTACTTTCAAAAATAAGTAGGTCATCTAGATTTTTAATGCCAAATAACTCTTGGTGACTCATATTGGTCGTGATTTTGGGAGGTCAGGATCATCATACCCATTTATGGAGAATTATTGCATACGTTAGAACATTTTTAAGGATTTATCATGTGTTTATAAGTATATTACTATTCAAGATATGGGAATTGTTACATTAAAGAATTGATTATAGGTTAATTCTATTTCATGTAAATAGTATTGGTGTATCGTTAGTGAATCAAAATGTATGTATCTATGTTCCTACTTCCATTTATAGTAATGGGAGGGTACTTTGGTTTTGAATCAATATATCCTAGAGTTTCAGTTGGTGCTGCCATGTAAGGAGGTAATTTATATTAAGAGTATGGAATTGATCCAATATGCGGCATCCTACATATCATGGTTACTGTAGGAATCAAAACCCACATTGTTCTTTGGACATGTGATGTTTAATATAATTAAGAAAAGACATATATAGGTGCATTGGTAGACTATGTGTTCATGCTTGAGTCCCATAGGGATGTCCTATATATCCTGATTATGGAGAGATGCACTGTTTCCATAGTTCATCTTTATAGGGATTATAAAATGAGGGTTACTTTTTTACTTTAGTGACTTATGTTGTAGATTAAATGATTATTGAAATTCCATATTGCCATGTGAACTATTCTCGGTGTGAGAAACAAGGGATGGAAAATGATAATTTTATTATTAATGTTGATGTGAGACTTATGTGATGGGACCTCCCTAAGTAGATTTATTATACAAAAAGGGCCTTAGAGAAATGTCCTATATATTCAAGTTATGGTGAGAATCATATTTATTGCAGTTTCATTTATTTATCATTTAGTTGATGGATGAGGTAGAATAATCATCCCATGTAAATGATTAGGTCCCAATGGTTGAAATCACATTTACATGTGTTTTATATTGAAATGGATGTTTTTTGAGCTCTAGATTTTGGAAGGCTTCATACGTATCTTGGTTTTTGTAGGAATCATAGTTCTTATAGATTAATAACGCCCTTAGAATTAGACCCAAGGTAGATTCTGTTATGTTAATGATAATGATTCATTCCACTTGTTGGGGATTATATAATTATATTTCCCTTGATGGTGGAGACTCATGATGCAAATGATATGATTATTGTAACTCCCAACCCCTAGGTGATATATTCTCAATGTGAGAAACAAGGGATGGAAAATGATCTATGTCATTGATTGGTGGATGAGGGACTAACATATTGGGAAAATCCTTTGGATATTTGATATAGAGGTTTATCATTGAAGAGATGGCCTACGTATCCCAAATATGGAAGGAAACAGAGTCTTCGTAGTTCATTTGATCATGCATTAATCTCTATGGTTACCCTATCTATTATAATATATCATATTATTTCACTAGTTGGGGCTTAATCTATGTGTATTTCCTTGATAATTAATAAGGTCCTCGAACTTCTGGGAGGTGTCCTATATGTCATGATTATAGATGGAATAAGAGTCGACATAGTTCCTTCGATCGGGTATAGACTATGAGGATTCAAGGGATATTAGGACATTTTATATTCTTACACTGGTTGGGGATTACACTTTGAGGTTTTTCAATTGATCGATGCTTACACACCAATGACGAAGACTGTTATCAAGTCCTGATATACCCTATTAACATCCTTCTCATTCCTATCTAACATGCACTGGTTTTACAATTTTCCTGATATGTATGATAGTATATTACAAGCATATTAAAATACATCTAAATGACCTAGTTGATCTTTCTAAACTACATTTCATAACCCAGGTGTCATATCTGAAGGTTGTTTCTGGTTCAAGGATGACATGTCTATTGGACATCATAAGATAGAAATGGATTATACTGGAATCCATCACATGACCTTGATGGATTTTCTAGAGAGTGTCACATGATCCTACTAAAATCCCATGGTGTCATCAAAAGAACTAATTTATAAACATGGAGGGTGTCACGAGAGTCAATGCGATTTATTTCGGAGGATACGAAACATCCTATCTAACACTTCGAGATGGAAATGCGAGACCTAGACAACATATTTTGGGGGCATCATCAGTATCATTTGACAATCATAGAAAGTGTCGTGAGAGCTAATCAGCATATATATATCTGACCAAGAGAATTTAATGACACGAGTCGGCGCCATTATATTAGTCTGGAGATGTATCTGAAGGACATCGTGAGGATTGGGTAGTGAGCCTAGAGGGATAAATGTGACTTCAGTGGAACACCTAGGGGGATTGATTGACTTTCTATGACATGTCCATATGTATTCATTTGACCCAAGTAACATGTTCTTAGAGAATAAAAAGATCTGGGTGACATGTCACGGTCTTGTTCTGTACCATTTTGGGGGAACGTGAAGCGCATGGTGGTCATCAATCCTGTTGTTCACTTAAGTATTACAATTTTATTTTTTGTTAAAGACCATGTATTGAGAAATCATTATATTTATTTTGGTTTATTTTATTTTATGTCTCATGTGATATAGAATCCATATGGGTGGTTTTTTATATTTCGTTCAAGGATACCTTCAAAGGATATTTAAAAAATTATGTGAAGTGAATTAGGCATGGTGCATGATCTCTTCCAAAGTTTTCCACTATATTACCTGATAGAATAATTTATGGTCGTGAGGTCAACTACTTGGATAAATATTCTCTAGTAATGGGAATAAATTCAAATATTTTTTCACATAATCATGATAGGAGGATATATAATTAATTTTTTATTTTGGGTGAGAGATTTATTGGTTTTTCTCCCTAGTTTTTCATCAATTTTCACAGAATATCTGGAATATATCCATGATGGATTCGAAAAATGGGTGTAGTGACATGTGTCTTCATGAACCATTGTTATGGATCGCTACATGGGAATCACCTAATTTTTAGAGATGGTGGATCCATCTCGTCAAGACCTCCCTTATTAGATTATTTCCAATTAATGAGGTCCTTTTTTATCATGAGGTTATACCAATGTTATTTCATATTTTCACATTAACAAGTCCAAGGGCCTTTGTAAGATCATATTTCTGGTTGAATGATGTTCGCAGGATTCTCAATGTGTCGCCCAAATATTTCATGGGGCAATGATGGCTTGTCTTGGTGTCTTCATGTGATCAGGGTGTCTTTTCTAGGAGTCTTGTGGCATGATGTTATGGGCTTCCATAGCACTTCATATGTGTTTTAAAACTGTGAGAAGCTTCCTCCAACACCATATTTTATTTATATTGTTTTATATTCAAATGTTAAAGGGTTATATATAATTATTTGAGTAATATTAAAGGCTATTAATCTACCTATTGATGATATATCGCATGACCAACATAGGTCTTATAGATATGCATGAGCATTTGTCTGAAAAATAAATCTGTTTGTCCTTTGAGAGGATATAGAGGAAGTGAAATGATGCTAGGACAAACCTATGGCACTTTAAACAATGAGGGTAACAAGCCAAATGGATTTTTCTAGATGTGGAAACCATATCACTGATGTATTTCAGTGTATTTCAGACCACTGGGGGTACGTCTTGTAATATTTACGACCGCGAGTAGTTCTTACCTCTTCTATTTTTACTTCTTTTGTTCTATTTTACAAATTCAGGGGAGTCTCAGGAGTTTTCTTGGATGTTTGGAAGGAAAATAATTCTTCCCCTTGGTTATGTATCACATGATATTTTTGACCGTTAGGGGACTCCACCTTTTTGACATATTCTTATATCTTTTATAATGATTTTTTTGGATTGTATGTTGCATGACACTAAGAACCCATGTGT
Organism: Viscum album; assembly: GCA_963277665.1. Classification (NCBI taxonomy): domain Eukaryota; kingdom Viridiplantae; phylum Streptophyta; class Magnoliopsida; order Santalales; family Viscaceae; genus Viscum; species Viscum album. The sequence continues at coordinate 841,992,836 of OY728161.1, forward strand.
CTGGGGGGAGCATATCCAGTTTTCATTATGTGTTCTTTGGTTGTCTGATATGTCTTTGTGAGAGCATAAGGAGTTTTCAATGGGGGATTTTCATGACCTGATGCAGGCTATCTGCTTCACTTGATTACTTGGCATTACCATATTTAGGTCACATGATCGCAAGTCTCTAGGTGTGTCACGTGATCCATGATCTTCGAATACCTTCTACTTCCTTTTCTTTAGTGGGAAAATAATACACATATTCATGTATTCTTTCCTTTTTTATTTTTACAATGCTCATTTAGTGGGCATAAAAAAACATTAAATCACTCAACTAATATACATTTTAATAATTTTAAAATCCTTTTTTATGATTTCTCATTAATTTAATAAATATTTCATATACCTCGTATAATAATTTATTGTAGTTTTTTATTAAAAAAATTTACAAATACATTTTTATTAGTAAAATAATAATATTATGATCAAATTATAAACTCAAATTCATTCATAATTAACTATTTTCTCTTGGCAGACACATAATAGATATTTAAAACAAATTGGGTGACATTTCTAAACATTCTTGGACTTAAAAAATATATAAGACAGTTTTATGTAAAAGTTTCTACCAATCAACTCAATTTAAATAGTATGGTGTTAATGCTAAAATTAAAATCATTAAATAAGAATTATGATGAATAATTCTATCCTTATGATATATTTAGAATCTATATTAACCTAATTTACTATTTATTATGTTGATAAATTTACCATGGTTACTATTCATTTTGACCATAAATAAAAAGGGTCTACTTCATTCTCTTTATGAAAACATAATTATAAATATTTAATTCATTTTATCTAATTAAATACATAAAAATAGAAGAAATTTATTTTAAATAACATATGAATGTTGTGGAAATTTTGATTTTTTTGAAATATACATTTTAACAATAAAAAATAATTTATTCTCAAACAATGCATATAAAAATATTTTTGAATGTTTAAAAAATATTATTAACTAAAATATATTTAAATTTAATTAAATAAAATCACCAATAATAAAAAATTTTAATTTTATTAATAATATATTATCTTCATAAAAACAATTTTTCAGAAAGGGAGTTACTTTTATTTTCAAATATTTTTTGTTTTTAATTATATTCATATGATAAATAACCCTACATATTATAAATGTGCAGTCTATATCTTTTTCATAATTTAGTTATTACTCTTGATATCCACTAATCCAATTGTTAGGTAAAAATAGATGAATAATTTTTTAATAATGTTGTGAGGTTCGTCTAAAATTTCTATTTTATATAACTCAAACTATCAAAGAAATAATCTTATTTAAAGAGAAATATTTAATAAAAATCTCATGGTGTTAAAATTAGATTGGTTGTATGACCACACTCAGTAATCATCATACACTGGTGGCATGATTTATATTTATCAATTATAATAGTATCCTATGAGGTAGTAGTAGAAGCAGGGTTCTCAAGGATTCAGTTTATGGAGAAGAGATTATGTGGGTATAAGACAGCCCAATAATGTCAATTCATTGTTGGGATAAAGGGAAGATGATGGACTTAGGTGTTCAACATCAGTTCTTGTGAGTTAAAAGCATTAATTAATAAAGACATCCTGAAATTTACCATTAATATATTTTCTTCCTGGATGCATTCCTTTTTTTATTCATGATATGTATAGTCTTTTATTGCACCTCCCATATTCAGGGATTAAGAACATGAGTTAGGGAGACTTCTAGTGTCCATAGGGTGGTATATGATATTTCTAATCTTGTTAGATGTATCTAAAGACTATGAGATGATGTTAAGGAAACATCGGTCTTCTGGAGATTTATTATGGTTGAAAATACACCCCAATAATTTCATTCATACTGTAGACTTATTTTATTAAGTGCATGCTATTTTTGATTGATTTTTGTGAAGGTTTAAATTCTTTGATGCTGACAATGAGTATATTATGTTTTTGGGTCAATATGAGCATTATATGGGTCATAAACATGATATGTCCTTATCTTATATGATGAAAAAGTTGATACAAAATTCAATTGATGTTTATCCAATGGTGTTTCTATGTGTTATTAATGAATAAACAGATGTTTGTTATTAATTGGTTGTAACACCACCCATTAATGTAAAATTAAGTTTAGGATGGAATTATATATAGGTGACTCTTTGATTTATAAGAATTCATATAGGATAATACCTTTTATGTTGTAGGAGTTATGGATTCATATTTATGATCTTTTATAGAATGTATTCAGTTGAATTATAGTTTCCCTTTTGTGTGCTCATGTATTTTTCAAAATTAATATTGATGGTATTTGGTGAATTTGTGTCAATTATAATAATTAAATCAAGTGAAAAAATACTATTCATTTTCTATGGAATAATGATCTATTCGATCATCAAAACTGAGATAACTAGTTCTTGAAGATAGAGTTTTATGTATGCAAAGATGGCGTTTAATTATGATAATATTATGATGACTAGTTATGGAAAGTAAGAGTTTGTGGTGATTACTTTCAGTATCATGGGTGAACTTTTCATGTTCATGGTAATGATAAAAATCATGTTTAATGAGTTCCAATAATTATATCTGGTGTTATAAATTGATTAAGTCCTCATGTATTCTATGTATAATAAATAAATTTCATATCACTTGTGAGCTATTTATAATTTTACTCAGCATCATCAAATTTTTTGGAAATTGTCTATGTTTATGTTTTGGACCTGTGAGGTGTACTTATTAGGAAAATTTGTATCTTTGACATGAATATTTTTGGATTCTTTTAATAATGATCCTTTTTTCTTGGGTATCACCCAATGTAATTTTTAAGCTATATATTTTTATTACTATAATTCTTATTATATGTGGTTTATAACTAATTATCCTTAGAAGATGACTACTCAAATTTCCTTTATTTGATTTTATTAGGCCTTCATGGTGGTCGACCAATGTTAGTATTCTTTTGAGTATCTGATGGAGAAGATGATTAGTTATTACATTCATCATTTTCTAGAGGAAAAAATCTTGTCAGGGGATTTTTTTCTAAATCATTAAACGTTTTAGTAGGTTGTATTCTGATATTGAAGTGATCATTAATCAATTATGGGTATAGATTTTCATGACCTCATTATTGCAACTTCAATACCTATGATCTTGAGCATGATATTGTTGGGTTTTTCTTTATGTTATAACTACACTATTTCATCAATAATTACTTATTGGTCTTCACAGGTCATAAGAGTTCATGTTATTTCTTCTTTAGAGTGATATAAATTTTTGACATCAATAGTGGAGGGAATTCATACATGATTTTGAATTATATATTTTCTATAAAAATTGGAAGGGTATTTTTGTGACTAACACAATGAGTATGTATTATTATAAAGATGTTATTTAAGAGTTTAGGGAATGCATGGTGAGTGATGGAGGTGTTGCAACATTGAACCATTTATTGAGGAAGTTGACGGTAGAGGGTATCATTACCTGAAGATAGGGTAATCATCATAGGTGTATAGAATATATGAATCTTAGATAGTGTATTTTGAGGTGGATTTTTGGAGATATCATTTTATGTGACTGGATTCCATTGAGGAATGTACTAAGGATAATAAATACCAATTGTTATTTAGGGGCGGCTCTACATTCCCTCAGTACTTCATAACATTGTTATCTATGAGTTTCATAAGACACACATGGTAGTTCATCCTAGTATTTCTAAGATGTATCATGCCTTTATGGATGTATTTTAGTGGCTAGGGATAAATAGGTCGGTAATAAAGTTTAAATCAGAGTGTTTCATCTTCTATGAGGTAGAAAAATACATCCTGTTCATATTGGGATACATTAATAGTGGTATTTTCCTCAAAGGATGTAGGGATATTTTTCAATAGATCTTAAGGTATATTTACATATAAATAAGGGTGGATATTATGTTATCTATATAAAGACCTCAAACCCAGTATCCCAGAACTAGTGGCTACTTTATTACATTTCCATAAGGTAAATGATATCCCATCATAAAGGCACAAATAGTTTATTAGTCTTGGTAAAATAGAAACATGCATGAATTTCACATGAATTTGAAAAAATAATATACTACATGTAATATTTTTTGAGATCATATATATTCCCTCTAGCATGTCCTTATATATTAATGATAAAAGTTTTCATAGAAACACAGAGAAAATAAATGTATGAAATTGGTGTGATCTAATTCTCAGTAAGGGTATGCATAACATAGAATCAATCATGGATATATAAGGTACAATCAGTATATTAAGAAAAATAACTAAAAAAATCTATTTAATTAAGAAAATGATCATAATATTGAATAACATTTAATGATCAAATAATCCCATATAAATAATATCACAATCTTTAATATTATCCAGGGATATTTTACATAATGAAAAAATAAAATGGAATAATAGTAAATGAAATCACAATAATGGAATAAATAATATCGAGCATCTGAAACTTACCATCAAGGCCATGGCCAGGACATCTAAAAATATCATCGACACATTTTTCCATGAAAACAACATAAATGGTATTCACTAAGTCAAAAATGAAGATAGATTGTACCATGAGATCTACCAATGAATCTAGGTTCTATAACAGTCCCCTCATATAACTTAGTAAGTCCTATAAATTCCATATATTAATTAATAATACAACTAAATAAACATTCCTTAACAAAATCAATAACTTTCAGTATTGGAGAACTATTTATATAAAATATCTATTCATTCCCAAATCCAACAATTCATAAATAGTCTAGTGGAATATGATTAATAGAATCACTAGAGTACATCTAAAAATTAACATTAAACAATGGATTTTGATATAGAATAAAATAGTTGGATGTTATTACTAAAATATTTCCTGAGTAAAATATTCCTTTTACTTTGAATATAATTTTTACAATCTGAAAAAATGTGTATATTATAAATAAATAATTTTCATTGAAACGATCCTTGTGAACTTTTAATGGAATCATCAAATAATTTGGGTTCCATAACTTAACTAAATTCTATTAATTTTTAATATTATAAAAAACATTCCATTTAAATGTTTATAAATAAAATAAAAAAGTACCTTGATTTGAAAATGATAAGAATATTTATTTTATTTTATTTATAAATTAAAAAAGGATAATTTTTTTAAAAAATTAAAATTAAAATTATTAAAATAATTTCTGAAAACATATTTTGAAAACATGGACATGGAAAAATATAATCCCTAGTTAAGACATAAAAATAAACAATCTCGAATAATGATGAGATTCTAAAATAATCCATTACAACATCGGTTAATTTTGAATCGTATGTAAAATGAAAGTAATAAGATTATTTGAAAATTTTAATGGATTTTTGAAAATGTGATTCATAATATAACATATCAATGTGGCAATATATACACCATAAAAAATTAAGAGGTGAATATGACGTATGTCTCACATAAGTAAAAGTGAGACAAGAAACCCTTACACAGTTCATAACATTAATGTGATAGTTAATAAATAAAGTGACTATGGGTAAAAAAATTATATCTACAAAAAAAACATGAAAATTAAACAAAAATCATTAAATGGATATTTCACATATAATCTTGTCTAAATTTATTCAATAAAGTTGATGTATAACCCAATGAGTGGAAATTGAGTTAGGTAAAATGTTACCTCAACTCTGAAATAACTTGTATTTTATTTTTTCCCTAATTTCAATAAGATTTTATTTAATATAATTATATACCCACATATATATAATGTCATATATTATATATTTAAAACATTTTATCATCTTTTTTTAATGATAGTTTTAATATTATCAATATTTCGGGTGCTAAATGATTTTTTTGTGTGTTCTTTGATTTGGTGGTTTCGATTCATGAAATTTTATTATGGTTTCATAATCTAAAGAATACTATTCATGGATGAAGTATTATATATGTCCAATATATATAATTATAATCATCCACAAAATATAGAGATAAATAATTAAATTACACCATACATGGAAACGGTAAGCCAAATTTATGCATGAGCACTTTATTCATTTTTTGATGGATGGAACAAAATAAATGTAAATAATAATTATCCTTTAAAAAAATAATTATTATATAATAATTTTGAAATATATTAATTATTTTCATATCTATAGCAATACAAGTAAAGTGGTGATTAAAAACGAACCACACCACTATGTGAGGATGATAATCCATACGTATGCACAAGTGATGATTTTAGTTTTCATATTATCAAAACAAGATGGATTGTGTTTTAACTATAATAATAATAACATCTTTGTTTTTGTTGATACTACAGTTTTTTTAAGATAGCTAAAGTGCATGAATAGGAAGTAGAAAAATCAATAAAGACGATAGATTCAGTAAATATGATTACCTCCTCATTGGTGGACTAAATTTATATGTATTCATAAGGGAAATTGGATTGGCATATTAGATTTTTAAGAACCTCAAGAACATGTCTATGGATGTAGTTAAAATGAGTGGTTAGGGGTCCGTCAATGTAAATGGTACAAAGTGGGAAAAATAAGTTAAGAAAGGGGTCCCCTTTAATAATTGAGGGGAGGAGAATTCTTTGAGTTTTTAAATGGTAAAAATATAATAATACAATACTATAGACATATACAAAAAAATTGGCATAAATTAGAATACGTGGCAGTATAGGGATAAAATATAATCGAAAAAATAATATTTTGGCCTGATTAAGTGATATTTTATACCGTATTATTTATTTTAAACACTTAATTATCATAAGTTTACATGAATTGTGGTAACATGTTTTCACTATTGAACGGTTATAATTATGAATATAAGGTAAATATCGAATCATAAAAGGATAATGTAAGAAAAATTAAAACATACATTATCCCAATTTCCCACTATAAATATTTTTTTTAAATAATTTGATAAAATATTGTTATAATAAATTTTGCAGCAAGGATTTAATTTGATTTCAAATTCAATAATAAAAATATGGAATTAAAATATAATGATTTAAGGCAAATATAATATGAAAAATATTTTCATAAGATCCATGGGTAACATTATTGTTGATCAGAGTATATGAATCAAGAGGTGGTGAATTTAGTATCTATAAATATTTCCCTAAAAAATGGTTCTATAAAATAACTTCCCCTTATAAACAAAAATTATAAGTCAGTTTGTAGGGAATTTATATAAGTCCTAAAAGTTCAATTAGAATCTCTGAATATTTATTAGTTCTCAGTTTTACCAATCTAATGACTAGTCAATCATTTGAAACTAATCTACTGATTCAAAACTGAAAAAAACACTTACTAGACTAACTATAAATGTTCGGTTTATCATAATGCAAGAAATACATAAAAGATAAATAATATAAGACAAATAGTATAGCAGTTAAAACAAATGGTTTAGTCTCATGTTGAGACTTAGCCCTCTTCACATGGTGATCGCCTCCACCAAGCTGCTTATATTAATAAACATTTGATCCACACCTGGGATTGGGGTTAGCAATAGAACATGGGGCTATCCATGTCACACATGACCTCTACCATAGTTATTCGTGGAAGAAAATACTAGAAAGATCACAAAAATATCTTCCACTATTCTACATGGGATACAAGAGTTAAAAAGGGATTGAGTGTGAGTATATTTTATTATCCTTCAGTTAAGATCAGGAGACAGTGTGTGTGAAACAAACAGATGCACACACATCCTGAAAAGTAAACAAAAGAACACAAAAAACATATAAAAGTAAAAATAGAGTTTAAAAATTCTTGTGTGTTGTGAAGTAATTCTCTAGACTCATTGGATGTATGGAAGATGATGTTTGAGTCCTCCTCTTGAAGTTGGATTCAAAAAACAGTATCCTAGTCTCTGTAATCTGGCTTCCAGGTGTGTAGAGGTTCATCTATTCGATGTTAGGACGTCCAGTGAGCTTTAGAAGGATGCATATTGTAATATTAAACATATTGTATACTTAATCATGGAGTTCATCTATTCGCAATGTCTTTCATATTCACATAGCCAGCAATTTTGTTTTTCTACCGGGTTCACCGATTTTAGATTGACATTTTATTCCGTTTATAGTTCGATGTCCAGTAGGCATGAAGATATTCACATGTGCATGTACCTCATATTATCTAGGGATAGTCCTACTGAAAACATTATATATTGTTAGAATCGTTAATTTTTCTAAATATCACCATTATAAATAACATTGAATTAATAAAAATGAAACAGTTATTTATGACTATCGGTGACCCATTTGCATCAGTATGTCTTCCTCGATTTGTTTGCATCGGTTTTTCATTTTCGGAGTTGTGTCATCTTTGGTGTGTCATATTTTTTGTGTCATATTCAGTGTGTCATCTTCATTGTGTCATATTCTGTGTGTCGTTTTCAGTGTGTCATCTTCGGTGTGTCATCGTCGGTGTGTCATATTCAGTGTTTCATCATCGATTTTTCATACATCGGTGTGTCAAACATCATTGTGTCTAACATCAGTGTGTCGAACATCATTGTGTCAAACATCGGTGTGGCAAACAGCAGTGTGTCGAACATCGGTGTTTCAAACATCTGTTTGTCCATCATTTTTGTGTAAAAAATCAGTGTGTCGATCAGGAAATCTAAAAAGCTTATGAAGATTTTGTCTTACACAAAACATTACACGACTAAGTGACATCAAAAAATTCTTATAAAAATACACTTATAAACATATCAATTTACTAATATTAGTTATTTCATTACTAAAGTGTATTGTCCATTATGATATAATTCATTTACATAGAGATATTAAATGGGAGGAATGATTAGAATCTATAGTTAGACATTATCTGTGATTATGAATACTTCCATATCATTGAGGGTCCAATAATCTCCCCCTATTCTATAATCACAAATTATGGGATACATAAAAATATATGGAATCAAAAATATGTGGGAATAATATACAGCACTGAAAAAGATTATGCAATATAACTACATCTTTCTCTTGTGAGAGGTTTTAAAAACAATTATCCCGCTCAATAAAATAATTATGATGAATATATGCCACGTTTACTATACCAGAAATTCTTCCCCTTAGATTAATAATGTCTGACTATTCATAGATTAATAATGTATTCCTCTTCCTTTCTCTCACTTTCAGGATTAGAAAAAAATGGTATAGAAATTAATATAAGAAATATCACAAAATAAATACACCATATATATTTCCATAAAGATGTAGATAAGTATAGTTAAACAAAAAGATCAAATCCCCATCAAAAAATTTCAATCCATCACTAAGGGTTTGTCTTCTGAGAGGATTTTATTTTATCTAAAGGATCTAAAAGTGGAGGAGAAGGTTTCGGAGTGGCAGAGGATTGAGGTGGTCCGAAGATAACACCAGGAAGTACATTAGTTGTAGGTACGTTTGCTACAAGGCAATGCCTTCTTTCTGAGAACTCACAACTTGGAGTTTGCTTGGTAATGTACTGCCAAATCTGGAAAAGATCTTGAGAGAATGTCATTAGAGTAGGAGGCCGAGAGGTAGTACCAATGGAAGCTACATAAGGGACCACAATGGCTTCAACCTGGACATGCATATATGTCTTAAGGAGATTGATGAAATCCTTAATGATTTCACCACTATATTGGATATCTTTTTCGAAGTCATCCTTATTCTCAATGAATTTATTTAGTGAAGGGGTAAACTATTTCAATTGAGTAATTTCATTCTTGAAGGCTTCTGTGACAAGAGGTATTATGAGATTTTATGCTAAAACCATGGTGCGATTTATCTATTCATGCTTGGTATAGGTCTTGGTAAGGTACTTATCCACCCTTCCTAAAATATCTTTCTAGGAAGTAGAGGCTTCCTTGGTGCACTGCCTAACCCTATTGTATAAAAGTTCTATATTTTGATGCCCCTTTTCAAGAGTTTCTTTGTCTAAAACACTCTAATGATGTTGGTGTTCTACTCCAATCACAGCTTTGAGAGTCTCTAAATCAGCAACAGCACATTTCCCACATCTAGAGCTGGATGGGATTGTTAACATTTTTCATGATCCTATTTTAACTTCATCAGATCCACACTGAGTAGATGTGTCACCAAGTTCCGAAGAACTTCTAGAGAACCACTGAAGGATGTATTGAAGTTATAAGTTATATAATTTTACTCATCACTAATCATTCATAATACCTCTCTCAGAAATGTATTGTGACTAATAATGGTTTCTGATGTAGTAATGAGATTCATTTGAATCTCATGAATAACTATTCTTTCAACCTTCACTACATCAGCATCTGAAATACATATTTAAGTGGAGACTTTACTTCTGGATCCAATGGAGACTTTCGCTGACTCGCATAAATCATTTTTGAATTGTTCCAAATCCTCTTTAGTGACATAGTCACTGGGCATAGTGGTTACTAATGGCACTACTGCTACTGTAGGTGCAACCGGTGAAACATGTGCTACATGTTCTAGTTCATCTTGGACTTGTGAAACTGGAGGATGAGGCACCCTCTCCAAATCTGATTCCAAAATCATTGCAAATAGAATGTATCATAGATCATTAATCCACTCTCTAGTATAGGTCCAATCCCTAGGACCAAAAGTATCAATCCTGATCATTCTTCCATGAAGATTAGGAACAAAATTATCTTCAACAATTTCTTCATTGAGTCCTCCTGCCATAATAGCATTTCATGGTACAGGAACCAGCTGAACTTCAGGATCAACAAGATCTATAGCCACTTGAATTTCACCAAGATCTTCCTCAATTTGGGGAACTTGATCCACAGCTTCTTCCTTAGGGCCACCAGAAATAACTTCATTCCATTCATGAATGATTTCTTGATTTTAATTATTAGAATGGAGTGATATGTCCTTATCTTCAGCATCTCTATGATCAATAGTCTCTTGTTCAAAATGATCAACACCATCACTATATCCTTGTACAGATTCCTTACTAGATCTATCAACTACATGTTTTCCCATTTTCATAGAATCACTTACAAGCTCATCATTCCTCCTTTATCCTTTTCATCATCATCATCATAATTATCAATAGACTCCTTGTCTGATTTACTTACAAAACCTTCAACACTAGTAACCTCAGTCTCTTATTCATCCACTTCACCTAACATAGATTGTCATGAGGATAAGTACAAAGGTGGACTAGCATGTTCATAATACATGTCCTTGGGGATTTCAGCAATATCATAATCACTCCTGCATCAGAAGGAGATCCTTCTTCCCTTGGCACTTCAGTCTCTGCTTCCTCATTAGAATAAGCTGGTTCTGATCCTAGTTTTAGTCCAGGATCAACTTGATCCTTTGGACTTGTAGGATGTTCAAATAGATAAAATATTCACATAACCTTTCCAAATCACCTACCCAACATTTCTTCCAAGGATTCTTGAAGACCTTCACCCTTTCACAAATGTATTTTTGATGACCAAAACCACTACATGCACTTATCATATCATATCCATCTTCCACATAGACTAACCTTTTTAGCATGGCAGTTATCATCATTGGATAGTAAAAACATGTTTCCTTCTTTAATGGTATTATTAAAATAGAGACATGAACCATTATATAGCTACACAGCTTTACTATTATCCTTTGTTTCAATATATAAAGCAGGGATACATCCTAATACATCACAGTAGAGCAATCACCCTTTCTTGGGAAGATTTGATATTGAAAAAAAATAAACAATAATCTTACATCTCTTTAAAACACACTAGCAATAGTCCCCTAAGATAATACATTTATAGTTAGCTTCTTCATAGCATTTTCATAATAGAACAAATCAATGGAAGGTGGAATATTCCCCGGATATTCATCATAGACACCTTTATAAGGCATCTCTATGCACTCTACCCATTCTTTAGACTAAAAAGCTATTTCCTTTCCCTTTACAACTAATTTCATGCTTGCTGCCTTATCATCATCCAGATAAATATTCAAATATTTATAGAATGCATGCACTAAATGGGGAAAATAAGGTCTTTAATTGTTAAAAAACTAGCTCATCCACCCTTGAAATTTCAGTACTTTCAATAAAAATGACATTCTTGACAAAAGCCACTCAGCATACACTTATTTTTTATCAGTAACCACTCAGTTTTCTATGCTTGGTTTTGTAGTCCCACTGGACTCACCTTTCTAACACTTAGTAGAAAGTGATTTTCTTGGATCTTCCATAGCACACTTGGTCCTTTCCATGTCGAGGTTTTGGATTCCCAAAGAGTTGAGGATGAGGGTCGAGAGGTCGAGTGACAATGGGTAGAAGGCTTTAAGGCAATGGGAAGGTAAATGATCAGGATTGATTGAACATAAAATATCAGTTAGGGATTTTAAATCGTAATGCATAATATTTAAACCTGGGAAATAGTGTACAAAATAACGTCATTTTATTTAAAAGAGATAGAATTAAAAAAAAGTCCTTTTAAAATAAATCTTTGTTAATGAATTGCTTTTAGGAGATTAGTTTTAGGAGAATGATTTCAGGATATCCGTTTTAGATGATCTGTTTCAAGAATCAGTTTCAAGGATCGGTTTGACAAAATCAGTTTCAAGGATCAGTTTCAGAAGATTGGTTTCAAGGATCAGTTTGACAAGATTAGTTTCAAGTATTTGGTTGAAAAGATCGGTTTCAAGGATTGATTTGAATAGATCATTTTCAAGGATCAGTTTGACATGATTGGATTCAAGGATCATTTTGACAAGATTTGTTTCAAGGTTCAGTTTGACAAGATCGGTTTCATGGATCAGTTTGAAAAGATCAGTGTCCAATATCGGTTAAAAAAGATCAATTTCAAGTATCGGTTTGACAAGATTGGTTTCAAGGACATTAGATATTTATCATACCAATTTCATGCCTGATGTAGTTCATTCTCTCAGAGTCTAAGGGTTTAGTGAGTATATATTCAAGGTGATGCTCAATCCCAATAATCACAAGAGTTATATCACCTTTTTGATAATGATCTCTCAAAAATTGATCTCTTAGATCAATATGATTTGTTCTACAATGAGAAATTGGATTCATATAAATTTTAATATAACTTGTGTTGTTAGAGCTTATGGGGATATGTCTGAATTGAAATCCATAGTCTAATAAGGCATTTCTCATCCACAAATTTTTTGCCCAACAACTTCTAACAACAATGTATTCAACTTCAGTAGTTGATAATGCAACTAAATTTTGAATTTTACTACACCAGGATATTAGGGACTTTCCCAAAAAGCGACATGATCTAGAGATTCTCTTTTAATATTACATGCATCCACTAAATTCAGCATATGAATAGCTAACTAAATCAAAATGTTTCCCTTTAAGATAAAATAGTCCTAAGTTAGTTGTATATTTTAGGTATTTGAAAATTATTTTAAAAGCATATAAATGTGAATCTGTAGGATTTTTCTAAAATATGGCACACATAAACAAACTAAACAGAATATCTTGCCTACTAGCAGTTAAGTACAGAAAACTCCCTATCATTCCTCTTTAAGCTGTCTGATCAACTGATTTTCTATTTTCCTCACGATTTATCTTACCTGTAATACTCATAGGGGTTTCAATACTCTTAATGATATCAAGGAAATATATTTTCAAGAGATAATTATTGTACATACATTGATTTAAAATAAATCCTTCTTTATTTAGAAATATTTGAAATCCAATAAAATATTTTAGTTCTCCCATTAAACCCCTTAATATCATTTCAATCTCACATTGCATTATGTTTGAAAAATCATTACCTAAATAATTTTTGGAATATCTAAAGATAATATCATCTACATATATTTTGGATATTAAAACTTCATTTGAAATTTTTTTTATAAATAATGTTGGATCTGTGATTCCTTTTGTAAAGCCTTTATAAATTAGAATGTTACTCAACCTTTCGTATCAAGCCCTTAGATATTGTTCCAAACTATATAAATCATAAGATAATTTGAACACATGATTTTCAAAAAGAGGTTTTGAAAAAACCAGTGGTTGTTTAAAAAAAATCCTCAATTATATAACCATTTAAGAATACTCATATGATATCCATTTGATAAAGTGTAAAATCCAAGCGTGTTGAATAGGCAAGTATGATCGTAATTGCATCACGCCTAGCAACTTGTGAAAAGGTCTCTTCATAATCAATTACCTCTCCTTGATTATATCCATGTTCAACTAGTCTTTCTTTATTTCAAATTATTTTTCCATCTTCATCTAATTAATTTCAAAACAACCATTTAGTTCCTACAGTCAAAATATCCTTTGGTATATTTACAAGTTTCCAAAAAATATTTCCTTCAAACCAATTAAGTTATTCTTTCATGTCCATTGCCCAAAATTTTTCATTGATTGCTTCATTGATATTTTTAGGTTCAAGATGTGATAAGAAAGCTTGATGTTCTACATGGTTTCTCAATGAAGTGATCGTTTGTGTTCCTCTATCTAAATCTCCAACAGTAGCATCTAAGGGGTGATACTTAAGGGTCCTGGTTGGTCTAGAGAAGGTAGGAAGTGATAATTCAGAATGGTCAGGTTGATTAGGTTCACTTTGGTTTGGATCTAGAGAATTTATAGATCGAGATATTTTCAAATATTTTTTTTGTATGATGATTTGAGGTTTTGTCATTAATGTCCATATTTGACATATACTCTTCAATATTTCCTTGTGAGGTCTTGAGCTCATGTGGATCTGATTCATCAAACTTGATGTGTACTGATTCTTCCACACATTTGGTTTTCATATTAAATACTCTATAGGCTTTTCTTGATGTAGAATATCCAAGAAATATTCCGTCATCTCTTTTGAATGCAAATTTATCTAAATTATCATTAGTGTTAAGAATATAAAATTTACATCAAAACACTTTAAAATAACCTACATTGGTATTCCTACTATTCCAAAACTTTTAAAGAGTTTTATTAAGGATGGGTCTGATTGAGACTCTGTTTATTATGTAACAAGATATATTAACAGCTTCAACCCAGAAATAAATTAGAATATCATATTCATTATGAACAGTCCTAGAAATTTCCTTAAGGTTATATTACTTCTTTCTAACACACCATTATATTGAGGTGTCCTAGGAGTAGAAAAATTATGATTATAGCCAATTTGTGAGAAAAAGGCTTCAAAATATTGATTCACAAACTCACAGCCATGATCAGTTTTACAGGATTTAATCTTAAAACCACTAAGATTTTCTATAGACCTAAAATACATTGTAAAATGTGAACAAGATTCACTTTTATGAGATAAGAAAAAGGACTAGATGTACCTAGAGAAATCATATACAAGAACGTAAATATATTACTTCCCATTGAGACTTGAAACTCTAGTTGGTCCAAAAATGTCAATGTGAACCAACTCGAGAGGATGATAATTACTTGATTCTTTCTTCGGATTGAATGAGATTTTATGTGGCTTTCCTTTCTGACAAGGATTACAGACCTTATATTCTGTAAAATCTAATTTGGGTAAGTCTCTAACTAAACCTTTTCTAGTTATCATTATAAGAGGGTTTATGTTGAAATGTCCTAGTCTTCTATGCAAGAGCCAAGACTCTTTTTGAAAGGAATTTAGACAAGAGTCATTTTGTGAAGCTAGTGTGTCTATATTTATAGCATATACATTATCATTTCCAATAGAAGTTAATACTAAATTATTCTTGGCATCAAAAACATTGTATGCATCATTTTTAAATTTAACATTATGTCTATCATCACACAATTGAGATATGATGAGCAGGTTATATTTTATTCCATCAACAAACAATACTTTTAAAATTGAAATAGAATTAGGGTAACCAATCTGGCCTATGCTGATGATTTATCCTTAACCATTGTCACCAATTGTGTCATGTCCTCCATAAATCCTGATAAGACTTTTAAAGCATAAAAAATCACTTTTCAAATGTCCTGATCACCCACATTACATGTACCAAAGCTTTTTATAGGAGCTCCTTAGGCAGATAACCTATAAAACAATTTAACCATGAAATGAATTTGGTACCTGTATTTGTTTGGGACCATATACATTACTAAGATAAGATTTAGTTACCCACAATTGTCGAATGGGATTCCTATATGATGAATATAGAGTGTTTGAAAAATAAACTATGTTTTTTCCTGAAGAATTAGATACCGTAAAAGAATTTGTGGAACTTGAACTTGCTGTAAAATTATGGTTTTTGAAAAACGTAGCATATTTTTCATAATTGGTTACAAATCGAGATTTGGATAAATTTATTTATCCTGGTTGATATCTTGTCACAGAAGTATACTTAGGAGCTATTTTTTTACCAATATTTTAAATAAGAATATTTTTTCTATTATTAAACTTTTCTAAGTCTTTCTTTAATTTATCAATAGTCATTTTTAACACGTTGATTTCCTTGAGAAGTTGAGAATTTTTCTCTTTTCTAGTTGTAAGTTCAATGTTAATAGTCACTAGAGGAGCATGTTGTTTCTTCAACGATTTATACTTATCTTTCAACTCATTACATTTTTCATTTTACAAGTTGAAATATTTGAACAATTCGTCATTTTTTATATTCTCAGACCCACTTTCAAAATAATAATAATTTTGTACAAGAGAGTCTAATGTTACCTCAGTTGTGTTTCTCATAAAACAAATATTAGCTATATCATCTTTCTTAATTTTAAAAGAGACAAATTCACTTGAGATGTTCTCGGAGGAATTCCAGGTGGCCTTCATTTCTTTTCTTAAACTATATATCCTTATTTTCTTAGATTTTCTTATATTTCATTTGTGGACAGTCAACCTTGACATGTGCATTCATTTTAAATTCGTAGAAAATTATCTCTTTTGATTTACCATTTATCTTCCAATCCTTTTTCCAATTTCCTTTATTATCATACATCCCTTTGTAATTAGGATTTATGAAAAAAATACTTTTTTCTTTAGAATTTCATGAATCGTCTAGCCCACTAGGCCATTTTTTCATCACTGTCTGAAGCTACTTCAGCACTGCTTGAGCTTCCAATCGTAGCATGAACTTTCTCCTTGTCTTTACTTTTAGAAGAAGGTGTTGTGAAAGAAATAGATTTTTATTTTGGTTCATCCGCCACTTGATTTACCTTTAATTATACTTTATACATCAATAATTTTCCTATCAATTCATTCACTATCATCTTATCAATATCACACGATTATCTAAAAGACATAGAGGTTCCACGCCATCATTCTGGTAAGCATCACAGAATTTTCATGATCCGCTCTTGGGTTGTTACTTCTCTTCCTAAAGAAATCATGGTATTCACAATTTTATTTAACATTAGATAAATATCATAAATTGACTCATCAGTCTTCATTTTGAAGTTTTCATATTTTATTGAATATTTATTTAATCCCATTTCATTAACATTAGATGTTCCTTCATGAAAAACATATAGGGTGTCCCAAATTTCATGTGATGTTTTACAAGTAGAGATACAGTTCAACTCTTCATATCCTACTGTACAGTACAATGAATCCATTGCATTACATTTATTATTATAGGAAGTGTTAGTAGATTCATCCCAAGTGTTTTTAGCCGTTTCATGAATTCTTTATTTACTTTCGATATCAGTCCAGATTTCAAATCCCATGCTTTTTAGATGTATTTTCATCTTATATTTCCCATGAGTATAATTTTTTCAATTAATGAAAGGTGTTTTATTTGTAGTAGTCCCTTATAATATATTTTCCATGATATGTTTTTCAACATAATTTCAAAGAGATAAAAATCTAGAAATAATACAAATTTTGAGATCATTAAAAAACATTATATTCATAGTTGATAGGATTTAAAAATTAACAAAAACATTAAATCCCACTAATACAAAATGTTGGTCAAAGAAGATGACTTAAGAGGGGTTTTAATGCGTATCTATATAATTTTTGGTTAAAAATGGTTCATTATAATAATATACCCCTATTAAAATAATATCCCCTATTAAAATAAAATAAATGTCTCTTTGTAGAGAATTTATATTTGTCCTGAAAATCCAATTAGTTCCTCTGAAGATTGATTAGTTCTCAGTTTTAACAATATAATGATTATTAAAACTTTTGAATCTAATCTACTGATTAAAAATAGATATGAACACATGTTAAACTAAATATCAATGTTCAGTTTATCTTAATGCAAGAAATACATAATGGATAAAAAATATTAGACAAATAGCACAGCTATTAAAACAGAGGTTCAGTCTCAAGCTGTGACTTAGTATATTCACTTGTTGATCACTTGCCTCCAAGATATTTATATTAATAAACATATGATCCACACCCTGGATCAGGGTTCACAATAGCACACAGGGCTGTCCAGGTCACACATAACCTCAACCATAGTTAATCATGGGAAAAACTAAGAAACAGGTCCCACATGATCTCTTCTATAGTTCTACATGGGATACAATAGTTGAAATGGATTGTGTATGAGGATAATTTAGTATCCTTCAATTAAGCTCAAGAGATAGTGTGTGAAACAAACTGATGCACTCACAGCTTGAAAAGTAAACAAAAGAACTCAATAGAGTTATATAGATAGAAATAGAGTTTAGAAATCATTGTGTGTTGTGCAGTAATTCTATGGACTC
The DNA here is from genome assembly GCA_963277665.1 of Viscum album. NCBI lineage: Eukaryota > Viridiplantae > Streptophyta > Magnoliopsida > Santalales > Viscaceae > Viscum > Viscum album. The sequence goes on from OY728161.1 coordinate 842,011,468, forward strand.
ACTGAATGTTGAAAAATGATATTTGAATCCTCCATTGAAATATGGCTTCAAAACAAAGTATCATAGTCTCTGTAATATAGCTTCTAGGTGTGTTGAGGTTCATCTCATTGATGGAAAGATATTCAGTGAGCTTCAGCAGGATAGATATTGTAATATTAAACTTCTTGTATACTTATGCTTTGAGTTCCTCTATTTGAAATATCTTGCATATTCTTACAACCATCATTTTTGTTTTTCTAGTGGGTCCACCGATTTTACATTGATCTTGTCATACTTTTATAATTCATGGTCTAGTATGTGTGAGGTTCTCTGCATGTGCATATACCCCTTACTATATATATACATTCCTACAAACAACACAAAATAATTTCGAAAAAATTAATTTGTATTAATATCACCCTTAGAAAAAATACTTAAATAAAAAAATGAAATGGTTATTTATGAATATCGTTGAGTCATTTTCATTGGCCGGTCTTCTTCAGTCTGTTATCATTGCTCTAGCATCTTTGGCAATGTTTCATCTTCGGTTTGTCATATTTGGTGTGTCATCTTTATAGTGTCATCTTCTGTGTGTCTGCTTCTGTGTGTCATATTCTGTGTGTCATATTAGGTGTGTCATCTTCGGTGTTTCATCTTCGGAGAGTCATAATTATTGTTTCATCTTCGATTTTTCTTTTTCAGTGTGTCATCTTTGGTGTGTCATCTTCAATGTGTCAACTTGGGTGTGTCATCATTGGTGTGTTGTACATCGGTGTGTTGAACATTGGTGTGGAAAACATCTTTGTGTCGAACATCGGTGTGGTGAACATCAGTGTGCGAAAATTGGTGAGGCCAACACCGGTGTGTCAAACATCGGTGTGCTGAACAATGGTGTGTCGAACATTGGTGTGTCAAACATCGATGTGTCCAACATCGGTGTTTCGAACATTGGTGTGTCGAACATCGGTGTGTCGAACGTGAAATCTAAAATTTCTATGAAGAGTCTGTGTTACAAAAAACATTACACGACTAGGTGACTTCCAAAAATGCACGTAAAAATACCCTTGTAAACATATGGAATTACAAATATAAGTTATTGTGTTATTAAACTGTATTTTTCTATATGATATAATTGATTTACATATAGATATTAAATGGATTGAATGAGTAGAATATGTAATTAGACACTATTTGTGATTATGAAAACTACCAAATCAATGAGTATCCAACAATTATCTAACTAAAATTATATCACTTTTAGTATTTTTAAAATCATTTTTTTTATTTTTCTATTAATTAAATAAATATTGTATTATAATTTCATAACCATATAATGAAATTATATAATTTATTAAAATTAGAAATAAAATTATATCATTATGATATGTTTATTAGGATAAAAATATATATTTAAATTCATTAAATAAGAATTATAGATCACATATATGTCATGAAAACTAATTTAATGTGATATTTTGTCTTTTTTTGGGTTTACATAATCATATTTATAAGCCACATGTTATATTACAAGAAAATAGATGTATAACCATACAAATAATAAATAACAATTAATTGTTAATAAAATGTATATAAATGACTTATTTAATCCAAATTATTATTTTTAGGATACAATGTTTGATTTTCTAATTCTATACAGGCTCTACATCATCACTAAAAATGATTTTTAAATTTATTAAGGAATGAATTAAAATATATATGCTTTCAATTATTTGTTAATGACATTTATATTATTTTAAATTATTTTTTATTTCACGATATGTCATACATTTTTATGTTATATTTATTTCTTTGTGATATCAAAAAATATATAATATTTTTGCAAAATTTTAATTTTTTAATATTCACTAATAACTAAACTTGTTTAGAAAATTGTAAAAAAATCATACTAGAATAAAATTTTCATTCTGAATCAAAAAATCTCTTTAATTTCCTAAATTAAAATTTTTATAATCCATCTATATTAATTTTAAAATTAGTATGAAAAATGTGATGAACAGTTATTTTTACAAAAATATAATTTTTCCTAAAAATGTATATTTATGTATAAAGAATATTTTATACCAAATTAAATGATAAAATTGTTTAAAAATTTAATAAATAATTTTTAATAATATTGGGTAAATAATTTTAATTGAAAACCATTTTAAAAATAAATTAACCATCACAATAGTTTAAAATAGTAGTTTTCATTAAAAATCATTATTTTTACTATTTACTCAAAAATCAATCATTTTGGAATAATTAGAAAATTTCAATATATGATAATATTGGTATGATTATTTTAAATATGATATTATAATTATCAAATATAACTTATATAAATTCAAATAATTAATTGTAATATTTTCTCACAAAAATAAATTAAAATCATTTATGAAGAATATGTATTTCTGATGCATAAAATAAATTTACAAAAAATGGGTACTTATTTCATAAGAATTAATATAAATATTTATTGAGTCGGTATTATATATTTATTTCAAAATTATTTTATTACTATGCATACCCACCATTTCAAGGTCTATGTTTTAATATTCCTATTTAAATAATAATATTTTCTGATTCGTTTATGCTCAATGTTGCATGTCGTATATTCTATAAAACATAGTGATCTTTTACAATCATGGGATGTTACATTATCCACCATTAAATAAATAACATCATTTTAATTTGATATTGGTTTTTTATCAGGGGTTTCATATTTTAAAATTACATTGTAGAAATACTACATCATAAAAAGGGTTAATAGAACATCCTCATAAAAATCAATAATGGGAAATGTGGATGTAACTAGAAAAATAGGTTTCTGAATAAGAGAAAATGAGTGGAAAGTAAAAAAATGAATTTTGAAGAAAAAATAACACCCATGTATTATTATATAGTGAGATAGAACATGGTAATGATAAATTATCCCTTCACAAAACCGTAAATCTACGACAGTTTAAAAGGACATTTATTTATAGGTAAGAAAAGTAATTAATTTTTTTTATTTCAATGTCTTTTCCCTAAATTTGAGGAAGTCATTTACTATTTAGATAAATTACTGAAGAAAATAAACTTACTTGATTTCATTCCATGTCATATGAATAATATCATCAATTGGCTATGATTTGTTCTATTTCCACAACAACTCTTACTTTAGTAAATGATTATTCATGATAAATTTTTCATGACTAAAGATTTTTTAAAGAATCAAAATATCAATAAACTAGTACAAAAACTATTTTTAATGTCACCTTCTTTCACTTCATTTTTTATAAACTATGTGAAAATCCATTTTCTCTGAATTTTTATGTCATTTATAGAAGAACTGAAAAGAAATTTTAATTATCCTATCTTTTTTTGACAACAGTTAATATATAATTAACATGAAAAATAAATTATCATGCATTTTTTACCTCATTTATTTAATAATAAATGTAAAAAATAATTATAAGAATGTATTTAATTTTCCAAGATTTGATTTGATTGGCCCTAGAGATCAAAAGGAGTTATGGATAAAAACTTATTTTCATCGGAAGTTAATCTTTTCTAAACGATGTCTTAGGAAAGGCCAACTTCGGATGGCCATAAATTTGGATACGTAACTCCATTTGAGCTTCGAGATCTGTAAAATTGAATATTGGGAAATGTGATACATGTTTGTAGACATTTTTCAAGTCGGTTATTAAAAAACGATGTGAAAAAGTCATAAAAAATTTATTTTCACATCGGTTATTATATAACTGACTTGAAAAATCATTGAAACTTATAAAATATTTTCACAATGGTTATCATAAAATCGATGTGAAAGATAAAATTAATATGCCACCAATGTAGAATTTCCATTTTTTACATCTCGTCATTATAATTTTAAATTACAAACTAATGTTTTTAATACCACATTTTTATTTTCAATCTCAATTATATGTTTTAATTATACACATATCATAATTTAATGATCATTTATTTCAAACATCATCGCTCCCCCAACTCGAATATTTTTATCTTCAACAGGAATCAACCATTTTTTCTTTTTAAGATCTCAAAAATGTATTTTTAATTATTTATCCATGATTTTTGTTTTTTTATAAATACTTATCTAAATTGATATACTATTTAACAATATTTTTTCAACTATTATCGTTCCACTGTCTTGACTCGTTTGATCTTCCACATAAATCCACTATTTCTTCATTCTGTGATCTTTGTAATGGTACTTGTAATTATGTTTCCATGATTTATATTTTTTATGAGACGTTTTATTAATTGATATAACTTTTAATTATTATTCTTTTAATATTGTTTTGAATAATTTTTTGTATCATGGTAAAATTACAAATCCTCATTCCAATTCAATAATTACATCAAATACGAATTTACAGTTGGCTCATTCAATATTTCCTCGAAAATAGTATATCAAATTATAATGGTCATAAGTTTTGAATCTTAAATATATTTCATCCCTACGACATATCAAATATAGGATTAGAAAAATATCTAGAAGATGATAAAAAAATTACATCATTTAGAGATGTTCATTCAAATTGGTTTTTTTAAAACCAAAGAAAACATTTTTATTGTTTGTTATTATATAATAAACATTAAAAATCACATTTTTAACATCTCTCACAAACACATTGATTCAAACCCGATGTTAAAAATATACATAAAAAGCTTTTTTATCGCAGTGATTAGTCATTCCAACGACCTCTAAAAATTTACTGATACCATAATGGCTCTTACATATTATCTGATATGATAATTCATACTTTAACCTTAAATATTAATATCCAAAGCTCAACATAATCCATTCCATCAGTAGTTAACCATAATAATCTTCCAAAATATTACCAACCATATTCAAAATCCAAAAAATTTATCAAAATTTTATCCCTAAACAACATAAATAGGTTTACAATGTCACATTCCAAACATGTGAATAAATTGGTCACAAATTCTATTAAAACATGGTAATAAAATAAATTACCATAAAAACTAAATGAAAAAATGCATTCTTTTAATAATTAACTCTCTCCTTATTCCGTAAATAAAATATTAAAAAATAAAATATTAAAAAATAAAAGGTAATTCATAAATAAAAAATTGATGTAAAATCCATCAAGAATTAATATTTCATAAAATCAATATCCTTTTTCAAAGTCACTAATATTGTACCAAAAAAACTCTTTATCCTTATTATCTCAATATAAGTGTCATATTTAGGGTTATCTTACTGAAATATTGTGTTTTCAATAAGATTAAATTTCTAAAAATCACTTCTCTTAGTAAGCCATGTATTTTATCATATGCTTAAAAATCCTTAATGAAGATGTATTGTAGTAAAATCCTTATATATCTAATGATTATTATTAGTAAAATAATTTACAAAATAATTCCTGAATACAAATTAGAAATAACATTAATCATTCCACTTCATTATTAAATCATTAACTATAATTCTTCATCTTTTTTATTAATTACTCTTTCTTTTTATATATCATTTAGAGTATCTTAAATATAAACTATATATCCATTACTTATATAACCATGCTTATCCTATTCCAAAGTTCCCAACTAGGAAATCAGTTTTCATTATTCCCATACATACCTCTTTTATGGAATTTAAATTTCAATGAAACCTTAGGTATACAATTATTCTAATCCAATACATTAACAAAAAAATTTCATTTTTATTCTCCTAATACTTGTTTTTTTCATTTCCATGCCCAAAAAACTTCTGGTTCCTATAATACATTCACTTCGATGTCTCTTCTTAATTCTCAACATATATGGAACTCAATCTTCATTCCTTCGTTGTCTCCACTACCCAAGCTCTCAGAAAACCTTATCCTTATCTTATTTGGTGAGTTTGAGAGTTGGTTAATGTACAAATTGTTAATCATATATCATGATAAAATATTTGGAGTAATCAAAATATACTTTAATCAAGTCATCTTCCATTTTTCTCTCAGAAAAAAAATTTCTATAACATTAAATTTTTACACATTTCCCCCTCGTTCATTCCATTTTATAAAAAGAAAAGTAAAACTGTAAGAATCAAAATATAACTATTCAAGTGATCTATAAAATAATCATTAAATATTATTCAATGAATGTCTACATAATTAAATATTCTTCTCAATATTGGAGCCATTAGGTTTAAACTGGGTTATCAATGGTCATTACCAACTTTTTGATGTTACCCTATATATAAAACTATCCTCGAAGATAGTCCTAGGATCATATTTCCTAATCTATGTTTTCCTAAATATATTTCCCAAGATTTCTTCAATACCACCTCGGATACCTACCATAAAAACCCTTACCCCAATAGCCCAGATATGGTGGTTAATTTATTTTATTATCATAATATACAAGTGATCACATCTCAAATGAATGAATAGTTCATCAGTCAAAGTAAACTGGAAAAATAAATCCATTTCAAATAATTTTTAAAACATGAAATAAAACTAATTATTTTCGTTTAGATCATTTTTATTCCATCTATAATGTACCTATATATCAATGAAGAAGCATTTAACAGAATATTGGTGATAAGAAACATATGAATGGGGTACGATCTAATGTGAAGAAAGGGTATGCATACAGTGGAATAAATCATTAATAAATGAAGAATAATCAGTATGAAAAGGTAAAATAACTGAAGGACATTACATTTAATTAATAACTTGATAAAAATATGGATGATATATATAATGATCAAATAATTTGATATAAGTAATGTCATGTTATTTATTCATACCTAGGGATATTATTACTAATTGAAAAATCATAAGGAACATCAATAAATGAATTCATAGTGATGGAAAATATAATGACAGATATCTAAAACATATCATCAAGGCCTCAAAGAATACATCAGAAAGTATCTTCAAATCCTTGTTCTATGACATCTTTATAAATGGGTAAATCCTAGACCAAAAACCAAAATATTTTTTTTCATGGTACTTTAGGATGAATAGAGGGGATACAATGGGACCTACGCAATACATAATAACTCTAAATCATTACTTATATAAATAAATATTACACTGAATCAACATGCCTTAACAAAATCAATTACTATTAGTATTTTATGATCTTTTCATACTAAATATCAATACTTTCCATTGTCAACCATACCATAAACCATTTAATGAAATAAGATGAATGTTATAATTATATTATCTACTAAACATAAAATTTAAAAATTTAATTGATATAAATGAATGTACTTTAAATATGTTACTAGAATATTTCACGAGGAGAATACCCTTTTTTAATTTGAATATAATTTTCAAAATATTAAATAATGAGCATGTAATAAGGAATTAATTTTATTTGAAATGAAACTTTTGATAATTTTAATGGTTGACTCAAATCCGTTAGGTATCATGAAATTGAGAATTTATATTCATGAAGTATAAGTTAAAAATCATTCCTTTAAAACCTTAATAATAAAAAAGAAAAAAATTCATTGTTCAGAAAAAGACATGATGGTTCCCTTAAATTTTATTTAAAAAATTATGAAAAGTGTAAAATGAATTTAAAAATCATTTATTAATAATAAAATCAATTTTTTAAACTTATTTATAAAATATAGACATGTGTAGAAATATTCCTCCATTAAGACATAAAAAGTAACAGTTCCGAATATTGATATATATTTTGAAATAAACCCTTATCACATGGGTTTATTTTGAATCATCTGTACCATGAAAGAAATAAAATCCAATAAAACATTAAATATTATGAGTGCACAAATATTCATTATATAATATATAAAATTTGATGTATATATAAGAAACAAATGAAATAAGTAAAGAATATGGCATATGTCTCACAGAAGTAGAAGTTAGATATGAAACCCTTATAAAGGTCCCATCATTTAGGAGGGAGTTAATAAAAGTAATTTTTATGTGTAAAAAATGTATAAAAAAATTAAATTTTAAATGTATAATAAATCTATTAAATGAAATTTTATTCATAATATCAGTATAATACTATCAATAAAGTGGAATTGTAAACCGCTGAATGGAAGTTGTGTTATGAAACTAGTAACCTCGCGTTCGACTTGACTTGTAAGTTCTTCATACCTAATGTATAATAAATTTATATTTATTATAATTAAATAAAAAATAATATAATTTCATATATTATCCATTTATAACATTTTATTACCCATATGTTAACAATTGTTTTACTATTATCATTATTTCAAATGTTAAATACTTTGTTTTTTATATATTTTATGATTTGGTAGTTCTATTTATTATACCTTTATTATGGTTCAATTAATTCCAAAATATTATTCAGGGTATAAATATCATAAATATTAAATATATAGATAAATATAGTCATACATAAAATAATAATATTGAAAAATTAATTACATCGTTCATGGAGATGGTAGACAATATATTCTAATTAACATTGTTTTCATTTTTCATTGTATTTAGTGAAATAATGTTAAAAAATAATTAACCATTCAAGAATAATTATTGTTTAATAAATATCATATATATTAATTAGTTCCATATATATAACCACCTATTTAAATTGATGATGAAATATTAATTACAAATCCACATAGATATGTTTTGTTGTATGTACGCACGGGTTATGTTTTCACTTTTTCAAAGATGGAAACATAATGGAATAATGTTTTAATATAAAAATAATTATTTATTAATAAATGTTTTATTCTAGATTTATTATTTAATTAATGTTACAACACATGAAGATGATGTATAACAGTAAATTAACTAGAAAGAGTCATTAATGATGATTATCTCATCTTTGGTGGAATTCATTTAGATTGCTTCTTAAGGTAACAATATTTTTTATTTTTTAGTGCCCATAAACCCAATAAATTTTATAAGTATTTTGTGAAAAATAATGTTCAAGATATTGTTGAGTTAAATCCCTTAAGGTGGTGTAACTATCTGAAGAAAGGAGTCCCCTTTTATAATTGAGGGTATGGGAATTCTTTAAATTTATTAGAGGTTTAAAATATAATATGACTATTCTAGAAGAAAATACATAAAAATTGTCACAAATTAGATCCTATGGTATTATATGACTTAAATATCCACAAAAAAGAAAATTCTTTATGATTTATCTCATATTGTAAGACATATCGTTTGGTTTAACACCTTAATTAACATATTTTGTCATTAACTGTGGTAACATGTTTTTACAATTAAAGGATTATAATATTACATTTAAGTTAATTAATTGATCATACATGTAAAAAGTAGAACATTTTAGGCCATATAAAACAAATTTCATCTTTAATATTTTTTTATAATTTATAGATAATTTAGGCAATATTATTTTGTTAATAATTCATTTTTTCAATTTTAACAATATTCATTTACATTGACATCAAGTACATCAATAAAAACAATGATTTATAATATAATAATTCAAAATAATTCTAAAATGTCACATATATATTTTAAATTTGTGGGTAAAATTATCTATGTCAAATTTTATAACATTGAATATTTTTAAAATCATTTATTTTATTTTTCTAATATTTATAATTATAATATATTAGTGTCGTAGTAGAATATATGGTATTCATATAATGTATAATATTTTAATAAATTTATATCATTAATATAATAATATTATTAAAAATAATACATATATATTCATTAAATATATAAATTAACCAATATATATTTCATGGAAACTTATCTAATGTTCTTATTTGACACTCTCGGCCTTTCAATGACATCTCACATAAATTGGATAAAACATTTGTTATATAATTGTAAAAAATTAATATGAACATAAAAATAGTCCATAATACTTAATATTTTCTAAAAAATCAATAAATAACTCATCCCATCCCAATTTATTTTAAGATGCCAAATTTGAAATTTCTTGTGCTTCTAAGGATTTTCTTTAGGAATGAAAATTATTTACTTATTTTTTATGGAATAAATTATAATCTTTATGTTTTCAGTTATTTGTGAATAATATTTATATTATTTTATCATACATTATTCATTAAATAAGATTCATAAATTTTAATATTATTTTTATGTCTATGAAATATCAGAAAATATATCATATTTCATAAAATCAATATTATTTTATTTACTAAAAAATAAACTTCTTCTGAAAAATGCAAAAAATAATAATTGGATAAAATTTTTGTGATTAATATTAAAATAATTTCCATTTAATAAAATAAAATTCCTATATGGGATTAAATTTATTTTTAAATTACTGTGGAAAATGATTTGAAAATCAATTTTTTAAAAAAATATAGTTTTTATTAAAAATTTCTATTTATGCATAAAATTTTCTTGATACCAAAATAAATTAAAAAAAATTATTCCAATAAGCCTAATTTAATTATTAATAATATTATATAACTAATTTCACTTTTTAACAATTTTAAAACAAATTGAACATAACAAATGGTTGAGAATAAATACAATTGTTGATCAAAATCAGTATTTTTCCCTATTCACTGAAAAATGATCTTTTCAAAAAGAATGAAATGTTATCCTTAACATAATTTTTTTATTATGGTATTAAAATTTATATTATTTTTATAAAATATTAATTATATAAATTATAGTAATTAACTATAACTTTTTTTCACAAAAATAAATATTAATCATTTTGAAAAAGACAAATTTATGAAGAATTAAATTCATTTACTAAAAATTAACAACATTTTTAATAAAGATAAATAAATTTATTTTTATAGAGTAGTTACATTATATATATTTAATAATTTTCTTGATATTATTCATTCATGCTAATTTAACTATTAGGCTATAAAGGGCATTTAAATAATAATATTTCAAGATTTATTTAAACTCAGTGTTGGGTGTTACAATCTAGGTGATCATTGGTCATTTGATGTTAGATAATTTCAGAGAAATTATGAATTAATATGTAGTGGATTCCCTATTGAGGTATCATTTGGAGAATATTGGGAGGCTACATGGGGTTTTTGGGATAACCATCATTGATTTTTCTCCTCATAATACCCCCAAGGTATAGAAGGGTATCAAATATTCTTTTGGCTCTCAGATGCATCCCAAAAACAATTATCATATATATATATATATGAAAATTTATACACAAACAACTATATAGGTTATGGATTAATTTTTCTACACATGTTTTCTATATTTTGGGGTTTTTGAGTGATGAACCTTCAACTATAAGAGTTTTCCTAAAATAATACCTATCACTCAAAAATTGGTACAGATCTATACAATAAGTTGTATAGATCTATATGAAACACCTAAGGTTTTTTATTAGATTTGATAAAAATATTTTATAGATAGTGCATTTTGAAACCAAATAAAATGATTGTATCCATGGTGGTTTTTGTTGGGTTGTTAGGAATCAGTCACGTAGTTCAAGTGCTTTGATGTGAAGAATATACTTTAAGTGAATATTATTTTTCCTGGGATTATGATGGATATCGTAAGAATTAGAGGTCATGATTAAATAACAATAGGTTAGTGATGTGTATTATATATATTCTATAACAGTTTTCAACCAAATTTATGAAGGTTACAACAACTATACTTGGGTAAAACGTAAGTTCTATATTATTTGTATAGGTAACAAAATAGTTCTGTACACTTGGTGAAGGAAACCAAATCGTCGAAATACTATAAAAAGAAATTTCAATTTCTATGAAAAAGTATTTTCTAAATATGATGATGTTATGTATGGGTAAATATAGGAGTAAACCACTTGATTAAGGGAATATTTTGAGATATTTAAGGGAAGATCCTGAGTAGACCTCTTGTGTAATGGGTTGTGATGTAAAACGGATCAATATCAGGGTAATTCATTTACATTGAAAAATTATAATGGAAATGGGAGTCATTTAAGGTTATATTAAAGATTACACCTTCTACATAAATTCAATAGTGTAGATCAAGTTCCATATAAGTGTAGAGCCTAATGCGTCTCAGGTAAGGCTAGAGCCTACTATACATTGGGCTAATATTTATTGAAGCATGTGTAATGGTTAAAAAGACATTAAAATGAGGTAATAATTAACCTTCAATCAAATTTTTTTCACAACGCCATTGGCTAGGTCATAATGATCAGGAAATGCTCATGAAGATGTAACAATGTGCAAATACAAAGAAGTCTGATCATTGTATGAGATATAAAATACTCATACATTTCAATATAATAAATCTATTTATGAATAACATGAGAATCCCAAACCATTCTTCCAAAACATAGGTATCCAAAATGTATGTATACTAGTTCATATACATTTAATAACTCATATTTGTTGTAATTAGGATCTTACACCATTGAATTAATTGAAATATTATAGTGGTCATGAGTGATTTCTGGAAAATATTGAGGGAGAATTAAAACTTTTCATAAAATCATATACACATGCATTTATCCATAAATAGAGGATCAAATAAAATTATATAGGATTAATTTTTATTTAATGGAATTCCCAATTAAATTAATTATTGGATCAATATTGCAATGAATAGAAAAATTAGTGTCCCTTATAATTAATAGGTATAGATATAAGTAGGGAAGTGAGAATATAATGGAATATTTAAAATTGTGATTATTTTTAAAACCCTATGTAGCCCACTTCATAGGTTATTTATCACTTTTGACAATTCTAGGACCTATAGTTGGTGTTAAAGAAATATTTATCTTTTATTGGTTTGGTTTTTATATTGAAATGGTCTGATTGGTTTTCAATTTGTAGGTTTAGACTACTCTCATATCATTGGTTTCCATGGAAAAAGATATAAATTGAAAAAATTATTATAGGTCGGGATGAATTACAAATTAAGGAAAAATATTTGGTAAGACTGAAATCATATGGATGTAATCCAAAAACCATGAAAAGGAAGGTATGTGTGATTCATATTTTTAGTCTATTTATATGTCTATTTACTAATTCTGTAGGAAGGATTCATGAGGCTGATATGCAAAATTAATTTAAGTCTAATGATTATATGAAAATCACAAGGAGTCAAAAGTTTTAGTTTTCGACTTATCATAGGATATATATAATAAATTAAAATAGGATAATATAAATAGTAAATAATAAAATGAATCTCACGATATCTAGATCCAACTATTAAAAATGTGGTTGATAAATTAAAATGCCAAAATAAAAGACTTATTAAAGAATAAATGGACTTGGGAGAACATAAAATTCCATATAAGATGAATAACAAGATTTAACTTTGAAAAAATAAATTTTTTAATTAGGTTAAAAAATACCTTTCAATAAATAAATTTCATAAATTGAAGTTGAAAAAAGAAGAGTTTATTGCATACCTATCAGAATTTTTTGAGGGGAACCAATTGCTGCAATATGAGATGGTATATCTTAAATATTGTTTTCTAAATTGAATTATAAACTATAGTAGAAGACTGATATTATTGAAAATCAAAGTTATTAATTATACATTGTGATATGTTGTGTAAATATACTTAATTAATTTATATATTATCACCTTTAAAAAAATTATAAGGATCTAAAAACATGAAGAGGAATTATAAGTAGTTAAGAAAAATGATTTACAATAAAAATTCAAGGATAATCCTAAACACACATGTGATTTACATTTTTTGTTTGATTACTATTCAATGGGAGATGATTATTTAAATTAAAAGTATTCTATAATTGTGGAGAAGGATAAAAATATTATTTTATCCAAAATTCGCTATTCTATTAAAAAAATATAGCATTGGATTTAATGATAACCCTTCAAAGTAGTAGAAGAAGAGAACCCTGGATAATCCAAAGAAAAGGGAAAATATGGTAGATTATATAAATAATATTAATATATTCCAAAATTTGGTATTGGTTCTATAATAATCCTCGCAAGAAGGTATAAAAACATGTTCTACTTTTCAGGATTCTTGGAAACAAATCTAGATTCTATTCATAAGAACCAATGTTTAAGATGAATCTAGTAGAAATGTTGAGAAACATGTTCATAAAGCACAATAGATAATGAGTGACACAATTTCATAAAAATTATTATGCTAACCATTCATTAAGTTGATATTTTAGAGTAAATTTAGTAGAATTAAAGGAATTTATTAGCTTTCACTCAATGATAAATATGGTCCATTGAGAAAAATATTTCAAGTGTTGCCTAAATAATGTCTCCATGACAAATGTAGCATCAAAAAGAGATATAAATATATAGAATAGTGTATAATTTCTTGGAAATTCATGAATGAGAACTAAATGAAATTAATGAATTGACATGTTTATGATATGAAATATGTGTATGAAATAAAGGTATATGCCGTAATATCAAATAATATTTTTCCGAAAATATTGTTTGAGAAATATGTAATAATCTAAAAATGTCCATGAAGAACATGAAGGTAAAACTGTAAAATAAGGACCAGGTTGTGTTTTAGGTTATGAATAGGAGAACAAACATAAATAAGTGGAAAAGAAATTGGATTCCATAAATCTGATTTAGATCAGAAAATGGACCCAAAGATGAAAGACAATGTGTAAACATTAGTATATAGTAACTCACTAACTGCCTCAAATAGAGGAATATTGATGTTACCCACTCCATATAAGATTTAAATGTTTATAACATGTTTATAGAGGTGTATAACTTAGGAAGAGACATAGTTCATTGGGTATGTGTGATAAAAAATTATAAATTTATAAGATGAATCACGATATGATTTAAGGATGGAAATTACTAATAGTGTGTGATATTTCTTGTGTTACAGGTCCAATTTGTTATTAGTATTGAAACTACATTTAAGGTTATTCGTTTTCTTCTGAAATTGATTTTGAAATTATGAATTTAAGTTTAATATAGTTATATAAGACATATATTAAGAAGTAATCTTTATAATGATTGATGTACCTTGAATCAAATGAAACTAGGAAAAGAAATTATTGGAATCATACTACTAGAATAGAAGTAAATATTTAAGGAATAAAGTATCCACTTTACTGAATATCATGACTATTTATTCACATATGAACAATTGGTATTGGATGATATAGTTTTTTAGGATACCAAAAGATACTCTCCATGATGTTTTTCTCAAAAATTGATATCCTTAAGATGAAATATATCTCAATAATTGGATTCATATAGTGATTCTAAAAATAATTTGAAGCTGGAGATTGATTTCTAAAGGTTATCCAAAATCATTCATTATCGAAAAGTCTGATGAGAATATGGTTTCACTGGGAGTCATTTAGAGTTATTAATTTACTATTTACAAATAGTATCAATTAATGCTAATTGAGACATGTCACACAGCGTTTGTTATTTATAATTTATATTCAAATTTTATTTTATATGTTGGTTTTAGATCATAGGAACTATTGAGAAATGGATTAGTGAAGCTGATACGGTATATTTGGTATTATTTAGTGACATAGATATTCTTGTGGGTGTTATATTAAAATTCATGTTTCTTATAACAAGCCTTGGTTTCGTAGGATTATAATATTTCTTCACCCCACAAATAATAAATGGTTATTTTAGTCACTAGATTTATGTGATTTAATTTATCATATTATAAAGAAATATATTTCTAGTATTTCATGAAGTTGGTTTCTAGAATAGGATAGTCCAACTTGAAAATTTAAAATTAGTTGTCAAATATTTGAAACAATAAACTGATCTATCCATATAAAATTCAGAAATAAAATGGAAGAATAATATTATAGAGAATTTTCTCTCACATACCATTGAAAAAGAGGGATAAAAATTATGTTAGTTTTGAAGTGACCCCTTTTTTATTAGAAAAGTGGATAAGTAGTCTAAGAATACCTTTCATGAAATTTTAGTACAAGTAGGTATAAATTTTGAAGATTTCTCTCATGAAGATGATATTGGATATATAATGGCCATTTAAATTTCATTTATTATTCTAAGGAGAGAAAATCTATAAATCTATATGTATCGCTAGAGTTATATTTAAGAGGATATTGTCAAAAAATCCAATGTGTGGGATTATTTAACCCTTATGAGTTTTTTTCTGATTTTTTGAAACAATGTGATGAATATCATATTTGGTAATATTATAAAAAGATTTAATTAATGTTCATTATTATAGGATTGTATTGAATACATCATGTAGTTTAGGATTTTTTTTAAGTGAAGAATTTAGTTTAAGTTCATGCTATGATTCATGGGATTATAAAGGTGATATTAATCCTTATATGTCATGTATGAATATGAATAACTGTTTGAGATGATTTATAATGGATGAAACCATTTTATACAATTTTTTACAAGGTAATAATAACTTTTTATAGGTAAAATATATGTTTTAAGGTTTTGTATGGGTAATATAAGAGTTCTGTATTTTTAATAATGTTATCATTCTCTATACTATGATGTGGAAAAGTAAATTAATTACTACATAAAGGTGGATGAAAAATTAGAAGCTCTATATGAGAAAATACATGAGTATACCTCTTGAGTATGGGTGGATATTGAGATACTCAATGGTGGATGTTGAGAAGACAACATATGTAAAGGTAACTGGATAAAATGGATCTTCCTATGGACAGTACATTTAATCTGGATTAAGGTAATGGAATAAGGGAGTTATGTATGTATAAATTAATGTTTCCACCCTTTATGTAAATGTAATCTTAAAGATCAACTATCGTGTAAGGGTATATCATAAAACATCTCATAATAGTAGAACCCACTTCTCCTAGAGTAGAGGGTGAGCCTAGTGTACATAAAGGTAGTAAAAATATTTTAATGAATTTTTCATTAGTCATTAACTAAATATTTGTATATAATTCCACAAGTTATTCAACAGTGATTGGAAAATTCTCATGAATATGTGACCATGACATAAAAATGAGAATCAAATTCACCATACGAGCTATGAAATACAGGTATACACCATTTTTATTAGTCGACATGAAAATCACATCATACGGAATATCAAATCTTTCTAATAATAGTTATCTACACCCTAGTGTTTTTATTACACTTATTTTCTTTTACACCGAGTAATTTAGATTTTTTTTAACAAGGAAAATTCACTATGGTATTAATTGCTCTTTCACAGTGGTCATGTGTGATCAAAGGAGTAGATTAAATAAGACATAAAAATTATAGTAAATGAATTGACACATGTTTTTATTCATAAATTGAGGGTCAACCTATATTATTATGGTTTAATTAATATGGTTTATAAATAATTAAGTGGTGTAGTTCATGAAGAATACCATGATTATCATAGTACACTATATTTTAATTCTTCCCTGTTTTTCAAATATAGAAATACACTCATACATTTACTTAGAGAATTGAGAAAAAAATATTTTCACAGTCATTTAAAATTCCTAAAATAAAAATTATATTAGATAATGACATATTCATATATCTATACTACTAGTGGATGTTATAAAAATATGAATATTTAGAATATGTATAATATATAAAATACCCACAATATTAGTGAAGAGATTCACCACTGAAAAATCAAAAAAACTAGAAGACGGTAACCACATACACATTTGAAATATTGGGGAGATGAATATTTTTTCATTTTAACAAGGTGAAGGAGTTATAATTTGTATTCTATAATAATAATGGAATACCATAACTGTTTCTTGAATAAAGGTGAATTGGATTTTATAGAATACTTTTACAATGGTGAATGACTTTACATTACCTATCATGGAATTATTCTATTAAATTAGTGTTTCAAAATATAATTTTCAGTGAGAAATGTATTGTTTAATGGCACCTATATCCACATTCGATAAGAATTACAACATCATATGAAATTATTCATGTCCTATGTGCTGTCAATTTTTTACTTTTAAAGTGGAGATTGAAGGAGGGAACTATTGATGAACTGATTATAGGGAGATAGTGAATCTACCAAAAACCATTTTAATGGAATTAACCCTTGTTTTGAGATATCTAGATAAAATTCATCAGTTATTCTTGTGCATTGAAAAATTTACATGCATGATCCTTGGATTTTCTCATATTGGTGAGCCAAATAAAAAAAATTTATCTTGTGTGATTTTATGTTTAAATTGTATAAAACAAAACATTTTTATATTTGATTGATAAACCATTAATATATATATAATGTTCTATTCCATAAAAATAACAATTTTAATTACATTGTAATTAAGATAAATAGTATTGAACACAATAATTAAAAAGTTAAGAACCATGTAGGGTAGTAAGAATTTAAATAAAATTATATTCAAAGAAAATTATACCCTATTTAAATGTACCATATTAGGTATTATATTACTGAATCCCATTTAGGTACCTACAACAACCTTTTAGATCTTCATTTTGATGGATTGAGGTTGTAAAATTGTCAATTCTCATATCATAATTAGTGTAGAGAAAAAAATATAAGGTATATGTGATTCATGAAAGGTTGAAGGAAATTAATAATCATCATATTTTAAATTATTATAATAAATTTAATCCAATATATAAAACTCAAATATTTTAAAATAATAAAAAAAAATTCGATAGACCATATAACAGGAAACACTGAGCTTAAACGATCCGTACAATATATTATTTAAATGCATCCTTTATTTCCAAGCTATTGAATTAGTGGGAATGAGTAAGACTAAATGAATTATGATATATATATATATATATATATATTTCATATTCGATAAAAATTAATTTAAAAAGTATTACTTAATAATCACTCAATTTTTTTGTAATTTTGTTTTATTCTTGAAACGATAATTTTCTTCAAAAATGGTTTGTATTACATTTGATGAGAAAATACTATAATTAATATATAGAATATTTAGAAATATTATTTGAAAAAATATATATCATTTTGATATCATAATATCAAAATAATATTGAGGTAAAATATTTATATTTTTTTCGAAATTGATAATTTTTTAATGAATAATGAAATATACATATTTTTCAAATACTATTATTTATTTTCCTCATATTCAGTAATTTTAAAGACCAAAAATAAGTTGAATTTTATTTAAGGATAAAATAACAATTATTTACTTATATTTAGTATAATAAATTTTATTTGAATCATCTTTATAACTTATTTTTGTGGAAGTTTACATTCGTCTTAATAACGTACTTGTTTGAATATAATTTGTAAGTGCACAATGTTTCTACATTTCTGTTTATAAACATTACCTACAATGAGAAATGATTTAATTGAAATATATATATTATTTAATAAAACATTTTAATTTAAATCCATATAATTATGATTAATAGTAACATGTTCAATTAAATATCATCTAATCACGAAAATGCATTTGGTGAAAACTCATTTTTACACGTTTTGTGGGTTTATTTTTAAATTATTTTCTACCATTCAATTAATTAATTTCGAACAAAATTATTACATATTTTTAATTAGGATAAATAATAATATATAATAAGTTCATCCTAATTATTAGTCATAATTATTAATAACAATTGAAAATTATATTTACCACGATTAGGGTTAAAATAAGGTTTTAAGGGTTACATGAATTTGTGATAAATTTAATTTTCCATGCACATTGAATTATTATTCGATAAATTGTATTTTATATAAATAAATATTGTTTCCAAAATATCTACTAAGGATCATTTTATTTTAGGATTAATTGATATATTTACTAGGTTAAAAAAACTAATTACCGCGGTGGAAAGCAAAAGTGTAAAATTTAGTAAACATAGATGATAAGGGAATAAATTGTTCAAAAATGTTTATTTACATATCCTGGAGGTTTATATGGACAATAAATTATCTAACATCCATTATCTATTAGTTTTTTATGAACTTGGGATGAGATTGAATTACGATTATTGAATAGTTTTGTGTGTATATAGAAATTCCACTCATACTCAATTATATAAGGGAACCATCCCCTCACTTATTAGCACCTCTCAACCCATTTATATCAAAAAAAATATCCAAAAATTATTAATAAAAATTCTATAGTTTATTTTCTTCCGAAAAGACTAAACCTAGTTTCCATAATAATAGATCCAAAGGAGGTTCTTCAAAGCGAAGGTAATTGTCATTACTATGCTTTTTATTTTTCACATCCTTTTTTACCACCTCGAATTATGTATTGAAAATTTAAATATAATATTAACAATATTGAAAATATAATGAGATATTTTTTTATTGAAAAATTATTATATATTTACTAATCCTTCAAATGGGAAACAAAATTATAACTCTTCTCCACAATATAGTACCGCCTCGCGAATTGATGTAATTCTATTCCATTATATACTCAAATGGATAGTCATAGTGTTGGAAATAATTAATATATAAGATAAATATTAAAATATATTAATTCTAAAAAATTAATTTAATATCAACATCATTGCCCATTTACCCCTCCATGGAATGATATCATCTCTCGTTCGTACATATGGTGTACCGTCTCTACGAAGTAATGTGATTAATTTTCCATGTCAATGATTCAAGAATTACTATAAAGAGGAATATATTGAATAAATATTAAATTTATAAAATTAAAATAATTCTGAATAATATGTGTATATATCTTATTAATAAGAAACATGATTTTAATTTCATATCATGAATGAGAAAACGATGTAGTTAAGACCCAAAATATTTGTAAAAATGCAATATTATTAGCAAATGGGTTACAAGATATTATAAGAGGACCATATATGATATTATAAATATTAATATAAATTTAGGTATAAACTAAAAACATTATTAAAACCATTATATGTGAGGATATATAAGATTCAACTAAAAGGACGCAAAAGTTTAGGGATTTTGTCTCAATTTTCTTTCATCCGGGCATATCTTAATATTATGCCTAAAATTTCATTTATATGGTCCATTTAATTAATCTTTTACATTTAATACCTTGAATTCATCATTAATAATAATATTTTATGTTTAAATTAGAATTATGTCATCCAATGTTATTTCAATTGAATGTTACCATGTGGTGAGGAATTTGCTGACTCAATTTCTTTTATTTGGGTTATATTACTTCATCATTGTATTTTATATTCTATGAATATGTATTTACTTAATTTTTTATTTTTTATGAGGTATTTACAATTTTTATATATTTATTTATGTTTTATACACATAATAAATTCATTTATTAATTCACACTTCAATTATATGATCCATTTATGAAATTTCATCTCAATTTCCACTTTATTCTGACCTATTTTGTATTATGAACCTTTTTGAGGTGTATCTACTAAAACTTTTCTATGTTATATAATTTATATAATTATATTCATTTTAATTAATGTTTAATTTTATTTAATTAATTTCATGGGGATTTTGATTCAGATGTTACCAAAGATGTGAGGGCTTATACTTTAATCTCATATTTATCGGGATTCTTTATTCTGGAACATCCATTGAAGGAAATTATTTTACCATTGAGAAATAATCCCATTTATTTATCATACACATGATTTATTTACGAAATTTTAATGTAATTGTATCATATTCCTTTATTTGTTAAAAAAATTATATTTAAAATATTTTTATTATAATTCAACTAAATTTCTGTTTTTATTCAGAAATTCTTTTACTTCCAAATATATAATTTCAAAAAAATGATATAAATAATATTTTTAATATTATATAATGATTTATTATTGTTATTTTTAATCATGTTTGAATTTTCTGAAATGGTTTAAAATGAATATTATTGTTGTTTTCTGAACAAGGTACATTTTTAACTTTTTATTGAAAATGATAATGGAGTCTTTATTTTAACATACTCTGCATGAAAGGTTTATTCTCACCATCATAGATTATCAATGTTTTTTTATTAATTTAAAATTTTATATTATATTTTTGAATAAAATATTTTTACTAATATTCCTAATTTTTTTATTTTAAAAGTGATATTCCACCGTAAAAGGAATCTTTCTCAAAAAAATTTAATGATATTTTTATGGTATTTATATTCATCAATGACAAAAAAATATTTATTTAACATATAGTATACTATTTATATGTTGTAACTATACTGTAATTATTATATCTCTAGTTGGGTTTTGATTAATTTTTCCAAGGAAGTTATTCACATTAGCATTCTTGATTCTTTATTTAGTCATTAACATTCCCTTGAAATAATCAATTTCTTGTGAACATTCGACATTAAATTACCCTAAAATAATGATTTTATTTATCATGGATAATATTATTGGTTAAACTTCATATTATTTATATATATTGATTATACATAATAGGTTTTATTATTATTATTATTTGATTGAATATGATAATCTTAGACAAAACCATATTCCTAATTCAATAAAGATATTTGATGATAAGCCATATTTTTCCTGAATTAAATAAAATATTCGATAAATGTGGGATGCATTAGGGATGTAGTAATATGTTAGGCCTTGAATTATATATCAACTCTATGAATCGATATGTCTCATGAGATAGTTCATTAATCTCGCATTAAATGAGCTTTCACCTATAGTTTTGCTATATCTTGGTGAGTAGTCTTGAAAGTATAGATATAAAGATGTATGAGATCATGAAATACAATATTAATGATTTTATTCATTTATAATTTAATTATTATTATCCATGATATTACTACATTGATACTATCCATGTGCTATTTTAAATATCATGTTATTATTTATGAGGAATTGTTTTATCATCATTTCTTCCATCCGTATTATTCTTTATGCTCAAGTTATTGATTAAATTTCAAGTGCTATATGTTTTTTATTTCGACATAGAGTTTATAAATTATTGAGATGTGATATGTATTTCCATATGTAGCCTATACTGAGCATCCGAGATCACGATAATTTTTTTTCTTTACTCTAGGATATAAAGAAGGAATAGTTGAATGAGTTCAATGATGCATAATATTTACCTTATATATGATTTAATTTATGAATTTAAATGTAATTTGATATTAATATATATATCTAGTTTAATAAGACTACCAAAAGATTTGGTCATTCATAATGTTAGTGATAATATCCTATTCCAACGTAGTAAAGTAAGAATGAACTCTAGTTAACATGGCTTCGGTATTTACAATTGGTATCATAAGAAGTTTAGTAGAAATAAAGGGAACTAAATTTATGAAAATATTTACTAGGAAAAGTAACCCACTGATATAATTTGAGGATAAGTGAGGAAAAACACCTTAATTATTTTGTGGGGAAGTGATTAGGTTGTTTTTCCCAACAAAACATTTAATACCAAAAGTTATTAAAAGAAGAAAATTGTTTTTGATAGTGTGTAGGACACATAACACCAAGAATAGAAGAGAATGTTACATCCAAATACTTAATTATGTAATTATTAATTAAAAATATTTGATAGCTTTCAATGTACACAACACTAGGTTTGAACAAAAAATAAAATAATTTCAAAAATATTATTATTTAAACATAATAATTATAATCTATCCATTAAATAGGTGGGTATGAATAGAAAAACTCAATTATGAAAATTATATGGTTTAAAATTGTATAAAATAAATAAAATGTATACATATATATTTGTGATAAATAAAATGTATACCTATATGAATTTTATTTGATAAAATGGATTAATTATTCTATTTAATAATAATTTATAATTTATAATAAGTTTAAATAAATTTCTTAATATAATGAATTGTGAAAACATTAAAACAGTTATCCCGGTTAATGTAAAAATGATTTTACCAATCAGTTAAACTTACAATATATGGGTTAAAATGACCTAAAAATATTACCGAAATATATTTTATGGCCATACATAGACACGCATGACCTTATGATCTATTTTTATGAGTGTTGGTACACTTTATAGTTAAATTAAATTATATAATAAGTTAATTAATATAAAAGATAAAAAATTTCCTTTCTTAATATTCAAAATATGTACATCTTTATGATAGTGAAAAATATAACAACATATGATTGGTTATAAATATTATTTTTACTTTTAGGTGTTTTTTTATTATGAAATTTTTTATTTTATTTTGAGAGATGAAATAATTACATTAAAGTCATAAGAAATGCTAAACCAATAATTATTTCGTAAAAAAAGTAATATAAAATAATATAAAAATTTAATATTTAATGAATTATTATGTTCTATAATTTTTATATAAGAATATATTATGTTAAAGTGGTGTGATAATTAGATATTTGAACTCAACCGTTATATTTTTATTTTTTTATTCAATATTAAATGAATAATATTAATATAAAAATTAATGTAATATTTTTGAAAATGATATTTCATTAAATGATTTAAAAATAATAAAAATATTTCATTTTGTCAATTTATTTTGAAATTTTTTAAAAATATAAAATATGATTCATTATATTAACTATTTTTTTATTATAATGACTACATTGATATCTAAATAGAGAAAAACACTACTAGTGTGGTTAATGTAAAAACGTTGTTTTTCCCAATATATGTGCTCTATTAAAATAAATTCTCAACACACATTAGATATTTTTTGTAAATTCTATTTCATATTTATAATAAATGGGACTAAATTATGTCGAATGAATAATTTTAATTTATCCTTAATGGGTAAATTACTTCGGTTGAAAAAGATGATTTACCATACTGGAAAAAAAATGGTAAAAATAAGGAAACATAGAAATTAAAGAATGATGTGTTTAAAACATTTATTTTATTTTATCGTGGATAATTTTAAAAAAACATCCATCCCTAAACCATATTAAGTATCAATATTGTATCAACATTATTTACATCCCAATAGTAATTAGTTTTTGTATTTACAAAAATGACACTACTCCTCAACTATAAAAGTGAACTAACTCCCCAAACTTCTTGGAACCAACCAATTATTTTTTTTCAAAAATCTCTATAAAAACATACAAAATTTCCTAACCGAATCTTATAATAACTATTTTTGGAAAAAAATCAAATATATTAAGTTCTTTTTGAAAAACTAAGGATCATACCCCAATATAAGGTATTATTCTTCAAAAACCATCTTTATTTTAAGTATTCATCCACCTCATTAATTTCTAGTTATACAATGATGATACAATAACCTAAGTAACTTTTATACAATTATAAGTTTTTATATTTAGTTAAGCATTCCTTAAACCATCTCCACATCAATAAAATTGGTTACATAATCATCATTTGTCAGTACGACAGACTACTACCACATGAACTAATTCCCTTTGTGTTTCCATTACCACTTCTTATGGTTGGGTATGATGACAGATCTAAGGTAAATATATAATATATATTAAAAAATTTTACCTATAGATTCATTATATCATATATACCTATTTTCATTCTTTAATGTAGGTAATATAATAATGTTCTTTGTGTGTATGACAGAATACTTCCCAGTGAAGCAAAATGATTCATTTTTTAATATGATTTACATGAAAGGAAATATTAGTAAAATAAAAGGAATATTTCACAACCCATTACAATCTGCGGAACAATATTTAACTAACCCTAGATCACCTCCATAGGCCAGGGGTGGTGATATGTGTCGAAGGGGTAACTTACTCAAGGAGGCCATTCCCTAAAATCCTATAAACACACACACGACCAACTCAATGAAAATGTTTATAGGGAAAGATGTAAGTATTAATAACATCTAAAATATAAACCAGGAATTCATAAACCTCTATACAGTACAAAATTATTGTAGTGTAAGATGAAAATTTAGGGGTAAAATACACTACTAACTAGAATTGGGTCCCAACATGATATAAAACTAGAAATGTAACACAACAGAGGGAGTCTAGATCATGAATCCCAATCTATAGAAACAGTACACAGTCCAATAACCCAATATCACTATTCTCCTCTTTATTCAAGTTCAACCAATCTGTCATTTCTATAAGACTTGAGGAATGTGGGAAAATCCCAAACAAGGATGTGTATAAACATTCTCAACAAGACATACCAAAAACTGATGGGGAACCAGTGTGATGTTCAATATAAGAGAAATATAAAAAATTCACAAGGTATAGTAAAACAATACATCCCAACCAAAAAATGAGTGAATGTAATCAAATCCAAACAAAATGTTCTAAACACGGGGAGTAGAGGAACTAACCATAGAATCTTATTCTCATTAATCCATAGAGTAAACTTATCCAACCATGAGAATATAAACCTAGAAAGTACATGAAATAACCCATGCATCATCACATATCCCTAGAAGAGAGAAACCAATTCCAATTAGTGAATATATTAAAACTATATATATATATATGTATATATATATTATTAGTCAACGTACCCCAAATTAGTGTGTTTGGGGATCTCAATCTCATTTCTCAACCCTAGAGGAAAAATATCCAATAGTTCCAAAATTCCATTAATGGTGCCCAGTATCCCACACATCTATCCAAAATCCACAAGTACATAGATCTCAAATACCATAACATGATACTATCCATGTTTGGTGACACGGACTCGTTCGCACGGTTTTAGGCCATGTCACAAAATATGTCTCAGTGGGTATAGCATCCCTCTTCATTGTGATTCAAAATCTATGTCAAACCATGCGTCCTCACTGTGACACGTAGTCATAGGGACACAACACTATGTTGTGGACCCATTCCCATAGTAGGAGGGTTCAACACTATTAGTCGATAAACCATCCCCAACCCAACTAGAGGGGTCTACTCTGATATTCGATGATGGAACCACGCCCTACCCAGTACAAGGGTTCCACTTCGATTCATCAAGGAACCAATCCCAGATACTACAGGAGGGTACCACGTGGGAGGTTGAGGACACTTGCCCAGTCCTACAAGAGAGTTCCAATATAAGTCATCAATGGTTCATTCCCTGTTACTGTAGGATTTTTAACATCCATTTCTGTAGAATTCCCATTCCTAGACTAACTGGAGTGTTCATCTCTTGAAGTCATCATGGTTCCATAAACAACCCATCTATATGGTTCCATTCAAGAGTAAGCCTTTAGTGATCTTTCCTGAACACAACTGTAATAAATAACCACCTCATAAGGTGTTGTGTGGGGGAACATATTACATCATACCTAGAAATATTCACTGAGGGCCCCATCACGTTCTATGAAAAAAAATTACTCAGGATAGGCTCCTCATAGTCCAAAATAAATGTTCAAATGAATGTGATACAAATCATAAAATTGTCATAAAATGAACCAAAGGGGTACATGGCATGTGAATGCACCTACACAGAACGTGACCATACTTCTCAACCTTATCATGTCTCTGTCTAAAACACATGTTCCTATTCGTGAAACACTATACATTGTGCATGAGGACTACATGGAATTTCCTTGATAACTACGGCTAGGGGTCATGTTATCCTCATTGTGTCCCTGTAGTGGTGTACACATGCATGTATTGGATATGATATACCTCCACACGGGTTATCGTCTGTGTGAATCATCACATGGTTTGTCCAATATATAAGGTGGGTATATTATAAGGCCCCAGCCTTAAACCTTTATTATTCTTGAGTTACTTAGAGATTACACATTGAGGATCTATTCAGGTTTAGAGTTTTAGAGAATTAGATCATAAAACATGCATTACATTCCACATTTAAACAAAGAGGTTACATAAAAGATAATATTATTTTTCCCCATCAATGGAATCATATTTAAAATAAAACATGGATTCATTCTTAACACTTCCTTTACATTATCATTATATCATGTACCCTTCCCTTGACCTGTGAAAAACATTTAAAAAACTTGGGATGAGTATAAAAAGATCAGTAAGGGATATTAAAATATGGAAAGGAAACATGAGTACATGTATACACAAGAATCAATGAAATCATAATCTACTCATAAAACATAATCACATTAACATACCTCATCAAATCATGAATAAATCATAGAAATCATAAGACATAAATGTAACTTGAGGCATTCATAACATTCTTATGTAGGGTGTAACCCTCTTGGTTACGTTTGGAATACCCATCACAGTATATTCCCTAAATCTCTTCGGAGAAACCTTAACGTTTAACTCCTTCGCGTTACACAATACATTGGAGAGCTATATCGGGTTCACCCGCCCTTACTTTATCACGGAACCACCCGTCTTCATAATAATTTCCAAGAACCATAACATAATCGTATCACATAAAACATGCATAAAGGAAGCATAACATTTCCCCTTTTCAATCACAATATATCAATATGACACATTGATATAAAAACATTATGAAAACCATTTTCAATACCAAAATAATAGAAAAGTAAAAAATGGTATTTATATTTCTTTTAAACAAAAATTATGGCTTGTAGTGGAAGACGAAACTCAAATAATGGTCACGACGGCGAAGAAGTCGTTGTCACCGCATACGTACGAAAAAAACATTCCCTTTTGTCATTTAGTAAAACGCTTCATATAAATAGATTCCTTTTGGATAAATGTAAAATTCAATGGGGTTTATACACCGTATAAAAGAAAGTTGTGTATAAAACATAATATGCCTTAATGAAAGGAGACTGAGACGAAGTCGCATACCTCAGGTCCGACTTGAAACGATCATTCTTTAACCTCCAGAATAATAAATTTCAGTTAATTTCTAATTTATTAAGAACCTTTTTCATGTTCATTATTCCTTTTATATCACTTATTTCCTTGACATGAACACTATGTAATTATTTAAGTTAATAACGGTCATTTTATCGATCATTGGTACTTGAGTCAAAAATAAACTTTTTATAATTACAAGTTGTTCATGTATCCATTATATCCAGAGTTATACTAATGATTTAGATATCAAATATATCATATATATCCAGTATATACATGCATTTATAATATTACATAACGTTTAGAGGTAAGAAATGAAATGCAATGTTCATGGAGATGGTAAGTCGTACGTACGCATGAACGCTACTTTCATTTCTATTTCGTATTTTATGAAATGGAATCATAATGATAAGAATATATATTATAATTCCATTATAATATCATATATAATATCATTAATTACATCCTTTATACGTCCCACATATGGCATTAACGAATAAAATCACTTTGAGGGGGCGGTAGTCCGCACTTCCTAAAATGAAGATATTGTGTTTACCCATAATGAAAACCATAAAGGTATGCCATAAATGAAAAATACAGAAGATTATGTAAGAAATAGACATATTATATATCATATATAAATATAGTGTCGTCTTAATGGCCACCTTTGAAGGTGTTAAATGAATATTGAACAATCATCGTTTCGTGAGGCAGAAATTCACCATCCACGAAAACAATATGTTATTTAACCATTAGATGTAGGTGTGTGTAATTGTATCTCTAATACTTCTTATAAAAACATCCTATTATATGGCAAATACTGGTGTTGTTGCAAAAGAAATTAATAAAAAGAGTTTAGGGGGTTGGATAAGAAAAATAAAACATAAGAACACAAGAGAAGACACTACCGTTAAATTGGGTAACTCTTTTTGATTTGAGCTCAAAGTCTTCTTTGGGAAGACTTCTGCCCAAATTGAGGCTTCTAAGAGTTAGAGAGGGATGTGGAGAGACAAAATGGGAAGGGTTTGGTCGAGCCAAGGGCTTTGGAAGTGTGGGTAAGGTGGTAGAGGTGGGGGCCTTTTATAAGAGGAGAGGAGGGGCACTCTTTGAAAGGTATAAAAGGATACTTTATTATAAAATGATTTTCTGATTTAAAAGGTCCCAAAATTATATATTTCTAGGATATGGTGATAATAGTTCGAAATAAACCCATACAATAGGTTTTTGACATGTGTAGGTCTTATATTTTACATTATCTTTTCATTTTATTTAAATCGTTAAATAATGAGGTCATCGCTGCATCATCATGGTGTCATAGATAATTTAATTTATTTAATTTCTAAAAATTATAAAAAATATATCATGATGTAGGAAATCTTTTTATATTTCTAATTAATATTTATATTCAAAAATATTACTTGTATATCCCCCATTTAAAAATTGTTTTAGTAAAACACCTCATGTTTGTGTCATTTTTACTTTAACATTAAATAAAAAGATATTAATGTCATTTTCATTCCAAAGTGGCTCCATGGGGTCCCCAAGTTGACCCATAGATTTTATGTTTTGGTCATGACACATCCAATAAGGTTAAGACATGTTTCTAGGTATTTTCATTTTATTATAATATCATTTTTTCCTTAAATTGCACTAATTACCTCTAATCGTGATTAAAAACATAAAAGTTACTATTCACCAAAAAAAATATTTTAATCCCATTGAACCACATTTTAATTATTAATGACAACCATGTATGTTGGATTTTTGAAATTCAAATCATAGAGGTGGTAAATTTTCATTTAAACAGAAAATCAGTTTTTATAAGTACCACTTAGTGGTTTCACTATTCATCATAAATTGAAATTTTTCAGAAAAATACCAAAACATCACCCTATTCTATATTTTATATTCCGAATTCAAAAAATGATGTATATTTTACATAATTAAAAACTTATAAGTTACATTAATTAATTTAAGAATTAATTCCTGCTGTCAGAGAAAATAGCAGGTTTTTTTGAAACAATATCTATGAAAAGATTGGCACTTGTTTATGCCCAATTCCAAAGTGAAAATAATCCCAATGACCACCATTGTATTACATGGTAAAAATATATTCTATTTACACTTTAAAACCAATTAAAAAGATAACCTAACCATATAATTATGTTAGATGAAAAAGCAGTTTTGATGTAAAATGCAGTATTTTTCACTATTCATTAAAAAAATGATCATTGTTAGAAAAATACCAAAAATTAATCCAATGTAAATTTAAATATCCCAATCATAAAGAATATGTTTATTTTTACAAATATAGATTATAAAATTTTCAAATGGTTGATTTAAAAATGGTTTCCCATCAAAAGGCAGTAAAACAATCTTTTAAAAATATTAGTGTATTCCATGTTTAAGATTAGATTTATTCTCATTTTAAGCCTCTAAAACACTATATAACTCATAAATAGACATAGATATCCATATCTATTATTCATTACTTACTTTGGATGTTACATCATTCCCCTCTTTAGAAAATTGCGTCCCCACAATTTATTTACTTATCGAATAAGTGGGGGTATTTATCACTCATTGCATTTTCAGATTCCCATGTTGCCTCTTCAATAATGTGGTTTTCCCACAAAACATTTACATGATGAATCAACTTATTCTGTAACACTTTCTCCCTATGTTCAATAATCTGGATCGGTTGTTCCTCATAAAATATGTTCTCTTCCTGCTGAACTACCTCTGGACTCAAAACATGAGATGGATCGGAAATGTACATCCTTGACATTGAAACATGAAAAACATTGTGTACATGAGATAAACTCGGAGGTAAAACCACTCGGTAAGCAACTGATCCAACTCTTTCCAGAATTTGATATGGTCCAATGAACCTTGGACTTAGCTTTCCTTTCTTACCAAATCGCATCACACTTTTCCATGGCGAGACATTGAGAAAAACATGATCACCTACCTCAAAAGAGATCCTTCCCCCTGTTGTCTGCATAACTCGTCTGCTTGCTCTGAGCTGTTTTCATGTGTTTCTGTATCAACTAAACTTTTTCTGCTAACTCTTCTACCAATTTTGGTCCCATCTGCTTCCTTTCACCCACTTCATCCCAGAAAGCTGGAGTTTGACACCGCTTCCCATATAACGCCTCAAATGATTCCATCTGTATACTGGAATGAAAACTGTTATTATATGAAAACTCAACCAAAGAAAGATATTGGTCCCAACTTCCCTGATAATCCATCGAACAAGCACATATCATATCTTCCAAAGTCTGAATTGTTCATTCTGATTTCCCATATGATTGAGGATGAAAAGCTGTACTAAAATTTAATTCAGTACCCAACGACTTCTGAAGGCCTTTCCAAAAGTTAGAAGTGAACCTGTGATCACGGTCAGATATAATGGAAAGAGGAACTCCATGTAACCTGACTATCTCATTAAGATACAAACGGGAAAGTTGATCTATGAAAAAAGTATCTCGTGTAGCAAGGAAATGATCAGATTTAGTCAAGAGATCAACAATAACCCAGATTGCATTATTACTTCGAGATGTCTTCAGTAATCCCACAATAAAGTACATGGATTTATTCTCCCATTTCCACTCTGGCACTGGTAAAGGCTGAAGCATCCCTCTCGGTAACTGCTGCTTTCCTTTAACCTATTGACATGTCAAACACTTCACTGTAAAATCAGCAATCTCAATTTTCATTGCATCCAACCAGTAATACTCCCGAAGATCTCTGTACATCTTAGTAATGCCAGGATGAACTGAAAACAAAGAACTATGATCTTCACATAACAAATCTCTCTTCAAATATGAATCACAAGGCACACACAATATCTTCCC
Source organism: Viscum album (assembly GCA_963277665.1). NCBI lineage: Eukaryota > Viridiplantae > Streptophyta > Magnoliopsida > Santalales > Viscaceae > Viscum > Viscum album. Next base: position 842,043,815 of record OY728161.1, read on the forward strand.
AAATCTCAAAAACAATCATTATCAATGTTGAATTCAGGCAACTTAACCTTCTGAACCATCTCTTCATTTTTCTGCAACTCACTGTCTTGCTTCTGTGCTTGCTTGATTCTGTCTAATAGAGAAGATTTCACTGATACGTGAAACAAAAAAGAAGGACATCCAGAACCAACAACTTCTATGAAAAATTTCATCAAACCCTTAACCAAGGGATCACGTTCCAAACACAACATTGTTAATGATGCAATACTCTTTCGACTCAAATCATCAGCCACTTTATTTGCTTTTCCCGGATGGTAATGAATTGTACAATCATAATCCATGATTAATTCTAGACATATCCTCTATCTCATGTTCAATTATTTCTATGTGAATATATACATTATACTTTTGTGATCAGTATATATTTCACACATTACTCCATAAAAATGATGGCTCCAGATTTTTAAAGCTAAAACAACAGCAGCTAATTCCAAATCATGTGTAGGATAATTTACCTCATGAGTTTTCAACTGACGTGAAGCATAAGCAATTACCTGATCATTCTTCATTAGGACACAACCAAGTCCTTTCAATAAAGCATCATTGTAGATAACAAACTCCCCATTCCTAGAAGGTAGTGCCAAAAATGGAGCATTCACCAATCTTATTTTCAACTCCTGAAAACAATCATCATGTTCTTTTGTCCAGATAAACTTAACACCCTTCCGAGTTAGCTTAGTCATTGGACTAGATAACAGGGAAAATTTTCTAACAATCCTTCTGTAATAGACTGCCAAACCAAGGAAGCTATGAATCTCAGTTACATTTGTGGGTCTTGGCCATTCTTCAACAACCTTTTTTTGCAGGATCAAACATTATATCATCTTTAGAAACAATGTGACCAAGGAAAGAAATGTTTTGCAACCAAAACTCACACTTTCTAAATTTTACATACAATTTCTTTTCTTTCAATGTTTGCAAAATAACCCTTAAATGACTTTCATTCTATTATTTTCTTTTAGAAAACCCCAAAATATCATCAATGAAAACAAACACAAACATATCCAAGAACTCATGGAAAATTCTATTCATTAATTCCATGAATACAGTAGGTGCATTGGTTATCCCAAAATAAATTTATAAAAATTCATAATGGACATATCTTGTACGGAACACGGTCTTCTGAATATCTGATTCCTTTACATTCAACTGATGGTACCCCGATCTCAGGTCAATCTTTGGAAAATACTGAGCTCCATGGAGATGATCAAACAGATCATCGATATGAGGAAAAGGATATTTGTTCTTAACAGTGATGTTATTCAAGGCTCTATAATCATTGCTAAGTCTCGTAGAACCATATTTCTTTTTAAAAAATAAAACAGGAGCACCCCATGGTGATGTGCTAGGTCGAATGAAACCTTTCACTAATAAATCATGCAATTTCTCCTTCAACTATAAAAGTTCAATTTGGTCCATTCGATAAGGGGGTTTTGAAATTGGCTTAGCATCAGGAACTAAGTCAACAGTAAATTCAACTTCCCAGTCCAGTATTAATCCAGAAAACTCATCAGGAAAAACATCAGGATACTCATTTACCACTGGCACATCATTAATCTGAATAGTTCCTTTGTTTTCAACAATATGTGCAAGGTAACATTCATTTCCATCTTTTACATGTTTATCAACCTATTGATATGTTATCAACAGTAAGGGTTCATTCTTGTACTCAAACTGAAAGTATTTCTGAAAAGAAACTTCTTTATCTCTACAATCAATCTTAGCATGTTAAATAGAGAGCCAATCCATACCCAGGATAACATCAAACTCCCCTAGAGGTAAAACAATAAGGTTCACAAGTAGGTTCATTCCATGGATAAGGATAGGAAGATTCTTATAAATTCTTTTTCCCTCAACATTTCCCACAGGTGTTTTTACCACAAGTTCAGGAGTCATTTCTTGAGATGGTATTCCCATTTTACTAGAACGGTTTTTAGAGATGAAAAATTTGTAGACCCTGAATCAAACAACACACTGGCATTATCTGAAAAAACAAACAAAGTAATTGATACAACTTCATTCGATGGCCCGACATCTGCTGAAGTAGATGCAAATAATTTCACCACCCCTTTCTGCTTGTAGTCTAACTGCATCCCATCACTCAAGCTCTTTGTAGGAAACTCGTTTTCATAGTGACCCATCTCAATTCACATAAAACATTTCACTAACTATAAATCCAATTTGAACTTACCATCACCTTGATCTTTTTCTGTGCAATCACGAGTTTTATGTCCCATCATACACCCTCGGTAGCACTTTCCAGAATTCAAAAGACATTCACCAGCATGCCTTTTACCACATCTATCAAAAACATGAAACTTAGTTTTCCTATCGTCACACTACTAGAAAACTAACCTATAACAACGGTTTGGAACCGTTGGTATATGCCTCTAAACCGTTGGTATAGCCTATACCAACGGTTTGGAGAACCGTAGGCAAGTAATCCATTGGGATAGGTCTATACCAACGGTTTTTGAATAAACGTTGGTATATACCTATACCAACGGTTTTACCATTGGTATAAGTAATATGAAAATCTATACCAACGGTTCCTTAAAACCGTTGGTATATGTATTTCCAAAAAAAACAATCACTGGGATTTGATCCCAGGACCTCCAGTTTATCATTGAATGACCTAACCACTAACCTAATATAACTTTTTAAAACATAATTTCATAAATATATATATGTATTATCATAATGATTTTAAATTTTGATTTATAGAATGTTCTGGTTAAGAGGGTCTGATAAAAAATCAAAGGACCTATACAAATAGTTGTCAAAACTGTTGGTATAGACCTTTCCCAATGGTTTTGACAACCGTTGGGAAAGGTCCCTGGAATCTGGGAGGTGATGTTGACTTTATGGGCACTTTTCCCAACAGTTTTCCTAAACCGTTGGGAAAAGTGGCGACAAATTGGACCTTTTTCCAACGGTTTGGACAAAACCGTTGGGAAAAGTGGCCACAAATTGGACATTTCCCAAAGGTTTGGAAAAACCATTGGGAAAAGTGGCCACAAAGTGGACTTTTCCCAATGGTTTGGCCAAACCGTTGGGAAATCCTAACCTTTCCCAACGGTTTTGGAAAACCGTTGGGAAAAGTGGCCACAAAGTGGGATTTACCAATGGTTTGACCAAACCGTTGGGAAAGGGGGTATAGAGGTGTTGGGAATGGTCACATTTCCAGTAGTGTCATACCTTTTTTAAGAATTATTTCCTTTCTCCTGCCACCTCGGTCTCTTCTTCTGTTGGTTGTTATAGAACACTTGATAATCAGAAAACTCCATTTCCACCTTCTCAGCACATCGAACAAGATTTTCATAACTTTTGAACTCACGAGAATCTAATTCCCTTTGATATTTTGGCTTCAATCCTGAGTAAAAACGATTGATTTTACTATCAAGATCTCACATAAAATTTGGAGCATAACTTGCCAATAGAGTTAACCTTTCTTCATAGGCAGCCACTGAGTCTTCCTCTTGCCTCAATTCCAGGAATCATTTTTCCATCCTAAGTCGAACAGCCATAGGAAAATACCTCTCAAGAAACATACCGTTGAATTCATCCCAGTCCAGAGCATCAATCACATCAGCGTCCCTGATATTTTTAACCATAGACCACCACTGATCTGCTTCACCCTCCAAACGGTAAATAGCAAGACAAACCTTTTGATTGTCTGAACTGCACATGACATTGAAAATCTTCTCCAGTGCTTTAATCGACCCTTCACATAGCACAGGGTCAGATGATCCTCTGAATGATGGGGGATGTTGCCTCATGAAATGTTCCACCACTGTCATGTTCCTCTACGGTTGATATGGCTGATCCCGTGCATGGATACTGAAACCATTTATCGCTTGAGTCAACTGCGCCATTACTGCAACAAACTGTTCAGTTCCAATTCCGACCATCTCAGGATGCTGATTTGGAAGGTTATTTCCTTCTGTATTCCTTCCTATCACTGCTTCCATGTTTCCTCTGCGTAAAACCATTTTGAACAAACATGTCTTAGATGATGAAACATGGTAATCGTCAAATGCTATATCATTTCAATTTGACCATAAAAAATATTTCTGGATAATCATTTAATAGAATTATAACTCCTAAACTTATCTAAACTGACCTCTGATACCAACTATAAGGACCCACCCTTAATCCTTTCTTATTATTGAGTTACTTCAAGATTACACATTGAGTATCTTTTCAGGTTTAGAGTTTTAGAGAATTAGATCATAAAACATTCATTACATTCCACATTTAAACAAAGTGGTCACATAAAAGATAACATTCTTTTTTCCCATCAACGGAAACATATTTAAAATAAAACATGGATTCCTTCTTGACACTTCCTTGACACTATCATCATATCATGTACCCTTCCCTTGACCTGTGAAAAACATTTCAAAAACATGGGATGAGCATAAAAAGCTAATTAAGGGATATAAAAATATCGAAAGGAAAGATGAGTACATGTATACACAAGAATCAATGAAATAATAATCTACTCATAAAACATAATCACATTAACATACATCATCAAATCATGAATAAATCATAGAAATCATAAAACATCAAGGTAACTTGAGGCATTCATAACATTCTTACGTAGGGAGTAACCCTCTTGGTTATGTTTGGAATACCCATAACAGTATATTCCCTAAATAACTTCGGAGAAACCATAACGTATAAATCCTTCGTGATACCTAATTCATTGGAGAGCTATATCGGTCTCACCCACCCTTATTTTATCACGAACCACCCGTCTTCATAATAATTCCCAACAACCCTAACATAATCGTATCACAAAAAAACATGCATAAAGGATACATAACATTTCCCCTTTTCAATAACAAGATATCAATACAACACATTGACATAAAAACATTATGAAAACCATTTTCAATACCAAAACAAAATAAAAGTTAAACATGGTATTTTTTTTTAACAAAAGGTATGTCTTGTAGAGGAATCCGAAACACAAGTAATGGTCACAGCGGTGGAGAAGTCGTTGTCGCCACATACGTATGACAAAAACATTCCCTTTTTTCATTTAGTAAAATGATTTCATATAAAAATATTCCTTTTGGATAAATGTAAAAGTAAAATGGGTTTATACACCATATAAAGGAAAGTTGTGTATAAAACATAATATGCCTCAATGAAAGGAGATTGAGACGTAGTCCCATACCTCGGGTCTGACGTGACTCGATCATTCTTTAACCTCCTGAATAATAAACTTGAGTTAATTTCTATGTTCTTAAGAACCTTTTTCAAGGTCATTATTCCTTTTATATCACTTATTACCATGTCATGAACACTGTGTAATTATTTAAGTTAATAACTTTCATTTTATCGATCATTGGTACTTGAGTCAAAAATAAACTCTTTATAATTACAAGTTGATCATGTATCCATTATATCCAGAGTTATACTCATGATTTAGATATCATATATATAACATATATCCAGTATATACATTCATTTATAATATTACATAATGTTTAGAGGTATGAAATGAAATGCACCGTTCATGGAGACGGTAAGCCGTATGTACGCATTAAAGCTACTTTCATTTCTATTTCTTATTTTATGTAATGGAATCATAATGATATAAAGGAATTTTATAATTACATTATAATATCATATATAATATAATTAATTACATCCTTTATACGTCCCACATATGGAATTAACGAATCAAATCACATTGAGGGGGTGGTAGTCGGCACTTCCTAAAATGAAGATATCGCGTTTACCCATAATGGAAACAATAAAGGTATGACATAAATAAAAAATACATAAGATTAAGTAAAAAAATAAACATATTATATATCATATATAAATATAGTGCCATCTTAATGTCCAACTTTGAAGGTGTTAAAAGAATATTGAACAATCATCGTTTCGTGAGGCAGAAATTCATCATCCACGGAAACAGTATGTTCTTTAACCATTAGTTGTACTTGTGTGTAAGTGTAGCTCTAATACTTATTATAAAAACATCCTAGTATATTGAAGGTACTTGTGTTGTTACAAACTAAATGAATAAAAAGTGTTTAGGTGGTTGGAGAAGCAAAATAATACATAAGAACACAATAGAAGACACTACCTTTAAATCGGGTAACTCTTTTTGATTTTAGCTCAAAGGATTCCTTGGGAAGACTTATGCCCAATGTGAGGCTTCTGATAGTTATAGAGGGATGTGGAGAGACAAAATGGGCATGCTTTCTCAGAGCCAAAGGCTTTGGAAGTGTGGGTAAGGTGGTAGAGGTGGGGGCCTTTTATAATAGGAGAGGAGGGGGACTCTTGGAAAGGAATAAAATGATACTTTATTATAAAATTATTTTCAGATTTAAAATATCCAAAAATTATATATTTCGAGGATAAGGTAATAATAGTTTGAAACCCACTCATCCAATAGATTTTTAACATGTTTAGGTCTTAGATTTTACATTATCTTTTCATTTTATTTAAATTGTTAAATAATGAGGTCATCGCTGCATCATCATGGTGTCATAAATAATTTAATTTATTTAATGTATAAAAATTATAAAAAATATATCATAATGTAGGAAATCTTTTTATCTTTCTAATTAATATTTATAGTCAAAAATATGACTTGTATAACCCCATTTAAAAATTATTTTAGTAAAATAACTCATGTTTGTGTCATTTTTACTTTAACATTAAATAAAAAGATATTGATGTCATTTTCCTTCCAAAGTGGCTCCATGGGGTCCCCAAGTTGACCCATGGATTTTATTGGTCGGCCATGACACATAAAATAAGGGTAGGACATGTTTCTTGGTATTTTCGTTTTATTATAATATCATTTTTTCCTTAAATTGCACTAATTACCTCTAATCGCGATTAAAAACATAAAAGTTACTATTCACCAAAAACTTATTTTAATCCCATTGAACCAAATTTTACTTCTTAATGACAAACATGTTTGTAGGATTTTTTAAATTCAAAACACAGAGGTGGTAAAATTTCATTTAAACGGAAAATCAGTTTTTATAAGTACCATTTAGTGGTTTCACTATTCATCAATAAATGAATTTTTTCAGAAAAGTACCAAAATATAAGCCTAAGATATATTTGATATTAAGAATTCAAAAATTATTTCTATTTTACAAAATTAAAAAAATATAAGTTACATTAATTAATTTAATAATTAATTTCCGCTGTCAGAGCAAATAGCGGGTTTTTTTGAAACAATATCTATGAAAAGTTTGGCACTTGTTTATGCCCAATTCCAAAGTCAAATTATTCCCAATGACCACCATTGGATTACATGGTAAAAATATATTCTATTTAAACTTTAAAACCAATTAAAAAGATAATCTATCCATATAATTAAATTAGATGAAAAAGCAGTTTTGATGTAAAATGGAGTATTTTTTACTATTCATTTAAAAAATGAACATTGTTAGAAAAATACCAAAACATTATCGAATGTAAATTTCAATGTCCCAATAATAAATAATATGTTTATTTTGACAAATAGAGATTATAAAATTGTCTGAAGTTTGATTTAAAAATGGTTTTCCATCAAAATGCAGTAAAACAATCTTTTAAAAATATTAGTGTATTCCATTCTTAAGATTGGATTTATTCTCATTTTAAGCCTCTAAAACACTTTCTATTCATAAATAGAAATAGATAACCATATCTATTATTCATTACTTACATGGGATGTTACATATTTGGCATGCTAGGTAGACTACACACAATGCCCCCTTTACTTTTCCCAAACCCTAGAACCATCATTGAAAGATTCTACACATTGTGTGTTTATCTTAGGACATATCATGTAGTTGGTATTTCTATAGAATGAAAGACTAACAATATACATGGTATATTTTTCCATTTTAACTTATTTCACTGCATATCTTGCCTTTAATCCTTCTAATATGAGTGGATCTAGTTGATATTTATGCTTGTCAACCCTCATTTATATAAAATAATATATTTTCATTGGGAAGGGTTTCCCCATCCATTTCACATGATTCCACATATTTAACCATTGAAGATATGGACTCAAATCATCCAATAAATTGTCCCCATATTGAAAGGTTCCCCGATCTATGTTTGCTTCATCATTCTACATTCATTTTATCGTTCGACCATGAATTTGAGGACCTGATCGAGCTTGGTACTTCATGAAAATGTTGAACCATGATCGTTGTGATTTTACTAGTGAAAAATGTGAATAATAAAGGGATAAAATCCCATGAATGAAGTTTTTATACATAGTCATCTAATAAATCTTGTACAATGATCTGGAATGGGTACTCTAGAGTTAGAAACTAATGAATAAACAAAGAAAGTTTTATATGTGTGAACATGAAGAGTCTGAAACTAGAGTATATCAATGAAAGGGGGTTCTGCATAGTAATTTAATCTAAGGAGCTGAAAAAAAGAAAAAGAATAGTATTTTTTTTGGATTCTCACTGATGAAGAAAATGTTCACCAATGATATGGAAGGAGATTCTATATTTTATGAATTCTGATCCTATTGATTCTGGAGTTTTATCATCGTTCATTGAGATTCTCCAAAGTGTGATGGAATGAGCTCTCATTAGCGAATGGAAAAAATTATGAGCAAACCCCATTAAGGTTTTCTCGGGTGAGATACTTATAACCATATCCATTTCATGATAAAAAATATATAAATAAAATAAATAAATAATTCATTCATTCATTCATTAAATGAACCACCAAGGAATATGTGGTCTAAATGTCCCACACCAACTATTTTTATATCACGCCTAGTGAAAACACCACGTTATAGACTCAACCATGGTCTTGGATTTTAGATCCTATAAACCATTTATGAGTTATCTTTTATTCATTAATATTTTTAAAATAAAATGTAAATTATATTTAATGTTTCTATAAAATAATTCTGGTCACATAGAGACTTAGAATCATACATCATCTCAACACCTAGATCTGGAAATATATATAGATATATTTAAAATACTTATAAGGAAAAAATGACTCTCTACATCATTCCATCAATCATTATTTTCATTCCCAAAAAGAAAAGGTAAAAAATAAATTTGTGTATTGAGACCACATTTGGATCTCCTTCTCCAAGGAACTCTTTTTCATGTTTTTGTACAGCCACAACACACAAACAAAAGGGTTGGTATGTCTATGCAGGGCCCACTCCAGTTGATCCTTGATCTCCACTGGGTTATCTATAAAAGTGGATCCTTCCTCGATGTCTATATTTTCTAATAAATTATGTTCATATGGTCATGCACATATATCCTCAGTTTTGACATATGGAAGACATTGTGCACCTGCTCCTGGTTTAGGTATAGGGCTAGGTGGTAGGAAACCTCTCCATCCCTCTGCATTATTTCAAAAGGATCGATGATCCTTGGGGATATCTTACATCCCGAATAAAATTCCAAAATCCTCAAAAGTGGGGGACTCGTAAAAAAACATTGTCATCCTGACCATACTCCAAGGGCATATGATAGCGATATTCCTAATATTTTTCTATACTCTTGGTCATGCTCATCCTGTCATTGATGCCTTGAAACATCCCTTTTGTTGTTGGCACCATCTCTGGGCCCACAAGAGATGACTCACAAATCTCTACCCATTATAATGGTGACCAATTTGGTCTCCCACATAGTGATTCAAATGGTTTCATACCGATGGTATATTGGTATCTTTTGATATACGTTAACTCTTCCAGTGGAAGGTGGTCCTCCTAGCTTGAGCAAATTTTAGCACACAAGACCGTAGTATATACTCCAATAAATAGATATTTCACAGGATTTTCCCATCATTCATGTGGTGAGAGGATATACACATATACATCAGGGTCATGAATTCCTCCTATAGGGATATCCGCAATCGTTACATAGACATCATATCATGATCAGTGAAAATCATTGAGGGTACCCCGTGATGGTGAATTATGTCCCATACATACTTCTTCCCCAAGATATTAACATAACTCTATCCACTGATAGAAATAAAGTGCACAGAAATTGGGAGTCGGTCAAATATCACCCAGATGGTGTTGTGGCTCATTATTGTGTGTGAAATACTTGTGACTAAGTACATGGATACACCATTCCATTTCCACTCTAGGATGTCAAGGGGTAACAACAAGACTACCGGAGCAAGTTACTCACCCTTCACCTGATTGAATGTGAGCCAAAAAGAGATGAACATAGATACTCTTCATCTCATTCCAGACCACCAATACATCCATTGAATATCACTATACATCATTCCCATGCAAGGATGTACAATTCGGGTAGAAGTGTAGAACTCCCACAACACTTATCCTATAATGTTATTGGAACCACTGTCCACCCCTAAATAAATATAATGTGATTCCCTCATTAGAAATATCCATATGGAGAGTCACATATGAATATATGACCAGTTAAGCCCTTTATGTCAATGAATCATAGCTGGATCTCGCTAAATTGAGTGGGAATCGAAGGAGTCAATACCATCAACTGAACAAAAATTTTAACCCTCTACTCCACTTGGGTCAGGTTCACAAAGCATAACTACTCCTAAGCCTCATATACTAAGCAATACTATGACTTCCTGCTAATTGAATATTCTTAAAACATTTCCTCTCCATAAATATACACTATCTCGAGGTCATATACTTCCTATAATTCCAACTAGCATCACTGTCTCAGGTTCAAGTGTCTTTGAGTTAAGATGGGCCTATGAGTTTGGTTGCTGAGTAAACAATAATGAACTATCCCAAAATATTGTGCCTCCATGTCCTCTAGGTGAAGACTACTGCTACAATCTCTAGGTCTTGATTTTTTTAGTTTTTCTCATGGGGTCTCAACTACCTTGACCCATATGCGACAAATTCCTACAATTGCATCAACATGTAACCAACCCCAACTCTTAAGGAGTCACAATACACGATGAACACAATTCTATCATCTGGTAGTCAAAAAACTGGATCACCTATCATCCTCTTCATTACCACCACAAATTCCCTCTAGGATTGGTGAAACAATGAAAATATATTCCCTTTCCATGTTAGAGCGGTCATATGGGCTTTGATTCTGGAGAGGTCTAGGCCAAACATCCGGCAGTACCCCGCAATGCCAAGGAAGCTCCACACATATAACACTTTATTTGGTGGCTCCAAAGAAATCAATACCTCTATGTTTTCAGGATCCCTGAATAAACCTAATTTAGATATTAAATTCACTATAAATTGAACATTATGTATCCATATATGGAACTTAGAGAAATTTCCATAATTATGGTGCTCTCGAAGAAAACCATGAGCCATCTTCAAGTGATCCTTTTACCCCTACAATAATGAACTGTATATGAGTATGTTATTTGAATAAGATAACAAAAATCTAGTCCAATTACATCGAGAAAACCCAGTTCATCATATCTATAAACTCGGTGGGGGAATTCATCACACCAAAGGGAATTATTATGAACTCATATTGTCCATAGAGACATCAGAATACTAGATTTGGAATATTTTCATCTTTAAACCTCAAATGGTGGTAGATAAACTAGATATTAATCTTTGAGAACCATATCATGCCTCATAACTTGTAAAAGATTTCTTCAATCCTCGAAAATATGTCCTTGTTGTTTATCATGGAATGTTTTAGACGATGACAATCCACACTAATCTGTAAGATCATGTCTTCCTTTTTCAAGGACAACACTAGAGATGCCTAGGGGACACACTGGGATTTATGAAATATTTCTCACAACCTTCTCTAACATAAAACATAGCTCCAATAGTTCAGTAGGTGCCATATGTTATATCATAGATAATTTTGGGTCATTCATGTGTACCAAGTCAGTTCAAAACTCAATTTCCCACCTCAGAGGTAGTCCCAAAAATTATTACGAAAAATTTCATTGTAATTCTTCATAACTGAAGCATACCATATTCTTAAAAGGATGTATAGACATAGATATATACTCTCAAATTGATGGGTGATAGGATTAAAATCTTTCTTGTAGTATCCATGTGTCCTTCCATGATATCTCTCTCACCAAAAGGGAGAATTTTCCCCCACTATCATGTAGACATGTTACTTTTCTCTAGTGACAATCAATCTAGTATTGGATCATGGATATCTAATCCATACCCAAGATGACATAATTGTATTCTATTTTTATGAAAAAAAAGGTCCCACATGAACATCTCTCCACTAAGTGATATTTTCCATTACCAGCATATGAATGATATAGAAGAATTGCTCCCTATAGGAACCTCAATACAATGTTGTTGTAGAAGCATCTCAATTTGGAGCACTAGATATCACACCAAGGAGTTGAGAGATAATGTAATTAATGAAACCTATGTCTACTAATACTGAGGAAAGAGTATAATAAACACATATCATACTTTGAATCATCTTGTGCACTATGAGATCATTAACGTACAAATTTTTTAGTTGTCCATCTCCTAAGCTGCTAGCTTCCTGAGCCTAACGTGGGACTCCTGGTGGTGGTGGTGTAAGGATATTATGAAATCATCCACCACCCATAGCATCTACTACTCATCATACAGTTCCACCTCCATAGGTACTACCCTATCCATGGCTGGAAGATCCATGATTGTGATGATGCCTTTACCATGGCTATCCATGAGCTATATTCTTGGGCTACTCTGCCCATCCAGTGGGGTAGTACCATTCCATATGACATAAACCATCACAAATAAATAACCTCCACTCTATAGGATTAATTGGAACTCTAGGATGACTATTACTACACATAATATTCTATTCATGGAAGGGTCTCTTGGGTGGAGATCATGGTGCCCTGCATTTTCTAGCTTCGGCAGATGACTCAGCACTCTGGCACCCAAGTCCATCTATAGCTCTCTACAATACTTCTGATAAAAATATCTCCTTAATAATTTCCCACGCTACCTCCCCAACATAGGTAGGGATGTAAAATCCTAAAACACTACCTAAAATCTCTCTATGGAGTCCATATTCAACATTATGAGCTCAGAAGTATCAATCCCAGATCATGTGATGGGAGTAATGCATAATCATTGTGAACCTCACTGCATAATCAACTGAGATTATATAGGATGGGTAATACTCATCATGGAATAATATCATTAATTTGGTCCCTGAGAGTGTCAAATCATCATGAATCTACGTAACAATGCTCTAATAGTGCCCAACTACTCCATGCTAAAGGCTATATGCCACTGTAACCACTTGATCCATCAACATTTTGATGAGATTAAAGATGTGGACCATAAAATTTCGTTAATCCTATAATACCTTAGGATTTGGATCTCCACAGAACCCCAACAGTCTCTGATGCTAGAACTCAAAGAGTTTGATAAGCCTATTCACATCCTCAGCCCACTCCGTGGGATGATCTACTGGTCAACTGGGGGAGGGGATGCTACCTTCCCAAATGGAGGATGGGAATCATAGGATGAACCCTGAACTGAGGTTTCATCACTCATTGGATTGTGATCATGTACCATAGCTAGTATCCTAGTTGGCTATCATCATGGAGGCAACCTTGTTATTATCAAGGAGTATCGCATTTAGATGAGCACACACACACACACACATTTATATATCAATAATAATGGGGAGATTACTTTGGAAGGACACTAAATGTATCAATCATATATGATTCTTGTACTATTTATCCATGCAAAAATGTCCCTACATGTCAAGTCGGCAAGATGATAGTCAATGTCTTGGTGAATGGCTATGTTGGCCTCTGCACCATCACTAGATGCCCTGGCATGAGAACCTCACTCGAGGAACCTCGACAATATTTCCTTATACCCATCCAATAATATTATGGTTATACATCCAAACAATATGCCATGGAACAAAATTTATTTCATAACAATATTTAACAACCTCGAACATGTTAGGGCTTGAACCTCAACTACCCTAGCCCTGCCTCCATAGGGCCAGGGGCAACGACAAGAACCGAAGGCATAATTAACTCAGAGAGGGCATTTTGTAAAAACTTGTACATACACATATATCAAACTCAATGTAATAGTGCAGTGGTAAATAAAAAAAGGTTAAAACACTTCTATAAAATAATCCAACTGTGAATGAAACACTAGATAGAACGAAAGTATGGGAGTGTAAGATGAAAAGGGAAGGGGAATTGAAATAATAGAACATAACGGAGGATCAGGACTCCCTCACTCTTGTTTTCTCCAGTAGACGTGCTGCAACTAAAAACCCTAGATGCTTAAATATTTATACTTGTGATTCCCTTTGTGTGGTTGTGCATAAATGAAACCATTCGAGGAGCACTAAGGATAAAGACGAAGGGAACCTAACTGCATTCAGGGGTTCCAGAGTCGGTACGATTGTGGATTTTAGCAACCATACATCACCGCGTATTATCCCAAAAGGAACAACGACCCATGTCTCAACATCCAAATACACTATTTCATAATGGTTAGATATATTTATGTTCTCTGTCATTCCTTGAATCAACTTATAAAAAGGAACGAAAATGTGGAAACTTATAGATCTTTTTGATCGGCTTACAACCATTTGGGGGTTTGCTGATTTTAAATGTGTTTATTTGGGCCACGAGGTTTTCATCATTCTAATAACTCTTGTAGAATTGAATTGGAATGAATGGAGCCCTTGGTCAATCAATTTACATCTATGAACATTGACATTACATGATTAGCATCTAAATTTTTACCTGTTTGATTTCAAGGAGAGTTATGTCCAGGTTTGGGAAAAAATACTTTTTTTAAACTAGATACTACAGAATTCAAAAAATTTATTTGATATTGCTTCTACATTAGAAGTCCCCATTAGTATGGACATTGCTACAAAAATGGTTCCTTTTGTCCATTTTTCTCATATGTTGGTAGAGGTTGATCTATTTATTACATGGATTGATAATATTTTTCTTTCTACGAGGCAACATATAATTAATCATAGAGTGGAATATGAAAAAATGCCTCTATTTTGTGAAGAATTTACTATTATTGGTCATACTACCTCATACTTTAGAATAAAAATGATTTTTCCTGAATTTCATCTGAAGGGACATGACTTACATTACTGTAGAATAACTGAAAAAGAGTTCTAAAATTCTTAATGAGGAAGAGGGGATTGTAGATTGTGGTGTAGTTCCAACTCCTATAATAACTACATCTTTGAGTTTTGTTAATAATGTTTCTATATCCTTATATGATAAGGGTGTCTCCAGTTTAGATTGAACTAGGTTGGAAAAAGAAAACATAGAAGGTACCTAGTCAATGAAAGTTTCTGTAAATTGTGTTAGTGAATTGTGTACTACTGTATTGTCTAGTCTATAAAAACCTATAATATCATGGAATGGTTTGGGGGAAAGTGAATGTAATAACCTTTTTTCATTCAATGATAGGCTATCTAGAGGTCTGTATAATGACCAGGTTGCTGAAGACATAGAAAATAGTCAAACGACCATGTAATTGTTTTCCTATGAGGTAATAGATCTCAATATATAGAAAAAATGATATATGATAAGAACCGCAAGTGAATGTCAAATCTAGTTGTTGTATATTTTCCAAAGACTAGATCTAGAGGAGATTTACCATCAAAAGCATCCACTTCTTAGGGGAGGGATTCAATTACACCAGATGCTCACTCAAAAGAAATTGTATGGAATGTGATTGATGATACTCGTATTTCCCCAATTTCTAGTAGTGTTCCCGATTCCTTTATCCCTTTTGCAAAAGGATCGGCTCCAACCCTTTTTCCAGCTTCCCCATCGAATAAAGTTGAAGGGGGTTGAATGGAAACTCTAATATACCCTTGGAAAGAGTGCAGGTCTTGGACAGTAAAGGTAATGAAACATCTCCTCCTACTCATCATTTTAATGAAATGGTTAAAGAGAAGGTATGAACTCATAATTCCTTTGATTTAATGGCTTCTAAAAACAGTGCAGAATATTTTGGTGACAATCTGTGAACAACATAAAGAAATATTGTGATATAGTACACATTGATTAATTTGATGGCCCATCGGTTCTTATAAAAACATGTTAAAGGGGTCACCACCCTCATGGCTTGGGAAAAATATCCTCTTTTCATGGTATTATCTCTAACTCTCTCTCGAGTTTTCTAAGATTCATTTGGAATTTTATTGTTGTTATTTAGTTTTTATCCTCCTCTATTTTGTTCTTTTACACTTTTGTAATTTTCTATCTTTTTTAATTTATGGGTTCTCACGCCTCATTCAAAAAAATAATATTAATGGGGAAAATACATTCCCAACAAGATTTTTGTCCAAACCTAACATAAAACTGGATATGTAATATAGTTGAGAGATCTAAAATCATGAATCCCAATATACAACCACTATATGTTGTCCAAGAACATAGTTTCCCTAATATTCTCTATAGTCAAGGTCGACCTATATGTGTTTTTTATAAGACACAACATGTGTGGGGAAATCCCAAACTTAGGTGATTATAATCATACCCACTAGAATGACCCGAAAACTAAAGGTGGTGTAGAAAGAGATAAAATAGAAGAGAATGATAGTAGATTTACAAGGTACATGGAAAGAGTAAAACTCAACCAAACATAAAGTGTATGTAAGCTCATAAAATATAATGGGCTACACATGGTGAGTAGATGAACTAATCATTTCGTCTTTACAAGTAATTTATATAGAGTAAACTCATCCAACCATGAGAAGATAGAAACTGAAAGAATGTGGAATTCCCAAGGAGTCTTTACCTATCCAAGAAAAATAGAAACCAAATCCAATGAGTGGATATAGTAAGTGAATATATATATATATATTCTCATTCAATTAATCCAAATTGAGAGAGTAAGGGGATCAATATCTCACAACTCCATCCAAGAAGAAGAATAGCATGTAGTTCCAGAATACCATCAATTATGCCATGTATCCCATGGGCCTGTAATTAAAATAGAAGTCTATGTAAGTCATTTTACACACCTTGATACTATCCACATTGGGCAGCGTTAACTTTCCATCACAGTTTTAGGTCACCTCACAAAAATCACACCTTAATTGTAATGACCCAGACCCAAGTTTCCAAGAGTCGGTGATAAAAATATGTTCTGTAATTTTTTTATAAAAAGAAAAATATAATTACACAACATACTACATAATAGATGATCTTTTACTAGCCCAGTTTTAGGAGAATTATAATTATAGTAATATATTCAGATACAAAAATACAAAGTTTAGTAATCACTGGGCAATACAATATCAGATTAATGATTCCACATTAGAAATTCATCGTTATAGTTCGAAAAATCATGTAAGAATAATTTAAATACCTACTTTGAGAAAAAATTTCCTAGTAAGGGTTTTTAAATAAATACCTTTATGAAATAATTTTTCATTAAAACAATTCATTAAAATACATGCTTTAAATCATGAAATTGACATTTTTCAAAACATGTCATCATCATTTTCTTGAGATATTATAAAACATATTTTAGTATGAAATCATGATAAAAATTCCTGAACATATATTAGAGATGAAAATAAATGGAATTATAATAACATGCACACACATGAATAGAAATTCATTAAATTCCACCTATAATTTGCGAAATTAACACACTTAATTATGTATGCCATGTCAGGGGTGCAGTTGAAAAGTTACAAATGAAATAATTTTTATTCCAAATTTTCATAGAAAACAATTTTATTTATCATTCCACATAAATGAAAAACATGAAATGATATAAAGATTAATAACCATATTACTATTCTTTTCAAATAGATGAATTTATATATAAGTATATACTTAAATATAAACCATTATAACATCTTCATTTTAAAATATAAAACTGATTAATACAGGTTCATAAGAAAATGATCAATAACCCTGAATGTTCTACTTGTTGAATAACCATAGGGATTTTCACTTTCTAGATTCATTATGAGGGAATGCATAATGTGGTACATTATAACAAAACCATCAAGATCATGTCCCAATACCATAAATAAACATTTTAAGACCTCGTTCCAATACGTAGTTTGTCTCATTAGACCTACTGATGCATCAAGAGGATATGGAAGGCCTCACCCATCACATAATAAGACCAATGAATTAATCATATATATAATAAAATAATTTCCTTAAATCAAAGTGTCCCATACAACATTGATTTATTTTAATCCTAATAATAGATAAAAATGACTTCACTGATAAATTATTGTGGTACATAATAATTAATCAATTCAACGTGTCCTATACCTCCTTGGAAATTTAGTTTTTAATCCATATGTTATCATAAAAATATAAAACTCATACGTAAATAAATTATCTTTATTTTTAAGTCATAAATATAATTAATAAAAAAAATAAATGTAAATTTAATCCAAAATTCCTATATTTTTTTGTCTTTTCAAAATAATCGAATAAAATAAATAAATAAATTATACACATGAAATGATAACATGTTTCATAATTTCACATAAAATGATAAGGTTTATCTATACAATTGATAAAATAATGATACAACAAATAAATAGGTTTCTCACAGGAAAGGATATCTTGCTTCCAAATTTCTCATAAAATGATAAGGTTGATCTCATGCAGTTGAGCAAAAAAGTGTTTATAAGTGTCTAAAATAACTAGATGTTAGATTGGAGGTGGAAAAATATCATTTAAAACTAAAAATGGAAAGGGAATATATAAATTTTTATTCTTAAATGCTTCTATATGTATATATATGTAACTTTATATATATATATACTTATATAAGTGTATGAGGTTTGTATACAAAAAACTCTTTCAAAATTTAAAAAAATTGTTCCATATGAACACACACCAGGAAATGTTAAATGTCTTTACTCACATATATGATTGCGCATATACTAATATATATGAATATCACTTTAATAAAGTAAATTATAAATGTAATTAAATATATATGTTTTTAGATATAAGATTCACGGAAAGAAATCCTTAATATATATATATATATATGTATTCATACAGAAAATATTAAGTTGTAAATATGTATATAGTCATGTAAATACAGACATATATATAATATTTTGTAAATGATTACCACATGGCAGTAAAATTAAAAATCATAATTATTTAGAAATAAGTCTTTTAAATTGGAGAATGCATATCATACATGCAACTTGGGTTAGAAAAAAACATGGTTATATATATATACATGTATATACATGATTATGACTTCAAAAAAAATAATAAAATTCACTTACTTTATTTAGTTCAAGAGAATAAAAGTGTTTATAGAACTTATGAAGAAAGAAAGAAATTGAAAGATGGATTTTCCATGTAACAACCTTGGTGAAAAGTGAGGGTTTTTAATGAAAACCCATGTTTTAAATTGTTGTTCCTGGTCGACCATAGCTAACCCAAAAAAACATTAATTATCACAAATAAACTAGTTACTGGTTGGTTTACACCCTTAAATAATAAAAGTATATCATTGAAGAGGATCTGGGTCAATTATGGAGATTTTTGGTTTAAAATAACAGTACCATTGGAAATAAAATGGTGGTCATATACTAAAGGAAATGCGATGAGAGTGGAAATATGTCCTCTTGAGAAAGCGAGAATGGAAGGGGGTTGGTGGCTGGTGGCTATAAGGTCAGATGGGGAATAGTGTGGATTGAAAAGGAAGAATAAACAAGAAGTAATGGATGGTTTGGATGAAAACTGATTTGATCCAATGGTTGGAATTATCCCAAAACAAATTTAACAAAAGGGGTTGTGTGGATAAGGAAATGGATGGCTGGATGAGACTGTTGGTCTTGATCGAATGACACAGAATGATCAGATCATTTTAATGGGATGAATGTATGAGATTTGATTGAGATATAATTGGATGACTATAGTCAAATGCACGATTTTAAATAGGTTTGATAGTCCATATTTAGCAAAGCCAGACCAGATAGTCCACAAAAACGTGTAGCGATAAACCATGGTGTAAGGACTTGAATGGGGTATCGGTGCAAATTAATAGGATCTCGTTTGGTAAGATCTTTTGGATAATATAAAATGATCCAAGTGAAAAATGTGCCCCACATCAAAATGGTGAAGCAGTTGCAGATTCCTTATAAGCCTTGAAACCACTTCCATCATATAATGACACAGACACCCGCACGCCGATGTCCCTACCCATAGTAATCCACCCGTGAGTATTGGTCCAACCATGAATACCCACTCATGCATGCTAGTGCGTGACTTATCACACCCTATGTCTTCTAGGGGTCCCTCTAGAACTAATCAAGTGCTCTTATAAGTTCCCACCTAGGCCTTGAGGGCTTGGACTATAAGGCATCTCTCAGCTGATGGGTGCTTAGCCATATTTTTAGTAAAAAAAAATTTAGATATATATTACAAAATGTATAAGTATGTTTAATTTATATAATAGTTTATTTTATTAATTGTATATATATTAGTTCACCATTACTATAATTTCAATGGTTATAATATTTATTAAAACATTTTATTTCAAACCATTTTTTCTACCTTCGATAAATTTTAGAATCTAAACACTAAATAAAAATCTCTAATCAAGAACCATAATTTCTTTTCGCTGAAAAAAATATTTTAAAACATTCAAAACATACCCAATTGAAATAAAACATCAATAATCACCTTAAAACCCAACGAATGATCATAATAGCCATTTTAAACCATTTAAATAACTATTCTTAGTATTCAAGAGATCTATGATCATTTCGTGTTTCTAGAGAAGTTTACTTTATATCCCTTAGATTCTTAGTATTTTCTATATTATTGTCACACTTTTTTTAGTGGATTCTATGGACAAGTGGTACTTAGTTGGTATTATTGTGATGTTGGGTGGTCTTCACTTTATTGCATTGGGTCTTGTTATGAGTTTTACTAAGTAGTGGTAATATTTTTTTCCCATGTAATATTTCAATGTTTGAATGAAATTTTTATCATTTACTATATAATTTTTGTATTAAATAACACCATTATGCATAAAAAAGACAATGATAAAAATAATGTTAAAAAAATATTATAGTTATAATTATGTTTGGGGTGTCAAATTATCCCGCCAAATAGAATTTCACCCTCACAATTCTACTATAATCATAAAATCCAAACCAGAAATGTCCATATGACATCATCATCGATATCCCTCAATAAAATATTTTATTATTATTTTTAATTAAAAAAATTAGAATTAGAACTATCTAATTAATACATTTACCTGGTCATAAACTATTTATAATCCACAGATTACCTCAGGTCGATTACAAGGGGAGTTTTTAGTTCCTCAATTCATTTGGTCCAGATACACATTGAGCAGCTAGGATCAACCCCACACATAAAACAATAGGGTTTATTGAGGGAAGAATAGGAGGTGTAGAGCTCTGAGATTTAGGAATGAACAAATTCCTTATATATTTGTCAAACTATTTAATTTCTAAAAGTTATAATGCTAGATAGTCTCCCATACATACTAAAACTAGAACATTGAGTAGATAATCTTTATGAAGGTCAACCTCCATCGTATCTTCTTGGGATTTTCTGAAGGCTAGTAAATTCTAAGATATAGGGAAAATAGGAAGATACATTCATGGTAATTTACTCAATTCCTATATTCTAAAATTTTTTCATTTTAAATATATTGATATAAATAAGTATCTCTTTCAATGAATTGAATGATCATTGTGTTGGATAAAAATTGGTAGATGTTTTTACAGGATAGTCATAGGTATGAAAAATCCCGGTATTCCCCAAAACATTATTTGACTATTATGGTCTCTAGAAAAATAGTAGGAAGTGACCAGAGGATAGTTGGTGAACGCTTTCATTCCGTATAAAAATGTTGAGATATTGTTTTTAATTAAAAAAACATTCATATATTAGTAGTTTTATTATAATTATCTAGAGTTATATCGACCATTCCTCTGATACAAACTATAACGGCCCAGATCCCCTTTACCTGGAGTCAGTGCCAAAAATATGTTGTTTAATTTTATTATAAAAAGAGCTGAATAATTACACAACATACTAAAAAACATAGGATATTTTACCGGACCAGGTTTTTGAGAATTAGAATTCCATTAATACATTAAGATATAAAAGTAAATAAGTTAGAAATATTTTAGAAATGATACATTAGAGAAACTCCCCCACATAATAAATTCATTATAGCACTTCCACTAAACCTGTAAAAATAATTTCAATACATAGGGTGAGAAAAAATAGCGTAGTAAGAGTATTTAAAATAATAACTCTAAAAAATAATTTTTTCATTAAAAAGTTTCTTTAAAATACATTCCTTAAATCAAGAAATTAACATTTTTCTTAACATGTCATCATCATTGTCTGAAGATATTCTGAAACATATTTTATGATAAACTCACTCTAAAATTTTTAAACATATTTAATAGATATAAATAAAAATAATTATAAAAATATGCATGCACTTGAATATAAATGCATGAAATGCCAACAACAATTTAGGTAATGACCATACATAATTATGAATGACATGCCACGGGTGCAGATAAAAATTTACTTATGAAATAATATTTATTATTTATTTGTATAGACAACAATGTGATTTATCATTCCTCATAAATCAAAAAACCATGAAATGATACATACATTTCTATCCTTATTATTAATACATTAAAATAGATGAAATTCTATATAAGTATATTGTTGAATATAAAACCTTTTACCATGTTCAATAGAAAATGTCAAACCGTTTAACGTATGTTCATAAGAGAATGATCATTAACCACTAATATTCCACAACTTCAACAATTACATAGACTTTTAGTTATTAGATTAATTATAAGGGAATTCATAATGTGGGAATCATAATCAAACAATTAGGTCCTCATGCCAAAAACATAAATAACCATTTTTTCAATGCCTAGTGCCAATACCAAGTTTGTCTAATGTGAACTTATAATCCATCGAGAGACTATAACTGGCCTCACCCATCACATAATGAGTCCAGAGAATTCCTCAAATGTCTACTAATAATATTCCATTAAATGAATGTGTCCCATACCCTGTTGATTTATTTGAATCATATTCATAAATGAAAATAAATTCATTGATAAATTCTTGAGGGTTACAGTATTTAAACTATCCAAAGTGCCCCATAACACCTTGGAAGGTTTTGTTATAAATCAATATGTTATAATAAAAATATTCATCTCATACTTAAATCTATAAAATTTATTTTAATGACATCAATAAAATGATTAATGAAATAAATTAAGATTTAATAAAATATGCATATATTGTTTTGTCTTCTCAAAAAAATCTTAAAAAATTAAGAAATATTTTTCACGCAGGAAATGATAATATGTTTCCCAATTTCACATAAAATGTTCAGGTTTATATCATGCATTTGATAAAACAAATTATAAAACAAATAAATATATTTCTCACATGAAATGTTAATGTGATTCATAATTTCAAATTAAATGATAAGGTTTATCTCATGAAATTGAAAAAACCAAGTTTTTATAAGAGTTTAAGAATTCCAGATGGTACTTTGGTGGGTGAAAAATACCATTTTTAAATAAAACGGGGAAGAAAAACTATATGTTATTTATTCTTAAATTCATATATATAAATATATATATATTACTATATATATACATATATAAGAATATTTTGTTTGTATACATAAAACACTTTTGCTATCTGAAAACTAGGACCCTCTCATATGAACACACACTAAGAATAGATGATAAATGTAAATGTGTTTACACGCCTGTTGGATTACGCATATAATAAAATATATGAAAATCACTTTTATAAAAATAAATTTGAAAAGTATGTTAATAAATAAGTTTTTAGATATATTAATCAAGGAAAAAACCCATAACATATATATATACACTAAAAATATTAACATCGATATGTGTATATATGCATGTATATACACACATATATATATACAATTTTTGGTAAAAGATACCAACATGGTAGTAAAATTAAAAACATTAATTATTTTGAAATAAATCTTTGAAAATGGAGAATGAATATCATATATAATATTTTGGTTAGATAAAAAAATTATTATATATATATATATAACAATATATACAAATGATTACGATTTCAGACAAAAATAAGGAAATTCCCTTAATTGATTCAGTTCATGAGAGGTTGAGTGTATTTAGAATTTATAAAGAAATAGGGACTTGAAAAGATGGAAATTTTTTGTAACAACTTTGGTGAAAAGTGCGGTTTTAAAAAACCATTTTTTCAATTTCTGTTCCCGATTCACCATAGCTAACAATAACAAAAACATTAATTTCCACAAATCAACAAGTAATAGATTGATTAACACCCTAATATTATAAAATTGGAGAAGTGAAGAGGATCTGACTCATGGATGGAGATTTTTGGTTTTAAATACCACCACCATTGGAAATTATACAAGGTGTAGAGACTAGAGGAAACAAGACAAGAGTGAAAAATGGAATCATCAGAAAGAGAGGAGGGATATGGGTCATTGGCTAAAAGGTGGGATGATGACAGGTATGGCTTTATAATGACAAATAATTTAGATGGAATGGAATGTTAAAATTAAAAGTAATATGATCCAAGGGTTGGAATAAACCTTAAAAATTTTAACAAAGGAGGATGTGTAGCTATATTAATGAACGGCTGGATGAGGTCGCAAGTCTTGATCAGATGACCTAGAGTGATCAAGGAATCGTAAATGGTTGAAAGTATGAGAGTAGATTGGGATATGATTAGACAGAAATGGTCAAATGCGTGATATTAAATAGGTTGAACAATCCAGATTAGCCGATCTACAAAAATGTGCGATGAAAAATCGCGACACTACGATTAGAATGGGGTATTGGTGTGGATGTCCTGGATCACAGACAATGTGTTCTTATGTCTGAGATCACTCACTCTCAGAGAAAACATGACCCACAATGAAACATGGATGTGGTTGTGGCTTCTTTATAAGCCTCGACGCCACTACCATCATCTGATGACACAAACACACACACTCCAATGTCCATACATGCATTACTCCACCATAGGCCTTGGCCCAACCATGCACACCCTCTCCTGAGTGTCGTTGTGTGACTAGGATCACACAATGCCTACAAGGATTCACTCCAGCACTACTTAAGAGCTCTTCTATGCACCCATCAAGGCCCAAGGGCTTGGCCTATAAGGATGATATTGTCTAATGGTTTAGAATCCATATTTCTAGTAAAATTTTTATTATATATATTGGAAAATATAGAAATATTTTTAATTTATGGAATTATTTATTTTCGTATTTATATTTAAATTATTTCCCCATTACGGTCATTTCTATGGTTATATTATTAATAAAATCATTGAATTTTGACCCATTTTTTTATACCCTTGATAAATTATAAAATCAAAACACTAAATTATAATCTCTAATTAAAATCAATAATTTCATTTTTTTCTAAAAAAATATTTTAAAAAATTCAAAACATACCCAATAGTTATAAAACATCAACAATCACCATGAATTCCAACTAATATTCATAATGGTCATTTTAATTCATACAATTACCCTTTCAAGGTATTCACCATATCAAAGACCATTTCTTGTTTTAAAATAATTATTCTCTATATCCACTTTCTTCTATTCATTTTTTTATTCTTCCCACTATTTATTTTTGTTTTGTTTTGGGAGATTCATAGGAAAAAGGATACTTAATCTATCCTGTTTTGATTTTGGGTTATCTTCTTTTTATTCTACTCAATCATGCTATGTGTTTTCTTGAGTAGTTGTAATATTTTTTATCCATTTAATTTTTCAATGTTTGAATAAAATGATTATCATTTTTTAGAATATTTGTATAAAATAACACCATTAATCATAAAAAATGAAATGATAACAATAACATTTAAAAAAATTATAATTTAGTTATAATTATGTTCCGGGATTTACAACGGTGGGGAATGAGTCCCTCCTTCTCGTTAGTTCAAATCTAGGTCAAAAATTTACTTTTTATTGTGCTACATAGTCATGGATACACAATAGTAAGTAGAGGATCCATGACCTAGTAAAACAGGAGGGTTTAAATATGGTAGTCGAGGATCCATGCCCATCCTGCTAGAGGGTTCCTCTATAATAGTTGATGAAGGACCCATGCCCCTCCCATTAGGCGGGCTTCACTGCAAGCCATCAATGACCCATTCCCTAATACTACTTGAGGGTTCCACTGAAGATGTTTAAGACTCATGCAGAGTCCAATTGGAGGGTTCCAATTTCAATCATCAAGGAACCATGCCATGACACTAATGAAGGGTTCTACTTGGGAGTCAGGCCTACCTAGAGGGTTCTTCTCGAGAGTTAGCCTCTAATGATCATGTCATACCACTTTCATCATAGAACTCCACCTCAAAATGTTTTTCACTCAATACATTTCACATTATACCAAGAATGCCACAACAGGGGAAACCATCATTTTCTACATGAAAAAACACTCAGGATGGGATACTCATGGGCCAAAATACTAGTTTAAACAATTGAGATACAATGATTGAATGTATTTTCAAAGGAACCATGAGGGTACATTGTGTGTGAGGGTAATCACGTGGAGTGTGACCGCACTTCATAGCCTGGTAGTATCCCAGGACAAAACATGAGTTCTTGTCCTAGAAACTATACACCTTCTTTGTGTGGAATACATGACATGTACTTGATAACTCCTGTTAAGGGACATGTTATGCTAATCATATACATGTACTGGAGTACACATGCATGTACTATACCGCCGTGTAAATCCACACTGGTTCACTCCTATGTGACTCGTCACACAGGATGTCCAAAATGGTATGAGGTACATGATGTGTCATGGATACTACACACTATTTCCCACCTTAACATTTCACAAACCCTAGGGCCACCACTGAAGAAGGATACCATTGGTGTGACACATCATGAACATGTTTTTTAGTGAGGATTTTTACAGAATGATAGATATATGATCTGTGTGGTAGATTTGGACATTTCATCTCATTTCTCCACCGATCTCCCCTGAAATCCTTTTGAGATGAGTGGATATTTTTAAGATTCAATCATTCAAGCTATCGTTATTTGGAAATCAGCTCCATTCAATGGGAAATGTTTCATCATTAGTTTTTCATGCTTCTAAAAAATCAACTCTTGAAGAAGAATCTGGAAACCATCGAACATATCATTCATGTCCTATAAGTTTACTAGATATATTTTCAATTATCCATTCCATTATCTTTTCAGAAATCCACCATGAATACACATTCCCAATAAAGATTGGAACAAATAAAAAATGTCGAACTAGGAC
Source organism: Viscum album (assembly GCA_963277665.1). NCBI lineage: Eukaryota > Viridiplantae > Streptophyta > Magnoliopsida > Santalales > Viscaceae > Viscum > Viscum album. The sequence continues at coordinate 842,071,162 of OY728161.1, forward strand.
TATGGGGATCCAACCAGTAAAGAACATGATTAATCAATGGAGAAAAGAAAAATAATGACGGTTTTAAACATCTTTAGTCAATATTTACAGGCCAAATATTGAGAATAAGGATTCTTGAGTTATAAAAAAAATTAATAAATCATGAAATTTCTATATGTATGACCATGCAGAGTCTGTAACTAGCACAGATCAAAGAAAATGTGTTGATATACTCAATCATTTAATACAAGGGTGTAAATGAACAAAAACGAGTCCTATCAATATTTTGGATCAATTTTTGATGAATAATGAATTCATCATTGATTTTTATTGTGATACTATGTTTGTTGTGTTCTGATCAGATCCATTCTAGTGTTTGGTTTTCATTCATTGAGATCCACAAAATGTAGGAGGAGTGAGCTCTCATTAGAGAATTCAATATATTATGATCCAATCATAAAAAGGTTTTCCATTGTGATATGTTTATATACATATATATTTCTATGAAAATAAATTACTAAATTATATAATTCATTCATTAATTCATCATACATACCTCTAATGAGTGAGGGCTCTGAATGTCCCATGACGACTTATTTTATGTTGTGCCTTGGGAAAAAATTTCATTCCCGACTCAAATGTGGTCTCAAATTTTTTATTTGATCAACTCTTTATAAGATATATTTTTTTATATCAGAATATATGCATGAAAAATATATAATATTTGTAATATTTTTATAATATTAAATCATGGAAAAACGGGCCTCAGAATCGCACGTCGTCTAAGCACCTAGATCTGGAAATATATATTGAAATATTTCAGAGTCTTATAAACAAATAAACTAGTTATATATAAAATATGTGTGATATAAATGACATATTTATTATATTAATGACATATTTATCATTCTTAATATATATTATTTTCTTTTCTTTTATACATTGAAAAATGGTAAAATCATTCATATATGTGTGGACTACTGCATCCCCAAAGAAACGGGATTAATTTTTTATCACCAGATCAAAATAATGATATATATGAGTATATATAATTAAATAATATGTTATTTATGATATTATTATAATTAATTAATGATAAAATATTACATACCATTCCTTCATAATGATCATTGAAAAATGGAAATGTTACTGATGCATATGTACAACCTACTATCGCCATGATCTTACATTAGTTCATTTTCTGTAAACACATTCTTGATTGGTTTTAAAAGTATAATTTATGTATAAATATGATAATTGTGTAATTATTATTATTCAGGATATATTTATATAATCACCTTATTGACCATAGTCAACCGACCAAAATCATTTTTGACACTTAAAGAAAATGTAGTCAAAACATCAAATGTAAACCTAATTTATTATATAATCATATATTACATGGTTATAATTGAAAAAAAAATGAATAATAATCATTAATAAGGATATTATGCATGTAAATAATTATCATAAGTTTATTATTTAGGAAGATAAATAAAAAAGGTGACGAATCTAACTCGGGGCAAGGGTTCTCTTGTCTCCCCTGTATTTCGGTGAGATATATTTCATAACCCACACATATATTAATTATGTGGTGTATATACTTGAAATGTATTAATTTTATTATTTTTATCTCTAAATTTATTCGAATTTAAATATTCATTTTAGGAAATCCCTTTCATTTGGTTTAGGGTTTCAAAGTTACCAAAGTGTTAATTTATTTTTTCTTAATTTCACTTCACTGAGGTAGATTGTATTTTTATGCACCTAGATTATTTTATATAGTGCATATAATTCCAATTGGAAATGTAATATCAACAATAATGCATTATTTATGTTATTTTAACTTTTAATTTTAATTATTTCATCCAAGGGTATTTTAATTTAATGTTACTAACTAATAAATAATTTCATAACTCAATTTCTTTTCTTTAGGTTATACTACATTGTTGTTGTTTATATTATAATATTACGTTTATAATGACATTTGATTATCATATGTCTTAATCAAAATTTATTTATGTGGATTTAAACCTATACACATAATAAATTCATTGATTAATCTTAGACTAAACATTATATTCATTATATATGTTTATTTCATAACCTCATAATTTTCGGGATTGACAATACATGTATTTCCATTAGAAGGTATTATTTGATAATTATCTAATAAACCAATTTAATTTTTTAATTATAATTATTATAATTATATTATCATGTAATAATATCATTTTTAAACTCCTTGATAGATAAAATAATTGAGATAATGTTTTCACGAAAATATGACTTCATTTTGTTGTTCAGTTAGAAATTAGTTTTCATACAGAACAATGTTTTCTAAATGTGTTTTCAAACCTTTTTCCAACCTTTAAAAATTGATTTATTAAAGGTAATTTTTCCCATTTTGAAAAAATTCAGAAGAATCTTTTGTCCGTTTTCCAAATTAGGAAATTTTATATCCTTTTTACCTCGAAATATGAATGTTCTTTAAGGAATGTATAGAATAACCCACCAGCATGAAAATAGTTTACTTGAATATTACATTGAAATATGAAAAGTTTATTTTTAAGGAAAATTATTTTTCAATATTATATAAGTTATTTGTTTTTTATAATGATTTCAAAATAAATTTATTTTCATAATATTTTATTTGTTGAAAAGTTTTTTTAAATGAAAATTATATCTTTCTAAAAAATATTTTTAAATATCTTTTTGTGGTTTCTATATTAATAAATGGAAAAACCATTTTATTCTTACTATAATAGATTTATGTTGTATTGATAACCTCATTCTTCTTTCATTGGATGGATTATGATTGTCTCAATGATATTTTAATAGAAACCATTTTTTCCATAGGTTCTTCTGGATTCAATGATATTGACATGAATCCCATATTCATTCCATGGGTTAATCATGTTATAATATTAATAAATATTTTCACTGATTTTTATGATTTATGTATCCATTTAATTTATTCATATTGTTCTTCTTGGACATCTTATATGATGGGGTGGTATACATAATGTTGTATGAGACCGTCACAGCTTATACGACGAGGAGAAATTGATAGCTCCAAGTAATTTTGTAAATTCATATTCAATGGGTTGGACATATAGATCTATATGAGCCTATTATACTATATAAGATGGATGCTCCCAGATAGAGCTCCAATTCATTTGGTAATGATTATGTTCGCTATTGAATTAAATCAGAAGAAAAATATATGGTTATTCAAATTTTAATGGTTTTTTAAGATTGATATGATAGTATTGTTCCAAGATACCAACACATTATATCTATTATTACAAAGGGTTTATAAATTTTACTTTGATCATGATTGATATCACATGGATCATGATTCCCGATTCATATGAAAATTTTCCTTGTTAAATCCTTATAACATGTTACTTGATTGATGATTCATTTATTGATGAGTATGAGTCATTTTATGATTCACTCATTCACTCTTATTATTTCATCATACCCTTATGCGCTTCTTATGTTCAATAATGGTAATAAATTTTCAATTCTTATGTTTACCATTACACAACATATGATCTCAACATATTTATGATTCCATTTTCCCATGTTACCATTAAATGATATGTAACTAATTATTTTTAGAAAGAATTTAATATGGAAGATGGTGATGACATAATGTTAAATAATAAATGTTGGTTTATGTTGGAGAAATGGTCATTAAAATACAGTTATATTATTTATTTATAAGTTTTCCCTAATTCCATAAAACTCTATTCCTAATTTTTTTTTGATAATTTTAGTGATATAATTTTTAGTTTTGATGATATATGGTTTGGATTGGAAAAAAAATAAGTCATAATTATCAGAATCAAAATTGGAAATGAACTTTTTATGATTTAAAAATTGGATCCAAGAGTGTGGGTTTTGGGCTGTTATATTTGGCATCAGAGTAAAAGTTTTTATAATTTTGGGGATTATGATATTTTTATGTGAGGTTGTCTTAACAATTATAGATACCATCATAGTAATATAAGATTAGGGTTTATAATAAGCATAAAGTATTAGACACACTATTTGAGGGTTTTGAAGAATAAATCTTTTAAGGTTATTAATGATACTTTGTGGGTGGTTTTATTGGTTTGGGGTATTTTAACCCCTTGGATCAAAATAAGTTTATTTTTGGAGGAATTATTGTTTCCATCAAAATAGAGATAAACTAAAATCTATGTGAAAAACATTTGCATCCAGAAAGGGAATGGGGATTGAACCCACAATCGATGGGTGAAATGGGTATACTTCCATCCACTAACTTGAATGATATCTATGATATTATGAAATTTTTATAGGTAAATATTATGATTATTTAGAAAACATTTTATATTTTATTTTACAAATAATGGTTGATTTATCTTGGAAGAATATATGAACAAATCCTTATATTTTATTGTTTTCCAACATAGTTAAGAAATGTTTGATGAATTTTTAGGATTGATATTTATTGAGTGATTTGGTTTGAAATTAATGTATTTCTATTGAAATTTTAGAGATAAATGTATGAAGGTTTATTTTTTGGGAATTTTCTTATTATGTGCTAATAATTTTACTTTTGGTTAATATCTAATGATAGGAGGATTATCTTGTTATGATTTTTATATTATTTAGTCCTTTAAATGTTTATTTTAATGACCCGGGTGCAAAAAAATCATATTGAATAAATATCATTTGGAGGAAAATTTGAGATTATGGTAGAAATTGAATATTGGATTAAATAATTATCATCTTGTAATTATATTTCCAAATTCCTTTAGTATTGTTATAAGATAATTCTTCAACTCTTAGAATATAATCGTGAAACAAAAATAATCACTATGTACCTTAATTTATGATGAAATTATTATTAATTAGGTTATTACAGACATATTGTTTTAATTTTGTTAACATTAAATTGATCATTCATATATTGTGATTAATTACCTCTATCACTCCATATACCTATTTATGACTATATTCCATGTCTAAATATTTACATCCCACAAATTTTATCATATTTTGAAACCTATAGTGTGTTGTACTATAGGATATTCATATAACGTTTTATCTATTATCAAGAGGATGTTTTATTAACACATTTAATAATGTGGGTTTACAAGAAAATGTAATTTAAAATATCTAACATTTTATTACCCAAGTCAAGTTCAAATTGCGAGGACACAATTTATTAAGGGTGGGTGTAGCACCCATTGTTTTTTAAATAAAAAAATTATGTTCGATAGTGTGTATAAAACAAAAAAACAATCAAATAATAGAATATAAAATCATGTAATTTTTTTATAAATTTATAAATTCAATATCATTAATATCTCATAATTCCCGACACATTCAGTTTGAATGAAACCTGATATTTTTTAATATATTATTATTTAAAAATTACCTTTATATCATAGACGTTAAATTAGAGGGTGTCACACCCTAACTATTACGTTCATTTTTATATTATTTGTTATTGGCTCCAGGTTGTCAGGCCAAGGATTGGGCAGAGTCCAAGATTAAATGTTTTTATCATTTAATATTTTTAGTAGGCTATGGACCCAAGTATGGTCACCGCGTAGTTGGTGGTTGTCGTGAAGTCTGCCAAAGAGCCAGGAAATTTCTCATGATTCTTAATGTTATTATTATTGTATTTATTATATTATTATTACTTTTTTTGGTATAAATTATTTTAATATATTATTATTATTGTCTTTATTATTGTTATTAATATTTTTTTATTTTTTGTTTTATTAATTATTATTATTATTAGTATTTTATTATTATTTTTATAAAAAAATAAAAAAAAGAGACAAAAACCGTAACCCCCTCCCCAATTCCCCGGACCCACTGGCTGCATGATCCACCCCCCACTTTCCCAGCATCCTCACCCTCCACAGTCTCTTCTAGCCCCCTCCGCACACTCGACCTCTCACCTAGTGACGTAGTATTCCCCCTCGTCTGTATCATCTATCGTCACCAGACCCCTCAGCCTCACCAGCCCCTTTTGAACTTGCCTCTCCCACTCCATCGGGTCCCCACCATCTCTAGTGTTCCATGGTCCGGCCTCCTGAAGCGCCACCCTTACTTCTGCTCATCGACCTCGTACTCACTCTCTGACCACCTCCCTACAATGACATATGCGTTTGAGCTACCTCAAGCCAGGTCCGGCTACCGCCCCTCCTCCCAAACAAACCCATTTCCGACAACCTCATTTTTTACGAAATCTCATCCTGACGCACTTACTTTCACTGCATACTGATGGCCTGACCCACATCCTATAGTGCCTCCGGCCAACATATTCACTCCTTCCAGTTCATATATGGTGTACCCAACACCATATCTGGACATCTCATCCCCCACGTGGGTATGGCTCTCAAATTTTAGGGGTTACCATGTGGTTTAGAAAACCCAAACACAATGGGTTTTAATAGGTTCATTTATATCATTTTTTTAGTTGTGTGGTTGGTATGCAGGGAGTTGTTTTACCTTATTTCAAAGTTTAGTTGAGTCCACGCTTCATTTGAGGTAGGATCCCTTCACACTTTCATCCTTTAAGTATTTAAATATGTTGATTTATTTCTTTTTTCATTTCTTAAATATTAGTTAAATATAAAATAATGTGATTTGATTATTTTAGTTTCGTGAAAATTTAGTTTTTAAAATAATTTTTTTGTGTTGGATATTTTCACCATGTTTATGTGGATTTTAATAGTGTGGAAAGTGATTTGTTTTTGAACATGTGATCTATTTCTAATAGTTTTTTTCAAGAGAAGTATTAATTAGTAAAGTTTTCCTTTTTCCGTAGTTTGAAATTTTTTGAATAAATTAACTAGTACTGAAGTTGTTTTGATAATTATTCAAACATCAATCACAGCTTTTTAACACCCCTAATTAGTCGAACAAGGCCCTATTATATTTTCAAAACATGTTAATAATGGGGTTTTAAATGGTTATTTGTTTCTTCCTATGCGAGTTTATGCCTAATATGTTTGATATAATGTTTTGATTGAAATTACGATGTGTTCGGTGTTTTGTAACAAGTGTTTTGGTTGTACAAATATAAGATTATGGTTTTCAAATTCTACTTGACCTATGAAAATGTATTTTTAAATTTAAATGGTAATGGGTATTTCATAAAATTGTTTTATAACTATTTTAAATTATTTATTGAATTATATATGCGGCACTTGTATTGTTTTTGGTATATGACACTCCTGTATTTGATCCAAAAAAGAGGTTTGGAGTTTGTTTCATGTGTGTAAAGATACAGTATACGACTCAAAATAGTTTTATTAGTTTCTATATAATTTATAAAATAATTTGGATGTTGTGAGTCTAGTTTAAAAAATGATTTGATCTTTGGATGAATTTAAGTGTAGATTTCAATGATTAATGCATTTCTACCAGGTTATGCACACAAAGAATTTTCTTCAAAAGGCCCATTGGAATTTTAAAATGATTAGTTAATTATTATGATGTGGTGTGGTTTTTCTAAACATTTTTCAAATCTCAACATTGCCTTTTAAATCTTCAAATGGGTTTTCAAATGAGTGTTTGGTTCAGAATCAGTTATTTTTGTGAAATGAATTATTTGGGTAAACATTGTGAATCTAAAGGCATGTTTGGAATTTTTAACGGATATTTATAAAACCCCCCTTGTGTATGTTCTCCTACCTAGTGGGTTGATTGTGATTTAGGAGGGTACTTTGCATGTGATTTCCCTCGTGTGATAATTACAGTAACGGAGGGGACTAACCTTGAGTTCAAAGGGGTGGTGTCGGTCTGTGCGGTGTGTGTAGTGATATATATATGTGTGTGTGTGTGTGTCTTGTGGATTAAATTACATGGAACAACCCTATCTATAATATACATGGGAATATAGAATATAATAGAGGTTTACTAAGAACGATTGGTCCACTAATTAGGGAATGTAGTGTCATTTCCCCATAGTAGGGGGGGTGATTTGTTTTTATTGATATAGGATTGGGCCCCTCGACAATGGCAGGAAGGGAAACGATTGGGCATTTGGGAATTTTGACGTCATTGACTAGGGAATTCCTTCTATATGAGTAACATGTATAGTATGTTCTAGTCTTCCTCTAAGTTCCAAGGTGTTCGTGTGTTCCTCTGACACTTGTACACTTCGTACCATTACCCTCACTATGTAGAATTGTAACGTCATAGTTGGTTTTGATGTTCTTTTTAGTAAAATGTTTAATAGGGTTTTTGTTTAAAAATATTTTCAATAAAAATTTATTTGGAATGAATAAAAATCCGCATCATTACTCAATTATAGAAAAATATGTCTTTACTAACTTTCTTTTTTTTCTTTTTCTTCTCTCCTTCATCCATATTTCAAATTAACTGGGTAGTGGCTTATGTGTGTTTATTTGTAAAACAAATAGTATGAAATGCCCTAAATTTATATTTTTAGTTCAAACATGTTAATTAATGATTTCATTATTTAAATCTTTTCATTGAGAATAGATAGTTGGTCCTACCTACTGAGTTTTAATACTCATGCCTATATTGTTTTCTTGTTTTTAGTTTCTATTGTGAATTCCAACTATAGTTCGGATCACATAGGGAGATGTTTGGTTTTGGTATCAAATAGTATCCCACGAAGTTACGTGTAGTCATAATATTGGAAATGTTAATTATTATTTGTTCGTTATCTCTTTTCCTCTAGTTTATTTATCATGTTTTTTCCATCTATTCTCTTTTATATATTTATCTTTTATTGGCCAAATCATTCCCAGTGATTAAAATTTGATGCCTGACACTAGTTTTTTTATCGTGGTGGTTGGGAGTTCCCCTCAAGCCATGTCGTGGACTATATCAGGTGATCGGTTGAAGTTCAAATCAGGTTGGTTCATGACTAAATGGTATCAAAGGTGACCCTTTTTATTTGTGTTATCTGGTAGATGGATATTAGGACTGTCCGGACTCGATAGGTAGTCATGGGAAAGACATAATGTCCCCTACCCTGTTCTAAACCTCTAGTCACTCGGGGTTGTCTGAGAATTTAATTGGTCTGTCGTTCTGGGTTGTTTTATATTTAGGGATGACAATAGAGGTAAGCTAATAGTATATTTTGATTTCACATTGAGTAGTGACCCATATGAAGCTCGAGTACATGGTTTATGTTCCTCCTAGGTTTTTACACTTAATTGGGGCATGGCCCACTACCTTGTCTCTAGGTTAAGCATGACTACTAGTCCCTCAGTCAGATAGTTTAATAAAATTTTATGGTTGTCATTGTTATGGATGGTGAAAGTGCCCTTTTGTAAATGAAAAGGGGGTTTTCAAATGATAATGATTCTTTTTAAATGGATTTAAATTCATGAATGTCATTTGTAAAATAAGAATATCTTGGTCAAAAAACTCTGTTGTTATCATAGAATCGGTAAATAAATGGTTTGGGTGCGACCTCAAGTTCCATTAATTAACTTATTCACATGTGTGTGAATGCATGTGAAGTGTGTGTTGGTGCTTATGAATGAATGTAGGTGAATACATTTTCAACGGTTCATGAGATTAATGGGGTGTGTACTTGGAATTAAAGTCTTTACCTTTCTTTTCTAAAGTGAATTTAAAATGGGGAAATGATTTTTTGGAAATTGAATATGATGTTGTAAAGTGTGTCTGTTATTTGGAAAGTGGACTTAAATGTATGAGGTTTTGAAATCTAAAATAAAAAAAATAAATTTTGGGTTGTGTTTGTATTTGTTTGCACTTCGAGCTGGTTGTTTCTGGATAATGGTGCTTTCAATGATGTTGTGTTGGCTTGATTATGGTTTAGGATATGTGTTTTATATGTTGTTCGAAAAATGACACCTAGAAATTTCCCCAAGGTATTTGATAATTCATGTCCAGATTTTTTTGTCCTTCTCATAGATTTTATATCCATAATGATGATCAGGGTCTGTTAATTTTAGTCATGTGGTTTAAAGTGGTAGAGTGTGTGTTTAATATGTTTCAAACTCATGATTCTGTTATAGTTTGAGCTGTTCGAGTATTATTTGAGGGTCCGACGTCAGACAAATGGGAGTTGTTCGCCCTGCAATCAATGAATGTTGGGATGATGAGGGATGTCTTTAAATCTATATTCTTCCGATGGTTTATACCTGAGGAGGTGAAGAAAAAGGAAAGGGAAGTGATTATGAGTATTCAACAAGGCCAACAGACGGTGAAAGAATATATTGAAAATTTCAAGGAGATTGCATTTTTTTCACCAGATTTAGCATAACAGTATTTCATAAAGACATCCCAATTAATCGGGGGTCTTCATCCAGAGATCAAGGAGTGAGTCCTCCATTCTAAAGACCATCCTTTCAAGAAGCCTGTGGATGAGGCATTATTAGATGAGTTGGTCTCTAGAGTGTAGATGGTTGGAGAACAAGCATATACAGTTTCTCATGAAGTTTAAACATCTGGTGAGTAGGGTCTGGTAGAGGGACCTATTACCAAATAGTATTCTATAGTTGTTCTGGATTCCAGTTCGTCAGACTTTTCAGTGGTTTGCCACCACTATGGCTCATTTGGGAACGTGAAGTCATCATGTTTCATCCCTCTAAATATGTATGATCATTGCGGCTGTCTGGGTCACATAGAGAAGCCTTGCAGGAAGCGTCACCTAAAGAAGACGCTGGTACTGGAGGAATTCTAGTGCTTTACTTTAAGGTAGGATATGCTTCAGCAGTCATAGACCTAGCCCCATGTAGTGGTGTTAATATCTCAAATATTTAGGAGTTGTTGGGGGTATAAAGCCTCGGTTCGGATTTTGTGTTCTGTGTTGGTAGTAGAAAATTTAAATTCCTCTCGTTCTTGTTTTTCTGTGGTTAATGTTTTGAATTTGTAAGTTCATTTCTTTGTTGTGAAGTTGTGATAGACTCGTCCTACTATAATTTAATAATTTCTATTGTCTGGAAGTGGTTTCTTGAATTGTGCATTTTTTATAAAAAGTGTGTTTGACCCTTGTGTGGGTTGATCATGTTTTAGCTTTGTTTTTTATATGTAATTGCTTATGTTAGAATCCAAGTTTCTAGTAATTATCGAGTTCACTGCTTGAGGTAAGTTTGTCTGAAAGTTTTTTCTCGAATGTTGGGGGGTTTTTTGGTGTCAGTTGAGAGTTTAAATCCCAAACAGAGGTGTTTTTTCTCTAATTCTATAGAATTTAGATTAGATCAGTAGGGAGTTACTGTGTCCCCCCCTCCCAGGGTAATATATTTGGGTGTTAATATTACACTCTAATTGTGTTATTGTGGTGGGGATAATCCTCCCATGTTCTCCTATTCTCTATGGATGTGGTTTCTTTCAGTTTTAATCAGGCATGAATTCTTATTTTGTCTATTTTTTTGGATGATTGTCTTTTTGGGGGCAGAAAGTGTCTATAGTGGGGATTATTTTCACACCCTGAATTTTACGTTCATTTTTATTTTAATATTTCTTGGATCAATGTTCTTGGGCAAAATTTTGTGCTAGGTCTCATATGAAAACTTTTTTCTGTTTAACATTGTTACTGGGCTACGAACTAGTGTGCGGTCACCGAGCGGTTGGAGGTAGTCGCGCAGTCGGCCCAGGATCCAGGAATTTCTCATTGGGCTAACTATTATTTTTATTATATTTATTGTATTGCTATTTATTTAAATTTTTTATTGTTTATTGTTATTGTCTTCATTTTTATTATTGTTATTTTTTTGGTTTTTATTAATAATTAATATTATCATTATTAGTATTATTATTATTATTATTATTAAAATGAATAAAATGATAATGAAACCCTAGTTCCCCCCCTGCCCCACACATTTCCCTTACCCGCTTGTGGTGCGAACCATCCCCCTCTCACCCAGCGACCTCACCCGCCATAGTCACCTCTGGCCCCCTCCGTACACCCAATCACGCACCCAGCACCCTTTCTGCCACTCTCGTCCACAACAGTCTTCATCACCATACCCCCTCGGCCTCGCATGCCCCTTCTATAATCGCCTCATCTACTTCTCCAGGCCCATGGTGTCTCTGATATTCTACAGTCCGGCCTCCCACATCACCGCCCCACTTCCTCTCGCAAGTCATTATCTCATTCGTTTCCCTGCTCTCTATGATGGATGTCGTGTTTAGGCTCCCTTCAGCCACATCAATTCACCACCCTCCTCCCAACCAAACCAATTTTCAAGGACGTCTTTTATTTTAATCCCAAACCCTTATCTTGACACTCCTCCTTTCACATTGTTTCGGAGGCCCACCCCCCCCCCTCCGGTAGTTCCACTGGATAACTCAATCACTCCGTCCAAGTCATCTCTGGTGAACCTAACACCATCTCTGGTCATATCCTCCTCCATATGGGTTTGCCTCTAAATTTATAGGGGTTCGTTTGGTTTAAATAACCCTAACCCCATGTTTTTAACATGGGAATTCATCTCGTTGTTATATGTGTGAAGTTGGTATGCATGGATTTGTTTTACCTTCTATCGAAGTTTAGTTGATTTTCCACTTCATTTTCGAAAGGATCCCTTCTCAATTTCATCATAAAAGTAGAGAGACATGTTGATTGAATTTCATTTTCAGTTCTTAAATATTAATTAATTATTATAATATGTGACATGAAAAAATTATATTTGTTTAAAATTTGTTTTTAAAATAATATAGTTTTGATTGAGGTTTTCATCCTTTTTATGTGGATTGGAATAGGGTGACCAATTTAATTTTATGAACATGTGGTCTGTATCATATGTTTTTCTGAAATCAGAGGATTAATTAGTCGAATTGTCCATTGCTCTTAGTTTGAATTTTTCAGAATCAATTAACTTGTACTAATGTTGTTTCACTATGTTTTCAAACATCAATCGTAGCTTTTTAACACCCTTAATTAGTCAAATATTTCACATTTATATTTATATAACATGATAAAATAGGTTTTTAAATGGTTCATTGTTTCTTCAGGAGTGAGTTTAATCCTAATATGTTTGATAGAATGTTTTTTTTGAAATTATGGTTCATTCGGTGTTTTTTAACAAGTGTTTTGGTTCTACATATATATAATTTTGGTATTCAAATACACCTTTACATATTAAAAAATATTTTGAAATTTAAATGGTTATGGGTATTTCCTAAAATTATTTTATAAATGGTTCAAATTTTTTATTGAATTATATTAGTGGAGCGTGTTATGTTTTGGTATATCACGGGCTTGAGTATGATCAAAATATGGGATTTTGAGTTGGTTTTGTGTGTGTAATACCACAATATACCTTTAAATATAGTTTTATGAATTTTTAAATAATTTACTAAATAATGTGGATATTGTGAGTTTGGTTTAAAAAGTGAGTTCACCCTTATTTTCCTTTATGTTTATATTTCAATGTATCGTGCATTTTTTTCCAGTTGTGCACTCTAAGAATTTTCCTCATATGTTTCATTGGATTTTTAAAATGATTAGTGAATTATAATAATCTAGGGTGGTTTTTGTAAACATGTTTTGAATCTAAATGTGGTGTTTTAAGTCACAAAATGGGGTTTCAAAGGGGTGTTTGGTTCGATATCAGTTATTCATGTGGAATGGATTATTTGTGTAAATGATGTGAATCTAATGTTATGTTTATAATTTTGAATGGATCTTTAGAAAACCCCTTTTGGGTTAGTTCTCTTGCCTAGTTAGTTGATTGTGATTTGGGAGGGTCCTTGACATTGGATTTCCCTCGTATTATAATAAAAATAAGGTAGGGGACTAACCTTGAGGTGGTCAGGGTGGTGCCGAACTATGCAGTGCCTATAGTGACACACACACACACACACACACACACACACACATATATATATATATATGTTTCTTGCTGTTTAAATAGCACGAGACACGCCTTTGTGAAATATACATGGGAATATTACATAACAAAGACATTTACTGAAAATGATATATTCAATAGTTAGTTTATGTAATGCTTGTTCCCCATTGAAGGGAGATGTTTTTTTATTACTATGGGAATGGGCCCCTCGACCAGGCCAGGTAGAGCGACGTTCTAGCATTAGGGTATTATGAAGACATGGAGTAGGGAATACCTTTAGGATGAGTCACATGTATAATATGTTCTGGTCTTCACTGAGTTCCATGGTGTTCATGTTTTCCTCCGACACTTATTGCCTCAGTACAATTACCCTCACTATATGGAACTGTAACCTCATACTTGGTTTTGGTGTTATTTTTGGAACATTGTGACCATGGGTTTGGTTTAAAAATATTTTCAACAAAAATTCTTTGGGAAATAATAAGCATGCTTATCTTTACTGGGTGTTTGAAAAATAAGTCATTACTTTCTTTAATTGTTTTCTTTTTATTCCCCCCTTGGTCCTTATTTCAAATTAAGAGGGTTATGGGTTATGCTTTTTTTTTAAAATACAGTGTATGAAAAACTCAACATTTATATCTGTAGTTCAAACCTGTTAATCCAGGTTTTGTTTATTTAAAGGTTATGCATTGGGAATAGATTAGTCAGGACTGCCTAATGGGTTTTGATAGTCATTCCTATAATGTTTTCTTATTTTTAGTTTCTCTTGGAGGTTCCATCTCTAGTTCAGATCACCTTGGGCAATGTTCGGTTTTGGTATAGGAGAGAAAACCACAGGGTTTTTTGGAGTCTTAGTATTAGACAAGTTAGTTGTGTTTTGGTCATTCTTTATTTTAATTTCATTTATTTATCTTGTTTTGTTCTATATATTCTTTTTTATTTATTAATATTTTATCGGACAAATCATTCCAAGTGATTAAAGTTTGATGCCCGACAGTGATATTCAGCCTGTGGGGATCGGGAAAACTGCTCAGGGCTTGTTACAGACTGGCTCTGGTTACCAGTTCAAGGTCGACTCGGGTTTGTTTGTGATAGAGGGTATGAATAGTACTAATTAAAACATGAAAATTAAATTTTTTTTAAAATTTATAAAATATATAAAATTGTTACCTATCAATTAGTGATAAAATTAAATCTATTTTTTTAAAAACAATTTAAAAACTATATTTTCATATAAAATATATTTTAGTCACACTTTGTGAACATAATTTAAAATTAATTTCTAATAATTATATAACATTTATTTTACAAAGTAAAAATAATTATTTAAACATGAATAAAAAATTTATCTTATGGTAAGATTTTATTATTTTTCTAAATTTTTTTATTTTTTGATGAATAATGAAAAATACAAAATTTTAATTGAAAATATTATTTTCATTTAAATAATTTACAATGTTAAATTATAAATTTAATTGGTTTTAATGTAATTTTCATTCAATTTTATATCAATTAAACAAATGTTTTCATTTCAATCATTCCCATAATTAATTTTGATATAAAATCATTATAAACTTTTCGAAATTTCTCTTTAAAAAAACAATTATTCATCACGTTTGCGGGATTAATTTTAAATTAAAAATATCCACTCATTTGAATAGAATTTGGAAAAATTTATTAAATATTATTTAACATAAAAAAATATAATTTCTCATAACTTAAACTTAATATTTTATTATAATAAATAGTGAAAATATTGATAATTATTTACCATGGTCATGGTAAAAATGGGTTTATGAGGGAGTTAAACTGACAATATAAGGTTAATATGACATACAAATTTGTAAAAAAACAATTGGATGGACCTACTTCTTCCCTTATGGCCTTATGATAGATATTTATGAGTTCATGGTATAATTTTCAAGGAATGTGATCTCTATTAAATGTTATGTAATGAAAAATTAAAATATAACCTTTCTTATAATTAAAATATAGAAAGCATTGAGATAGAGAAAAAACATAGGTTCAGGTATAATAATTTTACTATAATATGGATGATTCTTTAATAATGATTTTTTATATTTTTAGAGATGAAATAATTTCATTAAATGCTTAAGAGACTCTGATGCGGTAATTATTTGTTAATATAAAATAAAAAAACAATACTAAAGATATTAAAATGGAAGGAAATTGAATTAATTATTATTTTACATAAATTTTGGGATTTATATTTCATTTTAAATAGTTTTGGAAAAAATATATTATAATAACATCATTGTATATATATTTATACATTTAGTTTAAATGAATAATGTGAAAAATTGACATTATTGTTATTTTTTTATAAATTATATTTAATTAATTTATTTAAAATTAGTAAAACTCTTATATTCTTCAAAGTTATTTTTTAATTATACTATATAAAAACAATGGTCCATTAATGCACCTATTTCTCTATTAAAATGACTATACTGACTACTAAAAATTAAAAACCTATATTAACATGGATAATGATATATTTGTTTTTTTCCACGTTACATGTTCTTATGTTAAAATTAATTTCCTACACACATATAATGTATATTTTTTCAATCAGAGATCATATTTATAATTATTTCAGCTAAATTATGTAGCTAGAAGCATTTTATTTTAATCAAAATGGATAAATTACCTTTGCTAAAAAATACTACTTACCATATTGAAAACCAAAATGGTAGAAATAAAGAAAACATAGACGATAATTTACAATGTGTTAATTAAATGTTTTTGATTATTTTGTGGAGGTGTGTATCAAAAATAAAATCCCTCTACCCATTATGTATAAATATAATAGACATTTTAGGTATGATTTACCTCCCAATAATGAATACGTTTTGGTATTTACAAAAATGTCTTTCCTCCTCCACTATAAAAGGGAACACGCTCCCATAACATCATCACACAAACAATAAAATTTGTATCTCCCAATATCTTCCAAAATAACTTCCCAAATTCCATAAAATCATTCTAGAAGTCGTATTTTAGGTTGAAATCAAAAATAGTAATGATTTGGTTAAAACCTAAGGAAGATACCTGAAGAAGAGGTAATGTTCTTCAATGAGCATATTTATTTTAATTCTTCATAAACCTCCTTAAATTTATATTATAAAATTATGATATAATGAATTCAATATCATACAAATACTAATAAACTTTTATGTAATGTGAATGACCTAAAACCGTCCCCACTTCTATCAAATGGGTTATGAAATCATCATTTGTTTGTAAAATGGATTACCACCTAGTGAACCGAAGTCAATATTCATTACATTACCACCTATAACGGATGGGTATCAGGATTGATATAAAGTATATATAATTTATTCCTAACATAATAATGAAAATTAATTAATTATATTATATATACCATTTTAATTATCAGTCTACAAGGGATACGATAACGTTGCTTGTGTTAACGACAGACTACCACCTTGTGAAGAAATTTGATTCATTTTTCTATAATCCATCACATGAAAGGTAATAAGGGTAAAATATAAAGAATAAATGTTATATAAAATAAATAATTATTATATAAAAGTCATATTTTTCATTATGAAAACATATTATATCATTTTTATTCTTTCAATGAAAAATGATATCACCATTCATGGACATATGGACTACCGCCTCCACAAAGAGATGTGATTCTTTTTTCATCACAACATAAACATAATTATATATATAAGTATATATAATTAATTAAAAAGTTATATATTATATTATTTTCACTCAATAAATATAAAATATTACTTAACTTCTTTCTATAATGATCATTGAAAAATTGAAACATTACTCACGAATACATACGAACTAACATCTAGATGATCCAAACATTATCATTTTTTCATACAATATTACATCTTTGGTTTTAAAATTATAATTTATCTTAAAATATTTTAATAATTTCATGAATATTATTCTTTATATACTTATATAATGACCTCTCTGACCATGTCCAACATACTAAAGTCATTTTTGACACATACGACATATATCGTCAAAAAAATATGATGTAAACCTAATTGATTGTACAATAATATATAACATAGTAATAAGTGATATTAAACAAATAACAATAATGTAAAATTTTATTAATGAATTAAATAATTTAAAAATGTTTATTATTTTTGATGATATAGAACAATCGTGATGAATTGAACTCAAGTTAAGGGTTTTCTCTTCTAACTTTTATTTCTAGTAAATATATTCCATATTCACCACTATTTTTTATTGTGTTGTATACATAATTCCCAAGATATTATTTATTATTAATATCCTTAATGTTTTGGGTATTTAAATATATATTAATGGATATTTTTTTCATGTGGTTTATGTTTTCAATGTTACAATGTGGTATGTGTTTTTTTCATAATTTCAATTCGTTGAAGAATATTGTAATATTATGGGAATAGTTTTTTTATTTAGTATATATAATAAACCATTGAAATGTAATATCATGAATAACTCATTATTCATGGTATTTAAATTTTTAATTGAATAATTTCTTCCAAGGGGTTATGACTTAAAAATTACAATGTGGTAAGTTATTTCATTACTCAATTTCTTTTCATTGGGTTATATTACATCATTGTTTTCATTGATATTATAAGATTTTGTATATAATTAATATTTATTATATTCTGTTTTAATTCAAAAAAAATTTATGTATTTACATTTTATACTCATTGTCTATTAATTTATTAATCCACACATCAATTTCAAGATCATTGTAAGTATTTATTTCACAATATCACTTAATTTAAGATTATTTATAATTTTATTTACATTAAATAATTTTTTTAAAATTTGTATAATAAATGAATTTAATTTTTTCTCCATTGATTTTGAATTATATTATCATGTAATAGAATCACATTTCTACTCTTTGGTACTTAAATTAAATTAATTATTTTAAGAAAATCTCACATCATTTATCTATTCAGTCGGAAATCTATTTTCCTCAGAAACAGTGATTTATAAAAATGTTTTCAAAATTTGGTTTAACATTTAAAAATTAATTTGTTAAAATTATACCGAATTTATAAGTTTAAAATATTATTTCAATGTAATATTCTTTCCTCTTTCTGAATAATGCAGTTTTCAAATATTTTTTCGCATGAAAAAGAATGATAATTACGGTATGTATAGAATTTCATTCTGATATGGCCATCATTTATTTCAAGATTAATTTTTATGATTACAAGATTATTTCTAAAGGAATGTGTTTTTCAATCTTCTTTAAATTCATGGTTTAAAAACATCCTTTTCAAAGAAAAGTATTTTCTAAAGATTGTATGTTTTTTAATGAGTTTTTTATAGGGAAAAGTGAATTTTCTTCCGGAATGATGAAAAGATAATTTTATTGAATTTCAATATAACAATGAAAAAAATATTTTATTTTTACACTGATCTGTTTGTGTTTTATTGATACCAACATTTAACTTTTGCTGGATAGTTTATTATTGTATAAAATATATTGTTATGGAACTTTTTTCCTTTCCATTGGTTAATCCTGATATAAGGATATTAACATGAAACTCGTTTCTTTTTTATGGGTTAATCCAGCTATAAATTGGATATAATTTTTTCTATGAGTTTTGTAAATAAATCAATTATTAAATTATTAATTTTGTGTTTCTTGGACATCTAATATCATTGGGTAGTCAAGATAGCATTGAGTGAGCCCAATATGGATAATATGATAGAGTAGCCAAGATAATGCTAGGTGATCCTATTATATCTTTTACGATGGGTGCACCTAGATAAAGATCACATGGATTAGGAAATTAATATTTTCTCTGGTGAATTTTATAAGAAGTATATTGTATTATTATTCTTATTTTAAGGGGTTTGTAAGAGTGATAGGATGATAATCTTCCAATATACAAAAACATTTTACATATTCTTACGATTTGTTTACAATGTTTCCTTCAATCATCATTGATATCACATGGATCCTGATTATCAATAATTATGAAACATTCTATTTTTAAAACCATATTACAAGTTTATGATTTATGTTTCAGGTAATGATGGGTTTTAGTTATTTTAATATTCACTCATTCAATTTGACTATATCATTGTTACATTATGAAATTATTATGTTCATTTATGAAATTCAGTTTTTAATTCTTATATTTACCCTTACTTATCATTTGAGCTCACCCATATTATAATTCATTTTTCATATATTGTCTTGAAATGATGTTAAAATAGTTATATCTCAAAGGGATTTTATGAGGATGATGATGAAAACATAATTTCAAAAAATAAATTATTGGTTAAGTGTGATAAGTTCTCGTTAAATAACAATGGTATTTTTAATGATTGAGTTTTTCCTAACTCTACAACATTCTAACCCTAAATGGTTATTGAGAATGAATGTGATCCAAATTTCCTTTTGATGTGGTATGGTTTGGATGGAATAAAATTGAGTCACAATTATTGGTATCAAATATATTAAGGTATGTTTTATGATTTTGGCATCATATTCAAGAGTGTGAGTTATGGACTGTGACAATAAATAATTTTATGGATACTATGTGTTAACATGGTTCTAGAATAGTTGTTCTTAGAGATAATACCTCTGAAATTTGTTCATTTTTTTACTCAATCATCACCAATTTCATGACATGGTTCTTATTACACATTATTTTTGACACTCTTCTGGGATATGAATTAGATAATTCACATTTTAGTTACAAACCATTAATAAGGATTTGAGCAGATGATGACAATGAAAGACCTAAGTTAATCTTAATGTGGCATATATTGAAATGAAGGTTTAATGATTTATAAATGATATAAATTATTACTTGGGTTATCACTGTGATTATTATTTATCATGCTATGATTTTCGGTTTTAGTCTATGGTTAGTACCCAAAGTAATCATGTTAATAGTGAATATACTTGGATTATGAGCAGAAAAATGATATGATTATTGGATTGAATGATATCATTTTAATTCCTAATATTTTATCAATATCTATTATTAACAATATACACCTCAACCAACTCCAATAATTTCCAAATACGATAAAGATATAGTCTTCTTAGAGAATGGGTGGTGGAGAGATAGATAAAATAAGGATTGATTTTCTTAATGATAGATATGTTGAATGAGAAAACTAGTAGAATTCCTTAAAAGATTTTTTAAATGTTGTATTTTTGCAGAAGATGTGAATAGGGAAACAAATTATGATGGAAAAGTGAGGAGTTAAGTTGAGAGAAATAAATTTCATCCAAGAAAACAATTTATAGTTCATTTTCATGGATATGGGGAAACTAGGAAAAATAAAAGTTAATGGACTATTTTAAATATTAAATCCATGAAAAAGGAAGGTTTTATATTGAATTAGAAGTGTTAAAGTATTTATATATTTGTATTCCATAATTATAGAAATATTTTTACCAATGGTATTTTGTTTATAAGAATCATGAATCATCTAATGATTTTGTTGTCATTTGTTTGAACCATATATTTCTTTGTCTAATATTGAAATAATAATTATGGATACCATCATGGTATTATGATTATAAGGTTAATCATAAGTTTAAATTTATGTGATGGGTTTTCATGTGATTAATGACATTTTTTAGGGACGTTTCATTTGGTTTAGGTATTTGTAACCCTATGGTTAAAAAAATTATTATTTGAGGAATAGTTCTCTATTAATATGTTTAAATATTTTTATAAAAATTAGGCTTATTTTTATCATTTATTTAAAGGTAATAATATTCAATTAAGATTATTTGATTTTGGAAAAAACTATAAAGAAAACCATAGTTGTTAAAAAGTGATTTGATGAATAATGTTAATTTCTAGGATGATCACAATATTTTTGCGAATGTTATCAGAATTATATTAATATTGTTTAAAAAATGAAAAACCCACATGATTTGTGAAATCTCATTGCATATAGTGAGCCCTCGAGGAATGAAACCACAAAAGAATGGTTAAAAGTTGGATATTACAACCATTGGCATATGTGATGTTCCAGTGAATATAATTTTATTCACATAAATTTGTTTGATAGAAAAGTATTGAGTTTATAATTTGTTGTTAATATAGAGGTTTTAGGAATTAATTTATTATATTGGATAACTCATAAAAAACACATTCTTTTAGAAACTATTTATAGAAAGAAGAAAATTATTTTCACTATTTAACAAATCATAAGATTAAATAAATGTGAATTTTTGTTTTTAAGGAAAAAAATCATCTTGAATAATAATTTAATTGATTATTAAGTGAAGTGTAAATTGATCAAAGAAAAAAAAGGAAATTTTCTTTATAAAAATTGAAATATATCAAGTAATCATATTTTCTAGTTTTCATTATATTGATTGTAAGATAATCCTTAAACTCGATGAAAATAATACTGAAATAAAAATTATATAATTTTACATTAATATCTGATGAACCAATGGTCATATACCTCATCACTGATTTATGGTTTTTTTACTATTAAAATTATCATGATAATTCACATTCTTATGTTTAATGATCTTTATAACTATCCATAATTATTCATGATTTTCTTCCCTGTCCATATATTTACTCCCCACTACTGTTCTCAAACATGGAAACCAAGTTATGTGTAATTCTAGATGTCCTTTATATTTCCCAATAACTCTTTTATAAGGAAATATTGTTAACCTTTTTTATGGGGCTTTAAAAAATATATATTTTTCCAACATCCACCCTTGATTTTTGTGAAAATGTTTAAATTGTGAGGACACAATTTATTGACTGTGGGGAGATTGGTAACACCATAACATTTTAAAATAATATCATTATATTTGATAACATATATGACATGTAACACCTAGCTTAAAAAACAATTTAATATTTATATTATAACCTAGAGAATAAATTAGTGGGAATTAATAAGATTAAACAAATGATGATATATATATATATATGTGTGTGTGTGTGTGTGTTTTAATAAATAGAAATTTATTTATATAATTTTAGTATATAATCACTCAAAATTTTAGAAATGTTTGCTTTTTTTGAGAAAAATAATAATTAATTTCTAAATATTTTTTAAATTTTATTTGATAACATGGATGTCATTTTTGAAATCATAATTTCATAAGTAACAAAAAGTGAAATTTTGATATTTTTTCGAAAGGATTATTTTTTACTGTATAGTGAAGGATACAATTTTTTATTCATTAATTTTTTTCATTAGAATTAGTAATTTTAATGTTCCATATTTATTTTATTATTATTTAAATGTGATATATTTATTTTTCATTCATATTAAATATAATTAATTTCATATTAATATTCCTTATATCAAAATTTGTTATAAGTTTATTTTTAGGCTTAAAAACACATTATTGAGAAAACAATTATTAGTGCATAAAGTTATTTTATATTTAATTTATTCAAATAGTTCCAAGTGAGGAATTATATTAATAAAATTTATATATTATATATCTATATATATTAATTTAATCTATATAATTATGATTAATATTCATATATTTAATTTATGATCTTCTCGATCTTTAAAAATTGACTTCATGAAAAACCATGTTTTTCGACACATATTGAGAGTATATTATTAATTTGAATTGTAAAAGTGGTTTACGTTATATTTAATAAAATGTATTAGTTGATTTAGTAATAAAAATTTATATTATTTAATAAATTTTCCTTAATTATTTTTCATAATAAATATTATAGATAATAAATTTTATTTACTACGATTAAGGTTAAAACGGGGGTTTGCGTGTCACCCGCAGTTGTGTTAAAATTAATTTTCCACGCACAATTATTTTTTATTTGATAACTTTTATTTCCTATTAATAATAATTATGTCCAAATTATCAAAAAAAAAATTATTTTATTATTGAATTAATTGATAAATAACATTTTTTTATAAAACTATTTATCATGCTGAAAACTAAAATAGTAAAAGTAAGTAAACTCATAGTATAAATGAATAAAATTTTTACACATTATTTAGATTTTTTGGTGTATATTGAACATAAATTACATAAAATACATTATATATATATACATATTTTAGCCACATGTGGTTAGAGTGACTTCCAATTATCTAATAGTTTTTGGTATTTACGAAAATGTCACACGTCAATTATAAAAGGCCACCACTCCCATCACTATTTCACACCAACGGAGTCCTTTATCTAAAAAAACCAAACAAAAATATATGCCTATAATCAATATCCACATTATATAGTAACTTATCTTCTCATAAGACCAACCCATGTTCTGTTAATAAGAGATCCAACTGAGGTTATTCTACGAGAAGGTAAATGTCATCACTATGAAATTACTTTTTTTCATTTTCTTTCAACTCATCCAATTATGTATTATTAATTACAATATAACACCAATATTATATTGAATATATTTATATGTTATTATTTTGATCGAATAATATGTATCTATCTCGTTATCTGTCAAATGAGAAATAAAATTATCACTCGTGTGTACGATGGACTACCACCTCACGAATCGATGTAATTTGTTTTCTATCCCCAAATCACTTGGATAGTCATAATGATATAAATAAATATATATATGATAAATATAAAATTTTATTAATTATTATAAACTAATATATTATATAATTTCTTAACCATTCACAAGTTAAGGGAATGATATCGTCACTTGTGCGAATGTATGACCAACTGTCTCCACGAAGCTATGTAATTCATGTTCCATGTACAAAACTAAATATTGTTTCTAAAAAGGCATATAATTAATAAAAATGATATATAAAACAATAATATAATTATATATATGATTTATCAATAGCATGTGCACAATAACCATAATATCTATAACAAATCATGAATGAGATAATGAAGTAGTTAACACTCGGAACAGTGGTAATAATGAAATATCATTAATGAATGGGAGGTAAGATGTTATAAGATAATATTAAATGAAATAACAAGTATGAATATGGTTCTATTATAAATTAATAACATTCTAAAATCCATTATATCAAAATTTAAATCCCATTCACATGAAGGGGATCATATTTTAAGGGATTTCATCTCAATTTCCCCTCATTGAGGCATATTTTAATGTTACACTCCTAATTTATATTATATTATGTATGTAATGAAAATTTTATATTTAATATCATTAATCCTTCATAAATTATTTTATTTTATGTTTCAACGTGACTTATTTCAATTAATGGTATTTGACTTTAAATTTACCAAGTGGTATGATATTTTATAAATCAATTAATTTTCATTATGTTACATTACATCTTCATTTTATATGATAATCTATGATTATGTGTTTAATATATTTTTATTATGTTATATATGATTCACAAATTTTAAAATTTTATTTTCAATTGATTCACATAATAAAATCATTGATTATTTCTCACTTAAATGGTATGATATTTTTATGATATTTTGTTCAAATGTACACACAAGTTAAACATATTTGGAAATATGTTCATATTTATTTTTATGAGAAACATCCACTACCCCTTTAACATGTAATATCAATAAAATCTTAAAATTCATTGTATTTAATGTTTTGGTTAATATTATTTTTTTTCTTACAGGTTATGATTTAAATGTTACCAAAGTAGTAAGGGTTTATGCTTCAATAACAATTTAATTGGTCTTGTTTATGATTGATATTTCATTGATGTAAATTATTTGGTGATTTTTTAATAAATTAAATTATTTTTATTATGATATATTTAATCATGAAATTTTCAAATGATATTATAATTTTATTATCGTTTTTACTGATAATTTATGAGAAATCATTTCTGAGAAAAAAAATTATTTCACAATTTTTCAAAAAATATTTTCTCTTCATATCCATATCATCCTTGAATTTATTTATGGAATAATTTTAGTATTATACAATAATTTATTAAATATTTTTTAACCATGTTATAATTTTTTAAAAATTTAAAATTTTTTTATTTTATTCTGAAAATTTTAGTTTTTTATTTTTCATCAAAAATGAGGAAGGAATCATCGTTTTAACACACTCATCATAAATGAAATATTCTCAATGTAAATAACGCTCATTGATTTTATGATTCCTTTATAATTTTTAAATTTATTTTATAATAAAATTTTTCCCAGTTATTTTGAAATGTTTTAGATTCTAAAAGTTATTTTCAGTGTAAAAATGTTATTTTCATAGACAATGTTTGTAATGGTCAATTTTTGTGAATTTCTATTCATCAAAGAAAACAACCATTTATTTAAATTATAACTAATATAGGATATATTGTATCTATTCCAACTATCTTTATTCTATAGATGGTTTATGATCATCATGACCAAGATTTGTATTGATATTCACTTTTTTTATTCATTTTATATTTAATAAAATTGCCATGAAACATTTATTCTCATGTGATAATTGGAAAATATATTAAAATTAAATATCCACATTTTTCTCATTGATTTTTTAACAAATTATACCATATATCATTTCAACATGTGGTATTTTAATATGAAGGTTATTTTATTGACTGGAGTAAAACTATATAAATCTATATTCATATC
This sequence comes from Viscum album, assembly GCA_963277665.1. Taxonomy (NCBI): domain Eukaryota; kingdom Viridiplantae; phylum Streptophyta; class Magnoliopsida; order Santalales; family Viscaceae; genus Viscum; species Viscum album. Next base: position 842,097,517 of record OY728161.1, read on the forward strand.
TCAATGTGGATATTTGTTAGTAATGTATATTGTTCATAAATTAAATTTATCATTTGATATATGAGGAAATCATTGGAAATGTAGTGATTGGAATAGCCTGACATTATATAGGCCCTCAATGCATCGACATGTCTACCGAGGAATATCATTATTCTAGTATTAACCATGCTTTTAACCTTATTTTGAACCTATCTTGGAAAAAGATATTAATGATATATATATCATAATCTACGAGATCATGTTGTATAATATTAATCATTTACGTTATGGTGAATTTATTTATTATTATTCCAACATTTTTATATCGATATTATCCACAGTCTATCATTTATATCATTATATTATTTATATGGTATTATTTGAACATTATTTATTACTGCCTTCTCATTCTTCATGCTCAATCTATTGATTAAATAGAAAATAGTTTCATTTATTTTCATTCATAGAGTTTTTATAAATTATTGATTCATGATAGTTTCCAATGTATATAACCCTTAATGAGCATCTGAGATCAGTTTTACTTTTTTCCATTTCTTAGGATATGAAGAAGGAATATTTGAATGTGTTGAATGATACTAAATATTTTGATTTATAATTTTTATAATTTTTTTTCAATTGTAATAAGAGACTCTAGTATGTATCTAGTTTACCCAGACTAATAAATTATTCAGTCATTTAGGATTTGATCTCATGTATCTTATACCAATGTATATATTATACCCATGGATCTGTGATATAGGGGTTTACATCTTTACACTATATAATAATATATTTTTGATCGTGTTTTCTTGAAGTAATATTCTATTCATGGATTGTGGAGGATTATTAATTGACGTATGAGTTATCCTCAATGTGTTGTACCTGTTGAGGTGTTAGAGTATCTCATTGAGGTTTTGTATCAATTCGATATTCCTCTATATATAGATAAAATTCATGATGTTTCCCACCTATCACAGATTAATTTTCATCTTCAAGATAACTCTCATTTCATTTACTTCGGTTATTAAAATATTTAAGATAGCATGATGTTTGAGAAATGACCGGTTGTAATAATAGATAATCAGAAGATTGTGTCTCATGGGAAATCTGTTAACTTTGTTTTTTTAAGTCACAATAGAATAGAATATTCTATTTTAGAAGATGAATTGTAGATTAACATTCCATATACATTCTATTTGCATTATTTATTTATTTATATAAAATTAATGATATTGGTTTGATTTTTGATGATTATTTTGTATTATTTTATTCCCTGAAATTATGATATTTTTATTGTTATCTTATTATAGAGAAATCGTTTTTATGCGTACCTCATGGGGTATTTATTTTTTATTCATTTATATTTTATTTTAGTGTTCTTTTTTGATTCGTGAAGATGATATTAATATTAGAGGCATCTAAAATAAAGATCCATATTTTATTAATTCCTTACTTGGTTGTTTCTTGGGTACTGAGGGAATATAATGATTTTTAGTGGTAGCCTTGATGGTGGGAGAAGGATTTTGGTTTTTTTCTACTATTATACCAAATCATGCCATGATAATTTGGAATTGAATTATGGTGAGTAAGATGGTTTGTCAAGTTGTATTATGATTTTTTTATAATCTGAATTTATGAGGGTTATTCTTACATTCTATATTTTATAAGGGTTAATTTTACATTAATTGTTTTTATTTAATTCAATATTGGATTCACTATTTTATAGGGAGTCTTTTCAGGACCTAAAAGACTGATTGTTTTTTGTTTAATCGATCATGGGGCTCAATTTCCCAGTGATTATAGGTGTTGTACTAAGAATCCCTGGTTATCAAGTTTCATAGTTATTTATTATAATGGAACATCATTCATAGGTGCATAGGTTGGGATATGAGCTTGGTATGGGTATGGTCTGGTTAAGGGAGATGTTTAATAATAATGTAGTGATTTTTGGGGGTTGAGCACGATGGAATTATATGGTTATCCATCCCATGAAAGACCATATTATTATAAAAGTGATTATTATTTTTCCATTACTATAGAGGGAATCACCTGGGGAAATTGTGTAGTACCCCCGGTTTGGGGTATGTGACCCTTGTTTTAGTTCGTTTGTTCTTTTTGATGTTTTTGGTTGATGTTTGGACAATTCTGGGAAAAACATTTAATGTTGTAGAGGTTGTGTAGGGGTGCACGGTTGGTACACAACCTGACAAAACCATGCGGCCATCCTAGGAAGTCGTGCACCCTTGATAGTGGGCTCTGCACGGGTGGTATATGGTCTGTCAGACCATACGGGTGAGCTGTGCAAAGACCCTGGTTGAGACAGTGGCAACCGCACAGTTAGCACATAGTTTTCCAAACCGTGTGTGGTAGCCATGCGGGCACTTAATGTTTCAGGTTTTAAGTCTAGGTCCAATCAGTATTTTCCATTTTTTCCTCATTCTTCCTCCCACTCGTAGCTCACGTGGGAGTTCTAGTTTTCAGAGCATGGGGGAGCTCTTTAGCTCCTTTTGGAGACATATCAAATGGGTTTATTGGTGGATCGAAGGTGGTTCTCCTTGGGTAAGTCACTCTTTTGGTTCATTGAGGTTTTGGTTAGAGTTACCCTCTCCCTCTCTACGATTCCAATATCAATAGGGGTTGCCTATAGATCTAGGGTTTTGATTCCTTTGTGTGTTAATGGTTGATCTTGTTGATGTTAGCAAAGAGATTTTGAAGTGGTTTTGAGAATGCGTTCACCATATTTTGAGGTTGTTTGGGCGAAGGGTTGATTTCCACAAACCGTAATAGGTATGTGGATTCTCTCTCAACTCCACTGGGTTGAAATGTGAAGTTCATTTTCAATTAAATTGGATGCTTTAATATAATTGTAAGCATGTCGTTTGAATTTTGTTGGAAAATAAAATGGGTGCTGATTTGGGGGGTTTTGCATGAAATTGGGGTTTTGTTGAAATGAACTCAATTGGTTAATTTTAAAATGGTGATTTCAAAATTGTAATGCTTGTGAGCAACAGTATTTATTTCAATAAATGGGTGATATTGAAATGTGTTTGGAATGGAAATGGATGTTGTTGGTATTGAAAATATTGCATGATTATTGTTTTCTATTTTGTGGAAATGGTTGATAACATTGGGTGGATGATGTTAGGATGTGGTGGGTTGGATGTGGAAGTTCCACTATAAAAAGGGTCTGGATAGTGGACGGAATGGCCACCATCAATAGCATGTGGGCGGGAAGTACCACTTCAGTGGATTGGTAATGAATAGGTAGGATGGAAAGTGCCACCATGGTTTGTTGTGTTTTTTATTAGTGATGTTTATATATGAGGTTTGTGAGTGAAATATGACAATGATAACCGGCTTATGGCATGGTTGAATTTGGTTCTGTGTATGGAATGGTTGATTTGGATTCCTTGTGTGGAATGTTTGGCTTTGGGAATGTTTCTCTTATAAACAATTGGTAGCATGGTTTTTCATTATATAAAATGTTTTATATAAATGTGCTAATGGTTTTATCCTAGTGGCATGTGAAGGGAATTTAGTTAGGGAAATCTTACAGAGTAGTTGTAATCACCCCCGCTTCAGCACTTTGGTGTTTTTACAGATGTCGTGTACTGTGACGTGTGAAAAGGTAAGGAATCACCCTCCTTTAGTGGTGCATTGTGATGTTTTTGTGGAGCATGGATCCTGGAGCTAGGTCTGGAGAATTGGTGGTGTCATGGATCGTGGTGTTTTGTTGTTTTGTATCTGTTTGTTTTGTGATTTTTTGGACATGTATAGTTTAATGGTATTGGGGTTTTGATGGAATTTTTTGTGTAACATGGTTGGGTTTGAAAGTACATGCCTCTTTAGTCATTGGTTGGTTGAGTTAGGTTATCTTCTTAATGGAAAATCATTCCCCACTCTTCTTGGAAGACCGCAAATTTTATTAAAATCCATTGGAACCATGGGAATGTCGCTTAAGGCCATGTACCCCTCACCACCTCCTCAATTCAATGAGGTAGCGGTGTGGTGTTACAAGTGGTATTAGCTTGTTCGGTCCTTTGGAGTTGATTCTCGGATTTGGAGTTGACATTTGTTGTGGTATATTCCTTGAGTTTGGATGGTATCAAGGCGTAGGAATGTCAGAATATGAAATGTATAGCATTAAAGGATGTAGCTAACACTTTTATGCTAAAATTAATGCTTCCAAGGTGTTTGGTACAAAAGTGTTTTGGAGACAGTAATAGGCATTGTCAATCTAATTTTCATGGGTGTAGCCAATGAGATGTACATGGAATATATGGTATAAATGAATTCCCTCTAGGATTCATATTTAATTGTGCATAATGATTTTTGGGCTGAATTGAGAAAAGGTTCTTAAATGGTGTGAAATTGTAATGGGAATAAATTTTTTTATTTTGAAAATGTTTTGGTTTTCAAAAATGGTGAAATGTGGAAAATGTGGAAAGGTGGAAAGCCTCATTATAATAGTGTTGTGTAATGGGATTTGAAATGGGAATTCTTGATGTCTACAAAAGTGACACTCATGGTTGTTTTTTTCTGTTTATAGAAATTTCACTGGGTAGGTGTCGTAGAGACCAACCAGATGTGGCTGATGAGAACATGGTAGCACACTAGCCCCAGGTGAACCTCTAGTTAGTCTAGAGAATAGTGCAAGCTTTTGTAGCTATGGGAATTGTGAATCGAGCATTGGTGGGTGAGTGAGATCTGTTGGGAGCTTCGCGCAGAGGAATTAGGGTGCTACCCATGGGGAATAGTGGTAAATTTAATGCTGGGTTCAAGTGGAAGAGGGACACTTATTCCCAGGGAGTTAGTATGGAACATAATTCGATGGCAGGATAAGTAAATATTCTTCTATTGCCCCAGAGAAAACTAGGATGTTTTCAGTGTGGCTCTATGGCACACATCAAGTGGGACTACATGGAGAAACCTCGATAATGTCACAATTGGAAGCATATGGGATATCTTCAGTGCTATTGTAGGAATACTTTGAGGTAGGGTGTGTGTGATACTCCTCAGGGATCATTGATTTCGTATGCTTTGACGGGACATGGATAGTAGCATACCCCTCGTTAGTAGAGCATAGTCAGTAACAGACATTCTCAAAACACCTCAACCCCTCAGCAGGGAAATAAAGAGAAGACTATGGAAACCAAGGGATTGATTGGAGTAGAGCAGGTTGTTGTCGATGATCATTCGAGGCCATCCATGGTGTGAGGTACTATTCTTTTAAACTCTACCTTCTTGCAGGTGTTTTTTGATACATGTTCATGACATTCTTTTATTGTTTCACATGTGGTTGAGTTACTGGGTTTAAGGGTAGAAGTGATTCCTTCGGTTTTGAAACTTCAAACTCCTCTAGGTTGAATAGAGTGTTGAGCCTTCTACTGTAGGTCATGTTATATCATTGTGGGAAAGTATGAGTTAATGTGTAATTTCTCAGTGCTTGAGATGGATGGGTATGATGTAATCCTATGAATGTATTGCCTGGTGGCATTTATGTCCCACATCGACTGTAATTCACGAACAATGGAATTTATGACACATGATGGAATTAGACATATCGTTATAGGAGAGAGGCATAAAAGGTAGGATGCAACTGGTTTTTTGGAACCAGAAGAAGACGCGTTATCGTATCAGTTGGCGGTGTTGTCATTGGAATCAGTAGAGGGTGTAGAGCGGTGTGTTCTTCCAGTAGTGGTGGATGAGTTCATGGATGTATTTCCTAAAGAATTATTTGGGTTACCTCGCATAAGAGGATTGGAGTTTACGATTGATCTCCTTATAGGGACCAGTCCTATATCACTTCCGTCATACCAAATAGAACCTACTAAATTACTGGAATTGAATGTCTAGTTTGAAGAGTTAGAAAACAAAGGGTTCATCCGGCCTACAACGTCTCTATGGGTAGTGGTGGTGTTGTTTATGAAAAAGGTGGATGGGACATTGAGACACTGTGTTGATTATCATAGACTTAACCAAGTTACGATAATGAATAGATATCAACATCCATGAATTGATGATTTTTTCGACTACTTGAAGGGAGCGGAGTGGTTCTCCATGATCGACTTGAGGTTGAGATATCATTAATTGGGGATGAGGAAGGACGATATTCCTAAAACAACTTTTAGAAGTAGATATGGCCATTATGAATATGTGGTTATTCCCTTTTGTCTAATTAATCTGCCAGTGGTGTCCATGGAATTGATAAATCAAATATTTCAGAGATATGTGGATTCATTTGTGGTGTTGTTTGAAGATGATATTCGGGTGTATTCAAATACATGGGTGGAGGATGAGAAACACTTGGCGACAGTGTTTTTTATCTTAAAGGATCATCGGTTGTATGCTAAATTGTCAAAGCGTGAATTTTGGATATAAGAATTCCATTTTGTTGGCCTTGTGATTTCTGAAAGGGGTGTTTTAGTGGATCTGGAAAAGATAGAGGTTGTTATCTCACAACAACCTCTAAATAAAGTGTTTGAGGTAAAGAGCTTCCTCAGTCTAGCTGGGTATTATCATCATTTTGTTTGTCAATTTTCACGTTTGGCATCACCGATGACTGCTTTGAGAAGAAATAATGTTCAATTTTAGTTGAATGAACAGTGTATGTACTATTTCAAAGAGCAAATGGGCCACCTTACATCAGCACCATTCATGGTTTTTTAATAACTAAAAAAGGGTATGTGGTTTATTGTAATCCATTGGGATCAGGGTTGGGGTGTGTTCTCATGAACGGGAATCATGTGGTTGTGTATTGATTATGATAGTTGAGGGAACATAAGAAGAACTAACCAACTCATGATTTGTAATTGGCAGTAGTGGTCCATGATTTGAAAGTGTGTTTTCATTATCTCTTCGATGAGAAATTCACGGTATATAAAAATCATAAGATGTTGAAGCACATTTTCACACAAAGGTATTTGAACTTGATGCAAAGGAGAAGGGTGGAATAACTCCAGTTGTTTGATTTTGACATGATGTACAAACTAGGTAATGGAAATGCAGTGGAAGATGCATTGAGTAGAAAATTATATGCTCGGGTGGTGAAACATGCATCAAGACAATGACATTAGATGTCAGTTATAGCTGACATGTGGTTTGAATGAGAGGAACAGGGCAATAGAGCCGTCTTATTCCTGGTTTTGTTGATTCTTGACTTTGTTGGCCTGGTTAAAGAGGAACAAATATCTAATTCTGAGTGTGTGATCATGAGGTCGAACCGTAATGGTGGGGAGACAAATGAGGGTTGAAAACTAAATGGTGATCCATTTTTGTGTTTTCAGAATCAGATGGTTGTACCAGTTGATTTTCAGGAGGTTCTTATCCGGGTGTATCATCATTCTAGGTGGGTTTTTCATCCTCGAATTCATAAAAATGAATAATGTTCTGAAATTGAAATTCTGGGGGATGGAATGAAAAGAAGATTGGATGAGATTGTTTCAAGATTCTTGACTTTACAGTAGGTCATGGTAGTGCTTCAGAGGCCAGAGGGAATGTTTGAGTCTTTACCAATCCCTGTTTTGATGTGGGTGAAAATAGTGATTGATTTTGTCACATGTATCCCAAGAATGGTCTAAATGCACAATGCCATTTGGGTGATAGTGGGCCGGCTAGCGAAGTCAGAACATTTCATTCAAATTCTTGAATCTCATACGGTTGAGGATCTATCCAAAATCTATATCTAGGAGGTGGTATAGAGGCACGATGTTCCAGTTTCGATCGTATTCGATAGAGAATCGAGGTTTGCATCTCGTTTACAGAAATCCTTATAGAAAACCCTGGAAAAAAGTTGATCATGACTACGGCGTATCACCCTCAGACAAATGGTCAATCTAATAGGATGATACCAACTTTGTAGGATATGTTGAGGTCTTGTATCATGGATTTTGGTGGCTCGTGGGAGGAGCACTTTTCGTTTTTTGAGTTCTTGTACAATAATAGTTATTAGGCATCCATACAAATGGATTTATTTGAAGCATTGTATGGGCTGTCGTTTTGTTCCCCACTATTCTGAGTGGAAACAGGTGAGTCCTCGATGGTTGGACCGAGCCTTATATAAGAGACTATGAAGAAGATCTAGTTAATCAAGAAGATAATGGAGATGTAACAGAGTCATCAAAAATTGTATTCGGATCATCATCGATGGTTGTTGTTGGTCGAGGTGAGTGATCATGTTTTCTTCAGGATATATCCTCGGTTGGGACATAGATGGTTTGGAAAGAAGGTATTGTTATCTCCTATGTATATTGGTCATTTTTAGATTCTTGAGTGGGTTTGTGAGGTGCCTTATCATTTGACTTTTCCACCTAGGATTGGTGTGGTGCACAATGTGTTTAATGTGTCGTGGTTGAAAAGTATCATCTGGATCTGGGCTATGTTATTCAATGGGATCATGTTGAGATAGATCTGTATGATTCGTTGGTGCATGTTCTAGTGCGGGTTGTGGATAGGCAAGGTAATGTCTTGCTAGGTAAAATCATCGGTCTGGTTTGGGTTTTGTGGCAGCATTGATTGATCCAAGAGAAGACTTGGGTGTGGGGGAAATAGATGGTCGAGCAATGTCTTGAGAACTTTTGTAAAAGGGTGGGTTCACTAATTTTTTAGGATTGAAAGTTCAATGGTGGGGTGAATGCAGTACCCGATTTTTGAGGTATGTGACCCATTTTTCTTTTTGTTTATTCTTTTTGAAGTGGTTGGTGGAAGTTTGGATAATTCTGGTAAAAACTTTTAATGGTGTGGAGGTTGTGCAGGGGTGCACGTTTGGCGCACGGTCTAAACAAACTATTCGTCCAGCATAAGAGACCCATGAACCCTTGAATGTGAGCTCCGCACAGGCGGCGCATGGTTTTTCAGACCGTGTGGGAAAGCCATGCGAAGACCCTGGGTGAGACAGTGGCAACTGCATGGTTGGTGCACAATTTTCCTAACTGTGCCGGGTAACCATCCAACAACTTAAGGTTTGGGTTTTTAAGTTTTACACCACTCATGATTTCGCATTTTCACCCATTCTTCCACCCACTTGAATTTGACATGGCAGTTCCAGTTTTCTGAGGTTGGGGAGCTTTTTAGCTCATTTTGGTGGAAAATTGAATGGGTTTCATGGTGCATAGAAGGTAGTTCTCCTCAGGTAAGTCCCTCTTTTGGTTCGTTGAGGTTTTGGTTTGGGTTATCCCTCTCCCTCTGTTATATTCCTAGATCTACAAGAGTTTCATGTATATCTAGGTTTGTGTTGCCTTTGTGAGTTAATGTTTTAACTTGTTGATGTTAGAGAAGGGGTTTGAGGTTGTTTCGAGTAGGCGTTCACCCGGTTTAGAGGGCGTTTGGGCGAAGGGTTGATTTCACCAAACCCTAAGAGGTGCGTGTCTTCTCTCTCAACTCCACTAGGTTGAATTGTGAAGTTCATTTATAAATAAAATTGTTTCTTTAATTTAATTGCAATTATGTCATATGAATTTTGTAGGAAAATTAAATGGGTGATGATTTGGGGGTTTTTGCATGAAATTGGGGTTTTTTGGAAATGGGGTCCATTGTTTAATTTTAAATTGGTGATTTTAAAATTCTTATGATTATGATCCTGAGTATTTATTTCAATAAATGGGTGATATTGAAATTTGTTTGGCATGGAAAAGGTATTTGATGGTATTGGAAATAATGCATGATTATTGTTGTGGCTTGTTTGGAAATGGGTGATATCATTGGGTGGATGATGTTGGGACATGGGGGGGGGGGGAAGTAAGTGCCACTATAAGAAAGGAATGGATAGTGGATAGAAGTTCCACCATTAATAGCAATTGGGTGGGAAGTACCACTTGAGTGGATTGGTAACGAATGGGATGGACGGGAAGTGCCACCATGGTTTGTTGTGTTCTTTGTTGGTGAATTTTGTAGATTGGGCTTGTGAGTGAATTATGAAAATGGTAATGGACATGTGGAACGGTTCAATTGGATTCCTTGCATGGAATGGATGATTTGGCTTCCTCGTGTGGCTTTTTTGGCTTATGGCATCTTTGTATTATAAACAATCGGTTGCTTGATTTTGTTTTATATAAAAATTTTTATATAAATATCCTAATGATTTTATCCTAGTGGTGTGTGTTGGGAATTCAGTTTGGGAAATCCTAATGTGTAGTAGTACTCACACCCTTCTTTTTCACTTTGTTGTCTTTGCATATTTCGTGTACCGTAACGTGGGAAAAGGTAAGGCATCACCCTCATTTAGTGGTGAATTTTGATGTTTTGGTGGAGCATGGAGCTTTAATCATGATGTGGAGTGGTGGTGGTGTCATGGATCATATTGTTTTGTTGTTTAGTTTCCGCATTGTACTCTGATGTTTTTTGGACTTGTCTAGTTGACTGGTTTTGGGGTTTGTGATGGAATTGTTAGTATCACATGGTTGGGTTTTAAAGTGCATGAATCTTTAGTTGTTGGTTGGATGATTTATGTTATCTTTATTAGGTAAAATCATTCCCCACTATTCCTTGAATCCCTCAACATTTATTTCCAACCTTTGGCACCTTGGGATTGTCCCTTAAGGACACGTAACCCTCACCACCCCCTCAAGCCAATGAGGTAGGGGTGGGATGTTTCAAATTTGGATGTGAACATTGATTCTTGGATCAATGTGGTGTGATATGTCTTTATCCCACAATGGTGCTGTTTTTTCAATATTTATCATTAAATTTGGGGCACCACATTATTTAATTATATTGCATCCATCGTATCACAAATTGAATGTGTTTTGGGGGGGGGCATTTTGGATGAACATGGAATTCATTGATCGGTCCTTTATCCTTTAATTTGGTCAATGGATACCATGATCGATAGAATTATCAATGTAAATAGTGCATATAAGGGGTATGAGGGGAAATGAATGGGATTGGATGGTATTATCCAGTAAGGGTCTTCACATTAGGGATTCCCCTCCTTTCCACTGCCATCCTCTCCCCTGTTGTGGATCAAAATTTCCTCTCCTCTGTGCTTTAACCAAGAGAACTTGTGGTGTGTGGTGTCTCATCTTGTGGCATTGTCATGAAACATTCATTACCCATCCCTTGGGGCCCATTCCATTAACACACCATGACTGCCTCCCATAGACTACTGGATGGAGACTATCACCGAGTAGGCATATCCCAAACAAATTGGAGGCATCTTACTAAGTACTTGTACACACCCACACAATACCAATCCATAGATGTGAGAAGGTTAATACACTAAGTAAATAAACACAATGTATTACATAATAAAAATGAAGGTGTATAGGGACAAAATACAAGCCAAATTGAAATGGAAAATTAAATGTTAATATCTATAGAACACCTCTTTAGAAAACCCTACCCGAGGGGTATGTATAGAAACAACTGTCTGAAGCCGCAGAAACATATATTATCTTTTGGGTTACTCTAATCACCACCTATCCCTGTCCACCAAGGACTCTATCAAACTGTCTATTGTCTGAACAAGACATGACATGTGCGGGTAAAATCCAATGTAGGGGTGAGTATAAACAATACTCAGTAGGGACCCCATACAACAAATCAATACAAAAAGCAAACTTCCAAAGAGGTACAATTAGTGTAACCTCTAAGTAGTACAATTACGAGTGAGTAACTAGAGTAAGAACACACATTTATTAACTTATGTTTGAAAAGGAAAGACTATAATTCATAAACACTGAAAACATTGTATTGTTGAGGTACTCATCCTCGATGAGTCACTTAAGCCTGTCGTGGCACCTACACCAACTCATCGCCTAAGCCTACTGGGGCAGTTAAACCTGCTCCTCACATTGGCATACCAGGGCACCTAGACATGCTCATCACATTATCGCGGTGGGGAACCTAGACCCACTCATCATGTAGTTATACTGGGGCACCTAGTCCTTATCATCCCTTAGGAATTTCGGGGCACCTAGACACACTCGTCGCAGTATTGTCATCACAACCAGCTGTCAGATTCCCGCTCGTAGCACGCATGATTCGAGGAGAATATACTCCTCATGACATAGGTAGTATCTCAACTTCCACAAAAACCCATATAGATTTATCAAAAGTACCTTCACATCACGAGGGTCCAAATTTCACAAATGTATCATCAATCAGACGTGTGGTTTTGATGTTATAGGCCTTTCTGTAAAAATGGTCTGTTGGGTCGAGGCCCGGACTAAACCTATCTTACCCGACCTGACCTGGAGCATTGGGAATACTGGTCATAGCCTCATTGGACATGGTTCTAGCCCATTGGGTCACCCAGTGACGTGGTCATTATATGGAACGGCCTAAGTTTGGCGGGCCGGTTTTTTTCCAGCTCGGCCGATCTACATCTCAGTTCTCCACTTCAGCCTGACTCGCGCTGGTGGGCTAGTTATGTCCAATAGAAACATGGTTAATGATATGTCTATTTCCTCCCCATGGACCACCATATAACTTCCATGTGAAATGTGGAAGTTCCAATATGTAACGTCCCCACTATCTAGCTATACTGCGGTCCTCCACCACGGGAAGTGGCTCCCAAAAGCTTCCGACCGAGCCGCCCATGTAGGCCTAAATCCACCACCTGTGGAGGATGTCGGTGGTTCCAACACCACCAGAATTCGATCTAGTGGCCCTTTCCACTACTTCGTTCTTTTCTACCACTGCATCCCCACTGGCTTCGACATTCTATTGATTCCATGACCCACTTGGCCTCGTCCCCTTTTCCACTGTTGGCCTTCCATGTTGGTTGTCATTCACTCGATGCCGAAATCTCCCTCGACCTCCTACCCAGGTTGTTCCATTATTGTGGTCATACCTGGGAAGTGGTTATTGTCACGTCGAGAAGAAAAAGAAGGAGTGGGTAGAGGAGAATAATTCACAATAACATACAAAGGACGAACCACAAATTTTTTCTTTTTTGGAATGGATATTCCTTGTTAGGAGGATTCACGAAGGACAATCAAAATGGGAATTCAACATCACATAATTAACATCTGGAAAATTTCAATTTCTCGGAGTGAAGACCGATCTGATGGTCAACCTATTAGTTCATTGACCGATGTTTTTTATTTTGAAAAATAAGAACAGGGGAAGGGAGACCACAAAGAGATCAAATCCGCTTACCTAGGCTTAGATAATCTTCTATCATGGATTTGGTTGGGATGAAAATATGATAAAGAGAAATCCCAATTCATTCCTTCATCTTTATTAGAGAGATCATCCAATGTTGATGTTATGTTCTCTTTCATTGGTGATTCATCATTTATGAACACTATTCCTCAAGATCTTCAAAGAAGTCATCAGGATCACCCCAGGGTCCCGTATCTATTTTAGGATATTAATTAGAGATATGCATTTCATAATTTCTCTAACGTTGAGTCACATCGTCATTACGATGTGTTCATTTATAAAGGACAACGACTATTTATTCTTGGCATTGTAGGGTTTCTTCATCACTAAAAAATGATAAAACTAATTAAATAAACATTTTATGAAGTTTATTTTGTAATTTTTTCAAATGTTTTAAATTAAAATTTACCCTCGACCTGCGCCTGTCGAACTTAGGCCCCACCTAAGGAATGAACTCCCTCACAAGCTCAACGGTACTCTCATATTTCCAATCCAAGTTACGAGTTATGAGTTATAAGATTTGGAAATAAAATAATCTTTATTTAATTGATTTTTTTACAATCACTTCCCAAAAACTACTTTCCACAGTTGAACAGTGCCGACCAATGATAGGATATTCCTAAAGAAAACATTCCATTACGAACCCATTGGTGGTCTCAAATTTTCACTCGGTGTTACCATTAAAGAGTTATTTGGATTTGAAATATAAAATAAAATAATTTAATTATATTATTTATGATAATGGAACTTTCAGGTTTTCAAAATAAAGGCCCTTATCGACTAAAGTTATGTCGTGCCTATGGTAAACCCACCATCCTAAATGAAAGGGTGCATTCATATCACTAATCCAGAAACCCGTTTAAGAGTTATTACACATTTTTATGAAAACCACTCATGCCCAAACTTTAAAAATATATAAAATTTTTGACGGACCATTCCAATAACACCATGACTCAGATTCACACACCATCTAAACACCTGGTCTCAAAATTATTCCTTAAATTTTCAAAAAACAATACAGAGAAAACCTCAGTCATTAAAATATCCACACCGTAATGAATTATATCCCCAAAAGTAAAACCAAGGGATTCCTAAATAGATGATTATAGGGGCAAGAACCTGAGTATCCCTCCCCCATGTTATCTCCTATAGATTCATGTTTTGACACTGGATGTAAACTACAGGTATTGATCACAAAAATAGGGTCCTCTTCTATGGATCCTCTATCTCCACCAGAAACACTCCAAATGTCGCCCCATTTTTATTGTCTATATCACCCCAATCATGGATTTTTGTTGGTTCATGTATATATCTCTTCAGTTGGCATACATAGAAGGCATCATGCACCCACACTAGATATGGAGGTAGAGCCAAGAGATACACCCCCCATGCACACTCTACACGGTATTAGAAAAGGCCTGATGAACATTAATGATTACTTACCACCCTGGCCAAATCAATGTATCCCACATCGAGTAGTGACCCTAATGAAAACACATGGTCTCCCTCTTTAAACTCCAAGGGACTCCATCACCTATCAATATTGAAATTATGATGGATATGTGTAGTCTTCATCAACTCTTGAATGATATGAAACTTATCTTTCGTAGCATGTACCAACTATAGAACCGTTAGCACTGACTCTCTAGGGTTAGGCCAGTAAATTGGAGACATGTAGGCCACCCATTTAATGTTTCTATTGGTTCCATACTGATGTTGGAGTGGTAGTTATTGTTTTACGTAAATTGCACTAGTTGTACATGATCATCCCAACAATGGCCAAAAATCAAGTATGGAAGCATGTAGCATTTATTCTAGGACCTGAATGGTTTGCTACATCTGGTCATCTATCTATGGGATGAATGTTTTGCTCAAGTGAAACTATGTCCCCAATGCCACTTTCAATACTTTACACAATCGGGATGTAAAGAGTGCATCTCGATCGGAGATTATCATCAATGGGACTCGTTGGAGACGAATTATATCCTTCACATAGAGGAATCCCAAGCATTCTACAAAACTCTATTCTCAAAAAGATAAGAAGTGACTGACTTTTTGAGTTGGTTAATGATCACCCAGAAGGTATTGTGTCCATTGGACATAGTTGATAAATGCAACACGAAGTCCATAGATATACATTCTCACTCCCTTATTGGAACACAAAGGATGAAAATAGAATACCCCTTCCAAGCACAGGGGCACATTATATTTTGTCGTGAAACCAAGAAACTGATTAAAAAAGTGCTCAAATTATATATCAAAAGGTAAACACAAATTTAACTTGTTCCATCATCCCCAGTGTACACCTTCATACACACATGCATATCATGAAGCATCTTGTCACTCTAGGCATCCACTGCAACTACTGTGAGTCCTCTGAATAGAAGGATCTTCTACCCACCTTTCGAATATCCATTAGGGTTAATTATTATTGACAAATGATCAGATAAATACCCATAGTCATTATCATTGAGTTGTTGCACCATGGATTACTTTAATAGTAAAGGGGAATCAACCACTAATTGGCGGTATGTTCCATCATCACTATCCATGAAGGATTAAATTAATGAGGCCAACTCCTCTATTAACTCATTAAACATCTATAAATTGGATCTCATGTTTAGAGAATCCACAACCACATTTCCCTTACCAGTAGCATTGAATACTTTGAATTCGTAGTCCTAGAGGAAGTCCCGCCATTGTCTCTGTCTCAAGTTCAAATCCTTGCAAGATAATATACACTTAAGACTCTTTTGGTTAGAGTTGATGATAAACCGTTCACCCATGAGGTAGTGTCACCACATCTACAACCCGAATTTTACTACTTCTTACTCATGGTCTTGGGCACATAGTTCTTCCCATGTAATCTCAATTGTCGATATGCATCTCACTCCCTTCAGCTAATCGAAGAGATCATCGATCCCCAGTAGTGCATACATATTCTTTATAGTAACCTGAATTAGGACACATAAATCCACAAATAACCTCAAGATCAATTATTCCATCTTGGAAACCAATAATGGTGCTGCCAATGGTTAAACAATAGGTCTCACAAATCCCTTACTCTTCAAATCCTCAATATGCACCATTAATTCACGAAGAACTTCAATATCCATCTAATATGACAGTGTATATATCAGTTTCGTCCTAGGGTATAGTTCAATGAAGAAGTCTAACCCCTATGAAGAGGTAGTCCAAGAACATCTTCCAGAAAGATGTCCTCTTACTCATCCACCACTGTAGGAAATAGAGGACACATATCATCCACTGCACTAAGGGTCAAGCTATCCATATGAGGATAGATTGGTTACCCTCTGCAAAGCATGAGTCTATCATTTTCTGTCTAGGGTTCCTCTTTCTCCAACCAGGGAAATCCCAATTCCATTGTTCCATACTTACTACATCCTTTTTCCTAAAATAGCCAACTTGAGCATGAACTGTGGATGACTAGTCCATACCAGAACTAACACCATATAGCCTCGATACTTCTAAAATGATTTCCAAACCAAAACCAACACATTATTGGTCAGATCAGACCATTGGAATAAGTTTGATTATCAAGTGTCCTCTCATTGGCATCTTTAAATGTAAGGGTCAAATAAACGGTTTAACCAAAAATCTAGAACTTGAAAATGATTCTTGATAAGAAGGAATGTTTATTACCTATTTCTATTAATAAAAAACAATGATTAGACAAATATCGTGCCTCTAATGATTCATGTATCCCTTGGTTCATATGTCTTCACTACATGAAGCTTCCCCTTCCCTAGCCCTCCAGCTCCCCTATCCCTATGTGGATCATGTGATGATGGTAGTGGTAACACGTAGAAATGTATACCGACTCCTACTGCTCACCTAGATCTTCTCCCACATCTGTTTCTCTATAGATTCATCTATTTCTATCAATATGTTTACCTCGGTGCACATCCACCATTTACTATCAGCATGGTGGGATGGAAAATATCTAGTGAGATGTCCCTAACCATCTTTTGAAAAGCACAAGCACTTTCTAAGATGATTGTACTCACCTTATGAGCCTTGAACAGTATATCCCCAATCATGGGACCTCTTCTCGGAATGTCTAACAAATAAAAGTTCATGAGGATAATGTTGAATTACTATTCCTGAGGTCTCTACTCCTACTTTCCCACTATTGACATCCACTATCAGTATATATGCATCAAAGATACATTCAACCACAAAGGTTCTATCTAGAACCCTAGAATAAGTATGAATATGCAAAGGAATGTAACTAGCTTGAATGTCCCTAATCACACCAGGCTTAGAGGTCCAAGCTCTGAAGAACAGGTTGAATCATATTCATCAAGCATTTAGAAAGGTCGGTACGCCCTGATGAATACTAATCAACCGATATGTCATCCTGATGAAGATACATAAGCTCTTTGGAACAAATATACACTACCATTTATGGAGATATAACATTTTTTAAGAATTGTTCTCAAGATCTATCCACGTAAGATTCACCTCATCATAAGATCGGGTAATCTAAACCCCTGCATCACTCTAGTGAGCCACGTAGAAGGCATAAAACAAGGACCACCATCCGATCTAATGGTGTCCTATAGAGATGAAAAAATTAGTCACCACCTCAATCCATTCCTTAGATGTCTGTGAGTCGGGATCACCTCAAAACATGAGGTGTCTCTATCACTGAAACATTTGAAGTGCACTCATCCTACACATCTCTTCTGCTTATAATACAAGTACCATTTTCTACTCCACAGGTTGTGTTATATATGGTTCACCACTCGGTGGTGATGTCTTTGGTATGAACCCCTTTACCCGTCTCATCTCCCAACATATCATCCTCGTGATCAAATAGTTGAATCCTGACCAGATTTATATGTGGAAGCATCTTAATACAAAAGATAAATACCACAATTAATAGAGTATACATGGTGAGATTACTCAATAAGGACATAAAAACTCAACCCATTCATATACAATGCACGAACAATATTTTTTCCCTGTAACTAGTTTTATCATGTATCAAGTCAAAAAGTAGAGTTCAGGGTCCTAGTGTATGGATACATCGGCCACCGCCCCAACACTGGTTTCTTTGTCTTGAAAGTTGATTCGAAACACTTAAAACTATTGACCTGATCCCAACTCATATACTCTTGGATCTTATGGTAGAACCTAACTCCTCTAATACCACATTTTCATGACATGTCCATCAGGACCTGTGTTGTGACTACCTCATACCCACCTCCCATAGGCTACGGGCTGGAAACTAGCACCGAGTAGACATATCCTGATCAAATGTGAGAAATTTTCCTAAGTACCAATACACACAAACAAAACTCTAAGACATATATTCTAGAAGGTGGGAACACTAGTTAAACGAACCCAAGGTTTGAGAAATGAAAATTGAAGGAAAACAGGGCTAGAATACAAGCCCAACTAAAACAGAAAAGTACAAGTACAAGTATATGGAACTCCTCCACAAAATATTCTCCTTGAAGGGTACCTATAGAAACAAATGTCTGAATCCACGGAACCCCATCTTTTATATCATGTAACTCTTATCAAACCATGACCCATATCCACAAAGGACTCCATAAAAGATTCGATCATCTACAAAATGCATGATACATGTGGTTGAAGCCCGTGTAGGGGTTAGTAAAAAAATACATAGTAGGGACCCCAAAACACAAATGCATACCAAAAAGAAAGACAAAAGCAGACAACCAATGAGGTACATGACGTGTTGCATCTTTGATATACATTCATGAGAGAATCACTAGATTCACCTCACATTTGTATAAACTAAAGTATTAAAATAAATACTATGACTCGTAAACACTGAACACCATGTACTGTTAAGGAATTCATCCCCAAGGAGTCACATAGGCCTTCCTGGGCACCGAGACCTACTCGTCACATTGGCCTTATGTGTCACCTAGACCCACTCAGCAAAGGGGCCTAATAGGGATTCTAGACTCAGTCGACACTTGGGCCAGCAAGGGAACCTAGTCCCACTCTTAACTTCAGCATGTTGGGACACCTAGACCCACTCTTTAGTTAGGCCTTCTAGGGAACCTTAAACCACTCATCATAGTATTCTCATTACATCCAACTACAATATTACCACTCCTAGTGCACATGATTTTGAGAGAATCTACACCTCAATCAATCGAGTGTATCTCAACTTCAACAAAACCACACATATAGTATATGAAAAATACCTCCTAGTCACGAGTGTCCCAAATCCATAAACAGATCATAAATCTGTCGTCTAGTTTGGATATTATAACCCTTTTGTAAAAACGAGTTGGTTGGGTCTGGGCCCAGTCCGACCGGGTCAGACCGACCCATCCCAACCAAGCAAAACCCAGTTTGGATGACTCGACCCGACCCAAACCGACCTAGTTTGGCCGAACTACCATGAACCTAGGGCCAGGCCTGTTGGATGTGGGTCCAGCACACTGGGCCACCCAGTGGCCCTATCATCATTAGTCCCGGCCTAAACTAGCAGTCCATTTTTCATCCAGTCCGGCTGCTCAGCATCCTGGTTCTCCCCTTCGGACCGGCCCAAGATGGAGGTCTAGTTCTATCCAGTTGGGACATGGTACTCACCATGCCCATTCGAGCCCAGCGAACCACCATGGAACTACGTTATGACTTTGGTGATGGGTCCCTACTGTGGTCCAGTTGTACCATAGTCCTCTTCCATAGGACACTACTCCCATCTTGGTATGACTGAGTCATTGTTGGTCGATTATTGGTGACCTCGATCCACCACTCATGGTGTCTGTTGCGGGTTCCACCACTGTCGTCCTTTGAGTCGACGACCCTCCTGGACACGATCTTCTGTCGCTGCCCCAAACAGCTTGGTCACAACCTTTCCACCACTACCTTCCTTCCATGACACTGGTCATTCATCCAACACCACTTTTTCAATCAGCATCCACCCCAGGTTTGTACACCATTGTGGTCCTACCTGGTACATGGTTACTATCACATCATGAACGATGGGAAGGAGTGGGTAGATTAGAGGAATACGCCAGAACACACAAAGGACGAACCAAATCCTTATTTCCTGCCAGCATGGTAGTTCCTTGTTTGGAGGTTTAATAAAGGATAATCAAAAACTAATTCCAACTACCCTTAATTCCCCATATAAAAATTCCCATGTCCCCCCAAGACGAATGACCCACATGTCAATCATTTAGTAGATTGAACCATGATTGTCATTTAGAAAAATAAGAATGGGGGAAGGGAGACCACATAGAAATCTAAAACCCTTATCTGGGATTGGATCATCTACTCTCATGGATTTTTTTTTCTTCATTATCTACTGAAGAGTGATCCAGATCTGTGTGTCTGTCTTCATTGTTGAGATCCTTCAAAGAGGAGGTTGTGTTCTCAATCATTGGGAATTTATTGTTTGTAAAAAATAATCCTCCAAAGCCTCAAAAAAATCATTAGGATCACCACACGGTCCCATATCATTTTTAGGATATTAATTAGAGAAACACAATTCAATATTGTTGTTACACTAAGTTGCAACATCGTTACGTTGTATTCATTTATTAAGGGAAATTATTTCTTAGTCGTGGCGTTACAGTGTTTCTACATCGTTGAAAAACATTAAAATATATAAAATAATGTTTTTCCAGAGTTTATATTATTATAGTTTAAAATTTCCATTAATTAACTTTTACCCATGACACAAGCCGGTCAATATTAGGCCCTATCTAATGAATGCACGGCCTCACAAGCTCAATGGTACTCATGTATTTTCAGTCTAAGTTTCCATTTATGAGTTATTGGATTGGAAAATAAAATAATATTTATTTAATTATTTTATTTACAGTCCCGTCCCAAAAACAAATTCCCAAACATGACCTACGCTGAGCATTGTTTGGCTCTACCAAAGGAAATCACCCCATTAAGAACACAATGATGCTCACATATTTTCAATCTGAGCCACCATTAATGAGTTATATATAGTTTAAATAATTTAATGTAATTATTTTATTTATAGTTATAATATTTTTGGTTTTTTCACTAGAGGCCAGTGAAGACTATAGTTAAGTCAAACCTATGGTAAAAATGCCAATCAAAATGAAAAAATTTCCTTGTATTTCTGATCTGAGTATGTGTTTAAGAGGTATTAAACTTTTTTAGGAAATCAACTCACACATGAAATTAGAAAACATAACATTTGTTGATGGACCATTTTGGGCACACTAGGTCTTTAGAATCGCATGATGTCTCAGTGCTAGGTCTCAAACTTTTGCCAAAAAAATCTAAAAATGGAATGTGGAAATTCTAAATCATTATAGAACCTTCGTGGTCTCAAAAAACCCAGATAATCTTACTATTTTCTTGATTTTTTTTGTTACACCCTTAGATATTTATAGGGATATCTTGGTGGTGTGGTTCATGTCCACTATTCAAGTTTCCATCCACTATGATGGTGGTTTCCACCACATTTTTTCATTAGTTGTGTGTCTGTTGAGAAGATCTAGTGGCCTTTAATGGTCTTGAAGGTGGATATGTGTTTTGTGTTTCATACTTGAAGTGTTTCTTGTTCGGGTGATGTTTTTACTGATGGTTTTTATGTTTTCATCTTGATTGAGTTTTTTATTCTTTTTAGGTGATTTGGATGGTATTCTGGTTTGTGTTCTAGATCTGGGATTGGGATTTTCCATTGGTCTTCTTTGGAAATGCAGTGATGGTGTTATTTCAGATGTGACAACTGATTCCTTCGTGATGGTTTTTGTGATTATTTCAATTGTGGAAGATATTGGAAGGATACATGTTGTTAATTGATCTATTTTGTGATGGTTTTGATGTTTGGGTATTTATTTTGTTTGTGTAATGAATCCTGAGCTTTTTTGAAATGTTTCTCGGTGGTATTCGTTCAATGGGGAAAGGTAATTGGTTCTCCTATGAGGATGCTCCAGAAGAGGTTTAGTGTTGGGATTTTTCACTGTCCAATGGTATTTTGGATTTTAATATTCAAGAGGGTATGTCATTAACCGTTGGTACCAGACCCATGTAGTCCTACCCGAGACAGCTAGCTGAGCAGTGTTGTGATGGTGAATATTTGTCTTTAGATGATTTATGACAGGGAGCGCTTATCTTTTTATTAAATTTTGTTATTTTTCATTGGGATCTTAGACTATGGGGTGTGTTTGAATTTTTTAAGTCACTAAAGTCATGTTCGGTTCCCCCTTTCCCTTAAAAGGGGGTTTAGTATAAAAAATAATTATTTTTCAGTCATACACGATGATATATGTTACCTTTTTTTAAATTTTATTCTCTTTGTTATTCTAGTTTTTTATATAATATAGGAAAATATTTTATGATTCTTATTATTTTTTTCTATCATCATTTATGATTTCTTGTGGTTTCATGAAGGGATAATGTTATTAGGATTTTTAGGTTCTCCATTGTGGTTTTTATTTATTTTATTTGTCCATTATTCAGTTCTCACTAAGTGATATTTGACGCTTTTTTAATGATAATCCTTTAATAATATGTGTTATAATGGAATTAACATGATTTTTTTACATAATGGGCATATATTTGATTTTATAATATGGAATATAATAATCCAAAATCAATGAAATTAAAAACGGAGTTATGTTTCTTGTATAATTATTCTTCTCTTTGTATAAATGGTATATTCTATTCAAATATTGTGGGGTAGTTTGTTACTATTCTTTTATTGAAGTAATATAGTATCTAAATTTGATAATACACCTATAAATGGTAGGATTAAAGTAATATTGATGAAGTGATTGATAATTATGAATTTCATTTAGTTTAATTGTTTAATATTTTAATTATTTACATTTAGTATATTTTTTTGTAGTAAACATTGGTAGTAGTTTTTTCATTATTTATTTTAAACCAAATAAACCTTTTAATAATGGACTAATAACATTCATTATGGTATGAAAAATGGTTCTAGAATTAATATTACTGACTTACAATGTTTAGTTATCATTTTATTTATGATTTATGCATTGGTTGAAGGAACATTTATTATTCATTAATATTTTAATTTTTTTATGATTTTTCTACCATATATTTTTGAATATTAGGGAAATTTTACTATATAAAATTGAAATATAATTTTTGGTGAGATGAAAATGTGAATGATGAGTTATTTTATAAATTTTTTTGGAAGTCGTTTGATGTGGTTAATTGTTTGATAAAGTGGAAATGTGTTGGGAATGATATTTTGTTATTTATATTTAGTTATATGTATTTCTTATTTGTTGAATATCTTTTTCCCAGATACTATTTTATATGTAAATTTATATTATTTTTTTAATTAATTTGTGGAATTATGTTCCATAAAGAAGGAATAATGGTTTCTTAGTGATTCGAGCAATGGACTATTAAATGAATTATGAACTAAATAATGGAAATTTTCTATGTGGAATTAATTGTTAATAAATGGTTTAATAATTAATTGATTAAACATAGATATAAATTTATAATTTTCTGACATTATATGCTATTTTAAAATTTTGGTGTGTCATTAAATAAAACTATTATTTAATGAATGTTGGTTAATGAATTATTTTCACTGAAATTGAATATCTACTACAACTTATGTTAATTTTTGGGAATTTTTTATGAGGTGTTTAATAATTACTGGTATCAAATTAATAACAAGAATAGTGATATTAATAGATCAAGATTCATGTTATTTTTTAAAAATACTTTCATATTACTTATGTCTAGTTTTGGTAGTTGGTTTGGGATGTGGGGATGTTGTAAGTAAATAATTTCATAGCTTTATATATTACTTTAGGATAGTTTGTGTGATATTAAATAATCATTATAGTTTTTTAATTAATCATGATCTACCTTCTATGTCAGATAATGTGACAGATCCCATGATTGAATTTGGTTTTTGGGTATATTAAAGACAACCTGTTTTTCAAATATATGAATTGATAACTACTCCCGTACACTATACTCTCATCCAGACATGGTATGGTATGTGTGTAAGTCCAAATTTTGATGGTTTACAGTGATAAGATTCATACTCTTATAGGCTGTAATGGATCATGATTATGGAATACATGAATATGAAAGATCTGGTGGCCTATGGTTATATTATATACATGTTTCTTGGATGTATTTTCTTATAGTGAGTATGTGCTTATTTATACATGGGTTATAATGGATTAATATGTAGTGTGTTTTTACATGGTATATAATGGATATCTATTTTACTATGGGATTATGAGAAGTGATAGAGATGTGACTATGAATATGGTTGTAACGCCCCGACCCTAGTTACCCAGAGTCGGTGCATTATTACATAACATTGGCATGATCATGAGAAAGATCAAGTCTCGAAAGACCGATTAGTTTAGTAGCCTTGGAATAACTAGATACATCCATAAATTTTTACATTACATCATAAAAAAACATCTTGTCTTCATATCCCCTCATACTATCCCTGCAGGTCATTCATAAATTACTTCTTCATAATCCTGGGAAAAAAAATAAAACATTGAAAGGGGTGAGCTCGGATGCTCAGTAAGGATAACATTATAGCAGAAGCTTTCATAAATAAGCATAAACACTTAAGGCAATTTATAACTAAAACAAAAGCCTTTTAAACTTGAACATCAGCATAAAATGGCAAAGGTAAAATGAAATAATGCCATTTACTTACTCACATGGATATTCTACTAGTCGAATGATCACATGCAATATCAATAACCACTTTCATAATGATGGAATGCATAATGCCAGACTATCATAACCACATAGCCAAGGCCTCGTGCCAAGACTACAAATAAGATTTTGCCAAGGCCTTGTGCCAAGACACTAGTTTGTCTCATGAGACCTACCGATGCATCGAGGAGCTATAGCGGGCTCCACCCGTCACTTATTAAGTCCAATGCATTCCTCATATGAATAGGTTTAAGCATAAAATAAACATTCGTATTAAAACTAGCATACGAAATGTCAATACTTTAACCACAAACCATGAATGGTATAAAAATATAACATCCACAGTCAAACATAACTCATTTGATACAATATGAAAGATTGTATTGTATCACATTAACCTCAATCATGAATAATGAAGGATGTTTACATAGATGAAAATAATCATCATAACTATTTGAGAGAAATATCCCCCTTTTCGTGAAAACTTTTAAAAGTCACACTATTTGTCAAGAAGACATTCAAAAATAGATTTTTGAATCAAAGTGTCCCATACCACTTTGAAACATTTAAAAGGATTTTTAAATTTAAAACTTTAATGTCCATAAAAATAAATCCTTAAAACCATTTTTAAAATATGGACATTAATGAGCATGATTTAGAAGAATAATTCTTTAAAACATTTTAAAATGGTATTTTGGTTAGAGTTTCTAACCAAAAGAGAGACACTTGAATACAAATAATTGAGGTAATCAAAACATTGTAATATCATGAGAATAAAGGAATTCATGATATACTATGTCAAAGTACATTATATACACCACATAAAAGTGATTTGGTGTATATCATCAAAGAAGTCTCAATGGAATGTAAATTGAGATGAAATCTCTCATAAAGGTTGTATCCTTAGGTTAAGGATAAATCAACGACATAATTATGTGTGACAAATATAAATACACTAAATATGATTGGATATTCAGTGTAAATCAATCAAAGGATATTCACACATATTCTTGTAAAAACAATACCAACGAATTGGATGTTTAACTCAACAAATGGAGAATGAGTTAAAATTACTCTTATCAAATCCATATCAATGAATTGAGAATTATCAATGGAGTGATTATGTGTATCAAACTTATATCCACAGGAAGGGGAGTGTAAATTATGACATAATCAAATGAATAGTGATTCCACACATAATCTTGGGGTAATATAATCAATGAAATATGTGTAAAGCCAAATGAGTGGAAATTGAAATCTCAAATTCCCTTATCGATTAGGTAACTTTCGAAACATACACCCATGAAAGAAGTATCATACCATTATGATGTAAATACCCATAAATTAAAGTATATTACACAATGAATACAATCATGGGCAGTACACATACACCACATGCAATAATTAAGTGGTGAACAATAGAATTCTCACGAAATTAAAAGTGAGATTAGAAAATCCCTTACCTTGTACTTTTCCTTGGTTGGGGTAGGTTAACCTCCTGTATAATGGTGAAATAATTGTTATTAAATTATACAAGAATCATATATATTAATTTGATATCATATATGATCTTTTAATATTGATTTGATAATAATATCTTAGTATTATCGTTGTTTCGGGTGTTAACTTACTTGTTTTCTTTTGTATGTTTTGTTACGTAAGACATGTTTGTAAAGGATAGGTTGTATATTATTCAAATCCAGAATGGTATCAAGTCCTTAAACATCATTTTTAAATCATCAAATGATAATTATACTTGAATGGATACGATGGAGAATGAATCTCATCGCGTTCGTGGAGACGGTAGTCCGTACGTACGCACGAACGCTACTTCCATTTAATTTTTATTTTAAAAGAATCGAATCCAAATGATACATAGGTATATTACTATTCCAGTATAATATAATATTTTATATATGTTACTTAAGTTCATTAACACCATCCTTTATACGTTCCATTTGTGGTATGAACGAGTCATATCATTTTAAGGGGGCGGTAGTCCGCACTTCCTCAAATGAAATTATCGTATGTATATACAACATGAAACGAATAATGGTATGAAATAAAATGGAATTAAAGAAGCTTATATATAAAATATATATCATTAAAATCATATTTAATTACAGTTCCATCATAATGGCCACCATGAGAGGCGGTAAGATGTATTTGAACAATCATCGTTTCGTGAGGCGTTAGTTTGCCATCCACAGAAACATTATGTTCATCATCCATTAGATGGAGTTGTGTGTATGTGTAGTTTGAATAATTCTTATAACAACATCCTAGTATATTGAGGATACTGGTGTTGTTACAAAATAAAGGAAATAAAAAGAGTTTGGGGGTTGGAGAAGGAAAATAAATGAAAATAATTTAAGAGAAAACGTTACCTTTAATTTAGGTAACTCACTTTGGTTGGAACCAAAGGACTTGTTGAAATGCTTTCTGCCTAAGGGGAAGCTTCAAGGAGTAGGAGAGGGATGTGGGGTGCTTAGTTGGGCAGAGTTTGGACGAGCCAAGTGGCTTGAGAGGTGCGAAGAAATGAGAAGGAGGAGTGCCCTTTTATAAGAGGGGTGAGGGGCACCTTTGGAAAAGCTAGAAATATTAATTTATAATAAATTCATATTCCGTTTCCAATGGATCCAAAGTTGATTATTCAAAGGATAAGGTGTGGATAGGTCGAAAACCACTCAACCAATAGAATTTAGACAGGTTTGGGTACTTATATTAACCTTATCTTTAAGTATTAACTCTAAGTTAATTAGTTTCACTTTTACAATGTCTCTTTGTATTTTTATATAATATGGTTAATAAACTTACTATATACATCCAAGCGACCCACAAGTGGTCCATTAATGATGAACCTATCCTGATATAATTCTTTTGGCCGAACCTTAGATTTTTAGGAATTTAATATCAATTAATAATATAATATTTGTTTTAAGAACTCTTTTATGTCAATTTTGACACTATTCAATAGTTGATTTTTGTGAAACTCATGACAGATTGATTACTTCGAACAAAGTCAATTAAATCAATCATAATATATCCTATTATCCTAGAAAATTAGTTTAATTCATTAAAAGTTTCATATTATATTTTTTTTGGGTATTTATAATATCAATTATTTTAATTTTTCACTATTATAGTAATTACTGCATCATCATTGTGTCATAAATAAAATAACTTATTTAATGTCTAAAAATTATAAATAAAATATCATCATGTAGGAAATATTCTTAGATTTCTATGGAATATTTATAATCGAAAATCCAACATGTATAACCCTATGTAAAAATTGTTCTTCTAAAAGATGTAAGCTTATTCCATTTTTATTTTTATTTTAACTTTATTAATATAATGTGTCCCTACCACATACAAGTGGCTCCAAGGGGTCCCCAAATTGACCCAAGGATGCCCATGGTCGGGTATGTGTCCACCAATAAGGTTAGGACACGTTTTAGGGTAATTTTGTATTATTATAATATTATTTTTTTAACCCTTATTTACCGGATTTACCCTTTAACCATGGTAAATAAAATATTTACCACAGTAACTGTTCAAAATGTCTAAAAATAAAAGTTACCTATTTACACAATTTGAACATCCTGATTCCAAATATGGAATCCATTTTCCTAAATTCAAAACACAGAAGTGGCAGAAATTAATTTAAAATTAATTCCCGCTGTCAAAACAAAAAGCGTGTTTTTAAGAGATAATAACTATCAAAAGATTGACACTTGTTTATGTTCGGTTTAATTGTAAAATTATGTCCAATGACCAACATTATATTAAATGGTAAAAATATATTCTAAATATACTTTAAAACCACTCAAATTCATAATTTATCACTATTAATTATTTTGATTAAAAAAGTTGTTTTTAATTAAAATTTAGTAATTTTCACTATTCATCAAAATATGAAAGTTATCCGAAAAGTACCAAAATTTCACCTTAGGCTAAATTCGATATTCCGAATCCAAAAATGAAGTCCATTTTAAAATATAAAATATAAATAATTTCAAAATTTAGGTATTACTATCCATAACGGTTAGTTTGATCGGTTGTGGTGTGTGTTAAAACTCGAAGTTGCGTACAACACACGCTACTGTTTTATTCAAAGGAAAGCGTACGGTGTAAGCTTGGGATGTTTCATTTTAAATTTTTTGATGTCCCCATTTAGTCAAAAAGTTTGAAATAATTTATTTAAAAAGGGTTCACTATTAAAAGTTGGTAAAACTACAATACTGAAGATGAATTTGTTCTTACATTATGTCTAAGAAACTCATAATATGGATTCTAAAATTATAAGGATTATATAAAGTTTAAAATTTAGTTAATACTATTCATAACCTTTTTTGAATGGCTTGTTTGGTGAGTCATGGTGCGCTTGAACTCGGTGTTGCGTGTAGTGCATGTTATTGAATTATTTTGAAGAAATAACACACTATGAAATCTTGGGGTGTTACATTCTCCCCTCCTTCAATAAATTGTGTCCTCGCAATTTGAAATTGTTCTTAGAAAATAAAAGGTTGAAAATAGAAAATATATTTGTGGGAAAACCCACATCGGAAATTGGTTTACTAAAATTTAGTCTTAATATGAGGAAAAGAGAAATGAAAGGGTCACCACCAAATTATGATCTCGATTAGGAGAACATTGGTGGCAATTAGAGACATATAATTGGAGGAAAAACGTAAATATTTATAGGTAGTGGTTGAGGTCATCAATCACAAACAAGTATAAAATTGAGGTCCTTAAACTCATCAATCTATGATGATTTGAAGTACCATCGGTTCAACAAAATATAGGGTATTGGGATCACACATTTTTGACATTTCAAAATATCTTAGTTGAAATCCCACATCGAAAAATGAATTAATGAGGCCTCTATTTAAAATAAAGAGTGGAAAGTATGAAGATTACCGAAAATAACACATACTAGGGTTCCATGTAGGAAAATATGGATATGGAGGAGAAATCTAACCATCAATTATCTGATGGAGAGTGGTAGAGAACATGGCTATGAAAAGGCCAACAATCCCAAAGCCATAAATTAGTGATGATTTAAGGTACCATCTAGGACAACATTTTTTTTTTCAAAGTTACATTACATAAGGAAGAGGAATTCATTTATGATATTGACTAAGAACATTATGAGATTTACTTAAATTTTAAGTAGATTTTCATTCTTTAATAAATTTCCACCACTAACTCAATTTTTTTTAAACGATGAGTATTCAAGAAGACATGGTCACACTGCAAGAGCTAGAATAAACTTCTATAGAATCACATGATCCATGCAGGATAAACCATATATTTACATTGTCTTTGAAGATTAATCAAAACCAAAATGGTTAGTGAATGGTCTAATGATCCCCCAAAAGGATATTCATTGAGATAAATATGCACTAATATTAATTTCTAAAATTAAACCAACAATACCCCAAAGTTAAATAGATACCAGCCAATAACCAATTGTCCTTAAAATCCTTTAATATAATCCAAACTAATATTGAAACCCAAAACATAGAAGAATTTGATTATGTAGTCTCCCATGTTACATTGTATCTCCAAATTACATCAAATACTCTTAAAGTCACATACTTAAAAGTAATCAACATCATCACATATTCTCTGTTATAGGTTAATCATTTCCATAAATAACCCAAATCACTATAAATCTACAATAAAAATGTAGATAAAAATCCACCATTACTCTACAAATGAAACCTCATTGTATTCTATTTTCTTTGGGCATATAGTGCTCCTAACAAAACAAACATCTTCCAAAATAACATTTATCACTTAATCACCAAATCATTTTCCTATACCAAGGGTATACATTTGATAAGACATAAGAACCCAAATTATCTTATTATTGATCAATAAAATCATTTAACAAAAAAAATAGTCACACTAAACAGGGACTTCACGTAGTCCAGTGGTAGGCGATAAATCCCAATCACACTTTGGTTGTGGGTTCGATTCCCACAGCTTTGTCCGACGCGACGGGTTGTCACACGGTCTACGTGTTTTCCTTTTTCAAAAACAATATTCTATAATATTGCCAAAATGAGATAAATTCCTCAAAATAACAAAATTTAACCACAAATGTTATATCATACTTTGCATTTTCATCCCAAATTATAATAACTTATCATTTTCTCAAACCCCAATGATCATATAAAACCAAATGGTTATTTATATCTATATCCACAAGGGAAGAGACAATTCTTCCTCAAATATCATTCTCACATGGCAAACTGTGGGGTTACAAATACAAGAGAAAATTATTCCAAAGTAAACCCATCAACAAGGAGTGCTAATACTTTTTAAATTTTTATCCAACTATTTATTTCCACATATCTTCTTCTTTGACCAAGAAAATATCCTATAGAATAGGACATTCACTCGGGTAATGGCCAGGTCCCCTACATTTACGACAAATGACTGTAAATGGACTCTTGGGACGATTTTTATCTTCTTCCATAGTACTCTTCATTTTTCTTCGGCAATTCTTCACTTTATGTCCTTCCTTCCCGCACGTAAAACATTTCGTTGTCCCATTGAGACACTTTCCTGGGTGTCTCTTTCCACAATTCCTGCATGATGAAAATTGAGGTTTCTTTTCTCCATGGTCTCCATTGCTGGAGATCTTATCATTTATCACCTTTCTCTTCCTTATTGAGTCTGGGAGTTGGTTAATATATATGTTTTTGATCATATTTTTGGAAAACTGATTTGGCATAAAGACGATATCTTTTACGCCTATCAACATTCCATTTTGTTGCTCATTGCCACCACTGTTCCCAATTTGTACATCATTCTCAAAGTCACTATGACTTCCTTGGAATCCAGCCATTGACTAAAACCAGAAAGCATTGTGTGGGTAATAGTAGTCGTAAAATCATTTAGAGATTAAAATGTCACCATATTCTCAATTTGAAACATATTAGGATTAACCAAGGTCATTTACTCTCATCTTATGTATATATTACTTAAATCAGTTTGTAAAGAAAATGTAAATTATCCTAAGCATATCCCCCGTGAGTGTCGTAACCAAGAGTGCAGCAAGGCCCGTTGTCGTGCACCAGTTCCCGTTCGAGTCTAGCTCAAAGCGGTGTTATCGGGTTTTACCCCTAGGTACATCTGTGCCAGAGCCGCCTCTACCTGCTCGTATCCAGACAGGGATGTATTGCTCGGAAAACTCACAAAATCTCTACAATACCAAAATTCTAGGAAGTTCTTTTATACTAATCCTCAAAGTTCATCTTAGGTCTACGTGCTCTAATCAGAGTTTATCTAAATCTAGCTACCAAGGTTTGTACTAAACTTCCTCTGATACCAACTGTAACGCCCCGACCCTAGTTACCCAGAGTCGGTGCATTATTACATAACATTGGCATGATCATGAGAAATATCAAGTCTCGAAAGACCGATCAGTTTAGTAGCCTTGGAATAACTAGATACATCCATAAATTTTTACATTACATCATAAAAAAACATCTTGTCTTCATATCCCCTCATACTATCCCTGCAGGTCATTCATAAATTACTTCTTCATAATCCTGGGAAAAAAAATAAAACATTGAAAGGGGTGAGCTCGGATGCTTAGTAAGGATAACATTATAGCAGAAGCATTCATAAATAAGCATAAACACTTAAGGCAATTTATAACTAAAACAAAAGCCTTTTAAACTTGAACTTCAGCATAAAATGGAAAAGGTAAAATGAAATAATGCCATTTACTTACTCACATGGATATTCTCTTAGTCGAATGATCACATGCAATATCAATAACCACTTTCATAATGATGGAATGCATAATGCCAGACTATCATAACCACATAGCCAAGGCCTCGTGCCAAGACTACAAATAAGATTTTGCCAAGGCCTTGTGCCAAGACACTAGTTTGTTTCATGAGACCTACCGATGCATCGAGGAGCTATAGCGGGCTCCACCCGTCACTTATTAAGTCCAATGCATTCCTCATATGAATAGGTTTAAGCATAAAATAAACATTCGTATTAAAACTAGCATACGAAATGTCAATACTTTAACCACAAACCATGAATGGTATAAAAATAGAACATCCACAGTCAAACATAATTCATTTGATACAATACGAAAGATTGTATTGTATCACATTAACCTCAATCATGAATAATGAAGGATGTTGACATAGATGAAAATAATCATCATAACTATTAGAGAGAAATATCCCCCTTTTCTTGAAAACTTTTAAAAGTCACACTATTTGTCAAGAAGACATTCAAAAATAGATTTTTGAATCAAAGTGTCCCATACCACTTTGAAACTTTTAAAAGGATTTTTAAATTTAAAACTTTAATGTCCATAAAAATAAATCCTTAAAACCATTTTTAAAATATGGACATTAATGAGCATGATTTAGAAGAATAATCCTTTAAAACATTTTAAAATGGTATTTTGGTTAGAGTTTCTAACCAAAAGAGAGACACTTGAATACAAATAATTGAGGTAATCAAAACATTGTAATATCATGAGAATAAAGGAATTCATGATATACTTTGTCAAAGTACATTATATACACCACATAAAAGTTATTTGGTGTATATCATCAAAGAAGTCTCAATGGAATGTAAATTGAGATGAAATCTCTCATAAAGGTTGTATCCTTAGGTTAAGGATAAATCAACGACATAATTATGTGTGACAAATATAAATACACTAAATATGATTGGATATTCAGTGTAAATCAATCAAAGGATATTCACACATATTCTTGTAAAAACAATACCAACGAATTGGATGTTTAACTCAACAAATGGAGAATCAGTTAAAATTACTCTTATCAAATCCATATCAATGAATTGAGAATTATCAATGGAGTGATTATGTGTATCAAACTTATATCCACAGGAAGGGGAGTGGAAATTATGACATAATCAAATGAATAGTGATTCCACACATAATCTTGGGGTAATATAATCAATGAAATATGTGTAAAGCCAAATGAGTGGAAATTGAAATCTCAAATTCCCTTATCGATTAGGTAACTTTCGAAACATACACCCATGAAAGAAGTATCATACCATGATGATGTAAATACCCATAAATTAAATTATATTACACAATGAATACAATCATGGGCAGTACACATACACCAAATGCAATAATTAAGTGGTGAACAATAGAATTCTCACGAAATTAAAAGTGAGATTAGAAAATCCCTTACCTTGTACTTTTCCTTGGTTGGGGTAGGTTAACCTCCTGTATAATGGTGAAATAATTGTTATTAAATTATACAAGAATGATATATATTAATATGATATCATATATGATCTTTTAATATTGATTTGATAATAATATCTTAGTATTATCGTTGTTTCGGGTGTTAACTTACTTGTTTTCTTTTGTATGTTTTGTTACGTAAGACATGTTTGTAAAGGATAGGTTGTATATTATTCAAATCCAGAATGGTATCAAGTCCTTAAACATCAATTTTTAATCATCAAATGATAATTATACTTGAATGGATACGATGGAGAATGAATCTCATCGCGTTCGTGGAGACGGTAGTCCGTACGTACGCACGAACGCTACTTCCATTTAATTTTTATTTTAAAAGAATCGAATCCAAATGATACATAGGTATATTACTATTCCAGTATAATATAATATTTTATATATGTTACTTAAGTACATTAACACCATCCTTTATACGTTCCATGTGTGGTATGAACGAGTCATATCATTTTAAGGGGGCGGTAGTCCGCACTTCCTCAAATGAAATTATCGTATGTATATACAACATGAAACGAATAATGGTATGAAATAAAATGGAATTACAGAAGCTTATATATAAAATATATATCATTAAAATCATATTTAATTACAGTGCCATCATAATGGCCACCATGAGAGGCGGTAAGATGTATTTGAACAATCATCGTTTCGTGAGGCGTTAGTTTGTCATCCACAGAAACATTATGTTCATCATCCATTAGATGGAGTTGTGTGTATGTGTAGTTTGAATAATTCTTATAACAACATCCTAGTATATTGAGGATACTGGTGTTGTTACAAAAGAAAGGAAATAAAAAGAGTTTGGGGGTTGGAGAAGGAAAATAAATGAAAATAATTTAAGAGAAAACGTTACCTTTAATTTAGGTAACTCACTTTGGTTGGAACCAAAGGACTTGTTGAAATGCTTTCTGCCTAAGGGGAAGCTTCAAGGAGGAGGAGAGGGATGTGGTCAGCTTAGTTGGGCAGAGTTTGGACGAGCCAAGTGGCTTGAGAGGTGTGAAGAAATGAGAAGGAGGAGTGCCCTTTTATAAGAGGGGTGAGGGGCACCTTTGGAAAAGCTAGAAATATTAATTTATAATAAATTCATATTCGGTTTCCAATGGCTCCAAAGTTGATTATTAAAAGGATAAGGTGGGGATAGGTCAAAAACCACTCAACCAATAGAATTTAGACAGGTTTGGGTACTTATATTAACCTTATCTTTAAGTATTAACTCTAAGTTAATTAGTTTCACTTTTACAATGTCTCTTTGTATTTTTATATAATATGGTTAATAAACATACTATATACATCCAAGCGACCCACAAGTGGTCCATTAATGATGAACCTATCCTGATATAAGTCTTTTGGCCGAACCTTAGATTTTTAGGAATTCAATATCAATTAATAATATAATATTTGTTTTAAGAACTCTTTTATGTCAATTTTGACACTATTCAATAGTTGATTTTTGTGAAACTCATAACAGATTGATTACTTCGAACAAAGTCAATTAAATCAATCCTAATATATCATATTATCCTAGAAAATTAGTTTAATTCATTAAAAGTTTCATATTATATTTTTTTTGGGTATTTATAATATCAATTATTTTAATTTTTCACTATTATAGTAATTACTGCATCATCATTGTGTCATAAATAAAATAAATTATTTAATGTCTAAAAATTATAAATAAAATATCATCATGTAGGAAATATTCTTAGCTTTCTAATGAATATTTATAATCGAAAATCCAACATGTATAACCCTATGTAAAAATTGTTCTTCTAAAAGATGTAAGCTTATTCCATTTTTATTTTTATTTTAACTTTATTAATATAATGTGTCCCTACCACATACAAGTGGCTCCATGGGGTCCCCAAATTGACCCAAGGATGCCCATGGTCGGGTATGTGTCCACCAATAAGGTTAGGACACGTTTTAGGGTAATTTTGTATTATTATAATATTATTTTTTTAACACTTATTTACCGGATTTACCCTTTAACCATGGTAAATAAAATATTTACCACAGTAACTGTTCAAAATGTCTAAAAATAAAAGTTACCTATTGACACAATTTGAACATCCTGATTCCAAATATGGAATCCATTTTCCTAAATTCAAAACACAGAAGTGGCAGAAATTAATTTAAAATTAATTCCCGCTGTCAAAACAAAAAGCGTGTTTTTAAGAGATAATAACTATCAAAAGATTGACACTTGTTTATGTTCGGTTTAATTGTAAAATTATGTCCAATGACCAACATTATATTAAATGGTAAAAATATATTCTAAATATACTTTAAAACCACTCAAATTCATAATTTATCACTATTAATTATTTTGATTAAAAAAGTTGTTTTTAATTAAAATTTAGTAATTTTCACTATTCATCAAAATATGAAAGTTATCCGAAAAGTACCAAAATTTCACCTTAGGCTAAATTCGATATTCCGAATCCAAAAATGAAGTCCATTTTAAAATATAAAATATACATAATTTCAAAATTTAGGTATTACTATCCATAACGGTTAGTTTGATCGGTTGTGGTGTGTGTTAAAACTCGAAGTTGCGTACAACACACGCTACTGTTTTATTCAAAGGAAAGCGTACCGTGTAAGCTTGGGATGTTTCATTTTAAATTTTTTGATGTCCCCATTTAGTCAAAAAGTTTGAAATAATTTATTTAAAAAGGGTTTAATATTAAAAGTTGGTAAAACTACAATACTGAAGATGAATTTGTTCTTACATTATGTCTAAGAAACTCATAATATGGATTCTAAAATTATAAGGATTATATAAAGTTTAAAATTTAGTTAATACTATTCATACCCTTTTTTGAACGGCTTGTTTGGTGAGTCATGGTGCTCTTGAACTCGGTGTTGCGTGTAGTGCATGTTATTGAATTATTTTGAAGAAATAACACACTATGAAATCTTGGGGTGTTACAATGGTTGTATCTGTGATGTGATTTTATGGATGGGAAGCGTGTCCAATTTTTGAAATGGGATCATTAATGCATGTAACATTGAGGTTTAGGGGGACTGTTTCAATGGAATGTGGAATCATATTTTTTATATGATTGGAAGGATATGTTACTTAAATATTTATGATATTTTAAGAGTGAAACATAGTGAAGATGAGAATATAGTTTTCGAGGTTATGTAATGAGATGGATTTTATATTTTTCCAATGATTCCTTAGAATGTTTCATCAACATTATCTAGTGAGGTTTTGTAGAGGATCATATTTAATATTCTTGTTTTCTCACACATATGTGTGTGTGTGTGTGTGTTTAAGTCTATAGGTGGGAGTTAGTGATAAATTTGGGCCTTACTAGCCCGAGGAGATTATTTACGGTTAGCTAGTGACTATGGGTTAGTGTCTTAGTTAATTTTCATGGCATTTTTTAGTTTTTATTCATTCTTTTAAGAAATTTTATGATTTTGAATTGGTTTTTTTAAACAATGGAGTTTATTGATGAATTATTTATCTTTTTATGAGAATTATGATGGTAATTAATCTGATATATGAGGTTTTTGTACTCACAATGATTGTCTCCAACCCATATACTAGGGGTGTAAATTTTAACACCCCAAAATTATAAAGTACAACTTTTTATTCGATAACATTTATGACATGTGATACCAATTTTACAAAGAGAATAAATTGACCAAATAGATTACAATATATTTTCTATATATAAGAAATATAATATATTATATAGATTTTAATTCACTCAACCCAAATTTATTTTACATTACACACACGAACAAACTTTTCCAATAACATGAGTTACATGTAAGATCGAGTTTCACCAAATTATAATATATTATAAATATATTATTATTTAATATAATATGATACAACCAATAAAATTCGTTAGTGTTTATGAATAATATTTACTAAATAATGATTTTTTTTGTTTATATAAATATAAAACTACTTCATTAGTTACCAATTAATGAGAACTGAAAATAAGAATCAATTGGATATAAAAAATAAATATTATTATTTATTTGCATCTAAAAGAGTTTTTTTCTAAATAAACCTTATTATTTAAAATTAGGTAATTATTTTAATAAAATATATATGATATATGTTCAATTAAATTTTTTTATAGTCATCTTTTAGTTTTTATATGCATAAGATAAGATATATCCCAATTTTACATTTGAAACCCAATATTTTTATAAAAGAAAATTTACCTCAATTCATTGGTGAACCCATTTTAAATATAAATTTTGACACGGTGATTTTTTTAATAATTAAAAATAAAATTCATCATTGAAATTTAATAAAAAAATTTGGTTAGGGTGAATTTGTGAATTTTTCATAAACATATCTATTTTTAATGAACAGTTAATAATACTGATTTTTTGTCAAAAAATGATTTTTCAAAAACAAATATTTATAAGGTAAACATATATTTTTAGTAGGTTTAAAAGTTAAATTATATAATAATTTTACTAATTAATACAATTTAGTTCATTGGGATTAATTTAAAATTGAAAATGAATTTAAAAACATATCAATCATTTGATCATTTTTACTTTAAAAACCTGCATTGCTATCCTGTATGTGGGATGAATTATAAATTTATTTATGGCACTAATGTGATTAGAACATGTAAAAATGGATTAAATATTTTGAATAATAATAATATTTAATGTATAATATAACCAAATTTGTTTTTGTGAAAAAATATTTCTGAAATTGAAAAAAAATTAAGTATAATTGTTATGGTTAAATTAGGCCTAATAAGGTACAAAACATCACCTTAAGGGATTAAATGAATGAGTAAATTTTCAAAAAGACATATAATGGATTTATTTTTAGCATATAAAACATTTTATAGAATTTTATTCATTATTGGTGCCACTATCAGTGTGAAAATGCCTATGTAAATTATTTTTCCTAATATAACAAGAGGGTCATTCGTCCTCCACTGAAAAATGAATCCTCTAAATCTACATCCTCACACATCTCAAGAAACATATTATTGACCAATATCTGACCCAATATATCCCAAAAATATCTCCCTTATTCTTATAAGTCTCTCCTTAGGATGGATGAAATAGATGTATTTCTTTTTGTACAAACCAAAATAAGTTACCTGAATAATGGGTAACAATCATCCTCAATATTTTTAGTTTAATATCCATTATCCAATACATAAAATATTATAATTATATTATTACATAAAAAATCCAATATCCTAAATTTAATAGTATTTTTAATGTTAATATTTCCAACTAAACTAACAAACACCTCTATCTATTGGGTAACGGACATATTGTTTCTATGTATAACAAACTACTGCCTCATAAAACGATGATTATTCATTTTTCAGTTACGACCTCTAATGGTGGAAATTATGGTTAAAAATATATTTATATATTTAATATATTAAACTTATAATGTATTTATGCATCAGTATTTTTTTTTAATATATTCCACTATACATTCTATATTGTGTAAATATGATAATTTCATTTAAGGAGGTGTGGACTTCCTCCCCTTCGAAGAGATATAACTAGGTCATTCCATACATAGAATATATTAAGGGGGATTTTAATAAACCTATGTTACATATATAAAATATATATGTTAATAGAATTATAGTGTAGATATTTATCATTTAATATTATATCTTTCAATAAGACTAAAAAAATGAAAGTAGCGTTCATGCATACGTATGTTCTACAGTCTCTATGAATGGTGAATTTCATTTCTTATTTCCATAACATTATAGATTATTATAAATATATTTGTTATGGAAAAATAATATAATTATTTCATAATTTATATTCTTTATATGACTAAATCATGATCTTTGTAATAGGAAAATCAATTAACAAGTCAAAACATATTTGAGTTAGCTAGGAAAATAACACCCAAAATAGTGAAAATAATGAAATAATGTTAAAAATGAGTAATATATTATTATAAGAAATTAATATATGATACTATAAACATGAGTATGGGTATGGTATAATTAATTAACATATTTTAAAAAACTACACAAGAGTATAATGGCCACACAAAACAAGCAAGGATAAGGTAGAGTATTTCATCTCAATTTACATTCCATTGAGACTTGTTTGTTATTATATACCAAATCAGATTATATGGTGTCAATAATTACATTGAAATGTTATAACATATATATAATTATTCTAATAATATTATAATATTCATTTTCTCCATGGAGAATTATGATTTAATATTTTGAATGTGGTATGGGACCCTTTGGAATGTTTAACGATTATTTAACCTCAATAATGTTTTAATATCAACATCACTTATTGTTAGTTATCCTCCTTTGATTTATTATTGATAAATAAATATTATTTATTAAACATAGATATTTGATAAGTCACATTTTTTATTCAATATTTGAGGAATGATTTAGATGTTAAATATATGGGTTGGGGACCATTTAATGAAATCCCAACTGGTTGGGGACCAGTTAATGAAAGCCCATCGATGCATCAGTAGTCTCATGGGATGAATTAGTTGAACAAAGTAGGAATTTTTAATCTCTATCTTGATGATAAAGGTATCATGTACATGGGAAACATGATTTCCAATAATTAAGCATTTCTTTTATTGATAATTTGATTATTATTATTTATCCATAATATTTTTCATCGACATATCGTTGGATGCATTTTATTATTATTTCACTGATTAAATATTATGTGTTTTCATCTTTTTACCTTGACATGTTTATATATCATTATTTAGTTATTTTAATAGTAATTATTATTAATTATTAACCTTTATATGTTAATTTATTTATATCGATTCATTATTTCTTCCATTTTTCTTACCCTTAATGAGCATTTGATCTCACACTTAATATGTTTATTTCCCCATGTTATAAATAAGATATCATTGATTATACATTTATGTATGTAGTTTATTTTATTTTATTTTGTATCATATTTTATTTTTTTTCCAATGTATTATGGGTATCATGTATGTAATCTTGTACTCGAAAACTGCTAAATTGATCGGTCATTCATGATTAGATTCATTGTAATCGTGATAATGTAATAATATAATGGACTGGGTACATGATTCTAGGGTTAGAGAGTAACCGTTGGTATCATAGGAGGTTTAAAAAAATCCTCGGAAACTATATTTATAAATCTTATGTTAGTGAACATAACCATAATATATACATTTATGATATGTATATAAGAGAATCCTATAATTTTGGTAAGGTAGAGATTATGTGGGTATTCCTAGGAATAAATCCTTACCTAGATACCACAAGTGGAAGTGGTTTTGGAATAGATATAACTAAGAGTAATAACTCTTACAAGGTGTTACGGGCCTAATATTGGGTGACCTGGTACATGACAATGAGCCTTACTATGCACCTGGTTTTACACTCCTAGGGGATATGCTTAGGATAGTTCGGATTATGTATACCCACCATTATGAAGGATTTGAATTAAAGATTTCCCAAATAAACAGTTTATATGATTCTTGGATTAATGATTTATAAGTTTAAGTTATTTCCTATACCATATTTAGAGTGATAAAATGATAATAACTTTTTGAGCTAATCTAGTATATTCAATAGTTTAGAAATGTTTCCTGGAAGGAACACTGTTATCTGTAATCATGGAAAATGTAGAGATTATTCTACCGAGGAAAAATTACCAGTATTATATAGACTCAGTAAGTAATGGATATATTAGGTCATCTTATTCATGTAATGAAAAATAACCTTTCCCATGTAGAGCAATATATTCCTTAGAGAAAATCTACTATGATGGATATTTTAGTTTGGTATAAGCCATATTCATTTAGTATGACTACTAATCCAATTGTAGATGAGCTATAGGTTATTTAATTGGAGAATATGTTAACATTCTTGGAATTCAACTAAATGTAAAATGTTACACTTGTGTTCTTTTATCTCCTAGGTGATTCTAAATAGGGGTGGTCTATGATCCAGAATACAATGGAAGAAAAATAAATTAAACTCGTTGAATAGATAACTTTTAAGGAGACATTCTTTGATAAATACTTTCCTAATGATAAAAAATTGAGATAAAGAGGAAGTTCCTTAGTTTAAGGAAAATGGATGAAGAATGTTTTATAAAGGATGAAT
Source organism: Viscum album (assembly GCA_963277665.1). Taxonomy (NCBI): domain Eukaryota; kingdom Viridiplantae; phylum Streptophyta; class Magnoliopsida; order Santalales; family Viscaceae; genus Viscum; species Viscum album. The sequence continues at coordinate 842,139,682 of OY728161.1, forward strand.
AAAAATTTACTAGGTTACTAAGGTATTAAATGAATTTCGTAAGCATCAGAGAATATTAGATTGATGATTTCATTAAAGGACATAATCCAAATCTCAAAAGGGAACATGTTCTAATAATTTTTTCTCATATGATGAAATAGTTTATTTTTCAATCAATACATAGAATGAATTCTCCAAGTCCTGTGTACTTAAGGTAATCCAAGAGAAGAAGTGGTCTTTTGAACACCATGAAAAATAGAATGACTAAAAAAATATGAAAGGAAATAATTATTTTAAAAAATGTGGTAAATATAGAAAGAATTACCCTAACAAGTGATTGAAATTATTGGGATTTTATTATAAGTATGGATAAAAGGGTAACAAGAAAATATAATTAAAAGTAAATAAGGAAAACCCTGTTATTCAATGTCTAAATTACATGGAGTTTATCTCTCTAAAAATGAATGACTTAACAATCAAGGGAGTATACCCACAAATAAGATAAGGGATAAAAGTAAAGCATATGTTATTAACACAACTAAAGTTGAATGATTACTGTACTTAGGTATTTTTATATAAGGAATTTTTTGTAAAATTATATTTTTTAAGGTCTTATAATTATATTCTTTATGAAATATGTAAGGATTTTACTATAATAAAATTTTAATTAAGTATTTGATATCATATTTTGAATGGTACTAATAAACTTTGTTGAGAACAATGTAATTTATTTTTAAAACAAACATGATTAAGTGGAATGAAAACATTATTATTTTCATGATGTTACTATAATGATGGAGAAATGAATGATTTGCATAAGTGTAGAATACCTTGGAACTGATTAATAACTTATCAATGAGTTGTATATTCTACCATTGATGGAATTTAAAACATGTTTTGATTTATGTAAAATATCAATAACATTGGTCTTTCTTATGTAATAATGAAGAATGCATGTTTCCAATAAGAATTTATGGTAACTTAAGTAGATAGAATATTTCAAGAGGATACATGATGAAGTAATAATGTTTTTTGGATGTTGATAATTTAGAGATTCTTAATGTTGATTAATGGATAATAAAAGGTTAATTTTATAAATTTAGTGATCATATTCCTAATCTGTCAGTTTATTAATATTTTGGAAAAGTTCAACATTTATAAAATGATTAAATTTTCTCATTGGAATAGATTTTATATGTTACAATGTTACATCACCATATGATACATTGTGGTAGGTAATGAGGTAGAAATAGTTCAATGTGTAATCAAATGAAAATATTATGTTTATATAATTATGTATTTACATATATTCTCATACAATGTAACACCCCAGGTAAATAAAGAATATGAAATTTTTATATTTATCTATATTTGTGAGTAAAATATTAATATTACTTTAAATGGGATGCTATGCTCGATGGCGTACCCAATACGCAACAACGAGTTCTTGGGAATCTTACGTTGCACTCTAGTAATAAAATAATATTATTTTAAATGGTAGTTAACACCTAGCCATTGTAATGTCGGGAATGAACAGAACTAACTACAAAATTATTATATATGTTTTCCAAATATTTTTAATTTTTACAATAAATTTTAGAGGATTAAAAATGTGAATGAATTCAATTTTTTAAGTGTAAACATTCTAATGTTCTTTAGAAGGTTGAATAACCTCCTTTTGATGGCGAAATACTTTTAAATCCACTTTTTGACAATTTTATGTGTTATATTTGAGAAAATAAAATTCTTCTTTAGAATAGATACATCAAAATTTACTTTGTGTAAATTTTTGATATCTTTCCGATAAAGTTCATTTTTTTAATGAATAGTGAAAAAAGTTGTATATTAATTCAAAATCACTTTTTAATCTAATTTATTTATATGATTAGATTATCTTTTGAATGTTTTTTAGAGTAAAATTAGAATATATTTTTACCATTTATTCTAATAGTGGTCATTGGAATTAATTTCACTTTGAAATTGGACTTAAACTACTGTCAATCTTTTAATAGATATTGTTTCATAAAAACACGCTATTTGTTTTGACAGTAGGAATTAATTATTAAATTAATTTATGCAACTTATATGTTTTGAATTTTTTAAAATAGACTTCATTTATGAGTTCATAATATCAAATATTTCTTATAGTGAATTTTTGGTAATTTTCTGAAAAATATCAATTTTTGATGTATAGTGAAACCAATAAGTGGTAGTTAAAGAAACTAATTTTTCATTTAAATGATACTTTTCTACCTCTGTGTTTTGAATTTCAAAAATCGTACATACATGGTTGTCATTATGATGTAAAATTTGGTTCAATGTGATTAAAATAAATTTTTGGTGAATAGTAACTTTTATGTTCTTAATCACGATTAGAGGTAATTAGTGTAATTAATGGTAAAAATAATGTTTTAATAAAGTGAAATTACCTAGACACATGTCCTACCCTCATTGTATGTGTCATGTCTGAAAAATAAAATCCCTGGGTCAACTTGGGGACCCCATGGAGCCACATTGGTTGGAAAATGACATAAACAACTTTTTATTTAAAGTTAAAATAAAAATGTCACAAGCATGAGATGTTTCTTTGAAACAATTTTTAAATGGGGTTATACAAGTCCTATTTTAGACTAAAAATTTTCATTAGAAATCTAAAACGATTTCTTACATCATGATATTTTTATTATAATTTTTAGACATTAAATAAATTAAATTATTTATGACATCATGATGATGCAGCGATTACCTCATTAATAAAGGATTTAAATAAAATGAAAAGATAATGTTAAAAATATAACTTAAACTTGTAAAAAACCTATTGGATGAGTATATTGCGAACCCTTACCACCTTATCCTCGAAATAAATCAATGTGGGACCTTTAAAATCCGAAACTCATTTGAAAATAAAGTAACATTTTGTAACTTTACAAGAGTGCCCCTCCTCCCCTCTTATAAAAGGCCCCCACATCTACCACCTTACCCACACATCTAAAGCCTTTGGCTCGGCCAACCCCTGCCCATTTTTCCTCTAAAAATCCCTCTTTTTCTCCTAGAATCCTCACATTGGGCAGAAGTCTTCCCAAGGAAGCCTTTGAGCTCAAATCAAAAAGAGTTACCCAATTTTAAGGTAATGTCTTCACTTGTGTTCTTTTGTTTTATTTTGCTTCTCCAACCCCATAAAATATATTTATTAATTTCTTTTGTAACAACTATAGTGTCTTCAATTTACGAGGATGTTGTTATAAGAATCATTCGAGCTACACTTACACACACCTATATCAAATGGTTAAAGAACATACTGTTTCTGTGGATGGCGAATTTCTGCCTCACGAAATGATGATTGTTCAACACTCATATAACTCCTTAAAAGGTGGCCATTAAGATGTCACTATATTTATGTATTATATATAATATGTTTCTGTTTCTATAGTTTTCTCTTTTTTCATACCTTTATGGTTTCCATTGTGGGTAAACACGATAATTTCCATTTAGGAAGTGCGGACTATCGCCCCCTCAAAGTGATTTGATTCGTTAATGCCATATGTGGGATGTATAAAGGATGGACTTAAAGTTATTATATATGATATCTGTTACATATAAATGATGAATATACTTCTGGAATTGAAATATAAATACCTGTTATTTGGTTTTAATTCCATTAATATGACATAGAAATGAAAGTAGCGTTTATGCGTACGTACGACTTACCGTCTCCATGAACGGTGCATTTCATTTCATACCTCTAAATGAATATGTAATATTATAAATACATGTATATTCTGGATATATATGATATATATGATATAAAAATCATGAATATCATTCTGTATATAATGAACCATTGACCACACGAACAACATGTAATTGTAAGAAGTCCACGTTCGACTTAAGAGTCAAATATCGACAAAACAAACATTATTAACTTAAATGATTACATAATGTTTATAACATGGAAATAAGTGATATAAAAGGAATAATGAACATGAAAATTGTTCTTAATAAAGTCAAAATTAACTCAAGTTTATTATTCAGGACGTTAAAGAACGATCGAGTCAAGTCGGACCCGAGGAAAGCGATCATACCCCTCTCTTTCTTGTTAAGTACACTATTTTATGTCATTCCTTTTAAACTCATCTTTAGTATGATTGGGATGTTATTTTATATTACTCCTACTGTAATTTTTATGTTCATATGATGAAAGAACCTATTTTTTCTCATCAATCCATTTTGGAAGTTTCGAGTGGCGCCGTTTGGCTGCCGAATTTTCGTAAGAGATCCAACCTCTCTCTTTATTTTTAAGTACTCTCCTTTTTGTCACTTCTTTTATGATTCTCTTTTTATGATCGGGGATGTTATTTTATATTACTCTTGCTGTAAATTTTATGGTAATATTATGAGAGACCCTATTTGATCTCATCAATCCATTTTTGGATGTTTTAAGTTGTGTCGTTAGGCTGACGAGTTTTCGTACGGGATTTTTCATCTCACTTTTATTCCCATGAGATTTATGCTACATTTGCCATAATTTCCTTTGAGTGGTGTATGTACATCCCATTATTTTAATCATTGTGTAATATACTTTCATTTATGAGTATTTACATCAATTTTGTATTTTCCTTCTTTCACGGGGTGTATTTTTTGAAAGATACCCATGTCTGTAAGGGAACCTTTCACCCTCCTCTTTTAAAAGACTTCTTTTGTTATGTCTTTTAATTCACATAACATTATGTTGGGATATGTTCTCCTATATCATTAGTGATTTAAATTTTATGTCCAAATGATGAGATACCCTTTTTATCTCTCATCAACTAATTTTCTGAATTTTGTAGTGACGCCGTTAGGCTGTCAAATTTTTGCAAGGGAACATCTTAACCCAATTTTGATTATTTGGGATAAGCTTGTACTCCTTGAATATTTCGTTCTATGAATATGTGTGAATAACCTCTGATTGTTTTACAATTAATATCCACTTATATTTCGTGTATTATTTTGTCACACATAATTATGTAATTGATTTATCCTTAATTCAAGGATAACGTCTTTGTATGGGACTTTGTCTCAATCTCTTTTCATTGAGGCATATTTTGTTTTATACACAACCTTCTTTTATACGGTGTATAAACCCCTTTGAAATTTATGTTTATCTAAAAGGAATATTTTTTATACAAAGCATTTTACTAAATGAAAAAAGGGAATGTTTTTGTCGTACGTATGCAGCGACAACGACTTCTCCGCCGTCATGACCATTATTTGAGTATCGGCTTCCTCTACAAGCCATACCTTTTTTTCAAAAGAAAAATAAATACCATGTTTTACTTTTCTTTTATTCTGGTATTGAAAATGGTTTTCATAATGTTTTTATATCAATGTTTTGTATTGATATCTTGTGATTGAAAATTGGAAATGCTATGTTTCCTTTATGCATGTTTTATGTGATACGATTATGTTATGGTTCTTGGGAATTATTATGAATATGGGTGGTTCTGTGATAAAATAAGGGCGGGTGAGCCCGATATAGCTCTCCAATGCATTGGGTAACATGAAGGGGTTAAATGTTAAGGTTTCTCCAAAGAGATTTAGGGAATATACTGTGATGGGTATTCCAAACGTAACCAAGAAGGTTACTCCCTATGTAAGAATGTTATGAATGCCTCAAGTTACCTTTATGTCTTATGATTTCTATGATTTATTCATGATTTTATGAGGTATGTTAAAATTCTTATGTTTTATGGGTAATATATGATTTCATTCTTATGTATACATGTACTCATGTTTCCTTTCCATATTTTTATATCCCTTACTAAGCTTTTTATGCTAATCCCAAGTTTTTGAAATGTTTTTCACAGGTTCAGGGAAGGGTATATGATATGATGATAGTGTCAATGAAGTGTAAATAAAGAATCCATGTTTTATTTTAAATATATTTCCATTGATTGGAAAAATGAATACTATCTTTTATGTAACCACTTTGTTTAAATGTGGAATGTAATGCAAGTTTTATGATCTAATTCTCTAAAACTCTAAACCTGAAAAGATCCTCAATGTGTAATCTTGTAATAACTCAAGATTATGTAAGGTTTAAGGCTGGGGCCTTATAGTTGTATCAGAGGTCAATTTAGATAACTTTATAGGTTAGGTTATTCTCTAAGCACAAGTGACATTACGATAATCGTTAGGATTTCAGAAAGAGTCCTAGTTTTGGATAAAGTGAATGAGTAAGTATATCTTAGTGTTTACCTTCCCCATTAGTAAATGATGGTTTTGTTGATATACTCACACTGACATTTCTGTTTTTAGTGAATGGATGGATCTAGGAGGCACCAAAGAGACAACAGGTTTGAAGGAAACTGTGGTGGTTCTCTGATTAACATACTAGATAAAATGGGGGATTCAATGAGGAATCTTGTGGTTGTTCTAAACCAACTATCATGGAGTCATGATCAACCACTTGATCCTTGGTATGATCTGTAATGCATCATGTACGAGATGACCAATCGATGTGGAAGTTCTGTTATTAATTATAAAGGTAACCATTAGAGTTTATATGATCCTTACTTTTGAGGTAATTATGGGTTATTATATGTTATGATGGAAAATGAAAGGCATGAGATAAACTTGAGGATAAAATATATTATGATAATTTTTGAAGATTTTATCTCTTTTTGGGGAATGTTTTATGAATTATATAGTTTTGGAAAAAGGACAACACGTAGACTGTATGACAACCCGTCGCGTCAGACAAAGCTGCGGGAATTGAACCCACAACCAAAGTGTAACTGGTATTTATCGCCTACCACTGGACTACGTGAAGTCCCCTGTTAGTTTGACTAATTCTTTTTAGTTAGATGATTTAGGAATCAATAGTAAGTTTATTTTGGGTTATCTATAGAAATCATTAACCTATCATCGAGGATATGTGATTAGGTTAATTACTTTTCATTATGAGAATTTAAGAGCAACTGATGTTATTTTGTGATAAAAGTTAATGTGTTCCTTGGAAGACTATGTGACTAAATCCTTCAAATATTTGGGTTTCAATCTTAGTTTGGTTTACTTTGAAGAATTTTATGGACAAATGTTTTATCAAATGGTCCTCGATGAACTGTGGGTTTTTTTGGGCAAATTTTGGAGATTAAGAATAGATTTTAATTTTATAAAGGGTTATCCTTTTCTAGATTATCTGATCTTGTACTAAAAATTTTGGTTTTGGTTTTGGTTAAAGTCTAAAGATATGGGAAGTATATAGTTCTCTTTTGTGGATTAGGTGATTCTCTAGAAGTTGATTATGGTACTCATAATGTGAACACGTCTTCCTAAATACCTGTATTTCGGAGAAAATATGAGTTTGTGTATGAAATCTAAAAAAAGATGAAAGTAAACATGATAAGTAATTATGTTTCCTTATGAATAAATTCCTAAATTAAAAAAAATGTTTTCTATTAACGTTTCCTACTGGAGAATCGAATCCCATTTAACTCATCACATGTTTTTTATTTTCTTGTGGTTAACTTTCTCCTAAACATGTTTTCTATCACTATCCATCAGAACATGACCCTATGTTTTCTCCTCCATGTCCATGTTTTCCTACATGGAATCCTAGTATGGGTTAACTTGGATGACCTTTGTACTTCTCATTCTTTATTTTAAAGTGATTGTTTTACCGACTCTTGTTCCGATGTGGGTCTTTTAAAGATGTTTCCAAGCCCAATTTTAAAATTGAAAGGACGCAATTCCCAAAAGAGGGGAAGGATGTAACACCCCAGGTAAATAAAGAATATGGAATATTTATATTTATCCATATTTTTGAATAAAATATTAATATTACTTTAAAGGGGACACTATGATCGATGGCCTACCCAATACGCAACAACGAGTATTTTGGGAATCTTACGTTGCACTCTAATAATAAAATAATATTATTTTAAATGGTAGTTAACGCCTAACCGTTGTAATGGTTGGAATGAACAGAACTAAATACAAAATGATTATATATTTTTGTCAAAAAAATTTACTTTTTACAATAAATGTAAGAGGATTAAAAATTTGAATGAATTCAATTTTTTAAGCGTAAACATTCTAATGTCCTTTAGAAGGTCGATTAACCGCCTTTTGATGGCGAATCTATTTTAAATCCACTTTTTTGACAATTTTATGTGTTATATTTGAAAAAATAAAATTTTTCTATAGAATTGAGTCATCAAAATTTACTTTGTCTAAATTTTTGGTATCTTTCCGATAAAGTTCATTTTTTTAATGAATAGTGAAAAATGTTGTATTTTAATTCAAAACCTCTTTTTAATATAATTTATTTATGTGATTAGATTATCTTTTGAATTGTTTTTAAAATAAAATTAGAATATATTTTTACCATTTAATCTAATATTGGTCATTGGAATTAATTTCACTTTGAAATTGGACTTAAACTCGTGTCAATCTTTTAATAGATATTGTTTCATAAAAACATGCTATTTGTTTTGACAACGGGAATTAATTATTAAATTAATTAATTCAACTTATATGTTTTGAATTTTGTAAAATAGGCTTCATTTTTGAGTTCGGAATATCAAATATAGCTTAGGGTGAATTTTTGGTATTTTTCTGAAAAACTTCAATTTTTGATGAATAGTGAAACCACAAAGTGGTAGTTAAAGAAACTGATTTTTCATTTAAATGAAACTTTTCCAACTCTGTGTTTTGAATTTCAAATATAAAACATACATGTTTTTCATTAGGAAGTAAAATGTGGTTCAATGGGATTAAAATTATTTTTTTTGAATAGTAACTTTTATGTTCTTAATCGCGATTAGAGGTAATTAGTGTAATTTAAGGTAAAAATAATGTTTTAATAAAGTGAAATGACCTCGAAACATGTCCTACCCTCATTGGATGTGTCATGGACGACCAATAAAGTCCATGGGTCAACTTGGGGACCCCATGGAGCCACTTTGGTTGGAAAATGACATAAATCACTTTTTATTTAAAGTTAAAATAAAAATGTCACAAGCATGCGATGTTTCACTAAAAAAATTAAAATGGGGATATACAAGTAATATTTTAGAATATAAATAGTTTTTAGAAAAATAAAAATATTTCCTACATCATGATATTTTTTTTATAATTTGTAGACATTAAATAAATTAAATTATTTATGACATCATGATGATGTAGTGATTACCTCATTAATAAAGGATTTAAATAAAATGAAAAGATAATGTTAAAAATATAACCTACACTTGTCAAAAACCTATTGTATGAGTATATTTTGAACCATTACCACCTTTTCCATGATATACATCAATGTGGTACCTTTAGAATCCGAAACTCCTTTGAAAATAAAGTAACATTTTGTAACTTTACAAGAGTGCCCCTCCTCTCCTCTTATAAAAGGCCCCCCAACTCTACCACCTTACCCACACCACTCAAGACTTTGGATAGGCCAAAACCTTCTCATTTTGCCTCTCCACATCCCTCTATTACTCCTAGAAGCCTCACTTTGGGCAGAAGTCTTCTCAAGGAATCCTTTGAGCTCAAATCAAAAAGATTTACCCGATTTTAAGGTAATGTCTTCACTTGTGTTCTTTTGTTTTATTTTGCTTCTCCAACCCCATAAAATCATTTTATTCATTTCATTTGTAACAACTCCAGTATATTAAATATACTAGGATGTTGTTATAAGATGCATTCGAGCTACACTTACACACACCTACATGAAATTGTTAAATAACATACTGTTTCTGTGGATGGTGAATTTCTGCCTCATGAAACGAAGATTGTTCAACACTCATATAAAACCTTAAATGGTGGCCATTAAGATGTCACTATATTTATATATGATATATAATATGTCTATTTTCCTGTATTTTTCTTTTGTGGCATACCTTTATGGATTCCATTGTAGGTAAACACTATAATTTCATTTTAGGAAGTGCGGATTACCGCCCCCTCAAAGTGATTTGATTCGTTAATGCCATATGTGGGATGTATAAAGGATGTATTTAAAGTTATTATATATGATTTATGTTACATATAAATGATGAATATAATTCTGGAATTAAAATATAAATACCTCTCATTTGGTTTTAATTCCATTAATATGACATAGAAATGAAAGTAGCGTTCATGCGTATGTACGGCTTACCGTCTCCATGAACGATGCATTTAATTTATTACCTCTAAATGATTATGTAATATTATAAATAAATGTATATTATGGATATATATGATATATATGATATCCAAATCATGAATATCATTCTGTATATAATGATCCTTTGACCACACGAACAACATTTAATTGTAAGAAGCCCACTTTCGACTTAAGAACCAAATATCGACAAAACAATCATTATTAACATAAATGATTACATAATGTTTATAACATGGCAATAAGTGATATAAATGGAATAATGAACTTGAAAAAGGTTCTTAATAAAGTGGAAATTAACTCATGTTTATTATTCAGGATGTTAAAGAACGATCGAGTCAAGTCAGACCCGAGGTAAGGGATCCTACCCCTATCTTTCTTTTTAAGTACACTATTTTATGTCATTCCTTTTAAGCTCATATTTCTTATTATTGGGATGTTATTTTATATTAATCCTACTGTAATTTTTATGTTCATATGATGAGAGACCCTATTTTCTCCCATCAATCCATTTTGGAAATTTTGAGTGGCGCCGTTAGGCTGCCGAATTTTCGTAAGAGATCCAACCTCTCTCTTTCTTTTTAAGTACTCTCCTTAATGTCACATATTTTAAGATACTCTTTGTTATGATGGGGGATGTTATTTTATATTCCTATTGTTGTAGATTTTATTTTAATGTGATGAAATACCATATTTGATCTCATCAATCCATTTTTGTATGTTTTATGTGGTGTCGTTAGGCTGCCGAGTTTTCGTAAGGGATTTTTCAACTCACTTTTATTCCCGTGAGATTTATGATACATTTTCCACAATTTCCTTTGAGTGGTGTATGTACTGCCCAATAGTTTACTCATTGTGTAATATACTTTCATTTATAAGTATATACATCAATTTTGTATTTTCCTTCTTTCACGGGGTGTATGTTTCGAAAGATACCCATGTCTGTAAGGGAACCTTTCACCCTCATCTTTTTAAAAGACTTCTATTGTTATGTCTTTTAATTCACATAAAATTATGTTAGGATATGTTATTATATATCCTTAGTGATTTAAATTTTATATCCAAGTGACGAGATACCATTTTTATCTCTCATCAACTCATTTTCTGAATTTTGTAGTGACGCCGTTAGGCTGTCAAATTTTTGCAAGGGAACTTCTTAAGAAAATATTTATTATTTGGGATAAGCTTGTACTCCTTGAATATGTCGTTCTATGAATATGTGTGAATAACCTCTGATTGTTTTACACTTAATATCCACTTATATTTGGTGTATTAGTTTGTCACACATAATTATGTAATTGATTTGTCCATAATCCAAGGATACCGTCTTTGTATGGGACTTCGTCCCAATCTCCTTTCATTGAGGCATATTTTGTTTTATACACAACCTTATTTTATATGGTGTATAAACCCCTTTTACTTTTACATTTATCTGAAATGAATATTTTTTATACAAATCATTTTACTAAACGACAAAAGGGAATGTTTTTGTCGTACGTATGCGGCGACAACGACTTGTCCGCCGCCGTGACCATTATTTGAGTTTCGGCTTCCTCTACAAGCCATACCTTGTTTTAAAAAAGAAAAATAAATACCATGTTTTACTTTTCTTTTATTCTGGTATTGAAAATGGTTTTCATAATGTTTTTTATGAATGTGTTGTATTGATATCTTGTGATTGAAAAGTGGAAATGTTATGTTTCCTTTATGCATGTTTTATGTGATACGATTATGTTATGGTTCTTGGGCATTATTATGAAGACGGGTAGTTCCGTGATAAACTAAGGATGGGTGAGCCCGATATAGCTCTCCAATGAAATGGGTAACACGATGGGGTTAAGCTTTAAGGTTTCTCTGAAGAGATTTAGGGAATATACTGTAATGGGTATTCCAAACGTAACCAAGAGGGTTACTCCCTACGTAAGAATGTTATGAATGCCTCAAGTTACCTTTATGTCTTATGATTTCTATGATTTATTCATGATTTTATGAGGTATGTTAAAGTGCTTATGTTTTATGGGTAAAGTATGATTTCATTCATATGTATACATGTACTCATGTTTCATTTCCATATTTGTGTATCCCTTACTGAGCTTTTTATTCTCATCACATGTTTTTAAAATGTTTTTCATAGGTCAAGGGAAGGGTACATGATATGATGATAGTGTCAAGGAAGTGTGAAGAAAGAATCCATGTTCTATTTTAAATATGTTTCCGTTGATGGGAAAAATGAATACTATCTTTTATGTAACCACTTTGTTTAAATGTGGAATGTAATCCAAGTTTTATGATCTATTTCTCTAAAACTTTAAACCTGAAAAGATCCTCAATGTGTAATCTTGTAATAACTCAAGATTAAGTAAGGTTTAAGGTTGGGGCCTTATATACAATTTATTTATTACTTATGTATATAAATGAAATTGTTTAGAAAGAAAAATATTTTCCCATTATACACATTTTTGATGATATCAATGAATTTATTCACACCTATGATTTATGGTTTTTTGGGAAACAACATTCATCAGAACAAGTTTTTAGTAATATCTATTATGACTTTGTTGTTGTATTTTTTTCATCTATATCCATGTTTCCATTTCTCACCCATGTTCACCAACTACGGAACCTAGTTACATGACCATGGTGCTTTCTTTTCTCTCTTATTAAGAATATGTGATATTTTCCATACTTATGATGTGGGTTTTTCAAAAATAGTTTATTTTCAAATATTAGTCCCTTAATTACTTAAATCAATTTGAAATTTCAAGGATGTAATTTTATTATGTTTGGGAGAATGTAACAACCAAAAATCTGGAGTACAACTTTGTATTTGATAGCTTGTTTAAAACACAACAACTAGTGTAAAAAGGGAATATATTAACCCAATAAATTACAATATTTTTAAAATATTAAATAAATATAATATATTATACATATTTTAATTAACAAAACAACGAGTTCTGTTTCCTTAATAACAAGAGTGGCCTTCATAGATTACTTTTGTTACACGCAAGAACATCTTTAACAAAATAGTAATGATTTATTAAAATATTATTATTTAATATGATTTAATATAACCAGTATATTATGTTAGTGGTTATGAGTTTTATAAAAAACATTTTGAAAAATTATTGTTTATATAAATACAAAATTATTTTATTAATTACCAATTATTGATAAATGAAAATAAGAGACAATTGGATATAAAAATAAATATTTTTATTTTTATGCTTCCCATTATTTTTGTATTAATAAACATAATTAATTACAATTATTTAAAAACATTAAGGAAATATATTTGTTATTTATTCAATAAAATATTTTCAACAATCATCTATTAGGTTTGATAGGTATAAGATACGAACAAATCCAATTTCACATATAAAACACAATATTTTTATATAGGTAATTTTAAAAAAAGATAACGGGGAACCCATTTTAAATATGAAATTTGAAACTTTTACAAATTTAATTTTTCCAAATAAACTTAATATTTTAAATATAAAAATAAAAATAATTTTACAGTTAATTTTTGATATTTTTCAGAAACATATCTTCTTTAAATGAATAGTAAATAATACTAAATTTTAGTTAAAAACTCCTTTTTTCATCAAATTTATTTATAATCTAAAATAATAATTTGGGTTGTATATAAATTATAATTGATAATAATTTTATCAATTAATCTAATTTAGGTCATTGGGATAAAATTAAATTTTAAATTAAATACAAAAACATATCAATCTTTTGATAATTTTTTCATTAAAAACTACAATAATACCTCACCTGTGGGATAAATTTAAAATTCATTTCTGCCACTTATGTGAATAGAATTTGATAAAATGGATTAAAAATTTGTAATAATATCAATGTAAAATGTATAATAAAACCAATTTTTTGACTAAAATTATTAGTGAATGTTATTTAAATTAATTGAAACTATTATAGAATAATTAAGCCGAATAGGGGACTAAACCTCATTATTAAGGGCCCAAACGACGTAGAAACGTGTCCAAATGGCATTTTCTATCTATATTTCAAAAATATAATCTATTTTCTATAGTTAGGTTCATTATTATAACCACCTTTAAAGTGAAAAAAATTAATGGAATTCCATTTTAAAAATATAACAAGAGTTCCACACCTCTTAAACTATAAAGACCTACTGTCCTTCCACTTCCCAACAGCTCTCAAACATTTTATTTTTCTTTCTATTATACACAAACTAATCTTTTATTATTCTCTAATAAAATAACAAACATAGTGTAATAAATATACTAGGAAGTTTTTATGTTAATATTTATACCAAAAAATACACACACCTCCCTATAATGGGTAACAAACATATTGTTTCTGTGTTTGGAGACCTACATCATCACAAAACAATTATTGTTCATTTTTTACATTACCACCTCTACTGGTGGAAATTATGATGTAAAATATATTTATATATTATATATATATATGATATTTATAATTTATTTAGGAATCTTTAATTATTATTTAAAACATATATTTAAGAATTATATCTTTTTTAAATACAATAATTTCATTTGAGGAAGTGGATTACCGTCCCATAAAAATGTTTTGACTCATTCCTGCCAAATATTGAATGTATTTAGGATGATTTAAAATAAAATTTGTAACATATATAAAAAATATATTATATTTTAATTATAATATATATATATATATATAATTTAATTTTTATTATTTTAATACATGAAATAAATGAATGTAGCGTTCATGCATACATACAAACTACCATCTCTATGAACATTGAATTTCATTTATTATCTCCAAAACCTTGTAGATTATTTTAAATAAATATGTACTGAATAAATAGTATAATTAATTAATTATTTAAATTTATAATATGAATAAATTATTATCTTATTTATAGTAAAATCAACTAAAAAGTCCAAACATAATTGGTTAAGCTAGTCAAATAACACCTGAAATAGTTAAAATAATGATTTAATGTTAATAAAAAAGTAATTAAATATTACAAGGAATTAATATATGATAATATAAACATGAGTATGGTTCTGTTATAAGTTAGTAACATATTTTAAACCACTATACACTAGGATAAATACCATACAACAAAAGGAAGGTAAATGTAAGGGTGTTCTTCTCATTTTACATTCCATTATGACATGTTTGTTGTTATATACAAACTCACTCTTAAATGGTGTATATACATACATTTAAATGTTATAAAATAAGTATTAATATTATCATAATATTTTAATAATTATTTAATTCACAAGTAATTATGATTTTAATGTTTTAACGTGTCACATGACACTTTAGAATGAAAAAAGATTATTTATCCTCATGAATGTTTCAATGTCAACAACCCTTGTTATTACTTATCCTCTTTTGAGGTATTTTTGATAAATAATTATTATTTATTCAATATTAATATTATATAATGAACATTGTTTATTCAATAAATGAGGAATGATTTAGACATGTAATACACAAGTTGGGGACTAGGTAATGAAAGCCGCCCGATACATCAATAGTCAAATTAGATGAATTAGTTCAAAAAAACTAAAAAAGAATTAACTATCTCTTAACATTAAAGGTATCATGTTATTGGGAAACATAATATTTGATAATTATGTATTTCCATTCTTGGTGTTTTTATTATTATTATTTTTCTATTAGATTTTGGGTCGACATATCTATGTTTGAATTTCATTTTCAATTCATTGATTAAATGGATTTTTTCAGCTTCTTACGTTGCTATGTCGATATTCCCTTATCAAGTTATTTAAATAGAATTTGTTATCAATTATTTACCTTTCCCTGATAATTTATTCCTACTGATTCATTCTTTCATATATTTTTAGTACCCTTACTAATAATTTCAGCTCACTCTTATTATGTTTTTCCCCAAGTAATGAAGAAGTGAACATTGAATAAAAATTCAAGAATGAAGTTTATTTTATTTTAATATGTATAATGTTTTAGTTTATTTTCCCAATGTATTACGGGGTATCATTTATGTAATATGGATTTACAATACGGCTAAACTGAGTGTTCCTTTGATATTTTATTCCTTATAATCATGAAAATTTTCTAATATAATGCATCTGTTATGGGCTTCTGGGATCGATTAGTTATAACATCATTTTATAATCACTCAAGTCTTCATTACTTGCTTAGGTGGAGTACCAATGGGTGTTGGAATTGAAATATTTTAAATAATTAATGGTATATATTATTTTGACCAAATAATATGTTTTTTTCCTTTAGGAAATTATTAGATTTTAAAAGGAGGTATATTATTTTTTGAATATGATGAATTAATTATGATTGAAGGTGGTGTTTTGATTTTTTATCATAGTATAAATCATATTCATTCGAAAGTTAATTTTGATAATATTTTAATTGATGTGTTAAAATAATTTATACATGTTATGTAGGGAATACATTTGTGGTAGATGAGTATGAAGAAGTGTTTTTTTATATTATAAAAGAAACAATTTAATGATGATATTACATATAATATACATATTATGGTAGATGTTTGATGAATTTAATAAATATAAATATCATTCTATAACTTATAAATATTGGCTGTTGAGTTTTTGGATAAAATTAAAGATGCATGAGTGGTTCGTAAAAACATATGTATCATGATATAACATGGAGACCATGATTTAAATGTGCTTACATAGTGAATTATAAAGAGAATATTTCACTATGAAAAGATATTATGATTTACTATCCGATATTATACTTTTAAATTATATTTTAATATGAAGTTGTAATGATAGTAGTGTTCAATAAGTCATTTCTAGAAATTTGTTCTACTATGATCAACACAATTTTTCCATAATTATAAGGACTATGAAAAAATTATTCAGAATATATTTTTAGTTTCAAATTATGTAAATGATAACCACTTTGAAACTATAAAAATTATTGCATAATGAAGATAGGCATTATATTATTTCTATATATGATGATATTGATGATGTAACTTGGTGATTTACACGTGGATTACTATAAATCAACCCTCAGTTCATCTAAAAACATATCTAAGATGATTTAATAGTCTAGAGTGATATAAAGGATAAAATTAAAGTGGGATTTAATGAAACACCTTGACCCTAGTTACCTAGAGTCAATGAATTATTTTAATAAATTGGAGTGATACAAGGATATTATGTCCCAAAAGATGGATTAGTTTAGCAGTCTTGAAAATAGATTACATACATCAACCTCACATTACGATTTCAAACATAAAATACATCATAGATAGTTCCTTTATAATTCCATTATACTCTGTTATCATAACACTGCATATCAATCATAATACAATTCCTGGAAATCATGGGAAAATAAAACATAAGATAGGGGTGAGCTCATATCCCCAGTAAGGGTAAGTATTTTATCAGAATATAACATAATCAATAGGCATAATGAATAATTGAAAACACATTCCTTTAAAAATAATAAACATGAACACTTTATGGCAGAAATACGAGCTAAGAAAATAAGGCCATAATAAAACATTATCATGGGTATTCTACTAGTTGAATAAACAGATGAACTATCATTATTATTATCATAATGAGATAATGTATAATGGTAGACATTCTGAAATATTTTGTCAATGCATCATCCGGAATGTCTAAAAATTATTGACACCTCGACCAAAACCATATATCAAATTGGGAAATGCCTTAGCCAATTCCATGTCTAATTGCCTCATGAGACCTATAGATTCATATAGGAGCTATAGTGTTCTCCACACGTCACTTACTAAGTCCAATACATTCCTCATATGAAATGGATGAAACAGAACATAAACATTGGTATTAAAACTAGCATAAGAAATGTCAATAATTTAACATTTTACCATGAATGGTATAAAAATAAAACATCCACAGTCAAATATATCACAAAAACATCATTACAATATGGATGATTTGTAACATAATAAATCATCCAGGATCATCAAGAATATCCTGTAAAGGATGATGGAATAGTTGAAAATGTTCAGTTAAAATATTTGGGAGAAATATCCCTTTTTCATGAAATCATATAAAAGTAAAATAATTTATAAAGAATTTCATTTAAAATAGATTTCTGAATCAGAGTGTCCCATACCACTTTGAAACTTTTTAAATGAAGTAACATTTTAAAACATTCATGTCCATATAAATAATTCCTTAAAACCGTTTTGAAAACATGGACATTAATGAGAATTTTTTTGAAGAATAAATCATAAAAATATTTAAAATAATTTTTTAGTAAAAAATTACCTTAAAAAGAACCACTCTTGGAAACTCTTTTACCAAACATGGACATGGATAATAAATATACCCCAGCCGATACATACGTAAAAACAACCTCGGATAATAATGAGATTTTGAAATTCACCCTTACCTTGCACTTTCCATTGGTCGAGGGTACATTTAACCTCTTCTATAATGACCATAGTATGTTATTAAATTATACCAGAACCATATTCATATTTATTATATAATAAATGATTCATTTATGACTTTATATTACCCATTAAATAATTATTTCCCTATTAAATTAACATTTTGGGTAATAATGGATTTCTTTATCGTACATGTTTTAAATTATTAATCGTGATTATATCATTTAGATCATGATTTAAATACATCCAGAACACAAACCATTATTTATATATCATATATATTTATAATATTAATATTTATAATATATATATATATATTTAATGGAATGCAGCGTTTATGGAGACGGTAGGTCGTACGTACACATAAACGTTGTTTCTGTTTTCATATCGTATTGAACGGAAGTAAGTGAATAAGGTATATATAAGTACATATAAAAAACAAACACACACACACAAATATATATATCCAGTATGATTATTATGTCATATATTACATACTTATTAATAATATATATTTTTATAATCATCATTGAATGGTGAACGTGGGAATGAATCTCATCGGGTCATAGAGACGGTAATCCGTATGTACGCATGAGGAACAATATCATTATATTGATAGTGAAATCTTAGGTAATTGGATGGTATATCTTATATAAATAATCATTAACATCTCATATTTCTTATTTAAATCAGTTATACACATTATTATAACCATCCAAATAATTATGTTTTTGAATAACATACTACACCACGACGTGAAGATGGTAAGTCGTATGTACACACATATGGTGACTTTTTCATTTATAGGATAGAGAGAATAACTAATATTGGTTTACAATATTTATAATAACATCAAATTATGTAGGAGGTATTGTATATATTATTTTGGTATGGAAACAAAAATGAAATAGGAAGTGGAAGAAGAAAAAAACTCGAAGAGGGTGGTGAAATTATTACCTCTTTATCGGGTGTTTCCTTTTGAGTTGATCAAAATAGATACTTAGGTTGGATTTATGATCAATATTATGAATATAGGTTGATTTTAGGGAAGTTGTGAGTATATTTTGGAAGGTTTTGGATGATCCAAATGGCATTGGCGGTGTGATTTTGAGATAAGGGAATGTGCCATTTTATAAGAGGGGTGAGGGTCACTTTAGAAAATGATTAAAATCATAATTTATTATAAAATCATATTCAGTTTATAATGAATCCAAATGAATTTATTGAGATCCTCATGGGGTTATGGGTTTACGTATTCTCAACAAATAGGTTTATACATGTTTAGGTTTCAACTTTAACCTTATCCTTTAGATTAAACTCTTAGTTATATAGTTTACCTTTTATCGTGTCTTCTTGCATTCTTACACTATATGGTTAATAAACATACTATAAACTTACAAGAGAACCTAAATTGTTTCATTAATGACATATATAATATTATTTACTATCTTAAGATGAACCTTAGATTTTTAGGAATATTATATCAACCAATAATATAGTCTTTGTTTTATAAACTAATTTATCTAAAATTTGACATTATTTGGTATCTTGTTTTTGTGAAAATCATAAGAACCTTACCATTTCAAAAATAAATTATCTAATCAAGCCTAACAAGTAATATTAACCTATAAAAATAGTTTAATTCATCATACGTCTCAATTTACATTATTGGGATATTTACAATATAAATTTTTTTTAATATTTTATTTATAAGGTTATTACTGCATCATCATTGTGTCATAAATAACATAAATAATTTGTTGTCTAAATATAATAAATAAAATACCATTATGTATGAAATATTATTATCTTTAAAATTAATATTTATAGTCAAATTTTTATTGTGTCTAACATTATATAAAAACTTTTTAGTTATGAAGCATTCAATTTAACACTTTTAACTCTTCTTTAAATAAAATAATAATAAATGTATTAATATAATTCAAGTGGACCAAATATGATGATATTTTTTCCAAATACTGTTTTTAGTCGAATTACACTTATCAAAAAGAATTAGGACATGTTTTAAAATAATTATATTATCATTTTTACCCTTAATTACTATATTTACTTTTCACTGCGTAAAAAAAGACAACAGTTACTATTCAGCAAAAATTATATTCATCTTATTGAACCCCATTTTACATAATGATGTATACTGTTTCTCTTTTATTTTTTAAATTCAACTCACAGAAGAGGTAAAATTTATTTTTATGAAAATTTAAAAATTCTCCTAGAAGGTGCGTAAAAAACATTAAGAATTTAAATAAAATTTTATAGATTTAATTTTGTTATAAAATGACACAAATGAATTACATTGAACTTATATAGGTATTATATATAAATTTTTATATAAAATAAACTTAAATAAAATAAATAATTATATAAATAAAAAGTTTGGTTTCAATAATAACGTAGTGTTTTCACTATTCATCAAAAATTGAATGTTTTCAAAAAATACCAAAAATTTACCATAAGATAATTTTGATATTCCGAATTCATAAATAATGTCTATTTTACCAAATTTAAAACATATAATTTTCATTTATTAATTGAAAATTAATTCTCGTTTCAAAACTAAAAAGCAGGTTTTTAAAAAGTAAAAACTATCAAAATGTTGACAAGTGTTTATGTCAAATTTAAATGTGAAATTACTTATAATGACCTAAATTGTATTAAATGATAAAACTATAATATAATTATAATTCAAACCCATTAAAATTCATAATTTAACACTATAAATTATTTTGATTAAAAAATATGTTTTCAATTAAAACATAGTATTTTTCACCATTCGTTAAAATATTAATGGTATCAAAAAAGTTCAAAAAATTATCCAATCTAAATTTATATGTCCCTATTCTAATGAAAAATTAACATTCAGTAAATTGAAAATATAAAAGTGTGATGTATTGGTTTTAATAAGTATTTTCAATTAAAAGGAAGTAAATTTTCTTTATTTGAGAAATACTTATTTTATCTGGAAAAAATGAATTTGAATTTATATTATGTATATGAAATACATAATATGGATGTTAAAATAATATAGGATATATTAGATTAAAAAGGAAGTTAATACTATTCATAAGTGTTTTTTGAACGGCTAGTTTGGTGGGTTGTGGTGTGCATGAACACGGTGTTGTGTGTAGCACAAGCTATTGAATTACATTAATGAGATAAATTACAATGAAATAATGGGGTGTTACATTCTCCCCTCCTTAAATAAATTGTGACCTGTCAATTTGAAATTGGTCTTTGAAAATAAAAGGATAAAATAAAAAAAAACACTTTGGTGGAAATCCCACATCAAAAATTGGCATAATAAAATTTTGTCTTAATAAGAGGGAAAGGAAATTAAAAAGTCACCACCAAATTATGATCTCTATTTATAGAACATTGGAGGAAACTAGACACACATAATTGGAGGGAAACATAATTATTCTTTTTGGTGTGATTAAAGTCATCAAAAACAAATAACTGCAATTTTAATGGCCTCAAAGCCATCAAACTATGATGATTTAAAATGTCATTAGTTCAAAAAAACATATGGTATTAGGATAACAAATTTTTGGTTTTAATATCCATTCCCTAAAATTTAGGAATTAACATATTCATATAATAATGGGAAAAATATACGTGACAAATAGAGTTTCATCCTTCAACAACATCCAATCACAAACTCATCTTTCACTCCAAAACATAATAGAAATCAAAAATATTCTATTTATCATAATAGTATAAGGTTCCAAAAATAATAAATGTTTAATTCATTTGTCAGAATATTTAAAAAAACTATATTATACAATCTAGGACATCATGTATGCTAGTGGTAGGTGATCCACCCTTATTGCCCATTAGTTGGGGGTTTACGTCCCTCGGCCTTACTGGACACGAAGGGTGGTCGCCCAACATCCGAGATGTCCTTTTTATGACAATCCAAAAATAATCTCATGAAATTATTTGTCCTTAACAATAGTATACAATGTTATACTTAATCGATTCCATCCTTTAGACTTATCCAAAATACTTCTGTCCAATCTCACAGACCAATATTTATAAGGTTAACACAGTGAGGATACTTTTTGCTACATAATAACATATGAATACCTTCTTCATGTATTCTTTTAAAACATTGTATCACCCTGAATTACCATAAAACATTATTTATTACATCCATCCTCCCTTATTCCTTTTAAAATACTAGATATTCTCGTTATATCCAAAAAATTTGTAAACTACAACAATGATAGAATAAAAAAACCATTAATTCGTTCCAAGGATGTCAATAATTTCCAATATAATTTATCCAAATCTATCATTTCTTATTCCAAAATCAATACCATGGTATCAGGACCATATTAAATTTTTATCTTTCTTTCTTCCCTGTATTTTCAAAAAATATTAACATGCCATTGAGTAACTTATCTTTGATCCACACAATCTCAAGCCCTTAATGAAGTTGTACTGTAGTATAATCCTTGTATACTCTATAATTCATAAAACATGTACATCCTTAATACAATACTGAAATGAAAAATACTTTAATAACAATATAACTAATCTTATCATTCCTTTTTTCCTTTGTAATTATCATAACATGATAAAAATATAAGCTAATTATACTTCAAAACCATTAAAATCCATAATTTAACACAATAAATTATTTCGATAGAAAAAATTGTTTTCAATTAAAACATAGTATTTTTCACTCTTCAGTAAAAGATTAAAAGTTATCCAAAAAGTACAAAAATTTATCCAAACTAATTTTTTATGTCGCGCTTCTAAAAAAGATTTTAATTTCATTAAATTGAATATATAAAAGTGTCAAATAATGGTTTTAAAAAGGGTTCTCAATTAAAAGGTAGTAAAATTTCATTTTTATAAAAATAATTCATTTATCTAAAAAATGAATTTGTTCTTATATTATGTCTACAAAACACATAATATGGATGTTAAAATTATATAGGATATATATGATTCAAAATGCAATTAAAATTATTCATAACCACTTTTTGAACGGCTAGTTTGGAAGGTTGTTATGTGCTCAAACTCAGTGTTGTCTGTATCACAAGCTATAGAATCAGTTTAATTAGATAACATACTATGAAATCTTGGGGTGTTACATTTAAAGTGGATGTTTATTTTTGAATTTAAATATAAAATTAAAAGATAAAGATGAAGTGTGTTGATGCAGGTAAGAGTAGTATTTTTTAGATAGTGAGAGAGTATAATAAAAGAGTGTAGAAGTGGAGGTATACACCTAAAAATTAAAACTATAATTTTAATTTTTAATAAAATTAATTCTTAAAGGATGAATAAATCAAAAATAAAAATTGGAGGTTTACTTTGAAAAATATAAACTGTTTTAAATGTGTAGATCTATATTGAAATTTGAACAAACCATATTGATTTATTTTTTAAATAATTAATTGATTTTATATGAATTTCACTTTTATTAAAAATAAATTTATTTACTATTTATTTTTTATTGAATATTTAATTTATTAAAAAAAAGTTAAATTTTCATGATTTTTAATGATTATAACATTTTTGAATTAATTTTGATTAATGCTACACTGAATTTGGGTTATTCATAATTTTAAAGATAAGGTAAGACCCATATATATAGGTTTGATCAATCTTATGGGTATTATGGTAATATATAATGGTTTTTAATATTTCCATTAAGAAGAAATTTCAAGGGGGATATATAATAATAACAAAAGTGAATTGTAATAGTCACCTCATGGGTTTATAAGATCCTAAATATGACATTCGATTGTCACTTGAGGGTTCCATGTATATACATAAGAGTAATTTTGTGGATATTTTAATGTTCATTAGAGCTAATATGTGTATATAAAGGTTCATACCTTTATAAAAACATGTTTTTCTCATGAATGGATGGATGAAGAATTGTTTTATAATCATATGAATTTATCCTAGCTATATAAACTCAATTATTTTTAGGATTCTAGTAGAGAAAATTAACCATACTTCATAAATTCATCACAAATCCTTTGATCAAAGAGTTGGACATGTTGATGTCATGTGAGGAACAAGAAAATATGTCAATATTCTATTATTTTAGCTTGAAAAACTCAGGAAAATGTGATGAGAAATTTAAAAGATAACATGTAATCCAAGAGTGAGAAAATGATTCAGTTTGGATCAATAGAATACTTCATTTTATCATTCATTATTAGGAATTATGTGACACCAATGTTGGGAGATTGAGATTTCTAGATTACGATGAGACTAACTAATATTTATAAATGTTCATGAATATTCATTCATCACTTATAAATAAGAATAATTCAAAATATTGTTGGGGATGATTAATTATTTATTATTTATCTTTTGAGAGAGTGTATTTTTATCCAGTGATATAACACTAGGGAAATTGTGTTCAATACAAGTAGATTTACACAAATGCATTTAAATTAATTCCATCATATTATATTTGATTCTCTATTTTTTAATCATGGAGGAAGTTTTTATTTGATGTAGGATGTATAAGATTCCCCTATTACTTTCATTTCAATTAATCTCTATTTCATTTTCATTTGTTAGTATATTTTCATATTAAAATATTTTTAATTTCTAATAATGTAGATTGAATAGATGATTTTATCAAGAGTGATCAGAGGTTATTGATCACATTTCTAGAAAATGTCTTATAATCCATTGATTATTTCATATATCTTCCTTATTCAAACTCACTATTTATGGGAAATCAGTTGAGGTCATAAATAATTTGTTAGTGGTATATGTAGTAACAATTGAATGAATTTAGGTTTACTAGGTTAGGTGATGGAATATATATGGTAAGGCTGTTATTTTGTCATCTAGTTTATAAATTTAATTTGTTTACAATAAAAAACACTCATTAAGTTGAATGATCCCTTTACTACCCAACCCCACATAAAAAATTTGGAAAACCTAAGGAATATTCCTCTCCCCACGGAAACCTATGTTATAAATCATATTATATTTTACATAGTTTTAAATCAATATTTCATTACTAATATGTGTCGACTACATTCCGAAATTGGCACTATTCTATGGACGTAATCCGATCATCTTTGTTTTGTGTTATGTTTTCCATGTTCAAAATATTTTATTTACATGACTAAAAATACTTGTAATAACCAATTTTCTATTCATATAGTGGTTTAAAGAACTCTCTTGGTTAGATCTAGAAACCAAATAATCATTGAAAATTTGGATAGAGAGTTTTCTACTACCCCATTGAGAGAATCACATTACTCGTAAACATCATCTACGGTTCTAATAAATTGTGACAATATGAAAGTTAACCTATGATAATTTAACTAGACATGTATATATTGATGTGAACAAGACATTCAATATCACTATAGTCAACTGGTGTTACTAAACAATCACATCAATATTGAGTTAAATCATGGAATAATAATAATTATTACTATGTTTCATGGTATAGAAAGAGAATAACTGAACAATAATTTTAAGGATTTTTATATTTTATGGATCATTAATATTCCAAGAAGAAATTTTGATGATCAAATCAAGTGGATGTAATTATCATCCTCACTGGATGGATTATAAATGTAATTTATGTTCAACCTTCAACACAGTGAGATCACATGGTAGAATTATATCTAGAAAAAAGTTATTCAGAATATATAACACACGATAAAGAAATAAAAACTAAATAATATGATTATTAGAATAAAAAAATTAGAGTGAATCATTATCAGTATTGAGTGATGTTCTAGAAGTTGAATAATATAATTCCATCTGAATCTATAAACAATCAGAATTTTATACTACTATTATTTCATGTAATTTAAGAAAATTATATAAACCAAATAGATGATTACATAGGAGGATTCCTAATAGAAAACCACTAGATGAGGCTATTATTTTAAAATAAAATATCTCTCTAAACTCTCAATAGTCTGGAATATAGACCTATACCAAAAGATCTCATAATAAAAAGAGTTCTAAATCAACATCAATTGAGTTTATAACTAAATAAATAAAATATTGTGTTATAAAATTAATATAAATATCTAGGATTAAAATACATGGATATTATATCCTTTTATATGAATACTCAATACATTACAAAAATATATGCTTGATGACCATAACGGTTTACTATCTTTAGAACTATAGAAAAAAAATATTTTATCTTAGTGAAATATCTTCAAAATATCCCATAAGGATCTCCACCTTTAGTAAATCTACCAAAAAAACGTTCGTCATAACCTCGGGAATAGATACATAAGAACGGGGAGTGCTCAGATACACAGTAAGGAAAAATAAAGGAAATGAGTAAGCATAACATGAAACAAAGTGTATTGATCTTCAGCATAAAATTTGAAGATCAAACCCTATATATTAGAGATCATAATAAATACTCGAATTTAATAAGACATAGATCATAAGATTATTATGTTAATATATCATGAAATCATAACATAGTAATAAAAAACATAAATTGTGGCATGCATATTTTCTAATAACATTTTGAACATGTATAAGGAGAAACAAGTTCACTCATTATGTTAAGAGAATGAAATGAGGCCCCACATCAACTTATGGAAATGAAAACAGGTACATGAATAAAATTTTTAATGTTTAATAAAGTTCACACATAACCATATGGACATTAAACTATCTCTATGCATAACTTTGTGAACATGATATCTGGTTCAGGCATAACATTGTGAACATCTAATCAGGTTCACACATAAACTTATGTATATCCAACAAGGTACATTAATATCATTGTGAACATGTAATCATGTACACTCATATGATTACGAACATGTATGTAGGTTCACACTTATAATTATGGATATGAAACTAGGTATAAGAAAAACATTTAGAACACAAAATAATGTTCACTCGTAACATTGTGAACATGTTATCTGGATCACACATAATCATATAGACATGAAATTGGGTCCATGAATACATTGTGAACATGTAATTAGGTCACAAATAACATTTATACTCATGATTCTTCTATAATTACCCAATTCATTAGATGGATATAATGGTCTCACCCATATCATTATAAAACCATTCATATATGTGCCATATGATAAAAAAACATTCATCATATCATGGACCCCTAAATGATGTGGGTTTTATAAACAAAAAATCATAACCAGTGAAATTAAATGGGTATATTTAACATTTCATCACATCACATACTATGAAAAGATGATTGGTTTCATAATCATTTTTCTCATAAAAACTCATGTGTTGAAGAATGTATCAGAATAATATAACATATCAATATGAAAGGGGAGTCATATGCATGATTCCATTAAAACATAAACCATTCATGAAGTAATATGAATGGAACCTTTGGATTATTTCCTATAAGATAATGAGTAACATTAGAATATATCATATTATAATGAAAAATACTTATAACGATAATTTGGAAAAAATTATTGAGAAAAATATCTTTCATTCTATAAAAAACTCTCTTTAAAATATAAATCCAGTTAGAAATAAATTCCTTTCAAAAATATTTGAAAACATAGAAATAAGGATTGAAAACATTTTTAAATTCATTTATCTTGGAAACATATAAAATAATCTTGAATAAAAATTGAAAACCATTTTCCTTGAAAACATATAAAATATGATTGAAAACATATTGAAATTAATTTTCCTTGATAACCAATAAAAGGCCTTTAAAACGTTTTCAAAACCATTTCATTGAAAATATTTTCTAAAACAATTTTCTTAAAAATTAACTTTTAAACTTGAAAATAAATATTCACAGGATTGATGGTAGATAAATTTGTACATGTCGTATGAGGTAAAACGATCATTCCTTTTTGCATAGTAAAAATCATATAAACATTCCTCATTTGGACGGAGACCAGAATATTCCATTGAAATCATTGGTGAAGAAAAAAATGGATAAAATGTATTTCAACAATCATAGGATATTATATAATATTCCTTGAAAATAGTTTTATAATAAATGGTATAATGGAACATAGATTTCAGATCAAAGATAGGGAAATGTCAGGATTTGTTAAAAATAGTTTCTTAACTATCTTATCTGACAATGAGTGGAATAAATTTTTTCCAATATATGAATAAATCATTAATAACCAGAGGAGAAGAAAATTCATTAATTTTATAGAGATATGGATTATAATATTTCGTCAAAGGAATCATAAACATAAACAATCATAAAAAATGATGATATTTTCTCATTAAACACTTATAACATGGTAACATGGAATCATACACTCCATGTAAAAAAAGAAGTTAAATGAAGCATAACATATCATCCTAGAAAGTAAATTCATGATATAACATGAAAATTGGAATTATATACACCTTGAGTAATAATTTAGGTTCATAAAAAACATTAGAGTTAAGGAATCCCAATAGAGACAAATCTATTTTATCAATTTGGTAACTTTTGAAACATAATCACCATGAAAAAAGGATCATAGAATTGATATGAAAATAACCAAAAATTTAAGCATAAGATATTTAGAATAAAATAATGGTCATTACATACACCACACAAAAGGAAAGAGTGTAGATCATGGAATGTTTCTCACAGAAATATAAAGTGAGATAAATTCCCCTTACCTTATATCTTAAGACTCGTCGTACTCATTCAAACAACCTCTTAATCAGGTAACTACTTTTGTTTTATGCCAAAATAATTACATAGAATACCTTTTACCCAATGGAATACTTGTTGGTGTAGGGTAGGATTTATGGGAAGCGTATTGGGTATATATTGTATGATCTTAAGAGGGCATATAGGTTTGAGGATCTGGGGGAGTCGGTAGCCTTTTAAAGGGAAGGAAAAGGAATCAGTAAGAATTTTGTAAAACATGTTAGGTGCACACATGAACTTATATAATAAATTTCATAAAAAACCTACATAAATCAAGGATAGAAAGTATATGGTCTAAATGTTTCCATCAAATGGGTTTTTGACTTATTTATTGCTCAATTAGGCCCCTAAGATTATTGATTAGTCCCCAATTAATCTTAACTAGACCTTAACCACTATGATTAATTTAAATCAATTCTACTAATGTTTTTTGTTAAAAATTATGTTGATCTTATTAGAATATAAATATTATACTATTTAAAATAGTGTATGTTTATTTTTCTATATTCAATTTACTTATGTGGGACAATTATGATTCATGATAATCCCACTGATGAGACCAAATTATGGGTTATTGATGTAGAAAGAAGTTCAAATGATTATTAAGTTATTATATTCACTGTCAATTAAAAATTGATTCTAATGAAATTAATTATTTTACTATATGTATAGTTGATCTAATTTTACAATAAAAAAATTAAAATATAATATAACATTAATAATTATTTATACAAAAAGGTATTTTTTAACAAAAAAGTTGTATCTTTCACTATTCATGAATAAATGATGTTTCTCGGAAAAATTACTAGTTTTTACCCTAAAATAATATTGACATTATAAATTCAAAAATAAATTTTATTTTATCATATTATATTTCTAAATGTTTCTAAAAATATTTTTTTTATTAAAATTGGTTTATTTGAGAAAAAAAGTGTATTTAAACATAAAAGGAATTTACAAAAAAATCATATCTTGCATTAACGTGGTTTTTACCTATTTAAAGTAGTTATAAATAATATTTGAAAATTATTTATTAATATTCATGTAAATATGTTTAAATTATAGGTTATAATTATCTAATTTAAAAAATTATAACAATTAAATGATGTTTTTTTGAACCATTTTTGTTATGTTTAACGTACTCCCAGTTAGTGTTGTGAGTAGCACAAGCCAAGTTCGTGTTGTGTGTAGTGAAATCCTTGTCCTATTTCATGTAGTGTAATGAAATTCGGTGATGAGTGAAATGATTTTTTTATTTTGTTTTTAATATATATCTATATGTAACGAAGTATTTATAATGTCCCGAGATATGAAAAATATAGAAAATAAATATTAATTTGAAATAAAACAATTCACAAAATATCTAGTTGTTACATTATACACCCTTAAAACAAATTTATCCCTCTTAATTATTTTGGGTTATCAAAGGTTTAATACTTGAATGATTCATTCATAGAATCCCACATTAGAAAAATGAATACTAAAACATCCCTTAAAAGGGAATGTTGTAAACAAAACAGTTACCCAAAGTAACATACAACAAGGATTACACAATGGAGAGCATAAATTGTATGTGAAAACAAGGACATGGAAGAAAAATATAAGTACCATGTTATGATATAGAGTGATATAGAAAAGGGTCAAGATAATGTTAACAATCAGAAATCCATAAATCTGTGATGAATTAAGGGAACATATGAATCATAAGAAATAAATGTAATATGGTAATAATTTTTTTGTTTCAAGATATATTTCCATACAGTTAGATAATTTTCATGAAATGATATACTTTTATGATTTGGGATAGCCTCACCCTCTTTGTTCCTTGATCCACTTCACCACTTTCTCCGAAATGGAAGGTTACATGTTCAAGCAGGAAGTACTAACAGACCAAGTGATCTATCATAAGTTAATTCATATATCATCAGTTACTACCAACAAAAATATGTTTCCAAATATTCATAAGTCCTAATGGTGTGTTATAATACATTAATCTAAAAAACTTATTATGTTAATATTTACTTAAACATGTCATAAATTGATTTCATTATAACCCTTCCAAAATATAGTTCATCCTTAATTCCTTAAATATGATCTTATATTATACCATAAACATTATTATTGAATAAATGGGATCATCCATGAACTAATAGAACATTAAAGAAATTTTATTATTCTATGATACATGTAGAGGGATGTAATCACATGAAAAATAACTAAAGGATGACGGAAAATATTACAATTAGGCTTATTCATACAAAATAAAATATGAAAATCCCAACTAAGGGGGTAAGGATAGGTAATTATTAATTATCTTGGTTCACTTAATCAATTATGATCGTAAAACGTTTATCATGGTCCTTTGTCTCCATATGTTTATAATGAATTATCATCTACATTAGTCCATGTACTGGAGAATTGATTAGCATAATCCCAAAACTCCATCCACTCGAATCACTGAAGGGTGGGTGGTTCATTCTATTGAGATTTCTCTCCACTTATTTCATTGAGATTCCTCTTCTCATAACTTCTATACTCTAATGCTCAAAGGCTAGGCTTCCCACATATGAAACACTTCCTTTTTCCTTTTATACACATTCCAAATATCTCTTTTCCAATGATTTGAGAAAGTAGTAGTTTCAAAATTCTTCTTCTCTCTAGGGATTTTATATTCCCCTTTGAACTCTATCCTTCTTTTCTTGTTAAAAATATGAGATTTATATGTAACTCTAACATCAATTTCAACTCTAAATTCACAATTCCAAATATATTCATCAATACTAATGTATCTTATGGCAAATGCCTTTCTGAGAAATCGTTTTAAGAAAATGAATAAACTATCAACATTAAATTCGAGTTCGAAAAATATACTAGAAGCGTACATAGAATGTATTTTGAAATTATCATAATAGGTACCACAATATTAATCTTACATTTTAATTAACATAAAAATCATATTCTTTATTCATACAAAGAAAAAAAACGAAATTACATATTTATGACCATGTTCTTCAACTCATCCCAATATATGGATTCAATTTCATCTTTCTTCTTAATATTCTTGGATACATTCCGGAAAAATTATACTTCACCTTGTAGACAGTAAACTGTCAGAATGAATTTCTCATAATCTAAACACTTGATAATGGAGAATATAATTTCATTTTTATTTATCTAGTGTTCATTAACAAGTGGATCATATGTCATACTTAAAGAAGTAGAGTGATGCCTCCTATAGGAGTCAACATAATTTTTCCCCTTCTCTTGTTTGGAAACTCAGCATGATTCATAGATTGAAAAAGTTGTTAGAGTGTATAAATGAGGTTTCTTATTCTATCCCCCTAAAATTAAGATCTTTAAGAGGATATTCATTTAATTTTCCATCATGATCACCATTAACACAGTTCATTAGGGTTCCATCCACTACATAAAACCAAAATAATAGAATAAGAAATTGTTATAATAATGAGGAACCATATAATCGGTAAAATTCACTTATATGATATATAAACTATAAAACATTCCTTAATATATGAAACCATAGTCTTATCCCAGGAAATTCATATAAAAATACAATTTAAATCTTTCATGATGGTCAGTGAGGATTTTGTGCATTCCTAAAGCATATCCCCTAAGAGTGTCAAACCTATTATACAGTAAGGCCCATTTTCGTGTACTAGATTAGCCCATCTCAGGCCCAGTAAATTGCTTTGGAGTTGTTAATCCTAGGTTCATCTATTCAAGAGCCACATAAACATTTAGTTTCCATATATGGATGTATTTAAATGAAACTACTCACTCTATCCTTTATAAAAATTCCATGATATTTTCCTAAATGTTAAATCATCATTATACCAATCCTTAGTCAGACACATATATATATCTTTAGAAATATACCTTGGGATCGTAGTAAATTTTTCACATCCTAGTTTATTAATTTTGAATAATCCGTTCCTCTGATACCAAAAAAAAGTGATATAGTGTTAACATACAAGGATATTGCGTCTTTTTAGATCAATACTCAGCACATTACAAAAATACATGCCTGAGGACCATAATAGATTAGTGTCATTAGAAAATTGGAAGCAGAATATTCTATCTGGGTTAAGGTTATTCAAAATCTTGCAGAAATATATCCAACTTCAGTACTTATAACTAAGTACTTTCATCATAACCTTGGGAAAATAAATAAATGAATGGGTTCGGATTAGATTCTCAGTAAGGGTAAATAAAGGAAATTCCTAAGCATTAAATGAAACAAAGTGTATGGAACTTGAGAATAACATTTGTAGACTGTACCCTACATAATACAGATCATAATAATAATTGTAAATTCATGAAATATAGATCGTAAGAGGGTTTAGATCATACATCTAGAAAGAATAACATAGTAATAAGACATGGAATTTTTGGCATGCACATTTATTTATAACATTTTGAACATTTATAAGTAGAAAGAGGTTCACCCATTAAGTTAGGGGCTTGAAATTAGGACCCCTAATCAACATATAGGTAAGAAACCATGTACATTAATAACATTATGAATTTGTAATTAGGTTCACAGATAATATAATGGAAATGAAACCATGTACGTGCATAACATTGTGAACGTGTAATCTATTTCAGGACTAAAATTCTTAACATGTAATTAGGTTAATGAAAAAACATATGGGTATGCTACCGTGTCCATGCATAACATTGTAGACACATAATTTGGTTCACTCATAACATTATGAACAAGTAATCAGGTTTATGAATAAACATATAGACATTCAAACAAGTCCACATATATCATTATGAACATGTAAAAATGATCACACATAACATTGGGAACATGTAATCAGGTTCACGTATAAAATTCTAGGAATGCAAATTGGTTCATGCATACATTATGAACATGTAATCTGGTCCACAAATTACATTTATACTCATGAGTAATACATTTTTACCCAATAAATTGGAGGGTTATATAGGTCCCACCCATCTCAAAATAATACCATTCATATGTGAGTCCCAAAATAATAAAACATTCATCATATCATGGCCCATAAAAATAGAGGGGTTCTATAAAAATAAAATCACGAACACTGAAATTAAATGGGTATAATTAAAATTTCATCACATTATTTCATATAGAAAATATATAGGTTTCATATTCATTTCATCAAAGAATAACCTGTGAAAAGTAATAGTTTTCAAAAGAATATAATGCGTGAAAGTGAAACGGGTGTCAGAAGCATAATTCTGTCAAAACGTAAACCATTAAAGAAGGTACACGAATCAAACCATTGTATTATTTCTAATAAGGGCATGAGTATCATAAATGTATTTCATCATAGAAGGAAAATTACATAAAAGGATATTTTGAAAACATTTCTTGACTGAAATAAACTTTATTATTTGAAAAAATATCTATAAAAAATAAAAGAGTTAAAAAACCATTTCCTTTGAATATAATTTTATAACATATAAATAAAGTCAGAAAATTTTTTAAAAATCTTTTTCCTTGCAAAAATATAAAATAATCTGGAAAAATTTCTAAAAAGAATTTCCTTGATAAAATGTGAAATAATATTGAAAATATTTTAAAATCATTTTCTATTAAAAATTAAAAACTAATATAGAATATTGATTGAAAACTATTTTCATTGAAAATATACAAAAGGATCTTGAAATTTTTTTGAAAACAATTTCTTTGAAAATCTATTTTAAACTCATTTTCTTTAAAATTAACCATTAAACCGGAAAAAAAATCGTTATTGTATTGACAGAAGATAAATCCAAACTTGTTGTATTCGGTAAAAGGAACAATCCTTTTTCTTGGTAAAATGGTTATAAAAAGTACTCATTTTGAAAGAGATCATATGATTCCATTGAAATTTTTTTAAAATATAATAAGGGTAAAAATGTCTTTTAATGATCCTAGAATATTATTAGATTTTTCTTGGAAACCATTATTAGAGAACCTAGTTTTAAAGAAATATATATTTCCGACTAAAGAGTGGGTAAAGTTAGACATTCTTAAAAATAAATTCTTAACTATCTTATGAATTGATGAGTATAATAAATGGTACCAATATATGAATAAATCATAAATAATTAGTGGATAAGAAATGTTTTGATTTTTTGAGATATGGATAATAATATTACTTTAAAGGAAGCATAAACTTATACAATCTCGAAATGTTAAGGGATTTTCTGGATAAACTCTTATAACATTGTAACATTCGGATCATACACATCGAGTAAGAAAATGAATTTACATGAAATTTTAAATATAAACAATGAATGGAAATTCATGATATAACATGTATAATAGAAGTATATACACCTCGAAATATAATTTAGGTTCATAACCAAACATGAGTCTCAATGAAATAATGCTAAGACATTAATATTTTAATAAATCAGGTATCTTTTGAAACATAATCCCCAAGAAAGACAGATCATTGAATGGATATTTTAATACAAAAAAATTAAGATTAAGATAAATATAATAAAATATTGGGAAGTACACAAAACACCCTAAATAAAATAGTGGAAAACATATAATTCATGTCAAGTGAATAAAATGTGAGAGGAAATCTCTTTATCTTGTGTCTTGACACTTTTCATACTCATTCAAACTACCTCTTAATCTAGTAAAACCTTTTAGTTAGTAAAAAAAGGGATTCCATTGATTGTATTCTTTGCAAGGGAATAATTATGGAAGGAATAGATGATTTAAGAGAAGTTTATTTGATAGATATTGTATGAACATATGAGGTTTGAGAGTTTTGACGATGTAGGAGAAGTGATGTCCTTTTATAGGGGGAAAATGATTCCCTTTGAAGTTTTGAAAACAGCTAAGGTGTACACAATATCTTACTTAAAAAAAGTCATACCAAACCAACCTAAATCAATAATGTAAGTTTTATTGCCCAAATATGGCCAAATTGGGTTTTTTCCATGTGTCTAGGTCATATATCCCCCTTAGGTTAAGGTTCAGTGCCAAATTATGCCCGATTTAACCATAACTACTATGATTAATTTTCATCACTTTTAGTTTTTTTGTCAAAAATTAATTTGATCTTATTATACACAAAAAATTATACTGATTATAATGTTATATTTATAATTTGAAAATTTAATTCACATAATTTGTATAATTAAAATTAATGTTATTCCCACATACATGACAAAATAATCGGTTTTTAAATTAGACAAAATTTAAAAAATTTATTAATTAATTATATTAAATGTTAAATTGAAATTGATTATAATTACCATAACTTTTTAATACATGTATAGTTGATATATTTTTTTCTTTAATGAAATTTAATATAAAATTTAACATGAATAATTATTTAAACGAGAAGGTAGTATTTAACAAAAAAGTATTATTTTTTCACTATTCGTAAAAAATTTTGGTTTTTATGAAAAATATCAAGAATTAACACAAATATAATATTGAAATTATAAATTTAAAAATGAAGATTATTTTAAAATATTAAATTGACAAATATGTCTAAAATTTATTTTATTATTAAAATTTTTTTAATACAATAAAAAAATGTTTTTAATCATAAAAATACATTATCAAAAATTATATATTTCATTCCTTATATATTTTATCTATATAAAATAATTATAAATAATATTTGAAATTTATTTATTACTATTCATATAACTATGTTTAACATCTATGTTATAATTATCCCATTTAGATAATTATAATAATAAAATGATGTTTTATAGAAACACTTGTGTTGTGTGTAATGTACGCAAAGTCAGTGTTGTGGGTAGCAAAAGACAAGTCGGTATTGCGTGTAGTGCAAGTAAATTTGATTCCATCTATAAATACTATTTGACTTGGTGTTTTATTATATATATATATTCAATCAACTACATTCAGTGTCACATGAAATGAAAAATATCCAAAGATAAAATAATTCAAAATAATATAATTCATAAAATCTTGAGTTATTACATTTTACACCCCTTAAAATAAAAAACTCCCCCATAATTTATCTATGTTATCAAATATTTAATACATGAAAGTTTCATTCATTGAAACCCACTTCATAAAAATGAACACACAATGTTCCCTTATAAGTTGGAGAGGAAAAAAATGTTACTCAAAGTAACATATAACTCGGTTTCCACATAGGATAAGATTGTTTGGAAGTGAAAACATGGACATTGAAGAAAAATATAACTATCATGATCTGATGGAGAGTGATAGATAAAAAGTGTAGGAGAAAGTTAACAATTAGAAATCCATAAATTTTTTATGATGTAAGTTATCGTATGATCCATCATAAATAGAGGTACTAGGATAACATTATTTTTTTATCATGATCCTTTTTTCATAAAGTTATGAAAATTTATAGAATAGATTTACTTTCATGTTTTTGGGACAACCTCATCCTTTTTTTCTTAGATATTCATCAATTAATTCTTCAAAAATAAATGTTTCTTGTTTATCTCTGATATAATAACAGATCAGGTGAACCATGATATGCTAAACAATCAATCTTTACTTACCACCAACACAAATAGGCTATCCAATATGCATAACTCCTCATGTGGTGAGATATTACATAAATCTAAAAGAAACATTATTTTAATATTGATATAAACATTCACTAAATGGATAATCTTTTAAACTCTACAAAATATAATTCACACAGAATTGCTTAAATTCACCCTTATCCTATACCAATTTTTTTTTTCTTAAATACTTGGGTTCATCCATGCACTGATTAAACATTAATTGTGAATTTATTATTCCAAAATCCATGTAGAGTGATATAATAACATGAAACATCAATGACGGATGAAGGACACAATTATCATAGGTCTTATTCATACAAAATGAAACATGAAATTCCAAACTAATGTGGACGGATAGGTAATTACTAATTATCATTGTTCACTTCATCCATTATGATAACATAATCATTCTATTTTTCATTTATATTCAATGGTTTTTGGGGCTTATCATTCACATTGGTCATTGTATTTGGGAAATGATTCAGATAATACTCAAAATCCATGAACATGAAACATTGATGTCTGGGTGGTACATTATATTGAGATGTCATTCTACTCATTTCATTGATATACCTCTTATTACTACTTCTAAATTCATTTACTCGATGTCCATGATCCCACACTTGAAAACCATCATTGTTCATTAATGAACTCTACTAAGTGTGTATTCAAATAATTTTGTCAACTACTAGTTTGAAACATTTTCTTCTCTCTATGGTTATTAAATTCCCATATGAAATCCATCCTCATTTTTTGTTAAAACCATGTGATTGACAAGTATCTCCAACATCCATTTAAACTATAATTGCAAAATACCCAATCTTTTCATAGAAAATATAGTCTCTTATGGACAATGCCTTTCTGAGACATGGTTTTGAGCCACTGAAGAACCTCTCAAAATTATTTTTAGGTTGGATGATAATACCAAATAAGTACCTCACCAGTCTTATGAAATTTTCCTCATATATACTGACAGATTCATACTCCTTTTGCTTCAAATTAGAAATATCCTATTTCATATTCATACGAAGAGCACAATGAAAGTACTTATTGAAGAATAATCTTTAGAACTCATCCCAATCCATTTATTCAATTTCATCTTTCTTCCTTGTATCATTGATTAGTTCCCACCACTGGTCTTCTTCACCTTCTAGCTTATAAACAACAAGAATGAGTTTCTCATGATCCAAACAGATGAAAATAGAGAATATCTATTCAGTCATTTTGATCATTTGTTCAGAAATAAGTGGATTAGATGACCCACTAAAAGAAGGCGTATATTGCCTCATGAAAGACTCAATATAATGTTGATCAATCATGTGCCCAATTTGGAAACACATCATGATTTATAAATTGATAACTTTATGAGAGTATAGTAATGATGTTTTATATGCCATCACCCATAGAATTTGGATCATTAGGATGAAATTCATTTCATTGTTTGTAATAGTCACCATTAACATGGTTACATTGGGTTACAACAATTGGATAAATCCAAAAGAATAGAGTAAGAAACTAATATCATAATGAGGAACTATATAATCATGAAATGTCACTTATATGATGTAAACACTATGAAAATAGTCATAATCTATGAATACTAAGGATTAACCTATGTTATTCATATCCAACATCTATTTAAATCCTTCACAATGGTTCATAAAGAGTTTGTTTATTCCCAAGATTATCCTCTGGGAGTGTCAAACTAGGTTTACAGTAAGGGCCAGTAGTATACACCAGATTACCCTGAGTTAGGCTCATAACAACTTGTTGGAGTGGTTAAACATAGGTACATCTATGCCAGAGCCATGCCCACTTATTGTATCCATAATGGGATGTATTTCTAGGTAACCACTTACTCTATCCTTTACCAAAATTCCAAGATATTTTCTTAAATTTTAACTCATCCTTATACATATCCTTCGTGACATAACTTGAAAAATACATAGAAATACACCATGGGATCTCATGAATGTTTTTTCATCCTAATTTCCAAATGATTAATCAACTATTACATTAATTCAAACTATAGTGAACCAGGCTTAAAATATATTTATATTACATAATTATAGATGAATAATCAGTACATTACAAAATATCATGCCCATAGACCATAATTGTTTAGCGTCTTTAGAAACATGGAAACCAAATATTTTATGTAGGGGAAAGATATTCAATATCTCTAATAAATATCTCTACATTTAGTACATATACTGTTTCGGTGCGGATGTGCGTCGGGTTACGCTGTTCTGCCAGGACGCGTTCGCGCGTGCACCCGTCAACCCGAGGGGAGGGGCGCGCGGCTTGTGGTCCCGCAGTCCTGCTTTCCAAAGGCGGGCGGCATCCGTCCCTTATTCAGGGGCGTCTGCTCCTTGATCGAAACCGGGATGATGGGATGTCGGCTCCTCCTTCCTTGGACGTCTCCTCGGAACTCGTCGCCTAATCCGGTTCTCCCTCATAGATTTAAGACATGCTCGTGAATCTCGTTCCCGGCGCCATATCTTCATGGACACCGGTTAATTACGCTGCTTCCGCCCGGACGCTCCAAGGAGTCTGGTCGGGGCAGCAACCTGCGGTGAGGA
This sequence comes from Viscum album, assembly GCA_963277665.1. Classification (NCBI taxonomy): domain Eukaryota; kingdom Viridiplantae; phylum Streptophyta; class Magnoliopsida; order Santalales; family Viscaceae; genus Viscum; species Viscum album. The sequence continues at coordinate 842,179,986 of OY728161.1, forward strand.
GGCCGGGTGGCTCTGGGTGCTGGGGGCGTGTCGTAACACTGCGGCTCTGCACGTCTGTCTTCCGTCCCTAATAGGGATTCTCGAAGGCATGATGGCATGAGGCATCCCGCACTGGGTGCGGGGAACTGTGTCCCCTAAGGTTTTCCTCAGCTTCCCATGTTTAACACGGGGTATGTCGCGAGTTTAACGTCCAGCGGGGACGGCATCGGACCGATCAACACGAAGAGTGGATCAGATGACAGAACCCCTTGCGGGAAACCTCCGACGCTGGGGCCAACGCATGGGTGGCTTCCCAAGTGATATGGAGTGGAGTGAAGTGGCATGAACCCACCGGGATGTGGCGGCCCGGGTAAGGATCAGGATGGATGATGGAGTGAAGAGCTTGGACCACGTAGAGGCTTCCTACGTACCGCGCGTTAGCACGGATCAAAGTCAACGTAGTTCGGGTATACAGTTTAACGTCATGATGGACGTCGGCAAGCCGACTCACGAAGGGGTCGAGGCCGCCGGGCGGAGGATTGAACCGAACCACCTCGCACAGAGGGGGATGGAACGGCCGGGTGGATCACAGTTTCACGTCATGCTGGACGATAAAAGGAGAAATGGAAAAAGGGGCTGTGGGGAGGCATAGTGGAGATACACACGGGCAGTCTCCCACAGGGGCGGATTCATAGGTGAATCGACGCAAGCGTGAACCCTGGAGGGGTCCACTGATGGACGGACCGACGTGAATACGACCGGGATGACCAGGTGGCGGGCTTGAACCTCAGGGAGGCTTCCTACGTACCCTGTTTAGAAGACAGGGATCAAAGTCCACGTAGTTCATTCTGTCAGGACTTACGCACTTGAGGCAGCCCGGATGCGGCAAAGCTCAGTTGGAAGGGACTTGGACCGAAAGTAGAAGGCACCTCGATCCCAGTCACACCCTCTACTGGCTTCGGCAGTGGGGAGGCGCAATGGAGATACACATGTGCAGCCCCCCACAAGAAACTAGGGGTTTGTAATACCCTACCCCCGTAGGGAAAAGCCGCTCCCATTAAATCGTCCCTAAAGAGGGGCAATCCCGACATCCCTGCAGAGACGAGCGGGTGGGGGCCACATCCAAACCGGGGGGGACCCTGCGTGCGAGGCACGGGATCGGGTGATGCGGACGGTTTAACGTCTTGCCGGACGAAGTACAGTTTAACGTCGTGTGTTGAGGACGAAGCGGACGGTTTAACGTCTTGCCAGACGAAGTACAGTTTAACGTCATGTGTTGAGGACGAAGGTGCTTGGCAGTTTAACGTCTTACAGCGCGGACGTGGTACAGTTTAACGTCGTGTTGGACGATATACAGTTTAACGTCGTGTTGGACGATGCACAGTTTAACGTCGTGTTGGACGAATGTAGTTTAACGTCATGTGGGACGATGGATTGCCGCTGATAGGTCCGTGTCACTTCGCGCGAGCCTGGAGGGCCGCACGGGAAGACAACGCACGGTGCGGGCACCCAGGATGAAGATCATCGGGCGCCACGCAGGCGGGTACCCTCAGGGGGTCAAAGGGGGCGACCCTGGCGGATTGCGGGCAAAAGAGAAGCTTTGCGCGCAAAACAGCAGGTCGGCGCGCAAAATGGCGGGCTGGCGCGCAATCGGGCCAGCCCTTTGCGCGCGGATGATTGAGATTGCGCGCACCGGGCTTCGGGTAGCACGCGGGGGCAACGGCTCATTCTCTAACGAACGACCACTTTGAAGAGGGGGGTGCGCGCAATCGGGCTGGATTGCGCGCACCCGGGGGCAATTGCGCGCAAGAGGCTTCTTTTGCGCGCAAAGGCCTTCGGGTTAAGGATTATTCAAAGGAAAGGAGCCAAGGTGATTGCGCACGAAGGCGAACCCCAATGCTCTATTGCGCGAAATAAAGGAGGTTACCTGAAGATCGGCATTGCGCGCGGAAGGGGTTGGATTGCGCGAACGAGCGACGCTTCGGATTCTGGAAACCTTCAAAACGTCGGGGGTCGCCTTATATTTATAGGCAACCCCGGGCGCAGAATCCGGTCTCGGGCGTGGAATTCCCTTCGCGGGCGCGGAATCAGGACCCGGCGCGCAAGGGAGCCGCGCAGGCCACGGGCGCGCAAAATAGCGCGCCGGCCCAGCGCATTGCGCGCATCCCGGGAGGATTGCGCGCCGCGACTCAACTTTGCGCGCGGGCCTCTGAAATTTCGTGCAAGTCCTCCGGGCCCTCCGGAACGTGCCTCTGACTCCAAATATCACTTCGCTTTCCGCATCCGGAGGTTCGTTTGGGAACAACGGACTTTTCCGGCGTCTACAAAAGCCCCCCCTCGGAATCTGATCGGCGAGAGGTCGCAACGATCGGGTTCCGAGGGAGACGCCGGAATTCCGAAGTCCTGGGCTGCGCGGGACTTAGGCGCGCAAAAAGGGGCGCCGGGCGCGTAATTCGCCGCCGCGGTCGCGCAATCGAGCGTTCCGCGCGCCGCGGAATCCCGGCCTCGTCTATAAATAGGGGTCCCGGGTTCCGCGTTCCGTAGACAGGCCTTCCGCGCGATAAGCTTCAACGCTCTCGTGCGCAAAATTGCCTTTTCCGGTCGCGAAATTCTCCTGATCGGCGCGCAAAACCATCCGGAATTCTCCTGTCTTTGCGCGAAAACCCGGAACTTTGCGCGAAATTCTTCCCAATTGTGCGCCGTCCACTTGGATTGCGCGCCAACCTTCAAACTTCTCTACCAGCCTCGTCCGATTCCGCACGCTTCATCCCTTAGCCCGCTCGACTCCCGAAACTTATGAGATGGCCGCGCATCAAGGAGATGAGGGGGATGCCGCCACTCGCAGAGCTGAGATGGCGGCGAACGAGGAGGTTTACAGAGCCAAGGAGATTGTTTCCAACAATCAATCCCTGTTCGACTTACTGACGCCAGCCCAGAAGACATATCCACTGTCGGACAACCTGCCGCTCTGGAACTTCGGCATCCTAGATGAGGTTCTGGTGCCAGGGTTCGAGGTTGATGCACCACGGACCTGGGTGACTCCGGAGGACGAGCTTCCCCGCTATAACATCAACAACAATGGGCATCCTGCTAGGGAGACCAGGCACTTGGACGTCTATGTCCTGAACCCGAGGACGCGAACCATTGACGGAGGTGAGCCTACTGCGGAGAATTCTCCAGCCCTCTACTCGAGCACATATCGCCAGAGTGTTACTGACGACACCAAGGGATGGCTGAAGGACTGAGACTTGCGGTCTGGGGGCAATTTCACCAGCGAGTGGGCCTGGGCGTTCTGGGTATGCCACACTTGCGATCACTTCGCAGAGGAGCAGTGGTACATCGGCCTATTTGAGGCGGTGTGGACGTCGCAGTTCCACTTCTACCAGCAGTCCGAGCTCGGGCCGGAGCTGTTCACCCGCTGGTCTCCGGATACCAACACCTTCCATATTCACCATGGGGAGGTCGACATCGGTCTCTGGGACATCCACTGCATCGGAGGTATCCTGCTGGAGGGATACCAATACGATGAGTTCCTGCCACCGAAGAACACCTGGGAAGACAGGTCACGGACTCCTATTCTTACCTGGCATCTGCTTGACCTGGCTACGCAGCGGCTCGGGATCAAGGACTTCCAGAAGGACATAGCCTACAAGGAGTGGTTCGGCCAGTTCTTGGAGCATGACCCGGCGGTCAAGATGCCAGGCAGGGGGAAGCGGTGCCCGACCGCGGCTCAGAGGAGCCGGAACGGGTCGTACTGGCGGGTCCTGGAGACGGGCGACTACTGCTCATGGGGGTACCGCGTCATCGAGGCCCGGGACCCAAATGTCCGGTACGCGGCATTCCTGGACGCCTTTCTGAGTGGGTGGCTCCTGCCAGTGCGGGACGCGAGAATGGGCGTTCGCCCGGCGACACTGGCGGTGGCGGGCGCTATGGCTGCCAACAAAAGATACAACCTCGGGGTCCCAGTGCTGGCGAGGCTGTATGCCATCCTGGGACGCATCTCACGAGGGGGGTCGCCACGAAGGATCTGTGGGCCCTTTCAGTTCTTCCACGGCTGGGTGGCTGCTCACCTCGGTGGGTACACGTTTCCGAACGCCATCATTCCTCCGGGCAACGGCCTGCGACCCTCCCTGCTGAACATCGCGGGGGTCGCTCCGATGACCCTAAGTGAGGAGGGCGTGAGGATTCAGATTGGCAATCATGCAAATTTCAACTTCAGTCCGTTCCCCACTCCCGTCGGCCAGATGATCGACAATGGGCAGGGTCCGCTGGAGCAGCATGAATACTTCCTGAACATGCGGGGCGGGGTGCTCGTGGCTCGGATCGACGGGAAGGTGATCTGCGAGCCTTACGTGCCAACCCGGTTCGCCAGGCAGTTCGGGTGCCTTCAGCGGATGCCGAAGAGGGTATTCACTGCCGTCCGGGAGGAGACGAACCCTTGCGTCCTTCGCTAGATGTGGCTGATGTTTGCCGCTTTCGGCTCTGGAGACGTCATCACTCTCCCTCCTACCGGGGTTGACGCAGGCTTGGCAACCGAGTACGCCGAACACTGGGCCATCGCGTACCCCGAGGGGCTTCTACGGAAGCCAGTTCGGCGGCTCGAGGTTACCCGTGCGGAGACCGGGCGTCAAGGGAGGAGGCGAGGCGCCGCCACATGGGGGAGAACAGAGGCGCGCCAAGCAGCGGAGCCGGCGCGGGCAGGGACTTCGGCGGCGGGCACATCGCGAGCTGCCGCCACGACCTCGGCGCCCAGAGAGGGGGCACGCGCGGTGGTCGAAGAGCGGCCCGGGAAGCAGGTGAGACGTCTGCTCGAACCCTCCCACGATGCAGTCTTCCCGGCGCTGTGGTCGGCCTGGATGACCCTGCGGCAGTCACTGGGGACCGACGCCATCTGGCGAAAGATTCTCAGAGAAGGAATCCATCTGCCAGAGGTCGGGCGCCTCCATATTGCCGACAGGGTGGACTTCAACCGGTAGTATGCGTATCTGACGGCCATGGACGATTACGCGCGCCAACGTGGTCAGCGTGCGGAGCCATCCCTTCTGGTGAAGGTGATGCTCGGTCTAGAGCCCGCTCCAGAACAGATGCCGCCGGAAGAAGACGACAGTAGCAACGACTCCGAGGAAGAGGAGGAAATGGGGGAGGATGAAGGCTCCGAGGGAAGATCCCATCAGGGGAGCCCACGGGAGAGCGGAGAGGTGGCCGGCTCTGACAACGTTGATGTCACTGAGCTCCTCGAGGTCCGCTTCTATCCCTACTCAATCTGCTTCATCCATTCTCTTATGCAGCTTCTAACCCATTTCTCCATCTTTCTCAGGAGCGCACGGATGTTGGTCAGGCGTCCTCAGCGGGAGTAGGAGGGGCGCCAGCAGGACAAGGCGGGGGCCAGGCACCCATTATCGAATTGACAGGCGCGGAAGGGCCCCCTGCTGCAACTGTTCCTGCGGCGGCCGGGATAGCGGAAGATGATGCTCTGACCTCCCGTAAGTCCCCTTGCTTCTCCTTGCTTTATTGCTGGTGCTTGCCATTGACGATCCGTGACTAACCATGGCATGCCCTGCGCAGTGATCTCAGGACTGGAGGCTCGTCGGGTTGCCGAACCCGGGCCATCTACGAGTGGACCAGTGGTGGACATGCCGCCTGCTCCGGAACAGACTTCCCAAACCGAGCCGGCCCCACCAACTGCTGATCAGGGGGCTGCGGACGCCGGCGGTGCTGACATCGGAGAGAGGTCGGGGGCTGACGAGGGTGTCAGCGCCACTGGGGAGAGAGAAGAAGTTCGCCCGGATGTTGGGGAACCCATCCCTCATGAGGACCTCCCAGGGGCAGACCCTGCAGCAGACCTGCTGGCTGCCTTCCCTGCCTACCGGCCTGCCGACCCCGAGGAGATGGACGACTCAGATGCGGAGGCGGTCGAGGAGAGCCGGATAACGCACCGCAGGGGGTGGAAGTGCATCCAGCGCTTCCTCAAGTGAGACCCATCGGAGTGGCTGGGGCGCATGGGATCACTTCAAACCTGGCTGCGCTACCTGTGTGCCGGGGGAGCTGATTCTCAACGCCTCCATCTGACGGTCCGTGATTTCATGGCCGAAAAGATTTGCGAGAGCTGCCGGCGTGCTGACGTCACACAAAGTCGGGACATGTCGGAGAGCACGCGGGCGCTCCTCGCGGCGGAGCAGGAAGTCCGGCATCTCGAAGGGCAGGAGGCCGAGAAGGAGGCCTTCGTCGCAACGTGTACCGAGCTTGTGGAGCAACTAGCAGCCCAGCTGGTTGACGCCCAGGTACAGCTGATGGAGGCAGGCCAACAGAAGGTCACAATTCAGGTCGAGCGGGAGCGTGCACAGGCCAGAATCGACGAACTGCGTGTTGCGACCGCCGACGAGGAGAGGGCACGCAGAGAGCGAGAAGCAGCCCTGGAGGCCGCCAGCCAAAGGGTAGCGGCGTTAGAGAGACTCATTCATCACGCTAATCCCTAGGGGCTTTGTTTTGCCACTCCCAGAACATTTTGCTTCTGCTACCTTGATCCATTTGTATGAACCAATATATTTATCTGCATCTTTTGGCTTAACATGCTCAACCACAATTCACTGTCTTGCGGGAGCGTTAACCAAGCATCAGGCATCCATAGTTGGGCCTAGATTGCTGGAGAAAAGAGGGAGGTCATTCCTAGGAAAGGAGACCTCAAGCCTAATCAGTGTATCATCCCCCCAACTTGTTCCAACACACGAGCGGGACAATGCTAGGGGCGTTGAGATTTTATCCGAACATAGGGAAATGAGAAAGGGTGAATCGCGTGTCCCGAATCCAGACATCCACAATGGTCGGCCTTCCAGGAAATGCCCAAGACGGTAGGCGGACAGTGGATCGACCATAACAACTGCAATAGACGGACCGAAGGTCATCATTCATATTGCAGGAGGCGGACCACATGTCATCATGAATACCGCTTTGGGGTTCCTTCAGACACAAGGGTGGAAATCCAGATCAACAGGGCATGCGAAGCGTGGGGCGAAGTGACGATTGTTCGGACAGAACCCAACGCTCTCAGAATTGCGCCACCGTGGGGAAAGCGTATTAGGCGGATGCACTAATCTGGCCGTGAATCACCCCAATTCTCAGACAGCACCTCTTTGACGAGGAAACCGTCACTTCCCACCATTGCAGTGGGGCATCCCGAGCTGAATCGGGGAGAATATCACAACTGCACCACTCTACCAGAAGCCAGGCCAGATGGCCGGCGACGAGGAGGGGCGGGACTTAATGATCCCTGAGGCTGGACCCGAGTTGAGATGCCCGGGTGTTCCTACGTACTCCATCAGGCTGGAGATCAAGCCACACGTAGTTCTGAAAGTGTAGTTTAACGTCATGCAGGACGTAGAATCCCGTTTAGGGAGATCTTAGTTTAAGGTCTTAGAGCTCGGACCATAAGGGGAGATCTTAGTTTAAGGTCTTAGAGCTCGGACCATAAGAAGAGATCTTAGTTTAAGGTCTTAGAGCTCGGACCATAAGGGGAGATCTTAGTTTAAGGTCTTAGAGCTCGGACCATAAGGACCTCAAAGTACGCCACATCGTGGTCCTATCCCCTGGGTATGCGAAGATGCACTGAGGGATAGTGTCAAGAGTATCGAGATTTCGCCTGGTCAGAATGGGGGGTGGAAAATGTGAATCATGCGGCCATTCACTCAAGGACTGGGGGCACCAGAGTAACGATATGGGAGTACTGCCGACCGTGGCGGAAAAGCAGCATCAATATCGCACTAACCGTTGGTGGAATGAGGCAGCAAACGAGCATCGACCGCTCAATCGCAGGATTCATATCGATTTGCTGCCCGAGGCCATTGGGGGTACCGGCCCGAGTCGGTGGGAGAGCACTGAGGCATTGTGTCCGAACCGTTCACGGGGGCTCCACCCAGGGCGTAGACAATGGGTCCGAATGAAAGGGAGCACGAAGCCTGAAAAGTGGAGGAAACCTGACCAAGCGGATCCTGACCCTCCTGGCAATAAACCAGAGTACTCTTGACACTGGTGGACCACTGCAAGGGGTCGGGGAACACGCCTTGAGGGTGACCTGAAGGCGGCGGATTCCCCAGAGAAGGGGGAATCTCTAAGAGGTGGGGGGCTGGACCCGAAGTTTCAAACATCCGGGCGTTCCTACGTATCCCATAAGGATGGGAATCAAGCCACACATAGTTCTTGAAGCGCGGCGCAACACAATCGGGAACCAGCGCGGGGAAGAGTGCGGGTCTGACCCTCGCACACAGAAGGAGCGGCATTTGATATTTCTTGTTTGTCCTTAAAGATGAATGGTTTTTCTTTGTGCGGTGACATGCCTGTGATTGAGAAATCTCTGGCGTCGCCACAATAATCAAGCAACGGAAGGCATTGATGAATGACGTGGTTATTAACCGGCGCCCAACATGAGTGTCCCCTGAAGAGGACATCACGATGCAGTGCCGTTTCTCGTCGGGCGGCCAAGACGATCACAGTTTACGGTCGTGTGGTAGGACCAGACAACACAGTTTAAGGTCGTGTGGTTCGGACCATGGAGGAACACGCTTATCGCGGTACGGCGGACACGGCGGGGGTGGGAACATACCCAGCCCTGCGGTCACGCACGATTCCAGGAGAAGAGTCTTGGGATAGGGGTCTGCGTATGTCCATCACCCGAGGGGCAGAGATGCTAGCCTCCAGATATACTGGGCCCAGAACGCGATTGTTCGGGCGACTCCTTCCTCCTTATGGGGACGAGGGTCCAGCTACGCATGGCCCTTAGGGAGGACATCCGCATATATCCTTGGTGCTCAGATCATGGGAGCCTCGAACGACATCATTACCCTGGTTGGTCTGCCTAACGTGTAGAGGTGTACTGAAGGTCAGTATGAAGAGAGTGTCGAGATTCCACTACAACGCACAAAGGCGGAGTGTGATGAGGACTGCGCAACCAATGTTCAGAGCCTGAAAGAGCCGACATGGCGATCAAGGACGTTGCTGACCATATTCGCAACACAACATCCGACCGCGTCAGCCTAAGACGGGGCAAGCAAACGAGCATCGACCGCTCAATCGCAGGATTCATATCGATTTGCGGCCCAAGACCCGCCAGTAAATTGACCCGGAGCGGTAGGAGAGCTCTGAGGCATCGTACCCAAACCGCTAACGAGGATCCCTTTGAGTGAAGGCTCGAACAAGAGGAAGCGCAAGGCCTGACAAGCAACACAGGACACGTCGGGATTGAATCTGACACTACGAGTCATAGACCGAAGTACCCAAAACATGTTAACAGATCACCGAAAAGGGTCGGAGGACTCACCCTGAGAGCAACCAAAAGAGGGCAGATCCCCGTGATCAACCAAGAGACGGGGTTGTACCTGAAACACAAGCGTCCAGGCGGTCCTACGTATCCCATAAGGATGGGAATCAAGCCATACATAGTTCTTGAGAGGCAGTTTAACGTCATGCAGGACGATGAGAGGTGTGAGGTAGTCCCACACACGGGGGAGGCGTACGGCGCGGCCAGTAGACCAACGCGAATGAGGACATAATCCCCCGCTCGCGCGATACGCCTCGCACAAAAAGGAGGGGAACTTGGGCCAGAGGCCCAACGCGGGATAGAGATTCCCGGGAAATGGGGCTGGGCCTGAAACATGAATGTCCAGGCGGTCCTACATATCCCATAAGGATGGGAATCAAGCCGTACGTAGTTCTTGAAGTGCAGTTTAACGTCATGCAGGACGAGAAAAGAAGGGGGGAGCAGAAGGCATCCCCAAACGTGGGGGTCGTACAGCGTGGCGAGCAAACCGACGTGAATGAGGGCATAGCCCCGCGTTCACACCATACGCCGCACACCCGGAGGCAACTGGGCCAAGGGCCCGAGATGGGATGGAAATTCCCAAAGGATGGGGCTGGGCCTGAAACATGAATGTTCAGGCGGTCCTACGTATCCCATAAGGATGGGAATCAAGCCGCACGTAGTTCTTGAGAGGCAGTTTAACGTCATGCAGGACGAATGCTGAACAGTTTAACGTCTTGTAGCTCGGACGTAGTACAGTTTAACGTCGTGTTGGACGAAACACTTGGCAGTTTAACGTCTTGCAGCACGGACGATATGCTAGGCAGTTTAACGTCGTGCAGCTTGGACGTATGCAGTTTAACGTCGTGCAGGACGTATGCAGTTTAGCGTCATGCGGGACGAATGTGCAGTTTAACGTCATGCTGGACAAATGTGCAGTTTAACGTCATGCTGGACGTTGGTACACTCAGACAAAGTACTTCTTGAGGAACCTAGCGTTGGTGGGAGGAGTGACACGCTCACCATCCATAGTCGCTAGGGAGTACGCGCCATTGGGATAGACCTTGTGGACAAAAAAAGGTCCCTCCCACTTAGGCTCCAACTTGGGCGGCTTCCTACCGGGGATCATCGGTGCTCTTAGGGCTAGCACTAGATCACCCTGCATGAAGGAGCGGAGGCGAACCTTCTTATTGAAAGCTCGATCCATTCTGCATTGATGCCTCTCCAAGTTGTGCAAAGCGCGAAGTCTATTCTCATCCAGTGCTTCCAACTCGACTAGACGGGCTTCAGCAACTCTTTCCGGCGCTTGCTGGTCGTAGACCGCAGTGCGCAAGGACGGTAACTGGATCTCGATGGGCAGGACGGCCTCAGCTCCATACACCGGGGAATAAGGGGTCATCTGGGTGGAATTGCGAGTCGTCGTCCGATAAGCGCAGAGGTCGTTGGGGAGCTTGTCCGGCCAACTCTTCTTGTTATGACCAACCATCTTTTGCAGAATGTTAGAGAGGGTTTTGTTAAACGCCTCGATCTGTCCATTCTCCTGCGCATGATAGCAAGGTGTATGGTTCGAGTGAATGTTATACTTGGCGTACAACTTCTTCAACTCGGCTGCTCGGAAATTGGTTCCGTTATCCGTGAGGATAGCGTGAGGCACTCCAAATCGATAGATGATGTTGGAGGTCACGAAGTCAGCGATCGAACAGGATTTGACCTCTCTGAGCGGAATCGCCTCTGCCCATTTGGAGAAGAAGTCTGTGGCGGTCAGAATGAACCGGCACTGGCGAGCTGTCGCCGGTGGGTAAGGTCCCACAACGTCCAGACCCCAGACTGCAAAGGGCCAGGAATACCTAGTGGTATGGAGAGGCTCCGGCGGCCGATGCACAAAGTTCGCATGAACCTGGCACGAATGGCACCTCCTGGCATACTCGATGCAGTCATGGATCATGGAGGGCCAGAAGTACCCCAACCTCTGAATCTGGTGGGACAGCTTCGGTCCAGTCTGGTGGGCGCCGCATGAACCGGCATGAACCTCTTTCATGACTCATGGGATCTCAACTCCCTGAAGGCAACGGAGGAGAACACCATCAAATCCGCGTTTGTAGAGGATCTGCTCCAGGCCGGGACTGCTCTGGAGGACAAACTGCGATGCGCGACGTCGAACTCGCTCGCGCTCGGCCCGATCCGATGGAAGAGTTCCATGTTGGAGGTACTCAACCAAAGGCGTCCTCCAATCAGGGGCTGATCCGACTGTCATATCTGGGGTACTCGGGGCTCCGGGCATAGGGGCAACCGTGGTGAGATTACTTACCAACGGGCCGCGATCTTCTTCCGGGATAACGGGAGCGATGAGCCTGCGGCGCGTCACGCGGACGATCAGGTTGTCCTGTTCAGGCTCCGCAAGTGACGCAGCAAGGCTGGCCAAGGCATCTGCTCGACCGTTCTGCGACCGGGGAATATGGACAATTTCTGGCCGAGAAGGGAACCGGGCCATCAGAAGGAGGGTGCAATCCAACAATGGCACAAGTTCCGGCTTCCTGACAACATAGTCGCCGTTGATCTGCTTAACGACCAGCTCGGAGTCCCCTTTCACGCACAGATGGGGCACGTCGATCTCGAGAGCTAACTCGAGGCCGGTGATGAGGGCATGGTATTCCGCCTCATTGTTGGTACAGCCCTCTGACAACAGGAAAGAGTATGGCAGCACGACTCGCTCCGGGGTAATGAAGACGATGCCCAAGCCCACTCTGTTGAGCTTAGGATTATCGAGTCTTCTACCGGTGGGGCTCCGGGAGGCACCGTCAAAGTGCATCTGCCAGCATGGATCGGCTCGATCAACCGAGAGGATGGTCTCATCAGGAAAGCCTAGATCCAGCGGCTGATCCGCGGAGGTCGGGTGAGCTGCCAGAAAGTCTGCCAATGCTTGCCCTTTGATGGCCTTCTGAGACACATACCTGATGTCCAACTGCTGGAGAATCACAGCCCACCGTGCTAGACGGCCAGTCAACATAGGCCGGCTCAGGATATATTTCAACGGGTCTACCCGAGAAACCAACTGTACCTCATGGTGCTGCAAGTAGTGCCGTAATTTCTGTACGGCAAATACGAGTGCCAGGCAGCTCTTCTCGATGGGGGAATACCTAACTTCCGCATCGAGGATCATGCGACTGAGGTAATAGAGGCTATTCTCCGTTCCCTCGTTGTTCTTCTGGGTGAGAAGGGCACCCAGGGACCGTTCCAGGGCGGTCACATAGAGGACCAGCGGCTTCCCGGATACAGGCGGCATCAGAACCGGAGGTTGAAGCAGGTACTGCTTGATTTCCTCGAAAGCGGTCTGACACTCTTTATCCCATACATAGGTGGCACCTTTCTTCATGAGCCGAGAAAAGGGCTTACACTTGTCGGCCAGATTCGCGATGAATCGGCGTATATAGGCTAAGTGGCCTTGGAACCCTTGCAGTTCCCGGATGGTACCTGGGGGAGGCATCTGGCTAATCGCCCTGATTTTCTCTGGGTCGATCTCAATACCCCGGTATCTTACCACAAATCCAAGGAACTTTCCGGAGGTGACCCCAAAGGCACACTTCAACGGGTTCATCTTCAGGCAGCGAGACCGGAGGAAGCCGAACACTTTCTCAAGATCATTGAGATGGTCCTGACGCTGGCGCGATTTGACAACCAAGTCGTCGACGTAGCATTCCACCAGTGTGCCGAGGATTGGCTTGAATATGCGGTGCATCGCCCGTTGATAGGTGGCACCTGCATTCTTCAGGCCGAAGGGCATGACCCGGTAGCAAAAGGTACCTTGGGGGGCCCTGAAGGCAGTGAACTCCTCATCCTCAGGGGCCATCCGAATTTGGTTGTATCCGGAGTATCCATCCATGAAGGAGAGGGCTTGGAACCCTGCCGTGGCATCAATCAACAGCTCTGTCACTGGAAGGGGAAAATCATCCTTCGGACAGTGGCGGTTGAGATCGCGGAAGTCGATGGAGACTCTGATCTGCCCGTTCTTCTTCCGGACCGGCACAATGTTGGCCAGCCATTTGGGGTACTGAACTTCCCTCACGAAGTTGGCTTTGATAAGCTTTTCAACTTCGGCCTCAACCATGGCACCGTGGGATGGGTGCATCTTCCTGGGAGGCTGCTTGAACCCGCGATTGTTCGCCGGGAGACCAAGGCGGTGGACGGCTACCTGAGGATCTAGCCCCGGCATCTCGTCATAGCCCCAAGCGAACACATCACGGTGCTGCCTGAGAAAGTCCACGTACTGCTGCTGCTCTTCAGAGGGCATGGCGGCACTGACCAATGTGGGTCTTGGATCAGCCTCGGTTCCAAGTTTCACCTGTATTAACTCATCGACCGTGGCGGGGACACCCTCCTCAAAGGCTGGGGGTGCATCTTCCATATCCTCTCCACTCGGGGAGGGATCATCCACGGGAGAGACTGCGTTGGAAACTGCATTGGGGCTACCAGATCCTGCTGGGCCACTGGTGCTGGCGCGGGCGGTCGCGGTCATCTCATCAGGAGACTCGCGGGCCGTCGAGACCATGGCGACGTCCAACCGGTGAATCGGGAGGACGTAAGCGTCATCCAGACTTTCCCAGGGATCACTTGCAATAGCGACAGGCTCAACCTCACCTGCCAGGATCTGCTTATCCTTGCTCTTGTAATAGTCCGTGTCCAGATAGCGGGCTTCCCATGAGGCAAAAGGAGAGGCATCTCCTTGAAGCACGCCTACTCGACCATTAAGGGAGTATTTGAGGCATTGGTGGTATGACGAGGGAACCGCCGCGTGAAGGTGGAGCCATGGCCTGCCCATCAATGCGTTGTACGCAGTGTCCTGAGAGACTACCATGAATTCGGTGTTGGCAACCAAGTCACCGAACTGGGTCTTCAAACGTATCTTTCCGACCGGGGTTTGCTCGGTGCGTTCGTACCCCTGGATCCTGAGGTCGGAGGGAATCAAGTCATCCTCAGACAACCCCAACCTCCGGAGCGTCCGAGTTGGAATCAGGTTAATCCCGGACCCCGTGTCGACAAGACAGCGCCGGACTTCAAGGACATTGAACTGGCCAGTGACATACAGCGGACGAATATGTCCCTGTATAAGAGGGTCTTCATCCTTACCGGAGAACGAGATAACTGCCTGACATTCGGCGTCCTCGATCGTTTCGGCGTGAAAGGCCTCTGCAGCCGCAACCTCTGTCTCAAACTGGATGGGGCTTTTCAGGGCTTCAGCGAGTGCCTCGCGCATCTCAGATGACATGCGCAGAGCCTCAAGGATGGAGAGCCTTGCTGGGATGCCGGCCAAGTGCTTCAGGACATCATACTTTTTGGCCAAGCGCGAGCCCCTGGTTGCAGGAGGTTGCTCTGCGGTTGGAAGCATGACGGGCCTTGCCGGTTGGATCGGCGGCCGACTGGTACTTGGCGCATCTCGCTGTTCACTGGCTGCAGTCCAGGAAATGGTCACCGTACTGGGGTCAGGAGGCCGGGATGGACCCGTGGCAGGGCGGAGCTGGTCGTGACGCGGCTGAGGCGGTTCTGCCTGGTCCCACACCACAAACAGCGGCGGAGGCGAATCCGTCATCCCTGAATGGGGGGGCGGCGCACGTTGTGCTCGGTTTTGAGCCTGCTGCCTAGTCTCAGTGGCGTGCACGGCCTGGCTGGAGGTACCAACGGCTGTGCCCCGGTGACTCCTGCTGCTGCGGTTCTTCCGACGGTGGCGACGACCGGGGACACTAGGGAGGTCCACCTGGTGTTCTTCAACGTCGGGAACCGAAAAGGGATTTACCAGCTCGACGGTGTTAACCGAAGCGTACCCAATACCGTCATCGGATGAATCATCCATCACCGGGCGGATCCGAGGAGGTACCCCCATCTCCGGGGGCATGAAATCGCCGAGAGTGCGGGATAGTGGCGGAACCGGCGGGGCGCGCTCTTCCTTCTTGCGCTGCCGCCGTTTTCTCCTCTTGGAAGAGGCAGGCTGGGACAACGATGCCGAAGCAGCACCCACAGATTCTGGGGGCTCAGGCTGATTCAAGCGCGCGCGGATGATTCCGTGGGCGCGAATGGTCGTCTTGCGGGCCATCCAGTTATTATACTTCTGGGATCCGCGGTTGGAGACCAGATGCCATTCGTCCTCGTTGCCACTATCGTCATCTGATCCCACGAACACGCCCGCCACTTGTGCTGGAGCTGGGCCCAACCTGATTACATTGTTGTTAATCTGGTCTTGGAGCCAATCCTTAAACACATAGCACCGCTGGATGGTGTGCCCCAGGGCCCGATGGTAGGGGCAGTAGCGGGGGTTATTCGTAAGATGTGCCTCCTCTGGCCTCCAACACTCAGGCATTCGCACAATCCTCTGCTCCAGGGCGCTCCGGAAATAACCGGGGACCTGATCCTCGTGGAATGAGTAAGTCAGGTGTCGCGGGCCCCTGGGAGCGTGGTCTTGACGAGGGGCTGGAGGGGACGGCCGAGGAGGTGGACCCTGATTATCTCGTCTGGGTTGTGGCGGTACATTACGCGGAGGGGCCGGCCGGTTCTGAGGCTGCCGCTGCTGGGCCGGGAACTGAGCCCGTGGAGGTGGATTCCTGTGAGACTGTGGAGCTAGCCTCGCCGGCAGCAGCTCCAACGGCCTGGGGGCCTCTATCTGGGCAACAGCAGCGGGCTCAGCCCTGCTGACTCTCCTTGCAGGAATCATAGGAGGCAGCGGGTGTGCCTGGCTGGCCTGTTGCAGGGCTTCCTCAAGACGTTGAGCTTTGTCTGAGAAGTCCCTGAACCCTCCGGGGTAATCTTGAGTGATCAGGGAAGGGACCATCTCGGTCTTGACGTTCCCGACGCACATTGTCAGCAACTGCTCCTGAGTCAATGGAATGTCAAGGGAATACGTGAGACCCTTCCATCGGGCGACGAAGTCCACGACTCGCTCATCAGGCCTCTGCTTGCACTTGAAGAGGTCTGCGATACTTGTCTTCTGGGTCGTGGAACTGAACTGGTAGAGGAACTGTCTACGGAGGTCCTCCCAGCTGGTAACCGACCCGACGGGGAGCTGGCTGTACCAGACAAATGCTGGCCCTTCCAGTGTCTGAACAAAGCAGCGAAGCTTAGCGGCCTCTTGCTGCGCCGGAGTCCCCAACATAGGCCCGCACCTCGAGTTGAAGTGGGCTAAATGCTGTGGCGGATCTCCAGTCCCGTTGAAGGGAGCGAAAGTGGGATTCCCGAATCCCGGAGGCGCCGGAATGTCATCCACCCATGCTGGGTAGGGCTTGCCGTACGGTGGGATCTCCACCTGCCGAGTCTCCAAGGCCTCCAAGCAGGCAATGAGTGCCTCCATAGGATCGTCCGGACATGGGTTCCAGTCCTGGCGAGGATCTCTAACCACGAGCGCATTGCATGGCCCTTCAATCGGGTCGTCGACCAGGTCGTCGAACTCGGCAGATCGTGGGATGGCGGGCGGAGTGGCCCTTGGGGCAGCGGGAGGAATCCGAGCGGGGTCTCTAAGGTAGTCACGCCGCTCGGGAGGGTGTGGCGAAACATACCGCGCCCTCTTGCCGTAGGCAATGGCCTCTCTCCTGTCGGCGAACACGGCGTAATCACGGTTTCCCGGGAGAGTCTCGTCGAGGAGCGGTTGTTCCGTTCCCTACTGTCCTGGCCTAGGATCACCGTAGTCAGGTCGCCGTTCTGCAGCGCGCTCGGCGAGGAGCTGGTCAACCATCTTCTTCTGTTCGGCGAGCTGCTGACGTAGCGTAGCCTTCTCGGGATCCTCCTCTGCCCTCTGCATGGAGGCAGATGGGTCGGCGGGCTTTATAGCCTCGCTGTGCTCTTTTCCTTTGCTGACGTTTCGGCTCAACGTCAGTGCTTCAATGGGTGCGGGGAGCCCCAGGAGGTTCCTCTGATGACGAGTGACTCTCACCGATGGCTCTGACGACGGCTTGTCTTCGGGGGGGAAGCCCCCGTCGAGAAGTTCCAAGTCGTTCCCCTCTCCCGACAGGTCAGCCATATTGACTGTTTCTGTCCCTGGGGATATACCCTCAGGGCCACCCAGCGAATCGGGCTGTCGGTGAATCACACTGAAGCGTAGGGCAGCGTACTGCCCCCATCCACGGATATACACGTGGGGAGTGGCTTCCTCGATAACTTTGCGGAGTACTTGAAAACACTCAACGCATCGTTGTTGGAGGGCCTCATGGTGCTCAAATGACCCGGGGTGCCGAACCGCGGGGAGCATGGCCAGGTCAATTTGACGGCACTGCTCACCAATATCCTCCAGGTGCACTTGACTCCCGGGGTATGGCATTTGTAGGCGGTGAAGACAGGACCGAGTCTCCCGGAGAGTTCGGCGGAAGCATTCGAACTCATCCGGGGTGAGCGATTCGGGTGCATCAAAGCCCGGTCCTGCGACTGGCCAAAACTTCTCAGGGAACTGGCCCCCTGCAAGGATGGTCCAGAAGCTCCACGACTCAAACTCGGGACCCAGATCTCCTTGGTCCTCTTCAATGACTGGGAACGGACGGGGAACCGGCAGTGGTGCCGAGGCGGGCCGCCGGGCTAACGGGCTGGCCGGCGGTGAATACGGCGAACAGGCCGATTGGCCTCCATATCCCGGTCCGCCCTCTGAGGGTGGCGGTGCCCTGGCTACCACATCACGATAGGACGGGCCGGCGAGCGAACATCCTGCCGTAGCATCGGTGCTCGCCGAGGGTGCACCAGATCGTGGTTCGACCGTCGGTCCCCAGAAAAAGTCTCCGGCTTCTCCGATCGAGACGGAAGGCACTTCCGGAGGGGCCGGTACCAACTGCAAGCTTGATCCTTGGGGGTCTACCAGGCCCTCGATACTCCGGATATACCTTCGGAGAGAAGCGGGGATCACATCGATCTCGCTCTCGGGGAGCACGAGGCTGACGTGCCGCATTCCTACCCCTGCCCTTGACTGGCGGGATTGGGGAAAGGGCTCTGTCGCCGAATCGTACTCCGCCTCTGAATCAGAGAAGCGAACCGGTCGGATCTCTGTCCGGAATTCCATAACATTCTTCCCTCGGCGTCGACGCCTTGCCTTCCTGCCCCTGGGTGGTTCTCCGGGGCAGGGCTGATCTCTGTCCTGGCGTCCTCCGGCCGCACTGGAGCTGGGGCCAAGAGGACTCGAAACCAAGGTGCGAGGGGCACCGGGACAGATATCAAAGGGGACGCAGGGAGAGATGATTCCAGGCAGGCCTCCGGGCCGGGATCGGAAGGTGGGATGACCCATGCCTCCTGGATCGGCCACACGGAGTAGATCCTGCTGGTGAATAGTGCTACCGCGAGGTGGTCCGCGGTGGCTACTGCCTGCACCAGCAACCGGGAGAGTCGACCCAACCTGCCTTTGGGCGGTCGAGGCCTCGATCCAGGTCGGGCATAGAAATTCCCCTGCTCAGGATGCGCAGGGGCCTGGCGACTGGAGCCAACAGTGGCTTGGGCCAATGCGGCCGCTGTTGCTGGGGCCCCAAGGTGGGCATCCTCTTCCGCTCGTGCCCGACGTTGGCGTCGGGACAGACGAGTCGGGATGAGCGGCGTGGGCAGGTGGAGAGCCCACTCTTCGACTTGAGAGGCCTGGCGGCGGTGTCGCCGTGGCCTGGCGGGAGTCCTTACCGTAGATCCCTAGAGCGAATCCCGGATAGGGTGATCCCGGGCATCTTCCACCTCATCCGCATAGGGAAGGGAACTGTCAGAGCGCTCCGGGGATAAGCTCCCGAAGCGGTTGGACGTTGAGGTAGGCAGCGGTGCCTCCCTGCGCGGCCCTCGGGGGCGGCGGTGGTGGCGAGGTGCAGCCTCCTCAAGGTCTAGGCGAGCCATGTCCCTAGTGGGGGTGACTCCCTCTTCCTCATATCTCCGCACCAGGGTGTTGATCACCCTTCTCTGGATGACCTCCGAGGGGGAGAGAGGGCGTGGTCGTCCCGCAATTGCGGCTGCTGGGACGGCTGTGGAACGGGCGGGACCGCGCGGAGTAGCCGCGTCGGTGTTTCCCCTACCTCTGCGCCAGTGGGCGGGCGGTGATCGGGCACTGGATCGGGCGACCTGATTTCTGAAAGTAGGGAGAAGGACCCATTAACACTGACAGGAAAAAGGAATCGACAACCAACCATTAGCGCCACGACGCCTTCCGTGGGGGGAACCCAGGCCCTCGACGTTGCGAGACGGAGTGCCCGATGTCCCTTCCCCAGCCCCTGGCGGGTAAGACTGAATGCTTGGCCGGGCAACATGCCGGTCTTCCAACACCTCTGAAAGCCATCGGTCCTCGTATCGAGGAGAAGAGATTCACGTCGGGTTCACCATTTTTCTGTTTCAGTGCGGATGTGCGTCGGGTTACGCTGTTCCCCCAGGACGCGTTCGCGCGTGCACCCGTCAACCCGAGGGGATGGGCGCGCGGCTTGTGGTCCCGCAGTCCCGCTTTCCAAAGGCGGGCGGCATCCGTCCCTTATTCAGGGGCGTCTGCTCCTTGATCGAAACCGGGATGATGGGATGTCGGATCCTCCTTCCTTGGACGTCTCCTCGGAACTCGTCGCCTAATCCGGGTCTCCCTCATAGATTTAAGACATGCTCGTGAATCTCGTTCCCGGCGCCATATCTTCATGGACACCGGTTAATTACGCTGCTTCCGCCCGGACGCTCCAAGGAGTCTGGTCGGGGCAGCAACCTGCGGTGAGGAGGCCGGGTGGCTCTGGGTGCTGGGGGCGTGTCGTAACACTGCGGCTCTGCACGTCTGTCTTCCGTCCCTAATAGGGCTTCTCGAAGGCATGATGGCCTGAGGCATCCAGCACTGGGTGCGGGGAACTGTGTCCCCTGAGGTTTTCCTCAGCTTCCCATGTTTAACACGGGGTATGCCGCGAGTTTAACGTCCAGCGGGGACGGCATCGGACCGATCAACACGAAGAGTGGATCAGATGACAGAACCCCTTGCGGGGAACCTCCGACGCTGGGGCCAACGCATGGGTGGCTTCCCAAGTGATATGGAGTGGAGTGAAGTGGCATGACCCCACCGGGATGTGGCGGCCCGGGTAAGGATCAGGATGGATGATGGAGTGAAGATCTTGGACCCCGTAGAGGCTTCCTACGTACCGCGCGTTAGCATGGATCAAAGTCAATGTAGTTCGGGTATACATTTTAACGTCATGCTGGACGTCGGAAAGCCGACTCACGAAGGGGTCGAGGCCGCCGGGCGGAGGATTGAACCGAACCACCTCGCACAGAGGGGGATGGAATGGCCGGGTGGATCACAGTTTCACGTCATGCTGGACGATAAAAGGAGAAATGAAAAAAGGGGCTGTGGGGAGGCACAGTGGAGATACACACGGGCAGTCTCCCACAGGGGCGGATTCATAGGTGAATCGACGCAAGCGTGAACCCTGGAGGGGTCCACTGATGGACGAACCGACGTGAATACGACCGGGACGACCAGGTGGTGGGCTTGAACCTCAGGGAGGCTTCCTACGTAGCCTGTTTAGAAGACAGGGATCAAAGTCCACGTAGTTCATTCTGTCAGGACTTACGCACTTGAGGCAGCCCGGATGTGGCAAAGCTCAGTTGGAAGGGACTTGGACCGAAAGTAGAAGGCACCTCGATCCCAGTCACACCCTCTACTGGCTTCGGCAGTGGGGAGGCGCAATGGAGATACACATGTGCAGCCCCCCACAAGAAACTAGGGGTTTGTAATACCCTACCCCCGTAGGGAAAAGCCTCTCCCATTAAATCGTCCCTAAAGAGGGGCAATCCGGACATCCCTGCAGAGACGAGCGGGTGGGGGCCACATCCAATCCGGGGGGGACCCTGCGTGCGAGGCACGTGATCGGGTGATGCGGACGGTTTAACGTCTTGCCGGACGAAGTACAGTTTAACGTCGTGTGTTGAGGACGAAGCGGACGGTTTAACGTCTTGCCGGACGAAGTACAGTTTAACGTCATGTGTTGGGGATGAAGGTGCTTGGCAGTTTAACGTCTTACAGCGCGGACGTGGTACAGTTTAACGTCGTGTTGGACGATATACAGTTTAACGTCATGTTGGACGATGCACAGTTTAACGTCGTGTTGGACGAATGTAGTTTAACGTCATGCGGGACGATGGATTGCCGCTGATGGGTCTGTGTCACTTCGCGCGAGCCTGGAGGGCCGCACGGGAAGACAACGCACGGTGCGGGCACCCAGGATGAAGATCATCGGGCGCCACGCAGGCGGGTACCCTCAGGGGGTCAAAGGGGGCGACCCTGGCGGATTGCGCGCAAAAGAGAAGCTTTGCGCGCAAAACAGCAGGTCGGCGCGCAAAATAGCGGGCTGGCGCGCAATCGGGCCAGCCCTTTGCGCGCGGATGATTGAGATTGCGCGCACCGGGCTTTGGGTAGCACGCGGGGGCAACGGCTCATTCTCTAACGAACGGCCACTTTGAAGAGGGGGGTGCGCGTAATCGGGCTGGATTGCGCGCACCCGGGGGCAATTGCGCGCAAGAGGCTTCTTTTGCGCGCAAAGGCCTTCGGGTTAAGGATTATTCAAAGGAAAGGAGCCAAGGTGATTGCGCGCGAAGGCGAAACCCAAGGCTCTATTGCGCGAAAGAAAGGAGGTTACCTGAAGATCGGCATTGCGCGAACGAGCGACGCTTCGGATTCTGGAAACCTTCAAAACGTCGGGGGTCGCCTTATATTTATAGGCAACCCCGGGTGTGGAATCCGGTCTCGGGCGCGGAATTCCCTTCGCAGGCGTGGAATCAGGACCCGGCGCGCAAGGGAGCCGCGCAGGCCACGGGCGCGCAAAATAGCGCGCCGGCCCAGCGCATTGCGCGCATCCCGGGAGGATTGCGCGCCGCGACTCAACTTTGCGCGCGGGCCTCTGAAATTTCGCGCAAGTCCTCCGGGCCCTCCGGAACGTGCCTCCGACTCCAAATATCACTTCTCTTTCCGCATCTGGAGCTTCATTTGGGAACAACGGACTTTTCCGGCGTCTACATATACATAAAACATTTTTTATAATATGGGGGAAAACATAAGAAAAGAGTGGGCTAAAATGATCTGTAAGGGTAAATAAATTAAATGCATAAGTATAATGTAAAATAAAGGGTATGAAACATGATCATGAAATTTGAATATCATGCCATACATATTAAAGATCATTATATTGACTGGAAGATCATAAGAAATTGATCATAGGAGTATTAAATGCAGATGTCATGAAATCATAACATAGTAATATGGCATGGAATTTGTGTAATGAAATTTTTTTATAACATTTTTAACATTTAGTAGTAGATAAAAGTACCATCATTATGTTAAGGGAATGAAATCAGGCCCCAACATCAATATATGGACATGAAAACGGGTTCATGCATAACATTGTGAATGAGTAATTTGGTTCACAGATAAACTTATTGACATGAAACCGTGTCCATTAATAACTTTGTGAACATGTAATCTAGTTCACACATAACATTTTGAACATGTAATTAGGTTCACACATAATGTTATGTACATTTAATCAGGTCCATTGATAAAATTGTGAACACATAACACAGTTTACTAATAAAATTATTAATATGTTATTAGGTTCACGTATAAACATATATAACTAGATCCATGTCCATGAATTTAATTTTAAACACATAATAAGGTTCACTCGTAACATTGTGAACATGTAATCAGGTTCACGCATAAACTTATAAACATGCAACCAGGACCATACATACATTGTGAACATTGAATTTGGTTCATGCATAACATTAACACTCATGATTCGTCGATAATTACCCAATGCATTGGAGGGATATATAGTTCCCACCCATCTCATAATAAAACCATTCATACATGTTCCCGAAGATAATAAAACATTCAACATATCATGACGCATAAAAAGAGATGGGTTCTATAAACATCAAATCATAACCCATGAAATGAAATGGTTATCATTAAAATTTCATCACATAATAAAATAAGGAATATATATAGGTTTAATAATCATCTAATAATAGAATAACCAATAAAAATAATCATGTATCAAAAGATTAAAACCTGTGAAAGAGAAACCTGTGTCATTATAATCATTCCATAAAAACAAAACCATTCAATACGTAATATGAATGAGACCTTTGTATTATTTTATATACTGTCCAAAGTAATATCAAAATATTTCATCATAGAAATAAAATAACTTATAATGATATTTCTAAATCATTTATTAAGGAAAATATCCATTCCTATTTGAAAATAAAAATCTGCAAAGAAGAAAATATTTTGGAAACCATTTTCTATCAAAATATTTGAATACATAGAAATTAGGCATGAAAACATTTTAAAAATAATTTTCCTTAAAATATTATAAAATAAGATATATAAAATTTGAAAATCATTTTCCTTAAAAACATATCAAATAATCTAGAAAACATTTTGAAAACCATTTTTATTGAAAACTTTTAAAATAATCATGAAAACATTTCGAAAAACATTTTCCTCCAAAACTAATAATACCATCTTGAAATGGTTTTGAAAAAATATTTCTTCTAAAATATATTTTAAAATGAATTTACAAAAAATTAACCATTATACATGAAAATAATTATTCAATATATTAAAGGTTATTTAATCTATACATGTCATATGAGGTAAAAATAACATTAGTTTTTCATGGTAAAAAGATTAAATAATAGATTGTTCGGAAAGTGACAAGAAGATTCATTTGAAAACATTGGTAAAAAAATGGTAAAAATTTATCTTAATGATTTTATGAGATTAGAAGAATATTCTTGGAAACCCATTTTAGAAAACATGGTTTTAAAGGAACACAAATTTCCGACCGAAGAGATGTTAAAGTCGGGCATTATTGAAAAAAATTCTTAACTATCTTCGGTATCAAAGTGTGGAAAAAATGGGTCAAATATATGAATAAATCATGAATAAATATATAAGAATAATATTGATAAATATTATTCATATATGGATCATAATATTTCATCAAATATATCATTAATATAAACAATCTTGAAAGGTGATGAGATTTTCTCAATAAACTCTTATTACATGGTATCTTTGGATCATACATTCCATGTAAGAAATGAAAAATACCTGAAACATATAATATCATGAATGAAATAAAATTCATTATATAAAAGTTAAAATTGAAGTAGATACACCTCAAAATAGTATTTTGGTGAATAAGAAAACATGAGTCTCAAATAGAATGAATGATTAACCTAGCATAATGTTAAATGGAATAAAAATTGAGATGAAATCCCCATACCTTGAGTCTTGAATCTCATTGTACTCTTTATAACAACAACTTAATATTGTTACTCTTTTTAGTTTGTCCCAAAATTATTTGTTTGATAGAATTATGTCCAAAGAAGGACTTTGAGTAGTAAGGGATGATTTATGAGATTTAGATTGTGATGAGATTGGTCAGACATAATTGTTTTGAGAGGTGTGACAATGTGGGAGAAGCGGTAACCTTTCATAGGTAAGGAAAAGGACACACAGGGAATTTTTGAAAACAAGTTAGGTTTACACATGATATTACCTAACAAAAGTCATAAAAACAACCTAAATCAATAATGAAGTGTTTAGGGAAACAATATTTCCACCAATGGGTTTTGGAAAATTTAATAGGTTATTTGTCCCTTATGATTAAGGTTTAGTCCCTAATTAACATTAATCATACCTTAACCGTTGTGATTAATTTTAACCACTTTTACTAATATTTTGGTCAAAAAATAATGTGATATTATTAGATTATAAATATTATAAAAATTAAAATAGTGTTTGTAAATTTTATTAAAATAAATTCATAGAAGCTGGAAAATTAAGATTAATTCTAATCCTACTAATGGGACAATATTTGTTGGTTTTTAATGTAATAAATAAGTACAAAATTTTATTATGTTTTTATATTCAATTTCAATGAGAAATGGATTATAATGAACATAATTGTTTTAATTGATGTATAATTGACTCAATGTGACCTTAAAACAAATTTAAATTATAATTTAACATTACTAATTTTTTAAACAAAAAGGAAATATTTAACTAAAAATTTGAATTTTTCAATATTTGTCAAAAAATTACGTCTCCCAGAAAAATATGCAGAATTCATACTAAGATAATTAAAAAATTATAAATTCAAAATTTAATATTAGTTTATCATATTAAATTAATTAAGGTTTCTAAAATTAATTATATTATAAAATGAGGTTAATTCACAAAAATTGTGTTTTTAAACATAATATGAGTTCACCAAAAATCATATTTTTTATTACAGATTATTTATCCATATAAAAAACATATAAATAATATTTTAAAATTATTTTTTAATATATATATAACTAATTTTAATATCTTGGATATAATAATCTCATTTATGTAATTATAAAAATAAAATGATGTTTTGTAGAACCATATGTGTTGCATGTAACATACGCCATGTCAATGTTGTGGGTAAAAAAATCGTGTTGGAATTACATGTAGTGCAAGGAATTGTGGATTGAATGTAGATAAAACAATGTATTTTCTATGTGAGTGGAATGTTTTGAATTAGTGTTTTAATATAAATATATACATATATATATAAAGAACTACTTTTTGTGTCATGTGAAATGAAAAATATTAAAAAAATGACATAATTGGAAATAAAACAATTAAAAAAATCTTTGTTTTTTACAATTAATAACGTAAAAATTTAATGAATAACCAATTACACTCCCATGGTCTTTCAGTAATATATATCGTTGAATTATTTCATTTAAAAATTATATCATGTCAAAGACAATGAGTTTTTTCATTTTATATACAAAATATTGTTCCAAAAATTGATAAAAACAATTTTTCCAAGGAGTACTCAACAATCTAGTTTGGTGATGGATACCAATAGCTTTCCAAGACACCATTCTAGTAGAATTTCTAATAAAAATCCTAGTCCTCACCATTCCAAAAGAACAACTCTTAGCTTTAATCATGTTATCAATATCAAGGAAAATATTAATATCTATGAATGGATAAAATACTAACAAGAATGATAGACAAGTTAGAAAACAAACGATTGAATTTTACAACCCATGGTGTAGGGTTAAAGGAGTTAAAATTCTAGTATGAAAAAATTATTACTAATTTAAATATATTGGTAAATCAAGGATCAGGTAAACTTCTATGTCAATTAATTCCTAAACAAAAGATAAATATATTTGATATTTCATTGATAAGTTGTTGGTATGTATAGTGAAATTATGATTCAACACTATAAATTTAACTTGAAACTAAGAATAAATTGATGTGTAACAAGATGATATAGATTAGAAAGTAGAGAAACATATCAAGACACCAAGTGTAAAGAATGAATAAGAAAAAGCCAAAATGTATGTGTTTCATTAACCCTTACAACCATTCCCTTCATGGAAATATCCACACAAAAAATCTAATGATGAATTAATGAAAAAAAAGAAGCATTTGATACCTTCAATTCCAATGAAATCAAAATTTCACTACTAGATGAAATAAATAAAATTCATAACTATTTGAATTTTTCAAAATATATGTCTATAAAGAGGTGAATGATTAATGGAGATAAAATTATAATATTAATTAAGAATGTTTCTTCCTTGATCACTCCAAAATTATCTATGATATGTCAAGATCATGGTATTTTCACTATTCCAGGCACCATTGGAAATATAACATTAACTAATTTTTTATGTAATTTGGGAGAATCAATCCTGGTTATGCCTCACCAGATATTTTCTAAAATGAAGGTGGGAGTGATAATTCTAGTCAGAGTGGTGGTATAAGTATCCAATGGTATGTTACCTATTCTATTTTAATTTTGGAAGATATACTAGTTAATGTATAGTTTTTTCTATTTCATAATGATTTCTTCATCCTGAATATGGAGTAAGAAAGATGTATTTTTTATTACCCTATCATCTGATAAAATCATATTCTAAAACCTATGAGAACGATATTTTGTATACATTATGGGATTAAATTAATGGATTTGGGTGATGACACTATACACTCTACCATTTTAGACCACATGATTTTCACTCAAGAGAATCATGTTTCTATTCTTTCTCACTCTGAAAACCATTCATTTTCAGATGAGGAAACCTAGATTTTAGATAATTGTTCTTGAAGATTCTATAATATCACTAAAATAATTGAATGGAACTATTTTTTAAAATGAATTGAATCAAGAACCAAATTTATTTAATAACTATTTAGAAGATGTGTTAGATAAATAATTTTATTATGTTCAAGATTCTCTGCTTAAATTAATAATTGAAACTTTTTATTTTTTATACTGGTTTCCAATATGAATGTAACTAGATTGACACCATAATAGGATCAAACACCCAAACTAAAATTATTCTACCGTAAGATATAAAATATTATTATATTTCACAATATTCAAATATATATGTGATAGTTTCAAATAACATGGGGCCTAATCAAGAGAAAAAGAATCTATAAATTTTGAAATAAAATTTTAACGCTATTGATTAGACATTAGGTGGTATTCTTATTATTAACCCCCTATTTTTGTGAACCATATAGTACACGAGAGTGTATAAAAACCCAATAATTTTGTCTCACAGATAGCAAAAACAAACAAATATTTATGTAGTTAATAAATCATTTAAAAAAATATATAGAGATGAAATTATCAATCTAATATTTAACTCCTAGTGTGTGATCCCCATCAATGTTGTGCTACATAAGACCTATATAACCATTGTTACTAATGAAAATAATTATTTATTTCACACTAGACTTCAAGAAATAAGGTTGAAATGTATATATTATAGAAAACTTAACCATTTTACTTGGGAAGACCACTTCTATTGTCCTTTCTTATATAAGATTCTTGAAAGATTAGTAGAGAAGGGAAACTACTGTTTTTATGATTTATATGGATATTTTTTTGTTTTTACTGAACCAGTTGATCAATAAAAAAATACATTCACTTTTTCCTATAGTGTGTTTTCATACTAATGTTATTCAATACACTAGCTATATTACAACACTATATGGTATGTATCTTTTCATACATCATTTATATATTCCTATAGGTATTTTTAGATGAATTTATTTTTAATGGAGCCAATTTTGAAAATTTTATTTAGAATCTTGAAAATGTGTTACAAGAGGTACATTGGAAATAATTTGGTTCAAAATTATGAATAATGTCATATGGTGGAGGAAATTGGTGACATTATAGGGAATATCATTTAAAATAGGGGACTAATGTGAAAAATTACAAGGTTAATTTATTGATATTGAATTTCCCTAACATTTCATATGTATATTGAACGATAAATCCATACTAATTTTTCACCCTAAAAGGAATTTCAGCATTTCTCATTTTCATGGATATTTTATATATTTTTTTAATAATGGATGACTTTTATGTATTATCTATTTTTAATAATTTATGGAATGCTTGGATAGTGTATTTATTTAAATTATTATTCTATTAATTATTTGTAAAATATTATTCTAGGGATTGGAATTGGGAATTTTGGTTATGTTTGACATCTCATAAGATATATCATAATTACATATAAGATACATTTTAAACTAACGTGATACTTTATGTTTCCATATTTTAACCTCATGGGATATTTTTTCATCTCACATGACTTTTATGCTGTCTATAAAGATATTTTCACTAAGCGTTGAGGATAATTATAAATCTATTTAGAAATTTGTGATCAATGCAGATGTTTTTGTAGTAATTTTTTGTTAATTTTCATTACAAAAAAAGGATTCTGTATGAGGCTTCCATGTATACATGAAATTTTGATCCCCCATAAGATATTTACCCACCCTTATAAGTAATTTCTAAAAACAATGTGACATTTTCAGACTCGGAATGAAATTTATCATTTTGAATGTTATTTTTAGACAACACAAGAGTTTGGAACCTGAATGAATTTTTGGTTGAGTTTCTATCATATGATATTTTCCTTTAAGAGAATTTAATAAAATTTCTTGTGGTTCATGGTGTTCTTAAAGTACAGCCATTTTCACCAGAATAGTATCATATAATGTTTATACTACTATGAATTATAGGTATTTCAACACAATTATGTATGATTCCTATCATGTATAGAGAAAGATGTATATCAAATTGAGTTGAATCATTTCAAAATGTTACGGTATGAAAACCATATTCATTGAAAAAATTACAGTGTCAAATCATGATCCATGTATTCACATTTATTAAATGATAAAATAAAGCATCAAATTTCATGGGAGGAATTTTGATGAGAAATAAAATCCTGATGAACATGGATGTTCATTTCATCCAACACAAGCACTGGCAGAATTTTTTTTAACATCGATCCTATTATAGAGAACCAATACATGAACATATAGTTTCTCTATAAGTGATTTAAGGTTATAAATATTTTGAAAATATTTTCCCTCCATCGTCGGAGTTTAGAGAAATTGAACCCAACTATGAAAGAATTTTTCATAAGAGAGTGGAGTGAAAAACATGAAGTGAGGTGATGTGTGATACTAGAGGATTCACATAGAGTAGAAGTTGTTGAGGGTAAAATAAGTAGATGATTTCTGATTTATCCATAGTTTTATAAACTCTCAAGTGGTTGTAAGCAGTGGAGACCTCAATAAACCCCATTTAGATTCTTTTTAATTTCATTTTATATTTTTTTTATTTTCCTGGAAATTTTATTTTTTAATAAAAAAGTTATTTTTATTTCACCAAATTATTTCATCGAAAATTTTATAAATTTTTGTTCCATTTATTATTGTAAATTGTATTTATCACTTTTTAAACATCATTGTTGTGGTATTACATTCGTTATAGTGAGTCCAATGCAATTAATTTCCATGGAGGTCATTGAGATTTTGAATCTCTTTTATTGGTGGATCAACACACTTTATGAGTTCATGGTATAGAATTTGTAAAAAAAAATTAAATTTCACCAAAATGTCATTGGGTAAAAATTTAGTGGTCCAATTAGGTAATCTTATTAGATGTGGAGGAAGAGACTCTCTAAAGGATCAAATATAGTCCAATGATTTTATCTTTAAAATCTGGTTATACAATCCTTTTTAATCGAAATTCACTATTTATTTTAAAACAATACACTACAATTTCATTTTGTATAATTGAATTAGGTTGTAGTTTAAAGTTATTGTAAATAAATTTTAATCCCTAATTTAAAAACTCATGCAATAAATAAAAAAAGTGATATTTTTCTAATATATCTTGCAACCAAACTAAGTGAAAATACATTGACTACTATATTGAATTATGTATGTAATATATATTTGATTTAGTTTCCACAAAAAAACTTTTCTATTAATTCTACTCATTTTCATCGAGTCTTTTTATGATGAATATTTCAATGTTTCTATGTACATAAATTCTATCGAAAAATTATTACCTATAGATCATGAAATTTTTTAAAATTATCTCTATCATTATATATTTATTTGAAGTTACACTATTTATATATTTTAATAAAGCACTAACATAGTAGGAAGTCCCCATTTTGAATCTAAAATCACTCTTTGTGGAAATAGAACTTTCAAACAACCACATGGACTTGCTGTTTTTGAGAATAAATTGGGTTTTATTCACCATCATCAAAAACAAAATATACTACCTAGTTAAAATCCATAAAATCACCTTCAAGAGTTTGATTATAGTTTTTAACCTAAAAACAACAGAAAAGAATGTATATAAAATAAAATCAAGATATTTTCATTTCTTATTTTAAATTAGTTTCCAAATATTGTTTTTTCTATTCAAAATCAACATTGATTATAAATTGTAATGAGTTATTATTGAAATGTTTTTCTTTCTTCTATAAAAGTATTTACTAGTAATGATATTTTTAGGACTATGAAAAATCGAGGAGAAAATTTTAATTAATATTTGTAATGTTTCAATATCTGTTATATTAACTTTCTAAATAATAAAATCATTGATTTTTTCATTCAATATTTATATGGATACATTTTATATATTCATACGAGTATGATATATTCTCTTATAGTAGGAGTTTTATGTGAAAAAATTGCAGCTACTTCTAGAGCATTGATTGCAAACATGGCCCAAAATTCTCAATAATTTGGAAAAAATAGTCAAATACACATTAAATTATCTCATGGAATTCCTTCTTCCACATATAAAAATTCCATGATTTAGAGTAAACTTAGTGATATTATCACTGTAATTAAATAAATGGTGTTATCCAGCACTTCCTAATATTAACAAAAAATGAAGGAAAATTTTCAAATGTATCGCCACAGTGTAATTATATCTTCTAGAGATCATTTTAGTGATTAATGTGCAAAAAAATAATGAAATTACTCAAAATAAAAATGGAACATTTCTATAAATTCATTATAAATATGGACATATAATTCCTTTTAAAAATAACAAAAAAATTATCCAATAATATAATATGCAAAAAAACATTGGCTTTTGACAATATGGACAAACAAAGAGTTTTTTTAAAGTTTAGTGAAGTATTTTTAAATTTAGATACATCAATGAGATTAAAAATTATCTAACAGGAAGAAATTTATGTCACGACCCATCACTCGGGGCCCGTTCCATGACTACCCCAAACCCGACTTCCATAGGCCATGAGATGGTGAATAGCACTAAAGGCGTAATTCCCTAAAACATGGAAGGAATTGCCTTTATAACATGTAAACACACATAGTAGATACTATATTGAGTAAGATGAATAACCAAAATGTGAATAAAATATATAAAAAGGGGCCAGAATACAAGCCCAACTGGAAAGTACAAGAAACTGAATGTATAAGTACAAATGTTCAAAAGGAAAAAGCAGTCATTGGGTCGTCCTCTGGGGTTCCTATCTGATGGGTAGTTATAGATCACGTCTATTGAACTCCATGTTTGTACGTCTTCTCCGTGTATCGACTCGTCGTAAGGTCCGCCTCTGGGTACCTTCCAGTCCTGGTACTTTCAGCCTCAGTTAGCATTGTTCGTCGTCTACAATGAACACAACTTGGTGCGGGCATAGCCCATGCTGGGGTGAGTATAACAATACTCAATAGGGTCCTCGAGTCCTTCAAGGTCTCACAAAATCCAACAACGATAAGCCAAAAAGTATGAAATAAAAAAGATAACCCCACTAAGGTATATTCCCATACATATACCAATGATATCATGTAATGCATCTCATTCATGGGGAAAACACAAAAGTTACCGACTCAGCTAGATGGGGATTTTATTCACATTATTTAACCCTTGGTTTCTAGAGAACTCCTTATCAATTTAGTATAGTGGGCCTGCTGTAACACCAAGGCCCTTCCCACTATCCTAGAACAGGTGAGGTAATCCTCTTATCGAGTATCGTCGGTTTGTTTCGTCACAGAGAGGTTCTCCCCACCGTGGGTCTACCACGTCACCAAGGCACACCCCATAATAGCCTGTAGAGTTACTCCTACTATCGAGTACAATAGGTACACTGCCACAACCAAGCGCTCCTCTATTGTGGGTCTACCAAGACACCATGGTGGTCCCTACTAGGCTAGTTGAGTCACTCCGATTTGAATTGGTCAGAAATCATCTGGTCACAGCCAGCTACTGGGTCTTCTCATTGTGCTCTCTCATCACTGGAAGGATGTGCTCTCCAAGCTACTGTTCAAAAATACAACTATCATAATGTCCCATGAATATGTATCTCAATGGTTTTCCAAGTCCTACGTGTCTCAACGCAGCTGATGGTGAGTCAATCGGATGCACGGTCTGTGAGTTATAAGCCTTTTAGAATCGAGGGCTTGGTTGGATTTGTGCACGATCCAACCTGACCGAATCTCAACTATACCCCAATCTCTAGTGGGGTATACTTAATGGGACTGTCAGGCTCTAAGATTACCAGAGCCAGTGAAGGTTCATCAAACAGACATACAGTACCAATGATATGGCCAAAAGTAAGTAAAGGGGTCGGTAGTAGGCCCGAGTCCGGTCCGACCTGGTCAGACTGACCCGACCCAACTAGGCGGGCTAGCCTGTTGGGCTCGGCCCGGCCTGCTCAGCCTGGCCCGGTAGGCTGTGAGAGTAGTTTGGCCTGGAACGGGGCCACGAAGGTGGCTCAGCCCTATGGCACGGAGCCGGTTCGGCCTGGAGGGCAGCGAGGGGCGCAGAAGGCCGGCTCGTCCTAGGCGCTGCAAGGGGCACGACTCGGGCAGCTCAGCCCGAGGATTCGGGGCAGGTACGGTTAGCACCGCGAGGGCCGCAGCTCAAGCATCATGACCTGTGAGCTGAGAGGTCAGCGGGGAGACCGGAAGGCTGGCAGCCGGCTGGTGGCATGGAGACCAGGAGGCCGAAAGCCATAAGGCCAGCCGGCGGCGCGCTTCTGCAGGGGACGGTGGAGCCAGTTCAGCCGGAGCACTACTAGGGTGGGACAGGTCATGGAGGCCATGGGTAGTGCGGTCATTTTCTGTCACCTTCGTCACCTTCAATGTCGATGCCAAAGAAGATCACAAACAAGATCGACGGAGGGGTTGGGCCTTGTTGGTTTAGCCCTCACCCTCCGCCTTTAGGGTGGTAGGAAGTGGTTCAAAACATTATTGAATTTTCAATGAATTTTCAAGAATGAAGATATAAGAAAAAAATACCCCAAATCTTCCCGTAAATGAAGGTTCCCAACCCGCTAGGTAAAAATCCACAATGATACATTGTTTTAGAAGGGAAACAATATAGGAATAATATCACATTCAAATCAAACACCTACTTTTGTTCCTTATTTGTTGATGTTGGCGCGAGAAAGAGGATGTCAATTCATTGTAGACAAGCATGTCCTTTGCCAATGGAGTTTCTGAGGAAGAAAGATGAAGTCAAGGTCAAGTTCGGCGTTCTTTGTCGTTTGGAGCATTCTTCATCAGGAGATGAAGTTAATCGTCAGAAACCTTCTCCAAAGCTCTCTCCCCAGTTCCACCAAAATGAATATGCCGTGAAAAAAATTATATATTAATATATCCAATTAAATCATTGGAAAAATATTGAAATGGGCTAAAAATTAATTGAATGCCTTGGCTCAATTAATTAATGAGAAGGATTTTGCATAATTAAATTATAAGAGATATCACACATAAGATGGGAGGTCATGGCACCATGAAATGGGTAGAGGAGGTCAAGAGTCTCTCCCTCATTTATGAGGGAGATGAGTGGTTTCCTCATTTAATTGGGGGTTTAGTCTTGGCTGGTCCTCACGCCGTAACCTCTCCTGGGAGGATAGGTTTGGGTGGTCCCCACCATCATAACCTCTCATGGGAGGTCATATTCGGTTGTTCCCCACACATCAACTTCACTAAGTGGTTCAGTTCTTGTGGAAACCACCTCCAACATCCACATGGTGGCTCAAATAAAATAATTTGAGGTTTATTTTATTTTATTATTTCCACGAAAACTCAAAAAATAATTTTTATTCTTGACCCACTACCATCAAGGTGAAAGTATTATTAAGAGAATACCAGTGATGTGAGTTAAACGTTGCCCTCAGATTTCAATTTCGAGCACTGGTTCAAAAGTTATAAAAACATACTCATACGTTTACTGAATGTACCCGAACAAAACATCATAAATTGATTCCGGGCACACTGGGCCTCAGAATCACGTGTTGTCAATTTTCAAGGTCTCGTAAAATTTCTTTTTATTTAAAAAAATTACATGGAAATTCAGGGTCTTTACATTCTCCCCATCTGAGGCTTTACATCACCTTAAGCCACAACTCAAACTAAGGGAACACGTGGGGGTACATAGCATGCATCTGAGCCTCCCGATCCTATGTTTTCTCCTACAGGTTCCTGTGATGCCAGCGAATGCGCACCAGAGGTATCAATCATCTATAAAGGAACTGCTCCTGTCAATCCTCAATCTCTATTGGAACCTCTGTAAAAGTCTCCCCATCATCGATGTTCACCTCTCTGTGGTCGATGATGTGAAAAGATTCATGCATGTATATCCTTAGATGGGTTACGTGGAAGAGGTTGTGCACCAGATGCAACTGAGGTGGAAGAGATAAAAGTTAATCCACCTCACCATCTCTACCAAGTACCAGAAAAGATCTAATTAATGTTGGAGATAACTTGCTTCCTCATCCAAATCTCTGTAAACCTCATCGAGGTGAGACCTGTAGAAAGACATGGTCGCCATCCTCAAATTCTAGAGGTCTTTATCTCCTGTCAGCATACGACTTCTGCCTACTCTGTTCAGTCTTCATTCACTCTTGGATGATCTGCATCTTCTCCATGGTAGCACGTACCATCTCTGATCCCATGGGTGCTGACTCCCCTCAGTCAGTCCATCACATAGGGGATCTTCAAGGTCTCCCGTACGAATCCTCAAAAGTTGTCATCCCAATGGTGGAGTGATTTATTTTGTTTTATGAAAACTCCACCAAAGGTAAGTGATCCAACCAGCTATGATGGAAGTCGAGCACACAATCACACAACATGACCTCAAGGGACTGAATGGTCTACTCGTTTTGGCCATCCGTTTGAGGATAGAAGGCGGTGTTCAAATGATGTTGCATCCCGAAATCTTCTGGAAACCCCTTCCATAATTTGGAAGTAAAATGTGGGTCACGATGGGAGATAATCGTCAAAGTTACTCCATGTAACATCACAATCTCTTGAACATAGAGGAGTCCCAAGCTCTCTACTGAAACCTGTTCTCTAATCGGTAGAAAACGGGCTGACATGGTGAGTCAGTTTATGATCACCCAGATCCAGTCATGACATATGGATGTACCTAGAAGTCCTATCAAAAAATCCATGTATATCATATCACACATCCACTCTGGGACCACTAAAGGCTGAACCAATCCAGATGGTACCTGATGCTCCGCCTTCACTTAGTGACAACTGAGGCATCAAGAGACAAACTCTGCAATTTCCTTCTCCATTCCAAGCCACCAGTGCTATTGTCTAAGGTCTAAGTACATCATTTCCACTCCTGAATGTACCACTATAGTTGATGTTTTAAATTCTCTCAACATTTCTTCATGAAGTGACACCGGTACCATGGTATGTCCTCTGAAGAGGATGACGTGCTCCCCATCTTCAGAAAATCCATTGAGTGCCTGCCCTGTCAATATCTAAGTTCGTCGTGTCTCCTAGTCAGCGTCCTTATGTTGTGCCTCAATGACTTGCTGATGAAGTGGGGTAGTGTATATAAGAGACTGAAGGAATGATTCTCCATCTCTATCCACAAAGGATATCTATAAAGTAGGCTCCTACTCCATCGCCTCACCCAGCAGCTATATACCAGACCTCCTGCTAAGTATTCTGCAACCTCGTTCCCCTTCCAAATAGTATAGACTATCTCAAAGTAATAGTCATAGTGGATCTCAACCCAACGTCATTTTCTTATGCTTAGGTCCTCCTGAGAGAAGATATATCTAAGACTCTTGTGATGAGAGTACACGATAAAATTCTCTCCCATCTAATAGTGCCACCACATATTCAAGGTGAAGAACATTGCTGCTAACCCCAGGTCATAGGTATCATAGTTGTTCTCATGTTCTCTCAGCTGACAAGAGTCATATTCGATCACTGCTCACTCCTGTATCATGACACATCTATGTCTGGTCCCTGATGAGTAGCAGTTGACTATGTACCATATGTCGTCCTATGGAAGCATCAAGATGGGGGCACTAATCATCCTTTTCCTCATCTCCTCGAAGCTCAGCTGACATCTCTCTGAACAAACAAATGGTTTCCCCTTCTTCGTAAAGGATGATAGTGATGCTGCATCTCTGGAGATGTCTAGTAGAAACCTCGGTTAAAAACAATCCAATCCCAGGAAACTTTTTACTTCCATTACACACGTAGGTGGCTCCCAAGAATGTACCACCTCAATCATTATGGGATCCACTACCACTACATCCTCTGAGATGACATGTCCAACAAATTTAACCTCTCGGACCCATAACTATCACTTCAAGAGCTTACCATATAGCTAGTTCTCTCGGAGTGTGTTCGGAACAATATGCAAATGATAGACATGCTCCTCCTCAGTAGTCGAGTAGATTAGAATTTCCATGATTAAGACTACAACAAAGAGATCTAGGTAGTTCTGAATGATCATGTTAATGAGTCCTCTCAACACTTCTAGAGCATTGGTTATGCCGAAAGGCATAAAAAAAACTCGTAGTGGTCGTACTGACATCTGAAGGACGTCTTCTTCACATCCTTGTCTCAAACTATGAGTTGGTGATAGCTTGATCAAAGGTCTATCTTCGAGAACTACTTTGCTCCCTTCGGTTTATAAAAGAGGTTGTCAATCCTCAGGAGCGGGTACTAGTTCTTCACGATCAGCTGGTTCAGATGATGATAGTCAACACAAAGCCTCAAGCTTCCATCCACCTTCTTGGCGAAAAGAATCGGGGCTGCCCAGGGAGAATCACTAGGCCGGATGAATCCCTTCCCCTACAAGTCCTATAGTTGTACCCGCAACTCATGAAGCTACGTGGGAGCCATATGATATGCTAGAGTAGATATCGGTGTCATCCCTAAATACAAGTCAATGTAAAAGCACACCTCTCTACGAGGAGGTAGAACTGGGACATCATTAAGGAAAACATCCATGTACTGGTCCACCACTATAGGAACAATGAAAATCTCCACATCAACTACTCAGAGGGTAAGGATAGCCAACTGATGAGTGATTGGCTGCACCCTTCTCCGGGTAAGTCTGTCATGTGTTTCAAAGGCTCCCTTCTCCAAGTGAAGGTAAACCTTGTCCCATCTGAGCAGAGACACCACACATTGTGCCTAAAATAGTCAATTTGAGCATGGAATTTAGATAACCTGTCCATACCCAAGATGTCGTCATAAGGTGTCCATGCCGCTACTAGGAGATCCCAACAAAGGATATCCCCCCTCATGTAATCTCACACTACCAGAACTAGGGTGTAATCATCGATTCCACTCCCGTAAGAGTCTCTAGCTTTAAGGATCGAGCAAAAGGCTTCGTCTCAATCTCTAAGATCCAAACGAGGGTAGTGGAAATGAAAGAGTGACTAACACCTATGTTTATAAGAACTACTGCTAAGGCGTACTAGACACATAACGTACCTTGTATGGTCTCCAGAGTGTCATGATCGTAGGCCTCAGGTGCCTGGAGAGGAGTTCTCCCCTATCCGCCTACTCCCTATAGTCGAGGTTGACCTCTCAGTTGTGGTGTTGGTAACACCTCGAATCGTCGTCCACCACTAGCTGCACAACCAGCTCCTCTATCATGTCTGCCTTCTCCATGTAGACCGCCTCGATCGAATCTATTTCTCTTCCTGGGTGGTCCTTAGACCATCTGCTGATCATCCGAACGGTGGGTCAGATAGTCATGAGCCAAGTGACACAACCCGCCTCATGGAAAACACTGCCCGCTCCAAGAATGTATGTCTTTGCTCCAGGTTCCTCGTAAAACCAATCCTGAGTCATGCAGTTGTCCACCTATAGGTCTAGTCCACATGGACCTCTGCGACATCTGTATGCAACCATCTATAGAAGAATATGCTATGTGTCGACTGGTGGAGTATCTCGATGCTGGATACTGCTCAGTAAGGAAGCTTTCAACTAGGAGGGATCTCTCTTACACCCCCAACTGTGTCGGGATGCTGAGTGACATCACTGATCTTCTAATCTCTCACCTGATTCGCTACACGAAGGTTCAGGCCCTGAAGAATGGGTATCGTACCATATCAGTGGAGTATAATGAGAGGTATGTGAACCACGCTGAGTACTGAGCTACAGACATGAATCCCTTCTGCAAATAAAGTATCTTATAAATGCACACTACGTGAAGAGTCTCTAAGATAAACTCTACCCGAAACAGGCTCCCAAAGTCTTCCCATAGAATCTTCATCTCATCATGGACCTGGAGCATCATGCTCCACCATCTTCCTGCTGCTTCATGTAGAAGTATAACAGCAAGTATCACCATGAGGTCAGCTAGTATCCCTACCCGTCAAAAAACTCTCACCAGAGCCTCCATCCAATCCTCAGCTTCCTATGGGTCCATCTCTCCCCAAAACTGGGGTGGCCTCTAGCGCTGTAACTCGTGCATCACACTCATGCAGCATGCAACATCTGCTGCTGGGGATGGTGGCATTAGTGGCCCAACAAAAAGTGGTACTGTTGGTGCCTCCACTGGAAAAGGTTCCTACACCAAGGCCTCATCGCTCGATGGTCTATCTATGTGTACATCTCTCAAGACTCTAGAAAGTCATCCGTGGGGAGGCATCCTGGGAGAAATAGATGAAACATAGTGATAATATTATACTTAGTGAGCTATCCTGGTTGAGATGACTTAAAGAAAAAAATTTAAAACACACACGCAATCAGTGTTTCTGTGCACTGAATTAGAAATCCAAAGTCAGGGTCCTGGTGTATGGATATGTCAGACATCCCCCCAAAACTAGACTCCCTGAACATAAAACCACACTCACTGCACTTAACACCATTGTTTCATAGAAAAGAGATATCAGAGTCATATGTTTTGTGGTACAACCAGATCTACTGATGCCAATTTGTCCTGACCCCTCCCTCGGTGCCAATTTTTTTATTACCCTAAGCCTTCTTTTCATAGGATATGGGCTGGAGAGTAGCACCAAAGGCCTAATTCCCTTAAATTGATAATTCATTGTATTTATAACCTATATACACACTTTGGAGATACGATCTTGAGTAAACTGAATAACCAACAAGTGAGTAAATTATCTAAATAGGGGCTATAAAACAAGCCCAATAATAAAGTACAAGAAACTGAAATAGAATTTACAACCGAGGTAAAAGGAAAAACAGCCATTGGGTCATCCTCTATGGTTCCTACCTCAATGGTAGGTACATATCGACTCCTCAGAACTCTACATATGTCTGTCTTCTCCATGTACCGACTTTCTGTAAGGTCCAACTCTGTGTACCATCTAGTCTGGGTACTCTCAGCCTCAGTCAGCACTCTCTACCATCTACAACCAACGCAAAAATGTACGGGTATAGGCCGTGTAGAGGAGAGTATAACGATACTCAGTAGGGACCCCAAGAACCTCAAGGTATCATAAAATCCAATAAATATAAACCACAAAGTATGAAATCAAAAGATAACACCACTTAAGTATACTCACATAAATATACCTATGTTATCATGTAATCCATCACATTCATAAGGTCAATACAAATGTTATTGACTCAACTCTACCAGGATTTTATTCAATTTATCAAAATCGTGTCTGCTGGAGAACTCCTGCTCAATCAAGTACAATGGACCTGTCGTGACACCAAGGTGCTTCCCACTAACCTTGAACTGTTGAGGTACTCCTCCTGTCAAGTACCATGGATCTATTGTGTCACACAGAGGTGCTACCCCCCCCTGTGGGTCTGCCACATCACCATGGGACTCCCCCTAATAGCCTGCTAAAGTACTCCTCTTGTCTAGTACCAAGGGTCTGCCACCACAACCAAAAACTCCTCCACTGTGGGTTGGCGGTGACACCAAGGCTCTCCCCACTAGGCTAGTCGAGTCACTCCGAGTCGAATCGGTCAGCAGTCGTTAGGTATCATCCAGCAACTAGGTCTCTGCACTCTACTTGCTCATCACTAGAAGGATCCGCTCCACAAGAAACTGTTAAAAACTCTAAAAATCATTATTTCCCATGATAAAGTATCTCAATGGTCTGCTACGTCATAGGTGTTTCAATGCAATTGACAGCACGTCAATCGGAAGCCCGGTCTGTAAGTTATTAGACATTTAGTCTCAGGGGACTGGTTGAATTCGTGCACAATCCAACCTAACTGTATCTCAACTATAACTCAATCTATAATAGGGTATACTCAAATAGACCATTAGGCTTCATTATTACCAACACTGCTGACGGTTCATCAAAAGGACGTCTGGTGCCAATGATATGGCCAAAATTTAGTAAGGGGTCGGTAGTATGCCTGGGTCTAGTCCGACCCGGTCAGTCTGACCCGACCCGACTTAGTCTGGGCTGACTCTGTTCGGGTCTATCTGGCTAGACCCATTGGGTCATCATGGGACTGTTGGGTTCGTCTCGGCCTGCTGGGCCCAACCTTGTAGGCCGTGAGAGCGGTTCGGCCCAGAGGCGGTCCGCGAAGGCAGTTTGCCATGGAGGCACGGAGCCAGTTCGTCCTAGAGAAGCATGTGGGGGCCAGAAGGCCGACTCGTCCTGGGCACTGCAAGGGGTGAGGATCGGGTGGCATTGGGTGCTCGGGCGGCTCGTTCAGGGAGGTCGGGGTCGGTTCGGCCAGCACCGCGAGGGGTACGACTCGAGCCGCTCGGCCATGGAGCCAGGAGGTCGGTGGGGTGACCGGGAGGCCGGCGAGTAGTGGGGAAGCCGGGAGGCCGACAGGTAGCCAGGAGGCCGGCATGCATCCAGGAGGCTAGAAGGCGGGGAGCCGGATGGCCGAAGGGCAGTGCGCTTCTGCTGGGGAGGGCAGATTCGGTTCAGTCAGAGCGTCGCTAGGG
Source organism: Viscum album (assembly GCA_963277665.1). Taxonomy (NCBI): domain Eukaryota; kingdom Viridiplantae; phylum Streptophyta; class Magnoliopsida; order Santalales; family Viscaceae; genus Viscum; species Viscum album. Next base: position 842,221,743 of record OY728161.1, read on the forward strand.
CGGTGCGGGTCACAGAGGCCTCGGGTATCGTGGTCGTTTCCTGTCTCCATCAACGTTGATGCCGAAGAACATCACGAACAATATCGGTGGAGGGTCAGGCCTTGTTGGTTTGGCCTGCACCCTCCGCATTTATGGTGGTTTTAGGCAGTTCAAAACCTTCTTGATTGTTCCAAGAATTTTCAAGAAATAAGAGAGATGAAAAAAATACCCCACATAATCCCACAAAGGAATGTTCTTAACCCACAAGTTAAACATCCATACAGATACATTTTTTATAAGGGAAGCAATATAAGTGTAATATCATATTCAAATAAAACCCCTCCATTTGTTTGTTGTTTGCCAATGTTGGCGCGAGAATGTGGACATCGATTCGTTGTAGATGAGTGCGTCCTATGTCGAAGGAGGATCTGAGGAAGAATGTTTAAGTTGAGGTCGAGGTCGACGTTCTTTGACGGTTGGAGCTTTCTTCATCGGGAGATAATGTTCTTCGTCGAAATCCTTCTCCAAGCTCTCTCCCATGTTCCACCAAAATGAATATTCCACAGCCAAAATAATATATTAAGATATCCTATTAAGTCATTGGCATAATATTCAAATTGGATAATCAATTAATTGGAAGCATTGGATCAATTAATTAATTGAGTATGATTTGGAATAATTAAATTAGTGGAGTTGGAACACTTAAGAAGGGAGGTGGTGGCACCGTTAAATGGGTAGAGGAGGTCAAGAGGCTCTCCCTCATTTATGAGAGAGTTGAGTGGTTTCCTAATTTTATTGGGGGGTTTAGTTCTGGGCGGTCCCCACACCGTAACCTCTCATGGGAGGATAGGTTCGGGTGGGCCCCACCATCATAACCACTCATGGGAGGTTATGGTCGGGTGGTCCCCACACTTCAACTTCCACTATGAGGTTTAGTTCTGGTGGACCCCACCACCAACTTCCACATCGTGACTCAACTAAAATAAATTAATGTTTATTTTATTTTATTTATTTCCACAAAAACTCAAAATCTAACATTTATTCTTGACCCACTATCGTCGAGGTGAAAGTATTCTCAAGAGAATAATGGCGTTGTGAGTTCAAAGGTACCATCATATTTAAATTCTGAGCACTGGTTCAAAATTTTTAAAAACCCCCTCATATGTTTACTGTACTTACCCGAACAAAACATCCAAAATTGATTCCAGACATACCAGGTCTCGGAATCATGCGTTGTCAATTTTCACGGACTTGTAAAATTTCAATTTATTTAAAAAAAATACATAAAAATAATGGGTCTTTACATTCTACCCACATCATGATTTACGTCCTCGTAAGACACAAATCAATCTAAGGGAACAAGTGGGGGGTACTGAGCACTCCTCTGAGCCTCCCACTCCAATGTGCTCTCTTGCTGGTTCTCGTTCTTATAGGAAATGCGCACCAGAGGTATCGACTTTCCACGAATGACCCACTCCTGTCGATCCTAAATATGCACTGGAACATCCATATAAGTCTCCCCATCATCAATGTCCAGCTCTCCATGGTCAATGATTTGGGAAGGTTCATGCACGTATCTCCTCAGCTGGGACACATCGAAGACGATGTGCACCCGATGCAACTGAGGTGGAAGAGATAAGTTGTAATCCATATCACCAACTCTATTGAGGTAATTATAATGTCTGATGAATCTCAGAGATAACTTGCTGCCTCAGCCAAATCTCCTTAAAACCCATTGAGCTGAGACATGTAGAAAGATGTGGTCTCCAACATCGATTTCGAGAGGTCCCTATATCATGTCACCATATGACTAATTATTTCTCTTTATAGTCTTCATCAAATCATGGATGATCTGCACCTTCTCTGGGGTTTCTCGTACAATCTCTGGTCCCACATCTGCTGAGTCCCCTGGTTCAGTCCAACACAAAGGAGATATGCAAGGTCTCCCTTCCAATGCCTCAAAAGGTGTTATCCTAATGTTGGAGTGATAGCTATTATTTTATGTGAACTCCACCAAAGCTAACTAATCCTCCCAGCTACGATCAAAGTCAAGGAAACAAGAATGCATCATGTCCTCAAGGGTCTGAATGGTTCACTCGGTCTGGCCATCAGTTTAAAGATGGAAGGCAGTGCTGAGAATATGTTGCGTCCCGAAATATTCTTACAATTCCTTTCATATCCTGAAGTACAATGTGCGTCATGATCAATGACAATTGTAGAAGGTACTCCATGTAACCGCACAATCTCTTGCACATAGAGGAATCCCGAGATCTCTACTAAACCCTGCTCTATGATCGGTAGAAAGTGGGCCGACTTGGTGAGTCAGTCTACAATCACCCAGATCAAGTCATGACCTCAGGATGTACATGGAATTCCTATGACAAAATCCATTGATATCTCCTCCCACTTCCACTCTGGGACCTTTAAAGGTTGAACCAAGCCTACTGATACCTGATTCTCCTCCATCACTTTCTGAAAAGTGAGGCATCAAGAGGAAAAATTTGCAACTGCCTTTTTCATTCCTGGCCACCATCTCTTTCATCAATGGTCCAAGTACATCTTCTCCACTCCTGGATGTACCACTAGAGGAGACATGTGTAACTCCCTCAACACATCCTCTAGAAGTGACACTAGTAATGTGGTACATCTTTTAAAGAGGATGACGTGCTCCCCACATTCAGAAAATCCTTCTGGTGCCTACCCTGTGGATATCTGATCACGTCGTGTCTTGTAGTAACCATCCCCATGTTTTTCCTCTCTAACTCCCTGATGAAGTTGGGGATTTTATGTAAGAGACTGAAAGAAGTTTGATCCATCTCTATCTATAAATGATATCTATAATGTAGCCAGCTACTCCATCGCCTTGCCTAGCAGCTGTATACCAGAACTTCTGCAGAGTGCATCTGCAATAACATTCCCCATCCCAAGAGTATAGACTATCTGAAAGTCATATTCCTGGAAGAACTCAATCCAACATCATTGTCTCGGGTTCAATTCCTTCTGAGAGAATATATACCTGAGAATATTGTGATCAGAGTACACAATAATATGCTCACCCATCAGATAGTGTCTCCACATCTTCAAGGTGAACACCACAGCTGCAAACATCTTGTCATGGGTAGCGTAGTTCTTCTCATGTTTTCTTAGCTGATGATATCCATATGGGATCAATGCTCACTCCTACATCATAACACATCCGAGTTCGGTCCTTGAGGTGTCGTAGTAGACTACATACCCTACACCTTCCTCCAGAAGCCTCAATATGGGGGCACTAGTCCTACACTGCCTCAGCTACTCGAAGCTCTATTGGCACCACTTAGGCCACACAAAGGGTTGAAACTTCTTTGTCACAGATGATAGTGGTGCTGCAACCTTGGAGAATTATGGTACAATCCTTCGGTAAAAACCATCCAATCCCAGGAAACTACGTACTTCTGTCACACTCATGGGTGGCTCCCAAGAAGGTACCGCCTCAATCTTTTTTGTATCTAATTAAACTCTAGCCTCCAATATGACATGTCACAAAAAGTGAACCTCTCTGATCCAGAACCGGCACTTCAAGAGATTACCATAAGGATTCTGCTCTCAAGGTGTGTCCAGTACTATCCGCAAATGATAGGCATGCTCCTCCTCAGTAGTCGAGTATATCAGAATTTTATCAATGAAGACTGCAACAACGAGATTTTGGTATGGTAGAAAGATCATGTTCATGAGTCCCATGAACACTGATGGAGCATTGTTTACGCCGAAAGACATAACCAAGAACACATAGTGGTCATACCAAAATCTGAATGTCATCTTTTTCACATCATCGTCTCAAACTCTAAGCTAGCGATAGCCTGATCTGAGGTCTATCTTTGAGAATCACCATGCTCTCTTCAGTAGATTAAATAGGTTGACAATCCTCAGGAGTGGGTACATGTTCTTCACGGTCACCTGGTTCAGGTGCCGAAAGTCAACAAAAATCCTCTAGCACCCATCCACCTTCTTGGAGAACAGAATCGGGGTTTCCCAAAGAGAAACATTGGGTCAGATGAATCCCTTCCCCTACAAGTCCTCTATCTATACCCGCAACTTTCGATGTTCTATGGGAGCCATCTGATATGATTGAGTAGATATCAGTGTCGTACCGGGGTACAAGTTAATGTAAAATTACACCTCTCTGCGAGGACGTAGACCTGAGACATCATCAGGGAAAACACCCATGTACTGTTCCACGACTACAGGATAGCTCAGACTCCCCACATAAAGTGCTACGAGGATAAGTCTAGCCAACAGATGAGCGATCGGTTGCACCCTCCTCTGGGAAAGTCTTTCCTGTGCTGAAAAGGCTCCCTTCTCACCGGTGAAGGTAAACCTAATCCCATCTATTCGGAAACACCACACTTTGTGCCTAATATATTCAATATGAGAATAGACTATAGATTACCAGACCATACACAAGATGACGTCGAAAGGACTCGACATCGCTACTAGGAGATCCCAGCCAATGATCTCACCTCCTAGAGTAATCTCCCACTGCCAGCACAAGTGTGTAATCATCGAGTCTTCTCCCGTTGGAGTCTCTAGCTGTAAGGATCAATCCAATGGCTTCGTTGGAATCTCCGAGCTCCGAACGAGGGTAGTGGAAATGAAAGAGTGATTGGAACCTATGCCTATAAGAACTAAAAACAAGGTGTAATATAAATAGATTGTACCCCGTATCATTTATGGGGTGCCATAATCATAGTCCTCACCTTCCTAGAGTTGAGCTCTCCCCTATCCACTAGCTCCCTACGGTCTGGGTGGACATCCAGGTGGTGGTGTTAGTAACACCTCGAATTGTCTTCCACCACCACCTGCACGACCAACTCCTCTGCCGCGTCGGCCAGCTCCTTGTGGACCTCCTTGATTGAATCTATCTCTATGCTTGGGTGGTCCATCAACCATCTGCTGATCATCCGAACGGCAGGTCGGACAGTCATGAGCCAAGTGACCATGCCCGCCACATGTGAAACATTGTCTGCTCCATGCATGTATGTCTCCGCTCTAGGTGCCCTGTACAACTGATCCTATGTCATGTGGTCATCATCTTGTAGGTCTTGTTCTCTTTGAACTCTGTGAAATCTATCTGCTGTCAGCTGTGGAAGACTCTTCTATGTGTCAACTGGTGGAGGGTCTCGCTGTTGTAGACTACTCAGTAAAGAAACTCTCCACTAGTATAGATCTCTCTAACACACCCACCTACATCGCGATGCAATGTGAAATCACTGAAACATTGATCTCTCACCTGAGTCCTTGATCAAAGGTACGGGCCCTAAATAACGGGTCTCGTACTATATCAGTGGAGTATCAGAAGAGGTCTATGAACCTCAATGAGTACTAAGCTACATTCAGGTTGCCCAGTTACAAATGAAGTAGCTCTTGAATGTGCACTGCGTGAAGAGTAATTGGGGAAATATCTACCAAATAATAGGTTATCGAAGTCTGCCCTGAGAAGCGTCATCTCATTGTGGACTCGGAGCATCATGCTCCAAAATCTTTCTGCTATTGCCTGTAGAAGGCTGGCAGTATGTATCACCATTAGGTCAGCTGATGTCCCTACCAGTGAGAAAACTCTCACCACATCCTCCATCCACTCCTCAACTGCTTGTGGGATCGTCTCTCCCCTCTACCAGGGTGTCATTTGGAACTATAACTCATGAAACGCGCTCAAGCAGCCTTCATCATATGCTCCTGGGGATGGTGTCATCGGTGGACCAAATGGAAGTGGTACCTTTGGTTCCTCCGTTGGAAAAGGGCACTGTACTAAGGCCTCATCGCTTTGTGGGCTATCAATGAATACAACGCTCGAGACTCTAGTGGGTCATCCATGGGGAGGTGTCCTGAAAGAAACTGATGAGTCTCAGTCAAAATATTATACCTTATGAACTGACCTAGTTTAGAGTTCATAAATAATACTTTTGAAAACACACACACAATCAGTGTTTCCACACACTGAGTCGGAAATCTGAAGTCAGGATCCTGGTGTATGGATACGTCTGTTGATGCACCAACACTGGACTCCCAAAACAGAAAACCAGACTCACTACACTCAATACAATTGATTAATAGAAAATAATGATCATAGCGCTATGTTATTTAGTATAACTAACTCCACTGATACAAATTTGTCATGACCCATCCCCTGGGGCCCTTTTCGTCACTACCCCGAGACTGCATTCCAATGGCCAAGGCCTGGAGACTAGCACCAAAGGCGTAATTCAATAAAAATGTGAAGGAATTGCCTCTATAACCTAAAAAAACACACATAATATAAGATTTTGTGTAAAATGAATAACCAACAAGTGATATGGTAAGTAAAAAGGGGGCAGAATAAAGGCCCAACTAGAAAGTACAAAAACCACAAAGTATAAGTACAACAGAGGAAAAATGAAAAAACAATAACTGGGTGGTCCTACGGGGTTCCTACCTGAAGGGTATGTACATATCACCTTCTCATCACACCGTGTATGTTCGCCTCCTCCATTTACCTACTCTTCGTAAGGTCCACTTCTGGGTACCGTTCAGTCGTGGTATTCTTAGCCTCCGTCAGCGTTGTCTATCATCTACAATAAACACAACAATGTACGGGCATAACCCGTGCAGGGGTGAGTGTAACGATACTATGTAGGGACCCTGAGACCCTCAAGGTCTCACATAATCCAACAAGGATAAACCGCATATTATGAAATCAACAGATAACCCTACATAGATATATTCCCATACATATACCTAAGGTATCATGTAATCCATCCCATTCATGAGGTAAACACAAAAGTTACTGACTCATCTCAATAAGGATTTTATTCACATTATCAAAACCTCGGTAGGTGGAGAACTCCTGGTCAATCGAGTACAGTGGGCATGATGAGACACCAAGGCGCATCCCACTAATCTTGAACTGCTGAGGTACTCCTCATGACGAGTACCATAGGTCTGCTACTCCACACAGAGGTGCTTCACACTGTGGGTCTACCGCGTCACCAAGGTGCTCCCCCTACTAGCCTGCAGAGGTACTCCTCCTGTCGACTACCGCAGGTCTGCCGCCACAACCAGGCTCTCCTCCACCGTGGGACTGCCGCGACACCAAGGCTCTCCCCATTGGGCCACTCGAGTCACTCTGAGTCGAATCGGTCAGTAGTGGTGGGGTATCAGCCAGCTACTAGGTCTCCAAACTTTGTTTGTTTGTCACAGGATGGATCTGCTCCATGAGATACTAGTTAAAACACCAATTGTCACAGAGTCCAATGAAGAATTATCTCATAGTTCCACCACATTATAGGGTTTTCAACGCAACTAACGGTGCGTCAATTGAATGCACAATCTGTGAGTTATTAGACTTTTTGTCCCTGGGGCCCAGTTGGATTTGTGCACAATCCAACCTGACTGTATCTCAACTATACCCCAATCTCTAGTGATGTATACTCAAAGGGACTTTCAAGATCCAAGATTATCAGCGCCACTAACGATTCATCAAACGAACTTTTGGTGCCAAAGATATCACCAAATGTAAGTAAAGGGGTCGGTAGTAGGCCCAGGTCCGGTCCGCCCCGGTCGGACCGACCCAGGCCAACTTAGTCAAGGCCGACCCAGTTCAGGTTTCCCCATCCCGAGCAGTTGGGTCCGGCCTGGCCCGTTGGGAGGGACGACCCCTTGGGATTGTCCAAGCTCACTCGGCCTCTCCCAGCAGGCTGCGAGAGTGGTTCACCTCGGAGGGGGACTAAAGAGGTGGCTCGGCTTGGTGGAATGATGCCAGTTCATCCTAGTGCGTTGTGAGGGGTGCGGAAGGCCGAAATGGCCTAGCAACTGCAAGGGGTGCGGCTCTGGCGGCTCGGCTTGGGAGGTCAAGGATGGTTCGGCCAGCGCCGTGAGGTGAACAGATCGAGCAGTTTGGCCCCAGAGCCGGGGGGTCGGTGGGTGGTCGGGAGGATAGCATGTGGAAAGGAGGTCAGGAGCATTTAGACCAGTGCGTGGAACACTTCGGCCAGGGACGGTGGATCCGTTTCAGCTCGAGCGTCGCTAGGGCGACGCGGGTTGTGCAGGCCACGGGTAGCGTGGTCTTTTCTTGTCACCATCATCACATTCAACGTCATTTCCAATGAACATCGAAGACAAGATCGGTGGAGGGGTCAGGCCATTTTGGTTTGGCCGACACCCTTAGCGTTTAGGGTGGTAGAATGTGGATCAAATATTTCATGATTATTCAAATGATTGTCTAGAAAGAGGGCAGAAGACAAAAATAACCCACATCTTTCTGCAAATTAATGTTCCCAACCCGCATGGTAAACATCCACAATGATACTTTTTTTTAGAAGTTATGAAATATAGGATTAATATCATATTAAAATAAAACATCTTCCTTTGTTCGTTGATTGTCGATGATGGAGTGAGAATGTTGATGTCGATTCATTATAGATGAGGACGTCCTATGTCAAAGGAGTTTCCGAGGAAGAAAGTCGAAGTTGAGGTCGAGGTCGAAGTTCTACGTCGGTTGGAGAATTCTTTGTCAGGAGATAAAGTTCTTCATCAGAACCCTTCTCCCATTCTCTCCCCCATGTTCCACCAAAATGAATATGACAAGCCAAAAAATAATTGATTAAGATAACCTATTAAATTATTGGCATAATATTCAAATGGGTAAAACAATTAATTTAATGCATTGTGTAAATTAATTCATAAGGAATATTTTGAATAATTAAATTAGGGGAGTTGGCACACTTATGAAGGAAGGTGGTGGAACCATTAAATGGATAGAGTAGGTGAAGAGGCTCTCCCTCGTTTATGAGGTTGTTGAGTGGTTTCTTCATTTAATTGGGCGGTTTAGTTGTAATGACCCGAGTCTGGAGACCCTCCACTGGTGACCGGTACCCGGTTCTCCACATGACCTCAAGCGCGTTTCCCCAAATGCCAGAGGCTTCCGACTAGCAGCGAGGGCCATGGTGAGTCGGTGGGGAAACTATGCCCTCATTCGATAAGGGATACAAGGTAAGAAACAACAATAAACAGTGGAAGCAGTAAAAAAATGCATAACAACAGAAACAAAACAGCGGAAGAAATGTATATATATAACTATGATGAAAATGATGCAGTAGGTACAAGTATCTAAAGAAAACAACAAACACAACAACATGTTTAAATACAACTGAAACCAAGTGCAAAATAAAAACAAGGTAAGCTCCTCAGCATCGCGAGCCATGGCTCGGTCCCAAGCTCCCCAGCTCCTAATGCAGTCAAGATCCCGAAGTAGAAGGGCGCTTTCCCTTATATATACCTACAGAAACATAGTTTGCTTGGGCCCAAAAGCATGGCCCAAAAAAGGTGTGAGATACAATCCCAGTAGGAAATCACCCAAACATTTGTGCCCAACCGTCAATGAATACATGTCAGTAGTAAAACAAGAAGCAGTAAACAGAAAATCCAAAATAGCTACAATCCAAAATTCTAACAAGTATTTCACACAAGTAAGAATCCAGCAAGAAATGAGAAAATAGGTAACCCTCTGGGGAGCTCTCACAGTCTATCCCCTATGGTGAAACCTCTATGTACTAGCAACCCTCTGGGAGTCACACACAGTCTCACCCCTCTGGTTCAGCTACGTAAAAAAAAGCAGACTCTCTCGGGAAACACTCACCATCAATTCCCCATGTGGCCTGCGTTGTAGTTAAAAGACAATCTATAGAAGCCCTTCTATCAATTCTACCCTTGGTATCTCATCATAATTAAAAGAAACTCTGGAGAATCCCTTCCTTAAATTCTCCCTTTTGTCTGCTACTCTAGGTTCCCACTGTCCTGAGTATAACTAAACATGCTCAACACGTGTATATATATCATCCAAGTAAACCTCAAGAACTACTTGGCTATCAACTAAGGCTCAACATAAAAACAAGGCAACAATCCACAATCCTACAACTTGGCATGGAAACTGGGAAAACGCCAAACAGGCAGAACAAGCATGGCAAGAAAACTGAGCACAAACAAAATACTCTAATCACAAGAAATAACCTCTACTAAAGCAATCAAGAAAAGAAGGCAAGTAACAAGGGAAAAACATGAAACATGTAATACCCCGTTCAAGGGTATTGGTAGAAATTGCATAAAATATCCTTCAACTTTCTACGGAAGGGCACAAACCACCTACCTCGATCCCAAGAGATAGATATACGTGAACCTTGATGACAGATTCCCCTTAGAACGACATAAATCTTAGAAAACGCTCAAAATTTTCATCCCACAATAACATGAAAACGAGGAGGAATCAAGAATCAAGGCTCAATCAGATGGAAGAACTCACTGATGCACTTCCATCACAATTGATCATGCTTGAATCGTGGAATGGACGGCGAGGTGGGAATCCGTCGAAGATCCGGCCATACAGTCTCTCCCGAATGGTCGAACACTGATGAAGAAGACAAATATGGGGGTTAGACGGGACCCCGGTCCGTTTAATTAAAAAAAAGAAATTACACGGTGTGTACTTTTTGAGTACATGGCGTGTACTTTGAATTTCCGTACTCCAAAATAGTCGGCCTCCACCTCAGCCTTACACACTGTGTGTGTGTCCCGGACACGGACAACACACATCTTCGAGCCAGGGAAGTGTACATGGCGTGTACTCAGAAAGTACACCGCGTGTACTTCTGAAATTTCCAGAAAATTCATTTTTCTCAAAAATCACCAGAAAAAGGAAAACGTACCTGAAAAGAAGATTAGGGTTCTTACAAACTTCCCCCCTTAAAGAAATTCGTCCCCGAATTTCCTTAATGATTCGGAGAAGAAGAAACCCCGAAGAACTCCGACCACTGTGATCGTACATCGGCCTAACTCTCCCAGGTCTCGTCATGTTCTTGCCCATGCTTCCATAGCACTCGTAACAAAGGAACAGACTGCCCAAGGAGAACCTTCGTACTATGATCGAAAATCCGGATATGATGCTCCTCAAAAAAAGCATCCGCTTCAAACTCGGCTTCCTCGGGATAAAAGTCGTGAGAAGGGTCTGAAAAGTAACATCGGAGGTGAGAGATGTGGAAGACGTCATGCATGGCCCGATACCTCTGAGGTAGATGCGAACGATAGGCGACTGACCCCACTCTCTCCAAGACCTCAAATGGACCAACGTACCGTGGTGAAAGCTTACCCTGTCTCCGAATCCTTTTTGTCTCAACCTTGGTGAGACACGTAGGAAAACCAGATCACTGACCTCGTACTCTAGAGGTCGCCTCCGCTGATTAGCATAAAATTTTTGTCGAGACTGCATTGTAGCCATCCTTTTCTGAATCAGCTCTATCTTCTCTGAAGTCTCCTGAACAAGATGAGGTCCCAACAAAGCTGCCTCTCCAGCCTCCATCCAGCATAAGGGTGATTGGCATGGCCTACCATATACAGCCTTGTATGGAGCCATCTGAATGGTTGCCTGGAAACTGTTATTGTAGGTGAACTCCACCAGAGTAAGATGCTTCTCCCAAGAACCGCCAAAGTCAAGGATGCAAGCTCGGAGCATATCCTGAAGCACCTGGATCGTGCGCTCGGACTGGACATCAGTCTGGGGATGGTATGTTGTACTCAACAGTACCTGTGTACCCAAGGACTTCTGAAGCCCCTGCCAGAACCGAGAGGTAAAGTGCGCATCTATGTCTGAAACAATAGAGAGTGTAACTCCATGCAGATGCACGATCTCTATGATGTAAATTCTTCTCAGATCATCGACACTGAAGGTCTCCTTGATCAGCAAGAAGTGGGAAACCTTCATAAGTTTTTTGATGACAACCCAAACAGCATCGTTCCCTTTAGGTGATCTCGGCAACCCGGTCACGAAGTCCATCGCAACATTGTTCCACTTCCACTCCAGAATGGGTAACTGATGTAAGAGCCCTGCTGGTCGCTGATTCTTTTCTTTCACCTGCTGACAAGTAGAACATGTCATGACAAAACCAAAAACATCCTTCTTTATACCTGGCCACCAGTATTGGCGATGAAGGTCCTGATACATCTTGGTGACGCCAGGATGAACTGCCCAAATAGAGGAATGGAAATCCCGCATCATCTCTTCACGTATGTCTACTTGCACCCATATGCGTCCTTGTAAATGCAAGATCTCATCCTTGCCCACTGTCCATCCAGGAAGAGGGTCCCCTCCTGACACACTCTCCCGCAGGACTAAACCTTCCGAGTCTGATATCTGCATCATCCGTACCCGATCAATTAGCATGGAGGTAACAGATACAGAAGATAGAAAATTCTGTCCCCGTCTGTCGTGCACATCCAGATGCATCTCAGATAATAGAGACATTAGCTGTCACTCACTACTGTCCTCCTGAACTGCCTGAATCTTAGTTTTCCTGCTCAACGCATCAGCCACGACGTTTCCCTTTCCCGGCATATAGGCAAGCTCTAAATCGAAAGGCTGTAGATACTCAACCCACCTGCGGTGCCTCTTATTCAGATCACACTGAGTGAAGATATACTTTAGACTCTTATGGTCAGTGAAGACCACAAAGTGCTCTTCCAGAAGATAGTGTCTCCAACAGCTCCAGGCATGAACAAAAACTGCCAAATCCAGGTTGTTCGTAGGGAAGTTCTTCTCATGTGGCCTCAACTACCGAGACCTGTACGCAACAACTCCATCTCCCTCCATAAGGGCAGCTCCTAGCCCGACCCCTGAAGCATCATAGTAAACAGAGTAGCTCTTTCCTGGCTCTGGAAAGACTTGTATCGGTGCTGACGTCAACCTCCCTATCATCTCCTGAAAGGATGAATCACAAGATTCTGACCATAAGAACCTCGCCCCTTTTTTGGTCAGAGCTTTCAAAGGTGCTGCTAGATGAGAAAAGTTCTGAATGAAGCGTCTGTAGTATCCAACCAGCACTAGGAAGATTCATACCTCAAAAACTTTATTCAGATTCTCCCAGGAAACTACAGCTATCACATTCTCTGGGTCCACAGATACTCCTGCCTCTATGATGACGTGACCCAAGAAGTGAATCTGATCCATCTAGAAGAGGCACTTCGAGAGATTAGGATAAAGCCGATGCTCTCTCAGTGTACTCAGAATGATCTCGAGATGTGTGGAATGGTCGTGTCGAGTGTGAGTGTACACCAAGATATTGTCCACGAAGTCCACAACGAAGGAGTCCATGTAAGGATGGAACACTCGGTTCATCAGCTCCATGAAAACTGCAGGTGTGTTCGTGAGACCGAACGTCATGACTGTATACTCGTATAGACCATACTTTCTCTTGAAGGTTGTCATAGGTATATCTGATGGTCTAACGCGCAACTGATGATAACCGGACCTTAAGTTGATCTTTGAGAACACCTGATCTCCTCGAAGCGGATCGAAAAGGTCCTCAATCCTTGGAAAAGGATATCGGTTCTTGACCGTCTACTGGTTTAGCTTCCGATAATCCACACAAAGCCGAAGGGTACCGTATGCCTTCTTTGCAAACAGAACAGGAAAACCGCAAGGAGAAGTACTACGTCAGATGAAACCCTTAGCCTGTAGCTCCACCAACTGCTTCTTGAGCTCTTGCAAATCAGGTGTGGCCATCCTATTGGGAGGAATGGACACTGGTGCCTCTCCTATAACGATCTCAATAGAGAAGTCTACCTCACGCTCCGGAGGCAACCCTGAAAAGTCTTCTGGAAAGACATCCCTGAAGCAATCCACCACTGGAGGAAAGTCCAACTGTGGAGTCCCCTGATCATCCAGAAAAAGACTAGAAATCTGGGATATTACCCCTCCTATCTCATCATGTTTGAGTCCTTCCTAACTTGCTTGAACGTCCCATTCGCCTCTATGAAGGAAAGATTCACCTTCTGGTGGAATGCAACTGACTCTGCGGTGATAACATTCAATGACTTCCTGGTAAGAAATCAACCAGTCCATGCTGAGAATGACATCATAGCCTGTCATATCTTGGACATAGAGATCTCATAAGAAGTAATACCCTGCAACCTCGAGAGGGAACTCTCTACACTGGGGTAAAATAGATGTCCTCATTACAAAAGGTGTGTCTAGTGTCAACGAGTCGGCAGAAGAAATGATGCAGAGTCCAAGGCTCTCCACAACAACAATAGAGATAAAGCTATGCATAACACCTGTATCGAAAAGGGATGAAGATAAAATGGAGGCTACTAAAATTGTACCTCGAACAGTAGAAGGGTCGGGATCCTGCTCATGATAATTTTTCTCCACGGAGAAAGACTGGCCCGTTCCATTGCCCTGTGCCCCTGGATGACCACTCTGAGTTGAACCGCCCTGCTAGTGCTGAGAAACTTGTGGCTGACCGCCACGGCCTCGATCTCCACCTCGGCCCGAATGGCCGGAAGAACTCCAGTTCCCCGACTGGTGAGAAGCTGGCGGTGCTTCTCCTGAACGAGTAGTCATAGAAGAACCCTGATAACCAGCTGTTGGTGAGAAAGCCTGGCATAAAGGCTGAAGGTGACCCATCTTGCCACAAGATCGGCTCTCTACAGGGTCTCTCTGGCAATGTGGCCTCATGTGCCCTGTCCGGCTACACTGGTAGCATGTCACCAGGCTGCTTGATGATGCATATTGCTTCCTCTCATCACCGCGCGTAGGCTCCCAACGACGCTTATTGCTGTCATCTGAAGGAAATCTAGCTCTGGAAGCAGAACCTCCGTGGCTCGCAGCTCCAGAGTCTCTCAGATTGCGCTCCACAAATTAGTTCCTGGTTGACGATGGAAGTAATGGAATTCAGCTGGATGATGTTCACCTGCGAGCGGATCTACCGCCTGAGTCCATCCTCAAAATTCCTCACCAAGAACACCCCACTCCCATACCGAAGGGTTGTAAAACTCTTAAGCTCAGTGAAACGAGAGGAATAATCCATGACAGATAGAGTACCCTCATATATGCTCATGAACTCCCGGGCTCGATCGGCCCTCAGGGTCTCTGGGTAAAAGTTGTCGTAGAACACGCACTGGAACTCCTCCTAAGCCATAGCCTGCTGATGACCCACCTATGAGATCAGGTCCCACCACCTCTGGGCAGAGTCTCGGAGCATGTAGGTGGCGAGCCTAACCCCTCTCTCTGGAGGCGTCTCAAGATTCTCAAAGATAGTCAGCATGGATTCCAGCCATGAATCTCCAGCCTGAGTTCCTCCCTCCCCTAAAAACATGGGGGGATGCTACTACTGAAAGACCTGCGTCAAGTCTTCCATAGACAAGGCAGTATGCGGTGCTCCCTGGAAGTCCGGCATCATCCTCATGAAGCCCTCCCTGAATTGTGCATCAGTGCCCGCAACTGGAACAACAACTGATTCCAAGGCTGGCTCGGCTGGGGGATCGATAGGAAGTCCTTGATCAACCATGTCTGGCATCTTATCACTGCCTGACGATAGAAGTACGACCGGAGGATGTCTCGGAGGCATATCTATGAATGTTAAAAAGCATACCTTATATCAGAAAAACAAGGATATGGAACAGAAGAGTACAAAAATGGGGACAGGGGAAGAAAAACACACAAGATTTCAAAACACGACCTCACGACATGTATAAAACTACATGGCGTGTCTTATTAAACGACTGACATGGGCGTGTACCCCTGCCCTACCAGTCATGTACACTTCAAACAACACAGCATGTTGAACCCACACGCGACGTGTACTTGAAAATTGTTCCCCTGCCCGAGTCTCCTTACATGGCTAACCCACACGGTCCAACATAACCCGAGACTACATTGCGTGTTCGAAACAACCACGATGTGCACTAGAAAAGGCTTCGGCAGTCTGTGTTGATGAATACACGGTCGTCTACACGATTGTACCATACACGGCGTGCTCCAAAAAAGCACGACGTGCATAGGCGAAGGAGACACCGTCCCATGTTGTTCGTGACACGACCGGATACCTGGGCAAGACTACACGACATGTTCTGAACAAACACAGCATGTGGAAAAGAAGGTCATGCTGGCCTGTGTTGGTCGTGACACGGCCGGGTACCTGGACAGGACTACACGGCGTGTTCCCTACGGACACGGCGTGTAGAAAATAAGGTCATGTCGTCCCGTGTTGTTCGTGACACGGTCGGGTACCTGGATAGGACTACAAAGCGTGTTCCCTACGGACACGGCGTGTTGTACCCGAGCTTCCCCAGCCCGTGTTGTTAGTGACATGGCCGGGTACACAGCTCCAAACTCACACTGTGTGTACCAATGGTACACGGCGTGTTCCTGAAGTTACTTCTATGACACTGTGTTCTGCTCACATAGTTAGTTACACGGCGTGAAAACTACACGGTGTGTGCACGAAATGTACACGCCGTGTATTCTGGGTATTTCTGGGCAGTAGCGCAGAAACTGTCCAGAATTCCAGAAACACTAAAACAAGTGAAAAGGTGCCAAATTCTGATCCGTGAAGGCCCATAACACCTCAAGAACCCAAAATTTGGAGTTCATTTTTAAGAAAGGAACAAAACAAATAGTTTTCTAACATAACAACAGAGAATCTATCAAGCATTTATCACAACAGCATGGATAATTTACACAGATCCTGTCACAACAACATGAAATCTCTAATGCACCCTAGATGGCATGGCAAGAATGCATGACATGTGATTTCTACAAATTCCTATATGATGCATGAGATGTTATACCGTCATCTCATCGGGTTGCGACAGAAATAGAACTGAAATATCAAATCAATAACCGCACAAGTCATACGAATCACTCTAGGTGAAAACAGACCAACCATAAAATCTCAAAACCAGAAAACTACAATTAACAAGGTAGTATGGATTTTCCCTATACACGGGTTAGCTACTCTCGGGAACAACTTAATACCAACTACCGAATCCATCCTATCCATGGATAAAGTCTCCAAACAGTAAAGCAAGAGAAAATAACTCCTCTGATACCACTTTTTAACGATCAGAGTCCAGAGCCCCTCCACTGGTGCCCCGTACCTGCTTTGCCACATGACCTCAAGTGTGTATCCCCGAACGCCAGAGGCTGCCAACTAGAAGCGAGGGCCTTGGTGAGTCAGTTGGAAAACTATGCCCTCATTCGGTAAGGTATACAAGGTAAGAAACAACAATAAACAATGGATGTAGTAAACAACATGCATAACAACAGAAACCAAACATCGGATGCAATGTATATATATAACTGTGATGAAAATGATGCAGTAGGTACAAGTATCTAAGGAAAATAGCAGACACAACAATGTGATGAAATAAAACCTAATCCAAGTGAAAAAGAAAAACAAGGTAAGCTCTTCAGCTTTTCGAGCCACAGCTCGGTCCCATTCTCCCCAGCTCCTAATGCAGTCATGATCCCGAAGTAGAAGGGCGCTTTCCATTTTCTATACCTATAGAAACATAGTCTTCTTGGGCCAAAAATCATGGCCCAAATAGGGTGTGAGATACAATCCCAGTTGGCAATCTCCCAAAGATTTGTGCCTAACAGTCAATGAATACATGGAAGTACTAAAACAAGAAGCAGTAAACAGAAAAGCACAAACAGCTACAATCCACAGTTTTAACAAGTATAGCACACAAGTAAGCAAGCAACAACAAAAGATAAAATAGGTAACCCTCTGGGTAGCTCTCACAGTCAATCCCCTATGGTTCAACCTCGATGTACTAGAAACCCTCTAGGAGGCACACACAGTCTGACCCCTCTGGTTCAGCTACGTAAAAAAAAGAAGACCCTCTGGGGAAGCACTCACTGTCAATTCCCTCTATAGTCTCGTAACATGATAAAGGATCTATGGGTAAGCACTCAACGTCAATTCCCCCTGTGGCCAGCATCTTAGTTAAAAGACACTCTGGAGAAGCCCTTCTGTCAATTCCCTCCTTGGTCTCACATCATAATTAAAAGACACTCTGGAGAAGCTCTTCCGTCAATTCTCTCTTTTGGTCTACTACTCTAGGTTCCCACAGTCCTGAGTATCACTAAACATGCTCAGCGTGTGTATATATATTTTCCAAGTAAACCTCAAGAACTACTTGGCTATCAACTAAGGCTCAACAACAAAACAAGGAAACAATCCAAAATCCTACAACTAGGCATGGCAACTGGAAAAACGACAAACAGGCAGAACAAGCATGAAAAGAAAACTGAGCACATAAAAATACTATAATCATAAGAAATAACCTCTACTAAAGCAATCAATCAATGCATGCAAGTATCAAGGGAAAAACATAAAACATGCAATACCCCGTTCAAGGGTATTGGTGGAAAATGCACAAAATATCCATCAACTTTCTTCAGAAAGGCACAAACCACCTACCTCGATCCTAGGAGATCGATATACATGAACCAAGACGACAGATTCCCCTTAAAATGACGTAGATCTGAGAAAACGCATAAAATTTTCATCCCACAATAACATGAAAATGAGGAGGAATCAAGAAACAAGGCTCAAGCAGAAGGAAGAACTCACCGCTGCGCTTCCAATGCAATCGATCGTGCTCGAATCGGAGAACAGACGTTGAGGCGGGAATCCGATGAAGATCCGGCCGTAAGGTTGCTCCCGGATGGTCAAAAACTGGAGAAGAAGATGAATATGGGGGTTAGACGCATCCTTGGTCTGTTTAATGAAAAAAAAGTACACGGTGTGTACTTTTTGAGTACACGGCGTGTAGTTTGAATTTTTCGTACACCGAAATAACCGTCCTCCACCTCAGCCTTTCACACCGTGTGTGTGGCCCGAACACGTCCAATACGCGTCTTCGAGCCAGGGAAGTGTACACGGCGTGTACTCAGAAAGTACACGGAGTGTACTTCTGAAATTTCCAGAAAATTCATTTTTCTCAAAAAAATACAGAAAATGGAAAACGTACATGAAAAAAAGAACAGGGTTCTTACATTAGTCACGGGTGGTCTCCACTATGTAACCTCTCGTGAGAGGTTAGGTTTGGGTGGGCCCCACCACCATAACGTTTCATGGGTGGTTACGGTCGGGTGGTCCCCACACTTCATCTTCCACTAAGAGGATTAGTTTTGGTGGACCACACCTCCAACATCCACATGGTGGCTCAAATAAAATAAAGTGATGTTTGTTTTATTTTATTATTTCCACTAAAAATATAAAACTAACTTTTATTCTCGACCCACTACCATCGAGGTGAAAGTCTGCTTATGCGAATACCAGCTCTACGAGTTCAACAGTGCCATTAGGTTTCAATTCTGATCCCCATTCCAAAATTTATAAAAACCCAATAATACATTTACTAAACGTATCCGAAAAAAATTCAGAAATTGATTCTGGGAACACAGGGCCTCGGAATAACGCGCCGCCAATTTTGGGGGACTCGTAAAATTTTCATTTAATTAAAAAAATTTCAAGGAAATTCCTCGACTTTTCAATTTATAATTGATTCAACAAACTAAAAAATATAAATTTAACTTTGTGAAACTATAAGGATACAATAATAAAATTTAATGAAATAATAATAATATAAAATTAAAAAACTAATCATGATGAATATTTTGATGACCCAGATGAGTCAATTGGATACCGATATTGGTAGAATAAGAAATCATATAATCATAAGTTTTTATTCAAAAACTCAATTAAATCCTAAATATAAAAGAATGTAACATGTGGGGTCCATGGAACATAGTCGTGGAAGTACGCTAGAAAACCCAAAAATTAAAAAAATTGGAACCAAACCTATACAGGAGAGATTCAAAAAAATTTACATACTTGAAAATCTATTAATGAAGGAACAAATGTTAATGAACCTACTTGAAAGTCAGATTCTATTTTGGAATACAAACTTGCTCCATAAATACAAATACTTAATAAACTAACCATGAATTATTATAGAAGGATTATAAGAACACATGTTCAATAATAAAATTCTAAAAATCACCAAGAGACACCCAAGAAAAATTCTGACATACCAATAATGTAATCCATAACTAAAGTCGAGTGTAAAAAAAGAGATGTAAAAAGGTGTTTTGTAAACATTTTCATAATTTTATGTTAATATATTTTAACATGATACTATGAAAAAAATTCTAATGCATGACATTTTTTTGAAAAAATGTATTTTCTTAAGATAAAGTAAAAAATATGGGAAAAATTGAATTTATAGAGGAACGTTTCATTAACGATTCATCGTTATTTTCCAATAAAGGTTATTGATATGTAAAATTTTAACATTTAATAAAATATTATTAAATGTTAATTAAAGTAATATATATTAGATCTAGAATCATAAAAAATGTTATACCCCATTTTTTATTCTATTTTATTGTTTGTAGAATTGAAATCTCTTATAATTTTAATTCAACTATCATACCGAAGAACCACCAAACCTGGTCTAACAATTGATGATATGTTATTTTAGTTAATAGATATGATTTTAAAAACTATTTTTTATATTATGGATATGAATGATGAGATATTTCTTACACATTAGCATCTCATTCTAGGGATATATATTTTTAAAACTTCAAAATCCATCATAAATATTCACAAAGAATCATTTTCACATTAATTTTCTAGAGAGATACTCATATTAATGTTTTTAAATCCATAAAACAAAAAATGAAATAAAATTCACTCCCTTAAGGAAATGTGGTTGAATAAATTTCCAGTTGTTTTTTTTCAAAATTTCCCATCTAATAAATAACCAACTATTATGTTAAAAAGTAAAACATTGGTTACTATTTAATGTCATTTTCATAAGAAGAAAATTTAATCATGTGATAAACTTTTTAATGTGGAAACTAATATCTGTAAACCATTTGATTTTAAAAATGTTACATCAAATTATTTTAAAATCAATAAAAATCTATAAAATGATTAATTTTTTTAAATTTTTGAAGAAGCTAAAAAACATGACTGTTATTTCGAGATTGATTTTGAAGGAAAAGTTGAAATTTATGCATGTTAATTTACTAGAATATAGATCATTCTTTCAATTTTCAATAAAACTACTGAAACTTGTGAAAATTTGGTAACTGCATGTCACTTTATTGAAAATAATGATAATTTTTCATGTCAAAATATATTAATTTATAATATATTGATAAACATATTACTAAAAAATTTATCTTATATGTTATTTAAAATATATAATTTTCTAAAAAATTACACCTATAAATAAACTGTTTGAAAACAAGTTACCCCCAACATTTTTTTAGAATATATTTTTTTGATACAGAATTTAGAGATAAAATTAAGGTTATGGGTCACATAAACAATATTCTACTAATGAAAATTTCACAACTATTTTAGAATTGAAACCATCCCCTAAAAATAAAAATTTGCTTACATTGATGAAAATATGAATTTTCCTATCATAATTTCAAATTAGTGGACAAAATATCAAGATAAAATTTTTTAGGTTCTGTTAACTCAAATAAGAATGAATTTGGGATATTACTTATCTGATTTAAATGGAATCAACCATTCATTTTTTGTTTTATAATTTTATTATTGGTGAATCTAAAATCAGGAACAGAATTTCATTGGATATTAAAGAGTATACCTTAAGTAGTTTTCAAAAATAATGTCATAAATTTTTTGGTAGTTGGAATTATATTTCCCATCTCGGATATCCACTCGACGTGTCATATTCATTTTTTCCATAAAAGTGTTTATTTACAATTTTAACTAATGAATTTTGTGTCCTTATTCTTATTAGTATTCCAAAAAATACTGAATAAAGTTTTATAACAAAAATCTAATTTAGTGACAAAGAATGGTCAATTTATAATTTAATTTCTCAACCAATTTCATCAATTATTAGCTTGGCAGACAAAATATTTTTTTCTTGATGATATTTATATGTTATTTTAAATTCCCATTGCACCTATAGATGAATATAAATTCACTATCACCGGTTTATTTTATTTGTTTTTCCTGGTGAATAATTCCCTTATGTTTTTTATAATTCATTAGGATCCTTTAAAATATTTATGATTTTTTTGTTTATAATTTATATGGAGTTGTTTAAAATTGTTTATTGATGAATTTTTTGTACATGGATAATAATTTTTAATCATTATGAAATTTTTGGCTATTTCCCTTGAAACTTCTTGTAAGAACCTGGTTCTTATTTTTAAGGTACAGGCTTCTTCGGTTTCCTTTTCCTTAAGTGGTTTTGAGAAAATATGGAAAATGGGGAAAAATGTTAAATTTCAAAACTACACGTCGGGTACTTTTTCCACACGCCGTGTACTTTTGGCCTTGTAGGGATGAGTACACAGGGTGTGTATCCTTGTCGGCGACGAGGGGTGTAGGAACCGACTACATGCCATGTTGTGGTACCCAACATGCCGTGTAGTCAGTTGGCAGGCTTTAATAGAAAGGCGGTGGAGTTGCCGCCAGCTGGGCGACAGTACATGCCGTGTTCTCAGGAGTACATGCCGTGTACTCAGGTCGACGGGTGAACAGTGTGGCGGTGCCGCCAAATGAACATTTAAATGAAATAAGTACATGTCGTGTACTCAGAAGTACACTTCATGTACTCAGAAGTACACGCCGTGTACTCAGAAGTACATGCCGTGTACTTTGTTTATTCGGCTTAAAATAGGCAGTAGCCTCCTCATTTGGTATAGGAGGCATTTGAGCCATTTTGGAGCCAAAGGAGGAGGCCGAACCTCTGAAAATCCCCCGGGAGTTTGTCTGGAATCCGATTCGGTTTCGGATGATCCCATTGGAACCACACGGGTAAGCCCTCTCCACTCCTAGTACCGTTCTTACCAATTCTTCTCCTAACATATGTTATGTATATTTGTTTGGGTTTTTTTCATCGTCAGATCTACGTCTTTCTTGGGCGTTTCTGGATTCGGTGTTCGGGTATAACGTTCATTGGCGAATAAGGTAGGTGGCTTTGTGTTTATTTTCCAACTGTCGTGCGTTTTTGTGCATTTTGTGCCACGAACCCATGTTGGGGTGTCGTGTGGACGAGGACATTTCGATATTTAATGCCTAGAATTGCATAGGTGATTAAATTGTGATAATAAAATTCTGGATGGGATCGTTTTTTGGATCCAGAACCACCCCAGGGGTGTGATTCACTATTTATCTGTTTGTCTAGGATACCCGAGGGTATGCCTTTAAAGTAGTAATTATAGAATTTCATTGAGAGGAATTGCTTGTTGCTTCTTTTTTACCTATTGGGCATGGCCCAGTTACCTGTTTAGCCTGAGGATGTGAATGTATTAGCCTGATGGTGTGAATGTATTAGCTTGAGGGCGTCAATGTATTAGCCTGAGGGCGTGAATGTATTAGCCTAAGGGCGTGAATGTATTAGCCTGAGGGCAACATCTTATTTCGCCTGAGGGAAACATTTCGTGCCTAAGGGATTGAATTCTATGCCTGAGGGCAACACATCGTATGCCTAAGTTCGAGAATTCTGTTACAATGCCTGAGGGGGAGATTTTGTATATCCTGAGGGCGAGATTCTGTATAGCCTGAGGCCGTGGTTTTACTATATTATCCTGAGGGAGAGATTCTGTTTCGCCTGAGGGCTTGGTGCTATTGAACACAAAAATGTTACAAATTTAAATGACTAAATGAATAATAAAATGGCAATATAACTGGTAATTAGTTACTTTTGAGTACTGCTTACTTTATTTCATTTTACTACTGCACACTGTTGTTGCATGCTTACACGCAGTTGGGCACGTGCCTTTGGTGGGTGCCTACTGAGATATATTTCTCACACCCTATTTGGGTCATGCTTCTCTGCCCAAACAGATTATGTTTCTGCAGGTGTAATAGGGGAAAGAGTCCCTATACTGGTACATGACTGTTGCTGAGTAGTAGGATGGCATGGGACCGAGCCTAGGCTCGCAATGCCGCTGCCAACTGTTTTTCTTGTTTGCTGTACTCTGCATTTTATTGTACTGTATTGATGTACAACATGTTCTGGCTTCTTTCTTAGAACTTGAAACATGTAGCATCATCATTTATATACTGTTGGTTATATCCACTATTGTAGTTTATTTCAGTTGTGTATGTTTACTGCTTCAGTTGTCGTGTATGTTTATTATGGTATTCCGCTACGCTACACTTTGAAAAATGAGAGAATAGTTTCACCACTATCAGACCAAGACCCTCGCTGCTAGTCGGCAGCCTCTGGAATTTGGGCAAATGCGCTTGAGATCACGTGGCGAACCGAGCTCGGGGCACCCGTTGCGTGGCACCCGGGTCAGGGACGTTACAAAGTGGTATCAGAGGCAGGTGATTTTCTTTGACTTACTATTTGGAGCTTCAGTAAGGGATAGGATGGAATGGTAGTTGGTAATAAGCTGTGCCCGGGCGAAGCTAACCCGTGTATAGGGAAAAGCCATTCTACCTCATATTTTGCATTCCTTTGATTTTTCAATTTTATAGTTGATATGTTTTCACCGTTGGGTGACACACTTGAGACTGTGATGTTTATATTTTATCTATGGGTTCTATTTAGTTGCAACCTGATGAGATGAGTGTATTCTGTCTCATACATCATATAGGAACATGCTATAAATCACATGTCATGCGTACATTCCATGCCATGTAGGTGCATTAGAAATTCGCATGTTGTTGTGATAGTTGTTGTTCTAGAAAATCATGCTGTTGTGATAGCTGCTCTGATAAAATACCTGCTATGTGATAGGGTAATTTTATGTGAGCCTATTTATAGAATGGACACCAAACATTGGTTTTTGGGGAGTATGGGCCCCCATTGACCGGAATTTGGTGGATCATTGATTGTATATTGGTTATAACACACATAAGATGTCAAAATTTTATTCGTGGGGAGTATGGGACCCCACGGGTTGGAATATTACACTTAGGTGTCGTTTTTCGGTATTTTCTAGGTTCCAAAGAAGATTCTGAGGCATACTGTATGGAAACCCAGTATACACGTCGTGTTGTATTTTTATACACGCCGTGTATGCTCTTCTGTTTGGGAAGAAAAATGAACATTTTGAGTACACACCATGTACCCTGAGTACACGTCGTGTAGTCTCATCTCGTGTCACAAACCATGTGGGCGGCGACACGGGGTAGGGGAAGTGTGGGGTAAAACATGCCGTGTAGTTTTTGGACACGCCGTGTAGTGTGACCCGTAGTCCGGCCATGTAACTAAGAACACGGGTTGTTGAACTCCTTGACAGAACATGCTGTGTCAATTTTAGACACGCAGTGTAGTGTGACCTGGGGACTTGGTCGTGTAACTAACAACACGGGCCGGTGTCACATCTCCCTAAACATACCGTTTACATATGGGACACACCGTGTAGTCTTGTCGGAGGACAGACCGTGTGGAGTTAGCCATGTGGCTGGGAAATGGGGTGATGTACACGACGTTTACGAGTGTAACACACCGTGTGGAGTTAATATGAGTAGTCGTCCGTGTCACTGACGACACGGGTAGTTGGAAAAATAACACTGTACACGCCGTGTAGATATTATACGCGCCGTGTAGTTTTGGTCAACGGAATCCATTTGGCTTAGCCGTGTAGAAGGACCCGGGCAGGGGAAGGAAAGTCGAGTTCACGCAATGTAGTCATTGTACGCACCGTGTAGTCTTGTTTAGAAAATTTTAAATTCCTTCATTCTCTTGTTTCATTTGAGGTTCCTTCACTTTCCATTCTTAATAATCTTGAATCTGAGGCGTGCTTTTGACCTTGTAGTTTCATGCCGCCTAGACGACCGCGAGTTGTTCGCCAAGAGAGCGGCGATGATTATACTCTGGAGATGTGGGCCATGGGCTACCAGTTGATCCACCCACAGAGCAAAATGCAGCGCCAGCTGTTATACCAGACAC
Organism: Viscum album; assembly: GCA_963277665.1. Taxonomy (NCBI): domain Eukaryota; kingdom Viridiplantae; phylum Streptophyta; class Magnoliopsida; order Santalales; family Viscaceae; genus Viscum; species Viscum album. The sequence goes on from OY728161.1 coordinate 842,247,480, forward strand.
AGGCGCGGAGGCGCAGTTCTGTGAAGGCTTATTTCGGTTCAAGCAGACCTTTCAGGGAGCACTGCAGGCTACCACATCTATGGCCGAGCTGACATGTATCATTCAGCAGCAGCATCCACCTATGTTTTCAGCGGATGGAGGACCACAGGCTGCAGTGTCTTGGCTAGGATCGATGGAGACTATTTTCGATCACTTGGAGATGCCTCCAGGGAAGAGGGTCAAGCTCGCAACTTACATGCTGTGTGGTTCCTCCAAGAGGTGGTCAGATGTTACCACCTAGACAGAGTATCACAGGGACATGGCGTGGGATGATTTTAAGGTAGTCTTCTATGACTTCTTCATTCCCGAGACGCTGAGGGCAGATAGAGCTCGGGAGTTCATGAATCTGCAATAGAACTCTATGTCGGTGATGGACTATTCTTCTCATTTTACAGAGCTTCAGCGTTTTGCACCAGTGCTGGTGGGTGATGAGAAGTTGAGAGCCATACTTTTTACGTATGGTCTTCGGTATGAAATCAGAGCACTCGTAAATGTTTTCAGGTTGTCTATTGTACATGTGATTGTAAACCGGTCGCTTATTTCTAAGAGGAACCTGTGGGAAACTAGTGGTGTGGGTCAGGGTGGTTCAGCACCAGTTACTGGTACTATTTCTACTGGCAAGAGGAAGAGACAGATGGACTTCACTCAGGGTGGAAGTACCAGCCATGAAGCTTCTTCAGGTGGCCCGATCAGGTGCTACCAGTGTTGAAGAGAGGGGCACAAGAGGCCGTAGTGTCCACGAGACCCCGTGGAGTGCCGAGATTGCGGCATGATTGGTCATCTGCAGCGCTTTTGTAGGGTGGTGCTACCAGTGGCTAGTGAGAGGGGTTCTTTGCAGACTCAGCGTGCGTGAGAAAGACTAGTGGCTTCTTACCAGTCAGGGAACTAGAATACGTCAGGGCGTGCAGGGAGAGATGGTAGTCGTGGTTGTGGTAGGCAGACGCCAGGATCGTAGAGGCAGCAGGGTGGGACAACTCAGGGTATCCAGGATGTGTCACAGGGCCGTGAAACTGGACATGCATATGCAGTGCAACAGACTCAGTGGGAGTAGTATCCCAAACCCTCTATAGTCAGAGGTACTATTCTAGTAGCTTCTGTCTTGTCATCAGTACTTTTTGATACAGGAGCTACGAATAGTTTCATATCTATACCCATTTTGGAGAGCCTTGGGCTTGGTGTTTCTTCTTCTTCTGATATCATGACACTAGACACTCCGTGGGGGACTAGAACGGCTGGTGTGCGTCAGTTCAAGGAGTGCCCCCTTGAGGTTGGTGGGTGTCACTTTTTTTGGGACCGCTATGTCTTAGAGATGATGAGCTATGACGTCATTCTTAGGATGGACTTGTTGGTTACTTTTCGAGCCTTTGTAGACTACTATCATCGCATGGTGTGTTTCACATCACCGGAGGGCGGAGAGTTTCTATACAAGGGAGAATGTGATGTTCAGGCGAGTTGAGCAGGACTAGAGCATCATGGGTGAGGTGGAGTCACAGACCAGATTGCAAGCTTATATCTAGATGATCAGGGGAATTTTCAAACGGATTTCCCTCCTGTTGTTGACCGTTTCAGGAATGTCTTCCCGGAGGACTTTTCAGGTCCACCTCTGGTGCGTGAGGTGGATTTCTCTATCAAGCTTGTGCCAGGAGTAGCAACGGTGTCCATTACTCCTTATAGGATGACCACGCCTGAGTTGCAGGAGCTCAAGAGGCAGTTAGAGGAGCAGCAGGCAAAGGGTTTTATCCGGCCAAGTACATCTCTTTGGGGTTCTCCGGTCATTTTTGCAAAGAAGGCGGATGGTACCCTCAGACTTTGCGTGTATTATCGTAAGCTGAACTAGTTGACGGTTAAGATCCAATATCCCTTTCTGATGATAGATGATCTGTTTGATCAGCTTCGTGGAGCACGAGTGTTCTCGAATATTGACTGGAGATCTGGATATCTTCAGCTGCACGTGAGACCATCTGATATAACTCTCACATCATTCAGGGGTAGGTTTGGTCTATATGAGTATTTGGTTATGCCATTCAGACTCACGAATGCGCCGGCAGTTTTCATGGATCTGATGAATCATGTGTTTCATCCGTATCTTGATTCATTTGTGGTAGTATTTCTAGACGAAAACATGGTTTCCTCTCACACTCGACACAACCATGCCACCCATCTTGAGATCATATTGAGTACACTGAGAGAGCATCGGTTGTATGCTAACCTCTCGAAATGCCACTTTTGGATGGACCAGATTCACTTCCTGGGTCATATCATCTCAGAGGCAGGAGTTGCATTAGACTAAGAGAAGGTAAGAGAAGTAGTTTCCTGGGAGAACCCTAAGAACATGTTTGAGATACGGAGTTTCTTAGGGTTGGCTGGTTACTACAGACGCATCATATAGGACTTCTCCCACTTAGCAGAACCGTTGATAGGTCTGTCTAAGAAGGGTGTGAAGTTCGTTTGGTCAAAATCTTGCGAGACAAATTTTCAGGACCTGAAGGGAAGGTTGACATCATCACTGATCCTGATACTCCCAGAGCAGGGGAAGAGCTATACAATTTACTTTGATGTATCAAGGATTGGTCTGAGAGCAGTTTTGATGTAGGGAGACTGAGTTTTTGTGTACGGGTGTTGGCAGTTGAGACCGCATAAGAGGAATTACCCGACGCATGATCTCGTGTTGGATATGGTTGTGCATGCGTTGCACTATTGGAGACATTATATGTTGGGAGACAATTTTGTGTTTTTCACCCACCACAAAAGGCTCAAATATTTCTTTACTCAGCGTGAACTGAATCTGAGGCAGAGAAAGTGGGTTGAGTACCTACAGTCCTTCGATTTTGAGCTTACCTACACACATGGTAAAGGAAATGCAGTAGCTAATGCACTGAGCAGGAAGGCTCAGATACGGGCAGTGCAGGAGGTCAGTGGTGAGTGGGAGCTCATGGATTTGTTTTCTGAGATGCATCTGGAGGTTAACGACAGTCAGGGGAAGACTTATCTTTCCTCTTTAGCTGTGACATCTACCCTCATGAACAGAGTGAGGATGAGACAACTATCGGATTCAGAAGGCCTAGTTCTATGGGAGTCAGTGGCAAGTGAGGACCCTCCTCCTAGTTGGATGATAGGTGATGATGAGGTTTTGCATTTCCCTGGACGTGTATGGGTTCCAGGGGATATACGTGATGAGCTGATGAGGGAGTTTCATGCTTCAGCTTGGGCAGTTCATCCCGGGGTTACCAAGATGTACCGTGACTTGAGGGGTTAGTACTGGTGGCCGGGTATGAAGAGAAATATAGTTGGTTTTTTTACGAGGTGTTCCACCTGTCAGCAGGTGAAGGCATAGCACCAGAGGCCAGCTGGGCTGTTACCGAAGTCGACCAATGCAGAGTGGAAATGAGATGATGTCGCGATGGATTTCGTGATGGGTTTTCCGAGGTCACCTCGAGGCAATGATGTCGTGTGGGTTGTCGTGGATAGACTCACGAATGTAGCTCACTTCATGCCGATCAAGTAGACCTTTGGTGTGGACTATCTCGTAAGGCTGTATATCTGAGAGATCGTACGTCTTCATGGGGTCCCACGTTCTATCATTTTAGATAGGGACACCCACTTTACATCTTGTTTATGGTAGATTTTTCAGAGGGCGATGGGTACACTGGTGTTTCCGAGCACAACATACCACCCTCAGATAGATGGCCAGTCAGAGCAGACAATACAGGTGCAAGAGGACATACTGCGTGCATGCATCCTAGACTTTGGGGGCTCTTGGGAGAAGCATATACCCTTAGTCGAGTTTGCCTATAACAATAGTTTTCGGGTGACTATTGAGATGGAACCATACGAGGAATTATATGGTAGGCCATGCCGATCACCATTGTGCTGGTTAGAGGCAGGTGATGCAGCATTACAGGGGCCACAGCTCATGCAAGAAACATCTGAGTAGGTCCAGTTGATTTTGAAGTGGATGGCTACCGTGAAGTCTCGTCAGAAGTCTTATGCTGATCACCGAAGATGACCTTTAGGGTTCGTGGTCGGGGATCAGGTTTTTCTACGTGTTTCACTGAGGCTGGGACACAAGCAGATCAGGAGAAAGGGTAAACATTCATCGAGGTATGTGGTTCCATTCAAGATTCTGGAGAGAGTCGGGCTGGTTTCCTATCAGTTGCAGTTACAGCATCGGTACCGAGCCATGCACGACGTCTTCCACATGTGTCAGTTTCGTCACTACCATTCAGACCCGTCTCACACCTTTCAGCCAGAGGAGGATGAGATTCAGCATGATGCGTCCTTTGAGGAGAATCTGATCTGTATCGTTGATAGGAGCACGGAGGTTCTATGAGGCTGGTCAGTTCCTCTCGTACGGGTGATATGGCAGCATGGCCGTGTGCAGGACGAGACCTGGGAGCGGGAGGCTGACGTACGTGCGCAGTGGCCAGAGCTATTCTGAGCTTTATCTTCACCACCCTTGGAAAGGAAATTCGGGGATGAATTGCTATAAGGGGGGAGTTTGTAAGAACCCGGTTCTTATTTTTGTGCTACGAGCTTCTTCTTTTTCCTTTTCCTTAAGTGGTTTTGATAAAATATGGAAAATGGGGAAAAATCCTAAATTTCGAAACTACACGCCGTTTACATTTGGCCGTGTAGGGATGAGTACACGGGGCGTGTAGCCTTGTCGGTGATGAGGGGTGTAGGAACCGACTACATGTCGTGTAGTGGTACCCTACATGCCGTGTAGTCAGTCGGCATGCTTGAATAGTAAGGCGGTAGAGTCACCGCCAGCTGGGAAACAGTACACGCCGTGTACTCAGGAGTACAAGATGTGTACTCAGATCGATGGGTGAACAGTGTGGCGGTGTCTCCAAATGAACAATTATTTGAAAGAAGTACACGCCCTGTACTCAGAAGTACATGTCGTGTACTCAGAAGTACATGTCGTGTACTCATAAGTACACGCCGTGTACTTTGTTTTTTCATCTTAAAATAGGCAGTAGCCTCTTCATTTGGAAAAGGAGGCATTTGATCCATTTTGGAGCCAATGGAGGAGGCCAGACTTTTGAAGATCCGCTGAGAGTTCGTCTGAATACGATTCGGCTTTGGACGATCTTGTTGGAACCGCACGGGTAAGACCTCTCCTCTACTTGTACCGTTCTTACAAATTCCTCTCCTAAAGTATGTTATTTACGTATGTTTGGGTTTTGTTCTTAGTCATATCTACATCGTTCTTGGGCGTTTCTGGATTCGGCGTTCGGTTATAACATTTGTTGGCGAATAAGGAAGGTGGCTTTGTGATTATTTTCCACTTGTTGTGTGTTTTTGTGCATTTTGTGCCACGAACCCATGTTGGGGTGTCATGTGGCTAAGGAAGTTGCTATATTTAATGCCTAGAATTTCATAGGTGTATAAATTGTGATAATAAAATACTGGTATGGGTCGTTGTTTGGATCCGGAACCACCCCATGGGTGTGTTTCACTATTTAGCTGTTTGGCCAGGATACCCGAGGGTATGCATTTAAAGTAGTAATTGTAGAATTGCATTGAGAGGAATTCCTTGTTGCTGCTTGTTTACCTATTGGGAATGTCCCAATTACCTATTTAGACTGAGGGTGTGAATGTATTAGCCTGAGGGCGTGAATGTATTAGCCGGAGGGCATGAAAGTATTAGCCTGAGGGAAACATCCTATTTTATCGTAGGGAAACCTTTTGTGCCTGATGTCTTGACTTCTGTGCCGGAGGGAGACACTTCGTATGCCTGAGGGAGAGAATTCTATTACAATGACTGAGGGCATGATTCTGTATAGCCTGAGGGTGTGGTTTTACTATATTAGCCTGAGGGCGAGATTCTCTATAGCCTGAAGGTGTGGTTTTACTATATTAGCCTGAGGGGGAGATTCTGTATAGCCTGAGGGTGTGGTTTTTCTATATTTGCCTGAGGGAGAGATTCTGTTTGGCCTGAGGTCTTGGTGCTATTGAGCACAAAAATGTTACTAAGTTAAATGATTAAATGAATAATAAAATGGAAATATAACTGGTAATTAGTTACTTTTGAGTACTGCTTACTTTATTGCATTTTACTACTGCACACTATTGTTTCATGCTTACACGCAGTTGGGCACGAGCCTTTGGTGGGTGCCTGATGAGATATATTTCTCACACCCTGTTTGGGTCAGGCTTTTTGGCCCAAAAAGATTACATTTCTGCAGGTGTAGATAGGGGAAAGATTCCCTATACAGGTACTTGACGGTTGCTGAGGAGTAGGAGGGCATGGGACCGAGCCTAGTCTTGCGATGCCACTGCCAGCTGTTTTTCTTGTTTGTTGTACTCTGTATTTTGTTATACTATATTGATTTATAACATCTTCTGGCTGCATTCGTAGAACATGAAACATGCAGCATCATCATTTATATACTGTTGGTTATATCCACTAATGTAGTTTATTTCATTTGTGTATGTTTACTACTTCCGCTTTCGTGTATGTTTATTATGGTATTCCGCTGCGCTGTAATTTCACAAATGAGGGCATAGTTTCCCCACTATCAGACCTAGGCCCTCACTTCTTATTGGCAGCCTTTGGCATTTGGGGAAATGCGCTTGAGATCACGTGGCGAACTAGGCTCGGGAAACCCGTTCTGTGGCACCTAGGTCCGGGACGTTACACTTCCTTTCATAAAAATCATGTTTTCAATTATAAAAATGCCATTTTATAGTATATAAAAGAACTATTCTTGGTTGTATTATGTTATAAATTTTAAATTCATCTATAATAATCCTAGGAGGAGTTTATTTTTTCTTTCCCTACATAAAAACATCAAGAGATTTAAAATATTTCCTTGGAAATGGTATATTTTATAGAAGATTAGTAAAAGACATTAGCATGATAGATTTCATTTTATCCAGATTTATTCAAGAAGAATCAAAATTAATATTTTTTTAGTGTTATACATAACAATTTTGAGATTCGAAACAAAATATGAAAACACAACTATTATTTCAACTACAAACATGGGGTTTGGGTTTTAAATTAATTATCATGGAATTTTATTTTTCCCATTAATATTTGTTTTTTTTCAAAAACTATAAATAAGTATCACGTGATTACTTCTGAATATAGAACTATATATCAAGATCAATACAACTATACAACAATTGAGATGAATTTTATAGTTTTTCCCTTTAATTTGAACATGTTTAGATGTTAATTGTGAGGTTTTAAAGTCTTTTTTTCAGTGACCATTCTAAAATAATATTTTTTTTAAGAAACATGTTCTCAAACAAAGACATTTGAGTTGGATCATATTTTAAAAAGAGCTAAATATTGAAATAAAGGATAATAAAATAGTTATAAAACATATGGATGATCATTTGAGTGATTTAGTACATTATTGGAATAAACACATTATATATGTTCACCCATTAAAGATAACTTTCTGGATGAGAGATTTCATAATATAAGAATTTTAAGACAATGAGTTTTTTAATATTTTCAATAATTTTGATGATAATTAAATTTCCAATTAATTTTTAAATAATATTTTTCTATGACCAATAGGGATTCAAAAAGAAATTATCATCCGACCTTTATTTATGTCATGTTGGTAGTGACCAAATTATATTATGATTCATTTCATATTATTAATTCCAATGAATCCTAATTTTGTATACAATAAGATATATAGGTATCATTGGATCTCAAATAAATACAAAAAATTTCCTAGTTTTGGATTATATTGGCCCATCATTTGTAGATATTCTTTTAAATTTTTAAAAACAAGTAAATCATACAAATTTAAATGTAATATTTTCAAGATAGAGGAGATTGATCAATAACCCATTTTTTATGATGTGATTGATGTTTGAGGTATGGATTTCGTTATTCCCTTTCCGTGTTATTTTTCAATTATAAACATATTTTTAAATATTCATTAACAATCAAAGTGGGTAGAATCTATTCCCACTAAAAATATTTACAATAAAGTCATTGTGAAATCATTTAAATGAAATTTGTTTTTTAGATTCACTTTACCAAATTTTTTTAATCAGTGTTAAAAGTCGCCACTTATACAATAGAACATATGAATATATTTTGAAAAAATATGGAGCTCATCATTGAATTTCTTAATGGAAGCACCACTAGAAAAATATAATTATGCCATTTTCAAATAGAGAAAACAAGTATATTTTGGGATAAACTATGAAGCCATTTAAAATGGATTGGTTTTTGAGATTATATGATACAATTTTGGCATATAGTTCTACCATTAAAACACCAATTTTATTTTCTCATTTTAAATTATTGTATAGAAAATTTTCAACCTTTTTATGATTTTGAAGATTAATATTTTTTGTCTATTAAATCATGTACTTGACCCTATTACCTATTTTAATGGAATTAACAAATTTCATTTAAAATTTAGAAATAATTTGAAAAATATTATATAAAATATCCAAGATGTGGAAGTAAAAAAACAAAATCTTTTCATGAAGAAATTATCCACAATAAAGAATTCAAATAGCGAGAAATGTTAATACTATTTTACACTATAATGAGGATATTCTTATGTAAATTTCTTTTCAAATGGAATATGTCATTAATTTAACTCATATTTATCAATTTTTTGTTGTGTATATTAATTAAATATGTAATGAAACTCCCTCTATATTCAATTTTAATTAATTAAAACTATTTAAAGAGAACAATTATGATTCTTATAAGGAGAAGGTTCACCTACAAGAACCCGAATACATCTGAATAGTAGGTTTATTCCATTCATTCTAATTGTTTTTTCCATAACAGTTTTGATATCAGTTTTCAATATAAACTATTTCACAATTTGAAAATTGTAAAAAATAATTATTATGTGGGGAACATGTTTTATAAGAATAGTTTTTTAGGGTTTTTTATTTCTTATTTTAGTTGTGTTTTTTCTGTTTTTTTTCCTTTTTATATATTTATTTTTATTTCTTTCCTGTTTTCAAAACATCTTTGATGAGAACTGAAAACCATTATAGTTTATATAATCCATTATAATGAAATAACTAAACTGACTGATGAAACTGAATTTAAATGAATGTTGAAATGAATTTGTTCCAGATTCAAATCTTTTGGAAATTAATGAAAATGTCTCTAAAATATTTATTCACATTCAATAAATATAATTACTTAACTATGAGGATTACAAAAAAAATTTACATATTATTTACATTCACTTAATTTATAAAAGGAACCAAACATTTATTATTATAACTTGAATGTGAATTTTTTATTTCAAAAATGAAGAGTTTGAGGTACTTGTATTAAGATGATCAAAGATATTTTTTTCATCCATATTTTAAAATACCATTTTTAGTTAGGCCCACCCTTTACATTTTATCCTCATTATCCATTATTATTTGTGACCAACTAGATTGGTAGCCACATTATACCCATTTTTTCTTTTTCTAACCCTCCCTAGAAGTAAATATCATTATTAAACTAAAAATATTTTTGGGGGTAATATCTTACAGTTTTATATATTAATTGGACTATTTTTAAAATAATTTTTAATTATAAAATTTTATTTTTGAGTTATTTTTAAGTGTTACTGCTAATAAATGTTTTGAGGAGAATTATAGAATCAAAATAATTAAAACAAAAATAATGTTGTTATAATGCTATTTTAAAAGGGAAAAAATATTTTTTGAGTGTTTAAAATTATGTACAATTATTTTAAAGAATGTTAAAAAGTCACACCCAATGTTTATAACATCATATAAATCCCCACTATTGGATGTGTAAGTAAACATTATTCATTAAAGACATGGTGAATACATGCATATTATGCATGTACACTCAATATGGTATACGCTACCAAATAATCTAATATGATGTTTTATTAATTATGAAATAAAGGGTTGTTTCATTTATTTTTTTTCAATAATTATTTAGTGAAGTGTTCAAATAATGGACACTCTAACTAGTGTAACGCTTGGGTGCTATGTGATTTCACCCATGCTATTTCATTTTTTTTTGAAACACATCATGAAATTTAGGACACTGATGATAGATATATATTATTATGTATCCCCCTACTATTGGGTGTGAGAAACTACCATGAAATATTCAATGATATATTATTTATAAAACTCCATTTATCATACATTTAATGTTCCAACACCCATTGATCTTTGAGAATCCCCCAAAAACAATCATTGATCAACTGGTAAGTGTATCCTTCTCATAGGGGGTAATATTTTTTCAAAATATCATCATGGTCACCATCAATAATTATCTTTCAAACATGAATAGGGATGAATCAATTATACATGAATTCAAGGTACTCTATTTTGATGTGTATTTACATGTATGCTTTTATGAAGATAAATCTGACTATTTTTTGGTTATCATACACTACCAATGATTATTATGTAATCAAATAAAATCCATCAATGCTATAAATTTATTTACAATGTGTAAAGGTAACCACTTTGCACCTTTACTCAATATAAGTAATTTCTACCTACCATTATAAAAATGTTTTCCATAAAGGTAACTACCATAATGATCATTGGTAGTGGGAAAACACTAAAAACTATTTGATCTATATTCATGAAATAAAATGTTTAAATAAATTTATAAATATATTACCTGAAATTCATGTATATAAATTGAATCCATCATCATGTTTGAAAGAGAATATTTGGTGATGACCACTTGAGTGAAACTGAATAAAGAGTACTACCTCCACGGGGCATACATTAGCTAGTGGGTACATGAATAGTTTGTGAGGATCCCCAAATTACAAAGGGGCGTACGCTCATTTAACATATGACAAAAAATTTATTAAAAATAAATTATAAATTACAGACCAAGATTATCTCATTCAAAAACAAGTGAGGATCAAATCCTTTTATCTAGACGTCATTGACGATCTTCATTTTATAAATAGCTAATTCCATGGCCAAATGGTTGTGGATCCATCAGATAGAACATGTTCATTGCACCTATTGGAGGGTTCATATATTTAACACTTAATCAAATAAGTATCATGTTACATAAATGAACCGACTATTTGGTTCATAACTAATCAAACAACATGTGAGATGATTTTGTAGTGTGCAATATTTTTAGTGTATATGCATCATAAGCATGTAATCACCATGACTCACATGAATTTATTTTACATGCACTTCTAAAAATATCCTAATTTATCTAAAATCCCATTATTCCAAATATTATAAATATTTATGAATCCATTTAATGTCTTTTGTATATAGTTTTATCATCCTCTCTTTGTTTTTGGAACAAATATTTTTTCGAAAACATAATCCTTTTCCAAGGGGATAAATTCGTGACCATACCAGCCATAGTAGTGTTGAAAAAGAAATAATGAAATTTTTATTTCAAAGATATAGGAAAATTTTGGCCACAATCAAAGCATCAAGGCTAGTCAATATACTAAGGGGTCTAGTGGGATCACAATCCAACATACCCATACCTCTATGTAAACATGAAAACCAAAATATGTATCATATTCATCATATATGCACCTATATAATGAATTTTTTCATGACATAGAGTGACCAATATACATATAACATATCAATATGGTATTTGGGAACTCATATTTTCTTGATTATCCCAAAAAAAGATTGAAAAAATTAATGAATACATCACATGTCATTCAAATATCAGATAAACACATCACATGTAACTCAACCAATTATATGATTCAATCATATTTATAGAAACTAATCATGTACATTAGTTTACATAAACTAATTGATATATAGACCCTATGTCTTTAAAAATTATAAAATTTTAAAAATCCCCTCATGGTTGTGCTCTGACTGAAGACATTGTCGAAAACATACCCATCCCTACCAATTTTACATATTTTATTTTCAAAATTACATAAGTAGGTTATAAATGTAATAAGGTTATTATTAATGTTATCCAACCAAACTCAGGTGACAGGAATTGATAAGAAGTATACAACCTTATGTATAACTATGATCATATGTAATTCTATGATATATATTTAGTAGATCGGTCAAAGAAACAAGTACTTACTTATTAAATCCTCAGTCCATTCCTCATATCTGAAATTAAAATATTTTTAATGAGTTAAATAATCTATTAAATCTATCATTATAATATCATGACTACCCATAATACACTTTTATGTTAATTGGTTAAAGGGAACCCAAATTCATACAATGAGGGGATAATATCACTTTACTATTTATGTAAAATAAAGTGTAGTACACATAAATGAATGATAATTGGAGATTTTGTTTATTATAATAACATGATAAATATTAAAACCATTATAACCAATATATTTTATGCCTTACATTAATAGATTCAATATTACCCTAATGTTTTTTATGTAGTAACAGTTTCATCAAATAATATGCTACATATTATATATAGCCACTATATTATCATTATATCACCACTATCAATGATATCCTATATGAGATTGTATTTTAAAATTATGTTCATTGTCAATTTTTTTTAAAAGGGTTCTTTATCCCAATAAAAACCCTATTATTATCACAATATAGATTTGTTTCTCCCTCAATGCTAGGAACCACTCAAGGTTTAATAATGATCTTCGTGATCCATGAATCATTCTTCACAACATCAAATGATGTGATGTTCCCTACCTATATTGTTGACTTCACTATGGTTTATTGTGTGGAACACTTACAACTAATAAATACAATATTTTGGAAATTAATTATTATATATTGAGATATAATATCATCTTTTTAATATTGGAAACTAAAAATATTTTTAATACTTTACACAAAGATCATTATATCCTCTAATGACCAAGAACATTATCTTATATCTTCTTTGGTACTTAAGGGTTTTCATCCCAAAAATATAGTGACACTCATGAAAAATTTATTGGTATATACATATTATACTAAAATCATAAGGTACATATAGCTGATGACACAACATGTAATACTTGATAGATCATATGGAAGATTCATAAGGAATCATATCCTTCCAATCTAAATATTGAGAAGGATTCAAAATCATATAAAGATTTATTCAATGAAATAATGGTAAATTCCCCTTCATGGAGTTAAATGTGAGAAAACTATTTAGAACATTAACAATATATATGTTAGGACTTAGACCATGAAAAATATAAAATATATCATTAATGATATTTATTCCTAGTTTGAAAGAAGCTTCACCAATGTCTTTCATGGAAAAACACTTACTCATCCACACCTTAATATAGTGAAGTTCTGGGAAATCAATTTTGATAAGAAGTTTTTCATTTATATACAATATAAGAATCACTAATATTCCCCCTAACCCACCTATATACAGATGAATCATCCACATTTTTTAGGAAACTAAACTCCTTAACTGAATCATCAAACGTGGTATTCCAACTTCAAGAATCATACTTCATCCTATAAATGAATTTTTATATCTTTTTTATTGTAGGAAACTCATTTGTAACTTAAAAAAACTTGGGTTGGATTGTATAAACCAACTATTATAAATGTTAATTAAATAAATAAAAATTTTACATCTATTTTATATATATCATAATGATAATGAGTTATTAAGGATAAAAATATTTTGGATAGAATTTAACATTCAATAATGTGAAATGGTTACTTCGTACTAAAAAACACGATTTTTTATAACCATTTTCCAATAGACAATATTTACAGGCATAAAATGTAGCATTCACTTAATTTTTTAAATTGAATCCCCACTTACACCATATGTTTCTATCCCCTTAAAGTAAATCCACAATGTTCCAGACTTGGTTTGTGTATATGGAGTACTTATTAGATTCCATAGATTTTAAGAATTTATCAAAATTTGAACTCATAATGAACTATCGATAGGATATAAGTACACTAAAAATATAACTTCATCATAATTATCCATGAGAAATCCACTTGTATTTTGTTACATATCAATCATACTAAAAATTCAAGGTTATTATGTAACTTGAGTAGTAAATTCTTCCACAACTCATTACCTAACTGGATTAACCTCTACCTTAGTAACACAACTTATTTGTTGGTATTAAAATTATCTATGTTTAACTTTACTCTCATTAAATGATTGACATATATATTATTTCTCATGATATATACCATTTTGTTAGAAAAACACTTGGTGCACAGTAGGCTTATATACATAATATAAAATAGTTTCTTTTCAACACCCAATAAAAAAGAATATATCAAATTTGGGGCTATGCTTTACAAAATATAATCATTATATGATTTATTAAAAAACTCAAATCCACATGAAATTAATATTTGGTTTCTTCCTAATCTATATATTATACAGTTTTCTCATATATTATTTATATGGAACATGTTTGTGTAAGAATGAAATACTCTTTGATACATATACACATAATGATATAGAAAGGTCGCATATACTCATCATTGATTGAACCGTCTCAAAAAAGTTTTTATTCCTCCATTAAGAAACAATATTAAATTTTGTATTTCTAGTAGGACTGATTTTGGAAACAATTTTATAATATCTTTTCTGAATTATGAATTCTAGGATCAAGTATTCACTATCTTGATATGACTATATAATATCAATATTTTTTCCTAGTTGATTTTTTATTGAATTGAAAATTTCATTGAACGTTTATAAGGTTTAATAAATATTTTTCAAAATAAAAAGATAATTATATTGAAAAAATTAATTATAAAAGAAATTAATTACTAAAATGACCACTTTTTTAGTACAACTTAGTCCACATGCATCATAATTTATGAGATTCAATATTCTACTGGACCTTTTACCATTTCTGTTAAAATATGATTTGTTCATTTATATAATTAATAATATATTCATTTATCAAATGATTCCTTATTAAATGCATCCCAAAATACACCAGTATAGTGTTTTTTAATCTGTTTCTCATTTACATGTCTTGGGTGAAAATTTCATAGATAGTTGAGACTAGAATCAACCCATACATTCATATTTTGATTGTTTTAAATATTATTATCCAAATATTAATATATAAAACATTCATCATACTGATAATGAAATAAAAAAATTCATATTTATTTGATGAAAAACTATTTTAATTAATAATTAAAGAAAATACCAAATTTTCCAAAATATATATAGGAATCAAATTCCAATTTATGATGGGAACATAATAATTTCTTTTCAAATATAGAAACAATCATCTTGATAAACGTAGATTGTAAATAACCATAATTTCACTATGTAGTTTCCATAAGTATTATATAAATAACATATACTAAATTAAAAACAAAACTACAATGAAAATTATGATGCATTATAATAATATACTACTATTATAATATAGTCTTCAAATTAGAAGGTGTAAAAATAAGTAACAAAATTACAAAACATAAAAAAAAAGAGGAATAATGTTCCATTTGGTAATTAAAGTCTCCATTATGTACCTCATATTTCTGATGTTAGAAATTAGATAGATTCACTAGGGTTTCCCTTGACCAAGAAAAATCAAAACTCCAAAAATTATGATATTTGTGAAATTAAATGTGATTGAATTTCAAGCTCATAGAAATTTCCTCAAGATCCACACAAGTGGAATCACCACCTTTGACTACCAGTGACGTTTACCTTATGATTAGATCTCTCCTGGAGATACGGGGGGTAAAAAAACTATAAATTAGGATGATATTAACTTGTAATTATTAGTTTAATAGGATATCAAGGAAATTTACTTTATATATTTCATTTTTTTTTAATTTTAAATAAAAATACTATTTATTCAATAATTCATTTCAAAAATTAACAAGATCATTTTACTCTTAAAAATGTATTATTTTATAAAATTGTATTTTAAAGTAAATTATTTTATAAAAATAGAAATATTATTTGTGAGATATATTTATATATGAATAATTTATTAATAATAAATACATTATTAATTGATAATAAATAAGAATAAGAACAATAAAATTTTTTAAAGATATTTTTATAAGTAGGTGACATTTATTATAATTATATTTAAAAGAAAACTTCTTAAATTTTACAGTTTTATTTTAATAAAATTAACATAATTTATTGATTTAAAATAAAATATATATCTTATAATAAAGTTTAAATATTTTTTATAAAATGTTTATTTTCAAGTGAATAGAGAAAAATAGAGTTTTTTAAAAAATTATAAAAATTATTACTTTGTCATTTGATAATATAGATATAAAAATTAATAAAACATTTTAATTAATCATTTTTTTATTAATGGTTAAAATTATTCATTCTAAATATTATTTTTAAATAACAAAAAGAATTTATTTTTTTAAAAAAATTCATTAAAATTTATTCAAATATTAAAATAGTTTTTAACATTTTTTAATTAAAATAATTTTTATTGAAATATGGTTCTTAATTACATTGGATTCTAAAAACAATTTTTTGCCTTATAATAAATTTAGTTTTTCATGTAAATTAATAATGTAGATAATTATAACATTCAAGCAAATTTGGGGCTAAAATAAAACTTTTATTAAAAAATATTTTTACTCTTTATGTGTGTTAATTATGAGATTAACATTTCAAAATATTAGAGATATTTTCTAATAAAATGAGTTTCATTTTTTTAATAACCATTTTCAATATAATTATTAATTATAATTATAATTTTGTTCATTAAAATTAATTATTGAGATTAAAAACATTAGTTACCGTTGTAATACTACAAATGTTAAGAAGAGCTTTACAAATATTAAAACACCAAGACAATTTAAAAAATGTATCTACAAGTATTTTTATTATAGGAGTCTTATACAAAAACACCCTCTATAAATATTTTTAACCTTTTTGTGCCTTTGAAACTCTAATAATGAAATATGAATATTGAAATATAATAGGTACTTCCCAAAGTACCGCATTTTCTCTTATGAAAGGGTATCACTGCCATTACTATATGATACACCAATCCATTAAAATTTTATCATGACACTCTTAAATTTTTGTCCTTGTATAAGAATATATCATTTTAATTTCCCTCTTCTCTCAATTAGATGTCCTAAGGCTTCTATTTATAATTAGTTTTCCAAGAGAAATCTAAGGTTCATAATGTGGGTATTCTAACTCTTTATTCATTTATTCTCCATCTTCCACTTCCAATTTTTTTATAGAAATCATAATATATTAACACAAGTGTTATTAATATAATGAAATTTTATTATATGAATTTATTTTTAGTTATTCAATAATTTCAATCCACTAATATAAAAACATAAATACTTCGAGGAGAGATACACACCGACTACTACCCCCATGAAGTGACATGGTTTGTTTTTCATAAACCCCTTTCATGGTTTGTAATATGTATTAATTTAATTAATTAATATGTTTAATTTTTCAAAATTATAATTATTAAAGTTTAATGTATCATATGTCTTTATGAAATCCCATTTATTGATAAATAGTATCTTTAATCATGCATACGTGTGGACTACCATATCATTGAATGATAAATTCATGACTTCATTAGTACCCTACAAGGTTGGTTTTAAAAATTAATATAATGAATATAAATTATATTTATCAAAATTATAATCTAATATTAATTTTATATTAATATTTTATAAAAACATGGTCTTACTCATAAAATCATTATAATATGACCTCGGTTGGGATGATTTTCTCACCTAAGTATAAATTTTTATAATGTTTAAATAATGAATGATTAAGTGATGTTATAAAATAGAAATATCAAGTAATAATAATTTATTTATGTTTTGAAAGATTCAAAAAAGGTGTTAATTATATTTTATATGTTTATTAATATATCACCTTTCAGACATTAAGTATGTTTGAACTTGTTCATTGAAATTCCCTTTGTCAAGATCTATATACATGTATTTCTTCTAATGAAATTAGACTTAAGGAATCATTGAAAAAATAAAAATTATATGTTTACTAATATATTAATGATAAAACATTAACTAATTAGTGAGAATAGACTGCATCATCATGAAACAAATATGAAACAAATAATAAGGAAATCAGCACATCTGATTATGATGTAAGATGGGAATAAAAGTAATGTGTTATTTGTATCGAAATTAATTTATCGGGAAAAAATTCTTATTATTTTCCCTGATAACATTAATATGGTATGATTACATCCTAATGAATTTCATTTAAAATATTAATATAATTATTAGGTTTTAATAAACGATCACCTTAATATTTAGAAACACTATTATGTTTCCTTTCATGAAACTATCATATTTATCCTTCCATCTTTTCACAAAGAATCCTTATTATCCCTTTTTAAAACATGGGTACGAATAATGATATTTTAAATGGTTTTCCATCCATTATAATTATTTTTAATTTCAACATCAAATTTTCATGATATAAAATTTACATATTCTCAATGATTCATTTTAATGATTCATTTTTTAAGTTAAACATTTTCAAAAGTTTTCACATTACATTTTCGAAACCAATATCTTATAATTTTACACCATATCTTCCTCTTTTAAGATAATGTTATTTTTTTATTTCAAAAAACTCTTTTAGGGATTCAGTTTTATTTTCCTATTTACCTTAAAATGACTTATTTCCTTGGAAATTAACATTTTTAAATTACCCTCTAAATTAAATTATACTATTTAGAATATTAAACATGTAGAAATAAATTACTTAATTATTTTTATCCAAGTCATTTAATGTTTATAATTTTCCTTCCAATTTATTTTCTCAGTGAACAAACTATATTTACTTTTATTGATTCAATAGTGTTCTCCTAGAGTCCATGCATTGATTTATTTGGTATATTTTAAATATAATTGTATAAAATTTATCTATATATTGAAAATATCATGGGGTATATTATCTATATGGAAGTGTATTTACCTAAAATTTTATTGAATATATTAGGATACCCTTTTATTTTTCTAGGTTTTATAATGCTTTGATTATTGATGATATTATGAATGTTTTCCTAATATTATTCCTTTGGAATGTGATATGAATCCCAATTTATTTCCATGGTTTCATTATGATATTAGGATGATTTATTTCATATAGAACACATAGGTTTGGATGATGATATCATGTATCCTATATCACCCTCCAATGCATTGATTATGTTTGATATCTAATGGGATAATATTCCATATAGACAATGATATTGTTCAAACATTTATAGTAATATTGAGTATTCTTAAATTTTAATGCATGTACACAATGAGTTTATTCATAATGTAATTGGATAAATGTGGTTTACAATAAGTCTTCCCATTATTATTATTATTCCACATTTCTATGTTGATTTTCTTTTGCAACTATGTCATTTTCCATGTTTATGACTCATTTGTAAGTGTAAATTCCATGATGAGATCTTATATTATTTCATTCTTTATTCAATGATTTTGGTTATATATGTGGTATTTTAAAACATTATTATGTATCTTGATATGACAACATGATCATCTTATTTCAACTTATGATCATTGATTAATTTTCTTGTATGCATGACCTGACTAAGAATATGAGATATTTCTTTTTTATCTATTTCAATATGTTGTGATGAAAATTATTATACATGATGTGTCTAGATTTTTTTATTATAATGATGATTTTTTGGATATATAGAACACTTTTTCTAGATTATGAAGTTACTAATACAGTGTTAAAAATTTCTATTAGTTGAAAATGATATTGTATTTTTTAATTAATGTTAGTCTTAAATATCTAAAACATTAAACCAAAATAATCATAAAAGAGAATTGTAATTAAATATTTTAATTGTGTCATGTAATTATGAGATTGTCACATCACTGTTCTGTCATAGTTATTATAAGAGCACGATAAATATAAATTTGGAGTTTTGAATATTTGTGTTTGAGTATGTAAATTTTATCATGGGGTGATATTTTAAGTTTGATCCTAATTTATAATTTATAGATAACTCATATTGTTGTTTGAGTTAATATTGAATATTTTACTGATTCAGATAAAATTAATTTAGTTAAAATCCTATGGATAAGTATATATCGTTAATATAAGTATAAAAAAACTTCCCAAAACATTTGTAAAATAGATATTATGTGGTTATAATTTAAATTTAATCTCTATCTCAATAATGTATGGTGGATTTGGTTGTAGTCAAAATGAACCTTTGGGTACTCACATTGGTAAAAGGCTGGTTGAGTATCAATTCAATTTTCACTCTATGCATGATGAGTTTTATTTTGGTTGAACAGGATGATAATATAATAATTTGAAACAGTAATACGTTTTTATATGGAAATTTTCATGTAATTACCATATAATAATTATATTATAGTGTTAATTTTTCATTAACCATGATTAAATCCTTTTGGTTTTTTTAGTGGTCAAATAAAAAAGTAATCTAGTTAACAATTTATTACATGAACAGTGTAGAGACTATCGCATTTTTATGCCCAATGAGATTTGACTTAAATTTAAAAACCATAAGATTATGCCAATCAAAATAGCAATAATAATGATTAATAACATGAACGTATGTGAATTACCAAACAAATAAAATAATTGAAGTATAGATTATCATGGAATGTTGGGTGAAAATTATTATGAAATAAATAATGTGAAATTTCTTATATTTAAAAAATTTGGGAAAGAGAAACCATTAATAGATCTCAAAGGAACACAAAAATGATTCTAGTGTGTATGGATTGACCACAAATCTTGAAATTTTAAATATTTATAAATTTATTTCCCAATACAATTGAACGTATAAAATAACTAATTAATACACCATCGAATATTCAATTCATTAAATGAAAAGAGTTATAGAATTTATAAAATTGATTCTAAAAACCTAGACTACGAAGGGTAAAATGAAAAAACAACCTCCCAGAACAAGGGAAAAATAGACAACCTATGTCATAAATATCATTGAAGTGGATCATGTAAATTAAGGGACACTTATACTTAACTCCAAAGTTGGGAAGATATTGTAGGAGTTTGATTCTAGACAATCTAGTATATCTATTTTGTATACTAGGAACATTAAATCAACACCATGATGATTTATTTATAAAATAAAAACATCCAATTTTATGATTATTTCGTTCCAAGGTTATGTTTTTTGATATTAATATCTTAAAAATAACATTATCCTTTAATTCTATGATTTTAATCTCACATAAAAAATGATTTGGTTCTCTGTATAAATAGGAGACTAAATTATATGGAATAATGAGACCACCATCGATTTTAAAAAATTTTAGTATACAAATTGAAGGAAAATTTCAAACACCCACATAATCAAATTATATAACATCGCTCTTGATACCGATTAATGATGGACTCTTGAATCAAAAGGGTGTTGAAAAACAATTAATATTATCCTTGAGTTATTGTGAGGAGAAAATATTTGTTATCTTTAAAGTACCCAAACATGATTTACATGGAAATTACATTACTTTTGTGGAATACTTAATACATAACAAAAACAGACACACAAGGACCGTAATACTTTAGTGTCTTCAGAAACATGTAATATAATCTTCTAATCTTTGTGAAAGATCATCAACATCTCCCATAAAGATATTCCCCTTTTTTTCTTACCTAAAACTTTTCTTTATATCCTATGGAAAATAAAACATATAAAGGGTGAGCTCAAATTCCCAGTAATGGGAAGCATGGATATAAATAAAACAAAACATATACATTTTAACTTGAAAAAAAGAACATAATGTTTAAACATAAAAATATTGATTTGTGAAATATATCTTGGCAGTACGTAAGGCATAGATCATAAAATAACATCAATCCTGATAAAATTACATGGGAATAAAACATTTAATTGTGGAAAACCATTAAGAACATGATAAGATTTCCGAAGTATCCAAGGCATTGTTTCCAAGACCATCTTATTTGACAAAATCCCCTTCTGAATCGATTTTACTTCTTGTTCCAGTCATGTATCACTGAACTGGATTAACATACCATTCTAGCCATGACTATCTCATGAGATTTAAATCTTTACCAAATGCATTGGAATGAGATATAGGTCCCACCCATCTCATAATCAAATCATTCTTATCTGTGCCACAACATAAACATAAATAATTCATCATAACCCAAAGAATAAAATGTGTTTCATAAACATCATCCCATCATAACATAATCCATATAAAAAAATGGATATCATTTCATCATAAGAAAAGTGAAACCATGTAAATCATAGAGACATTATACTTGAAACATTCATATATGTAAAATTTATCTTAGATGGAAAATGGTTTTGATAAAATACTTGAAATGAAATCTTGAGGAAAATATCCCTTCTCTTTAAAAATCATTTTATTTTCAAAAATTGCACACAATTTTAGATGAAAAGGATTTTATTGAAAATAAACTTGATATCTTGTAGATTAATCTTCATGAAAATAAGGCTTTATAAAATAGTAAAAATATATTCATGTAGAATAAGTTAAAAAAACATTCTCCTATTACTTTTAACAGAAAATTCAAAAAGTACCACATATGGTAAACAAAAGAAATATTCTGTCCATAACAAAATGTAGAAGTCAAATAGGGTTAAACATGAATTTAAAAATAAATGGAATATTATTAAACAGATTATGAAAAACATTTTTATTGAAAATGATGAAAAAATATACCATAATAAATACTTACATATAAGCAATCTCAGATAAAAATAAGATTAGAACAATTATCCCTTACCTTAGGTATGATATTCATTGTACATATCTGAACCTCCTGTAAAATGATTTAAATAATTTAATTTACATATTACAGAAGCATATTCATTGTTATAATATCTTATATGATTCAATTATGACTTTATATTACCCGTTCTTTTGTAAATTTTATGTTAAAGCAACATTTTGGGTAAAATCATTTTATTTATCATACGTGTTTGGAATTGTTGTTCATTATATTATTATTACTTATATCATGTTTTACTTACTTCTAGAATGTAAAACATGACTTATATATCATATATATATATGTAGTATATATATATAATAGATGGATAAATGAAATGAAACACACCGTTCATGGAGGCGGTAGGCCATATGAACGCATGAACGTTGTTTTCCATTCCTAATTGACTAGAATTGAAGTAACAAAATAACATAAACATAAATACATTAGAATTATTATTTTATATATAGCATTATTATTCATTATATAAATACTTTATAATCATTATTTAATGGTTAACATGGAGATTGAATCTCATCACGTCGTGGAGATGGTTATCCGTACGTACACATGAGGGATGATATCATTACCATAATTATTGAATTGAATTGGAGTGGATGATATAAAATATCATAATTAGTATGATGTTATAATATTCATATATAGTTATTCTTTACACCATTATACCCATCCAAGTAAGGTGGTGGTGGAAAAACAGATTAAACCACAGCGTGGAGATGGTATTCTGTACGTACGCACGTGCAGTGATTCTGTTTTCCGTAGGATGGATAGAAGGTGAAATTGGGTTGTTTTATATTTATAATAAAATATCAGTATATTAAGGATACTTATGTTATTACCTTATAATGAAACAGCTAAAGAAGAATAAGTTGTCGAAGAAATAAACTTTAAAGAATCGGTAGAAATGATTACCACTTCTTTGACACACCTCTTTTAAGCTTCCTTTTAAGGCGGTAGAGTTGGTCTTTTGAGTAGAAAAAAACCTACAGAATGTTTCTAGGGAAGTGTATAAGAAAAATTGTCATTTTTTGACCGAGCATTAAGGATCAATGTGTTGTGAAGTGGAGAGGGCAGATGTGCCGTTTTATAAGGGAGGAGAGGGACACATTTGGAAAGTGTGAAAATATTATTTTATTATAAACTTATCTTCAGTTTCAAAAGGTCCAAAAATCATTAACGATGAATATAAGAAGACTAATGGTCGAAATAAAATCATCCAATCATAATTGGATAATATTTTAATCATTATAATCTTATTTATTTAAATCATTTATTAATTAGTTAAATAACTGCATCATTATTGTGTCATTAATAATTTATTATATTTGATGTCTAAAAATTATATAAAAACCACCACCATGTAAGAAATATTTTTATCTTTCCAATGAATATTTACAGTTGAATAGATAATTTATATAACCTCTAATAAAAAATATTTACTAAAATATTTTTGTTAATGTCAATTTTGTCTTTACATTTAATTAATTAATCCAATTTGTCATTATCAGTGCCATGTGGCTCAATTCGGTCCCAAAATCGACCCATGGATGCCCATGGTCATAAATGACTCAACCAATAAGGTTTGGAAAAATGTTAAGGAAATTTTGAATTATTTTAAAATTCTTTTAACATTGAATTACCCTATTTACCTTTAATCGCGGTAAATAAAAGTTAAAAGTTACTATTCACCATAAAATTATTTTCATCTTATTGAACCAAATTTTACTTATTGATAACAATCATGCATGAGGTGTTTTTGAAATTTAATTCACAAAAGTGGTAAAATTTAATTTAAATGAAAGAGTCAGTTTTTTAACTACCATTATGTGGTTTCACAATTCATTAAAAATTGATGTTTTACAGAAAAATACCAAAAATTCAGCCTAATAAATATTTGAGATTATGAATTCAAATATGATTTATATTTTTCCAAATTCAAAACAAAGAAGTGTAATTAATTAATTTTAAAATTAATTCCTGTTATCAAAACAAATAGAGTGTTTTTAAGAACAATAACTACCAAAAGATTGACATTATTTATGTCCAAATTCAAAGTGAAATTAATTTAAATGACAAAAATTGAATAAAATGTTAAAAATATATTCTAATTACACTATAAAACTTATTAAATAGATAATATATCCATATAAATTATTGCGATGAAAAAGTAGTTGTTAATTAAAATATAGTGTGTTTTTACTATTCATTAAAATTTGAATGTTATCAGAATAACATGAAAATTTTATCCAAATTAAATATTTATATCCTGATTCCAAGGAAGCATTTTATTTTTTCAAATTGATCATATAAACCTCTGAAAAACTAAATTTAATTTCAGTGTGCCATCAAAAGGCGACAAAACTGTATTTTTTAAAAAATACTAATTTTACCCGAAAAATTTATTTTGTTCACATAGCATGTTTTATAAAATGTGTAAGATGAATATTAATCTTATAAAATTCAAATGCATTTAATACTATTCATAACAGCTAGTTCATAATTTTATAATAATATATCATTGTTTAGTGAAACCTGATATTGCGTACCACACACACTATTGAGGAAGGTATCAATTGCGTGAAATTCATGCCATGTCAGGGATGCGTGTAGTGCAGATCTCTTTGGTATTGTGTATTACATAATCAAAACTTATATAATTTATACATTAAACAAAATCTATACTTAATATTCCATTGAATAATTTCTCCAAAACGAAGTCGAAATTGTGGGTAACACGAGCCAAGAATAGTGTTGCATATACAACAACCTAATACGGTGTTTCATATAGTACAAGATAACATTGGTGTAGCATAAAACAAAATACATAAATTAAATTAAAAAAATATTTTTCATAAAATCTCAGGGTGTAACATTCTACCCCCGTTAAAAAGAATTTCTCCCTCAAAATTTGTTGGGGTTATAAATTTTTACTATTGAAAGTTTCATTCATAGAAACCCACAACATAAAAAAGAACACTAAAACGTAATTTTAGAAATTGATGTATGAAAATTTACGGTTACCCAAATTAACACATCATTGGGTTTCCATATAGGAGAACATATTTGAAAATATGGATATAGAAGATAAATCTAACCATTAAGTTCTGATGGAGAGTGGTAGAGAACATGGCTATAAAAAATCCAATAATGTCAAAGCCATAAATTTGTGATGATCTAAGGTATCATCTGATTCATCACATATAAGAGCACTAGGACAACATTTATGGTTTTCAATATAATTTCCCTAAAGATGAAAAATTTTAAATATAAGAAATTCTTACTTGATTATTGTACAATCTCACTGTTGTTTGTGCCTTGAACAATTTCCACATCATATCATAACGTAATAATGATGAATTGGTCTTCCGTGAAATATTAGCAAATCATGCGATAGAATGAGAGGTCATTCCATCTATCTCAAACAGAAGGATAGAAAAAGTTACATACATAAATACAGATATGGTGAGATTAATCATATATGGTTCCTAAAATGGACTTATACTTCATCTATCATACAAATTAATAAAATTAAACTAGTTTCTACTAACAAGGGACTTCATGTAGGACAATGTTAGGTGATTAAGGCCTGTCATTGTTCAGTTGTGGGTTCGATTCCCATAGCCTAGTCTGACGCGATGGGTAGTCTCTCGTCCTATGGGTTGTCCTTTTTCTAAAACTGTACTATCATAAAATTTCAGAAATAAAAACAAAAAGTAATAGCCTTAATAAATACTATGTGATGTTCATTCCAACCTTTTGGCTTATCAATAATAATTATATCCGATTAATAGAAATTCCATCTACTGAGCATGTGAATTCCTTCATTTGTCACCGATATATCATAAGATATATCTTTTTTTTGGTAACATTCCAAATATGTGAATACATTAATCATGTATTAACTGGAAAAATAAATTACCATAGAACCATACTGAAATAATGAATTCTATCAAAAGTTATCTCTTTCCACATACTAAAATCCCAAAAATTCTATATACTCAAACCATGATGTCACATTGTCCTTACATCAGTCATGAGCTCAATAATAATATCAAACATCTCATTATCTTCTTATCCCTTCATTATTCTCATATCATCTACTTTCCAAAAATATCTGAATAACCTTTCTTTGTTACTATTACCACTCAACATATACTTTCAAATACATTAGGAAAAACAATAGTGTAATAATCCTTAGATGTGTCCTTATTCCAAGTACCATTACCTATACAACATAACTCTTGATAAACATAAATCATTCCACTACATTCTTAAACCATTGATCGAGATTGAAAAATTCTTTCATCTCATATACCATTTTTAGTCTCTTCATCATCATCAACATAAATACTACCCATACGACCATACTGACTCTCATCATGAGACTTTCACTTAGAGTATCAGTTTTTATAAAGCCCATACATTCCACATTTAAAATATTTAATCGTTGCTGATGTCGTAGCAATACCATTATCCTTGTCCATGGATTTAAATCATCCTTTTCCTTTACACTTATTGTCTTTGTTTCCTTCTTTTCCACAACTAAAGAAACATCCAGTTCCTTTGAAACACTCTCCTTGATGCCTCTTCCCACATGATTTATATGAGGGAAATTGAACTTTCTTTCCTCTATGATCATCATGAAACTCCATCTTCCTCTTATTAGTCGAGTCAGGAAACTTACCAAAGTTGATATTATTAATCATATTATGGGATTACTGATTAGGGATAATAATGATGTTTGGATTTCCAAATCCTGTTTCATTTGGTTTCTCATGTATAATATCATTCCATTGTCCATCATATCCTGCATTATCGTGAATCTTCCTATTTCCAGCCATTTTCTAAAACCTAAAAAATAATAGTGTGAGAGGAAAAAATGATTCTAGGAAAAAAAAAATAAATGGGGACTACCTTCAATATATAACATCTTAGGTTTAATTATTCGATCGTTACCATAATTCTAAGACTAAACATTACGTATATTTAACCTTAGAGAAATCCCTAGACATACCTTATAAATATCTCTAAGGATTTCACTAAAGTTTTCGCATCCTAGTTTCCAAATGTTAACTGAACCTTTCATCTGATACCAAGTGTGGTGACCTAAAACATGACGTAAATGGACATTACATTACTTTTTCTAAATACGTAATACATAAAAAAAAGAGACACACAAAGACTATGATAGTTTACTGTATTTTGAAACATAGAACATAATCATCTAATCTAGGTGAAAGATATTCAACATCTCCCCTAAATATCATCCCTTTTTATCTTACATAAAACATTTCTTTATATCATTGGGAAAAGAAAAAATATAATGGGTGAGCTCAAATGCTCAGTAAGGGTAATCAATGAAAAAAATAAAACAAACCATATACATTTTAACTTCAAAACATGAACATAAAGTTTAAACATCAAAATCATGATTTGTGAAATAAATCATGGAAGTACATATGGAATAGATCATAAAGGAACACAAATCACGATAAAATAACAAGGGAATAAAACATTTAATTGTGGAAAATCATTATGCATAAGATATGATTTACATAGTAGCCAAGGCATTGCTGCCAAGACCATCTTAGTGGACAAAGTCCCTTTTTGAATCGAGTTCACTCCTCGTTCCAGTCCTGTATCACTGAACCATATTAAAATTCCATTCCATCCATGTCTATATCGTGAGATATAAATCATTACGCAATGCATTGAAGGGATATATAGGTCCCACCCATCTCATAACGAAATCATTCTTATGTGTGCTACAACATAAACATAAATCATTCATCATAAACCAAAGAATAAAATGGGTTAAATAAACATCATCCCATCATAACATAATCAATATAGAACAAATAGATATCATTTCATCCTAAGAAAAGTGAAACCATGTAAATCATAGAGACATTATAATTTAAACATACACATATGAAATAATTTCTTCTTAGATGGAAAATGGTTTTGATAAAATACTTGAAATTAATTATTGAGGAAAATATCCTTTATCCTTAAAAATAATATTTTTCCAAAAATTTCCAAACAATTTTAAAAGAAAAAGATTTTATTGAAAATAACCATGAAATCTTGTAAAGTAAGCTTCATGAAAATAAGGCATTAGAAAACTGTAAAAATCAATTCATGTCGTATATGTTAAAAAACATTCCCCTCGTACTTTTAAAATAAATGTCAAAAAGTACCACATATAGTAAACAAAAGAAATCTTCCATCCATATCACAAAGAAAAAGACAAATAGGGTTAAACATGACTTTAAAAATACATGGAAGAATATTAAACAATTTATGAAAAACATTTTTATGGACATGGATGAAGAATATACCCCAGTAAATACATAGGTATAAGCAAATTCAGATAAAAATTAGATTCGCAAAATTATCCCTTACCTTAGGTCTGATATGCTTCGTATGTATCCAAAACTCATGTATATTTATTTAAATAATTTCATTTACTAATTATAGAGTCATATTCATTGTCATGATATCATATATGGTTCACTTATGACTCTATATTACCCGTTATTTTGTAATTTCTATGATAAAGCAGCGTTTTGGGTAAATTTGTTTTATTTATCATATGTGTTTGGACTTGTTGTTCTTGATATTTTTAATACTTATATCATTTTTTACTTACTTACATAAGGTAATACATGACTTATATATCATATATATATATATATATGTAGTATATATATATATAATTGATAGATGAATGAAATAAAACACACCATTCATGGAGACGGTATGTCGTATGTACGCTTGAACGTTGTTTTCATTTCCTTATTGACTTGAATGGAAGTATTTAAATAACATAAAAATAAATCCAGTAGCATTATTATGTTATATATACCATTATTATTTATTATATATAATTTATAATCATTCTTTAATGGTTAACATGGAGATTGAATCTCATCGCGTCGTGGAGACGGTAATCCGTACGTTCGCACGAGCGATGATATCGTTCCCATAATTATTGAATATTATTGGAGTGGATGATATAAAATCTCATTATCAGTATGATGTTATAATATCCATACATAGTTATTATTTACACCATTATACCCATCCAAGTAAGGTGGTGGTGGAAAAACGGATTACACCACGGTGTGGAAACAGTATTCCGTACGTACGCACGAGCGGTGATTTTGTTTTCCGTAGGATGGATAGAAGGTGAAATGGAGTTGTTTCATATTTATAATAACATATAGGTATATTAGTGATACTTATTTTATTACTTTATAATGAAACAACTAAATAAGAAGAAGTTAAATAATAATGAAACTTGAATGAATCGGTGGAAGAGATTACCTCTTCTTTGACGCACCTCTATTAAGCTTCCTTTTAAGGCACTAGAGTTTGTATTTTGAGAAGACCAGAACCTCCATAATGTTTCTAAGAAAGTGGATAGGATAAATGGGTAGGTTTTGGTGGAGCTTTAAGGCTCAATGTGTGGGGAATAGGAGAGGGAGGAGGTTCCCTTTTTTAAGGGAGGAGAGAGGCACCTATGGAAAATGTGAAAATATTATTTTATTACAAACATATCATCGGTTTAAAAAAGGTACGAAAATAATTAAAGGTCAAGATAAGTTTACTGATGGTCGAAATAAAATCATCCAATCATAATTGGACATGTTTTGAATAATATTTTAATCATTATAATCTTATTTATTTAAATCATTTATTAATGGGGTAAATACTGAATCATTATTGTGTCAAAAATAATTTATTCTATTTGGGGCCTAAAGATTATTAAAAAAATTCCACCATGTTGGAAATTTTTTTATATTTCCAATTAATATTTATAGTTGAAAAGATAATTTTTATAACCCCTTATAAATATTAATTACTAAAAGATTTTTGTTAATGTCAATTTAGTCTTTACATAAAATTAATTAATCCAAATTGTCATTATCACTACCAAGTAGCTAAATGGGGTCCCAAAATAGTCCCATGGATTACCATGGTACTAAATGACTCAACCAATAAGTTTTGGACATGTATTAAGATAATTTTGAAGTATTATAATATTTTTTTAACCCTCAATTACCATATTTACCTTTTACTGTGGTAAATAAAAGTCGAAAGTTACTATTCACTAAAAATTATTTTCATCTTATTTAACCACATTATACATCATGAAAAAAACCATGTATGTTGGATTTTTGAAATTCAATTCACAGAAGTGTTAAAATTTCATTTAAATGAAAGAGTCAGTTTTTTAACTACCACTACGTTGTTTTACTATTTATCAAAAATTGATGTTTTACAACAAAATACCAAAAATTCAGCCTAAGATATATTTGATATTATAAATTCAAAAATGATGTCTATTTTTCCAAATTAAGAACATAGAAGTGGAATTAATTAATTTTAAATTTAATTCCCATTATCAAACCAAATATCGTGTTTTTAAGAAACAATTACTATCAAAAGATCGACACCTGTTTATGTCAAAATTCATAGTGAAATTAATTGTAATGACCAAAATTATATTAAATGGTAAAAATATATCCTAATTAAACTTTAAAACAAATTAAAAATATAATATAACAATATAAACTATGTTGATGAAAAATGTTTTTTTCAATTAAAATATATTGTGTTTTTACTATTCATGAAATTATGAAAGTTATCAGAATAATATGAAAATATTATATAAATTAAAATTTTATATCCTAATTCCAAGGAAGAATTTTGTTTTGAAAAATTGAACTTATAAAACTGTCAAAAACTATATTTATTGTGGGTGTTCCATCAAAAGGTTGAAAAAATGCATTTTTTGATAAATACTTATTTTACCTGAAAATTTTATTTTGTTCACATACTGTGTTTTATAAAATGTGTATGATTAATATTAATGTTTTAAAATAAAAAATGTAGTTAATACTATTCATAATGGATAGTTCATAATTTTATAATAATATATCATTTTTAGTAAAACCTGGTATTGTGTACTAAACAAACTATCGAGGAAGGTCATGATTGCCTGTAATGCAAGCCATGTCAGGGATTCATGTAGTGAAAGATCCCTTTGGTATTGCATATAACATAATCAAAACATATTTAATTTATACATTATATAAAATCTATACTTAATTTTGCGTAGAATAATTTCTCCAAAACAAACATGAAATTATGTGTAACACGAGCCAAAAATAGTGTTGCATATACAGCAAGCTAATAAGGTGTTGTGTATAGTACAATCTAACTTTGGTGTAGTGTACAACACAATAAATCAATGAAATTAAAATAATATTTTTCATAAAATCTCCGGGTGTTACATTATCTAAGTTGTAAAATTGATATCTCTATAGAATTTTTACCATGACTCATTCATATATTATGTACACCCTTAAATATTTCAGCAATTTAAAATTATTAAAATTGTGTGAATGAAATTAATTTAAGGGGGAGAATGTGACGAACAAAAAATTAAATGCATATTTTCCATAAATATTGAGTTAATATATATTTCTATATGAAACACAAGAAAAAAACCATGATATGTCTAAATAAAAATTGAATATTATATTATGTCCATTAAATGTGATGGTATAAGATTATGTAAATATATTGCAGAATCTATAAATAAAAATAAATGAAATCGCATCGGGTAATAGAAGTCACCCTTATGAATCTAATTTTTTGAGCTTGTAAAGTAGGTAGATTAACTAGGGTTTCATCCAGCCCAATACAAATCCAAAATTTTAATATTATATTGGTAGTGAAAATTGATGATATTTAATTACAATGTCATATATATTTCCCTAATATATATGCTAGCGGAATCAAGAGAATCAAATACCACTAGATCTTACCTTATTCTTAGACATAAATAGATATTCCTAGGGGTCACATAACATGAACTTATTAATATATAAAAATTTAACAATTAAGTTATGATTTTATTTATATCAATTATTAAATTCATTTTTCATTTTCACTTTTACAGAAAAGGAATGTTTATTTACAAAGATATTGATAAAATTAACAAGATCAATTTACTCATATAATATATATTTAAAATTATATTTTAAAATGTTTTTATGAAAGGAAATATGTAATAAATAATAAATAATATTTATTTAAAGAATTTTTTAAATATAAATTAATTATCAATTGATATGAAATATTAATAAAACAATTATAAATTTATATAGTGAATTTTATGTTGAATTAGTTTTCTTTATATTTATATTAAAATATAAATTTTTAAAATTTTAGAATTAAAATCTGGATCAAATAAATTCATATTTGGATTTATAAAATCAATATAATCATAGTCAAAATTATATATATTTTTTTAAAATATTTTCTTTTTAAATGAATGGTGAAAAAAAAATAGTTTTAATAATATAATAACATTTTGGACATCATCATCATATATGATGGAATTTGAAAAAAAAATTAATATTTTAATTAATAAATTTAATATTAATGGTGTGAAAGTATTAATTTAATATATTATTCAGAACTTATAAAACATATATTTAATTTTTATAAATATGGTTTCATTTATTCAAATTTAAAAAAATTTAGGAATTTTTTTTTAGTTAAACATTTTTTGGGTCAAATTTTGTGGTTTCTTCAATTTAAAGCCTAAAAAATATTACTAGTATTATAATGAAACAATGTTTTTCCAAAAAATTAAAAACATTTATTATTTTAACCTTTGCTTAATGTTTAATAATAAAAACACACTTTTTCTTTATATTTTTAGTGCATCACGTGTGTTAATTATGAAATTAACTTTTCAAAATCATATATATTTCAATTGATAGTTTTTTAGATATTTTTAATTACAATTTACATAATATTTAATATAGAAAATTTTATATTTTTTCTTAAAAATATTTATCATGGGTAAAAACATTAGGTTTCACTATAAAAGTTAAAATGTGTAAAATTAATTTTACAGTTTAAAAGAGATAAATAAGTTTGAAAATCCTATATGTTTTATTATTATAGTTATATTTTTAAATTTTTCATAACACCTTTAGATCTTTTTATCCGTGAAAAGTGACATATATTTAGTGAAATGCAATAGGTACTTAAAACAATTACCCATCTTCACTTATAAATGAGGATAGCTTACACCAGTTCATTATATACATATCACTAAAACATTAATCCTAAGATATGAAATTTTATTCTTGTAGAATATAACATCCTATTCATAATCCTCTGGCCCTAAATTATATATCTTAAGGCCTCCATTTACATGGATATTTCCAATATAAATAACAACTTCTCAATGTGATTATTTCTTACTCAGTATTTTCTTCTAAAAATTAATCTTTCAAACATTTTATAGAAGCCCTGGTATTATTACATATGTATTAATAATATAATAAAATTTTATTATAATATTACATAAAAAATTATTATATTATTTCTATCCACTAAAAAAACAAAACAACATCAATTATGGTTACGTGCAAACTATTGCATCCACGAACTGACATGGATTTTTTTTTCATCATATCCATTCATTATTGGTATCAAAGATGAATATACTGAATTTAAATTTTTAATGTTTAACCATTATAATTACAAAATTTTAATTTATTATATAACTTCACAACATCCCATTTTTTGATAAATGAAATTGTTAATTCTTTGTACATGAATACTACTGTAAAATCCTCTAACATGCAGTCATGGATTCTGTGCTAAAACATAATAATCATATTATTAAATTTGATATGGTTATGTGTCAACCAATTAATAAAATCGAAACCATAAAATATAAAAATTAAAATATTAGATCATATACATACCCAATAACACTTTGGGATTTTTAGTTTTAGATATTTTGTACAAACTCTTACATAATCAACACTTATGATTTCAAGGTAATATTTTTTCCAATATACCTAGATTTTCTTATTACATATTAATTAATGAATAAATCATTAAAATTTCTTCACATATGTTACATTTCTAGAATAAAATTATTTATCATCATTCTTTATAGGCTTTGGAAAATGAATACATAAAATGGGTGAGATAAAATGCTTAGTAAGGGTAAACATAATAATAAAACATTATGTGGCCTTGGTGAGATTAATAAGGGAATAAAGGCATGATGAAATAATCATAGTGTTTGAGTGTGAAATAAGGGAACACATACCAATAAATATATGGATCTATAATCAGGAAACATGGAATAAATATTTAACAAAGGAAAGAGGCAATGAAATCAATAATCATAAGCCTATTGATGTTAGTCTTTATCAAATGAAAAATTAAAAATACATAGATTATAACCCATTAGAATAAGAATATACTTTTCATAAAAACATAACCTCCTAATATTTCCATAAAAAATCCTAACATTTCTCTGAAACCTATAGATATAATAGATAAATCATGTATGAATCATGGGATATCATTTTTGGTATTGCACTTACAAATGGAATAATTATATGTTCGACTTCTATACACAATGCATTGGTGAGATATTACATACACACCTATCGTTGTTTTATAACATAACCACTCAATATTTGTATATAACATAACCATCCATGCCTAGTATATAACAGAAAAAACCATCCTTGATCAATAAAGGAACCACTAATCATCTTAATCAATTTAATGAACTATAACATGAATAAAGTACATTGAGCTCTCATGTCATCATAAAAATTATAGAAACATCTATTATTCCATTCATTACATTATTAATACATGAATAAAAGATGGGTTCTAGGAAAATCACTCCGAAAAATTATAATACATATAGAGAAATAATTTATATCTTATAAATATAAAATATACTTACTGGATAATTAGCAACATTAGGTTCTATTGATGTTGTTGATTTTAAATAAAATTAAATGATCATAAACACCAAGTATTTATGAAAATACCCTTTTCAATTTGAAAATAAAATTTAAAAAAATATTAAAATATTCTATAAATTAATTTCTTTGAAAATAAATTTTGAATATTATAACGGAAAAATCCAAGAAAATGATGGAAAGTAGGTCTATTTATATTTCAAACGTTCAAAATAAACTTTCTTTTAACAAAACATTTAAATGGGGAGAAAATGTGACCCATTTAAAGAATTTACTTTCTAATATTTTTAGAATAAATTAAAATATAATGTAAAATTAATTTATTAAATTATTTATGTAGATAAAATAACATTTTTTAAAATATTTTTATGAAATAGATATTGAGGAACTTGTTCTAATATAAGACACATGTTCAATATCACTTATGAAAAACTTAATTGATGTTTATTAGATCAATAAAGAATGTAATGTAAACCAGACATGTAAACCAAATTCATAACCATAATAGAATAAAACATATTTGGTATAAGAATATTTTTGTTTATTTTTTATTATAAGGAACCTCTAACACAAATAATCTAACATATAATGTATATTGAAACATAAATCCTCTTCCACATTAGAAACTCTTATATCGTTATAACCATGAAGGAATGACGGTAAATAAAAATTCAATATAATTAATATAAGTATATTCATGATAATAAATGTAAATGGGTTAGTATATATACTTCGTAAATGAATATAGATTCATCTCATAAACATATGTCCAAAGGAAAGGGAATTTGAGATAAAAATGCCATAGAAAGATCATATCTTTTAATCCGGAATTAATCTTTGAATATATTATGTATAAAAAAGGAAATTCCGGAAAAAAAAGTGGAAATAAAAACTAAATAAAATTATATATAAATTCAAATAAAATCATGGCATAAAAATTTCAATGAAGAAGAGTTATAACCCAATGAAATGAAATTTATATTAATAACCCTTTACCACTTTGATATAATAAAGTAAAACACCCATGTATAAAACAATTCAAATTGCATTGTAAAATACCATGAAATATATATTATTCATGATAAAACATGTAAAATGGTTATTATATACACCATATAAAATAAATTAGTTGATAAAAATTAAATATTCCTCAATTAAAAAAATATGAGATAAAATCACATACCTCAAGTACAGACCTTAAATTTATGTCCATTAACTCAAATATAATAAATTTATATCAATTATTTCTTTTTATAAGAATCATTTTACCATTTTATTACATTATCATTAATCCATTTTTTCATTTATTATAATTTAATATTTAATTACATAATCAATTATGTCCATGTCATTTATTTTTGGATGTGCGATCCATAATTTCAAAACGGAATCGGTGTTATGATTGGGTCAAGAGAGAAGTTTTTGAATCATATAATGAATAAAAATCATGATATAATTATCTTTTTTATACATAAATTATAATTTTCAAATCAATCATTATATATGGGTTTTAAAAATTAACAATGTTTCAATCATGGAAAAGGTAGGCCATATATGTGCATGAGTAATGTTTCCATTTTTCAATGATAATTATGGAAGGAACGTAAGTATTATTATTATTTTGATAATTATAAATATATAATATATACTATATTATTTCATTAAACATACATACATATATAAATATATCATCTGTGTGATTTGGTGATGAAAAATGACTCACATCATTTCATGGAAGACGTAGTCCACAAATACACACAAACAATGTTATCATTATTCATTGAATGGAAACGGAACCAGGTAACTAAAATATTATAATAAAATAATGATATTTATTTATATAACATAATATATAATCATTAATTATAAAATTATAACATTTTTTGATAGATGGAGATTGAAAATTAATTACATCATTCTGTGAGTTGGTAGTCCGCCTCACACATGCACGATGGATTCCTTTAACATTTGATAAATGATTAAGATTTATAAAGTTTGTTAAATCAACATAATTATAGAGACCCAAATCTTGACATACATGGACATTACATTACTTTTGCAGAATACATAATACATAACAAAAACTGTCACCAAAGGACCGTAATAGTTTAGTGTCTTTGGAAACTTGGAATATAATCTTCTAATCTTGGTGAAAGATCTTCAACATCTCCCAAAAAGATCTTCCCCTTTTATTTTCTTACTCAATACATTTCATTAAATCTTGGGGAAAAGAAAAGATAAAAATGGGTTATCTCAAATTCCCAGTAAGGGTAAACATAAAACAATCCATAAACAATTGAATGCAAAAACTTGAACATAAAATCTAAACATCAAAATCATGAGCAAAGACATGAATCATGGAAGAACGTAAGGCATGTATCATAAGGAAACATCAATCATGATAAAATATCATGGGAATAAAACATGTGTTTGTGGATATCATTAATCGCATGATATGATTTTAATAGTAGCCAAGGCATTGATGCCAAGACCATATTAGTGTAAAAAGTACATTTATGAATCAAGTTCACTCCTCATTCTAGTCCTGTATTACTGAACCAGATTAACTTACCGTTCTAGCCGTGTCTATATCATGTGATATAAATCTTTACATAATTCATTAGAGAGATATATAGGTCCCACCCATCACATAATTAAATCATTCTTTCATGTGCCACAAAATCATAAATCATACATCATAGCATAACCCATGTAATAGAATGGGATTCTTAAACATCATGCCATCATAACGAAATCCATATAAAAAAGGTTATCATTTCATCATAAGAAAAATAAAACCATATAAATAATGCAGACATTATAAATGAAACATACACATTTGAAATAATTTCATCTTAAATGGAAAATTGTTTTGATAAAACACATGAAAAAAATTCTTGAGGAAAATATCCTTTATTTTTCAAAATCATTTTCTTTTCACAAAATTACATGAAATTTTAAATAAAAAGGTTTTTTTGAAAATAATCATGCAATATTGTAGAGGAATATTCATAAAAATGAGTTTTTATAAAACCATAAATATCTGTTCATGCCGTATAAGTTAAAAACAACATTTCTCTCGTACTTTTGTCAGAAAAGTAAAAAAGTTCCTCATGTGGAAAAAAAAGTAAGATTCCTTTAATAGCATGTGGTAAAATTAAAAAATGG
Source organism: Viscum album (assembly GCA_963277665.1). Taxonomy (NCBI): domain Eukaryota; kingdom Viridiplantae; phylum Streptophyta; class Magnoliopsida; order Santalales; family Viscaceae; genus Viscum; species Viscum album. The sequence continues at coordinate 842,286,204 of OY728161.1, forward strand.
GTAAAAATGATATTAAACATACATGAAAACATTTTTATAAAATAGGGATATGGATGATAACAAAAACCCCAATAAATACTTACGAAAAACAACCTCTGATAAGAACGAGATTGGAATAGTTATCCCTTACCTTAGGTCCGATATGCTTTGTACGTATCTGAAACTCCTATATAATGATTTAAATAATTTCATGGACTTATTAAAGAATCATATTCATGGTTATTATATCATATATGGTTCACTAATGACTTTATATTACCCGTTCTTTTGTAAATTCCATGTTAAAGTAGTGTTTTGGGTAAAATCGTTTTATTTATCGTACGTGTTTGGACTTGTTGTTCTTGATATTGTTAATTATAACCTAATTTACTTAATTCTAGAATGTATAACATAATTTATATATAAAATATATTCAGAATATATATATATATATATATATATTTATATGATAGATCAATAAATGGAATGAAATAAATCGTTCATGGAGACGGTAGGCCATACGTATGCATGAACGTTGTTTTCGTTTCCTTATTGAATTGAATGGAATTAATTTTATGACATACATATATATAAACATAAATATAGTATCATTATTATGTAATATATTTAACTATTATTCATTATATGTACTTTATAATCATTCATGAATGGTTATCATGGAGAATGAATCTCATCGCATCGTGGAGATGGTAGTCCGTACGTACGCACGAGCGATGATATCATTCCCATGATCATGGAATTGTATTGAAGTGTATGTATAATACTTTAGAATAAATATAACTTTAAAATAATCATATATATTTATTTATTTACACCATTTTACCCATCTATGTATGGTGGTGGTCAAAAACAGATTACACCACGGTGTAGGGACGGTATTTCGTACGTACGCACGCACGGTGATTTCATTTTCCGTAGGATGGATAGAAGGTGAAATAATTTTGTTTCATATTTATAATGACATATCAGTATATAAGTAATACAGATGATATTACTTTATAATGATACAGCTAATGAAGACGAAGTAGAAGAAGAAAGAAACTTGAGAGAATCGGAAGAAGAGATTACCTCTTCTTCGACACACCTCTTTTAAGCCTTCTCTTAAGTAAAGATTGTCTTTTGGGAAGACCAAAACCTCTATAATGTTTCTAGGGAAGTGGAGAAGATAAATGGGCAGGGGTTGGCAGAGATTCAAGGCTCATATGGGTGTGAATAGAAGAGGTAAGGGGTTCCCTTTTTATAAGGGAGGAGAGGGGCACCTTTGGAAAAACATAAAATATTATTTTATAATAAAGACTTATTCGGTTTATAATTGCTCCAAGTTAATTTATTTAGAAGCTAAGTGGGAATGGGTCTAAATCATCTAAAACAATATTTTTTAGACAAGTTTAGGTTACTATGTTATACTTATTATTTAGATTTAACTATATGTTAAATAATTTTACTTTTACCGTGTCTTTTTGTTTTCTTACACTATATGGTTAATAAGCATTCTATAATAGGCCAAACGAACCACAACTGTTTCTTTATTAATATATATAACCCTATATAAGTCAACATTACCTTTTTATAAATATAATAATAATTAATAATACAATATTTGTTTTAAAAACTATTTTATATCAATTTTGACACTATTTTGTAATTGATTTTTGTGAAAATTATAACAACATTATTAGTTAGAAAAAAGTTAATTCAAGAACTAATAACATGACATATTAACCTATAAAATTATTTTAATTCATAAAAAGTATAAAATTACATTTTCTTGGGTATTTGTAACATCAATTATGTTAATATTTCATTAATAAGGTAATTAATGCATCATCATTGTGTCATAAATAAATTAAATTATTTAATGTCTAAAAATTATAAATAAAATACCATTATGTAGGAAATTTATTATCTTTATAATGAATTATTATATTCTAATTTATCTTATTTATAACCCTATATTAAAAATGTTTTAGTTATTAAACATTGATTTTAACCATTTTAACTATTCTTTAAATAAAATAATAATAAATGTTTTAATCTAATCCAAGTGGACCTAAATGGGTAATATTTTATTCCTATGTTTTTATTTGGTCGAATTACACTTATCCAATAGAATTAGGACATGTGTTAGGGTAATAGTAATATCATTTTTACCCTTAATTACCCTATTTACTTATTACCATGGTAAATAAAAGTAAATAGTTACTATTTACCAAAAATTATTTTTATCTTATTGAAACACATTTTACTCCTTGATATTTACCGTGTCTCTAGGATTTTCGAAATTTCACACACACATGCGATAAAATTATGTTTTATGTAAATTTTCAAATTCTCCTGGGAGGTGGGTAAAAGACGGAGAAAAGTTCAATAAATTTTTTATTTTTCTTAAATTATTATAAAATGACTCCAATGAATTACATTGAACTTATATAGGTATTATTTACCAATTTTTACATAAACAAATATAAATAAAAAAATTAATTATTTAAATAAAAAGTCGGTTTTTTCATTGTAATCGAGTGTTTTCACTATTCATAAAAAATTGAAATTTTTCCATAAAATACCAAAATTTCACCCTAGGCTAATTTTGATATTCTAAATCCAAAAATTAATTCCATTTCTAATGATAAAAATTATAAAATTTTAAAAAATGGGTATTACTATTCATCACAGCTTTTTTATATAACATATCGTTTTTTAGTGAAACTCGGTATTGCGTACAACACACGCTATCGTGGAAGGTCGCGAATGCATGTAATGAAAGCCAAGTCAGGGATGGGTGTAGTGAAATATCTTTTTGGTGTAGCGTAAAACACAAGACATCAATGAAATTAAAAAGAATATTTTTCATAAAATCTCGGGGTGTTACATTCTACCCCCCTAAAAATGAATTTCGCCCTCGAAATTCTCTTGGGTGATAAATGGTTTACTACTTGAAAGTTTCTTTCATAGAGACCCACATCGTAAAAAATAATACTAAAACTTCATTTTAAAAAGGAATGTTATAAATGTAATGGTTACCCAGATTAACTCATCACTGGGTTTCCACATAGGAGATCATAAGTGGAAATATGGATATGGAAGAAAAATCTAACCATCATGTTATAATAGAGAGTGGTAAAAGACATAGATAAGAAAAATCCAACAATCACAAAGACAAAAATTTGTGATAATCTAAGGTACCATCTGATTCATCGGATATAAGGGAAGTAGGAAAACATTTTTTGTTTTCATGATCATTTACCTAAAGTTGAAGAATTGGAATTAGCAGAAATACTTACTTTATTTTGGTATAATATCACTGTTGTTTGTGCCTTGAAAAATTTCCACCTCATCTCGTAATGAAATGAAGTTAAATTTTTCATTCGTAAAGTGTTAGAAGATCATGTGATATAATGATGGGTCATTCCATATGTCTCAAACAAAAGGTTAGCAAAAATTATCTAATATACATAATTCCATCTATGGTGAGGTTAATCGTATATGATTTCAAAAATGGACTTATACTTCATCTATCATACTTCATAATATAATAAAAAACGTTTCTAATAAACAGGGACTTCCTGTAGGATAGTGGTAGGAGATAAAGTCATGTCGCACTTTAGTTGTGGTTTCGATTCCCACAACCTTGTCCGACGCGACGGGTTATCTCTCGTCCTGTAGGTTGTCCCATTTTCTAAAACTACATTATAATAAAATTTCTGCAATAAAATAGAAAAAAATACAATATTATGTCTAATTTAATTCATTCCAATCTTTAGGCTTATACAAAATTCTTCTGTCCAAACCCATAGTATGATGACAACAATTACTAGAAATTTCATCTATTGAGCATGTGAATACAATCATTTATCCCCCATATATCATACGATATATCCTTTTGGTCACATTCCAAACATGTGAATATCTTAATCATGTATTCTCTTGAACCATATTCTAAACATGAATATTGTCACAAGGTAACTCCTTCCATATACCAAAATCCCAAAAATTCTATATAATCAAACCATGATAGAACTTTTTCCTTATATTAGTCATGAGCTCATTAATAATATAAAAATTTTCATTATCTCCTTATCCCTTCTTTAAGCACATATCATCTGTTTTCCAAAATATTTGAGTCACTTTTCATGGTTACCGGTACCATATAATTATCGAAAACCACAATAAAAAATCATATAGATTTTCCAATGTTCCACAATTCTATAAATGAGATTCCACAACATTATTTTGGAATCCCTTTTCATAAACACATAATCATTCTACCACATCGTTGTCATACTCAAAATTTCTAATAGTTATAGCATGTGACTTACCTTTGTCCTTTTCCATAAGAGGTTTCTCACGTTGATCATCATTAACCCTTGGATTAGGGAATTGATTAGAATAATGCTCCATTTCCTTTCACTTGAAGCATTTAAGTATTGGTGGTGCGTTCTCTACATTATTTTCTTTATTCACATCATTAGCATCCCTTTTTCTATTAATTTGACACTCAGCTGCTTGATGACCTTATTTTACACATCTAAAACATTTTCTAGTACCTTTATGACAATCTCCACCATGCTTCTTTCCACAATTTTAGCATAAAGAAACATTTATCTTCTTTTCACTATTATTCTGCGATTTCTCCTTGAACTTCATCTTTTGTTTCTTATCAAAACCATGATATGGATATGTAACACCATATTTCATTTCTACCTGGATAGCACAAGGCACAATTTATTCGTATCTACTGGAGTCTCTTATAGCTAATTCCCTTCGAATACTTGGTTTTAAGCCACTGAAGAATCGATCAACTTTACTTTCAGGTTGGATGATAAAGCTAGATGCATACCTTGCAAGACTTGTATAATTTGCTTCATATATACCAACAGATTCATCATCGTTTTGATTATGCTCAAGGAAATCCTTTTCCATCTTTTTTCGAAGAATTCAAGGGATGTACTTACTGAAAAATACGTTCTTGAACTCATCCCATTCCATGGATTCAATTTCATCTCGGGGCCTCGTATTCTTAATTAGAGTCCACCATTGATCTGCTTCACCTTCTTAATGGTAAATAGCCATAATGACATTTTCATGTTCTGAACGAAGAAGTATGGAAAATATCTTCTCGATGGTACTGATCCATTGTTCAACAACATGTGGATCATGAGACCCACTGAAAAAAGGTGGGCATTGCCTCATGAAGGACTCAATAGAATTTTGTTCCCTTCTCTGCTCATTTGGAATTCCAGAATGATTTATAGCTTGTGTAAGTATATCAATAAGATTTTTCACTCTATCTCCCATAACATATGTTTGTTCAGGAGGAAAATCATTTCATCTTCAATTACATTAATAAACATGATTCTTTTGGGTTCTAGCCATCGTCAAAAACCCAAAAAGATTAGTGTGAGAGGCAAAAATCATGCTAGGGAAAACAACATAATTAAGGGGGAGTACCTTCAATATCTAACATCTTAGGTATATTTCTAAGATCATTACCATAATTCTAGGACTATAACCTATACTTATACTTAACATTAGAGACATACCTTGACATACCATAGAAATATCTGTAGGGATCTCAATAATGTTTTCACGTCCTAGTTTCAAAAGTTAACTAAACCATTCCATTGATACCAACTATAGAGACCCAAATCGTGGCATACATGGAAATTACATTACTTTTTCGGAATAGTTAATACATAACAAAAACAGAAACCAATGGACCGTAATAGTTTAGTGTCATTGGAAACTTGGAATATTATCTTCTAATCTTGGTGAAAGATCATTAACATCCCCCAAAAAGATCTTCCCCTTTTATTTTCTTACCTAAAACATTTCTTTAAATCCTGGGGAAAATAAAAAAAATGGGTGAGATCAAATTCCCTGTAAAGGTATACATAAAACAATCCATCAACATTTGAATGCAAAAAATTGAACATAAATCTAAACATAAAAATATTGAGCAAAGACATGAATCATGGAAGTACGTAAGGCATATATAATAAGGGATAATCAATCAAAATAAAATAGTATGGGAATAAAACATGTGATTGTGGCAACCATTAACCACATGATATGATTTCCATAGTATCCAAGGCATTTATTCGAAGACCATATTAGTGGACAAAGTCCCTTTCTGAATCGAGTTCACTCCACGTTCTAGTCCTGTATTACTGAACCAGATTAACATACCATTCTAGCCATGTCTATCTCATGAGATATAAATATTTACCCAATTCATTGGAGGTATATATAGGTCCCACCCATCTTATAATGAAATCGTTATTTCGTGTTCCACAAAATCATACATCATACATCATACCATAAACCATGTAATTGAATGGGATTATTAAACATCATGCCATCATAACAAAATCCTTATAAAAAATGGATATAATTTCATCATAAGAAAAAAAACCATGTAAATAATATATAAATTATACTTGAAATATACACATATTAAATAATGAAATCTTAGATGGAAAATGCTTTTGATAAAACAATTGAAAAGAATTCTTGTGGAAAATATCATTTCTTCTTCAAAATCATTTTCTTTTCCCAAAATGCCATGAAATTTTAAAAGAAAAGGGTTTTGTTGAAAATAATAATGCAATCATGTAGAGGAAGATTCATGAAAATGATGCGTTATGAAACCATAAAAATCCGTTCTCGCCGTATAAGTTAAAAATAAAATTCTCCTCGTACATTTTTCGGAAAAGTAAAAAAGATCCTCATGTGGTAAACAAAAGTATGATTACTTTCATAACATGTGTTAAAATTAAAAAATGGGTAAAAAGGCCATTAAACATAGATGAAAACCTTTTTAGAAAACAAAGACATGCATTATAAGAAAAACACCAGTAAATACTTATGGATAACAATCTCTGATAAGAACGAGATTGGAATAGTAATCCCTTACCTTAGGTCTAATATGCTTCGTACGTAACCTAACCTCCTATATAATGATTTAAATAATGTCATTGACTTATTACATAATTATATTTATTGTTATTATATCATATATGGTTCACTTATGAATTTATATTACCCGTTCTTTTGTAAATTCCATGTTAATGCAGTGTTTTGCGTAAAATCGTTTTATTTATCATACATGTTTAGACTTTTTCTTATTGATATTATTACTTATATCCTAATTTAAATAATTCCATAATGTATAAAATGATTTATATATAATATATATTGATAATATATATATATGATTGAACAATAAATGGAATGAACTACACCGTTCATGGAGACGGTTGGTCGTACGTACGCATGAACGCTGTTTTCATTTCCTTATTGAATTGAATGGAATTAAGTAGATAACATTAATATATATACATAAATACATAATAATTATTATTTCATATATTTCATTATTATTCATTATATATTTTTTATAACCATTCATGAATGATTAACATAGAGAATGAATCTCATCGCGTCGTGGAGACGGTAGTCCGTACGTATGCACGTGCGATGATATCATTCCCATGATCATGGAATTGAATTTAAGTGTATGTATAATATTTTAGAATAAATATCACTTCACAATAATTATATATAGTTACTTATTTACACCATTATACCCATCCAATTAAGGTGGTGGTCGAAAACAGATTACACCACGGTGTTGAGACGGTATTCCGTACGTATGCACGCACAGTGATTTCGTTTTCTGTTGGATGGATAGAAGGTGAAATAAGGTTATTTCATATTTATAATAACATATCAGTATATAATTAATACTGATGTTTTTACTTTATAATGATACAACTAAAGAACAAGAAGTAGAAAAAGAAATAATCTTGAGATAATTGGAAGTGGAGATTACCCCTTCTTCGACGCACCTCCTTTAAGCCTTCTCTTAAATAAGTAGAGTTGGTATTTTGGGAAGACCAGAACCTCAATAATGTATCTAGGGAAGTGTAGAAAAGAAATTTTCAGGGTTTTTCTTTGCTTTATGGATCAAAAGGGTGTGAAGAGAAGAGGGAAGAGGTGCCCTTTTTATAAGGGAGAAGAGAGGCACCTTTGGAAAATCTTAAAATATTATTTTATAACAAAGCCATATTCGGTTTATAATAGCTCCAAATTGATTTATTTCTAAGCTAAAGTGGGTATGGGTCGGAATCCTCTCAAAAAATAGGTTTTATAAAAGTTTAGGTTACTATTTTAGCCTTAAAATTTTGATTTAACTCTAAGAAAAATAATTTAACTTTTATCGTGTCTTTTTGTTTTCTTACACTATATGGTTAATAAACATACTATAATAAGTCAAACGAGCCACAACTGGTTATTTATTAAAATATATAACCTTATATATGTCATTTGGAAGAAAATTATATTTTTAATAATATAATAACAATTAATAATATAATATTTGTTTTAAAAACAATTTTATGTCAATTTTGACACTATTTGGTAATTGATTTTTGCGAAAATAACTACAACATGATTAGTAAGAAAATATGTTATTTGAAGCAATAATAACATGTAATATTAACCTAATAAATTAGTGTAATTAATAAAAATTCTAAAATTTCAATTATTTGGGTATTTATAACATCATTTATGTTAATATTTCATTACTAAGGTAATTACTGTAGCATCATTGTGTCATAAATAAATTAAAATATTTAATGTCAAAAAATTATAAATAAAATACAATTATGTGGGAAATATTTTTAGCTTTATAATTAATATTTATAGTCGAATTTATCTTATGTATTGCACTATATTAAAAATATTTTATTTATTAAACTTTGATTTTAACCATTTTATCTTTTCTTTAAATAAAATAATAATAAATGTCCTAACCTAATCCAAGTAAACCCAAAGGGTAATATTTTATTACTAAGGTTGTTTTTTGTCTAATTTCATTTATCCAATAGAATTAGGACATGTTTTAGGGTAATAGTAATATTATTTTTACCCTTAATTACCCTATTTACTTTTTACCATGGTAACTAAAAGTAAAAAGTTACTATTCACCAAAAAAAATTATCTTATTGAACCACATTTTACTCCTTGATATTAACTGTGTCTCTCGGATTTTTGAAATTCTACTCACAGAAGTGGTAAAATTATGTTTTATCCAATTTTTCAAATTTTCCTAGGAGGTGGGTAAAAGACGGTGAAAAGTTCAATAAAATTTTTATATTTGTAAAATTATTATAAAATGACTTCAATGAATTACATTGAACATATATTGGTATTATGTATCAATATTCACCTAAAATAAATTTAAATAAAATAAATAATTATTTAAATAAAAATTTTGGTTTTATATAGTAACCTAGTGTTTTCTCTGTTCATCAAAAATTGAAGGTTTTCAGAAAAATACCAAAATTTCACCCTAGGATAATTTCGATATTTCATATCCAAAAATGAAGTCCATTTCAAAAGATAAATTTTATAAAATTTTAAAAAGTGGGTATTACTATTCATAACGTTTAGATTATATAACATATCGTTGTTTAGTGAAACTCTGTATTGCGTACAACACACGCTATCATGGAAGGTCATGATTGCGTGTAACACAAGCCAAGTCAAGGATGTGTGTTGTGCAATCTTTTTTTGGTGTAGCATACAATATAATACATCAATGAAATTAAAAAGAATATATTTCAATAAATCATGGGGTGTTACAATAATAATATATAATAATATTTTTTATGATTATTTAATTATATCATCATTTTCATTGAATAATTTAAGGAGTTGTAAGGAAAAACAAAATAAAAATTTTCAGTTAAGAACTATACCGCTTTTTCGGGCAACTTCCTTTGATTTACATCATAATATATCTATGGTTGGTTTTATGCAAAAAATAAAACCTATATTTTATGGGTAGGGATATTATATGGGTATTTGGTTAGTTATTGGATTGAATTAATGGTCTTGTGGGTGTGATTAAATGAGAAAGAGAGGCTCCACTTTAAAAGTGTAGGGAGGGGCACACCTAGAATTTCTTAAAATATTAAAATAATATAAATTAATTTTTATATCCAAATGGAAGAAAATTGATAAGTTTTTTATTTTAAAATAATATTCATAAAAACAATCTCATTAAATAAAATTTTTCCATGTCACAACCAGGTCCTGGTGACAGCATAGACACCCCGCCTTAACATGGTCGTCGGGTCCTTGCCGACCAGGTACCACCAGTTGCCCCGCAGACACGTGGGGCCCACCCCAGGGTCCACCCACGTGCCTAAACGAGTCATATGACTAATGATAGTCCCCAAAGGCTAACACATATCCTTTCAAGTGTTCTTTGTCCTCACTCACACACACCCTATGGAACTTCTCAGGGGGTCACTCATCTTGATCACTACTCCAGGCCAAGCATTCTTAACTGTGGAGTTCTAATCAGGTAGGCTCCTGAAAAGAAAGGTGAACCTTATTGACACTAGTCATATCATTTAGTCATTTAAACCATTATCATTTGGGGATGTTACAATCACCCCCCCCCTTAGATCACAACGCCCTCGTTGTGGGACCTACATCTCAACCCTGGCAGTGCACCGTGCACTTAAAGCTGGGTTCCTCCTTTGATACCAAATGTGACAACCGGGTCCCGGTTACAGCACAGACACCCCGCCTTAACATGGTTGTCGGGTCCTTGTCGACCACGTACCACCAGTTGCCCTTCAGACACGTAGGGCTCATCCTAGGGTCCACTCACGTGCCTCAACAGGTCATTTGACTAATGATAGTCCCCACAGGCCAACACATGTCCTTTCCAGTGTGCTTTGTCCTCACTCACACACACCCTGGGAAACTTCCCAGGAGGTCACCCATCATGATCACTACTCCAGGCCAAGCACACTTAACTGTGGAGTTTTAATCAGGTAGGCTCCTAAAAAGGAAGGTGCACCTTGTTGACATGAGTCATATCATATAGTCATTTAACACTTTATCATTTGGGGATGTTACATTACATGTTTTGAAAAGTTTTTTTATCATTATCTATTTTCAGACCCACATTAACCCTTTTCACACATACTCAGACAATAATGGTTTTCACTCTGGAAAGGACATGATAGTTATTGTAAATCAGAAAAGGCCTAAAAATGAATCATAGTTAATATTTTAAACTGAATCATAATTAATTTTATTAATATATGAATTATTTAATTTTATATCATTTAATAAAATATTATATTTTTGGATAATATCATTAATATCAATTTTTAACATCTCATTTACACAGATTTTATACCATTATTAAAACAAAGTAAATTTTAATAAACTATTTTTATACAACCAATGATTAATATTTTTGATAAAAAATATATTTTTCACATTATTTATGTCAAATTATATATCTTTTAATATTTTTAATATCATTTATTTGTTTCTATTTTTTGAATATTTACTATGTCAGAGTTGTGAAATAATTAAGTGTAATTATTTCATCACTAAAAGATTGAAATAAAAAAACATTAAGAATAAAAGTAATTTCTATTTAAATATAAAATTTATAAATGAACATATCCACTTGTTATAAACATATTAATAACATTATAGTTATTAATAAATGAGTCTCACATTCTTTTCATTGCATTACATTAATTATTATAACAACCATAATCACATCCAAAAAGAAACAAAGGATACATGATAGAACATTGAATGAGTATGAAATATATTTATGGATAAAATGATATTAATGAAAGTTTTAGGGTAATTTTTCAAATCCTATCATATTATTTCTAAACCCTAATTACACGATTTACCCTCTATAGTGGTTAAAAAACATACAATAGTTTTTATTTTTTCTAAAAAATAAAAAGTAAATATTAAAAAAAAATACATATCATGATTAAAAATATGAAATTTATTTTTAAATATTCAAAAAAATAATATAGTTGAATTAAAAATTAAACTATAAAAATGATGAATTACATGTTTTCACTAAAATTATATTTTTTAATATAAAGTATTATTATACCAAATTAAAATTTAAAATTCATTAAAAACCATAATTGGATCATTTTTAATGAAAATTAATAAATTAAATTATAAAAATATTAAAAAATATAATTTGACATAATTAATGCATAAAATAAAAATTGAGTTTTCAAAAATAGCATTATTATTCACTAATTATTTAAAAAATCAAATTTTTTGATAAATTTTAAAATCACACACTTGGATAATATTTTTAGGAATATTTTTAAAATGATACTTATTTTATAAAATGAAATTTATAATGGTTAAAAAATAATTATATCATCATCTCCTAGAAATAAATAAAAAACCATTTTTTAAGAAAATATATATTTCAAAAACAAAATGGATTTTCTGAAAATTGAGTTTTTATTCCCTAAGAATTAATCAATTTTTTAATTTAGTAGAACCATTATATATATAATTATATATTTTAAAAATAATTTAATCCTATTCATAGCCACCGATTTAATGGAGAGGTTATAACATTCATATTTAAATATTTATATTTTAGTGTCCAATTATGATCAGTGTTTCATATTTTGTACTCTCTAAATCATATTTTTTCTTTTTAAGTATTCAGATATTACATTATACCAACTTTAATAAATTTATTCCTCTCAATTTTTAATACTATATCAGCAATAAAAAGTTTACAATTTAATTTCTTTTGAAATAACACATCTTAAAATGGGTTCACAAAATTTCCTATTGAAATTTGAGAATGATAAGTTCGAATTTTTTATTGGATTAAACATACTAGGTTTTGAAAAAAGAAAAATTTTGGGGGAAGTGAAAATATTGACTTGAAATAAAATAATTATTTCCAAAAAAAATTATGGAGAGCGAAAAATATCATTGATCACAGGAATGTAAATGATCATGGGAATGTCGGCAACCACAAAACCTAAACCAATGATGTGGAATGACTCCCATTGATTCAATGGTTGAAAAATCAATAAGCTGAAATTTTAGTTTTAAGATAATGTTCAAAGAGATTTGAAATTCCTTACCATCTAGAATAAGAACATAAGATATATACTTACTTGAAAATTATAATTTTATCTATTAATCAATTTTTACCAAAATATCATTTTTCTCTAAATTGTGAGTATACAAAATGAATTTTTATCAATGATGTACTAAAATTAACTTCGAATGGATTTCATAATCCAAAAATATTGCAACATTATATTCCCCCAATATTTAAACACTAACTAAAACCAAAATGGTAATAAAAAGGAAATATAATTCCCTAATGAATACTCCTTTATGCAAATAAATAATAATTAAATCATAAAATGAAACAATAATACCAATATTTCAAAATAAATAATCCCCTAAATAACTATCAAAAAAATTATTCAACAAGTTCCAGGACAAATTTGATACCTATAAATTATAATGATTTTATCACACATTCTACTGAGATTAATTTAACATTTATCTACATATAACATTATTCACTCACAAATCTATATACCCAAAAAATTTATATAACCAAATCATATAATATCCAAGATATGACGAAAAATTCCACAAATAAAATAAATATCGATAAACACGCATTAAGATCATATATGCTTCCAAAAGATAATTCAACCTTGAACCCTCAAATAATACTTAATGTTAATTCCAAATAGTATATATAAATGAACCCAATAAATCATATTCTGAAATATCATTAGTCTCCATGAAATTTCATTGCATAACACCTGAATAGCAGTGTCTGATACATTTAACATATAGTCATAATTAAACTCCTAATACAATAATGGTATCCATAAATCTTGATATAAAATCTCCTCAAATCATCATAATCATCACAATTGTTAAAACCCTACCATAATAACAATTGTAAAATTCTCAAACTAATACTAGAATATTTGGTGCTAGAAACATAAAAATTACATTACTAGATTTGATACAGAAAATGGGGATTAATGATTTTATATCCAAACTGTACAACACAGAAGGAAAATATTTTATCATTTACATTAAAAAAGAAAGTTTTTTTGTTTATATTTTTATAGAAATAACATGAATTGTTATAATATTTCCAAAAAACCTTTATAATGAATAGAAGTTTATTCCATGTAACCAAAGAGACGATTTCCTATATTAATATAACAAATAGAATAAAAATATTTTTAATTACGTACCCAATTCACTAGAGAGATATCACGCACCTACTCATACATGGTTTAAAACATAAGCTCCAGTCCGAGGTTAATAATTTCACTTCCAATCCTTGGTTTATAATAGGGAAAACCCATAATTTAACATTAATAACACCACTCATCATCATAAAAAAATTTATATAAACCATATCATTAATAATGTACATAGATATTTCATCACATCATAAAACTCAAAGAAACATATATTATTCCTTTCATAATGTGATTTACTGATGTAAAATTAATGGGTTGCATGATAGATTATTTGAAACAATCATAATAAATCAAGTGAAATAATGAGGATAATATCAATAATAAATATACTACATGGATCTAACGTATCATAAAGGTTTGTTGACATTGATTAATCGAAATACCATTAGAAGATCATTGAGAACATAATTAAGTAGAATACCTTTTTCAATATTAATATAACATTTAAAAAAATTCATAAAATGTGTTGAAAATAATCTTTTTTGAAAAAAACATAGAATATAAGAATGGAATTTTTAAACAAAATAATCTAGGGATAATTATTTAATGTTTGAAACATTAAAAATAAAAATTAGTTTTAAAAAAATTATAAAAGGGGATGAAAATAAACCACTAGGAAAATTTCATTTTAAATTAATTTAGAAAATCGTAAAAAATTAGGTAAAATAACTCTTTGAAACAATTTATTTTTTGAAAATTAATTTTTTAAAAAAATTATGAAACATATAAATGGACTGAATTGTTTTCTAATGTGATGGAAAATATAAATCGAAGATATCCATTGCAACCAAATTAAATGATATTTCTCAGATAAAAAAGTGACGAAAAAGAAAAAAAATTATACAAATTAATAATTACTGGAGAATAAAATAGATGTGGTACTAAAGGATATGAACATTTTATTTTCCCTTATGTAACCATTAATATAAATATTCCCAAAAAGGGAGATTATAAATAAAGGCCTCAACAACATCGATTACTCTTAAATAATAAGAACCATGAAAGAATAACTTCAAATATAACATTAAATATCAATGAAATGTTGTTATTCAAGATATTTTTATAATATGTAGTATTTACCCCCACATAAATCAATATAGGTGCATGTCATAACCATATATCAAAAGGAATGGGAATTTATGATGAATAATCAAGAAAACGTTTATTTCATAGAATTGAGAATTAATCAATGACGAGATTATGTATAAAAAATTAATATCCAAAAAAAATGTAAATGGAGAACAAATAAATTTATAGATCAATTCACACATAATCATGGCATAAACAATTCAATAAAGAATACTTATAACCCAATAATTGGAAATTGAGTTATGGAAACCTTTACCACTTGGTATCATTCACGTAAAATAATCTTAGATAAAATAATTCAAATTGAAACATAAAATATCATGAAATATTAATTATTTATGATATAAAATTTTAATGGAGTAGTACATACACAATATAAAATAAAATAGATGCATAATAATAATATTTGGCTTAATAAAAGGAAATTGAGATGAAATCCCTTACATTGTGTCATGAATTTCCATGTATATCATTTAACTTATATATAATAAAAATATATAATTTTTTTACATGTTTAATAATATTTAATAGGTATATTAATTTTTTATTAAAAAATTTATTTCAATTACGTATTTAATTACTTTATTAGTTAAGTCTGCATAAGTTATTTTTTAAATTTTCAGTTAGTAATTTAAAAACAAATTCATTGTATTGATTGTATTCAATGTTTTCATTTTTAAGTCACCTATGGAATAATAATAATTAAATATTTATTTTTTTAAAAAAATTACATTAGAAACAAATTATGATATGTGGATATGAAAAATGAACATTGTTACAATATTGGAGATGGTAGTCTATACGTGCGCATGAGTAATGTTTCCATTTGTCAATAAACATTATGGATAAAAGGTAAGTGTCATTTTATATTTATACAATAATAATAATATAATAATAAAAAAATTATTTATTCAATCATACTTATATATATATATATCATTCAAGTGATGTGGTGATGAAAAACGAATAACATCGCTTTGTGGATGTGTTAGTATAAACGTATGAATAAACAATGTTATCATTATTCCGTGAATACAATGGTAATAAATAAAGTGATATATTTTCTTTTAATAATTATAAATATATTTTTGAAATCCTACATATAAATTAATTACATAATTATGAAATTAATTGAGATACAATGATGAAAAACAAATTACATCGATTAGTGAGGCGGTAGTCCCCCATACACATGAAAAATACATTCCTTTACAATTTCAGGAAGGTTGGAGATGGATATTGGTCATTACAACATAATAATAATATATTGATATATTTCTAGTACTTTTTTATTGTATCATCATGGTTGGAGAAGACTTAAAGGGGGTAGAAGAAGAAATAAAAGAAAAATGCTTGGTTAAGAACTAGGTATCTTCATTGACAACCACATTTTCATTAAACATTGATCCATATTATGAAATTATTATTCCAAAAATATTACATATATAATTTGGGGAGGTATTTTATGAAGGTATTTGGGTAGGAATTATCTGATATAAATTATTCGTTATGAGTGATGATATGGTAGGAAGAGGTTCCCTTTTATAAGGGAGCACAATGTAACTCTTTGAATTTCATAAAATATGAATTTAATATAAATGAAATTTTAACTAAATTTTTTTTAAAAATTATAACACATTAATTTAATTTGATTATGTGTGTAAATAATCTCATTTACATAAATTTTTACTAGGATTGACTATGTTTTTACCCTAATATTTTTGGTTTTAACCACTAATTAACCCTTTTCACACTTACTAGGACAACATGGGTTTTTACTCATATGGTGTCCTGAAAGTATTTATAAATTTAAAAAATTCCCATAAATGGAACATTTTTTCTATATTAACCCAAATTCTAATCCCTTAGATAAATATATGAATTTTATATTATTAAATAAAATATTATTTTCATAAAATTTAAATAATGACGATATTTAAACTATCTATTTAGTTTGATTTATACAACAACAATAAAATAACTAAAAAAATAAAATATTTTTATACATCCATTAAATGATATATTTATCAATAAAATTCATGGGAATCATTATTTATTTCAAATTATACCACATTTATAATTTTTAAAATCATTTATTATTTTTTCCCATTAATTTAATAATTACTCCATAAGTGTTATGTAAGAGTGTAATATAATTATTTATTCATTAAAAATTTAAATTAAATTAATATAGATAAATAATTTTTATTTCAAAAAAATATATTTATAAAAAAACATACCCACTATTTATCACTAAGATAAAAATATTACATTTATTAAAAACAAGAGTGTTACATTGTTTACTTGTCATTACATAAAATATTATAAAGATTATAATAACATCCAAGTGAAAACAGTGCATATAAAAAATATTTGCTTAGTATGGTTGAAATGGAATCATAGAACCCCTTAATTACTCACTTTATCCTTTACTGTGATAATAAAATTAAATATGGTATTACTCATATTGAACAAAAATTTAGAGGAAATAAATAAAAAATTTGGACCCCTTCATTAAATATATTTCATAAATATTTATATATTAAAAATATAAATGTTTCATAATTTAAAATAAAATTACATAGGAAAACCCTTTGAAAAACAGGTTTTTATAAAAATGATATTTTTTAAATATAAATCATTTTTATAATATATTTATCAATAAAATTTAATATAATATTCATAATTTAATTATTTTATATCATAATGAGCTAGTTTTATTTTAAAACTAATCCATAATATAATTTCAATATGTCAAAAATTAAAAATAACATACAGTTTTTAATGAAAAATTAAAAAAATAATATTCAATAAAAAATAAACCATTTTAGAAATGTTTTAAATTTTCACAATAGTGTTATTATTATTGTATGATTATAAAATTATAATTATTTTATCAAATATAATTTATTATATTTTCAGAAATTAATTATATTATTTTCTTACAAAAATCCATACGAAGCCGTTTTTTATGAAAACACATATTTAACGAATTAAATCACAATACTAAAAATTGAGTTCATATTTCCTAATAAATATTCATTATATATCTATTTATTAGTATCTTCATATATAAATATATATATATTAAAAATTAAATAATTCTATTCATAAAATCTAATTTAATGGATAGGATATAATGGACATTTTTAATTGAAAATATATATTAGTTAGAGTATGTTTGGTGTTGTGTATTTATAATGATATCAATCAAATCCATTCTTTCAAAGTCATATAACATTATATTCTCCCAAATTAAAGAAATTTCATCCCTTAAAATTTTAACTCATACTAGTAATAAAATGTTGACATTTTAAATTAACTCTGTTAAAATCCCACATTATAAAAAGGGTAAATAAATTTTTTTCCCTAAAATAGAGAAAGATATTTATGAATGTCATCTGGGATAACAATTACTATGTCTACAAAAAATAAAATGTTATAGGGATGTGTAACTATGGAAATGAATAAAATAATGATGACTAAATAATTTTGGAGAGAAACAGATATCACTGATCATAATAAATTGAATGTTTATGAGAACTTCAATGACAAAAAACCATTAAATGAAGATAAGTAAAAAAAGAAAAGCAATTAAATTCAAGAGAATGTAATAAGATATCATTTTATTAAGATTTTCTTCATATAGTTGAGTAATTAATTACTATCTAGAATTATAAAATATGTATATATAATTAATTAACAAGAACAATATTATCCTTTAATAAATTTCCACTATAATCTCATGTTTTTATCCAAATGATATGTATTCAAGATGATTTCCTCCATAATGAATCATACTAATAAACTTCTAATGGATCACATAATCCCTAAAAATTGAGTAAAAGTTATTCTTCCTATATTCAGACATCAATAAAAACAAAAATTAATAGCACAATTTAAGATAATTCCAATAATGAATAAACCTTCATATTGAGAAATAATATATCAATCTACACAATTCAGTATAAATACCCAATGGTCAAACTAAACTATTCCATAAATAAATATCCCTAAAATTATTCAAAATTTTATAGACAAATATGGAAACAAAAAAAATAAAAGTATTTGACCACACATTCATTCAATATTAATTGAACATTTATCTTTAATTAATCTTTGAATCTTGTAGAATCACATACCCAAAAATTTATAAACCCTACTCATATAATCATCAAGGTATGATATCAATTTCCATAAATAAAATTAATCACAATAAATCTACCATAACATCATATATTATTCCAAAGGATAAATCATACATGACTCTTCATGTTATACTTCTTGTTGAACTTAAACATTACATATACCTCAACCCAATAAAATGACTCCAAAAATATCCTTAGTTACATAAAAATGCATCACCTAAAACCTCAAAAATGGTGTCTAATACTATGAAATTATGACCAGAAATAAACTCATATCCCATGATGGTATCCCTAAATATTAAGATATCATCTATATAAAACAATATAATATACAAAGACGTCTAAATTAAACTTTTATACAAAAAATAAATTCCCCAAACCTGTACACCTAGATCTAGTAAAAAATTAAATTTTTTAATCTTAGATAAAGATAAATCTGATCAAAATCATCATACAAACCTTACAGTAAAAATTTGAAATATTTTAGCAATTTTGTAACAAAGTATCATTTATGTTTAGAGTTTTATATATTTATGGCAAAATTATACATAAACAACAATCATGACATGAAGAGTGTATTTTTTCCACTATACCTATCTTTTAATATTCCATATAAAGTCATAAAAATCAAACACAAATTTATTCAAATAAGATACATTTGTAGACACGTATAATATTTCATCATTATTTATATACTGAGGAAAAGAAAACATTAGAAAGGTGAGACCCAATTCTCAATAAGGATAAACAAAATCATTGATAATTTAATGTCATCAATGAATGTAATGTGAGAATAAGGGAATTATGACATAATCATAGTGCATGAGCATAGAGTAAGGTAATTCATAAACATAAATTCTTGTATCTCTGATACTAAAACATTGGATAAATATTTAATAAAGATAAGAGTTCTTGAAATCAATACTCATGATCCATGTGATGTCAATATTTATTTAATGAATCATTAAAACCCCATTGATTTTAACCCATAAATAGTATAAAAGAATTTCATTAAACATATACTTGTTATATTACCATGAAAAACATATTATTTAGGTAAATACCCATATAAATCATTGATAAATCATTTTTGTAAAATGTGACCTCATATATGTGGCACTCATACAAATACAATTACCATACATTTGACTTCTATAACTGAGGAATTACAGGGATATCATGGACCCAACCATCCTTGGTTTATATTGTATACACCCATTAGTAGTTAATAACATAACCACCCACCCTTGGTCTATAAAAAAACAACTCATACATGATTTATAACTTAACCACCCATTATCATAAACAATTTCCCATAAAAATAACATGAATATAGTACATAGAGCTCTATTCTTATTATAAAACTCTTAGAAACATCTATAATTACTTTCATAACATCATTAACCCTTGGAAAAGAAATATGTTCCATGAAAATCTATTTGAAAATATCATAAAGCATCAATATAAAGAATAAGGATATTATGAATACAAAATATCCCTAATAGAGAGAAATTAACATCAAGGGTTATTGACCATGATGACCGGAAATACCATTAAAATATCATGAACCAAATTCTTGATGAATATAACCTTTTCACTTTTAAAATCAATATTTAATACTAAAATTTATAAAATATGTGGAAATAATTTTCTTTCAACATAACTAGGATGTTTTAAAGTGGATTTTCCAATGAAAATTATTTGGGAAAAATCCATTCATGTAAAAAAGATTAAAAAACATTTTATTCAAAAATTTTGTAAAGGGAAATCAACAGTGACCCACATAGAAAATTTTATTTTTAAATAATTTAAAAACAAGGAAAATAATCATGAAAAAAGAATTATGAAATATTTTATGTTTTTTAAATAAATTTTTTTAAAATATTTTAATAATTATAGATATGGAATAGAAATATTCCTAATCTAAAATAAGATACAAGATCATTATCACTTACGAATAACTTTATTTATTTTTCATAGGTAAATAATGGAAGAAATGGAAACCAAAAATGTAAATAATATAAATAAAAATATTAGAATAAAATAATTGTTATTCAAGAAAACAAAATCAAATTATTTCTCCCCCACGCAACATTGAACATTAATAATCCCAAAAATAAAAGAGATTATAAGAAAAATACTTATCTACATTAGTAAATCATAAATCACAATAACCATGAAATAATACATACAAATGAAAAAATAATTTCCCTTAACATAATTATATTAATGACAAAAATATTTCTAGGGTAATTATATGCACCTTATATAAGAATATAGGTTCATATCATTGACATTTTTCCCAAGGAAAGGAATTTTGAGACAAATAACCCTTAAAAAGATCTTATAATTTAATTGAGAATTAATCAATAACGTGATTAAGTATAAAAATATTAAATCCCCAAAAATATTGGATATATAGAATAAATAAATTTATCAATCAATTAAAACATAATCATCTAATAAAAAATTAAATGACTAATAATTATAAGCCAATAAAATTAAATTGAGTTAAGAAACCCTTTACCACTTGGTAACCTTTATGTGAAATAAACATGGATAAAATAATTCAAATTTAAAATTAAAATATCATTATATGTGCATTATTGATGATATAACATATAAAATAGGTATTATATACCCCATATGAAACAAATAAGGGGCATAATAATAAAAAATGATTCAATGAAATGAAATTGTGATGAAATCGATTACCTCAAGTACAGAAATTACCAGTATTTTATTTAACTCTTATATAATGAAATATATCAATTATTCACTTGTTTAACAAACTTTTTATATATTTATTAATATATCATTAGATCTTTTTTTCATATAATACAATGACATATTTAATTACATAATTAGTTAATTCAACATCAGTTATTTTCAGATTGTTCATTCTGTAATTTCATAACTAATTTAGTGTGTTCCCAATGGTCAAATGGGCAGTTGTTAAATAATATACAGAAAAATAATAAGGACATAGTTATTATTTTTTTAAATTGATTATATTTTTAAATGAAATCATGAAATATGGTTATTAAAATATGATGTACATAAAAATAATGGAGACAATATGGCATACGTACACACGAGCAAGGTTTCAATTATTCAATGGTAGTTAAGGTAAATTGGTAATTATTATTCCACATTTATATAATTATAATTATATATTAAATAATATATTATTTCATTAAACATACTTATATATATCATACATGTAATGTGGTGATGAAAAATGAATCACATCACTTCGTGGTGGTTGTAGTCCATAGGTAAGCATGAATGATGTAATCATTCATTAGTGAATTTAAAGGTAAGAATGTAATGATGTATTTTATTTTAAGAATAATATATTCTTCATTTCATAATTATAACAAACTATGAGATACATTTATTGAAAACCAATTACATTGGTTTACAAGGAGGTAGTCCACTATAAACACGAAATATGGATTCTCTAATCATTTGATGGAGGTTGGTTATAGATATAGGTTATGACCTAAAAATAATAACATATAAGTATATAGGGGATAACTTATGCTATTATATTATTGAGGTTGGAGTGGGATTTAAGGTGGAGAAAGAGTCAATTAAATAAAAATTCTTTGTTAAGAACAATATCTCTTCTTCAGACAACCTCATTTTATTTACACCGTAAGCCCTCTATGGTTGGTATTAGGGAAAAAATTATACCTCTAGAATGTGTGGAGGGATTTTAAGAAGTTATTTGGGTAGGTATTTTATGAAATTAATGGTTCATTAGTACTAATCAAATTTGAATAATAGGTTCTATTTTATAAGAGAGGGGAGGGGAACTCTTGGAATTTCGTAAAATATTAATTTAATATAAGTTAGATTTGATGGGAAAATGGATCGAAATTTATAATATTCCAATTTAATATGAGTATGAGAATAATATTTAAATAAAATAATGTCTATAAATATTTTTACTATGTCTGTACCCTTTCATTTTGGTTTTAACCAACCTTAAAACTTTTCACACATACCCTGAAAAAAAATTTTCATACTCTTTGATGGTCATAATTGTAATGACATTGGGTTTTGATCCATGGAGAAATTCCAAGTGAATTTGAACTTTTGGAATTTAATGGATATAATGTTATTTGAACTGAGATTCATATATAATCTTGAGAGTTGGAACACATCAAATTGTTGTTTTTAAACTTGGGTGAAGTCCCGAGAGGTTCATGGGGTTCTTCATTTAGTTTTAGGAGCACCAGGGCCTAGAAATAAAAGGTTTGTACAGTTTGTATATAGTGCATAGTTTTTCTAAAACCATGTGGACCCCAGTTTAAAACCGAGAGAATATAATAAATTAGTAATAACACCCCTACTTGGGCTACACAAGGTTTTCCCAAACAATTCTATTATTCTGCATGGTTAGTTCTCTAATAAACCAAGTTGGGTCTCCATTAAACCGGTACTCGGCCTAGCACGTAGTATGTCTTTAAGGGAGTTCACAATCCCCACAGGTTGGAACATATTTTTTGGAATCAAAATAAACCTTGGTAATTTTTTTCTCGAATAAAAAAATATATATCATAACCAATAATATAAAATAGACCAAAGATAATGGTCACATCCAAATTAGCCTTTAACCATAAAACAATATTTGAATTTCATATTTAAACTAAAAACAAAAAAATAACTACCACATGGTAGGGTGACCAAAAACAGACACAAAAACTACCACCTAGATAGAGGACACCACCCACAATCCATCTCCACAACGTCACACCATGAAGTCCACTAATAACCCGAACCACCACTCCCAAAAATTGGACACTTACATATACTAGAAAGAATCAAATATAAATACACAAAAGGGTTCATGTACGATGTGGGATAACACCCAATAGGATGACACTAACAAAATATTCTACAGAAATTTATTAAAAGAAAAATACATTTGAAATAATAACTAAATGAAAGAAAGAGATGCTTGAAGAACCTTCATGAAAATAGTTATCATAAAATATCTTTAAAGAAATGTATTTTTAACCAAAAATTCATTTTCATGTGTATTATCTCAAGTGAAATATCACTTGTCATTAGTGTGCACAAATTTACCGAGAACACCAAAATATGGGAGAGTCCCTATTGGTACTAGCAACAAATGGGACCCTAGAACATCGAGTCTTGGTGAAATGTGGCATAGAAACAATAAGCCTTAGTAAACATAGAATTAAATCCAAAATGACCAGTCATTTATATGTTTAGTTATTATTTCAAATGTCTATCGTACCAGTGAAATTGAGCCGAAGCAACCTGAAGAACACTGGCCCACTAGTCCTAGTCCCCCACCTAATACGTGAGGCTTTCCTCTTTTTTCCCATTTAAATTTCAAGTTCAAATCACATGTCACATTAATAAATAAAATGAAAAAAAGGTTATCAAACACACCATTTTCACACAAAAATCCCTCTTTTAAAACCATATACACACCATAATCCTTTTATAACTTAATCTATAACACATGGGAATTAAATTAAACCAACATCATAGTTTTAAAAGACACTTTTATAATTAAGAAAACCTCTAATAAAATTAGTTAATAAGTTTCAAAACATGTCACATAATTATAAATTCAATATAACATTCGAAAACATATTTCACGAAAAAAACATTTTTACACCATGCCAAAACATAAAATGCATCATCCTCAGTTCTTAGTACCCTCACAATAATGTTTAGAAAAGAGTGATAAACTGATCAAAGTGGGTGTTAAAAATTTAAAAAAAATGTTGTTACATAAATTAAAAAACATATAAAAAGATAAATTATCATTAAAACTCAGTATAAAACTGTTTAATTGCTTTAAAAATAATTGAAAAATGTGAAAAATTAATTAAATAAACATGTCAATGATCATCAGTTAATATTTTTATGCAGAATCACATAACATTGTGTCACAAAAAACATAATCATGTCTCGAAAACCTTTCCACAAAAAAAATGCACTACAATGGGACTAAATAAACCCTAAAACAATGTATCGTTACAAATTCATCATGATGGAATGAATCAGAAACTAATCCAAAACTAAAAATACCAAAAAAATGAAATAAAAATTACCAAGGTACTCTTCACCTATGGTGAGGGGTCTGAGAAACCAGCTGGCCGAGGTGGATGGTGTCATAAAATATTTCACTATCTGGAACTTTTTTGGATGTAGTTCTAGCCAAAGGGGGGCCCAACTGGGAAGTTGCACAGGGGTTGTGGGTTAGCATTATGCCTATCTGAGCAGTGCAAGGCAGCGAGGGAAAATCCAGTCTGTGGTCTTCTATTTGGGGGATGGCATGACATCACTGGATGGCATAGCATAGAGGAAGGAGCAGTGATAAGGGGGAGTATAAAATGCGTGGTTTGGTAGGGTTGGGGAGTTCTACATTCGACTGGAAGAGATTTCATGTTAGAAAGATAAAAAAGAAGAGAAGAAAAGAAAATGGAAAATGTAACAAAAGAAATGATTATAAAAAGTGGATAAAAATTAAATGGATGATAAACTAAAATAATAATGATTAGACTATACTAAATAAACATTTAAAATAATTTTCTATAATAATAATATAATAATAGTAATATCAATATTAAAAATTTAATTTTGTTAAAAATTTAAATGTTACAACTAAATTGAAATAATTATTATAATAATGTTCCTAATAATAATAATAATAGTAAGAAAAATTAATAAAATAATTATAAATATAATTATAATTATAATCATTAAAATTTTATTTTCATTAGGTTCGTTAACCACCCACACACTAGGCAGGCTGTACGTTAAAATGGGTGCCATGTCCCTCTGTTGGGCATCACCATGCAAAAACTCGTTTATCAACACAAAATTGAAAAAAATCATATCAGGAATGGATAACATTTCAACCAAATAATTATTAAAAAGGTATATAAAATTATGAGATATGAATTAAAATTACAATCATACAGAAATTTGATGTCTGGGTGTGACAATTCTCTCCACCATGAAAACTTTCCACCCTCAGAAAGTCAACTCGAAGTCTGATTAGAGAATAAAAACGAGAACTCTTACTCATCCCATGAAATCCACTCTGAAGTCTCATGATATTTGTTCCCATGCTTCCAAATAATGTAAACAAATGTAATGGACATCCCATGGAGAACTTTATCTTGTGAATTCACTATCTGCATTGGCCGCTAAAACCCTGATAAATCATGCTATATCTCTAACTCCTCCCAATTCACCCCTTGTGATGGATCAAGGCAGTACTTTTTCAGTTGGGAGACAGGAAATATGTCCAGAATTGATGTCAATTGAGAATTCAAATCTAACTGGTATGCCACCACTCCAATCCGCTCAATAATCTCAAAAGTCCCAACATATCTCAGAGTCAGTTTTCGTTTCTTTCATAAGAGGAAGTGAACCGTGCGTGGCGACACCATCAAGAACATATGATCACCCACTAAAAACTAAATATACTAAATCCTTGAATCAGTATAAGATTCGTAGTGACTCTAAACTATCAATAATTGATGTCTGGTGAACTTAATTTTCTTAGAGGTATCTTGAACAATGCACGGTCCCAAATGTGAGGTCTCGCATACTTCATCCCAACATAAAGTAGATTGACAAGTTTGACCATAGTGTGCCTCAATGGGACAAATTCTAATAGATTAATGGTAACAATTACTCTAAAAAAACTCATCCAATCCCAGATGGCTATCCTGCAATCCTCTCAAATCTATCACACATGCACAAAGCATGTCCTCTAGAATCTTATTTTCCCTCTTTTTCTGACCGTCTATTTGAGGTTGGTATATCTTCCTCAAGTTTATATGTGATCCTAATACCATATTATGGAAATCCAAAAACTGATAGGTAAAGAAGTTTTCCATATCAAAAACAATCTCTGATGGCACACGATGAAGTCAGACCTCCTCTTGAACATTTAAACGGCATAGATCATCCACCGTTGTGATATCTCTAATCGGAATAAAGTGAGTTGACTTGGTCAAACTATAAATCACTACCCAAATAGTGTTCCTTCCAAAATGTGTTTGATTAAATCCAATAATGAAGTCCATAGAAACCTCATCCCACTTCCAGGTATTAATGGGTAATGGCTGTAGAAAACAAGATGGTCTCTGATGCTTTGCTTTGACCTACTCGTATGTGTAGAATCTTGAGATAAAGTATGTTATGTCTCATTTCATACCTAGCAACCAGAACTGTTGATGAACATTATAATATATATTGGTAGTACTAGGGTGGACATCCCACTGTGACTGGTTAATATCCTACATCACCACCTTCCGTAGATACAAAGGTGCCACTGCAGGGACCATGAAACACAAGATCCCCTCTGGAGACATGGACCAAATAGTAGAAGTCTCCCCACCATGAAGTCACTACATAGGCCTCTAACATTTCACAAAACTGGACTACTCTAGAAAAAACAATTCTATAAGAGTAGGAGTCAACTGAATTCTGTCCAAGAATATATCTCTACAGTGTTGCTTGGTCTCCAAGTTGATTTGGGAAAATAGCCCCAACAATTTCCAATCGTCACTGGATATCCTCAACACCTACATGGTTACCTTCCTACTCAATTTTTCATCCAACACATTACATTTTCATGGGGTATAGACAATATCGAAGAAATATACCTACAGATAACGGATCCAACAATGTTGCCTTAGATTGAGATCTTTTTGAAGGAATATGTAGGATACGCTTTTATGGTCTGAGTAGACCATAAATTTCTCACCAAATAGGTAGTGACGCCTAGAATTTATGGCATGTGTCACTTCTTCAAACTCCAAGTCATGAGACAGATAATTCTTCTCATTCAGACAGAGTTAGAGAGAACCATATACCACCACATGGTTATTCCGCATGAGTACACACCCAAGGCTCATACCTAAAGCATCACAGTAAACCATGTAGCACTTCCCAAAGCCTGGTAATCAACACTGGTGTGGTGGCCAAGTGCCTCTTTAAATCCGCATAGGATTCCTAGTACTATGGAATCCATTAAAACCTCACCCCCTTCCAGTTGTGTACGGTCATGGAGGAGTCAACCATCGATAAATCCAGAACAAAACACCTATAATAACTTGCCTGTCCAAGAAAAATCCTGATCTCAAACACATTCCTTGGAAGTTCCCACATCATAACTGTATTGATCTTGTCAGATTCCACTCAAACCCCTTTCTCAAAAATTACATTCCCTAGAAACATCACTTCCCTAATCCAGAAGTTGAACTTTGAAATCTTGGTGTATAGAAAGTGATCCTACAAAGTACCTAAAATGGCTAGCAAGTGATGTTCATGCACCACCTTAGATCTAGAAAAAACCAATATGTTGTCCAAAAATACCATGAAAAAGGAGTTGAGATACTCCTGGAACACCCTATTCCTGAGTTCCATAAAAAATGATAGGGATTTTTTCAGTCTGAACGGCCTGAAAAATACTCAAAGTGGCCATACCTACTCTAAAAACTACCTTTGGGATGTCTGATTCTATCACCCTGAGTTGGTGGTATCCTGATCGTATTTTGATTTTGGAGAACAACTTCCCCCCCTTCAACTGGTTGAAGAAATGATTAATCAATGGAAAATGGTATTTATTTTTTATGTTTACCTTATTCAATTTCGTTTAAAAAATGTACAAACACAAGGTTCAATCGTTCTTTTAAAATAAAAATGTTTTGGCCCAAAGAGAGATGCTCAGCATATTATCCCTTTGGATTATAAATCTTCTAGATCTATCTTTAATTCCATTAATTCGGTGGGGTATATGTGATATGAGGGAGGAGATATAAATTATGTTCCCGGTTCCAACTCAATCGAGAACTCCACATACCTCTCTGGGGGTAATCCTGAAAATAACCTAGGAATATATATGGAAACTCATCCACTACAGGAGTCAATCCAATCTGAGAAGCCCCACTATTTCCATCTAGTGCGATCAATGATAAATGATAAGCATGATTTCCCATATTTGGAAGTGGTGGTCCTGTGTGACAAAATTTGGGATCTTGTTCCCCATGAAATACCTGGGGGCTCCCATAAGGATCCATATATCTAACTCATCTCTGATAGTAATCAATATGTGCTTGGAAGCACACCAGCCATTCTATGATGAGGATCACATCAAAAAGGTCAATATCTTGGACCATGAAATTCCACTCCCTCTAGAATCCTAAAATAGAGACCGTTCACAACAAACACCTAAGTGCCTCTTCCCTCATTTTCCCCAAGGATGTTTCCAAATCTATAGAAAGAGATGATAGTTTGGTTGATAGGTTCATCTGATTCACAAGACGGGAAGATATAAAGGAAACTAAACCACGAGTATCAAATAAAACTGTATCTATAGATGATGCAATCAGAATGGTCTGTCAAACAATCGAAGGTCCTACATCAGATCCTGCTAGTGCATAATCTATAGCATGTTGATGCCTGGTCCCTTTTTAAGAATTACCGATCACTTGTGGCTCTACTATGTTCTTACTCAGTGAAAAAGACGATTCAGTCCTGCCACTATGACCACCAATCCAAGACCACATAGTCTTGGTCCTTTCTTTCGGAACTAACACACCCCTATAGGCCACATACCTAGTACCACTCATATAAGAGTGTATGGTCTAGATAAATCACAATATATGTCCTACAACTCCACCACCATGTAAATTACTGGGAGGGTATGGACATGTAGGTCGTATGTGCCCTACACCTTCACACTGATGGCCCATAACAGACCTCGTATCAGTAGTTGCAGATGAAGTCTACTTGAAGGGATGGCCTGAGATTCAAACCCCCTCCCCCTTCTTAACTTTCTCATAACATTTACTCTTACTCTTAGATGAACTACCACTTCCAAACACTGACACTGCTCTAGGAAAACACAAATTTCCTCTCTAATAAATCACAACCATGCATGTATGATCAAACACCACAACATATATTCCCATCTTGAAAAATAAAATTTGAGAGTAAATATAAGGTCGAATCCCCTTCTTGAACTTCCTAGCATTCAATTATTTCGATGAAACAATCTTAGGTGTGTAGCATACTAGCTCAGAAAAGTGGTTTGCATACTCCCTGATTGTTGGATCCCCTTGTGAAATATCCATGAACTCCTAGGATCTAGAATTGGCCAGGTCCTTAAGATAGTACTGATCATCAAAGATATCCTTGAAATCCTTCCAACTCATTTTCTCATGCTTCCCAGCTTGAATCGTTAATTCCCACCACTTCAGACTGGGATCCTCTGGTTAAAATTTGGAACACATCACCCAAACCTCCTCAGGCATGTCCACGAACTCAAACATATGCTTTATCATTTAATTTTTTTTCCTCTACCTCTTGAGGTTATAAACTAACTCAATGTGGATGTGGTTTATTCTTTATAAACTCATGAGATTTATACTTATTTATGCTAGGCATATCTACTCTAGCTAGAATAGAAGTTGGGGTAGCAGTTTCCCCTTCTCATAAAACCTGAACAGCTCAGACCACAAGTTTTACGAACCTCAAATCAGGCAGGGTCAGAGAACACTCCCAGGAATCATCCAATGAATGCATGTGGCTCTTTGGGGTGGCATTTTTCTTCAAGAAGAACCCATCACATAAGAAAATCATTAATACAATAAACAAGAAATATAAAATATCAGCATGAATAAAAACAAATGAAAAAAAAACATGCGGTAGTAACATAATAACCAAACCACTTCTCCCTTACTCAATATCCATGTATAGTGTACA
This sequence comes from Viscum album, assembly GCA_963277665.1. Taxonomy (NCBI): domain Eukaryota; kingdom Viridiplantae; phylum Streptophyta; class Magnoliopsida; order Santalales; family Viscaceae; genus Viscum; species Viscum album. Next base: position 842,317,342 of record OY728161.1, read on the forward strand.
GCCTACACATTATACATAGAAGAGAAGTTTAACAAGAATTCTAAAATCCCATAAAGACTCGAGGATTATCATGACGTGTGCGGGCTAGGCACCCTTCTCACAACCATGACACTGGGCCCCGACAGTCCTAGCTAATTTCCAACCCGACATGTCCCAAATAAAATAATCCAAATAGCTAAAACCGTGACATATGATACCATTTTATCACGAACGAAATCATGTCTCTATCTAACTAGCGCCTGAGCCATCCCATAACAAGGCCCGAAGGGCATTCCCGATCCCCGCATGCTGACACAAGTTCCCGAGTATCAAAATAAATCATGGGAATGGTTTGTCCAAATAAAAATATATAAATAAAACAGAAAAAAAATATAAAATATACTAAAGTTGATGGTCACAACCAAACTAGTCTTCATCCAAAAACCATGTTTTGTGTTTGTTATTTAAACTGAAAACCACTTGGTTGGGTGACCAAAAACACAAAAAAACCATCACCCACTGAGTGGACACCACCCTCAAGCCATCTCTACAATGCCACGCTAAGAAGTCTGCTCACAACCTAAACCATCACTACCAAATTCTATACCCTTTCTATTACTGGACATAATAGAATATACATAAACCCAAGGGTATAATTATGGTGTGTGATAGTGCCCAATAATATTCCACCGATAAATGATTCCACACACAAGTATTAAAATATAAATACAATTGAAAAATTTAATAAAGGAATAAGAGAAATTCTTGATCAACTTTAATGAAAATATTTTTTAGGAAAAAAATTTAAATAAATGTATTATAAACAAAGATGCATTTGATTGTGTAATATCTCAAGTGTCACATCATCCTTCCTCTGTGCATGAAAATTAACCATGATCACCAAAATTTGGGAGTGTCCCTATAGGTACTAACAAAAACTTGAACCATACAACATCGGGTATCAGAGAAACGTGGATTAGAAACCATTAACCTATAAAAACATGGCTTAGAAACGATGACCCTCTGAAAACGTTTCTTAGGAATCATGACCCATTCATATGTATAGTTAGTGTCATACTCATGAATCCGGCCAGTGAAATCGGGCAGAAGCCACCTCCAAAACACTATTCTACTAGTCCTAGTCCCCCACATAATACTCTAGGCTACCCTCTTGGTGATCATTTAAATATCGAGTTCACAGAACATGTCACATTAATACATAGAAGGAAAACAAGGTGCTTACACAAAAGAACACACCCCTTTCACACCGAAACCCTCTTTTAAAACCATACACAAACCAAAATATTTTTAGAACTAAATATATGCCCCTTTCACATTAAATAAAATCAGCTTCATTTTTTTAAAAGGCACTATAATAATTAATAAAAACACTAAAAAAATTTATTAAGTAGTTTCCAAACGTGTCACATAATTTTAAAGTCAAAATCTCACTCAAACAATTTTCATGAAAAAACACATTTTCACACCACACCAAAACATAAAATTAATCATCAAAACTTCTTAACACACAGAAAAAATACTTTAAAAAGAATTGTTAAAAATTTGAAAGTGGGGTTTCACAATATAAAAATGCACTAACATCATTTAAACATAATTCTATCAAATTAAATGCACATTAAAACTCAGTAAAAAAACAATTTCACACATGTAAACTAACTGAAAAACGTGCTAACATAATTAAATAAACAAGCTAATGATCATCAATTAATATTTTTGTGCAGAATCACCTAATGGTGTGTCTCATGCATCACAACATTGCCTAAAAATGCTCACCGCACAACAAACGCACTGCAAGGGGTCCAAATAAACCCTAAAACAATTATTGTGGAAAATCTATCACGATTGAATGAACCACAAACAAAACCAATGACTAATAAACCATCAAAATTAAAGATCCAATAACCAAGGTACTTTTCACTCATAGTGATGGGTCCGAGAAACTGGATAAGTGAGGTGGATAGTGTGGTAAGATGTGGGGTCAGTTGGATCTTCGCCGAAAGGCGGTGCGATCAATGGAGGTCGTGGATCAGAAATTGTGTTGGGGGGGTGCGAGGCCAGTTTGAGTAGTGTGAGGTAGTGGGGGAAAAGTCAATCGGTGGTTTGCTGGATTGTGGAGGGAATGACATCACCAGAGGGTATAATAGAGAGGAATGAGTGACGACAAGGGGGAGGATAGAAGATGTATAGTGGCAGGATTTGGGTGTTCTGCGCGCAACTAGGAGAGAGTGAATGTGAAGGTGAGAAAAAAAACAAATTAAAAGGAAAATTGAGAAAAAAAGAAAACATAAAAAAGTGAAAAAATAAAAAAGAAAGACAATATAAAATATGAAGGATTAGACTAACTCAAATAAACATTCAAACTAATCTAAAATAATAATAATAAGATAATCAAAATATTAATAAAAAAATGTTAATAATGTTAAAATTTTAAATGTTAGTACTGAATTAAAATATTTATTAAAATATTGTTAATAATATTTATAATTGAAATGATAATAATAACGACATTAAAATTAATAATAATTTTAATAATTTTATTTTTATTTTTATTATGTTAGTTTACCACCCGTGCACCAGGTATGTCGCACATTAAACTGGAGATGCCACACGGCGTCACTCATGCCCTGTCCGCATGTTGGGAATTACCAATCCCACACTCATTTATAAGTAAAAAAGTACAAAACTCAAATTGTTCGGAGACCTCATTTCAACCAAACAATTATTAAAAAGGCATATGAATTATGAGATAAAAATTAAAATTATAAAAATAGCAATATGTGATGTATGGGTGTGTCAAGATCCATATTAGGAAGTAACCATTCACTATTCATCATATTGTTGGTGAAAAATTAGGGTAACTCGATAGGACAAACCTTACTAGGTGGTTTCTTATGCTGGGGGTTCCGAATGGTTGACACATGGTTTAGAAAAATCGTACAACCATGTTTTTATTGGTAAAATTAATATTTTCCCTTAATCAAGTATTTATTAATCGTTATTTCCTTCCTCCTCTATAACCAGTGTGACACCTCCTCCCAGTGATAAATGGAGCTACCAAAGGGCTAATCTAGGAATTTTCATATCTCCTCCATTTGTTTTCTGAATGGAGTGCCATCAATATCTAGCGATCTGCATATATAATCAGTTGAGTCCTTTCATATATTTATTCATTTAATTTATTATCAATTGTGCTATCGTGGTGAAAGATCATTTTTTCTATTTATAGGGTGAATTTAGATTTATTATATTTAATCTAAAAATGATAAAATAAAACATTAATATTAAAGGTGTAGGTTTTCATATGTATAAGGAATATGGTATACTATTTTTCCTTAATTATCAATTTTTTATTCAATATTTTTGTTTTTCTTTGTGCTAACCTTTACCGAGAATCAACTTTTAATTATTTTCTTCATGTAAAATTGACCAACACTCCTAAATGAACTCCTTCTGATCCTTGTTTAGTAAATTAGATGGTGATTACGTCAACTATGAACACCCCCTCGGTGTGATATTGTGAATTTTCCATAATAATTAAATGTTTTAAATTTATGAAACTCATTTCATGCATTTATCTTGTATTGATAATGTTTTTCACCTTGTATACACTACCATTAAGAGAATTAATCATATTAAGTGCAATGTTGAATTTTTAAAAATTGAATTTAAATTTTTTTAGTCTTTATAAATTTTCACATTGATGAATTGAGTTAGGACATTATAATTTGATGTTATTTATGAAAAAGTAATTGTTTACAAACAATGTCATGTTTTTATAGTAAAAACCCCCAAATAAGTTGGATTTTCTTTTAAATTACAAAGTGATGATTTGTGTCTTATAATGTGCTTGAATTACTATGTTAATGGGATAACCTTATTAATTAGTTGTCTAGTTGACCTCAGTAGATCGTAAGTTCCACTTTGAACATTGTAAAATGAATTTCACCGGATGATTATTTATATTTGATATAAAAATAATGTGAATTGACATAAAGGATTTTATTAGTTTACAAGATTTAAACAGTATGTCATGAATTGACTAACATGTTCATGATTGATTGTTTCTTCAATTGAACTTGTTTAACTAAATGAAATTGGTTATTAAATATGGAAATACAATGAATTTATTTATACTTATTATGAATTGTAGTGCATTGAATGGAATTGAACTTGACTAATAGAATATATGGGATGTTTTTTCAAGATGTGTTATGTTATTAACTTTATTATGACTTATATATATATATGCTTGGAATGAATGAAATATGACAGGTATTGCCTCAGATGATCTATTATAAAGATAATTATGCATGGAACACACACACAAACAAACACACACACACACACACACACACACAGATATATATATATATATGGGCATAAATAATAATTTGAATGGGAGGTTTTACCTCCAGAGTTATATTATAAATGATACTCATTGATAGAGGTTGTGGACGATGAAAAGGGTTGTTGACTATGGCATATAATCACACTCCCTTACTTCAATTGTTGATTATGTCATCTCACACATGTGATACTATATGGGTGATGGGATTTGCATTCCATGTTCCAGGACAAGAGTGATTCCATGGAATCTCATTCATCATCTCATGTAATGTATTAAGAAATATATCACTCTATTGGTATGAAGGGTATGTACCCTATATCTTGGGATTATAAGCTCGTTTAGACTAGTTATAGATGACTTAGTTGGACCCCAGTCCATCCAACACATAATATTCTAGGTGTATGGCCACATAAATTCATGTGAACTTTGTTCATATAGGAGGATAAAATATTAAAATAAATAAATAAATATTTATATATATATATATAACTATTAATATAAATATAATTCTTTAGAATACATGTATTATAATAATGATCTGATGAAGGTAGAGGTGACAGGTGTGCTAGAGGAAACTGATCGGCATTTTGTTTATTTATTCAGTTGTGTTTAAAATTTCTTATACATGTACACTACTTTACTTAGTATTAACTGACTAAATTCAGTCATAAACACTTTGGGTGGAATCCTACTAGGATTTATATCTCACACCCAGTTTGGGATGCTATTTCACTAGGTACCAAAGTAGGCCTTATATATGAAGAACCATGGATGATTGCATGTGACATTTTTCTAGTATATGGGATCTAGGATCCTTGGACCTACCCAGAGCTCGATATGATCATAGACAATCCCCATGGGGATTTTATTTCATTATTTATTCTTCTTTTAATTTACCATATCTTTGTGTAATATTTTTGTATAGTCATCAGGAAATGAATACATCTATTTTATATTAGCATTGTCTACATTTATTATTGAGTTCATATTATTCTTATACTTATCTATCAGTAATTTATTAACGATTCTGCTAATGTATGATGTTTATTTATGTTATACCGCTGTCCCAATTTAATATGAGGGTATATTTTCCCCACTATACCATTTTTACACCCTTTATTCTAGTTATAATCCTTTAGTATAAGGGGAGGCACGCCAAGGTCATGCGACCCTTTAGTCCGACTACCATCTTAAAGGTCAGTTGGGTATGGATGTTAGAACGTTGTATCAAGGGGTTTTCCCTTTTTGTTACTATTTTGGGATTGTAGATAAAAGACTAGGAATGTGTTAGTGATTGGTAAATAGAAGTATTTGGGGATGGTCACCCTACCCATGGGGAAAAGTCAATGTTTCCAGGGATGGGATTGATGTTCATATAGTTTCTAGTTAAAATGGATTATGATTTCACCTTAAGTTAATAGTAAAATTTCTACTACATATTGATTTTTTATGTCTATAATAATTAACCATATCCTAGTACAGAATTGATGAAGCATTGCATGAATCATATTAAGAATATAAATATTAAAATCTCATGAATATTACATGCCATGAAGTTACTTTTATTTGTTTCCTTATAAATTAATTGTGTGCCTTCAGTGTTTGTCATGTCATCTATTTTCTAGCATACCTATTTAGATAGAATGCATCAGTGTTTATTTAGAATGTTAGTCTATTTCCATGCATAGAAAATAGCAATACATGTTTTCTTCTTTATTTAGAAATTTCTTCCAGTGTGTGATGTTACAATGTTTATAGGATCAAAAATAAATTTTCTCCTTGTAATGAAATGATATTTTTCTTATTGATACATAAAATAGTTTCATGGGTTAAATTTATGGGTTGTGAGTAAATGGTAACAATTTTTTAGTTGTAAGGTGTATGGGTGCCTTATAATTGAGAAATTATAACCCATATATTTGATCCATCATTTGAGCATATATATATACCTGTTAAGAATCTTTTGTTAAAATTTAATTCCTCCTAATGTGAAATTTTTAAGGTTAATTAGTTTCAATTAATGTGAGCCAAATTCCAACCTGTAAATTGTATGGGCACTTTATGTATTTTATGTGGCCACCCGTGAATGTAAAAAATTGGGAGAAATCATTTTATTTTTTGTGAAATGATTATAAATGGACAACTAGTATGAGATCAAATTATAAATTGAGTTATTTTTTGTCAAATGGGAGGTAGACTATGGTTTATAAAGTGTTTGGGAACATTAGAGGATATGTAATGGAAGCCCATACTTTTAAACCTTTTATGTGGCAATTTTATAATTTTAAATGAATGTAAATGTAAAATATATTTTATTTTTGATTTAAAATGAATAGGTTTCCTCCATAGTGGATTGTGATTCTATCACATGTTTAGGGAGATAATGTTATTACCTCCTAAAATGAATGACCGGGCCCATGTAGGTTATTTGAGGAATGTTTTTTAGGAAATTACCCATTTGGGTGTTTGTAATTTCTATAATTAATCAATTACTACTGGGATTCATCTTAATGAACCTAAGATGGTTTAACATGACCCTCGTAGGTCTCGTTATCTATTAAAAATGAACTTATATGGAATGTTTTCTGATAATGATGGGATTGGTTTAACATGACCCTCATAGGTCACATTATATATTAAAAATGAACTTATTTGATATGTTTTCTAATAATGATGGGATGTCAATTAATGTTTTATAACATAAAATGGAGGCATGATTAGACATGCATGTATGCCTTTATGTTTTGTTTTAAATCTTTTAAAATGTTTAGAGATTATTGGATAATCAATCAAATGACCTTAAAATGTAACACTAGGAGGATTCCTTCATTAAATAATTCATGTAATCATAGATTAACATAATTTATTTTTATTATACTTGGAACAAAAACATGAGAATTATTTATTTTATTTTTTCTTTAACAATGGATTAAATGATTGGAGTAAGCCCAAAAAATTCTCTTTTTCATGTCCTAGTTATATGTTCAATGTTTTTTATTTCACAAGGGTCCATCTTGTGGTAGGTATCTCCCTTAGATTTCAAATTCCTTTTTATATACCATGACCTTTCTAATGTTTTTTGTCGTAAAATTGTTGTTGTCCCTATTAGAAATCATATATTCTACATGATATCGTTGTTCATAGGGGTGGTAATGGTATCCTTGACTCTTGATAGGGTATTGGTCATCAATTAATTCTATGTTTTAGTAGTTTAGAGTTGAATAAGGAATTACCAACTACATAGCAAGTATCATGACCCTATTTTTTCAGCATTGATGGATGTATTGGAATGTCATCATCCAAGATCAATATCGTATGAAGAAATAAGAATCTAGGTTAAATATATGGTATGGAAAAACTAATACTTGAATGCATAGGGAATATATCCTATGGATAGTATCAATGGTGTGTTATCTTATTTTTTAAACCTTGGGGTAATATGTGTTCAAATATATAGTGCTTTTTGAGTTCTAAATGATGTAATGAACTGATTGAGTTTAGTGTAATCATTGAGCTTTGAGATTTCTAATATGTTATTGGGACACCTATATTGTATAGTACAATATTATTTGAAGTAAATCTAGTTCATTCCAATTCTTAGAACGACTTCAATGAAAATAGCGTGTTTTGACATGCCATTCAGTTTGGTTTTTTTATGACCAAATGCCTTAATGTCATGAGTGTGACTCTGGTAAGTGTCATGTGCATTTGTAATGTGGATCTGAACTACCACACTTGTGATTGGATTGTCTATATCTTTTTTTAATGACTAAGACACTCATAAAGTGGTGAGAATCATGTTTAATAGGATAAATGTGTCCTTCCAGGTATTAGAACACAACAAAGAAGAAGCATTTGGAAATGGTTGTTCTCTCTTGAAGGCCATTATGTATTTCATTTTTTGAATCATGTTAGTCCTTTCTTGGAATAATGAAATTTTTATGATTGTCTATGTATGAAACCCTTGAGAAAACACCCTAGGAAATGGTAGAAATATGGAGGTAAATAGTGAATGATCGCGTGATTCCTAGGATGATGGAAGCATCATGGTTTGGTTAATGGAAATGCATCATCAAGAGAATACATGATTCTTTAAGAAGTCAACCAGTGGTGGTTTGACTATTTTTCTTTATTTTTTGGATGATAAGAAAATTTTCAATTCTCTTAGTTTACTGTTCTAAAATATATGGGCATATACCCTTTATTAATTTCATTATGGATTCACTAAGATAGTTTCAGTCTTACATAGTGTTATTGTTTTAAAAGATTTTGGGCCTAAGAAGTAATATCTATTCGGGTTATTTAAAAGATGCATGGGTTTTTTCCAGGTGTGGATACACCTGAGTGGTACCTACATTCCCATATAATAATTCCTTTGATGTACTCTTGGACACTGACCATATAATTTGACTTGACAACTAAGAAGATTTCACTTTAGGCTTAGTCAATGATCAGATATATATGTCTTGTCCTTGCACTGATATATCACTTGAAATCATTGAGTATATATTACTTTGGGTTAGTTCCTTAGAATACATTTTGTTGATTTAGATGTTATCTCATACTTATTTTCAGGATTATAGGTGTTTTTCAAAAGGGTGATGATTCTAGTGGGATAGATATAGATCACACCCTTATTTTCACTAAGGCATGTCAGTTCTGAAAAACTAGTTGGTGGTTTGATCATGGAATATAAAAAGACATAAGGTATGGACTTCGATGTATGTTCTTATGCTAAATGCATGATATATTGGAGAATGGTGTTGGGGTTCATTTTTTTTATGTGGACCATCTAACTTGAGAATCTTTAGAATGGTCATCTAGTGTGGATCGACATGTTTCCTTCATTTTCTATGTATACAGATGAATGAAACCATTTTAAATCACAATTTGAGGTTATGTAGAGTGTGGTGAAAGAGTCAAATGTGTCTTTTGAGAAATCTTTCCTAGCCAGTTTTAGTAGGGTTGATCAGGTTTCAAAAGTTCATTACAATGAGGACATGATATGACATCAGAAGCATTCAGGAACACCTAATTCTATAAAACAAGGATAGAGCATCATTGGAACACATATAATCTTATTTGTAATTAAATTAAATTGGTGGATGAACCATGGCTTAGAATTTCCCACTTTTTACTATTTAGGCCAGTGGTGGGGAGAACCACCGACCATATGTTTGATGTGTTGATCCCATTATAGTGTATATATCTAAATTGGATTAGGTAAGCTGTATTTTGGGTGATGTTTTTGTTTTTTCCATAGTCTTATTGGGGATGATAATATCTAGGCTGGGGAGGTTTTAACTACCCCTGTTTTTATCCAAGGTGTAACTCTTATGGGATTTTATTTTTTGGCATTTACTGGAAGGGATGTTTATTAAATTTGAATTCATAACAAAATTCCAAGAGATATAACACTTCAATATATTGTTTATTGGATTTTTTTAATGTCCCGATAGGTTCATTAGGTGCCCCGTTGTGTTTCGAGAGCACCAGGATGCAAAAATAAATGGTTTGTAGGGTCTGTATTGGGTGCATAGTTTGTTAAAAATCGTTCGCCCCCTTGCAACAAACCATGGGGATACCGAAAAGGATAAAAAAAATTCCTATATGGTCAGCACACAATTTTATTTAACCAATATCATATCCCACATGGTTAGTTATATCTTAGGTAGTATCCTATCAGTATTCACTGTATTATTGGAACATGATTTGGGTAACCATGTGGGAAAAATCAGGCAATGTGGTTTCTTATGTAGGGGGTTCCACACGATTGGTGCATACATTTGCCAAACCATGTGGCCAAACTGTGTTACCCAATATTTAGTGGTAAAATTACTGTTTTGACCATTGTATTTTGTTTATTAAAATTTATTTATTTACTCCACTAGAACCCATGTGAGACATCCTCCCTTCACCAAATTGATCTCCCAAACACTTAATCTATGCATGAGTAGATCACTTCTATTCATTTTATGAATCACGTTCCATTGATATATATGGATCTCCATTATTAATCCCTTGATTACTTATGATTAATTATTTATTTAATTTCTTCTTAGTTGTGTAATCATAGTGTAGGATAATTTTCCCTATTTTCATGGTGATGTTTTGTTTCTTATATTTCCTCCAAACCTGATCAAGTTACAGCCCTATATTGGATGATTAGGTCATCCTATGTATGAGGTAGGTGGTATATGAGATTTTCCAAAAAATTTATTACCTTTGGAATAGTCTGTTGAGTTGTGTTCTAAACATTTCTATTAATCACTTATTAATTTACTTCTTCATGTGAAATTGATCAATGAACCAAGATACACTCCATAGAATATGTGTTTAGTAAATTATAAGGGGATTCCATCAACAATAGAGTCCCCTTTAGTGTGACTTTGTGAATTCCCATTTATAATTTAATGTTTTATGTTCTTGGAATTCCATCTAAGAATTTTCCTTGGATTGAAAATGGATTTACCCTTGTGGAAACATTCACAAGAAAGAATTCCACCTCTTAAGTTCCATGTTGAACTTTTATAAATTGAATTTTCAAGTTGCGTAGTTTTTCTAAAATTAGACTTTGAAGATTTTTTTTAAGATTTTGGAATTGGATATTATTTAAGAAAAATGAATTACTTATTAACAATGTCATTCTTTTATAATAAAACACCTCGAATGAGGTGCACTATCTTTGAATGTAAAATGTGATGATTTGTAATTTATATTATTACAATATTGATTTTTAAATAGGATTTCTCATGTAGGTAATTTACCAATTGACCTTCATACCTCATATTGCATTATTGAACATTTTATAATGAATTTTTTTGTTTGGCTAGATTAATAGGAATGAAACAAATGGGGAAGGGTGAAATGAATAATTACATTCCTTTAAATGATATATATAATATATCTTGTCTTCATTAACATGTTCTTGATATATTTTTTACTAAAATGAACTGGTTTAACTAATTGATATGGGTTGTGACTTATGGTAATACCATGCCTTTAAATATTCTTATTTTGAATTATAGTTCCATGAATAGAATTGAAAATGATTAATAGAACATATGGGAGGTTGTTTCCTCATATGTTATGTTATGAAAATGATTCTATATATAGGCTTGTTAATCATAAAACATGAGAGATATTTCCTCATGTGTTTTTTAAATAGATAATTATGTTTTTATTATATATATATGTGGGCTTGAATAATAAGTTATGTGAGAGGTTTTTCATCAGGAATTATATTATATATGATACACATTGATATAGGTTGTGGATGATGGTAAGTGGTGTTGACCATGGAGGATAATCACACTTCCTTACATCACATGTTGGTAATGGTATCTGGAACCATTTATACTATATAAGAGATGGTATTTACACACCATGTTAACATGATTAGAGTGTTTCCATGGTGTCACAATCACCATACCGAGTATTGTAGCATGGAATCTTTCAATATATTAGGATGATGAGAATATACCGTGTTTCTTGAGATTATAGGCTCATTTAGATTGGTTATGGATGAATGAGTTACTCCCCAGTCTAGACGATACCTATTATTCTTTTTATATAGCCACATATGTCCTTATGTACTTGGGTTTATATAGGTGGATGAAATATATAACTAAAACTATATATATATAATTACTAATATATATATATATATACAGTTCTTAACTAGACAAGTATTCTAGACATGAGCTAATACAAGTAGAGCCACCATGTGTCAATTAGAAACCTGAGTGGGCTGTTGTTTATTTATTTCATTAATTTAATAATTTCAAATACCTGGACATTTCTTTACTTATTTATCACGAATTAGATTTAGTTATATACACCTTCAGTGGTAACATACTTGTATTTATATCTCACACCCTGCTAGCACCACCATTATACATTGATATTATAGTATACCTAATGTTTGAAGGACCATGGATGATTTATTGTGAAGCTTTTTTGTACCTGAGAGTTAGGATCACATGACAAAGCTGGATCTTCGGATGCTCATGGAGATTTCCCATGGGAATTTTATTTCTTTTTTATTGATATTATTATGTAATATATATTATTGTACTATTTTATTTTTGTATAATAACTAGGAAATGAATTCGTATTTTTCAAATTGGTAGTGTCTATACATTATTATTCAATTTATATTATTCTTTCACTTCTCATCTATTTATTTATTGTTACTTATGCTCCTGTTTTATTCATATATTAGTTATACCACTATGATACTCTCATATGAGATGATAGTCTCTGCATTGTACCATATTTACACCCTTCTATTATTTATTAGCCTCTAGCATGTTGGGAGGTATGCCTATGGACATGTGGACCACCAGTTCGACTACTGTCTTAGTGGTTAGTTAGGAGAAGATGTTACAATAATAGTTAATACAAATTAAAAAACACCCATTAATAGACCATGATTTATATTTATAAACATAATCAAATCACTTGGATAAAGATAATGTTTTAGGGATTTTATTTCATATAATGAAATAGTACTTTATTAAAATATGAATAATGTCCATTATTGACCTATTTATTTACTTTGAGTTCTATAACATCTAGAAACAATTTTAAATTCAAATAAATTATTTTATTACATACAAAAAAATTTATTTTTATCCATGAAAATCATGTTTATCATCAATTAATTTAAATTATACACCATTATATATTTTTAATATCATTTGTTTTATTTTTCCATTAATTGAATAATTATTGAGCAAGTGTGGTGTAATCCTTTACGGTAATTTTTGTTCTAAAAAATTAATTATAAATTTCCATGATGAAGATACATCACGTATGATTAAAAAAATTATAACCAAAAAAATAATCTACTTATAATAAAGTTAAAAATATAATATTTGTTATAAATATGGGTGACATTTTGGAATTTTCCTTATGAAAATCTAATAACGGTAATAATAACATTTGAATAGATCAAGGAAATTTAAATAAATATAGTGGAAATAGAACCATATAAAAAATTATCTTAAGTGTTGGTGTCATTTTTAGCCCTAATCATAATTTTTAAAATCACGAATTACTCAATTTACTCCTTACCATAGTAACAACGTTTATTAGGATATCTATTCATATTGGAAAAAATAAAAAAAATTCAAATTTGGAACCCAATATTTAAAATACGTAAATAAATTTTTTTTATTAAAAACCTATAATTAGGAAATTTTAATTTTAATTTACACAGGAAAAACACAATGAGAAACAATTTTTCATGAAACATTCTTATTTAAATATAAATTATTTTCATACTAAATTCAATTAAAAAAATTATTTGAATAAAAATACATATATTATTTTAGAAAAAAAATGAAATATTTTAATTTTAAAAAGAATAATAAATTGAATTTAACTTTTTATATACATTAAAATAAAATACAATTTTTAATAAAAATCAAAAAATTTGACTGTTCATTGAGAACACAATCATTTTCAGAAAAATTTCAAAATTTCACTATATGGTAATAATGATAGGCTAAAATCATAATGATATTTATTTTACAAAATAAAATTTAAAAAAATTATATAAATTTAATAATATCAGTTTCTCTCAATGAAAAATAAAAACACTTTTAAAGAAAAAAATTATTTGATGAATATAATTAAATTAGTAAAAATAAATTACAAAATGCTAAGAATTAACAAATACATTAATATTTATTAGAACCAATATATATATATATATATATATATTTAAAATAATTGTTAATAGTATTCATACCAACCAATTTAATGGAATTTTTATAATGGTTATATTTAAATGAAAACAATTTCAAGTTCGATTATGCTCATTGTTGAATATTTTGTATTCTATCAAACAAAGTCATTCATTTAAAATATTATGATATTACAAATATCAGCCCTAAAAATGATAAATTTCATTTAACATTACCACATCACATGTATTGTTCTTATAATGAATAAAACTAATTTAAATGATAACTATGACATGCATAAACTTATGTAAATGTTATATTAACATTTTATAAAAACATTTCCATTCTTATAAAATCCTTATGAAATGATCTTGTTCAGTTAAATATTACAACAAACATGTACAATCTTATAATTTTTAAATCAATAATCATTATATAATGTTATATAATGGTAATATAACTTATTTACAATTTATTTATTGTATGTAATTATTTTATGAAAGGTTTTATTAAAATTATATATATTTATTAATAAATCATTTTTGATCATTAAATACATTTGAACTTGTTCATTACAATTTAAATTTCTTTAAACAATATATATGTCTCTCACCAAATAGAAAGGAACATAAGTAATAAATCAAGAAAACAAATATTATTTAATATTTCAGAATCTATGAATTATAGACCTCAAAAAAAGTTAAAATAGACCCCATCACTGTGAAACATTTATAAAAAATAATCCAAAATTTGTATTAACCAATGATTAAAATAAACTATAATAGGGTCACATATTTTATATTGATGGTTATTAATGATGTGTATAAATTTAATATATTTGAGTAAGTGTTTTGAATAAGTAATTAAGATATTTATTCTCTATATACAGAAGTTTATATCACGTTTAAATATGAGGGATATAAGGGAAAGGTTTTTTTTCAAATTTTATTTCTAGACACATAAATCTCAATGTGGACCATGATATCATTAATATGAGGTTTTTACTACCAAATTAATTTATATAATTTTATTCATATAATTCATTCAGTTTTAAGATCCGTATCATTCTCTTTCAGTAAATGGATTTTGATTAAAAATATACCCAATTTGAATATGTTATGAAGTTATTATTGAACATATTTGTTATAATATTGGTGTTTTACACTAGGAGAATTTATATTATGATACTTTCTCTTCCTTATAATTTAAAAAATATATTTGGAATCAATGAACTAACCTTGATGAAATTCTTCCACAAAAGTTATATCACTATTGAGAATATATCTTATACTATTTAATGTAAGTTTCCTCTGTTTATACATATTTTACATCATACTAATATTATTTATTATATTTGGAAACCCATTTATGTGTTATATTTTTTTGTTTAGTGGTAATATGGAAATATAATCAAGAGGGGGGTGAATTGAATGTTTTTAAAGTGAATTTAAAATAATATCAGAATATTATAGATTATGAAGTGGAAATAAAGAAAAATAAGCACATGAAATTTTTATAGTAGTTTGAATATAAATGATCTATTATACTATTGACCCCTAGCACAAACTAAGAGAGATAACACCCACTATAACCATAATAATGGAATCTTACAATAACATGTTCTCGACTGGGTTCAAAACCCAATTAAAAATCCTTTTCTCTATTGATGATTAAACCCAAACCCAACCAACATTTTTCTACATGGAGGCACAAATTGAACAGTCTTCATTTTTCTAACCTGGAGACCCAAACCAATGAATGAATTTTTTTTTGAGTCATAATCCCAAGCCCTGAATTTTAATGGGTAGTATCAAACTTTATAATTACACCAACAAAATAAGAATAAGAAGAAGTAAAAAAAACAGAATCATATAAATGATACTTTGTCTAAGAGTCAAGGTAAAAAAATATTCTCTATAAGAATAGGCTAATGATTTTAATTTAGTAGGGATAAATGGTTGATCAATAGGAAATTTTTGTACTTATTCTATTAAAGGCTAACCTCAACCTCATGTCACTTTTTTTCACTAGTTCTTTCAACTATATATATAATGTTTCTTTATGAAAAACATCATTAGAATTTGAAATCCATTGAATCTTCCTTTTTCCAAGGAACTACATCAGAGTTTTACACACATGTTTCCCAAGTAATATTACATGCATGAATGTTCAATAAATTAAAAGAAATATTTATGAATGTCTTTCTTGATATTCTATTAAATAAATACAAAATAAATTGTAGAATTAACTAGATCAATTAATATAGTAGTAAATAATAAGAATCAATATCATCAAAAAGAATCATATTAATATTCTTGACTAACCATTCATATTTTAGCATATTTGTATTGGAATTTTTAAAATTCCATAATTCTTCATCATGAATATCAAAATAAGATAAATCTCATGTGAATCCAATTTAATATAATATGAAACATTTTAAACAAATTTCACATGATATCTAATTAACTAAATAGTAACTTAAGAAAAATGTTTAATTAATTTTATTCATAAAAAAATACTATAAAATTGAAAGGTTAACATAAAAAGAAGATTATATTTATAGTTTTTTATAAAACATTAAAGAATCACATACCCACCTTTCCAAATCCACATATGTAATTTTCCCATATCCAATTTACTCTAAATAATAAATTGACATAAATGGATTCACATAATTTATTTGATTGTAATATAGGGGTTCAAAACCATTTGGTGTATGTACAGTAGCGTACTGTAGCCATGGCGGGCACTGTAGAAGCAGTGGGCACTATAGCGGTCGCGGCCAGTGGAGTGACGCAGGTCAATGTAGCGGTGGAAAGGCCTATAGCTGCAGAAAGTATTGTGTGGTACTGCAGTAGTGGTACAATAGATATACTATTCACATAATGGTCCTTGGGCCAAAAAGTTGGGCCAATGAGTCATGTAATTGGCTAAATTCCCACTGGGCCTTCGAGTTATGTAAAGGGTCTCCCTCTACCCAATTAAAGATTTATTTTGTTTTAATTAATAATAAATGTGGCTTAGACCCCATCCTTTAAACAATATATGGATTCACATAAATGATTCATGTAGGGGAATTATCTTATCTGATTCATGTTATCAAATTTATATATTTATAATTTAATGGAGTCTGTTTATAAATGTGATATCATATTTTAAAAAAATCATGATGTTGATGGGAGATTTATATAGGGGTCTATATTTAGTACTCCATATTGGAGATCTTATAAGCATAAATGTCTAGATTAAATCAAAAGTTCTGTGTTGGGAAGATGTCATGGAATAAAATTATATAGTAAAACATTTTTTTTCCATATAATGGTTTTATTATTTAAAACACATTCTTATGATATAAAATCATCGCTCGAGATAATTAAACTTGAGGCATCATATTTTTTGGCATATATGAGTTATGGGAAATTTACAGCATTAGATGGAGGTTTGCATCATAAATAATCAATTCCATTTGGTTTTTATTCAACACTCAAATATCACCCTTTTTCATGGTGAATCCATCCACCTCAATCCATTGATATATACATGGTGCGTTATGATTGTTTCATTTTCATTGGATAATTTTTCTTAGAGTGATTGATCGCCAGTGCAATGGGTGGTCTTCTAATAGGTATGTGTCTACTCCCTCTACATATCAAAATTTTTTATCCTAGTTTGTTAGTGGATTAATTGTGGTTTTTGGGATCTAATAACATAGATGTGATATTTATGGATCCTTTTCAATTTTCCATCATTCCATGTATTTTGAGGAAAATTTTTTTTTTATTCTCCATTATCGATGGAGATTAGGTGACGGGATACTAGTGGTTAGTTATTAAAAATCTTAAGTTTTTTGACCGTTACTATGGGTTATTCAATGAAAATTATATCTTTTAAATTGGAATGGTTTTGTTGAGTGAGAATCATGTTTTCAAATGGGTTTTCCATAAAATTGATTTTTACACACTAAGTGTTTGATTTAATTCTTCAAATAGTTGTTTTTCTTTTTCAAAAATGGGTTTTTAATAATTAAATATGAAAATAATTAAGGTTAAAATATTTTATTGTATGTTATAATAGTTTTGAAATGGATTTCGAAAAACATATCACATTGAGAAACCTTGGGTGCATCAGGAATCGACTTGTCACCCTTTGAGTGAGTAATTCCACAAGAGGTTTGTATTGCATTTCTATTGGTAATTCAACTGTATATTTTATCAGTTGAAAATACATTAAACTTGTATTTGTGATTTTATTTTATTTCTAGCATATATAACCTTATTTTGCAGCCCAAATGATGTACTTTTTCATTTATGATTCATTTATTATAAGATGGTATATTTCAGCGTTATTTGCTGACATGATTATCATATGGTGTATCCATAGTTTATTTACTATTTTCTTTAATACATGAAATATTCACAGATTGGGTTAATATTGTAAACTTATTTAATAACCAATGAAATGTTTTATAAAATTATTAATGAATATGATTTGTAAGCTGGATTTTTTTAATGTTATAACTAATGGATTATTGATATTCAAATTATATAGATTTTTCGGTGGTTTCTATTAGGATGTTTTATGCCATCCTAAATTTTTTTTTGTAGGTTTAATTGTTTTTTTACTCGGGGTAAGGGAATATAATTTTTCAATGCACTAGTTTCTCTTTTTATCATCATCTTCATAGTAGGACGGCTTGGTGGTGGAAGAAGTAGACATAAAGACATGATTGGACATGTCTTGTTTTATATTTCTAGTTTGGATTTTATAGATTTAATTTGTATGTATCATGATTATTTTTTCTTACTCTCACATTATAAATTAATGGTTTTCCATATATAGGTTTATCATGATACATGTTGCATCTTCTTTTTTGTTCGTAAACATGTTGCAATGTACCTAGGGTGACTTGTCTAGTTGTCCTGAGTTGGTTTGTTACATAACCTCTTCTTATGAACCCTTTGGTCGGTATTTTAGAAGTAATAACTAATATAATACATGTAAAGAAATTATATAACAATATTGGAGTTTGGTTTGGTAGAGCTAAAGTGCACAAGTTGTATAGATAAAATAGTATATGGTGCCCATTTATAAGTGAGGGCAGAGGTACACATATAATTATTAAGAATAATATAATATTATAAAGTAAATCTCAGGGGAATGTGGCTATAATGTGACTAAATTTTAATGTTGTGATGATATAGGATAGAAATACACTAAGATTATAGAATTTATATATTTTTTGAAGTTATTTTTAAAATTATCCTTTCTGTATAACCCCTCATTAACACTTTTTCCCTATACCCTAGGAATACTATTTTACCTCAGTCACAATTCATAATGACTAAAAATTCATGTTTTTTATTTACCAAATTATGTAGAATGATTTAATTTTTTTTTAAAAGTCATATCAATGTACTATATGTGGGAGAAACTCATTTTAAATTAATTGCACAAAACCCAGTGAATGCTATTTATAGAAAAATTCATTTTCATGGAAAAAAAATTTATTCTCATTAATTTCGACTTAATAACCATTAAAGTATTTATAAATTTATTATTGAATATATAATATTTAAATTTTATTTCAATCATTACTAAATATTAATTAATTTAATATATTAATATAAAAACACGTTTCACGCATAAAAGTTGTTTTTCTAGAAAAACATCGCATTTTACCAATAAAATGATTTTATATTAATTTATAACCAATTAATATTTTATTAATTAATTTCAAATATGTGTAAAAAAATATATTTTTATATTTTTAATAATTTTAATTCATTTTTAATTAATATAACACAATATTTAAATAAAATGTTCACAATTAAAAAATTCCTCAACATTTTCAAAATAGTTCTTTTGGATCTTTATTTTTTAATAAGTGGAAAAAATTATTTTTTATGATTAAATTTCATTTAAATACAATATAATGTGATTCATATTAAAATTTATAAGTAATAATCATATAATTTCAATGTTGTGTGCAAAGAAAGCTATCAAAAAAATAAAATTTATAAAAGAGAAATATATTATAAAATATAAATATGTTAAATTCTACCCCAATATAAAAATTACAACCTAGAAATTTTATCACATCAATATAAAAATCATTTGATACTCCAACATCATCATATCATCATGTTACAACTAAACATCATCAAATTTTTCATTTCAACACAAAACATTGACAATGTGAGTGGTCTTATTTTGAAATCATTTCTCTATATAATCCAAAATCTCCATTGGTTCTCCCACATAATAAATATCATGATATAATTTTATAAACATAGATTATAGTGCATGTGAATGATTATTTAGGTACTTCTCAAAAGTGAATCATAGAATATGTCATTGATTTGAGAGTGATTTTTTTGAAACACCATGAGATAAGAAATAATATTATATTGATCTGGAATCTCAAAAGGGATAATATATATTCATATAAAAATTATATTATTTACACATATACTTAGCTTCTTACATGGATATTTACAAAGGAATGCCTTTTCTCCAAATTTGAACTCGATTTTACATCAAGAACTATCAATATAAAATTTTTTAAGATTGAGATTATCTTAGGTGATGTTGAATGGATATCACATTTTCTTCAATTATTTCATGAATATAGAGACCTAACATGTTTATTTATTCAACAAAATCCATGTTCATTGGAATTCTACACTTCTTATCGTAGATGTATTAATAAGGACAAGTCTTAAAGCTTAAGTGAATGTTATTATTTATAATAAAATTCCATTAAAGGAAGGTTATGATCTCAAGAACATTGGAAATATATTAAATTAGATCTTATAATATAAAATAACATTTGAATATTCTTCTCATATTGATAATCTCTCTGAGGATGTTATTCATTAATAATGTAAAACATTATATTCAATGTCTTATGAATATTTCTCCAGAACATTGAGGTAATCCTCAAATCATGATGAGATATTGTAAAATATAGTACTCCATTAAATATTACCTCTCACTTATTTTATATTATTGAAAGCTGATTAAGAGTAAAATCCTCATTGATAGCAATTAAATTTTTTTATTTCAAATGAAAATTTACTATGACCAAAATATCATTTCTATCTTTAGTTTTTTTACATGTTCTGATGAAAAAATATTTTGAAATGTTTTTCCATTTACATATAAATATGGGTAATGGATTTAACATCACCATTGATGTCTTTCTATTTTCCATAATAATATGACATACTAATCATCTAGATACATACTCTACAATATCCAATTTTGATATGATCCCACCTGAAATACACATTCAGATAATTATATATCATTGTACTTCTAAGATGAATTGATATTGATAAACTATGACATCTATCCAATATCTAATTCTTAAATTATTGTATTGAGCAGACACATAACATGTTCTTGAACTATATCATTCTATCATAATCATGATTTAAATATGGAATATTTTTCCCCTTCCCCTAGAGTTCAACATCCACCTCCAACACCAATTTAATCCTCCTAAGGATGGATGGATGGACATTAATTAAAAAGATATAACCAATAAAGAATCTTCATGATTTCAAGATACATCTTATGTTAATACAAACATAGTAGATCTTCTTCAATCCTCATCGTGGACAATCTTTCATGGTCTTTCTAATATAGAGAATTAACGATCATATTATCCTTCACCGGGTGGTATCATATTGAGAAATAAAAATATTTAATCAAATGTAACTATCTTCTTTGGAATGTATTTATTTAATTATTAGTTAATATATAATTCCATATTTTACATATATATATAACACCATTCAATATAGATATAATTACCTTATATTTTGAATGTAAAATTATCTTTTATATCTTCAAATTATGGTATGGATAAATTTTCCAATGAACATTCAATTAGCACAAGACATAATATATCACCATATTACTATAAAAAGGAACACATCCACATAACTTATTTTATAAATCACTATTGATACAAAAAAAACTTGTATATGATAAGGTAGTGTGATCATAAGTGAAGTGAGCATCCTTTTTTAGCTCCTTGAATTTTTCCTAAGATTCTTATTCCCATGGGAACCTGGATCCGTTTCATGTAAACCCTATCAATTGAATAGATATCCATGATAAATGCTTCACTAATTATCAATAATATCAAAACAACTCAAGAAAACTATATATTATTTTTACTAATTCTAGTCTAGTAAATTTCTCAGTAATTACTATCTTTAATGGGTTTATCTATATACCAACTATTGAGATTACATAAACCTAGAATGAAACCTTTTGTATCTAACATTCACAATTGGTAAATTTAGCAAACCATATCTCCATCCACAAGGGCTTCAAAAAAACAATTCAAATGATCTTAAATATTTTCATTAATGATTGAATATATAATAATATCATCCATAAAGGATACCAAAAATTGGTCATGGCAATCTAAAATAGATATATTCCATATATTCATGAAGATAATGGGTGAATTGGTAAGTCCAAATTTAAATACTATAAATTTATAAGGACTATACCTCAAATAAAAAAATTTATTTAGTATATATTCCTTTTTACCCTTAATTGGTGATATCAAAACGGAATTTAAATTTTTGAAAAGTATTGAAATCTTAACAATGGATGAAACAAGTCAATAATACAGGGAAAAGTTTACCAGATCTTAATATAAATCTTATTATGTTCATGATAATCAATAAAAAATTCAAATTTACACATATTATTTCTTAAAAAAATAATAGGTGCACTTCTGGTTGATGCACTCTGTCATATTAATTCCTTTTATCGATTCATTTAGAGTTTCTTTTTTAATTCATAAAACTCAATGGGTATATTCTATCCTAAGTATTTCAAATATGCATTTCACCCAGAATGATTTTTATTAAAAAAATAAACTTTCTATTTAGGGTAATACTAGGAATGTGTTCAATTAATACATTCGTATACCCCTGAATAATAGGTATATATTTAATTTTGAGTTTCCAAAAAAACCATTTAAGATAAATATCTCCCATAAGTAGATTACACAACTGGTATAATGAAGGTAATTTCCATTGAATTTTTTATCCATAATCATACTAATAAAAAATTAATGATTGATTAAGAATATAAAATGTAACATTCCATCCTTGAAAATTTATATGGTATTTATATAAATAAATGTATTTCATTCCCAAAATATCATCAAATTCAACTAGAGAGAGAATAAAAAAAATTATTTGGATAACATTCCCATAAAAAACTGTTGGAGGTAAGAAATAAAAAAGTTATAGAATCATCATTACATTAGGTGTTTTCCATCCAAATTAATTTCTATTCATTGAGGATGTGATTTGATAGCATTATAAATTTATTTAATTATAAAAGTGTCATAGATCTAGAATCAAATAAGATATTTTTAGTTCTATAGTGTATGATATTTTTACCTTTCACCATGTAATTCTCATAGACCACTATGTTATGATAGGCACAAAAATCCATTTATCTTTGTTATTATGGTTTTATTGATGTTTACAATCCTCATTAGATCTTATGATAGAAAATTGATTCAAATAATTCAAAAAAAATCCATGGTTTCGAAATGTTACCATATTTCATTGAATCTTTTTTCTACTCTGTTAAATTTTATAACCTTTTTATCCCTCATATATAACCACTTACTTGATGGAAATCCTTTCCACACTTAATAAATTTCCAAATTCCTTTTAGGATATTTCTCTAGTTCTTTCCCCCATATTTTTAGAATGTTGGTGGTCAAAATTTCTTTCATCCATGAGGTTTACTATTCATGTTTCTCTAAATATCAAATTTCTTCTTATTTTTCACTAAAACTAGAAGATTAATTATAGTTTATACTCTTCATTTATAACATCAGAGTAAATTTAACAGCCTCTTCATAATTAATAATTTTTCTAATAGCTAACTTCTTTTGAAGGCATGGTTCATTCCACAAAATAATTGATTAATAATACTCATATAGTTGATGATAAATCCATAAGCATACCTTAAAAGTGTTGTGATGTTTTATTCAATGGTACTAATGGATTCATCATCCTTATATTTATGCTTCAAAAATATCCTTTCAATATTAATATAGAGATTGAAGTAAAAGTATTTATTTTGAAATATTATCTTATTCAATAGATTTTATTTCTTACACATGCCGCATGATCTTGATAAGAATCCCCTGTTGGTTAGATTCACTATCTAAGAATTAAAATTTTATGAACTCATTATCATGGTCTGGTAAATGAAAAAATAAAATAACATTCATATCTTGTCTATTCATTGCTCAAAAATAGTGGATCAAAATACCCATTTGTGAAGGGTGGAAGTTGTCACATAATATAGTCAATGGCTTGGTGCTCCCTCCTTTGTTAATTTAATGTACCCAAATAGTTCATGTTACTTGTTATATTTTGATAGAGTTAAGTAACTATATGCAAAAGATATTACATCCTATCTTCATATCCATTTGGTTTCTCATGAAAATGACCATCGTGATTCCTATCACATTTTTTGTCAACATGATTCCAGCTAGTTTCGGCCTTTTATTAAACAAAAAAGCATCATGCTAGAATAATCAAAAAGACAAATCATATGATCATGAAAATCATTCCTTGTATGTCCACAATAATGAAACATTATTTCAATCCTATGATAATTGTAGTTTCACCATATGTCACTTTTACCACATCATAGTTGTCTACGTTTCTATCCTTATATTTAACATAACCTAATCTCTAAAAATAATTAAACCCTGATCTCGTACCAACTAAGGAAACTTAAGAATTACATACATAAATATTATATCATTTTATATGAATATTCAGTACAAATCACAATGATACATAACCCATAACAATAATGGTTTAGTGTTTTAAATTATAGATAAAAAATCAAATTATTTATAAAAATCTTCAATATATCCTAGAATCAATTATCATATTAATACCCATTCTGGAAATATCATATTAGAACATTCCATATAATTCTTCGAGTAAAAAATGTATGAAAGGTTGAGTTAAAATTCACATAAAGGTTAACCAAGAGAGATATAAATCATAAGTGAATATAATATGATCATAAGGGTGTGATATCAAAGTAATTTTTATTTTCCCAATGTAAATTATTCATACCCATAAAATCATATATCATAAATTCTAAAATAATTTCCCATCTACAATAATGATTAATAAGTTTTTCAAAGCATAAATAATCATTCAAGACTCATAACATAGTAATGTGTCATCATAATCATTGGAAATCAAAATATTGGGAACAAAACTACTCAAAATCATGTCGTAAAATAATATTGTGAGCATAGATATAAGAAATCATACCCAGACAACAAAATGTGGAAAAATATATTCAAAATGATTTCTATTGTTATTATCACTATAATTTCATGATATGTGTATATAAACTTACATAACAAACCCATTCATATCATAATTAAAACGATACTTATGTGTGCCACAGGATCATAAAAATATTACTCAATTCATTATAGCATACTCCATGGAAACGAAACGGGTTTTATAAAAAATAAATCACTATATAATAATAAATCATCAAGAGAAATAACATAGATGGTATCATTTGATCACATCCCCATTGAATCATATGAAACATAAAAAGATGAAGAAAAGATTAAAACTAACTATAAAATAGAATTTGAACATTTGGTTGCAAATAGGAGAAAATATCCTTTTTTATGTTATCTTTAAAACTAAAATTTTTAAAAAATTGAGTAAAATATATTATTTTAAAATAAAAAATGAATCTTTTCAAGGAATATTAAATTAAAATAACATTCATAATGTCTAGAAAAATACATATTTAAGGTAAAAATCAAAATAAATATTCCTTTCACGCATTTTTTCAAAAGTGAAAAGGTAGTTTGTTATAAAAATGAAAAAATATTCATTTAACCAATTAAAAAAGAAAGTAAAACTTAGTTGAAAATAAATTTAAATAATGACCTCATGTCATAAAATAACTTTCATAAAAACATTTTAATGAACATAGATATTGAAGAAAAAGTTGTTAGACCAATGGAGAAATAAGGTATTATTTCCTTAAAATAATATTCTTTAAAATTTTATTAACAAAAATGGGGAGAATGAAAGGAAAAAATGAAAAGAATAGAAATAATAAATATTGAATAAAATATACGCGGTTTAAGAGATAATAATCATATTTTTTTCTCTCATTGAAATATTTACATAGATAATCTCATTAATAAACGAGATTGTAAAATAAATCCCTTATTTCAAGTATCAACATTCATCGTATGTGTTCAATAATCCTACATAATAAATATATATTTCATATATAGCTATTCCAAAACTAAATTCATATATTTATATTACTATATATCATTCCCTTATGAATTTAAATTATCCATTCATTAAAATTTCAATATTAAAATCATTATTCGGGTGAAAATTGATTTTTTCCCTTCGTGGTTCTGTTTGAAGGTTCTGTTCCTTGCACCTTGGTAATTGATTAACCATATGAAGAATAATAATCATATAATAAATATAATATAAATTAATTTTTTTAAACATTTAAAATCATTAATAAAATGTGTTTGGGATTATTTAATTAAATCACTTCTTAGAGATGGTAGTCCATACGTACGGATGTGTGATGTTTCCACTATTATATAGATGAAAAAAATCACCTATATATATAATTTATTAAATTTTATATATCATATAAATTAACTAAATCTATCCTCATCACCATACATGAAAAATATAAATGAAAAATGAATCACATCGCTTCATGGTGGTTGTAATCGACAAGTATGCCAGAGAAACGTTATGATTTTCCAATTTTTGGATGGGTAAGTAGGTATATAATATATTATATATCAAAAATAACAGTTATTTTATAAAAATAATATATACTCAGTAAAATGATTTGTATCACTATACTATAGAGGTAATGATAAAAAAAATGCATTTCTTCAAGGAGACAATAATCCATACATACACATGAGTGGATTTTTTATTTTACATTTGACATAATAGAGATAGAAAATGGATATTGAAGTAACATAAAAACAATAATAATATTAATTATATTTATTTCATCATTTTTAAATGATTATAAAACATTTATTGGTGACATATACAGATTTTTACTTGAAAAAATCTGAATGGACATACACCCCCTCTTTCAAAGACATCTTTTTAAGCTATTATTAAAGTACCATAGGATATTATTTTAAAAATAAAAGAAAATATAATAAATTAATAGGTAATTTTATAAGATATATTTTTATGATCTTGTCTAGATTAATGGATCAATTGGTGTGGATTAAATATTAAAGGGGTTTCCTTTTATAAGTGTGGGGAGTGGCCCAATTGTAATGGTTTAAAATTATAAAAAGTAATAAAGTCTCTCTTAGGATAAAGTGGCTCCAAAGTGACCAAATATTCAAGTTATCATGACATAAGATCAAAATATTATAAAAACAATAAGTTTTATAAAATTATTTTGTTAATCCAACACTTATCCCATTTGTTTATTCCATATTTTACCATTTTAGCCTTTAACATTGTAATTATTTTTTTCTCGATTAATATTCACAATTATAAAAAATGAAATAGGTATTATTAGAATATTTTAAATGATAATTAAAAATATTAAAACTATTTTGTAAAATTTAATTCCAATAAGTGGAATAAATTAATTTTATAATAAGTTCAAAAAACTCTATGAAAACGGGTTTTATATAATTTAATTTTATATCATAAAACTTGATTTATTCTCCTTACATTCAGGGTAATAACTAAAAATTTAAGGTTAAAAAATTTAATTGATTATATAATTAATAAATTTAATTAAAACCAACAGTCAATATTGATTAATTAAATATATCAATATGGAAAAACATTTCATGAATACTATTATTATTTTTAAACAACAACACTTTTTTACCTTCAAATGATTTCATTTTATTTTATCACATATTTTTAAACAATAAATTCATTGTTTATATATATATATTATTTTATACATTTTTTTTACTCTGATTCAATATTAAATGAAGATAAAATACCCTTAAAATGAAACATTCCTAATAAAAAAATTACATATAAACTAAAAACATTATAATAGTTCATTAGGATCTATTTTATTTCCTATGTGAAATAATAATTATGATTTATATTTAAATTTATTTAAAATACCATATAATGTGCTTAATTTTTTAATTTATAATCATTATTCACATTATATTAATGTTACATGTAGAGTAGGTTACCAAATAATTCAAATTTATTTAATATAAATATATCATAAAATATTTGGGTGTTGCCGAGGAGGAAGGTTATATGAGATAATTTAGCAATGATTCATCAAGAACCCATGTAGTTATTTTTAGTGGAGATCCAAGGATGATTAATTTTTATTCCATTTAATTACATTTCATCTCATTATAATTTCTATAAACTATAATTTTGAGTAAATATGGTTCTTTTTCATTAAAAAATGATTTTCTTCTAAACCGATCAAAATTTTCCATCAATTTATAAATGTAAAGTTGTCTTTATCATGGTTTAAAATTATATGGTAAGGTCTTGAATTTTATCATATTTTTTTTGATAGGTTTAATTTCATAGAGGAATTTGATCTTTTGAATCACTTTTATTGGAGGACCAGCACCCTTACTGAGGTCTTGGTATATTATATAGGTAGATTTGGTTATTTATCTAGAGGTATTTGGAGGTGAATTGATATATCTAATTTAGTAATCGAATTTTTTATGTAATAATGGAGTGTGTGAGCGATAAATACTATTCCATAAATTTTTTCTTTAAAATCAGGTTTCACACTCATTTTTAATCTAAATATATTCATTCTTTTAGAATCAGCCACTATCATTAATTTTAATATAATTTTATTAGTTTAAGATTAAATTTAACTAAATCTATTTAAATTCAATAATTTGATTTATAATTGGGAAAATTGAAAACAATGTTATTATTTATTAAATTAACATGAAACTTCATAATGATATAATATTGGTACTACTATATTTTATTCTTTTGGGTATTCAAATTTTATTGAGGTTTCTTAGAGAAACCCCAATAACATTGATGGCGTATCCATACTCCCAAACACATCATTATTGAACCTGTTAGATTATTTCATAGTCATGATCGATTCAAAAGGATGTTTATTGTAGATTTAAAAAAATTACATACCTCGTATTAATTTTCCAATATATGATATTTAATTTTTGTTTTAAGTTTCCTGAACGGGGGATTTTGATACACTCAAAGAGGGCCTAACAACTGACCCAATCATCAGGACGCCAACATAAGATGTAAGTTTAAAATTGTTATGCGATTATTCAAGACAAGTAGTAGGAGTAGTATTATTCTATTAGATAGATGGAAGAAAATATGTGATAGAATATTCTTCACAAACATTGTACTCAACCTATAATAACTGCACAACCCTCAAAAAATACGTTTTCCCATATTTTTAACCATTAAAAATTCCATCCATGTTTTCATTGTTGTAATGTAATAGTTAGAATTAAAAATACATCACTCAAGAGTGTAAAGAAAAAATATAACTGAAAACCAATGCAAGTGTAGTGGATGTTTCCTTTCTAAGAATTGATCTTGTGAATTATGGATATAAAGGGCCATGACAAATTTATTGATGATTGTATAATCAACCATTCACACACTATTGATGATTAAATATATAGAAAAAAAACATATAATGATGTTGTCTATAGTGACTAGCTCTATGAGATCATTGGTATGATTCCATGGTATATGAACACATCAAATGTACCATCATTTTATAATGAAAAATTAAATTAGAAGAATTCATAATTCGGGGTACTATATAATGGAAGATCAATACTTATGGAATTTATGTATTAATAAGGTGGATATGGGATATATACCATATGAGTTTCTCTATTTCTGTCATTAATTTTTTCACACACATGAATGTGTTGACCATTTGGGAACTCAATTAATATCAAATAGAGTATTAGATCCTACACTGTTTTAGACGAAATATTTTAATGTTACTCACAATTATTATTATTTTTGTTATAAATTATAATTACCTTGAGAGACTATAAATATAAACTTGAGATAAGAAATATCGTAACAAGTATTAAATTTTTCTCAAATATTTAATGTTTGGTTAATATACATTATGGATATATTTTCTATTAATTATATATGTATACAAATTATTTTAGTTTTATACTCTCTATTTATATCGACTGAGTCCCAAGATAGCAGAATTGATGACTATAGAAGGGTTATATATTTTCTCAGATCACACATTCTTTACAGGTTTGGAATACCCTAGTAAATTATAAAATAATTGAAGAAAACACTTTTTCAACCAAAATATGGAATCATTAATGATAATGTATGGAGTAAAATACAAAAAATATAATGCGTTCCACCCTAAAACAAACTAAAAGTTTGTAGTACACTACTAAAAAGTGGAGAGAATCTTGGAGAATGTAGTTTAAGTCAACTAAAATGATCAGAGGAGGAAGCTAAAGGATACAAAAGGGTTTTGTAGTACAACCTATGAAACCCATATCTTTATGTCCCAAGAAAAATTTGGGTATGGAAAGTGATCTCACCATCCTGGTAATATGTAACACAAGGGATATTATTGTATGAAGAAATCTTAAATAGAATTTTGAAAAGAAAGAGAAGAGAAAAATATTCAAATTATGGATCTTGAGGCCATAATTCATCCTAAAGCTTATGAAAACTAGTTGATATATAATTAAATGGCTATATCATTTCATGAAATACTCATTTTGAGGATGGAATTCCATATTGGTGATAAACTATTTCATTTCACCGCCCAATTGAAAATCATTCCTGTATTTTCAAATTCCAAATATTTGAGTCTATTCACTATTGGTAATGTATTTCAATTTGGTATAGTTAATATAAAATGAGTAGAATCAAATAAACCTTTTATAGATAATGGAATGAATTTGAATAATTTTAATAAATATTTTTTGAAATAATCCTTGTGGACTCCAAACATCCCCAGGCTTTATATGTTTAATGGCCTCCAAAATGTCTCATTCATCACTAGATGCATTTATCACATCGTATAGTTCATTTTTATTCATTGAAAATTACATATTGATATTCATGTAGGATAGTCTCAAGGATAAGTGTGGGGTAAATGACAATTTAGTTTAAGATAATATAATTCATCTCTTTTTTATTGTTTTTTTATATTTGTATCTATAAAAATTAGAAAACATAAAATTTTATTTATAGTTTCACTATATATACTCAAATAAATAATATTTCATAGTTGGAAAATGAAATATTTGTTTTTAAATAAGTTAATTTATTTTATGTGGAAAATAACATAGTTGAATCATTATTATAACATGAAAAAAAATATAATATAGAACAAGACCATGGGTAATATATACGGTGTGAATGATTAACACCTAACATTGAATCCATAAATGAAATTTTTTTAGATCATTAGAATAGTTTAAAATAACTATATGTGAACAGATCAATAATTCTTCCAAATTCATTAAATCAAATGGGTTTGGTTTATCCATTATATAATAGTTCTAGATACATGAGATTTATTTATTAAACAATTATATTATGACCTATCTATTTATATTATATTTTTTATCAATGGTTATAAATGAATTATAAGGATTATATTTATGTAAATAGGATGAAGTATTTGTAAAGAATAATTTTATTGAAAATTTAATTGAACTATTCATGTACTTTAAAAAAGATTATATAGATTGGATATTGATAGGTGATCTTGATGATGATGAACCCCAGCATGTTTAAGAAGAAAACAAGAAGAACTCGTGTCTTTTTATCTTGGGAGAAGATAAATAGTTTTCATCGATCTGAATGATATAAAATATATTTTTTACTTAAATGTGAACTTATTATTTGAAATCATTCTGTTATTATGATAATTAGTAAGATGAACAAAATGTCTCAAACATGTTCTTGGATTTTTGTAGAAGTACATTTGTTAAAAACAAAAAGAAGTTGAATCCATTGAATCATGTTTCTAAAAAAAATTTATGTATAGATAATTTTATGTCTACAAAAGTAAGGTTACAATATAGAGGATATAATACTATGGCTAGTGGGATGGGGTTATTACATTATGACAAATTGATTGAGGTGATCAGATTAAGGATAGACCTTGGACATGCGACTGAGGTTATGAAGTGTATTCATGGTTCTATGGGATGAATATGTTCAGAATAAGTGTTTCTTTGGAAGATTTCATGTAGATTCTAAGACGATGTTCTACAAAAACTAATTATCATTAACCATTTTTGTTGATATATTCCTCATTTATTAAACAAAACATTCCATTAATGTTGTGATTAAATAACAATTTAAAAAGAAGAAAATCCTATATGAAATGGATAAAAATCAACAAATTATTTACATATCATTAAAGATACAAAGATAATTTTTATATAATTATATTCATGATTCTAGATAAAGTTGGTAAAAGAAGAATTTAGTGTAACATTGGATGATTCACATTTACTCAAAAGTTTTGTCCAACAAAGGTTATTGAGAAATTGTTTCTGAACCAAGTCCACAAGATGAAGAATGCTTGTAATATTATATAATAGAGAAGAGTTTTATGTGATTCTGAGAAAATCCATCAAGGAGAAATTTCCTAGGGAATTCATTAGATATATGTTTATGAGAAAAGGAATCAAATATTTTTTTATTAGAAAAGTCATCAAACAGAATCTATAGAGGGAAGATATCAATTTGATTCCATAAAAAAGATGATTTTTTAATGAATTAAGATGAAATAAAAGTTACTAGATTGAGAAATCAGTAGAGTTCGTCAGTTAGAGAAAGCCAGGTAGTCCTCTAAGAGTTCATTAGAAAGAGAAAGCAGATCAAACCTCTATGAGTGGATTAGAAAGAAATCACTGGATGAATCGGTATGAGTTTACCATATAGAGAAAGGTACATAAATAATGTGAATCCATCAATTGGACGAATCTTATAAATCATGCCATATAGTTAAAAAAACATTTTAGGTTACCAGATTGAGAATCTTACTTGTTTATAATTTCATAAATTGTAATATTAATGATATGGAAGTTCCATAATTTAATAATCATGTGGTAATATTCATGGTTACAGATGAGGTTTTAGAATGTTTGAAGCTATTTTTGATTATGTGATACAAGTATGTTTCAATGAATATTTTTTACTCTTATTTTTCAATGAATTTAATGGTGATGAAACAAATAAAGAATCGAGTGAGAAATTCATATTTGAATAATGGATTGAGAATGAAATTTTAAATATAAGTTTATGATCATCCCATGATTGTTAATGAAATGATACCAATATAATAAAGATCATTTGAACCTTGATTTTATTGGATGATCTAGTTATTGAAAAATTTATAATTTTAGAAGAACTACAGTATTGTTGTGAGATGCTGGCCCCCATTCATGAGAAATATTATACATTGGGTCAATGTATTTGATGGAAATGTAGGGTACTATATGGATAAGTAAGTAAATATAGATATAATTAAGGTATAAGTCTACCATGGTACCAAGAAAAGAATAGAAGATGGGATGAGACAAAATGATATCAGAAATATAGGTATCATATGAATTAATTATAGAAAGATGATATCATACGTATAAGTACATGATGAATAGTATAATATGAATAAGTTCTAGTTCATATTGTTTTCATAGAAAAAAAAATAATTAAATATTAGTGGAGAGTGATCTAGTAAAATTAAAGTTCACTAGGGAATGAAAGTAGAAAAATTCTTCACATATGCAAGAAAAGAAACATTAAAGTTTATTTTTTGTGATTTGGAAGAAGGATATATTCGCTATATTTTATACAAAAGAAGAAGACATAATATATTACTTCCGAGTAACTATGAATGCACGAAAAGATAAATAAGAATAAATAATTACTGTATAGTTCAATAGAATTCTAAATTGTTGGGGTACTTAAGTGGTGTTACAATCCAACTGAAGAAGTTAATGATTTTATACATAAGAAGTAAAAAAATATCTATAAAGGAACTAAATATGGACTATAATTTCACCATTGTATATTTTTTGGATCATTTCTTGTCCACCTTACAAAAAAATAGAGAACAACACTTCCGATTAAGATTATTTTCTGGCAAAACCACTTTATTTAGAATCTCATTATAGTAGAGAATATGTGTGCTTATCACCACCATATATATAAAGGACTACACAATCTCATTGAGTAGTGATAGTTGTAAACAAACATGTACTATATATTACTTTAATATAAATACTTGTCTATAAAAAATAATATATAACAAGAGAATAGAGATCCTAATAGGTTTAAGAGGTAACATATAAAAATCTAAATGGTTTAAAAAGTCAGGAAACCATACCAACACTAATTCAACCAAATATCAGTGTTTAGAATATAATGAATTTAACATGTTATTTGGTTTTAGGGGAATTTTATACACAATTTAATTCTTTACATTAAAGTTATTATATTTTTTATATTTTCGTTTCTTTCTTATTTTTTAATTAATTTCATTTTTGGTAAACATTTATTTATCTCAGAGAGAATTTATATATCTACCATGACTAGGATGAATACAGTAATGAAAGAGAAAAGTGTGTTGAGGTTGATTTACCTATTAATTCAATAGTAATATATACATATATATATATATATATATATCTTCTCCATTCATTTCTAACAATGATGAAAAATCAAACTTGTAAAAAAAATATGTGGTTTATGTTATCACCAAGAGGAACGACATCCTTAATTTCTTAAGTGGATTGTGATCATGTCATCATGAGGTTTGTGAAAATTCATAAAAAAAATACCTTAAATAAGCATAAACTAGTATTGGTGGCGGCGATTATATATCTACAACCTCTCAAGATACATTAGTATGTATATAAAAATTTATTTTGTATTTCATTCCAAAAGAAATAGTCTCAATTGTTTTTGGTGTCTTTAAAATTATGAATGAATAGATCAACCCACTTTAAATCAAGACAAGTAATATAGATAATGATTTCAAGGATGTAGTTTGATAATATATAAATATCTTCAGTCAGGTTGGTGCCCCTGAGATAAGAAATGTAGAGCTTGAAATAAGTTACTAACATTTTGAAACTAAATGGTTCAATGAAGATGGAAGGAATTATAGAGTCAATAATACTATTGAAGTGAATATACATTCACTAGAAGAAAGGTTGAAAAACAACATTTATGAAAATAATTTGAAATTATAAGATAATTCCAATAATATAGACAATCATAACTCATTATTACAATATAATTTTAGGATGCATGATGAATAATAGTAAAATGAAGAAAAATCTTGATGAGAAGGATATGATGATTAAAGATAAAAATAGCATCCAAAATATAATTTGTATTGAATTGGAAGTACAATTTGTCAATAAAAAAAATAAATTTATTAAAATTATATTTCATAAAATATTTTTTTTAATTAACTTTGTTTTTTCAATGGCTTTTGTTACAAACAACCCTCAGTTTAAAGGAACCGCGATGTGTTATTTGAAAATTATTATATGACTTAGCCATTAAATTGGTAGGTATAAATATGATTAAATACTATATTATATTATAAAAATATAATTCTCAATATAAATTTATTTATTTATTTTCTTGTAAATAAGCATTAAATTTTTAGCAATGTTATATTATGCTTAAAAATAGATTTCCAGCATAGTGATTTTCAAATATTTTTTTGACAAAATATTATAAATAGTTATTTTATACTTTAAAAAATTTATTTCATAAATCTAAATAATTTTTTTAATTCATCATATGAACTTTATATTTTGCATAATTTCTCATATTTATCTGAAAATATGGATTTTCTAGTGATCAATGAAAAATAATGATATTTTTATTGAAACTGTTATTTTTTGTTTCAAGAATTTTAAAAGATTGATTATATTTTAAAATTTACTAAAAGTAAAATTTTATCACTTATTTTTAAAATAACCCAATTATGATCTTTGGAATCAATTTTAAGTGTTTAATTTTGTGTAAAACTATTTTTATATGTAAAAAGACAATTTTTTTATCAAAAACTATTTATATGTTCATAATGTGTTTTTTGTCTTTGTTAGTTAAATTTTAACAATTGGTGAAATATTATAATTAAATTAAAATATAATATATATTTATAATGATATTTTAACATTAATTTAATATATTTCTATGTATGGGATAATAATAAACCATGTTTTATGATTTAAACAATATTTTTCTAATAAGATATTTTCATTATGTTTTTCCCACAGATTTTTAAATTTTATTATGAAAATTATATGAATTTATTTTTATTAAATATATTACTTATTTTTAATAATGAGATTAATTTTTGGTAAATAAGACCTTTTATTTTTTGATAAATATGAGTAGTTTTGTGGTAAAATGTTTTCACCTTAATAAAGGGTAAATTGGGTTAATCTTGCTTAAAAATAATTGATAAGGTCGTTATTTTTCATCATAATTATTATTGGATGAAGGTAATTCTACCCATAACACCTTATTCTTGAATTTTTATTGTTTAATGGACATGTTTACAGGAAAATTACATATATGTTATTTAAATCAAAGAAAGTTAATAAATTTTTCTCTCTTAGTTTTAAATATCATTATGTGTTCACATAAGAAAAAATATTGTTAAAAATTAATCATATTATTAATTTTGTTTATAATTAAATTATATTAATTATCGTAATTTATTTATAATTATTAGTTATTATATAATTACCTTAAATTATTATACAACACCAGAACAATATTTTCTCAATTATTTGATAAATAAATCAATTATTTTTTGAAAATATTATAAGTGATAAAATTTTAGAGATTTATAGTGTTCCAAAAAACGTTAGATGGATATATTATATTTGTTTGGTATTAGATTTATATATTTGAATTAAAATATTTTATTTATGACCTTTATGTGAAATTAAATATATATTGATAAATACAACAATAATAATATCTCAAAAAATTAATATTTTTTAAAATTATTTAAAAATAATAAAAATATTGAAATAAGAAAAAATTGATATGATATGGTCAAAAATGTTATGGATTGTCTATTTATGTGGCAATTTTAACCTTATAATAAAAAAATATAACCGTTTATTATTGAAAATTTTGTTCCTATAGTTAAAAGAAATTATTAACCAATGGTTTATAAATAAATAAGGTTTAAATTGGTTCCAATGTTATCTATATTATATTTATTGAAGGGAATAAAACCCTATTATAAATTATATTTTAATTACTAGTTATTTGGAGGCATTTTTTATGACAATGAATTTATTATAATTTAATATTTTGGGAAATTCTTAAAGTTCCCCTCAACTAATTTATAAAAGGGAACATCATTATCACTTCTTATCACTATTTTAAGCCTTCTGGATCGACCAATGACTAAAATTTCTCTTCTAAAATATCAAATATAAATTATATAGATTTTTTATCTTCTCAAATGACCAGCCCTTTAGCCCTTTATTGGTAATCTAAAGGATTCATTTCAAAGAAGATGCAATCACCTTAATCAAACCATTTCTTTTCTACATTTCATTACCTCTTATAAATATATGGTATTTATTATAATATAATAACATAAGTATCATAAATATGTTGATATTTTAAAATGGTACAATATAAGTTATTATAATTATAAAAAATTCATTGAAATAGAAGTGAAAATAATTTTAATTTAATTTATAGGATGTTAGAGTTCTTCTAAAGTAAGG
The DNA here is from genome assembly GCA_963277665.1 of Viscum album. Lineage (NCBI taxonomy): Eukaryota > Viridiplantae > Streptophyta > Magnoliopsida > Santalales > Viscaceae > Viscum > Viscum album. The sequence continues at coordinate 842,355,245 of OY728161.1, forward strand.
AAGACTCTAGGTAAGGTGTTTTATGCTAAAATATCATTATTCATCAGGATTGTTTATGATTAAGTTATAATGATGATATATTTTGATAAAAACTCATGATACTCCAGAATTTTCTTATCCTCTATTTATTTTAGGAATTAACATGTTTTCCTTTCATATTCCTCACCTTCTGATCTCTAGAGACAAAAAAATTTAAGTAAAGGTGTCTTCATTTTCCTATTTGATGGAAAAAAATATATACATATCAATTTTTTATAAGAATATATTAATGGAATGTCTTACTATTATTAGATCAATTTGTAAATTCATTCTAAAACATATTTTACTTTTTAAAAAATTGGTTGAAAGGGATTTTTTGTAATTTTTCAACTGTGGTACTTTTTGAATTTCCAAAAATATGTTTGAAGGAATGTTTTTTTATCTTATAAAAATGAATATATTTTACTGTCATCATGAATAATGTTTTACTTTACATCTTAATTCACAATTTAACATGTTTTCTTTCACTGAAAATGTTATTTTAAATTTATGTTATTTTCCAAATAAGTGACTTCAAAATGGAAAGCTTATTTTTAAAAAAATTGTTTTAATAATCGTTTAATGGTATTTATATTCATCAATGATAAAAATGATTGATTTCACTTAGGATTTATTGGGGATATGATCCAAGGGTACCATAAATAATATTTCTCTTGATGTTTTATGAACATGATGACACACTCTTTATTAAAGCTATTACATTTCTATAGGTTATGATGTGATCAAATAATGAAATGTTTGTGAAATCTCTTTCTGTTCCATTTTTTATTCATGATGAAATGATTATGAAAACAATTTATTTTATTTCTTTTTTATATGATGAATTCATTACGATCTTTGGGTACACATATGTTTGAATTTAATTATGTGATGGGGGGGACCTATATCTCCCTCCAATTCATTGGATATAGATTTATATCTCATGAGAAAATGACGAATTGAATGGGGAGTAAACCCAGTTCAGTAGGTTACATTATCCATTATAATAATCTTAGGAGTAAACCATTATTAATATGATGGTTTTTGGTGTGAACCCACTCCAGTATCACTGTCATGGAAAAGATCCATTATAAATAAAAAAATATATTATTATGTTCATGGAATAATTACATGTCTTCTACTAATGTTATAATATCATTGATCATGTTATTGGATTCCTTTATGATTCATGTCTTGTGAACTAAATGAAATTATTCCATGACAAAAGATTTTGATCTATGATATTCGTGGTATATTTTTAATATGTTATGATCATGTTCTCATACACTTTTTCTCATTTTATGCTTATATAATTATTGATATCTACCTTTTTTATTCTTACTGATAATCAGATCTAAGAATTCCTTCTATTTCCTTTCCATAGATACGAATATAGGTTTAATTTATGATATTTCTAAGAATTTTTATAGTTATAATGATATTAGTGCTAAAGGATGTAGAATTATTATGAACAGGCTATTTGTGTTTCCTTATTTCTATAGTTACTCGGTATATACGATTCTGTTGCATATAATTATTTTTATATAGAATATTAACATAGTTATATATAATATTTATGTATGAAAATTATGGTTCACTGTGTTGGTTGATATAAAGTTTTAGTTGAGCTTTGGAAACTAGGATATGAAAAGTATAGTAAGAACTAATGAGATAAGTCTATGTAAAGGATATCATCCTAATGTTTTGATAAGAATCATTAAGGACCTATGTTAAACCTAAGTATTCATAAAATAAGGTTTCATAATGTAAAAACACTTTAAATGATATTTCGACATTATATGGTCTCTAATTTTGATTTTTTTAACACACACTATGCTTTTTTATTTTATTTAATGGATGAAACATGATGTTAAAGATTTAATATTGAATTTTATTGTCAATATAATGACTATAATTATGAGAACCCAATTGAAATAAGATACGGAATAAAAATTTATATGATTATTATTAATAATGTATCACATTATATGACTGAGAATATCAAATTTGGTTGGTTTTCTGATATTAATAATAATATAAATATATAGTTTCATTAGAACATAGAGGAAAAAAGATGCATCTTCTAAAATGTCATGAAAATGGGAATAAGCTCTCAAATAAATGACTCTGAGTATTGGAAAGATGTTTTGAGTATGTAAAATAAAGACATAGAGTATGTAATTTCCATGGAAAAAAATAAATTCTTGTTAATAAAATGGATGAGAATAATGGTTTCCCACGGGTATCAAAATGATTTAATTTTTTAAATTTTGAACTTATGAATGTTATGAAAATTGATTTCCTTGGGGAAAATCAATAAAAGGAAAGAAATGTTATATGGATAATACAAATGATGATGAATAGACATTGAATTACTTATGAAAGGTATGTGTAACATACTAACACATATTAGACTAATCATATTACCTACACTAGTTCTTTAATAGGACTGAAACACACATGTATATATTCCAAGGGCTTAAAACTAGAAACATGGGCCTAAGGTGATTCCATAGAGAGAGTATCCCCTCATATCTGAGTATGAAACAACAAAATTAACCGGATAAAACCCATATCATTAACTGAACGATTCATAATCAGTAGATAAAAACAAGACTCTAATTAAAAAATATTATGAAGCCCCAAAAGGCTATGTCATAAAAAACACACTGATCACCCCGGCCTGACCATACATATACAAGAGTAAATAAATAGAATTAAAATAAAATTACATGGAGATAATATATCCACCAAAACATAAAGAAAATATGTCTCCATATACATATCTGAGTTTTCATTCTTGATCAATCATAGGGTTCATCCCATCCTATACTTGCAGCCAAGGGAATGCCGGCTTGGGTAACCTTGTGCAATAGCGGCCAAGAAGGGTGTGATTTGAAAAACACAATAGGGAACCACCAACATAGATTTGTATATAGCCAGTAATATATAGTGTTTTCAAATTTTAGCTACCCATCGGGATATCAAAAATAAAAATAACAACTACTCGAAATAAGTTAAAAGGAAAAGTCATACAAGTAATGTTCATGGAAAGTGTTTAACCTAGTCAAGGAATAATTGGAAAAAATAATCTTGTATATATATTTATATTTCTATATTTATATTCACATAGTTATATATTCATATATATATATATGAGTAGGGTGAAAGGTTTCATTAATCATACCATAGATAATCATTCAGTCAATAATCGTAATTGTTTGGAAATAAAGTGAAAAATGAATTGAGCAAGATGTCCTATGAGTGATGATATGTAAAATTGAGTTAACCCTTGGGTCTTTAATCCCATTCAATTATATGTACATTATATAGTATTGGAAATGTATATTAATAGGCTATGTCTCCATAGGGTGATACATGTCCTAACCCTGGGTTCAAATATACTATCCTCAGGTCACTCTAATGAAGGATTTTGTGTACAAATATACAATCCAATAATAATTGAATTGAGTCAATAATATCTTATTTAAGATTTATCAAGTATCAAACCTACAATGGATTGATTAAAAAGAATTATATGAAATTTCAATGCTCTCTATAGCCAAATAGATCATCAATTATCCATATAAATGTGGTGGATGATATCATTAGAGTATAACCTAAGTAAAGATTATGGGTTATCAAATAATATTTACATAGGTGAAAATAAGTATAAAATATCATAAAAATTTCTTTAAGAAAATTTGATTTTCATTTTGATATTATTATTCAAAATATAAATTTTTTCAAAATATTATGACGATTGATTCTTTATAAGGATCTTGGGAAACGTCTGTAGAAAAATTTAAATTAGAGATTATTCACGATGGAAGGAAATGTATTTCATATATTTTATGTTAGAAAAATATATATTTAAAAACACCATTAAAAATTTCCTCGTTTAAGGAATGGAAATAAATGTATATTTAAATGTTTTTATAAAAAGTAAAACATGTGTAAGAATTACATTAATCCATCATTATAAAATATTAAATACATTCATAAATAACTACATTATTAAAATATAGACATGAAAGAAAAATTTTCCTTACCTTGGAGAAAAAAATGTGGTTTTCATTACAGCCAATACTTTATATTTTTTTAGTAGACATAGTGCGAAAGAAATTAAAGTAAACATATAAATTTTACTAATAAAAAATGAAAATTAAATATAAGGGGTTTAATATTGAAATATTATATAATTTCTATAATGTAAACATAAATATAACCAATATTAAATAAAGATTAAATTTTGAAATATACACATACCTCAAGTCTGACTTGCTTCATAAATTATTTTAAACCTCATGTGTAAAAATTTTTAATTTATTAAAATTTTATATAATAATCATGTAAATGATAATAATATTATATATCATCCACTTATATCATATTAACAAAAATTTTAAAATCATTGTTTCTTGTTGTGAACTATTTCGTTTCACATAAATGATTCTTTTCAAAACTTTTGGTCCTTATTCATTTATCATGGTTCCATAATTTATAGAATTTTTATCAGGTTTTAAGTGTAATAAATACTCATTTTACACAATTTTTTAACCATTCAAATAAAGTGACATGAAAAATGAATTACATCACCTCGTGGAGATGGCAGTCCATACATATGCACGAGTGTAGCATCCACTTTTCAATGGTGGAATGAAAAATTAAAAAAAAAATTCAAATTTCCATACTCATTATTATATCCTAAACATTAGATATATACATTAAATAAATCATAATAACCATACAAATAAACTTTTAACATAAAATTAATCACATAACTATGTGAAGATGGTAGTTTAAACATATTAATGATTGTCAAATTTAATTTCTCATTTGATGGAAAGGAGTTGAAAAATGGTTGATACATCATCATAATGAAATTTAATTATATTTAATATATGGAAATAATTATTCTACAATGGATAAAATATATTTATAATAAGTTTTTGATAAATAAAATTGAAATTAATTGGTTAAGAGTAATAACTCATCACTAAGAAACCACATTCAACATAAACCTCATGCCTTTAAATGATGGTATTACGACAAACACATACATTATATTATGTGGGAAGGGATTTTAGGGAGGTATTTGAGTAGTTATTTGATTATTTATTATTCTTATGAGGGTTTTATATGAGAGGATAGGTTGTATCCTTTTTAAGGATGGGAGATGAAGAATTTTGGATTTATTTAAGACGATTAAAATATATTAATGCCATAATCAAAAAAATATTTCAAAATGACTCAAATTAAAAATTTATATTATATAGGGTTTAAATACAATACTTAAATAATTTTAATATATGTTTATGTTAAAATATTACCGTCGTGTATTTGGTTAACCCCTAGTAAACCCATTTTAACCTTAATCGTGGTAACAAATTTTTACAATTTTTACTATTCATTATATTAAAAAATTATGGTGGCCTCAGTATAAGTTTATTAAATTATATTTCCATATATATGATAAATTTTTAAAAATTAAATTTCTATAGGTGGTGTACGTTTATTTAAAATTATTGCACTATCCAACAAAAACAAATTTTTCTGGAAAACAGGTTTTATGAAAAAAAAAGTAAATTTAATTTCATTCTATACATAGTGAAAACTATCAAATGAAGGTATAAATATATTATTTAATAAATAATATTTATATTTAACAATAATTATTAATTACAAATTTTTTAATTTTTAATATAAAAACACATGGTGCACATAAAATTATAATTTTAGAAAAAGCAGTTTTTAAGAAAAAAACGGACTTATAAAACATTATGTATAATGATGATTATTATATAAATAATTTTATTATTTATAATTATATAAGATATATGGTACATATATATAATTAAAAAATTTAATTATTTGTTTATATATTATATTTATTAAAAAATGATAGTTATACAAGAAGTGGTATTTTTCACTATTCACTAGAATATAAATATTTTAGAAATATAAAAATAATTCACCATAATATAATATTTAGATGATGATTTAAAAAATGATTCAATATCTTAAAAAAAATTATAAAAATAGTAGAAATTAATTATAAATTCCATGCTTGAATTGAAATAAAAATCTATTTTTAAGAAAACCTAGTTTTGAAACATAAAACTACTTAATAAAAAATATAGTATATATATTAGAGACATATCAACAAATTTTAGTTATGAATAATTATTATACTCATTTTTTATAATTTTTTTATTACAATTCATACATTCCAATTTAATGACAATGTTAAAATGGTAATATATTAATAATATGATTTTTATAGTAAATCACAATTCACTTAAATCATTTTTTATGTTATGAAAAAAATTGAGCATTGAATTATAAATTTTATTGGTGATAATTACCCAATTAAATAAATAATATCTACAAAAATTTTACCTCATTAATCAAAGGTTCAATATTTGAAAATACAATTACTGATAACCTATATCATACAAATGGATAAAAACATACATTAAAAAATTATATGGAAACATAATGGTTACCTGACAAAACGAAAAATTAGTGTCCTATAAATGGATAAAGTTAAAGGGAAATTAAAATATAGACATGGTAGAGAAAAATAAAATCCAATGGATTATTAGATAGTGATTGCATAAATGGTCCTGAGATTTGTTAATGGATACAAAACCATAATTCAGTGAGGGGTGAAAAGGAAATCAAATCACTTGAATTGAATGTAAATCCAGAAATTTTTTATTTTAAAATTATTTTCTTAGAGCTGATAGATTCATTTACTATCAAGATATAAACCATGTGAAAATATAATTACATCCTTTCTTCTATTTCATAATCACAATTTCATTATTTTAATTTTATTTGATCAATTTGCATTTCGTTTCTTACTTAATGATGTGAATATTCAACATGGTGTTTTTATTCATGAAGTACTGAAACAATATTTTAATGGATCATAAGATATCATAATGAAGGGAACTTCATTCTTTCTATCTCAACATATTTAACTATAAAATAACCATCACATGTTATCCAATATAGATAAAAATTAATATGATAGAATGATATAAAAATATCTAAAACAAAAACAATAATACCCAAATATCAATATAAAATATTCCATAATACTTTAACTTCAAGACAACTCTATATGTCTTTCTAAATTAAAAATAATATAATTATTATCACTAAATTCCAAAAATAAACATAAATTTAATTCCCCAAAAAAACATACATTAATTCATAATGTCACATTCCAAACATGTGAATACATTGATCTTATATTCTCATAAAACATCATAATAATATGAATCATATTAAAAACTCATTGAAAACAAATATGAATAAAAAATTAAATCAATCGTTATTCATTAACTAAAATAATGTAAAATCAAATATATTTTTTATATTTATGAAATAATGTTAACTTTATCAATGATACCATAAACAACATTTTCATCAAATACATAATAAATTCTATGATCATAAATAATATATAATTTATATTATCAATAATCAATCATCAATTTATTACAACTAAAAATTAGTATCTGAACATTGGAAAAATACTAATGTTTCTTGATCACTCAATAATTTTATTCCAAACATAACCCCTTACCAAAGAATAAAATTTATAGTTCATCAGTATCATTAAATATATAATTGAAAACCCTTGAAAGAAATCTATTGTAGAATGATCTTTAGATATTTCATGATTCTTATATCCATAATATCATGGATAAAACAGTTCAAAAATATAATTCTAAAATCCCAATACATCTATACATAAATTATTATAGTTAAATAATTGGAAAATCGTAGGCCATTCACTGGTATAAGATTTAACCCGTAGATTATGGCATGGAATTATATAATTATGACATTCTCCAAATATAAGATATTGAAATATAAATGGTAGCATAATATGAACATCATTTCAATACATAATAATATTAAATTTCCCTCACTTATTAGTTTGTCTACATTTTTATTTTCTATTAATAAAACATCTTTTCATTCCATTTGTATATTTCCCATGGTTCTTATCCCACATATTTGACATGTAGTGTGATAAATATTCTTCTCTACATGGCCTCCATCAACTTAAATTATATAAAACTAAATTTTTATCTTATTTGGAGTCTTAGGGAACTCAACTAGGTTTTTGTTTTTTTAGACATATATGGTGATCGATTCTTAGTCATAATCAAATTCTCTTGATTATGACACTCATTTCATTTGGTTTTTTATGAGTACAATCATTCCTTTATCTTTCACATTCAACATTTCCCAAAAATCATCCAGGTTTCAACTCCAGCTCCAGCATCATTATCTTTCCCATGAAAGAAATCCCTTTATAGATTGTATATATTGATAAAGTTTAAATTACATACACTAAGTTAAATATAAAATTAATTTGATATACTATATTAGATCATAAAATTATAAATCACAATATTTAATTATGAAACTAGTGAAATCGTTATCATAAATTTAATATTTATACCTAGTTAATCTCAGAATTATAATCTTGGTCGATATATGAATATTCTAAAATAATAAAAATATTTTCAAATATTCCATATTGAGAAGTAAATAAAATGTGAATTATCCCCGAAATATCCATTGTGAGTGTCGAACCATGTGTGCAGTAAAAGACCATTAATCATTAATTATAAATATAGATGAGATATAGTCGAACAATTCATTTTTTGGTTTATTAAACCTATATGAATCACTTACAAAACCACTCCCACTTATAAAATCATGTGATATATGTATTTTAAAGTAAAATAAAAAAAATATCCACTTTATCAAAACATTGATATATTAACATTTACATAGAAATATCATATGATTCAGTCAGAAAGATATGTTATCTAAAATATAGTTTCCAAAATCTAGATCCCATGGTTTCTATTAAACATGCCCTCATACAAACTGAAACAAAACAACTCTATTAACTTAGATCGGGGGTTACATTATTACATTAGTTCTAGATAAAAGGGATCACACCAACCAAGATAGACCAGTTTAGCATTCTTTGAAATGTACATGCATTCTTGAATCTCACATTACATTTGAAAACATGAAATTAATCATAGTATATTCTCTTAAAACCTATCAGTACCTATAGTATGTCCATGTGTATCAATAAAAGTATACATTCTGGCATCCTAATAAATTGGGAAAAAAAAGTGTGTGCTTAGATGCTCAATAGGGGAATACATACAATGAAATCCATCATATAATAAATAAGGCATAAATAATATGGATGAAATATATGATGATCAAATAATACAATATGAATAATGACATGATCATGAATCTTATCTATGGATAATAATAACTAATTGTTTCATCAAATGTACAACAATAACATATTTCATAATGATATAATTCATAATACTATATATCTTAAAGTTACCATTTAAACACTGAGGCAAGACCTGTGACCTAAATGGTATTGACATAAGCCAAATTCCCAATCGGTATTGAATCCTTAAATCTACTGATTCAACAAGGGGATAAGTAATTCTATGCCCCATCCATCACATACGTAGTCTGATCTATTCATTATATGAATATACAATACTGCACTCTCAACATGTATTAAAAAACAATAACAGTGCATATTGGAGGAACTAGAATATTATATGTCATTATATTTCCTAGCCAAACTGATCATAATTTATCCAATGAAATATATTCAATGATGTCATGAGAGAATAACATTATCAAGTCATAATATTCATCAATGTATATTTACATAGATGAAAATAATTTTAAATGGTCACTATAACATTTCATGGGGAAATAACCATTTCATTTTCAGAAAACAGATCCAAAATATTTATATTTTAAATATTATTATTTTTAAAAAAATATAAAAACATTTAAATTAATCTTAAATTTATTGTGTAGTCTTCATGGTGGGAAAATAAATTCAAGTAGTGTATGTTAAAATAAATAATTAAAAAAAACCTTCAGTAAAATTTTATTCATTCCAAAAACATTAAAATTTCCATTATTTTTTTTATAAAAAGTAAAACATGGGTAAAATGAAATTAATAAATAATTTAATAATAATAAAAATAGTATTTACATTTTTTTTATAGAATATTTAAATGGAAGAAAAATATTCCCAATCTAATTGGAAGGAATTTTTAGTTTTCCATAAAAACATTCTTTCATATTATTATGAATAAATGAGAGTGGAAAATAAAATTAATGACTATAATTTCTAGTAAGAACAACAGAAAAAGAAAATATATGAGGTTTTATTTTATAATATTATATAATTTTTTGAACATCCATCCAATCCTCATTGGTTTTAGAAGGCAGAAGGATACTACTTGTCATTAAGAGACATCCCCAAGATGCCAAATGATGGTAATAAATTCCAAGGGCTTCGTCAAATGATGCGGGATAATTTTCTATTTTAAAATAAAATAACTAACCAAACATTTAATACCCATAAAATCCAATACATTATGCATGATATCATTGAAAGACAAATCAAGGAAACCCATCAATATTAAAAATAATATTTTAACCTTGTACCACAATGGAATAAAACAATATTAATGTACTCCATGTAAGAAAAAATAAATAAAACACAAAGACCGCAAAGAAAAACTCCAAAGATTCAACATGCTTTGTGATCTAACTCGACCAAGAATCCCATGGTTCATGAATTACTTCTAAAGATGTGTGATACATTACCTTATCCCAAGTCCTAAAAAATAATAATGGCAAAAGCATCAATGTTCTAGACCGAGGGTTTGTAATGAAACTTTGTATGTTTTCCACAAATGACTTCCCAACTCATGCCACTATGATAGAAAAAATATCAAATTTATATAAAAAAATTGCATTAAAAATTTATGAAAATTTATCTCAAAACTAAAACTATTTCGGAGAAAAATAGTTTTCCAAACCGAAACTGTTTTCCATGAAAAGAAACCAAGATTGTTTTCCCAATCACTTCACAAACCATTTGGCATATCCCATTCCACACACATATCCATACGTCCAAAGATTAATCCTTCATTATGATAGTTCATACTAATGAGTGGTTTCTCATCAATCTACCAAGTCTTCACAATGTAATTATATCCCATGTGTAATTACACCTTTAGCTCCAAGAAATAGGTCTTATTTCAAAAAAGACTCATAATGCAATAAGAACAAACACCAGAATGTACACCAAGAAACCATTCTAGTACAATCATGCCAAAATAATTCAAATAAAAATCCTTTTTAACTCCAAAACCAAATCATTAAAATAATTTTTTTTTTAATTTTTTTTCTAAAAATTAAACAAAGTAACTATTTTTAAATTAACATTTTAAAATCAATTATCAAAACACTTTCCATAGTAATTCAATAATTCTACACAAAACTACGTAAAATAACTAAATGATGTTTCTTCAATGCTTTTCACACCAATGAAAAATTCATTATCAATTAATTTAAATAATTTGAAACTAATCCATCAACATCAAAATAGTGGATTCAAGAGTGAAGCCACCTACCTCGGGCTTTATGATGAAAATGATTAATTCCACTAAAAAGACCAAAAAATGTGTTAAATATCCAAAAAAACACCTTATATATCTTCCCCTATCATCACTAAATTCATGTATATTCATATATGGAATCAATTATCTTAGATATATCATAAATAGAGATAGATCTATGAAACCAAGAGAGAGAGAGAAATGTAGATCTAAGGAATACAACCAATAAGAACCAAGAAAGATCACATACCATGAGAATTTGGCTTCAAATCACAAAAACAATCGCTTTGATCTCCTCCAATGTGATGAGAGAAGAATCCTCAACCTTCTAGAAGAGAGAGACTCGAGTTAGATCCAAATATGATGAAAACTACGGGCCATAGAGGTTAAAACACGTAAGATACAAACTTTTACGATCTCACATTTAACATGTCTACAGTTAGTCACACAGTTATAAAAATTGTGCACTAACCATGAACCATCTACTTATATAAGGGTGAACCTCTCAAGGATGGATCACACGGTTTCCAAAACCGTATACCATCTATTCCAAAGCCATTATCTCTTGTTTCAAAGTTTCTACTTAGTGGAATCATAGGTTGTCCAACCTATGCACTTTTAATGTTGCTTCCTTTTAACCCTTGTCTCAAGGTGGATGATTTCTTATGGGTGTTTCATGGTTTTCCCAAACTATTTATGACCCATGAACTTTTAGAAAAACCCCAAAACAATAATAAAGTTCTCCAAAATCTCCAAAACTACACCAATATAGTTTATATACATTAAATTAATAAATAAAGGGCTAATTACATGAATCCACGGGAGCTAATTCTCCCTATCATTAGACATTCTTCCCAAATATATTAAAAAACCATCATTTCCTTGATAGAGTTCTAGCCATTACGCTATTATTTACTTCACCTATTCACAGTTTTCCCTAGATTTGACCATGTTTCTACAACGCCCACACTGGAATAATGAATTTCTTCATACAATACATTCTCTTTATCATTAAAAATATTCATTTCCTTGTGAACCAATAAATAATTTAGTTTCACATCATTAGGATCCCATTGAATCACATGGTCGTGATATGGCTAATATTTTTTCAAAAAAGGTACATAAAATACATTATGAACAACAATGAAACTTGGGGGAAATTCCAACCGATATTCCACCTCACTGAACCATTAAAGTATGTCAAAAGGGCATATGTATTGAGGGAAAAATATTCCATGATTCTCCAAATGTTTATGCCCATACCTTGGATATATCTTCAAGAAATCATGATCACTCACCACGAATAACAATGTCTATAATAGATTATCTTCAAAATGGTTGATGATGAATTCGAGCCGTCTCCATCCATTTTATGATCAAAAAATATTCTTTATATTACCTTGGACAAGGCTCAGCCCAACTAGTGATGTGTAACCTATTTCCACCCAAAACATTGGATAATGAAAAGGAAACCCATTCAATGCTTCAAAAGTTGTTATGTGTATAAAGTCGGGATAAATATTTTTATATGATAACTATACCAATGACACATGACCTTCCCATGAGCCACCAAAATACATTACATAAGCCATCAATATGTCTTCAAATATATGTATCATCCACTCATATTTCCCATCTATATATGTAAGATACTCCATGATCATTATCAACTGAGTCCTAAGGGATTTCTATAATTATTTCCAAAAACGAGACGTAAACCTCAAATCTCTTTTTGAAACTATTAAAACTTATATTCTATTTCTCTTTACAACTACCAAGATACAGATCATCAACAAGTCCTCCACAGTATGAGATTCATGAATATAGATGATATGAGCATGCATTGTGAGCTAATCCACTATCACCATGATGGTATCTAATTTCTGAACTATTCATGGGAAACCTACTACAACATCCATAACTATATTATCCAATTTCCGTACAGGAAATTGTAAATAATTTAGCATACCAGTATGTCTCTGATGTTCGTCCATAACTTTCTAACAAGTTAGGAATATCAAAAAAACCCGCTACATTCATTTTCTTATTATCCCACCAAAACTATGAATTCAATTACTTATAACTCATCTGTATTCAAGGATGAACAACCTTCTTAAATGCTGGTATGTATGAAGAAGTTGTTCTTGAAAATCCATACATACGACTGTCAAATTTATGAACAAAAATAATGAATTGTTAATAAGTTTACATCCATCAATGGCCTCCCCACCATTGAGTTTTGACATCATAGTCACATATTATGATTCAGAAATCAATTCCTCTTTACCCATCTCCAACAAATAAGGAAAAAATGAAACTGAAAAAAAAATCTACAACCTCACCATGGTCTTCACATTCCATTTTCATTTTGGCTTGGACCAACATCAAATACCACTCATATAAAGATTATTTTTCATAAAGTATATGACATTATTTTTAATTCATCAACTACTGAATTTTATTTTCCAAGTGTATACATCATGTTAAATTCAGAAATTTGAAGATACTACATCCAAATTCAACTTCCACTCTTATAATCTGTAAAAATAGTAAATGTCTCACCAATAAGGTAATAAGGCTATGTATTCAAATAATTTACAATAGTAGCAAACTAAAAATCATGTGTTCGGTAGTTATTCTCATGACCTCTCAAATTCATTGATACATATGAATAAAAATTATATTCCTATATGATAACACATCCCAACCCAAATCCCAAAGCATCAACATACACCACATACCCTTTTCCTGATTCTAGAAAAATCAAAATTAATGTTAATGTAAGGAAAACTCTTATCTCTGGCACATACATATGGATTTCCTCAATCAATTGGAATGGAACATTATTCTTCATTAAAAGTTATAATTGGTGATTCTAGTTATTAATAGTCTTGAAAACATGTTGATAATAACTATCCAAATCAAGAAAACATCATTTCTAAAAGATAGTTTCCACAATTGAATAGAGATAACAAACATAATATTTTACATATTCAAAAAAACACATTTTTTCTAAATTACATAGAGTAGGAATCATACATCTTATATCCTGTAATCAAACATTGATAGTTTTTCATATAGAATATGATCCCTCAATATTCATAACCATGTCCCTATGTTTTTTTCATTCTCAGCCCTTTATCTTTAATACACAAAGATTTCATCCATATACAGAATTACAAAAGAATCTAGATATCACTAAAATATATAATTCATAAATGCTATAAAGAAAGATTAGGAATTATTAAGAACCAAAGGCATTAACACACACTCAAAATGTACATATATGCTCTTGAAAGTGGTCTTTGAAATATCCTCCATCTAAACCCACAATTAGTGATATCATATTTGAAAAAAATCATATATAACCACTAATATACCCTCAATTGATCGAATAAATAATAAATGTGTGGAATTGGATACATGTTATTTTTAATAATATGGCTAATATTATGATAATCCACACCTAACTGAATAGTTCTATTTACCTTTCTGAAAAACAAGACCAGTGCTTCCCACAAAGATGTGCTCAGATGAATGAACCATTATCATTCCAATTCACCCAACTGAACATTGAAATCCATTAAGTCAGTTTGATCCATCCAATAAACAATAATTTAAATATGACTATTCCCCAAAAGGATATCTATTGTAAAATTCACTTCTCTCCTAGGTGATAATCTTGATAAATTATTTGGAAAGACAACTGTAAATTGACAAACCACTACTATAAAATTATTATTCATAATATATTTTAATGATGTAAAAGAGAATACTACCAACTAGAATGAGATTGTTCTATTTTCTGGTTCAAACATGACCATTTCACATTCCTTTACACTCCTTTACCCTATAAAGAGATGTGTGATGCCATCCTCAATTGAAAAACTGACTCCTCATGCATAACAGTCAATTTGGTACTTGAACATTGTCAACCAATCCATACCCATTATTATTTCATAGGCATACATCTCAAGCATAAGAAATCTCATTTATACTCAACTCAATCTATAGTTATAGAACAAACTCCACACAAATAAGCTCAACATTCTATTTTTTCAAGGGATGTTTTAATGTTTTATAAATAAAAGAATCATGTCAACTTTTAAACTCATCAAATAAATAATATGAGAAGAAATAATGTAATGGGAGTCACCCATTTAAAAAAATTATTCCATAAGTGTATAATTAAAAAGAATTATAACTATCACCATATATGTTCTAGACTGATTATCTGCAATAAAATATTCATCTCTCTATAATTTCATGCTCAACACACGTTGTCTCTGTTTTCTTATTGAGACTAAACTTCATGAGGAGTCATGGTATTCATGGATTCATCATGGTTATCTATATGCTACTGATGACATAGAATCTTTTCCCCTCATCCCATGGAATCATATGATGCCTCTGATACTTGAGAAGTGTGATGAACACCAGATCATAGAGAACTACGACAATAGAGTGGATGGTGTCCCATTTTGTTACAATTGTGGAATGGCCTTGGTGGTGTATTAAAGTCCAGCTTCATGTGGTATTAAGATCATCAGTGGAAGAATCTATCATTAGATATGGGTATCATATGAAGATTCACTGATGTATCCATCTGATTTTTATTCATGCTCCCACCTGGGATATAGGTGTCCCTATTCCACATGCTCCTAGAATTAGATTTCACACCATTTCACATGGGTATCAACATAATTCCACCTCTTGTAGCTCCTGATATGTCTTTTTTAGCTACTTTCACTCTTTTGACCATCTTTGTTATCTCCATAAAAGAGATGACAATAATCTTTGGGTGAATCTCCTTCCTCATCCCCGACTAAAAGATTCATGCCTTCAAGGATGCACTAAAAGTGACCTTGGGATAAAATAGCACTTAATCTATGAATTTATCTATATACTCAGGGATAGAACTATTTTCCTGATTCAGGTTGATGAAGTTCATCATTCTTTGAATTCTGAAACAAATTAAGATAGAATTAATTTTTTAAAAATTCTTTAAAATCCTCCCATGCTAGGTTACAATATAATTTAGCATGAACCAGTAAATCCCACATTATGAATGATATATAATCCATCATATACATATCTATCATAACTTTTCTCTATGTTGCTGTGTTGATGAAATCAAATATACAATTCACCTGGTTCATCCACACCTCTAATTTTTCCAGTTCGGAATCGCCATAAAAGATGGGTGGATTATGCTTTTTGAATTGGTGTAATGATATATTTTACTTGGCTCATCCTTCATATTCACACTATATATAGCCTGAAACACCAAGATAATACTCTAAAACACTTGTTGGTTCTCCTATGTATCATGTGGAACCACATTTTTAATATCTACTTCCTGTTCATTTCTATAATGCCTACCATGTGCCACTATTTAGAAACACAAAAAATGTCATAAGTCTCACTCTCTAGAAGTTTAAGGAATAAAAAAAATCAAATTATACCATAAAATATTATTGAAACTATATTTTCCAAAATTTAACATTTTCCAAATTCAAATAGTTTTCAAAATACATTACTTTCAACTGAAAATAAAAACATTTTTAAATAACTACAACGATGCACTTTTTCAAAACATTAAATTCAAAAATGAATTCTAATTTTGCCAAAAAAATCAATATATTGCATCAAGTCATTACTCGAAATGAAATATTGACTCTTAGTGTGAATTCATATGAATAAAGCCAATCATGCTCATGTCATTATCTAAACCCATGATAATGATATTTTAACTTATATGTGTCCCCAAATCATTGATGTATCAAACACCATGGTAGCATTATTTTTAGTATATAAACTTTAGTTATGTCCTTTTATGATCTACATTTCACATTAAAACATTTATAATCATTTATATGATCCTAAATAAAGAATAATCATAATGAATTGTCAACACCAAGAAGTAAAACCAATACCATGTCAATGAACAACTTGTACCACTACAACGTTTTTCATAAAGATATTCAAAAGGACCAAGCTTATGCCAATTTTAACATCCAACCCCTCCTCATTGTCTTGTAAAGCATATATGATACTACTTGGTCTTATGAACCATCTATATGATTCCAAAGTTTGGAAATAAATTCCTTGGGATTCATTACCATATGGTGGATGCTTTTACCTTTGAAAATAAAACATCCAACCAAACATGTGTTAACCATATAATCCTCTACATGATGCATGATATCGATGAAAGAAAACTCATAACAACCCATTTATATTAAAAATCATACTTAAACCAAGTACCGTAGTGGAAGAGTACAATATCGAAGCACACAAGAGTTGAAATAGACAACTATACCCGAAGACTCCAAAGACAAACTCCTTACATCAAATAAAATCCACACTCCAATTCCACCGCTTAGCCCAATTATAACAATGTACTACAAAAGATGTGTATTACATTACCTTTTTTCATGTCCCAATAAAAAACAAATACTAAATATCTAAAGTCAAAAATAAGCAGTGAGTAATGTCATTCAGTTGTTTTTCCCAAAAATATATCACTTTACATGTCACTAGGATAGAACAACATACCAAATATATATATAACAATTTATATAAATAATTAAAAACATTATCTAAAAAACTTATTTTTATGAAAAATACTTTTCTAAACCAAAAATATTTTGAATTAACAGAAACCAATCATTTTTTCCCAACCACTTCTCAAAAAATTGGCATATCCCATTCCAACCACATATAGACACATCCATGATGCATGGTTCATTATGAAAGTTATATACCCATCTATGTTTTCTCGCTGATCTAACATGTAATCAAAAGGTAATTAAATCCCATGTGGACTTACATCTTGGGTATTATTAACAAGTTCATATTTCAATCAAGCCTCATAATGAAATATGAACACACACCACCTTTTATTCCCAAAAACTATGGCAATACAATCATGCCAAAACAATTCAAATTATAAATCCGTCATCTTAATCCAAAATTCATTTCAATAAAACAACAATTTTAATAAAACCCATTTTTCATAAATTGAACCAAGTAACAATTTTAAAATAATCATTTTAAAATAATTTATAAAATCACTAGGCATAACAATTACACAATTTCACACAAAAAGAAATGTCCTCACTAAAGAAGGTTTATACCATGATTTTACCACTAATTCCATAACAAATTTAAACCAATTTAGCCAATTTCAAACTAATTTTTTTTCTAAATATAGGAGTATAGAGTGAGGCAACATACCTTGGCTTTTTTGATGAAAATGAAAATAGGCACTCAAATGCTAATAAAACTGGGTTAAATCTCAAAAACACATCATAGATCACTTCCCCTATCATCAACAAAGACTAGTCATGTCATATTTTAAAAAATATCCATATATATATATATCCAAAACAGACATAGATCTATGAAACAAAAATATTGAGAATTAGATATAAGGAAAAACACAAAGAAAAACCATGAAAGATCACTTACCATTTAAATCCTGCTTGAAATCCCCAAGGGAAGCCTTTATATCTCCTCTGCATTGTTGGGAGAATATTTCATGGCCATTGGTTATAGAGAATATGGATTTAGGGATACATAGTATAAAAATCAATGGCCTTAGAGTTCAAAACGTATAGGATCGACATTTTTAGTATCTCACTTTTAAATCGTTCAAGGTTAGTCACATGGTTAAGAAATCTATATGCAAACCATGTGATAGACAATTCTTGTAGGATTATCCACACATGGTATGATAGCCCAGTTTCCAAACTATGCACAAGATAATCCAAACACCACTATCTCATGTTTTACAATTTCACTTTGGCAGACACATGGTTTGGGAAACACATGTGCATCCCATGCACCTTCATTTTATCCTTTACATTATGGTATACGACTTTCACTGGTTGTTTCATAGTTTTCCCAATATGTGAACCATTCATATGCCCTTAAAAAATCCACAAAACACTTCAAAAGTTCTTCAAAGTCTTCCAAAAATAACCCATATACAATACATACTAAAAAATAAAAAATAAAATGTTAATCACTTGAAACTAGGGGTGATAAATTATCCCCACCCGTAGACTTTCCATCCCCAGAATGTAAAAACACATTGTGCCTTTGAAAAGTTTTATCCATTTCTCTTTCATTTCCATATCCAGATATAATGTTTCAATTTCCGACACTTTCGTCGGGGTGTGCACGTCTGTCACGTTCGTGGGATGTCCATGTTGTTCTGTTGCCCCTTATTCCCACTTTCCAAAGGTGGGAGGCATTCACTCTTATTCAGGGACATCTTCTCCATGATTGAAATGGGATGATGGGATGTTTGTTCTTTGATAAATGGATTCCTCCTTGAAATTCTTCACCTAATCTGGGTCTCTCTAATAGATTATGACGTGGTTCATGAAACTCTTCCCAGAGTCATGTTTCTATGAATTCCGGTTAATTACACTGCTTCTATCAGGACATTCCAAGGGGTCCGGTCAGGGCAGTAATTTTCAGTAGAGGGATTAGTCATGTTGAGGCATCACTAGCGAGTCTGGACACTGGGGAATTTGCATGTCTGTCTTTTGTCCCTTATTACAAGGATTCTCGAGGGCATGGAAGCCTGAGGTATCCCACATCGAGTGCGTGGAATCAGATTCCATAGGCATGTATCTGAGGTTTTCCTCAGCATCCATTGTTTAGAATGGTGTATGCCACAAGTTTAACGTCCAGCGGAGATGGATCAGGATTATTAGAATAGTAGC
Organism: Viscum album; assembly: GCA_963277665.1. Classification (NCBI taxonomy): domain Eukaryota; kingdom Viridiplantae; phylum Streptophyta; class Magnoliopsida; order Santalales; family Viscaceae; genus Viscum; species Viscum album. The sequence goes on from OY728161.1 coordinate 842,375,505, forward strand.
TAGAGTGGATCAGATTGAAGAACCCCCTTTAGGGAACACTGATATTGGGGCCAGCACGCGGGTAGATTCCCGAATGATGTGGGGGAAATGAGGTGTCATGATCTCACCGGGATGTGGCGGCCCGGGTAAAAATCAGGATGGATGATGTTTTTGGTCCTGAGCCTTGTAGAGACTGCATACGTATCCCCGTAGCATGGAATCAATGTCCACGTAGTTTGGGTAGAAAGGTGGGGCCTGGAACACCAACACAGAGGCGGTTGGGTCCAATGATTGTTGGGATTTGGCCTTAGAGAGGATTCCAACGTAACCTCATGGAAGAGAATCAAATTCAACGTAGTTCATCTGATGATGGCTTACCGTCGATTGGGTTTTTCAACAGCTTACTGCTGGATGAGGTCACATCGGCTTATCGCTGAAATGGAAATGGCTTACCACTGAATTGAGTGACAAAGTCTTACCACTGAATTTAGGTCCATAGTTTAACATCATGTGTGACAAGGGTGAATGGACGTGAAGGGGGTCGGAATAATAGGGTGGTGGTGGGAATGAACCTCAGAGAGGCTCCCTACGTACCATTCTTTGACATGGGTCAAATACCACATAGTTCAGATTGTGGGGTATATTTCGGTGAATCGACATGAATAAGGACCTTGGTCCGATGGATGGTGGGATTGAACCTCATGGAGGCTTTTTATGTACCATGCCTTGACATTGATCAAAGTCCTCGTAGTTTGGGAATGGATGTGTGGGGCTTACAGTCTAGGCTGCCCCGATGTTGGTGAGCCGACGTGAAGGATATCGAAACGACCAAGTGGTGGGGTCAAACCTCATGGAGGCTTCCTACGTACCATGCCCTGACATGGATTGAAGTCTGCGTAGATCAGGTGGGATGGGCGTGAACCGAAAAGAAGATGGACTAGGGGTTCGATGGGTGTGGGGCTTGAAACTCTTGGATGCTTCCTACATACCATGCCTTGACATGGATCAAAGTCCCCGTAGATCTGGTGGGATTCTGGTGAACTGACATGAATAAGGACCTTGGTCCAATGTGTGTTGGGCATGAACCTTTTGGAGGCTTCTTACATACCATGGCTTGCCATGGATCGATGTCCTCATAGTTCGGGTGGGGGTTGGCGAACCGATATGAATAAGGACCTAGGTCCAATGGGTGATGGTATAGAACCTTGTGGAGGCTTCCTACGTACCATGCCATGACATGGATCGATGTCCCCATAGTTCAAGTGGGTTCCGGTGAACCGGCGTGATTAAGGACCCTGGTCTAGGTAGATGATGGGCTTGAACCTCGTGAGGCTTCCTACATACCATGCATTAGCACGGATAAAAGTCCTCGTAGTTCGGGTATACAATTTAATGTCATGCGGGATTGGGGCATTTGGGGTTTACACTCTGAGGTTTTCCAAGGTGTGTCATGTTTGGTTCTCACCCTAACCTCACGGGAGTCATGCTCATTGTGAGATAGAAGAGTTTGTAGGGACCTGACGATCACGTCCTGAAGGGTGCGTCTATGGTAAGCGAAGTGGTGCTTAGGCATTGAGCGGTCCATGGTGTCGGGACTTACTACAGGATGGAGGCTAGAGGGTGACAAAGCGTAGTGGTAGAGGTGCTTGGGACCGAAGAAAGGAAGATCCATGTTCCCTATCACATCCTCCATTAGCATTGGTGACTGAAGATGAAAGGAAGTAGCACTGTTCCCCACCATGCCCTTGGATGGTCTTGGCACTGAGGGAGTGGGGAGGAACAGGGCAGCTGCCTTCTACAAGAACGATTAGGGAATTACACCAAGGTGGCTCCCCATACCCACGGACAAACTCCACTCCCAGATGGAGGATATCATCCCTTGTGGAGACTAGACGCATGGAGAATGTCCAAGGTGGGGGCACCCAGTTTGAGAGGCATGGGGTGATGTCATAGTTTAACATCGTGTGTTGAGGATGAGCGTGCTTGGAATTTTAACGTCATGCAGATCGGACGAGGTGGGTGTACTCCACACCCCTAGGACATACATACCCGGTACCCTCTTCTCCTTGTGGGAGGGAAGGTACCGGCAATGTCATGGTGAAGGGGGTCGCAGAGCGAACCATCGAGGGTATAAGTTAGTATGGCTTTGCGCAGAAGAAATAGCCATTAGAGGGACTATGCGAAAAAGAATTAGGCGAAGCAACGCTACATGAGATATCATCGAAGGGACTTACCAGTCACATCGTGCAAACATGGAGGGTCACACAGGAGAAGGAATTTCCAAGCAGAGGGGTCCACTGGCAGGGGCCTTGTAGAGCTCGGTTGCTCTGCGTGGTGGAGGGCACTTGCAAAGGGGTGTGATTCGTGATGTGGGGTGCATTAGCCTTAGCATGGGGCGGAGGTGTAAATTGGAGGTGCTTTGTGAAGTGGAACAGTATTCTTGGATCACTACCTCACGGAGCACAGGCGCCTTGCGAAGCGAAGTGTCATGAAGTAATGTTCTTCGCGAAGTATAATGACCCTGCCTTGGCATGTAGATCACGTGTACATGAGGGGTTTTTGTGAAGCATAAACGCTCATCGACAACCCGGGTCCCCTTGGGGATCCCCTTCCTTCTCGAAAGCCCATAGGCTTCATGAAATGAATCCCTCTTGGAATATGGGATCAAAATGAGATAATGGGGAGGCACCTCGCGGAGCTCATGATTCGTAGAGAAAAGGGTGCTTCACGATTTGGTGTCTAGGAAGTTGAAAGGTCTGATTGTACATCTGTTGGGCTCAGGGGGAGCCCACTATTTTTAGGAAAGAGGTGCCACGAAGTACAGCTTACGTGATGCAGATAGGGCTTCGGTTGCTTCGCATCGGGTGGTGAATTTCAGTGGGGTTCACGGAGGGGTCTACCTCCTTGCTTCGCGGTGGGGTTGCGAACGTCAGAGGTGTTCGCGGATGGGTCCCGCTTCCATTGCTTCATGGAGGGTTTGTGAATGTCAGAGGCATTCGTGGAGAATCCCAAATCCTTTTCTTCGTGGATTTATCGTGAACATCAGAGGCGTTCGTAGAGCGTCCCACCTCCTTTGCTTCGCAGTGGGTATGCGAACGTCAGAGGAGTTCGCAGAGCGTCCTGCCTCATTTGCTTCATGGGGGCCACATTGCTTGGGGGGACACCGTGAAGTGGCTCCGTGAGGCCAGTCATGGGGCCTCTTTCTCTTCTTTCATTTCTTCTAACATTTTGGCGCCAACAAATGCCCCCCCCACCCCTCAAACATGGATCCGCGGATAAATCAAGGGTCGAAGTCTGATGTCTAATCTCTAAAATCATATGACATTTGCGGAGATGGATAATGAAGAGGGCTCGTGAGGTGGACATCGACTCACCGGCCGAGCAGACCGCAATTCTCGGCATGATCCAGATGCTCTGAAAAGCACCGAAGGTCACTTCCAATAAATATGGGAAGCTGACCTCTCTTTCTTCTTTACCCTTCTCTGTAATTTTCTCCTTTTTCACTCTCAATTTGCAATGTTCTGTGTACTCTGCATCTGCTCTCCGCAAATCGGGCTTCATGGCGAACCGCAAGTCGTTGACTTCGCAACAGCACTGTCCAAGCCTTCGCCTGCAGGCCGAGGCCAGGCTCCGTGATTTAGCTTTGCGAATGAGCTCCACAAACATGCTTCACAACCCGAGATGAAAATTTTCCGAGTATTAAAACCAAATGGACCATCAATAAGCTACACATGGGGTGCTTGCAGATGCCGCCCAGAGGGATGAGATGGAAAATTGAATGGGACTAGGAGTGTTGGTCCGTAGCCACTCAGACCATAATTCATTTATGGAGCTACTATCAGAGAGAAATAAGAACTATCTGTTATGCTTGATGCTACCCTTGTATGGATCCAGGCTGAGGTATTATGTCTTCATTACTGAGGTGAGTAGGGAAGAACCCGCTTGTTGGTTCAGGAGAACACCTTACCTACACCAATGGTTCAGGGTGGCTAATGGTCATGCACAGGAGGACTTCACACCCATTTTTGTGGACTGCTTGTACAACCACCTAAACAAAATTTATGGGAAAACATTGCAGCCAGAGTCATCTCCTACTCTGTACCACACAATACTAAAGGTATCCGTGAGGGATTCGAAGAAGGGGTGGTCCGAGGAGTGGGACTTGCGCTAGGGTGGAAAATTCACAGACGATTGGGCATGGGCCTACTTGGTAGGCGTCTCGTGTGAGGAGTTTGGAGCCGAGTTGAAGAGAGTGGGTTTGTATGAGGTCTTATGGGACTCCCAATTCCACATATATCAACCGAAACAGCTGATTCCAGAGTTGTTGAGAGGATGGTCATCTAAGATAAACACTTGTCACCTGTACCATGGGGACGTAGGCATCATTATGTGGGATGTCCATCAGATTTTGGGGTCCCAATCATGGGGGCTATGTACGATGAGTTCCTCCCGGTCATGAGTGCATGGGAGGATCTGGAGTCGAATTCGTGGATGCCGATGGCACTAATGGGGATGGTCATTGGGGAAGGAAAAAAATTAATGAGAGAAATCCACTTTAGGTGGTGGTTCAAGTAGTTCCTAAACTTCCCAGTGGATCGAGAGTTTCCCGCGAGGCCTCAGACTATCCCAAAGGGGGATCAACGGGGCAAGGAGCGCACATATTGGTGTCTCTTGGAGGACATCTAGTGGAAGACCTAGGGTTTCAGTGTCAATACTGAATAGCAGCCGATAGACAGGATGGTGGCATTTATCGCGGCCCTTATCTGTGGTTGGATCTTACCAGTGAGGGATACCAACATGGGGGGTGCGGCCTAGCAAATTTATCATGGCATCCATGCTGGCCCCAGGTGGGTGGGAGAATCTGGGGATTCAGATGCTCGCCACATTGTAAAAGATGTTACAGCATGTTAGAGAGTGTAAATAGAAACAGAGGATATGTGGGCCCTTCCATCTTCTATATGGGTGGATCGCGGTGCACATCAGGGGGGTTTATGAATATCTGAACCCCATCTTGGCTCCGAGGTCAAACTTCCACCCATCCATTATGAATGATTCTGAGAGCTTTCCAGCCAAATTAACAGTGTCGTTTGTACTAAATTGGGTGTGGAAGGTGGACAAGTCTAATTTTCACCTGTTTCCATTACTGAAGGGGGTACTCACTGACGACGGTTGGGGAACGGATGAGCATCGGGCCTATCTCCTGGAATTTCGAGGTGGATTCATGGTGTCAATGGTTGAATGTGAGCCTCTACGTGAGCCGTACACCCCACACCGGTTTTCAAGGCAATTCTAGTGCGTGAAGCGACTGACTCCGCAGTTCTACTGGGATGTGCGCCATGAGGATCACGCATGTGTGATGAGGAAATTGTGGCCCATGTTCACAGGGGATGACGGGAAAATGTGGAATTAATTTCCTCCGCCTACTTCTGCCTTCAGACTGGTTAAGATGTACGCCATAAGATAGGAGGAAGCTTATCCGGGGGAAATGCTGAAGCATCCAACTATTCAAGCTAGTGACGACCAGACTTACCTATCTCGAGGTCGAGGTCAGAAGGCGGAAGGGCGTCTCGTGGTGGTGGGGTTATCGTGGCGCCGAGACCTGCACCAGCTGGGGGTGAGGCAGCGGCGGAGGATCCAAGATGGTAGTGGATCTGGTGGTCCCAGGAGAGACGATCCATCCAGAGAGGCGACCACCAAGGGGATTCTGTAGGATATCTACTCAGGACCTGGGGAAATAGTTGTGCCATATCAACATGACAGAGAATGCTATTTTCCCGGAGGATTGGGACATCTGGGATGTCAACCAGAAATTTCTCGGTCCTCCTAAGATGTGGCAACACCTGAACCATCTCGAGATGTATTTACTGGGTATAGGCCATGTGTGGGCCGGTTTCGCAGTGTATTTGGAATAGGTGGAGTAATATCTAGATGAGATGGAAGACTATGTACATTCCATGGGTGCCTCGCATCCAATGACAGACCAGGTGAGGGTACCACTGGATCAGACGGTTCCCTCACAACTATCGGCCGCTGAGCTGAGAGAGCGCTTCCCCCTACCATAAGAATCAAATGAATCATCATGCGGGGATGAGGCCGATGGAGGGAGCCCATTGGAGGAAGGAGAAGTTGGAGATCAAGACTCTGGTCTTGATGATTTCGCGAAGGCTCTCGAGGTAACATTCCATGTTTCATTCCTCATGGTCTGATATTATGTCATTATGGACTTCTTACTAACATCAGAACCATGCAGGAGAACCTTGTGCATAATCCTCGTTCTCGTCCCTCGGTGGGTGCTGATGCTGGATGTAACACCCCGAGATTTTATGAAAAATATTCTTTTTAATTTCATTAATGTCTTATGTTTTACGCTACACCAAAAGAAGCTTGCACAACACGCATCCTTGACTTGCCTTTCATTACATGAAATCGCAACCTTCCTCGATAGTGTGTGTAGTACGCAATACCGAGTTTCACTATACAACGATATGCTATTAAAATATTATTAAAACTAGCCGTTATGAATAGTAATAACCACCTTTTAAAATTATAGAAATTTTATCTCTCAAAATGGACTTCATTTTTGGATTCGGAGTTTCTAATTTATCCTAAGGTGAAATTTTTGTACTTTTAGGATAACTTTCATATTATGATGAATAGTGAAAATTACTAAATTTTAATTAAAAACAACGTTTTTAATCGAAATAATTAATAGTGATAAATTATTATTTTGAGTGGTTTTAAAGTATATATAATATATATTTTTACAATTTAATACAATGTTGGTGATTGGATATAATTCTAAATTTAAACCAGACATAAACAAGTGTCAATCTTTTGATAGTTATTATCTCTTAAGAACACGCTATTTGTTTTGACGACGGGAATTAATTTTTAAATTAATTAATGCAACTGAAATTTTTTGAATTTGGTAAAATAGATATCATTTTTGAGTTCATAATATCAAATATAGCTTAGGCCTAATTTTTGGTAATTTCCCGGAAACTTTCATTTTTTGATGAATAGTGAAACCACTTAGTGGTAGTTAAAAAAATGAATTTTTCATAAAAATTAATTTTACCACTTCTGTGAATGGAATTTCAAAAATCCGAGACACACGGTTGATGTCAGTAAGTAAAATGTGGTTCAATGAGATGAAAATAATTTTTTTGTGAATAGTAACTTTTTACTTTTTTTTACCACGATTAAAAGTAAATAGGGTAATTAAGGGTAAAAATGTTATTATTATTACCCTAAGACATGTCCTAATTCTATTGGATAAGTTTAATTCTACCAAAAAAACCTTAGGAATAAAATATGACCATTTAGGCCCACTAGGATTATATTAGGACATTTATTATTATTTAATTCAAAGAAGAGTTAAAAGAGTTAAAATAAATGTTTATTTGCTAAATTATTTTTAATATAGGGTTATACATAAGATAAATTCGATTGTAAATATTCATTAGAAATCTAATAATATTTCCTACATAATTATATTTTATTTATAATTTTTAGACATTAAATAATTTAATTTATTTATGACACAGTGATGATGCAGTAATTACCATAATAGTGAAAAATCAGAATAATTGATATTATAAATACCCAAATAAATATAATTTCAGACTTTTTATGAATTAAACTAATTTTATATGTTAATATGACATGTTAGTATTTATTTAATTAACTGTTTTTGAACTAATCATTTTGTTATGATTTTCACAAAAATCAATTACTAAATAGTGTCAAAATTGACATAAAATAGTTTTTAAAAACAATATTATATTATTAATTGTTATTTTATTCCTAAAAATATAAGGTTCAGCCAAATGACTTAGATAAGGTTATATAGATTAATAATAACCAACTTGGGGTTATTTTGTCTTGTTATAGTAAGTTTATTAACCTTATAGTGTAAGAACACAAGAAGACACGGTAAAAGTAAAATTATTTAACTTAATGATAAATCTAAATGATAAGGTTAAAATAGGAAGCTAAACTTGTCTAAATTATATTAGATGAGAGGATTTCGACTCATCCCCAAATTATATTCGAAATAAATCAATTTTGAGCTATTTAAAACCGAATATGACTTTATAATTAAATAATATTTTTAGTTTTCCAAAGGAGCCCCTCTTCTCCCTTATAAAAGGGAACCTCCTCCCTCTCTTCCTCACACAACTTTGAGCCTTCAAGATCTGCCAAACCCTGCAAAATTATCTTCTCCAATTCCCTAGAAACATCCTAGAGGTTCTGGTCTTCCTCAAAGACCAATTTTAGTGCCCTAAAAGGAGATCTCGAAGAGGCACTTCAAAGAAGAGGTAATGTCCGTTACCGATCCTTTCAACTTTATTTCTTCTTCCACTTATTCTTCTTAGGTTGTTTCATTATGAATTAATAACATCAGTATCACTCATATACTGATATGTTATTATAAGTATGAAACAACCCTATTTAACTATTTATCCATCCTACGGAAAATGAATTCACCGTGCGTGCGTACGTACGGAATACCGTCTCCACGCCGTGGTGTAATCTATTTTCCACCACTACCTTACATGGATGGGTATAATTGTGTAAATAATAACTATATATGATTATTGTAAAGTGATATTGATTCTGTAATAGTATACATACACTTCTATAAAATTCCACGATCATGGGAACGATATCATCGCTCGTGCGTACGTACGGAATACCGTCTCCACGACGCGATGAGATTCATTCTCAATGATTAACCATTCATGAATGATTATAAAGTATATATAATAAGTAATCATGAAATATATGACATATTAATGATACTGGATTTATGTGTATATATATGTATGACATCTACTTAATTCCATTCAACTCAATAAGGAAACGAAAACAGCGTTCATGCGTACGTACGACCTACCGTCTCCATGAACGGTGTATTTCTTTCCATTTACTGACTTATTATATATATGTATATTATGAATATATATTATATATAAATCATGTTTTATATTGTGAAATTACGTAATCATGATCTAAGTAATCATATGAATAATTACAAGTCAAAACACAGATGACAAATGAAACGATTTTACACAAAACACTATTTAACATGGAATTTACAAATGAACAGGTAATATAAAGTTATAAGTGAACCATATATGATATGATAACAATGAGTATGATTCTGTAATAATTCAATGACATTATTTATATCATTATACAGGAGGTTCGGACACTTACAAAGAAATCGGACATAAGGTAAGGGAAATATCACAATCTCATTTTTATTCGAGATTGTTTATACTTCAGAATTTACTGAGTGTATTTTATCATCCACATCCATGTTTCCTAAATATGTAACATTATTTCCATCCACATTTAATTTTTTAAAAACAATTTTACCCTTAGGTGAGTTTTTAGTAAAAGATATGAAGGGAATCTCTTGTCATTTTTCGTACGATGTACTTTTTGACTTTTCCGACAAAAGTACGAATAATGTTTTTTTTAACTTATACGGCTTGAATGGATTTTTAAAACATTATTTAAAAGAAGCTTCCTTTTCAACTTTTCAAGTTTATTTTTAATCAACTTCTTTTAGTTTAAAATTGTATGACATGTTAAGAAATGAAAATTGTTTTTGAAGTAGAAAGGATATTTTCCTCAAGAATGGAGTTTAATTGTTTTATCAAAATTATTTTCAATCTAATATAATAAAGGGATATGTTTCTCTCCCTATTATAAAATTTATTTTATTATGTTGTGATGGAATTATTTTTATTAATTCATTTATCTTATATGAATTGTTTTATGATGTCACGATGTTTAAGATTCCCATTTTTTTTACATGGGTTATGCTATGATGTATGGTTTATGATTTTTTGGAACACATAAGAATGGTATCATTATGAGATGGGTGGGACCTATATCTCCCTCCAATGAATTGGGTAAAGATTTTATATCTCATTAGATGGACATGGCTGGAACGGTAGGTTATATCGGTTCAGTGAAACATGACTGAAACGAGGAGTGAACTCGGTTCAGAAAGGGACTTTGTCCACTAAGATAGTATTGGCAATGAGTCTTGACTAATAAGAAATGATTATCTATGATTATGTGTGTATTCCACAAAGTTTCATGTTTTATTTTATGATTATTGGGATTACATTTCACCACTATGATTTATCCCATGTTATGAAATTATGATCTCTTTTGCAGGTTAAGATTTCCAAAAAATATGTTCTTATGAATATGATGTGATTGATATTTCTTTTGTTTACCCTTACTGAGCATTTGAGCTCACCCTTTTATGTTTTTGTTTCCCCAGGATATAAAGAAAGGATTTAGGTTAAAAAAAGAATATCTTTATGGGAGATGTTGAAGATATTTCCCCACGATTAGAATATTATATTTCGAGTTTCCAAAGACACTAAACTATTATGGTCCTTGTGTGTGTGTTTTTGTTATGTATTAAGTATTCCGAAAAAGTAATGTAATGTTCATGTACATCAGGCTTCGGGTCTTTACAGTTGGTATCAGAGGAAAGGTTTCGTCAACCTTTGAAAAGTAGGATGCGAAAACGTTAGTGAGATCCCTAGAGATATTTCTATAGTACGTCTAGGATGCCCCTAAGGATAAGTATACGTATAGGATATAGTCCTAGAACTATGGTAACGATATTAGATTAAACCAAAGTTGTTAGATATTGAATTTAATCACCATTTATTATGATTTTTCCGTCTCACAGTATTCTTTTTTGGGTTTTAGAAAATGGGTGGAAACAAGATGATTCACGATAATGGAGGATATGATGGACAATGGAATGATATTCTTCATGAGAAACGAAATGAAATGGGATTTGGAAATCCAAACATTATTATTATTCCAAATCAGCAATCTCATAATATGATCAATAATGTAGAATTTGTTAAGTTTCCTGGCTCGGCTAATAAGAGAAAGATGGAGTTTCATGATGATCATAGAGGAAAGAAAGTTCAATTTCCCCTATGTAAATCATGTGGGAAGAGGTGTCAAGGAGAATGTTTCAAAGGAAGTGGAAGATTCTTTGGGTTTGGAAAAAATGGACACAAAGCCAGTAAGTGCAACGGAAAAGGTTCAGTTAACACCAGGGATGAGGATAACGGTATTGCTACGACATCAACAATGGTTAAATGTTTTAAATGTAGAATGTATGGGAATTATGCAAACCAATTACCTAAGGTAAAGTCTCAAGAAGAGAATTAGTATGGTCGTATGGGTAGTATTTATGTTGATGATGATGAAGAGACTACAAATGATATGTGAGATGAAAGAATTGTTGAAGCTTGGTCAATGGTTTAAAAATGTAGTGGAATAATTACATGTTTATATTGTGTAATGTTGTATAAGTAATCTCATGGTACTATGGAATAAAGAGACATCTAAGGATTGTTACACTATTGTCTTTCCTTGAGTTTTGAAAGTGTATGATTAATGGTACCAGTATCCATGAAAGGTTATTCAGATATTTTTTATAATGTAGATGATATGCGCATAATGAAAGGATAAGGAGAAATTTAAATGTTTGATAGTATTGATGAGCTAATTACTGATATAATGAGAAGGTTATGTAATGGATTGAGTATATAGAATTTTTGGATTTTGGTATGTGGAAAGAGTTAACTTTTGACACCTTTCATGTTTTTACTAAGGATTAATGGGTATTCATTTTCCAAGAGAATGCATGATTAAGGTATTCACATGATTGGAATGTGACAAACATGATATATGAGGGATAAATGATGGTATTCACATGCTTAGTTGATGACATTTCAAGTAATCATTTTCTTTATATTATGAGCTTGGACCGAATTATTTTAGATAAGACTAAAGATTGGAATGGATTATGTTGGATATAAGTTATTATTATTTGATGGTATAACTTTTGATATTATATAGTTTTAGAAGAAGGACATCCCGCAGGATGGGCGACAGCCCATTGCGTCGGACAAGGCCGTGGGAATCGAACCCACATCCGAAGTGCGACTGGCCTTTATCGCCTACCACTGGCCTACAGGAAGTCCCTGTTTAGTAGAAACTAGTTTTATTATATTAAGCAGTATGATATATGATTTATAAGTCCATTTTAGGAACCATATATCATTAATCTCACTATAGATGGACTTATGTATTTTTTGATAACTTTTCTAACCTTTTGTTTGAGACAGATGGAATGACCCATCATTCTATCACATGATCTGCTAACACATCACGAATGACAAATTCAACATCATTTCATTAATAGATGAAGTGGAAATTTTCCATAGAATGACTAATGGTGAGACTATACCAAAATCACGAAAGTATTTCTTCAAATTCCAATTTCTTCAACTTTAGGGAAACGATCTTGAAAACCAAAAATGTTATCTTAGTGATCTTATATCTAATGAATCAGATGGTACCTTAGGTCATCACAAATTTATGGCTTTGTGATTGTTGGATTTTCCATAGCCATGTTCTCTACCACTCTCCATCAGAACATGGTGGTTAGATTTTTCTTTCATATCCATATTTTCACCTATGTTCTCCTATGTGGAAACCCAGTGATTAGTTTATTTGGGTAACCGTTACGTTTCATACTTTTGTTTTTAAAGATTGGTTTTGGTATTCCTTTTTACGATGTTGGTTTCTATTAAAGAAACTTTCGAGTAGTAAACCATTTATAACCCCGAAGAATTTCGAGGGCAAAATTCATTTTAAGGGGGGTAGAATGTAACACCCCGAGATTTTATGAAAAATATTATTTTTAATTTCATTAATGTATTGTGTTGTACTCTACACCAAATGAAGCTTGCACAACACACATACTTGACTTTCCTTTCATTACACGCAATCACGACCTTCCTCGATAGCGTGTGTAGTACGCAATACCGAGTTTCACTAAACAACGATATGCTATTAAAATATTATTAAAACTAGCCATTATGAATAGTAATAACCACCTATTAAAATTATTGAAATTTTAACTCTCAAAATGGACTTCATTTTTGGATTCGGAGTATCAAATTTAGCCTAAGGTGAAATTTTGGTACTTTTCGGATAACTTTCATATTCTGATGAATAGTGAAACTTACTAAATTTTAATTAAAAACAACTTTATTAATCGAAATAATTAATAGTGATAAATTATTAATTTGAGTGGTATTAAAGTATATTTAGAATATATTTTGACAATTTAATACAATGTTTGTCATTGGATGTAATTCTACATTTAAACCAGACATAAACAAGTGTCAATCTTTTGATAGTTATTATCTCTTAAGAACACGCTATTTGTTTTGACGACGGGATTTAATTTTTAAATTAATTAATGCAACTGATATGTTTTGAATTTGGTAAAATAGACATAATTTTTGAGTTCATAATATCAAATATAGCTTAGGCCTAATTTTTTGTATTTTCCTGGAAACTTTCATTTTTTGATGAATAGTGAAACCACTAAGTGTTAGTTAAAAAAATGAATTTTTCATTAAACTTAATTTTACCGCTTCTGTGAGTGGAATTTCAAAAATCTGAGAGACACGGTTTATGTCAGTAAGTAAAATGTGGTTCAATGAGATTAAAATAATTTTTGGTGAATAGTAACTTTTTACTTCTTTTAACCACGGTTAAAAGTAAATAGGGTAATTAAGGGTAAAAATGATATTATTATTACCCTAACACATGTCCTAATTCTATTGGATAAGTGTAATTCGACCGAAAACAACCTTAAGAATAAAATATGACCATTTAGGCCCACTTGGATTAGATTAGGACATTTATTATTATTTAATTCAAAGAAGAGTTAAAAGAGTTAAAATCAATGTTTATTTACTAAAACATTTCTAATATAGGGTTATACATAAGATAAATTAGATTTTAAATATTCTTTAGAAATATAATATAATTTCCTACTTAATGATATTTTATTTATAATTTTTAGACATTAAATAATTTACTTTATTTATGACACAATGATGATGCAGTAATTACCATAATAGTGAAAATTAGAATAATTGATATTATAAATACCCAAAATAAATATAATTTGAGACTTTTTATGAATTACACTAATTTTATATGTTAATATGACATGTTAGTATTGATTTAATTAAATTTTTTCGAACTAATCATTATGTTATGATTTTCACAAAAATAAATTACTAAATAGTGTCAAAATTGACATAAAATAGTTTTTAAAAAACATATTATATTATTAATTGATATTTTATTCCTAAAAATATATGGATCGGCCAAATGACTTATATAAGGTTATATATATTAATAATAAACAAATTGGGGTTCGTTTGGCTTGTTATAGTATGTTTATTGACCTTATAGAGTAAGAACACATGAAGACACGGTAAAAGTAAGATTATTTAATTTAATGTTAAATCTAAATGATAAGGTTAAAATAGGAAACTAAACTTGTATAAATTCTATTGGATGAGAGCCTTTCGACCAATATCCGCCTTATCATCGAAATAAATCAATTTGGAGCTATTTATAACCGAATATAACTTTATAATAAAATTATATTTTTAGTTTTCCAAAGGAGCCCCTCTCCTCCCTTATAAAAGGGAACCTCCTCCCTCTCTTCCTCACACAACTTTGACCCTTCAAGCTCGAACAACCCCTGAAAAATTCTCCTCTCCACTTCCCTAGAAACATCCTAGAGGTTCTGGTCTTCCTCAAAGACCAATTTTATTACCCTAAAAGGAGATCTCAAAGAGGCGCTTCAAAGATGAGGTAATGTCCGTTACCGATTCTTTCAACTTTATTTCTTCTTCCACTTCTTCTTCTTAGGTTGTTTCATTATGAAGTAATAACATCATTATCACTAGTATAAAGATATTTTATTGTAAGTATGAAACATCCCTATTTAACTATCTATCCATCCTATGGAAAATGAAATCACCGGGTGTGCGTACGTACGGAATACCGTCTCCACGCCATGGTGTAATCTATTTTCCACCACCACCTTACTTGGATGGGTATAATGGTGTGAATAATAACTATATATAATTATTGTACTGTTATATTGATTCTGTAATAGTATACATACACTCCAATAAAATTCCACGATCATGGTAATGATATCATCGCTCGTGCGTACGTACGGAATACCGTCTCCACGACGCGATGAGATTCATTCTCAATGATTAACCATTCATGAATGATTATAAAGTATATATAATAATTAATCATGAAATATATGAAATAATAATGATACTGGATTTATGTGTGTATATATGTATGACATCTACTTAATTCCATTCAACTCAATAAGGAAACGAAAACAGCGTTCATCCGTACGTACGGCCTACCGTCTCCATGAACGGTGTATTTCTTTCCATTTAATGATTTATTTTATATATGTATATTATGAATATATATTATATATAAATCCTGTATTATATTCTGAAATTAATTAATCATGATCTGAGTAATCATATGAATAATTACAAGTCAAAACACGGACGAAAAATGAAACGATTTTACCCAAAACACTCTTTAACATGAAATTTACAAATGAACTGGTAATATAAAGTCATAAGTGAACCATATATGATATCATAACAATGAGTATGATTCTGGAATAAGTCAATGACATTATTTATATCATTATACATGAGGTTCAGACACTTATGAAGCAAATATGACCTAAGGTAAGGGAAATATCACAATCTCATTTTTATTCGAGATTGTTTATACTTCAGAATTTACTGGGGTGTATTTTATCATCCACATCCATGTTTCCTCAATATGTAACATTATTTACATGAACCTTCAATTTTTTAAATACAAATTTACCCTTCGGTGAGATTTTAGTAAAATATATGAAAGGAATCTTTTGTCGTTTTTTGTACGATGTACT
This sequence comes from Viscum album, assembly GCA_963277665.1. Classification (NCBI taxonomy): domain Eukaryota; kingdom Viridiplantae; phylum Streptophyta; class Magnoliopsida; order Santalales; family Viscaceae; genus Viscum; species Viscum album. The sequence continues at coordinate 842,391,358 of OY728161.1, forward strand.
TTTTGAATTTTCCGACAAAAGTACGAATAATGTTATTTTTAACTTATACGGCATGAATGTATTTTTAAAACATTATTTACAAGAAGCTTCCTTTTCAAGTTTTCAAGTTTATTTTTAATCAACTTCTTTTACTTTAAAATTGTATGACATGTTAAGAAAGGAAAAAAAAATTGAAGTAGAAAGGATATTTTCCTCAAGAATGGAGTTCAAGTGTTTTATCAAAATTATTTTCCATCTAAGATAATAAAGGGTTCTGTTTCTATCCCTATTATTCCATTGATTTTATTATGTTGTGATGGAATTATTTTTATGAATTCCTTTATCTTATATGAATTGTTTTATGATGTCACGATGTTTAAGATTCCCATTTTTATTACATGGGTTATGCTATGATGTATGGTTTATGATTTTGTGGCACACATAAGAATGGTATCATTATGAGATGGGTGGGACCTATATCTCCCTCCAATTAATTGGGTAAAGATTTTATATCTCATGAGATTGACATGGCTGGAACAGTAGGTTATACCGGTTCAGTGAAACATGACTGAAACGAGGAGTGAACTCGGTTCAGAAAGGGACTTTGTCCACTAAGATAGTCTTGGCAATGAGTCTTGACTAATAAGAAATGGTTCTCTATGATTATGTGTGTATTCCACAAAGTTTCATGTTTGAAGTTATGATTATTGGGATTAAATTTCACTACTATGATTTATCCCATGTTATGAAATTATGATCTCTTTTGCAGGTTAAGGTTTCCAAAAAATATGTTCTTATGAATATGATGTGATTGATATTTCTTTTGTTTACCCTTACTGAGCATTTGAGCTCACCCTTTTATGTTTTCTTTTCCCCATGATATAAAGAAAGGATTTAAGTTTAAACAAAATAAGATCTTTATGGGAGATGTTGAAGATCTTTCCCCACGATTAGAAGATTATATTCCGAGTTTCCCAAGACACTACACTATTAAGGTCCGTGTGTGTGTGTTTTTGTTATGTATTAAGTATTCTGCAAAAGTAATGTAATGTTCATGTACATCAGGCTTCGGGTCTTTACAGTTGGTATCAGAGGAAAGGTTTAGTCAAACTTTGGAAACTAGGATGCGAAAACATTAGTGAGATCCCTAGAGATATTTCTACGGTATGTCTAGGATACCCCTAAGGATAAGTATACGTATAGGATATAGTCCTAGAACTATGGTAACGATATTAGATTAAACCAAAGATGTTAGATATTGAAGTTACTCCCCCTTTATTATGATTTTTTCCTCTCACAATATTCGTTTTTGCGTTTTAGAAAATGGCTGGAAACAAGATGATTCACGATAATGGAGGATATGATGGACAATGGAATGATATTCTTCATGAGCAACCAAATGAAATGGGATTTGGAAGTCCAAACATCATTATTATGCTGAATCAGCAATCTCATATTATGATCAATAAAGTAAAATTTGGTAAGTTTCCTGGCTCGTCTAATAAGAGAAAGATGGAGTATCATGATGATCATAGAGGAATGAAAGTTCAATTTCCCCTATGTAAATCATGTGGGAAGAGGTTTCAAATAGAATGTTTCAAAGGAACGGGGTGATTCTTTGGGTGTGGAAAAAAGGACACAAATCCAGTAAGTGCAAAGGAAAAAGGTTCAGTTAACACCAGGGATGAGGATAATGGTATTGCTACGACATCAACAATGGTTAAATGTTTTAAATGTGGAATGTACGTGCATTATGCAAACAAATGCCCTAAGGTAAAGTCTCATGAAGAGAATCAGTATGGTCATATGTGTAGTATTTATGTTGATGATGATGAAGACACTACAAATGATATGTGAGATGAAAGAATTGTTGAAGCTCGGTCAATGGTTTAAGAATGTAGTGGAATGATTACTTGTTTATCATGTGTAATGTTGTATAAGTAATCTCATGGTACTATGGAATAAAGAGACATCTAAGGATTGTTAAACTGTTGTCTTCCCTTGAGTTTTGAAAGTGTATGATTAATTGTACCAGTATTCATGAAAGTTTATTCAGATATTTTTTGGAATGTAGATGATATGCGCATAATGATGGGATAAGGAGATAATTAAACGTTTGATAGTATTCATGAGCTCATTACTGATATAAGGAGAAGGGTACTTAATGGATTGAGTATATAGAATTTATGGATTTTGGTATGTGGAATGAGTTAACTTTTGACAGCATTCATGTTTCCACTAAGGATTAATGGGTATTCATTTTTCAAGAGAATACATGATTAAGGTATTCACATGATTGGAATGTCACCAACAAGATATATGGGGGATAAATGATGGTATTCACATTCTTAGTTGATGACATTTCAAGTAATCATTTTCTTTATATTATGAGCTTGGACCGACGTATTTTAGATAAGACTAAAGATTGGAATGGATTATGTTGGACATATGTTATTATTATTTGATTATAGAACTTTTTATATTATATAGTTTTAGAAAAAGGACAACCCACAGGACGGGCAACAGCCCATCGCGTCGGACAAGGCCGTGGGAATCGAACCCACAACCAAAGTGCGACTGGCCTTTATCGCCTACCAATGGCCTACATAAAGTCCCTGTTTAGTAGAAACTAGTTTTATTATATTAAGCAGTATGATATATGATGTATAAGTCCATTTTAGGAATCATATATCATTAATCTCACTATAGATGGACTTATGTATTTTTTGATAACTTTTCTAACCTTTTGTTTTCGACAGATGGAATGACCCATCATTTTATCACATGATCTACTAACACATCACGAATGACAAATTCAACTTCATTTCATTAAGAGATGAAGTGGAAATTTTCCAAAGAACGACCAATGGTGAGACTATACCAAAATCACGAAAGTATTTCTTCTAATTCCAATTTCATCAACTTTAGGGAAACGATCTTGAAAACCAAAAATGTTGTCCTAGTGCTCTTATATCTGATGAATCAGATGGTAACATAGATCGTCACAAATTTATGGCTTTGTGATTTTTGTCTTTTCCATAGCCATGTTCTTTACCACTCTCCATCCGAACATGATGGTTAGATTTTTCTTCCATATCCATATTTTCACCTATGTTCTCCTATGTGAAAACCCAGTGATTAGTTTATTTGGGTAACCGTTATGCTTCATACTTTTGTTTTTAAAGATTGGTTTGGGTATTCCTTTTTACAATGTGGGTTTCTATTAAAGAAACTTTTGAGTAGTAAACCATTTATAACCCCGAAGAATTTCAAGGGCAAAATTCATTTTAAGGGGGGTAGAATGTAACACCCCGAGATTTTATGAAAAATATTCTTTTTAATTTCATTAATGTCTTGTGTTGTACGCTACACCAAAAGAATCTTGCACAACATGCATACTTGACATGCCTTGCATTACACGCAATCACGACCTTCCTTGAGAGCGTGTGTAGTACACAATACTGAGTTTCACTAAACAACGATATGCTATTAAAATATTATTAAATCTAGTCGTTATGAATAGTAATAACCACCTTTTAAAATTTTAGAAATTTTATCTCTCAAAATGGACTTCATTTTTGGATTCGGAGTATCGAATTTATCCTAAGGTGAAATTTTGGTACTTTTCGGATAACTTTCATATGCTGATGAATAGTGAAGCTTACTAAATTTTAATTAAAAACAACTTTATTAATCGAAATAATTAATAGTGATAAATTATTAATTTGAGTGGTTTTAAAGTATATTTAGAATATATTTTTACAATTTAATACAATGTGGGTCATTTGATGTAATTCTACATTTAAACCAGACATAAACAAGTGTCAATCTTTTGATAGTTATTATCTCTTAAGAACACGCAATTTGTTTTGACGACGGGAATTAATTTTTAAATTAATTAATGCAACTGATATGTTTTGAATTTGGTAAAATAGACATCATTTTTTAGTTCATAATATCAAATATAGCTTAGGCCAAATTTTTTGTATTTTCCTGGAAACTTTCATTTTTTGATGAATAGTGAAACCACTAAGTGGTAGTTAAAAAAATGAATTTTTCATAAAACTTAATTTTACCGCTTCTGTTAGTGGAATTTCAAAAATCCGAGAGACACGGTTGATGTCAATAAGTAAAATGTGGTTCAATGAGATTAAAATAATTTTTGGTGAATAGTAACTTTTTACTTTTTTTACCACGGTTAAAAGTAAATAGGGTAATTAAGGGTAAAAATGATATTATTATTACCCTAACACATGTCCTAATTCTATTGGATAAGTGTAATTCGACCAAAAACAACCTTAGGAATAAAATATGACCATTTAGGCCCACTTGGATTAGATTAGGACATTTATTATTATTTAATTCAAAGAAGAGTTAAAAGAGTTAAAATCATTGTTTATTTACTAAAACATTTCTAATATAGGGTTATACATAAGATAAATTAGATTTTAAATATTATTTAAAATATAATATAATTTCCTACTTAATGATATTTTATTTATAATTTTTATACATTAAATAATTTACTTTATTTATGACACAATGATGATGCAGTAATTACCATAATTGTGAAAATTAGAATAATTGAAATTATAAATACCGAAAATAAATATAATTTGAGACTTTTTATGAATTACACTAATTTTTTATGTTAATATGACATGTTAGTATTGATTTAATTAAAAAATTTCGAACTAATCATTATGTTATGATTTTCACAAAAATAAATTACTAAATAGTGTCAAAATTGACATAAAATAGTTTTTTAAACAAATATTATATTATTAATTGATATTTTATTCCTAAAAATCTACGGATCGCCCAAATGACTTATATAAGGTTATATATATTAAAAATAAACAAATTGGGGTTCTTTTGTCTTGTTATAATAAGTTTATTGACCTTATAGAGTAAGAACACATGAAGACACGCTAAAAGTAAAATTATTTAAATTAATGTTAAATCTAAATGATATGGTTAAAATAGGAAACTAAACTTGTCTAAATTCTATTGGATGAGAGGCTTTCGACCAATCTCCGCCTTAGCATCGAAATAAATCAATTTGGAGCTATTTATAACAGAATATAACTTTATAATAAAATAATATTTTTAGTTTTCCAAAGGAGCCCCTCTCCTCCCTTATAAAAGGGAACCTCCTCCTTCTCTTCCTCACACAACATTGATCCTTCAATCTCGGACAACCCCTGAAACATTCTCTTCTCCACTTCCCTAGAAACATCCTAGAGGTTCTAGTCTTCCTCAAAGACCAATTTTATTACCCTAAAAGGAGATCTCAAAGAGGCGCTTCAAAGAAGAGGTAATGTCCGTTACCGATTCTTTCAACTTTATTTCTTCTTCCACTTCTTCTTATTAGGTTGTTTCATTATGAAGTAATAACATCAGTATCACTAGTATAATGATATGTTATTGTAAGTATGAAACATCCCTATTTAACTATCTATCCATCCTACGGAAAATAAAATCACCGCGCGTGTGTACGTACGGAATACCGTCTCCACGCCATGGTGTAATCTATTTTCCACCACCACCTTACTTGGATGGGTATAATGGTGTAAAATAATAACTATATATGATTATTGTAATGTTATATTGAATCTTTAATAGTATACATACACTCCAATAAAATTCCACGATCATGGGAATGATATCATCGCTCGTGCGTACGTACGGAATACCGTCTCTACGACGCGATGAGATTCATTTCAATGATTAACCATTCATGAATGATTATAAAGTATATATAATAATTAATCATGAAATATATGAAATAATAATGATACTGGATTTATTTGTATATATATGTATGACATCTACTTAATTCCATTCAACTCAATAAGGAAACGAAAACACCGTTCATCCGTACGTACGGCCTACCGTCTCCATGAACGGTGTATTTCTTTCCATTTAATGATTTATGTTATATATGTATATTATGAATATATATTATATATAAATCATGTTTTATATTCTGAAATTAATTAATCATGATCTGAGTAATCATATGAATAATTACAAGTCAAAACACGGACGAAAAATGAAACGATTTTACCCAAAACACTCTTTAACATGAAATTTACAAATGAACTGGTAATATAAAGTCATAAGTGAACCATATATGATATCATAACAATGAGTATGATTCTGGAATAAGTCAATGACATTATTTATATCATTATACAGGAGGTTCGGACACTTACGAAGAAAATCTGACCTAAGGTAAGGGAAATATCACAATCTCATTTTTATTCGAGATTGTTTATACTTCAGAATTTACTGGGGTGTATTTTATTATCCACATCCATGTTTCCTCAATATGTATCATTATTTACATGAACCTTCAATTTTTTAAATACAAATTTACCCTTCAGTGAGTTTTTAGTAAAAGATATGAAAGGAATCTTTTTTCGTTTTTCGTATGATGTACTTTTTTAATTTTCTGACAAAAGTACGAATAATGTTTTTTTAACTTATACGGCATGAATGTATTTTTAAAACATTATTTACAAGAAGATTCCTTTTCAAGTTTTCAAGTTTATTTTTAATCAACTTCTTTTAGTTTAAAATTTTATGACATGTTAATAAAGGAAAAAAAATTTGAAGTAGAAAAGATATTTTCCTCAAGAATGGAGTTCAAGTGTTTTATCAAAATTATTTTCCATCTATGATAATAAAAGGTTCTGTTTCTATCCCTATTATTACATTGATTTTATTATGTTGTGATGGAATTATTTTTATGAATTCCTTTATCTTATATGAATTGTTTTATGATGTCACGATGTTTAAGATTCCCATTTTTATTACATGGGTTATGCTATGATGTATGGTTTATGATTTTGTGGCACACATAAGAATGGTATCATTATGAGATGGGTGGGACCTATATCTCCCTCCAATGAATTGGGTAAAGATTTTATATCTCATGAGATGTACATGGCTTGAACAGTAGGTTATACCGATTCAGTGAAACATGACTGAAACGAGGAGTGAACTCGGTTCAGAAAGGGACTTTGTCCACTAAGATAGTCTTGGCAATGAGTCTTGACTAATAAGAAATGATTCTCTATGATTATATGTGTATGCCACAAAGTTTCATGTTTGAAGTTATGATTATTGGGATTACATTTCACTACTATGATTTCTCCCATGTTATGAAATTATGATCTCTTTTGCAGGTTAAGATTTCCAAAAAATATGTTCTTATGAATATGATGTGATTGATATTTCTTTTGTTTACCCTTACTGAGCATTTGAGCTCACCCTTTTATGTTTTCTTTTCCCCAGGATATAAAAAATGATTTAGGTTTAAAAAAAATAAGATCTTTATGGGAGATGTTGAAGATCATTCCCCACGATTAGAAGATTATATTCCGAGTTTCCCAATACACTACACTATTACGGTCCTTGTGTGTGTGTTTTTGTTATGTATTAAGTATTCTGCAAAAGTAATGTAATGTTCATGTACGTCAGGCTTTGGGTCTTTACAGTTGGTATCATAGGAAAGGTTTAGTCAACCTTTGGAAACTAGGATGCGAAAACATTAGTGAGATCCCTAGAGATATTTCTAAGGTATGTCTAGGATACCCCTAAGGATAAGTATACGTATAGGATATAGTCCTAGAACTATGGTAACGATATTAGATTAAACCAAAGATGTTAGATATTGAAGTTACTCCCCGTTTATTATGATTTTTGCCTCTCACACTATTCTTTTTTGCGTTTTAGAAAATGGCTGGAAACAAGATGATTCACGATAATGGAGGATATGATGGACAATGGAATGATATTCTTCATGAGCAACCAAATGAAATGGGATTTGGAAGTCCAAAAATCATTATTATGCTTAATCAGCAATCTCATAATATGATCAATAAAGTAAAATTTGGTATGTTTCCCGGCTCTTCTAATAAGAGAAAGATGGAGTATCATGATGATCATAGAGGAAAGAAAGTTCAATTTCCCCTATGTAAATCATGTGGGAAGAGGTTTCAAGGAGAATGTTTCAAAGGAACTAGGTGATACTTTGGGTGTGGAAAAAAAGGACACAAATCCAGCAAGTGCAAAGGAAAAAGGTTCAGTTAACACCAGGGATGAGGATAATGGTATTGCTACGACATCAAAAATGGTTAAATGTTTTAAATGTGGAATGTACGTGCATTATGAAAACAAATGCCTTAAGGTAAAGTCTCTTGAAGAGAATCAGTATGGTCGTATGGGTAGTATTTATGTTGATGATGACGAAGAGACTACAAATGATATGTGAGATGAAAGAATTGTTGATGCTCGGTCAATGGTTTAGGAATGTAGTGGAATGATTACATGTTTATCATTTGTAATGTTGTATAAGTAATCTCATGGTACTATGGAATAAAGAGACATCTAAGGATTGTTACACTGTTGTCTTTCCTTGAGTTTTGAAAGTGTATGATTAATGGTACCAGTATTCATGAAAGTTTATTCAGATATTTTTTGGATTGTAGATGATATGCGCATAATGAGGGGATAAGGAGAAAATTAAACGTTTGATAGTATTCATGAGCTCATTACTGATATAAGGAGAAGGTTATGTAATGGATTGAGTATATAGAATTTTTGGATTTTGGTATGTGGAAATAGTTAACTTTTGACAGCATTCATGTTTTCACTAAGGTTTAATGGGTATTCATTTTTCAAGAGAATACATGATTAAGGTATTCACATGATTGGAATGTGACCAACAGGATATATGGGGGATAAATGATGGTATCCACATGCTTAGTTGATGACATTTCAAGTAATCATTTTCTTTATATTATGAGCTTGGGCCGAATTATTTTAGATAAGACTAAAGATTGGAATGGATTATGTTGGATATAAGTTATTATTGTTTGATGGTATAACTTTTTATATTATCTAGTTTTAGAAAAAGGACAACCCACAGGACGGGCAACAGCCCATCGTGTCGGACAAGGACGTGGGAATCGAACCCACAACCAAAGTGTGACTGGCCTTTATCGCCTACCACTGGCCTAGATAAAGTCCCTGTTTAGTAGAAACTAGTTTTATTTTATTAAGCAGTATGATATATGATGTATAAGTCCATTTTAGGAACCATATATCATTAATCTCACTATAGATGGACTTATGTATTTTTTGATAACTTTTCTAACCTTTTGTTTTCGACAGATGGAATGACCCATCATTTTATCACATGATCTGCTAACACATCACGAATGAAAAATTCAACTTCATTTCATTAAGAGATGAAGTGGAAATTGTCCAAAGAACGACCAATGGTGAGACTATACCAAAATCACGAAAGTATTTCTTCTAATTCCAATTTCATCAACTTTAGGGAAACGATCTTGAAAACCGAAAGTGTTGTCCTAGTGCTCTTATATCTGATGAATCAGATGGTTACTTAGATCGTCACAAATTTATGGCTTTGTGATTGTTGGCTTTTCCATAGCCATGTTCTCGACCACTCTCCATCCGAACTTGATGGTTATATTTTTCTTCCATATCCATATTTTCACCTATGTTCTCCTATGTGGAAACCCAGTGATTAGTTTATTTGGGTAACCGTTATGTTTCATACTTTTGTTTTTAAAGATTGGTTTGGGTATTCCTTTTTACGATGTGGGTTTCTATTAAAGAAACTTTTGAGTAGTAAACCATTTATAACCCCGAAGAATTTCAAGGGAAAAATTCATTTTAAGGGGGGTAGAATGTAACACCCCGATATTTTATGAAAAATATTCTTTTTAATTTCATTAATATCTTGTGTTGTACGCTACACCAAAAGAAGCTTGCACAACATGCATACATGACTTGCCTTGCATTACACGCAATCACAACCTTCCTCGATAGCGTGTGTAGTACGCAATACTGATTTTCACTAAACAACGATATGCTATTAAAATATTATTAAATCTAGCCGTTATGGATAGTAATAACCACCTTTTAAAATTTTAGAAATTTTATCTCTCAAAATGGAATACATTTTTGGATTCTAAGTATCTAATTTATCCTAAGGTGAAATTTTGGTACTTTTCGGATAACTTTCATATTCTGATGAATAGTGAAACTTACTAAATTTTAATTAAAAACAACTTTATTAATCGAAATAATTAATAGTGATAAATTATTAATTTGAGTGGATTTAAAGTATATTTAGAATATATTTTTACAATTTAATACAATGTGGGTCATTTGATGTAATTCTAAATTTAAACCAAACATAAACAAGTGTCAATCTTTTGATAGTTATTATCTCTTAAGAACACGCTATTTGTTTTGACGATGGGAATTAATTTTTAAATTAATTAATGCAACTGATATGTTTTGAATTTTGTAAAATAGACATCATTTTTGAGTTCATAATATCAAATATTGCTTAGGCCTAATTTTTGGTATTTTCCTGGAAACTTTCATTTTTTGATGAATAGTGAAACCACTAAGTGGTAGTTAAAAAAATGAATATTTCATAAAACTTAATTTTACTGCTTCTATGAGTGGAATTTCAAAAATCTGAGAGATACAGTTGATGTCAGTAAGTAAAATGTGGTTCAATGAGATGAAAATAATTTTTGGTGAATAGTAACTTTTTCCTTTTTTTTACCACGGTTAAAAGTAAATAGGGTAATTAAGGGAAAAAATGATATTATTATTACCCTAACACATTTCCTCATTCTATTGGATAAGTGTAATTTGACCAAAAACAACCTTAGGAATAAAATATGACCATTTAGTCCCACTTGGATTAGATTAGGACATTTATTATTATTTAATTCAATGAAGAGTTAAAAGAGTTAAAATCAATGTTTATTTACTAAAACATTTTTAATATAGGGTTATTCATACGATAAATTCAATTGTAAATATTATTTAGAAATATAATAAGATTTCCTACATAATGATATTTTATTTATAATTTTTAGACATTAAATAATTTAATTTGATTATGACATAATGATGATGCAGTAACTACCATAATAGTGAAAAATTAGATTAATTGATATTATAAATACCCAAATAAATATAATTTGAGACTTTTTTTCAATTAAACTAATTTTATATGTTAATATGACATGTTATTATTGATTTAATTAACGTTTTTCGAACTAATAATTCTGTTATAATTTTCACAAAAATCAATTATGAAATAGTGTCAAAATTGACATAAAATAGTTTTTAAAACAAATATTATATTATTAATTGTTATTTTATTCCTGAAAATCTAAGGTTCGGCCAAATGACTTAGATAAGGTTATATATATTAATAATAAACAACTTGGGTTTCGTTTGTCATGTTATAGTAATTTTATTAACCTTATAGTGTAAGAACACAAGAAGACATGGTAAAAGTAAAATTACTTAACTTAATGTTAAATCTAAATGATAAGGTTAAAATAGGAACCTAAACTTGTCTAAATTCTATTGGATGTGAGGGTTTCGACCCATCCCTACCTTAGCTTCTAAAAAATCAATTTGGAGCTATTTATAACCGAATATGACTTTATAATAAAATAATATTTTTAGTTTTCCAAAGGAGCCCCTCTCCTCCCTTATAAAAGGGAACCTCCTCCCTCTCTTCCTCACACAAATTTGATCCTTCAAGCTCGGCCAACCCCTGAAAAATTCTCTTCTACACTTCCCTAGAAACAACCTAGTGGTTCTGGTCTTCCTCAAAGACAAATTTTAGTGCCCTAAAAGGATATCTCAAAGAGGCGCTTCAAAGAAGAGGTAATGTCTGTTACCGATTCTGTCAACTTTATTTCTTCTTCCACTTCTTCTTCTTAGGTTGTTTCATTATGAAGTAATAACATCAGTCTCACCCATATACTGATATGTTATTATAAGTATGAAACAACCCTATTTAACTATCTATCCATCCTACGGAAAATGAAATCACCGCGCGTGCGTACGTACGGAATACCGTCTCCACGGCGTGGTGTAATCTATTTTCCACCACAACCTTACTTGGATGGGTATAATGGTGTAAATAATAACTATATATGATTATTTTAAAATGATACTGATTCTGTAATAGTATACATACACTCCAATAAAATTCCACGATCATGGGAATGATATCATCGCTCGTGCATACGTACCGAATACTGTCTCCACGACGCGATGAGATTCATTCTCAATGATTAACCATTCATGAATGATTATAAAGTATATATAATAAGTAATCATGAAATATATGACATAATAATGATACTGTATTTATGTTTATATATATGTATGACATCTACTTAATTCCATTCAACTCAATAAGGAAACGAAAACAACGTTCATGCGTACGTACGGCCAACCGTCTCCATGAACGGTGTATTTATTTCCATTTACTGATTTATTATATATATATGTATATTATGAATATATATTATATATAAATCAAGCTTTATATTCTGAAATTAAGTAATCATGATCTAAGTAATCATATTAATAATTACAAGTCAACACACGGACGACAAATGAAACGATTTTACCCAAAACACTCTTTAACATGGAATTTACAAATGAACGAGTAATATAAAGTCATAAGTGAACCATATATGATATCATAAAAATTAGTATGATTATGAAATAAGTCAATGACATTATTTATATCATTATACAGGAGGTTCGGACACTTATGAAGAATATCGGATCTAAGGTAAGGGAAATATCACAATCTCATTTCTATTCGAGATTGTTTATACTTCAGAATTTACTGGGGTGTATTTTATCATCCACATCCATGTTTCCTCAATATGTAACATTATTTCCATCCACCTTCACTTTTTTAAATACAATATTACCCTTCGGTGAGTTTTTAGTAAAAGATATGAAAAAAATCTTTTGTCGTTTTTCGTACGATGTACTTTTTGACATTTCTGACAAAAGTACGAATAATGTTTTTTTAACTTATACAGCATGAAGGGATTTTTAAAAGATTATTTACAAGAAGATTCCTTTTCATGTTTTCAAATTTATTTTTAATCAACTTCTTTTAGTTTAAAATTTTATGACATGTTAAGAAAGGAAAATTGTTTTTGAAGTAGAAAGGATATTTTCCTCAAGAATGGAGTTCAAGTGTTTTATCAAAATTATTTTCCATCTAAGATAATAAAGGGTTCTGTTTCTATCCCTATTATTACATTGATTTTATTATGTTGTGATGGAATTATTTTTATGAATTCCTTTATCTTATATGAATTGTTTTATGATGTCACTATGTTTATGATTCCCATTTTTATTACATGGGTTATGCTATGATGTATGGTTTATGATTTTGTGGCACACATAAGAATGGTATCATTATGAGATGGGTGGGACCTATATCTCCCTCCAATGAATTTGGTAATGATTTTATATCTCATGAGATAGACATGGCTGGAACGGTAGGTTATACCAGTTCATTGAAACAGGACTGAAATGAGGAGTGAACTCGGTTCAGAAAGGGACTTTGTCCACTAAGATAGTCTTGGAAATGAGTCTGGACTAATAAGAAATGATCCTATATGATTATCTGTGTATGCCACAAAGTTTCATGTTTTATGTTATGATTATTGGGATTACATTTCACTACTATGATTTATCCCATGTTATAAAATTATGATCTCTTTTGCAGGTTAAGATTTTCAAAAAATATGTTCTTATGAATATGATGTGACTGATATTTCTTTTGTTTACCCTTACTGAGCATTTGATCTCACCCTTTTATGTTTTATTTTCCCCAGGATATAAAGAAAGGATTTAGGTTTAAAAAAAATATCTTTATGGGATATGTTGAAGATCTTTTCCCACGATTAGAAGATTATATTCCGAGTTTCCAAAGACACTAAACTATTACGGTCCTTGTGTGTGTGTTTTTGTTATGTATTAAATATTCCGAAAAAGTAAGGTAATTTTCATGTACGTCTGGATTCGGGTCTTTACACTGGACCCTCAGAACTCGCACCTGTGGCCGCATATAGTTCTGTGTCTGGAGAGGCTAGGACACACGAGGTGGATCCTCCAGAATCTTCGTACCTTCCGACAATATACGGAGGGCCACACATTGGGGTACCATAAACATCAACTCAGGAGTGGCACGAAGAGTTCGATATCTGTATGTCCTCTCCACTGAACTCATTTCTACCACAAGTTGATTGTGCCAAATGGCGTCCATGCCCTTCTCTGTCACGTACAGTTTTTTACTGGCATCAGCCGCTGCGTCGAGGTGGTTCATGATTTCTGGCGACACCCCTCCCAGGGGCCTGCTAGTAATTTTTGAGATAGTTACCCAGCCCACCAGAGCTGTAGCGCTCCCTATAATTGGTGGGAACACCAACGGTGTCATGCCTAAGGTCATCGAGGTGGGGTCCGACAATGAGGATCGACCGTTCCACCCAGGTCTTGCCATGCCTGATCCAACACCAGATTCCGCGCCTGATCCAACACCAAAAATAGATCCCGCTGACTATTTCTTTAGGGCGTTTCCCACATACGATCCCACCAACCGTGCAGACTGGGATGAGATGGTCTCTGACAAAGAGGAAAGAGATATAGTCCCCCGCCGATCATAGAAGCTGATCGTTCACTTTATCGAAAAGCCCCCAGGCATTATGGCTAGATGATATGGACAGACTTCGCTCATGGTTGTGCAAACTCTGTGTTGGGGGAGTGGATGCCCAGTGCCCTCATCTTCTCATCCGAGTTATTATGGAAGAGATGATCCTGGAGTAGGATCACGGCCTCTGAGTGGGCTGGAAACGGAGGAAGGAAATGAACATCAAGAAGATCTGGGAGGCTGAAAATGAGATCCAATGGCTACAGATCTGGGAGGATGAGCACTCAGCCTCTCTTAATGCACAATAAGAGATGATCTTGTTATTGAAGGCCTAGCTGGTAGAGGCAAAAGTGCATATGAGGAAAGCATCTGAAGAAATGGTTGTACATCACGCTGATGTAGAGAGGTCCCAAACTAAAGCTGATGAACTATGCCCCATCGCTTCTAAGGAGGAGCTGGAGTTAAGCTGGCGGCAGTAACTCCTGGAATCCACAAGTTGGAGGGTTGTAGAACCGCCACTTTCATTTGACGAGGTCAACCCGTCCATGGGAGGGATAAACCCCCAAGTGTTGTAAGGATCACAAACCCTCAAATGTAAATTCATGTTTTGATTTATTTTATTCCATAGAATACATGAGTTTCATTATCTAGGTTAGCTTCATACGCATATGTTATATTAGTGAAATGTCTAGTAGTATGTCCCTATGCTCACGCGGGTCGAGCCCAATGTGTGAAACAAGGGGTGATCGTCATGCTATTCCATCTGAGCATAATGTGTCGACCAAGCTTCATGTATCCGGGGTTCAAGTAACCAATCTGGATCTTCCATGAAGACATGGGAGAGGCCCGACCGGAGGATTATGACCTCAGAACGATGGACGAGTCGTTCTTCTGATGTGCTCTGGTGCACGAACGGGGTAACTCCAGGGGTGTTGGGATTATTCCGAGCATAGGGAAGTGGAAGGTGTGAATCATGATACCCAAAATCTGGAACACTATGGGGGGTGGCATGACAATAAAGGATAATTATTGACAATGTTCAAAACACAGTATCCTTGTTGTGTGAGCCTGAAGTGAGGATGACTCTTGCGGGCCGACTTCTGACCATGTTCGAAACATGGGGCCTGAATCCAAATTCCATCCATTTGTCTTCCAGAATGTTGGCCCAGGATAGAAGGAAAGATATAGTCTAGGCATCCATACTGTTAGGGGGTCCCTCTAGACGTGAAAGAGGAAAAGGGTATGAATAAAGGGCACGCAAAGCATGAAGGGTTGAGTGATGGTTTGTTCGAATAGAATCCAATACACTTGATATTACACCATAGTGGTGGAAGCACGCTAGATGGTGCATCGGTCTGATCATGGATCATTCCTTCTTTTAGACATAGCCTCTCTGGGGAGGGAGTCACCTCTTCCCAATGTCATATTGGGGCATCCCAAACTTGTTCAGGGAAGAGTTATAGTTGTACGGCTCCCTACGGGGGGTCTGAACAGGAGGCCGGAAAGGGGAAAGAATATGATTTATGATTCCTGGGGGATGGACCCTAGGATAAAATACCTTGGTGTCTCTACATATCCCATGAGGATAGGAATAAAGCTGCATGTAGTTCTGGAAGAACAGTTTAATGTCACGCGGGATGATGAGAAGCCTAGTTGAGTCGATACATATCCCACCAAAACTACTAAGCCCATGTGAGTCATGCTTGATGTGGGAATCAAGAAGTAACGGGGAACGTTCCTGACATAGGAAAGGGTAGGTTAGGGTGATGGGACGCTTAGTGAATACTAGCACAATGATTCTAACACGCCTATGTCATGCACCTAGGCGTGCAAAGAGATAAAGATGAGTATGTCAGAATTCCACTAGAACATGAGGAAGTGGTAATGCGGTAATCATGATGCTCGCAATCTAGATAACAATGATGGAAGCATGGTGATAGAGGAAAACTGTTCACCATGGTGGAACACATCATCCATATTGTGTTAGCCTGGAACAGAGACAGACAAATGAGGGTCGACTGTTGACCATGTTCGAAACACGGGACCTGTCGCAAATATCATCCATGATCCTTAGGGATGTTAGCCCAAAACGGTAGCAGAGCCCTTAGGCCCATCATCCATGGAGATCCCTTAAGCATAGCATCCATTTCATCCGAGGGTCCTTTTGGGTGTGGTAGAGGATGATGATCCAAATAAAGAGCCCATGAAGCTTGTACATGGAACCAGAGGAATGTCTCCATGAAAATTCCACACTTCAGGAAATTTTTCAAAACTAATATGAGTATGAAAACACGACGTATTAGATAAAGGGAGTCAGATCCCTTCCAATAGAGATATCATAGTTTTGGGTCATATAATTCGATCCATGGATTGGAGGAAATGCGGGAGAATCATGAATAGCAATTACAAAAACTGGACGTTAATGGGAATCGAGGGTTTCGAACACCACATTGAAAGAGCACTCTCGTGGGTGCCCTCAAATGATTAGTGTGATTATGGGGTACTTAGGTGCATCAGAGTGTCTGAAAAAGCTCGTCTCTCAAAGGAGGAAGTGAATTAAAAAAACTTTTCAGAGTTATTCTAGAAATAAAAGAGAATAAAATTGAAACACTACTTAAAAGGATGGGGGTTGTTTATAGTTTATAAATCTAGAAGTATACTAGAAGAAGATTGCATTTTTTATGTTTTTATTTTTAAAATGAAGTTTGATTAAAAATACACAACAAGAAGATGTTTTTTTAGAAAATATTTTAAAATACCTAATCGATCTAACTCTACCTCTTCACTCTATCATTAATCATTATAATTTAAATAAACATTCGCTTAATTATGATCCCTTATTTTGTAAAATACCGAACCCTACGAGAATTAACATTAACACGAAGATGAGGTGAATTTAACCCTAGGCTAACTTTGGAACATGCAATCACAACACCATGCTTTGATTGATGTTCTAAGATTAGATTATGGTTAGTGGTAAATTAAGTCACATAACCACTCTGGAAATGAGGATTAATTGAGTTTAGGGATTTTATTTGAACTCTACAAATTGATCCTGTGTGGTCTTGTGTTACTGATTAAGATCACGCTCTCACAATTCACACAAATCTCGACCTTGCACGTTTTTTGTTAATTGTTCAATTTCTCAATTAGTTTCTTATAATTTGATAACTCAATTAACAGATCATGTTAAGTGAATTACAGTAGATAATTTATTCAAAATAAATGAATGAAGAAGTTTAGAGGTAGATCAACTACTAAAAAGAACTACTCTTCCATGGACGGTGTAGTCATCGTAGAAGCAAATTGCATTTGCAACGGTTTAGAATGGGTATAACCCAATCACGCTTCTAATTTTGATTTCCATCCCAAAAAGGATGATTAATTAAGAATAAAAGTGAATAAAACAGTAGAAAATAGAAGCAATTAAAGAGGATCTAAGATGTTTATTGAAAGAGCCAAAACATTACAACAAATAGGAGGAAGAGAAGAGCAATTTGGAGGAGATCCAAGATTGAAAGATTCCCTCCACCAATGGTTAATTGAAACGGAATGGAACCACTTCACCTCTTCTCCCAATCCTCTAAGGCACGTCCCAACCCCTCCAAATGTGAAAAAAAACTAATTTATAGAGTAGAGGGGAGGCTAGGTTTAAAGAGGATTCAAGTGTGAATGGGAAATCTTGGAAAAATATTTTAATACAACTTGCACCGCCCATTTGGGATCAAAAACCTATGAACCAGCTCTCCTTCTAGAAGGATGATTTTTGTGAAAATGAATCCCCGAGATCCACTCAAATGTTGGGAATAATCCATGCAGTAATTAAGAATTTATTGCTCAAATATAGAACCTATGTCCATTCTGGCGAGTCTAGCCCAACATTGACTTAATGTCCCATTTTAAACAACCAAATGCACTCTTTAGCTCTAGTGTCCTGAATAAAATTTGTATAAACATACGTTAAGAACACTGCTTAAAAATTTAAAATTCAAATAATAAATATAAAAATATTTTTCTTTGACATACTACAGTGCACTATAAAGGGTAAAACTGGAATTTTCACTAAATTTTCAAATGAATCATCAAATCCGAAATATTTTATAAATAAACATATTTAGCACAATGTGAGAAAATTATATCATTTAGTATTAATAAAATATAAAACAAAATAGTGTTTTATCAACTCCCCCACACTGACCCTTTTGCACTGCTGAGCAAAATCTCATATCAAGTAAACATCAATATCAAATCAAAACCAATCTTAAAACACATATCCTTGAGATCAAACAATTACACACCAAGAAAAAAAATATATTATGCCTCATAAGAAAACCTTATTTCAAGTTCTTCATTTATATCATTCAATATATTTCCACATCATTTGTCCTCCCATGCACAAAACACTTACCTCGCTTGAATTTTCTCTCATCACTCAAATATCAATTTTTTGCAATGTCTTTCTCATAAAAACTCATACAAGGGTCACCATAGGCTTGATAAATTCTTACATCACCACCCGATGTGAGTCAATGACATATATTTATCATCAGAACATTTCAGGGTTGTTCTGCGGCTTTTAGTTGGTAGGATTTTGATGTCAAAAATTCTGAGGCTGAATGAGGAGGGCTTGACTCTTTTTGAAGAAAAATTGCATTAATCCAATTTTCACATAAATAAGGTCTTCTACTCAACCCCCATAGTAACAATTCAGCTCCATCATCATGAAATGTCATGAAAATTTTACACCATACATCATTTTAGCATAAAAAATTTCAATCTTCTAAAAGATGATTGTTTTGAAAGCTCCAGATACGCACAACTTTCCACCTCAATTAGAAGCTCTAGAAAAGGAAAAACTTCACTTGTCATGAAAGCTCCAGAAATGGCACAAATTTGAATATAATAACTTTCTTCAGCAGCAAACACGTCTCTTCAGAATTTAATTTTCCACCCAAAGTATAACAAAATGTGGTAGCACAACACAAGATAGATTCCCCCACACTTAAGATCAACTAGATTATGCAATTTCACTTCAAGAGTTGGTTGGATAGGGAAAATTGGCTTGTAATGTGGCTAACCTAACAGGATGTGCATGGATTATAAGGGCTACAAGGATTAAATTTTCAAGGTAGGCCATTATAAAAAAGGATTCTTTGAAATAGGGGCTTTGATACCAAACAAATGCCTCAATCATTTAAACTTAAGTACCTCAAACCCTCATGTTTTGAAAAAAATAGATCAAATTATGGTTAAATAAAGAATGGTTTGGTTCTCTCAAGAAGTGAGGTGAATGTAAAGAATATGAATACATTGGTTCAGATGTCTCACAAGAATGTGGTTTCAAATATAAATACAGTGAGATGTGGAATGGGATTCAAAATTCAATGTACTTTTCATGAAATTACTAAATATTTTAACATGAAACAAAGTCATTTCAGCATTCATTAAAGCTTAGTTTCATGGGATAAATTGTTTCCCTCGTTGATATGCATTTCAAAATGGTTATGAAAATAATTTCAGATTAAAATTTTCTAAAACACAAAGAAAATTGAAAAATGAACACGCAAAATTTGAAAAACACATAATTTTTTTTTGTTTTTTTTAATCAGGAAAACAATTGAAATTAATAAACTAAAAGGTTCCATCCCCCACACTGAAAATATTGAATTGTCATAAATGTGAACCCATGAGATTATATATGCACATGAAATTCAGAATTATTAAATAGGACAAATAATATAAAAGTGAAAGGGTTAGGAACAGCCTGATGTGCTCAAATGATGATGGGGTCATGCAGTGTGATAAAATCCACTGCATCAGTAGGAATTCCCTCAATGTATCTCTTCAAACATTTCTTGTTGACTATAAAGCTCCTTCTTGTGTCCTCTTTTGTGATCTCCACTGCACTATACACAAAAACATTAGACACAATATAAGGACCTAACCATCTGGAACACAACTTACCAGGCATCAGCTTCAGTCATGAACTATAGAGAAGGAATTTCTCTCCAACATGAAACTCCCTTTGTCGGATCATTTTTTCATGAGCTTCTTTTGATCTTTCCATGTAGAGCCTTGAGTTCCCATATGAATACAATCTAATCTCCTCATGCTCTTGAATTTTCATCTTCCTTTGGATTCCATCTTGGGCCAAATCCATGTTGCATTTCTTTATAGCCCAATTACCCTGATGCTCAACTTCTACTGGGAGATGACATGCTTTCCCAAACAAAATCCGAAATAGGGACATTCCAATGGGTGTCTTGAATGCCGTCCTATAATCCCACAATGCATCATCCAAGCACTTGATCCAATCCTTCCTATTCGGTTGCACGGTTTTCTCTAAGATTTGTTTTAACTCATGATTTGAAACCTCAGCCTGGCCATTTGTTTGGGGGTGGTATGTTGTTGATGTTTTGTGTGTCACCCCATAATTTCGAAGGAGGGAAGAAAAATTCCTATTGCAAAAGTGTGTCTCATGGTCACTGATGATACCCTTTGATACTCCAAACCTGGAAAAAATCTGTTCCTTCAAAAACTCCACAACAACGTGAGATTCATCAGTCCCGGTGGCCTTGGCCTCCACCCATTTTCTAACATAATCAACATCGACAATGATATACAAGAAACCAAATTAACAAGGAAAATGTCCCATAAAATAAATTCCCCAAACGTAAAAAAACTCACAGAATAAATTGGGTTGTTGGTGCATCTTGTGTCTCCTTGAAATGTTTCCAGTGTGTTGACAACAAGAGAATGACTTAAAAACACATGGGAATCATGGAATAATCTAGTCCAATATAATCTAAAGTCTAAGACTTTTCTAGCAGTAAGTTGGGGTCCATAGTGTCCACCACAAGCAAGTGTATGACAAAAATGCTAAAAAGACTCAATATCCTGATCAGGAACACACCTCCTAGTGACTTGGTCACCACACATGTGCCAGAGGTAAGGATCATCCCACATATATAACCTAGACTCACTTTTTAATTTTTGGACTTGATGCTTCATCAAATTTCCTTGGATTTCAGAGGAAAAAATGTAATTAAATAAATCATCATACCAAGGATGCGTACCTGAGATGGTATAGAGATGCTCATCGGGGACTGTGTCCCGATGTGGTACCTGGTCCAAGGTGTCATCCTCTAGTGTGTGAGTAAGCCTACTCATGTGGTCCACCATCATGTTTTCTGATCCCTTTTGGTCCATTATCTCAATATAAAATTATTGAAGACGAAGAATCCATTGGATCAGCCTGGGCTTTGCATCTGGCTTTTTCAAGAGGTACCTTAGAGCTGCATGGTTAGAAAAAACAACTACTTTAAAGCCCAATAAATATGAACGGAATTTATCTAAAGCAAATATGACAATAAAAAACTGCTTTTTCGTGGTTTTGTAGTTTTAATGGGCTGAATCTAGTGTCCTTGATTCATATGTGATCACATTTGAACGTCCCTCCACCCTTTGTGATAAGATAGCTCCAACCGTGAAGTTGGAGGCATCACACATAAGCTCAAAAGGAATCTTCCACCGTGGGGGCTGTATGATCGGTAGAGTGGTCAGAAACTTCTTTATCTCATCAAGGGAAGTCCTGCATGAATCATCGAACACAAAATCTGAATCCTTTTGGGGTACTCGTGACATAGGTAGAGCAATCTTACTAAGATATTTGATGAAGCACCGATAAAATCATGCATGCCCTAGGAAAGATCTAACATCACACACACATGAAGGATATGGTAAGGATGAAATAATGTCTATCATAGATTTATCAACCTCTATCCCATGTTTTGACACTACATACCCTAAGACAATGCCATGCTCTTCCATGAAATTACAGTTTTCAATGTTTAGGACCAGATTATTCTCAATAAAATGATTCAATACATTTTCCAAACTATTTAGACATTCCTCAATAGAGGATCCATACACTGTAAAATCGTCCCTAAGTACCTCCATGCATGTCTCAATAAAATCAGAAAAAATACTCACCATGCATCTCTGGAAGGTACCTGGTGCATTGCAAACTCAAAATGGCAACCTTCGGTAGGCAAATGTACCAAAAGGACAAGTGACTGTTGTCTTATCTTGATCCTTTGGAGCAATATGAACCTAAAAATATCCATATAATTCATCCAAGATACAATAGTGTGTCTTCCAAGAATGACTCTCAAGCATCTGATCAATAGATGGGAGGGGGAAATGGTCCTTATGAGTAGATTGATTTTGTTTCCTATAATCAATACACACACGCCAACTGTTTTTCACCCTCATTGGAACTAACTCATCATTATCATTATTAAAAATAGTAACAACACTTTTCATAAGCATAACCTAAATAGGCCATACCCACTGAGAATCTGAAATGGGATAGATTATACCTGCCTCAAGTAATTTCTTAAATAATCTTTTAAAAAATTTCTGGAGGGTTGGATTGAGTCTCATTTGTGGTTTCCTCACCGGTTTAGCCCCATCCTCCAAGAGAATACTATTCATGCAAATGGAAGGGCTAATACCTGATATGTCAGCCAAGGTCCTCCCACTCACCCTGATGTTCTCCCTGAAAATATTCAAAACTTTTTCTTCATGTTCAAAAGGGATATTCTTAGCAATGATAACAGGTAATATCTCACCACTCAACAAGTATGAGTATTTCAGATTTGGGGTCAATGGCTTGAGTTCTAATGAAGGAGTGTGTAGTATGGATGGAGACATTGAAGGAACTGAAATATGTTCACAAAGAGCTTCAATATCAGAATAGACATCATCAAAATCAGAGAATAAATCATCAAATCCCTCGGCATACTCAACATCCATGTCATAATCCGAGTGAACATGATCAAACTCAGAATATGAATCCACATCAAAATCAAATCCAATAGAGGATTGTGTATCTGAAACATGTTTGGAAGTGCTCTTAGACATCAAACTCGAACCAATACTCATAATATCCCTAAGCATAGGAAAATCAAATTCCATGGAGTTTTTATTTGGTGGTTCAAAATGGGAGATAAAAAATCACAATGGTCCTCTGAGGGGTACTTTGTGGATTCCATGACATTAAATACCACAACTTCATCTCCAAACACCATGGAAAGTGTACCCTCATTGAAATTTATGATAGTTTTTGCAGTTTTGATGAAGGGCCTACATAAGATAATGGGGGCATGAGAACTTACATGATCATCCTCCAAGTTAAGCACATAGAAGTCTGCGGGAAAGATCAAGTCTCTTACACGGACAAGTACATCCTCAAGGACGCCTGCTAGATATGTCGTAGCTCTATTCTACAACTATACCACTACTCTTGTCGGCTTCAACTCACCTACCTGTAATGAATATAATACAGAGTGAGGCATCACATTTATTGAAGCTCCTAAATCACAAAGAGCATCATAGAAGTGCAACTCCTCTATGGTACATAGGATGGTGAGTGTCTCTGGATCCTTTCACTTTGTCGGCATTGCTAGAATTGGTTTAATGAGTGCTGACACATTACTTCCAAGATTGATCCTCTCATTTCCCTTGATCCCCTTTCTATTAGTGCATAGTTCTTTTAATAATTTGGCATACCTTGGGATTTGTTTGATGGCTTCAAGTAGAGGAATGTTGATCTCCACACACTTGAATGTGTCCAAAACCTCCTTTTTCATTGCTTCTTCAGCCATATTCTTGGTTTGAACAAACCTATTTGGAAAAGGAAGGGGATTTGAAGGAACATCATCAATATTTTTCTAACCTTTATCTTTCTCCTTGGATTTCCCATCAGTTTGTATGGAATGCAGCTTCTCTGGAGTTGAGGTGAATCCCGGTGGAATAGTATGTACAGATGTATCATCCATTCGCTTCCCACTTCTCAATGTGATTGAGCTGACTTTCCCCTTTGGATTTGGAGTGGGTTTGGAAGGTAGATTTCCGGAATTCGTACTTACAAGTTCATGGAGGGCAGTGGCAATCTGGCTCATTTGAGTGTTCAACTCCCTCAACTCCGAACCTTGACTCTTCAGCTCATTCTATTGATTAAGAACAATTTTCTTCAAAAGATCATCAGTGTTATAGTCTACCTTGTGTTGGAGATTCTCTTTTTGCTGACTTTTTGATGTTTGATCTTTGAATCTCCATTGGGGTTGTTGGAAACCCTGTTGGTAAGGTGGAGGCTGCTGGAAGTTTGGTTGAAAAGGGGGCCTCTGTTGTTTCCCAGAGCCATACCTCATGTCTGATTTATCCTTCCACCCTTGGTTGAATGTTGGTGCAAAGGAGTCATACTTTTTTGGGGATGTGGTTGTTGTTGTTGTTGATATGGTCTCCCAGGGAATATTGTTGCACAATCATTTGTTTCTTATAGTTGAGGGAAATAGTCAGTTGGGTGGCTTGTCTCAGTGAAAATTCCACAAGGCCTTGAAAGAGGGGGTAGAGATTTCTTTTGTGCCAAAGAAATTTGCCTCACCATAATTGTTAATTTTTCTAACATGGAATCAATCAAATGACTCTCAAGAGAAGAAGGACTTACATGATGTACTCCCCTGACATGTGGTGTACCTCTATCGCCAAATTGTTGGGTGTTTTGGGTCATCATGTCGAACAACGCACGTTCAGCCACTGGTGTTTTGTCCACCACTGATCCTCCAACTGCAGCATCCACCATGCTCCTCTCCATGGGTGTGAGTCCTTCATAGAATTATTGGATGAGGATTTGCTCACTGATTTGGTGATGCGGACAGCTTGCGTACAACTTCTTGAATCACTCCCAGTACTCATACATTGACCCCCCTTGGGCTTGCTTGATCCCTGATATCTCCTTTCGAATGGATGTGCTCCTTGATTCTAGAAAAAATCTTTGTATGAAAAAATGTTTCAAATCATTCCAACATGTTACATCTTCAGTTTTCAAATAATACATGAAATCTTTTGCAGCTCCATCAAGTGAGAATGGGAATGCTCTTAATTTGATTTGATTTCAGAAACATTTCTTGTTTTTAAGGTTGAGAAAACCACATTAAATTCATTAAGGTGTTTGTTGGGATCCTCACCAGATAAGCCATGAAACTTTGGAAGAAGGTGATTTAATCCACATTTCAATTCAAAGTCTGATTCGAGGTTCGGGTATGCAATACAATTTGGTTGATAGTTAATATCCGGTGCAGACAATTCTTGAATGGTTCTATTTAGTTCATTTACATTATTTTCAGCCATTTTTTCAGGTTTTAATTTGGACATAGAAGTGTTTCCAATTTCAAAATTCCTAGAGTGGTGGAATTCCCCAGTTGGATAAATGACAACAATTTCTGTAGACTGAGACTGACGGATTCGCGCCCTAAGGCTGCGTTCAATCTCAGGGTCAAGATCTAAGAGATCCTTGGGATTAGTTTGTGGAATAAATCAAAGAAATAGAAAAATGAAGTGAATAATATTGGACCATAATAGAATGATAATAAGTATGATTTGATGGTCCCAAAAAAATAGAAAACCAAAAAGATAATTGAGAAAGGGGAAAGAAGAAAGAAATAAGAGAAGTTAAAATATTAAAATAAAAGTTAAAAATACCTCTAATAAGTTGAATAAAATAATTGCCTCCCCGGAAACTGCTCCAATTTGAAAGAGCACTGTCGTGGACGCCTTCAAATGATTAGTGTGATTTTGGGGTACTTAGGTGCAGCAGAGTGGCTGACCAAGGTCATCTCTCAAAGGAGGAAGTGAATTAAAACAACTTTTCAGAGGTATTCTAAAAATAAAAGAGAATAAAATTGAAACACTAGTTAAAAATATGGGGTTTTTTATAGTTGATAAATCTAGAAGAAGGTTTCTGGAATAAGATTTCATTAATTTTTTGTTTTAAAATGAAGTTTTATTAAAAAGATACAACAAGAAGATGTTTTTTTTAGAAAATATTTTAAAAGACGTAATCGATCTAACTCTACCTATTCACTCTATTATTAATCATTATCATTTAAATTAACATTAAATTTATTATTATCCCTTAATTTGGTAAATCCTGAACCCTATGAGAATTAAACTTACCACAATGATGAAGTGAATTTAACCATAGGCTAACTTCAGAACACGCAATCGCAACACCCTGATTTGATTGATGTTCTAATATTAGCATATGGTCAGTGGTAAATTGAGGCACATAACCACTCTGGAAATGATAAATAATTGAATTTAGTGATTGTATTTGAACTCTAAAAATTGATCCCTTGTGGTCTTGTATTATTGATTAAGATCGCGCTCTCACAATTCACACAAATCCCGACCTCGCGCGTTTTGTGTTAATTGTTCAAGTGCTCACTTAGTTTCTTATAATTTGAAAACAAAATTAATGGATCATGTTTAGTGAATTATAGTAGATCATTGATTCAAAATAAATGAATGAAGAAGGTGAGAGGTAGATCAATTACTAAAAAGAACTAATCTTCTATGGACGGTGTAGTCATCGTAGAAGCGAATTGCATTTGCAACGGTTTAGAATGGGTATAACCCAATCACACTTATACTCTTGAGTTCCAGACCAAAGAGGATGTTAATGTAGACTAAAAATGAAGAAAATGGAGTAAAATATAATTAATTAATGAGGAACTGAGAATTTTATTGAAAGTGAATAAAATTACAACAAAGAGGAGGAAGAGAAGAGCAATTGGAGGAGATCCTAGCTTGAAAGCTTCCCCCCTCCAATGGTTAATTGAAATGGAAAGGAACCAATTTAACTATGCTAACAATCCTCTAAATCACTTCCCAAACCCTACAAATGAGAAAAATACTAATTTATAGAGAGGTGGGGAGGCTAGGTTTAAAATGATTCAAGTGTGAATGGGAAATCTCAGCCAAATATTTTAGTACAATTTTCACCGCCCATTTGACCTCAAAAACACGTGAACCAGCTCTCCATCCAGAAATAAGATTTATGTGAAAATGAATCCTCGAGATCCTCTAAAAAATTGGGCCTAATCCATGCAATTATTTAGAAGTTATGGTCCAAATACATAACCTATGTCCATTCTGGCGAGTCCATCCCAACTTTGACTTCACAGCCCATTCTCAACAACCAAATGCACTCTTTAGCTCTAGTGTCACGAAGAAAAGTTGTAGAAAATTAAGGTAGGAACACTGTTACAATATTTAAAATTCCAATAATAAATATAAAAATATTTTCTTCAGAATACTACAGTGCACTATAATGGGTAAAACTAGAATGTTCACTAAATTTTCAAATGAATGATCAAATCCCAAGTATTTTATAAATAAACATATTTATCACAATGTGAGGAAATTAAATCATTTATTATTAATAAAATATTCAACAAAATAGTGATTTATCACATGTGTTCTTTGGGAGAGGTTTTAGGTAAAGGGACCAAAAACCGGAGTTTAGTTGGGCTTGAAGCAATGTGCAAAGGAGTTTCTATGTACCCCATGGGGATGGGGATAAAGCTGTACATAGTTCATGAAGAGGGGGAATGGTGAGGTACCAGTACCAGACATAAAAGGGGTGCGTGGGCATGATCCATACACCAGAAGAAGGGGTATTTGATAAATCTTGTTTTCCTTTAAGGTGAGTTGTTTTTTTTTGTGAAGCAAAAAGCCTAGGGTAGCAGGCCATGGCGTTGCCACAAGAGTCAAGTCATAGCAGCTGTTGAAAAATGTCATGGAATATGACCAATACCTAACGTGACATCCTCTACGATGAGGTCCTCACAATGTAGTGTCGTTTTTGTGTTGTGTGGAAAATACACTAATGTCACAGTCTAGGGTCATGTGATAGGACCAATCATTCATTTTAACATCATGAAGTGCACACGTAGCAAAGACGATGCTAGGGGGAATGTGTACGGTGCCATAAAACATAACCTATGTGAATGGGGAAATGATCCCACATAACAGCGTATGTAATTCTGAGAGGGGAACCTTAGGCCAAGGGGGTCAAATAGGGGTGAAAGTGAAAGGGGTGGGAGAAACTAGCTCCCAGCTGAGATGGACCCAAAAACGTGATGGTCGGGTGCTTCTACATATCCCATAACGATGGCAATCAAGCTACACGTAGTTCTAGGTGGTTCCTTTTAATGTTGTGTGGGACAGGAAACATGAGGGATAATTCTTAGAATGGGGTGCACGTGGTGTGACTATTTCAAACCCGACGTGAATGAGGAAATAATCCCATACCATACCATTCAGTCCTGTAGTCAAGGTCCCGAAGGCGGGACAGAAAAGACAAATTAACAGAACTCAAGTTGGACCCGATGACAAGAGGTCTGGGCGTTCCTACGTATCCCTTCAGTATGGGAATCATGTCATACGTAGATCTGAGGAGATCTTAGTTTATGGTCTTAGAGCTTGGACCATAGAGGGATGGCATCATTCCAAGTAGGCGCAGACCATGACCTGATCCCTAAGCCCACGTGAGTCAAACATGGTGTGGGAAACAAGGGAGGAAGATCTTTATTGCAATACCTGGAACGCCCATCAATGGGAAATCAGTACGGAGCCCCAAATGACGCCCTTACCGTGGCTTTGCTCTCCTAGAATGAAAATGCTCACTAAGGAATAGTGTCATGAGTGACGGGGGGTCTCATAGATATGATTTGGTGGAGAAGGATGTGAATAATGTAACCGACACTTTGTGCTTAATGGGGTTGGCGTTGCGATGGAGGATGACTATTAACCATGGAGGAAAAGCAGTATCTATATCGAGTTAGCCTGATGTGGGAACAACAAATGAGCATCGACCTCTGACCAAACTCAAAACATGGGATTTGTATCAATTTTTTGTCTGAATCCCTCAGGAGTGTTGGCCCGTAACGGTAGGAGATCCCTTAGGAGTGGTATCCATGCCGTTTTATTAGGGGTATCTCTAGGTGTGAAAGGTGATGGAAGACCTAATTAAGGGGAACACGAAGACTGTGAAATGGGTGGAAGCATGTCAGAGTAAAACCCATCATTCCATGTATAAAACCAGAGTACCCTTCAGCACATTGATGAACCACCAAAGGTGGTCGATACAGATGCTCAGTAGGGAGAGGTACATGGCGTGGTCATTACAAGCCCAATGTGATCGATGACATAATACCATGTCACGCCATATACTCCCATATCCAAGGAAGGGTATGCCAAGGGGTCAAGGTGAAATGTAGATTTCCAGGAGATGGGGCTTGACCCAAAGTCTAGACATTCAGGTGGTCCAACGTATCCCATAAGGATGTGAATCAAGCCACACATATTTCTTGAAGACACCCAAGGGTAAGATATCCCAACGAGGGGGGGTGTACGACTTGTGAATGAGTATATAATCCCATACCACACTGTATGCTCCCATAAGAGAACCTGGGCGGAGGCTTGAAAGGCCAGGGGCCAGAGGATGGGCCTCGGTCAGGACGGGCTGACCTACTTGTAGTTTAACGTCTTATAGGGAAGACAAGGATGGGATAAGGTATCTCATACGGGGATGTGTATGGTGTGGTGACCAACCCAAAGTGAACGAGTACATAATCCCATACCATACCGCACAATCCCATAACCGAAAACTTGGGTCAGTGCCCAAGAAGGCCAAGGGGTGTGACAGTTGGCACTGCCCAGAGGGATTTCATCGCTTGGGGATACAACATGGTAGAATGAACCACTACACTAGATGCTTGGGATATCATAGGGTGGTCCTATTGATCAAGGACAATAGCTGACCAAGTTCGAAACTCAGCATCCCTATAGTGGCCTGAAATGGGAGAAACAAATGAGCATCGACCGCTGACCATATTTGAAACGCGGGACATGTATCATCTTGTTTCTCTACATCCTCGAGGGTGTTGGCTCGAAATGGTAAGAGAGCCCTTAGGCCTATAATCCATACATTTTAGGGGCCCATCTGGACGGGGAAGGTGATGGTATCCCAG
This sequence comes from Viscum album, assembly GCA_963277665.1. Taxonomy (NCBI): domain Eukaryota; kingdom Viridiplantae; phylum Streptophyta; class Magnoliopsida; order Santalales; family Viscaceae; genus Viscum; species Viscum album. The sequence continues at coordinate 842,421,757 of OY728161.1, forward strand.
ACAAAGAGTAGGTGAAGCCTACATGTACTCATCTCTAAAAGAGGTGAACATCTCCAGGGAGTGTGACGTACGGATGGATAGAGATTAGCTCGATGTTAATTGGGTAAAAATATCACCCTTTCCATAAATTGATTCCCAGGGGAATGGTTCTGACGTTTGGGATGGGCCAACAGATGAAATGTCCGGGCGTTCCTACATATCCCATGCAGATGGGAATCAAGACATACATAGTTCTTGAAGGCCATGTAGTTTAATGTCATGCGGTGAAGACGTGGGAGGATAAAAGAATAAGAGTGGGAAAATGGTGGGACCATTATAACCCTTGTATGAGTGGGGATGAGGGAGCCCATATCATGCAACTATCATCCGAGAGAACTATACCCAGGGGGGATTGTCTAAAGAGAAGAGTTTGGTGCTGGGCTCAAAACGAAGAGTTTGAGTGTTCTTACGTAACCCATAAGGATGAGAATCAAGCTATACATAGTTCTGAATATGTTGTTTAATGTCATGAAGGACGATGCGTAGTTTAAAGTCATGCAGGACTGGACAGTTTAAGGTCATGTAGGATCGGACAGTTTAAGGTCATGTCGGACCAGACAGTTTAAGGTCATGAAGAACCGAACAGTTTAAGGTCATCCAGGACCGGACAGTTTAAGGTAATGAAGGACCGTGAAGCTATGGAAAAATATTTCATGAGGAACATGGCATTGGTGGGAGTATTTATATGCTCATCATCCACAGTAACTAGGGAATGACCACTATTGGAGTAAACCTTGTGAATGATGTAAGGTCCTTCCAATTTGGGCTCCAACTTGGGTGTATTCCTGCCGGGGATCTTTGGCACTCGGAGGGCCAACACCAGGTTGCCTTGCAAGAAAATAGAGGAGGTGGAACTTCTTGTTGAAGGCTATAACTATCTTATTCTGATGCCTTTCTAGATTGTGTAGGGCATAGAGCCTATTTTCATTAAGTGCTTCCTATTCATCTACATGGATTTAGGCCACCTCATCTGGCGCCTACTGGTCATAGACCGTAGTGTGTAACGATGGCAGCTGGATCTCGATAGGAAGGATGGCCTCTGCCCCATACACTAGGGAATATGGAGTCACCTAGGTGGAATTGTGAATCATCGTCTGATTATCCCAAAGGGTGTTGGGGAGCTTTTTTGGCCAACTCTTCTTGTTCTGGCCAACCATTTTTTGCTAAATGTTAGAGAGAGTTTTGTTAAATTCCTCGATCTGCTCATTTGCATGTGTGTGATAGCAGGAGGTATGGTTGGAGAGAATTTTTTACATGGAGTACAATTTCATCAACTCAGTTGCTCAGAATTTTTTGTCTTTATCGGTGAGCACAGCGTGAGGGAATCCAAATCAGTAGATGATATTGTAGTTCAAAAAATCAACAATGGATTGATCCTTGACTTCCTTGAGTGGGACTGTGTAACGCCCCGACCCCAGTTACCCAGAGTCGGTGCAGTATTGCGTAACATTTGAATTATCACAAAAGATCAAGTCTTGAAATACCGATTAGTTTAGTAGACTTAGAAACACTAGATACATTCATAAATTTTACATTACATCATAATGTGAAAAATAACAATAACATAGTCTCCATAGTCCACACTTTTATCCCCTTCAGACTATCCCTGTATGTCAATCATAAAATATTTCTTCACATCCTAGGAAAAATAAAACATTAAAAGGGGTGAGCTTAGATGCTCAGTAAGGATAACAATATAGCGGAAGATTTCATAAATAAACATAAACATTTAAGGCAATGCATAACTAAACAAAATCCATTTAAACATGAACTTCCACATAATATGGAAAAATTAAAATTAAATAATTCCATTTACCTATTCACATGGATATTCTACTGGTCTAATAATCAAGAGAAATATCAATAACCACTTTCAAAATGATGGAATGCATAATGGCAGACTATCATAACCACGTATCCAAGGCCTCATGCCAAGACTACAAATAAGATTTTGTCAAAGCCTCGTTCCAAGACACTAGTTTTTCTCATGAGACCTGCCGATGCATCGAGGAGCTATAGCGGGCTCCACCCGTCACTTATTAATTCCAATGCATTTCTCATATGAATAGGTTTAAATATATCATAAACCATAACATAATCGTATCACATAAAACATGCATAAAGGAAACATAACATTTCCACATTTCAATCACAAGATATCAATAAAACACATTGATATAATAAAAACACTTTGAAAACCATTTTCAATATCAAAATAAAGGAAAATTAAAACCTTGTATTTATTTTTCATTTAAAAAAAGTTATGGCTTGTAGAGGAAACCGAAACTAAAATAATGGTCACAGCGGCAGAGAAGTCGTTGTCTCCACATACGTACGACAAGAAAAACATTCCTTTTTGTCTTTTAGTAAAACGCTTCATATAAAAATATTCCTTTTGAATAAATGTAAAAGTCAAAGGGGTTTATACACTGTATAAAAGAAAGGTGTGTATAAAACAAAATGTGCCTCAATGAATGGAGATTGAGACGAAGTCCCTTACAGAGATCATTTTTTTAAATAAAATAGATCTATTATGTGTATTTACTATATGTACACAGAAAGAAACTACAATTACAAGATATGACATAATATCATGACATAATTTGAAAGTAGGAGATTAACCCAAAGAACAGAAATTGGGTTAAGAAGTTCCCTTACCTCGTGTCTGATATGACTCGATCATTCTTTAATCTCCTGAATAATAAACTAGAGAAAATTTATAAATGTGTAAGAATCTTTTTAATGATCATTATTCCTTTTATATCACTTATTAAAATGTTACGACAAATATGTAGTCATTTCAGTTAATAACGGTCGTTTTGTCGATCATTGGTACTTGAGTCAACAATAAACTTCTCATAATTACAAGTTGTTTATGTGGTAGAATATCCATTATATCCAGAATTATATTAATGATTTAGATATCATATATATCATATATATCTAGTATATAAATTAATTTATAATATTACATAACATTTAGAGCTACGAAATGAAATGCGCCGTTCATGGAGACGGTAAGTCGTACATACGCATGAACGCTACTTTCATTTCTATTTCATATTTAATGGAATGAAAACATAATGATATAAATGTTCAATATAATTCCAGTATAATATAATGTATAATACCATTTACTTCATCCTTTATACATCCCACATATGGCATTAACGATTCAAATCACTTTGAGGGGGCGGTAGTCCGCACTTCCTAAAATGAAATTATCGCGTTTACCCATAATAGAAATCATAAAAGTATGACATAAATGAAAAATACAGAATAATAAGGAAAAAAACATAATATATATCATATATAAAAATAGTTTCATCATAATGGCCACCATGGGAGGTGTTAAAAGAAGATTGAACAATCATCGTTTCGTGAGGCAGTAATTCACCACCAACAGAAACAGTATGTTCTTTTACCATTAGATGAAGGTGTGTATTAGTGAAAATAAAATCCTTCTCATAAAAACTTACTAGTATATTTAAGATACTGTATTTGTTACAAAATAAATTAATAAAAAGAGTTAAGGGGTTGTATAAGAAAAATAAAACAAATGAACATTAAAGAATATATTACCTTAAAATCGGGTAACTCTTTTTTATTTGAGCCAAAGGCTTCCTTGGGAAGAATTATTCCCAAACTGAGGCTTCTAGGAGTAATAGAGGGTAGTTGAGAGATTATTTGGGCAGATTTTGGCCAAGCCAAATGGCTTGAATGTGTGAATAAGGTGGTAGATGTGGGGGCCTTTTATAAGAAGAGTGGAGGGGAACTCTTTGAAAGTAATTAAATGTTACTTTATTATATAATGAGTTTCAGATTTTAAAGGTCCCACACTTATATATTTCGAGGATATGGTGATAAGGGTTCTAAATATACTCATACAATTGGCTTTTCACATGTTTAATTCTTAGATTTTAAATTATCCTTCCATTTTATTAAAATCGTTAATTAATGAGGTAATCATTGCATCATCATGGTGTCATAAATAATTTAATTTATTTAATTTCTAAAAATTATAAAAAAAAATATCATGTTGTAGGAAATCGTTTTAGATATCTAATGATTATTTATAGTCAAAAATATTACTTGTATTACCCCACTTAAAAAATGTTTTAGTAAAACAACTCATGTTTGTGACATTTTTATTTTAACATTAAATAAAAAGTTTTTAATGTCATTTTCCTACGAAAGTGGATTCATGGGGTCCCCAAGTTGACCCATGGATTGTCTTGGTCATACATGACTCATCCAATAGTTGTAGTACAAGTTTCAAGGTCATTTCATATTATTATAACATTATCTTTAATTAAATTTCACAAATTACCTTTAATCGCGATTAATTAAACTTAAAAGTTACTATTCATCAAAAAATTATTTTCATCCCATTGAACTACATTTTACTTCCTAATGACAACCATGTTTGTCGGATTTTTGAAAATCAAATCACAGAAGTGGTAATGTTTCATTTAAACAAAAAATCAGTTTTTTAACTACCACTTAGTGGTTTCATTATTCATCAAAAATTGATGTTTTTCAGAACAATGCCAAAATTTCACCCTAAGCTATAATTAATATTCCAAATTCAAAAATGATGACTATTTTACAAAATTCCAAACATATAAGTTGCATTAATTAATTTTATAATTAATTCCCGCTGTCACAACAAATAGCGTGTTTTTAAGAAACAATATATATCAAAAGATTGACAATTGTTTGTGTCCAATTTGAATGTTAAATTAATTCTAATGACCACCATTGGATAAAATAGTAAAAATATATTATAATTATACTTTAAATCCTCTAAATAGTATAATTTATCACTATAAATTATTTTTATTAAAAAAGTTGTTTTACGTATTTTTTCACTATTCATTAAAAAATTTAATGTCCTCAGAAAATTACAAAAAATTCAACGTAGGATAATTTAGATATTACGAATACAAAAATAAAGTCCATTATGAAATATAAAATTTCTATAATTTTAAAAAGTGGGTATTAATATTCACAATGGATACTTTGATTAGTCGCGGTGTGTTAGAACTCGAACTTGTGTACAATGCAAGATATTGCATTATTGAAAGAGAGGCGTATTGTGGAAGCTAGGGGTGTTACATTCTCCCCTCCTTCAATAAATTGCGTCCTCGCAATTTGAAATTTTTCTTTGAAAATAAAAGTTTGAAAATAGAAAATTCCTTTGTGAACAACCCACATCAGAAATAGGGTTAATAAAAATATAATTTTAAAAGAAATAAGGAGAAGTACAAAGGTCACCCGAGATAGCGCATACTAGGATTCTATGAAAATATGGATATGGAGGGAAAACAAACCATCATGGTCTGATGGAGAGTTGTATAAAACAAGATTTGGAGAAAGTTAACAACAAGGAAATCACAAACTTGTGATTGGTTAAATGGTCATTGAATCCCCAGTTGAAAAAGTTAACCGACAAGGTTTTTTTTTTAAGTTCCCTTTCATAAAATTGAGGAATTTGTTTAAGAGATTTATTAAGAATGTAAAGAAATATACTTACTTGTCATGTAGACATTCATTCTTTAATAAATTTTTACCACAAACCCATCTTTCACTCCAAATGGTAACAGAACTCAAAAATATTCTATTTATCCTAATTGTATAAGGTTCGAAATATTACCACATACCATTTAGATTAGGAAAAATATTTATAATAACCAGGGACATCCTGTAGGCTAGTAGTAGGTAATAAAGGCATGTCGCACTATGGTTGTGAGTTCGATTCCTACAGCTTTGTCCGAGGCGACGGGTTATTCCCCAACATGCAGGTTGTCCTTTTCCTAAAACTATAGTATTATAATATTCAAAAAATAATCTTCATAAATGTATTAAACTTAAACAATACTATCCAAGGTTCAACTTAATCCATTCCAACCATTATAGTTATCTAAAATACCTCTGTCCAGACTTTCTCTAAAAGGTCTCTAAATTCAAAAATCAATTGTAACATCAGATTCCCCAAACAATGTAAAGTTCTTATTGTCACATACTAAAAATATGATTACCTTCATCATATTAAAACCTTAATGAAAAAAACAAGTACTGCAGTACAATCCTTATATATGTCACATTATTCTTATAACCAGAATATAATCCTTGAGTCCAAAAGCACCAATACATTAATTATTCCACTTCAACTGTAGTAACAGTATAAGATTTTCCTTGATACCTTGGCCTTTTCTGAGGTAAGTTTCCCTGACTCTTAGGACATTCATTTGCATAGTGCCCCATTTCCCTACAGTTGTAGCATTCAACATTGATAGCCTCTTTCTTTCCCTTGAAGTCACTATCCTGGTGACCTTTTTCTCCACATTTATAAAAAACTCCCATTACATTTAGGAAAGCACCGGGGTGATTCTTCCCATAATTATCAAATAATGGAAAATCTTTATTTCCCTTTTTCCCTTTATCTGTCTCTTGTTCCACCGTTCCCTTCTACTCTTGCTTTACTTTGTTGTCATAAGACTTCGAGAATTCATTTTCTGTCTTGATAGCACACGAGACAATATATTCGTACGATGACAAGGATTGTGATAATAAAGTTTTATGGAGAAATGGTTTTAACCCATCAATGAAATGATCAATCTTATTTCTTGGGTTACGTATATAATCTGCAGTATACCTCGCTAACCTTGTAAATTTGGCCTCATACTTTGCGACATTCTCATCCTCCTTTTGTCTCAGACTCAGAAATTGCCTTTCCATATCTACTCGATGGTCACGAGGAAAGTATTTTTCTAAGAAAAGATCTTTGAACTCTCTACATTCCATAATTGATACTTCTTCATCGTCCTTTGTATTTTGAATCAATGACCACCATTGATCAACATCTCCAGTGAGGCGGTAAACTGCCATGATAACCTTTTCCCTTTCACTACTCCCCAAGGCATGGAATATTTTCTCTAAGTAATTTATCCATTTCTCTTCTAATAAGGGATTTTTAATTCCATTTAATGTTGGTGGTTGTTGCCTCATGAAGTGGTCTAACATTGATCCTCCACGTTTCTGATCAGGGTGCTCCATACGAGTAAGGTTATTATTCATAACCTGAGTGAGTTGTCCCAGTATGGTAATAAGTTGATCAGCACCAGTTGTATCTCCAGCTCCACAATAATTATCTAGAGCATGATGGAAATCCCTACACGGAGTGCGTGCATTGATACTATGTCCATTCCTCCCACTAGGTGCCACTTCTAAAAAATGGCATAAACTAAATTAGATTATGAATCAAAATACATAATTCCATACTTGTAAAACACTTAACATAAATTGAAAAATTTATGGATATAATCCATAATCATAAAAAATATTCTATGAGGAAGTATATACTCATAAACCCGTCATAATGGTTTGTAATGAAAAATAGAATTATCCTAAGCATATCTTCTGGGAGTTTCATAACCAAGAGTAAAGTAATGCCCGTTGTCATGCACCAGTTCCCATTTGAGTCTAGCTCAATGCGGTGTTTTCGGGTTTTACCCCTTGGTATATCTGTGCCAGAGCCGCCTCTACCTGCTCGTATCCAGACAGGGATGTATTGCTCAAAAAACTCACAAACTCTCTACAACAAAAAATTCTAGGAAGTTCTTCTATACTAATCCTCAAATTCTATCTTTGAGCTATGTGCTATAATAATAGTTTATCTAAATCAAGCTTCCAAGGTTAGTACTAAACTGCCTCTGATACCAACTGTAACGCCCCAACCCCAGTTACCCAGAGTCGGTGCATTATTTCGTAACATTGGCATGATCACAAAAGATCAAGTCTCTAAAGACTGATTAGTTTAGTAGCCTTGGAAACAATAGATACATTCAAAAATGTTACATTAAATCATAAAGTGAAAAATCACAATAACATAGTCTCCATAGTCCACACTTCTATCCCCTTCAGACTATCCATGCAGGTCAATCATAAAATATTTCTTCACATCCTGGGAAAAATAAAACATTGGAAGGGGTGAGCTGAGATGCTCAGTAAGGATAACAATATAGCAAAAGATTTCATAAATAAACATAAACATTTACGGCAATGTATAACTAAAAATAAGCCTTTTAAACATGAACATAAACATAATATGGAAAAAGTAAAATGAAATAATGCCATTTACTTATTCACATGGATATTCTACTGGTCGAATAATCACATGAAATATCAATAACAACTTTCATAATGATGGAATGCATAATGCCATACTATCCTAACCACGTAGCAAAGGCTTCATGCCAAGACTTCAAATAATATTTTTTCAAGGCCTCATGCCAAGACACTAGTTTGTCTCATGAGACCTTCTGATGCATCTAGGAGCTATAGCGGTCTCCACCCGTCACTTATTAAGTCCAATTCATTCCTCATGTGAATAGGTTTAAACATATCATAAACCATAACATAATTTTATCACATAAAACATGAATAAAGGAAACATAAAATTTCCACATTTCAATCAAAAGATATCAATAAAACACATTGATATAATAAAAACACTTATAAACCATTTTCAATACCAAAATAAAGGAAAATTAAAACTTTGTATTTATTTTTCATTTTAAAAAAAGTTATGTCTTGTAGAGGAAGCCGAAACTCAAATAATGGTCACGCCAGCAGAGAATTAGTTGTCGCCACATACGTACGACTAGAAAAACATTCCTTTTTTTATTTTAGTAAAACGCTTCGTATAAAAATATTCCTTTTGAAAAAACATAAAAGTAAAAGGGGTTTATACACCATATAATATAAAGTTGTTTATAAAACAAAATGTGCCTCAATGAAAGGATATTGAGACGAAGTCCCTTACAGAGATCAATTTTTTTAAATAAAATAGATCTATTATGTGTATTCACTATAAGTACACATAAAGAATGGAAAATTACAAGATATGACATAATATCAGGACATAATTTGAAAGTAGGAGATTAACCAAAAGAACGGAAATTGGGTTAAGAAGTTCCCTTACCTCGTGTCCGACTTGACTCGATCGTTCTTTAATATCCTGAATAATAAACTAGAGTTAATTTCTATTTGCGTAATAACCTTTTTCATGTTCATTATTCCTCTTATATAACTTATTACAATGTTATGAAAATTATTTAGTCATTTAAGTTAATATTGGTCATTTTGTCGATCTTTAGTACTTGAGTCACCAATAAACATCTCATAATTACAAGTTGTTTATGTGGTAGAATATCCATTATATCCAGAATTATATTCATGATGTATATATCATATATATAATATATATCCAGTATATAGATTCATTTATAATATTACATAACATTTTGAGAAAAGAAATGAAATGCACTGTTCATGGAGACGGTAAGCCGTACGTACGCATGAAGGCTACATTCATTTATATTTCCTATTTAATGAAATAAAATCATAATGATATAAAGGTTCAATATAATTCATGTATAATATAATTTATAATACCATTTACTTCATCCTTTATATATCCCACATATGGCATTAACGATTCAAATCACTTTGAGGGGGCGGTAGTCCGCACTACCTAAAATAAAATTATCAAGTTTACCCATAATGGGAATCATAAAAGTATGACATAAATGAAAAATACAAAATAAAAAAGGAAAAAACACAATATATATCATATATAAAAATAGTGTCATCATAATGTCCACCATGGGAGGTTTTAAAAGAAGATTGAACAATCATCGTTTCATGAGGCAGTAACTCACCACCCACAGAAACAGTATATTCTTTAACCATTAGACGAAGGTGTGTGTATGTTTAAATAAAATCCTTCTCATAAAAACATCCTAGTATATTGAAGATACTGGTGTAGTTACAAAATAAAGGAATAGAAAGAGTTTAAGGGGTTGGAGAAGCAAAATAAAACAAAAGAACATAAAAGAATACATTACCTTAAAATCGGGTAACTCGTTTTGATTTGAGCCAAAGGTGTCCTTGGGAAGAATTATGCCCAAAGTGAGGCTTCTAAGAGTATGATAGGGATGTTGAGAGATTATTTGGACATAGTTTGGCCGATCCAAATGGCTTGAAAGTGTGAATAAGGTGGTATAGGTGGGGGCCTTTTATAAGAGGAGAGGAAGGGCACTCTTGGAATGTAATGAAATGTTACTTTATTATATAATGAGTTTCGGATTTTAAAGGTCCCACACTTATATATTTAGAGACTAAGGTGATAAGGGTTCGAAATCTACTCATCCAATAGGCTTTGGACAAGTGTAATTCTTATATTTTACATTATACTTCCATTTTATTAAAATCATTAATTAATGAGGTAATCACTGCATCATCAAGGTGTCATAAATAATTTAATTTATTTAATGTCTAAAAATTATAAAAAAAAATCATGTTGTATAAAATAATTCTATCTTTATAATGAATATTTATAATCAAAATCATGACTTTTATTACCCCATTTAAATTTTTTTTTAGTAAAACAACTCATGTTTGTGACATTTTTATTTTAACATTAAATAAATAGTTTTTAATGTCACATTCCAACCAAAGTTGCTCCATTGGGTCCCCAAGTTGACCCATGGATTGTCTTGGTCGGCCATGGCTCATCCAATAGGTGTAGGACAAGTGTCAAGGTCATTTCATATTATTATAACATTATCTTTACATTAAATTTCACTAATTACCTTTAATCGCGATTAATTAAACTTAAAAGTTACTATTCACCATAAAATTATGTTAGTCCCATTGAACCAATTTTTACTTCCTTATGACAACCACGTATGTCAGATTTTTTAAAATCAAATCACAGAAGTGGTAATATTTCATTTAAACAAAAAATCAGTTTTTTAACTACCACTTAGTGGTTTCACTATTCATAAAAAATTGATGTTTTTCAGAACAATGCCAAAATTTCAACCTAATCTATAATTGATATTACGAATTCAAAAATGATGTCTATTTTAAAAAATTCGAAACATATAAGTTGTATTAATTAATTTTATAATTATGTCCCGCTGTCACAACAAATAGAGTGTTTTTAAGAAACAATATATATCAAAATATTGACAATTTTTTATATCCAATTTCAATGATAAATTAAATCTAATGACCACCATTGGATAAAATGGTAAAAATATATTGTAATTATAATTTTAAACCACTAAATAGTATAATTTATTACTATAAATTATTTTGATTAAAAAAGATGTTTTATGTACTTTTCACTATTCATAAAAAAATTGAAAGTTCTCAGAAAATTACAAAAAATTCAACTTAGGATAATTTCGATATTAAAGAATACAAAAATGAAGTCCATTTTGAAATATAAAATTTCTATAATTTAAAAAAGTCGCTATTACTATTCATAACGGCTACTTTGATTAGTTGCGGTGTGTTAGAACTCGAACTTGCGTACAATACATGCTATTGCATTATTGAAAGAGAGGCGTATCGTGGAAGCTCGGGGTGTTACAGACTACCTCTTCCCATTTGGAGAAGAAATCTGTAGCCATCAAGATGAACCTGCACTGGTGAGCTGTCGCCGGTGGGTATGTCCCCATGACATTGAGCCCCCACACCATGAAGGGACAAGATTACATGGTGGAGGGGAGATGTTCTAGAGGCCGATGCAGAAAATTAGCATGAACATGGAATGCATGACATTTATTGGCAAACTCAATACAATCGTGGATCATAGAGATCCCGAAGTACCCCAGTCTATGGATCTGATGGGACAACTTTAGCCCAGCCTAGTGGGCACCGCAAGAACCGGCATGAACCTCTTGTATGATCTGAAAAATAATGAAACCATGAAAGCAACAGAGGAGAAAAACATTGAAACCATGATTATAGAGATCTTCTCAAGATTGGGACCACTATGGAGGGTAAACTACAGTGCGCATCATATTATTCGCTCGCATTTGGCCTGATCAGTCGGGAGGCAACCATTTTGGAGATACTCGAAAAAATGGTTTCTCCAGTTGGGAGTCATCTCAAACACTGCATCTGAAAACCTGGGGCTCCTGCAATGGAGGATTCGGTGTTATGATAGCTTACTCACAGGTCGTTGTCATCTTCTGGGGTGATGGGGGAAATGACTCTCTGTTGTGCCACATATATGATCAGATCATCTAGCTTGGGTTCCGCAAGTGATGCAGCTAAGCCGAAAAAAGCATCTGCTCGACCATTATATGACTGAGGGACATGGGTATCCTCTAGTCGAGAAGGGAACTGGGCCATTATATGGATGTTTCACTCCAACAATGGCATGATCTCTGGCTTCCTTATAATATATTCACGAATGACTTTCTTGATAACTAGTTCAGAATCCCCTTTCACGTGCAAATGGGGCACGTCAATCTCAAGGGCCACCTCGAGGCCAGTGATGAGAGCCTGATACTCTACCTCATTGTTAGTGGAGCCTTCTGATAACAGAAATGTGTACGGATGAACGGCTTGAACCATGTTGATAAAGACTATACCCAGGCCCACTCTGTTAAGCCTTGGATCGTTGAGCCTTCTACCAGTGGGGATCCTAGAGGCACCGTAGAAGTGCATTTTCCAACATGGGATGACCTGATCGACCAAGAGGATTGCCTCATCAGGAAAATCCAGGTCCAGGGATTGAGCCACGACAGTTGGATGGGAAACTAGGAAGTCTACCAATGCCTACCCCTTGATAGCCTTCTGAGGCACGAATATGATGTGAAACTGCTGGAGAATTACCGCCCACCGCACTAGTCGGCCAGTCAACATGGGGCGGTTCCAAATGTACATCAGTGGGTCTATCCGAGAGACCAGCTGTACCTCATGGTGTTGCAGGTATTGTCCCAATTTTTGTATGGCAAACATGAGTGTAAGGAATATCTTTTCAATGGGGGAGTATCTAGTCTCCGTATCTAGAAGCATGCAGCTAATGTAGTAGAGGTTGTTCTCTATCCCCTCATTGTTCCTCTGGGCGAGCAGGTCACTGAGAGACCGTTCTAGGGTGGTCACATAAATGAACAGCGGCTTTCCAGTGACAAGTGGCATCAAGACCAGAGGCTCCAGAAGATACCGCTTGACTTCCTCGAACGTGGTCTGACACTCTTCTTCCCATTCATAGCAAGTTCCCTTTTTCATGAGCCGAGAAAAGGTATTACACTTTCCGGCCATGTTTTCGATGAATCAACGTATGTTGGTAGAGTGTCCTTGAAATCATCGAAGATCTAAAATATATCTCGGAGGTCATCTGGCTGATGGCCTTGATCTTATATGGGTCGATCTCGATGCCCAGATATCTAACAACGAAGCCGAGAAACCTGTCAGAGGTGACCCCAAAGGCACATTTAAGCGGGTTCATCATCAGGTGGAATGAACGGAGGAAACCAAACAACTTCTCAAGGTCCATGATATGGTCCTGGAATTTGTGATATTTGAGCACCAGGTTGTCCACATAGCATTCCACCAATGTTCTGAGAATTGGATTGAATATGCGGTGCATGGCCCGCTGATAGGTGGCACCTACATTTTTTAGGCCAAAGGGAATAACCTTGTAATAGAAAGTACCTTGGGGGACCTGAAAGCAGTGGAACGCTTGTCTTAATGGGGCCATCCAGATCTGGTTGTACCCAGAATACTCCTCCCTGAAAGAGAGGTCTTGGATCCCAGTCGTAGCATCAATCAACAATTCTATCCCTGGAAGGTGAAATCATCTTTCGGACAGTGGCGGTTGAGATCGTGGAAGTCGATAAAGACTCCGATCTGCCTTTTCTTCTTCATGACTGGCACAATTTTGGCCAACCACTTGGGGTACTGGACCTCCTTGACGAAGTTGGCTGTAATGATATTGTCAACCTCATCCACAACCATGGAACCGTGAGAAAGGTGAACCTTTCATGGTAGCTGCTTGAACCTGCGATGGTCTGTCGAGAGACCAAGGTGGTGGATGACTACCTAAGGATCTAGTCCTAGCATCTCGTCGTAACTCCAGGAAAACATGTCACCATGCTATTTAAGGAAGTTCACATACCACTGCTACTCCTCGAGGGACATGGTGGCCCTGATCAATGTGGGTCTTGAATCTGCCTCACTACCAAGGTTCACCTATACCAGTTCATTGACCGTGGTGGAGACACCTTCCTCAAAGGCAGGGGGGCATCCTCCATGTCTTATTCTCCACTTATGGAGCAATCTTCCATGGGGGGAGTTGTTTCTGAGCCACCAGACTCCGATGGGAGGCTGGTGCTATCTTGAGCGGTAGTAGTCATCATATCAGAAGACTCAAGTGCCACTGATACCATAAGGATGAAGGCAATCGATCCATTCCCATCTGGCCTTCGGCCCAAGGGGTCATGGTTGATAACATCAATGCATTAGTGGCGCGTCACCTTGAGCCGATTAATTCTAGCCCGACGAAATAGAAAAGTGTGACATATAACCGTTTCCATGAGCCGAACGTCCTAATATCGTACAGGGGTAGGAGGTTTAGGGATCACATGAGCCAGGTTTGTGTAGGAGTATCAGGTGATTTTCCTCCATCTCATGGACAAGGTAATATTCCTTCCTCTCATAACTGAAACGACAAAGCATTGTCCTATATCAGTGGGTCATGGCCTCTAACTGATGGATCGGTAAGATGTAGGCGTCATCTAGACCTACATAGGGATCACTTGTGAACTTGGTGGGCTCAATCTCACTTGCCAGAATCTGGTTATCCTTGTTCTTGTAATAGTCAGCATCTAGATAGCAGGCTTCACAAGAGGCAAAAGGAGACACATCTCCTTGGATCACGCCTACTCCACCGTTGAGGGACAATTTGAGGCATTGGTGATACGATGAAGGGATTGTTGCATGCAGGTGGAGCCATGGACATTCCATAAATTCGTTGTACGCGGTGTCCTGAGAGAAAACCATGAATTCAGCACTGGCAACTAGGTCATCGAACTAGGTCTTCAAATTGATCTTGTCGACCAGGGTCTGCTCGGTCCTGTCGTATCCCTGGATTCTTAGGTCGGATGGAGTTAAATCATCCTCAGACAACCCCAACTTCCGCAGTGTCTGAGTCAGGATTTGGACAATCCCAGAGCACGTTTCAACAAGACAGTGGCAGAATTACATGCCATTGAAATGAACAATGATGTACAATGGATGAATGTGCCCCTATATGGGATGGTCTTCGTCTTCACCAGATAACAAGATAAATGTCTAGCTTTCAACATTCTCAACTACCTTAGCATTGAAGGCTTCTAAAGCTCCTACCTCCATCTCAAACTGAAGGGGGCTCCTTAGAAACTCGGAGAGCGCCTCACACATGTCTGATGACAGGCGAAGAGCCTTAAGAATATAAAGCCACATTGGGATTCCAAAAATGTGCTTGAGGACAACATACATCCATGCCAAGATCGACCATCTGCTCATAGGATTCCTCTCTACAATTGGAGGCACGACGGGCCTAACTGGCTGGACTGACGGCTGGCTAGTGCTAGGTATGTCTCATTTCTCACTAGTTGATACCTAAAGAGTAGCTTTTGGATGAGGACCGAACAACTGGGATTGTCCTGTAGTAGGGCGTGACTGGCCGCAGTGCGGACTTGGCAGCTCTGCCTGATCTAGTTTCAGAAACGGTGATGGAGACAGTCCTGAGGACACCGGATAAAGAGGTTGCACGTATTGAGCTCTGCACTGCACCTGATGTCTGGTCTTAGTGGAATGAATGACCTGTCTGGAGGTGCTAATTTATGTTCCATGACGACCCATATATTCACAGTTCCTCCAACTTTGGCATCATCTGGAGACATTGTGGAGGTTCACCTAGCGTTTCCCTTCGTCAGGAGTCATATAAGGGTTTACCAACTTGTCTTTGTTAACCTAAACATACCCTTGACTGTTGCTTGAAGAATAATCCACCACATGGTAGATTCTGGGAGGAATCCCCATCTTAGAGAGCATGAAGTTTCCGAGAGTGTGGGATGATGATGACATTGGTGTAGCGTGTTGCTTCTTTTTGTGTAGCCGATGCTTGATCTTCTGGGAAGAGGCTGGCTGAGATGCTGGTTGTAGCTTATAAAGGGTTTAGATGATTCAAGTGTGCCCAAATAATAACATGGGAATGGTTAACTATTTTATGAGCCTTCCAGTCATCGTACCTCAGGGATCCATGGCTGGGAACCTGCTATCACTCACCTTCGTCGTCACAACTGCTTTTTGACCCCACAAAGGCACCCGCTACTTGTGTTGGGACCAGGCCCAGTCTGACTATGTTGTTATCGACCTATTCATGGAGGAAGTCTTTAAACACATAGCACTACTTGATGGTGTTCCCCAGAATCTGATTATAGGGGAATTAGTTGGGGCGATTAGTGAGATTCTCTTCTGCCATCCTTCTGCACTCAGATAACTATACAATCCCCTGCTCTAGGGCACTATGGATGTAACCAGGGACCTGATCCTCACAGAACGAGTAAGTTTTCTGTATTTTTCATTGGATAGGGTGCTCTAGGATCATGGACCTAATGAGGGGTCGGAGGAGCCTACTAAGGAGGCAGAGTCTGATTATCCCGCCTAGGCGGCGGTGGTGCGTTGCACGGGGGAACCTTCTGATTCTGTGGTTGTCACTGCTGTGCAGGAGGCTGCGTCTATGGTGGCAGGCCTCTACGAGGTTGCAGAGACGGTGCTACTGGCATCAATTCTAGCTGTTAGGGGGATTCTATTTGGGCCACTGCAGTGGGCTCGGCTCTGGCATCCCTCCTTTCTGGGATCGAAGGGGGCAGAATACGCGCCTGACTAGCATGTTTCAAAGCTTCCTCGAGGTGCTAGGCCTTATTTGAAAAGTCTCAAAACCCTCCAGGGTAGTTCTGAGTGATCAGGTAAGGAACCAGTTCTGTTTTGACATTCCCTATGCACATCTTCAGTAATTTATCTTGAGTCAGTGGCATGTCAAGGGAGTATGTGAGCCCCTTCGACTGGGCGATGAAGTCCGCGACTCACGCATCGAGCCTTTTCATGCTCCTGAATAGGTTTGAGTTGCTGGTATTCCATGTGGTGGAGATGAACTGGTATAGGAATTGTTAGTGAAGATCCTCCTAGTTGGTCACCGATCCAATGGGGAGTTGGTTGTACCAGAAAACACAGGGCCTTTCAATGTCTGCACAAAACATCAGTGCTTTGCTACTTCCTGCTGTGTTGGAGTCCCCAACATGGGGCCACATGTGGAGGAAAAGTGGGACAGGTGTTGAGGTGGGTCCCCTGTCCTGTTAATAGGTGAGAAAATCATATTTCCAAAACATGGTGGTGCATGCATATCATCCACCCACGCTAGATATGGCTTTCTATCTGGTGGGATGGCCACCTGTCGCGTTTCCAATGCCTCGAGATGGGTGATGAGTGACACCATTGGATCGTCCGGGTGGGGGTACATGTCTTGACGGGGATCCCTAACCACGAGTGCATTTCCAGGTTCTTTGACACGATAGATGGGTTCAATGGCTTATTGAGAAACTGGTGGAGCGGCCTGAGAGGTAGTTGGGGGAACTCGGGCCAGATTCCTCTGATTTTCATGTTGTTCGAGTGGTTTTGGTGAGACCCATCATGACCTCTTTCCATGTGTTTCGAATTCAACCCTCTCTATGGGAGCGGTATGATCAGGATTTCTCAGAGGCATCTTGCTGAGGGGAGTTGTTCCTACCCCTGCTACCCCAGCCAAGGATCACCATAGTCGGGTCTTTGCTCTATAGCTTGTCCAACCAGGAGTTCGTCGACCGGGATATTCTTCTCAGGAATTTGTTGGAGCAACGTGGCCTTCTCGCGGTCTTGCTCCGTCTTCTGCACTAAAGCAGGTGGGTTAGAGTTCTTGACTACCCAGACGTGGTCTTTAACCTTACCGACATTCTGATTGAGTACCAACGACTCGGTGGGCGCAGGGAGACCTGGGAGGTTCTTCTACTAATAATTAATCCTCCCTGATAAGTCCAACAATGGTGGCGCATCCTCAGGGGTATGTATCCATCAAGAAATTCCATCTCGTCTTCTTTGTCCATGACAATGGCCATTGGGACCGTGACCCTTCCTGGGGGCATGTACTCAATATCGCATATGGAGTCGGGCACCTGAAGAATAGGGATGAAAAAGAGGGCAGTGTACTTACCCCATCCATAGACATGCACGTGTGGGGTAGCCTCCCTATTTATTTTGCGGAGTACCCTGATACTCTGAACGCATATTTGTTGTAGGTTCCTCTAGAGACCTGGTGACTCAGGGCGCTGGGCCACGAGGAGTCGGCCAAATCGACCATACGACATTGCTTTCCGATTTCATAAATGTGCACTTGGATCCTGGGGTAAACCACCCGATGATAAAGAAGACAGAAGTGCATTTTCCATAGGGTTTGATGGAAGCACTCGACTTCCTCTCGGGTGAGGTATTTCGGTGCACAGAAGTTCGATGCTCCCGCCGGCGAGAACTTTTCCAGGAAGTGATCTGCCACAAGAATGTTCTAGAAGCTCTTGTGCTTGGATTCAGGGTCTGGCCCTGTATTTCCCCACTCATCAACAAGAGGTGGATGAGGAACTGGTATCGGTACTGAGGTGGACTGCTGAGACAGTAGACTGGGCGGCGGAGAATACGGCGAATGAGACGATTGGCCACCGAATTCTGGGCCATCCTCCGAGGTGTGTAGTGACTTGGCCATAATGTCACGATACTGCAAGATGATAGCCATGGTTTTTGGTCTTGGTATTATAGATTCCCGTGATGGGTCACAGTGTTGCTCAACCGCCATCAGTCTCTAAAATAGCTCTCCATGATCTCTGGTCGAGGTAGAGGGCGCTTCTAGTAACGATGGTGGAAACTACATGGTCAGAACCTGTGGGATTTACAAAATTTACTCCTCCTAGTTGTACCTGTGAAGAGATTCAGCAATCTGGTGGACTTCACAATCTTGAAGGATGAGACTGATAAGCCTTGTTCCTGCCCTGTCCTTTTCATAGAGGACCGATGGGATGGTTCCACCACTGAGTTGTACTCTAAGTCAGAATCCAAGAAACAGACTGGTTTGATCTTACAGTGACGCTTTTCAGTATTCTTCTTGTGGAAGTGAAAACCCGCCTTCCTGCCCCGAGAAGGCTCTTCGAGGAAGTGAAAATTCATGGAACGAAAATGTCCTTTGGCAGTACTAGTGTTGGGGTGGGTAGTACTTCAGCCTGAGTGGGACACGGTGTGAAGAGCACCGGGGCAGATGTCATAGGGGACATGGGGAGGACCTTTGTGCTATATGCTGGTATGTGTGGGACCCCCACTAGAACTGACAGGAGCACAGATAGGACCTCTATGTCTGGTTCCCATGGTGACATCTGTGTGAGACAGGTCCTCGTATTGATCGGACTGAACACGGGTAGGACCTCCTTACTGGGTGTTGGTGTAGTGAAGTTGATATCCACCCATCTAGTTGATAGGACGAATATGACCTCCGTCAGTTGCTACAAGGATGTGAGGAAGGTCCTCACATCAAAGAGTGACTGAATGTGAAACGTCCCCACCCTGATGGTCTGTGGCAAAAGGGACGACTCAATATCCAGTGTAATAAGCGTTAGAGAGGCTCCCATATAGGGTGTTTTTACCATGGGGAAGGCCCTCATTCGGGTTGAAGGTGGAACAAAGAATACATCTGATATGGGATAGGGAGCGGGAAAGGCATGAGTCCTCAATGTTAGTTGCATGGGGAGGACCCCCGTATTGGGTGGCATTTCTACGGGTTAGTCCACAGTGGCCACTGCCTGTGCCTGCGACCAGGAGAGTCGACCCAGCCTGCCCATGGGGTGGATGAGTCCTCGATCCGGGTCGGGCGTATAGCTACCCCTGCTCGGCGTATGCAGGGGGTTGATGATGCATGTCAGCATTGGATCGGGCCATAGTATCTGCAAACGTTGACACCCCTTGATGGGAATCCTCCTCAGCCTGTGCACGATGCTGGCTTCGGGTCAACTGGGCCGGTAGTGGTGGTGCAGGTAGGTTGTGTACCTTCTCTTCAGCTCGGAGAACTAGGTGGCGGTGCGGGTGCGGCCTGGTGGGGCCCTCGTTGGGAACCCCTGGGACGAAACACTGGCCGAGCTGGCCCGAACATCCCCTACCTCATCGGCGGAGTGCATGGAGTCATCGAGGAGTTTTGAAGATAGGCCCCCAAAATGATTGAAGGCTAGAGTGGGGAGCAGTGGCTCCCTACATAGCCCTCGGTGGTAGCATTGACGGCGAGGCATAGATGCCTCTAAATCCAGGTGGGCCATGTCCCATGTAGGGATTACCCCCTCCTCCTCGTACCTACATAGAAAGTCATTCATTACCTTTCGTTGGATAATTTATGATGGGAAGAGGGGGCGTGGGTGCCTAGTAGTCACGGTAGTCAATCCCATCGTAGAAGAGGCAGAACCACGTGTGGTAGCCATGTTGAGATTTTCCCTGCCCCTGCGCTGTTGGGAAGGAGGTGATCGTGTTCCCGATGCAGCAACTAGGTACTTGAAAGTAGGGAGATCAGCTCATTAGTACTGGCAGAAAAAGAAAGCGACGCCCAGTGCCCGAGCAAAATTCCATCTCCCATGACCAGTAAGAGGGATCTACATTGATAATATTGTAGACAAAGATGCTCAATGTTTCGACTGCCCCAACATCTGTTGAGTTTCGCGCCAGGCCCGATATTTTTTTGGCGAGGCCCGGAGTCGGATATATGGATCCGGTGACACATTACTCTACTAATGTATTCAGTGCTACCAATATCCACATTTAGGAGAATATCTTTACATTGGGTTCACCATTTATACTTCTGACACTTTCTCCAGGGTGCACACGGCTGTCACATTTGGGGGATGTCGGCACTATTCTATAGCCCCGCATTCACACATTCCAAAGGCAGGTGGCGTTCACTCCTTATTCAAGGATGTCTGGTCCGTGATTGAAATGGGATGATGCGATTTTGGTTCATCCTTCTATGGAATCCTCCTCGAAATTTTTCACCTAATCTGGGTCTCCCTTATAGATTAAGACATAGTTCGTGAAACTCTTCCCAGTGCCATGTTTCCATGAACGGTGGTTAATTACACTACTTCTGTGAGGAGATTCCAAGGGGTCCGGTCAGGGAAGAAACCTTCAGTTGGTGGAGTAGTCTAGTTGAGGCATCAATGGTGTGTTTGGGAGCTGGGGAATTGGCATGTTTGTCTTTATTCCCATATTATAGGGCTTCTCGAGGGCGCGGAAGCCTCAGGAATCTCACATCGAGTGCGAGGAATCATATTCCATACGCATGTATCTGAGGTTTTCTTCAACTTCTTGTGTTTAACATGGGGTATGACGCATGTTTAACGTCCATCAGAGATGGATTGGGCTGATCAGAACACTACCTGGAGTAAATCATATTGAAGAACACCCTTGAGGGAACACTGATATTGGGGCCAGCATATGGGAAGCTTCCCAAACGCTGTGGGGGGTAATGAGGTGGCATGATTTCACTGGAATGTGGTGGTCCGGGTAAGAATAGGGATGCATGATGGTTTTGTTTTGGAGCCTCAAAGACACTTCCTACGTATCCCCGTAGCAGGGAATCAAAGTCCACATAGTTCTGGTAGAAAAGGGGGGGGGGGGTGGAACACTGGTATGGAGTTGGTCGAGGACAATTATTGTTGAGAATAAGCCTTAGGGAGGCTTCCTACGTATCCCTGTGGAAGGGAAACAATGTACAAGTCGTTCATCTGATGACTTCTTACCGTAGATTGGGGTTTTCAATGGCTTACTGCTGGATGAGGTCGCAACGGCTTACCGCTGCGATATAAATGGCTTACTGGTGAATGGAGTGACAACAGCTTACCACTGAATGGAGGTCCACAGTTCAACATCGTGCGGGATGAGGGTGAACCAACATGAAGGGGGTTGGAAAGTCCGGGTGGTGGTGGGATGGATCCTCAGGGAGGATTCCTACATACCATTCCTTGACATTGATCAATGACCACTTATTTCAGATTGTCTAGTATATGATGGCGAACTAACATGAATAAGGACCTTGGTATGATGGATAGTGGGCATGAACCTCAGGGAGTCTTCCTATGTTCCATGCCTTGACATGGATCAAAGTCCTCGTAGTTCAATAATGGATGTGTGGGGAATACACTCTAGGCTTCCCGGGTGTTGGTGAGCCAATGTGATGGAGATCAGAACGACCAGGTGGTGGGCTTGAACCTCGTGGATGCATCATACGTACCATGCCTTGACATGGATCAATTTCCCTGTAGTTTATGTGGTATGGGGGTGAACCAACGTGAAGATGGACAGGGGTTCCGATGGGTGTTTGTCTTGAACCTCGTGGAGGCTTCCAACGTACTATTCCTTGACATGGATCAAAGTCCCCATAGTTTGGGTGGGATGTCAGTGAAACAACATGAATAATGACCATAGTACAATGGGTTTTGGGCTTGAACCTCACAGAGGCTTCCTACGTACCGTGCCTTGACATGAATCAAATTCCTCGTAGTTCGAGTTGGTGCTGGTGAACTGATGTGAATAAGGACCTTCGTCCAATGGTGTTGGGTTGAACCTTGTGTAGGCTTCCTAAGTACCATGCCTTGAAACGAATCAAAGTTCCTGTAGTTCAGGTGGGCGCCGGTGAACCGACGTGAATAAGGTCCTTGGTCCAGGTGGATGATAGGCTGGAACCTCATGAGGGTTCCTACGTACCATGTCGTAGCATAGATCAAATTCCCCATAGTTCAGGTATACAGTTTAACGTCATGCAGGATAGGGGAATTTGGGGCATATGCTCTGAGGCGTCCCAAGGTGTGTCATGGTCGGTGCTCACTCTAAGCTCACAAGAGTCATGCTCAGTGTGAGAAACAAGATGTTGTCGGGACCTGATGATCACGTTGCAAAGGGTTCATCCTTGGGAAGCGAAGAGGGGATTATGCATGGAGAAGCCCAAGGTGCGAGGACTTACTCCAAGATGGAGGCTCGGGGGTGAAAAGGTACAACGGGAGAGGGAATTGGGACCGAAGAAAGGAGGATCGTCATTCTCTATCACGCCCTCTGCATGCATTGGGGATAGAAGATGAAAGGAGGGAGCACAGTTCCCCAACACGCCCTTGGTTGTCCTTCGTGCCGAGGGAGTGGGGAGGAACAAGGGTGTTGACTCCTTCAAGAATGGTTAGGGGCTTACACCAAGGTGGTTTCCCTTCCCCGCAGACTAACGCCACTCCCAGAAGGGGGATATCATCCCCTATGGAGACCAAGGGGCGTGGGGAATGTCCAAGGTTGGGGAACCCCGCCTGAGAGGCATGGGGCATTGTCACAGTTTAATGTCGTGTGATGAGGAAGATGGTGCTTGGAAGTTTAACATCATGCAGCTCAGATGAGGTGGGTTTACTCCGCACCCCTAGGACATATATAACCGGTACCCTCTGCTCCTTGTGGGAGGGAATTTACCGGCAATGTCGTGGTGAAGGGGGGTCGCAAAGCGAACCATCGAGGGGTACACGTTATCATGGAAATGCGAAGAAGCAATATCCATTAGCGTGACTATGAGAAGAAGCATTAGGTGAAGGAACTCTATGGGTGGTATCGTCTAGGGTACTTAGAAGTCACATCCTGCAAACCTGGAGGGTCGCACATGAGAATGAATTACCAAGCAGAGGGGTCCATAGGTAGGGGCCTTGTGGAGCTCGGCTGCTCTGCGTGGTGGAGGGAACTTGCAAAGGGGTGTTCTTCGTGAAGTGGGGTTCCTTAGCCTTAGCATTGGGAAGAGGTAAAAATGGGAGGTTCTTCACAATTTGGAAAGGTATTCGTGTATCACTGCCTCACAGAGCATAGTCGCGTTGCAAAGAGACGGGTCGTGAATCAATGTGCTTCGCGAAGTACAGTGACCCTGCCTTGGCATGTGGATCACTTGTGTCTGATGGGTGTTTCATATATCATAAATTCTTCGTGAAAACCCAGGTTCCCTTGGGGATCCCCTTCCTTCAAGAAATACATTACGCTTCGCGAAAGGCATCCCTCTCGGAAGAGGGGATCAAAATGAGAAAATGTGGAGGTAACTCGTGAAGAAAGAGTACCTCGTATAGCTCATGATTCGCAGAGAAAAGGGTGATTCACGATTTGGGATCTAGGAAATTGAAGGGTCAGACTGTCCATCTATTGGGCTCGGGGGGAGCCTGGTATTTATAGGCAAGAGGTGCTGCGAAGCAGAGTTTACGCGATGTGAAGAGGGCATCAATTGCTTCGCAGCGGGTCGCGAACGTCAGTGGGGTTCGTGGAGGGGTCAGCCTCATTACATCGCGGTGGGTTCGCGAATGTCATAGGCGTTCACGGAGGGTTCCCTCCTCCATTGCTTTGTGGTGGGTTCGCAAATGTCAGAGGCGTTCGTGAAGCGTCCTTCCTCCTTTTGCATTGCTACATGTTCACGAACATCAGAGGCGTTCATGGAGCATCCTGTCACCTTTGCTTCATGGAGGGATTGCAAACATCAGAGGTGTTCACGGAGCGTCCCACCTCCTTTTCTTCATGGCAGCCATGTTGCTTGGGGGGACTCTGCGAAGTGGCTTCGTGAGGTCGATCGCGGGGCCTCTTTATCTTATTTCTTTTCTTACAATATTTTGGCACCGACAGCCTCTTCTTTTATATGACCATGTTACCACAAAACCCACACTAGAACAATGTTTTTTCCATGTAGTACATTTTATTTTCCATCCACAATCTACATTGGCATGTTCACCAATGAATTATCTAGTATTAGGTCAACATGATCCCACTAAATGACAGAGAAAATATCCAGTTGATACATTTTCAACTAAGATACATAAAACATGTTATCTATAGCTCTGAACTGTGGGGGAAATACTAACTAATATTCCATATTTCCAACCCATTCATGTATCTCAAAAGTGAATTTGTATCAAAGAGATCACTTTATTTACTTCTCAAAACTATAATGAACAAGTCTTAGAAAGATCATCTAGAACAAATGATCACTCACAGTGAACAACAACAACCATCAATGACGACCTTCATTATATTAATACTGATTTTGAGCTATCCTTATTTGTTTTATAATCAACTAAATCTTCACCATTCTCTCTTAGAATAAACTCATACCAACCAATTAATTCCCAAATTGTTCCCCAAAAAAAGTTGATAATTTCAAGGACAACCATACAATGCTTCAAAAAGAGCCATATTTATCAATGTTTGATAATTATTTTTATATGAGAACTTCAAAAGTGGAACATGCGCATCCCACGAGCCACCAAAATCCATTACAAAATCCATTATTGTGTCTCACTACTTTTTTATCATCCTCTTGTATTTCCCATACATTTGATGACGATACACCATGCTTGTTGTCAACTTTGGGCCAAGGGATTTCTATAAGGATTTATATAAATGAGATATAATCCTTAAATCTCTATTTGACACTATTTAAACTGCTATTCCATGTATATTTACCACTTCCTGGATATAGATCATTATAGGTCCTCCACTGAATATGATTAATGAATAGGGATGAAATGATCCGACTTTGTGAGATGATGGTGTGATCGACCCAAAATATGATGTCTCTGCACATCCCATTTCTCAAAATTCTCCTCACAATAGGGTTCCTTCCTATTGTCATTGATTCATCCCTCTCATTTTCACCCTAAAGGTGAGTGGTTACTCTACGGTGTGATTCTATTTTTCTCACACCCATCCCCTTTTTTTACTCTATTCTTTATTCACCTCCTACTTTGGATTCTTCATTCTATTGTTTGGAGATGCTGAATGACACTTCAAGGTCTCAGACCACTATATCGTTTTCACTTTTTGTCAAACTATCATGAATAAAACCCATCTTGGATTAACTTAATGAAACTCAGATAATTTAAGAATTTTGGTGGTGGTTGGAGATGTACCATTATGTAGGACCATGATTCAAGAAACCAATTATCATCATAATCACACCTCATTTACCATTATTTACCTTACCCACCATAGAGGACCCCATTTTTTGTCTTACATGATATTGTTTTAATGTTATTTGTAATGGAGATGGTGGTTAGGCTGAAGGTGTTTCCTCTCCTGTGTTCTATGATAACTACTTTCCCCCTTGTTTTTCTTTCCCCCTTCATGGTTTTAATGTTTTTTGGTTATTTTTAGTTTTGTGGTTATTAATTTTGACTCATCATGGATTTTGGTTTCTGGTAGTGTGGCCAACATTCTATTTTTTCAGATTTGGTGGATGATTTTTTGATTTTGTTCAATTTCAAATTGTATTGTTGCTGGATTTGTTCGTTGATTTTTTGTGATGATGGTAATGATTTCCTATGGTGATTTTCTGGTTGTTCGCAAGGTGGTGGATCCGAAATTGTAGCGATGATGGTGAAGAAGGATTCTTGTGGATGGATCTCACTAATGATCTAAATCTCTTAAAATTTTCATTCTAGTTTGGTTATATGATAGATTTTTTATAGTGATTATGTCATGAGGTAGCCTATGGATGTTGTCATTATCTTAGGATGCATGGTTATAGGAAATTAGTAGCCCAAGGAATTGACATTTTCCTTGAAATTTAAACTATCAAATTTCAAAAGTTGAAATATGAGTGTTGCTTGAGAGGGTGATTTTTTTTTTAATTTTGAACAAGGTGTTTTGATATTTCTGAAGTTCTCACTCTTCTATAAAATTGATTCTTTTAAATTATAATTATATCGAATTGGAGGTGAGTCGATCCATTATCCCCCATATGAAATCATTTTTCCAAACCATTCTTGGGATAAATATTCTAAAATTCATAACTATATTCTCTCATTTCCATACAAGAATTGGTGAAGGCAAAAACATAGTAGCTAGAATCTAATGTTCGACCTTAAATTGCCGACATGTTAAGCTTCACAATACAAATTTAGATACATCTATTTTCATTTTCACCCACCAAAACAATGCTTTCAACACCTTATACATATTCTATATTCTAGGATGAACATACCATATTTAATGATGGTAAGCATGAAAATGGTTTTAATCATAATACATAAGTATGAATATCCAAATTTCTGAACCACAACACTAAACTCTCTTTTAGTTTTCGTCCCTCAATGGTCTCCCCACCACTGAGTTTTGACCTCATAGTCACACATTCTTAATTAGAGGACTATGCCTCTTTACCCATCTCTATAAAATCATTAACAAATTAAACTGGAATGAAGGCCACAACTTAACATCAATCATCACATTCCATGTTCTTTTTAGCTAGGATCGACATCAACTTCCACTCATATGATGCTTCTTTACCCATATGATAATATGAAATTTTTCTTAATGTAGGAGTAACTAAATTTCCTTTTCTAGTGTATAAATCAAGAAAAATTAAAACATTTGAAGATACTCAATCTATTTTATTTTACTTAGATTAAAATCCCACTGTGAGAAAATATTATTCAAGATCTTATTATCTATAAACGTAGTAAATTTTTCACTAAAGTGGTCATCATTCTAATTTATCAAGGCATGGACTACAATAGATAACTCTAGATAACATGATTGGTAGTTGTTGTCATGAACTCCTGACTTCCATGATTCATAATCAACAACATGATATCCTTGCATGAGATCACGTCCCAACCCTGATCCAACAACATCACAATACACCATATACCCATGATCTTATTCTGAAGAAATCAAAATTGGTGACGATGTAAGAAAAAAAATTCTCTTAATTTTCTTTGGAATTATTAATTCAATTGGAATAGAACATTAATCAATTTTAAAGTTGTTATAGGTTAATATATTCAGGAAAACTCATGTACAAAAAATCAATAACAACCAAGAAATCCATTATAATTGTGTATCTCAAAGTCATTTTTAAGAAGCTTCTAAGGGATAATATATTATTTCTTTTATGGATCACTAGAAACACCTTTTTTAGATATTACATCGCCATGAAAACATACCTCTTATATAATAAAATAAAACATTGATAGTTTGGAATAAAAAAAATTATCCCTCAAAATTCCCAACCCTATTTCCATGTGTTTCTCAGGATCAAATTTTGTCCTTGAGTACACCAAGATGTCATCCACAAACACCAATAAAAAATAATAAATATACTACTAAAATATCTGATTCAACAATTCCATAAATTCCATTGGTATATTCATGAGAACAAAAGGCATTACCAGATACTCATAATGGAAATATATGTTCATGAATGCCATATTTCAAATATCCTCATTCTAAACCTAAAATTGGAGATATCATGACCACAACTCAATCATAGAGAACCACCAAACTACTTTCAATTGATTGAACATATCATTACTGCATGTAACTGGATTCCTTTTATTTATTGTAACTTGGTTAAACTTATAAATATCTACATACAATCGAAGTGTTCCATATGCCTTTTTGAAAAACCAGACTGGAACTGCCCACATAGATGTGATTGTCCCAATAAACCCTTTTCATTACAGTTCATGAAACTACACTTTTGAAATAGTTAATTTAGTTGGTTCCATCTGATAAGAAGGAGGGGAAATATGACTGGTCTCTAGAAAGAGATCATTCATAAACACCACTTCTCTCATACTTGGGTATCCAATTAAATTATCGAGAAAAACATATGGGACCTGATTAACCGCAATTAGAAAATGGTTATTCATGATATCTTCTATCGAAGTTGAATAAACTTCCACCAACTACTATGAGATCATTACAACTATTGGTGCTAGAAATCCAATTTCACCTTCATTTACACTCAATTATCCTTTTAATAGATGCTCGACATCATCCTCAATTGGAAAATTTAAAATTCTTGTATAACATTGAATGTGATACTTGAATATTATTAACCAATCCATACATAGGATTATTTCAAAGAAATACATATTAATCACAGAGAAATCCTATTTCAACTTAGCTATCTCATAAATTATATAACAATCTCTACACATAAAATATTGACATTCTCTTTTTCCAACTGGTGTTTGATGTTTTATCATTGAAGGAATCATTTCAACTTTTAAATTCATAAAATCAATAGTATGATAAGAAATAAATCATGGAAAACCCCCACATAATTAAAGGACTACATACGGGTATAATTAAAACGAATCATACATATCACTGTAGAGGGTCAAGAGTGATCATATATAATAAATTGTTTAGCAGCATATAATTTCTTGCTCTTTGTACTTTTTTCTTCTTTGTCATATTTAGATCTCACTACCTAAGGAGACAAGGTATTCCTAGAATCACCAAGCCTATCTATGGTCTATTGATGATATTTAATCTTCATCCCTCATCCTATCAAATCATATAAAGCCTTTAAAACCTAAAAATTGTCTCTAAAACCCAACCTCAGAGAACTATGACAATATCCCTAGAAGTCCCCTATATTAATAATATTTTGGAAATCTTTTGGGGGTGATGCACTCTCTCGCTTCATGTAGTGTAAGGATCCATATTGGAAACAACTAGCTTTAGTCACGGTTCCCATAGGAAGATTCATCGAACCATCCATACTATTTACATGTATTTTACCACCCTCAAAATTGGTATCTAACTTTCTCTTGGACCTAGAATTTGAGGTCCCAAATTTTCCCACTAATATCAAAATACATCTTCCTCCCATAGCTCCAGAGATGTCCCTTTCATATACAATCACCCTATTGACCATCTGTGTATATTCTATAATACAGAGAATGACAATATTTAAGAAAAACTCATATCATATCTTTGATTAAAATATGCATGCCTTCAAGGATTAAATAGTAGAAATCTTACGTGAAAATGAAAATAATTAATGAATTTAGTTTCATAGTAGGGGACAGAAATAATTTTCTACATCAGGATGAATAATTACATCTTTCATTGATTTATGAATGATTGATTATAGGATTGTTTGTTGAATAATTTTTCATAACCCTCCCATACTAGTCCATAATCTGATTTAGCCCTAATAAGTAAATACCACCACTAGCATGGAAGTTATTCTAGAATATATTTCCCCATATTGACATTAAAATTTAATGGTGTGATGATGAAATCATAGATATGAATCATCTTGTTCAACCACCCCTCT
Source organism: Viscum album (assembly GCA_963277665.1). Classification (NCBI taxonomy): domain Eukaryota; kingdom Viridiplantae; phylum Streptophyta; class Magnoliopsida; order Santalales; family Viscaceae; genus Viscum; species Viscum album. The sequence continues at coordinate 842,451,830 of OY728161.1, forward strand.
ACGTTTTTTGGTTCAGAATCACCACAAAATATTGGCAGATTCTTTTTCTATATTTGGATTGATTGATTGACTTGACTTTTCTCATCCCTTCTGTTCCCATTTCCCATAGCCTAAAACACTTGGAAAATACATTGAATCGGTTGTTGGGTCACCTATGGATCAGGTGAAACCACATTCTTACCAGCTTTTTTCAATTGGTTTCTATAATTCCTACTATGATCCATTGTTTAGAAACCCAACAACATCATAAGTCTCACTACATAGAATGTAAAGGATTAACAAAGTTCAAATTCTACCACATCATAGTATCACTAATAGGATTTCTAAAATTCAACATTTTACTCATTCAATGAGTTTTGAAAAGACATTTTTTTAAATCAAACCATCTTAAATATAATACAACAGTGTTCCTTTTCAAAACCATACATTTAAAATTAATTTTTTTTAAATATTAAATTCCATTAAATCAATACTCAAAATCAAATATTCACCATTATTAGGAGGACATTTCTATAATGCATGTTATTATCATCTCATTGGATAAACCTGTGAAATGAGATTCCAACCTATAAGTGCCTCCAAAACACTTATGTACCCAACTCCTTTGTTACTTGATGGTCATCATTAAAAGGTTATCTATGAATTTTTATGCTCAAAATTTCATGTTCCAACATTCCATCTCTTTTTATATCCCAACTAATGAATAAAAAGAATAAATTTTCGACTCCTAGATGAACAACCAATAACAATTCAAACACCATCTGATACTTATACCACTTGTTCTATAAAAATATTTTTAAGGAACAAGATGATACAACATGTAACATACCACCCCACCTCATCGGCTTGAGAAGACGGTATGATACTCCTTAGAATTAAGAATCATCTCTAAGATGTCAAAGCCAAGAAATAAATTCTATGGGATTCATTGAAATGTGGTGGATGATTTTCCCTTTGAAAATAAAACCACCAACCAAACATGTAATAATCATATATGCTACTACATGATGCATTATATCAATGAGATTAAACTCAAGGAAACCAAGTTATATAAAAAATAAAACATAAACCATGTACCATAGTGGAAGACTACAATATCAACGTACACAGTGGAATGGAAAACTAACAAAACACAATGACATGAAAGATAAACTCCAAATCATAAACATGATCCATGATCCAAATCAACCTAGAAGCCCATGTATCAAGGAGTAATACTAGAGATGTATGATACTTTAGCACTTATTATTTCCCAAATAACATTAATTATAAAATCAATAATGTTTCAATGTAGGTGTGAGTAATGAAACTCTGTAGGATTTCCCAAAATGACTTCTCTACTCAGGCGACTAGGATTGAACATGTTATCACATTTATATAAAATGTTGAAAACAATTTACATAAAAACAAAACTATTTCTATGAAAAATAGTTTTCAAAACAAAAACATTTTTTCATGAAAATAAACCAAGGATGTTTTCCCAACCACTTCCCAACCCATTTGGAATATCTCATTCTAACCACATATCCACATATCCACACATGCATGATTCATTCTGATAGCTCTATACTGATTAGTTGTTTCTCTTTGATCTACCAAGTTTCCACAAGGTAATTAAATCCAATCCTCTATTACACCATTGGAACTGAGAAGAAGGTCATATTTTAACCAAGCCTCGTAAGTCAATATAAACATACACCACCATGTATTCCCCAAAACCATACCCATTAAATCATTCCAAATCCATTCCAGTTCCAAATCTATTTTAATGAAAAAACAATTTTAATAAAAAACACATTTTTAGAATATTTTTCCATAAATTGAACCATGTAACTATTTTAAAACGAAAATTTTAAATTCATTTATCAAATAACATTTTGTAACAATTCCAAATTTTCACACAAAAACAAAAACCATCCCTAAAGAAGGATTATACCATGAATTTTCACATCAATTTTATAGTCAATTTCAATAAATTTATTCATTTAGAGTATAATCCTTCATGTTCTAAATAGAGGTGTCAATAATGAATCTGCATACCTCTAGGTTTATTTTGAAAACAAAGAACGACACTCAAAAACCAATGAAACTGAGTTAAATAACCAAAAAACTACCTTATATCACTTCCCCTATCATAAATGTTATATATTATATTATTTTGAATCATATAATGTAGATCTATCCAAAATGAGCATACATCTCAAAAACTCGTAGAGAGAGATAGAGTGTTCGATGTTGATATAAGGATAACCACCTAGAACATCCATGAAAGAACACATACCATGAGAATAAGACTTCAAATCAATAGTAAAAACCTTCAAATCACATACAGAATGATAGGAGAATCATTCTTAACATTTTAGAAGATATAATCTCTAGGTAGGGCTACATGAATAGAAAATTTAGGGCCTTAGAGGCCAAAACCTAGGAGATCCAAAATATTAGGATTTATCTTTTTTCCAATGCATGGTTAGTCTCATAGTTAAGAATATTGGGTGCTAACCATGTGCCATCCAATTCCTCAAGGATGAACGTAAAATGGTTGGCTTCCAAGGTTTCAAGACCATTCTCTATCCATGGAAATCAAATTGTCTTATGTTTATCAGTTTTTCCTTAGTGGACACACAATTTTGGAAACCCATGCAATACCTATGAGGGATTATTTTATCTCTTATCTCATGGTGTAATGTTTCCTGTAGGGGTTTCACGGTTCTCGCAATCCATGCACCACCAATTTACCCTTATAAAAGACCCCAAACACATCAAATTTTCTCAAAAATATCCCAATCATCAACCATAAACCTTAAATACTTAAAAATAATACATAAAGGGTTACATACATGAAATCGGGAGTTCTAGAGTATCCCAAACATTAGCCTTCATGTCCAAGGAATGTAAAAATCCATTTTTTATATGAAAGAGAATTATCAATTTCTATTTAATTTCCTTTTTCATTCCCGCATCTCTTTCAAAATCTGAACATGTTTCCACCAAACCTGCACTCGACCGATACATTTTCTTAAAATACATTCTCTTTCCTATCCATAATCTTCACTGTTATGTGCACCAATGAAACATCTGATTCTAGGTTAACATGATTCCATGGAATCACAATGTTTGGATATGGATGACACCTTTCCATATGAGATACATGAATCAAATTATGCCCAACACTAAAACTTGGGGAAAATTCCAACCAATAATCCACCAATCCAACCAATTAAAGTATCTCTAAAGGGACTATTTATCTGTGAAATAAATTTCCATGCTTCCAAAAATGATGATGCCCAATCCTAGGAGAGATCCAAGAGAACTCATGATCACTCAATGGGATCAAAAATGGTAATCAACAATTATTTAAATATGATTTCTGACAACTCTAAGATGTCTCCTTCAATTTTCTAATCAATTAAATCCTCTTTGTTGTCTCATAGACAATCCTCATCCCAACCAGTGATGTCTCACCTGTTTTCACACAAAAAATTGAAGAACAACAAGTAAACCCATACAATGATTCAAAATAATCCACATGTATCGACGAATGATAAATTTTGTTATATGAAATCTAAACTAATGACATGTTCTCTTCCCTTGAGATACTAAAATTCATTACACAATCCCTCAAAATTTATTATAATGTTTGTATTATATGATTAAATTTCCCATATATCTAAGGATGACACTCCATACTCATTGTCAACTGATTCCCAAGGGATTTCTGTTAGTATTTCTAGAAAAAAGATGCATACCACCAATCATTGTTTGAAACAATTGATACTTGAATACCCAACCTCTACTCCACTTACCAGTTATAGATATTGGGATATTCATCCATCAAATAAGATTCAAAAATAGGTATGGAATGATCTGACTTAATGAGATGACCCACAATCACCCATATAGAATCATGTTTTCAAAATATTATTGGGTGAAATATTACAAAATCCATAGATATCTACTCTGATATACATTCAAAAATAGGTAAAGACTAATATATACCTGTTGTTCATTGATGCTTGGCCTTATATCACGGATAAGACAATAACATTGAAAAATTTCAGCTACCTCTATTTTAATACCGACCCACAAAAACTATTGTTTCAAATATTTATGATTATTATATAATCCAATATGAAGAACACATCTTGAATAGTGGTATGCATGGAGAATTTGTTCCTGAAAATCCAAATGTACAACCAGCAGATTTATGAACCACAATACTAAACACTCATTTAGTTTCCATCCATCAATGGCCTCCCCACCATTGAGATTTGACCTTGTATTCAAACATTTTGAATTTGACATTTGTGACTCTTTAACAATCTACAACAAATCATGAAAAAATGGAACAATATAGTAGTCCACAACTTCATATTAGTCAACACATTCCATGTGCATGTCAACTTGGACCGACATCAACTTCCACTCATCTTAAGCATCTCTTTCTAAATGAGCATACGACTTTCTACATACTGCATCATCCACCAAAATTTCTTTTCCGACTGTATAAATATATTCAATGATAAATATTTGAAGATACCCCATCAATATTTTTTGTCTCAAATTCAAATCATGTAGTGATAAAATATGTTTCGAGCTCTTATGAGATGAAAACTCAGTAAATTTTTGACCAAAGTAGAAATGTCACCGTGTTTTCAATGCATGGAATATGATACATAACTCCAAATCATGTGATTGGTAGTCCTTATTATGAAATCATAACATCCTTGATCCATATGCAACAACGTGATTTATCTACATGAGAACACATCCCTACCTGGACCCATAATCATCACATTACACCATGTATCCTTGCAATAATTCTGTAAAAACCAAGATTAGTGCTCATGTTAGGTGAAATTTTAGCTCTTAAAAAGGCTTTTGTCTTTCTTAATTCTAGTGTAATGTATCATTATTCTTTGTAAAACCTATTATATGTGATTATAGTCATGAATAATCATGAAATACACGTCAATAATAACCATCCAATCCTATAAAACTTTGTATCTCAATGGCATATTCAGTAATTTCTAAGAGATAACATATCTAGTCTATTACAGATCCATAGGAAAAACTTTTTTAGAAATTACATGGCCTACTATATCTACCTATTGAATCTATAAATAACACTTTGATAGCTTGGAATGTAGATTATGTTCCCCCAAAATTCCTAACACCATTGTTAATAGTTTTTTAGGATCAACCCTTTTCCATGAATAAACTATGATGTAATACAAAAACAACACTACAAAAAAATACACATCTCACTATAATATTTGATTCATCACTTCCATAATGGAATTTAGTGAATTTTTATGCCCAAAAGGTATTAACATGTACTCATAATGGCTATATATTCTCTAGAATGTTTTATTTGGAATATCATTCTTTCAAACCCTCAATTATTAATATCCTGATCGCAAAACAAAATCATAGAAAACCACTAAGATACCCTCAATTTATCGAAAAAAACATCAATTCATGGAATTGTATATATGTTCATATGGTAAAATTGTTATGATTATGTTAATCCAGACCAAAATAAAGAGTTATATCTACATTTTTAACCAATAATACTGGAGAATCTCATGGATACATGCTTGACTGAATGAAAACATTTCATTCTAGTTCTTTTAACTAATCATTAAAATCACTAAATTATTTCAGTTCCATCCAATAAGATGTAAGGGAAATAATACTAGTCCTTGAAATGAGATCAAACATAAAATCCACTTCTATTGTAGGTGTAAATCTTGAGAAATTATTGAGAAATGGATTTGGAAACTAATTAACCACTTCTGGAAGACTCATATTCTTGATCCTTTACATCAATGTCAATGAAAATGTAACCTACAAGAATGAGTTCATTACAACTACTTGTGTTATCATGCCCATTTCACCTACCATTACATTCATTTAACTTTATATAAGATTCTCGCCACCATCCTTATTTTAAAATTAACTATTCATGTATAATATTCTATGCAAGCCTTGAAATTTTGTAACCAATCCATACCCAAGATTATGTAATAGACCTCTATCTCAAACACATATAAAATCTATTTCAAATCTTCTACATAATCAGTTATAGAACATGCACTACACACAAAATATAGACATTCTCTTTCACCAAGAGGATTTTGATGCTTTATCACAGAAGGAATCATCTCATATTTTAAACATAAAATATAAAAAATATGAGAAGAAATAAATAAATTTGGGGAGTTTGTATAAAATAATTATTGCATAAGGGTATAATTAAAAAGACTCATACCTCTCATCATTGATGATCTAGACTAATTATCTAAAATAACATGTTCATCTCCGTATAATTTTTTACATGATGTTTGTTCTTTGTTTCCTTATAGAGATTTAACTACATGAGGATTCATGGTATTCTTGTAATCAAAATGGATATCTATTTTTTTCAACATTGATTCTACTTCCCTCTTCCCAGCGAAGAATATGATGCCTGCAATAGCTGATAAGTGTCCCAAACACACGACCTATGAGAACTTTTACAGTAGAGTTGAAGTTGCCTCATTTTTTAATTAGGGAATGATCTTGATGATTTCGTACTCTCACTTATTGTGATCTATGGAACAACATTGGAAACATCCTTCTTTAGTCGTGGGTCTCGAATGAGTATTTACCCATCTAGGTTTTCTGATTTTGATTCATGATTCCACCTTGGAAATTGGTGTCCCTATTCCACTTGATCCCAATATTAGAGTTCCAACCATTTCCCATGGTTATCATCATACTTCTTCCTCCTATATCTCTTAATATGTCCCTTTCAGATATAGTCTCTCTATTCACCATCTCTGTATACTCCATAGCATAAAGCACATAACTCTTACAATGAATATGATTCCTTATCCACAATTCAAATATATATTCCTTTGAGGATACAGTAGCATCATCGTCATGTGAATAGAATACTTAAATTATGAATTTATCCACATACTCCCTAATAGAAATATTTTCTTAATTCATGCTGAATAATTCCATCATTATTTGAATTATAAATGTATGAGGATAGAATAGTTTTTTGAATAATTCCTCAAAATACAACAATAATAGGACTTGATATTTTTTTAATTTAACAACTAAATCCCACCACTGAAATGAATAAACATCAATCATATATTTCACTTATTATTCATTAAGATCTACTAGTGTTCCGGTGAAATCAAAGTTATGATTCATCCAATTCACCGATACCTCGTCTTTTTCTAGTTCATAATCACCCCAAAATATGGGGGGATTCTGATTCTAGAATTAGAAGGAATGATCATAATTACTTGGATCATCCCTATTTTTATTACTGTCCAAAGCCTAAAATGTCCGGACAAAACTGTGACCTAGCTGTTTGTTCACCTATGTCTTATATGAAACCACATTATCATAAGCTTTTGGTTGGTTTTTAAGACACCTACCTGGTTACATTGTATATAAACACAACAATTCCATATGTATCACTCTCCAGAAACTGAAGGATTAATAAATTTCAAGCTCTACCACATCATAAAATAAAAATAATGTTTTCCAAAATTCAACATTCTCCACATTCAATCATTTTTAAAAAAACTCAACATTTCTTTATAAATATGCCCATTTTCAAAATAATACAACAATTCCCATTTTCAAAATCTTACTTAAGAAAAAAACATATTCATTTTTCAAAAATAAATAAATTGAATCAAATAATTACTCAAATGAAATAAGAACTATTATTGCGAAGTCATTTTTAAAATTCATTTCATGTTCATCACATTGGCTAAACCCATGACTATGAGATTTCAACCGATAGGTTTCTCTAAAATACATATCTACTCCACACCCGATTAACTATATGTTGAGCATAAAAATGATAACTATGTCTTTTAATGGTATAAAATTCATGTTTTGAAAATCCTAATCATTAATATAGTCCCAACTCATGAATAACAAGATGAATTGCCAACTCCAAGATGGAAAAACAATACCAAGTCAATGGACATGTAAGACTACTACCAATTGTTCCATAATGATATTCAAAAGGAATGATCTAAAACCACTTTTAAGATCTTACCCATCCTAATTCTGTTGAGAAGGTGGTAGGATACTACTTTTCCTTAGGAAACGTCCCCATGATGCCAAATTATCGAAATAAATGACATGGTATTCATTAACAGATAAGTGATATTTTTCTTTCTATAAACAAAACAACTAAATAACATATCATACCCATAGAGGCCACTACATGATGCTAGATATCAATGAAATAAAAGTCAACACAAAACAATGATATTACAAATCATACTAAAACCAAGTACTATAGTAGAAGACTAAAATATCAAAGTACAGAATGGAAGACAAAATCAACAAAACCCAAATACTCCAAAGACAAATTCCAAAGCATCGATATGCTTTATGCTCAAACTAAACCAATCATTCCATGTATCATAAATTTCTACTAAATATGTGCGATACTTTACCTTTTCTCATGTCCCAAAAAAAATATGGAAAAGAACCAAAGTGCCAATGTGGTGGTGAGAAATGAAAATGAGTAGGATTCACCAAAATTAATTTATTACTCATGCCACTAGAATTGAATTATTTGTCGCATTTATATAAAATAATTTATATAAAACATTTCAAATAAATTATCTTAAAACAAAATGTACTTATACGAAAAATTGTTCTGCTAACCAAAAGTGATTTCCATAATATGTAACCATGATTGTTTCCCCACCATTTAATAAACCATTTGGAATAACCCATTCCAACCACATAACCATATGTCCACACATGCATGCTTCAGTTTGATAGTTCCATACTCATGAGAATGTTATCATTAATCTACCAAGTCATCACAAGGTAATTAAATACCTTTTCTATTACACCTTTATCACCGTGAATGAGGTCATATTTTAACTAAGACTCTAAATGAAATATGACCATAAAACACCAAGTATACACAAAAACATTGCCAATACAATCCTTTTAAATCTATTCCAAAAAAACCAATTTAATGCCAAAATCATTTAAAAATATAAACTTTTAATAATTTTCTTCATAAATTGAACTAGTTAATATTTTAAAATAAACATTTTGAAATAAATTAACAAATCACTTTGCATAACAATTCCACAATTTCACAGAAAAACACAAACCATCACTAAAAAAGGTTTCAACCTTGATTTTGACAAAGATTTCACAATCAATATAAATAAATTTAATCATTTTGAAACTAAAACATCATTTTATAAATATAGGAGTCATTATTGAAGCCACATACCCTATGTTTTATTATAGAAATGAAGAATGAAACTCATATGCCAATGAAACTGTGTTAAATATCACAAAAAACCTTAGATATTTTCCCCTAACATAAACAACGTTATTTATTATCACATTTGAAATATAATAACTTATACATATCAAAAAAAGACTTAGATATCAGAATCTGAGAGATATAAGGGTAATTATATCTAAGGAAGACCACCATGAACACACAAAAAATATCACTTAATGTGGGAATCTGACTTTAATTCACTAATAGAATCCTTTGGATTGCCTCCAGATCAATGGGAGAAGCTTCCTTGGAATTTTGGTCGGGGGAATATCATGTTAGGGATGCATAGGTGGAAAAAATGGCCCTAGAGGATAAAATGTGTGTGATCCATAATTTTTGGATATCACATTTAACCCATGAATGGTTAATTATACTGTTAGGGAATCCTTTCACAAACCATGCACCAGCCACTATCTCAAGGATGAACATCATATGGTTAGATTTCATGGTTTCAAAACCATGTTTCAGCAATGTAAAATACCACTATCTCATGTTTCTTGGTTTTTAATTTTTGGATACACTATTTGGGAAACTCGTGCACCACTATATATCCTTCATTTTATCAATTATCTCATGGTTAAAGGTTTCCAATAGTTTTTAATGGTTTTCCCAAACATTTCATAACCCGTTTTCCATAATAATATCCTAAAAAATACTCCAAAATTTATTAAAACACTCCCAAACATCACAAATTTACATTATGTGAATAAATAAAATTAAAGGGTTACTTACATGATACTGAGGGTGCTATGATTCATCCAATTGAAACATAAACATAAAAAATCATGAATAAGATGATATTTTAAAATAAACCCTTAATTAAGGTATAAATAGCTTAATAAGTTATTTCAACCTCCACTATAATAAATTTTTTATATATTTTATTTATATAAAAATCCATGTATATAATTTTAATATCATATATTATCTATTTATATCTTTTTAAAACCCATTTATTAATAATTCATTATTATGCTCATCATTTCATTGTGTTAACCATTTCCTTTCACATGAATTTTTTTGTTCGAGTATTCATGTCCTTGTGCTATGATCATGGTTATATAATATTTATAATTTTAGTATGTCATATGTATTATAGTTTATCATTTTACACACTTTTATAATCATTCATATAAATAAGTGATGAAAAATTAATTACATCACTTTGTGAAGATGGTACTATGTACAAACACACGAGTGATATTTCCACTTTTCGATGAATGAATAACATAAAGGTAAAAAATAATTCTCCATTTGATAATCATTATTATATCATAAAAACCTCATATATATCAATATATATATATATATATAATCTATCATAATAAGAATCCCAAAATTATGGTGATGGTAGAGGAACCATATCGCTACGTGGAGGTAGTAGTCCACACGTAAGTTGAGTGATACATTTCAATTACCATTTCATAGAGAAATATTGGAAAATGGTTGATACATAGTTATAATGAAAATTAAATATAATTCAAATGATGAATTATATATTTTATAATGGTTACCATCGATGTATTTGATGTGGAATAAAAAATAATATCAAAATTACCTGTTTTTGATTTTTACCTCATCTTTGAGAAGCCTCTTTTTCCTTACTTCATATGACTTGAAAGAATGATATTATCATCAAATAAAAGACTCAAAAACATGGGGTGTAATTTTAGTAAGGGATTAGGATAGATATTTTTTGATATATAAGTTCCAGGACGTGTGGATATTGGAGAATATGTGGTTTCATTTTATATAGGAGGGAGATAACACACATGAAAATATGGAAAAGACTCAAATATACTAATGAAATACTTGAATAGAAAAATTGATCATATTATAGTAGTATATGATATAGAGTCAAAATATAACCATAAATTTGTATTTAGACAAGTTTTATTAGATATATTACCCATATCACTTGGTTTAACCCTTGGTAAACCCATTTAAAGGATAATCCTGGAAATAAATTTTTACATTTCCTAGCATTTGTTAAGTAAAAAGTAAAAGATTATTTATTAAAAAAATGATATTTTTATTCAAAAAATCAGATAATTTTTTTTCAAATTCAGTTTATATATGTGTATGAAATGTATTAAAAATATGTGTTCTAAATTCAACAGAACTCTGTTTTTAAGAAAATGATCTTTTAAGAAAAAAATAGAAATTTGCTCCATTATTTTCCTTGTAAACACTATAAAATGAATACTTAAATATTTCATTTAATATATAATCTATAAATTTTATTTTAATTATTTAATAATTATTTATTTAATTTATTTATTTATATAAGAACATTTTGTGAGAATAAAAACTCTTTTTTCAAAAAAATATGTGTATATGCCAAAAATGAACTTACATAAAAATCATGTGTAATACTGATTCATATTTAAATAATTACATTATAAATAATAAAAATATATTTTATTCACTAAATGATAAAATTAGGAACATAATTTCTTTAAATTAATTTATTTGATAAAAAGAAATGATAATGTCAGAAAAGTTTGAATTTTTCATTATTCACAAAAAAATAAATGTTATAGAAAAATCCAAAAAAGTCAAAGATAATATTGAATTTTTTATTTCAAAACTAATATTAATTACCTATAATTAATATAATTTAATGGTATATATTAATTATAATTCCCACACACAAAATTCCATAAAAACAATTTATGAAGAAAACTTAATCTTGAAGCGTAAAATAACTTTACTAAAAAATTATTATATAGAAACCCAATATATAAATACATCGATTTTACATAATTTTATATGAATATTTAGACATTAAAAAAACATTCATAAGGACTGGAATAGTTCAGTGTCATTGGAATCATTGGAATGAAATCATCTATCCGGGTAGAAGATCTTAAACATATCTCATAAAGATCTCTAACTTTACTACATCTTCCAAAAACCATTCTTCATAACCTAGTCAAAGGAAACACAAGAAAGGGGTGGTCTCAAAGTCTCTATAATGGTATGTAAGGGAGATATGTAATCATAATTCTGTGAATATGGGTATTGGGACACGATTATGAAAATAAATGATCATACCCTAAATTTCAACGATCATATACATGAATCATGGTATAAATTATAGTCATTCATAAGACATGAATCAAAATATAATAAATGACACAAGCAATGAAACATAACATAGGAAAAAATATGGAATTATAGAAGACACATAAGAATATATAGTTATTTCTATAGTAGTCAAGGAATTATTTTGGGGACTATCTTATTGGACAAAGTCCATTACTGAACCGGGATCACACACCATTGCAACCCTATATTATTGAACTGAGTTAAACCCTCATTATATCCATGTATTACTAACCTGCTTTCACCTATTATTCTAGACCAGTATTACTTAATCGAGTTCATTTCCCAGTACATTCATGTTCATATCATGAGATATAAATCTTTATGCAATGCATGGGAGGGAGATTTAGGTCCCACCATCTGATAATGAAATCATACATATATGTTCCAAAAATCATAAGTAATCATATCATTACCCTTAAACTTATATGGGTATCATAAACATGTAATTACATCATACAATTTAGAAAATATACTTGTTTCATAATCATTTCATCAAAAACATAACCCACGAAAAATAAACAATGTTCATAAACATATAACTTGTGAAATAGAAAAAGATTTCATAAACATATAACCCATTAAAGATAAATATATTTCATAAGCACATAACCCATGAATGGTAAATTGATTTCATAAACATATAACACATGAAAGAGAAATAGGATTGATAAAGGACATGCCATAAAAAATAACCCATTCATAGGAAAAATATGATTGAAAAATTTAGACTATTTCTTAGAATGGAATGATTAACATCATCAAATATTATATTAGATGGAAAGTAATTTTGAAATATCATTCAAATACGTTTCTTGATGAAAATACCCTGTCTTATTTTAAAAAGTTAATTAAATACATAAAAATATTTGAAAAACATTTTTATAAGAAATTACTTGAATACTTTAAAAGAATAGTTGAAATCATTCTGAAAAAATTTTTCCATGAAATCAAACAAAATAAAAATCATTACATTTTAAAAACATTTTTGTTTCAAAACACATAGTTAACATTTAATGAAATCTAAAAAATGCTTTGAAAAAGAATTTAATTTAAAACTTATGACCACAGCTGGAAATTGTTTTGATACCCATTTTTCTGAAAATATTTTTGAAACATATATCAAAATCATGAAAATGTTTCAAAAAACATTTTACTTGAAAACATATAAAAGCATCCTGAAAATTCATTAAAACCCATTTCCTTGAAAATACATGGAAAACATAAAATGAAAACATGAATGTGTTTTGAAAACATTTTTACTTGAAAATATATGGAAGGATCCTAAATATGTTTTTAAAATTATTTATTTGAAAATATATTTTAAAAACATTTTCTTAAAAATTAACCTTTAAAATTTAAAAAAACCTTCAAAGGATTGACACAGGATAAATATGTACATGTCCTACGAGATAAAAAGAACATTCAATTTTCAAGGTAAAAAGCATTGAAAAATAACTCATATAGAAAGCGACAAGAATATTAATTTTAAAATATTGGTAAATTAGAGATGGGTAAAAATTCCTTTTATCAATTTATGTAGAGTGGTATAATATTATTGGAAACCATTTTAAAAAAACGTGATTTTTAATGAACATAGATTTTTGATTGAAGAAAGGGTAATGTTTGGGTTTCTTAAAAACACATTCTTAACTATCTAATGTACCAAAGAGAGAAATATATTATACCAATATATGAATAAATCATTAATTACTATATGAGAATAACTTTCATGAATGTTCTTGAGATATGGTTCATAATATTTCCTCAATGGAATCATAAACATAAACAATATTGAAAAGCGATGACATTTTATGAATAAAATATTATAACATCGTAACCTAGGATCCTAATATTAAAATAAGAACAGAAAATTAAATGCAAACTAAAATATCATGAATAGAATGAAAATCATGTTATAACATGTAAAATGGAAGTATATACTCCACGAAAAAAAATTATTTGAATAACAAAACATGAGTCTCAAAGAAGAAAAATTAAGACAATGATATTTCCCCTATTTGTTAACTATTAAAACATAAACACAATGATTGAGAATCATAAATTGGATATTTTAATATCAATTAATTTATGTATAATATACTTGAAATAAAATCACTTTTAGTATATAATCAGACAAAAGGAAAGTTTGGCGAACATATTAGGTATATCATAGAAATAAAATGTAGGATAAAATACCCTTAAATTTTGTCTTTGAATATTATTATACTCTATCAAACCGCCTGTATAATAAATATAAATATATTATACATCATCTACGGACCCATATTCCTATATCTAATACCATATATGGTTTTTTTCAAAAGGATTCCTTGAATTTATTTCTTCCCAAGGAATGGATTCTATAAGGAAGGCATGGATGTTGGGTTGTTTACTAGGAGGATCATGGGTGAAACTTTGAGATTTTAGAAGATTGAGGATGTGTGAGAGTTGGTGGCCTTTTTTATAGGGAAGGAAAGGTACTCACATAGAATTTTTGAAAACATGTTAGGTATACACATGTTATTACCTAAAAAGTCATACTAAACAAACATAAATCAATAATAGAAGGTTTATGACAGAAATATGTCCAGACAATGGGTTTTAGAAAAGGGTATAGGTCATTTCAGCCCCTATGATTAATGTTTATTCACTAAGTAATATATATTTTTCCTTAATCGTTGTGATTAATTATAATTAAGTTTTATAATATTTTTCATAACAAATTAAGATGATTTTATTAGGATATAAATATAATAATTATTACAATAGCGTATTTAGGATTTTATAAATTCAATTCATAGAAGCACTAAAATTAATATTAATACTAATCATGCAGATGAGATGAAGTTACGGTTTGGTAAAGTAGAAATACGTTCAAAATTATATTTTTTTATTAAATTAAATTTCAAAGTTAAATTTATTCTAGTAAACAAAATTGTATCCATATATTTTTAATTGATATGTTGTGACATTAAAAAAATTAAAATTAAAATTTTATATTAATAATAATTTAAACAAAAAGATTATTTTATCTAAAAATTAGTATTGTCACTATTCATGAAAAATGATGTTTCTCATTAAAAGACAAAAAATCCAACCTAATCATATACGGACATTATAAATTAAATAAATTCTGATTATATTATTAAATTAAATTTATAAATTTTTCTGAAATATATTTTATTATTAAAAGTTGTTTATTCAAGAAAACAATATTTTTAACCATAGAAGGGCTTTTCCAAAAATCATATATTTCATTAACAATATGTTTTATCTATATAAAAAAATTATAAATAATATTTGAAAATTAGCTATTACTATTCATTTAATGAATTTTAATGACTATGTTATAATTAACTCATTTAAATAATTAAAATAATAAAATGTTGTTTCCAGAAATCATTTTTGTTGCGCGTAAGGTATGTGTAGTTTATGTTTTTGTAGCAAAAGCCATGTCGGTATTGTGTGTAGTGAAAGAAAATTTGGTGTTTTGTGAATGGAATATTTTACTCAGTGTTTATATATATATACATATAACTATTTATAGTGTCACTTGAAATAAAAAATATCAAAAAGATAAATTAATTAAAAATATAATTCAGAAAATCTTGGTGTGTTACATTAGACACCACTTAAAATGAATTTCACCCTATAAATTGTTCTATGTTATTAAAGGTTTAATTATTGAATGTTTTATTTATAGAAACCCACATTGTAAAAATGAATACGAAAAATTCCCTTAAATGTGAATGTTGGGACCATAATGGTTACCCATAGTAACATATAACTCAGTTTCCACAAAAGAGAACATATTATGGGAGTGAAGATTTTACATGGTGGAAAAGTGTAAATATTAATAGGGAGTGATTGAGGTCATCAATCACAAACAACTGAATGATCAAAGAAAATTTAAAGAGCCTTAAGGTAATAAATAAGTTATGATTTAAAAGGCCATTGATTGAACAAAATTAAGGTATTTGTACAAGAAATTTTCTTTTGATCAAAATCCTAACATTGAGTAATTATTTTAATGACTAAGAATATATAAAAATATTCTTACATTGTGTATTTATATAAAAATATTCATTCATTATTTGTGCTTGTATAAATATCAAATTCATCCGTTACTTCATGTAGTGGACATCCAAAAATTAATTTTTAGGACTGAGGTACTAAAACACTCTTTTATCATATCCTAATGATCATCAAATATTATAATTTATAAAAATTTATCTATAACTATTCATAAATATTAATATGGTTAATACATTAATCTTTAAACATATTAAATAACACCACTATTTAATTATAAATAATTATTCATAAAAAATTATTATACATTAACTAGGACATTGTGTAGGCCCATGGCTGGCATGAATCCCTCATCATCTTCGGTCATAGGTACAGAACCTTCATCCTAGATAGACTTGATTTGTTGTCATGGGACATACATGATATCCTTTTATAAAGCAATACTAATGAAATTTCCAAAATATTATGGACATCCTTGAAATAAGGTTAATCTGTAAATAGCCTTTTAAAAAAAATTCAATATAATCACAATACAGAAATACATCATGCGGTGTTAAACATAAACATCCCATGAATGGATAACCTTATAAATACATAGAAATAAAGTCATGAAACCAGCTTAACATTGACCCCCCCCCCTTATATCAAAAATTATCTTTTGTTTGTCACATTCCAAATATGTGAATAACCTCATCGTAAATTCTCATGAAATATGGTAACGATATGAATTACCATAATTCTATTTTCGAAAACATGAATGATTCTTTATTGTGTAGATTATTGGTTATATTCCCTAAATCCATTATTTTTTCAACAACATTCATGATATCATAAACTACATGCCTATATATCCTTAATTATTTTCAAGGTAATCATTACCTTCCTATTTACATATTAATACCCCACATATATTATCCACATACCATTATCATAACATAATAAAAGTATTTTGTGTTATATTTCCCTTAATCATGTGTTTTCTATGGACATCACCTTTGCATTATATCACTTTCATATTCCATTGGAACCATTCCATGTGTTTTTGAAAATCTACAGTGAAAAACAAAAACATAACAATCCTTATATATTTCACCTTTCATATAACAAACTTTTTGAAACAAAATACATTAGAATTTTATTATCCCACATCATCATTATTCCATTAGCAAGGATAACTCTTCATATTACACAACACATTTTTTCATTAACATTTCATATGTAGTCTATTCATCATCAGAAATGTAACTATTACCCATATCACCATGATGATAATTTTAAGGATCTTTCATCTTAAGAAATTTAGTTTCATAATGACTTGTTATTAAATACATAAAAAACATAACCTTCTATGATTTCATATGGAGGGAAATATTCGCATCAATTTTATTAATCAAAATCCTCATTTTTCCATTGTATTCACTTACTTTTTGTCATTTTTACCACAGTCAAAACATCTTGTCATTCCTCTAATAAATTCACTTAGGTGGTTATTTCCAAATTCTTAACCCAGAGGAAAAAAAATATTATTTACTATATAGTCTCCAATACCTGAACTCTCAAAAAATTCATTTTTTTCTCTTCATTGGTGAGTCTAAGAGTTGGTTAAGTTATACATTTTTATTAATGTTTTGTGAAAACTGATTAGGCATCGTCGTAACACATTTGACTCTAGTAATAATACCGCATAAATATCCTTAGAAAATAATCCATCACAGTCAACCATAATCCAATTCCTTCCAATTCCTTCCATTATCTAAAACCAGAATCATAGTGTGAGCATTACTTATCAAAGTAAAAAACCATATAGTCGTGAAAATATTTACTTATAGGATGTATAAATCACGACACTGTCCTTCATCTATGACACCCTGGGTTATTCATATCAAACTTATATTTATATCTTTCATGCTGGTTCCTGATGTGTTTGTGGATTCCCAAAGAATATCCCTTGGGAGTGTCAAACCAAGTGTGCAACAAGGCCCATTATCATGTATCGGATTACCCCAAGACAAGCATGGAACATCTTATCATAGTTTTTATCCCTAGTACATATATTCCAAAGACACATAAACTTGTAGTATCCAGATAGGGATGTGTTTCTTGGAAACCACTCACTCTATCCTTTAACAAAATTCAAGGATATTTTCTTAAATCTTATCTCATCCTTGTACTTATCCTTAGAGACATCCCTAGACATATCCATATAAAAATACCTTGGGATCTCACTAAAATATTCTCATCATTGTTTACAATTATTGAATAACCCTTTACTTTTATACTAACTATATTAACCCATGCTTTAAAAACATGGACATTACACCATTTTAGTTGAATATTCATTAGATTACAAAAATACATGCTGAAGGAACATAATAGTTTAGGGTATTTGGAAACATGAAAACAAAATCTTCTATCCTGGTGAATGATCTTCAATATCTCCCATTAATATCTCCACCTTTATTAATTATATATTAAACCTTTCTTCTTAACATGGTTAAAGGAAATATAACAAAGGGGTTAGCACAAGTTCCTAGTGAGGGTAAATAAGAGAGATATGTAAGCAAAATTGTAAGTATTAGGGTATGAAAAATTGATCATGAAAGTAGAAGATTATTCCATTCATATCAAAGATCGTATATATGAATCATATAATAACTCATTGTAGTTCATAACACATGAATCATATGTAAGTAAATAATAGAAGTTGTGAAATCATAATATAGGGATAAAACATATAATTTTTGAAGACACATAATCATATATAATGATTTCCATAGTATTGAAGGCATTTCTATCGAGACCATCTTAGAGTAAAAATTCCTATACAAAATCTATTTTACACCCCATTTCAGCCCTGTTTTACTAAACTGAGTTCACTCCTCATTCTTTCCATATATTACTGAACTGAGTTAATCCCTCGTTATATCCCTGTATTACTGACCCGAGTTCATTTTCTATTCTTTCCTTGTTAATATTATGAGATAATTATATATACCCAATTCATTTAAGGGAGATATATTTCGCCCTCATATCATAATAAAATCACACATAGATGTTCAAAAAATCAAAAAAATCATATCATAACCCATGAAAATAAAAGGGTTTCATAAACATGTAATTATATCTTAACAACTGTAAAAGATGTAGGTTTTATAATAATTTATCAAAAGCATAAACCTTGAAATATAAATGAATTTACTAAACATGGAACCCATGAAGGAGAAACAATTTTCATAAAATATAACCTATTAAAGAGATATATATTTCAAATATATATATATATCTAGTGAAATAGAAATAGGATTGATAAATACCATAAAATTAATCATAACCCATTCATATAAACAATATTAAAGTAAAATTTATATCATTTACTATAAGAGAATGAGTAACATCAACATATGTCATCATAGATGGAAAATAATTTTGAAAATTCATTCAAAAATGTTTCACGAGGAAAATATCCTTTATTTTCTTTAAATTATTTTAAATATAAAAAACTATTTGAAAATAATTATAATTTAAAATACCTTGAAAACATATATATAGGACCTAAAATCATTTTGAAACATTTTTCCATCGAAAATATATAAAATAAAGGTCAAAACATTTTAAAAACATTTTTCCTTGGAAGAACATTTATAACATGTATTGGAATCATGAAAATGTATTGAAAACATTTTTAAATAAAAAAAATATGAGAAGATTTTGAAAATATTTTGATGACCATTTATTTGAAAATACTTTTAACCAATATAATGAAAAATTTAAATGTTTTGAAAGAGTATTTATGTGGAAACAGATGGATTGTGCTGGAAAAATTTTTAAAAAACCATTTCATTGAAAATACATTGAAAAGACATTAGTAACAATTGAAAATATTTTGAAAGAATTTTAACTTGAGAATATATTATATGAGATTAAAAATGGATTGAAAAAAATTTCTTTGATAATATATTTTAATTTTTTTTTTTTAAAAAATCAACCTTTACAAATGAAAGGAAATATTCAAATAATTGACGGTGGATAAATCTATATATGTGAGATGATATAAAAAAATTTATTATGTATATTAAAAAGATTATAAAAAAACATTGTTTGGAATTTGAAAAAAAATATTACTTTGAAATTATTATTAGAAGGTAATAATGATTAAATTTTCTTTTAATGATTAAAGGATAATGGTACAATATTCTTTGTATCTATTTTTATAACACATTGTTTTGAAGGAACAAATATTTCTGACCTACGAGAGGATAAAGTCGGGCATTCATAAAATCACATTCTTAATAATATTATCTACCAAAGACTGGAATAATTGGTAATAATATATTAATAATTAATGAATAATCTTAGGATAATAAATTTCATGATTTTCCCTGAAATATAGATCATAATATTTCATTAAAGGAATCCTAATCATAACTTATATTGAAATGCGGTGATTTTGTCTCTATAAACTCTTATAACATGGTAAATTTTTATCATACTCACCATTTAAGAAATGAAAATTAAATGTAATGTCAAATATTAAAAAAATAATTAAATCCCAGATATAAAATTTAAAATGGATGTATATACACATCAAAAGAATATTTAAATTCATAACAAAACCTGAGTCTCATATAAGTAAATCTAAGAAAAAGCAATTTCACCGATTTGGTAACATTTGAAGCCTAAACCCCTTAAAGAAATATAATAAAATGTATATTTTAATACCCAAATATTTAAGTATAATATACATGGAATACAATCATGGGTAATAAATACATTACACAAAAGTAACAACTGTCAAACATAACCGGCATCTCCCAGAAATAAAAAGTGATATAAAATCTCCTTACGTTGTGTATGGACTCTCATCGTACTCATTCAAACCACCTGTATAATAAATATAAATTTTCTAGAAATATTTTAAAGAAACATTTTCTTATTTATAATACCATTTATGTTTTTATTACGACCTTATATTACCCTATTGTTATCCATCCTATTTTAAGGTTTCACTTTGGATGATATTCGCTTTTCTTTTTGTATGTGTCTCAATTTGTTATATTTTCGGTCCTTATACTTATATAACGATTTTGAACTGTATAAAATGATAAAAATATAATTTATATATATAATATTGTTATTAAAATAATCTATATAATATATAAGTATGAAATGGAAGACACCGTTCATGGAGATGGAAGGTCATAATATACCTGAATACAATATCCTTTTTATTGTCGTGTTTAGAGAATGAAAGTAAAAGTCATATTTTAATGTATATATATGTATAATTATTATGGTATCTTTTTTATATCATATATATCATATATATATATATATATTCACTAAATCTTTCCTTTATACATTCCATGTAGTGTGTGAACGACTCTTGTCGCTTTGAGGGGGGGTAGTCCACATTTCCTCATATGAATTTAACGTATTAACACTAAATGAAAAGTAAAAAAGTTATGTTTTGTAAAGGGATTAAATATTATTAAATAAATAATAAATATAATAAATAGCATATATAAACCTAGTTTCTATAATAATTTCCACCATGAGAGGTGGTAAGGAAAATTGTACTATCATTATTTAGTGAGGTCGTAGTTCTCCATACTCATAAACAATATGTTCGTTATCCATTAGATGGAGGTGTTTGATCTATAGGTTGAAACCATATCATAAAAACATAATAGTATGTTGATTATACTTATGATATTATAGAAACATGGAAAAAATAAAGTGGAGGGGTGGTGAAAGAAAATAAAAGAATGGAATTGAGAGAAGACATTAACTCTTAATCGTGTAACTCTATTTGGTTTGGGCCCAAAGGTTTCCTAGGATAGAATTATGTGTAGGGGAAGGATTATAAGTGGAATTTAGGGATGATGGGAAGTTTATTGGTAAAAACTTGGTCGAACTTAATATTTTTTAGACGTGTGAGGATGTGGGATAGGTGGTGTCCTTTTATAAGGATGTAAAAGGACACAGTTCGAATTTTTGAAAATAAGTTAGGCGTACACATGTCCATTCCTTGAAAAATCCATAAAACCAACATAAATAAATATTTAAAGTTTTATGGCCAAACTACAGCTATAAAAAGGGTTTGTACATGTTTCTAGGTCATTTTTTCCCATAAGATTGAGGTTCAGTCCCTAATTAAGATTAAATTTTCCTTAGTTGACGTGATTAGTTTTAATCACTTTTACTAATTTTTTTGGTGAATAATATTGTTGATCATATTAGAATATAAATATTGCACTTATTAAAATGGTTTATGTTTGTTTGAAAAAATTAAATTCATTGAAGCATAAAAATTAATATTAATCCTTATCCTACAGAAGGGACAAAATTACAGGTCTTTAAAGTAGAAAGAAGTTCAAAATTATATTACAATTTTATAATTAATTTTAAATTGATAATGATTCTAATAAAATAAATAGTATTAATAGATTTATAATTGATCTAATGTTATGATAATAATATTTAAAATAAAATTTAACATTATTAATTATTTAAAAAAACGAGGGTTTTAACTAAAAAGTCGGATTTTTCACTATTCGTCAAAAAATTTAGTTTCTCATAAAAATAAAAAATTTACCCTTGCTTATTTTGACATTATAAATTAAAAAATGATGTTTATTTTATGAAATTAAATTTCTAAATTTATCTAATATAATTTTTAATATTAAAAGTGGTTCATTCAAGAAAACTATATTTTGAAACATAGAAGGGATTTACCATGATAATATCTCTCATTACCAATATGTTTCATCAATATAAAATATTTATAATTAATATTTTAGAAATATTAATTACTGTTAATAAAATTACGTTTAATGAATATGTTTTAATTATATAATTTATATATTTATACAAATAAAATGATATTTCTTAGAAACATATTTGTTGCTTGTAATATATGCCAAGACGTTGTTATGAGTAATGCATGCAAAGTCAGTAATGTATGCAGCACAAGTCAATTAGGTATTGCATGTATTGGAATAAAACACAGTGATGTGTGAAAGGAATGTTTGACTTAGTTTTTTGAAATATATATATAACTATTTATACTATCACATGAAATTCAATATATAAAAAAGGTAAATTAATTCGAAATAAATAATTCCAAAAATACCGGGGTGTCATAGAGTACATATTTGTTTTGAATCAATAAATAAATTTTCATTATATAAAACCGTTACAAATATTTTTTATAGTTTAGTTATTACTATACATACATACCATCTTAATGGAAGGGTTATAGTGTTCAAATTTAAATATTATTATTTTTATACTACATCACAATTCAATTAAATATTGTTTCTACATGTTATGAAAAATATTGATAATAGTATTAAAAATATTCTTGGTGTTACAATAATATTTCAAATATATATTGAAATTAAAACATTGATAATTACTACAATATTTCAATATAAACATTCAATTCCCCTTTCTATGTTTTATAACTAAGATAAAATGGGAATGAGTTAGAATTATAATCAGAAAATAAATGTGACTAATAGGACTGAAAACTATTTCCCAACTAAGATATTCTCTTCCATGATCATTTAAAATGATTGGTCTTCTTGATTCATGGATTTAAATTAGGTTTCAAAATATGATATTCTTTTATCAACCTGAATTTCTTATTAATTTAATATTTGTTCTTAGTTGAAATATGATTATAAACTATCAAAACTATTATAGTTTGATAGTTTTAATCTTAATCTAATTTCATTTCCTTTTAAATGTAATTTGGACATTTGGTATGTTACTCTTTTGGAAAATTACATTAATTATTCATGTGTGTTGAATAATTATTAATAAAATATTTCATGGATTTAGATGTTAGTGGTTATTTCCCATTGATAATTACTTATCCAGAAAAACAATTATAAATATGACATAAATGTTTCTTACCTGGTTGTAGCTTCTACATACCACTTCATAAACTTTAGAGTCACCCTTTTGGGAAAAAATATCAACTTCTACATCATGTGTGTTTACCACCAAGCCAATTATGAAATCCATTTATTGTATTTATTCTATTCTTATTAACTCTATCAATCCAAATTTATTCATAAATTTTATATGCATTTTATAATGATTATTTTTGTAATATCATTCCAAAGTAGACCTGTTAATATGAAATACTTTTATATTTATTTATTTTCTTCTTGGGAGGTTATTATTCATCTTCATTTTTTTTAAATCTGTCCCATGGTTGGCATCCCATTTTACTACAACATTCTTCGTCCCTACTATGGAATTGTATTTTAATCAGAATAATAGTATGAATTCAATGGTAGATTCTAACCATCCTCATATAAATGTATAAATTTTCATCAAAATCACAAATTTTTTTAAAGTATTCAAAAAAAAATTCAATGATAGATTATTTATTTTCTATGAATCCTGCTTTATTCCAACAATTGTCTGACTTATTTCATCCCATACCCCCCTAAACACATTCCTTATAAAAACTTATCATAATGACATATTATGACAATAATATATATCCTTGTACTTATTCATCCAATAAAACAATCATTACCTAACAAACCTGATTATTTTTTAGTTAGGTTCAATGAGTCAATTTCTTTATATGATATTTTTACAATGAAATAACAAAATGTTGGAATCTTTTTAGAGGGAAAAATTTCATATACATGGCTACATTTACCCTTAATGATATATAAATATTTGTGATTAATTTTTATCCTTCAATATTTGTATAAATATTAACTTTATCCTTATACATGCATAAAAAAAATTTAATTGATTTAAATGGATAGTGGTTTACCTCTTTGTATGATTTTGATCTAGATGATACTCTATATAATATCAAAAACACCGATTCTAATGACCCAATATTTTTTAATGGATATTACATTGTTATAAAAATGTCATAATGAGCTACTATGTGTTATGTGACCTTTAAAAATAATATTTCACTTCCTGAAGTGAATTTTGAAAATCTGACATACATTTTTGCGATCAGTAAGTTATGTGGAGTCTGATACGGAAAACATTATTTTTGTTGAATAGTAACTGACCCATATGAATTGTAACATACCCTTATTAATAGTGATGTACCCTAATGAATAGTAATGTTACCTATGATTGAATATAAATAATATTCAAGTGGAAGTATGATATACCTAACCTTTGGAATGAGTAATTAAATGTTTTTAAACTATTGTTTTTAGAATAATTTATTATTTTAATTGAATATTAAATTAATCATATTTATATAAAAATTGAAAAATGGACTTAATTTTTTCATTCTACATCATGAAAAATGATTAGGGTGATTTTTTTTTATTTTTCTAAAAACTCAAATTTTTTATGAATAATGAAATACGATAAAATACCATATATAAAAATTATCAGTAAAATACACTATTCCTGAAATAAAAAGTGATTTAAGACTACCTGGTTCGAACTAACATGAATTTAATTCTATTATTGGTCATGAAATCATCACTATCTCTGGTCTGGAGGGAAATTAATAAACTAATGATTAAAAAATTATGAAATCTCTCATCTCCTCCAATACAAAAACTGCCTCTCACTCCCCCTTCTCTTCACTCCTCTAAAGCCTTGTGTCATCTCCAAGTTCAGTCCAAATATCCTTCTAACCTCCTCTACCACATCCACCAATCCTTGGTATCATAAAAATACCAAAATCTCTCACTTAAAGAGGCTCTTAAAGAAGTTTGGTTCAATAGGTAAATTCCACTTTTTTAATTCTTTGTTTTTCATTCAAGATCATTTGTTTTCTTTTTCTATTACTACCTATACTTATCCAAATTTTTTTACAAATACAGTAACTTACATGAAATGAAATTTTTTCATGATATTGGAATACTTTATCATCATCTCTTCGTTTTACCTTCATTATACTATATGCAAGAACACAATCCTAGATATGATAATTTACCACATTCAAGGACAATGGGATTTCAATTTTTATTATCATTCTGAATTATGGTCTTGAAACCATTATTGTTATTGTTAATCCAGATTATTTTGTATTTAATATACCCTATGTAATGTTCTGTAATCCCTTTTAACAAATGGTATTAAGTTAGAAAGGAAAATGAGTTCGTTGTAATCAAAACCAACAAATTAACTGAAACATTTATCATTTAAGTTCTATATAATAATTCATCCTCATACCATGTAACCAGGTTATATAAATTACCAATAAAAAATATTTATTATCATAAATAATATGTAAATTCAATTCTTTATATTTACATCCATTCCACATGAACTCTGATAATTAAGAATAATTGAACCGTTTAGGAAAATAAAAAATGAACACTCTGGAAGGATGAAATTCAATATAATAACTTATCAATAATGGAATAAATTAACTAAAAATAATTATGATAATATAAATAAATATCTAATAGGATCTGAAATAGCATATTAATAAGTATAATTTCATATTCTATGAGATTAAATTCAAGAGCAGAACACGTTCGGATTTAAGGTAAGGGGTTTACACCCGAACATCCATTTTTCATTCGGGTCACGTTAATTGTCTATTACATCAATGAAACTATTCTTTATTATTATTTACCCCATAAAAATTATGTTTTTGTGTTATATTTAACAACCTGAATATTTCCTCATATTATGGATGGCTACACATTTTAAAAGGAACATTCGAAAGTGTTTCCGAAATACAAGCCTGATCCATGGGAATTTCCCTAATTTATGCCTATTTTCAAGGGAACAATATAATCTATTTTTGGAAACCATTATATTTATAAAATCAGTAGTTTTATTATGAAAATAATATCTTACTTCACTTTTGGTTTATACAAATCTATTTCCAAATGAACTCTTCTTTTCCAAGTAAAAGAGTATTTATCTCAACATTTATTGGAAGATTTAATAAGAGAATGTTCATCTATTTCAACATTCTTGTTAATTCATAGGGATTATTGGGATTAATATTCCATGTAATAATATAAAATATATAATTTAATTCTTTATTATTACATTGGATGTTGATGTTCTATATGAAATCCATTCCCCAATTTACTCGGAATGGTTAGTGCTTATGCTTAAAAACGGGGGAATGTTATTTACATTTCATATATTAATTTCAATATGAATTTATATGTTTTTTATGTTAATCAAAGTTCATATTAGCAATGCGTTGGACATAATATCTTTTATGTGGGGCCTACTATAAACCCTTGGTGCATCTGTAGGTCTCATGAGACAAACTACAGTCATGGCACAAGGCCTTGACAAAATGATTACTTAGGGTCTTGGCAAGAGGCCTCGATGGTATGGTTAAGTTTTCTTGCATTATTCATTCATAATTATGTAAATATTATTGATGTTTTATGTGGTTATTAATATAGTATAATTCCCATGATTATGTAATGTTATGGAAATATTTACTCAGCTCATTTCTCTGCCATATTATGTTCGAGTTTATTTTTAGAGGCATGTGTTTTCAGTTTTTCACCATGTCTAATGTTTTTTTATATTTTGTTGTATTTCATACCCTTAGTAATAATTTGTTCCCACCCCTTTATTATGCTCCGATTTCTCTGTACATGAAAATTTTTATGATGAATGACATGCTTAAATAACCTACGAGTTATGGGTGTTGTATAAGGTGTTTCTATGTTAACTTTCTTTTCAAGTTATAATGTTTAACTAATGTATGAATCTTGTTTAAAATAATAGTAAACTACTCATTCCTTTGGGATGATTATTCCTTTTTTCCAATTTAAACAAATAAGGAATTGGGTCTGGGAAACTGGGGTTGAGTCCTTACGGTTGGTATTTGAGGAAGTTCAGAAGAAAACTTGGAAACTAGATTTAGAAATCGTAGATTAGGGAAGAGTCCCCAAGGTAATCTTTAAGGATAAACATACAAAAAAATCCTGGTATTTTGGTACGGAATAGATTATGTGTATATTTCATGTAATACATCCATGTCTTGATACGAGCATGTAGAGGTCGCTCTGGTATAGATGTACCTAAGAGTGATAACTATGATAAGGAGTTTGGGGCATGACCCGGGTTATCCTGGTGCACGACAACGGGCCTTGCTTCACTCTTGGTTATGATACTCTCGGGGGATATGACTAGGATAATTAACACTTTATTTACAATCCATTATGAAGGATTTTAATGTAAATTTATCTTCAAAGATACCATATTTATGATTAAGAAATTAGTTATGTTTAGATATTTGATTAATGCTAAGTATTTTTCTACATTGAGATTATACATTACAATTCATACCCTAAAATAGTGTATGCCATTATTTATAAATGGTTCCTAGTTGAAGGAATGTAATCCATATAAATGCATGTGTCCCCTATAGGGATTTCCCACCGATGCAAGATAATGATGTTGGCTCTAGTGTTGTGATAGGTGAGGATAAAGATTTATGTATATTGGGACAACATTCTCGGGTTATGAATAATAACCTTACCCGTAAGGAGCATCTGGATCCACCACATGGAGGTGCTATGTAATATCACTTTATGCGGCAACAACCTTAATCATTCAATGGGACTAAAAACCCATTTTTAATAGGGCAATGGATATGTTTCCTAGAGAAGATATTTCATGCTTTGGGATATAAGGAAAGAGAGAAGGTTGTAATGGTAGTTTATAATCTAACTAGAGATGCTTATTAGTGGAGGTCAATAATACAAAACACAAAAGAGGAGGAAGAATTATAAGAGATGGAATGGAGGGATTTTAAGGAAATATTCTTAGAAAAATATTTCCCCCATGAATAGTTAGCCTATATAGAGAGGAAAATATTGAATCTGAGGCAGAAGGAGGAAGAAAATGTTGCCATGTATGAAGCCAACTTTACAAGGCTGGAACGACATGTTTCAGACAACATACATAATCCAAAGAGAAAAATTGATTGATTCTATGATAGTTTTAAATAATTCATCTGAAGGGATCTAGTCTCCCAAAATTTCACATCATAAAAAGACATAGTTTCAAGTTCTAGAAAAAAGGAAAATGAATTCTCTATGTCTTATGTCTTTAATGGGATGCAAGAGAAGAAGGGGGATGTTGAAAACTCCGGGAATGGAAATAAAGAAATGGAGAAAAAGTGAAGAGTAAAATTTCCATCATGTAGTAATTAAGGTAAGAAACACCCTGGCACTTGCCTGAAGGGAATGGGAGTTTATTACAAGTGCGGAGAAAAAGGCCACCTATATCAGGATTGTAAGGGTAGGAAATAAGTTACCAATATTTTATTCTATAATTGGAGGTAGAAGGGAAATTATTCACATGAATGTACTAAGCATCTGGAAAATGTTCCCCAAAAAATTCCAAGGGAGAAAGTCCAAGCTTATGTGGTCAAAACTGCAGTGGTTGAAGTTCCTAATGAAGTGGTGGAAGATACATTGATCATTTCATATTACTTATCCAATAATTTATTTGATTCTTGATCATCTCATTCATTTATATCTTCCCAGTTTTCCATAAAGATTAGATATGTCCAATTTTTTTTAATAAAGGAGTTACCAATTAAAACCCCTAGTGGATGTATCATTGCAAAAAAGGCGTGTTGATTAGTCCCCCTCATGACACATAAACGTGCTTTAGTTTCTAACCTTATCATCATACAAATGGTTGGCTATGATATAATTATCTGTAGGAATTGGATATCATATTATGTTGTGAAAATATATTTCTAGAAAAAGGAAGTTATAATATTTGAGAATGTTGTAGAATCCCTTATTTTTAGAGCTTAAACCATTCCATTTGATTGTCATATAGATCCACCCTCAGCAGATCTACTGAATACAATTATTGGTGAGTAAGGGAACGAAATAAAATGGGTTAGGAGATGAATGTATAGATAGAGGATGCACCTATTGAACATGAATATGTCAACATCATTCCAGAGGATTTACATGGACATCCTCCATAGTAAGAAATTGATTTTCCCATTGACGTAATTCATGGTTCATGGCCCATATTAAAGACCACTTATAGAATGGCCATTGTGTAGTTATTGGAAGTAAAGATAAAACTAGAGAAATTGAGTTATAAAGGATTTATTCATCCCAGTGTATCTTTATGGGGAGCCCATATCCTCTTTGTCAAGAAGAAAGATGGATCCATGAGGTTTTCCATTGATTATAGGTAAATCAATGCTATTACAATACAGAATAAGTATCATCTTCCATGAATTTATGATTTATTTGATCAAATTCATGGAGACCAATATTTTTAGAAGATTGATCTTCGATCTTGATATCATCATCTTCTTCTGAGGAAAGAAGACATTCCAAAAACAATATTCCGAACCAGGTATGGGCATTACGAGTTTACAATAATGCCTTTTGGACTAACTAATTCTCCATCTATTTTTATGGATTTTATGAATATAGTTTTCTAGTAATATCATGATGCATGTTTTCTTGTGTTTATCGATGGTATCTCGGTATACTCTAAAATCAATGAAGATCATGAAAAGAACATGCACACTATTCTAAAGACATGTAGAAGAAATAAATTATAAGGGATGTTTGAAAAGTGTCATTTTCTACTCCAATTAGTTTCTTTTATTGGACACATTGTCTCCAAGAATGGAATATAAGTACATCATGCAATGACAAAATCTGTTCAAGAATGCCCTACTCCAACAAATCATACTGAGGTATGTAGTTTTATTGGTTTAGTAGTGTATTTTCGGTGTTTCATTCATTACTTCACCCGTTTAGCCAACCCAATGACCAAGCTCACATAAAAAGGTGTTAATTTCATATTGACCAAAGAATGTGAATAATGTTTTGAAGAATTAGAGAGTAGGTTTTTGAATGCTCCAATCCTAACCCATTAATCGGGGAATGAGGGGTTTGTTATCTAAAACGATGCATCAAATAAATTACTTGGTTGTGTCCTAATGTAGAATTATAGAGTGATAACCTACACATTTAGGTAGCTAAAACAATCATGAGTAAAACTATCAAACTCATGATCTTGAGTTAGCAGTGGTAATAATTTCTCTAATGATTTTTAGACATTTACTCTAAGGAAAAAATGGGAGATATATATAAATCTTTAGAGTTTAAAATATATATTCTCACAGAAATAACTCAACATGAGACAAAGGGGGTGGATTTAGCTACTCAATGATTATGATTGCAGAATACACTGCCACTCAAGAAAGGAAAATAAGGTAGTAGATTCTTCAAGAATAAAGGATCATGGTGTTCTGAATAAGATGAATGTTTAAAGGGATCCTTTATTCATGGATCTAGTAAAGATGGATATGGAAATTATCAAGGAATGAAACACATCACAACTATTCCAAATGGTTTCAAACCATATTTATTAGAAAAGATAAAAACTTCTTAGAATGATGATGAACAGTTTCAAAAATTAATTAAAGCTGTAAATGATGGGAAGTTGATGGACTTCACATATGAAGGTGGAATTTTGAAATTTGGAAAGATACTTTGTGTTCCTACTATTCCAGAGCTAAAGAGGGAATAATTGGTTGATTCTTATAGCTCAAATTTTTCTATACATCATGGTTTCAAAAAGATGTATAGAGATATAAGGGTACATTTTTTGTGGGAAAACATGAACAGGGAGATTGCAGATTATGTGTAGATATGTTTGGTTTGTCAACAGGTGAAGGATGGATGATAGCATCCTGGAGGAGTCATGAAAACCCTTCCTATTAATATGTGAAAATGGGATTATATTATAATGGACGTTGTCACATGGCTACAAAAGACTCCAAGAAAGAATGATGTGATATGGATCATTGTTGACCATATTATAAAATCAGCACATTTTCTTGCTATAAGAGAAGATTTACCGGATGAACGTTTAGAAAGACTATATATAAATTAAGTTGTAAGACATCATGGTATTCCCGTGTCAATTTATTCTAATCGTGATCCTCGTTTTACATAAAAATTCTGGAAAAGTCTTCAAAAGTCCATAGATACTGATCTTTTTTTGGTGACTGCCTGCAACCCACAAACTGATGGACAATCAGAGCAGACTTTTCAAACTTTAAAAGACATGTTCATGTCTTATTCACTTTAATTTCAAGGTATTTGGGATAAGTATTTACCTCTCATATAATTTTCCTATAACAATTTCTTCCATTCAATTATTCTGAAGACACTATATGAAGTGTTATATGGAAAGAGATGTCATACACCAACTTGTTGGGATGATGTTGTTGAAAAAAGTTCCTGGGCCTAGAACTTGTTGAAGAAACAACGGAATAGGTTATTATTATCCAAACCCATGTCAAAATAGCTCAATGTAGGCAATGGAGCTATGTTGATAACCAAAGGAATGATTTGGAATTTGATGTAGGAGATCATGTTTTTTTTAAATGTATCTATATACAAGGGTATTAAATTATTCGGTATGAATGGAAAATTGAGTCCCAGGTACATCAGACCTTTTGAAATTTTGAATTGAATTGGATCCGTAGGTTACCGTTTAGAAATCCCGCCAAGTCTGTCCAATGTTCACAATGTGTTCCACATGTCAATGTTTAGGAAATACAAGCCAGACCCTACACATGTACTCACCTATGAAAAAATATAACATGAGCCTGATCTGTCTTATTGTGAAGAGCCTATCAAGATTCTTGGTACCAGAGAACAAGTATTGAGAAATCGAACAAGTTGTCTGGTAAAGGTTCTTTGGGGGGAACCATACGATGGAATAGGAAACATGGGAGACGGAGGCACTTATGTTGAAGATATACCCAAATCTTTTTAGGTAACATTTGTGTGATTTTATAGGTTGAAATTTTTTTAAGGAGGAGAGAATGTAAAGTCCCAATAATTTTCAATAGAAATTATTTTCCTAAAAATATGACAAAATGAACTATTAAGTGTTGCATGACCTTTAAACATAATTTTTCACATCTGTGATGTGAATTCCGAAAATCAAACATACACGGTGGTGATCAATAAGTTATGTGGAGTCCAATAAGAAAAACATAATTTTGAAGAATAGTAATCAACCCTTATGAATAGTAACATACCCTTATGAGTAATGATGTACCCTAATGAATAGTAATGTTACCTATGATAGTACATAAAATATATTCATGTGGATGTATGATATACCTATGATTTGGAATAAGTAGATAATTTTTTTAAAATTGTTGTTTTTAGAATTAATTATGATTTTAAATAAATATTGAATTAATCATATTTTAAAATAATTTTTGAAACATGGACATCATTTTTGGATTTTATACATCGAAAAATGGTTTGGGTGAATTTTTGGTATTTTTCTGAAAAACATGAATTTTTTATGAATAGTTAAATACGGTAAAATACTATATATACAAAATATCAGTTCAATACACTATTTTTGGTCTTGAGGGAAATTCATAAACTAATGATTACAAAATTATGAAAACTCTCCTCTCCTGCACTTTAAAACCCCCTCTCACTCCTCTTTCTCTTCACTCCTCTCAAGCCTTGTGCCTTCTCCAAATTCTTTCTAAATAACCACCCAACCTCTTCTACCATGTCCATCAATCCTAGGTCTCAAAAAAAGACCATAACATCTCCCTTAATAAGACTCTCAATAAAGTTTGGTTCAAGAGATAAATTTCTCTTTTTTTAATTCATTGTATTTCCTTTCATGTTTATTTGTTTTATTTTTCTATTATTACCTCTCCTAATCCAAATTTTTTGATGTCTCAAATGCCTTAAATTTACTGGATGTTTTTATGATAGTGGAATAATTTATCATCATCTCTTCCTTTTAACTTCTTTATACTAGTACCAAGAACACCATCTGAGATGTGTCAATTTACCACATTCACGGACGATGGGCTTTTGATTTATATTATCATTCTCAATTATGGTCATGTAACCATTATTTTTATGGTTGAAATAGATTATTATATATTTAATATACTCTACGTAAGGTTTTGTAATCCATTTTTAGAAATGTAATTATGTTATAAAGGAAAATGAGTTCATTGTAATCCAAACCCACAAATTAACCGAAACTGTTATCATTAAATTTATATATAATAATTCATCCTCATGCTATGTGAACAAGTTGTATAAAAGACCTATGACAACTATTTATGATCATAAATAATATTCGAATTCAATTCTGGGGATTTACATCCATTCCACATGAATTCCATTAATTAATAACAACTGAACCGTTTATGAATATAATGAAAATGAACACTGTGAAACGCAGAAATTCAATATAATAATGTATCAATAATGGAATAAATGAACTAAAAAGAATAATGATAAACTAAAAACATTTATAATAGAATATTAAATATTTTATTTATATGTTTAATATCATTTTCCAAGATTTAATGTTCAAGAGTGGAACACTTTCAGATTTATGGTAAGGTTTATTCCGCCCGAACTTCCATTTTCATTCGGTTTACATTTATTGGATATTACCTAAATGAAACTCCTTTTTATAATTATTTACTCCTCAGAAATTATGTTTTGGGTTATATATGTGTTTATCAACCAGAATCATTCCTCATTTTATGGATGGTTACATTTTTTAAAAGGAACATTTGAAATTGTTTCTGAAATACAAGCCTGATCCAAGGGAATTTCTCAAATTCATACCTATATTCAAGGGCACTATATAATCGGTTTTTTCAAACCATTATCATTATAAAATCACTAATTTTATTATGAAAAACTATATTACTTTACTTATAGATTATAAAAATATTTTTCCAAAAGAACTCTTCTTTTCCCAGTAAAAGAGTATTTATCTCAAGATTTACTCGAGGATTTTATAAGATTATCTAAATCTATTTCAACACTCTTATTTATTATCATGTATTATTGGGATTATTATTCCATGTTATCATTTACCATATTTAATTTAATTTTTTATTGTTAATTTGGATGTAGATGTGCTATCTTAAATCCATTCTCCAATTTACTCTGAAAGGTTAGTGTTTATGCTTAATGTTCGGGGAAAATTATTATAATTTCATATATTAATTTCAACATGAATGTATTTTCTGTTTATGTTTAACCACATTCATAGTAGGAATTAATTGGACATTTTATGTGTTGTGTGGGGCCCACTATATCCCCTCGGTGCATCAGTAGGTCCCATGAAACAAACTACTATTATGACACAAGGCCTTGACAAAATGATTACTTATGGTCATAACACGAGGCCTTAACGGTACGGTAATGTTGTCCCGCATTACAAATTACCTCATTATGAAAATATTATTGATGGTTCATGTGGTTATTATAATAGTAGAATACCCATGATTATTCTATGTTATGGAAATATTTACTAAGCTCGTTTTTCAGCTATATTATGTTCATATTTATTTTTAGAGGAATGTGTTTTCAATTATTCACCATGTCAAATGATTTTTGATATATTAAACTATATTTATTACCCTTAATGAGAATTGTTTCTCACACGTTTGTTATGTTTCATTTTCTTAGGACATGAAGAATTTTATTAATGAAATATGTTGAAATAACCTCAGAGTTGTGGATGTTTTCTTTGGATTTTCAGGGTTGTATTTCTTTTCATGTTGTAATGTTTAACTTAGGTATGAATCTTGTTTCTAATAATAATAAACTAATCAGTCATTTGGGATGCTTATTCCTTGTTTGTATACCAATGTAATCAAATAAGGCACTAGAACTGGGAAACTGGGTTCAAGTCCTGACACTGATCCAATATTTTCACTCTTCATATAAGTGATAATCAAATATATTTTTTTATGGATTTGAATATTCTCTCAATAGTCATTTGGGTGGTTCTATTATTCCCAAATTCCAGATTTTTCTACCTAATTTAAACCATAGGCACTTCATAGTAAGAACATTATTTTTTCCATATTTTATCTCAATGTGTGTTCCCAGCCATTGCTTTATTTATAACTTGTTCTTTACTAATTTTAATTTTCAATAATAAATATTTATCCATATCCTTTATCCTTATTTTCTTTATATATAGTAGGGAAGACTTTACATTGATGAAGACATTATGAAATTTTTATAAACCATATAATAATTCATTGGAATAAATTTCAAAAACATATGTATAAAATATAAAACATCATAATTCTTCATAAAATAGAGAAATAGTTTTTTTAATGGTAGAAATAATTACTCCTTATGGTTAAATTGTTTTACGATATTACTACAATAACTTGTTTTTGTTTTCTAATGTCACATCCATGGCTTGAACTTCTTCTTATATTAGTAACTTCTCATATTATATCCCATTAATATATAAAAATATGTATATAAAAATTATAGTAGTAAAATTCTTAAGATAATCATTAATTTCTAAATAGAAATAATTGTTTGAATCACCAATGGATTATTTTTTATATATTATGGTCACTTCATCAGATAATTTATAACAAATAGGTTCATCATGAAAAATAACACTGATATTAACTTTATATGGTGGTTCATTCATTTTCCTCATTGAATTATATTTTTCACATCCATTTAATTTCTTTTTTGGAGTATCAAAAAACAATTTCAATTACATTATGATAGGTGTGAATTAAGAAAATTAAATTATATTCACTTACAAATTATCTTTTAACCACACCTTAAATTTAAAAATCATATTGTGAAGTGGAAATAAACAAGAGAAAGAAACAATTTCATTCAATCTGAGTTATAACCATTTCCCCTAATTTCAGTTGTGATATAATAATAGATACAATCATAGGAAAACTTTACTCTGATTCTAATTATAAATACTATATGATATTTATAGACACACATGGCAGGGTAGAACAAATGATGTCAAATTATTTTACCAAAAAATTATTTATTATTTTAATTATGAAATTTTTATTGGGGTTTTAACCTATATAATCTTTTTGAATATAAATGGATATCTTATTTTTCAGAATAGAATAAAACTATATCCAATATAGTTATTGAATATAATGTTGTAACATGTTTTTTTACAAGTATCATCCTCAATATGGGAAACATAATCGTTATTGTATAAAAATAATATTGAGAAATGGATTCTACAGTAATAATCTGATAATCAATTATAGTGTGTTGGAAAATGACTAACCAAAACAAGTATATCCAAATTACATAGGCATGTGATCCCCAAAATAAATACATGAAATAACTCTACTATATTACACGAGTGAAGGGATCTTTCATCTTCCTCTAATAGTTCTCAAACTAAAATCATACCAGCTATTCATCCCACATTCCTTACTCATTTTAACTCGATTAAAAGGCTCCACAGGTTTTTATATACACCATAAAAACTGATCTACATCCTCAATACAAGTATCATCTTACTAATTTAATGTATTTATGAATAAATCATGTATCCTAGCCATTTTTTTATTTAATTTATCATAGTTTCTCCATTTAACCTAATTTTAGGATTTCTCAGCTAAAGAGTTTATGAATAATGTCAATAAATACATTTTATCTAGAGAAGACATAAATATATATTAGAACACTTAAAAATTTTCATGGATATATGAAACTTTGAATAATCTTGCATGATCCTTTCTCATAGGGTGTGGTAAAATGAAATATATTTCACTCACTACATGTTCTTCTTCGACTGAATCTGTCCTTAGATTTATTTAATCACAGATGACTCTTTCTTATTCATTATTTACCCATATATTTTATCTATAATAGATACATGAATTCTATGTTTTTTCTCAGCATATCGTATGAATTATTCTCTTATTTATTCATCAAGGGATCTCCATCTAGGATTATCTATAATTATTTAACATAAGTTATTCCTATCTCAACACTCTCAACAATTTTCCCAAAATTTCACACAAAACCCTCGTCATTATTATTTTTCTCTTTCGAACGCACTATTAAAGAGGCTCTCCATTTTTAGAGGTTTTTATAAAATTAACATAAATAGATTTATGATTGTTTTTATAAAAACATATTCACATAAACACCATGATTTCTTATATATTCATTTTTCAACCATACAGATGGGAAGTTTCAGCAATATTTACAATTGAACTATTTGATTATTACAAAACTAGTTTATTTTTTAATATATTTTTCAAAATTGTAAGAATATTTATTTATAAATAATCTATTTAAGGTTCAGGATGAATGTTTCTCTAAATAACATCACAAAAACTCTATTTAGATATTTCTTCAACGTTTTAAACAATAAAACATCTTAAAATGTGTAGTTTCTTTGATTTGGCTTGACTTCTTCACAAAATAATACACAAACATAGACTAAATATGTATATAATAGAGAAAAACCAGACATTGAAAAAATAATCTCATTTTCTATAATCATAAATAAAATTTTCATATTTAGTCACTAGAAAGAACAACACAAGCATCAAATATTATTTTATTTTTACATTTATGAATTACAAAATTTAATATCATTTTTGGACATGGTAAATTCATATATTTCCATATTATTTTCATATACAATTTCTCCTTTATGAATATTATCAACTCAATCAGGTAAATATGATTTCAATGATTTATAATTTAAATAATAACTTAAGAACAAAGTCAACATCATCTAGATTATCCTTGAAAACACTTGAATTTTATTTTCATTTATCAAGTTACTCATCACTAATATTTTCTAAAACTCATTATTAAATAATTGATATAAATAGAATCATGATATTTATTAACTGAAAATATATCTTCATATTTATCTTGATTTGGTTTTCCTCATAATATAAAATTCTCAAAACATGA
The DNA here is from genome assembly GCA_963277665.1 of Viscum album. Classification (NCBI taxonomy): domain Eukaryota; kingdom Viridiplantae; phylum Streptophyta; class Magnoliopsida; order Santalales; family Viscaceae; genus Viscum; species Viscum album. The sequence continues at coordinate 842,491,055 of OY728161.1, forward strand.
ATTTCTCATATTGAAAATTCATTTAATTCTTCTTTTTTTCTTTGATCATATTATTCCCCGGATTGAAGATATTATTCTAAAAATTATTAATATTGAATAAAATTAAAAGCTACGAGTTTTTAATGTTTAATAATCTGTAGATCAATTTTGGTTTCATTCTAATTCACTTATTCTACACAATATTTAAACGTTTAATTTCCCATATTTTTGTAAATTTTCTAAGTATGAAGTCATACACTACCTTTAATATTTAAATACTAGGGCTCAGATGTTATATATTTTATTTAATGTTAATTTTATTTATCTTAATTGTCATATAAAGTTGAAATATTAATTTTTATGACTTTTTATGTTTTATCTAATCACTAAAAATTGATAAATTTTCACCATAGCGATACTCGAGCTTTATTAAAGTCATACACTCCGAGGGAAGTCACACACCAAAATCTAAATATAATAAGTTTGGAAGAAATACATATTGAATTACATAAATTTAAATTATCCACCCCTGAAGTTATATGAAAAATTCATCATAGCCAAATTCATAAATATAATGTCATATGATTCATGGTATTTTGATTTTTTTCTTCTTGAGTTTTAATATTTTAGGCTTATTCAAATGACTTTAAAATGACTTCCAATGCCTCCAGGGATTCAATGAACTTCACAATTCAAAATCCAATGTATTTCTCAGTAATTATAGTTTCCTCCAAACCTAAATAGACTATGGTTTGTTAATTTATTCCTCAACACATGAATATACAATGTTTAGTTAGTTGTTTCTTCTATAAACATTATTTACATGATATAAACAATAACTAGCTACTCAAAACCTTTATAAATTATATAAACTATACTTTTAAAAATCATATGATTTTATAGATTTATATAAAAGTATCGTATTCTTCCAGTTCATTTACCTATAAAAGATAGATATTCATATTCATGGAAAATTCCAAAAACACAATTCCCCTTTAACACATATTACATACATCAAATTTGTAAAATATGATAACAATGTTTAACTAAATCTTAGAGAACATCAATCTTATTTATCCAAATCAATAGTCACTAAAAATATGAATGTGTATTTGAATATCAATCTATTGGTGTATGTATGTTATAACCTTGTACTATTATTAGTGGATGAGAATTGTATTCGTAGATATGAATAAATCCTATTGTGATGTTATCTTTGGGTTAGTTTTTATATATATCATAGATACGTTCAAAGGGTGATAATATTTTATCTACGATTATAATTGAGTTATTATATTGTTTTGTTTTGTTTGTTGATCAGTTGTTTTTTATAGGGAGTGAATTATCGTTGTTTTATTCTTGGGTTCACCCTTAGATAAACCTTGGAATCACCCTTGGATATGGTTATTGTAGTGTTATATTATAGGATAAATGTATTAATTGATTATTTAATGGTTTCATGATATTTTACTGACCAATTATTGAGATAATATGGATCTTAAAACTTCTGATCATCTGGGATATCAGAATAAAAAACTTTGGTAGTATTATCGATTGAAATATGATCCTTGGTGTGTTTGTAATTTTTTTCATGAATCAGTACCATTATTTTTTAGTTTAATTTTTCATTAAGTTATGTGTTGACTCTTGAATAGTAGTTGAAAAAAAGGTTTTGTAATATGATGTATTTTTTTAGAATCCATATGTCATTATTTAAAAGGATGGGAATTTGATTGTATTACAAGAATTGGTTAATAATGCTGATGAAAAGTTTAATAATTAATTGAGTGAGTCTCACAATATGTGTCAGGGTATCTCAAAATAAAATAATTTTTATCAAATGATTGTTATTCCAATGGAATATTTTTTTGGATTTTTTTGTGGTACCGACATTGTTGAACAATGTGATAGATGGGTCTATATAGAACCATAAAAGGAAAAATATTTTTTTGGTTCAGTGTGGAGAGTCGTGTGATTATTATGTTTTCTATGTATTGGAGAAGATTATGTAGATTATGGTGCATTCAATTTCCACCTTAACAATTAGTAAATTTCCAAATTATTTCATTTTCCAAGATATATGATAGATAAATATTTTATTCATGCTTTATATTTTTTGTTTCTCTTCCGGAGATAAATGTTTTTGGTGGGTAGGATGTAATAGTAAAATTATTCACATGGTAATTCACCTACAAATGATAAAACTTTGATTCCTGATTCATTATTGATGAGTCTAATATCACTGATATAAATTTAAATTTATTTCTCAGGTATCTTGATTTAGTTCTATAATGATATTCATTGAACAAATTCAATTTTTTTTATTAGTTTAAATTCTAAATAAAAATTATTTGGGGATCTATATTAGTAAGTAGACAATTAAATTAAGTTAAGAAATAGTTGTTTACCCAGGAAAATGTGTTTTATAATTTTCCATCATGATCGTGGATGTGTCTAATAGTGGGGAATAGTTTATAATTAAAGAAAAATAAAGAATAATTCATTAATTTGTACTTAAACATTATCTCCTTATTATAAATTCATTATTTATAAGTGATTTGGGTTTCATTGTATGATCCACCATGGAAGAGTTGTGAGATATTTTTGAAGTATGACTATAGTATCACCAGATCCTTGAAACCAAGTATGGTCCTTTAATCAAAAAATATTTTTTAGGAAAAAAATCATTGTTCATTTTATTATATCGTTATATTATCTTTCCATGAAATTTTATTTTCATTTATTATCTTAACATGAATCAATTAATTTTATATTCGATGAAATATCATGAATGGAATAAAATATAATTTAGATAAATATCTATAGAATTAATCAGAAAACTATTTATAATATTTTGGTTTCATTTATTCTAATACCCTACCATACCATTTTGGAAAGGTCTCAATGGGATGAATCAAATTAATTTTGAATCACTCTAGTGGGATTATGATATTGAGATATATTATAGAGGAATGATTCTATAATATTTAACTTATCATTAACATATGAATTCCTTAAATAATGAATCATGACGGTTGGAGTATATATCTAAAATCATGGGGTGGTTATCTACCACCCATAATATTTTTTGTGAGTTTGGAGATAGTCAACCTAGTTAAACCTTTGTGGGATGTGGCACAACACAGATGCAGTGAAAGATCTTTTCCACAAAAATTTATACCATATGATAATTTGATTGAATGGTTGATGGATTTATATGTATTTCTATGGGGGAGGGAAACTCATTTTTTATATGGTCATGTTCAATTCAATATCTACCATCTAACAAGATGATTAGATTATGTAGAGTGATCTGCATCTACCTGAAGGGGTGGAGATTCTGTATTTTTTCAAGGATATTCGACAACCATGCAAACAACTCATCAGAAAACTATAGGCATTAGGGAAAAATAATATAGAGTGCATGATTCACTTCAACTAGAACTGTTCAATCGAATGATAAGATGATCAAAATTAATTCTACAATACATCAAGAGCCACAAAAATTGATAAGCATTGGGTCATATTATCAATTTATCATACAACTAGGATTTAATAGGGATTTTGTATAAACATGAGGCATGTGTAGGGAATGTGGGACTACTACACACACCACCAGATTAGATGATTACTTAGGCTATGCATGGGAGTTCATGGGTGGTCCAATTTGGACCTTTTAAATTTCTTGGGACTCTTATTTTCATCTAGAACCCCATTGAACAATGTTTGTAATATTAATAGATAATTTTATTGCAATATATATATAATAGTTATTAACTGATTTCGATAATTAATATTATTTAGTAATAATAATTATAAATTGTTTAAATAATTAATTCAAATGAATTATTACCCCTAGTCACCATATATATGTTATTTGTGTGGAATATACTAAGTGTATTTTGTATTACTAGATCCAGATATTAGATCTAGTAGAGGGATCATGCGAATATTATTAATATAAATAATAATAACATTTGATGAAGCATTTATAAGGATTGAGATGGTGAGTTTCAATGTATCAATTAGATGATTCACATAACCATAAAAGGTGGTGAATGGTTTTTGATAACTAGATTTTAACAAATAGAAATTTAAGAGCTAAGAGAATAATTAAATTTTATAATGATGCATAAGAAATAATATTTAAAATACATATTGTGAATATGAATTCACTATGAAAAAAGGAGTTTAGTATATTTATCATATATTATTAGGCTAGTTAAAACTAATATATTGGAACGGAAGGAGTTTTCAAAATTAAAGTGGGATTCGAAAGAAGAAAATGAATAATTTTTTCTAACTACTTAAATAAGGAATGTCATATTAATAAAAATTTGTGGATTCATTATATGTTCTCTAAAGAATAAAACTCTCTAGATATTATTAGAAGATCTTAATGGATAAAATGGCCGAGAATTAAGTTTATTATTAAATAATTAATGTAGGTAAAGTGACTGAATTGAAATAGGTGTGATCATGGTGGTTAATATTTTATTTATCTAATGGAAATTGAATGATGATATGTCACTAAGGAAATGGATTCCTTTATATGGTGATATATAATTATAAAATAATTAGATGTTCCTTATAAAATATTATAATTTATGAAATATAATAATTAGTTGTTACATAAACCATAGGAAATAAGTTATAAAATTACTTTGGATAGCAACTTAGGAAATCTATGGGAATGAATGGGTAATGTATTAATGTATCTCTAGTTACTCTAGAGAATAAAGAATAAAGAATATGTGTTGAACATGTTATCAACCTAGTTTTGAGTTACCCAACTGATTAATTTAATAAAACAATTATTTTTATTGAATTATTATCCCAATAATGTGGTATTTAGTGAATATGGAAACATATAGGTGATAATGTAGAATCTATTGATGAACATGTGAAATGTGATAACAACAATGTTGTTATGTGACAAGTTGAAAAAATTAAAAAACTATCACTCATCTATTATTGAATTATAATTGGATTTATAAGATCTGGATTACTGGAAATCAGATAAGTATGATGTAGAATCTCTATATTATAATATTTGATTTTAGAGATAATAAATGGAGGATCCTTAACTATAAATGAGTTAAATTTTGTGTGTATTGTTTATCTTGATATGTGATATAACTTTTTATGGTTTTTTATCAATAGATATGGATTACGATGTTTTATCTCTTCTACACATATCCTATTTTTAGGATTAGAGTTGGAAAATAATGACTATAAGTGTTTCTACTCACTAGTTTATGAGGTGAATAACAATGACTTCTTCATGTATTTAGTTTTACTCACCCATAGATCAGGCATAATAGATATGAAATATTTTTAGGATATGAATTGAGAAAAAAATTCCTTAATCATATATAGTTTTTCATAGATGCATATCGGAATTAATCTAGTATCCTTGATGAGAGAATGTGGTTGATGTGACAAGTAGAAATGGGTAATTCCACCAGCATACACAATATGAGAATGTGATGAATATTAATTCACCTGATTATTGATTATCTTTATAACACACTATTCTATTTTTGAGGAGGATAAAAATTCACGAGATGCTATCTATTTTTTTACCCACAACTCTGGGAATTTGGTAGACGTATTAAATAGTTTTAGACCTAGAGATGTGTATTTTTAGCAGTATTATTATATAAATATCTAACCTTGGTGATGTATATTTTCAACAGTTTTTTTACAAATATGATGTTGATAGATTTGGAGATCTATATTTACTATAGTTGGAGATGTGTTTTTCTTTAATAAATTTATAGACATACGAAGACATGAATTTCTTATAGTGCTTCCAAGAGATTTTTGAAATATATTTCCTCTAGCGTCTGATGAGATGTAATTATAGGGTTAATTACTAGATGATACATCCATGGTGTGTTGTGATATATTATTTCCATTTAGTTTTTAAGATATTATTTTTTGGCAAAAGTGAAAAAAGTTATTTGTGCGTAGTTTATAGGGATTTATCTGGATTAGTAACATGTTTTTGATAACACCATGCGATGTCAAGTTTTCTACAACTAATTTACTATTGATTCACATATAAAATAAATGGTTTTGGTTTTAACACACTACTATAGATTACTATACTGAGTATTGTTATACTCACCCCTATCTGTGGACTTGAATATTTTCATACTTCTCTCTATGTAGAAAATTTGATATGGGTGGTGGATTACGGAACCCCAAAATTATAATATATGATTTATTTTTGAATAATTAAATTTATTATAGGGTTTTCCTCACATAACACCAAATATAAACGAAAACTGCAAAATATTTAGATAAAATATAATTTTTTAAATATGACTGTTAAAACCATGATGTTGAATTAGTATAAAGGAATCTGAGTATCTTTTTTTTAAAAACTATATATAATTCAAATAATGGTTACTTTTAATGTCAATGAAATTCAATTATAATGCCAAAAATGACTAATAACATTATTTATTGATTAGAAATGTATTTTCTAAAAAAATATATTTTATGAAATAAAACATTTTATTTAAAAGAAATAAATTAATGATAAATTATGTTTGATAACAATAAATGGTAACAAAAATTTTGTTTTTAAATTATATGATATAATAATAATATGAGTTAATATTTTTAGATTTTTATTTCAGAGAAAAAACGTCTTTATTGTATTTTTTTTCATTAAGAAACTAATTTATAATTTTATAGAATTTTAAATTAATAAGATGAACATAATTATTTAATTCCTCATATACAAATTTATGTAGGATTAATTTTTTATAATTTTCTATAAAGGATGATTTTTAGTCAAAAAAGACTTGATTTACAAAAATTAAAATTTCGATGCTTCAGCATAGATAAAAGAAAAAAAATTCATAATATACTTAGTAAAGGAAAAAATATATATTATATTTTAAAATTTTAATTAGAGAGAAATAATTTATCAAACTTGTTTAAAACTAATTATAATATTTCATTAATATAAAAATTATTGTTTTTATTTTTCATTAAAAGAATTTATTTTCAAGAGATATTCAATTACAAGATTTCATAGAATGTGTCTTAACATTATTTTTTCAAAATAAATCAATTTATTACATTATAAACATTAACCATGATAATTTTATCTTATATATAAATTTAAATCTTAAAAATTTATTTATATAAACACTATTTTAATGAAATTATGTGTGTTTATTTTAAAAGTAACCTTTCACACCATTAGAAATATTATTTGTTACAATAATTTTCATGTTATATGTATCAAATTATTTAACAATTTTAATCTCAGTTTTAATCATAAAAATTTATTACAATGTTTATAAATTAATTGCCTAGGTAAAAGTAATAAATGGATTGAATTTAGCATAACAATGTATAGAAGGCCTATTTTGAAAAAACAAATTCATTGAAATTAATTATCATGATTTGGATAAACAAATAAATGTGTACTATATACTTTTTTTAAATTTTGATCCATTGAATGCTTATTAGTGTCGTGAAGTTATCGATAAATTTATAGTTGTTCCCAATACAATAATTTCATTCACTTAAAAAGGTGAGACATATTAACCAAATAAAGGAACAACTTACCATTGAACATATAGCTGAAACCCTATAATTTTAATATCCCTAAAACCATATACAATGGAAAAAATATCCTTCAAACTCATATTTACCCTAAACCCTTTATGTTTAAGGAGGCTTCCATGGAAAATTCAAGTCTCGGATGTGAGTATTATCAACTACTCAGATTTTTATTCTAATTTTCTTGTTTATAAATTTATTATAACCATACATATATAATTTTACTAGTATCATTTATATAATATAATTTTATTATATTAATTTTATTATATTTTTTAATTCATATACACCATCTATTAAGAATAAAATGTCATTCATCCACTCTCTTAACTACCTCCCCAATGACGTAACACATTTTTTCCTTCACCTAAAAACAATATTGGATATAAGAATTTTATTAAAGGATAAATATGATTTATATAATATTATTATGGTTTTTGTATGAAAAATTATTGAACATATTAATGATAAGTTCAACAAACAATCATCGTTGATTTAATCATTTAAAATAAACATTCTAAGAGGATAATCTTTTATTCAAATTAGGTAATATATTTATATCCATTAATTCTTATTATGGGTCTTTATTATTATGATATATAATACTAATTATAACCAAAAAATATCATTATGAATTTGGTTTATTGAAATTATAACTGAACAACCTCATAATCATTCATTCAATCGAGGTATATTCATGTTTGGGTCAGTTTAACCACCTAATCAAACAGTACTATGAATCATTGGCATGAATTACTATGAGAAATTATTTATATGATTAATATGATATAAATTTTTAAATAATTTTATGTTTTCTTTGTTCTGGTAATTTTATATCAACATTTTACTAATTAAATAAGAAAACCCCATTCATTTATTAAGAATCACAAAAAAATGATCATCGTTGAAATCATAATCATGATTAATAACCAAATATGACTTGAAAGGAAATTATATAATTATAAAATATATTCTCAAATCATTTTTAGTAGGTTAAATTATCCATTAATGATGAATTATTGATAAATAATAAATACAGACATTGTTATTATGAAACTTAACCAATGATCAAATACATATACACAAGATATCAAAAATGGGAAGAATTAAAATAGGGAAAGTTTAATTATAATGATTATTAATGAAAATAGATATTATTTTTTATAAATTAAGTTATTAAGATAACTTTATTTGTGATACATAAAGTCAAATTATGTTTGCGGATGCGAGGACAAGAGGTAAGGGTTTTCATCTCAATTTCCCTTAACATAGATTAGTGTTTTAATTATGAATTTAATTTCATTTATGTAGTGTATATATGTCATATTTAAGATATCATATAATGAATTATCATTCTATACTATTATTTCAATCTCAATTGTAATCCCCCTCTTTCATGGTGTTCTGATTCTAATGTTTCAAATCCATATAGATTTTCATGGTAATAATTATCATTTTCTGGGTCAAAAAACATTTTATAACCCATATTCACATTTTACGATGTTGTATTACTTTAACAAAGCATAAATTTTATTTCTATTATATTTAATGGGAATTAATGTCCAAATCACATTCCCTTGTTCAAATGGAAATTAATTATTTTTTCACTAGTATTGAGGATTTTTTATATGTCAATTTTTGATATTTGAATAATGGTCACTCCTTGAACTTATTTCGTTTATGTTGGGTATATTCTTCCAATTTTGTATATTATGATGTGTTATATCATTGTTTTATGGGGATATTTATTACTACCGCATAAATCCTTATAAAATATTATTAACTTATTCATATATATTATACTTAAATCATCCACTTTATTTCCCTAGATGTCTTCTGATTATGTTTTTATAGTATTATATTCTCTATATTCTCATTTCTCTAAAAGTTGTGCAAATGATATTTTACATAACGTTTATTGGATGATGTTGACCAAGAAAATATGATATTTTATTGACATGGTTAAGTGTATTTTCATTCTAATACATATTATTGTTGATAATTTTTCTATGTGTTTTTTAACATTTCACCTTCTTACTCTGGATGGGATATGATTAGGTAATTCTATTTATTATTATGGGAAAATATATTTTCATGTTCTATGTTTTGCCTCATTATGGGTGAATATTGGAAATCCCGGTTATGTATTGTTTATTTATTTTATCTTATGGTCAATGAATTGGAAGTAATCATGTGATGAGTGGGGCCCAAAATTATATATCCCCAGGATGAATCAATAGGTCTCATGAGAAAAACATACAATGTCTTGGTGTACGTCTCTTCCCATAATATGATGTTGTCTTGGAAAAAACTCTTAAATGTAGAATTTCATTACTGTAGTTTTAACCAAACATTTGTATATTATCACAATGATTTGAAAAACGTTTTTATGTCCAAAATTAAGCATTTAATTAGTATGATATCTCTATTATTGATAAAAAAGTTTTCATTTTATTATCATGGATACTACATGCTTCTAGATCAATATTGATTATAGCTTCATGTTTTTTTATATTCAGTCCAAAAAAATTATGTCATGTTTATGCCATGAATTTTTTACATATATGTTTCCCTAACTGAGAATTTGAGATTACACCTTCTTATGTCCTCCTTTCAGATGGGTTATAAAGAAAATTAGTATGGGTTATATTTTTTGGTGGGGATTATGTATAAAATAATTTTTGGGAGACATTGAAAACTTATCAATAATAAAATATGTGGTGTCTTGGACTTGAATTTCACTTATTAGGTTCCCTAAGACCGATGGTCCACATGGACTCAAGAACACCCCTGACTTCCGGAGGCTTTTAACTAGCAGTTATGGACTTAGGTGTATCTGTGGGGAGTCTATTCCCTTAGTACTAGACTGTAGTGCAGAGGATAAATATAAATACAGGTAAATAACAGAAGAAATAAAAGTGAAAATAAGGCACAATAGAAAATATATACAATAATATTAGTAACTCAAATAACAGGAATAATATAAAAAAACCAAAGATGATATTTCATGCCTCTAGAAAACAAGAAAACATGGATTCAAGATAGTAGGAATAATATGTTCAGTAAAAATATAAAAGAAATCAAATGACTATCCCAATAATCCCAATATCTTGCTCATTCATCTGTTTTCAAGATCCATCCAAAATAGTAAGTAATAAAGTTTTCAATGCTCTATGCTTACCTTTATCAACACATGTATTCATGTAATCAACTCTGAGGTCCAAATAGCGCCAGGAGAGAGTATGAGATAAATCTTTGCGGGCCACCCCCAATAGTGTGTATAACATCTGTCCCTTGTAATGGAATGTAATATTCTAAAAGAATGAATATATAATGTTATAAAGCAAAATGTAAATAAATACCCAAGTACATTATTCATCCCTTGGGTGGTTTCCAAACATAACCATTCCATTAATTTATTATTTTCAATTTATTAATAAGTCAAATGTTAACAATAGTGAAGGTACCATGTTATGAAAAAGGAACCAATAAAGAAATTTAATAATGAAGTTTGAATGTAATAACCAAGGCAACATAGAACTCAGGGATTTCTAAATCAGCAATAATGATAGGCTAGATAAGGGTAAGAGTATAATCCCAGGATCATAGTCCTAGGAATTCCACAATAAGATGCCCACTAAGTCCAAGGAATTCCTCCAAGGAAAATGGGAATATGCAATGACTAGGCCAAATGTGATTTAACAAAAGAACATACTTTTTAACACTAGATCCATGGAATCTAAGAAATAATTCCTATAATAATATTTATGTGATCTTATAGTTTTATACAAGGAATCCAAATAATAGAAATTGATTGGGATCTAGGTGGGTCTTACCCAAATCATGGTGAATCCCTACATCAAAATGGGGTTCCATAGTGGTCATGGAATTCCCCGATAAAAATTCAAGGCAAGCTTGAGTCAGGCCATTCTGGTTTAATGATGAATTGATGTTATATTCAGTTTGGATCAAGACATTCTCTTCATTTTTTGATAAGGTCAATTAGTATTTAACCTTTTAATCTTGTAATAATTAATCAATAAGTTCATTTGGTTCAACCCTATCATTTTATTACTGTGTGAAGGTCAACTAGTATAAAATCTTTTTTAATTACATTTAAGAGTTATTCAATAATTATGGTTCATTACGCTACCTTCCATTAATGTGTTAAGGGGTTCTACAGACACTCAACCAATTAATCATTAACATTTAATCCAATCAGGACATATACATAGTACACATTTCAATTTCCCTTTGACATTTAATTATCAATTTGATGCACGTACCATTGGTGGTTCAAGTGGAAGTGACATGGTACTTTACATTTAGAATGACATGATACAATAATCATTTATGATAAGGAGTTCTATGATTAGTGTGCTCAAGCTCGAGCAATTTCAAAAAATAGTTCAAAAGTTCCAAAACATTGAAAAATAAATTATAGAAAATCGTACTATATGGGATGTTGGGCGTTGTGGGTGTAGCCACCAACAATAAATCAAATATATGGAAATAACATAATCATATGGTGATAATGAATCTAATAATGGTATTTAATTTCTATAAATGGGACTTGATGAAATCAGTGTGGACACATGACAATTCAAAAATGACCGAACATGATGGATGAGTTACAGACTACCCTTCATAGGATTATACAATCCTTATCCAATGGTATCAAACATTGGTTTTTCTCAGTTCGGATTAGATCTAAGAAAATAAGAAAAATATCCACACCAGGATAACTAGTTAAAGAGAAAAATATAGGGATAAATTCTTATATAGAATTGAATACTTATCATAACACATACAACATGATGAATAGAAGCTCGATTGGATATCGGATGAAAGATATATTTTAATCCCAAAATTTCCCTTTCAAAAACTTCCAAAATGAGATCCATATAGGTGAATCCTTCTGGAACATGTAATAGTAAGAATGAGGGGATCTAATTAGATAATTAAGGGAGAAAGGAAAATTTACCTAAAAATATCATGTGCACAGTTTGTCCACACAGTTTGAAAAACCATGCACAACCCATAAAAGGTTAATTGATAAGATGGGTCACTTTCATGGTTGAGCCACATGACCATGAGAAAATTTATCTATTTGGTTCTATCTCATGATTTCAATCTGCACAGTTATCCATACTATGCGATAACCGTGTGCTAACTGTGAAAATAGCCATTTTTATGAAGGAATATGGGTTAGAGGCTCAAAACATTCCCCAGAAACCCTTGAGACCATTACTAGTTCATTATATATCCATAATATTTCTAAATCAAATATTTAGATTGAAATTTAAAGGATACAAACCTATATAATAATTTTATTTCTTACTGCCTTCCCCCCTTAAAAGAATTCATCCCCAAGTTCACCTACCATGGGTGTAGAAACACAGTCTAAGAACAACTCTGGCTATTGATCATGTATGTTGGCCTCCTGCTCCCATGTCTCATCCTACACATGGATGTGCAACCATAACAACCATTACATAGGGTCAAACCGGCCTTAGAGAGCCTTTCTGCTACGGTTAATAATGTATACACAACATTCCTCAAAGGTAGTATCAGAAACTAACCAAAATTCCTTAGGATCAAAGGTATGACATATGTTGGCTTGATATTTTTAAATCTATGAAACATGGAAGAAATCATGTTTGGAATTGTACTTCTAAGGTAATATCAACTGATAGGATACAGGACCAAATCTCTAGATTCTCAAATATCCCTATGTAATAAGGGAATAACATTCATTGCTTTCGTAACTATCTATGCCCTAGCCTGGGTGATACCAAAACAAAAACATGATCCCTCACCACGAACTCAATAATTCATTTATTATGATCAACATAATATCTATGCTTAGACTGAGCAGTATTCATATGATTTTTTATCAGTTGAACTTGATATAAGGTATCCTGAATGAGATGAGGACCAAGTAGGGCTACCTCACCTCCCTCAAGACAACACATGGGTGAAAAACATGACCTACCACACAAGGCCTAAAAAGGAGCCTTCTGAATTGTTTCCTCAAAGCTTTTATTATATCTAAACTCGATGAGATGGATATTATTTTCCCTAGAACCATCGAATCCAGCAAAAAGTTCTTGGAGCATGTATTCTAGGACATTTATAGTATTTTATGATTGTCAGTTTGTCTATGGGTGAAAATATGTTCTTAGAATATCTTGTGTTCGAAAATCCTTTTGAAATCATAGGGAAAACCATATTTTGAAATGATAATACCTATCTAAAATGATTTTACGAGGGATCCAATATACTCTTATGATCTCATAGATATACAATCTTCCGAGTACATATACTGAGAAATTATGATGTATAGGAATGAAGTGAGCTGATTTCATTAGTCAGTCAATGACTACCCAAATAACATCGCTACCCCTCAGTGACTTTGGTAAGATTACAACGAAATACATAGCAGGTTCATCGTATTTCCATTTCGAGACTAGAAGCAGATGTAGAAAAACCCATAGGTCTCTAGTGCTCCACCTTCAAATACTGATAGGATGAACACCATTTGATAAATCCTTTTATATGATGTTTCATCCCAATCCCCCAATATGAGAATCACATATATCGATACATATTGGAAATTACTATATGAACTAACTTTTGAGAAGGATGAGACCCTTTCGTCAACTCCTCTCTCATATTTGTAGGAACCCAGATACGTCAATGTGGACGTAGGACATCCCCTCTATCCACTTCCCAATACAGAGGTGGGTTATATCTTGATATATTCTCAAAGTGAACCAAGCCTTCATGATCTTAAAAATTTCTACCCTTCACGTTCTCAAGGACTGAAGGGGTAATTTTCATGGATGATAGGTAATAATTCTCGTGAATGTCATGAATATCTAAATGCATCTCCTAAATGTGAACCATTAACTTCCATTCTTAAAAAAATGCTCTGATGAACCCCAACAGGATGTACTAGGTTTTATAGAACATTTGGACATGAAATCCTCTTGCATCCTATTGTGTTCTTAATTCTATATAGGTGTTATCATATATGGAGTAATGAACACTTAAGGTGCTCTGAGAGAAAGAACAATTAAAAACTCTACTTCTATCTGAGGATGAAGGCCAATAAGTCTTTAAGAAACAAATCCATAAAATTATCCACTACTGGAGGAAAATAATATTGACATAAACCATGATCATCTATGAAGATATATTCATTTTGGTCAGTCACTCCACCCATCCCATGATGCTCTGGTAAATATTTACTAGTATGGTCATCCCAATCTCAAATATTTATATTACTACTTCCCTTTTTTGATGTAAATGATACCATGCAGTGATACTAGTCTACAAAATAATGATATTGAACCAAGAAATTCATCCCAAGAATAAAAACAAATCTAATCATCTGGAGAACCAATAGGTTCCATTAGAAAAGGTAACTACCTTACTCAAGGGGATAGTCCTTACACTGGCGTATTCCCTATGTTCGTACCCTTAAAAGTGTATCTATGTTCATTACACAATAGTGATACTACATATCCAGTCCAAGACTCTACACAATAGAAACCAACATAAAAGTATTATAAGTACCTATATCAAATAATGTATATACTATAGTGGAGGGTACTATAATTTTACCTCATACTATAGATGGTCCCATAGCCTAATCCTTGGGTATTATCTGAAATGATAGTAACTATCTTGATCCATGGAATTCTACAATATATGGACTGCCATGATCAAAAAAACTCCAATGTCTGTACTGGTGAGTAGGGGTCTGGATACCACGTCCACGACCTCCCCGTCAAACAGTCCTACCTGTGCTACTCCAACTTCCCACCTGGCGCAGAATAAAAGAACTTGCTCATGAATGTGGAATTGATGTGGATCATTTTCTAGTCGATGCGGTGGACTGTTCATCCAAAAATGATGAAGATTCCTCATATGGAAATAACCATGGAAATCATTTTGGTCTCTATCAAAATGAGGCTTCAGGTTCCCCCATCGTCCACAGTGATGACAAAATTTTGAGCTATTTAAATGAGCACTGTTGTTTTCCCTCCATGGATGAGAAACCTTGAGAGAATGTTTCCTATTGCTAGAAAAAATAATGGAATGACATGGAACTAATCCTTTAAAACTATTTATATTATCGTCCCTCATGTTACACTCAGTGAAGAGGTCCTAATTTACTCTTTTAGATAAGGTAGGAAGGAAAAAGGCATTCACCTGTGTACAGATAGTGTACATAATCCAATCCTCAAAGCATCTAGAACATGAAATATCATCACTAGCTAACATTTCTACAATGTGCTAAAAAAAACACTAAATACTTTATAATTGACATGGAACTGTGCTCGATCTGCATAAACTCTTGGGATAATTCATCTCCCAACATCTAGGGAAAGAACAAATCATACAATGTTGTTTGTAAATCAACCGATAACATGCCCCGATGAAAACTAGCATGGGTAATCACATGCCAAAAACACTTGGATGAATCACAAAGTATGTATGTGGCATGATTAAACCTCCACTCTTGAGGCATCTCATGATTTCCAAAGATAGATAGGGTGGATTTTCTCCAACACTAAGAAACCAGCGGAACACCATCCCCTAAAAAGGTAGGAGGATGCTGATGCTGGAACTCATGAGTATGATCATCCATCGTAGGTGCATGCCATGGAGAACTATTCATGGACTAAAAAAACATATAAAACTATTAAAAACATGGGAATTAGTACCCAATTCAAGTCCAATAGTTGAGTAATCAAGTGGCACTCATAGATGTAAGAGTGGTGTCCTAGGTCCCACTATATCTGGAGCATAGTCGTCGCCAACCTCCTCACGTACGATACGAGGACATCATGACAGAATTGGTCATTAAAGGCAAATAAAATTCCTCCAGAAAAGGTTAAGTATTAATGTAGCATCCCTAGATGAATATGAATTTATAAAAACTCACTACCCAAAGTATTCTACCACAACTACCCACTTAGCTGGTCATGTATTGTTAAGTGTTCATGTATAAGTATCCTTTTGATTTAAATTTAATTACCAGGTTCACTCTTTTACCCATCATAAACATGACAAGGCATGAAAAGGTTGTGAAACCAATTCATTTTAGACGTTTTGATTCACATTTTAATAGATAGTCAATTATAGTGAATCAGTGACCATACACCTTATCACTAGAAATGAAAACGATTTATTTATATCATAATTGATCAAATCGATAAATTACTCATCCAAACACATGAGGTCCCATTCACCTCATGAATTGAGACATGAAATCACTTAATTGTAACCAAAAGTAATACATGTAAAAGTTAACCATCACATAATCACTCAATAATCACATTCATATCATGAAAGGAATGTTGTGAAATGTACCTATATGGAACTGAAATATGCATGATAGATGAATTCATGTTACCTATAATGATGCATGTAAAATTGATTATTGACCTCATATTATCATTCCTAGGGTGAAAGAAAATCCCCAAATAGAGTAATAATCAACAACACCATGCAACATGTTCAGCACCCAATTTTGAAATAATGTAAACTATAATAGGAAAAACATAACAACAATTATAATTTAGGGAACTCTTCTTTTACCCCAAACATGTGTTTATGAAGCCAAATCATGACTTATGACCATGTTCCCGACATTTATAATCATTAATATATTGTCTCAAAATAGTAATGAAATAATGGAAACTCCTCTGATACCTCTTTGTAGCATCCTAGACAATGATTTCACTTAGTATGTTCCCTAAGCCTAGTGGGATACATTACCTCAACCTCATCCCCCCGAACGCTAGAAGAAACTAACTAGTAGTGAGGGCCTTGGGGCTGCTTGCCGGGAGACTATTCCATCATCACCAAAGTGTATATAAACAGATTAATATAAAATATTTAAATTGAAAAATCAATACAAGTAAATAGATGGCATAACTGGAAATATAAACAGAAGTAATAGTAAATGAAATAACATGAACAACATACCACAACTGATGATGATATTTCTTGTATCTATAAAACTAGAAATCATGTATACGAGAAAATAGTAATAAAATGTTTAAAAATAATATAAATGAAATCAGAGGACAATCCCAGGAATCCTAATATTTGTCTCGGTCATCTGATATCAAGATCCATCCAAAATAGTAATACAATCAAGAGTTAAAAGTCATATTTTTTCCCTTGTCATCACCTACATTCATGTAATCTACTCTCAGTACTATACAACACCTAGATAGGGTGTGAGATAAATATTAGTGGGCCACCAAAAATGGTGTATATAACATCTGTCTCGTCTAATAGAATGTTAACATGTGAAATAATTCATAAATAATGTAAATAATCACAATGTAACTAAATACCCATGTACCTACACAGACCTTGACTAACATCTGAACATAACTAGTCAATTAATTTATTATTAGTAGATCATAAATAAGTCGCATGTTATCAAAAGTGAAGATTCCATGATGTGACAAATAAACCTGCAATGACATTTAATAATGAAGTTATAAGGTAGTAACCATGACAACGTAAACCTAAAGGGTCACAAAGTCAGTAATAACTATATCCTGTATAAGGGTAAGAATGAAATCCATGGAGCACAGTCCAAGGAATTCCACAGTGAGACACCTACCAATTCCATGGAGTTAATCCAAGGTAAAATGGGGAAAATCAATGACTAGGCCTAATGGGATTTAAACCTGACACCTACTTGTCAATAATGGATCCAAGGAGTCTATCCTAGGCATAGTATAATAATATTGAAGTTGTCCTATACTGTTTAGTCGAATGTCATTGAAATCAATTCAATGTTTAAAATTTATGTATTTTTACTACTACTATTTACTAGAGATTAGGGTTGAACCCCTAGGGAAGGCTTGTGACAAATATTCTTTTCTATAGCTTTTCTAACACCCCGGTGTTGTTAGTAGTGGGGAAACATTCTAAATTTCTTTATATTTATTACTTTTTTAGTTTTTTAATAAAAATTTTCTTAAGATAACTAAATATTAACTAGACTATGATTATGTAAAAGATAATAAAACAAAACACAACAGTAACATAAAACACGCCAACAAATGCAAAGATGTATAAGAAAGAGAAATTCAAAGAGAAAAGTATATTCTACTTCTTTGAAAAGATTCTTATTCACTTAAATATAGATGCAATGTACCACTGAAAAAGGAAGGACTTACCTCCCTATCTAGAAGTTATGTCATGCAGATTGACCAATCTAAATGTTCTTCACTCTAAGAAAGTTCAAGTGTAACAATTTATCTTTGAAAAGGAAAATAGAAAAAACTCACTATGAGTTCTTATGTTTTATGAATTAAATCATTTAGAAAATGAATCCACAATCATTCTCACTGAATAATAGTTGAATTAAACATTAATATTAACTGGTAAAAATCAATTGTATGAATTAAAAAATTATCACACTGATCTATTCATGATTCTTTAAAATGAATGTGATAAGGAAGAGGAGAATTAACTAGTAGAAATTGAAATTTCCTCAAACTAATTTTCTAGAAAACAATCATGTATATTGTGTACATTTAAATCATTTTATTAAAACGTGAAAAAATTGAAAAGAATAGAGTATGAGATCTATGTCTCTTAGCTCGAATCGCTATTGCTCCTGGTTCTCAGATCTCCAAGAACAGTTCTCTGATAAGTTCTCCAGGTTCTCTCTTATCAGATGAGTGAGATGTTGTGAATCGTGTCGTGAAAGTTGAATGATTGAATGAGAGATATTTATCACTACATATAATCCATCTCCTATAAACTCTACTTTCATCTACTACATGTCACCACTTGTTTTCCACTGATATAGTCCCTTCTCCTTGCTACGCATAGCCAAGAGGCTCTTTTTCGTGAACCACATGTCACGCTAGATTTTCCCTTGTAACTAACTTTAGATGAGTTAGTTGAGTGAACCTGTATGGGGTTATTCGTTTTGAATGAACATGTATAGTAATGAATAAAATAAAACAACTAAAAACATGAAAAATGTTATAAAATATATTATAATTGTTATTTAAATAAAATTTACATTACATATTTAAAAGTTAATTAATGTTAATTAATAAATATTTTGGTACATATTTATTATTTACATTTAAATTATTTACTAAAATAAATTTTAGTAATTATAAAAAAAATATTCTCTTAATATTATGAAGTTAAATCTTAAACATTGTATGTTTTCTAATCCAATTAACATAATGAAATTTTTTTGACCATAAATAGTTTATTTTATTTTTCTCAAGTCATGTATCATTGTGGTAAGCACATTGCATATGCACTTATTCAATGTGTACAAAGGGATTATAGTAAATAGAAATGCAACCAGCATCTATAGTCTCAGAGATTCACCGTGTGATCCCAAATTCCAAAATTACACCAGTTTCAAAACATATATATGAAAATCATTTAAATTGGATCATTAAAGTAATTACATAAGAAAATTGAAATAAAAAAGAGTCCCATAGGTTCAAATTCAAAATTACAGTTCTTAAGGCTTTGATCATAAATCCACAAATAGGTTACCTACATCACTCTAAAAATGTACCCCTAACCAAATTTTCCGTAAATCACTAAGTATGATCACTCAACAATCATTCATCCACAATAATTTAATATTCATGTAGATCATTACTACCAACTAGACACTATCCATTGGAAAGACTCATTTGAGTACAATATAAAGCCTAAATTGTTCAAGAATTTTAAAAAACATTTACCATTTTTTGACAAAAAGTTGGAAGGCTGTGGAAAATGAAAGGATTTCATTTAAGCACAGTTATTCTTAGTAAAATAATGACCCCCGCCCTCACACATAAAACCCAAATTTTTCCCCATAGTTTAATTCAATTTTCAAGAAAAAAAATTTACCAAATAAAGTTCAAAACATTATTTCAATTAAGTATATTTATGACACATTGATGGGTCTTTGTAATGTTCATGAATATTGTTTTCCACAATGGTTAATTTACAACAGGTTCTCATGCAGGTACATCCATTATAATTTAAGTTCAGATGAGTTATCAATTAATCTCAAACAGTTGGATCTATTATATGTACGTGCATGGCGGAAAAGGTATAGAAATGATGACAGAATTTATTTAGTTGGATGTTCAACAATGTAAATAAATCAAACATGCCCTACACCCGTCGACTAATATGATTCAATAAAAATTTACAAGATTTTACCCCCACACATAGTTTCCAACAATAAATATATTAAACCATAAAAATTTAATTTTATACT
Organism: Viscum album; assembly: GCA_963277665.1. Taxonomy (NCBI): domain Eukaryota; kingdom Viridiplantae; phylum Streptophyta; class Magnoliopsida; order Santalales; family Viscaceae; genus Viscum; species Viscum album. The sequence goes on from OY728161.1 coordinate 842,511,912, forward strand.
AGGTGGAAGAAGAATAATTAATTAAATCATATTCATAATTTTTCATGCAAGACAAGCCTCATATTTTTTAATCAAATCAATTCATGAACTGAATTTTTATTACAGTCTGAATTTTTTCACAACCAAGAAGAATTTCCAAAAAACAGTAACTGATTCACGGATACTAGTTTATCAGAAATTCACCATTGAGATGAATCACTTTTCTCAGTGGAATAATGGATCAATAACCACAGTAGATCAATGAAACATTGTTAATCTGAGATACTGTGACTTATCAATGATTTTTCTTTATTAAAGGTAACAGGATAATGAGATTGAATGCATAATTAAAAGAGGAGTACTTCCATGAATTAATTTTTATTATTAATCCTATAGCATGGGAATTCCAATCCTCCATGAAACCAATCACCAACATCCTAAAAACATAGATCTTATAATCCCCAATCAAATAACCAGTAGAGATAGAGTATACAAAAGACAGTAATGCATCATTTTATTCAAATAAAAACTATACCGAAATGAAATAAGAGTATTGGATGACTCCCATGAAACACGGAATTCAATGTATTCAGTTAGACTTTATTTAGTTATAATTTTATATAAAATAAATAGCTAAAAACATTGGTTTCCTCCAATGTAGCACTATATTTATAGTCCCCAGCAATACTCACCTAGAACTAACCATAATCACTTGGTGGATATGGTTTCCTCATTAGGAACCACCACCTGTTCTTGCCCCACTTGTTTTTATCATAGAGACAAAATTTGTGGGTGGAAAGACTATAAAAAAAACAACTAAACTCTCATAGCTTGAAACCAACTTTAGGTTTCACCACTTGATAGTCATGGGCATGATGCTGTCAACTTCCAGATTATGTTTAGATTTACCAACATCAAAATTCACATGAAGAGAAAACATTGAACTAAATACTTATCAGGGTGTTCCATTTTCCACAAATCTATCTTTCTCAACATAAACAATAATAGATTCATATTCAAGGGGGATTTTGGGTGAATACTAAATAGTAGGTTCGTCACCCATCTCAATTGTGGATGGATGATTTGAAAAAAAATTAAGATACATTATTTGATCAATAGAAAATTCAGGTTTTATGAAGTTATACATTTCTTCTAAATGTTCCTCGTCAGTTAATGAACACTAAAAATCCACCAACTCAAATAAAAAATTAATTCTTCATAACTCAAGTGTGTCTTGAAACTCTAACTATGTTCATATTAAAAGTGATAATTTTCCAAAACAAAGTTTGTATCATGTTCTAAAATGTTAAAATTTGGGGAAAATGTTCAATTAAACTTCATTAAATTCAATTTCTTTTTTTTCAAATTAAATCATTTATCCCTAGGAATGAAAACACTATTTTTAATCTCACTAAACATAATTACAAACAATAAATAAATATAAGAATAGGGAAGTGAAAGTTATTCATTTAATCTTTCATCAATGAGAAAACCCTCATCTTTATCATCCATAATTTTGGAAAAAATTGGGTTTATAGTTTCAAAAAATGGAAGAGAAGTGTTATGTTCATGTTCAAAAAATTCAGATTTCATGTTATCCATTATAACCTTTTCCTCTAGATTATACCAAATTTCATGTTTTGGATCCATGTTCAAAATTTAAACAATGTTGGGTGATGATTTTTTTACATTTATGTTTTCATTCTCAAATTTCTCATATAACAATTAATTTAGTTTTCAAAACATCTAAAATAGTGATTTTTCTCCAAAGTAGGAATCATCAAAAGAGCAGGTCAATATTTTTTAATTTGTTTCAGTTCAATTACAAAATATTCCATCTCGTATTTATTTAAATTGTATTTGTGATTTAGAATTTTGTTTACATGATTCAATGAGTTTGTTATTTCCTTCTTTGATTCAACACAGTCATATTCTTTAAAATAAATAGTTTATTGCCATGTTTGAAAATCACGATCCTCTTCACATTTATTGTCATATCTTTTATAAACTTTTTATTTTTCAGTCATTTCAACATAGTTTTGTTCTTTAACCCATATTTATAATTCTAAGAGCATGTTTTCTAATATTTTTAATTCTATGATCTCTCTCTTGAGAATCTATAAGTTAAATTTCATTTAATTTATTTAACCATTTATTGAAAAACTCCAGACTAGAATCCATTTTATATTCAACTAGTTCAATATTAGAAATTATTTCAATATTAGACTCAAATTGTTCAACCTCTTTAATGTAAATAGCTTGTTGTGGAAGGATATAGATACACTACAAGGCAGTGTTCACATAATAGCAACTACAATATTAGTGTTGTCCATAATGATTCAAGCACTCATGAATTTTAAATTTTTGAATAAATAAAATAGGTTAAACATACATCCACATTTCACATAATGTATTTCATTTTAAGTTAAAAACAAGAATCAAATTCATGATAACTCAAAAGTTTTTATTTAAAGATTGTTTTTTATGTTTTTTATATTATTTTTTATTAAAACCCTAGACTCTCATTACATACCTTCCCCGGAAATGGTACTAAAAACATGACACTGCTATTGTTGAAATAAAGTGAAAGGTTAATTTTTTTTGATTTCAAACTACTACCATTTAGTGTAGTGTAGGGTCGGACCCACAGGGATGGCTTATAACCAAATTTTTTTTCTAAAACTTTTCTAACACCCCACTATTATCAATAGTGGGTAAACCTTCTATATTATTTAATATATTTATCTTTTTTAATTTTTTTTTCAAAAAATTGTCTTTAGAAAAATAAATAATAACTAAACTATAAGGAAGTAAAAGATAAAAATACTAAACACAATAGAAAGAACAAACATGAAAAATGCAAAGATGAACAAAAAAGAGAAATGTCGAGAGATAAGTCTATTCAACTGGTTTGAAAAGATTCATGTTCACTTAAATGTGGATTCAATGTACCAGGGAAAAATGAATGACTTAAATCTCTTTCTAGGAGTTAATTCATTCAAATTCACCAATCTAAATGTTTTCCACTCCAAGAAAGTTCAACTGTGAAAATTTATCTTTGAAAGAGACAACATAACAAACTCGCCGTGAGTTCTGATGTTTTATGAATGAAAACTTCTTGAAAATACATCCACATTCATTCTCACCAAATGATCATAGAATTAAATATTGACATTAAGTGGTACAATACAATTGTATGAATTTAGAATTGATATCACCAATTAATTATAAATTCATTAAAATTTAAGTGACATCGAAGTGAATAATAAACCAGTACAAATAAAAATTTCCCCAAACTCAATTTATTTAGCTAAAAAACATGTCTATTACGTAAACTGACATCATTCATTTATAATTTATGAAAATTGAAAAGAAAAGAAGAATATATTTCCCTCTCCTAGCTCGAATCGCAACTACTCATAGTTCATAGATCTCTAAGAATGGTTCTCTAAGAAGTGATTCAGGTTCACTCTACTCTGATGTGTGAGAAGTTTTGAATAGAGTCGTGAATGTTTTATGATTGTATGAAAGTTATTTCTCAATTCCTCCTCCCCATATTCTTTAAACTCCACTGTCATCTACTGTATGTCACCCCCTGTTTTCCACCGTTACAGTCTCATCTTCTTGTCACGCGTCGCACACGTGCACATTTTCTTATTCCAAACATTGCATAATCATTTCCCTTGTAACTACCTTCTGATGAGTTAGTTGAGTGAACCTAGATGGGTTTATGCCTTTTGAATGAACCTCGATAGTAAATAATAATAAAAATTAAAAACATGATGAATTTTAATTAATATAATATATTTATTTTTAAAATTGATGTTATATTACTTATTAAAATGATAATTAATGTTAATTAACAAATTTTTTCGTTGATAAATATTATTTACACGTAAATTTATTATTAAAATAGCTTTTATTAATTATAATAAATTTATTCACTTAATATTATTAAGGATAAACATAAGTATACTACATTGTTATTAAATAAATTAGGTTTATTATTATTAAATAATTTTATAATTTTTTGAAATTGATTATTAAAATTAAAGTTAAAAATCATAAGTAATTTTGTAATTAAATATGTTTTAATTAGTTATTTTAATTTATTTACTTAATTATTATAATTATATAATTTAAATTATTATATTTACTATAATTTATAAATTTATTTATAAGTTAATTATAATTTAGTAGTCAAAATTATTATATTTTTAAAAAAAATATTTAATTTATTAGTATATTTTTTACTTTATTTAATTATTATTGTTAAATATTTATTTATATTATATGTTTTTAAATTTGTTTAGTTAAATTATTAATAATTTTTTTTAAAATTAAATGTCTTCGTCCTCCCCCAATCTCAGTGCATAAGAGGAGGGTTTTTAGTTCGGTGCTATAGTAGCAAGCCACTCCACTTCCAAAATGGAGGCCATGTCTACTAGATCTGCTCCAACATCGATGATGACCCTCCTTGGTTATGTCTCATCCTTCTTTCAATCTATCTCTCAATAGTGGTACTTCTCATTCTCCCCAGTTATGCAGAAATACTGGCTCCGCCTTCCTCCTTTCAGATATGCGGACCACTATGGCAAGACGGAGGACTCTAGGATTTCATATTAGAGATTCTAGTTTGATTTTGGATTGTTCTGGTGTGAACTTATGTTCTGTTTTTTTGTAAGAAGAATAACGGTGGGTCATTTGATGGTGGATGGAGAATTCACTATCAATAGAAGAAAAATTATATTAGTATCAATGATAGTATAGTAAGTATCGGTGTGAGGGAGGGTGGGAGATACTAAAGCTGAAGGTTGAAAGCATGCGACCGTGACACTGTCACTGCATAAGAAAATGTCTGAAACCGAAACTAATAGAAGAAAATTTACTGAGGTTGTGTAGCTCACAAGATGTAAAATTTGAAACATAATTAAAAACAAAATTTTATTATATAAAAGTATCTAAAACTAAGACATAAATTAATTAATGTACATAATTGATTAATTAATTAAATACATGAAACTATAATAATTAAAAATAAATTAACTAAAAACCACAGAGGGTTATTAATTAAATTAAAATTGAGCACTATAATTATAATGATAAATTATTAATTATAAACTCTTAAATTAACAAACCGAAATAATATTTAAACTAAATTAATAAAATATTGAATTTAAAATTTTTTAAATAATTTTATTAAAGGCATAGCAGTGTGTGAGAGTGTACCGCGTTGGTGACAAATTGATTCAGTATTTGTGGCAATATAAAGATGGCGAGCGTCAGTAGCATGTTCTATCGAAAGTTACTGTGAGATATGTCGGTGTGACTAACAGACTAAAAATGTTTATGAATTAAAATTTATACTGAAAACAAGAAAATAATGTAATAAATTCTTAAATAAATAAAATAAAAAACAAAATGAAAACATAAAACAAAAAACACGTTAAATTATTTATATTATTAACTTATTAAAAACAAAACAAAATAATCAAACATAGAAATTAATAAAGTTAATTAATTTTAATGAATTTAAATTAATGGATAAGATATTAAATAAAAAAATATGTAAGATTTATACAAATTTAATTAACAATTGATTAAATAATAAACAAGTCGTGTTATTTAAAAAACAGGCAGATTGACACTATTAATTAAGTAATTTATTAAACAATAAAATCTTGTTAGAATAAATCAAATCTTTTAAATTCTAAAAATATATAATTAATTGTAAATTTTTTTAAATTATAAATTAAATTATAAAATTACAAAAGTGTGATTATTTTTTAAAAATGTGAAAATATATAGTTAAATTAATAATAATTAATATAAAAGATATTGAAATTGTATGTTTTTAGAGCCACATCAGGTGTCATATTGGGAATTCAATGAAAATACAATTTCCAGGATCTAGGTGGGTCTCAACCTAAGAAAACCATATCATTGAATCATAATGGGGTACCTGAGTGCTCATGGAATTCCCCGATATGAATCCAATGTGAGATCGATTCAGAATATTCCTTCATTATTATGATGTCGTATAATATTTCATTTATTTCAAGCCTTTCTTTTCTGTAGTGTGATAAGTTCAAGTATCATGTGACCTTTTAATCAAGTCATAATTAATCAATAATCCCCTTTAGTTCATTCCTTTCCTTTTATTATTTTGATAAGTCCAAGTAGAATGAAACCATTATTTATTCTCTTTAATGCATATTCAATAAATAAGGTTCATTCCTCTACCTTCCATTACTATTGTAAGTTGTGTTATGGTCATGGAACCTTTTAATAGGTCACATTTAATCATGTGTTGACATATATTTAATATACTTTCCAATTTACTTCATATATAATTATCATCTTGAAGAACATAACATAAGAGGGTCAAGTGTAAGTGACATGATACATTCCATTCACCATTACATGATACAATGCAAATTAATGATAAGGATTCCTACCATTATTGTGTTCAAGCTTGAGCACATCCAAACTATAGCTCAAAAGTGTCTAAACACTGAAAACTCATCTACATAATATCATCCTACGTGTTTTGCTGGGTGTTGTGGGAATAGCCACCAAAACTAATCACATATATATATAGATAATAATAATATTGTTATAATGAATATAACCATGGTATTTAATTTCTATAAATGGCATCAAATAAATCGGTGGGCCCCCACACAACAATTCAAAAATCAACGAACTTGAGGGATGAGATATGTACCACCCACCTTAGGTTTGTATCATCCTTCTCCTCAGGTATCGACCATTCATTTGGATTAGATCAGAGTAAATCTATGAAAATATGAAAAACAATCACACCATGATAACTAGGTTGAGAGAAATAGGGAAGGAGAAAGGCTTAAAAGACTCAAGAACATACCATTACACATCCAACATGACGAACCAAATAACAATCATATCCTGGATGAATGAGATATTTCAATCCCTAGATTCAGACATAAAAATGTACTAAAACGAGATTTATGGAGTTAAATCCTTATGAACTTGTAATAGGAAGAAGGAGGGGATCTAATTATATCATTAAGGGAAAAAGGACAATTTACCCAGAAAATAGCATGTGCACAGTTTGTCTATAATGTTTTAAAAAAAATGCAAAAACTATATACAATTATATGAAATGAAAGGGAAATCACACGGTTAGGCCACATGGATATGAAAAAACCATTTGATTTAGTTCTGTCTAGAAATTTCCATTTGCATGATTAGCCAAACCATTCAGCAACCATGTGCTAATAATGAAACATGACCAGTTTTCCCAAAAAAGATAGGTTCTAGGCTCTGAAAATTCCTTAGACTCCCATGAAACCTTTTTTAACAAATTATGGACTCATATTAGGTCTAAAGTGAATATTTAGACAAAAATTTAAATGATTCATAACTGAGTGAAAATTCAATTTCATACAAAATATTACTTTATGCAATTTAGGATCCTGGTTAATTTATGATGCATATATTCTCTATTGATTAGTAAAAATATCTTTTTTTCATTATCAAAACTCTAAATCAATTAATAAAATTTTCAAGATAATTCAGGTATTTTTCATAATGTAGTGAATAGGTTTTTGGAGAAGTAAGCATACACTCATGGTTAGTGCAGGGTTAATAATAATCGTGTGGCTCAACCATGCAACCCAAAGTAGGGGAGAAAAATTAATTTAAGCATGATGAGGTATCATGGAGATGAATAACCTATAAAAAATTAAAGGGAAAATTTTAATGGTTGGCAATTGGTTTCTTCTAATTGTGCACCAAGCATACAAGGGGTGGATTTTGGGCAGAAAGTATATACGAGCTACACATGGTCTGTCTTAACACACACTTAATCATGTGAGGTGTGTCACCATGGGAAGATGGAACACATAGTTGGTTGGGGTTTTTCCAGCCATATCTAAAAACTATAAACATTCATTAAACTCGTGGAAAATGTATATTTCACCTTTTTTGATTAAAAAATATAACCCTTTTTTCTCCTTCTTCATTACCCGTAGCCACCCAATATTGGTTTTTCATTTCATTCCCTAATAGGATTTGTGATAACTTCTCCATACAAAATCTAACTCACATTGATTTTCACAACATTAAATCACCGATGGAATGTCTAAAATTCTTATTGGTTCTTTATTGTATTTTCTTTCTATATTTAATTTTATTAAAATTTGTGAAAATATTCGCTATTTTATGGAATTTTTCTTATTTTTCTAATTTCTCCCATTTTTGCTAGGATTAGAGGTCATTATAGGATGAGGAGTCTACTACCAGTTTATGTTAGGAAGTTTAGATCTTTTTCATAAAATTTTTTATTTCAATATCATGCATCGTCATGTCATGAATTAAACTATCTATATAATTCTATTTTATTGTAAAATAATGTTTCTAAATAGATACCCTTATGAACTAGTTGTCCTTGCAACCACGTTTTTATTTTCTAATTATTTACATGTCTATGAAAACTACACCTTAATATGGGCTATGTAAAGTGTAGTAAAATTAAAAACTGTATTATCTAACTAAACCAATTTTTAGGTGTGTTAGATTAACATATATAAAATATAATGTTTAAATGAATTTAATATAATGGTGTCAAAACTTACTGGGCCCCTGAGCCATGGATAAGTAATTAAACCACCTCATATGGTGTTCCTAATTTTCAAATCAACTGAAACGGATAAATGGTTTAAAGAGAAACTAAATGGAATATCCATGTCACCAAGACCTTGTTTAATTGTAAATTTTAATTTTGACTTTCATTATGATTGTGAACAATTTATTAATTATTATAAAATGAATAAAAATTTTCATTAATCTTAATTACATTATAGGTGTGTAATACCATGAGTGATACTTGGACTCCAATTGTAGTTCTACTTGGAAGGTATCATAGGATACAAAACTATTCATTTATTAGTTATCCATGTGAATTACCACACTGAAATTTGGTATTTTTCATAGATTTTAAATTCCCTAACATGGAACTGAGGGACCACCTATATTATAAAAAATTATATTTAATTCACTAGATGGTTATCCTAGTAAATTTTTAATGATATGAAAACCATTGATTACTACTTGGGGTCATTTCAAATATCACACCAATTATGCATAGGACATGTTCTTAATGGTTGGGTAGAACTCCCCCCTTAGGGTGAATTACCCAGGGTACACCCATGTGGAATTAATCTAGTACGAAAAATATATATTCATTTGAAATTATAGACCATATATGATTATCATGATATATGGACACATTGATTATATTCCTTGGGTCCTATACATATAAATAAAAATAGAAAATTGAAAGTTCTCATATATATTTTGGCTTTGGCTGAAGCATGTAGTATCAGATGGAAATCCCATGAAGAAAATAGACGGATATAGTTTATTTATTTACTTCACGTATTTATTATACCTTTAAGCATTCCATATTATATTAAATGATTGTATAGTTCTTGAAACCTTTTCTTGGGGCCTACTAAATTTTACTCACATGTTGTTCGGGCCACCGATTGGTACACATTTAGAATTCAGAGGTGAGGTTGGGATAATGGAAATCACATATCTATGGTTACATGATTTCTGATACTAGGATGGATTGTGGGAGTAGAGGATGAAGTTGTTTCTCATTATTCTATTGAATAAATGTTTTGGTATTTTTGTTTTTTATATATATCATATACAGGTCATATTCTTCCTACCCTATTTCCCTTATATCCCTTATTTTTTATAAAATCATGACATCATTATTTTGTATATGAATTTGGTTATGGGTTGTGTCTATTTATTATTATTATGATAATAAATTTATCCCTTTTCCATTATTAGTATGAAAATTTTATATTTATTAAAAATATATATATACCATTGTTTTCTACTGTGGTTATGAGTGTATTGTCTCCTCATTATACCTCCACAGACCTCCGATTCTAGTCAGCAACCTCGAGTGTAGGGGTAGGCATTCAGGGGGATCTATTGCCACCGATTCAGGTCACTTATTAGGGTACTGGTCTCCGAATATATAAAATTGACATCATGGATTATTTTCATTGTATTAATATTTGGAATGGCTATACTATAGAGAAGGGTGTGCCATAATTTTAAAAAGACAGTATTCATGGGTGTAGCTTACCCTCATAATGGAAAAACAGTTGTTTTATGGGATGAGACTTGCTACAATTATTTCTATATATTATAGTTTTATTTATTTCCCCACTGGGTGATTCACTTTACTTGTGGTATTTGATATCATAATGAATTTTCTTTTACCCATGACCAAGTATGATAATGTTATATTGTCTCATGCATCATTTTAATCATGTAGATATTGACATTATTTCATATTCCAGGACATGTATATTTCATTTATTTATTTCTTAATACATAATTTATGTTCCTTGGGTGATATTTATATTATTTTATTAATGATTGAATAGGATTATTGAGATAAATCATTGGTTAATTGATGTGTATGAATGAACCTAAATATTTCTTCCCAAATTGTTTTATAGTCAGAACATAAATATCAAGTTAAAAATTGTTTACCTATACAACCATGGTTACATAAGATAAAATTTTATTTAATTGAGATTAAAGGTATAAAATTGTAATTTATAAAGATGGAACCTTTATAAAAAGTGGTCAGGTTGCAGTAATCTAAATTTCAATTATATCATATAAAACATAAGAATTTATAAATGGTAACTCTTATAACATGGAAAAGATATATATATATATAACTATATATATATATACATGTGAAATTAGTTGTCTCATAAAAATTGGAATGAAAATGTTTTCTTAAAATGGGGATTCCAATTACAACTTAAAAATAATTTTCTTCTACGAAATGTAACTGAAACTCTATGTATTGAGACCTCTGTTATAAGATGTGAGACCTTACCCTATAACTAGACTTAGTAGTTTTTGGTGGTAGTTTCTCTTTTACATATGAATGATCATTTCTTTTATCAAATCACATTCAGAGGAATGTTGTTGGAATTGTAGATATATGCCTCCATGAAAACCTCAGGTCATTCCCAAGAAGGGTGGTAGTGAACATACACTAAAAGAGGTAGTACCTAACCCATACGATGGTTCACCTATAGTTACTACCATTATTCCATGTTTGGTAATTGATAAATATCTTTGATAGGGTTTCCTACATTTATTATTTTCTGTGAAGGGTGCTATGTAACATGAATCTATTATGTCAAGGATGATAGAGGAGTTCCAAAATTAGTACCCTCCATGTTTTTTAGGGGAATGATTTCCCTATATTTATAATTCATAAATAGAAGAAATTTTATCTATAATATAGCTCATAGAGAATCCTCTGGATAGGGGAGTGAAGCTGGAAACATACATTATTAGATAGTCTTCTATGTAATGGTTGGATGTTTTGAAAGTGGTTGATCAATATCGAGTTATGGGTTAAATGGATTTGAATAATACCTTAAATTATCATATCTTCCAAAAGATGCTATGGGGTGACCAAACAAGATTATTTTTTTTCACCAGAAGTAGGTAACATTATCGGTTATGTAATTTTTATCTCGTTTTGTGGAGCTTCAGTGCTTCATTGCTTTTCTACTAGGTGAAGATATTTCCAATGCTAGTTGATTTGAGGATGAAATTTTGTATTGCATATGATATTAGGTAAACATGTTTTTATTTTCTATGATCAATGAGATAGAAAAACAAACCCTCATATAATAGTGTAACCTATGGGAAGATGAAGGTGTGGGGCATGGTGATTCAGTTCCATTAATGATAAAAGTTTCACCTAGATGTTGGTGAATAACCCATATAGATGAATGTAATTTTTTTTAATTTTTTTAAATGTATTTTTAAGATGAGAAATAAATGTTGTAGTAATTTTATAGTGATTTAATTATGGAGTTTTTCTATTGAAATTTTCTTTATAATGTATTCATAAGTTGGAAAGGATTATATTTTGGGACTATTTTCTTGAAAAAACAAACATCAAATGTGAAGATTGTAGAGTTCTTATTAATGATCAAAAAAATATCCCAGTTTCATTAGGATATTTCATATTGTTTAAACCATTCATGTTTATGTCTTGAGAAATTAAAAGGTAGAGGATTTAATAAATAAAATGTGAAATATATATTTTTTCATGATGACTATTTTGAAGGGATTCTTGGAGTATGTTGAAATTTAATTTTATTTTTAGAATATTTTTTTAAATACTTTTCCAAAAAATGTAGCATGCCATCGGTGATTATATAGAATATATGTTTATCCACTACTAATGTGGTCACTAAAATAAAACATTGTAAAATTAGGATAGAAAGAATGATCCAATGAGCATGCGTTACATGACTACAATGATCAAAAATGGACTAGTAACAATCCATCATGTGGGTAGAATTTGTAATGTTGAGAGAGCTGACAAGGGGTGTTTCCAACATGTAATGGGAGCGACTGGTATCCAATTATGAATAGATTTTAGAGAAATTTTTTATAAAAGGGAGCATGTGACTAAGGATGAAATTGAATCTAGATACTATTACCAATTAATGTATCCCCACATTTGAAAAAAAAATAAAGAAGTGATGACATCTTCTATGATCAATCTATGACATCCCATTTCATCCAGCATGTTTCCCTTAACCATATCCACCTAAGGAGTTCAGTTTATCTATATTTATTCAGAAATATATATATGAATGACACAACCATCCTTATGAACAAATTATAAAGATTCAGATGATTCCAGTACAATCCAAACTACATTAAACATCATTTTCATGTTTAAATGAAGTTAAAATCGAATAAAAAATGAGTTGAAGCATAACTAGTTTTACAGTGATGGTATTTTAATTTGAATCATTAGATGAGTCAGTGATATGATTAAATTGATGGCTCACCTTATTTATACATAGAACTAAATCTGTGGAGTGTAGTCACTAAATACCTGAGATCAAGCACATTTACTTGATGTGTTTTATCACACTATCCAATAGATATTTCATAAGAGAGATAGGATAAATCAGATACCTAAATGTTCAATGTACTCAGAAAAAGGTTACATGTTCTTGACAAATGTACTTTATTACACACACATTGTTTTTTTCTAATTCTATGAGCCATTTATATGAAAAATATAGTTTTTTGATGAATATAAGATATATGTACATTAGATAATTTATTAAAATCTAGATTTATCAACACACATTTGTTACAAGAATATGGCATTGATTTCCCTGATCTATTTTTTGAAAACTAAAGAGGACCAGTGTCAGTTGTACGTGCCTACAATTATGCGAAGGAGGAAGCTGGAACATGTGAACTCTGTAAACTATTACATAAATTTTAGTTGTAAAATGACATGTGAATCATGTGATTAATTTTTCCTCAATAAAAAAGAAGGTACTCTAATTGTGTTTTCATGCAATTATGATATAAAAAAATTAGATACATATATTCATATGTAATTTATAAATTACATGTTGGATTTCAGATCATTCCTGATACATATGATTACATGAATTCATAGACAAAACAAAGTGAGAATTCAAGTGAGACTGTGGGATACCATTGTGAGGATTGAATGAAAAAATAATTAAACTCAAAATAATTTAGGTCAGTGAAAAGAAGACCAAAGGTTTCTTTGAATAAGACCACACAATATATTTGTTTTCATGATAGTGTAAATTTTTTTACATTTAAAAATAATAGAAAATGATTAAATTATCTTAGGAAATTTTTATTTCTCAATGAATGCATGAAATTTGTGTTAAAAATTACATGAATATAATGATTAGAAATACATGTATTAAGAAAACACAGTGTTCATGTTTGGAATAATTTCATTGAACTGAGTAAATATTTTTTAGTAATGAAATGAATAAGATAAGTTGAATTGTAAAGAGGAATTTGTATTTGGAAAATCTATTATTATAGTGAGATGAACTAGAGTGATATCTTACAATCATTTATAAGATTATTTTAAGTTGGATTGCATAAAATGTATCTAACAACATTGGGTGGCTGAAAAAGGATTTAAGTTAGATTGAGAAAGAGAAGAATAAGTTTATCTTAGTGGATTAAAGAAGAAGATCGGGTTTTGTGATGTTGTGGAATCTTGATGTTCTTGTGATACTTTTAAATATGTTAGGGTTGTGTTTATAAACACGGCTGGATTTCAGTATAAATAAAACTAACAATAATTTGGTATAAACAACACTATAGTGATAGCATTATAATTTGGCATATGGTTTTTACCTAAATACCATTGTTTTAGGGTGATACATGACCCACCTACTTGTAATTGGAAAAAAAAATTAGTGTATAATTTATGCCGCAGATCACCCCGAACACTAAATGAATGTATCCACCCACATCATGGGTGAACCTTGTAAAAATATTGTGTTATGTACTTAAATTTAGTTTATCTCTTGCATGTGGAATAATTGTGTTTGTAATCATGGAAGATCTATTTACTAAAATATATGTACTTGTTTTGATTATTAAAGATGGTAAAAGTGAATAATAGAAAATTGATAAAACTTGTGTACACTAATTCACAAACTTTTACTATACCTATAAGAACCACTGGGAACTTTAATTACTATCTGATAAAAGGTTACAATTTTGATTGGGTATACCTTATTATCCTAATTGTTTCTATTAGAAATATATGGTGGGTATATTTGAACTCGAAGATGTTATAGAGTTACCTTATATAGAAGGTTCAATTACTATCTCTATCAGTGAAGAAAAGGAGTTTTCTGGAAAAACCATAAAAATAGACAGAAGAAATAGGAAATAATGGTGACAAAGAATTAAAAGAAGAGAAACGATAAACTAGAAACTGAATAGTGTTAGAGCTGTAGTGTATCCATAGTAACTGTTAAATTAGTTAATAAATTTACTTTTGATTATTGTAGTTCAATCACTGATGATGAAGACTTTATTGAATTACATAGTTAATTTTATATAAAAATCAAATATTTTCTAAATAATATTATCACAAATATTTTCACTTACATATCTTCTATTATCATGGGACTATATATTGAAAAATCACAACATTGAACGGAAGATTAGCGTATAGAGTAAGCCACAGAAAAGATGTTTCAAATATGTTAAATTATCACATAACTTCTTGAGGAAATAAAAAAATTTTATCACTTTGAAATGTACATTTAAACCATGATTAATAATAATTTAAACAAAATGGATGTGAGAAATAAGTAACTAATAATGTCCTTACTGATATGTTTCACACACTTGAAGAATCTCATAAATCTAAAATGATTATTACTTATTATCATTTATAAATAAAATACAATGATGATACATTCATCATAGATGAGGAGTCAAAAGAATATTATGTATTTAAGAGAAATGAAATATTCAATTTTGTTGAAGTTATACTAAAAATTATTTAGTGTGAGAAGTATGTGAATGTGAATGTTTGTACATAAGTGATATGTGCATTGGGGAAACAACAACGAACCTCTACAAATGGAAATGAAGAAGAACATGATATTAAGATAATGAAATTTAAATAGTTGAATAATTCACTACTAGAGTAAAATAATATGTGTGATGATAAAGTTTATAAAATAAAATTTAAATGAAAAAAAAAACTAATTTTTTGAGGATTAGAAAAATTACATTAACAAGAAGTTTCATGAAATGGAATCCAATTTCAAAAAAAATTAGGAAATACAATTAAAGACTTCTCATAAAGAATGTGAAGATATGGTGAAATCAATTAACAACCATAAGAACTCACTGAATATGATATGTATTATGATGAAAGTAATGTTCAAAAATCTATAGAACACCTAACTAAATAATCAGAAAATTCTATGATCAGATAGTATTATGAGGTTAATTATGATAAGAGTATTACTTTTTAAAAGTCTCAATAAAGTGGAAATAAGATCTTGAGATTATCTAAAGAAAAATCAATTTAAATCCCATTGAAACAGGTAATCCTGGTTCCAAATGTTTCCATTTTTTATAATATTTTTTCCACTATATGTATGGGTTAAATAAAGAATTTTGATTAATTATATTTTAAGAAGACTAATGAAAAATCTATTATATCATAAAATTTTTATATGTATAAGATAACGGATTGATATTCCCTACAAATATATTATATAATGGATTATATTATCCAAAAGTAAAAATATTTCAAAGTCAGGTAAATTGTATCACATAAATACAAATTCAATATTTGTGGGATATTGTTGGTGTTATTGTAAATTTGTGCATCATTACATTGATTTTTGGAATAATTTTTCAATGCATTATAATCACATAGGTCCAGCATTAAGGGGGAGTGGATCACATGTGAATAGAAATCCGGCAATATTGAAACATAATTCAAATATAAAGAAAAAAATTTCAATCACGAATATTTTTGAGTGTCTTAAAGACTCTTTATATTAATACTACTTAAGTGTCCACAATTACGATGTGTGGTGGTATGTACCAAGTATTCAATATTTATATACTAATATTAATAGAATATCATAACAATTATAGAGGCAAAGAATAAAAGAAGAGAATTCTTTATTGGGGTATAATAAGAAATAGAGATTCAAGAAAGCTATGAAGAAATCTACACCCACATAGAATGATGAACGAAGGTCACAATAAATAAGAGGTTCTTCTGCTATTGAATAAAATTTCATATCATTGAACTTTTCTAATATGTCACAAATACAAAATATAGTGAAATAATGTTAATGAATAAAACAAATTTTTCTCAAAAATAAATAAATGGATTGATTTGTTTCATGTTAATCAATGTGAAATATTCAAATTTCACAAGAGGTTTTCTAGAAATTATAACCTTATGATTATTGGATATTTTTATGGAATGATTAATTTTTTTGGAATGTTACTGATAAATTCATCAGATGGTTTCTTGAAAAAAATAGAAATAGGGAAGAGGAAATAAAACTAACTAGTGGAATATTATATTAAAAATGATACTATGTAGAATTTGTCTACATAAAAGAATAATTATGAGCATTTATTGAAATTATTATTAGAAATATGGCCAAATTTTTTTGAATTGGCTATGAAATTGGTGTAAGAACATACGAATGAAATTGATCTACCTATTAATGTGAAGAAGACTATTACATAAAAGATTAATTTTAAGGAAATTAAAAAGTTCTTTCTCTCTTAAATGGTATTCTTTTTAATATCAAATAATGTGATATCATGATGATTTTTCCAAAATATAGAGTATAATTAAAATGATTTTTGGGGTTGAGAAATAAATATCATACATGTTTCTCTAATTGAAAATCATTGAAGATGCACATTTTTCCCATATATATTTGGTGTTTGTTTCATTAAATATAAAATTAAAGTTTAGGAATATTATCAAAGAGAGTACTGAATATATGAGTACTACGAAAATATTATATAGAAATCATGAATTTATCTATAATGGGTGTTTTTCATTTCAATTAGTGTCCAAATTTTTGGTTTGAGTTAATTATTGAAGAGATCCAATCATGTAAAATATTATGGATGTGGCTCTTCTATCAAGGGGGTCAAAAATAAACATCTAAAATTTTTGAGTAGGCATGAAATTAATATTTGATGTTATGTATGGGTATTTATTTTATTATTTCAAATTAGAGAAATTGAATATTATTCTTAATGAATTTGGTACTAATATATCTATATTAATAATAATTATCAATTAAAAGAGAAAAAATAGAAATTTGATGGAAAAAGTTAATTTAATTATAAAGAGGAATTACCTTATTTACTTTGAATATTTTTTATTTGTTTTTTGAGATGAATATAAGAGATTAGTTTGATATATCTTGAACATACTTAAAAATAAGGTTTTAGTATTGGAATCCCAATCTAAAAAAATTATTGACAACTATTTTTCTAAATTGATTACATGTTTCTTCTACTTTTTTTCATCACACATATACTTGTAGGTGATTAATTAATTACTCATTACATTAATAAAGGTTCTTATTTTCTTTTATTAAGTTGATCAATTTGAATTTCTCTTCTGTTGAATCAATAATGAAATGAATAAAATTAAGGAGATAATAAGAAAAGTTCAACTGTTAAAATATGAGATGAGTTAAATTATTTAACATACGTAGATGTTTGGTTTTATTATCAAGAAAGGGGAAGAAGATAACATTAACAATTTAAGTGAAATGGGTATTGAAATAAACAATACAACGTTGGTGATTGAATAACTTAGATTAATTAATGTAATAATAGTGTTTCAATTGTTTTAAATGTTTTTATACGCTGAGATTTCAATGTTACAATAATGTTATAGTGATTGAAGTATCTAGTTGTTCCATTGAAATTTTCTTTCAGATTTATTCATAATATTTAATGGATGGGTATTTTGGAAGAGTATCTTTAAATATTACAACATTAAATTTGATGATTACTCATATATTTGAAAATTGCACAGTTATTATTAGTGTTGAAGACAACTATTCAATTGAATTAAGAGATTGCCTGTTTTTTTCAATATTTAAATTTGTTATTTTAGAAAAAAAAATTAATAAGTGTTTATTAATACCATGTATTTTTTTCATAATGACTATTTCGAAAATAATTTTGGAGTATGTTGAAATATATTTATATATTAAAAATATTTTTGTCCATAAAATTCCAAAAAATACAGCCTTCAAAACAGGAAGGTATGGGATCCATGTGCAGAAACTACCAAGATGCATGGGAGGAGTGGATACATACCGTGTGGGAAGACATGGTGGAAGATGAGACTGTCGACATGGGATGGTTACACAATTTAATGTGGGAGACTGACATAAAATTATAAATTGATGATGGGGAACATTTTTTATAAAATGGATTGTGTGACTATAAAATAAACTGATGTGTGATTCCTTTATATGTTATTCTATCTATACTTTAAAAAACTTTTTATAAAGAGTGGCCATTATATTCAATCAATTTTTTTCATTATATTGAAACCATTGCATCATCATCAACTTTTCCACTCTATGTATTTAGTTTTTATGGACTTTATCATGCAACGTTGTTTGAATGATGAAACCGTTCTTCCAATAAAATTTTGATCAATATGATTTTCCCAATTTGTTGAAAGATACCTAAAAATTCATTTTTAGGTTTAATGGAAGTTCAACCTAGAGAAACAATTAGATGAATCTTACCTGGTTTCACAATGATGGTTTTTTATTTCGAAACGTTACTCGAGGTATTTAGATCATGAGAAATATTTTTAATGGTGATTCTGGGAGAACTATGTTAGTGGAGAGTGGTAAATAAATAATCATGACTGAGCTGATTTTCTTGACCAGATTTATTGCAATATATGAGAGATATTTTTTGAGATAGAAAATCTGAAATAGGGACCTAAGAGTGACATGTAATCAGAATGAGATTCCAATTTTTTGAGGAGTGTATTTTTATATAAATTTTCAGGATGTTGTTCTGATTCCGTGGGACATTATGGTGAAAAAAAATTGATTTTGTAATGGACATAAGATATAGGTGCAGTTTACTGTTTATGAAAATATGGATATCAAGAATCACCATTATTATGAGAAGAAGGAATTTCTTTATATTATTGGTTTATAAATATATTAATAGGACCAATGTTAGTATCATGTACCTTAAAATCTGGGAATGAGAAATTCATAACATGGGAATCGTGAATACTATTACAAGAATTTGAGTTTTATGATGTTCTAGGTATAATTCAATTAATTTATTTAATGAAAACAATGGATACTCATTCATTTTTTTCATGAATGAAGGATATACATACGTAATAAAACAATATGTGTGAATAAAATAGATTATGGATGAATTATTTATAGATCACCCATGATAAATATGATAATATTAAAGAATATATAGAGTAAAGATTGAAGTCAAGAGAGACAATGTGTGTGTGTTTCCTTTGTGAGACTTGACTGAAAAATAATAAAACTCACACCTGTTTGAGTTTTTTAATGTAAAACCAAAGGTTCCTATGAATAAGGTG
Source organism: Viscum album (assembly GCA_963277665.1). Lineage (NCBI taxonomy): Eukaryota > Viridiplantae > Streptophyta > Magnoliopsida > Santalales > Viscaceae > Viscum > Viscum album. The sequence continues at coordinate 842,531,929 of OY728161.1, forward strand.
ACACAATATATTTAGTTTTCATAAAGGAGAACCATTATGTACTTGAACAAAGAATAAGAATAGATCACATAGTGTTGTGCATATGTTATTTAACAACAAATACATAATAATATTGCTGATAATTACATGTGTATAATGATAATAACTACATTCATGAATAAAACAAAATTTTCATGTGCGTAATAATTAATTAGAGATGATGTGATATTTATTGGTGAATCAATTAAGAAAAAAACCGTGGTGTATTGATTAATCTGATGTTGTTCATTATATTATTATTGTGAGATAAGTGGAAGTTATATCATCCACTCATTTAATGGATTATAATAAGATGACTTGTATTTTTAATTATATTCAGTGGAAGTAATGATTTTAGATGAATTAATAATGTTTAGAATCAATTTATCTCAATTTCTCAAAGAGGAATATCAGTTTTTTGTTAAAATGGATTTTTGTAGTTATTGTGATATTTTTCAATGTGTGATTGTTATGTTTGTTAACACTAGTTGAATTAATGTATAAATAAAACTGTTAGGATTCCAATAAAAATATCACTACAGGGATACTGGTATGATTTGGGAAGTGGATCACATATACACACCATGATTTTAGGGTGATACCTGACAAACCAAATTTCAATTAGTGACTGATTTTTAATGCGTAATGCGTGTCTTAGATCATCTTGAACACATCAAGGATGTAGTCACCCACATCGGGGGTGAAACCTGTAAATTTTTTTGTGATGTGTTTGAATTTACATTCTACCTTTCATGGGGTATAATTGAGATTGAAAACAAGGATTATCATTTCACTCGAACAGGTGTAGAGGTTCGTATTATTAAATACGGTAAAATTGAATAAAATAAAATTGGTAAAACCTATGTAAAACGATTAACCCAAATCTTAATATAATTATAAGATCCACTAGGAACATCAAAAGGAAAAACATTTAGAACCATCTCACTGATGAAATAATATTTAGAATGTGATATTCGTTAGTCATGTGATATGTCAACAGTGTGGTAGTCCAAGAGAAAAGATAATACACTATAGTAAGGATCATGTTAAATGCAGGGACTATGATATTATATGTCATCATCATTGGTTTTTTAAAACATTTCCTCTAGTGACCTATAAGCAGGGGTTTTAGATTACTCTATGTGTTTCAGTCGCAACATTAGCTCCATGTTATAATGGGTGAAAATGTACTATTGAATAATTTAAAGTAGGAGGTAGTTATGACCGAGGAAGTTAGAAAATAGTTGTGTAGTACCAATAGAACACACCTAATCATGGTAATCATGGTATAGATTTGGGAAAAAGATCATGCCACATGTATCCATTATAGCTAATACCCAAGGAGTAGAGTTTTGACCAATCTATGGTTCGAGGTATTATTTCTGTAGAGTCCAACATGACATCAATTTTATTTCAAACATAAACTTGACATGCCTTTATATATATGGATATCATGGAAAGGATTGGGCTCAAAATATAGTACTTTTGTGGAGTGATAACTATTAAAACTCCTTTGGGAATATAATCATAATGTTTTATTTTCAATTCAATGACTTCCCCCTCATGAAAAGAATCTATAATTTCTCAAGGAACCTTTTCATCCTTGTAATTACAAGATATTGATATCATTCTTGGAATGGACTAGTTATTACCATATAATGATCATATCAATTGTTATTGTCAAAGGGTGTCATTCACTTCCCCCATGGGTGGTAACTATATTCATAAAGGAGAATATGATTTCTAAAAAATTCATTCTTGACATAGACATCATGGTATTGGTAGATTAATAGCCTATATTTCAAGTGTTTTCATAGAGTGATCAGGGAACACTGTAAAAGGATTTTTCCACCTGTGGTGAATTGTTTCAAAGTATATTTCTATTAGGAATTTTTTATGTTTCCTCCTGATATGCAGGTGGAGTTTAATATTTTGTTATTTATAAGGGAATCACTAATATCTATTCCACCATAAATGATGACTCTATGTGAGATTTAAGAAGTCAAGATATATCATGAGGGATTATATGCTAAGGGGTTTTTACGACCCAATAATTCACATTGTGGTTGAAACGTACAATTAGATACAAAGGAAAATGGAACTCTATGGATTTTCATGAAGCTTACAAAATATTTAATCTTATAGTTAATATATTATTCCTGCTACCTCTTATGGATAACCACATCAACTAACTCCGAGGAGTTAAGGGTCTTCTAGAAAATTAACTTTTAATCAGCCTATCATCATGTGACAGTTAGGCCTTTAGATATACACCATATATATTTTTAAAGTAGATCTGGAGTTTATGAGTATTTAGTATTGATTTTCAGTAAGAGGAACATGCTGATATTTTTTATGGCCATGATGAATTTAGTTTTCCAACCATACATCGATTCTCTAGTTACAATTTTCATGGGTGAAATAATGTTCTATTATCATATTCCACATGATGATTCCAAAAACCTTCACATCATATTGGATACCATATGAGAGTACTATTTTTATTATAAGATCACAAATTTACAACTTCTACTTGATAAATTTCACTTCATGGATCTCAATATATCAAAATCAAGGATTTATGTGGATATAGAGATAGTGAGAGATGTTTTTTCTTTTGGAGTAGTCCATGATAATCATTGATATTTGTATTTTCATGGGGATATATGGATATTATTATGTTTTATTCAGGATTTAACATGAATTATAACACAAAATATGGGCTTGACCAAGAAGGGTGTCAAATTTATACACTGTGAACATTTTTATATGGAATTTCAAGAGTTTAATGTTTGGTTAACATCAATAATGGTGTTAATTCTATGATATCCATGAAGATGATACATAGTTTTTTGTGATGCATCTGGTTGTGGGTGAGTTGTAGTATTAATACGATGGGATCAGATCATGGAATATGAGGCTTATCAGTTTTGACCTCATGAGTGTAAATAACTGATGCATGATCTCAAGATTGAAGTTGTGGGTTATGTTTTAAAATAATAGAGTCATTATTTACATGGGGAATGTTTTTTTTTTACACAAACCCAAAAATCCTCAAATTAACTTTTAATTAGCATTATTTGAACATAAAATAGAAATGATGGGTTGAATAACATCAGTCCTTCGAAATTGAGATTGAATATACACATAGTAATGAAAATATAGTGGATAATGAGTTGAGCATGAAGACTCTGACAAAAGATGTTCTAGATCATGTTGTGAATGGATGTTTTTTGGATCATATTTTTGGAATTAATTTTGAGATTCATGAGTTTCAAAAAAAGCATGTTTTATTGATTTTTCATATAAATACTGACTTTTAAACTGAGTGAATATGAGAAAACATTAAATACAGAATTCTTGGTCATTAGAGAAGGAGTTTTATGTGGGGACCCACCACCAAGTTAGTTCATTGATGTGGTTGTAATCTTACATATTCCCAGATGTTGTGGGGTAACTAAAGACAAGTCAGTAGATTTGATGTGAGAATCTCATGTATCCATATAGGCATAATATCTTGGGATTACAGTGATATATTAGGAAAAAATCCTCCAATATTGGTGTGAGGGGATGAAAAGTGAGGTAGTAGGTTTGGTCACTCGGTGTTCCACCTATTAATGGGTAAATGCTTGTAGTGGCCTACTAGGATTTTACATCCATTACCAATTCCCTCATAGAAATGAGAAGACATCACTATGGATTTTCTAATGGGTTTACTAAAGTCCGCTCATGTATGTGATGCAATATGGGGGATTGTGCATAGGTTGAATGATGTCACCCTCTTATAATATATCAATAATACATTCTCAATAGGTGAACATGAAAGACTCTAGGTATAAGATATTATATTTTTTCATGGAATCCCTTATATCATTTTATCTGATAAGGATTCTCTTTTTTTACATCATGGTTCTGGTATGGGTTTTATAATTCTCTTGGCTCAAAAGTACTTATAATTATAACCTACCACCCTCAGACTGATGGTCATTCCAACTATTTGAAACAAGTGTCATATGAAATTATCTGAGCATGTTTCATTGATTTTAAAAGATGGGAGGGAGACACTAACAACTTCATGACTTTTACTTCAATAATAGATTTCAAATGATTATATAAATGGATATTTACAAGTTATAGTAAGTTATTCTATTTCTATTACCCAAATATTGGCTAGAATTATGGAATTTTGTGATAATTTTACATCATCTCACTCTAGGGAAATTAGAAAAAATACAGTTGATCATAAAGTGTATGGATATACCTCAGTCATGGAAGAAATTGTCTGTTTATCATCACCAATAACCTGTAGAATTTTAGGTGGATGATTATTCATTCATTCCTGTCTCACCATGACTGGGTTATCAATGAATTCATATGTATCTATAGTTATCACATATGTTCATCAGACCTTTTGAGATTTTGGATAGCATAATAAATGTGTCTTATGGTATAGTGTTTACTTAGAGTTATAGGGATGTACATGAAATCTTCAATGTTTCTTAGTTTCATCATTCTTATTCTGACACATCTCATTTCCTTTAGCATATTGTAGTTGAGTTTGATATTGATACTTCTTTTGAGGACTACAAAATTTATATTGTTGATAGTAGCACAAATTCTATTCATTGTAAGTATGTTCCTTTGTATGTTGACTTTTTAGCATGACCATGTACATGATGAGTACTAGGAGAGGGAGGCTGATATACATGATCTTTGGCCAAAGGTATTCACATATACCAATCACACACCCTATGAAGGGAAGCTCAAATATGAGTTGTTTTAAGAAGGGGGTTTGTAACATTCTATTTTTTCTATGAGATATGTATCCACTAAATATTAGACCAAATCTATTTTTTCATCCTTTTGACAAATATAAAATTATATTTGAAGGTTTAAGGAGAATTTTGGTATGGTTTAGAGAAATAATCTCATGTTTTTGGAGAAACATGAAGAGGTGCATGGATGAAATAATGTTTTGAATTAAGAGTGAGTCTCAATTGTGTATACAAAAATAGGAGGAACATATTTTTGTTATCTCTATGAGGGAGGACAAATATAAATGATAAAAAGGGAAAAATCCTTGAAGTACATAGAATTTCTAGCTCACATTTTCCATATCATTTCACCATGTGTTCATGGGGGTGTTTCTTCTCGAATGTATGCATGAACGTTCTATAGACTATTTTTCTAAGTATTCACCAAGATTTGAGAGGGGGGTGTCACCATGGGTATATGTTGTCAATGTGGGTACATATTTTTCCTAGCCATGTGGATACAATCATTACCCTATTTAAAACCATATAAAATGATCATTTCCCCTTCTCCCTTAAAAATATGATCCCCCTTTTCCCCCTCTATCATTTCCAACAGCTTTCCAATGTAGGTGAACTATTTAAGAATCTAATAGGGTTTGTGATAAATCCTATATACTACATATGATTCAACCACCTTCTTTAATTTTGGATCACAAATAGTACTTATATGATTACTTTGGGCACTTTTATTCTCTTATTGGGTTGGATGTTATTTCCATGCGAGTAAATATTCCATTTTGTAGTGAATTTTATTATTTATTCAATTTCTTGCATACTAGAAGGTATTTTAGGTTGATACTAGATGAAGGGTTAACAAAATATTTTAGATTATTGATTTTAATAATTTTACTAAAATATAATATGATTATAACATATGTCATAATTTCTGACATCTTACCAACCATGCGACACCATGTTAATGTAAAATTAAGTAAATAAATATGTACTCCCATGTATTTGATATCATTTTAGCATAGTGTTTATCATCAATGTCTTTAATCTTATATACGACACACAATTTAGGTATTTATTGTTTAAATATAATAAAAAATACATAACTTATTACATAACTAAACCACCATTGAGATGTTTTGAATTGACATGTTTAAATGAAATTTTTTAGATTTATTAAATTGAATGGTATGAAGCATTTCTAGGACCCTAATAAATGTATAAGTAATTAAACTTCTATCTATGGTGTGTGGACATTCCATTGATCTATGTCTTTGAGAGATATGTTTTTTAAAAATTGGGTCTTCTGTAAAACAAATCTGTCAGGCTCTTGGACAATCGGAATATTATGATTCAGTTCTCCTCCTTAGAAGATCTCATCACTGCATGGTCTGGGGCTCCTCAATCCTCCACCGTCTATGATTTTCATCTTCTGAAGTGGAACTTTGATCTTCATATGAAGTGGGATGCTCCGATAATGGTTTTTGGGTACACTTTCCTGATCTCCCCTCCCTTTTGAAAATCCTTCTATCATTTGAATGCTCGGGAACCTGGTTGGTTTCTTTCTCAATTAGGATTCGAGAACTAGTTTAGTTTTCCACCTGATCATTCCTCGAAACGGTGTTGAAGATTATGTTTCAAGACCCCCATTCAAATGGATTTTCATTTCGATAGGAGATAAATTTTGTTGGAAGCAGCCTATTCTGTTTGAGTCTTGGATGCACTTTTGTTTGTTATGTCACCACCTCGGTCACTTATCCCATTCCTGCTGGCACGATGGGAGGAACCAAGGGGGTTACGGTGCCAGTAACCATCCCCCGATCATGTATGGGATCATGGATGGGTATGGACCTAATTCTACTTCTGACCTCTATTGTGAGGCTTCTTCTGATCAGTGAAAACTGTCTCGGTTTTCCCAAGACAAAACAAGAATCCCAGATATTCTCAATTGACTAAAACACCCATCTGGGTGTGGCATGATCATTTATGGATGGTATTGTTCTGCTGTGGGATTGTGGAATTTGTGCAGGACTTGATCAAGAAGGTGTCGTGAGGGATGAAAGGGAGTTCATCTTGGATGCTTCTTAGGCATTGTAGTTGGCTCCTCCAAATCAAGTCATTGATAATGTAGTGGATGCAGAAATCTACGGGGATGAGTACACTGGTTTGGATTCCTAGTGTCTCTCATCACATTTCCAATTAATGGGTCATGGATTTTCCTAGACAGGAGCTCCGGACATGTTATAGGAGGTCACACAAGCTATAATTTCTTATGTTGAGAAGTGTAATTCTGGAGGACTGATTTCGAACTCTTTAAACCATTTTCCAGTGTTGGTAGAATAGGATGGCCATGCTCATGAGGATCCTAAAGAGTTGGAGGTCACTCAAAGAGAGAACCCCATGGTGGGAGGGTTCTTATCAAGAGTAAATTGATGATTCTTTGTAACCCACTACATCCACAAAACTAGATATTGTAGAGGAATTTATTATATCCTCATCTCTGAAGGGGAAAAACATTATTTTTGATTTTGATGGCTTCATTACAAAAGCAGGAGGGTGAATCCCAGGAAGGACTACTCCAACCTTCATAGTCCTCCAGTTACAAGATCTGCATGCAATGGTAAGCTTCCCCCAAAAGCACTTACAAATGCATGCATTATTCACTAGAAAAAGTGAAATGCTGACTAGATCATGGTGGATGACTCTTTTATTGACCACGTGCCCTCAGGTGATGAGGTAAAGGTGGATTCAAGACTATATCATTACACATACCACAATAGTGAAATGAATGATGATGCTCTGGACATTGTGGTATTGAAGAAGATGGAGGAGGTTCTGCTCAAGGATACATGGGAAGTTACCATCAATTCCAAGGAAGTGATGTTAGAGAAAAAAATCCCATTCAATGCTAAAAAGGAGGATCTAGATAAGATGTCTGAGAGAGCTATTGAAGTGGAAACTAGAAGGATGTAGATGGAGTGGATTGAAAAAAATAGATAGTATTTTGGAAAGAGGGTTTATTGGAGGTATTTTAATCGTAGAAAAGTTCATATAGACATGGGACATGTTTGATATTTGGTTCAAAGACCTCATAAACGATTATCCTAAGTTATAGGTAAATAAAATTCTCTGGAAACTACTTAGTAATAATGAATCTTATATGCTTAAACTTGATTTCAATTATTCATCTGTTTCTCGCACTTTTTGATGATTTTTTTTTCTATTCAAACATGGGTTATCACTTTCCTTTAAAAGTGTTAGAAATAAAATAACAATAATTTATGATGAAAAATTTCAATGACCACACATGATTTTTTATTTATATTAGACTATTAATTCCCTAGCATGGAACCAAGGGTTCACCTCTATTTTTGGAAATTAAATTGAATTTTTTGGAATATTCTCCTTGGTTTTGGATTTATGTTACATACCACCTTGGATTACTCAATTGGATCCTTTCATGATTTTTTCTAATGCTTCCTTGGACATGTTCCAAGGGATTAGGTAAAACTCCTCCCATAGGATGTTTTTCCTTGTGTACACCCCTATAGATTTCACAAATATTATAAAACATTTATTATATATAAATTATGGGTCTTTAGATTACTATCAATATATATGGACTCCAAAGTTGTATGACTTGGGTCTCGATCATGTAAATATAATAAAAATGTTAAATTTCTCATAGAAAATCAGTGTTAAGAAAAAAAGGCGGTATTGGACATGTATCGCATGACGTTCCCAAAAACATATATTATATTTATTCACTACCCCTTGTTATTATACATGTAAACTAGTCAACATATATTCATATACTAGATAGTCTAAGATTCCATTGGTTGGGGACAACTATCTATTACTCACACCCTATTCAGGTCACAGCTGGGTACCTAGAAAGACTTCATGGATGTATGTAGGGATAGAGGAAATCACCCAACTATATATGATTGATTTTCATTAATAGGATAGTGTATGGGATGAGATGCTAAATCTTGTTCTCATGAATATATTATAGATATATTGTGGACATTTTTCGTGTTTTTTATAGGATGCACATATCATATATCCAACTACATTGTTTCCCTTATATCCCTCATTTTTATAGTATCATGACATAATTATTTTGTATATGTCTTTAGTTGTTGCTTATATATGTTTATTACTACATGGATGGTCTAGTTTCCACTACAAAATATTATTGTTTCATTATTATATTAATTATATATATATATATCATAGTGTTACACTCTGATTAATAGGGTATAGTCTCCCCACCATACCATAGTAGACCCTCATTGCTAGTAGATATAATCTTTTATATATGGAGGCCAGCATGGGGCCATACGACTACCAGTTTGGTTAACTTATTAGAGGAACAAGATTAGGATGTCACATATAATGGAAAAATTTTCAATCTGATACAAAAAAAAGGGATTTATATATTTATGTTGTGTTCAAAATATATGAAGGTTGTTACAATAAATTATCATTCATATTTGGCTAATACATTAATCCTTTTGACCTTATAATTAAGGTTGGTTATATCAATTCATTTACATCTGGTTTCAAGAAATTAATGGAATATTTTTGTTTATGATCACAAGACATTGGAGTGTGGGTCTGGGTATCATAATTGGTATTAAATGAAAGGATTATAAAACATTTGAGTTGGGGATATTATTGAAAGATAATTTAATAGGTGAAATGTTTTCGTTGATCCCAATTTTAATGTTATATACCATTTGTAACAACATATGATTTAATAATATAGTAGTAATTCACTTGTTATTTGGGGACTTTTGTGATAAAATCATAGTGAAAACCTTATGAATAAGTATATTTAAAAAAACAAGTTATTTTCGAAAATAGAGATTATATGGGTTTTAATTGAAATACAACCCTATAAGGATAAAAGAAGGTGGATAATGTTATGAAACAAATTCACATAGTTGAAATACCCACGAAAAGGGTTGGTGGAGCATTGAATTAATCATCACTATAATGCATTATGAGTGGGACTAATATTAAAAACAGGGAAAGATAATCACAAGTTATATTCATGGGCTATTATAATTCCCATTCCAACCATTGTGAAGGATTAAAGAATAAAGATAACCAATTACGATTGAGAAACTAATAGAAAAGTTACCATGGATGACTGTAGATTGAACAATGGGAGCCATATTTTAATCTAAATGTATCATATGTTAAAACAATGTGATATAACGAAAGACATTTTAAAATATATGATTTCATATACATATTTTAGAATTAATCATAACCATTTTTGGTCTTAGTATTTGGTTGAAAAAGGATCTCATAAATGATTTTGAGAATGGTTTGTACCTGGAAACCACTATGTCTTATAACCAAATAGAGGATCATAAATAAGTGGTTATGAATTTTAGTATATTTCCATTATGATAGAAAATGTGAGCTTCACAGTCCTACCCAATTCAGTGAGATTGATATAATCTTGAATCACATAATTATTTTAATTACTAAGTGATATTTGTCAATTATATGTTGGTATATTCTCAAGGTTATGAGTTTTGTGTGAAACATTTATGAATTCATATTCAATACTTTAAATTTATAGGTATGAGGACATATATTAAAGGTATAAATAACCATTCAAAGTGATTTTATGTCAAGGATAATTTTTTCCTATAACTATAGGGGAAAACATGATTGAGGTAGGTATAACTCTTAATATTAATATATTATTAATGATGATAAATTAAGGGGTGGTTTAATTTAAAATAAGTAAGTTATATAGTAATTGTAAAACATTTAGTTTTTAATTGATTCACAATATTTTTTCTTAAGGAAATATAATTTTTAGGATTATGATATATAATTACTATTGTGTGACATTATGAAATAATTATTGATTCCATTTTATGGTTAAAAATAGAGTTAATTTTTAGAGGAACATATACAATCATTTTTTATTCTATTTGAGATACAAATTGTTCTTGGGAAACTCATGTTATTAAACGTATGTGAATATGTTATATAAATACTTGGGGTTAGGAATAGTGTAGTTTCAGGAATGATAAGTTGTATTTTGGAAGCATAGATTCAATTATTAGTGGTTTTTGTATATTTTAATAATGTTCATGATAAATTTGGACCTCTATTTTAAAGAATAGGTTATTAAAAATTAGAGATCCCAACTCCACATAACTCAATATAATAAATATATGAAACAAGTTATATTTTAAGAACTATAGCCTAAAATTATACTATATAATGTGAGACATGTTGAGGTTAATTTTTCAGAAGATTGTTGTTTAAAATTCACTTCTAACAATCATCAATCACATTAACACATTTGGTTTCGGAAATTGATATAATTAAAATAAAATATGGGTGTGAGGAATAATTCAAATAATACCTTGAATAATAGCCAATTAAAATGGGGGCTAGGATGAGAAAAACTAATATTATTTAAAACTAGGTATCACAAGATATTATTAACAATGCAATCATAGTATAATTTCCATACACAAAAAAAATATAATGATGGATCCTCATGAAAGATTAAGGGATGAATATGATGAAGGTAATATATATAAAGAATTAAATATATGTAAAATATGTGAGATGAAATAAGGGAAATTTAATTAAAGGGACATGTAAATTCTATAGGTTTTGAGTTTAAGGCCAAAAAACTCACAAGATTAAGAAACAATAGATTTTATAAAAAATTGGTTTTGAAACTCCAAGAGAGTTTGGATAAATGTGACTCAATATCCCAATACAGGGGTTAATGAGTAAAGTATTGACCAATAAAAATTTGAATAAGGATAATCCTATGACTCTATTACAGATGAATCCAATATTTTGTTTTCACTCAACATTATCTAGAGTCCTCTATCAGGTATATTTTAATAGACTACTTGATATTGAAATATAAAAACCAAAAATGATAAGGTTATCGTATAAAAATATTTTAGGGTTTAGGAAATTTATTATTTATGGATCTAGATAAACATTCTTTAGTATAATTATATGTGAAATTTGGAAAGGAATATCCCTATTTTTAAAAAGTAATATAATTATTTTTTCAAATTGAGAAATCAAATTTCACATCGTAAAAATACCAAGATCATCAAGAGGTACATGGTCAATTATGAGTTCCGTATAAAAATTATTCAGATCATATGAGTAAAATAACGAGGATTTAATTTATTTAATGGGAGGATAGAATGTATTTCCCTATAATAAACATCATATAACTAATTTTTTCAAATGTCATTATTTAAACGCAATGTCGAACTAAAATAAAAACCACAATGTATTTAGAAAAAATATAAATTTTCAAATATGACCATTAAAACCAAGAAATTGAATTAGAAAGAATGAATCTGTGAAATCAATTTTTTAAATTTACATATAAATAAAATATATTCGACATTTAATATAAATTAAATTCATTTAGAATTCCAAAAATGAATAAAATGATCATTTGTTGTTTATAAAAAGTATTCTTTTTAAAAAACAACTTTTTGGTTAAGTAAGATACTATCTAATGAAAAATAGGATTATTGATAAATTTTTGTTGAAATTAATAACTTTATAACAATAATTTAGTAGGTTTATTACATAAAATAATAAAAATATATGTTAATATTTATAAATGTCATTTTATTTATTAAAAATGGTATTTCATTATGTTTTTTGATTGTATTCAAAACATAAATTTAGATATTTTAGAATTTTAAATTAATAAAATTAAATTCAATTATTAATTCCTTATATAAATATTGACTATGAATAATTTTTTGGTCATTTTATAAAAAGGATGATTTTTAGCCTGAAAATGTGGGATCTATGAATATTATAATTTTCATGTTTTTATTACTATGTAAACATAACCGTGGAGATATAAAAACAATTAAATTAATAATATATTAACTTATGCAATGTAATTATATAGTATTAAATATTAATTATATATATATATATATATAAACCCTATGACAAACATTTTTATGACATATTAAAATGTTATATTAATATAAAAACAGTTTTTTTATTTTTCATTAAAAGTATGTAGTTTCAAAATAGATTCAAATTTAGCATTCCATGAAAAATAAAATCCTTTATTATTTTTATAATAATTAAATTAATTTGATTAAAAATAATTACGAAGATAATTTAATCTTATATATAAATTTAAAGATGAAAACATTATTTTTTTTAAAACAATTTTTACCATATTTAATGTGTTTATAGTAAAATTAATTTTTCACTCAATTAGATATTTTAATAGTTTAAATAATTTTCAAATTAGGAAAAAAATTAATCTTGATTTTTTTCATTGGAATTAAATACTATTGTTAGAAATTAATTACCCTGGTAAACATATAAATGGGTAAATTGAGTTTATCATATGGTAAAAGACCAATTTTTTTCAAATGATGTCCCTAGAAATGAATGATTGGAATTTTGATCGACCAATACATGTTTACTTAAACTTATTTACACTATTGAGTAATTGACCCTTGGATAATTTCATAACATTATTGGAAAATAAAATTTTGTTCCCAAAACAACCCTTTTCCTTCACTTATAAAAGGATAACATCTTTACCACTTCAAGGAACCAATTACCAATTAATTCCTTATTGAAATTAATATATTTTACACTCCATATAACCCTATCCCAAAAACTAATTCTTTAACCCATCAAAGTTTTCTAAATACCTTCAAATTCAATGACAATTCCAAGGAAATTTGAATTCCTCAACATGGGTATTATCAACAACATTGTTTGTATTCTTAATTTTTTTATTTTAAATTTATTATAACCACACTAATATAATTATATTGGTATCATTTATATACTAAAATATTATTATATTAATTATATTATCATTGTTTATTTAATTACACAATTCATTATGAAAAAAAACCAGATGTTTGTTCGTTGTGTAGACTACCACCTCCATGACGTAACAAATATCATTTTCTTCCACTATATTAAATGCTTCAATCAATGGATAGATTTGAAGTATAAATATTAATTTTGTGATATCATAAATGGTTTTATGAAAAATTAGATCACCTATTTTCCACAACCCGACCCTAACCAGGGATCTAGACACAACTACCAAAAGCCCATCTCCAGAGGCTAGGGGTGGAGACCAGTGAATAAAGAATGTCTTTCACAGGGAGCCCTTTCCCCAAGTATATTTATCCAATAACACAACCATATCAATGCATAAGTGAATATGTAAAGATTAAAAGATGTTACATAGCTAAAAATTAACCCAAGAATACATATCTAATAGGGTGTATAATGGTTCGACAATGAAAATGAAAAGTAAATGGAAAAAAAGAAATTTCTTACAAGAAATAATTTCTAACCAAAAAATTGTAAAATTAATTTGTTGAGAGTGCCCAGCTCATAGGTCCCAAGTTGTAACCACCATATGAGGTCCAATGTACAAGGTGTCCCTAAGCTCCTATGAAGTCACCACGGACCTGTCTTTCATTTTATAAGACACGACATGTATGATATAATCCCATGAATGGGTGAGTATGTACATACACATCAGGACACCACAAAAGGTAAAGGTTGAGTCGTAAGATATGGAATAGGAATAGAAAGACAATAGATAGAAGATACAGTCAAAGATAATATGTTAACCCCGACCGAGAGTATAAGTAAACTCATTATAACACAAGGGTATTCAAATGGAAAGAAGATAATCTATACATAGAGTCTTAAACACCTATATCAAGAGAGTAAAATTATACAACCATTTTAATATATAACAGGAATGTCAATTCCATACCCCACACATCTTTATATCTTATGAAAATAGAGTAATCGAATCCAAAGGTATGTATACTGAATAATATATATATATATATATATATATATGTTTGCATTCAAAGAATCCAAAATGAGATAGTAAGGGGATATACATATAAATTATCAACCAATGAATATGGGAAACCAATAGTTACATAAGGTCATCAATGATGTCCATAATCTCATGTGTTTTCTCAGAAGTGACTATGAAAATAGAAACTCACCTAGTCCATGTTCCATACATCTAATGGGACACAAACTCAATGTAGATGAACAATTATATAGTAAGTCCATAGGAATCCATTCTAATATCCATTGAGGAACCACTTTCAAACTCTACTAGAGGGTTCCACTGAGAAGTCATTTTGGATTCCCCTATCCAGCTCTACTAAAGGGTCAACTCGATAGTCCTCAAAGACTCTACTACACAAATCCACTAGAGTGTAAAATCAGTACTCTTCGAATACTACTCTACCCACCTCTAATAGTGGGAAATATCGATTTTAGTTGATAACTCCAATTTCCATATCGATTATAGGGTCTACTCGGTAGTCTTCAAGGACCCCACTGCATAGTTCTTCTGGAGTGTTAACACAATAGTCATCGATGACTCCACTAACAAGCTCTTTGAAGGGTTATCTATGTAAGACTTTGGTGATCCTGCGTGATCACTATCATCATCGATCATTTTATTGACCAAGCATCATTCTTTAAACATTGCAATTCATACATTGAAATCCACAACTTTGACAATTGTCATGTTATATAAGAAAAAACACTCAGGATATTCTATTTACTTGCCCAAATCAGATGCTTGGTAAGGAAGATTCATTTCACTGTATAACACAAAAAATGTTAACTCATGGGACCCACCCCTAAGCCAAAATTAAATACCTAATATATGTATCAAAATTACCACCACAATATCATGGTTATGAAACTCTAGACATTTCATAATTATTATGTTATACAAAGAAGATATATTTGATATAATATTCCACAAAATAAAAATAGAAATATTATTTTTGTTCTTAGGAATTTTGTTCATCTGAAACATGATCCCAAAATTGTATCCAATTTTGGTATTGAAATGACAGTCTCAAAGCTAGGGTCACACTATTGTATAAGGTACATCAATCTGACATCGTACAAAGATGTTATGATGAAAAAAGTGTTAATAATTATTATTATTATTTTTAAATAATAAATTTAATTAATCATTCCCCCACCCCCTTTCTTCTACAGAAAGCTCACATGTGGACTTGAGGGTTCTAAACACCTTCCACCACAACATGGGATCTCAACTCTACCTTCTCTCCATCACCACTGACCACTATCACTTTTCACCCTGGACTTCCACCATCATGCTCTACTATTCACTAGGGCCACTTCACACTGCTTATCACCATTGATCACCAGGTGAAATCAAGGGCACATAGGGGAAAGAGTTTCATGACACCTCTTATCAGTGGTCACCATCTCCAGTGCATTTGGTTCAATGGAACTCAGATCTAAAGAATACCACACCAGACATGTCCCCCTTTCTGTTTCCTATTAGATACCATAGTGTTACAAATCAACTCAATGAAACTGAAAAAATAATGAACCCCCTATTCGACGTTGATCCATGTTCAAACATTAGTCTCACATCACAATTATAGATACCCAATCATGTAAAAATTTATTCTGCTCCTTAGAATCTGTTACCCCCTGATGTCATCGACCATAGGTTGGCTGGAAGATCATCACAGGACCTAGAGTAATGAAGAAATTTATAATATAAAAATTTATACACACACACACACATATAAAGAAATATATTTATAAAATAAAGGGATGGATAAATGTTGAGGAGAAAATATTGATGATTCATTTGATGATAACTTTAGACAAACATGAATGAATGAATTTAGGGTTCAAAGATTAGATTATTCCCAATGGAGATCGAATGAGAAAATTAAAAAATTTATTTATCTTTATCAAATCATGAGATATGTTTTGAAATCATAAACTCAACATGATAGTTCATGAATAACAAAAAAATGGTGATAAAATCCACAAATAAAAAACACTACCTGATGATTGGATAGTTGACTAGTGAAGAACATGCTCCCTAATAAATGAGTAAGGTTTTTTGCATTCACCACAACCCAATATTCTCTGATCAAATGTTCAGAAATCATCTAAGGTGATTTTATAATGATGGTGGAAAACAATGATATGGAATCCATCCAATGTTAATGAGGATAACCCTGGAGGATTCTTCATGGTATTATTCTTATAGGATTAATATATAATAAAAATGATTTTTTAGGTAATATAATAATTATTTATATCATTAAACATGCCGCCAACAAGTGAGGTGTACAAAAAACCTACACTAATCCATTATATGTTTCTCCTAGGATAATAAATCAAGAATAAACCATTTTCTCATATTTCTGATATGTCCATCCATTTAAGAGTTATCATATTTTCATTAAAATGTGTCCCCTGCGAAGTATAAAATATAAAAAATATTTTTTAAAAATTTATTCTTGGAACACCTATCCTTATAATTGTACGATTTATTAGTTCTTAACTCTAAAAATATATATAGAATTATTTGAAAGTATTACAGTGAAATAAAGGATCTCTATATAATTCCATATTTCAATAATTTCATCTCCAAAAAACAAAACTAAGAAAACAACTCAAGATACTGAGATAACACATGCCTCTTCCACTCCCAAGAATTCTCTTTCATGTTCCATTTCTTCCAAAACATGAAGAGAAAGGGATTTTTTATTCACATAGGGTCTTAAACTTCCAGTCATGGATCTCCCCTGGGTTCTACACAAAGGTGGATCCATCCTGAATTTCTATCATAGACTAGTCAATGACGTGAACAGGGTCATGCATGAATATTGGTAGCTATGATACATGGAATACGTCGTGAACCCACTCTAGCTATGTGGGTAGAGTGGGGAAATAAGAATCCTCACCACCCCTCTAATCAATCTTGATTGACCGAATGTCCCTAAAGGATCTCTTTCCTCCCAATAAAAAAAATAAAATCCCTTTCATGGGGAGACTCTCAGAAAAACATGGTCTCCCTTCTCAAACACCAGAGTACTATGATGAAGATCAATTTATGATTCATGTCTTCTATGGGTCGTCCTTATCCACTCATGAATTACATAGAATTTATTTTTCACCACATTCACCATCTAGGGGACCATAAGTGAAGTCTTGATTATATATTACCACCACAAGGCTGACCTACAATGTCTCACATACATGTCCTGAAAAGGTTCCATGAAGATGGTAAAGTGGTAGGTGTTGTTTTATAAAAACTCCACCAAGGGAAAGTGATCATCCATGATCTGGCCAACATGTAACACTAAAGGACATAGAATATCCTCCAATACCTTGATAATGAGATCAGTCAACCCATTGGTCTGTGGATGAAAGGATATATCCATCCTCATATAGATCAAAAATTCATCATACATGCCATCCCATAATTGTGACATAAACTGCAAATTCAAGATCAGAGAAAATCGTCGAGGGAACCCCATCAAGGATGAAAGGAATGTGTTCCAACTTCATGGTTACATCAACAATCATATATATGGTATCATAAAAAATCATTATTACTGTAAGACTAGTCAAAATGTAAATGGATATGTCTTCCCACATCCACTCCAGGATCTCGATGTGATGAAACAATCATTGAAGCACATGGTGCTTATCCTTTACCTGCTAACAGGTCTAGAAATGAGAGAAAAACTAATCTATGATCGATCTCATGAAGATTACCAAAATAATTTAGTTAATGGTATTTTTACATCATTCCGACAATGGGAGGTACAACTAGGGGATGTTTGGAACTACCACATCACCTCATCCCACAACATGAATGGAACCACAGTCCATCCATGGAAACTGATGATGTGATTCCCTCCTTCATAATATCAATAATATGATTCTCGTGTGGTTATCTAGACACAAAAGGCCTCAAATTAGATGTCTCATAGTAGGCACTCTCTCACATTCTTGAGAAGTGAAGGATTCAACACCATCAGCTAAATAAAAAAATTACCCTCTTGTTCCACTTGGGTCAGCTATTGGGAAGCTAATTACTCTAAAGATTCATGCATAAAGGGATCCTATTACATCATGCTAATAGAATATACTCTTATATGTCCCTTACCCAATGTATAGATAATCTCAATGTCACATTCTTGTAGGAACTCTTTCCAACGTCACTCTATCAGGTTCAAGTATATCTATGTGATGACATACCTAAGACATTGATGGTCTGAGTAAACCACAAATCTCTCTCCTAGAAAATTGTGCCTCCACATCCTAATGTAAAATACTACCACTTCCAACACTGGGCTGTGAGTTGCGTATTTCTTCTTATCATAACTCAACTGCCTCAACCAGTATACAATAAATTCCAAACACATCATCAAAATTTAGCTGATCATAGCACGTGAGGCACCAAAATACACTACATACTCCATATAGTCCATTGGTAGTATCAACATAGGATCACTCATCACCTGTAGCCTCAATTCCTTGAAGGCACTCTAACACTTATCAAACCTAGTAAACAACTTCCCTTTCCCCATAATGGTGCTAAAAGGGGATCCAATTATTGAGAAGTGTTTTACAAACCTCATTTAGTACCCCACCAAACAAAGAAAGCTCCACACCATTGACATGATCTTGGGTGGATCCGAAGATATAATTGTATTGATCATCTCTACGTCCATGAATAAAACATTATAATAATATTTTATTCCCTGAAATGAGAAACTCGTGATTATAGAATAGGAACTTTGGGAGGATATTTTAAAGCTGGTGTTGTCGAATCAAATAAATAACCATCCTCAAACTCATTACAAGTTTCTCCTTAGATGAAATGTAGATGAGTATGTCATCGATTTTGACAAAAAAACTGTTATGTGTTCAGTTAGATCAAAAAATTTATCAAATCCATAAATAAGGGTGCATCATTCGTCACACATAAGGGAATCACTAAGAAATCATAGTGTCCATAGAGTCATTGGAATCCTGATAAGGATTATTAGTCTCTCGAACCCTAAACTAGTTGTAGACAAACTTGAGATCGATCTCAAAAAAAAATATCTTGCCTTGAAACAGAAAAATGGTCCTCAATCCTTGGTATGTGTATTTTTTCATTATTATGTCCTGGTTTTGGAGATGATAATCCACAAAGACCCGCGAACTCCCACCCGCCCTTTTCATGAACAACACTAGAGTTTTCAAGGGGCACAATGGGTTTAATGAACATATATCTCTAAGGTAGTCTAAAACACTATCCATAGATCATGGAGATCCGTAGGGTATATATGATAGGCTGTAGAAGATATCGGAGTGGTCCCTTGATGTAAGTTGATAGAAAACTCCATCACCTGCCTTAGAGGTAATCCCGAAACATTCTCTAGTAAGATTCCCATATAATCCTACATGACTTATGTAATCCATATATATTAAGAGACTACCAAAACAAGGGATACTATTAAAAATTAATGGGTGATTGGATGTATCATTCTACTAGAAAAATCCATTTTACCTACCAAGAGATCCAACTTCTCATAAAAGAAGAATATCTTTTCATTAATGTGTATGCGTATGAATTGTCTGCGGTGATAATAAATCTAGCCTTGGACAATGGATAACCAATACATACCCAATATGAAATAATAGGGTTCTATCATGATGACCAAAATATACCATTTGATAGCTCGCACTACTAGAAGATGAAATATAGAGAAGAAGCATTCACTATAGGAACTTCTAGATGAAGCTATTGGACTATCACCACAACTCGGAGCTCTAGCACTGCACTCGGAGTATTGGGATGAAAGAATGACTTAATCCTATTTCTAATAAAAATAATGCAATAGAATAATAAAAAAATATTGGTCATCTTGAATATTTTGGGGTCATAAACCTCTTCACCCTATATCATTCAGCGACCTCAACCACCATATCCATGACTTTAATGTGGTACATTTGATGGTAGTGGTTGAAGGATATCATAGCATACTCCTCCATCCTTATATCCTCATACTCCACTACCTACTCTACATCCATAAGAAACACCATTTTCTTTACTGGTTGTTCCATGATAATGGTGTTGGAACTACTGTGATAGTTCATCTGCTAACTACCTTTGATGAGAGGTACGCCTGGTCAAGTAGTCTCAGGTAATGTACCGTGACCATAAAATTAAATTCACCGCCCACTCTAGTATTACCATATGCTATGTTCTATACACGCACTACCAAACCTCATGCCTAATTCTAATTTCAAAATAGATTCTTCCACCGAGATCCCACATACTGATGCCTGATAGATACCATAGATGTCTCAGTTCTATGATTCCAACTCCTATCATCTGCTATCCAATGTCCCTGTAACAAAAATACCTTTATCACTAGATCACTATCCATCACGTCTCCATATGTGGGTATGCACAAGGGTTCCACGCTGGATCAAATATCTCTTGTGGAGTCCCTACTCAAACTTTAATTCTCAATGGTATCTATCCATTTTCATTTCAGGAGAGTATGAGGAAAACTATGTGAACCATGCTGCAAACTCAGCCACCATCATCCATCCATTCCAGAACTCTAAAAGTTCTTGAATATGAACCGAGTGCAAGAATGAGGGGCAGTAATCCTTAGAAAAGATATACTAGAATTCATTCCACAATAGTCAGTACTCATCGTGCATTTATGTAATAAGTCTCCACCATCACTCTGCTAATCTGTAGAAATGGATAGATGTATGTTCAACAACTTGATCTGTCAAGGGATGAATAAGCCTGAAGATACAGACCATAGTTTCTAAACAATCCATTATTTCTTGAAGATCTTTCTCATCGTGGAGCCTCAATAGCCTTTAGTGTTGGAATCTTCAGCACTCGCTAAGTATATCTGCATCCTCCACTCACTCTTCTAGAAATATCACCTACTAAATATGTGGTGGTTCTGCTACATGACCACCTAGAAGAAGCGGGTCATGAGATGGAGCCTAAATGGAGACCTCATCACTCATCTGATCATCTTCAATATTGATAAATGGTATCCTGGTTAGCTATCATCATAGAGGCATCCTATAATCTATTCAATTTTTACCATGGTAATATAATCACATATATATATATATAATGGTAATCTGACTAAATATGTACAGTCAAAGAAACAATCATATATGGTGCATGTACCATTGATCTTTACAACTAATGTATCATTATACCAAGTCGACAAGCAGGTAGTGGAGGTCCTCATAAATGGATATTTTGGTCATAGACACCATCATTGGATTCTCTGGATTCAGAGCCACACTCAATACACTATTACACTATTTTCATATACCAAAGCAAATCATCGTAATGGGAATCATCTAAAAACATCCCAATGAATGAACTTTCTCTAATAGTAATCCTTTAAAATGGGACCCATGTTGGGGAACAAGTTGTAACTACCACAAGCCAGCCTCTATAAGAAAGGGGGTGATGAACCGTGCCAATGGAATATTAAACATGGGGAGGTCATTTCTAAAGTACCTGTTTGCACAAACACAACAATCTTGTTATAGAAGTGCAGAGGGAAAGAGTATATGATGAAACATAGCTAGAATGGAAACCAATGATGCATAACCATTATGGTGAACAAGATGAAGATAGTGAACAAAAAAGTAAAGGGGGGAAATTCACACCCAACTAGAAATATGTCCAAAAACAAAAAAACAAAAAACTAAACTACTAAGAGATCCCTTCTCGTAAATCTCATGTCACAATCGTTGTATATGATTCAAAGTACCAGGTATCCCTATTTTACTCTGAATTCACTATTGAATAATCATTCTTCAATATAAGGTGTGACACATGGTGATTTGATGAACTACATGTTGAGTCTTATCCACCAATCGCATGGGTGTATGCTCATCCAACGATGAAAAGAAAAAAACAAAAAGTATGTGGCATGCCTTGCATGTCTCCTCCTCTCATGGAATAAGAGTAATCGTATCCAATGTTGTGGATTAATAAGATAACATATATTTATAAATATGATCTATAAAATAATCCCAAAAAATATATTTAGGGTATATTCATCTCAATGCTCATCCAAAGAACAAGAGTATCCAATAATTCCAAATTTCCATTAACGATGCTAAAGATATCTCATGTCTACTCAAAAGTAACCCTATAATTCAAAAAACACATTTTCATCATTCCACATAGATGAGGGTACACAAAATAAATATAGGGGGTCCATTATCTAGTAAAATATGTGTAATTCACTCTTATACCCATTGAGTACCCACTACCCAACTCTGTTGTAGGGTAACACTCGACATTAATCGAGGACTCCACTGTCCTGCTCAACCGGAGGGTCAATTTGGTAGTCATTGAGGACTCTGCTCCCCATATCTACTGGATGGTCAACTAGATAGTCTTTGAGGACTCTAATACCTAGTATTATAGGAGGGTAAACATAATAGTCATCGAGGACACAACTTGCTAGATATATTGGAGGGACAACTCGTTAGTCATTGAGGACTCCACTACCCTACACAATTGGAAAAAAGACATATTTCTATAGTTCATAACCGTGGAAATAGGCCCCAAAACCATGTCCATAGGATATGGCCATGGTATTGAACAACCGTGTCCACTATCGTCATGGCAGTAGGTTTTATCCTATTTCCACAGTTTAAACTGTGGAAATAGATTCCTATAGCCAAGGTTTGAAAAACTATGGTAATAGGTCTTAAAAACTGCCACTGTGGAAGTTTCCCTATGGCCATAGTTTAAAACGTGGCTATAGGAATCTATTTCCATGGATTTAACTGTGGCTATAGCCTTGGTAAACCACGGAAGTAGCCTAAATAGAAAATGTAAACATCAGGTTTCGATCCCTGCACCTTTGCTCTATGAACCAGAGTACTTAACACTACACTAAGCGACATAACAGGTATATATATAAATATATATATATATATATATTATGATATATATATATATATTAATATTAACCATGGGAATATCCTCAAAACTATGGCGATTGGTCTTCCCGCCATTTTTTTACAGGAAATGTTTTCCCCACCAAAGCGTGGGATTCCGATTGCCACGGTTTCGAAAAATTGTGGAAATAGGCCATTGAAAAAACTATCCTATGTCCACGGTTCTAAAACCATGGATTTAGACCACAGAACCATGTGTATAGCCACTACCAATTGAAAAGGTTCAAAAAACCATGGCCATAGGCCATGATAACCGGATTATTACCATGATTTTAAAACTATGGTTATAGCCACGGTTTTAAAACCGTGACTATAGGTTTGTGGCAGTAGCCTCATTTTCTATTTGTGAAACTATACTGGAGGGACAAATCTTTAAGCTTATTGTGGTCCTGCATTATCACTACCATCATCAAGAATTTCCTAAAAACTCCCCATTCCCAGAATATTCCACATTGTATCTTGAAATACACACCCAATAGAATCATCATTTTCGACGAATAAAAACAATTAGGATATGATATTTACATTCCCAAATCAGATGCTATGAGATAAAAATATATTTCACTGTATAAAACACAAAATTCTCATTATGGGCCCACCCATGATTCCAAATAAAATACCTTATATTGTTCTCAAAACTCTTGCCTCAATATTAGGGACATGATGGAACAAACAGTTCAACTTGATGACATCATACGAATAAGATATGCTATATACAATATTCAAAAAAACAACAATATTATTATTCTTAGGCATTTGTGCACCTATGTCATGAGACCGAATTAAATATCCAACATTGGTCTTGGAGTTAACTTACTAACTTCAAGGTCACACTATCAAAGATGGGCATCAATCTAACATCATATGGAGGAGTTATGATAGAAATGACATTTGATAATAATAATAATAATAATAATTGTTATTATTATTATTGTAATTTTTTATTTCAAAATATTATATCTATTTATTATCCATTCCTCCCTCCGGCATTAATCTATTTCAATCTCGTGCACAGTGAGGGGGATGCTGGTTTCACGCACCTTTCGCCACACTAGGAGGTACATGTCACTGCCTCCTCAATGAAACCATATAAAACTAACACCACTCGCCATATACCACCACCCCCATTGTTCACCAGTGGACGCCATACACCACTGATCACCACCACTCAATTATGGCCTCCAGATCAGCCAGGGAATGAGGGTCACACTACCTCAAGTCTCCATTTTCTGTCTCCATTGCATCTGGTGGCATGGATCTCTAATCTCAGGCTTACCAGTCCTAATAAATCTTCCATATATTTCAACTGTTAGATCAAATAGAATTACTCATCTTCCCACAAAAACTGACATAATTAAGAACCCATTATCTGACTTTAATACATGTTCTAACATCAATCCCACATCACCATTCTAGAAACTTGTTCATGTAAAAAATTGTTTTTTGTCACTCAGAACTACTTCCCCTTTACTTTGTTGACCATAGTTTGGTTGGATGGCCTTCACATGATTTAAAGGAAAAATGAATCACAATATATATACATTTATATATACATACATTTATATTCATATATTTATGCATGTATATATATATATGAATGGAATGATGAAATGGTGAGGAAAAAATATTTATGATTAAATCAATGATAACATGCACAATAATAAAGGAAAAAAATCTAAGGTTTGATGATTTTATTATTTCGAACAAATATCAAATGAGAAAATTAACAAATTTATGTATCTTTATCAAATCAGGAGATATGTGTTGAAATCATAAACTCAATACATGAATTCATGAATAAAAATAAAAATGGGGGTAAAAACCCCATACAAAAATCTATACCTCAAGATTGGATTGTACACTGATGAAGTACATACTCTCCAATAAAAGAGAACTTTCTGTTTTGTTCACTGCATCCTGGCCTTTTCTGATCAGTAGTTCCATCATCATCATAAGTGATTCAACAACGAAAGATGAAGAATAACCTTTGGAATCCTCTCATGGTATCTATGTCTAAACATGGATGATTTATATGGATGTATTCTTATTGGGTTCATATAGATTAAATATGAATTAATTATTTAATTTAATAAATAATTATTTCATTGAATGTACCATCAACAAGTGAGGATTTTGAATTCCACTATCGAATGAATTTTATGTTACACCATGGGTAAAAACTATTTTTTAGAGAAAACAGTTGTGTCATTTTTCTTATTCAAGCTTCCACTTATGATTTATCATGTTTTCTTCAATAATTTGGGAGTTCACAATATAAAATATATTTAATATTATTATAAAATTTATATTAGGAACACTGGTACTTAGAATCGCATGCTGTCTCAAAACCTAGCTCTTGAAATATATATAGAAACGTTTTAATGTGTTAAAAGGAAAAAATTTGTTTTTATACTAATAATGATATGATCAACAAAAAATCATTTTCAATTTAATGATTTAAAATAGTTGTAATAAAAGGGAAATATTTAATTCAAATAATGTAATGATTTTATATTCATTGCACATTATAATAAATATTAATATTTATGATAAATCACACATATATGAACGGAATAAAATAATTAGTTTTCTTTTATAAATATATTAAAACTAAATCACATCATGATCATTAATTAAATTAGTTTATATTCATGTTTGAGTCAGTTTAACAAATTATTCAAAACAGAATGTGAATTTAGGGAATGCATGACTATAAGAAAAATATTACAAGGGTAATGTGATATTTATATGTTAATATTGTTATTTTTATGGTTCTGGTATATGGATATATTTATTTAACTGATTAATTAATAAAATATGTTTTCTTCATTATGACTCTCTGAAACATGGACATCATTGATTTCATCATCATCATTCGTAACAAAAAAAATATGGAAAATTAAATTATAACGTTATAATAAATACTGAAACATATATTTTGGTATCTTAAATGATCTAGTAATGAAGAACATTGAAATAAAAATAAAAAAAGATATTCTCCTTATGAAATTAGTAAAAATGATTGAAACTACAATCATATGACTCAGAAATGTTGAAGAATTCAAGTAGAGAATTACTAATTATAAATATTATAGATGTAAATGGTTACAAGTAAGGTATTTAATTAAGTTATTAAAATATACATATTTTTTAAAAAGGATGAAAATTACAATGATTAAACTCAGAATAGGAGGTAGGGTATTCAAGTAAATTTCCCTTCATTGAGGCAAGTATTGTATTTATGAACCTAAGTTCATTTATGTGCTGTATATATTTCAAATTTCAGAAGTCATATCATGAAATATCTTTTAATAATGGTATTTAAAGTCCAATTTGAGTCCTTCTCTTTCAAGGGGTTTTTATATTAATGTTTCTATTTTGTAGGGTTGTTTTTGGTCTCAATTATCATTATTCAAGACATAATGCATATTATATACCAATCTCTATTTATATTTTGTTATCCTGATTTAATATCCCATAGATTTAATTTTATGTATATTTAATGGGATTGACAAGAAGATAATGTTCTCTTAATCAAGTTTCTAATGATTCAGTTGTTTCTCTAGTAGAGAGATTTTTCATAACTCACTATTATTTCATCGAGTAATGATCATTATTTGAGATAATTTCATATAATTTGGGTACATTATACAATTTTATTATATTATTTGGTATTCTATAATTGATTTATAGGGAAATACACATCTACTTAAAAATTCCATTAACAAATATTTTTTTCTTGTTAGGATATAATCTATTGAAAAAATCCACATTATTTGAATTAATGGCTTATGATCATATTATTACAATATTGTCTTAGCTATATTACCATATATCTATAAATATTTATCATCAAATTTTACATAAGATATATTGGATGATAATCACCAAGAAATTATAATATTCTTTTAAAATGTGAAAATTTATTGGCATTCCAAAATAGATTATTATTATTGGCATGTTGACTAGGTACTATTTTTCGATGCACCTTATTTCTATATATGAGTTATTGTCAGGTTATCCCTTTTATAGAGATGTGTAAATTTATTGGAATTTTTCTTGTTCATATTTCAATACAGGTGGTTATTTTAATAGTTTATTATGTATTTATTATCCAATTAATATTATACTGATTAAATTATACTTTAAAAATTCATTGTTAGGGTCTGTCAATAAATATACCCTTGATGCATTGATTGGTATAATGAGAAAAAATTGGTTGGTTTTTCGTGTATTCCTCTTCACATGAAAAATAGCTTTTCTTCACATTAGTCCTTCATTTTAGGATAGAATGAATCTATTTTGGATGATATGTAATGTGTCTTATCCCACGGGATTTTTAGAAAGGTTTCTTATGTTTGACATTATATATTAAATCTCTATCAGATTAGTATTAATGATATCTGTGTTTTCATTTTATTTTCCTATATATATTAGTATACTAGTTTTATATTTTTTATGGATTTGTGTTGTTTACATATTCCATCCATAATATTTACAATATAGTTTTTGATATATTGTTTCAGTTATATGATTCTAGTACTAATCATCTGAGATCACACATTCTATTATTCTCCTCTTACCCAGGATATGGAGAAAAGTAGTACAAGTGAAATGTTTCAAAGGGTATAATTTTTGAATAATTTTATTTAAGATTTTTAAGTATTTTCAGGAATTAATTAGGTCACATATTGACCGAACCGCAACATACTATTTTATTTCACCCTTACACCACTGTATTATATTGATTTTTATAGTAAATTTAAATTATTATAAAAAATTTGACATCATATTTTAGTCAATAATTTAATTTTTATCATATTTAAAAAGATATTTTCACATTTTTTTGTTGTTTTCATAGTAGTTTCAGGTGATTTTGAGGGCCTATGATAATGTTTAAGAAAAATGGGTCAAAGTGTGCAATATTTCAAGCACACTAGTACACTCAGATAGATACTATAGCTAATAATTTCTTTGATTTGGTCTGATTTTTTTTATATTATCAATAATTAAGTGGGAATACAACTCTTATAAATATTCCCAATACAAATTCGTCAATTTTAGTTCCCAACCAAACTAACCTATCTAGGGAACCAATTCTTCTCTAAGTCAATGGTTTTGTTCTGCATTTTATCCATATCTCATGTTGTATTTTTTCAAAAAGTTCCATATTTTCAATGGAGATATAAAATTAGCAGGGAAATGAATTTTTATATTTTTACAAATCAAGACACTTCTATCAAGCTACTCAAAACAACGGTCGAAGTGGATTCTTGAAATAAGGGTTCCCAAAACCACCTTCCACTCTTCCTATAAATTAGCAACTTGGGCACCCAATTTTTATGTTTGACAAAGAAGTAAATCCCTGCCATTTTGGAGACCCAAATTAGACATATCGTTATTATTAGATGTTCTTTAGGTTATGGGATCCCCTAATTCAACATATATGGCTTCCTCTCTTTCAATGG
Organism: Viscum album; assembly: GCA_963277665.1. Lineage (NCBI taxonomy): Eukaryota > Viridiplantae > Streptophyta > Magnoliopsida > Santalales > Viscaceae > Viscum > Viscum album. The sequence goes on from OY728161.1 coordinate 842,561,057, forward strand.
GGTTCTTAACAACTTCTGATCACCAGTAGATGGGAATGATGTAAATCTTGAGGTTTTTGTTTGTAATATTTGAATGATATTTTTAATTAAATTGTAGTATATTATTTTAATTCATCCTATATTCTTATTTAATTAGGTTATGTTCCAGTATTCCATACTAAACTCATTAGATCATGAATGTGGGAACTAATTTAGGTGATGTTTCACACACCATTCACCACTTCTTTATTCCCCTTTCAATTATAGTTTTTTTTGGTTCATATGTGTCAATTGAACTATCATAAACACTTTAATGACCATTTACTTTCATACAATGGAATAATTTTTAAATAATATAAAATCCTATATTTCATATTGAGTTCTTTTTCTGATTCTTTGGTGTATTTTGATTATGAATTCGAACACAAATCACTGAATCATGAGAATTACCTAGTGAATCATTTTATGTTTCGAAGTGAACCCTAGGAGGTATCCCAGTATTAAATCAGTAAAATTATGGTTCTAGGTATTATATACCTATTATTAAAAGGTATATATGATTTCTATTGAAGTGATAAAGTATGAAGATCATGGGAAATCTATGGGATAATCATGCCTAATTAATTCATTTAATTTCCACATTGATTTATATCATTCCTCTTTTTATTTGATTATTAATTCATCAATACAAAAGTTTTCCAAATTACTATTCCACTTTTATTTTCTTATTCACTACCTTCTATTTTAGTTAATGATCTATGACATCATCGAAAGTTGACCTATGGTTCCTGATATACTGTACAAATTTTATTAGAACTAAACAACTAATTTGACGTGCTGGATAACATGATGAAATTTTACCACTGTTTCTAAGTAGTCAAAATCATTTATTATTTCTTTCTATTTATTTAATTATTTTTATTTTTATTTTTTACTTCATTAAATATCCAATACCATTTTTATTGTTATTTTATTTTGTTGTTTTGGGTGTTTCTCATTATGTATCTTTAATCCTCTATCCCCTTCATCAATCTCACATTATGTAATTTTATAGTATAAAATTACCTTTTTTATCCGTTCCATATTATTAATATATTTTATTTTATTTATATTTCATTAAAAAGGATAAAAGGAAAAAAAACATCCCCAGATCAATTCATGAAAACACCTCATAAAGAAATACTACTTGAATTTGACCCAAAAATTGAAAGGACACTTCACCCAAAAGTAGGCCATCTATAGTATGACCATCAACTAAGATTCTGGAAACAGTTATGGAATATCATGTGGTCCCAAAAAAATGGAACCAAATCAAACCCCAAAAATGATGGCTGAAAACAATGTAACTTGAAAAGAACTGATCACCCCAAGAGTACCAGCCTGCTTAAATCCAATACCCTAAGGAAGAATCCAACTTTGAGTTGAGATCAGGGATCATCCACCTCCATCCTAAATTCCATTTTCTTCCTCGTGATAACCCTCACAGAAAAATCAATGATTTTCACATAGTGTGCTCCCCCATGAAAGCCCAAAATGTGTTTAAGGACCTCATAAAGATCAAACCCTCCGTTTCTCTATTGGTGTTTCATCTAAATACTAGCTATATTATCTTCCTACTCGAATCAGAGGATGGAATTACCATAAATGAATCATTCTAGATATTTTTTCCCTACCTACGGAACGACATAAATTACAATGTAAATCTACAGAATTATGCAATCACAAGGAGATACAATTCATGAATATTGTGAATGATTTCAAAGACAAGTCTCATGTTTTACCCACCACCAAATAAGTGTAAAAATTATAATTCAATACTTATATGAGGGACTTATCCCCATGGATCGAGGAATGATAGATTTTATTGATAGTGGTTCCCTATATGATAAACATATTATTGTAAATTATAACTTAATATCCAAAATGGATCCAAATGAACAAAAATTTGTTACATGATCAATATCACCCATTCTAGATTCTAATGATGCAATTAATTAATCCCTAGAAAAAATGGTAGATAATAAACATGATGGTATTAATACCATTAGAATTAAATTTTCTCAAGCACATGGTGATTCAAACTCTCATCACATTCCATTCCATTACAATATTTGTTTTGATAACAATCATTTTTATAACCAGTGCCTAAAACTTCAATATTCATCTGTGTCTACTACATCTATAATCCATGGGAATTATTTTCATCAAGAACAACATTTATTATAGAGAAAAATTAGATAGATCATAACCCTGGGTGGAAAACAAAAAAAATGTACAAATAAGGTGGAAACTCAATCTACTCTAAAGATAATTGGTATCAACAGTGATAAGGTATGAAAACTTCTTAGCCTATATCCTCTTGAAATAATCCCCCCCCCCCCTACGAAGTCAGAACAAATCCTTGAGAGTGTAGTAAAAAAAAATGGAAACCCATATCCTTCATTTCTAATAGACCACACAATAAGTTATTCAAGACCAACGATATCAAGTGGGACAATTAGAAAACACCATTAGGGAGATAAATACATAAGGTTCTAGAAAACTACTATCCCATCATTTACCGAATCCAAAAGTGAAAGATTATATTTTTTAAATCATGCTTCATAGTGGTAATGTCTTTTCTTCTTCAAATGATACTACACAAGTGGCATGTCCTGCATTTCAGAACTCTCATTCTCTACACATAAAAGAATTTAGAGAGGAATAAAAGAACAAAGAGGTTAAAATTTTATTATTTAAGATTTACATAAAAACCCCTTTCCTCTTCCTTCCCCTGAAGAGTCTTTAAACCAATGAAATTTTTTGACAATGTGTTAGATAAATGAATAATGGATACATTTCATAATAGGGGAGGACATATTTTCTAATACAATGATATATTTATATACATTAATTAATGAAATACCTCACTCAATGTATAATTCTATGCAGACCAGAGAGATTCATCCAATAAGATTTTTTGTGATAATTTCCAGGTGAATCACAACACACCCATCAGTAGTGGGTGAGGACATCCTGGTTAGAGTGAATAATCACATCTACCGAGTAGACTTCTACATTATTGAGATGGATCAAACCTGAAACCAAGTACATGATCCTATTATACATGGGAGGTCATTCCTTAAATTACTAATGAAATTTATCAATTTTCATAATAGTACATTTTTCATGGATTTAAGTGAATAAAAGATATGTTTTAATATCTATGGTGTTATAAAACACCCTATTGAATAGAATCCCACACATCCCAAATATTCAATAGAAGTTGTCATTAACGACACAAACCCCCTAAAATTCTGTCCTCAGCCCATACATTGATTCATTTTCCACTTCTTTACCATTAGATTATTTGAGTTATCATTCATGTTTTAAGTGTTATGTGGGTTCAAAAAATTGTAAATTTTATTTATTTATTTTAAGATTGTTTTCATTATGAGGTACCAAAGAACATCTATGATTATGTAAAACTCATTTCCATTGACTCTATTTACTTGGAGAATAATCATGAGTATATTGGAAGTTCAATGGAACTCACATTCACTAAATCCTCTCCCTCAATCCAAAAAACACTAGTGTTAGAATTAAAACAACTTCTATATAATTTAAAATAAGAATTTCGTGCGGGTATTGACCAATTTCCAATCTTTATTTCCAATAAACTCTCTCTACTATAGGAATTAAAACTACATTAACATATAAGATAGTGTAAAATGGTGATATGATGTACAAGAGATGATATTTCTTGGATAATATCGTCTATGTTATGCACCATATACATTTACATGATGAAGATAAAATTAAAAGGCAAGCTCAGTGATGGTTGAATCCCACTATCTTTGATGTTCTAAAATTGGAAGTCACTAAATTACATTGTGCTGGGATCATTTACCCTATTTATGATTGTTAATGGGTTAGCCTAGTGTAAATTTTTCATTAAAAACTAGAATAATGGTTGAATCAAATTAATGTGTTGAATCTATTCCTACACATGACACTAACAGTTGGTAATAATGTATTAACTATCAACGATTTAATTAAGATACTATAAAAGACCACATTCTTATACCTTTCTTTGACCAAATATTAAAAATATCGGCTGGTAGGTACCACTATTTTTACCTTGATTGTTATTTGTGTTAGATTCAAATCCATATATCCCCAGAGGATTTGTAAAAGACAATAACTACTTCCTTTTAGACACACACATATATATAAATAATGATTAATTTTGGCCTATGTAATGATCCTAGTTGTTTTTAGAAATGTATATTGATTATTTTTTCATAGTACCTTGAGAACATTATTAATGTATTTACGGATGACTACAACCTTTATGGAACTTACATTGATGATTTTTTGGCATGACTTGGTTCTATCATCCACCATTGCATTGGAAAATATCTCCTATAAAATAATGGGAAATTCAATTTCATTGCTGATTGGGGGATGGTTCTTTGGAAAGTCATTTAAAATGATGGAATTCAAGTAGATATATTTAAAACTAAAATAATTTTATCCCTTTCATATCCAAAATATATCTGGGATGTGTAATATTTCTTTTCCCATGCTTGTTTTTTAACATTGATTTGTTAAAGGCTTTAATAATATCATACTACCCATGTATTAATTATTGAAAATGTATTTTGAATTTGTTTTTGATAAAAAATTTGAAGATCTATTAAATTCACTAAAATGGAGTTTCACATCACCTCCCATCATCCAACCACCATGGTGGTATCCCCCGTTATAACCTATGTCTGATGCCTCTAACTTTTTAGTTGGGAAAGTTTTATAATAAAGTACTAAGAATACTCCTCATGTCATTGTGTATGCCTCACATACCCTTGATCAAAACTAGGGAAACTACACTACCACTAAAAAATATTCTTTCTATTTTATTTTCCTTATAAAAATTATATTAATATCTTATAGGGTAAAAAACAATTTCCTTCTCTGATCATACCACCCTTCAATTTCCAACAAGGAATCTTGATGTTATGCCCCCCTCATTTATTGGATACTCCACCCCTGTGTGTTTGAAATTGAGATTAGAGATAAGAGAGGAGAAAAAAATTTAGTAGATGACCACATTTGTAGGATTCCCATACCATTAGAAAACCAATTTGAGTCATCCCTTTCCATTGGATAATTCTTCCCACATGAGAACCATTTTGATGTTGTGTACCGTACCTTATGGTATGCATGAATTATGAATTGTTTAGTAGTATCTAGGATCCCCATTAATTTAATCACTTCATAGTCCCATAGACTTAGTAATGGTTCATGATCGTACATTTTGGATAAACCATATTTTTGGAGAATTTTTAGTGAACAAGTTGTTCATTGGTGTGTCTGTGACCATGATTTCTCCTTTGTTTTGAGCTTCTGTCACACTTTGGATTGTGGGGCCAACATTGGATTTCATCATTTATCTCAAAAGTTCCATGACTTGGGAAATTATTTTCAAATATTTTATATACATTCCCCTCTATTTTTTAAGTCATGTACTCAAATTCAATTCATAGGGAATATCTCCATGAATAATGAAATGCCCCAACCGCCCATGATTTTTTGTGAGATATTCGATGCATGGGGTATTGAATTCTTGGGGCCTTTTAGAAACTAAATTGTATATGTGTACATAGTATTGGATATTAAATATTTCTCTAAATTAGGGGATGCAAAAGCTATAAGAACCAATAACTCTTGAGTGGTGGTTGATTCTATGAGGTCCCATATTTTTATTATGTTTGGTTTTCCAAGATTCATCATTAGTGATTAGGGTTCACATTCTTTCAATCATAACATGATAAAATTTCTCTATACGTATGGGGTTATTCATAAACTCCAACTACATATCACCCCAAACTAATATAAAATAAAATATATCAAATTATAAATTAGAGAAAATCTTGGAAAAAAATAGCACAACGCAATAGGAAAGATTAGAGTTTTTACTTGGATGATGCACTTTGGGTGTAGCATACAACATCTAAAACCCCAATAAGAATGTAACCATACAAGATTATATTTTTAAATACTTATAACCTCCCAGTATAGGTATATAATCATGAATATTGGGATGTTAAATAATTTATTATCAACCTTTTAGATGGATAAGAGCATAAGAATTTATAGAATCAAGAGTTAGAAGAAATTTGGTGTGATAAAAATGAGGACACATGAATATATAAAGTGATGAAAAAGAAAATCCATCAAGAGATGATTAATCAGTTGAAGTATCGTATTTTTTAGAATGTCCTCATGTATAATTCTTGGCCAATTCTCCACCTTATTATTTGATGATTAAAGTGGTCGATTTATTTCCATCAATGAAAAGAGACTTAAATACTTTTATAAGGATTTTAGGATTTTATGAATCATATATTTGAAGAATCCCACCTTAATGAAAAATAATTATAGTAAAAACTACCCAAAATTATCCTACATTCAAAAATTATATATTATTATAGTAAGGAAACTATAAACTCAATGTGTATGGGGGTGAGGGTGGGTGGGTGGGTGGTGCATTCCTGGGTTTATTAGGATTTTAATTATCTTTCATATTTATTCTTTTTTTACCTTTATGAATAGTTTTTTTACTTTCTACCCATCTTGAGTTCATTAATATTTTCATCATCCTTCTTCATTTTTCTCTTTTTCTTTTATTAAATAGTTTTCTTACATTTCTCATACCCTCTAATACTCAACGAATCAGGGAAATTAATGATAAATCATTTATAAATACCATATTAGATGTTTTTTTTAATATTTAATGAACATTTTTCTTAGTAATGGAATGAATTTTTACATAAATTTAACTATGGGGAGTGATATAATGTAAATTAGATTTTTTCAATGATATAAATAATTTAATCTCTATTAAATCATTAAGATGATTAATACCCCTTGTGTGATTAGTTTTTGGAATAATTGTTCCACTTAATATCTCCACACATTTTGACACTAAACCATGAAGTGTAAACATTTATTACCTAATAGAAGAAAAATATAATTTAGGTTTATAATATCCATAATTCAGAAATGATTTTTCCATATTTTCATTCATTATGTTATTTGTTTCATTACTATACCATGTTTACTTAAGCATTTGTACCTATTATTAGACTATTTTATGCCCTATGGAAACAAAGAAAAGCAAAAAAATACAAAAAATTTAAAATAGTATTATCTCAATAATGAGGGGAGTGATATAATGTAAAAAATGACGATATATAGGTTGATAGATTTTGGTTTTAATTCTGGGAATGATTATGTGAGTGGGTCATAAAATTTAATTTCAAAGGATATAGTGAAGGTTATGCAGAATTAATTAGGGTAGAATAATTTTTATAAAATATCCTATATTTACTATATATAATGTGGAAATAATATCATGAAATGATTTTGACATTCACACATAGAGAGTTTGTGGAATGGATGACTTTTGGATTCCTTTATCATATTGTTATCATGCATCTCATAGAATTTCATTCTGATACAATTTATGAGACATCTTTTTCCATGATCATTGGGAATTGCTCCTTGGTGTGTTTTTTGTTTTGATCACATCACAATAATGAATTAAAATTTCAGTTAATTTTAAATCTTCATGAAGTTGGGAAGTTTCACATGGATCGTTTTTTTAGAGATGTGACTTTTCCAAAGAGTTACAATGTTTAGGTTTGGGGGGTAATTGCACAAGGATTCACTACTTTATTTCACACTTACACTACTATATTGAACTGATTTTGTATTTTGAATTAAAATAAACATAAAAAAAATCACTCCGAGTTTGATGATATAACATATTTTTTATCACTATTAAAAAGGGATATTTCACTTTTTTATGTTTGTATTAATGTTAGAGGTGATTTTAATGGCCCAAGAAGATGTTTAATAAAAATGGGCCAAACTGGGAAACATTCCAAGCATAGTAGTGGAATAAAAAATGATACTTCAAATAAAACAAGAATCCAATTATGGTGAATGTTTTTGAACAAATCAAAACCCATTGTTATATATATCATATTATGTCACCCAATACTAATTCATCCATTAAGGTTCTCAAATGAACTGATCTTTCTAGGTAACTGAATATGCTTGAAGTCCAAATTTGTTTTATATTTTTCATAAATATCTCTGGATATTGTTTTCCAAATAGTGAACAATTTTAAATAAAAATATTCAAGAGGAAGAGAAAGAACTTTTAAATTTTTTATAAATCGAGATAAGACTGTCTGGCTACTCAAAACCATAGTACACATGTTTTTTCGAAATGTGGGTCCCAAAACCACCATACAATTTTCATATAAATTAGAGTTTTGGGAACACCATTTGTATGTTAGAACAAGAAGAAAATAAATTCAATTTTTGTGACCCAAAGGATTCATATAATAATTTTTACATTTCTAGAGGCTTTGGGAAGTGCTACATCAACATCTATAGACTCCTCCCTTTCTATGGGGTTTTTAACACCTTATGATCACTTGAGGAGGGACATGAGATAATTCCCTTGTTTTTTGTTTGTAACATTTGAATGAATTTTTTAATTAAAAGTTTGTATATTATTATTATTTATCTTATATTCTCCTTTAATTGATTTATGTATTGGTATATCATAATAAACTCATATGATCATGTTTGATGGTACCCATTCATGTGATTTTTTACACATCGTTCACTGCTTATACATTCCCCTTTCAATTAAGATATTTTTGTGGATCATATTGGTCAACTTAACTCTCATAAACAATTCAATTTCCATGAAATTTAATATAATTTTAACACATTGAAATAATATAAAAACCTAGAAAATGCATCAGGATATTCATGTGTTCATTTGGAGTGTTTTGGTTATGATATTGACCAAAAATCACTAAATCATATACGATATCTGGTGAATCATTTTTTGTTTCTAACTGATATCAATGAGTTATCCTAGTATAAAATCAGTAAAATTATTGTTCTAGGTGTTACAAAATAATGGGTTGAATTTTTTATACCCTTTTTATTGAATCTATAAATTATAATCAGCATGAAAATTCACAAGGATTATAATACATAATTAATTTTTATAATTTTGATTTTTTATATCATTCCTTTTCCTATTTGTCTCTAAAATCATAAAACTGCAAGTTTTACAAAATCCCATTCCCCGATTATTTTCATAATCACAAAATATTAGCTTGAATAAATCATCTAAGACTCTGTCGAGGGTTGACCTAGGGTTCCTGCAATACTCTAGAAACTCTAGTAAATATAAACAACTAATTAGATGAAAATATCAATGAGATATCATATAATGATAGAATTTTCCATTTCATAAAATGAAAATGGGATTTATTAGTTTATTTTGTGTCACAAAGGTCTAAATATTGAAATTTCAAAATATCCTTCAGATGTAAGAGATTCAATAATCTTTTTGATTTAGTAAATAACATTATTTATATCCCAGATTTTACTGCTGGTATCAGACATTTAATGTAATTTATGTGTTTATGAGCACCAAATATAGGAGTGATGGTATGAGGTTCAAAATAGATTGTCATGGATTTTGTATATGGATGGTGTATTTGGATAAGAGATAGTGTAGAGATAATTATGATGACGGCCACCATTGGATCGTTAGTTTCGAGATGACACGTGTTCACAATCTGATAGTTTTACCTTATAATCACATTAGAATTATTTCACATTGTATATAAGAAATATAAATATATATATTCATATTTAATATTTAATATTATATATTATATATATATATTATTGGTATCAATGTATTATAGTTGGGGATAGTTTTTTTATAGGAAATACCTCTCATGATCATGTGGTTACCTCTGTGTTATCCAAAATACCATGGCCTAGTGGAGGTGATCATAGGAAGTTATCCTAAATTTAAAATCATATATTAAAATAATCATGAAAAAAATAAAATAATAATCATGGAAATTTCCTAGAATAACATACTTATATAACCTATAATAATTTATTATAACCATTAATAGAATAACATACCAAATTAGTTCTAATATATCCCAATGAAATTGTAGAACTAGTTAATCCAACATCATTTCTTCCAAGAGTAAATAATTACATAAAACGTTATGGGATTATATCCATGTCTTACCCATTATCAATTATAACTCCAAATAAAAATTAACTTAATAAAAAAAATATAATATTTCATTTCCAATCCATAAGGGTACACATCAATGGTAATCAGAGAAAAGAAAACAAAAAAGATCAAATGGGTTAAATAATTACCTTTTGAAATGGAAAAATAAAATTTAATCATGCAATAATGAAGAACACTATTAATAGTTTAATAGTAATATTCTTAAATTAAATGGTATTCTATCTATGGAAAATTCCTTTACAAAATGATAAGAAAATGAAAAAATTTAAGAGTAATTGTTTTTCTATATTTATGTTTTTTAACAAATAATACGTGATTAAATATATTCTAAAAGAATAATATAGAAAATAATTATTATTTTAAAAAATCATATGAAAACATATTTAGGAATAAATTAATTGAAAATAGAAGACAATGGGGAGACAAAGTGAAATTGTGAGAGACATAAAAGAATTTATTTATAAGAGTAAAATGAAATCATCATATGTAATAAATAATCAATGAAAGATAGAATAAATCCCATTATATAACATGTATGAAATTAATATGTAAGAAAAATATCGAGTTCAAAGGGGAAAAATATCAAAAAAGAGACATGGTTAGAGGAAACCCATTACGTTAAACATTTACGTGTATAATTATGTTCTAAATTACACTATAATAAACATTAGAATATTTATAATTAATTTATTTTAATTATTTATATTTTTTTATTTTATTATGAATCACTTATATTAAAAAAACTATTTATTAGTTCAATATAGTATATAGTGATAATCGGATGTTATTATTTCCCATAGTTCCTTGCTAGTTTTGGTATGATAACCACAACCATTATTCCTTGTTCATTAGTTCACTATCTTGAGAATGGTAAAGGTATGTACAAAAAAAATTATAGTGATATATAATGCAACATTTTCCATTAATTTGGTTTTTTGGGTCTGATTTATTGGGCTGAAATATATATCTCACTCGATTTGTGTATCATTACTAATAATAAAGAGTAACTTTATAATGAACATTCAATTGAATATTTACACATCAAAAATAAATTGAAATTTTAAATTAAAATAAAATATCATAAATATTAAAAATTGAAAATATTTTATCATCATAACTATTATTATGAAAATTGAGTTGCATTATTTATGTTGATGGTTAGGCTGACCAGAACATGAATATACTACATAGATGGAATTATCAAAAGTAATTATATATTTCATAATACAACCCATATTATATAATTATTTTTTAACAATTCCATGATATTAGATTTGGAAATAAATATAATTTAGGGATATATGAGAAATATTAATTAGATAGTAATGAAGAAGGTATTACATAAGTTCAAGAGTAAAATCATCCCACAATAATCTTCTTCGTAATGAAAGCCTTGTTAGTTATTTTAATACAAAAGGATATATAAATCATATAAGAATTATAGGATCAGAAAATTAATCATAATATATATTGATAACTAAAAAATATATGGGTTATTTTTAAAAGGTATAATGAGACCCCTTTATAGACAAGATTCGAGGATATTTTTTCAAATATTCACTCCTTGAAGATTTAAAATGTAATTTTTAAGAGGAAATTGAATCATAAATGGGTAATGTAAGATACATTCAATAAATTATATTAAACATATGAATCAAAAGATTATTATTATTACTATTATTATTATTAATATAAAAATCAATTACCATTTATATAGATTTTTAGCTTTATTATTGTAATTTGTGTATAAAAATATATACAAAAAAATGATGTTGAACATTGAATATTTAATTAATTTTATAATTATATTATTTATCAAAAAATATAATCTGATTCTCCAATTATTATAAAAATTATCTCTTTAGATATTTTAAATAATTCATTTTGGGATTTTCTCTTATTAAGACAGTCAAAATAATGATATTGCATAAGTACATTGGAGAATTATTATAAAATTTAATTTTTAAATAAAATTATCAAACTAAAAATAATTTATTATTCAAAATTATTATTAACATAAATCATTTAAGATGTCATTTATTTGTATAAATATTATGGTAATATTTTTAAGATAAGCTTTTTTAATTTTAAAACATTGTATAAACACTAGTAAAAAATTTAGATGAATATAATTAATTTAATAACATAGGAATATAAACCAAAATAACTAATTTATTATTATATTTATATATTTATGTCTTTTTTTGGATTGTAGCTTCTCAATATCTTCCAGAAGTCCCCATTTCTTTACTTTTCCTTTATTTCGCAAGAATTACAACACAATCATATGTGGATTTTAAAATTTATCTTCACATGAAAATTAATTTCTATTAATTTGAGAATATTTATGTGAAATTTTAATTATATTATTTTAATACCCTGATATTTATATTAATTTTTTTTATTAATTTTTTTTTGATATTTTTCATTTCACGCAACATTGAAAATAGTTTTATATATTAAATCACAACGTATAGATTTCATTATACGCAACACCAAGTTAATTGTGAACTAAATGAAACATAAATTTTAGATTTATATTCATAAAATAGAGAGGTTAGCTTATGTTACACCTAATATTTACTTCTCTTGATGGCTTTCATAACACACATGACCTAATGTTTCTGAACAACGATTCATTATCAAAATATTATTATTTAATAAGATAAAACATAGCCATTAAATTTAAAATTATATTATTAAATAACTTGGAGTTGAACTCATTGGTTACTTATTAATTATAAAATAATATAGATACCAAATAAATATTAAGGGAATGATTTTATAAAATACTATTTTAATGTGAAAAGGATGATTTATCTTGATAAGTTAAATTAATTACTACAAGTGAATAATATTATTTACATTTATGTATTATATATTCAAGAAATATTATTTATATTCATCCAATTTATTTTATACGCATAATATGAGAACATATCCAATATTTCACCAAAAAAACCTATATTTTTATAAAATTATACTGACCACATTTTAATAGCAGAAATATTTTAGATCTAAATTTTGAAACATTTATAAATATAATATATGGAAAAAAGATCATATTTTAAATATAATCATAAAAAATATGGCTTGGATAATGTTTTTATTTATTTGGTGAATAATAATTTTTTAATCAATATTGAAAAATACTGGATTTTAGTTCAAAAATGTTTTTTATATAATTGATTTATAAGTTTAAATTAAATTTTAAATTGGTTTTAAAGTAAATTTGAAAATATATTTATCACCCAATCTAATTTAGGTAATTTTAATAAATTTAAATTTAAAATTTAATATAAACACATATAAAACATTTGAACCATTTTACTTTATAAACTCGCATTGTCAACCCAAATGCATTATTAAATTTAAATTAATATTTTCCATTTATTTTATTATAATTTGGAATCATTTATTCCAGGATTTAAATCATCATAATTTATAATTTATAATTTTTTCAACATAATTATTGACAAAAAGTATTAGTGAAATTAATTAAAATTAATTAAATCCATTATGGTTTAATTAAGCTTGATGTGGGAATAAAACATAAACATAAAGGACAAAATGACCTAGAAACTTTTCCAACAACCATTGGATGGAAATATTTTGTCTATAAACCTTAAATTATTGATTTTTTGGTTGGGTATTACTTTTTTTGAGGTAAAACGTGGGTATACCTAACTTGTTCTAAAAAATACAAATTGTTTTCATTCCCTTCCCTACAAAAGGACACCACCTCTCCCTATTATTAACACTACTAAAACCACATAGGTTTGGACATTACCATCCCAATAAACTTCCCATAAACCCTAATTACTCTTTTAATCCTATCTTAGTTCATAAATCCATCAAAATGAAAATTAGTGTGGACTATTTAAACATTTTAAGATAGTTGAGGTCTTGTTAACTTGACTTTAATGGCATTTGGGATCAGTATTTACCTCTCGTAGAATTTTCCTATAAAAATAGCTCCAATTAAATAATTCAGATGGCACCATATGAAGCATTATATGGAAATAGATTTCGTAAACCAACTTTTTTGGATGATGTTGGTGAAAAAATCATGTGAGCCTAGAACATGTTGAAGAAACAATGGAAAAGGTGATGATTATCCAAACCCATATTAAAATAGCTCCATGTAGGAAAAAGGTCTATGTTGATAACCAAAGGAATGATTTGGAATTTATATTAAGAGATCATGTTTTCATAAAGGTAACTACATAGAAGGGTATTATACTACTCAGTAAGAATGGAAAATTAAGTCCCTAGTACATAGGACCATTCGAAATTCTAGATTGAATTGGAGTTGTACCTTATCATTGGGAAATACAGAGAAGTACCTCCAAATTTCACAATGTGTTCCACGTGTTAATGTTAATGAAATACATGCCAGACCTAAAACATGTACTCACCTAGGATAAAATAGAACATGAGCCCTATATGTCTTATTGTAAAGAGCCAATCAAGATTCTTGATACAGAGAAAAAGTATTGAGAAATCAAACGACTCAACTGTTAAAGGCTCTTTGGGGGAACCATATGATGGAAGAGGAAACATGGGAGCATGAGGTTCTTATGTTGAATACATACCCAAATATTTTCAGGTAACATTTTATTGAATTTCTAGGGAAAAAAATTTGTAAGGAGCGGAGAATATAATGTCCCAGTATTTTTCAATTGAAATTATTTTCTTATAAATATTACATAATGAAATAATGTGTTCTATGTGACCTATATACATAATTTTTTCACTTCTGTGATGTGAATCTCAAAAATTTTACATACATGGTTGCGATTAGTAACTTGGGTGGAGTCCGTTGAGAAAAACGTAATATTTGGTGAATATTAATCGACCATTATGAATAGTAACATACCCTTATAAATATTGATGCACCCTAATGAATACGAACCGTACCTATGATAGTATATAAAAAATATTCATGTGGAAGTATGATATACCTATGCTTTGGAATAAGTAAATAAATGTTTTAAAACTGTTGTTTTTAGAATAAATTATGATTTTAAATAAATATTAAATTAATCATAATTATAAAATTATTTTTTAAAAATGGACATCATTTTTGGATTATAATCATTGAAAAATGGTTAGGTTGATTCTTTGGTATCATTCTGAAAACTCAATTTTTTTATGAATAGTGAAATACGATAAAATACCATATATAGAAATTATCGGTTAAATACACTATTCATGACATCAAAAGTGATGTAATCCCACTTGGTTCGATCTCACATGCATTTATTAATATTTTTGGTCATTTAATATTCACTATTTCTGATCTTGAGGTAAATTAATAAACTAATTATTAAAAAATTATGAAAACTCTCCTCTCCTCCACTATAAAACCCCCTCTCACTCCCCCTTTTCATCACTCCTCTCAAGACTTGTGCCTTCTCAAAATTCATTCCAAATAACCGGAAAACCTCTTCTTACATGTCCAACAATCCTTGCTTTTATAAAAAGTCAAAAACCACTTCTTTAAGTAGGATCTCATGGAAGTTTGTTTCAGGAGATAAATTCCTCTTTTTTTAATTCTCTGTCTTTCTTTTCATGTTCATTTGTTTTCTTTTTCTATTGTTACCTCTCCTTATAAAAATGTTGTGATGAATCCAATACCTTACATTTACTGTAAATTTTTCATGATAGTGTAATAATTTATCATCATTTATTACTTTTACCTTCTTTATACTTTTAGCAAAAAAACCATCTGAGATGTGTCAATTTACCACATTCAAGGACGATTGGCTTTTGATTTCTATTATCAGTCAATTATGGACATGAAACCGTTATTTTTATGGTTTAACCAGATTATTATATATTAAATATACCCTAGATAAGGTTCGGTAAGCCATTTGTACAAATGTAATTATGTTATAATGGAAAATCAGTTCGTTGTAATCAAAAACCACAAATTAACCGAAACGGTTATCATTACAGTTCTATATAATAATTAATCCTCATGCCATATAAAAAAGTTATATAAATGACTTTTAACACCTATGGAAGATCATATATAATATTAGAAATAAATTCTAGAGATTTACATCCATTCAACATAAACTCCATTAATTAATAAAAAGTGATTCGTTTATGATAATAAGGAAAATGAACACTATAGAACGATGAAATTCAATGTAATAACTTATCAATAAGAGAATAAATGAACTAAAAAAATTATTTTAAACTAAATACTTGTATAATAAGATCTTAAATAGTTTATTAGTATGTATAATATAATTTTCATGGATCTTAAGTTCAAGATTGGAACACTTTCGGATTGATGGTAAGGGTTTTTCCACCCGATCTTCCATTTTCATTCAGGTTAATTTTATTGTTTGTTACCTGAAGAAAACTCCTTTGTATTATTATGTACTCCTAAAAAATTATGTGTGTGGGTTATATATATGTTTACCAACCAGAATCACTCCTCATTTTATGGATGGTTACACATTTTAAAAGAAACATTCGAAATTGTTTCTGAAATACAAGCCTGATACAAGGGAATTTCTCAAATTCTTACTTATATTCAAGGTAAATCTATACTATGTTTTTGGAAACCATTATCATTATAAAAACAGTAATTTTATTATGAAAATAATATCTTACTTCACTACTAGTTTATACAAATATTTTTCCAAAATAACTTTTCTTTCCTAAGTAAAAGAGTATTTATCTCAATATTTACTCAAAGATTTTATATGATTATCATAATCTATTACAAAACTCTTATTGATTCTCATGTATTATTGGGATTATTATTACATGTTATCATCTAGAATATTTAATATAATGGTTTAGGGTTACGTTGGATGTGGATGTTCTATCATAAATCAATTCCACCAATTTACTCTGAATGGTTTGTTTTTATGATTAATGTTTGTGGAAAATTATTTTCATTTCATATATTAAATTCAACATGAACATATATGTTGTTTATTTTTATCCCCATTCATGTTAGGAATGAATTGGACTAATTAAGTGTCATGTGGGGCCTGCTATATCCCCTTGGTAAATCGATAGGTCTCATGAGACAAACTACGGTCATGGAATAAGGCCTTGACAAAATGATTACTTATGTTCTTGGAAGGAGGCCTTAACAGTATGGTTATGTTGTCCTAAATTATGAATTTTCTCATTATGAAAATAAGTTGATGGTTCATGTGGTTATTTGAATAGTATAATACCCTTGATTATTCTATGTTATGGAAATATTTACTCAGCTCATTTTTTTCCATATTATGTTCAAGTTTATTTTTTGAGTAATGTGTTTTCAATTATTCACCATGTCTAATGTTTTTTGTTATCTTCCACTGTATTACATACCCTTACTGAGAATTGTTTCTCACCCCATTATTATGACTCATTTTATCATGACATGAAGTAGTTTATTATGAATGATATTCTGAAATATACTAGGAGTTATGGATGTTGTCTAAGGAGTTTTTATCTTGTATTTCTTTTCAATTTTAATGTTTAACTTATGTATGAATCTTGTTTTTAATAATACTAAACTACTCAGTCCGTCCGGATGATTATTCCTTGATTGTATGCCAATGTAATCAAATAAAGCATCATATTTGGGAAACTGGGGTCAGATCCTTACACTGGTCTAATATTTTGACTCTTCATAGAAGTGATAATCAAATATAATGTTTTTATGGATTTGAATATTTTCTTGATAGTTAGTTGGGTGGTTCAAGGTTGAACAAATTCTATATTTTTAAACCAAATTTCAACCATAGACACTTCATACTGAGAACTTTATTTTTCTCCACATTTAATTTCAATGTGTGTTCCCAACCATTCCTTAATTTATAACTTTTTCATTATTCATTTTGATTTTCAATAATAAAAATTTATCGATTTCCATTATAATTATTATCTTTTTCTCCAGTAAGAAAGGCTTATCATTGAAGATGACATTATGAAAAGTATTTAAATCATATAAAAATTATCTGGAAAACTTTTTGAAAACATATGTATCATATATAAACGTCACAATTCTTCTATCAAATTGAGAAATAATTTTTTTAATGGTAGAAATAATTCTTCCTTATGGTTCAATTGTTTTATGAGATTACTACAAAATAAATTATGTCATATCCCTGGCTTCAGCTGCTTCATATAGTAATAATTTCACATACTATATCCCATTAATATATAGAAATATGTATGTAAAAATTATAGTAGTAACTTTCTTCAGAAAATCATTTATTTCTAAATATATATGATTATTTGAATCACCAATGGAATATTTTTTATATACTATGGTCACTACATCGTAGGTATTATAACATATAGATTCATCATGAAAAATAACACCCAAATTAACTTCATATGATGGTTGCTTTATTTTCCTATTAGAATTTTCTTCCCTCCAATTTATTTATTTGTTGGAATATCAAAAAATAATTTCAATTTCATAATGATAGGTTTGAATTAAGAAAATTAAATTAGATGCACTTATAAAATCTATTTTAACCATACACTAAATTTAAAAAACATATAGTGAAGTGGAAATACACAAGAGAAATAAACAATTTCATTCTAATCAAAGTTATAACCATTTCCCCTAATTAATTTGTTATATAATAATATATCCAATAATAAAGAAAACTTTACCTTGATTCTAATTGTAAGTACAATAAAATATTTACAGACACACTTGGCAGGGTGGTACAAATGTCGTCAAATTATTTTACCAAAAAATAATTATTCTTTTAATTCTAAAATTTTTATTGGGTTTTTAGCCTCTATAATCTATTTGAATATAAATGGATATCTTAATATTTATACTACAATAATCCTATATCAAATATATTTATTGAATATAATGTTGTAACATGTTTTTTTACAAGTATATTCCCTAATATGGGAAACATACTCATTATTGTGTAAAAATAATATTGAGAAATGAATTCTATAATAATAATCTTATTATAAATTATAGTGTGTTGGAGAATGAATAACTAAAACAAGTATTTCCAAATTACAAAGGCATGTGATCCCCAAAACACATACACTTAATACCTCAACTATATTACACAAGTGAAGGGATTATTGTACTTCCTCCAAGAGTTTTCAAACTAGAATCATAGAAGCTATTATTCCCACATTCCTTAATTATTTTAACTAAATAAAAAGGCTCCACATAGTTTTATATGAACCATCAAAACTGATATACATCCTCAATACAAGGATCATCTAACTAATTTAATGTCATTATAAATAAATCATGTAACATAACCTTTTTTTACTTAATTTATCATTGTTTCCCCATTTAAACTACTTTTAGGATTTCTTAACTAAAGATTTTATGAATAAAGTTTATAAATACATTTTATCTAGAGAATACATAAATAGATATTATAACACTTAGAATATTACATGGATATAATTAACGTTGAATACTTGGGAATGATCCTTTATCATAGGATATGGTAAAATGAATCATATTCCACTCATTTAATATTCTTCTTTGACTAAATCTGTACTTCGATTCATTTAATATCCCATGACTCTTTCTTATTCATTATTTCCCATAGATTTTATCTATAACACTTACATGAATTCTATGTTTTTCCTTAGTATATTTAATTAATGATTCTCTATTTATTCTTCGAGAGATCTCCCTCTGGGATTCTCTATAATTTTAAGAGAAGTTATTCCTATCACAACACTCTCATCTTTTTTCTCAAAATTTCACACAAAACCATCTTCTTTATAATTTTTCTCTTTCGAATGCACTATTAAACTGGCTCCCCATTTTTAGAGGTTCCTATTAAATTTTCATAAAAAAATTATTTTTATTCTAATAAAAACTTATTAACATAAAAAACCATGATTTATTATATATTCATTTTTCAACCATACAGATGGGATGTTCCAGCAATATTTATAATTGAACAAATAGAGTATTACAATATTAGTTTTTTTATATTTTATTTCAAAATAGTAAAAATATTAATTCAAAAAATATCTAAAGGAGGTTCAGGATGATTGTTCCTCTAAATAATGTCACAAAAACTCAATTTATATATTTCTTCAACGTTTTAAACAATAAAAAATCTTACAATGTGTCATTTATTCGATTTGTCTTGAGTTCTTCATAGAATACTACACACACATAGATTGAAAATTTACATAATAGATAAAGAATTGAATCTGAAAAATTTATATCATTTTTAAGAATAAAAAATAAAATTTTAAATTTTAATCACTATAAAGAACAACACAATCATAAAATATTTCTTCATTTATAGATTTATGAATTACAAAATTTATTCTCATTTTTGGAATGGGTAAATTTATATATTTCCATATTAGTTTCATATCCTTTTTCTTATTTGTGAATATTATCAACTCAATCAAATTAATATGATTTAAATGGTTTATTCTTTAAATAATAGGTCAAGTATAAATTCAAATTCATCTAGATTATCCTTGAAAATAATTGAATTTTATTTTCATTTATCAAGTAACTCATAAGTAATATTTTCTAAAACTCATTATTAAATCATAGATATAAATAGAATCTTGATATTTATTAACTAAAAATATATCTTCAGATTCTTATAATTTGGTTTTCCTCATAATATTAAATTCTCGAAACATGAATTTACCATATTGAAAAGTCATTTAATTCTTGCTTTTTTTATTTGATCATTTTATCCCTTGGATAAAAGATATAATTCTAAAAATGATTTATATTGAATAAAATACAATACTATGATTTTTAATGTTTAATAATCAGTATATCAATTTTGGTTTCATTCAAACTCACTTCTTCTACACAATATTTAAAACTTGAATTTCCCATATTTCTGAAAATTTTCTAAGTATGAGGTCACACACATCCTTTAAAATTTAAATACTAGGGATCAAAAGTTATATGTTGTATTTAAATTTAATTCAATTTATCTTAAATGTCATATAATGTATAAATATTAATTTTTTATGTATTTTTATTTTTTATTGAATCACTAAAAATTCATACATTTTCCCCATAGTCATACTCGAGCTTCATTAATGTCATACACTCAGAGGGAAGGAATACACCCATAACTAAATATATTATGTTTGGAAGAAATACATATATAATTACTTAAATTTAGATGACCCACCCCTGAAGTTATATGAAAAATTCATTAATATAAAGTCATATGATTCATGGTATTTTGATTTTTTCTTCTTGAGATCTAATATTCTAGGCTTATTCAAATATTTTCAGAATGACTTAAAATGTCTCCAAAGATTAAAAAAACATCATAATTAAAAATCCAATGTATTTATCAGTAATTATAGTTTCCTCCAAACCTAAATAGACTATGGTTTTTACTTTATTTCTCGACACATGAATATTCAATATTTAGATACCTGTTTCCTCTATAAACAATATGTACAAGATATAAACAATAACATACTACTCAAAATCGTATTGAATTTTATATACTATACTTCTAATAATCATATGATTTTATAGATTTCTAACAATATATCCAATTCATCCAGTTCATTTAACAACAAAAGATATATGTTCCTCTTCATGTAAAATTATAAATACTCCATTCCACTTTAACACAAATTGCATACATCAAATTTGATCAATATAAAGAAAGTATCACTAAATCTTATGGAACACCAATCTTCTTTACCCAAATCAAAGGTCACTACAAATATGTAGGTGTATTTGATTATCAAACAAGTGGTGTATGTCTGTTATGACCTTGTATGATTATTAGTGTATGAGAATTATTGTCAAGGAGATGAATAAATCTTAGTGTGATGTTATATATGGGTTAGTTTTGATATGTATCATTGATACGTTCAAAGGGTGAAAATACTTTCTCTAATGTTATAATTGAGTTCTTATATTGTTTTGTTTGGTCAGTTGATCAGTAGTTTTTTTACAAGAAATGAAATATCGTTGTTTTATTCTTGGTTTCACCATTATATAATCCTTGGAATCACCATTGGATATGAATATTGTAGTGTTCTATTATAGGATGAATCTTATAAGTGATTATTTAATTGTTTCATTATAATTTACAGACTAATTATTGAGATAATATGAATTTTAAACTCCTGATCATCTAGGATATCAGAATATAAAATTTTGGTAGTATTATCTATTGAAATATGATCCTTTATGTGTTTGTGATTTTTTTTTCTTACATCAGGACCATTATTTAATAATATAATTATTCTTTATGTTATGTGTTGACTCTTGAATAATAGTTGAAAAAAAGGTTTTTTTATCAGATGTATTTGTTTCAGAAATCAGATATCATTATCTAAAGTCTTGTAATGTTATTCTATTATAATAATTGGTAACTAATGCTGAAGAAATGTTGAATAAATAATTGAGTGAGTCTCAAAATATGTGTCAGTGAATCTCTAAATAACATAATTTTTTTTAATTGATTATTATTCCAATGGAATATTTCATTGGTTTTTTTTTGTGGTACCTACATGGTAGAACAATGTGATAGATGTGTTTATGTGGAACCATGAAAGGAAACATATATTTTGTTGGTTCAGTGTGGAGAGTCATTTGATTCTTATGTTTTCAATGTATTGAAGAATATTATGTAGATTATGTTGCATTCAATTTCCACCTTAACAATTAGTGAACTTTTAAATTCGTTCCTTTTCCACGATATATGATTGATAAATATTTTATTCAAGCTTCATATTTTTTGTTTCATTCGAAGAAATAAATTCCTTTTAGTGGGAAGGATGTAGTAGTATAAGTCTTCACATGGTAATTCCCCTATATATGATCAACATTTGGTTCATGATTCATTAATTATGAGTATAATATCACTGATATAAATTTAAATGAATTTCTTAGGAATCTGATTTAGTTCTATAATGATATTCAGTGAAATATTCAATTTTATTTGTTAAAATGGTATAAATGGTAAATAAATATTATTTGGGGAGCTAAATTGGTATGTAGACAAGTCTGTTAAGTTAATAAATAGTTTTTTACCCTAAGAAATGTGTTTTTTTATTTTCCATCATGATTTTGGATGTGTCTAATAGTGGGGAAGAGGCTATAATTAATTGTAAAATAATGAATAATTAATTAATTTTACATAAACATTATCTCCTTATTATAAATTCATTATTTATTAGGGAGTTGGGTTTTACGGTACGATCCACAGTGTAGGAGTCATGAGATATTTGTCAAGCATGATTGGAGTATCACCAGATCCTTGAAACCGAGTAGGGTCCTCTAATCCAACTACATTTTTAGCAAAAAAAATTCACTGTTCATTTTATTATATTATTATTTCATCTTGCAATGAAATTTTATTTTTTATTTATTATTTTAACATAAATCAATTTCTTTTATATTTTATGAAATATGAGGAATGGAATAACATATAATTTAGATAAATTTCTAGGGACTTAATCAGAAAACTAATTATAATATTTTGGATTCATTTATTCCAATACCCTACCATACCATTTTGTGAAGGTATCAATGAGATGAGTCAAATTAATTTTGAATCTATATAGTGGGATTACTATATTGATATATATTATAGAGGAATGTTTCTATAATATTTAAATTCTCATTAAGATATAATGTTATTAAAGAATGAATCATGAAGGATGGAGTATAGATCTAAAATCACAGTGTAGTTATCTACCACACACAATATTTTTGTTTAATTTGGAGATAGTCAACCTAGTTAAACCTAAGTGGGATGTGGCGCATCATAGATGCAGTGAAAGATCTTATCCACAACAATGTATACCATATGATCATTTGATTGAATGGTCGATGGATTTATATGTATCCCTATAGGGGAGTGAAACTCATTTTTTATATGGTCATGGCTCGTTCTATTTCTACCATCTAATGAGATGATTAGATTATGTAGAGTGATCTACATAGAGATGAAGGGGTGGAGATTGTATTTTTTTATAGATATTCGATGACCATGCATATATCTCATCAGAAATATACATGCATTAGGGAAAAATGTTACAGAGAGCATGATTCACATCAAATAGAACTATTCAATCAAATGGTAAGATGATCAAAATTCATGATAAAAGACTTCAAGGTCCTTAAAAAGTGATAAAAATTGGGTCATCTTATCAATGGATTATACAACCAGGATTGAATAGGGATTTGGTATAAATATGAGGCATGTCTAGGGAATGCGGTACTGCTACACACACCACTAGATTAAAAGATGACTCTAGCTATGCATGGGAGTTCATGGGATGTCCAATTTGGATATTGTAAATTTCTTTAGACTCTCATTTTCATCTAGGTCCCCATTAAACAATATATGGAACATTAACATATCATTTTATTGATATATATATATATATATTAATTATTAATTTATTGTGATAATTATTAATATTTAGTAATAATAATTAGAAATTGTTTAAATAAATAATTTGAATGAATTATCACCCATAGTCAACATATATATGTTATTTTTGTTGAATAGACTAAGTGGATTTTGTATCACTATATCCAGATATTAGTTCTAGTAGAAGAATCATGTGAATATTATAAATAAAAATAATAATAACATTTGAAGAAGAATTTATGAGGATTGAGATGAGGAGTTTCAATATATCAATTAGATGAGTCACATAAACATAGAAGGCAGTGAATGGTTTTTGATAACTAGATAGAAAAAATAATAAATTTAAGAGATAAGAGAATAATTAAATTTAATAATGATTCATTAGAAATCCTATTCAAAATACATATTATGAATATGAATTCACTATGAAAAAAGGAGTTTAGTATATTTATCATATAAGATTAGGCTAGTTAATACTAATTTAATGGAATTAAAGGAGTTATAAAAATTGAAGTGGGATTCAAAACAATAAAATGAATAATTTTTCCTAACTAATTAATTAAGGAATGTTGTATTAATAAAAATTAGTGGATTCATTAAATTTTCTCTAAAGAATATAAATCCCTGGAAGTTATTAGAAGATATAAATCGATAACAAGTACTAGAATGAATTTTATTATTAAATAATAAATGTAGGTAATTTGACTGAATTGAAATAGGTGTGATCATGGTTTCTAATTGTTTATGTCTGTAATATAAATTGAATGAAGATATGTTAATAATAAAATAGACTCCATTAGATGGTGATATATAATTATAAATGAATTATAAGTTCTTTATGGAATATTATAATTTATGTAATATAATAATTAATAGTTAGATAAACGATTTGAAAAAAGGTAGAAAATTATTTTGGATAGTGACTTAGTAAATATATGTTAATGAATGAATATTTTATTAAAGTATCTCTAGTTACTATAGTGAATAAAGAAGAAATTTTATGTGTTAAACATGTTATCAACTTAGTTTTTATTTACCCAACTGATTAATTCAATAAATCATTTATTTTTATTTAATTATTATCCTAAGAACGTGGTATGATGTGAATATGGAAACCTATAGGTGATAAACTAGAATCTGATGAAGAACATGTGAAATGTGATAACAACAATGTTGTTATGTGACTAGTTGGAAAATAAAAAAACAATCACCTATCTATTATTGAATTATCATTGGATTTTTAAGATTTGGATTACTGGAAATCAGATAAGGAAGATATAGAATCACCATATTATAATATGAGAGTTCAGGGATAATAAAGGGAAGATCTTTAACTATAAATGAGTATATTTTTGTGTGAATTATTTATATTGATATGTGATACAACTTTTGATGTTTTTATATCAATATAGAAGGATTAGAATGGTTTATATCTTCTACACATACCTTATTATTAGGGTTAGTGTTGGAAAATAATGTCTATAAATGTTTCAACTCACAAATCATGGAGCAGACTGACAATGACTCTTTCATGTATGTAGTTTTACTCACCCATAGATCAGGTATGAGAGAGATCAAATATTTTTAGCTGATGAATTTAGAAAAAAATTCTTTAATCATATCTAGTGTTTGATGGATGTTGATCAGTAATTACTCTAGTATCCTTGATGAGAGAACATGATTGATGTGACAAGTAGAAATGTGTAATTCCACCAGCATACACAATATGAGAATGTGATGACTATTAATTCACCTGATTAGTTATTATATTTATAACCCACTATACTATTGTTGAGGTGGATGAAAATTCACAAGATGTTATCTATTTTATTACCCACTACTCTAGGAATTTGGTAGACCTATTATATATTTTCATCCCTAGAGACATGTATTTTTACCAGTATTCTTATATACATATCTAACCTAGTTGATGTGTATTTTCTCCAGTTTTTGGACATGTAGATGTTGTTAGATTTGGAGATTTATATTTATTATAGTTGGAGATGTGTGTTTCTTTATGAAATTTATATATAGATGGAGACAATAATTTCTTATAGTGATTCCTAGATAGGTTAGACATTTATTTTCTCTAGCATCTGATGAGATGTAAGTATAGGGTGAATTAATTGATGAGACATCTATGGTGTGTGGTGATATATTATTTCCTTTTCTGTTTTAGGATATTATTATTTGGTGAGGGTGAAAAAAGGGATTCATGGGTAGTTTATAGGGATTCATCTGGATTAGTAACATGTTTATGATAAAACCATATGATGTCATTTTTTGATAACTCGTTTACTATTGATTCACATAGAAAATTAATGGTTATGGTATACACTACTTTAGATTATTATTCTAAGTATTGTTATACTAACCCATATTTGTTCACTTGAATATTTTTTTAATTAATTATATAAAGAAAATTTGATATGGGTTATGGATTACGGAACACCAAAATTCTAATATATGATTAATTTTTGAAAAATTCAATTTTTTATAGTGTTCTCCACACATAAAACCAAATATAAATCAAAACTAAAATTTATTTAGATAAAATATAATTTTATAAATATGACTATGAAAACCATGATGTTGAATTATTTGAATGTAATATGAGTACCTTCTTTATAAAAACAATATATAATGAAAATAATGGCTACATTTAATCTGAAAGTAATTCAATTAGAATATCGAAAATGACTAATTAAATAATTTATTTTTTAGGAATGTTATTTCTAGAAAATTCTATTTTATGTAATAAAAAAATTATTTTAAAAAATTAATTAATTATAAATTATGTTTCATAATAATAAATGGTAACAAAAATTTGTTTTTAAATGATATGATATAATAATTATATGAGTTAATATTTTAAAATTTCAATTTCATCTAAAAACATTTTCATTATTATTTTTTGTTTTCATTAAGAAACTTAATTTATAGAATTTATAGAATATTATATTAATAAAATGAACATAATTTTCTAATTCCTCATATCAAAATTTATGTAGAATTAATTTTTGAGCATTTTCTAAAAATATTGATTTTTAGTCCAAAAATTCTTGATTTACAAACATTATAATTTTGATGTTGCATCCTAGATGACGGAAAAAAAATTAAATTAATAATATACTTATTCAAGTAAAAACTATATAAATATTTAAATAGTTTTTTAGAGATAAAACCTTTTCCAATCATTTCTAAAACTAATTATAATTTTTCTTTAATATAAATATTATGGTTAATATTTTTCTTTAAAAGAATTTATTTTCAAGGGATATTCAGTTTAAGATTTCCTAGAATGTTTCATAACTATATTTTTTTATAATAAATAAATTTAATTCATTATAAAAATTAACCATGATAATTTTAACATATATATAATTTTTAATCATAAAAATTTATTTATCTAAAAACTATTTTTATGCGATTAATTGTATTGATTTTAAAAATAACTTTTCACACCTTTAGAAATTTTATTTGTAACAATAATTTTCATGTTTTATATATCAAATTATGTAACAATTTGAATCGAAGTTTTAATCATAAGAAATTATTACTATTTTTACAAATTAATTACTATGGTAAAAGTAAAAAAAGGTATAAATTGAGCATAACCAAATATAAAAGGCCTATTTTTAAAAAAAAATAATTAAAATTAATTTATGAGATTTGGATAAAAAATAAATCTATACTATATATTTTTGTCAAATTATGATCTATTGAATGCTGATTAGCCTCTTGAAGTTATTGAAAAATTTGTAGTTGTTCCCAATACAATAATTTCTTTCACTTTAAAAGGTGAGACATGTTCACCAAATAATCGAACACCTTACAGTTGAACATATACTTGAAACCCTATAATATTGATATCCCTAAAAATATATTCTATAGGAAAATATCCTCGAAACTCATATTTACCCTAAACCCTTTATGTTTAAGGAGGCTTCCATGGAAAATTCAAGTCTTGGATGCGAGTATTGTCAACTACTCGAATATTATTATAAATTTTCTTTTTAAAAATTTATTATAACCATACATATATAATTTTACTATTATTATTTATATAATATAATTTTATTATATAAATTATATTATATTTTTTTCTTCATATACATGGTCTATTAAGAAAAAAATGTCATTCATCCTCTGTCCTAACTACCTCCCCCCGCAACGTAACACACATTTTTCCTTCACCTCAAAACAATATTGGATATAAGGATTTTATTATTGGATAAATATTATTTCTATAATATGATTATGGTTTTGGTATGAAAAATTATCGAACCTATTAATTTTAAGGTCAACAAACAATCATCGTTTATTTAATCATTTAAAATAATCATTCTAAGAGGGTAATCTCTTATTCAAATTATGTAATATATTTATATCCATTAATTATTATTATAGTTCTTTATAATTATGATATACCATACTAATAATAACCAAATAATATCATTATGATTTTGGTTTATTGAAATTGTAACTAAACAACCTTATAATCATTCATTAAATCAAGGTATATTCTTGTTTGGGACAGTTTGACCACCTAATAAAACAATACTATGAATTGGTTTCATGAATGACTAAGAGAAATTATTTAGAGGATTAATATGATATAAATGTTTAATTAATGTTATTTTTTATTTTTTCTGGTATGTTTATATCAACATTTTACTCATTAAATAAGAAAACCCCATTCATTTATTAAGAACCGCCAAAATAGGATCATCATTGACTTCATCATCATGGTTCATAACCAAATATGTCATGAAATGAAATTATATTATTATAAAATATAATTTCAAATCATTTTTAGTTTGTTAAATGATCCATTAATGATGAAATATTAACGAAGAATAAATAAAGAAATTGTTATTATGAAACTTAACCAGTGATCAAATATATATATATATATAATAAATATCCAAAATTGGAAGAATTAATACAGAGAAAGTTTAATTATAAATTGTATTAATGAAAATGGATATTATTATCATTATAATGAAATTGATTGAGATAACTTCATTTGTGATACATAAGATCAAATTATTATTGTGGGTGCGAGGACAAGAGGTACGAGTTTTCAACTCAATTTACCTTAACATAGATAAGTGTTTTATTTATGCATCTAATTTCATTTATGTGGTGTATATATGTCATATTAGATATATCATATAATGAATTCTCATTATATAATTTTATTTAAATCTAAATTGTAATCTCACTCTTTCAAGGTGTTCTGATTCTAATGTTTCAAAGCCATATGGATTTTCATGGTAATAATTTTCATTTTCAAAGACATAATACATTTTATGCCCCATATTCAAATTTTATGGTGTTATATTAATTTACCATAGCATAAATTTTATTTCTAGTCTGTTTAATAGGATTTAATGTCCAAATCACATTCCCTTGTTCGAATGGAAATTATTTATTTGTTTACCTTGTACTAACAATTTTTGATAAGTCAATTTTCATTAGATGAATAATGATCACTCTTTGAACTTCTTTCATGTTTTTCGGGTATATTCTAACATTTTTTTATATTATGAGGTATAATATAATTGTTTTTTGGGGATATTTATTCCCACCACATAAATCCTTTTAAAAATATTATTCACTTATTTGGATATAATATATTGAAAAGCATCCACTTTCTATCCCTAGATGTCTTTTGAATATGTTTTTCTAGTATTTTATTCTCAATATTCTCATTTATCTAAATGGTGTGGAAACCACATTTTTCATAATTAGATTGGATTATTTTGACCAAGAAGGTATGATATTTTATTGAAATGGTTAAGAGTGTTTTCATTCCAATACAAATTATTATTGGTAAGTTTTCTATGTATTTTTTATCTTTCCACCTTCTTACTTTGGATAGGATATGATTAGGTTATTCTTTTATTGTTATGGGGAAATATATTTGTATTTTTTATGTTTTTGTTTCAGTATGGATTAATATTGGAATAATTAATTATGTATTGTTCATTCATTTTATCTAATAGTGAATGAATTGGATGTAATCATGTGATGAGTGGGGCCAAATATTATATATCTCCCATGATGAATCAATAGGTCTCATGAGAAAAAAACATAAAAAGTTTTGGTTTATGTCTCTTTCCATAATAGAATATTGGATTGGAAAAAACACTTAAAAGAAGAATTTCATTACTGTAGTTTTAACGAAACATTAGTGTAATTTCACAATGACATGAAAACATGTTTTTGATTTACAAAATTATGAATTTAATTAGTATGATAACAATATTATTGATATACATGTTTTTTTTATTATCATGGATACTACATGCTCTTAGTACTATATTGATTATAGCTTCATGTTTTTTATATATAGTCCATAATATTTATGTCAAGTTTATGACATGAATTTTTTAGTTATATGTTTCCTTAACTAAGCATTTGAGCTCACACCTTCTTATGTCATCCTTTCCCCTGAGATATAGAGAAAATTAGTATAGGTTCTATTTTCTGATGGGGATCATGTATAAAATTATTGTTGGGAGACATTGAAGACTTATCAATAATAAAATATGTTATTTCTGGGACCTGAATTCTACTTAGTAGGTGCCCTAAGAAGGATGGTCCACATGCCCTCATGAACACCCCTAACTTCCAGAGGCTTATGACTAGCAGTGAGGGGATTAGGTGTGTCTGTGGGGAGACTATTCTCTCAGTACTGGGGTGTAGTGCGGAGGATGAATATAAATAGTGGTAAATAATAGAAGAAACACAAGTGAAAAGATGTCACAATATAAAATAGATACAATAATAACAATAACTCAAATAACTAGAATAACATAAAAAACTAATGATGATATGTCATGCATCTACAAAACAAGAAAACATGGATTTAATATAGTAGGAATAATACGTTTAGTAAAAATATAAAGGAAATCAAATGACTATCCGAATAATCCCGAGATCCTGCTCAGTCAGCTACTATGAAGATCCATCCTAAACAATAAGCAATAAAGAGTTTTAAGCTCTATCATTACCTTTTTCAACACATTCATTCATATAATCGACTCTGAGTACCAAACGGTTCTTGGATAGATTTTGAGACAAATCTATGTGGGCCACCCCCAAAAGTGTGTACAACATTCGTCTCGTGTAATGGAAAGTAATATTCTGAAAGAATGAATATATAATGTAAAGAAGAACAATGTAATTAAATACCCAAGTAAGTTCTTCATCCCTCAGGTGGGGTCTATACATAACCATTCCATTAATTTATTCTTATCAATTTATTAACAAATCACTTGTTAACAATAGTGAAGGTTCCATGTTATGACAAGAGAACCTATATAGATATTTAATAATGATGTTTGAATGTAATAACCAAGGCAACATATAACTCAAGGATTTCTAAATCAGTAGTAACTATATCCTAGATAAGGGTAAGAGTATAATATAAGGATAATATTCCTAGTCATTCCACAATAATATGCCTACTGAGTCCAAGGAGTTCCTGCAAGGAAAATGGAGCTATGAAATGTCAGGGCCAAATGGGATTTAGCCACAGAACCTTCTTTTTAACACTCGATCCAAGGAATGTATCAATTGAATCCGATAATAATATTTAAGTGATCCTATAGTTTCATACCAGGCATCCAAAAAATAGAAATTGTTTGGGATCTAGGTGGGTCTCAACCTAAAAATGTTTTATCCTTGAATCAGAATGGGGTTCATGAGTGCTCATGGAATTCCCTGATAAAAATCCAAAGTAAGCTCGAGTCTGGTCATTCATGTTTAATGATGAATTGATGTAAAATTTATTTTGGATCAAGACATTCTTTTCATGTTTTGATAAGGTCAATAAGTATTCAACCATTTAATCAAGTAATAATTAATCAATAAGTTCATTTGGTTCATGCCTTCCATTTTATTAGTGTGTCATGTCCAAGTAGTATAAAGCCTTTATTAATTACATTTAAGTGATATTCAATAATTGAGGTTCCTTACTCTACCTTCCAATAATGTGTTAAGGGGTTCTACAGACATTCAACCTATTAATCATTCACAATTAATCCGATAACATCTTATACTTAGTAAACTTGCCAATTTCCCTTTGATATTAAATTATCAATTTGACGCACTCACAATAGGTGGTTCAAGTGGAAGTGACATGGTACTTTCCATTTTTGATGACATGATACAATAATCATTTATGATAAGAAGTACTACAATTAGTGTGCTCAAGCTCATGCACTTTCGAACAATGGCTCAAAAGTGTCAAAACACAGAAACATAAATTATGGAAAATCATACTACATGGGATGTTGGTAATTGTGGGTGTAAACATCATCAACTAATAAAATATATAGAAATAACATAATCATGTGGTTATAATTAATATAATCATTGTAATTCATTTCTATAAATGGAACTCGATGAAATCTATGGGGCCCACATGACAATTAAAAAATCAATGAACATGATGGATGAGTTACATTCTCCCCTTCATAGGATTATACGATCCTTCTACAGTGGTATAGAGACTTGATTTTTCTCGGTTCAGAGTAGATCTAAGAAAAGAGGAAAAATACCCACACCATGATAACTAGTTCGAGATAAAAATATAAGGAGAAAGGATTAAATGGACTCTAATACTTACTGTGACACATCAAACATGATGAATAGAAACTCAATTGGATACTGGATGAAGGATATATTTCAATCCCTATATTTCACCTTCAAAAAGCTCGAAAATGAGATCCATATAGGTGAATCCTTTTGGAACACATAATAATAAGAATTAGGGGATCTAATTAGCTCATTAAGGGAGAAAGGAAAATTTACCTATAAAATAGCATGTGCATAGTTTGTCCACACGGTTTGAAAAACCATGCAAAAACCATACAAGGTTACTTGGGGAGAAGGGTCACGTTCATGGTAGAGCTACATGGCCATGAAATTGTTTTTATATTTGGTTATATCTAAAAACTTCCATCTTCACAGCGGGCTATACTGTGCTCCAATTGTGTGCTAACTGTGAAATTGACTAGTTTTATAAAAGAAGATGGGTTACAGGCTCAGAACATTCCCTGGAAACCATTGACAACATTACTAATTAATTAGACATCAATATTATTTCTAAATTTAATATTTAGATAGAAATTTAAAGGATCCATACCTACATAAAAAATCGAGTTCTAATAGTCTTCCTCCCCTAAAATAATTCATCCCCAAATTCACCTTCCATGGGTGGAGAAACATAGTATAAGAATAACTCTGGCCATTGGTCAGGTATGTTTGTCTCCCGCTCCCATGTCTCATCCTGCACACGGTCGTGAAACCATATCACCCATTACAGAGGGTCAGACCGGCCTCAGAGAGCCTTCATTCAACAGTCAACAATGCATACTGAACATTCCTCAAAGGTTGCATCAGCATCTAACTCATCTTCCTTTGGATCAAAGGTATGAAACATGTCGGTATGATATTTTCAAATCTATAAAACATGGAAGACATCATGTATGGAATTTTACCTCTACGGTAATAGAAACTGATAGGATACCGGACAGAATCTCTAGATTCTCAAATGTCCCTACACAATAAGGCAATAGATTTCACTTATTTCATAATCATATATGCCCTAGACAGGGTGATACCCAAAAAAAACATGATCCCCAACCATGAACTCAAGAATTCATTGATGGTGATCAATATAAAATTTTTGTTTGCACTGAGCATTAGTCCTATGATGTTTGATTAGTAGAACATGATCTATAGTATCCTGAATGAGATGAGGACCTAGTAGGGATGCCTCACCTCTCTCAAGCCAACACATGTGTGAACGACAAGACCTACCACACAAGTCCTCAAAAGAAGCAGTCTTAATTGTTTCCTTAACTATTTTATTATATGTGAACATGATGAGATGGATATTATTTTCCCTAGAACTGTTGAATCTAAAGAAAAATTATAGGACCATGTCTTCTAGGACATGTATTGTTTGTTGTGATTCTCTATCAGTCTAGGGGTGAAAATATGTGCTTAGAGGATCATGTGTTCCCAAATCCTTACGAAAATCTTGGAAAAACCATATTGTGAAATGAGCATCCCTATAGAAAATAATTGTATGAGGGAACCCATGTAGATGTATGATCTAATAGACATACAGTCTTCCCAACACATCAATTGAGAAAGTATCATGTATAGGAATGAAGTGGGATGATTTCATTATTCATTAAATGACTACCCAAATAGCATCCCTACCCCTCAATGACATTGGTAATCTGACAAAGAAATCCATAGAAATATCATCACATTTCCTTTACAAGATTGGAAGAGAATGTTGCAAGCCCACGGGTCTCTGGTGTTCCACCCCACAGGTCTCTGGTGTTCCACCATCAACTACTGATAGGTGTAACCCCTAGTGATAAATCCATCTATATGATGGTTTATCCCAGACCCCCAATACAAGCATCACATATCTCGATACATATTGGAGATTTCTATACGGACTACCTCCTGAGAAGTGTGTGACTGATTCATAAACTCATATCTATTATTTGTAGGAACCCATATACGTCAATGTGGATGTAGGACATCCTCTCTATCCACTGACCAATCTAGAGGTGGTCTATATCCTGATACATTCTCTAAGTGAAGCAAGCCTTCAGGATCTTAAAATTTATTACCCATCACCTTCTCAAGGATAAAAGGGGTAATTGTCTAGGATGATAGGTAATACATCTTTTTAATTTCAGCAATATCCACATGCAGCGCATAAAAGAGGACCATTAACTTTCATTCATAAATGGTTTCTTGTATGGAATGTGTCTGAGTTTTCCATCTCAGTGCATTGGAAACTACATTTCCCTTACCATGCATATAGGAAACCTCAAAATCAAAATATTGTAGATATTTCACCCACCTTAACTATTTTAGGTCTATGTCATGCTGTAATAAGATACATTTGAGGCTCTTTAGTCAATTTATACCACAAAGTGCTCACCCAAAAGATAATTTCTTCTATATTGTATGGTGTGGTCAACTTCTGTTAGATAAAGGTCGTTTGTTAGGTAATTTCTCTCATGAGGCCCTAAATTTCGATATTCACATGAAATGTATCTATCATCCTACATCATCCCTACACATAATTATATGGTTGATGCATCAGAGAAGATTGTATAACCTACACCTAGATTGGGAAGAACTAGAATAGGTGTTGAGACAAGCCTCCCTTTCAAATCCTAAAAGAATTTCTCAAACACATCTAGCCAAAGGAACATGACAACCTTCATTGTAATGATATTATGATTTGAAGGAAGATGTGATAACTCTTTCATTATAAATCTATAACATCCAATTAGCCATAAGAAACTATGTACACCAATCGTGTTATTGGGATGCTCACAGGAAACTACAATGATAATTCATTTTGTGTCAATAGATACTCTTGATTAAGATATTATATGACCATAAAGTGAACTTTTTTGATCCAAAAGTGGATCTTAGAAAGCATTGAATAAAGCTAATGATCTCTTAGTGTATATAGAATGGTCTCAATATATTTAGCTTGGTCATTATGAGTATGAGAATACACCATGATGTCATCCATAAAGACCAAAAAAAGAATCCAAATTGTTCTGGACCACCCTATTCATCATATCCAAGAAAACGATGGGTGCGTTCATTAGAACATGGAATATAACAAGGTACTCATACAAACCATTCCTACTATGGATCACTATACAAGGTATTTCTAATAGTCTGACTCGTACTTGATGATATCTGGATCTCATTTCAATCTTTGAGAAGACCATACCTACTCAGAGCTGGTCAAAGAGATCATATATACAAGGTAGTGGATACCTGTTCATGAACGCAAGTTGGTTCAATATTCTGTAATCCACAGATAAACATAAGTCTTCATCCGCCTTCTTGAAAAAATGCACCAACGAACCCCAAGAGGATGTACTAGTACCTATAGACCATTTGGACACTAAATACTATTTCATCCTATTGAGTTCTTGATGCTATATAGGTGTTATCATGTATGGAGGAATGAACACTTGAGCTGCTCTGGGAGAAAGCCCAATTATAAACCCAACATCTCTATGAGAAGGAAGGCCAAAAATGTATTTAGGAAATACATCCATAAAATTATCCACTACTAGAAGAAATTCATCTTGACATAAACCATGATCATCTATGAAGATATTTTCAATCTGGTTTGTCACTCCACTTATCCCATGATGATATGTTCCATATCTACTAGAGTGGACATCCAAATCACCCTTATGTAGATTACTGCTTCCCACTTGTGATGTAAAAGATACCCTCCAGTGAGAATAGTCTACAAAATCATGATATTGAACCAAGAGATCCATCCCAAGAATGAAACAAAATCCAATCATCTTGAGAACCAATAGGTTCCATTAGAAAGGGTAACTACCATACTAAAGGGTATAGTCCCTACAATAGCGTATTCCCTCTTTTCGTACCCCTAATAGTGTATCTAGGGTCATTACACAATTGTAATACTACATATCTAGTCCAAGACTCTCCATAATAGAAACTGAGATGAAATTGTTCTATGTAACTATATCAAATAAAGTAGATACTATAGTGGAGGCTACTATAATTTTACCTCGTAGTGTAGAAGGTCCCATAGCCTAATACTTGGGAATCATCTGAAATGCAAGAAATTTTTTTGACCCATGGCATTCTGAAATAGATGGACTACCATGATCAAAACAACAATGATGGTGTTACTGGTGATTATGGGTCTGGATACCACTTTCATGACCTACGCCTCGAACAGTCATGCTAGTGCTACTCCAACTCCCTTCCTGATGCAGAATAAATGAACTCGCTCTAGAAGGTGGAGTTGGTGTGGATCATTTTCTAGTCGATGCGGGAGAATGTTCCTGGATAAATGTTGAAAATGCTAAATATGGACAAAAACATGGCATTTCTTTGGGTCTCTATCACAATGAGGATTCAGGTGCCCCCATCGTCCACAATGATGACACACTTTTGAGCTATTTAAATGAGCAATGTTGTTGTCCCTCCCCTCATGAGATACCTCAAGAGAATGTTTCTTATCTTTGGAAGAACTATTGGACTAACATGGAATTGGTCCTTTAAAACCGTTACTATTGTCGTCCCCCATGTTACACATAGTGATAAGATCCTAATATACTCTTTTAAATAAGGTAGGAAGGAAGAAAAGCATTCACCTGCATACAGATGGTGTAAATAAGCCTATCCTTGAACTGTCTAAAACCTGAAATCTCATCACTGTCTAAAATTTGTATAATGCGATAAAAAATCATTAAAACACACTAAATACATTATAATTGACATATAACCCTGCTAAATATGCATAATATCTTTGGCTTTTCATCTCACATCATTTGGGGAAGAACTAATCGTATGAGGTAGTTTGGAAATCAACCCATAACATGCCCTGGTGACAACTACCCTGGGTATTAAGATCCCAACAAAATGTGTTTGAATCCAAAAGAATGTATGTGGCATGACTGAACCTCCACTCTTGAGGAATCTCAGGATGCCCAAATATAGATATGGGGGATTTTCTCCAAGACTCAGAAACTAGTGGACCACCATCCCCTATAAAAGTTGGAGGATGCTGATGCTGGAACAC
This sequence comes from Viscum album, assembly GCA_963277665.1. Classification (NCBI taxonomy): domain Eukaryota; kingdom Viridiplantae; phylum Streptophyta; class Magnoliopsida; order Santalales; family Viscaceae; genus Viscum; species Viscum album. The sequence continues at coordinate 842,599,185 of OY728161.1, forward strand.
ATGAGTACGATCATCCATCATAGGTGATTGCCATGGAGCACAATGCATGGACTAAAACAAAAAAAAACTATTAAAAACATGGGAATCAGTTCTCAGTTCATGTACAATAGGTGGGGCTAGAGTGGCCCTCCTAAGGGAAGAGTGGTGTCATATGTCCCACTATATCTAGAGCATAGTCTTCACCAACCTCCTCATGTATGATATGAAGTCATCGTGGTAGAATTGGTCCTTAAAGTCAAAGAACATGCCTCCAGACTATCTTAAGTATAAATATAGCATCACTAGCTGAATATGAATGTATAAAAACTCACTATCCAATGTATACTACCCCAACTACCCACTTAGCCAGTCATGTATTGTTAAGTGTTCAAGTATAAGTTTCCTTTTGTTTTACATTTAATTACCATGTTTACTCTTTTACCCGTCATAAACATGATGTGGAGGGATAAGGATGTGCAACCAATTAATTTTGGATATTTTGATTCATTTTATAATAGATAGTCATTTCTAGTGAATCAGCGACCATACACATTATCACTAGAATTTACAATCATTTATTTATAGAATAATGAATTGAATTGATAAATTACACATCCCAACCAATGAGGTCCCACACACCTGAGGAATTGATACATGAAATCACTAAATTATAACCAAAAGTAATACATGTAAAAGCGAACCATCACATAATCACTCAAAAATCACATTAATATCAAGACATGAATGTGGTGAAATGCACGGATATGGCATGGAAATATGCATGACAAGAGAATTCATAGTTCCTATAATGATGCAAGTAAAATTGATTCTTTGCCTCATATTATTAGTCCTATGGTGAAAGAAAATTCCCAAATAGAGTAATAATCAACAACACCACACTACATGATCATCACCCAATTGTTAAATAATGTTAATTATAATAGGGAAATCATAACAACAATTATAATTAATGAAAATTGGATTTTACCCCAATCATGGGTTCACGAAGCCCAATAATGTCTTATGACCAAGTTACCCACATTTATAATCTCTAATATATTGTCTCAAATAGTAAAGAAAGAATTAAAAATCTTCTAGAACGGCTTTGTAGCATCCTGGACCATGATTCCACTTAGTAGGTTCTATAAGCCCGATGGGCCACATTTTCTCAACCTCATCCCCCCAAACGCCAGAGGCTGCTAACTAGCAGTGAGGGCCAAGGGTGTGCGTTCCTAGAGATTATTCCATCATCACTAGAGTGTAGAAAAATATATGAATATAATATATTTAAATAGAAAAATCAATACATGTAAACAAAAGGCATAACAGAAAATATTAATAGAAATAACAGTAACTAAAATAACAGGAATAACATACAACAACAGATGATGATATGTCTTGTATATAAAAAACTGGAAAACATTGATACAAGAAAATAGGAATAACATGTTCAACAATAATATAACAGAAATCATATGACTATCCCAAGAATCCTGATATTTGGCTCGGTCATCTAATATCAAGATCCATCCTAAACAGTAATGCAATCAAGTGTTCGAAGTTGTATTTATAACTTTTTCATCACCTATATTCATGTAATCTACTATGAGTACCAAAAAACACCTAGAGAGGGTGTGAGATAAATTTTAGTGGGTCACCACCAATGGTGTCTACAACATATGTCTTGTCTAATGGAATGTTAATGTGTGAAATCATTCATAAATGTTATTAAGAATCACAATGTAACTAAATACCCATATACCTACATCAGTTCTCAGATGATGTCTGAACATAACATGTCAATTAATTTATTATAACCAGTTCATAAATAAGTCACATGTTACCAATAGTGAAGGTTCCATGTTGTGACAAATAAACCTACAATGACATTTAATAATGAAGTTATAAGGTAATAACAAAGGCAGAATAGACATCAAGGGTCACAAGCTGACTAATAAATATATCATGGATATGGGTAAGCATGTAATCCAAGGAGCATAGTCCCCGAAATTATACAATTATACACCTATTGATTCCTTAAAGTTCATCCATGGAAAATAGGTAAAACTAGTGACTAGGCCCAATGGGATTTAACCCTGACACCTACTTGTCAATGTTGGATCAAAGGAGTCTATCCATGACATCCTATAATAATATTGAAGGGATCCTATAGTGTTTACATGAATGTCATTGAAATCACGTAAATGTTTAAAATTTATGTTTTTTACTATTACAATTTTTTGGAGAGTAGGGTCGAACCAACATGGAAAGCTTGTGACCAAATTTCTTTTCTATTTCTTTTTTAACACCCCACTATTGATAGTAGTGGGGAAACATTCTAAATTTCATTATATTTTTACCCATTTCAATTTTTTAAATAAAAATTGTCTTAAGATAAATATATATTAACAAAAATATGATTAATAAAAAGATATGAAAACTAAACACAACTGTAATAGAAAACACACCAATAAATGCTATGATGTACAAGAAAGAGAAATTTATAGACATAAGCGTATTCTACTTGTTTGAAAAGATTCTTATTCACTTAAATATGGATGCAACATACCACTGAAAATGGAATAACTTTCCTCTCTCTCTAGGAGTTATGTCATAGATATTGACCAATCTCAAACTTCGCCACTCTAAGAAAGTTCAAATGTGAAAATTTTTCTTCGAAAGAGACAATTGAACAAAATCACTGTGAGTTCTGATGTTTTATGAATTAAAACTTTTTGAATATGCATCCACAGTAATTCTCACAAAATTATCATATAATTGAACATTGATATTACATGGTAAAAATAAATTGAATGAATTCAGAATTTATCTTACTAATAAATTTCGGATTCCTTAAAATGAAAGTGATAAGGAAGAGAAGAATTAACCATTAGATATAGAATTTTCCCCAAACTAATTTTTTTTAAAAAAAATTATGTCTATTATGTAGACTGAAATCATTTGATTACTAAGTAAAAAAATTAAAATAACAGAGTATGAGATATCCATCTCCTAGCTCGAATCACTGCTGCTCCTGGTTCTCAGATCTCCCAGAACGGTTCTCTGATAAATTCTCGAAGTTCACTATGCTCCGATGTGTGAGAATTTTTTAATCGTGTAGTGAAAGTTGAATTATTGAATTAGAGCTATATCTCACTACCTATTATCCATATCCTTTAAACTCTACTTTCATCTTCTGCATGCCACCCCCTATTTTCCACCGACATAGTCTCATCTCCTTATTGCGCATAGCCAACATGAACTTTTTCGCGAACCACACACCACACTAGATTTTCCCTAGTATCTAACTTTAGAGGAGTTAGTTGAGTGAACCTGGATGGGGTTCTACCTTTTGAATAAACATTCATAGTAATGAATAAAATAAAACAGTTAAAAACAAGATGATTTTTAATTAATATATTATAGTTATTTTACAAATTAAATTTATATTACATATTTAAAAGTTAATTAATTTTAATTAATAAATATTTCGGTTGATATTTATTATTTACTTTTAAATTATTTATTAAAATAAATTTTTGTAATTATAAAAAAATATTCATTTAATATTTTTAAGGTAAATCTTATATATACAAAGTTTTTTTTAATTAAATTAACTTAATGAAAGAATTTTTGACCCTAAACGGTTTCTTTTATTTTTTTCCAAGACATGTATCATTGTGATAAGCACATTACATATTCACTTATTCAATGATTAAAGAGGGATTATAGTAAATAGAAACAAACCAAGTACTATGGTCTCAGAGATTCACTGTGCGATCGCAAATGCCAAGATTACTCAAGTTTCAAATGATTTATATGAAAATAATTTACATTGGCTCATTAAGGTAATTTATTAAGATAAATTAATGAAAAGAGAGTCCCCTAGGTTCAAATTCAAAATTACTGTTCTTATGGATTTGATCATAAATACACAAATAGGTTACGTACATCACTCTAAAAAATAGACCCCTAACAAAATTTTCATAAAATCACTTTCCATGATCACTCAGCAATCACTCATCCACAATAATTTCAGATTCAAGTAGATCATGACTACCAGCAGGGCACTGTCCTTAGGTAAGACTAATTTGAGAACATTATAAAGCCTAAATTGTTCAAGAATTTTGAAAACAAAATTGACCATTTTTTTCTTTCTTGATAAAATGTTGGAAGCTACTTGAAATTTACATGATTTCATTTAGGCATAGTTATGATCAGTTAAAGAATGACCCCCTCCCTCACACATAAAACCCAACTTTTTCCCCAAAGATTATTCAAATGTCAAGAAGAAAATTGTTTCAAATAATGTTCATAAAATATTTTCAATTAAGTATATTTATGACATGTTGATGGGTCTCAATAATGTTTAATAATATTTTTTTCCACAATGGTTAATTTACAATAGGTTCTCAAGAAAGTACATGAATTATAATTTTTGTTCAGATGAGTTATCAATTAAGCTCGAAAAGTTTTCATCTGTTTTATGTAAGTGGATGGCTGATAAAGTATAGCAAGGTTGACAGAGTATATTCAGTTGGACATTCAATAAAGTAAAACAAATCAAACATGCCCACCACCCTTCAACTAAGACTATTCAATAAAAACTAGCAATCTTGTACCCCCCACACTTAGTTTCAAACAAAAATGATATTAAACCGTTGAAACTTAATTTTATACCAGGTGGAACTAGAATAATTTTTTAATGAATATGCATAATTTTTCAAGAAAGACATGAATCAGATTTTTAAAACATATCAAGTCATGCGATATAATTTTTAGTAAAAGAATAATCTTTTTCACAACCAAGCAGAATTTCCAAATAAACAGTAACTGATTCGCCGCTAGAAATTTATCAGCAAGTCACCACTGAGATGACTCACCCTTCTCGGTGGAATAATGGCTCATGAACCACATTAGGTCAATGAATCAATGTTGAGCTGATTACCTATGACTTATCAATGATTTTTCTTTATTAAAGATAAAAGGATCATGAAATTGAATGTAGAATTAAAATAGGAGTAATTCCTTGAATTAAAGTTTATCATTAATCCTACAACATAGGAATTTTAATCCTACATGAATCCAATCAGCAACATTCTAAAATCACATATCTTGTAATCCACGAATAAATAACTAGTAGAGATAGAGTATAAAAAAGGAATTAAAGCAGCAATTTATTCAAAAAAAACTATACCGAAATGAAAATAAGAGCATGGGTTGACTCCCATGAACCATTGAATGTAATGTCTTCAGTTAGAATTTATTTAATTATAATTTGTTACAAAAGAAAGATGTAAAAAATTGGTTTCCTCCCATGAAGAACTAGATTTATAGTCCCTAGTCAAACTCACCTACTACTAACCATAATCACTAGGTGGGTATGGTTTCCTCAGTTGGAACCACCACATGTTCTTTCCCCACTTGTTTATATCATAGAAACGAAATTTTTGGGTTCCAAGACTATAAAAACAATGACTAAACTCTCATAGCTTGAAATAAACCGTATGTAGCACCCCTTGATAGTAATGGGCATGATGCAATTAACTTCCAGATTATGTTTAGATTTATCAACATCAGAATTCACATGGAGAGACAACATTGAACTAAGTACTCCTAAGGGTGTGCCATTGTCCTCAATGCTATCTTTCACAGCATCAATATTAATAGATTCAAATTAATGGGAAATTTTGGGGGAATATTGAATAGTCAGTTCATCACCAAACTCAATTGTGGATGGATGATTTGAAAAACAAGGGAGATACTTTATTTGATCAATAGAAAATTCAGGATGAATGATGTTATAAATTTCTTCCAAAATTTCATCGTTAGTAAATGAACACTCAAAATCTACTGACTCAAATAAAAAATCAATTCTTCCTATCTCAAGTGTGTGTTGAACCTCTTCCTCATGTTTATATTCAAAGTGTTCATTTTCCAAAACAAAGTCTGTAGCATGTTCTAAAAAGTTTGAATCAGGGAAAAAATGTTCAATTCAACTTCATTAAATTCAATTTATAGTTTTTTCAAATTAAATCAATTATCCCCATGTATGAAAACACTATTTTTAATCTCACTAGACGTAGTTTCTAACAAAAATTCTATCTGAGAATAGGGAAATGAAAGCTAGTCATTTAATTTTTCATCAATAAAAAAACACTCATCTTTATCATCAAAAATTTTAGAAAAATTTGGGTTTATAGTTTTGCAACATGGAAGAGAAGTGTTCAGCTCAAGATCAAAAAATTCAGATTCCATGTTATCCAGTATAACATTTTCCCCTAGATTATACCCAATTTCCCTTTTAGGGCCATTGTTCACAATGTAAAAAATGTTGGGTGATGATTTTTCTACATTTAAGTATTCTTTCTCAAATTTCTATTCTACCAATTGATTTCATTTTCAAAACATCTAAAATAGTGATTTTTCTCCAATTTAGGAATCATGAAAAGAATTGGGAAATCTTTTTCAATTTGTTTCAGTTCAATTACAAAATGGTCCAACTCATATTTATTTAAATTTTATTTGGGATCTACAATGTTGTTTACATGATTCAAAGAGTTGGTTATTTCCTTATTTGATTCAACAGACTCAAATTCATCAAAATAAGTAGTTTATTGACTAGTTTGAAAATCACCAACCTCCTAAAATTTATTTTCAAATCTTTTATAAACAATTTATTTTTCACTCAATTCAACCAAGTCTTGTTGTTTAACCCGTATTTGTAATTCTAAGAGCATGTTTTCTAAAAATTTTAATCTTTGATCTCTCTCTTGAGAATCTATAAGTAAAATTTCATTGGATTGATTTAACTATTTGTTGAGAAATTCCGTACTAGAATCCATTTTATATTCAACTAGGTCAATTTTAGATAAGAGTTTAGTATTAGACTCAAATTTTTCAACCTCTTCAACATAAATATCTTGTTGTGGCTTGTTATAGACGCACTACCATGCAGTATTCCCATAACAGCAACAACAATCACAGTGTGGTCCATAATGATTCCAGCACTGATGAATTTATAATTTTTTTATAACTAAAACAGGTTAAACATACATCCACTTTTCAAATAACATATTTTTTTATGTTCCAAATAAGCATCTGATTCAATATCACTCACAAGTTTTTATTTAAAGAATAATTTCTATGTTTTTTTATGTTATTTTTTTTAAACCCTAGAATCTAATCACATACCTTTCCCGGAAATGGTACCAAAAACATGACATTTCTATTGTTGAAATCGAGTCAAAGGTTCAAATTTTTGTTTTAATACTACTACTATTTAGTGGAGTGTAGGGTCGTACCCACAGTGAGGTCTTCTGAAGAGATTTCTTTTCTAAGACTTTTTTTAACACCCCTCTATTGTCGGCATTATGTAAACCTTCTATATTTTTAATAAATTTATCTTTTTAAAAATTTTTAAAATAAATTGTCTTAAGAAAACAAAATAATAACTAAACTATGATGAAGTAAAAGATATGAAAACTAAACACAACAGTAAGAACAAACACGAAAAAATGCTAAGATGAACAAGAAAGAGAAATGTCCATAGATAAGTCTATTCTAATTGTTTGAAAAGATTCATGTTAACATAAATGTGGATGCAACGTACTAGTGAAAAAGGAATGACTTACATCTCTTGATAAGAGTTAAGTCATTCAAATTGACCTATCTCAGAGTTTTCCACTCCAAGAACGTTCAACTATGAAAATTTATCTTTGAAAGAGACAACAAAACAAACACATTGTGAGTTATGATGTTTTATGAATTAAAAATCACTGAAAATACAACCACATTCTTTCTCAACAAATGTTCGTAGAATTGAAAATTGATATTAAGTGGTATGAAGCAATTGTATGAATTCCGAATTGATCTCGCCAATTAATTCTGGATTCATTAAAATTAATGTGACATCGAAGTAAAGAATTAACCAGTAGAAATAGAAATTTCCTCGAACTCAATTTATTTAGCTAATGAATATGTATATTACATACACTGAAATCATTAGTTTACAATGTATGAAAATTGAAAATAAAAGTATAAGATATCTCCCTCTCCTTGATCGAATCATTATTGCTCCTAGTTCTCGGATCTCCAATAATGGTTCTCTGAGAAGTGGTCCAGGTTCACTCTGCTCCGATGTGTGAGAAGTTTTGAATCGTGTCGTGAATGTTTTATGATTGAATAAATGTTATTTCTCAACGCCTCTGCTCCAGCTCCTTTAAACTCTGTTGTCATCTATTGTATGTCACCCCCTATTTTCCACTGACATAGTCTCATCTCCTTGTTGCGCACCGCACAGGTGAACTTTTTATTGAACCAAATGCTGCACTGGCTTTTCCCTTGTGAATACCTTCTGATCAATGAGTTGAGTGACCCTAGATGGGGTTTAGCCTTTTGAATGAACATCGATAGTAAATAATAAAACAAAACAATTAAAAACACGATGAATGTTAATTAATATATTATAGTTATTTTTAAAATTAAATTTATATTACATATTAAAAAGTTAATTAATGATAATTAATAAATATTTTAGTTACTAATAAATTAATTATTAAAATAACATTTAGTAATTATAAAAAATTTATTCACTTAATATTATTAAGGATAAATTTAAGTATACGAAAAATTTATTAATTTATTTAGGTTTATTATTAATTAAGTATGTTTATAATTTTTTGAAATTGATTTCTAAAATTATAATTAGACATCATAAGTAATTATGTAATTAAATATAATTTAATTAGTTATTTTATTATATTGACTTAATTATTATAATTACAAAAAGTTAAATTATTATATTTTCAAAAATTCATAAATTTATTTATAATTTTATTATAATTTAGTAGTCAAAATTAATATTTTAGTTTCAATAATATTTATTTAATTTGTATATTTTATAGTTTATTTAATAATTATTATTAATTATTTATTTAATTATTTTTAAATTCGTTTTTTTAAATTTTTATTAATTTTTTTTAAAATTAAATGTCTTTCTTCCTCCCCCAATCTCGGCGCACAGGAGGAGGTTTTCTAGTTGGGTGCTACTGTAGCAAGCAGCTCCTCTTACAGAATGGTGGTCGCCTCCACCAGATCTGCTCCAGCATCGACGACGACCCTCCTCGGTTACGGCTCATCCCCCTGTCAATCATTGTAACAACGACAACAAGACAAGATTGGATCCATTATAGAAGCGTGTTATGAGCAAGGTAGTCAAACTCGAGAGTCTACTTAGACTCGTCCAAGCCTAGTAAACTTGATTCATAGACTCAACTCGTAGATTCTTAAGAGTCTACATTTGTAATAAAAAATATACACTAGATAAAAAAAGTTGTAGGATATATACTCCATAGTTCATCTATTTTTTATAACTCCATCCAAAAAGTAGTTGAATGCACTTTAAAAATCTATAAAAACATTCTAATTGAAGCTAACATAACTAATTTCATATCCACTATATGCCCCATATGACAAAGCATTTGAACCCAACCACTATCTAAATATCACCAATTCAAATCAAAATTCACAATATTAGATGAACAAAAAATCAAATCAAAAAATTCAAATTGTTCTTAAGATCATTAATTCACAACAAAATTCACAACATTAGACAAACAACAAGTCAAAAAAAATATTTCAAATCAGTATTCAGTTCAACAATTCACATGAATTAACCAACAAACAACTCACATTAAAATCGTCAGTAGTAAATATCAAATTCATGCACAAATTCACATTAAATAAACTCTAACAAACCCCAAAAACCAGGCGCACAATGATAGATGGGGGTACATTCAGATGAAAGGTGGGTCTTGTACGAGGCAGCACCGGGGTCCAGAGATGAAGAAAATACACGGTCTAGATGCCCGCTTGAGCAGTTCGTAATCAAGTTGCTTCCCATGTGCGATGCAAGGTCAAGAGAGAGGGGTAGCTGTGGGTTGTGTTGTGCGACACATCGCCAGAGTATTAGACCAGAGGTGGATCTCGTGCGAAGAAGCAACGCCGACAGAACAGGGGTGGGTCCTTTGTGCGATGCATCCGTGGAGGAGAAGAGATGAGAAAATATAAACCCAAGGCAGTGCAATGCGATCCGGGCCAGCGGTGAGAATTTTTAGATTTAAAAATGGGGTGGATGGATGGCACTTGTCCGACTACACGATTCTGTATGATTGAGCGCTTTTGTTGCGAGTATTCCCAGAATTGGCCGATTTTTCTCAAAAATGATTCTTTCTGCGAGTGGAATCGGAGGAGGAGAGTAACCCGTAGACTCTTACGATTTGACGAGTTGAATAGCGATTTTGACTGTCCTGATTCTGAGAACTCCTCGGATTGGATCCATTATAGCTTAGCAGCAACCCTCCTCCGGGAGTCAGCTTGTTCTAACACTCCTCGGATCTAAAAAAGAGATAGGTCCATATGCAAGGCAGTGCGACAAATCCCTCATGTGGGTTCCTCCTGTAGGCGTTCTCTGATCACATCGACCAACGGCGGAGTCCCAAGCTCATGATGTGGCATTGGATCCTCTAAAACAGCTATGGTTAAACAGCTTGAATGGAGAACGACTTCAATTCCTCCGTCATCTACATTGTCTTCTTGAACTGGTCCTCCCTCCACGAATGATCCAGTGGCACAACATGGTTTGAGACGGTAATATCTCTCCCTACATTGGCGCTTCTCATTCTCCCCAGTTCAGCAGAAATACTGGCTCCGCCTCCCTCCTTCCAGATATGCGGACCACGGTGGCGAGATGGTGGATTCATGGAATTCAGATCATGTTTTTAGATTGATTTTGGATTGTTTTGTTCTGTGTCTGTGTTCTGTTTGTGTTGTAAGAAGAATGACGGTGGGTCATTTGACTGTGACGAGAGAATGCACAATCAGTAGCACAAAACTTATATCGGTGTCATCGATAGAATGGTAACTATCAGTGTGATGAAGGCTGGCGGACCGATGCCGAAGGTTGGAAGCATGCAGTAGTGAAACCTACACCGATAGAACAAAATTTAATTAGTTTTCATATGTGACGTGATGCAAAATTTGAAACAAAATTAAAAACTAAATTTAATTAAATAACACTATCTAAATCCAAGACATAAATTAATTAAAGTACGTAATTGATTAATTAATAAAACAACATAAAACTATAATAAAATAAAATAATTTAATTAAGGCCTTGTCTTTCAGTAGTGTGATAAGGTCAAGTATCCTGCGAACTTTTAATCAAGTCATAATTAATCAAAGTCTTTTTGGTTCAATCCTTTCCTTTTATTAGTGTGACAAGGACATGTAGCATGCAACCTTTATTTAATCTATTTAATGCATATTCAGTAAAGATTTGTCATTCCTCTATCTTCCATTACTATGGTAAGTTGTGCTACAGACATGAAACCTATTAATCATTCACATTTAATCATTACTTGTCATAAATTTAATATACTTTCCAATTTACTTCACATTTAATTATCATCAGGAAGCACTTACCTTAGGAGGGTCTAGTGTAAGTGACATGATACTTTCCATTCACCATTACATGATACAACATGAATTTATGATATGGAGGCCTACCATTAGTGTGGTCAAGCTTGAGCACATCCAAATAATGGCTCAAAAGTGTCAAAACACTAAAAACTCAACTATGTAATATCATCCTACGTGTTATGTTGGGTGTTGTGGGAATAACCACAAAAAAACTAATCACATATATAGAAAGATCATAATCATACGGTTATAATGAATATAACCAAGGTATTTAATTTCTATAAATGGCATCGGATGAAACTGTTGGACCCCCGCACAACAATTAAAAAATCAACAAACTTGAGGGATGAGTTATGGAACACCCACCATAGGGTTCTACCATCATTCTCCTCTAGTATCGAATCTTTATTTGCAATGGATCGGATTAAATCTATGAATAGATGACAAACAATCACACCAGGATAACTAGGTTAAGAGAAAAAATGGAAGGAGAAAGGCATGAAGGACTCATGTACATACCATTGCACATCCAACGTGATGAACTAAAATAATTATCAGATCCTAGATGAATGAGATATTTCATTCCCAAGATTCAGACAACAAAATGCTCTAAAATGAGATCCATGGAGGTAAGTCCTGACAGAACTTTTAATAGGAAGGAGGGGATCTAATTAGATCATTAAGGCTACCCATAAAATAGCATGTGCACAATTTGTCTATAATATTTTAAAAACATGCAAAAACCATGTACAATTACTTGAAATGAAGGGGCACTCACACAGTTTGTCCACATGGCTTTGCACAATCCATGCAATTTTCTTTTGTCTAGAAATTTCCATTTGCATGATTAGTCAAACCATTAACCAACCATGGGATAACTATGAAAGATGACCAGTTTTCCCAAAAAAGATGGGTTCTAGGCTCTCAAAATTCTCTGGACACTCAAGAATCTTTTTCTAACACATTATAGATGCATATTAGGGCTAAAGTAAATATTTAGACAAAATATTAAAGGATCTATAACTGATTGAAAAATCCGGTTCTTACATAATATTTCTTTATATAATTTAGGATCCTGATTATTTTATGATTCATAGATTCTCTATTTTTTAGTAAAAATATCTTTTTCTCATTATAAAAAATCTTAATCGATTAATAATGTTTTCCGGAGAATTCAGGTCTTGTTCAGAATGTAGAGAATAGGATTTTGGAGAAGTAAGAAGACACACATGGTTAGTGCAGGGTAAACAATAATCGTGTGGATAAACCATGCAACCCAATGTAGTGGATAAAAATATATTCAAGCATGAGGAGGTATCATGGACATTAAGAACTTATAAAAAATTGAAGGACTAATTTTAATGGTTGGCAATTGGTTTCTTCTAATTATGCACCAAGCATGCAAGGGTGGATTTTGGGCAGTAAGTATATACGAGCTACACATGGTATGTCTTACTGCACACTTAATCATGTGAGGTGTGTCACCTAGGGAAGAAGGATCACATAGTTGGTTGAGGGTTTTTTCAACCATATAGAAAAACCATAAACTCTCTTTAAATCCATGGAAAATGCATATTTCCCCATTTTCCAATAAAAAATATAACCCTTTTTTCCTCATTAATTACCAGTAGCCACCCAGCATGGGTTCTCCATTTCTCCCCCTCATAGTATTTGTGATAAGTTCTCTATAAAAAATCTAATTCACATAGTTTTCACAACATTAGATCACCCATGGTTTGTCTATAATTCTTGTTGGTTCTTTTCTTGTTTTTTCTTTCCATATTTAATGTTATTGAAATGTGAGAAAATATTGACTATATTATAGAATTTGCCTATTTTTCTAATTTTTCACAAATTAGCTTGCATTAGAGGTCATTACAGGATGAGGATTCTACTTCCAGTATAAGGTAGGTGGTTTAGATCATTTTCATAAATTTGTTTATTTCAATATCATGCATCGTCGTGTCATGAATTAAACCATCTCTATGATTCCATTTTAATGTAAAATTATCATTATAAATAGATAATATATTGAACTATTTGTCCTTGCAACCATGTTTTTATTTTATAATTCTTTACTTGTCTTCAAAAACTACACCTTCCTATGGGCTATGTAAAATGTAGTAAAATTAAAAACTGTATTATCTAACTAAACAATCTTTTAGGTGTTTTATATTTACATGTATAATATAAATTATTTAAATGAGTTTAACATAATAATGTCATAACATGTTGGGCCCCTGATCCATGGATAAGTAATTAAACAACCTCCTAAGGTGTGTCTAATTTTCCTTAAAATTGAATTGGATAAAATGTTTGAGGGAAAACTAAGTGGAATAACCATGTCACCTAGACATTGTTTAATTTTAAACATTAATTTTGACTATCATTATGATTATGTACACTTGATTAATTATTATAAAATATTTTAATATTTTCATTCATATTAATTACTTTATTGGTGTGTAATATCATGAGTGATACTTAGACTCCAATTGGTGTTTTACTTGGAAGGGCTCATAGGATACCAACCAATTCATTGATTAGTTTTACAAGTGAATGGACACACTAACATTTGGTATTTTTCTTATATTAAAAATTCCATGTCACAACACTAAGGGATCACCTATATTTTCAGAAATTATATTTTATTCACTAGATGGTTATCCTTTTATTTTTTTAATGATACTAAAACCTCGTATTACACCTTGGGATCATTTTAAATCTCACAACAAGGATACATAAGACATGTTCTTAATGCTTGGAAAGAACTCCCCCCTTAGGGTGAATTTCCAAGGGTAAACCCTTGTGGAATTAATAAAGATTATAAAATATAAATTCAATTGAAATTATGGGCCATATATGATTATCATGATATACGGACACCTTGATTATATTCCTAGGGTCCCAACCATATAAATAATATTTGAAAATTGAATGTTCTCATATATAATTAGGCTTTTTCTAAAGCATGTAGTATCATATGGGAATCCCATGAAGAAAACAAACTGATATATTTTATTTATTTACGTCACATAGTTATTATACCTTCAAACATCCCATATTATATTAAACGATTGTATAGTTCTTGACACATTATCTGGGGGCCTACTAAATTTTACTCACATGTTGTTTGAGCAACCGATTGGTACACATTTAGAATTCACATGTGAGGTAGGGACAATGGAAATCAAATATCTATGGATACATGATTTTTGATACTAGGATTCAGTGTGGTAGTAGAGGACCCAGTTTTTTCGCATGATGCTATTGGAGAAATGTGTTGGTATTTTTTAATTGTTTATATATCATATACATGTCATATTCTTGCAACCCTATTTTCTTTATATCCCCTATTTTTTTATAACATCATGGCATAATTATTTTGTATATGAATTTGGTTATTGGTTGTGACTATTTATTTTTATTACGAAAATAAATTTATCCGTTGTTCATGATTATTTTAAAATTTTTCTATTTAGTATATATATATATATACCATTTTTCTCTACTCGGTTTATGAGGGTATTGTCTCCTTATTGTACCTCCATAGACCTCCGATGCTAGTCAGTAACTTCTAGTGTATGGGTATGAATTAAGGGGGACTATGGCCACTGATTCAGGTCATGTATTAGGCTACTGGTCTCCGAATAACTAAAATTGAAATCATGGATTATTTTCCTTGTATTAATTTTTAGCATGGATAGAGTAGAGATATGGGACTGTCATAATTTGTTTAAGAGACTATTTATGGGAGTAGCTTACCCTCATTAAGGAAAAATAGATGTTTCATGGGATGAGACTTACTACAATTGTTTCTACATATTATAGTTTTATTTATTTCACCATTGGTTGATACACCTTACTGGTGGTATTTATTATCAAAATGGATTTTATTTTACCCTTTTCAAATAATGATAATGTTATAATATCTCTTGCATCAATATAATCATGTAGAGATTCTCATTATTTCATATTCCATGACATGTAGATTTCATTTATTTATTTCCTAATACATAATTTATGTTCCTTGGGTGGTATTTATATTATTTTATTAATGATTGAATTTGATTAATGAGATAAATAATTGGGTAATTAATGTTTATGGATGAACCTAAATATTTCTTCCCACATTGTTTTTTAGTGGAAAAATAATTAAACAATTTAAATTTTTTTACCTATATAAACATGTTAACATAAGATGAAATTCTTTTTTTAATTTAGATTAAAGTCATACAAATTTTAATTTATAATGATGGCACATTTATAAAAAGAGGTCGGGTTGCAGTAATCTGAATTTCCAATTATATCATATAAAGTGTAAGAATTTATCAATGGTAACTCATATAACTGGGCCACAATATATATATATATATATATGTATAGATATATATATATACATACAATTATGAAATTATGTATTTCAAAAAAATTGGGAGGAAATGGTTTTCCAAAAATAAGGAATCCAATTACAACATAAAGATCATTTTCCTCTATGAAATGTAATTGAAACTCTATATATTGAGAAATCTATTATTAGATGTGAGACCTTGAACTATAACTATACTTAGTAGTTGGTGGTGGGAGTTTATCATGAAAAAATGAATGATCATTTCTTTTATCAAATCTCATTCAGAGGAATGTTATTGGAATTTTAGATATATGCCTCCATGAAAAACACAGGTCATGCCCTAGGAGGGTTGTAATGAACATACACTAAAAGAGGTAGAAACTAACCCATACAATGTTTCACCTATAGTTAGTACCATTATTCCATATTTGGGAATTGATAAATATCATTGATAGGTTTTATTACATTTATTATTGTCTATGAAGGGAGGTATATAACATGAATCTATTATATCAAGGATAATGTAGGAGTTCCAAAATTAGTACCCTCTATGATTTTTATGTGAATGATCTATCTATATTTATAATTAATAGATAGAATAAATGTTATATATTACTAATATCATATAGAAACCTCATAATAGGTGAGTGAATTTGGCATCATACATTCTTAGATTGTCTTCTACGTGATGGTGGGTTGTTTTGAAAGTGTATGATCAATATCGAGTTATAGTATAAATTGATTTCAAGACTACCTTCAATAATTATATCTTCCACAAGATTTTTTGGAATGAACAAAATAGATTTTATTTTCACCTGAAGTAGGTAACATTATTGGTTACGGAATTCTTATCTCATTTCGTGGAGCTCCAGTGTTTCATTGTTTTTTTTCCTGGGTGAAGAAAATTCCTATGCTAGTTGATTTGAGGCTGGACATTCGTATTGCATATGATATTAGGTAAACATGTTTTTATTGACTATGATAAATGATATAGGAAACCATATCCTTATATCATAGGGTAACCAAAGGTAAGATGATGGTATGGGGAATGTTGATTTAGTTCCATGATAGAGAAGAGGGTTGTCTAGAAGTTGGCGAATAACCCATATAAATGAATGTATTTTATTGTAATTATGGTAAATGTGTTTTAAATATTATAATTCATTTTTTTAGTATTGTTCTAGTGATATAATTATGGAGTCTTTCTATTGAAATTTTCTTTGGAAAGTATTCACAATTTAGAAGGGATGATATTTTGGGACTATTTTCTTGAAAAAACAAATATTAAATGTGATGATTATAGAGTTCGAATTAATGATCAAAACATGTGACCAATTTCAGTAAGATATTTCACATTGTTTAAACCATTAAAATTTATCACATGATAAATTAAAAGGTAGAGGATTTAATGAAGAACATGAAAAATATATATTTTTCACAAAGTCTATTTTGAGAGGATTCTTAGAGTATGTTGTCTTTTAATTTTATATTTAAATTTTATTTGATAATACTTTTCCAAAAAATGTAGCATGCCATCGGTGATGCTATGGAATCTCTGTCTAGCCACTACTAAGGTGGACACTAGTATCCAACCTAGTATAAGGAGGCTAGAAAGCATGATCCAATGATAATACATTACGTGACTACAATGATCCACAATGGATCGGTAACAATCCATCATGTGGGGTAGAATGAGGAATGATGAGAGAGCAGACAAGGGGTCGATCCAACATGTAATAGGAGTGACTAGTATCCAATTCTAAATATATATTAGGGTAATTTATTATAAATGGGAGCATGTGACTAAGGATGAAACTGATTCTAGATACTATTACCTATTAATACATCCCCACATTAAAAAAACACATCAATAAGTGATGTCATCTTCTATGATCAATCTGTGACATCCCATTGAATTTAATATGTTGTCCTCAACCATATCCACCTAATGAGTTCAGTTTATCTTGATTTCTTAAGAAAATTATATATGAATGATGCAACCATTCTTCTAAACAAATTTTAAAGATTCAGATGAATATAATACAATCCAAACAACATTAAACTTTATTTTCATATTTAAATGAAGTTAAAATAAAAAAATGAGATGAAGCATAACTAATTTTACAATTATGGTCTTTTCATTTGAAGAATTAGATGAGTCAGTGATATGATGAAACTAATGGCTCACCGTGTTTTTTCATAGAACTACATCTGTGGAGTGTAGTCACTAAATACCTGAGATCAAGCACATTTTCATGATGAGTTTTATCAAACTATCCACAGAGATAGTCTAAAACAGAGACCAAAAGGTTCAATGTACTCAGAAGGAGGTTACATATGCTTGAAAAATGTACTTTATTACACACACATTGTATTATTTTGATTCTGTGATCCATGTATATGAAAATTATAGTTTTATGATGAATATAAGATATATGTACAATGGATAATTTATGAAAATATAGATTTATCAACTCAAATTTTTTATAGGAATTGGTCATTGATTTCCATGATCCATTTTTTGGAAACTATAGAGGACCATTATCAGTTGTACGTGCCAACAAATATGTGAAGGAGGAAGCTAGAATATGTGAACTGCGTAAACTATTACATGAATTTAGGTTGTAAAATGACTAGTTTATCATGTTAATCATTTGTATGAATAAAACATAAGGTACTCCAGTTGTGGTTTCATGCGAGTTTTGTATAATGAATTCATATAATGATATTCATGTGTAATATAGAAATTACATTTAGGATTTCAGTTCATTCCTGATACATATGATGATATGAATTCATAGTCAAAAAAGTGAGAAGTCAACGAAGACAGTGTGTTACCATTGTGGGACTTGCATGAAAAGATTATTACACTCCCAAAAATTTAGGTCTGTGAAAGGAAGTCCAAAGGTTCTTATGAAGAATTCCACACAATATATTTGGTTTTCATGATGGTGTATAATTTTGTATATTTAAAACTAATAGAAAAATATTACACTATGTTATGAATTTTTTATTTCCCAATTAACTCATAAAATTAGTTTTGATAATTACATGAATATAATGATTATAACTACATGTAATAACAAAAAATAGTTTTCATGTTTTTAATAATTTCATTGAACTGAGGAAATATTTTTATGTAAAGAAAAGAAGAAGATAACTTGCAGTGTATTAAGGAATTTGTAGTGGGTTTTTCTATTATTATAATGAGATGAAGTAGAAGTGATATCGTAAAATCATTTATAAGATTTTTCGAATCTGGATTGCATTGAATGTATTTGACTACATTTGGTGGCTGGCGAAGGCTCTCAGTTGGAGTGAGAATGAGCATAATAAGTATATCTTAGTGGCCTAAAGAAGAAGATCAATTTTTGCAATTCAGTTGAAGCTTGCTGTTCTTGTGATACTTTTTATTAAGTTAGGGTTGTGTTTATAAACATGAGTGTAATTTCAGTATAAATAAAACTAGAAAGAGTTTGGTATAAGGAACACTGAGGTGATACCATTATTATTTTGGATGTGGTTTATACCAACCAACCATGGTTTTAGGGTGATACATGACCCACCTACTCGTAATTGGAAAAGGTTTTCTAGTGTATAATCTATGCCCGAGATTACACCAAACACAAAATGGATGTTTCCACCCACATCATGGGTGAACCTTATAAAAATATTGTGTTTTGTTCTTCAATTTAGTTTATGTCTTGCATGTGGTATAATTGTGTTTTTAAGCATGGAAGATCTATTTACTCTATTAGGTGTATTGGTTTTGATTATTAAAGATAGTAAAAGTGAATAATAGAAAATCGATAAAACTTGTGTACAATGATTCACTCCCTCTTACTGTACCTATAAGATGCACTGGGAACATTAATTGCTATTAGATAAAAGGTTACAATAATGATTGGGTATACTTTATTATCCTAGTTTTTCTATTAGACATATATGATGGGTATATTTGAAGTCGAAGAAGTTATAGAGTTACCTTATATGGAAGGTTCAATTACTCTATCTATTAGTGAAGAAAATGAGTTTTATGTAAAAATATACGAAATTAGACATAAAAAATAAGAAATAATAATGACAACGAATTTAAAGAATAGAGATGGTAAACTAGAATCTGAATAGTGTTAGTGCTGTGGTGTATCTGTAGTAACTCTTAAATTAGTTAATAATAATACTTTTGATTCTTCTAGTTCAAACATTGATGAAGAAGTGTTTTTTCAATTACATAGTTATTTTTATATAAAAATCAATAATTATCTAAATAATTTTATCACCAATGTAATCAGTTATATATATTCTTTTATCAAGGGATTATATATTGAAAATTCACAGAATGGAAAGGATGCTAAGGATATGGAGTAAGTCACAGAAAATATGTTTCAAAGATGTAAAATTATCACATAATTTCTTTAGGAAAATAATAATGTTTATCACATTGAAATGAACATTTACACCATGATTTATAATAATTTCCACAAAATGGGTGTGAGAAATAAGTAACTAATAATGTCCTTACTGATATGATTCCCACACTTGAAGAATCTCATAAATCTACATTGAATATTAAGTATTTTCATTTACAAATAAAATACAAGTATGATACATTCATCATAGATAACTAATCAAAAGAATATTACGTATGGAAGTGAAATGAAAGGATTAATTTGGTTGAAGTTATACTAAAAATGATTGTTTCTGAGAAGCATGTGACTATGAATGTTTATACAGAAGTGATATATGCATTGGGGATACAACATAGAACCTCTACAAATGGAAATGAAGCAAAACATGATATTAAGATAATGGAAATTAAATATTTGAATAATTCACTACTAGAGGAAAATAAAATTCATGATGACCAAGTTTATAAAATGAAATTTCAATGGTAAGAATAAATAAATTTTTTTGAGGATGAGAAAAATTACATTAACCTGAAGTTTCATGAAATTGAATCCAATATCAAAAATCTTGAGGAAACATGTTTAAAGACTTCTCATAAAGAATTTTAGGATATGGTTAAATCAATTAATGACCAGAAGAACTCTCTAAATATGAAATGTCTTCAGTTGAATGTAAAGTTCAAAAATCTATAAAACACCCAACTAAATAATCATAAAATTCTATGATCAGAAATTTTACTAAGAGTAATTATGAAATGATTATTACATTTGAAAAGTATCATTAATTTTAAAATAACAGATTGAGATTATCAAAAGAAAATTCTATTTGAATCCTATTCAAACATGTAATCTGTGTCCCAAAAGATTTAGTTTTTAATAATATTGTTTCCTCTACAAGTAAGGGTTCAATAAATAATTTTTGTTAATAATATGTTCAGAATACTAAGGAAAATTCTTCTATATCATAAAATGTTCATATGAAGAAGAGAATAAATTCATGTTTCCTACAAAGAGCTTAGATAATGGATTATATTATCCAAAAGTAAAAATATTTCATAGTCAGGTAAATTGTATCACAGAATAAAAAAATCAATATTTGTGGGATATTTTTAGTGTTATTGGAAATTTTTGCATCATTAAATTTATTGTTGGCATAATTTTTCAATGCATGATAATTAGATAGGGTCATCATTATGAGGGATTGGATCACATGTGAAGAGAAATCCTGTAAAATTGATGCATAATTCATATATAAAGAAGAATTTTTCTATCAAGAATATTTTTGAGTGTCTTGAAGACTCCTATTATTAATAATACATATGTGGTCACAATTAAGATGTGTGATGATATGTACCAACTATGAAATATTCATATGCTAATATTAATATAAGACCATAACATTTATAAAGGAAAAGAATAAAAGAAGAGAATTCTTCATTGGGGTATAAGAAGAAAAAGAGATTCAAGAAAGTTATGAAGCAATCTACACCCATGAAGAATAATGGAAAATGGTCACACAAAAAAGGTGCATCTATTATTGAATAATATTTCATTTTATTGACCTTTTCAACTTTGTCACAAATAATAAATATAGTGGAAAATGTTAAAGAATAAAAATTTTTTGTCTCAAAATTAAATAAAAGGATTGATTTAGTGTATGTTAATTAATGTGAAATATTCAAATTTCATGTGAGGTTTTCTAAAAAGGATAACCCTATGATTATTGGATATTTTTCTGGGAAGATTATAATGTTATGGAATGATACTGATAAATGAATCACATAGTTTTTAAAAAAATAGAACTAGAGAAGAATAAGTGAAACTAACTAGTGGAATATTATATTAAAAATGATATTATGAAGAATTTGTGTATATAAAAGAATAATTATGAGAATTTATTAAAATAATTATTAGACATATGGAATAATTATATGGAATTGGATATGAAATTGGAGTAAGAACATATGAATTAAAGTGAACTACCTGTTAAGGTGAAGAAGACTATTCCATAAAAGATTAATGTCAAAAAAATTAAGAAGTCCATTATTCCTTTAAATAGTAAACTTTTTAATGTCATATAAGGATAAATCCTAATGAGTTTTCATAAATATATATTATAATTAAAAGGATTTTTGGGGTTGATAAATAAATATCATCCATGTCGCTCTAATTGAAAATCATTGAAGAACCACATTTTTCCCATGTATATTTGGTGTTTGTTTCTTTAAATAAGGAATTGAAGGGGTGGAATATTATCTAGAAGAGTACTGAAGATATGCGTACTGTCAAAACATTATATAACATCCATGAATTTATCCATCATGGGTGTTTTTCATTTCAATTGGTGTCAAATGTTTTTGTTTGAGTTAATTCTTGAAGAGAT
Source organism: Viscum album (assembly GCA_963277665.1). Lineage (NCBI taxonomy): Eukaryota > Viridiplantae > Streptophyta > Magnoliopsida > Santalales > Viscaceae > Viscum > Viscum album. Next base: position 842,621,785 of record OY728161.1, read on the forward strand.
CCAATCATGTAGAAGAATATAGATGAAGCTCATCTATCAAGGCGGATCAAAGCTAAACAACTAAAAATTTTGAATAGGCATGAAATTAATATTTGAGGTTATATAAGGGTATTTATTTGATTATTTAAAATTATATAAATTAAATCTTATTCTTAATTAAGTATATACTAGTATATCTATATTAATATTAATTATTAATTAGAAGGGAAGAAAATAGAAATTTGATGGAAAAAATAAATAGAACTACAAAGGGGAAGTACCTTATTTAATTTGAATTTTTTTAATTTTTTTGTTGAGATAAATATAAGAGATTATTTTAATAACTCTTTAACATCCCTATAAATAAGGTTATAGTTTTCGAATCGCAATCTAAAAAAATTATTGACAACTGTTTTTCTAAATTGATAACTCGTATCTTTTACCTTTGATTATCACACATATACTAGTATTTTATTAATTAATTACTCATTAAATTAATAAAGGTTCTTATTTTCTACTATTAATTCGATCAATTGGAATTTATCTTATGTGGAATCAATAACAAAATAAATAGAATTAAGGATAGAAGAAGAAAAGGTCAGCTTTTAAAATATGAGATGAGTTAAATTTTTCACATACTGAGATGTTAATGTTACAACAATGTTATAGTGATTGAAGTATGTAGTTATTCCATTGAAAATTTCCTTAATAATTAATTATTAGTTAGAAAGGATGAGTAGTTTGGAAGAGTCGCCGCAAATCTTGCAAAATTAAATGTGATGATTACTGATATATTTGAAAATTTCAGAGATGCTATTAATATGGAAAAAATGTTTCTAGTTTAATTAAGAGATTACATATTGTTTTAAAAATATAAATTTTTTATTTTAGAATTCAAATGTAATAATAGTTAACTAAGACCATGTAATTTTTTTCCATAATGACTATTTTGAGAAGAATCCTGCAGTATGTTGACTTCTATCTTTATATTAAGAATATTTTGGTGAATACAATTCCAAAAAATACATCCTTCAAACCAAGAAGTTATGGGATCTATGTGCAGAAACTGTCAAGGTGCAAGGTAGAAGTCGCTACACACTGTATGGGACGACATGGTGGAAGACAAGAGTGTCGACATGGGGTGGTTAAAAAATCTAATGGGGGAGACTGACATAAAATTATAAATGGTTGATGGGGAACATTTTTTATAAAATGTAATGTGTGACTATGGAAGAAAATGATGTGTGATACTGTTACATGTTACCGTAGCTCTGGTAAAAAAAGCTTGTAATGAAAATAAGCAGTCTTATTCAATCAATTTTTTTCATGTGATTGACTCCAGTTCATCGTCATCAATGTTTCCACTCGATGTGTTCAGTTTGTCTGGATTTCATCATGCTACTTTGTTTAAATAATGAAACCATGCTTCCAAAAAACATTTGATCATTATGATATATCCAATATGTTCAAAGCTACATGAAAATTCATTATCAGGTTTAATGTAAGTTCAACCTAGAGAAAAAATTAGATGAAGCTTACGTAGTTTTACAATGATGATGTTTTATTGTGACGTGTTACTCGAGGTAGTGAGACGATGAAAAATATTTCTGAAGGTTATTTTAGGAGAACTATGTCGGTGGAGTGTGGTAACTAAATACACATGTCTGGGCTCTTTTTCTTAACAAGATTTATTTCAATATATGAGTGATATTTCATGTGAGAGATAGTATGAAATAGGGACCTAAAAGTGCTATGTAATCGGAAGTAGATTCCACTTTCATGAGGAGTGTATTTTTATATAAATTTTTAGGATGTTGTTCTAATTATAAAAGACATTAAGTTGAAAAAATTTGATTTTGTAAAGGACATAAGATATAGGGGCAGTGTCTAGTTTATAAAAATCTGGATATCATGAATCACCATTATTATGAGAAGAAGTAATTGATTCAGATGATAGATTTATAAAAATATCAATATGACCAATGGTAGTATCAGTTACCTTAAAATACGAAAATGAGGAAGAAATAACATGTGAATCGCGAATACTATTACAAGAATTTGAGATTTATTAAGATTGAGGTATAATGAAATTAATTTATTTAATGAAAACATTATATACTCGTCCATTTTTTTCATGAATGAAGGATATTAATACCTAATAAAATTAGATGTGTGAATAAAATATATTATGCATGGATTATTTATAGATCATACATGATACATATGATAATATGCATGAATAGTTAGAGTAAAGAGTGAATTTAAGTGAGACAATGTGGGTGCGTGTTTTCTTTGTGAGACTTGAGTGAAAAATAATTACACTCACACCCATTTGGGGTTTTTAATGGAATACCAAAGGTTTCTATGAAGAAGGTGACATTATATATTTAGTTATCAGGAATGTGTAACATTATGTACTTTCACAAAGAATATAAATAGATCACATAGTGTTGTGAATATTTTATTTAATAATGAAGACATAATAATAGTGTTTATAATTACATGTGTGTAATGATGAGAACTACATGCATGACAACAACACAATGTTTATGTGCGTAATAATTAATTAGAGATGATGTGATATTTATTAGTGAATCAATTAACAAGAAAATGTATTGAGGAATATTATGCTGCTCATTCTATTATTATAGTGATATAAGAGGAAGTTACATCTTCCACTCATTTAGAGGATTATACTAAGCCGAATTGTGTTTTTGATTGTATTCAGTGGCAGTAGAATGATTTCATTTAAAGTAAGAATTATTAGAATCATTTTATCTCAGTTTCTTGAAGTGGAATATCAGTTTTTTTGTTACAATGAATGCTTGAAGTTCGTGTGATATTTTTCAATGTGTGATTGTTATGTTTGTCTACATTGGTGTAATTAATGTATAGATAACACTAGTATGATTCAAATATACACATCACTAATATGATACAGGTATGATTTGGGAAGTGGTTCACATATACACACCATGATTTTAGAGTGATACCTGACCAACCAAATTGTAATTATTGAATGATTTTTAATGCATAATCTATGTCTTAGATCATCCTGAACACATCAAGGATGTAGTCACCCACATCGGGGGTGAATACTGTAATTTTATTGTGATGTGTTTGAGTTTAATTTCTACCTTGCATGTGGTATAATTGTGATTTAAAACAAGGATTATCAATTCAATATAGCAGGTGTAGAAGTTCATATTATTAAATATGGTAAAATTGAATAAAATAAAATTGGTAAAACCTATGTACACCAATTGAACCACATCTTAATATACCTATAAGATCCACTAGTAACATCAGTAGGAAAACCATTTAGAACCATCTCAATGAGGCAATAATATTTATATTGTGATATCTGTTATCCCTATGATATGTCAATAATGTGGTAGGCCAAGACAGAAGAGTCTACACTATAGTATGGATCATGTTGAGTGTAGGGACTACGATATTATATTTTTTCATCATTTGATTGTTTAAAACATTTCATCTAGTGTCCAGTAAGTAGGGGTTTTAGCTTACTCTAGGTTTTTGAGTAGCATATTTAGCTCCATGTTATAAAGGGTCCTAAATTACTACTGAATTATTTATCCTAGGATGTAGTTATGATGGAGGAAGTCAAAAAATAGTTGTGCAGTACCAATAGAACAAACCTACTGATGGTAATTATTGTATAGATTTGGGAAAAAGATCAAGCCAGATGTATCCCTTATAGCTGAAACCCAAGGAGTAGAGTGTTGACCAACCTATGGTTTGAGGTATCATTTTAGCAGTGTCCAACATGGCGTCAATTTTAATTAAAACATAAACATGACATGACTTTATATATATGGATATCATGGATAGGATTGTGCTAAAAATATAGTATTTTTATGGAGTGATAACTATAAATACTCTTTCAGGAATATAATCATAATGTTTTTGTCAATGCTATAAGTTATACCACATTATCAAAATCTATTATTTCTCAAGGAACCTATTCATCCTTGTGATTACAAGATTTGATATCATTTGTGTAATGGACTAGTTATTACCATATAATGTTCATGTCAATTTTTATTATCATATGGTGTCCTTCACTTCCCCCATGGGCAGTAACTATATTCAAAAAAAAGAATAAGATTTCTACGAAATCTAGTCTGGGCATAAAAATCATGGGATTGGTGGATTAATAGCCTATATTTCAGGTGTTTTCTTAGTGTGATTGAAGAACACTCTAGAAGGAATTCTCCACCTATGGTGGATTGTTTCAAAGGAGATTCCTATTAGGAATTTTCTATGATTCCTCATGATAGGGATGTGGAGATTATTATTGAGTTATTTATTACGGAAACAAAAATATCTATTCCACTATAAATGATGACTCTAGGTGAACTTTAGGAACTCCAGATATATCTAGAGGACTTTGATGCTAAGGGGTTTTTATGACCCAGTAATTCACCTTGAGGATGACACATGCTATTAAATATAAAGGATGATAGAAATCTATGGATTTTCTTGAATCATAAAACAAATATTTCAACTTATAATTAAAATATGCATCACTCTGCCTCATATGGATGACCTCTTCAACTAGCTCCACATAGTGAGGGTCTTCTTAAAAATTGACTTTCGCTCAGGCTACCATTAGGTATGAGTTAGGCCTTTAGATATACACCATAGATATTTTTAAAGTAGATATGATTTTTATGAGTATTTACTAGTGTTTTTTAGTAAGAGGAACATGTTGATATTTCTTATGGCCATGATGAATTGAGAGTTCCAAACATAACTAGATTCTCTAGTTACAATTTCATGGGTGAAATCATGATTTATTAGCATAATCCACATGATGATTCCAAAAACCTTCACATCGTATTTAATACCCTAAGAGAGTACAAGTTGTATTACAAGATCACAAATTTAAAAATTTTTATTGATAAACTTAACTTCATGGATCTCATTATCCCAAAATCATGGATTTTGGTGGAAACAGAAACCGTGAGAGATGTTTTTTCTTGGGAGAATTCCATGATAATAATCGATTTTTGTATTTTCATGGGGATATATGGATATTATTTTGTTTTATTCCTGATTTAACATGAATTATAACACAAAATAAGGGATTGATAAAAAAGGGTGTCAAATTTATACGGTGTTATGATTTTCAGACAGACTTTCAAGAGTTTAATGTTTGGTTATCCTTAATAATGGTGTTAATTCTATGAGATCCATGAAGATGATATACCATTTATTGTGATGCATCTAGTGGTGGGAGAGTTGTAGTATTAATATGATGGAATCAAATCATGGAATATGAGGCTCATTAGTTTAGGCCTCATGAGTGTAAATAACTGATGCACGATCTCAAGATAGAAGTTCTGGGTCTTGTGTAAAACTCATAGTGTCATTATTTTCAGGGGGAATTCTTTGTTTTTTACACAAACCGAAAAATCCTCATAATAATTTTTAATCAGAATTATTTAAACATCAAATTGAAATGATGGGTTGAATAAATTCAACCTGTTAACATTGAGATTGAATATACACATAGTAAAGGAAATATAGTGGATAATTGGTTAAGCTTCAAGACTCTAACAAAAGTTTTTCTCGATCATGTTGTGAATGTAAGATTGTGGATCACATTTTTGGAATGAATTTTGATAATAATGAGTTTCAAAAAAATCAGGTTTTTTTAGATTTCGCATATAAATGGTCACTTTTAGACTATGTAAAGATGAGAAAACTTTCAGATACAAATTTCTTGGTCATTAGGGAAGGAGTTTTAGGTGGGGACACACCACCATGTTAGTTTGTTAATGTGGTTGTAATCTTACATATTCCTGGATGTCTCTGGGAACCTAAAGACATGTCAATGGAGTTGATGTGAGAATCCCATGTATCCATATTGACATAGTATCTTGGGATCACCCTGATATATCAAGATTTAAGCCACCAATATTGATGGGAGGGGATGAAAAGTGAGATAGTGGGTCTTTTCACTCAGTGTTCCACCAATCAATAGGTGAATGATTGCAGTGGCCTACTGGGATTTTACATCCATTACCGATTTCATCATGGAAATGAGATGACATCACTATAGATTTTGTTATGTGTTTACTAAAGTCCCCAAAATTATTTGATGAAATATAGTTGATTGTGTATAGTTTGAAAGATGTCACCCACTTATTATATATCAAGCATACATTCTAAATAGGTGAACATGAAAGACTCTATGTCTTAGATGTTATATTTTTTCATAGAATCCCTCATATCATTTTATCTGATAGGGATTCTCTTTTTTACATCATGGTTCTAGTGGGGGTTTTATTTCAATTGTCTCATAAGTACTTATAATTATAACGTACCACCCTCAGACTGAAGGTCATTCCAACTATATGATACAAGTGTCGGAGGAAATTATCTGAGTATGTTTCATTAATTTTGGAGGATTGGAGGGAGACACTAACAACTTGATGAATTTTACTTCAATAATAGATTCCAAATGACTATAAAGTTGGATCTTTAAAGGTTATAGTAAGTTACCCTATTCCAATCACCTCTATATTGGCTAGAAGAATGGGATTTAGCACTAATTGGACATCATCTCATTTAGGGGAAATTAGAAAAAATACAGTTGATCATAAAGTGTATGGATATACCTCTGTCATGGAAGAAATATTCTATTTATCATCACCTGTATCCTGTAGAATTTTAGGTGGATGATTATTCCTTCTTTCATGTCTCTCCATTATAGGGTTATCAATGAATTAATTTGTTTCTATAGTTATAAAATATATTCGTCATACCTTTTGAGATATTGGATAACATAATTAATGTGTCTTATGGGATAGTGTTTCCTTAGAGTTATAGGGATCTACATGAAATCTTCCATGTATCTTAGATTCATCGTTATTATTCTGATACATCTCATGTCCTATTGAATATTGCAGTTGAGTTGGATATTGATGATTCTTTTGAGGACTACATAATTTATTTTATTGATATTAGGACGAAGTCTATTCATAGTAAGTAAGTTTCTTTGTACATTGATTTTGTAGAATGACTATGTACATGATGAGAACTAGGAGGGAGAGGCTGATATACATGATCCGCAGCCAAATTTATTCACATATATCAATCACAAACCCTATGAAGGTAAGCTCAAAGATGAGTTGTTTTATGAAAGGAGGGTGTAATATACTATTTTTTATGTGGTATGGATCCACTAAATTTTAGATCAAATCTATTTTTTTTATCCTTTTTATAGATCTAAAATTATTGAGGATGTTTTAAAGAGATTTTTGGGATGGTTTTGAGATATAATCTCCAGTTTTTTGAGAAAAAAGAATAGGTGCATGGTGGAAATATTGTTTTGCATTAAAAGTAAGTCTGAATTGTGCATCCCAAAATAGGAGGAGCATATTTTTGTTATCTCGATGAGGGAGAAAAAATATAAATGATAAAAATAAAAACAATATCCTTGATGAACTTAGCATGTCTAGATAATATTTTCCTTATATATTCACAAAGTGTGCATGGGGGTGTATCTTTTGGAAAGTACGCATTAACTTGTTATAGACTATTTTTCTAACTATTCACATAGGTTTGAGAGGGGGGGGGGGTTCACCTTGGGTTGAAGGTGTGAATGATGGTACATATTTTGGCTAGCCATGTGGATACAATATTTATCCAATTTAAAACCCTATCAAATGATCATTTGCCCTTTTCCCTTAAAAACTTGAACACCCTTTTCCCCCTCTATCATTTCCAACAGCTTCCCAATGTAAGTGATCTATTTTTGAATCAAACAGTGTTTGTGATTAATCCTTTATACTGCTTATGATTTAACCACCTTTCTTAATGTTGGATCACAAATATTACTTCTTTGATTCCTTTGGGTACTTTTTTTCTTTTACTATGTTGGATGTTATTTCCATATGAATTTTGATTCCATTTTTTTAGAAAATTTTCCAATTTCATCAATTTCTCCCTTACTAGAAGGTTTTTATGTTGATAATAGATGAATGGTTAACTATATATATTATATTAGTGATTTTTATCATTTTCCTAAAATATTTTAGGCTTATATCATCTATTATATTTTCCAGCATCATACCTTCCATGAAACACAATTTTAATGTAAAATTTAGTTAATAAATATCTACTCCCATTTAGTGGATATCATTTCAGTATAGTTTTTATCATCATTGTTTTTTATCCTATATACAACCCACCCTGTAGGTTTTATTGTTTAAAATTAACAAAAAATTCATAACTTATAATATAACTAAACCACCATTGAGATGTTTTTAATTGGAATGTTTAAAAGAATATTTTTTTTAGATTTATTAAATTGAATTGTATGATACTTTGTTGGGACCCTAATAATTGTATAGTTAATTAAACCACTATCTATGGTGTGTTGAAATTACATCGGTCGATGCCTTTGAGGGATATGTTTTTTAAATATTGGGGCTTCTGTAAAATGAATCTGTCAGGATCTAGGACAATCAGAATATTATGATTCGGCTTTCCTCCTCAAAAGATCTCATCACTACATGGTTCGGGGCTCCTTGATCATGTACCGTAAATCATTTTCATCTTCTAAAGTGGTAATTTGATCTTTATATGAAATGGGATGCTCCGATAATGGATATGTGGGTACAATTTCTTGATCTCCCATACCCTTTCAAAATCCTTCTATCATATGAATACTCAGGAACCTGGTAGGATGCTTTCTCTATTAGGATTTGAGAACCAGTTCAGTTTTCCACCTGATATTTCCTCGATCCTTTTTCTGAAGTTGATGTTTCAAGACCCCCGTTAAAATGTATTTGGATTTCAGTAGGACATTAAATTTGCTGGAAGCATCATGTTGTGTTCAAGTCTTGGACGCACTTCTGTTCGCTGTGTCACCACCTCGAGCACCAGTCCCATTCCTACTATCATGGTGGGAGGAACCAATGGGGTCACGGTGCTAGTGACCCTCCCACGGTCAAGGATGGGATCGTGCATGGATCTGGAGATTATCCTACATCCGATATCTATTGTGAGGATGCTACTGATTAGCAAAAATGGTCTATGTTTTCCCAAGAAAAACCAAGAATCACTTATATTCTTCATCCACTGAAACACTATCTGGGTGTGGCATGAACGTTTTTGGATTGTGTTGTTCCACTATGTGATATTGGGGTTTGTGTAGGACTTTATCAAGAAGGGGTCATGAGGGATGAAAGGGAGGACCTCTTGGATGCTTCTCAGCCATTGTAGTTGGCTCCTTTAAATCCAGTCATTGTTGATGTAGTTGATGAGGCTATCTGTGGGGATGAGTACACTAGTGTGGATTCCCAGTGTCTCTCATCGTATTTCCAATTCATTGGTCAGAGATTTTCCCAGATAAGAGATCCAGAGATGTTGTAGTAGGTCTCGGAATCTATAATTTCTTATGCTAAGAAGGTTAATTCTGAAGGACCAATTTCAAACTCTTTAAACCATTTTGTAGTGTTGGGAGAATAGGATGGCCATGCTCGTGATGATCGTAAATAGGTGGAGGTCACTCATGGAGAGGATCCATTGGTGGGAGCGGGTTCTTATCAATAGGACATTGATGATGCTTTAGATCCCACTACGTCCAAGGAACTGCACATTGTAGATTAATTTCTTAGTCCTCATCTCCGACTGGAAAAAACATTATTGTGGATTCTGAAGGCTTTAATTCAAAAAATAGGAGGGTGAGGCCTAAGAAGGACTACTCCAACCTTCATAGTCCTTTAGTTACAATATCTTCATTCAAGAGTAAGCTTCCCCCAAATGTCTCAGACAAATGAAGGCATCATTCACTAGAGAATGTGAAATGGTGACAAGCTCAAGGTGGATGACTCCTCCATCGACCACGTGCCCTCGAATGATGAGGTAATGGTGGATTCAGTACTGTAGCGTTAGACATAAATCAATGGTGAAATGAAATATGAAGCTCTGTCCATTATGGAATCAAAGAAGATGGAGGCGGTCCTGCTCAAGGAAAAATGGGAAGTTCTCATCCATTCTGAGGAATTAATGTTGGAGAAATCTATCCCATTCAATGCCTCGAAGGAGAATCTAGTTAAGATGTAAGAGAGAGCACTTGATGTGGAAACTAGTAGGATGGAAATGGAGTGGATTGAAAAAAAATATAGTATTTTGGAAAAGGGGTTTAATGCAGGAAAGTTAATCATGGAAGAGTTTATATAGACATGAGACATGTTTGATTTTTGGTTCAAAGACCTCATCAAAGATGATCATAAGTTAGTGGTAAATAAAATTATCTGGAGACTACATAGTAATAATGCGTCAAATAATCATACACTTGATTTCAATTTTTCATCTGTTTATTTCATTGTTTGCTGGTTTGGTTTTCTGTTCGAACTCGGGTTATCACATTCCTTTAAAAGTGTTAGAAATAAAAAAATTATAATTTATGACGAAAAATTCCATTGACCACACATGGATTTTTATTTATATTAGAATATGAGTTCCCTATCATGGCACCAAGGGTTAACCTCTATTTCAGGAAATTAAATTGTATTTTTTGGAATATTATCCTTGGTTTTGGATTTATGTTACGTACCACCATGTATTACTCAATGGGGTCCTTTCAAGAATTTCACTATGGCTACCTTGGACATGTTCCATGGGATTGGGTAAGACACCCCCCCATAGGGTGTATTTCCCTGTGTACACCCCTATAAATTTCACCTAGATTATAAAACATATATTCCATGTAAATTATGGATCCTTATATTATTATCAATATATATGGACTACAAGGTTTTATGACTTGGGTCCCGATCATATAAATATAAATAAATATTTTAATTTTCTTATAGACATTCTCGTTTAAGAAAAAGACCGTTGTATTAAACATGTATCACATGAGGATCCCAAACCAATATAATATATTTATTCACTACCCCTGTTTATTATACATGTCCACCAGTCAACATATATTCATATACTAGATAGTCTAAGATTCCATTGGTGGGGGACTACTGAGTATTAATCACACCCTATTCAGGCCACTTGTTGGTACCTAGAAAGACGTCATGGTTGTAAGTAGGGATATAGGAAATCACCCAACTATATATGCTTTACTTTCATTATTTGGATAGTGTATGGGATAATATATCAAATCTATGTCTCATGATTCTATTAGAGATATATTGTGTACTTTTTCATTTTTTATAGCATGTACATATCATATTCATACTACACTTTTTTTGAGAGAAGATAGATATCGTTAATGACGAAGATCATCAGACGTACATAAGCAAAGCCACAGAGGGAAATTACCTAGCCAGAGCTTGTTGGCATCGAAGGGGCCTGATGCCGCCAACTGATGGGCCACATTGTTTCCTTCTCTTTTGTTAAAGGAGAAGGAGTAGAATGAAAAGCATTGGTGGAGCGAGAGAATTCTCTTGATGATGAGGCCAAAAGACTGGAGTCCGCCATCGTTGTGGTTAATGGCATCGATAACAGTGAGGCAGTCAGAACCAATGTTGATATCAATCCATCCATGATCCCTAGCCAGCATCATACCTGTCAGGATAACATTAGCCTCAGCCATGGAAGGTTCCAAAAATACATGATGTGATTCATATTTTGCAGAAATGATTTCTCCAGATGATTTCGGGCCAGGAGACCGAGGGAGACAAGTCCATCCTTGGGGATAGACGCGTCCACGTTGATCATAAGATTTCCTGCCGTTGGGGGTTCCACCGAGGAGGACTATAGGGAGGAATGTCTGGCATGTTATGTCCATTGTGGGGGTTCCAGCCCTCAATCCATGACATGGCCCATTAAATCCAGAATTCAGGAGGTTTATGAACATGGTGGAAAACATAATCGTTACGCCGGACCCAGATGATCCAAGACAAGCTGTAGAGTGAGCCTTCATTATCTGAAGAGAGGGAGGAGCACCAGCGCAGTAGGAGAGTGGGAAGGTTAGGAACCATGGCCAGAGATGCATTTGGAGCCGGGCCCCATTTTTTCCAAATTTACTTAGCTCCAGGGCATTGAATGATAGTGTGCATAGGGGTCTCAAGGATATTAGGGAAGAAAGGGCAGGCAACAACACTGGACAAATGTCGGTAGAAGACAAGGCTCGTGGTAGGGAGGGTGTTCGTGCACACCTGCCACCAGAAGTGGCGTATTACTGGGGGTACGTTGAGCTTCAAGAGTGATTTCCATGGACCCTCATTCCAGTCAATTGGGTGGTTTCCAATAGCATGTTTGTATCTGGATTTCACCATGTACTCGCCTAAAAATTCATTTCTCCAGAAGAGATGGTCGGGTCCTGCGTCTAGGACCCATGGGATTCTTAGGATATGTCTTTGGTCTCATTTGTTAAACCATTCATGAATCTTATCCAAACACCACCCAATCCTTTGTTCAGAAATGAGGCACCTGAAAGTGGTGTTTTAAAAGCATGGTTGGGTGTGGGAAGTAGCTCGCATACCTTTCGAATCGATTAGCTAGGGATCTGTCCAAATATTGACTGTTGAGCCATCCCCAATCCTTCATCCCATCCCTTTTTACAGGAGCTTTCGAGCCCCCCAAATGCTTGTCCAAAGGAATCTAGGATGAGGGACAAGAGAGGAAACATAGATGTCCGTGTGGGGAAAGTAATTAGCTCGTAGAAACTACACACAGAGAGATCATGGATGGTTAAAAAGGCGCCATCGTTGCTTAGCCAATAGTGCGTCGTTGAAGAGAAGAAGATTTCAGAATCCCATCCCTCCCTCCGAATTGGGTATGCAGAGTTTCTCCCAGGCCATCCAGTGGGGTATATTCCTTCCATCATTTTTCCCCACCAGAAGTTGACCGTATGTGTGTGGATCTGGTTGACAATGGTCATCAGGAGCTTGAACCTGGATATAATATAGCTAAAGATAGACTGGATGACAAATTTAATAAGGGTCTCTTTTCCTGGTATTGAAATTCTTTTTTGGGTCCAGACTTGAATTTTCTTCTCAATCCTATCCACCAGAGATGCGAATATTTCTTTTTTGGACATGCCTATCTCCGTGGGAAGCCCGAGATACTTTTAGTGTTTTTCAACCATATGTATTCCAACTATTGCGCAGATTGCATCTCTCCGAGAATGGAGTACCCCTTTACTGAAGGAGATTTCTGATTTCCCATGATTGATTGACTGCCCGGACGCCCTCTCGTACCGGTGGATCACTTGGCTGATCACCCAACATTCATTAATAGTTGCTATGGAGAAGAGGAGGCAGCCGTCGGCGACAAAGAGATGTGACACTGGTGGACTTACACGGCAAAGGTTTTCCCCATGAATAGATTTAGCGGATGAATTTAGTAGTTTTTTATAGTATCATGACATCATTATTTTTTATATGAATTTGATAATGGTGTGTACCTGGAATCAATTGTTCATTCTCAACTTCATTTATAAGGCATAGTTGATTTCAATTGTACATTTATGAGATCATTTTTTCCTATATTCTTCATTTTTTATAGTATCATGACATCATTATTTTGTATATGAATTTAGTAATTTTTTATATATGTTTATTATTTCCTGGATTGTCTGGTTTCGACTAAAAAATATTATTTTTTCATTATTATATTTATTATATATATATATATATATCATAGTGTTACACTATGATTAATAGGGTATAGTCTCCCCACCATACCATAGTAGACCCTTTCTACTAGAAGATAGAATATTCTATACAAGGAGGCCAACATTAGGTCATGTGACTACCAGTTTGGGTATCTAATTAGAGGACCAAGATTCGGATTTCACATATAATGGATCAATTTTCCATCTGATATAAAGAAAAAGGGATTTATCCATTTATGTTGTGTTCTAAATCTATGAAGGTCGATACGTTAATCGATCATTCGGATTTGGCTAATACAGTAATCATTTTGACCTTATAATTAATGTTGGTTATATCTTTTCTTTTACATATGGTTCCAAGAAATTAATGTAATGTTTGTGTTTATGAGCATAAGACATTGGAGTGTGGGTCTAGGAATCATAGTTATTATTAAATGAATGGATTATAAAACTTTTTAGATATGGATATTAGTGAAGGATAATTTAACGGGTGAAAATTTTAGGATGATCACAATTTTAAGTTATATACCCTTTGGAAAAACATAAGATTTAATATTATGGAAACAATTCACATGTTATTTAGGGTTTTTTGTAATAAAATCATAGTGAAAACCGTATGAATAAGTCTAGTTTTTGGAAAAAAATAACGTATTTTCAAATATTGAGATAATATGGGTTTTTATTAAAATACATCCCCATAAGGATAAAATAAGGTGGATAATGCTAGGAAACAAATTCACTTAGTTGAATTACCCTAAAAAAGGGTTGGTTGAGCATTGAATCAATCATCATTGTAATGCATTTTGAGTGGGCCTAATATTAAATACATCGAAAGAAAATCACGATTTATATTCGTGTGGTATTAGAATTCCCATTGCAAACCATTGTGAAGGATTAAAGAATGATGATAACTAATTTGTTTTGAAAAACTAATTGAAAATTGAGCATGGATTACTGTAGATTGAACAATGAGAGTCATATGTTAATCTAAATATATCATATGTAAAAAAATGTTATATAATGGAATTACATATTCAAATATATCATTTCATATTCATATTTTAGAATTTATCATAACCATTTTTGGTTTTAGTATTTGTTTGAAAAATGATCTCATAAATGAAGTTGAGAATGGTGTGTACCTAGAATCAACTATGTCCTATAACCAAATAAAGGAGTATACACAAATGGCTATGAATTTTAGTATATGTCCATTATGACAGAAAATGTGAGCTTCAAAGTCTTACCCAAGTCAGTGAGATTGATACAATCTTGAAACACATAATTATTTTCATTACTAAGTGATATTTCTCAATGATATATTGGTACATTCTAAAGGTTATGAGGTTTATGTGAGAAATTTAAGAATTCATATTCAATACTTTAAATTTGTGGGAATGATGACATATATTAAATGGTATCAATAACCTTTCAATGTGATTTTATATAAAAGATATTTTTTTCAATAACTATAGCAGAAAATATGTTTGAGGTCTGTATAACACTTAACATTAATATATTCTTAATGTTGATAAATTAAGTGGTGGTTAAATTTTGAATAATAATGTTATATAGTAATTGGAAAACATTTAACTGTTAATTGATTCACAATATTTTTTCATAAGGAAATCTAATTTTTATGATTATGATGTATAATTACTATTGTGTGACATTATGAACTAATGATGGATCCCATTTGAAGATTAAAAATAGAGTTACTTTTTGGCCGATCATATATGATAATTTTTTATTGTATTAGAGAGACAAATTGTTTTTGGGAAACTAATGTTATTGAGAGTATGTGAATATGTTATATACATACATGCGATTATTATTAGTGTAGTTTGAGGAAGGATAAGTTGTGTTTTGAAGAAATATATGCAATTATTAGTGGTTTTAGTATATTTTAATAATGGTAATGAAAATTGTGGACCTCTATTTTAAAGAATAAGTTGCAAAAAATGAGATATCACAACTCCAAATAACCCAAGATAAAAAAGTATGAAACAAGTTGTGTATTATGAACTATAGGATGAAATTATACTGTATAATGTGTGACATGTTGAGGTTAATTTATCATAATATTATTGATCAAAATTTACTTATAATAGTCATCAATCACATTAAAACATTTGGTTTCAGTAATGGATGTAATTAGAAGGAACTATAAGTGTAAAGAATAATGAAAATAATACCTTGAAGAATAGACAATTAGAATAGGACTAGGGTGAGAAACCCTGTGATTATTTAAAACTAGCTATCACAAAATATGATTAACAATGAAAACAAAGTATAAGTTCAATACACAAACAAAAATATAATGATGGATCCTCAAGAAAGATCAAGGTATGAATATGATGAAGGTAAAATATATATAGAATTAAATATAAGTCAAATATATCGGAAGAAATAAGGGAAATTTATTTGAAGGGATAGGTAATTTCTATAGGTTTAGAGTTTCAGGCCATCAAACCCACATGAGTAAGGAAAAAATTTATGTTATAAAAATTTGTTCTTGAAACTCAAAGAGAGTTGGGATAAATGTGAATAAATATCCCAATACAAGGGTCAATGAGGAAAGTCATGACCAATAAAAATGTGAATAAGGAAAATACTATTAAACTATTACAAATGAAACCAATATTGAGTTTTCACTCAAGATTTTCTAGAGTCCTATGTCATGTATGTTTTAAATGACTACATGATATTGAAATATAAAAACCCATAATACTAAGGCTATCGTTTAATACATTTTTAGGGATTAGGGAAGTTATTTTTTATGGATCTAGATAAACATTACTTAGTAGAATTCAATGTGGAATTAGGAATGGGATATCTCTATTTTTTAATATAATATTATTATTTTTTCATATAGAGAAATCAAATTTCACATCCTAAAAAAACCCAGGATCATCTAGAGGTTCATGGTTAATTATCAGTTCCCTTTAAAAATTAATCTGATCGTATGAGTAAAATGACGAGGATTTATTTCATTTAATGGGGGGAGAGAATTTAAAGCCTTATAATAAACATCAAATAACAAAAATTTTCAAATATATTTATTCACATGCAATGCTGACCTAAAATAGAAACCACAATATATTAAAAAAATATAAATGATCAAATATGGCCCTTAAAACCAATATATTTAATTAAGAAGAAATATTATGTGTAATATATTTTTGAAATTTATGTATATAGAATATAAAGTCAACATTTAATATAAATTAAATTCATTTAGTATTCTAAAAATGAATAAAATGATCATTTGTTGTTTATAAAAGTATTCTTTTTTTTAGAAATGAAATTTTTGTTGTGTAAATTACTATATAATGAAAATATGATTATTGATAAATTATGGTTGATGGTAATAAATTTATAACATTAATTTAGTAGGTTAATTACATAAAATAAGAAAAATATTTTTTAATATTTGTAAATGACATTTTTTGTTAAAAATGGTATTTCATTATATTTTTTGATTTTACTCAAAATAAAAACATAAAAATTTTAGAATTTTAAATTAATAAAGTTATATTAATTTTTTAATTACTAATATAAAAATTGAGTATGTATTATTTTTTGATCATTTTATAAAAAGAATTATTTTTCGCTGAAAAATGTGGGATTAGTGAAAATTATAAATTTCATGTTTTTATTTCCATGTGTACATAACCATGAAGATTTAAAAATAATAAAATTAATAATATATGAACTTATCGAATGTAATTATAAACTATTAAATATTATTTATATATATATATATAACCTATGCCAAACATTTTAATAACTGATTATAATGTTACATTAATATAAAACCAATTTTGTTGTTTTTCTTTAAAAGTATGTAGATTAAAAATAGATTCAAATTTAGCATTCCATGAAAAATAAATCCCTTTATTATTTTTATAATAATTAAATTAATTTCATTAAAATTAATTACCAGGATAATTTAATCTTATATATAAATTTAGAGTTGAAAAACATTAATTTTTTTAAAAAACTGTATTTTACCAGATTTAATGTATTTATATCAAAATTAATTTGTCACACCATTAGAAATTTTAAAATTTGAAATTATTTTCAAATTAGGTAAAAAAGTAATCTTAATTTTTTTCATTTAAATTAAATACTAACTTTAAAATTTAATTTCCATGGTAAACGTATAAATGGGTAAATTGGGTTTATCATAGGGTAAAAGACGATTTTTTTTCAAAAGATGTCCTTGGAAATGAAATATTGGAATTTGGATCGACCAATACATGTTAACATATAATTATTTACAATATTTAGTAATTGACCATTGGATAGTTTCATGACATTATTATAAAATGAACATTTGTTCCCAAAACAACCCTTTTCCTTCACTTATAAAAGGGTAACATCTTTACAACTTCATGGAACCCATTAAAACTTAATTCCTTATTGCAATTAATATATTTTCCACTATTTATAACCCTCTCCCAAAAAATAATTCTTCAACCCCTCATAGTTTTTCTAATACCTTCAAATTCAATGAGAATGCCAAAGAAAATTGAATTCCTCAAGGTGGGTATTATCAACAAAAATGTTTGTATTCTTAATTTTTTTATTTAAATTTTACTATAAACACAATAATATAATTATATTTGTATCATTTATATAATGAAATATTTTTATATTAATTATATTATCGTTTTTTATTTATTTACACATTCAATTATGAAAAAAACTGGATTTTTGTGCTTTCTGTGGAATTCCACCTCCATGATGTAACAAATCTCATTTTCCTCCACTATATTAAATGGTTGGATCCGTGGATATTTTTGATGTATAAATATTATTTTTGTGAAGTCATTAATGTTTTTATGAAAAATCAGATAACTTGTTTTCAACGAACCGACCCTAGCAAGGGATCAAGAACAAACTACCCAGAGCCAACCTCCATATGCAAGGGGTGGAGGAAAGTGAATAAGGAATATCTTACACATGTAGCCATTTACCAAGTACATGTATCCAATCAAACAACCATCTCAATGCAGAAGTGAAGATGTGAGGAGTAAAAGATGTGACATAGCTAAAAAGGAAATCAAGAATACATATCTTATAGGGTGTATAATGGTTCTACATTGAAAATGAAAAGTAAATGGAAAAAATAAATTTCCAACATGAAATATTTTCTATCATAAAAAAATTGGAAAATTAATGTGTTGATAGTGCTCAGCTCCTGGATCCCATGTTGTAACCACCATACGCGGTCCAATGAACCAGATGTCCCTAAGTTCCTATGAAGTCACCACAGAATTGTCTCTCATTTTATAAGACATGACATGTATAATCAAATCCAATTAATGGGTGAGTATATACATACCCATTAGGACACCAAAAAAGCTGAAGGGAGAGTAGTAAGATATGGAACAGGAATTGAAAGACAATAGATAGAAGATACAGTCAAAGATAATAGGATGACCCTGACCCGGAGTAGAAGCAAACTCATGCTAGAACAAGGTAATTCAAATGGTAAGAAGATGATCTACACATCGAGTCTTCACCACCTACATCAAGAGAGTATAATTATACAACAATTAGAATAAATAGAAGTAATTTAGATGTCATACCCCACACATCTTCACCTATTACAAAAAGAGAGTAACCAAATCCAAAGATATGTATACTGAATAATATATATATATATATATTATGATTCAAAGAATCAAAAATGAGAGTGTAATGGGATATCTATATCACATATCAACCAAAGAAGAGGGGAATCCAAAATTTTTATAAGTTAATCAATGATGTCCATAATCTCATGTGTTTTCTCATAAGTAATCATGCAAATAAAAACTCACATTGTTACTGTTCCATACAGCTAATGTGCCACAAACTCAATGTAGAGGAAAAATTCTATAGTAAAAACATAAGAATCCATTATAATATCCATTGAGGAACCACTTTAATAATCTACTAGATGGTACCACTTATAATTCATTGAGGATTCCACTGTCCAGCTCTACTGAAGGGTCAACTCGATAGTCATCAATGACTCTACTATCCAAATCTACTAGAGGGTAAAATCTTTACTCTTCGAAGAATACACTACCCACCTCTAATGGAGGGCCATATCGATTTTCTTTGATAAAACCACTGTCCATATCAACTAGAGGGTCTACTAGGTAGTCTTCAAGGACACCACTACATAGTTCTACTATGTGGATTACACAATAGTCATTGATGAATCCACTATCCAGCACTTTGGAGGGTCAGCTATGTAAGCCTCCGATGATCCTGCATGATCACTGCCATCATCGATCATTTTATTGACCAATAATCATTCTTGAAACATTCGAAATAAAAAATTGAAATCCACAACTATGAAAAACGTTGCGTAATACAGTAAAAAACACTCAGGATATGCTATTTACTTACCAAAATCAGATTCTTGGTATGAGTGAAACAATTCACCGTATAAAACAAAAAGGAACCTCATGATACCCACCCATGATTCAAAATTAAATACCTAATATATGTATCCAAATTACCACCTCAATATCAGGGTTATGATTCTGTAGCCATTTCATGATTCTGACATTGTACAAAGAAGATATGTTTGATACAATTTTCCATAATAACAATAATAGATATATTATTTTGGTTATTAGGAATTTTTTTCACTTGAAACATGATCCCAAAATAAGTATCCAATATTGGTATTGAAATGACCGTTTCAAATATAGGGTCAATGTATTGTATAAGGTACATCATTCTGACATCGTACGAAAGAGTTATGATGAAACCAAATTGGTAATAATAATAATAATAGTTATTTATAAATTATACATTTAATTATGAATTATTCCATCCCCCTTTATACTACTGAAAGCGCACATGTATACTTGAGGGTTTAACACACCTTACACCACACTAAGGGATCTCGACTCTGCCTTCTCTCCATCAGCATTGATCGCTAACACTGCTCACCCTGGACTACCACTATCACTTTCTACTATTCACTAGAGGCACTGGGCACTGCTTATCACCACCACTCACCAGGTGAAACCAAAAACACACAGGGGAAGGAGGTTCATGAAACCTCATGTTAGTGGTCACCATCTCCATCGCATTTGGTTCCATGGATATCATATCTGAAGAATACCACACTAGATCTGTCCACCTATCTGTTGCTTGTTAGATCTCATAGTGTCATTACTCTGATCTATGAAACTAACAAAATAATAAACCCTAATTCGACTGTGATCCATGTTCAAACATTAGTCTCACATCACCATTATGAATACCCGCTCATGTAAAAAATTATTCTACTCCTTAGAATCTACTACCCCCTGACGTCATCGACAGTAGCTTGGAAACCTGATCATCCCATGACCTAGAGTATGGAAGAAATGTAACATATTAACATTTAAACACACACACATACATGAATATATATATATATATATATGAAAGGGATGGATAAATGGTGACTGGAAAATATTGATGATTCATTGAATTATAACTTTAGACAAACTTGAAGGAAAAATTAAGGGTTCAAAGATTCGATTATTCCCAAAGGAGATCGAATGAGAAAATTAACAAAATTTATTTATCCTTATCAAATCATGAGATATGTGTTTAAATCATAAACTAAATATGGTAATTAATCAATAACAAATAAATTGGTGATGAAATCGACAAATAAAAATCACTACCTGAAGATTGGATCGTTCACTAATGAAGAATGTGCTCCCCAAAAAATGAGTAATGTCTATTGCATTCACCACATACGAATATTCTCTGATCAAATGTTCCATAATAATCTAAGGTGATTTTACAATGAAGGAGGAAAGATACGATATAGAATCCATCCAATGTTAATGAGGCTAACCCTGGAAGAATCTGCATGGTACTATTCTTATAAGATTAATTTATATTAAAAATGAATTGGTTAGGTAATTTAGTAATTAATTATTTCACTGAACATGCCGACAACAAGTGAGGTGTTCAAAAACCCTAAACCAATATATTTTATGTCAATCCTAGGGTAAGAAAAATCAAGAATTAACAATGTTTTCATATTTCTAATCGGATCTTCCACTAAAGAGTGATCATATTTTCATTAAAATGTCTCCCTCACACAGTATAAAATATAAAAAATATTTTTATAAAATCTATTATAGGAACACCTAGCCATAGAATTTTAGGATGCATTAATTGTTAACTATAAAAATATATATAAAAATATTTGAATGTATTACAATGAAAAATGTTTCTCTGTATAATTCCATATTTCAAGAATTTCATCTCTAAAAAACAAAACTATGAAACAACATAGGATACTTAGATCACAAATTCCTCTTCCACTCCCAGGAATTAACTTTCATGATCCATTTCATCCAAAACATGATGATCAAGGGTTGTTCTATTCACATAGTGTCATCTCCATTCAATCATGGATCACCCCTTGGTTCTATAAAAAGGTGGCTCCATCCTCAATGTCCATCTTAGATCAGTCAATGACGTGCACGAGGTCATGTATGTATCTTGATAGAAATGATACATGGAATACATCGTGAACACACACTAGCTATGAGGGTAGGGTGAGGCAATAAGAAACCTCACCACCCCTCTACACAATCTTGAATGACCGAATGACCCTAGTGGATATCTTTACTCCCAAGACAAACATATAAAATCATCTTCATGGGGAGAATATCAGAAAAACATGGCCTCCCTTGTCAAACACCAAAGTACTACGACAGAGATAAATTTAGGATTCATGTCTTCTATGGGTCATCCTGATCCACTCATGGATGAAATGAATTTATTTTTCACAAAATGCACCATCTAGGGGACCAGAAGAGAAGTCTCGCCTATATATTTCCAACACAAGGGTGACCTAAAAGTCTCACATACAAGTCATAAAAAGGTTCCATGCTAATGGTATAGTAGTAGGTGTTGTTTTATGAAAACTCTACCTTGGGAAAGTGATCATCCTTGATCTGGCCAAAGTGTAATACTCAAGGACATAGAATATCCTACACAACCTAGATAGTGTGCTCAGTCTACCCAGTAGCCTTTGAGTGAAAGGCTACACCCATATCATTTGAATCCAAGATTACTCATACATTCCTTTCCATAATTGTGTCATAAACCGCACATCATGATCTGATAAAATCATCGAGGGAACCCCATCATGTAATAAAGGAAAGTGTTCCAAATTCATGGTTATGTAAACTATCATATATATGGAATCATGGAACATAATTGTTAGTGTAAGAATAGTCAAAATGTAAATAGTTATGTCATCCAACTTCCACTCCACGATCTCGATTTGAGGAAACAAACATTCCAGTACATGGTGCTAATCCGTCACCTGGTAATAGGTGATGAAATACGAGACGAACACATCTATGATCGATCTCATGAAGATTCACAAAAAATGCAGTTAAAGGTATTTTTACATCAATCTGAAACTGGGAGGTACAACTAGGGAAATGTTTGGAACTCCCATATCTCGTTGTCCCACATCATAAAAGGAACCATAGACCATCCATGGAAAATGATTATGTGATTACCTCCTTTAGAATATCCATCATTTGTTTCCCTTGTGGTTATCTCGACACAAATGGAATAATTATCGATGTCTCATAGTAGGAACTCTCTCACACGCTTGAGAAGTGAAGGACTCAACACCATCAGTTGTAGAAAAGTTGTTCCCTTCAATTCCACTTGGGTCAGCTATAGGGAAGCTAACTGCTCTGAGGATTCATGCATCAAGAGATCCTATTACTTCATTCTAAGAGAATATAATCTTATTTTTCCCTTCCCCAAAGTATAGAATATCTCAAATTCACATTCTTGTAGGAACTATAGATAGCGTCAATCTCTCAGGTTCAGGTATATCTATGTGATGACGTACCAAAGACATTGATTGTCTGAGTAAACCAAAAATCTCTCTCCTAGAAGATAGTTCCTCCACATCATAATGTAAAATACTACCACCGCCAGCTCTAGGCTGTGAGTTGTGTATTTCTTCATGTGGGACCTAAAATTTTGCAACCTGTATGTAATAAATTCCTAACACAACATCAAATTTTATCTGACCATGACTCTTGAGGCACAAAAATACAATACATACTCCACACACACCATTGGTTGTATCAACATAAAAGCACTCATCACCCTTAGTCTTAATTCCTTAAAGGCACTATAAAACTTCTCAAACTTGGTAAAAATATTCCATTATTACATTAAGGTTGTCCAAGGGGATTCAATTATTGAGAAGTATTCTACAAACCTAATTTAGTACTGTTGGAGCCAAAATATGGCACGAAAGGAAGGGACGAAAAAGAAGGCTGGCACACTGCCTCGCGAAGCACCGACGCGAAGCGCCGCCGCGAAGCACCCCGAGAATCACAGTCTCGCAAAGCTCTAGAGGAGGTAACTCTCCGCGAACGCATTTGACGTTTGTGAGCCCGCCACGATGCTCCAGAGGCGGTAACTCTTCACGGACGACGTTGATATTCGCGAGCGTGCCGCGAAGCACCTGAGGCGGCGCGCGAGTTCTGCTTCGCGGTGCCCCTTCCCTATAAATATTGGACTCCCCCTGAGTCCCGGGGACCGACAATCCGACCTTTCGGCTTCTCCTCTCCTAAATCGCGAAACACCCTTTTCCCCTGGGGATCATGAGCTCTGCGAGGTACATCTACTTCACATGACACCTTTGCTTTGTCTCTTTTTGAGCCCCTCTTCTGAGAGGGATGCCCTTCGCGAAGCTCAAGGGCATTCGCGAAGGAAGGGGATTCCCAAGGGAACCCCGGAATCCGCTTTGCGTTTATGCTTCGCAAAACACCCAAGCTATACTAGAAATCCCTATGCTAATGCAGGATCGCTATACATCGCAAAGCACATTGCTTTGCAGCATCCTGATTCGCGAGGCACCCCTTCTTCGTGAGGCAGTGCTCCGCGAATACTGTTCCACTTCGCGAATCACCCTAC
This sequence comes from Viscum album, assembly GCA_963277665.1. Taxonomy (NCBI): domain Eukaryota; kingdom Viridiplantae; phylum Streptophyta; class Magnoliopsida; order Santalales; family Viscaceae; genus Viscum; species Viscum album. Next base: position 842,646,356 of record OY728161.1, read on the forward strand.
ACTCACACCTATGCCCCATGCTAAGGCCAAGGCACTCTGCTTCACGAAGCACACTCATTTTCTTGGCAATTCCTCTTCTCGTGTGACCCTCCAGGTTTGCACGATGTGATTTCAAAGTCCCATGGACAATACCACCCGTAGTGTTGCTTTATCTAATGCTTCTTCACATAGGCATGCTAATGGCCATTGCTTCATCGCATAGCCATGCTAACGTGGACCCCTTGATGGTTCGCTCCACAACCCCACTTGACAATGGCCTTACTGGTACCTTCCCTTCCCCATGGACCAGAGGGTACCGGTTATGTAAGTCCTAGGGGTGAGGAGTGAACCCACCTCATCCGAGCTGCAGGATGTTAAACTGCCAAGAACCACGTCCTCAACACATGACGTTAAACTGTGACCCGACCTCGTGCCTCTCACGAAGGGTCCCCCCAACTCGAACATTTTTTACGCCACACGTCTCCACGGGGGTGGAATCACCCATCCACAAGGGATGATATCCTTTTTATTGGAGTGGCATATGTTCTCAGGAGAAGGGTGGCCCTAGTTCCCCAACGGATGGCTGCACCCCTGCATCTCCGTACTTCCCCACTACCAAGGTTAGTGGGGGGCGTGATAAGGAATGAGGCACCTCCCATCATTGGTCCCGAGTCCCTCTTTCGCCGCGCTTTGTCGCACTCCGGGTCTCCATCCTGGAGTAAGTCCCAGCACCATGGGCCGCCTAACGCGTAGGCCCCTCTTCGCTTCTCATAGACACACCCTTCGCGACGTGATCGTCAGGTCCTTGCAACCTCTTGTTTCTCATACCGAGCATGACTCACGTGGGCTTAGAGTGGGCACCGACCCTGACCCCTGCATCCAGCGAACTATGAGGACTTTGATCCGTGTCATGGAATGGTACGTAAGAAGCCTCCATGAGGTTCAAGCCACATTACCCGGTCATTCATTCACGTCGAGTTTTGCCCTCGTCCAGCATGACGTTAAACTGCACGCCCCGTCCTGCATGAAGTTAAACTGCATGCCCTCGTCCAGCATGACGTTAAACTGCATACCCTCGTCCAGCATGACGATAAACTGTATTCCCTCATCTAGCATGACGTTAAACTGTATGCCCCTTGTCCCGCATGACATTAAACTGCACACCCATTTGAACTATGAGGTCATTGATCCATGTCAAGGCGTGGTACGTAGAAATCCTCCCCGAGGATCAAGCCTACCATCATCCAATTCACATCGAGTTCTACCTGCGTCCAGCACGACGTTAAACTGCAATTCCAGTCTGACAGCAAGCCGTTGTGACCAATCTGAACTACGAGGACTTTGATCCATGTCAAGGCGTGGTACGTAGGAAGCATCTATGAGGTTCAAACCCACCATTAGGTCATTCCTACCTCATTCACGTCGGTTCACCCCCGTCCCGCATGACTTTAAACTGTATTCCACAATTTGAACTGCGGGGACTTTGATCCGTGTCAAGGCATGGTTCGTAGGAAGCCTTCCAGAGGTTCAATCCCAACAATCATTGGCCCAAACCATCTCATTTTCGGTGTGCCATGTTCAACCCATTTCTACCCGAACTACGAGGACTTTGATCCATGTCAAGGCATGGTACGTAAGAAGCCTCCCCGAGGTTCAAGCCCATCTCCCATCAGACCAAGGTCCCCATTTTATGTCGGTTCGCCGACACCCATCACTCGTCGTTTATTCACGTCAAGTTTCACTACCGTCCCGCATGACGTTAAACTGTATTCCATCAATCCTTTGAACTATAAGGACATTGATCCATGTCAAGGCATGGTACGTAGGAAACCTTCTCAAGGTTCAAGCCCACCACTAGTGGACCCATGGGTCTACTTTCACGTCGGATCACCGATGAAACCCTTTGAACTACGAGGTCTTTGATCCATGTCAAGGCATGGTACGTAGGAAGCCTCCCCGAGGTTCAAGCCCACCACCCATCGGACCAAGGTCCACCTTCAAGTCGGTTCGCTGAAAATGCTCATCAGACCAAGGTCCACCTTCACATCGGTTCGAAGACGCATCGGACCAAGGTCCACCTTTACGTTGGTTCGCTGACGACATCCATCGAGCCAAGGTCCACCTTCATGCCAGTTCACCGGAACCATCCCGAACTACGCGGACTTTGATTCCTTGCCACGGGGATACGTAGGAAGCCTCTTCAAGGGTCAAGCCCAACTTCACTGTTTCCCTTGCGATGGTCCCATTCCATTCCCCCTCCACCCCATTCATCCATCTATCACCCATCCTATTTCTCACCCGGACCGTTAGATCTCGGTGAGACCATGTCGATACGCTCATCTTCACAGCCACCCATGGGCTAGTCCCGGTATCGGCACCCCTCCAAGGGAAACCCCTCAATCCGATCTATTCTATTTATTGCTTCGATCGGGTTGATTTGTCTCCACTGGACGTTAAACTCATGGTGTACCCTGTGTTAAACATGGGAAGCTGAGGAAAGCCTAAGATATGTGTCCATGGAATATAATTCCCCACGCTCGATGTGGGATGTCTCGGGCTTCCACACCCTCGAGAAGCCCTATGACCAGGGATAATAGACATACATGCTAGGTTCCCCGGCTTCCAGACATGCTACTGATGCCTCAACGTGACTACTCCCCTGGCTGAAGGTTGCTGCCCTGACTGGACCCTTTGGAATGTCCCGACAGAAGCAGTGTAATTAACCGGCGCCCATGGAAACATGGCACTAAGAAGTGTTTCACGAACAACGTATTAAATCTATGAGGGAGGCCCGAACTAGGTGACAAGTTCTGAGGAGGAATCCACAGAAGGAAGAAATGACATCACATCATCCCGTTTTGATCAAGGAGCAGACGTCCCTGAATAAGGAGCGAATGCCGCCCTCCTTTGGAAAGAGGGAACGCGGGGCAACAAGTGCACCGCGTGCTCCTCCGTAGATGGACGGATGCGCGCGCCCCGGCGAAAGCGTCGGAAACATAAATTGTGAACCCGACGTGAAATTCTTCTCCTCAATATGGAGATTAGTAGCATTCGAGACACCAGTAGATTGATGTGTCGCCGGATCGAGATATCTGGTGCCTGGCCCCGCCATGAAAATAGTGGTCCTATCGTGAAACTCACCAGAAGACGGGGTAGTAGAACGTGGGGCACTCCATTATGCAGCGTGTTGGAGTGGATCCTTCTTACAGACGTGGAGAATGTAAGGACTCTGGGGCACTGCCTGTCAATCCTTTTTCTCTCAGTGCTGATGAGTTGATCCCTTCATTTCTCAGGAACCAGGTTGCTGTTATAGAGATGCGATCACCGCCTACTCGCCTACGCAGGGGAAGGGGAAACATCTCCACAGCCACCCCACATGGCGCCGCTACCGCCATGATGGCCACCACATCGCCGAATACAGGGCGCCCACGTCCCCTTTCCCCATCAGAGGTCATCCAGCGAAGGGTGATCAACAACCTCGTGCACAGGTACAAGGAGGAAGGGGTCATCCCAACTCGGGATATGGACCGCCTGGACCTGGAGGCATCCAGGCCCTGCCGTCAACGCCGCCCTAATAGGCCGCACAGGGAGCCCCTGCTCCCCACCCCAACGTTCAACCGTTTCGGGAGCCTGTCCCCGGAACGCCTTGACGAATCCTTGCCTTACGCTAATGAGGTGGGCGCCGTCCGGCTCAGCCCACTCAGGGTCCCGACCCAAGGGCTCCAGGAAAGAGCTCCCGCCCGGCTGCGTCAGCACCGCCGTCCTACTCCGCAGGAAGAGCAGGCAGGCCATGCCCTTGCACCACCTGCACCCACTCGCCTGACCCGACGTCAGCGCCGGGCCCGGGCTGAGGACGCTCGCCCAGATGCGTCAACGTCAACAGCTACAGTGGCCCTCGCCACCGCCAACGTGCATCATGAAGTCACTGCATACACTGAGTGGGGGCACTCCTACACCCAACCAGGATCGAGACCCCAACCGCCCCACGGGCAGGCTAGGTTGACTCTCCGGGTTGTAGGCCCAAGTGGTGATCACCGTGAACTAACCCGCGGTGATGTCACCCCGTACGGAGGCCCTCCCCGTACCACTACTCCACAGATCATGTGCCTTCCCCGCTCCAAAGTTCGTCATGGAGGTATGCCTCGTGCTACCCCCATCCCGAAGGAAGACCTGCCCCGCGGCAGTGACGCACGGCGCGAAAACCTTTCCCGCACCCACTATACAGGGTATGAAGTCCATCCTCTTTCCCCTGACCGCCGATCTGAAGGCACTGCCCATCCAGTCCTTCTCCAATGTGGGGGCCCTCCCTACGTTCTCTCTGCAACCGGAGAAGGTCCTCCTCGCCCCAACATCTCGGGGAGTGAAGGTCAGCCTCGCTCCGCCCGCATCGACCATGGAGGTCCTCCCCATGCTCCTGACGATTGCAACAAAGGATCCGCCCACATGGGTGTTGTCCATGGAGGTCCTCCCCATGTACCCTTCGATATTTGACCTGGTTCCCCTCGCACCACGGCTATCTCGAGTGGGGTCCCTCTCCGCCACGATGCCAGCACCACCCCGAGACTACATTTTAGGGATCAACCCTGTCCCGAAGAGCCACCCCGGGGAAAGAGAGCGGGTCGTCGCCTCCACAAGAAGAGTCCTGGGAAGGCCCGAGTGGAGATCAAACCTGCTCGCTTCTCCGACTTTGAAGCGGAATGCGACTCAATGATGTAACCTTCTCCCCTATCCTCCGTATCAAGGACTGGGGCAGGAACCAAACGCGTTTTCCTCATTCTCCCGGAATATGAGGTCCACCAGATTCCCATCTCTCTCCGCAGGTACATCCAGGCGGAAGAAATCTTGGGAATTCCGCAGGTCTCGACCGCGCAATCACTTCCATTGTCACCAGAAGTGCCCTCTACCTCTACCAGAGATCACAGAGAGCTATTTTGGGGGCCAACAGCGGTAGAGAGACGACATGACCTATCATCGGTAGCCGCGTTTCCTGTGCCGGAAGCTGTGGCTATCCGCCCATCGTATCGTGACATCATGGCCAGGTCACCTTACTCTTCGGAGGATGGCCAGAAATTCGGTGGCCAGTCACCTCGTTCGCTGTATTCTCCGCCGCCGAGTTTACGATCCCAAAGGTCTGCCTCGGTACCGCTACTGATCCCTCAGCCACCCCCGATTGACGAGTGGGGAAATACAGGGCCAGACCCTGAGTCCGAACCCAGGAGCTTCTGGAGTATTCTTGCAGCGTATTACTTCCTGGAGATGTTATGTCCAACGTCGGTGCTGAATTTTCGCGCACCAGAGTCCCTTACCCCTGAAGAAGTGGGGTGCTTTTGTCGAACCCTATGGGAAACACACTTCTGCCTTCATTACGAACGGGTGGTATACCCCAGAAGTCGAGAGCCCTTCGAAGAAATCGGCGAGCAATGCCGCCTGATCGATTCGGACGCACTCCTTGTGGCCCAGCACCCCGAGTCGCTAGGACGTCAGAACTCCCTTCAACGGAAATGTGTTCAGAGTTTCAAAGTACTCCATAGAATCGTCAGGGAAGATACCCCCCATGTGAAAGTCCATGGTTGGGGACACTATGCCGCTCTCCTCTTTTACCCTATCCTACGGTATCCCGATTCGCTATGCGACATCGAGGACATGCCCTCGAGAGGGGTCGCGGTCCACATGGCTGACGTAGTGGACAAGGAAGATGAGCTTGAATTCCTTGATGGAGACATACCCCCCGAGGGCATACCGCCACTGCTGGACCCATCAGGGAGGGTTACCCGTCAGCAGAGGAACCTGCTAGGCCTCCCAGTACCCACCGAGTCGCTGGTACTCGGTCGAAATACCGACAAGGGGAACTTTCAAGCACTCCGACCCGTCTGCCTCTATGTAGAAAATTGAAGAAGATCCTGAGAAGGCCACGTTACGCCAGCAGCTTGCTGAGCAGAAGAGGCTGGTTGATGAACTCTTGGCTGAGCGTGCCGCAGAGCGGCGACCCGACTATGGTAATCCCAGGCCGGGGCAGCAAGGGCAGGAACAATTTCCCCCCGGTGAGCTGCCTCCGGGTGACCCTGATCATGCTACTTCCGCAGACAGGGATGAAGCCGGAACTTACGGCAAGAGGGCACGATACGTCTCGCCAAACCCCCCCCGAACGACGGGGAATCTGAAGAATCCAGTCCGGGTTCCCCAGTCGCCCCGCAGGTCGTTCCGCCAGTCGATCCACGAGCTGCCGAAGCAATTTACCATGTTGAAGAACCTAGAAATGCACTTGTGGTAAGGGATCCCCATCAAGATAGGGACCCCCACCCGGATGATATTATTGCGTCACTCACAGCCCACCTCGAAGCGTTGGAAACGCGGCAGGTGGAGGTCCCACCGGATGGCATGCCGTATCCCGCGTGGCTGGATGATATGCCCGCACCTCCGGGTTTTGGGAACCCCACTTTCTCGCCCTTTAACGGGACAGGGGACCTGCCACAGTACTTGGCACATTTTTCTTCCAGGTGTGGTCCCATACTGGGGACCCCGGCTCATCAAGAATCCGCCAAACTCCGGTGTTTCGTACAGACATTGGAAGGTCCAGCATTCGTCTGGTATAGCCAGCTCCCTATCGGATCGGTGACCGGTTGGGAGGACCTCCACTGGAAGTTTCTATACTAGTTCAGCTCCACCACCCAGAAGACCAGCATTGCAGATCTCTTCAAGTGCAAGCAAAGGCCTGATGAGCAGGTTGCAGATTTCATCGCCCGGTGGAAGGGACTTACGTATTCCCTCGATATGCCACTGACTCAGGAGCAATTACTGACGATGTGTGTGGGGAACGTCAAAACGGAGCTGGTACCCTCCATGATTACCTAGAACTACCCTGGAGGGTTCAGAGATTTCTCAGATAAGGCTCAGCGGCTTGAGGAAGCTCTGCAACAGGCTAGTCAGACACATTTGTTGCCCCCTATGATCCCAGCCATGAGGACTGCCAGGGATGAACCCACCGCGGTGGCCCAAATAGAAGCCTCTAAGAAGCTGGAATTACTGCCAGTGGCACCATCCCAGCAACCCCGTAGAGGTCCTGCACCTCAAGCACATGCTCCTGCCCAGCAGCGACCGCCTCAGAATCGACAGGTTCCCCCGCGCAATGCGCCACCGCCACCCGGGAGAGACAATCAGGTGTTGCCTCCTCGAAAGGCCCCTTCGGCCCCTCGTCAGGGTCCGGCCCCCAGGGCCCCCTATCCGGAAAGAAGTCACCAGACTTATTCATTTAACGAAAATCAGGTCCCTGGGTACTTCTGAAGTGCTCTAGAGCAAGGGATTGTGCGCCTGCCCGAGTGCAGATGGCCGGCAGAGGCGAATCTCACCGGTCACCCCAACTACTACACTTATCATCAGATTCTGGGGCACACCCTCAAGCAATGCTATGTGTTTAAAGACTAGATTCAAGACCATGTCAAAAACAATATAGTCAAGTTGGGCCCGACACCAGCACAAGTGGCGGGTGTCTTTGCAGGATCAGAGATCTACAGCGACAATGAAGGCGAGTGGCAGCAAGTTCCCAGTTGCGGATCCCGGAAATACGAAAACTGGATGGCTCCAAAAACTGTCATCCGTGCACATGGTATCATCCAGGTGCACCTGAAGCAGCCGTAACATTCAAAAGAGGTAGCTGGTACCTCTGCATCATCTTCACAGTCGACCTCTTCCCAAAAGGTCAAGCAGCGGCGACGCAAGAAGAAGCCACGTGCACCGCCGTTGCCGTCATCATCCCTCACTCTCGGTGACTTTATTCCCCCTGAAATATAGATTCCTCCCAGAATCTGCCCAGCGGTGGATGACTCCTCGAGCGATAGCCAGGGGTACGCTTCGGTTAACACCATGGAGCTGGTAAAGCCCTATATGACCCCCGACGAGTGGGAATGCCAGGAGAACCTCCCCAACGTTTCCAGCCAACGTCAACGTCAGCGGAATCGCAACCACGCCGGTCATTGAGGTACGTCAGTGGGCACATTCAGCCAAGTCGTGCACTCTACTGAGACCAGACAATAGGCTCAGCGCAGAGCTCAGCACGCGCAACCCCATCTAACGCCCTGAGCTCTACCTCCACCGTCGTTTGTGCTACTAGATCAGGGAGAGCTACCTCGTTCGTATCACAGTCAGTCTTTCCCGGCTATAGGCCAGCCTCCGCTGTTCAATCCTAGTCCGGTGACTACTCTCCAGGCTTCAATTAGCAGGCAGCAAGATGTACCCAGTACTAGCCGATCGCCGGTTCAACCGATAGGACCCGCTATGCCTCCAAATGCCGAACGACCTCCTGTAAGAAGAGGTTCGCGTTTGGCACGAAAGTATGATGTCCTGAAGCACCTGGCCGTCATTCTGGAAAGGCTTTCTATCCTTGAGGCCCTTTTCCTATCATCTGAAATGCACGAGGCACTTGCCGAGGCCCTAAAGAGCCCCCTCCATTTTGAGACAGAGGTAGCAGCTGCAGAAGCCTTCCATACCGAGACGATTGAAAATGCCGAATGTCAGGCGGTTATCTCGTTCTCCGGAGAAGATGAGGACCCTCCTATACAGGGGCACATTCGCCCGCTGTACATCACTGGACACTTCAATGGTGTGGAAGTCCGCCGTTGTCTCGTTGACACGGGTTCCAGAATCAATCTAATTCCGACTTGGACGTTGCGAAAGATGGGTCTGTCTGAAGGTGATTTAACTCCCTCTGACGTCAGAATCCAGGGGTACGATAGGACCAAGAAAACCCCGATCGGCAAGATCCCCCTGAAGACTCAGTTCAGTGGATTAATTTCCAGCATCGAGTTCATGGTCATCTCTCAGGACACTGCCTACAACGTATTGATGGGTAGGCCATGGCTCCATCTGCATGCAGCAGTTCCTTCTTCGTATCACCAGTGCCTCAAATACTCACTCAATGGTCGAGTAGGCATGGTTCAAGAAGATGCATCCCCTTTCGCCTCTTGTGAGGCCCACTATCTGGATGCGGGTTATTAAAAAAGTAAGGATTGGAAAATCCTAATAAGTGAGAATGAACCCGCCCCGGTCACAAGTGATCCCTGGGCAAGCATGGATGATGCATACGTCCTCCCGATCCACCAATTGGAGGCCACGACCCCCGACATGGGGCAATGTTTTTTTGTTTCAGGTACACAAGGAAGGCATGTTCCCGTGTCCATGCGACGAGGAGAAATCACCTCGTACTCCTACATCAACCAGGCTCAGGTGATCCTGGAACCTCCTACCCCTGTACGATACCGGGACGTCAAGCTTATGACAACGGCGGTACGCCCTTCGTGTCTCTTTCACCGGGCTGGAATCCACCGACTCAGGCCAACACGTCACAACTGCTTTGATATTATCAAACGTGGCCCCTTAGGCCGAAGGCCAGATGGGATAGGATCGACTGCCTTCATTGCTATGGTCTCAGTGGTGAGTCAGTCTCCTAATATGATGACCACTGCTGCCCAAGCCGGCACCAGTTTCCCCCCAGGTTTTGATAGCCCAGAAGTATCTCCCGTCATGGGAAATTCCCCCACGGGTGGGGATGAAGACCTGGAGGATGCTCCCCCTGCCTTTGAGGAAGGCGTTTCTACCACGGTTGATGAACTGGTACAGGTGAACCTTGGTAGCGAGGCAGATCCGAAACCCACATTGATCAGTGCAGCCATGTCCCCCGAGGAACGACAGTAGTACGTAGACTTCCTCAAACAACATCGTGACGTGTTTGCCTGGAGTTACATCGAGATTCCAGGACTAGATCCCCAGGTAGCCGTTCACCGTCTGGGCCTCCCGGCAAAACATCGTGGGTTTAAGAAGCCTCCTAGGAAGATTCACCCTTCTCATGGTGATATGGTTGAGGCCAAAGTTGACAAGCTTATCAAAACCATCTTCGTTAAGGAAGTCCAGTACCCCAAGTGGCTTGCCAACATTGTGCCAATCAGGAAGAAGAATGGGCAGATCAGAGTCTGCATCGACTTCCGCGATCTTAATCGCCACTGCCCAAAGGATGACTTCCCACTCCCGGTGACGGAGTTATTGATTAACGCCATGGCCGGGTTCCAAGCTCTCTCTTTCATGGATGGGTATTCCAGGTACAACCAGATCTGGATGGCCCCGGAAGACGAGGAGTCCACTGCCTTCAGGGATCCCCATGGTACCTTTTTCTACCAGGTTATGCCATTCGGTTTAAAAAATGTAGGTGCCACTTATCAGAGGGCCATGAATCGCATTTTCAAGCCGATTCTCGGGACATTGGTGGAATGATACGTAGATGACCTCGTAGTCAAATCATGTCAGCGCCAGGACCATCTCAAAGACCTCGACAAAGTGTTCGGTTTCCTTCGTTCCCATCACCTGAAGAAGAACCTTTAGAAGTGTGCCTTTGGGGTCACCTCTGGGAAGTTTCTGGGCTTTGTTGTCAGATACCAAGGTATCGAGATTGACCCGGAGAAGATCAAGGCCATCATCCAAATGCCTCCCCCGAGAAACATTCGGGAACTTCTAGGACTTCAAGGCCACTTAGCCTATATACGCCGATTCATCGCGAATCTGGCCGGCAAGTGTAAGCCGTTTTCCCGGATCATGAAGAAGGGAGCCACCTACGAATGGGACGAGGAGTGTCGGACCGCCTTCGAGGAAATCAAGCAGTATCTGCTGCAACCTCCGGTCCTGATGCCACCCATCTCCGGAAAGCCGCTGGTCCTTTACGTGACCGCCCTGGAAAGATCCCTTGGTGCGCTACTCGCCCAGAAGAATAACGAGGGTAATGAGAACAATCTCTACTATCTCAGCCGCATGCTTCTCGATAAGGAGGTCAGATACTCCCCTATTGAAAAGAGCTGCCTTGCGCTCATCTTCACCGTGCAGAAGTTGCGACATTACCTGCAGCACCATGAGGTGCAATTGGTCTCCTGGGTAGACCCACTAAAGTACATCCTGAACCACCCCATGCTGACTGGCTGACTAGCACGGTGGGAGGTGATTCTCCAGTAGTTTGATATCAGGTTCGTACCTCAGAAGGCCATTAAGGGACAGGCATTGACAGACTTTTTAGCTGCCCATCCAACCTCCACAGATCAATCCCTGGACCTAGTTTTTCATGATGAGACGATCCTCTCAGTCGATCATGCCGTCCCGTGTCGGCAAATGAATTTCGACGGCGCCTCCCGGAGCCCCACCAGTAGGCGGCTCAATGATCCCATGCTCAACAGAGTGGGCCTGGGTATTATCTTCATTACCCCGGAACAAGCCATACTGCCATACTCGTTCCTGTTGTCAGAAGGCTGTACGAACAACAAGGTAGAGTACCAGGCTCTCACCACCAGCCTCGAGTTGGCCCTTGAGATCCATGTGTCCCATCTATATGTGAAGGGAGATTCTGAGCGGGTAATCAAACAGGTTAATGGCAACTACGTCGTCCGGAAGCTGGAGCTTGCACAGTTGCTGGAGTACACCCTCCGCCTAATGGCCCAGATCTCTACTCGACCAGAGGTTACCCATGTCCCATGGTCACAGAACGGTCAAGCATACGCCTTGGAAGGCTTGGCCGCATCGCTCACAGAACCCGAGCAAGATGATTTGATCATACATGTGGCACATCGGAGAGTCATTGCCGCTATCACCCAAGAGGACAATGATGTCCTGCGGGTAGGTCATCTCACTGCCGAACCCTCCACGTCAGGGGTCCTGGGTTCGTCAGACACAGTGGCTGAAGTCACTCTCGACTGGAGGGCGCCTTTTGTCGAGTACCTCCAAAATGGTTGCCTCCCAGACGACCGGGCCGAGCGCGAGCGAATCCGACGCCGCGCGCTGCAATTTATCCTCCAGAGCGGCCCCAGTCTTGAACAGATCCATTATAAGCGGAGTTTCGATGGTGTCCTCCTCCGTTGCATCCAAGGAGTAGAGATACCTCAAGTTATGCAAGAGGTTCACGCCGGTTCCTATGGCGCCCATCAAGCTGGGCCGAAGCTGTCCCATCAAATCCGGAGGTTGGGGTACTTTTGGCCCTCTATGATCCACGATTGTATTGGGTATGCCAAGAGGTGCCATGCGTGCCAAGTTCATGCCAACTTCCGGCATCGGCCGCCGGAGCCCCTCCACCCCACCAAGTACTCTTGGCCGTTTGCGGTATGGGGACTTGATGTAGTGGGACCATATCCACCGGCAACATCCCGCCAGTGTAGGTTCATCCTGACTGGTACAGATTTCTTCTCCAAGTGGGAATAGGCAGTTCCACTCAAAGAGGTCAAGGCCCGTTCCATCATTGACTTTGTGAGCTCTAATATTATCCACCGGTTTAGGGTCCCCCACGCCGTCCTCACTGATAACGGAACCAACTTCCGATCGGCTGAATTAAAGAAATTGTACGCCAAGTACGACATCCGGTCAAACCATACCTCACGCTACCACGCGCAGGAAAATGGACAGATCGAGGTGTTCAACAAAACCCTCTCTAACATTCTGCAAAAGATGGTTGGTCAGAAAAAGAAAAGTTGGCTGGACAAGCTCCCCAACGCCCTCTGGGCTTACTGGACGATGACTCGCAACTCTACCCAAGTGTCCCCATATTCCATGGTGTATGGAGCTGAGGCCGCCCTACCCATTGAGATCCAGCTGCCATCATTACGCACTGCAGTCTATGATCACCAGACATCAGATGAGGTAGCCGAGATCCGTCTAGCTGAATTAGAAGCACTGGACGAGAACCGGCTTCGTGCCCTGCACAATCTGGAAAGGCATCAGGATAAGATAGCGAGGGCCTTCAACAAGAAGGTTCGTCTCCGTTCTTTCTTATAAGGCGACCTAGTACTGGCCCTCTAAGTTCTAATGATTCCCAGTAGGAAACCACCCAAATTAGAACCCAAATGGGAAGGGCCTTATATCATCCATAAGGTTTACCCCAATGGGGCATACTCCTTTGTGACCACGGATGGAGATCACATAACCCCTCACACCAATGCCAAGTTCCTCAAGCGATACATTTCCTAGGGCACAAAAGGGTCCTGCACGACCTTAAACTGCATCTTCTTCCTGCAAGACAATAAATTGTGAAATGGTCCCGCATGACCTTAAACTGCACGTTAGGGTCCTGCACGACCTTAAACTACATCTTCGTCCTGTAAGACGATAAACTGTGAAATGGTCCCGCATGACCTTAAACTGCACATTAGGGTCCTGCACGACCTTAAACTGCATCGTCATCCTGCAAGATGATAAACTGTGAAATGGTCCCGCATGACCTTAAACTGCACGTTAGGGTCCTGCACGACCATAAACTGCATCTTCGTCCTGCAAGACGATAAACTATGAAATGGTCCCACATGACCTTAAACTGCATGTTAGGGTCCTGCACGACCTTAAACTGCATCTTCGTCCTGCAAGACGATAAACTGTGAAAGGGTCCTGCATGACCTTAAACTACACGTTATGGTCCAACACGACCTTAAACTGTAAAGTACCGTACGACCTTAAACTACATCTTCATCCTGCAAGACGATAAACTACAAAATGGTCCGAACTCTATGAATTTAATCTAAGATATCCCCCCATCCTTACTGCAAGACGTTAAATTGCATGCCAGTCAGGCCTTCCTGACCGAGGCTCATCCTCAGGCCCCTTGGCCTCCTCGGGACCCCGACCCCCTGTCTTTACTGTAAGACGTTAAACTACATGACAGTCAGGCCTTCCAGACCAAGGCTCAGCCTCAGGGCCCTTGGCCTCCTTGGGCCCCCGTCCCCCCGTCCTTACTGTAAGACGTTAAACTGCAAGCCAGTTAGGCTTTCCTGACCAAGGCTCAGCCTCAGGCCCCTTGGCCTCCTCGGGCCTCCGGCCCCCCGTCCTTACTGTAAGACGTTAAACTGCAATCCAGTCAGGCCTTCCTAACCGAGGCTCAGCCTCAGACCCCTTGGCCTCCTTGGGCCCCTGGCCCCCCGTCTTCACTGCGAGATGTTAAACCGCAAGCTGGTCAGGTCCCCCTGACCGCGGTCCGGCCTCAGGCCCCTTGGTTTTCCCCGACTTACCTTTCTGCGGGATTGTACAGTATGGTGTGGGATTACGTCCTCATTCACGTCGGATTACTCGCCGTACCTTACATATGCCCGAATGAGATGCATCATCGTCCCGCATGGCGTTAAACTACATCTTAAGAACTACGTGTGGCTTGATTCCTATCTTCATGGGATACGTAGGAACGCTCGGATTCCTCATCTTGAGCCCAGCCCCAAGCATTTCTCTTCCACTACCCCCCCATGGGAATAGTTTCCTCGGAGGATCTTTGTGTAGCGTGGGGTAGGTTTTTTTAGCCTCGCTCATACAACCCCGCTCACACAAGGATTTTAAGGGTCGCACCATGTGCTCACTCCCATTCTTCTATCCTCCCACGTCCTCACCGCATGACGCTAAACTACATGGCCTTCAAGAACTACGTATGGATTGATTCTCATCCTCATGAGATACGTAGGAACGCTCGAACATTTTGTCTATTGGCCCAGCCCAGAAAGACAAAATCATCCCCTCGGGTCAAGACATATGGCAGGGTGCACACTTTTTCCCCAACTCACATCGAGCAAGCCTCGACCCAGCTGCACATCCCCCCTGGAGATGTTTGCCTCTTTCGTGGATGGATACAGCTATGATTCACCCACCCCTTGACTGGGATTCCATCATTTTTTCTCACACCTAGAGGGACCCCTAAGAACATCCTGGATACCATGCCCAAGGGCTCTTCTACTGATTTGGGCCAACGCTCTCGAGGGTTTTCAAGCAACAAGCCGATACAAGTCCCGCGTTGCGAATTTGGTTAGCGGTCGAGGCTCATTTGTTGCTCCCATATCAGGTTACCATAGGAACGCTATGTTTCAAACATGGTCAACAGTGTTCTGGATCTTCGGGTCCACCCCGAGATGTCCCAGACATTGAGTGCAGTGATTCATTCTACCCCATCTCGAAGTAACAAGCTCCTCCCTGGGTGGCGCTAGCAATCGGGACCACGACCCCGATTCCCCCATAGGGGTGTATAGAGTGGTGTAGGACTACGTCCTCATTCACACCGGGATCATGTACCATGCCATACGCCTTCTCGTATGAGGCCCAACCTCACGTCCCTTGGCCTTCTCGTTTCCCCGACCCCCGTCCTCATGTAAGACGTTAAACTGCAGACCCGTCAGGCCTTTTGACTGATGCTTGACCTTAGGCCCCTTGGCCTTCTCGGGCCCCTCTTCCCAACCTCTTACCCAGGGTGTACGGTGTGGTGTGGGACTATGTCCTCATTTACATAGGGATCATGTACCCTGCCGTACCCCTTCCATTACGAGGCCCAGCCACAAGCCCCTTGGCCTCCTCGGGTCCCCGACCATCATCCTCATTGCAAGACGCTAAACTGCAAGTAGGTCAGGCCTTCCTGACCAATGCCTAACCATCAGGCCCCTTGGACGTTCCGGGCTACGACCCAGGTCCTTTTTTATAGGAGTGTATGGTGTGGCGTGAGGTTATTTTCTCATTCACGTCGATCTCGTAATGACCACGCCATGTACCCCTCCCTCTTGAGCTGTTTTGTCGATCCCTTTTCGGCAGTTCACCAATGTGCCTAAGAGTACTCTGGTTTATTACCTGGAATTCCAAGCTTTACTTGGACATGTCCGAACCTGCTTTCCAGGCTTTGTGTATCCATACATCAGGGCTTTCATCATCTCTCACACCTGGAGGGACCCCCAAGAACGGCCTGGATACTATGCCCAATGGATTTCCTACCGTTACGGGCCAACGCCCCCGAGGGTTTTGGACAAAAATCGATAAAATCTCGCGTTGAGAATATGGTCAGCGGTCGATGCTCATTTGTTGTTCCCACCTCAGGGTAACGCGATATGGACGCTGCGTTTCCACCATTGTTAACAGTTTTCCTCTATCGCCACGCCAACCCATTAGGCCCAAAATGTCTGGTGCATGATTCACACCCTTCATCACTTCACCATGTCTAAGTAGAGTCTCAGAACTTTTGGTACTTTTCCTCCGTGCACATCCACACGTTGGGGGAACAAGCCACATCAAAGGTGTCCTTCAGGGCTCTCTACCAACTCCCATTTGACTCGCCCCAAGTATTGCGATGAGGATACCCCCTTGTTTCCCACACCGAGTTTAACTCACATGGGCTTAGGAATCCGGTTGACATCCGTTCTTACTCGGGAAGTTGTCACCATTCACTGTCCGAGCTCTAAGACCATAAACTAAGATTCTCATCTGGAACAACGTTCAGCTTGATTCCCATCTTGATGGGATACGTAGGAATGCCCAGACCCCTTGTTTTTGGGTCAGGCTTGAGTTTAGCAAATTCACCTCTCTGGTCCTGCCTTCAGGACCCCGAATATGGGACCGCGTGGCGTAGTGCATGATTATGTCCTCATTCACGCCAGGTTTGCAATAGCTGCACCATGCACACCCCCCGTTCTGAGAGTTAGCCCTCCTATTCCTTGTCCAGCATGACATTAAAAGGAACCCTTCAGAACTACGTGTGGCTTGATTCCCATCCTCATGGGATACGTAGGACCGCCCGGACGCCCTGTCTTCGGGTACAGCCCATTTAGGGAAACAGTCTCTCCCCCTGTTTCACCTCTTACCTCTATATAAGCCCCTCAGCCTAAGGTCTCCCTCTCCGATTGGCACACAATGTGATGTGGGATCATGTATCCATCAATTGTGTTTTATAACACTGCGTACATTCCACGCCTAGAATCGTCTCTGCTACATCTGTGCTGCATGACAATAAAATGTATGCTTGGTCCTATCATATGACCCTAAACTGTGACATTATCGTCCTGGCCGCATGACGAAAAACGGCACTGCATTTTGGTGACCTCGTTGTAGAGGACATCACGTTTGGTATTGGTCATGTGCCATTCCATTTGTCAATGCCCATCACGGCTTGATCCTTGTGGAGACACTACGACCTACTACTCTAGGCCTGTCGCTTCACAAAAAAAACCACTCACCTTAGAGAAGAAACAAGATTTATCAAATTCCACTTATTTTAGTGCAAGGGCCACGCCCACACTCCCCTTTTCCCCCAGCACTGGTATCTTACTATGTCACATTTCAAAACTACGTATGGCTTGATTCTCATCATTATGAGATACATAGGAGTGCCCGGGAACTTCCCCACGGGCCCAGCCTAACCTTTGTGTTCAGTCCCTCGACTCGACCATTTCCCCAGAGAACTCATGGTAAGTAGGGCTTAGGTCCTCCTTCACGTCGGGTCTTGTTGCCATGTGTCCCCTGCTCCCTTTACCCATTTATGGTCTAAGGTCCATCAAGAACTACGTGAGGATTGATTCTCATCATTATGAGATACGTAGGAGCGCCCGGGAACTTCTCCCCGGGCCCAGCCTAACTTTCACTTTCGGTCCATTGACCAATAACCTATCCTAAGGAGGTCGTGTGGTGTGGTATGGGATTACATCCTCGTTAACGTCAGGTTGTTCATCGCACTGCCCACACCCCCTATTTCTATTCATGCCAGGTGTTTGAGTTACTCCACCATGTGCCTCTTATGTCTCCTCCCATCCAAGGTCTGAATTCTATGACCCTAAAATAAGATCTCCCTATGGGGAAGGAATCTGCTCCCTCTATCTAATACGTCTCGTTTTCGTATTCAGATGTGTTTTGACAAAGAGCCCGAAGTGTGGGATTTTCACAGGGACATTCCCCTCATCCCATGACCAAGCTTTGTGAGCTCTCTATTTGGATCCTCATCCTCTTCCACATCCAAAAGGAACCTCGGACGATATGGATACTAGGATTAAGGGATCTCCATGAATGCTGGACCTAAGGGCCCTCCAATCGTTTCGGGCCAACGTCCCTATGGATATCCGACAACATTTGTGACATGGTCCTGTGTTTCGAACATGGTCAACGGTCAACCCTCATTTGTCTGTCCCCATTCTAGGCTAATGCGATATGGATGCTGGGTTTCCACCACGGTCAACAGTTATTCTCCATCGTCACGCCGCCATCATCGTGATCTGAATCTCGAGCGCCATGATTCACACATTTCCACTTCCTCATGTTCAAGTGGAACTCCATCATACTCGGCTCTTTCTTTCTACGCATCTAGGTGCGCTAAATGATCGTGTTAGTGTCATTGGTCCGGTATTCACCAAGAGTCCCTTTTCCCTAACCTGCCCCTTTCTGTGTCAGGGAATTCCCACCACTACTGCTTGTTTCCCACACCGAGCACGACTCACGTGGGCTTAGTAGTTTTGGCAGGATGTGTACCAACATGGCCAGGCTTCTCATCGTCCCGCATGACATTAAACTGTGCTTCCATAACTACGTATGGCTTGATTCCCATCCTCATGGGGTAAGTAGGAACGCCCGAACACTCTGCTTCGGGCCCAGCCTAATCCTCACTCTTGGTCCCTCGACCTGAAGAGTTTCCTCCGAGGGTACGTGGTGTGATTTGGACTCCAAGTACTCATTCATGTCGGTTTCAAATCTACTGCACCACACGCTCCCTAGGATCTTCCCTTTTATTCCACGTCCTATAGTACGACGTTAAACTACAGGAGTCCATGTGTCCTTAGCGCATGACGCTAATCTGTGGCTCTACCCTGAACAAGTTCAGAATGCCCCAAGATTACATTGGGAAGCGGTAAATCCCCTCGCCAGAGAGGCCTTGTCTGAAAGAAGGAATGATCCATGATCAAACCAATGTGCCCATATGGTGTACTCCCACCACGGTGGTGTAACTACCTAAGTGTTGGATTCTGTTCGGAGAAAACATCACTCCATATTCCATGCTTTGCGTGCCCCTTATTCGGACCCTCATCCCCTTTCATGTCTCACGGGACCCCCTAACGGCCTGGTCTCATGCCGCATCGGCTCACCTACTATCCTGGGCCAACGTTCTGGGAGACTGGTCTTGTTTGGAAGGACCCCCTAACAGTGTGGATGTTTGACCTATGGTCTGCCAACTGTCCTGGGTCAATGTCCCGAAAGATTGACCGACAATATTTGTGACATGGTCCCGTGTTTCGAACATGGTCAACGGTTAACCCTCATTTTTGTCCCCATTACAGTCTAACACAGTAAGGATACTGCTTCTGCACCATGGTTAACAGTTTTCCTTTATTGTCACGCAATCCCCAAAGTGATCCAAATGTTGGGTATCGTAATTAACACTTCCCATTTTCATCTGTTTGGACCGATTTCAGCGCCCCTGGAGTTGCACCATTTGTGCATAAGAGCACGCTGAAGAAACGGTAATTCGGCTGTCCTGAAAAGATCCTTCTCCGATCAAGCCTCTCCCATCTTTCAGAAATATGGACTGGTAATCCGAATCCCGGATGCCCGGAGCATGGTCCCCATTCCTATGTTAAGTGGGATAAGAGGGAAACTGTCTCCTTTTTCTCACATCAGGCTCGACCCATGTGGGCTTTGGGAATTGTCACCGAACGTCCCACAAACATTGTAGGGATGTAACAAGAAGATTCAAACAGTGGAAATAGTGTGCGCTACGGCATTCAAAACAAAGGAAGAAAAAAAATTGAACCAAGAAAGTACCAATAAATGGTTTTTGGTTTGTTACAATACCCTGGGGTCGACTCACCCCATGGACGGGTTGACCCCGTCAAAAGAGAGTTGCAGCTCCGCCACCCGTTGTCTTGTGGCGTCCAAGGCTTGCTGCCACTGACTTAGCTTCCGCTCCTCCTCAGCAGCGTCGGGGCACAGTTCATCAGCCTTGGCTTTGGCTCTCTCTACGCCAGCTTGACCGGAAGCCATCTTTCTAGTGGCCTGCCTCATATGCTCTTCTACCTCTGCCAACTGGGACTTCAACCGTGAGACCAGCTCATATTGTGCATTAAGAGAGGCTGAAAGCTCATCTTCCCAGGTCTGCATCTATCGGACCTCGCCTTCAGCATCCTGGAGAATCTTGATGTTGGTCGCCTTCCTCCGCTGCCAGCCCACGCTGAGCCCACGATCATGCTCCCAGATCTTCTCAGCCATAAGATCTCGGATGAGTGCGTGAGGACGATGGGCATCTACTCCCCCAACGCACAGTTTGCGCAACCGCGAGCAGAGTCTATCCATTTCGTCCATCCATTGCGCTTGGGGGGTGTCCTTGATGAAGCGCGTGATCAACTTCCATGACCGGCGGCGGACTATGCTACTGTCTTCTTCATCGGAGTCCATTTCATCCTAGTCTATGCGATTGGCAGGATCGTACGCAGGATATGCCCTCAGGAAATCCTCAGCAGGATCAACATCTGGTGTTGAATCCAGTACGGCACCTGGCGCCGAAGCAGGCATGACAAGACTGGGACCGACCGATTGATCCTCTTCCTCAGAGTCCACCACAATGACTTCGGGTACGACCCTGCTGGTGGTCCCGCCAGCGATGATTTGTGTCGCAGCTTGAGGAGATGGGGGGACTATTGCCACCATCACCGGAATTCCCCTAATAGGGACGCCACCAGACATCCCGACTAGTCTTGCCGCAGCAGCCCATGCCAGTCGGAGAACTGTACGACAGAGAGGGACCTAAACGTTAGTTGGCATAGTCTACATATGACGACAAAAAAACCGATAGAGGAGACTTACGAAGATCGACCTCCTGGCGCTACTCTTGAGCCGGTACTGATGGGGCCCCGAGGCGAGGCCCTCCGTATACTGTTGGAAGGTCTGGAGATTTCGGAGGAGCCACCTCGGGTGCTTTGGTCCCACCAGACACGGAACTGGACGCAACCATAGGTGTGGTTTCTGAAGGTCCCGCATCATCACCCGCTGAGGGGTGAGAACGAGGCCTGTGACCAAGTTCCTTCTGCATGGCTCAAACATCGGTGAGAAGTCTATAGTGAACCAAGAACGGATCGTAAGGAAAGAAGTTTGGAATGCTACCTCAAGAGCCTCCGTGAAGTCGTCGGAATCTGAGCCTTGATCTCAGACCTCGCCCTCCTCCAACGGACTCCCTCCTCCATCCTCATCCTCCCAAGTGGAGTCCTATGATTCTTCTGGCAGGGGGAAGCGCTCCCTCAGATCGACAGCCGATAACTGTGGGGGGACCGTCTGATTCAATAGTACCCTCACCCGGTCTGTCATTGGGCGAGGGACACCACTGGAGTGGACGTCATCCTCCAGCTCATCCAGGTACTGTTCTGCCTCCACCGGAGACGCCATGAATAAAGTCCGGACTGGGCCTATGCCCAGTAATTCCATCCCGAGGTGATTCAGGTGGGCCCATATCTTAGGTAGGCTGAGGAATTTCCGGTTGACATCCCAAATGTCCTAGGCTTCTGGGAAGACAACATCCTCTGCCATGTCGATATGACGCAACCGCTTCCCCGGAGCCTGAGTGGATATCCTACAAAATCCCCTAGGTGGCTACCCCTCCAAATGGCCCTGATCTTCCGGAATCACCGGATCCACCGCTGTTTCCATACCCTCGGTCGGTGCGGGTCTCGCCGCCATGGCAGCCCCGCTACCGCGAGTGGACCTAGCTGCCCTCCGACCCTGACCTCGAGATAGAGGAGGCCCACCGTCACCGACCCGAATAGTTGGTTGCTTCAGCATCTCCCCTGGGTAAGCAGCCTCCCAACTAATAGAATACTCCCTCACCAATCCGAAAGCGGCGGTGGATGGAGGCAATGAAATTCACATCTTCCCATCTTCCCGTGTGAACATGAGCCACAACTGCCTCATCACACACGGGTGCTCCTCGTGACACACCTCCTAGTAGACTTGCGGGGTCAGCCGCTGGAGGCACCAGAACTTCCTCTCAAACCGATGTGGGGTGTACGGTTCATAGAGTTTCTCACAATCTACTCGTTCCACCAAAACTCCACCTTGAAAGGCCAGGAGGTAAGCCCGATATTCTTCCGTACCCCGCCCATCATCAGTAAGTATCCCCGTCGACAATGGGAAGGGGTGGAAATTAAACTCATCCGCCCTCCACACCCGATTCAGCACCATCGGCACGACTATTTTGAACGGGAATCTCCTGACCGCGTTCAGGATGGAGGGGCGGAAGTTCGATCCCGACGGAGAAATGGGGTTTGGATACTCATAAATCCTCCCGATATGTGCTGTGATCCACCCACACAGGAGGTGGAATGGCCCACATATCCTTGGCGGCTTCTTACCCTCACTAATGTGCCACAACATTCAGTACAGTTTGGTGAGCATCGGAATCCCCAGGTTGATCTGCTGCCCCATGGCCAACATGGACACCAAAATAAATGAGCTGGGCCGCACCCCCATGCTTGTATCCCTCACCGGTAGGATCCAACCGTAGATGAGAGCGGCGATGAACGCCGCAAGCCTGACTATTGGCTGTTGTTTAGTGCTGACACTGATACCCCAAGTGTTCCATTGGCTGTCCTCTAAGACCCACCAATACGAGTGCCTGTTACCCCGTTGGGCCGCCCTCGGACAAGTTTGAGGCATCATAGGGAACTCTCGATTCTCTGGGAAATTCAGGAAGTAATTGAACCATCTCCTAAAGTGGACATCCCTCACTGTCTCCTTGTCCTCTCCAGGGACGAGCACCATCAGCGCTAACGCCATTCACGTAATTTGTTCTGTATCCTCCCATGTGCTGATGACGGGGAGGAACTCATCATACAGGGCCCCCATGATCGGAACCCCAGAAATCTGGTGGACATTCCACAGGCTGATGCCCACCTCCCCGTGGCACAGGTGAAAGGTATTGGTCCTACAAGACCATCTGCTCAGCAATTCCGGCATCAGTTTCTTTGGTTGGTAAAAGTGGAATTGGGAGGCCCATGCTACCTTATACAACCCCACTCTCCTCAGCTTGACCCCAAACTCCTCGCATGAGGCACCTACCCAGTAGGCCCAGGCCCAGTCGTCAGTAAAGTTGCCGCCCTGGCGCAGGTCCCACTCATCGGACCATCCCTTCTTCGAATCCTGCAAATCCTCCTTCAACATGGTACGGTAGAGAGGAGGGAATATCTCCAGTTGTAGTGGCCTCCCATCAATATCGTTCACATGGTTGAAGAGACAGTCAGCGGTGACGGGTGTGAAGTCCTCCTGTGTGTGACCATCGGCCGCCCTGAAGCATTGGTGTTGGCATGGTGTACTCCTGAACCAGCAAGCTTGTTGGTCCCTACTCGACTCAGGGATGAAAACGTCATCCCTCAGCCCGAAGCCGTACAATGGCAGCTTCTTACACTTCAGATAATTCTTCTGACCCTCCAATAGCAGATCTGTCAAAGAAGCATTGTCCGAATGGCTTTAGACTATCTTCCCAAGCCCTGGACAGTTGTCCATCTCATCCCGACGGGCAGCATCTGCAAGCACCCCCAATACAGCCTCTTGATGGGCTATTTCGATTCCGGCCCTCAGAAAAGAATTTTTTCAGAATGGATCACGAAGCTGGATCGCGAAGCCGGATCACGAAGCCGGATCGCGAAGGTCGGTCACGAGACCAAGCCGCGATGTCTGGCCTAGGTCGACAAGCAGAAGTTCACTTGGCATGGAAACGGAGTCGGAGACCCGCGGTTCGCCGTGAATCGAGATTCGCGGAGGGCTGTCGCGGAGTACGCGGAGCATCGCGAAGTCGAGAGCACAAAAAGACAAGGAAGTCGCGTGAAGACAAAAGAGTTCGACCCCCCTATTTATAGGCGGCGACCCCGGAGCATCGCGGCGTACCTCACCCGCGCGGAGCATCGCGGCACGTCCGGATCCGTGGCCCCGGTCAGCATTGCGGGCCCCCTTCGCGTAGCTGCATCGCGAACCACCGACAATTTTGGCGATTTTCCCTTAGACTTTGACCCTTCTCCCTCTGCGGATCCAATTCTGAGGGGGGGCATTTGTTGGCGCCAAAATATGGCATGAAAGGGTGGGACGAAAAAGAAGGCTGGCATGCTGCCTCGCGAAGCACTGACGCGAAGCGCCGCCGCGAAGCACCCCGAGCATCGCGGTCTCACGAATTTCCAGAGGCGGTAACTCTCCTCAAACGCATTTGACGTTTGCGAGCCCGCCATGAAGCTCCAGAGGTGGTAACTCTTCGCGGACGACGTTGACGTTCGCGGGCGCGCCGCGAAGCACTTGAGGCGGCGTGTGATTTTTGCTTCGCGGTGCCCCTTCCCTATAAATACTGGACCCCCCTTGAGTCCAGGGGACGAACAATCTGACCTTTCGGCTTCTCCTCTCCCGAATCGCGAAGCACCCTTTACCCCTGGGGATCATGAGCTCCACGAGGTACTTCTACTTCGCGTGACGCCTTTGCTTTGTATCGTTTTGATCCCCTCTTCCGAGAGGGATGCCCTTCGCGAAGATCAAGGGCATTCGCGAAGGAAGGGGATTCCCAAGGGAACCCGGGCAGCCACGGAGCATTTATGCTTCGCAAAACAGCCAAGTTGTACTTGCAATCCCTATGCTAAGGTATGATCACTATACATGTCGAATCACATTGCTTCGCAGCACCCTGCTTCGCGAGGCACCCCTTCTTCGCGAGGCAGTGCTCCGCGAATACTGTTCCACTTCACGAAGCACCCTCCACTCAAACCTATGCCCCATGCTAAGGCCAAGGCACTCTGCTTCGTGAAGCACACTTCTTTTCTTGGAAATTCCTCTTCCCATGAGACCCTCTAGGTTTGCATGATGTTATTTCAAAGTCCCATGGACAATACAACCCGTAGCATTGCTTCGCCAAACGCTTCTTCGCATAGGCACGCTAACGACTATTTCTTCTTCGCATAGCCACGCTAACGTGGACCCCTTGATGGTTCTCTCCACAACCCCCCTTGACTATGGCCTTACTGGTACCTTCCCTTCCCCAAGGACCAGAGGGTACCAGTTATGTAAGTCCTAGGGGTGCAGAGTGAACCCACCTCATCCGAGATGCAGAACGTTAAATTGCCAAGCACCACGTTCTCAACAGATGACGTTAAACTATCACCCAACCTCGGGCCTCTCACGAAGGGTCCCCCCAGCACGGACATTTTGTACGCCACCCATCTCCACGGGGGTGGAATCACCCATCCACAAGGGATGATATCCTCCTTATTGGAGTGGCGTATGTTCTCAGGAGAAGGGAGACCCTAGTTCCCCAACGGATGGCTGCACCCCTGCATCTCCGTACTTCCCCACTACCAAGGTTAGTGGAGGTCGTGATAAAGAATGAGGAACCTCCCATCATTGGTCCCGAGTACCTCTTTCACCGCGCTTTGTCGCACTCCGAGCCTCCATCATGGAGTAAGTCCCAGCACCATGGGCTTCATAACGCGTAAGCCCCTCTTCGCTTCTCACGGACTCACCCTTCGTGACGTGATTGTTAGGTCCATGCAACCTCTTGCTTCTCACACCGGGCATGAATCACGTGGGCTTAGAGTGAGCACCGACCCTGACCCCTAAATCCAGCGAACTACGAGGAATTTGATCCATGTCAAGGAATGGTACGTAGGAAGCCTCTATGAGGTTCAAGACACATTACTCGGTCGTTCATTCACGTCGAGTTTCGCCCTCGTCCAACATGACGTTAAACTGCATGCCCCGTCCCGCATGACGTTAAACTGCATACCCTCATCCAGCATGACGTTAAACTGCATACCCTCATCCAGCATGATGTTAAACTGCATACCCTCATCCAGCATGATGTTAAACTGTATTCCCCTTGTCCCGCATGACATTAAACTGCACACCCATTTGAACTACGAGGTCTTTGATCCATGTCAAGGCGTGGTACGTAGAAAGCCTCCCCGAGGTTCATGCCCACCCATCATCCAATTCACATCGAGTTCTACCTGCGTCCAGCACGACGTTAAACTGTAATTCCAGTCTGACGGCAAGCCGTTGTGACCAATCTGAACTACGAGGACTTTGATCCATGTCAAGGCGTGGTACGTAGGAAGCCTCTATGAGGTTCAAACCCACCATCAGGTCGTTCCGACCTCATTCACGTCGGTTCACCCCCATCCCGCATGACGTTAAACTGTATTCCACAATTTGAACTATGGGGAAATTGATCCGTGTCTTGTCATGGTATGTAGGAAGCCTTCCAGAGGTTCAAGCCCAACAATCATTGGCCCATACCGTCTCCTTGTCGGTGTGCCAAGTTCCCCCCATTTCTACCCGAACTACGAGGACTTTGATCAATGTCAAGGCATGGTACGTAGGATGCCTCCCCGAGGATCAAGCACATCTCCCATCGGACCATGGTCCCCCATTTACGTCGGTTCAGCGACACCCATCGCCCTTCGTTTATTCACGTCAAGGTTCACTACCGTCCCGCATGACATTAAACTGTATTCCATTAATTTTTTGAACTACGATGACTTTGATCCATGTCAAGGCATGGTACGTAGGAAACCTTCCCAAGGTTCAAGCCCACCACTAGTGGACCCATGGGTCTACTTTCATGTCGGATCACTGATGAAACCCTTTGAACTACGAGGTCTTTGATCCATGTCAAGGCATGGTATGTAGGAAGCCTCCCTGAGGTTCAATCCCACCACCCATCGGACCAAGGTCCACCTTCACATCGGTTCACTGACAATGCCCATCGGACCAAGGTCCACCTTCACGTCAGTTCGACGACGCATCGGACCAAGGTCCACCTTTACGTTGGTTCGCTGATGACAACCATCGGGCCAAGGTCCACCTTCACGCCAGTTCACCTGCACCATCCCGAACTACGCGGACTTTGATTCCCTACCACGGGGATACGTAGGAAGCCTCTTCAAGGATCAAGCCCAACTTCACTGTCGCCCTTGCGATGGTCCCATTTCATTCCCCCTCCACCCCATTCATCCATCTATCACCCATCATGATTCTCGCCCGGACCGTCACGTCTCGGTGAGACCATGTCGATACGCTCCTCTTCACAACCACCCATGGGCTGGTCCCGGTATCGGCACCCCTCTACGGTAAACCCCTCAATCCGATCTATTCTAGCTATTGCTCCGATCGGGTTGCTCCATCTCTTCTGGACGTTAAACTCGCGGCGTACCCTGTGTTAAACATGGGAAGTTGAGGAAAACCTCAGATACGTGTCCATGGCATATAATTCCCCGCGCTCGATGTGGGATGCCTCGGGCTTCCACGCCATCGGGAAGCCCTATGACCAGGGATAATAGACAGACATGCCAGGTTCCCCAACATCCAGACACGCTACTGATGCCTCAACGTGACTACTCCCCCGAATGAATGTTGTTTCCCTGATCAGACCATTTGGAATGTCCCGACAGAAGCAGTGTAATTAACCGATGCCCATGGAAACATGGCAGTGGGAAGAGTTTCACGAACAACGTATTAAATCTATGAGGGAGACTCGGACAAGGAGACGAGTTCTGAGGAGGAATCCACAGAAGGAAGAACCGATATCCCATCTTCCCGTTTCGATCATGGAGAAGACGTCCCAGAATGAGGAGTGAATGCCGCCCGCCTTTGGAAAGCGGGAATGCGGGGTAACAAGCGCAACGCGTCCTCCTCCGCAGACGTACGGATGCGCGCGCCCCGGCGAAATCGTCGAAAACAAGTACCCCAACAAACCATGAAAGCTCCCCACTTTTGACATGATCTTGGGTGGCTCAAAAGAAATAATTGAATCGATCATCACTGGGTCAATGAATAAAAAATTATATGAAATTATATTCCCAGAAAAGAAAACCTCATGATTTTAGAATAGTAACATTGGGATTACTTTGTAAAGCTGGTATTGTCGAATAAAATCGAGATCCATCCTAAAATTTATTGCATGTTTCTCCTCAAATGAAATATAGATGAGTATGTCAACGATGTTGACATAAAAAAATTAGTCTGTGTTCAGTTAGATAACCTAGTTCAACAAATCCATAAATTAGGGTGTATCATTCAGCACACATAAGGGAATCAATTAGAAATCCTAGTGTCCATAGAGTCATCAGAATTCCAAATAAGGATTATCAGTCTATCGAACATTAAACTTGTCATAACAAGACTTGAGATAGATCTAAAAAAATATCATTCCATAAAACATAAATATGGTCACCAATCTTTGGTAAGTGTACCTTTTAATTATAATTTCCTAGTTTTGGAAATGATAATCAACATAAACCCGCAAACTCCCACCCTCCCTTTTGATGAACAACACTAGAGTTTTCAATGGAGGAACAATAGGTTTAATGAAAATATTTTTATAAGGTACTCTAAAACACTAACCCTAGATCTTGGACCTCATTAGGGTCCATCTATTATGCGGTAAAAGATATCAGAGTGGTGCCTTGATGTATGTCGATAGAAAACTCCATATCCATTCTCTGAGGTAATCCTGATGCATTCTCAAGTTAAATTCCCATATAATAATTCATGACTAATAGAATCCATATATATTAAGAGACTACCAAATCAAGGGATACTATCAATAATTGATGGGTTATTGGATATATCATTCTGCAAGAAAAATCATTTTCTCTACCAAAGAGATCCCACTTCTCAGAAAAAGAGAATATCATCCCATCAATGTGTATGCATATGAATTTTCTACGGTGATAATAAATATAGTCTTGGAATACAGATAACCAATCCATACCCAATATGAAATAATTGGGTTCCATCCTGATGACCAATATATACCACGTGATAGCTCTCACTACAGGAAGATGAAATATAGAGATGAAGAATTCCTTGTAGGAACTTCAAGATGAAGTTGTTGGACTATCACCACAACTGGGAGCTCTAGATTGTGCACCCAGTGTATAGGGATGAACGAATGACTAAATCTTATTTATACTAATATTAATGAAATAGTATAATAAACAAAGATTGTACCTTTGAAAATCTCATACATTTTGGGGTCATAAACCTCTTCAGCCTATAGCCGTCAGCGACCCCGAACACCATCTCCCTGACCTTAATGTGGGATATCTGATGGTAGTGGTGGAATGATCTCATAACATACTCCTCCAACCATACATCCTCCTACTATAATACTTACTCTTAATCCTTAGGAACCACCATTTCCTTTATTGGTAGTTCCATGATCATGGTGTTGAAACTACTATGATAGTCCATCCACTAACTGCCTATGATGATCTGTACATCTGGTTAGGTAGTCTCATGTAATGTCACCATGACCATAAAATTAAATTCATTGACCACTCTAGGATTCCCAAGTGCTCTGTTCTATCCACGCACTACCAAACCTCATGCCTTATTCTAATTTCAAAAGAAATTCTTTTACCGAGATCCAACACACTGATGTTTGATAGCTACCGTAGGTGACTTAGTTCTATGACGCCCACTCCTATCTTCAGCTAGCTAGAGTCCCCATAACAAAAATATCTCTATCACTAGCTCAGTATCCATCACCTCTCCATAGGCGGTTATGCACAAGGGTTCCACACTGTCACAAATCACTATGTGGATCCCCTACTCAAACTTTCATACTCAATGGTATCTATACCAGATCATTTCAGGAGAGTACATGGAAAGGTATGTTAACCATGTTGTATACTCAACCACCATCAACAATCCATGCCGCAATTCTATAAGTTCTTGAATATTAACCAAGCGCAAGAATGAGGGGTAGTACTCCTCAGAAAATATCTACTAGAATTCATTCCACAATAGCGAGCACTCATCGTGCATCTATGTAATAAGGCTCCACCAGCACTCTACTAATCCGTGGAATTGGATAGCTATCACTTCAACCACTTGATCTATCAGATTCTGTATAAGCCTAAAGATATAGACCATAGTCTATTGAAAATACTTTATTTCTTGAAGATCTATCACATCGTGGAGCCTCAATACCCATTAGTGATGGAATGTACATAAATCACTAAGTATATCTTCATCCTCCAACAAATCTTCTAGAAATATTACTAACAAGATAGGTGGGGGTTCTACTACATGACCACCTTGAGGAAGCTGGTCATGAGATGGACCCAAAATGGAGGCCTTATCACTCATCCGATCATCTTCATGATTGACAAATGGTATCCTGGCTGGATATCATCATAGAGGAATCCTAAAATCTAATCAATATATACCATGTTCATATAATCATATATATATATATATAAATATATACAAAGAGAATCTTAATCAAGAAGTACAGTCAATGAAACAATCCTATATGATGCATTTACAATTTATCTTTACTACAAATGTCTCATTATACCGAGTCGACAAGAATGTAGTGATGGTCCTCATAAATGGATATGTTGGTCGCCGACACCATCAATGGATTCCATGGATTGAGAGCCACACTCAATACACTTTGAAACTATTTCCCTATACCCAACCAAATCATCGTAAGGGGAATCATCTAAAAACATCCCATTGAATGAAATTTCACAAATAGCAGTCCTTTAAAATGGGACCCATGTTGGGGCTGAAGTTGTAACTACCCCAAGCCTGCCTCCATAATAAAGGGGGTGATAACCAGCAGCAAAGTTATATCTAACATGGGGAGGTCATTTCCAAAGTACCTGTATGCACACACACAACAATATCATTGTAGAAGTGTAGAGGTAATGAGTATAAGATGAAATATAGCTAGAAAGGAAACCAATTATGCATAACCTCTATGGTGAACATGATAATGATAGGGAAAACTAAAATGTAAATGGAAAAAATTAACCCCCAACTCGAAATATGTCCAAAAATAATAAAACTGAAAAAATACACTACTAAGAGAGACATTCTCCTGAATCCCATGTTACAACCGGTTTACACGATCCAAAGTACTAGGTATCCCTATGTTACTTCGAATAAACTACCGACCGATCCTTCTTCTATATAAGTTGTAGCACATGTGGTCATGGACTATGTAGCGGTGCACATATTCATAATCATAAGGTTTCATCGAATGATGATGGGGGAGAAGTAAGAGATACAACAAGAATAGAAAGACAATAGATAAAAGATATAATAAAAGAGAATAGCTCAATTAAAACCACGAGTAGAGGTAACCTCATACAAGAACAATGGGATTGAAATGGTGATTGATGAACTACATGTTGAGTCTTAACCAACAATAGCATATGAGTAAGCTCATCCAACCATGAGAAGATAAAAACAAAAATCATTTAGCATACCTTGTATTTATTTTCCTCTCATGGAATGAGAGTAACCACATCAAGTGTTATGGATTCATAATATTACACATATTTATATATATGATCAGTAAAATAATCCCAAAAAAGAGATTAAGGGGACATCCATATCAATGCTCATCCAAAGAACAAGAGCATCCAAAATTTCCAAATGTCTATTAACGATGCTAAACATCTCTCACTTCTACACATAAGGAACCCTACAATTCAAAAAAAACATTTTCGCTATTCCACATAGCTGAGGGTCCACAAAATAAATGTGGGGGACCCATTATCTAGTAAAATTGGTGTAATTCACACTTATACCCATTGAGTACCCACTACCCAACTCTGTTGTAGGGTAATACTCAAAATTAATCGAGGACTCCATTGTCCAGCTCAACTGGAGGGTCAACATGGTATTCATCGAGGAATCCATTCCCCATATCTACTGGATGGTCAACTCGATAGTATTTGAGGACTCTACTACCTATTATTATATGAGGGTCTACATAATAGTCATCGAGGACACAACTTCCTAGATCTATTAGAGGGTCAACTCGTTAGTCATTAATGACTACACTACCCAACTATACTGGATGGATAAATCGGTAAGCCTATAGCGATACTACATGATCAATAAAATCATCAAGAATTTCCTAAAAAATACTCATTCCCAGAATATTCCACATTGTATCTTGAAAAAAACACCCAATAGAACCATCATGTTTGATGAAGAAAAAATCTTAGGATATAAAATTTACATTCTCAAATTAGATGATCTGTGATAAAAATAAATTTCACCGTATAACACACCGAAGTCTCACTATGGGCCCACCTGTGATTCCAAATTAAATACCTGATATTGTTCTCTAAACTTTTTCCTCAATATTAGGGTCATGATTGAACAAACAAATCATCTTTATAACATCATACAAATAAGATATGCTAGATACAATATTTAACAATAAGAATAATATTATTATTCTTAGGCATTTGTGCACCATAGTCATGAGACCGAATTAAATATCCATAATAGGTCTTGGAATTAACTTATTAACTTCAGGGTCACACTATCACATATGGGGCATCGATCTAACATCATACTGAGGAGTTATGATAGAACTGACGTTTGATAATTATAGTAATAAAAAAATTATTATTTTTATTATTTTAGTTCAAAATATTAAATGAAATTATTATTCATGCCTCCCTACAACTTTCATCTATTGAAATATCGTTCACGGTGGGGTGGGGGGTGTTAGTTTCACGCACCTTCTTTCAAAACTAGGGGTAACATGCTGCAACCTCCTCAATGTCACCCGAAACAACCGATACAACTCGCCATATACAACCACCACCACTATTCACCAGTGGACACCGGACATCGCTAATCACCACCACTCAATTGGGGCCACCAGATACATTCTAGGGAATGAGGTTCACACTACCTCAACTCTCCATTTTCCATCTCCATTGCATCTGTTGGCATGGATCTCAAAAATGAGGCTTACCTGGCCTGATGAATCTTCCATATATGTCAACTGTTAGATCCTATAACATTACTCCTCTTCTCACATGAATTGACATAATAAATAACCCATGATCTGACATTAATCCATGTTCTTACATCTATCCCAGATCACCATTCCAGACACCTGGTCATGTAAAAAAATTCTTTTTTGTCACTCTGATCTACTTCCCCTTAACGTTGTTGGCCATAGTTTGGCTTGCTGGCCTTAACATGACTCAGATCAAGGAAGAATCACAATATATATACATATACATATATATATATATATATGTATATGTATATGTATATGTATATGTATATATATATATGAATGGAATGGAAAAATGGCGAGGATAAAATATTGATGATTAAATCAATGATAACTTCTCACAATCATGAAGGAAAAAATCTATGGTTTGAATATTTGAGTATTTCAAATGAAGATCAAATGATAAAATTTACAAATTTATGTATCTTCATCAAATTATGAGATATGTGTTGAAATCATAAACTCAATACATGATTTATTGATGAACATTAATAATGGGGTTAAAATCCCCAAAAAAAATCCATACCTCCAGATTGAATCATTCACTGATGAAGTACATGCTCTCCAATAAAAGAGTAATTTCTGTTGTGTTCACTACATCCCAACCTTCTCTAATCAGTAGTTCCATCATCATCCAAGGTGATTCAACAACGAAGGAGGAATAATAACCTTTGTAATCCTGTAAGGGTATATGTGTATAAACATTTAGGATTTATATGGATGTATTCTTATAGGTTTCATATAGATTAAATATGAATTAATTATTTAATTTAATAATAATTTATTTCAATGAATGTACCATCAACATGTGAGGATTCTGAATTCCACTATCCAGTGAGTTTTATGTTACACCATTGGTGAAAACTATTTTCTAGAGAATACAGTTGTATCATATTTCTTATTAGAGAATCCATTTATGATTTATCATGTTTTCTTCAAGAATTTTTCAGTGCACAATATAAAATATACTTAATATTATTATAAAATTTATATCGGGAACACAGGGACTCGGAATCACATGCCATCTCAAAACCTATCTCTTGAAATTTACTTAGAAATGTTTTAAAGTCTAACCAGGAATGATATGTTTTTATATACTAATAATGATATTATAAACAAATAATCATAGTAAATTTATTAAAAAACATAATTCTAATAAAATGATAATATTTAATTCCAATAATGTAAAGATTTAATATCCATTACATATTATTATAATTATTTATATTTATGATATATCACACTTATATAAACCAAATAAAATAATTAGTTTTCTTTTATAAATATATTAAAAGTAAATCACATCATAATCATTAATTAAATTAATGTATATTCATGTCCTAGTCAGTTTAAAAAACTATTCAAAAAGTACTATGAATTTAGGGGATGAATGACTATGAGGAAAAAATTACAAGGGTAATGTGATATTTATATGTAAACATTGTTATTTTTTTGGTTATGGTATGTTGATATCATCATTTAACTCATTAATTAAAAAATAGGTTTTATTCATTATGAATCTATGAAACTTGGTCATCATTGATTTCATCATCATCAATTGTAATAAAAAATTATTGGAAAATAAATTATAACATTATAATAAACATTGAAACATCTATTTTGGTATCTTAAGTGATATAGTAATGATGAACATTACAATATTAATATAAAAAGAAATTGTCCTTATGAAATTAGTAAAAATGATCAAAACAATAATCATCTAGCTTGGAAATGTAGAATAATTGATGTAGAGAATGACTAAATACAAATATTAAAGATGTAAATGGATAAAATTATGGTTTTTAATTAAGCTATTATGATATATATGTTTGTAAAAAAGAATAAAAATTTAAAATTATTAAATTTAGAATAGGAGGAAGGGTATTCAAGTAAATTTCCCTTCACTGAGGCATGTATTGTATTTATGAACCTAATTTCATTTATGTGGTGTATATATTACCTATTTCAGATATCATATCATGAATTACCTTTTAATAATGTTATTTTAATTCCAATTTGAATCCTTCTCTTTCAAGGGGTTTTTATTTGAATGTTTTTATTTTGTAAGGTTGTTTTTGGTCTCAATTATCATTATTTAAGACATAATTCATATTATATACCAATCTATATTTATATTTTGTTATATTGATTTAATATCCCATGGATTTAATTTTATTTATATTTCATGGGATTGAAAAGCAGATCATGTTATCTTATTCATGTTTCTAGTGATTGAGTTGTTTTTCCAGTAGAGGGATTTTTCATAACTCAATTTTATTTCTTTGAGTAATGATCAATATTTCTGATAATTTAATATAAGTTGAGTACATTATAAAATTTTATTATTTTATTTTCCATTCTATAATTGTTTTCTAGGGATATACACAACTACCAAAAAATCCCATTGACAAATAATTCTTTCTTGTTAGGATATAATCTATTGAAACAATCCACTTTATTTGAATATATGGATTATGAACATATTGATACAGTATTTTCTTATCTATATTACCATTTATATCTACATATTTATCATCAAATTTTACAAACCATTTGTTGGATGATAATCACCAAAGAATTTATAATATTATTTTAAAATGTGAAAAACTGTTGGTATTCCAAAATAGATTATTACTAGCATGTTGACTATGTATTGTTTTTCGATGTACCTTCTTCCTATTGATATGTTATGATCAGGTAATCTGTTTTATAGAGATGGGGAAATTTATTGGAATTTTCCGTGTTCATATTTCAATAATGTTGATTATTTTCAAGTTTGATTATGTATTTATTGTTCAATTTTTATTATGGTGATTGAATTATACTTAAACAAGTGATGGGCATAGTCTGTTAATAAATATACCGTTGATGCATTGATTGGTATAATGAGAAAAAATTTGGTGGGTTTTGGTGTATACCTGTTCCCAAGGGAAAAAAATTTTCTTCACAATAATCCTTGATTTTAGGATGGCATGAATCTATTTTGGATGATATGTAATGTTTCTTAGCCCATTTTCTTTATATAAAGGTTTCTTATGACTGAAATTATATATTAAATATTTATGAGATCAGAATTATTGATATCTGTGTTTTCATTTTATTTTACTGGATATATCTCTATACTAGATTCATATTAATTATGGATTTATGTTGTTTACATATTCCAGCCATAAGATTTATAATATGGTTATTCTAATATTGTTTTAGTTATATGATTCAAGTACTAATCATTTGAGATCACACATTCTCTTTTTTTATACTTACTCAGGATATGGAGAAAACTAGTACAAGTGAAATGTTTCAAAAGGTATAATTTTTAGATAATTTTACATTTGATTTTTATTTCTTTTAATGAATTAATTAGTTCACATATTTATCGCGCCACAAATTAGTATTTTATTTCACCCTTACATCTCTATATTAAATTGATTTTTTATAGTAAATTTAAATTATTATATAAAAATTAACTTCATATTTGAGTCAATAATTTAATTATGATCATAGTTAAAAAGGTATATTTCACATGTTTTGATGTTTTCATTGTAGTTGTAGGTGATTTGGAGGGCCTATGATAAATATTAAGAAAAATGGGCCAAAGTGTTCAAAATTTCAAGTGCACTAGTGGACTCAAATAGATACTATAGCTAATAATTTCATTGATTTGGTCTGATTTTTTTTATATTAAAAATTGTTAAGTTGTAATACAACTGTTATAAATATACCCAATCCAAATTCGTCCATTTATGTTCCCAACCAAACTAACCTCTCTAGAGAACACATTATTCTCTAAGTTAATGGTTTTGTTCTGAATTTCATCCATATCTCATGTTTTATTTTTTCAAGAAGTTCCAAATTTTCAATTGAGATATAAAATTAGTATGGAAAAAACTTTTTATCTTTTAAAAAATCAAGATACTTTTATCTAGCTACTCAAAACAATTGTCCAAGTGGATTCTCGAAATAAGGGTTCCCAAAACCACCTTCCACATTTCCTATAAATTAGCAACATGGGAACCCAATTTTTATGTATGAAAAATAAGTAAATATTTACCATTTGGGAGAAAATAATTATCCATATCTTTATTCCTATATTCTATATAGGTTATGGGATGTAACACCCCAAGATTTCATAGTGTGTTATTTCTTCAAAATAATTCAATAACTTGCACTACACGCAACACCGAGTTCAATCACACCATGACTTACCAAAAAAAAGCCATTCAAAAAAAGGTTATGAATAGTATTAACTAAATTTTAAACTTTATATAATCCTTATAATTTTAGAATCCATATTATGAGTTTCTTAGACATAATGCAAGAACAGATTCATTTTCAGTATTGCACTTTTATCAACTTTTAATAGTGAAACCTTTTTAAATACAATATTTTAAACTTTTTGACTAAATGGGGACATCAAACAATTTTAAAATGAAACATCCCAAGCTTCTACGGTATTCTTTCCTTTGAATAATACAGTAGCGTTTGTTGTACGCAACTTCGATTTCTAACACACCACAACCAATCAAACGAGCCATTATGAATAGTAATACCTACCTTTTAAAATTTGAGAAATTTTATCTCTCAAAATGGACTTCATTTTTGGATTCTGAATATCTAATTTAGCCTAAGGTGAAATTTTGGTACTTTTCGGATAACTTTCATATGTTGATGAATAGTGAAAATTACTAAATTTTAATTAAAAACAATTTTTTTAATAAAAATAATTAATAGTGATAAATTATGAATATGAGTGGTTTTAAAGTATATTTAGAATATATTTTTACCATTTAATATAATTTTGGTCATTGTACATAATTTTACATTTAAACCGAACATAAACAAGTGTCAATCTTTTGGTAGTTGTTATCTCTTAAAAAAACGCTTTTTGTTTTGACAGCGGGAATTAATTTTAAATTAATTTTTGCCACTTCTATGTTTTGAATTTAGAAAAATTTATTCCATATTTGGAATCAGGATGTTCAAATTTTTTAAATAGGTAACTTTTATTTTTAGACATTTTGAATAATTACTGCGGTAAATATTTTATTTACCATGGTTAGGGGTAAATCCGGTAAATAAGGGTTAAAAAATAATATTATAATAATACTAAATTACCCTAAAACGTGTCCTATCCTTATTGGTTGATACATGTTCGACCATA
Source organism: Viscum album (assembly GCA_963277665.1). Taxonomy (NCBI): domain Eukaryota; kingdom Viridiplantae; phylum Streptophyta; class Magnoliopsida; order Santalales; family Viscaceae; genus Viscum; species Viscum album. The sequence goes on from OY728161.1 coordinate 842,684,083, forward strand.
AGCATCTTTGGGTCGATTTTGGGACCCCATGGTGCCACTTGTAGGTGATAGGGACACTTTATTTTAATTAAGTTAAAATGAATACAAAAATGACACAAGCATATATCTTTTAGAAAAACAATTTTTACACAGGGTTATATATGTTGGATTTTAGATTATAAGTATTCATTAGAAAGATAAAACGATTTCATACATAATGATATTTTATTTATAATTTTTAGACACTAAATAATTTAATTTATTTATGACACAATGATGATGAATTAATTACTATAATAGTGAAAAATTAAAATAATTGATATTATAAATACCCAGATAAATATAACATGAAACTTTTAATGAATTAAACTAATTTTCTAGGATAATATGATATATTAGGATTTCTGTAATTGACTTTTTTCGAATTAATCAATATGTTATGTGTTTCACAAAAATCAACTATTGAATAGTGTCAAAATTGACATAAAAGATTTCTTAAAACAAATATTATATTATTAATTGATATTAAATTCCTAAAAATCTAAGGCTTGGCCAAGAGACTTATATCATGATATGTGTCTCATTAATGGACCACTTGGGGGTCTCTTGTATGTATATTGTAAGTTTATTAACCATATTATATATAAATACAAAGAGACATTGTAAAAGTGAAACTAATTAACTTATTGTTAATAATTAAAGATAAGGTTAATATAAGTACCCAAACCTGTCTAAATTCTATTTTTTGAGTTTTTTTCGACCCCTCCCCACCTTAAAATTTAAATAATAAACTTTGGAGCCATTACAAACCGAATATGAATTTATTATAAACTAATATTTCTAGCTTTTCCAAAGGTGCCCCTCACCCCTCTTATAAAAGGGAACTCCTCCTTCTCTTTTCTACACACCTTCAAAGCCTTTTGGTTCGGCCAAACTCTGCCCAAATACTCTCCCAACTTCCCTCACTACAACCTAGAGGTTTTATTTTGATCAGAAAGCAAACCTAAGGAGCTCTTTTGATCAAATCAAAAGGAAGAAACCGAAGAAGAGGAGGTTAACCTACCCCAACCAAGGAAAAATACAAGGTAAGGGGTTTTCACCTCACTCCTTATTCCCTTGAGATTCATGCCATATTGCCACCATCACCTTTTGTGTGGTGTATGTACTGCCCATAATTATATTCTTTGTGTAATACACTCTAATTTATGTGTATTTACATATTCATTGTATGCTACCTCTTTTATGGGTTGTATGTTTCATAAGTTACCAAATTGGTAAGGGTTATTTCGCAATCTCTTCATTATCCGAGGTTGTTTATACGTAATAATCTACTGGGATCTCTTCATCATCCACATCCATGTTTCTTAAAAATGAATTTCAAAACATTTTTACTATTTACTAGAATATGGGTTAAAGTCATTTATACCTTTGTTTGACTTTTTATAAGAGGTTTATAAAGGAATCATTTCGTCTTTTTCCAAACAAGGTGCTTTTCAACCTTTTCGACAAAATTAATGTAAGAATGTTTTTTTAACTTATACGGCGGGTGTGGCTATTTTCCGCCGTTATAAAATCGTTGAAGATTCCCTTACAAGATAATACGAATATTTTCGAAAAAAAGTTTTATTTCATAAATATAAGACTCTTAAATGATTTCAAACTAGAAAGAGATATTTTTTTAAAATAGTCATTATTTCATCTATGTCAACATCCTTTGATGGATTTTAAGATTATTTGAAGTTGATTTATTATGATACAAAACATCCATATTTTTTTGAAGGTTTTGTGATATTTTTGACTGTGGATAAGTTATTCTTATGTCACTCATGGTTTTTGTTTACAGTATTGAAATTTCATAAGTTATTTGTAATCCGAATGTTTATGTTATATTTCAACCTTTCATTCAGATGAATGTGTTAGACAAGTATGTTTTGGGTTGGGGACCGGTAAAAGTAAGCCCTCCGTTTTGGTCTCCGGTTATTAGAGGAACTCTGGGTTGGTGTTCGGTTATTAGAGGAACTTCGGGTTGGTGTCCGGTTATTAGAGGCACTCCGGGTTGGGTTCCGGTTACAGTTATCCCCTAGGTCTTGGGACGAGGCCTTGACAAAGAAATTAAATTTCCGCATTATGCATTCCGACATTATGAAAGTGGTTATTGATATTGCATGTGATTATTTGATTAGTAGAATATCCATGTGAACAAGTAAATGGCATTATTTCAATTTACTTTTTCCATACTATGTTGATGTTCAAGTTTAAAAGGCTTTTGTTTTAGTAATGCATTTCCTTAAATGTTTATGCTTATTTTGAATGTTCCGCTATATTGTTATCCTTACTGGGCATTTGATCTCACCCTTTTTCTATGTTTTATTTTTCCCAGGATGTGAAGAAGTAAGTTATGAATGACCCACAGGGATATTATGAGGGGATAATAGTGTGGACTATAGAGACATTTTGTTGTCGTAGTAGTTTTTCACTTTATGATTTAATGTAAAACTTATGAATATATCTTGTGTTTCCAAGGCTTCTAAACCAATCGGTATTTCGAGATTTGATCTTTCTTGTGATCATGGAAATGTTATGTAATAATGCACCGACTCTGGGTAACTAGGGTCGGGGCATTATAGTTTGTATCAGAGGAATTTTAGTACAAACCTTGGAAGCTATATTTAGATAAACTCTGATTAGAGCACATAGATTTATGATGAATTTTGAGGACTAGTATAGAAGAACTTCCAATAATTTTTGTATTGTAGAGATTTTGTGAGTTTTCCGAGCAATACATCCCTGTCTGGATACGAGCAGGTAGAGGCGGCTCTGGCACAGATGTACATAGGGGTAAAACCCAAAAACACCGCTTTGAGCTAGACTCGAACGGGAACTGGTGCACGACAACGGGGCTTGCTGCACTCTTGGTTACGACACTCCCGGGGGATATTCTTAGGATAACTTTCATTTTCTTTACAAATAATTATGAAGGGTTTATGAGTATATACTTCCTCAAAGGATAAATTTTTATGATTATGGATTATATCCATAAACTATTTAATTTATGTTATGTGTTTTACAAGTTTGGGATTAGGTATTGTTATTCATAAAGTAATCTATTATATTCCATTGTTTAGAAATGGCACCCAGTAGAAGGAATGAGAACTCTAGCAATGAACATGATACAAAGAGAAAGAAGGATCATATATTTTATGGTCTTAAGCCAGAATTTACAAGAGAAATAGTCTCGCATGTATTATCATCATATGAAGAAATAATATCATGTGTTGATAAGATAAGTAAAGAGTTTACTGAGTCCTATGGCTTTGAAGGGAAGCAAGAGAAGAAAAGGATGGAAGAGAGAAATATGGATAAAGGGAAGAGGGAAAAGAAGAATTTTCCCATATGTGATAAATGTGGAAAGAAACACCCTGGAACTTGCCTAAAAGTAATGGGAGTTTGTTATAAGTGTGGAGGAAAAGGGAACAATGTACGTGACCGCAAGGGTAAGAAAATGGTTTCAAATGTACAATGCTTCATTTGCAAGGAGTTTGGACACTACGTGAACCTATGTCCCAGTCATTATACTATGCCTTAAATGATGATATTGGATAATAATCAAGTTATGATACTACCACGGATGAAGAGGAATGATTAGAGTGCTTATGTTGATTATGTCAATTGAGTGTTGTATCAACAATGTACTTGTTATAATAATTATGGAGTATATAAGGATTGTACTGCAGTACTATTTCAGTAAGGTCTTGAGATTGTGTGGAACAAAGAAAAGTGACTCAATAGTAGGATAAATTTTTGGAAAATATATGGTTGAGAGAATGATAAACCATAATATAGTTCTGATATTGAGGTAGTGATTTTGGAATAATACATGATTGTTTTGGATAAATTATATTAGATATTCTTGACTACCTTAGAACTGATTAATGATTTTTACATTCCATCATTGTTGGGGTTTAAAACATTTTTGGATTGATGAAGTATATCCAGCATTCTATATGGAATAAGGGAGCATGAATGTAATTAATAAGGAATATGGTAATTCAGGATGTTTCAGTGTATTAAAAGAATACATGATGAAGGTATTCATATGCTATTACGCGGTAAAAAGGATCTACATTATGTTTAACTTCCTTATAAATGTTGGACTGTGAGTTTGGAAAGAAGTATTTTGGATAGTTCTAGTTTGGATTATTTTGGATATCCATAAAAGGACAACCCGGAGGTCGGGCTGCAACCCATCACGTCCGACAAGGCTGCGAGACTTGAACCCACAACTGAAGGGCGACAAGGGTGTATCACCTACCACTGGCCCATGAGATGTCCTGGATTAAATAATGTAGTTTTTTAAAAGATCTGGTTGATGAATTATAAATTCATTTATTTTGGAACCCTGTAAGAATAGTATAAATAGAAATTTTTTTACGTTCTATTATCTTTTAGAGTGAAAGATGAGTTTGTGGTAGAAATTTATTAATAGATAAAACTCTAATTATAATGTAAGTATATCTCCTTATGATCTTAGCCAATCTCATAAATAAATTCCTCAACATTAATAAAAGGAACTTAGAACAAAAATGTTGTTCTAGATGGTACCTTAAATCATCACTAATTTATGGCTTTGGGATTGTTGGCCTTTTCATAGCCAAGTTCTCTACCACTCTCCATCAGATAATTGATGGTTAGATTTCTCTTCCATATCCATATTTTCCTACATGGAACCCTAGTATGTGTTATTTTCAGTAATCTTCATACTTTCCACTCTTTATTTTAAATAGAGGCCTCATTAATTCATTTTTCGATGTGAGATTTCAACTAAGATATTTTGAAACGTAAAAAATGTGTTATCCCAATACCCTATGTTTTGTTGAACCGATGGTATTTCAAATCATCATAGATTGATGAGTTTAAGGACCTCAATTTTATACTTGTTTGTGATTGATGACCTCAATCACTACCAATAAATATTTACGTTTTTCCTCCAATTATATGTCTCTAATTGCCGCCAATGTTCTCCTAATCGAGATCATAATTTGGTGGTGACCCTTTCATTTCTCTTTTCCTCATATTAAGACTAAATTTTAGTAACCCAATTTCCGATGTGGGTTTTCCCACAAATATATTTTCTATTTTCAACATTTTATTTTTGAAGAACAATTTCAAATTGCGAGGACACAATTTATTGAAGGAGGGGAGAATGTAACACCCCAAGATTTCATAGTGTGTTATTTCTTCAAAATAATTCAATAACATGCACTACACGCAACACCGAGTTCAATCAAACCATGACTTACCAAAAAAAATCCATTCAAAAAAAGGTTATTAATAGTATTAACTAAATTTTAAACTTTATATAATCCCTATAATTTTAGAATCCATATAATGTGTTTCTTCGACATAATGCAAGAACAGATTCATTTTCAGTATTGCACTTTTATCAAATTTTAATAGTAAAACCTTTTTAAATACAATATTTTAAACTTTTTGACTAAATGGGGACATCAAAAAAATGTAAAATTAAACATTCCAAGCTTCTACGGTATTCTTTCCTTTGAATAATACAGTAGCGTGTGTTGTACGCAACTTCGAGTTCTAACACACCACAACAAATCAAACTTGCCGTTATGAATAGTAATACCTACCTTTTAAAATTTTATAAATTTTTTCTCTCAAAACGGACTTCATTTTTGGATTTGGAGTATCGAATTTATCCAAAGGTGAAATTTTGGTACTTTTTGGATAACTTTCATATTTTGATGAATAGTGAACATTACTAAATTTTAATTAAAAACAACTTTTTTAATCAAAATAATTAATAGTGATAAATTATGAATTTGAGTGGTTTTAAAGTATATTTAGAATATATTTTTACCATTTAATATAATTTTGGTCATTGGACATAATTTTACAATTAAACCGAACATAAACAAGTGTCAATCTTTTGGTAGTTATTATCTCCTAAAAACACGCTTTTTGTTTTGACAACGGGAATTAATTTTAAATTAATATCTGCCACTTCTGTGTTTTGAATTTATAAAAATGGATTCCATATTTGGAATCAGGATGTTCAAATTGTTTAAATAGGTAACTTTTATTTTTAGACATTTTGAATAATTACTACGGTAAATATTTTATTTACCATGGTTAAGGGTAAATCCGGTAAATAAGGGTTAAAAAATAATATTATAATAATACTAAATTACCCTAAAAATGTCCTACCCTTATTGGTTGATATTTTTTCGACCATAGGTATCTTTGGGTCGATTTTGGGACCCCATGGTGCCACTTGTTGGTGATAGGGACACTTTATTTTAATTAAGTTAAAATGAATACAAAAATGACACAAGCATATATCTTTTAGAAAATTAATTTTTTACATAGGGTTATATATGTTGGATTTTAGATTATAAATATTCATTAGAAAGATAAAAAGATTTCCTACATAATTATATTTTATTTATAATTTTTATACATTAAATAATTTAATTTATTTATGACACAATGATGATGAATTAATTACTATAATAGTGAAAAATTAAAATAATTGATATTATAAATACCCAAATAAATATAATATGAAACTTTTTATGAATTAAACTAATTTTCTAGGATAATATTCTATATTAGGATTGATTTAATTTAATTTTTTCGAAGTAATAAATCTGTTATGAGTTTCAAAAAAAATCAACTATTGAATAGTGTCAAAATTGACATAAAAGATTTCTTAAAACAAATAGTATATTATTAATTGATATTAAATTCAAAAAAATCTAAGACTTGTGGGTCGCTTGGATGTATATAGTAAGTTTATTAACCATATTATATATAAATACAAAGAGACATTGTAAAAGTGAAACTAATTAACTTAGAGTTAATACTTAAAGATAAGGTTAATATAAGTACCCAAACCTGTCTAAATTCTATTGGTTAAGTTATTTTCGACCCCTCCCCACCTTAAAATTTAAATAATCAACTTTGGATCCATTATAAACCGAATATGAATTTATTATAAACTAATATTTCTTGCTTTTCCAAAGGTTCCCCTCACCCCTCTCATAAAAGGGCACTCCTCCTTCTATTTTATTCACACCTTCAAAGCCTTTTGGTTCGGCCAAAATCTACCCAAATACTCTCTCAACATCCCTCACTACAACCTAGAGGCCTTAGTTTGATCAGAAAGCAAACCTATGGAGCCCTTTTGATCAAATCAAAAGGAAGAAACCGAAGAATAGGAGGTTAACCTACACCAACCAAGGAAAAACACAAGGTAAGGGGTTTCATCTCACTCCTTATTCCCATGAGATTCATGACATATTTCTACCATCACCTTTTATGTGGTGTATGTACTGCCCATAATTATATTCTTTGTGTAATACACTCTAATTTATGTGTATTTACATATTCATTGTATGATACCTCTTTTATGGGTTGTATGTTTCATAAGTTACCAAATTGGTAAGGGTTATTTCGAAATCTCTTCATTATCCGAGGTTGTTTATACGTAATAATCTACTGGGATCTCTTCATCATCCACATCCATGTTTCTTAAAAATGAATTTCAAAACATTTTTACTATTTACTATAATATGGGTTAAAGTCATTTATACCCTTGTTTGACTTTTTATAAGAGGTTTATAAAGGAATCATTTCGTCGTTTTCCAAACAAGGTGCTTTTTAACCTTTTCGACAAAACTAGGGTAAGAATGTTTTTTTAACTTCTACGGCGGGTGTGGCTATTCTCTGCCGTTATAAAATCGTCGAAGCTTCCCTTACAAGATAATAAGAATATTTCAAAAAAAATGTTTTATTTCATAAATATAAGACTCTTAAATGATTTCAAAATAGAAAGAGATATTTTTCTAAAATAGTCTTTATTTCATCTATGTCAATATCCTTCGATGGATTTTAAGATTATTTGAATTTGATTTATTATGATACAAAACATCCATATTTTATTGAAGGTTTTGTGATATATTTGACTGTGGATATGTTATTCTTATGTCACTCATGGTTTTTGTTTAGAGTATTGACATTTCATAAGTTATTTGTAATCCGAATGTTTATATTATATTTCAACCTTTCATTCAGATGAATGTTTTAGACAAGTATGTTCCGGGTTGGGGACTGGTAAAAGTAAGCCCTCTGGTTTGGTCTCCGGTTATTAGAGGAACTCCGGTTTGGTCTCCGGTTATTAGAGGAACTCCGGGTTGGTGTACGGTTATTAGAGGCACTCCGGGTTGGTGTCCGGTTATTAGAGGCACTCCGGGTTGGGTTCCGGTTACAGTTATCCCCTAGGACTTGGGACGAGGCCTTAACAAAGAAATTAAAGTTCAGCATTATGAATTCTGACATTATGAAAGTGGTTATTGATATTGCATGTGATTATTTGATTACTAGAATATCCATGTGAACAAGTAAATGGCATTATTTCATTTTACTTTTGCCATACTATGTTGAAGTTCAAGTTTAAAAGGCTTTTGTTTTAGTAATGCATTGCCTTAAATGTTTATGCTTATTTTGATTGTTGCGCTATATTGTTATCCTTACTGGGCATTTGAGCTCACCCCTTTTCTATGTTTTATTTTTCCCAGGATGTGAAGAAGTAAGTTATGAATGACCTGCAGGGATATTATGAGGGGATAATAGTGTGGACTATGGAGATATTATGTGGTCGTAGTAGTTTTTCACTTTATGATGTAATGCAAAACTTATGAATATATCTAGTGTTTCAAAGCCTACTAAACCAATCGGTCTTTCGAGATTTGATCTTTCTTGTGATCATGCCAATGTTATGTAATAATGCACCGACTCTGGGTAACTAGGGTCGGGGCGTTACATGGGATGCACTAATTCAACATATATGGCTTCCTCTCTTTCACAGGGGTTCTTAACACCTTGTGATCACCCGTAGATGGGAATAATGTAAATCCTGGTGTTTTTGTTTGTAAAATTTGAATGATATATTTAATTAAAGGGTATTATGTTATTTTTCTTCATCATCTGTTCTTATTTAATTATTTTATGTACCATTATTCCATACTCAAATAATACAATCATGAATGGGGGAACTCATTCATGTGATGTTTCACACACCATTCACCACTTCTCCATTCCCCTTTCAATTGTTGTTTTTTTGTGGTTCATATGTGTTAATTGAACTGTCATAAACACTTCCTTGACCATGTATATTCATGTAATCAGATAAATTTTAAATAACATAAAATCATATATTGCACACTAAGTTCTCAGTGTGTTTATTTGGTGTATTTTTCTTATGAATTCGAACAAAAATCACCTAATCTTCAGTGGTAACCCATGAATAATTTTATGATTATAACTAAAACCTATAATTTCTCCTAGTAATAAATTAGTAAAATTATGTATCTAGTTATTATAGACCTAATATTAAAAGTTATATATGCTTTTTCTTGAACTGATGAAGTATATGTATCCTAGGAAATTTGTGGGATGGTCATTCCTAATTAATTATATTAATTTCCACATTGATTTATCTCTTTCCTTTTTCTACTTGATTATTAATTCATCAATCTCAAAGTTTTCCAAATTACTATTCCCCTTTTATTTTCTTAATCACTACGTTGTTTTTTAGTTAATGATCTATGACTTCATCGAGAGATGACCTATGGTTCCTGGTATATTGTACAAATTCTAGTAAAACTAAAAAACTAATTTGATGTGCTCGACAACATGATTAAATGTTAACTTTTTTTTTCTGAGTAGTTAAGATCAATTGATATTTACTTACTTTTATTTATTTGTTTTTATTTTTGTTTTTACTCCATTAAATATGCACTTACATTTTTATTGTTATTTCCTTTTTTGTTTTGGGTGTTTCTTATTCTTTATCTATAATGCTCTACCCCCCTTCATCAATCTCCCTTTATTTAATTTTATAGTATGAAGTTTCCTTTTTTTTATCCTTTCCATATTATTAATATCTTTTATTTTATTTATGTTACATTAAAGAGGATAAATGGAAAAAAACATCCAAAAATTATTTCATGACAAGACCTCATAATGAAATACTACTTGAATTTGACCCAAAAATTGAAAAGACCCTTCAACCAAAAATTAGGCCAACTATAGTATGACAGTAAACTAAAATTGATGAAACAGTTATGGAACATCATGTGGTCCCAAAAATAAAAATTAAAAATGGAACCAAATCATACCCCAGAAATGATGGCTAAAAACAATCTAACTTGAAAAGAACTGATCACCCCTAGAGTACCAACCTGCTTAAATCCAATACCCTAAGGAAGAATCCATCTTTGAATTGAGATCAGGTCTCATCCACCTCCATCCTAAATTCCTTGTTCTTCCTCATGAGAACCCTTACAAACACCTCAATTACATTCACATAGTGTGCTCCCCCATGATATCCCAAAATGTGTTTAAGGACCTAATAAAGTTTAGGTCCTTCCCTTTCTCCATTTATGATGCATATAAAGACTAGATATAGTATCTTCCTACCTGAATCGGGGGATGGAATTACCATAAAGGAATCTTTATAGAAATTTTTTCCATACCTTTTAAAGTACATCAATTAGAATGTAAATCTATAGAATTATGAAATCACAAAAAGATACCATTCATGAATATTGTGATAGATTTAGAAGATAATTTTCTTGTTTCCCCCATCACCAAATATGTGAAAAATTTATAATTCAATACATCAATGAGGGACTTATCCCCATGGATCTTGTTATGATATATTCCATCGCTAGTGGTTCCCTATATGATAAAACTCTTACTCTAAATTATGAATTAATAGCCAAAATGGATAGAATTGAACAACAATTTGGTACATGATCAATTTCACCCACTCTAGATTCTCGTGAAGTAATTAATTCATCCCAAGAAAAAAGTTAGATGATAAAAATGATGGTAATCATACCATTAGATGTAAATATTCTCAATCACATGGTGATTCACCCTCTCATTACATTCTATTCCATGACAGTATTTGTTCTGATAACAATCATTTTTCTAACCAGTTCCTATAACATCAAGATTCATCTGTGTCTACTCCATATGTATTTAATGGGAATACGTTTCATCAAGAACAACCCTTGATGAAAGAGAAACATTGGAGAAATAATAACCCTGTGTGGGAAGCACAAAAACTGTACAAACAAGGTGGAAACTCAATCTACCCTAAACATAATTGGTATCAACAAGGATAAGGTATGGAGACTTTATATCCTCTATCATCTCAAAATAATCCTCCCCCTCACATGTTAGATCAAATCCTTGAGGGTGTGGTGAAGAAAATTGAAACCCATATCCTTCATTTCTAATAGACCACACAATCGGCTATTGAGGAACAATGATCTCAAGTTGGACAATTAGAAAACACCATTAGTGAGATAATGATGTAAAGTTATAAACAACTATTATCCCATCAATTATCCAATCCAAAAGATAAAGATTATATTTTTTAATTCATGCTTCGCAGTGGTAACGTATTTTCTTATTCCACTGAGTCTACACAAGAGGTATGTCTTCCATTTCAAAACACTCATTCTCTACACACAAAATATTATAGTGAGGAAAACAAGAACAAAAAGGTTAACAAATTTATTATTTAGGATTTACCTAAAAAATCCATTCCTCTCCCTTTCCCCTGGCGAAACTCTAAACAAAGGAATATTCTGATAATTTGTAAGATAAATGAATAATGGATACATTTTAAAAGGTGAAAGTTAATGTTCCTTTATTGGATGTAGTTAAAAAATCCCTAACTAAAAAAAATTTCAAAAAGGGTTTTACACATATAGATAGAAGCAAAAGGGGGATGAGTGATTAAACATTGGATGAAATGTCACATCATTGATATATCCAGAAATTCCAACCAAATACAAGGATCCAGTAACTTTCATGATAACTTTCATAATAGGGGAGAACATCTTTTATAATGCAATGATATATTTTTCTTCTTTAATTAATGTACAGACTGAAATTTTATTTTTTATTATTTATATAGACCCCCTTTTAAGGAGTAGGGGGGAACCAAATACATCATTGACATAGACAAAACAAACAGCCCTAACGGACCAAAATCTCAAGACCAAAAAAAAACTCGTACTACAAGATCGAAGCTCCTCCCAGCAACAAAAATCAATAAATCCAGCTTCCGTTGTCTCAAAGCTGAACGAAAAGTTATCCCATGCAAAAGCGAACGGGCCTGGAACCGATGGCCGAAGCCATACCATCTCAAACATCTGATTCCGAAGGCCATGAAACAGCGAAAACCATTGCCCTGCACCTCATCTGAAACATATTTTGTAGACAATTGGTTGCAAAGACCCTTGAGCAGCGGACCACGAGTCCAAATCCAAATTCACAGCTGAACGACAAGTTGTCCCTATTGTATTCTACATTATTGATATGGAACATACATGAAACCAAGTACATGATCCTATCATATATGGGAGGTCATTCCCTAAAATAGTAATGAAGTTCATCATCGTTAAAAATATTACATTTTTCATGGATTTCAGTGAATAAATGATATTTTTCAATATCTATGGTGCTATAAAACACCCCATTGAAGCGAATACAACTCTTACAAAATATTCAATAGAAGTTATCTTTAACGACACAAACACCCAAAATTATGTCCTCAACCCATATTTGATTCATTTTCCACTTCATTACCATTGGATGATTTGAGTTTTTATTCATGTTTATGTGTTATGTGGGTTAAAAAAATTGTGATTTTTTTCTTTAATTTAAGAGTGTTTTCATTATGAGGTACCCAAGAGCATTGATGATTATGTAAAACACATTTTAATTGATTTTATTCATATAGAGAATAATCATGAGTATATAGACAGTTTCATGCACCTAACCTTCACTAAGTCCCCTCCCTCAATCCAAAAAACAATAGTGTTGGAATTAAAACCACTTCCATCTAATTTAAAATATGAATATCTTAGGGGAATTAACCAATTTCCCATCATTATTTCCAATAAACTCTCTCCACTATAGAAATTAAAACTACTTAAATATATAAGATAGTTTAAAATAACGATATGATGGACAGGGGATGATATTACTTGGATAATACCATCTATTTTATGAAGCATATACTTTTACATGATGAGTTTAAATCTAAAAGGAAAGCTCAATGATTTTTGAATCCCACTCTCCTTGAAGTAATAAAATTGGAATTCACTAAATTACTTGGTTTTGGGATCATTTATCTTATATATGATAGTTAATGGGTTAGCCTATTGTAAATTGTTCCTTAAAAAACTAGAAGAATGGTTGAATCAAATTAATGCGTTGAATCAATTCCAACCCATGAGACTAAAAATTGGTTATAATGTATTAACTATCATCGGTTGAATTAAGCTATTAAGAAGGACCAATTTTCTATAACTTTCATTGACCAATGGTTATAAATATCATATGTTAAGTACCACTATTTTTACCTTGATTGTTATTTGTGTTAGAATCAAATCCATATATCTCAATAGGATTAGTAAAAGACAACATTTACTTCTTTTTCGGCACATTTTCATATATAAGGATGAATTTTGGCCTATGTAATGATACTATTAGTTTTCAGCGATGTATATTGAGTAATTTTTCATAGTACCTTGAGAACGTTATGAAAGAATTTATGGATGACTGCACGGTTTATGGAACATACATTGATGATTTTCTGGAACAACTTAGTTCTATCATCCACCACTACATTAACAATTATCTCTTATAGAATTATTAGAAATTCAATTTCATGGATGATTGGGGGATGGTTATTTGGAATGTTATTTAAAATGATATAATTCAGGTGGATAAATGTAAAATAGAATTAATTTTATCCCTTTCATATCCCAAATGTATCCATGATGTGTAATATTTCATAGGTCATACTTGTTTTTACCATTGATTTATTAAAGGTGTTAATAATATCACACGTCCCTTATCTTAATTATTGAAAAAGTATTTTGATTTTTTTGATAAAAATTATGAGGATCCATTTAATTCACTAAAATAGAGTTTCACATAACCTCCCATCATCCAACCACCATGGTGGTATCTCCCCTTAGAACCAATGTCTAATGCCTCTAACATTTAGTTGGGAAAATTTTATCATAATGGTTTGAGAATCCTCCTCAAGACATTGTGTACTCCTCTCATACACTTGATCATACGAAGGGAAACTACAAAACCACTAAAAAAGATACTATATCGGTTTTTTTATATACAAAAATTTTGTTCATAGCTTATTGGGTCAAAAATCATTTCCTTCTCTGATCATACCACCCTTAAATTTACCACAACGAATCTTGAAGCTATGCCCCCTCATTCATTGGATACTTCTCCCCCAAGAGTTTGACATTGATATTAGAGATAAGAGAGGAGTGGAAAATGTAGTATATTACCACATTAGTAAGATTTACCCACCATTACACCACCATGTTGAATTATCCCTCCCCATTGGATAATTCTTTCCTCATGAGTTCTTTTTTATTATTGTGTACCGTACCTTATGGTTTTCCTAAATTATGAATATTTTAGCAGTATGTAGGGTCCCCATTAATTTTATCACTTAACAGTACCATAAAATTAGGCATGTTTCCTTATGGAACATTTGGTATGAACCATATTTGTGGAGAATTTGCAGTGACCAAGTTGTTCATTGGTGTGTCGATGACCATGAGTTCAACTTTGTTTTGAGCTTCTATCACACATTAGATTGTAGGGCCCACATTAGATTTCATCATTTATCTCAAAAGGTCCTTGACATGGGAAATTATTTCCCAATATTTTATAGATATTCCCTTCAATTTTTTATGTCATGTACTCAAAGTCAATTCCTAGGGAGTATCTCCATTAAAAATGAAATTCCCCAACCGCCCATGATATTTTATGAGATATTCGATGTCTGGGGTATTGACTAAATATGTAATTTTATAAACTAAATTGTATATCTGTACATATTATTGGATATTGAATATTTCTCTAAATTGGTGGAACAAAATGCTAAGAGAACCAATCACTCCTAAGTGGTGGTTGATTTTGTGAAGTCCGAGATTTTTAGTTTGTTTGGTTTTCCATGATTCATCATTAGTGATTAGGGTTCAAATTTTATCAATCATAACATGAAATAATTTCTCTATATGTATGGTGTAATTCATAAACTCCCACTACATATCACGCCCAAAATAATAGAAAAAATATATATCAAATCCGAAAGATAATAAATTCTTGGAAAAAATGGAAAAACACAATAGGAAAGATTAGAGTTTGTTCTTGGATGATGCACTTTGGGTGTACCATAAAACATCCAAAACCCCAATTGGAATGTAACCATACATGATTTTATTTGTCAATTCTTATAACCTCCCATTATAAGTGTATAATCATGCATATTTGGATGCTAAATAATTTAATATGAATCTTTTAGATGCATACGAGCATAAGAAGTTAATGAATCAAGTGTTGGAAGAAATTTGGTGTGAGGAAAACGAGAAAACATGAATCTATAATTAGATGAAAAAGTCCATACATGATGAAATGATTAATCAGTTGATGTTTCATATTTTTCAGAAGGCCCTAATGTACAATTCTAGGACAAAGCTCAACCTTGTTATTTGATGAGTAAAGTGGAAGATGTACTGCCATCAATGAAAAGAGACTTAAATACTGTTATGAGGATTTTATGAAGCATCTATTTGTAGAAATCCACCTTAATGAAAATTAATTCTAGTAACAACTACCCAACATTATCTTCCATTTAAACATTATCTTTTATTATAGTGAGGACACTACAAACTATATGTGTATGAAGGGAGGGGGTGGGTGGATGGGTGGTATACTCCTGGGTTTGTTAGGATTTTCATTTTATTTCTTATTTATTATTTATTATCTTTATTAATTGTATTTTGTTACTTTCTCCCTATATGAGTTCATTAGTATTTTCATCATCCTTCTCCATTTCTTTATTTTTCTCTTCCTGAATAGTTTTTTACATTTCGTATACCCTCTTATGCTCACCGAATAATGAAAAATAGTGAGATTTCATTTATAAATACCATATTCCATGTTTTTTTAACATTTAATGAACATTTGTCTGAGTAATGGAATGATGTTTTACATAAATTTAACTATGGGGAGTGATTTTATGTAAATTGTGTTTTTCTAGTGACATAAATAATTGTATCTCTATTAAATCATTGAGATGAGTGATACCCCTTGTTTGAATAGTTTTTGGGAAAATTGTGCCACTTAAAATCTCCACACATTTTGACACCAAACCATGATGTGTAAAAATTTATTACCTTATAGAAGGAAAATACAAGTTATATTAATAATAACCATCTTTCAAAAAAAAATGTCTATATGTTCATTATTTATCTGATTTTTTTCATTACAATACCAAGTTTACCTATGCATGTGTACCTATTATTAGACTATTTTATTCCCTATAGAAACAAAAAATCAAAAAAAAACATCAAAAAAATAAAAAAAATGAAATAGTATTATGTCAATAATGATGTGAGTGATTTAATGTACAAAAAATGGGGATATATAGGTCGATAGGTTTGCGTTGTAATTCTGGGAATGGTTATGAGAGTGAGTCTTGAAATTTAATTTCAAAGGATGTATGGAAGGTTAAGAGGAATGAATTAGGGTAGAATTTTTTTTAAAATAACCTATATTTACTAGATATAAATTAGAAAGAATATCATGAAATGATTTTGACATACACACGGGGATAGTTAGCAGAATGGATGACTGTTGGATTCGTTTATTAGATTCGTATCATGCATGTAAAGACATAAGATTTCTATGTATTTTTTAAATATATGTGAATTTTATGAGTACATGAAAATTGACGGTGCGTGATTCGAAGGCCCGGAGTTCCCGGAATGAATTTATGAATTTTATTTAGGTACGATCAGTAAAAATGTGGGTGTGTTTTTCTAACTTTCGAATCAGTGGTCGGAAGTGAAATCTGAGGGCACCGTTGAACTCACTACACCAGTATTCACTTATGAATACTTTCACCTTGACGAGAGTTGGTCAAGGGTGAAAGTTAGTTTGTTTTGGTTTTTTCAAGTTAGAATAAAATAAAAATAAAAGTGCAAGACTTTTTTATTTTTATTTGCAATACCCATGTTGGTATTGGTAGGTGTGGTCCACCATTACTAAACCTCCTCTTGATTTTTAATTATTGTGGGGACCACCCGAGTTCTCAATAACATCCCATATTGAATTTAGGGGTGGGGAACACCCGACCCCTATTAATTAAGGGAGAGGAAACCACTCAACCCCCCTATTTAATGTAGAGGATCTTCTTAAGCTTCCTCCACATTAATTACGCCAACCCAGCTTATTTAATTGTGCCAGCCTAGGTGTTTAATTAGGATATATTGAATTTGTTCTAATGATTAATGTTGGGGGAAACACATCAGTTGGAAATTTTCATTTTTGTAGAGCCTTGGGAGAAAATATCTCCAACGAAGAACTACTTCTCCGAACAAAGAACACATTCTTCCAACTAAGAACACAAAAAGAGAATGCCAACCCTAACTTCGACATTCTTCCTCGATACTTCCTCCGACGTTGGATGTCTACGACTACGACAAACCAACAATCAAGGAAAATGCTAATGACACCGACATCTATCTTTTCCCAACGATTCTTCATCTTCTCTGTGACTCTATTGACATATCAACCCGAGGTAGAGGGTTTATTTGTGTAATAATACATTCCTTGTTTTATTTTGTGGTCTGGGAAATAATCTTTTTGGAGGTTTTTAAATATAATGTTCATTGTTCTTCTTTATTGTTGAGCCAAATGCTAGCACCCTAAAAGCGGAGGGTGCGGGCGCCGTGGCCGGCGGGCGCCGCAACCATCCTCACATCTCTCTGTGGCCCCTCACGGCCTGCAGGGCCAGACCCTGTAAGTTGGGCCAAACCCAACGGGCCGGGCCGCCCAACGGGCCAGACCGGGTCTGTCCGACTGGGTTAGACAGGACCCGGGCCCACTACGACCCTTTACATTCTATTGGCCATATCTTTGGAACCGTAAATCCGTTTGAAGAACCGTTAGTTGCACTAGAAATCATGCATTGAGATGGTACATTTGAGTGATACTCCACTAATTTTTCAATTGATATGGGATATAGTCAGGCTGGATCGAGCATGAAACCAACCAGACCCCTGTGACTAAAAGGCTAATAAATCATTGACCGAGCGTTCGATTGATGCGTCATCTATTGCCTTAAGACCCCTATGACATGGAGGACCTTTGAGACACTTCTTCGTGGGTCTTCGTGACAGTTGGACTATCGACCAGTAGCTCGTGCAGTGGATCCAGTCGGAGATGACCAATAAAAGTGCTAAGACCCAGTAGCTGACTGAGACCTAACAACTACTATCTCTTTTTGACTCAGAGTGACTCGGCTAGTCCATTGGGGAGTGCCTTGGTGTTGCAGAAGACCCATAGTTGGGAGCACCTTGGTGTCGCAGAAGACCCACGGTACTCAACAGGAGGAGTACTTCAGCAGGCTACGAGGAGGAGTGCGCTTGGTGATGTGGAAGACCCATGTTGGGGAGCACGCTTGGTGACGTGACAGATCCTCGGTACTCGACATGAGAAGTACCTCAACAGTCCAAGGATATTGGGAAGTGTGCTTGGTGTCGCAACAGGCCCAATGTAATCGATAAAGGAGGAGTTCTTCCATAGCCAAGGTTTTGACAATCTGACTGGGGATGACACATGATACTACCCCTAGAATAAAATCTTGGTTTGAGATGAGTCAGTTTTTCTATGTTTTCCTCATGATTGATATGGATTACATGATAACATAGGTATATGTATATGCATATAACTATGTAAGGTTATCTGTTGATTTCATACGTTGTGGTTTGTCCTTGGTGGATTTTTGTGAGACCCTGAGGGTCTCAGGGTCCCTACTGAGTATCGTTATAGTCACCTCTACACGGGCTATGCCTGCACATTGTGGTGTTGGATGCAGACGACAAAAATCACCAAATGAGGCTGAGAGTACCAGGACTGGACGGTAGCTAGAGGTGGACCATACGACGTGTCGATTTGCGAGGGAGACAAACAGACGGGGAGTGCTGAGGAGGTGACTTGTACTTACCCTTTAGGTAGGAACCTCAGCGGAAAATCCAATAGTTGTCTTTTCACTTTCATCAGTTGTATTTCATTTCATTTGTACTTATAATTTCCAACTGGGCTTGTATTCTGGTCCCTTTTAACATACTGTGCACACTTATTTACTATACAGTTGACTTGAGTTCATATCTTGATGTGTGTTTGGTTGCATGTGTTTACAGGTTATAAAGGGAATGCCTTCACATATTTAGGGAATACACCTTTGTTTCCAGTCGGCTTCCCCTAAACTATGGAAGGCAGGATTGGGGTAGTCACGGAACATGCCCCGTGGGATGGGTCATGACAATTCATCTCTTTGAATTTTGTTCAGATACAATTTATTAGACATCTTTTTCCAAGATCATTGGGTATACCTCCATGGTGTGTTTTTTGATTTGATCACATCACTATAATGAATTAAAATTTCATTGAATGTTAAATTTTCAATTTGTTGGGAATATCCACATGCATCATTTTTTTGGTAGATGTGACTTTTCAATAAAGTTATAATGTTTAAGAGTGGGGGGTAATTTCACCACAATTCACTATTTTATTTCACCATTACACAACTATATTAAATTGATTTTTAATTTTTAATTAAAATTAATAAAAAAATATTCACTTCATGTTTAACAATATAACTTATTTGTTTTATCACTATTAAAAAGTGACATTTCACTTTTTTATTCTTTTATTAATGTTGGAGGTGATTTTAAGGGCCCAAGAAGATGTTTAATAAAAATGGGCCAAACTGTGCAATATTCCAAGCATAGTAGTGGACTAAAAATGATACTTAAAATAAAACATGATTTCAATTCGGATGAATGTTTTTGAAAATATCAAAACCCATTGTTAAATAAATCATATTAAGTCACCCAATACGAATTCATCCATTAAGGTTCCCAAATAAACTGATCTATCATGGGAACTGAATATGCTTGAAGTCAAATTTTGTTTTCTAAAATTTGTAAATATCTCTCAATAAAGTTTTCCAAATAGTAAAAAAATTTCAATAAAAATATTCAAGAGGAAGGGAAATAACTTTTTAATTTATTATAAAGTGAGATAAGACTGTCTGGCTAATCAAAACCATAGTACACATGGTTTTTTGAAATATGGGTCCCAAAACCACCATACAATTTTCATATAAATTGGAACTATGGGAACACCATTTTAATTATAGACCATTAAGAAATGATATTCCATTTTGGAGACACAAAGAATTCATATCAAAATTTTAATTTTTTTTAGGATATGGGAAGTCCTACATCAACATCTATGGATTCCTCAATTTTCATGGGGTTCTAAACACCTTATGATCTCCCGAGGAGGGATGTGATATAATTCCCATGTTTTGTGTTTTTATTATTTGAATGAATTTTTTAATTATAGATTTGTATGTTATTATTATTTATCATATATTCTTCTTTAATTGAGTTATGTGTTGGTATATCATAATCAACTCATATGATCTTGTATGATGGTACCCATTCATGTGACTTTTCATACATTGTTCACCACTTGTTCATTCCCTTTTCAAATAAGAAGTTTGTGTTGATCATATTGGTAAACTAAACTCTAATAAACAATTGCATTTCCATGTAATTTATTTTAATGGTAACACATTGATATAATATAAAAAAAATTGAAAGTGAATCAATATCTTCATGTGTTTCCTTGGAGTGTTTTGGTTATAATGTTGACAAAAAATCACTAAATCATAGACAGTATCTGGTGAATCATTTTTTGTTTCTAACAGTTATCTATGTGTTATCCTATTATAAACTCAGAATAATTGTTGCCCTAGGTGTTAAAAAATAATGGATTAAAATTTATATACCCTTTCTATTGAATATATGAATTATAATGAGCATGAAAATTCCCCATGACCATCATAGTTAATTACATTTTTTAATTTCAACTTCTTTTATATCATTAACTTTCCTATTTTTCTCTAAAATCATAAAACTGCAAGTTTTCAAAAATCCATTTCCCTGATTATTTTCATAATAAAAAAATATTAGTTTGAATAAATGATCTAAGACACTGTCAAGGGTTAAACTAGGGTTCCTACTATACTCTAGAAACTCTTGTAAATCTAATCAACTATTTGGATGAAAATGACAAAGAGATCTCATATAATGAAATAATTTTCCATCTGATAAAATGAATAGGGGATATAATAGTTTTTTTGGTGTCTAAAATTTCTATATATTTAAAATTAAAAATATCCTTCATATGTATGTGATTCAATAATACTTTTTATTTATTTTATAAAATTAGTTATATCAATGTTTTTATAGTTGGTATCATACATGTAATGTAATGTCTGTGTTTATGAAAACCAAATATATAAGTGATGGTATGCAGTTCAAAATAGATTATCACAGATTTTGGATATGGTTAGTTTATTTGGATATGAGTTAGTGTCGAGATAATTAGGATGATGAACACCATTGTGTCAATAGTTTCGAGATGAAACTTGTTCAGAATCTGATAGCAGTACATTATAATTACATTTGAATTATTTCACTTTGTATATAATAAATATATATATATATTTTCATATTTAATATTTAATATTTAATATTATATATATATATATATTATTGGTATTGATTTATTATAGTTGGGGATATGTTTTTTAGAGGAAATACCTCTCATGATCACATGGATACCTCAGTGTTATCCAATATACCCTGACATAGTAGAGATGATCTTTGGGAGTTATCCTACAGGTAAAATTATATATAAAAATAATCATGAAAAAAATCTACGAATAATCATGGAACTTTCTTGTAATAACATACTTATATCACATATAATAATTCATTATAACACTTAATGGAGTAACATACCAAATTAGTTCTAATATATCTCAATGAGATTATAGAACTTGTTAATCTAACATCATTTCTTCCTAGAATAAATAATTACATGAAACATTAGGGGACTATATCCATGGCTAACCAATTATCAATTATAACCCCAAATAAAAATAAATTGAATAAAAATTATATATAATACTTTATTTTCAATCCATAAGGATACACATTAATGGTAATTGTAGAAAAGAAAAAAAAAGATAGAATGGGTTAAATAATTCCCTTTTTAATGGGAGAAATAAATTATAATCATACAATAATGAAGAAAATAATTAATAGTTTAATAACAGTATTATTAAATTAGATGTTATTCTCTTTGAGGAAGAATCCTTTACAGAATGATAAAAAAATGAAAAAAAATTAAGAGTAAATTTTTTCTATATTGATGTTTTTTAACAAATAATGTCTGACTAAATAGATTCTAAAAGAATAATACATAAAATAATTATTCTTTTAAAAAATCCAATGAAAACATCTATAAAAACAATTTAATTTAAAATAGAAAAAGTGGGAAGAAAAAGTGACCATGTGGGAAACATAAAAGAATTTATTTATAAGAGTCCAAAAAAACCATCATATGTCATAAATAATAAATTAAAAATAGAATGAAACCCATTATATAACATGTATGACATTAAAATGTATGGAAATTATCAATATCAAAATGGAAAAATATCAAATTAGAGATATATTTAGAGAAAAGCCATTACATTATACATTTACATGTATAATTATGTTTTAGAAAAGACAGTAATAAACATTGGAATATTAATAATTAATTAAATTTAATTATTTATATTTATTTTATTTATTATGAATCACTTATATTAAATAAATATTATTTATTAGTTAAATATATTACATATTGATAATCAGATGTTATTATTTTCCATAGTTCTTTGATGATTTTGGTATGATAACCTCAATCATTATTCATTGTCCATGAGTTCAGTATCTTGAGAATGGTAAAGGTATGTACAAAAACCATTTATGGTGATATATAATGAAACATTTTTTCTTAATTTTTTTTTGTTGAGTATGATTTATTGGGCAAGAATATATATCTCACTCGTTTTGTGGTACATTATTAATAATAAAGAGTAACATTATAATGAACATTCATTTGAATATTTACACTCCAAAAATATATTAAAAATTAAAATTCAAATCATATTTCATAAATATTAAATATATAAAATATTTTATCCCCATTACTATTATTTTGAAAATAGAGGTTCATTACATATGTTGATGGTTAAGCTGACCTAAACACAAATATACTACATTGATAGAATTATCAAAGAAAATTATATATTTCATAATACAACCCATATTATATATGTATGTTTATTTCATTTCCTAGATATTACATTTGGAAATCAATTTAATGTAGGGATATAAGAGAAATATTAATTAGAAAATAATGAAGAAGATGTTACTTATGTTAAAGAGTAAAATCACCTCACAATAATATTATTCCTAATGAAAGCCTTGTTATTTATTTTTTTACAAAAGGATATAAAAATCATATAAGGATTATAGGATATGAAAATCAATAATAATATATAGTTATATCTAAAAAATATATGGTTGTTTTTTAAAAGGTATAATGATACCCATTTATAGATGAGATTATAGGATTGTTTTTCAAATATTCACTCCTTGAGGATTTATAATATAATTTTTAAGAGGAAAGTGAATCATAAATCGGTAAAGTACGATATATTCAACAAATTATATTTACCATATTTATTATTAGATTATTAATAATAATAATAATAACTAATATATAAATCAATTACAATTTATATATATTTTTAGGTTTATTCTTGTAATTTGTGTTTAAAAATATATATCAAAATATGAATTTGAACATTTAATATTTAATTAATTTTATAATTATAATATTTATAAAAAAATACTATTTGAGACTCTAATTATTATAAAAATTATCTCATAGATATTTAAAATCATTCATTTTGGGATTTTCTATTACAAAGATAGTCACAACAATGATATTACATAAGTACTTAGAATAATTATTTTGTAATTTAATTTTTAAATTACATTATCAAACTAAAAATAATTTATTATACAAAATTATTATCACTATAAATCATTTAAATCATCATTTATTTGTATAAATATTATGGTAATATTTTTAAGAAAAGATTTTTTAATTTTTACACATTGCATAAACATGAGTTAATCATTTAGATGACTATCATTAATTTTAAAAGTTAGAAATATAAACCAAAATAACTAATTTATAATTAAATTTATATCTTTATGTATATAATTGGATGGTAGCTTCTTAATATCTTCAATAAGTCCCCATTTCGTTACATTGACTTTATTGCATAAGAATTAAAACTCTATCATGTGTGGGTTTTCAAATTTATCTTCTCATGAAAATTAATTTATATTAAATTGAAAATATTTATATGAAATTTTAATTATGTTATTTCAACTCCATGATATTTCTGTGAATTAAGATTTGTTTGTATAAACTTTTTTTTTTGATATTTTTCATTTCATGAAACATTGAAAATTGTTTCTTTTATATTAAATCACTATGTATGGCTTTCATTATATACAATAACAAGTTATTTGTTCAATAAATGAAACATAAATTTTATATTTATCTTCGTGGAATAGAGTCGTTAGCTTTTGTTACACCTAATATTTACTTCCCTTAATGACTTGTGTAACACACATAACCTAATGTTACTAAACAACGATCCATTATCAAAATATTATTATTTAATAATATATAACATGTCCATTAAATTTAAAATTATATTATTAAATAACATATAGTTAAACTCATTTGTTACTTATTAATTGTAAAATAATATTAAAGGAATGATTTTATAAAATACAATTTTAATGTGAAAAAGATGATTTATCTTAATAAGATAAATTAATTACTACTAGTGAATAATATTAATAATATTTATATATTATATATTTAAAAAATATTATTTATATTCATTCAATTTATTTTATACTCATAATATGATAACATATCAAATATTTCACAAAAAACCTATATTTTTATAAAATTAGTCTGACCACATTTTAATGGAGGATATATTTTAAATCTAAATTTTAATACATTAATAAATATAATTTTTAGAAAAAATGTTAATATTTTAAAAATAAACATTAAAAATATGGTTAGGGTAATTTTTTATTTATTTGTTGAAGATTAAATTTTAATCAATAATGAAAAATACTGAATTTTAGTTGAAGAATTTTTTTTCATATAATATATTTATAAGGTTAAATTAAATATTAAATTGGTTTTAATGTGAATTTGAAAATATTTTTCTTATCCAATCCGATTTAGGTAATTTTAATCAATTTCAATTTATATTTTAGTATAAACACATATGAAACATTTGTACCTTTTTACTTTAAAAACTTGCATTGTCGTCCCAAATGCAGTATTAAATTTAAATTAATTTTTTCTATTTATGTGATTATAATTTGAAAACTTTTATTCCAAATTTTAAATCCTCATAATTTATAATTTAAAATTAGTTCAAAATAATTTTTCACCAAAAGGATTAGTTAGATTATCTAAAATTAATTAAATAGTTTATGGTTAAATTAACCTTAATGTGGGAATAAAACATAAATGTAAGTGACCAAATGACCTAGAAAGTTTTCCAACAACCATTGGATGGAAATATTTATGCCATAAACCTTCCATTGTTGAGTTTTTTGGTTGGGTATTAGTTTTTCTATGTAAAAACGTGGGTACACCTAACTTGTTCTAAAAAATACCAATTGTGTTCATTCCCTTCCCTACAAAAGGACACCACCTCTTCCTCATATTAACACCACTAAAACCACATAGTTTTGGATATGATAATCCCAATAATCTTACTAGAAACCCTAATTACTCCTTTAATCCACTCTTTTTTCATAAATCCTTCCAAAGGATCCCTTTGGGGAAAACCAAAAGAATTTAACTTATTCAAAGGTAACACCCTCCCTCAAACTCCATTATTTTAATTTAATTTCACAACCCCAAAACAATCTACATAATATTATTATAAAAAAACTTTATCCTAAATATAATGAAATTTTTTATTCTAATTTCTTCACCAACACATACACACACTTCTATCTAATGGTTAACGAAAATACTGTTTACATGTATGATGAACTACAACCTCACAAAATGATGATTGTTCATTATTCCTTTTCCACCTCTCATTACTGAAATTTATGATTAGAACTATATTTAAATATTATATATATGATAATTATTATGTCATTAATAATCTGTAATAATTTTATAACAAATATCTTTATACATTCCACTTAGTGTAAATACGATACATTAGCTTGAGGATGTGTGGACTCGGCCCCTCAAAGTGTTGTGATTCCTTAACACCTAACATGGAATGTATTAATGATGAGTTTAGTGATATTATATGATATATATTAAATAATAATTATTATGTTATTATTATATATATATAAACACATATATTTCATTTTTCCTTCTTCTTTTAATAGGATAATAAAAATGGAAACAACGTTCATGCGTATGTACGGCCCACCATCTTCATGAACATTGTATTCCATTCCAAACTTCTATATTTTATAGATTATTATAATAAAAATATAATAAATATAAATCATATTTATATAATTTTTTACATTATATAAATCATTCTATAAATAAAAGTTCAAAAGATACAACAAATTAAGACACATGCAAAAAATAAAGCAAATATTACCTGAATCGTACCCTTACCATGATACATTAACAAATAGATAATATAAAGTCATAATAAAACTATATATTGTATTATATATAAGAATATGGTTCTGTGATAGATTTATAATAAAAATACATTTATTATACATGAGGTTTTTTGAGTACAAAGAGATTCAAGACACAATGTAATAGAATTTACCCTCAAATTTAATTTCTATAAGATACATGATTTGTTCATCACCAATTCCATTTGTGTTGAGTGTATAACTCACATGGATTATTTTTATGATTATTTACGTAAATTTAATCTTATTTACATATCAATTTTATTGAATTTCATTAATGGGGTTTATATTTCAAAAGTTACAAAATCGTTAAATTAATTTTTCCTCAATTTTCATTAGTTGAGAGACATGCCATGTTATACACCTATATTTTAATGTGATGTGAATATTATACAATTGAAATATAATATTATGAATCTAATTATTTAATTATATTTTAACCTTCATGAAATTTCATTTTATTACATGGGGAGTCCGTTTCTAAGTTACCATGTGGTAATAGTTTATTGAAATGATATCATCGATTATCGAGATTATTTCTATTTATACATCCATTAATGAAATATTTTGATCCATATCTCGAGAAAATTAATAAACATTATCCTCCTCTAGATATTCATGATATATTCATATATTTTTACCAATATTCCACTCTTTAGTACATAAAATAGTTATGATTTTTGTAAGAAATCCCAACATTACTCTCTCTTTGATCAGAAATACATGTTACATCAAAAAAATGTTTTTAAAAAAGGGATTCCAAGAATATTATAATATTATATAATAATATTTAAAATAAATTTTTTAACCTTTTTGACATTTACCAATTTTTTTCAAAGGTATATTTTTTGTTTCTTTCTCAACAATGATTTTTTCTACCCTTCTAACCATTACAAAGGAATGATCTTTTTTACCTCATACAATATGTAAATATTTACACAACGTCATTTCTATAAAGATTCATTTTCCTTGTTATAAGGGTATGTTCTAAGAAAATGTTTTTTAAAAATAATTTTCCAAGAAGTAATTATAAAAAATTATTCATTATCCTTTAATAATTTTTAAGGAAAATGTTTTTCCAAAAATTTTTCAAGCTTCTTTTATATGTTTTCATAGAATTTTTTGCCAAAATTCTTTTAAGATCCATTTATAAGAATTCAACTAGAATGGGTTTTAAGATGTTTTTATAATTATTTTTTTCTGTTTTCAAGGAAAATGGTTTTCAAAATGTTTTCAATATATCATTACAAGTTGTCATGTATATTTAATGAAAATGGGGTTCAAAATGTTTTATGATTGAAAAATAATTTTTTAAATAGGAAAGAATATTTTCCTCAAGAAAATTCATCAAAATTTCCTTCCATGTTATTCTAAATATAAGATGGAATATATTTATGTTACTCAATAACTTCAAGGAAATGATCCAAAGGTTACATTTAAGTCATTTTTTCATTGATTTATTCTTTTAATGAATAATTCTTACGAAAACTATTTCTATTACTTAGGTTGTAATCTTTTAAAACCTTCTTTTTTTTCACAGATTATTATTTTGTGAAATGGTTATGAATCCTCTAATTGTCCATTGGTTATGATGTCTTAAAATTTTAATAATTTCCATTTCATTTCAGGGGTTATTAATTTATTTTTTAAAAAACAATCTCTTTACATGGTTCATGACATGATTAATGATATGTGGCATATGTAGGTTTGATTTTAATATGTATTAGTTGAGACCTGTATCTCTATAAAATTAATTGGGTAGTGATATGTTATATATGAGATCAAAGGGTACAGAAGTTGAATCACAATCCAAAAAACAATATTGGACATGGGTTTTTTTCCAAAACATGAGAGTTAAGGGGTACTCGGGTTGTAGCCCAATCCTAGATAATGAGGGTTCATGGATATAGCCCACGGATGAATGTAATACGGTACACGGGATGCATCCCAAGACCAAATACAAGAATTTATATTGGTTTTATCCCATGTATATAAGTTAGAGGGTCCATTGGTAGTTATCCCAAGTCAGAAGAAGTTATGTGGGTTGTATCCCAAAACAAAAGTGTTATAAAGGACATGGTAGGTAATGGTGACATAAGATTTTCAATTCCTCTATGTATTCCATAAATTATATTTCTTATTCCTTAGTTATTAGTTCATCGAATAAAGTATTTATTTCGTTATGATTCATGTTTTATGAACTGAAAAAAATTATTCCATAATTCATGTTTATGATATTTGATATAAAGGGTAAGATTTTATAATGTATGATCATGTTATCATAACAATTTTTTCATTTCTATTCTTACATGCCTCCATTATTTACCCCTACTGAGCATATAATCTAACCACTTTTTATGTTTCCTTCAATTGGTTATAAATATATGTATTATGTATGATTTTTCTAAGAAGGTTTCTAGCCATGAAGAACCTAGTGGGAGATAATATAGCTCACTCAGGAATCTAGGTTGATGTTTCTATGATTTTGATGTCACTAAAATAATACGGTCTTTGGCAGTATATTTGATTAATGTTTTATGTATTCTAAAAATTCTATGTAATGTATATGTATGTCATGACTAGGTTGTTATGGTTTTTATCAGAGTGAATGTTTTTTAACCATTGGAATATAGTATGTGATTATTTTAGTGAGATCCCCATGAATATTTATAAGGATATGTTTATGGATGCCTCAAAGGATATTTATAGGGATGATTTAACAATTAGGAAAATGTACTAGAGTTTTGGTAAAAGATAAAGTAAGTGGTTTCCTAATAATACATCCCTATCTTAATAGTACAAGTAAATCTGACATTGGAACAAATGTACCTAGGGGTAACAACTCTTACAAGATGTACCATGTGTATATTAGGGTAATCTAGTATAATAAAAGGGGCATTTCTACACACCTAGATTGACACTACTAGGGGATATGCTATGGGAATTCAAAAACTCTCCTGAACCATAATGAATGATTTAAATAGAAATAGACTATAAATAAATTATGATAAGCTTAAGGAGTCATATATTAAGGAAGGATTCATAATTAAGATATCATGTAAATGGGTTTTCATGATTATATGTTTCTTAATTATGACACATGTTTCTTACAGTATGTTTGTTGGTTTTCTGAAATGGATGGACTATAAAGGAACTGTGTTAATGGTGACTACAATAGAAAAAGAAATAATTGTTCCTCTAATTATCTGAATTATATAATAAATGGACTGAAAAACCACATTTTTATCCCCCACATCTCTCTCAAGATATGAATGATGTTGATATTTGAAATGTTTGAAAGAGGGAACACTGTATTATTGAGTACTTCATGATTTAACACCCACATTTTTCTGTGGGTCTTATGATCTACTTGTTTCTAACCACTGGATCAATCCCACTAAAATGATATTCAATATTATTTAGAGTTTGGAAAATAAGATTCTATTATTGATTTGTACCAGATATGTCTTGAAGTAAACTAGTGGTGGACTCTAATCAAGAATAGTATGATGTAATATGAAATTGAATCCATGGATTGGGAATAGTTCATGAACTTATTCTTCAATATGTACTTTCTTCATTTTCTTTATACGATTATAGAAAAGGAGTTCCTTTAGTTGAAGAAAAAGGTTGATGAACATGTCGGTACTTATGAGGATAATTTCAAATGACTTGCGATGTAAACATTATGAATTATCAGCCAACCAGAAAGTATGGTTTATATATTATTTAGTGACTTAAATCTATGTCTGAAATAGGTGTTGTCAATAAGAGACGTTAGTTTCTACATATATATTTCTCAATGTGCAATAAAATATTAAAGGGATGTTGAATTTATATATCAATCTCATGGTTTTACAACGAAGTGGAAGATTGATTTCCATTGACTGTATAAAAACCATGAAAGTAAGAAAATAATCATTCATTTATTCTATATGTTTGGTAAGAAGCATAGTGGGAGTTTTATTAATTGTAACAGTAAATGTTTTAAGTGTGTAAAAGAAGGAAACGAAGTGGTTGAATTTTAATTTTTTGGAAAAAGATATATAATGAGGTGAATAATGATAAAAATCCACAAAATACAACTCTAACACTTCAGTGTTTCAATTGTAGGGATTTCAATAATTTTACAAAAAAATGTTCCCAAATCAAAGGGTTAATAATGGGGATTATCACCAATAACCTCTGAAGATAAAGGAAAAAGGGAAATCATATTCAATCACAATTGAGTAAGTGAACTATGGAAATTGGAGAACTCAATAGTGGGGAATTTCCTTTGGGATTTTATGAAAATGAGATATATGATAATATTATTCTCCATCCTTCAGTGTAATGTGATATGAGTACAATAATTGATTTTCAATCTCTAGACGAATTTTGGATTTGTAAAATAACATTGATTTTATTGATTTACAAGGATGAACCCAAGCATTCAATAGAAATTTTTTAAGTTAATATCCTTTTTAAGGAATAAAGGATGAATTATATTTAGTAATCACATATGTTTTTAATAAGGATTTATAGAAATTCAGCCTATGAACATGTTTTCAATATAATATATAATGCTTTTATGCATATGTTTGGTATGTGATGACACATGGACGTCAATTTTAAGCTGGTTACATGACCTTATTTATATTGTTTTTGATTTACCTCTTTAGGAAGGGATATAAGGTTGTCCATTTATGGAGATATTAAGATGAAATTTTGTTGATGTTTGTGAGATCAAAGTATTTTCAATCCATATGATGAATTATACATATAGTATAACCTCAAATAAAAATATCCTTTTGATGGTAAATGAAGATAAATGGGATTCTG
This sequence comes from Viscum album, assembly GCA_963277665.1. Lineage (NCBI taxonomy): Eukaryota > Viridiplantae > Streptophyta > Magnoliopsida > Santalales > Viscaceae > Viscum > Viscum album. The sequence goes on from OY728161.1 coordinate 842,715,741, forward strand.
TATAATGGATCTCTTGATCTATTTGTGCTTCAAGAATGAAAAATTAACATTCCATTTTGGAGAAAGAGGAGAAGTGGATCAAGGAACAATAAAATGTGTGGGTGTACATAAATCATCAAGTATATCATTTCATGAAAAATCCTTATCTTTAGAAAAATGCTCTAGAAATAAAATTTCATCCTACTACATTAATTTTGTTGAACCAACATCCTTTTAAAACAACATATATTTTTTACTTTTTGGCCCTGAAATTTTTATTGACCATTCATTTGTTTTTGATTGATAACCTCAATCAATCATAAAGAATATTTATGATTTTACTCCATGTTTCTGTTTTCACTTCTCAAATATGTTCTCTTATGTTTAATCCTTGATATGGGATACATTGGGTAACCATTATGTTTCTAAAATTATTTTTTTAAATGAAGTTTTAGTTTTAATAATTTTGATGTGGGTTTCTACAAAACAAATAGTAAATTATTAATCCATTGATAACCTAGATGGACTTTTAGGGAATAATTCATATTAAGGAGAGAATAATGTAACACCCCTATATTTTTTGTGAATTTTTATTTTTCAATTAGTTTGATCATTTTTATATTTTTAATTTCCCACGTCACTAAAAATATATTATTTTATATTAATGCACATTATCTAGATTCCTTTACATGAAAACAAAATTAATAGTTAACAACATAAAAAATAATTATTTCTTTCTCTTCACAGAATAATAAGGTTACATTACATTACAAGAAAGAATGACATTCCTCTATGGATTGCCTAACATTAAAGACCAAGTGTTACCAAAAAATAATTCAAAATTTAAAAATTATTATTAAAAAATATATAATATAATAACTAGATTTAAGATTATTGTATAAAATAACATATATATGGACTCATTTTTTAGCTATTAGTTAGAGAAGAATATACAATCCAAAGGAATATAAATGAAATCATTCAAAAAAAGACAATTTTTATGTGAAAATGATGATTTATCATAATGATTTGAATAAATTTCTACTGGTGAATTATATTAATGAAATTTATATATTATATTATCAATTTTTTTAAACACATCTAGTTTGTTTTATATGGATAATATGGGAAAACAATATTATACATAAAAATATATATTTTTATAAAATATGTTTTACCAAATTTTAATGGGGAACATATTTTAAAAACATAATTGGGAACTTTTATAAATATAATATTTCAAAATAAAATACATATTGGAATGTTAAAAATAAAAAATAAGGTTTTGGTAAATTTTTTCTATTTTTTCTGAGAGGTTTTATTTTCCAATGATTAGTGAAAAATACTGAATTTAATTTCCAAACTTATTTTTCATATAACTTATTTTTATGGGTAAATTCCATTGAAAATTTGTTTCACAGTTTTATTATATCATATTTTTATCAAAAAAACCCAATTTATCTCATTGTAATCAATTACACATTGAAATTCAATATAAAAACATAGCAAACATTTGATCCTTTATACATTAAAAACCTGCATTGTGGACTCGACTACAAGATTAAATTTTAATTAATTTATTCCAATTCTGGTATTATAATTAGGAATAATTGATCCCGTATTTTAAATAAAAATAAATTATAAAGCCTAATAGGGTCAAAATAATTTTTTTCCAAAGTGATTATGGAATGTAATTAATGTTATTTACATAGATTGATGTAATGTTAAACATAACAAGGGAATAAACATTACAATTATGGGCCAAAATGAGCTATCCACTTTTCCAACACCCATTGTACTAAAATATTTCTTCCATACACCTTCTATGCTTGAGTTTGATAGGTTTTTTATGACTTTTGTTAGGTAAAAACTGGGTAGACATAACATTTTCTAAAAAATGAAAAGTGTGTTTGATCTCTTTCCTATAATGGAAACCAATTATAAATTTTATTCACACCTCTCAAACCACATAGGTTCATAAAATATCTTCCCAATAATATTCCTAAAAACCCTCCATTCTTCCTTGAATCATCCCTTTTCCCTAATGACTTCCAAGAATCTCTTTGGTGAAAACCAAAACAGTTTACCCGATTAAGTGATAACACCCGCACTCAATCTCCACTATTTTATTTTCATTCCCCACCCCCTAATATATATTTATTCAATTATTATACTAAAAACAATATCCTAAATATAATTAGGTTACATTATTTTAAGGTTTCTACCTACACTTACACACACTTCCATCTAATGGGCAACAAACATACTATTTATGCACACTGTAAACTACAGCCTCACGAAACAATGATTGTTCGTTCTTCATTTAGAGGATATCATGGTGGGAATTATTATAAAGAATATATTTATATTATATATATGTGATACATATTATGAATTTATGATTCATTAGTTATTTTACAACACATATCTTTATACATTTCATTTTACGAAAAATGATAATTTCCTTTGAGGAAGCGTGGACTACCACCCCTTCAAAGCGATATGATTCATGAACACATTACATTGAATTTATTAAGGTTGAGTTTATAGATATTATATTATATATATGAAATAATAATTATAATATAATTATAATATATGCATATATACATATATAACATTTTCATTCTTCCTTTCAATACGATAATAATATAGGAAACAACGTTCATGTATACGTACGACCTACATTCACCATGGATTGTGTATTCCATTTCAGAAGTATATATTATATAGATTATTATAATAAAATATAATGAATATAAATTATATATATATATATATATCATGTTTTACATTCTGATATCATGATATAAATATTAGGACCAAATACATATCAAATTAAGATACATTAGAAAAACGAATCCAATTTTACCTAAAGCGTAACCATAACATGAAAGCATTAAAAAAAGAGAAATATAAAGAGATAATCAAACCATATATGGTATTATATATAATTATATGGTTATTTTCTAGATTTATAATAAACTTATATTAATTTAATAGTAGTTTTTTATGAGTACGATGTGAGTAAAGACACAAGGTAACAGAATTTCTTCTCAACTTTTATTTCTGTGAGATACATGCTTTATTCAACACCCATTAATTTTTTGGGGTGTTTATAATGCATATATATTAATTAAATTACTATTATAAATATATTTACCGGTATTTACATATCAATTTGATTATCTTAATTTCATGGTGTTTATGTTTCTAATGTTACCAAATCAGTAAAGAAATTGTTCCTCAATTTACATTATTTGAGACACATGCCACATTATGCCACTATATGTTTACATGATGTGTATATAATATCATTGAAATGTTAACTCATAAATATAATTATTTTAATTATATTTTAAGATTCATTTAATTTGATTTTCCTACATGGGGAGTCTGGATCAATGTTACCAAGTGGAAAAAGTATATTGAAACAATCTTATCGCTTATCACGATTGTTTATGATTATACTTACATTGAGGATTTAGCACCCCAATTTTGAAGAATGTAACCATTATTTATTAATTTGTATGTATATAAAGTTAATGGGTGGTGTTCGGGAGATTTGGTAAGGTTTTGTAATTTTTTGTAAACCCTTTTAAAGTTGCATGGATTGAGCATGTTTTGGGTAAATCATGCAAGATGATAATAGGAGGACAGTGGGATTACACATGAAATGTACAAGGATTTAATAACCATGTGAATAGGACATGAAATATTAAAATTTTATGTTTTAGTAGGTTCATGGATAACACACGAGTCTTCTAAATATGTGAGTAAATGTGCGGCCCATTAAAAATGTTTTTTAAACGGGGCTAGTCGGGATTTTCACTAACCCACACAAATCAAATCCATACGAGCAATATGTAGGATTTTTCCTTCTAAATGGTCATTGGTTCTCTCAAAATAAATTTTATGGTATTTTAAGGGGATTATTTGTGGATTAAATGCATTTCATCTTGGGGAAGGAGACCTAGAGTGGTTTTGGTGGATCTTTTGTTCGGATTTTTGGTGCAGTTGCTTGTGGGTCAATTTCACCAGAACCATAAAAAGAATACGGCTTACCTCTCGACTCCATTTAGTTAGAAATATTTTTTTTGGTTACATTATTTTTCTTTTCTTGAAATTAATTGTGATAATCTATTTGGTGATGATTTTTGGATTTTGGGGAAAAACAGGTTTTGTTGTGTAATGTTATTGTTGTTGGATTTTAAAATTGACAGTTACTTACCATTATTTGTTAAAATGGTTGAGGAAAATGGTTTTCAATAAATATTTATTTTATTTAAATGTGTTTTAGCATGGAAAATAATTTAATGGTGTTTTAAAGAATGTGTGATTTATTGAAGTGGATTGGCATTTTATGGAAATGGTTATTTTCATGCTGTGTGGAATTTGTGGGTTTTATGATTCGTTCTTGGATTGTACATGTTATGTTTGTGATTGGAATTATTTGAAGTGGGTAGGAATTACCACAATAAAACGAGTATGGAGAGTGTATGAAAGGGAAACCATTAAGGATAAGTGTGTAGGAATTACCACTTAATTTGGAAAGTAGTAAATAGGTTTGGATGGGAAGTTCCATCATGTTTGATGCCTTGTTGTGTGTAGCTATGCATGATGATAGTTTTGGTGCTAATGGGGAAGGGTGAAATTTATTGTGGAATAGTTGTTTGTATTTTCTATGTGTTAGAGGCATTTGGGTGAAAATGGCTTGGTAAATTGGTGTTTTGCTTGTTTTGTTTTGTTTCAAAATTTAAGGTTTTATATAATCTACTTTATATAAATGTGCTAATAGTTTTATCCTAGTGGAGTGTGTAGGGAATTCATATGGGGAAAACCTAGAAAGTATTTGTACTCACCCCCTCCTTTAAAACATGGTTTCTTTTAAATATATTGAATTCCGAGACACATGTAAGTGTAAAGAATCTCATTTTTAGGTGGTTTGACATGATGATTTGGTGATGTTGTGGTGCATAGAGCATGGAGCATAGTGTAGAGATATTGATGGTATCCTCTTTATTTGGGGTCTTGTTGTGTAGTCTTATTCATGATACTATGATTTTTTGATTGGTTGTTTTGGAATTTGGGAATTGTTATATAATAGTTGTGTTATATTTGGAAATGTATGTGTTGAGATATTTTGTTGACATGCATTATATAACATTGTTTTTAATGGAATATTTGGTTGGTTTGTTTTATCTTAAGGGAAAATCGTTCCCCAATGATTCTTGATGCCATTAGAATTTATTTCCAGCCTTTGGTGCCTTAGGAATGTCTCTTGAGGTTATGCAACATTTCTCTTCCCTATCATGCTAATGGGATTGGGAGGGATGTTACAAGTAGTATCGGTTTGTTCCATACTTGGATTTCATGTGAGAGTAGTTATTGGTCCTTTGGTGTTGATGTTGTTCTTGGTGTTGACATTCATTCCAGATCTATTCCTTGATTCAGGATGGTATCTAGTTGTAGGAATGTCATAACATGCAATGTATATCAAAAAAGGATATAGCTAACGCTTTTGTGATGAAATTCATGTTACCAAGGATTTTAGTACATAAGTGTTCACAGACACTTATAAGCATTGGAAGACTTATTGTCATGGGTGTACTGATGAGATGAGCATTACATGCATGGATGAAATAACTTCCCTCTAGGATTATTATTTCATTGGGGTATAATGATCTATTGTGTTATATAAATGTGCGTAATTTGGAAATATAAATTGGGTTTCAAAAAATAAGGATTTGAAACTTGGAAATTTGGGGTATTTAGAAAATGGGTTGACTTTCAAAACATGGTGGATTTTTCAGAATATTGTATCATGGGAAATGTGAACTTATGAAAATCCTGATTGAGATAGTTGTTATGTAATTGAACTTGAAAATTGGGTACCATTTCTTGTTAATGGAGTGGGACTTAAGGTTGTTTTGGTGTTGATAGAAATGGAACTGGGTAGGTGTTTTAGAGACTAACCAAAGGAAGCTACTGAAAATTTGGTTACCCATTATCCTCTGGTGAAACAGCAGCTATTACAGAGTGTAGTTAAATATTTACAAGCTATGGAATGTGGGAATAAGGTGGATGGACCAAAGCATGTGAACTATGCGGTTCAGTTTCAATGGTTTAATCCAACCGTGTTTTGGGGCGATTCAGAGTTAGAAAGGGCAGAAGTGTGGCTGAATAGAATGAATATTATATTTGAATTCTTGGGAAACCCATCATAGCTGAGAGTGAATCAAGACACATATATGTTGGTAGATCATTCCCTTCAGTGGTGGGAGATGGAAGTCCATTCTGGGATGAACAAAGGGGTGACATGGGAGGGTTTTGATGAGTTTTTAATAATCAATTATACCCTCATACATTCATAATTTAGTGTCTGACTGATTTATTCAATTTTTTCCACAGAAACATGGAGGTAACAGAATATACTGCTAGGTTTATGAACATAGCGCAGTTTTATTCTAAGGTGGAAGGTAGTACATCATTGAACGCATGAATTTTTGATGCTGGGTTGAGGTAGGAAATTCATTCCAAGATAGCATTGTTCTTTGTATAAACGACGACATGGAAATGGAGAATAGAGTTACCATGGGTGAGAGAGATGTTTTGGGTATTATAGAAGGGGGAAGAATGTTGTTACCCATGGTGAATAGTGGGAAATTAAATGTTGGTTTCAATCAGTAGAGGGACACATATTTTTAGGGTGGGAGTACAACTTAGAATCTGATGGCAGTATCAATTAATCTTCCTCCAAAGCCTCAGAGTATGTTGTGATGCTTTCAATTTTTCTCTATAGGGATCATCAAGATGGATTTCAATGCACAAACTCAATCATGTCACAATTATAAGAAGATGAGGCATATTCAGCTTTATTTTAAAGATTATCAAAGGCCAGGTGTCTATGAAAATCTTCAGGGGTCACGGGTGTCTTATTGCTCGACGGGATGGGGGCAGCAACATACCCCTCGTCAGCAGAGCAATGTGGGTCATGGTAATTCTGGGAATACCGTGACACCTTTGCTGGGTAATAAAGAGTAGAGTGTGGCATGAAAGCAGTTGTTCAGAGCTGATTAGTATGTGGTGGATGACCAGTCAGAACCATCCATGGTGCGAGGCATGGTTCTTTTAAATTGAATGTTGGTGCAAGATTTAATTGATATGAGCAACTCACATTCTTTTATTGATTCTAATATATTTTATATATTGTGATTACATGTGGATATTATAACTTCTATTTTGAAGCTAAAAACTCTTCTAGTTCAAAGCGAGTGTTGAGCCATCCTATGTAGAGCATGTTGATTAGTTGTGGACGACATTTAATTGATGTGGGATTTCTTAGTTTTTGAGATGGATGCTTATGATATAATAATCAAAATGGATTGGTTGGTGATGATTAAGGCCCCCATCGATTTCTATGCATGAACAGTATGTTTTGTGATGGAGGATGGTGTTAAACATCTCTTTATGGGGGAAAAGAGTGAAATGATGGGTACACCAGATTTTATTGGCACTAGCTGTTGGCACAATTTCATATCAGTTAGAGAACATGTCATTTCTATTATTGGAATATGGTGAGAAGAGTTTTCTTCTGTTAGTTTTGGATTAGTTTATAGACATATTTCCTGAATATTTCTCAGGGTTTCCACCTATCAGATAAGTGGTGTATATGATTGATATCCTTCCAGGGACCATCCCAATATCACTTCCATAATAACATATGTAACTATTAGAATTGATGGAATTAAAGGTATAGTTGGAAGTGTTATAGAATAAAGGGTTCATTTGGACTAGCATATCTTTTTTGGAAACGCTAGTGTTGTTCATTAAAAAGGTGGATGAATCTTTATGACTCTTTGTTGTCTATCATAGACTTAATCAGTTAATGATAATGAACTGATATCAACATCCACACATTAATGATTTTTTGACCAGGTGAGTGGAGCTCTGTGGTTATTCAAGATTTTCTTGAGGTTAGGTTATCATCAATTTCATGTGACGAAAGAGGATATTCCCAAAACATCTTTTAGAACTAGATATGTCCATTATGAGTATTTGGTTATGCCGGTTGGTCTAACGAATGCACCAATAGTGTTTATGGCATTGATGAATTAGATATTTCAAGGATATCTAGTTTATTTTGTGGTGGTATTTTTTGATGATATATTGGTGTATTCATGGAAAAGGGTGGAGAATGAGAACCCCATGGAGATAGTGATGAGGGTCTTGAGGGGCCATCGATTGTATGCCACATTGTCAAAGTGTGACTTATAGATATATGAGGTTCATTTCATTGGACGTGTTATTTCTAAGAGTGGGGTTTTAGTTGATCCGAAAAAGATAGAGGTTGTTATATCCTAGAAACTACTAAAGAGCGTTTTTGATATATATATCTTACTTCGTCTAGATGGATATTATTGACATTTTTTTTGTGATTTTTCATGATTGGCCTCACCAATGATATCTATGACAAGGACATATATCCCTTTTTAGTGGGACGAGAAGTGTCATAAATTCATCGATGAGATGAAGGGTTGCCTTACATCGGAACCAATTACAGTTTTTCCAAAACTAGGGAAAGAATACATGGTGTATTTTGATGCATTGGGATCTGGGTTGGGGGTGAGTTCTCATGCAAGAAGATCAAGTGGTTTCATATGGATCATAGAAGTTCATATTTCATTAGAAGAACTACCTATCACAAGATTTGGAGTTGGTGGCAGTGGTTCATGCTCTAAATATGTGGCGTTATTATCTGTTTGGTGAGAAATTCATGGTGTTTACCAATCATAAGATCATAAATTATATTTCCCGATAGAGATATTTGAATTTTAAGTAAAGGAGATAGATGGAATATCTCCAAATATTTAATTTTTACATAATGTACACATCGGGTATGGAAAATTTGGTGGCATATGCATTATGTATAAAATCATATGATCAATTTGTGAAACATGCATCAGACCAGCAACCATTGATGTCATTCATAGCCAACATGAAGTTGGAATGGGAGGGGCGGGGTGATAGAGAGGTCTTCTTTCCTGATTCATTGGTTCCTAATGTGGTTGGTTTGGTAAAAGAGACACAAGAATCTGATTCCGAGGGTATGGAGATGAGGTTGAAACTCAATGGTTGGGAGACCATTGAGAGCTGGAAACTGAATAGGAATTCAGTCTTCTGTTTTCATAATCAGATGGTGGTACCAGTGACTTATCAGGGGAACTTCTCAAGTCTTATAATCAATCTATGTGGGATATCTATCCTCAAATTCATAAGATGTATAAGGCTTCGAAATACCTTTTTTGGTGGGCTGGTATAAAAAGGATAGTGGTTGAATTTGTTTTGATATGCTCAACTTCTTTGCAAGTCAAGGAAGAACATCAGTGACCAGTAGGCATGTTGTAGTCCTTACCTATCCTTGTATGTAAATCAGAGAAAATGGAAATGTATTTTGTGATTGGTCTCCCAAGAATGGTTTGGAAGAACGATTCCATATAGTTGATTGTGGATCGGCTCACAATGTCATCCCATTTCATCTCGATTAATAAATCTCATATGTTGGATGATCTATCCAAAATAAATATATAGGAGGTGTAAAAGAGTCATGGTGTTCCAATTTTGATTGTATAAGATTGAGATCTGAGTTTTACTTCTCAATTCTATAAATCCTTATATAAATACCTCAGGACACATTTGATGATGATAATGATGTATCATACTCAGACGGATGGTCAATTGGAGAGGAAGATGAATACATTAGAGGATATATCAATGGTCTCGTGTGAGGGATTTTGGGGGTTTATGGGAGGATTAGTTACTGTTGGTATAGTTCACCTATAATAAAAGTTATCAAGATTCAACACATATGGCTCCATTTGAGGCATTGAATAGGCGTCCGTGTCATTCTCCAATATGATTGGTAAAAACAAGTGAGACATCGATGATTCGACCGAGCCTTTTCCAAAAGACTATATAGAAAATAATTTTTATTAGGAGGAGTTTGGAGATATTTCAATGTCGCCATAAATCGTATGTGGACCATCGACGATGATCGTTGTCATTTGACATGGGTGATCATGTGTTTTTGAGAATCTCTCTTAGACTGGGACATCATTGGTTTGGGTAGTTGGGTATGTTATATCCTAGGTATATTGGGCCTTTTGAGATACTTGTGAAGATTGGAGAGATGTCTTATCCCTTGTATTTTCCACCACGGTTTAGTGCGGTGAACAATGTGTCTCATGTGTTGAAGATGAAAAAGTATCAGCTAGATAATGGCCATGTGATACGTTGGGAACATGTTGAGCTAGAACCGGATGCTTCCATGGTGCACATGCCAGTGTGGATTTTAGAAAGGTAAGAGAATAAATTTCATAGTAAAAAAAGGAGTTTAGTTTGGGTTTTCGGGCATCATGGTTAGATTTAGGACGAGACTTGGGAGCGGGAGAAAAAGATAGCCAAGCAACTGCCCACACTCTTTCAACAATTAGATGGTTCTCTACTTTCTGATGATGGAAATTCCAATGGATGGTAGAATATAACCCCCCCCCCATTTTAAGGTATGTAACACTTATTTATGTATTTTTATGTATATAAAGGATTGGTGGAGTTTTGGGAGAGTTGGAAAGGTTTTTTTAATGATTTGGAATCCTTCTTAAGGCAACAAAGTTTGAGCAAGATTAAGGTAAACTGTGCGAGATCAAACTATGTAGGTAGTGGGATTACGCACACTGTTCACATAGTTTTCCTAACCATTCAGGAAGGCCATACAAGATTCCCCTTTGAGGTAGTATTAATCACAAGATTTTTCTAACTGTGTGATTAAACCGTGCAGACATTTAAAAATGTTTTTTAAAAATGGGGCTAGTTCTAATTTAGCATAACTGACCCAAATCATCTCCCATATGACCCCAATGTGGGATATCTCCTTCTCAAGCATTAGGGGTTCTCCCCCACTCATTTTAGAAGATATTTGATGGGGTTTATTGGTGGTTTGAAGGTTTCTCATCTAAAGGAAGGACACCTAGAGTGATTTTGTGGCAACAATTTTCTGGTTTTGTGTTGTAGTTGCTTGTGGGTTGATTTCTCCAGAACCCTAGAATGTAGGTGGATTCTCCCTTGAATCCACTTGGTTAAAACTAGTAGTTTTCCTTACAATTAATTTGTTTTCCATGATTTCAAGTGTGATAATGATGTCTGAATATTGTTAGAAATCCATTTGGTATTGATTTTGGGATTTTGGGGAAAAAGAGGTTTTGTGGTGTAATGTTTTTATTATTGGATTTTAAAATGGATTTTTAAAGTAGATGGATTGGGTTGATTTGTGAAAATGTTTGATGAAAATGGTTTTCAATTAATATTTACTTTTATTGAAATGTGTTTTTCCCTGAAAAATGATTTAGGTGAGTTTCAATAAATGGGTGATTTATTAAAGTGTATTGGTATTTGATGTAAATGATTATTTTCTTGTTGTGATGCGTTGGTGTGTTATATTCGTGGTTCTTAGATTTTACATTTTATTCTTTTGAATGGAATGATGTGGAGTGGGTGGGGATTACCACTATAAAAAGGTGATGTATAGTAGATGGAAGTTCCACCATCAAGGATAGGCGGGCTTGAAGTACCACATGATTTGGAATGTAGTAAAAAAATTTGGATAGGATGTTCCACTATGTTTGTCAACATGTTGTGTGTTTCTATTCTAGAAGAAAATTGTGGTGCTAATGTGAAAGGGTGAAATGGATTATAGCATGGTTTTTTGTATTTCCTAGCTGTTGCGGGCATTTGGGTGAGAATGGATTGGTGAATGGGTGTTTGGATTGTTGTTATTAGTTTCAATATTTAATTTTTAATACAAACTACATTATATAAATGTGAAAACGGTTTTATCCTTTTGGAATTTGAAGGGAAGTGATTTGGGGAAAAAGTAATCATTATTATTACTCACCACCTTCTTTGTCACTTTGGTTCTTTTATAGATGTTGTATTCTAGGACACATATAAGTGTAAAACATCACATTTTTCTAGTTGTTCGACATGATGCTTTGCTGATGTTGTGGTACATGGAGTTTGGAGAATGGTATAGATCTATGGATGTTTTCCTAGTCATTTGGGGTCTTTTTGTGCAGTATTCCACTTGGTACTCTGATTTTGGTTTTTGTTGTTTTGGTATTTGGGAATTGTTATAAAATAGTTCGACAGTTTTTGGTAATGTTTTGTTTGAGTTGTTTTGTGGACATGCATAATGTAGCTTTGTTGTAAAGGGAATATTTGGTTGGTAGATTTTATCTTAAGGGAAATGTCACACCCCGACTTCTCACTTATTCTATTTTTCTTATTTTGGTTCTCGCTTTTTAGCTACGGTTTGATCAAGTTTTGTTTTGGAAGAAGTTGGGACATTATACGAGAGCGTGTTAGTATGCGTGACCATGTGAAGTGACCATCTTTAATAAGATAACAGTTTATTATTATTTTATTACACAGGTTCGTGATTGGGAATGATATTATTATTTTGGTTGGTTTTGTTATTTTAGTTTCATTATTAGTACTAAAAAAAATTTATGATTAATTAGAATTTTGAATTATTATTTTTTTTATTTTATTTCATTTTATTTTTTTCTCCTCTTTTTTCCCATCTTTTTCTTTCCCTCTATCTCTTTATTTCTTCCTCTCTTTTCTATTATCAATTTTCTATCCCCTCTCTCCTCGTGCAGACCCCCATCCCCTCCCCTTCTATTTTGCGCAGCGTGCCTCCCCCCGCCTAACACTAGGTCGTCGCCCCCTTCCCACCAGTGAGCCACGAAGTAGCGCACTGCCCAGCTTTGCATCACCATCTCCCTCCCACTCTTCCCAGCCATGCCAACCACACCACACCCTGGCAGCTCCGCCTCGGCCGAGTCCTGCATCACTGGTCCTCCCCCACCCTCATCTGGCCATCTGCATGGCTCCCCAGAGTTTGGCCGATGCTTCAGTGACCCCTTCCCGTGTCCATGCCTTTTTGTCTTGGGCCCCTTCTCTCTTTCTTGCGCCGAATCCCTGCTGCCTCAAACCTCGCTACAACCTCCCCTTTGTTCCTCCGGATTCTCAACGGCCTTCTACTCATTTTTCTAGCATTGTGCAACCACCGCCACCCTCTGTTGACCTCCAGAAAGCCTCTTGAACCGCTCTTCGTAGTTGCGTTTCCCTCCGACCCGTTGTTATTCCATTTCTAATGATGTTGATTTTATGGTTGAATTGCAATTGGTTCAAATTTTATGTGTTTGTTGCAGTACCTGGTTTTATGTTTTTATTAGACCCTTTGTAGTGCGATTGAAGTGAAACGATCCTTGCACACCAAGTTGTGAAGTCGGTCTACACTAAGGTAGGTGGTTCCACATTTTATTATTAATTGACGAATTAATATGCAAGTTAATTAAATTATCTTTTTATTTAAATTATTTGTTTGGTGTAATGTTGGGTTTCAGTGAATGACTAATTGATTCACACATTTAATTTTATTGCATGTGTATATGTAATAGAGTCAACTTTTTTGTGAAAACTCATTTTAAATAATTTATTTTTATTTGTTTTATAAATTGAGGAATTAATTTATTAAATAGTTCAAATTATTTATTGAATTTCATAAGCGATTTGTAAATTTTTTTGAATAATGAAATTAGTCTGTGGAGAATATTCTAGAGTGATTTGGTTTTCAGTGAGAATCATTTGAGTGTATTTTTGTGGTAAAACATTTTTTCACACGTTAGAGATATTATATTATGTTTTTAATCGATTTATTAAATTTTATAAGTGGTCCGAAAATAGTTTTACGAGTGTTTATTATGCGTTGTGTTTTTTAGGTGGTATGTTTATATTAGATATGGTGCATTTTTTGATAAAAATACACATTGTGTCATCACGTAGTGTTTTATTAAATCGCGTAGTTGCCTTATTAAAAATTAAAAGTGTTACGAATTGTGTTTTAAAAATATGTTTTTGTGCATTTGATCATAAAAGATATTATTTGGTGGGTTTTTCGTGCAAGGTCTTGTGTTACCGTTTGGAAATTGTTTTGTAAATTTTTTAATGAGATTATCGAATGGTGTAAAACATGCTTGGAGAATGTTTTTGTGTGCGTCTTATTTCAAAATGGTATTTTTGTTTCTGAATTGTGGTTTGTTTACTATAAGTCTCTTTTAACTTGTTGATGGTTTATTGAATTGGGTAAGTGAGGCAGATTTAGATTGAGAGATTTTTGGTTTACCTATTATTATTATTACTATTATTACTATTATTGTTATTATTATTTTAATGGTTTTTTTGTTAAAGTTTGATTTTGGGTAGAGGTAGCGCATCATTTGTTTTGTTTATTTATGCTCTACAAGTGAAATGGACTCTGAACCACCTGAGAACAAACAGGATGTCTGGGTACTAGGTGGGCGGACTAGAACTAGTGTGGTAGTGATATGGAAGTGGCATCATCCCGGTCTCACTTAGCTGGATTGATGACTACAACACTAACTAAACTTTTGGATGATGTTGAGAGACCACTAGGTTATGGATTTATTACCCTACTAGTGGCTCGTGCATGAGAACCTATATTAGTGTGTTCCTATACCATTATTCACCAAGACACAATGTTATAGGGTCTCACTTCCCCTAACATCTTTAGGGACTCTCCAATGTATTGTGACCCTCTTTTTATTTTCACTCACCATAGACACATGGCGTGATGTTGGGGTTACCAAGAATGTGTCTGTGTGTGTGTGTGTGTTAATTTATGTTGTTTTCCTTTTAGAGTTGTTTTCCCTTAAAAGTTGTTTTCATGAAAATTGTTTAAGAACGTATTTATATTTATTCTATTATATTGAAAATGTATTTGTCATTTAATAATTATGCATGGAACCTTTTCACGGTGGCATCCTATTGGGCTTTTAGATCACACTGTACATACACAATTGGGTGTATGTAGATTATGTTTCTTCTTCATTACAGGATGAGGCGTCGAGCATAGCATTGGTGGCATAGGTTGTCTGTGGAATCCATGTGATAGTTTAGTAGTGGTGGCTTGGTGATGTGAACCCTCATGTTCCACGTAGGTTTTTTTTTGGAGTTTTGGTTTTCCTTTTATTTAGACTCTTTTGGATTTTTATTTCAAGTTGTTAACTTTAAATCTGAACTTGGTATTTGAGTCTGTTTGGTTTCCTGGTTTTTGTTTCAATTTATTCATCTTGTTGTTTTTTTTATTTATTTTTCCATTAAATCATTCCCATGTTTTATTTTTAATACCCAGGCACGTGTGGTATACCGTGGGGATCAAGAATGCCCATCCGGCCATGTCGCAGACCGGGTCGGGCGCAGGGTCGGATGGCGACCCAGCCTAGTTCGTGAAAAATGCTATGAGAGGAGGTTTGTTCTTGTTATTTGGGGTATTAGTTAGATCTGAGATATGATGGTCAGTCATCGAGTTGTAGGTGCGGGAAGAGCGTCATGAACTCTTAGTTGTTCTGATCCTCGAGTAGCTTGGGGTATTCCAAGATTTATGTTTTTGGATTTTCTTTGTGTGGATGGGGGATGACAGTAGGAGTAAATCAGTATTGTGTGCAGTCTCTCATAGAGTAGCGACCCATGTGATGCCTGAGAGTACGGTTCGACGCTCCTAGTGGTTGGTGCTTGCCTGTGGCATGGTCTGCTAAACCATGATACCAGGTTAGGCATGACCACTAGTTCTCCGTCCCCGTGCTTTAGTGTTCCTGATTTCTTGCTTCAGTTATGGGATTGATATGAAAGAGTTTTCTGTTAAAAAGGGAATCAGACTTTGGTGTTGCTCTTATTTTATTTTTCTGTATGTTTTTCATGATGTTTCGGGTGTGTTTCTCTAGTTTTTGGAATTTTTCATTTTATTTTTTGAAATTGAATTTCTAGAAGAATGACTTGGGTCTTTTGAAATTGAAGTGGGTTGTTTTATAAATGGAAATATTTTTTAAACTATGTCTTGATATTTTGAAATGGGATAGAAAAAATATATTTTCAGAATATTGGGAATGTTTTGTTTTGAAAGCAGAGGATCCTTATTTCGTCCAATGGTATTACTATGGGTGCTTGCATGTGCATGTGGAAGTGATTAATGTATAGATGGTGGATCATGTGGATGGGTGCATGAGTGGCCCAAAAATGCATATATACAAGGTGTCCAGAAATATCAGTGGTGAGTGGTTGATTTTTAAAGATACTTCTTTTTTCCTGAAAAGTGGGATTTCTTTTTCTAAAATGGGTTTTTGGGATTAAATGGTTTTTAGAAATTGGAAAATGGTTTTGGGTCTGGAATGAAAGTGTGTAGTTCAAAAGTGTTTTTGTGTTTTATTGTATTGTGTTTGGTTTCTCAAGATGGTGTTTTCCTTTAAGAATGGATTGATGTTTTAAATTGAAATTACTGGATTTTTTTATGGAGTTTGGGTGTTTGTTTGGTCAGATTCATGGTTTTGTGGATGTTTGGTTTTGTGTTTCTCATTTAGATATTCCCCCTAGAAATGTCGAATGGGTTCCAGCAGGTCTCTCTCAGTTCATGGACCGGCCCAAACTCTATATGGAGTGGCGGCATTGGGTTCTGCTCGGTGGTGTTGACTGTTCATAGATGTCGAGGTCAGTTTGATATTTTTGAGTGCGTTGAGAACGTTGGAAGTGTCTCCAGTATTGGAGAAACTCCAAAAGTTGTGTGGTGTATGTTGTATTGAGTACTCATGGTGGAACGTCACTAAACTAGTAAATGATGATCACTCCATTTTTGGTTCGAATAAGGATTTGTTGAGTGATCCTAAAGACTAACCTTATCCCATGATTGTACCTAAGGAAGTGATGGTTTCTCATTCGATGAGGAGTGTGAACCGAAGGGGCCTATTCTGTTAGTGATGCTTCTATCAATTCATGTAGTGTGCCAGACAGACCGCTCAATCTCTTATCTCTAGTGTGGTTAGTTGGACACTCTATGTAGTTTGTTACAATTCACAGTTGTAATGTTGATGGAGTTGCCTCTTGAGACATGGGGAGAAGTATGCACGTTTCTTTTTCAGGGGAGTCAGTTCCAGTCAGAGGTGGTTAGCTTATGACTGTAATGTAGTAGATTCTTCGGACATCAGGGCCCCAACCATAGGTCTCAGGGTGAAGCTTGTGCTGATTCAAAACTCATCAGATGTGGTGCGATCTTGGACTGACTTAAGTTTGAAGTACTGAGATGAGGACAACTTAAATTTCCCTTTTGTGATACCTCCTCGGTAGTCCTTGTATTTTTGTTCTGGTATTAATTTATGGTAGTTACTCTTGGGCCATAAAGAGGTTATGAAAATTCTTATTCCTATAAATCCATTAATCATGCTATGTGAACCATCTTGTGGTATGTTAGGGATCAGAATTGTACTCATCTAGGAGATGATATTGTCTTGAAGGATTAAGGGGTGTATGTCAAGTTTTCCGCTAGGTTATAAGTTTCTCCTATCAAAACCATCACATATGTTGGAGTGTTGTTCACTGTAGAAACATTCTGTGCAATCATCCCCTGTTAGTGGGCCTGTGATGAAGGGTTCAGTCAGTATTGGTCAATGTAAACTAGGAATTACCATGTGGGTTCCATGGTGTAAGTGAATTTTAAAATGGTGGGGAGACCCAGTGTGGGTATCACCGACATCTCCTCTAGTGTTGGGTTGGTAAGAGGTTCAGGTCAATTTTATAGTTTGTATGGGTTTTTGAGTCATTTTGGTTTCGATACCAATGTTTGAAAAAAATCCAAATATGGTGGGGCGACCACTATAGGAAGAACTTGGGGGAGACTCTGTTTCGAAAGTGCGCAAGGCGGGGCGAAATATTACTTCTACTCGACCCGAACTTGACCATGATAATTGGATAACTTGAGTAGTGTTTCTCTTGATGAGTGCACTTGGATATCTCGAGCAGCTATATTGATCTCTAAGTTATATTTTGGGGTGTTCCATGTTGTAGTTCCACATGAGGTGAATTCCTTGTTTCTGGTTTTTTTTCTTAGGTATTCTGGTTTTGAGATTTTTGGTTTTTAGGTTATGAGTGTTTTGATTCTAGGGTCTTCAGATGATTGAGGTTTTGTTTTATGTTCCTTCGTGCTCTCACATGGAACCCTTTGGTTGACCTAGTCTTTTGTTACTTCCTGGGGGCAGAAAGTGTCATGGTGGGGAGAATTGTCAAACCCTGACCTAGTGATTATTTTATTTTTATTATTTTGGGTATCACTTTTCAACTGCGGTTTGAACTAGTTTTGTTTTAGAAGAAGTTGGAACCTTATACTAGAGCACGATCGTTTACGCGCCATGCGAAGTGCCTAACTTTAATAAGATAATATTTTATTATTATTTTATTATTACATGGGTGCGTGATCGGGAGTACGACCATGCACGTGACCGTGTTCGGTGTTCAACCTTAGAAAATAATGATATTAATATTTTGGATCGTTTTGTTATTTTTGTTTCATTATTAGTATTAAAATATGTTATGATTAATTATAATTTTTATTTATTATTTTATTTTTATTTTTTATTCAATTATTTTTTTTTCTCTTTTTTCCCTCTATATCTTTTTTTATCCTCTCTTTTCTCTTCTATTTTGTAATGCCCCAACCCTAGATACCCAGAGTCGTTGAATTATTACATAAAGTTGGCATGATCACAAAAGATCATGTATTGAAAGACCGATTAGATTAGTAGCCTTGGAATATCGAGATAAATTCATAAAGTTTACATTACGTCATAAAGTGAAAACTACAACAACATATTGTCTACACAATCATATCCCATTATACAATCCCTGTAGGTCATTCATGAAATACTTCTTCCTATCCTGGTAAAAATAAAACATAGAAAGGGGTGAGCTCAAATGCCCAGTAAAGATTACAATATAACAGAAATTTCCATAAATAAGGATAAAAATTTAAGGAAATGTATAACATAAACAAAATACTTTTAAAATTGAACTTCAGAATAATATGGAAAAAATAAAATGAAATATATCCATTTACAGATTCACATGGATATTCTACTAGTCAAATAATAACATGCAATATCAATAACCACTTTCATAATGATGGAATGTATAATGTCAGACTATCATAACCCCATAGTCAGGGCCTTGTGCTAAGCCAACAAATAATATTTTGTCGAGGCCCTGTGCCAAGACACTAGTTGGTCTAATGAGACATACTGATGCATCGAGGAGCTATAGTGGGCTCCACCTGTCACTTATTAAGTCCAATGCATTCTTCATATGAACGGGTTTAAACATAAATAATCATTGTTATTAAAACTAGAATACAAAATGTAAATACTTTCTCCATAAAACATGAACGGTATAAAAATAACACAAGCACAATCAAACATATAAAAAGGCCTTCAATATAGTATGGATGTTTTTTATCATAATAAATCACCTTCAAATAAGCTTAAAATCCATCAATGGATGTTGATATAGATGAAATCAAAACTATTTGAGAGAAATATCTCTTTTTTTAAATCATTTAAAAGGTACATAATTATAAAATAAAACATTTACTTTAAAAATATCCTTATATTCTTGTAAGGGAAGCTTCAAAGATTTTATAACGGAAAAAAATAGCTGCACCCACCAGAAAAGTGAAAAAATACATCATTTCCTTAATTTTTTCAAAAAGGTTAAAAAGAACCTTTTTTAGGAAAACGATAGAAAGATTCACTTATAAAAATATTATAAAAAGTCAAAAAAGGGTATAAATGTCTTTAACCTATAGTATATAAAATAGTAATAATGTTTTAAAATACATTTTTATGAAACATGTATGTGTCTGATAAAGAGGCCCCATTAGATAATTACGTTTAAACAACATCGGATAATGAAGAGATTGTAAAATAAACCCTTACCTTGTACTTTTCCATGGTCGTTGGTAGGTTAAACTCTTTTATAATTGTGAAATAATTGATATTAAATTATACAATAATCATATAAATTAATATGATATCATATATGATCTTTTAACATTTATTTGTTAATAATATCTTTGTATTGTCGTCGTTTCGGGTGTTAACTTCCTCGTTTTTATTTATATGTTTTGTCACATAAGCCATGTTTGTTATGAATTGGTTGTATCTTATTCATATCCAGAATTATATCAATTCCATAAAAATTATTTTTAGTCATCAAATGATAATTATTCATGAATGGATACGATGGGTAATGAATCTCATCGCGTTCTTGGAGACAATAGTCCGTACGTACGCACGAGCGACAATATCATTCTTTTGATATTAAAATCATACATAATTGGATGGTATATCATATATAAAAAATAATTATAATGTTATATTTATTATTTAATTCAATTAAATATCATTATCATACCCATCCAAATAATAATGTTTTGAATAACAATTGCACCACGACGTGGAGACGGTAAGCCGTATGTACGCTTGTATGGTGACATGTCATTAAAAGGATGGATAAAAAATAGAATATGATTTTACCATACTTATAATAACATCACAGTATATATAAGATAGTGGAGTTAATATTTTAGAATGTAAATAACCAAGAATTAAGAAGTGGAAGAAGAAAGGAACTTGAAAGAGGGTGGTGAAAACATTACCTTTTCTTCAGGTTCTTCATTTTGATTTGATCAAAAAGGCTTTATAGGTTGGATTTATGATCAAAACAAGGCCTCTAGGTTTATGTGAGAAAAGTTGAGAGAATATTTGGGCGGGTTTTGTCTGAGCCAAAAGGCTTTGAAGGTGTGAATTAGAGAGAAATGGGAGTTCCCTTTTATAAGAGGGGTGAGGGGCCCGTTTGGAAAAGCTAGAAATATTATTTTATAATAAATTAATATTCGGTTTCTAATGGATCCAATGTGGATTATTTAAATTTTAATGTGGGTATAGGTCGAAAACCACTAATCCAATAGGTTTTAGATAGGTTTGGGTCACTATATTAACATTACAATTTATATGTACATTTTCGTTAAATAGTTTGACATTTACCATGTCTCTTTGTATTTTTATATTATATGGTTAATAATATTACTATATACATAAAATAGACCCCCAAGTGGTCCATTAATAATATAATTATCATTATATAAGTCCTTTTTCCGAACCTTATATTTTTAGGAATAGAATATCAATTAATAATATAATATTTTTTTTAAAAAAACTCTTTTATGTCAGTTTTGACACTATTTAATAATTGAATTTTTCAAAGTCTTAACAACATTATTAATTCAAACCAAATTCAATTGAGAAATCCTAAATTTCATATTAAGTAATAAAATTCGTTTATGGCATCAAAAAATTATAAATATATTTATTTTGACCTTTATCATACAAATTACTTGATACATTCATTAATAAAAAAAATAATGCATCATTATTGTGTCATTAATAATTTTCTTTATTGAATTTCTAAAAATTATAAATAAAATACCATTATTTAGGAAATAGTATTATCTTTCTACTTAATATTTATAGTTGAAAATATAACATATATAACCCTATGCAAAATTGTTTTTCTAAAAGATATATGCTTGTGTCATTTCTGTATTTACTTTAACTTAATTAATATAAAGTGTCATTATCACTGACATGTGGATCCATGGGATCACAAAATCTACCCAAATATGTCCATGTTCGGAAATTTATCAAAAAATATGGTTATGACATGTTTTAGGGTAATTTATTATTATTATAATATTATTTGTTTACCCTTATTTACCGGAATTACCCTTTAACCATGGAAAATAAATTATTTACAGAAGTAATTATTCAAAATGACTAAATATAAAAGTTACCTATTTATACAATTTGGTCCTCCTAATTCTAAATATGCAATAGATTTTTCTAAATTCAAAACACAGAAGTGGTAGAAATTAATCTAAAATTAATTCCCGTTGTTAAAATAAAAAGTGTTTTTTAAGAGATAATAACTATCAAAAGATTGGCACTTGTTTATGTCCAGTTAAAATGTGAAATTATGTCCAATGACCAACATTGGATTAAATGGGAAAAATATAATCTAATTATACTCTAAAATCATTCATATTTATCATTTATCACATTTAATTATTTCAATTAAAAAAAAAATTAATTGAAATTTATTAGTTTTCACTATTCATCAAAATATGAAAGTCATCTGAAAAGTAACAAAAATTCACCCTAAACTAATTTCAATATTCCCAATCCAAAAATGAAGTCCATTTTGAATGATAAAATGTATGAAATTTCAAAAAGTGGGTATTACTATTCATAACGGCTAGTTTGATTGGTTGTGGTGTGTTAGAACTCGAAGTTTCATACAAGACACACTATTGTATTATTCAAAGAGAAGCATACCGTGGATGCTTGGGGAGTTACATTCTCCTCTCCTTCAAATAATTTCATCCATGAAATTTCTAGAATACTACAGTGTGAAAAGAATTGGGTGGTTCTTCAGCATAAGTTTCTCATGTTCCCACGCTGCCTTTTCCATATTATGGTTTCTCTATAGAACATTTACCAGACGAGTCTTACGGTTTCTCAGCATTTGATCTATGGTATCAAGAATCTTGACGGGATCTTTTCAATAAGATATATCAGGTTCTAGTTCTACTTCCCCATAAGTGAGTACATGTGTTGGGCCAGACATGTATTTTCTCAACAGTGATACATGGAAGCCATCGTGATCTTTGGAGAGACTTGGCGGCATTGCCAAACGGTAAGCTACAGCCCCAATTTGTTCTAGAGTTTTGAATGGTCTGATGTACCTGGGACTCAATTT
The DNA here is from genome assembly GCA_963277665.1 of Viscum album. NCBI lineage: Eukaryota > Viridiplantae > Streptophyta > Magnoliopsida > Santalales > Viscaceae > Viscum > Viscum album. The sequence continues at coordinate 842,738,493 of OY728161.1, forward strand.
TCCCTTCATACAAAAACATATATCATCCTTCCATGGAGATACCTTTATGAAAACATGATCTCCTACCTGAAATTCCAAATCCTTCCTTCGGTTGTCAACATAACTCTTCTGCCTACTTTGATCTGCATTGATGTGTTTTTGGATTACGTTCAACTTTTCCATCATTTCCTCCACCAGTTTTGGGCCTATGTGTTTTCTTTCACCAACATCATCCCAACAGGTTGTTGTGCGACATCTCTTTTTTTATATTTCTTCATATGGTGCCATCTGAATAATAAAATAGAAGCTATTGGTATAGGAAAATTCTACCTAATGTAAATATTTATCCCACATACCCTTAAAGTCAAGTGAGCATGATCTCAACATGTCTTATAAGGATTGAATAGTCTGTTCTGATTGTCCATCTGTTTGAAGGTGGTAGGAAGTGCTCAAATGATGATCAGTATCCAAGGCCTTCTAAAGACTTTTCCAGAATCTTGATATAAAACATGGATCACGATCTGAAACAATTGATTGGTGTACTCCATGAATCCTCGAAAATTCATTAATATATTGTCATTCTAGACGTTCAAGTGGTAAATCTTCCCTTATATCAAGATAATGTGTTTACTTGGTAAGATGATCAATAATGACCCATATTGCATCATTCCTTCTAGATGTCTCCTGTAGTCCCATGAAAAAGTCCATCGTGATATTATCCCATTTCCACTCAGGTATGAGAAGAGTCTGAAATACTCCACCAGTTTGTTGCCTTCAAGCTTTCACTTCTTGAAAAACCATACATCATGACACAAAATAAGAAATCTCCCTCTTCAAGATGTCCCATAAAAAATGTTCTTTCAAATCTCCATACATCATGGTGCTCCCTAGGTGTATAGGAAAATTGGAACTATGAGATTCATCCAACAAATCTCTTTTTATATCAGGTATATTGGGAACACAAAGTATCTTCCCAAATTTCAAAATTTCATCTTCATACACAAAGTCACTCAATCTCCCATCATTCACATCTTTAATCCTCTTTTTAAACTCTTCATCATCGGTTTGATAACTCCTTATCCTTTTTAGTAAATTTTTTTTGGCAACCATTTGAAAAATCCTTGATGTTACACCTTCCATGGTGATTCCCATATCCAAATTTTATAGATCCAGAAAAATAGTATCCCTTTCAACTCTCATATTGTTCAATACATTATGATCCTTTCTACTCAAAGAATCTTCCACCTTATTTCCATTTCCTGGGAGATAGTGTATAGTGCAATCATAATCCTTGAGTAGTTCAAGCCATCTCCTTTGCCCCATGTTGAGTTATTTCTGTGAGAAAATATACTTCAAACTCTTGTGATCGGTATATATCTCACATTTTTCACCATAGAGAAAAGTTCTCCATATCTTCAAAGAAAATATTACAGCAGCTAACTCAAGATCATGAGTAGGATAGTTTTGTCCATGAATTTTCAGATGTTGTTATGCCTAGGAAATAACTTTATCATTCTGTATAATGACATAACCAAGTACATTCTTCGATGCATCACTATAAATAACAAAACCATCAATCCACGATGGTAGAGTCAATATAGGAGCATTGAATAATCATATATTCAGTTCTTCAAAACATTCTTCACACTCTTTTTTCCAAAAAGATTTAACCCCTTTACGTGTGAGCTTCGTTAGTGGGTTAGCCAATCGAGCAAAATTCTGGACGAAGCGTCGATAATAACTTGCTAAACCAATAAAACTATAAAATTTAGTTATACTCATCGATGCTGTCCATTAATGGATTGCATCGGTCTTAGAATGATCAATAGAGTTTCTATATTTAGAGACAATATGGCCATGAAATTAAATCTCTTGATGCCACAATTCACACTTGCTAAACTTCCCATATAACTCATGTCTTCTACGAGACTTCAGGATAATGCGCAAGTGATTTTCATGATCTTTGTAGATTTTAAAATAAACTATGAAATCATCAATAAATACCACTACAAAATCATCAAGATATTCCTTAAATACTCTATTCATTAGATCCATGAGTACAAAGGGTGTATTAGTCAGCCCAAAAGGCATTACTGTAAACTTGTAATGCCCGTAACTGGTTCGAAATGCTGTCTTCAAAATGTCTTACTTCTTCACACACTATTGATGGTATCAAGATCGAAGGTAAATCATTGAAATATATTGAGCTCCATGCAGTTGGTCAAATAAATCATCAATGCGAGGTAGGGGATACTTGTTCTTTATTGTTATAGCATTGATTTCCCTATACTCGATACATAACCTCATAGATACATCTTTCTTCTTAACAGAAATGATAGGGGCACCCCATGGATAAAAACTATAAAGAATAAATCCCTTATTACCTAATTCCTCTAGTTGTTTCATTAGTTCAACTAATTCCACAGTGGCCATTCTATAATGGGTCTTCGATATGGTCCTTGAACCCGAAATTATATCAAGGGAAAACTCAATTTCTCGTTTGGGAGTATGTCCAGGTAAATATTTCAGAAACACATCAACATATTCTTTCAAAATAGGTACATGTCCTATTTGAACATTCCTTTCCTCAACCACAATTATTTCATTATCTTCATCCCCGATAATTGAATTTAGTTCAGCTACTGGGGGTGGATCAAGATAACAATCAGGTGGTGACGATTCTGATATACAGATATGGAATTCTTTATCATCATCATCAAAAATCGTAACCTCCTTGTTCTTACAATAAATCTTCGCAACAGGTCTGAAATCCAATACATACTGGGGATTATATCAAATTCAATAATGGGTATGATGATGAGATTAGCAGATAAATAATATTTATATTCCCTAATGGGGACGGATCCACATAACTTTGTAGCAATGATACTTCCCTTAGGATTTTTAACTGACAAATCCCCTGTTAGATCAAATTGGAAATATTTAATTTTCTTAGAAAAATGGGAAGATATGAATCAATGTGATGATCCAGAGTCAGATAATTCATTTGATAAACTTGAGAAAACCATTAAATTTCCTGCCACCGAATCGTTTGGTGCGTCAACCTCAGCAGTAGTGATAACATAATCTTGGTGTTGATTCCTTGGCCTTTTCCAAGGCAAGTTCCCATGACACTTAGGATATTAATTTGACTAATGTCCTATCTCCCTGCAGTTGTAGCATTGAACATCGGTTACTTCTTTCTTCCCCATGCAATCACAAGAAAGGTGACCTTTTCACCACACTTATAGCAGACCCCCATTCCTTTCAAGCAAGTACTGGGGTGTTTCCTGCCAGATTTACTGCAATATGGATAATCAACTTTTCCCTCCTTCCCCTAATTTCAATTTTCATAGTGATTAGAAGATCTCTTCTTCTCTTGATTTTCTTTAAAGTCCTAAGACATAGAGAATTATTTTTCTATCTTGATAGCGCATGAGAAAATATCTTCAAAAAATGAGAAGGTTTGTGAGACTAATGCTCGACAGAGAAACAATTTTAACCCATCAAAGAAACAATCAATCATACTTGTTGGGTTACGTATATAATCCGCAGCATACCATGCTAACATTGTAAAGTTAGACTTATACTTTGAGACCTTTTAATCCTCCTTTTCCCTCAGACTCAGAAATTGATTTTCCACATCTTCTCGATGGTCACAAGGAATTTATTTTTCTAAAAATAGCTCTTTGAACACCCTCCATTCCATATTTGATACTTCATCATCTTTCTTCGTGTTTTGAATCAATGACCACCATTGGTCAGCATCTCCAGTGAAGCGGTAAGCGGCCATGATTAATTTTTCCCTTTCACTACTCCCCGTGGCATGGAATATTTTATCTAATGAATTTATCCATTACTCAGCAACAAAGGGATTTTTACTCCGATTAAATGTTTGTAGCTGTTTCCTCATGAAGCGATCAAACATTGATCCTCCACGATGTGGATATGGGTGCTCCATACGGGTAATGTTATTATTAATAACCTGAGTGAGTTGTCTCAGCATGGTGATTAGTTGATCAGCTCTAGTTGCATCACCATCTCCACTCTAATTTTCTTGAGTAGGAGGGAAATACCTACACGAAGTTCATGCATTAAAACAATATCCATTTTTCCACTAAGATCCATTTATAAACATCGGAATAAACTATATTAGTTTTTGAATCAAAATACATATTTCCAAACATGTAAAACACATAACATAAATTGAACCGTTTATTGATATAATCTATAATCATAACTTTTTTTTGAGGAAGTATATACTCATAAATCTTTCATAATGGTTTGTAATGAAAATGAGAATTATCCTAAGCATATCCCTCGAGATTTTTGTAACCAAGAGTGCATCAAGGACCATTATAGTGCACCAGTTCCTATTCGAGTATATCTCAAAGCTGTGTTTTTGGGTTTTACACCTAGGTACATTTGTGCCAGAGCCGCCTCTACCAGATCGTATCCAGACATGGATGTATTGCTATGAAAACTCACAAAATCTCTACAATACCAAAATTTTAGGATGTTTACCTATACTAATCCTCAAAGTCTATATTAGGGCTATGTTCTCTAATTAGAGTTTATCTAAAACTAGATTCCAAGGTTTGTACTAAACTTCTCTGGTACCAACTATAATGCCCCGACCCCAGTTACCCAGAGTCGGTGGATTATTACATAACAATGGCATGATCACAAAAGATCAAGTCTCTAAAGACCAATTATTTTTTTAGCCTTGGAATTAATAGATACATTCATAAAGTTTATATTACATAATTATGTGAAAACTACAAAAACATATTGTCTCCACACTCATATCCCCTTATATTATGCCTGCAGGTCATTCATAAAAAATTTATTTACATCCTGTGAAAAATAAAATATAGGAAGGGGTTAGCTCAAATTCCTAGTAAGGATAACAATATAGTGGAAATTTTCATTAATAATCATAATCATTTAAGGCAGTGTATAACTAAAACAAAAGACATTTAAACATAAACATCAGAATAATATGGTAGATATAAAATGAATTATTTCCCCTTACTTATTCACATGGATATTCTACTAGTAGAATAGTATCATGCAATATCAATAACCACTTTCATAATGATGGAATGGAAAATGCCAGACTATCACAACTAAATAGTCATGTCCTTGTGCCAAGACTAAAAATATGATTTTTCAAGTCCTTGTTCCAAGAAATTAGTTTGTCTCATGAGACCTACTGATGCATCGAGGAGCTATAGAGGGCTCCACCTGTCACTTATTAAGTCTAATGCATTCCTCATATGAATAGGTTTAAACATAACATAAACATTCGTATTGAAACTAGCCTAAAAAATGTCAATACGTTCTCTATACATCATGAATGGTTTAAAAAAAACACATCCATAGTCAAACATATCACTAAACCTTCAATACAATATCAATGTTTTGTATCATAATAAATCAACTTCAAATAATCTTAAAATCCATCAAAGGATGTTGACATAGATGAAATCGAAACTATTTGAGTGAAATATCTCTTTTTTTGAAATCATTTAAAAGTCACATAATTATAAAATAAAACATTTACATTGAAAATATCCTTATAAGATTTTAAGGGAAGCTTCAAAGATTTTATATGGGTAGAAAATAGTCACACCTGCCTTATAAGCTAAAAAAGACATTCTTAACTTAATGTTGTCGAAAAGGGTAAAAAGGACATTGTTTGGAAAATGATGGAAATATTCCTTTATAAAAATCTTATAAAAAGTCAAACAATGGTATAAATGGCTTCACCCCCTAGTATAAAAATAGTATGACGGTTCTGAAATACATTTTTAAGAAACATGTATGTGGATGATAAAGAGTTGCCAATAGATAATTATGTATAAACAATCTCCGATAATGAAGAGATTGTGAAATAAAACCTTACCTTGAAAGAGGGTGGTGAAAACATTACCTCTTCTTTGGGTTCTTCAGGTTGATTTGATCAAAAGGGATCCTTAGGTTGGATATATGATAAAACTAAGGTCTCTAGGGTTAAGCGATGAAAGTTGAGAGAATATTTGGTTAGGGTATGCCCGAACCAAAAGGCTTTGAAGGTGTGAACTAGAGCGAAGGGTGAGTGCACTTTTATAAGAGGGGTGAGGGGCACCTTTGGAAAAGATGGAAATATAATTTTATAATAAATTCATATTCGGTTTATAATGCCTCCAAAGTGGATTATTTAAAGTTTAAGGTGGATATAAGTAGAAAAACAATCATCTAATAGGTTTTAGATAGGTTTTTGTCACTATATTAACCTTATTATTTATATTTAACTCTTAGTTAAATGGTTTGACATTTACCATATCTCTTGGTATTTTTATATTATATGGTTGATAAACATACTATATACGTCCATGAGACCACCAAGTGGTCCATTAATAACACTAATATCATTATATATTTCCTTTGGCCTAACCTTATATTTTTAGGAATAGAATATCAATTAATAATATAATATTTTTTTTAAAAACACTTTTTTCTCAATTTTGACACTATTTAATAATTGACTTTTTTAAAGTCTTAAAAACATTAATAATTCGAAGAAAATTTATTTGAGCCATCATAACATGTCAAAATAATAAATAAAATTAGTGGATGACATCAAAACATTCAAATAATATTTATTTTAACATTTATAAAACCAATTATTTGATTCATTAATTAATAAGGAAAATACTGCATCATTATTGTGTCATAAATTAATTTAAATATTCAATGTCTAAAAATTATAAGTAAAATATAATTAGTTATAAAATATTTTTTATCTTTCTAATGAATATTTATAGTCTAAAATATAACATATATAACCCTATGTAAAAATTTTTTTTGCTAAAAGATATATGCTTATGTCATTTTTGTATTTACATTACCTTAATTAATATAAAGTATCATTATCACATACAATTGGATCCATGGGGTCCCAAAATCATCCAAAAGATGCGCATGGTCGAAAATGTTTCAACCAATAAGGTTATGACACATTTTATGGTAATTTATTATTATTATTATAATTTTATTTTTTTACCTTTATTTACCTGATTTACCCTTTAACCATGGTAAATAAAATATTTACTGAAATAATTATTCAAAATGTCTAAAAATAAAAGTTATCTATTTTCCTTTTTTCAGTACCCTCTGAATATAAATATGGAATCCATTTTTCTAAATTTAAAACACAGAAGTAGCAGAAATTAATTTAAAATTAATTCCCGTTATTAAAACAAAAATCATGTTTTTAAGAGATCATAACTATCAAAAGATTGACAATTGCTTATGTCTAGATTGAATGTGAAATTATGTCCAATGACCAAATTTAGGTTAAATATTAAAAATATAATACAATTATACTCTAAAATCACTCAAATTCATAATTTATCAATATTAATTATTTCTATTAAAAATGTTGTATTTAATTAAAATTTAGTAATTTTTACTATCCATCAAAATATGAGAGTTATCCGAAAAGTACAAAAAATTCATCCTAAGCTAATTTCGATATTCCGAATCCAAAAATTAAGTCTATTTTGAAATATAAAATGTATAAAATTTCAAAATGTGGGTATTACTATTCATAATGGATAGTTTGATTGGTTGTGGTGTGTTAGAACTCGAAGCTGCGTACAACACACACTACTATATTATTCAATGGGAAGCGTACCATGGAAGCTAGGGGTTTTTCATCTTTTCTGGCTCATATCTCTTCATATGGATCCCCTTATCCTTCCCTTCTATTTTGCGCTGCGTGCCTCTCCCCCTCCTGACCCAAGGTCACAGCCCCCTTCCCTCCGATGAGCCATGAAGTAGCGCGCTGCCCAGCCTTGCGCCGTCATCTCCCTCCCTCTCTACCCAGCCATGCCGACCTCACCACACCATCCCAGCATTGCCTCGGCCGAGTCCTGCTTCGTTGGTCCTCCCCCACCCTCATCCGGTCATCTGTGCGGCATCCCAGAGTTCGGCCGTGGCTTCAGCAACCCCTTTTCATGGCCGCGCCTTTTTTTCCACTGCCCCCCACTTTTTCATGCGCCGAAGTCCGGCTGCCTCAAACCACTGTGCAACCTACCCTTCGTTCCACCATATTCTCAGCGGCCTACTCTTCATTCTTCCAGTGTTTTGTTACCCTTGACACCCTTTTTTGACCATGGGACAGCCTCTCAGACCCCTTGCCATAGGTGAGTTTCTCGCCAAACCGTTGTTCTTCAATTTTGATGATGTTGATTAAATGGTTGAATTGCAATTGGTTCAACTTGGATGTATTTTTTCCAGTTCTCTGTTTTTGGGTTTTATTAGACCATTTGTAGTTCGATTGAAGTGCAACGATCCTTTCGCACCATGTTACGAAGTCATTCTACACTGTGGTAGGTGGTTCCACATTTTATTATTAATTGATGAATTAATTTGCAAGTTAATTAAATTAGCATATTATTTAAATTATTTGTTTGGGGAAAAGTTAGTTTTTAGAAAATAAGGAATTGATTCACACATTTAATTTTATGGCATGTGTATATGTTATAGAGGCAACATTTTATGAAAACACAAATCAAGTAATTTATTTTTATTTGTTTTAGAAAATGAGGAATTAATTTATTAAATAGTGAAAATTATTTTTTGAACTTCAAACGTGATTTGTCAATTTTTTGAATAATTCAATTGGTGTGTGGAGAATATTCTAGTGTGCGTTGGTTTTCAATGAAAATCATTTCAGTTTATTTTTGTTGTAAAAAATTGTTTCCCACGTTGGAGATGTTCTATTAAGTTAGTAATCGATTTATTAAATTTTCTAAGTGGTGCGAAAATAGTTTTAAGAGTTTTTATTATGCATTGGGTTTTTGAAGTGGTACTTTTATATGATATATGGTGAATTTTTAATACAAATCCACATTTTGTCATAACATAGTGTTTTATTAAATCACATAGTTGGTTTATTAGAAAGTACAAGGGTTACTAATTTTTTATAAAAATGTGTTCATGTGTGTTTGATCATTAAAGAAATTGTCTTGGGGGATTTTTCATGCATGGTCTTGTGTTACCCTTTGGAAATTGTTTTGTATAATTTTTAAAGAGTTTATTCAATGTTGTAAAACATGCTTGGAGAATGTTTTGGTGTGCATCTTATTTAAAAATGGTATTTGTGTGTGTGAGTTTTGGATTGTTTAACTATTAGTCTCATCAAACTTATAGATGGTTTCTTGACTTGGGTAAGTGAGGCGGATTTAGTTTGAGAGATTTTAGGTGGAAGTATTATAATAATAATAATAATAATAATAGTAATTATTATTTTAATGTTTTTTGGGTGTTCAATATTGATGTGGGGTAGATGCATTGCATAATTGTTTTTGTTCATTTATGCTCTACATGTGAATTGAACCCTGAACCACTTGAGCACAAACAGGAAGTCTGGGTACTAGGTGGATGGAGTAGGACTAGTGTGCTAGTTATACGGAAGTGGCATCGGCCTGGTCTCACTTATATGGATTGAAGACTACAACACAGACTATACTTTTGGATGATGTTGGGATACCACTAGGTTACAGATGTGTTACCATACTACTGGCTCGTGCACGAGAACACATATTTTTGTGTTCCTATTCCATTGTTCACCGAGACATGATGTTCTAGGGTCCCACATCTCGCTAGTATATTTTGGGAGTATCCCTTGTATTGTGCTCCTCTTTTTCTTTGCACTCTCCATTGGAACACGAAGTGACGTTGGGGTTACCAAGAATGTGTGTGTGTGTGTGTGTGTGTTTATTTATGTTGTTTTCCTTTTAGAGTAGTTTTCCCTTAAAAACTGTTTTCATTAAAATTGATTAAGAACTTATTTATCTTTATTCTATTAAATTTAAAATGTATTTTTCATTTAATAATTATGTGTGGAACCTTTTCATAGTAGAAGCCTACTGTGATTTTATATCACACCCTATATACACCTTTGGGTGTATGTAGATTCTATTTCTTCTTCACTCCACATTGAGTCATCGAGCTTAGCATTGGTGGTTCAACTTGTCAGTGGCACCCTCGTGTTTGTTTGGTAGTGGTGGCTAGGGGATGCGACCCCTCATGTTGCACGAAGTTTTTTGTTGGAGTTTTGGGTTTCCCTTGATGTAGTATCTTTTGGGGTTTTATTTCAAGTTAACTTTAAATCTGAACATGGTATTAGGGTCTGTTTGGTTGTCTGATTTTAGTTTCAATTTATTCATCTTTTTTTTGATTTATATTTATTTATTTGGGGAAATATTTACGATGTTTTATTTCTGAAACCCTGCCACTTGTACCAGCCCATGGGGATCGAGAACACCCTTCAGGACATGTCACGGACTAGGTTGGGTGGTGGGTCGGATGGCGACCCATCCTGGTTTGTGATAGAAAAATAGTTCCCTAATTATTCTTGAATCCCTTGGTATTTATTTCGAGCCTCTGGCACCCATGGAACGTAACTAAGGACAAGTAGCATTCCTCTGCCCTCTTAAGTCAATAGAATGGGGTGGGATGTTACATATGAAATCTTATAATCCATATATCAAGAATATTAATTATTTTTTTTATACTCTGAATATTCAAGACATATTCAGTTATTTGTACCATTATGGCACTCTTTAGTACATAAGAAAGGTAAGAATGTGTTACTAAGAAAGCTAAAATTTACCCTCTATTCAGTCAAAAAATTACATTCCATATGAAAAATGTTTTCTAAAAAGGGTTTCCTAGAATATTCAATTATTATCTTATAGTCTTCAAATGAAAATTTTAGACTTTTTTCATTTTCCAATTTTTTTCAAAGGTATAATGTTTTGATTTTTAAACATTCATTTTATATCCTTTTATAATGGAAAGGGAATTTTTTTTACCTCATATGTAATGTATAATATTTTCCATCACCATTCCTATGAATATTCTTTTTCATGGTTAAATGGTAATTTTTATGAAATTTTCCCATATAATTTAAAATGATTTTTTTACAAAATGTTTTCAAGCACATTTTCAATGTTTTAAGGATTGTTTTTAAAAATTATTGAAATATTATTTTATAAGATCCAAGGAAAAGTATTTTCAAAATGTTTTTATTCTCCCTTTATAAGAATTTTAGGAAATTGATTTTAAAAATGTTTTCAAGATTCTTTTTTTAGGTTTTCAAGGAATTATTTTTCAATTTTTTTCAATATTTCCAAAGAAAATTTCAAGTCTATTTTAATGAAAACACCATTAAAAAGATTTTATGTCCTAAAAATCATTTTACTGTGAGGAAATGAAATTTTCTTCAGGAAGTGATTTCAAAATATATTTCCATGTTATTTTCCATCTAAGATGAAATCTGTTGATGTTAATCAAGAACATATGGGAAATGATCCATAGATTCCATTAATATTCATTCATGAATGGTTTATGTTTTGATTGAATAATTTTTAAGACACCTACTTCCCTCCCCTTGGTTGCCTACTTTTTAAACCTGCTTCTTTTCGAAGGTTATTTATTGTTGAAATGGTTATGAAAGCTATATATTTCCAATATGTCATAATGTGATGAAATTTTAATGATACCAATTTAATTTTGTGGGATATTATTTTATGTTTAAAAAACTAATCTCTTTTCTTGGATCGTGATATGATTATTGTTTTTTGGAACATGTATGTATAAATTTATTATGTGATGTGTGGTACTTATATCTTCATGAAACACATTTGGTAATGATATGTTTTATATGAGATCAAATGGTACATTGGTTATAGATGATTCTCGAAAACAAAAGCTACATGGGTTTTACCCCAAAGATTGATAGTAAAAAGGGTAAATAGGTTGTATTACAAGAACGAAAAAGACGGTACATGGGTTTTAACCCAATCCCAAAAGTAAGAGGGTACAGTGTTGAATCCCAAGACTCAAAATAAGAAGGTACATGGGTTTTTTCCAAGCCTAAAAGTAATAGGGTATACTGGTAGTTATCCCAAACCTGAAGTAGGTACCTGGGTTATATCCCAATACTAATATATTATAATGGTCTTAGTAGTTTGAGTTGACATAATATTTTCTTTTCATAGAAGTCATCCAAAAATTCTATATCTTATTATTTAGATATGCTTTGAGGGATTATGATGATTATTTTGTTATGATTTATTTCCTATGAACTATCAAGATTTATGTTATAATTAATGCTTATGATCTTTGATATTCAAGGTATGATATTATAATGTTATGATAACATTTTCATACCCTATGATTAGGTTTATGATTACATTTCTCCCTTTTTTACTCTTACTGAGAGTATAAGCTCAGCCATTTTTTATGTTTCCTTTCCCAATTAATAAAGATATGTACTAAATATTATGTTTCTAATATGGGTGGTAGTAATGAAGAACCTAGTGGGAATTAATGTAGCTCACTCCTGTATCAATGTTTACATTTCCATGTTTCCAATGTCACTAAACTAATACAATCTTTGGGTGTCTATTTTTGTAATATTTTATGTATTTCGAAAATGTGATGAAATTTTATGTATGGAAATACTGGGCCACTATAATTATAATATAATTTAAAATAAATATTTTTACATAGTATTCTATATCATTTTATATAAAAATATTATAATTAGTAGCCACACATGGTGTGGTCTATTGGTTGAGCCTCTAATGGGTCCAAGGGATATCTTAAGTACGAGTCCTCTGGAGTACTATGTAATAATTTATATATATTTTTCACTTTTTAATTTCCTCTCAAAAGATACTTTTATATAAAAATAATAAATACAATTCCACTTTAATACCAAATATTTATTTTAAAAATGATCTCAAATGTGTTACTCAAACTCTCAAATATTTAAACACACATTTATACATAATAAATACTTGTAATATATACTGTTCATTTTATATCGATCTATACCTTTATCAAGTCTTATATAATTTTATATACTCACATTTAATAGTGGGTTTCAAATTTCAATTTCAACGTGATGTGTAATTTATTTTCTTGATTGAATTTAATTTTTTTAATCAAAATATAATCGAATATAATTTGAATATTAAAATTTTAAATAATATATATATATAAATAATATTATAACTCATTACATATATATATAAACTATTATAAAATACTCTTCATATCTATAAAATTACAAGTAACATATTTTAATCTAATTCCAGTCATTTTTTAAAATGAATTAAACTTAATATCTTACACATAACTTGTAACATAATATAATTCAAATATTAACATTATGAATAATTCCATTAAAACATCAAAAAATAGTAATCGAAGTAAAAATATGAATTAAAATATATTACTATAAATTTTATCTAAAAAAGATGATTAAATACTACATTTACAACTGATTGTGATTTTTGGTTTTTATAAATTTTTAAAATAATACCTTTCATCTATTTTGACTTGATGATTGAAAATATTAAATTTTTTAATTAAAATTTATCTATAATTGTATAAATTTAAATCTCTAAATGAAAAATTCATAATAAATTAAAATTTCTGTATTTTTTGGAAGAAAATTATTTCATTTTAAAATAAATATCCTAATTGTTTATTCATGAAATGAAATAATAAAATATAAGACAATAATAAAAAATATACATATAAATTAAAAAATTAACATAAATCACTATTAATAAAATATATAATCAAGATTATTTTCTAAAATATATAATTACCAAATAATGTTATATAAATATATTTAATCATTAAATAAAAAAATTCCAATATTTAATGAACACAATTACATTTTCATATAAACTGTATATCTAATTGATAATATTGAAATTGACAAGTATCTCACATCTTATTTCAGTGATTATATATTCATAACCCTATATATCATGTGACAAATACCCTCAATAAATATATAATGGCCACCGTGAATATAAAAATTACCCAAATCCTTATATTTTTCTTATATATAATCATGATTCTATAAAACAATTTCATTTTAACCTTTCATTTGATCCTTAATAATCCAAAAATATTTATATTGGTTGTACTTTTTTATATAATTATATTATGGGGTATGATTCATTTATGGGATTGAAATGATCACTACTTAAAATTTGTATTTTTTTGTCTACTTGATTTTTTTCTCATTATACATGTATTGATATTATAGACTGTATCCATAAAACATATGTAACGTAATATTTATAATTAAATAATTGAAATTTATTATATTTTTTAACTATATTTTTTTCGTATGAATGAATTTATTTTGTTGAAAATATTATATATAAAGAGAGATTACATAGTAAATATATGGGTTTAAACAGTCTCCACTTAATGAAATTATATCTTCATTATTTTTTTAATCCATGACAATCAAATTAAAATATCACTAATATATAACTATTGAAATTGTTTATGCAGACTGTTCAATTATATAACATATTCATAACCCCATAAAAAAGTTTTTTTGTTATTCCATGAATTAATTTTTGTAAAATCACAAATATATATAAAGAAATAATATTTATTAATTATAATATAATAATATCTCATATATTTAAATATTTAATTTCTAAGTAAATAAATTCAAAAATTTCTATGGTAATTTTAAGTTTTTTCATACTTTTTTATAATAAAAAATTAATTTGTAAAAGATTTATTCATATAGACTTCTTGAAATCTTTCTTTAACCTTTATAATAGAAAATTGACTATTATTATAACCTATTTCATTAATATTAAAATATTTCACTTCTAATTAAGAAATATGATGAGGATTTAGTTAACAATATTCATAATTATTGATATGGATATTATTTATTTCATTAAAATAATTATTTATACTCCAAAATTTCCCACAATTATAATATATACTACTATTTCACATGATCAGTGCATCCACACCCTAAGGGGAGAGGTGAATTTTCATGGCCAACTATTTAGTAACTAAAACTTTTTCTTCTTACATATATGTCTATTAGAGTGAATGGATCTCAGTATCTCACATCACACTAAATCTTCATTCAAATAATTAATAAAAGACCAAATAAAGATTATAATGTATATGTATTCCCGAGGTTTACTGATAATTTTTGAGTTAATCCCTTATGTATAGTGGCTTTTGTCCCATAACACCTGGATATCATTTTATAATCATGAATAATAATGAAAAATTGAAGGAACATGAAACCTTATACATGACACCAACTAGTTCATATTGTATGAAAAATCTATCACAATATGCTCATATAATCAGTTATCTAAAGAATGTGGAACCTACTAGGTCCTTTCTTCACAACCATCTTCGATTGGGTTTTCTTCAATAAATTCCAACAAAATAAAAATTAGTCTTTAATTGACTACATAGATGAAATATTTTCCCTTCCTTTTAAAAATATTTACATGGACAACCCTCTTCTCCTTCTTTAATAACTTTAACACCCAAGATATTCAATATTAGAAGTATTATATTTTAAAAACATCTATCTCATTTTTAACTCATAAATGAACGAATGATATTCACTAGTGTTCAGATCATTCATTCTTATAATCCCACCACTATTAATTTATTCTTATACCCATTAGATATTCATAAGTAGAATTTTCGTATCTTTATCTAAACATTCATTCATTAAATCTTCATATAATTTGGTATACTCATGCATAATCACCTTCATGCTTCCCCTATATTTGAATATATAATTCTCTGTGAAATATTGTAGCATGATATTTAAATGAATTAACTTTTATATTCGTAAAATATCCACTAGGAATAGTACAATAGTTTCCCTTTAATATATTAGAATATTTATTCACATTAAAAACCCTTATAATATCAATCAAGGGCATTATCATATATCCGAGATCTTCTCATTTATATTACCTTAATGACTTTGTTTTTTTCTTTCCATTAATCAACCATAAATTCCATTTTCTTTTTTCCCTTTAAACATTATCATATGAAGTAATAATATTATGGAAAAATGATCAATCTCATGATATAATATTATTCCTCTAATATCAACAAAAATATTAATGATTCATTGGTTTATCTATAGAAAATTGGTATTTAATCCATTAATATATTATAAAATCATCTGATTCAATCTTATATTTTATAGTAAATCAACTATTCAATAACAAATGATACTTTGAGGGACCTTGCATATCCATTAAAATCCTCCTGTGACTCTTTTTAATTAATAGAGTTAATCTAATGTTATCTAAACTACTTCCTCCATATTATTTGGAATCACAGAATTACATGTACATATACTAAAATATAATCAGCCACATGCTATGAGTTATTCAGCTATATCCTAGTGTAGACCCAAGATTTCTCTCATATTTTTCAATATGAAGTGACCTGTATAATTGTTGAATAATTTTTTACATCATGATTGATAATCATTAGATGCTAATGATATGCTCAGAGAACATTTTTGAGTTTACCAGGAGTTGTTTAATTTTATTTTTGTTTAACTAAATGAATTTTATATTTATAGAATTCAGGCTTTTGGTTATATCCTAAATCCAATAAAATTCATTGGTCTGATAAATATAACTTATAGTTTATATAATATTATAGAGTTTACAAGTGATAAAAAGTATTCTTTTTTGAATTCATGAATTCTATGATAAACTACCTGATGTTTATTAAGGCTGTATAGTTTTTTTAGAGACTTATTTGAGTATAACATTCAACTTCAGAGGGTTGAATATTTTTTAAGGTTCTTAAATTTTATGTTTAAATTTTCAGATATTAGGAAGACTTTGTATGGTTTATCCCAATACGAAATAAGGTACATTATTATAGATTTTTACTTCATATGGTTAAACATCATACAGTTGACGATTTAATTATATTCAACACTTTACCAAAATTTGAGAATTTTTTTGAATAATATATTTTGAAGAATTAAATTAGTTGATCCAAAAGATAATATTTAAAGATTAAAACATCAAGATTAATATTTTCATTAAATATGTATAAATAGAATTTTATTTTAATATCACGAAGAACAAGACCACATGGTCAGAACATCTCAATGTGAATGAATAAATAAAATTTTTATACAAGATGTCAATTTTCAACCCATTATTTTAAATCTCAAGAGATATGATGTTGTGATGTTTTCAATTTCATTAATCACATGAATATCATGTAGTTATTGAAGATGAAATATCAAGATTGGAAATTATAAATAATATGAGATATGAATTGTCGTTTCACTATAAAGATTTTATTTTAACTATATATGTTTGAAGAAGATGATAATTAAGGTTGTACTAGTTGATACAATATTATATAAATAAGGGTATTTATAGAATTGGAAAATAAAATTATTGATTATTTATGTTCTTTTCTTGATAGAAGAATCCCTATCCCTAAAATTTATTATGAATTTCATTGAAAAAGGAAATTGATTGATTATTTCATTATGGATGTGGGGGAACAAAAATTGAATTTTTAGGAGAGATAATAGTATGGTAGATCATGGATGAATAAACCGTTTGGTGATCATTTTCATAAGAACTTCATTAACAACACGTATGAATTTTTGAATTTTCCATAAAATTAAAAATTATTTATTTTAGTGGGAAAATAATAATATGATATTATAATTATATTTTAATTTAGTAAATATAACATATGTTTCTAGAACATTGTATATTATTCTATAAATAATTATAATAATAAGAGTTAGAATTCTACTATAACCAAAATGCTTATTTAAAAAAGTGTTGAAATGAATTACTAAATTTTAAACCTATAAAACAACGATTTTTTCAAAAAATTAATATTATATATACATATTAAATATTCTAAAATGGTATATAAATTTCTTATGTGTTCTATAACTTTATAGCAGGCATTTAAATTTTTTTTTCAAAGTTAAATATGAACTTGACGTTTCATTTAGTTTTTTAAGGTAATTTAACTTTATTACTCAACATATAATCCAATAGAACATAAATATAGATATTTTAAATAATAATTTATTATATATTAAATACAGTAAAATATTTCATTTATTTAAAAATAATTATAAAATATTCTTGATATCTAGAAATTAAAAAGTAATAGAATTATATTTTTATTATAACTTCTATTTTGAAAATTAATTTTCATAGAAATGTTCCATTAAATTTACAGGAATATTAAATTACTTTATTTAAATTAAATATAAATAATTTAAAATAGTAAATACACAAATTATATAAAAACATCCTTAATTTGATACTAAATTATTGTTTTTAAAAAAGTGTATATACATCACTTTTACAATTAATTCCATTTTTTGTTTATTCTAATTTTTTTTAAAATTTGATTATTTTTTAACTTTATGTTTCAAAATTTTCAATTTATTTTATTGAAATCAGGATAATTATTGAAAGTTTATTTTTTTAATAAAAGCTCACAATATTTAAAAATAATATATCTTTTTAAAAGCTCAATTATTTTAAACCAAAAAAACTCATTCTTATTTTGTACCATACAATAATTATTTAAAATTAAATATTATTAAATATAAACACAAATCCTTGAAAATATTATTAATAACTATTTATAAAAGTATAAAAATTAAATAAATTAAATAAATTTTTAAATGAATTAAATAAAAAAACATGTTAATGGAATTTATTTATCCTTTAAATTTAACATGCATTTTTTTGAGAAAAATACAGTTGGGGTATGATTATATTATGTCTCATACTATCTCTTTATATTATACAGTGTATTTGATGGAGCCATTGGGATAGTTTCGTCACCCTCAAATTTATAAGAATTCCCCCACCTTCATTGAAATATTTTTCTTAGAATTTAACTCCCTAAAAAACATGGACTTTCTACCATCCTTCCCTGAGATTCCTATTTTCCATATGGTCCCTCGCTAGATGAGGACATATAAAGGATTCTAATTTCACTTTTAGAGTATACTAAAACCACAAAAATCTATAAATTATCTATGGTTTCTCGATTTAGTTGACTTCAAACACCAGTTGATTCCTTAAACAAGTATTTTTTTTGGTCTTGAGGTTTTTAGGGATGAGGGATTATTATTTTGTAGGATACACACTATTTTTTAATTTTATTCATGGTTGAAGAAAATATGATATAGAATAGACTATATATTAAAATTCCTATGATTATTTCAATTAATTCTAATTTCATTAGTGTTATTACTTTATTAGGAAACCAGAACCCCTACGATGATGATTAGCGTTAACATCCATATCGTACGATTTCATTTTTTTAATTTTTTGATCAAAAATATTCCTGAAAATAAGATTGGTTATAAATTTGGTAAGAAAATAAGACTAGACCACTCTTCCATCCCATATGCCCCTATATCTTCATTGAAACCGACATCATGAAACCATCTGTGGAGTATATCTAGATTAAAATAGAGGAAGAATACTATTAAAATAATTCAGTTAGCTTTGACTCATAGGTTGATTACTTATTCCTATAAATTTGGTTAGAGATATATATATCTTCTATTTTTGGTGAGATTCAAATATTAAGGAGGTTGGATCCATTTATTTTGTATAATTTAATGTTTTTCCTACATGAACCTCTATAGATAGGGTTTTTTCAATTTCTCTCAATGAGGTTCAAACTTGAAATGAGTGTGGAATTGGTAATGTGATTGTAACAAAGATGTGGAGATGTTAAATAGATGATATACATTATTATTTATTTGTGGTTTTAGATTCTACTAGTGGTGGAAGTACTTGAATTGATTTCGCCCTTCCATTTTGGATTCAAGGGCATTTTTTATGGATAATACTGATCCTAATATTCTTTCTAGTAGAAAGAAATAACATAATCATTATTATTTTCCTTAAGTCACCAATATTTTACCTTCAATATGAACTTATTTGGGTATTATATTTTTCTTAGTTAATGAATTGTTTGTTTGAATAAGTGGGGATATAGATGAGGACAAATAACTACTTTTAATTTCATTGATAGACTATGGTAATAAACCATCAATGGTGTCTCATTTAGTTTGATACAAAACATCTATGATTAAATGATATGGTTGTTCTAATTATTGTTGGATCCATGGTCTTCTATGCATGAATTGAAGTATGATTTTTTTTTGTCAATCCTCAGTGGAATTTCAATATGTGTACTAGCAATGTGATCATACATTCAAGCAGACATCAATATTGAAGGTGGCACCATTTCCTAGTGTTTGCAAAATTTTTGGGGCTGAAAATCGTCAAATGGAGAAAAGTGTTTTTGACAAAGAGACTTGCACGCAGTGGACTTGAAAGAGAAGAAAAATGAGTGCCATATGTTTTTCATGATCAAAACATCAAAATATGGCTAAGGGAAGTAGGTCCCGCATGTGTTGGTTGGGTCGCGCAAGTGAGTTGCGCGATATAGGCTAGGGGAGATAAGCTGCACGCCGGAACCTACGCGCTGAGAGGATACTTGTGTGCCACCACAAATGGGGTCTAGTTGGCCTATAAATAGAGGACCACCCCACTAATTTGAAACAAAGTTCCAGACATAGATAATTTTCTAGCTCCCATCATGCAAGTGGTTGAGTCGTGCAAGTAGTAGTTGGGTCGTGCAAGTAGAGGCTGCGTGACAGTTATTGGATGTGCGACCAAGGTAGTTTGGGAGTTAAAGGTGCACAGTCGTCCAAGTTTGGAGTTGAAGGAGGCAGTTTCATGCATGTGTGTTGGTGTTACCTGCGCACTGATTTGTACTGTGCAGGTGACATGCGCGCCATTATTGAAACTTGCATGTCGTTTTTCAAGAAGCGTGCCAGGTGAGGTTGTTGTACGCCAGTCCTTTTGGAGCTCCACGAAATATGTAAGATTTCCTGATACCTTCAGTGCAAAGTAGGATTAGTATACAAGTGATATTTGGACTTCAATAGAGAATCTAAATTCAACAGATGATGCATCTTTTGCAATGATGAAGAGACCTTCATGTCTATAAACTAAGTGAGACATCACCAAAAGCTGTGAGCCAGGGGGAGTCAACGGGAGTGACCCAAGGGAGGAAATGATCTATTCTTGAACCACATTAAAGGTAGTGAGCCTAGGATTGATTGACTATTCCTGAACCTTTGTAATCCACATCGTGTGAAGTTTAGTGAAATTTGGTACGACCGACAACCTGTCGGCATATGCTCTTTGGACGCAGCCCTTTATGGTGAACCAAATAAAAAGTTCTCTGTTTTCTCTATGCATGTGAATGTTTTCTTTCTGATCATTTTCATCATATAGGTTCAACATGTTCCTACCAACATGGGAACAAGATCCATCACATTAAAAGAAAAATTTGTCACCCTGATTCACCCCTCCCCTCTCAGGGTATCCTGGGGTCCTTTAATTATCATGTAGGATCTATGTAATTATACCATCTTATCCTGAAATTGACGAACGTATTTATGGATGTAAATAATAACAACATTGACATATAATGATGCGATTGTAAGTTTTTCTAATATATAAATAAAAATGATAATGTCAAGTTTGGAGGCCTAGTCATAGACATAATGCTAGGGAAAGACCCTATGGACATGTGATGAAGCTTTAACATTTTAATTTCTTCTTGTGTGATAAATACCTCTCTCAATACTCCTTGAAATATGAAGCATGTTTTCTATTTGATGACCTATATTTTCTAGAAAGTCATAAAATGATGGATGGAAGTGATGAGAATAGAGATTACACAGTGGCTTCAGGGACAATATAGACTCCATATTTTAAGATCACATTCACACTGATCCATATTGTTATTATTTTATTCTTTATTGGTATATAAAAAGGGATAAATTTAAAAAACTTTATGGCTATTCTAGAATGGATGTTCACCCCCTATGATGCAATCCATTTGTTTTGATGTTTCATTTTTTGACGTGTTGAAATTTTTTTGGTATTTTATTTTATGTTTTAATAGGATTGGCCAAGTAAAAATTGGTTCAACATCATCCTAAAAGAAGGAATGAAAAAACAATAAAAAAGTTGACTGCTGAATATGATATATATTCATGCATGAAAGAAATATATAACATTTTTAGTATAAAATGAGAATCTAATTGATCATATTAAAATTTTCTAATCACATATTGAGCGTTTAGCTCTTAATTTAAGGATCATATAACTATAACACCTATCTTTATATAACATCTACCCTATTAAATATATAAAATTTATATTCAACATAATTACTACACTAATGTCTATAGTTTTCCAATGCATAACATTAATTCTATACAAATAATTCATTATATCCTCTCAATACATCTACAAAATACTTATCGTATTTCAATTTGTGTTTTTATTTAGTTATTTTTATGGTGAATTAACCTCATATGAGACTGTGATGTAAAATAATTCAATCTTATAGTCTTTTTCTTTACTTGTCTTTATTATCCAATTTATCTTGTTTTTATTTTATAGAATCTATTCATCATACATGTGTAATGTTATATTATTATTAAAATAAGGAACATTTCTTTTATTTTCTAGCTTTATTTTATTCTACATAATTATAATTTTTATGAAAAATATAATTTATATATAGAGAATACATATAATTGATTTTCGTTATTACATTATCCATCTTAATGAGATTCCTTCATCCTAATTTTTATTATTCTTGAAAAAAATATCACACATTCATAGATATTGAACCAATTTATGTATAATCATCAATTATATTACTTATTTGAAAACTCATAATCATGATCTGTTATCTTATTACATTATAATTTCTTATAATAAAAACAAATAGGAATAATTTATTAAGATTCATAAATCCTAGTGTAAGAATGTTTGTTATTTAAAAATTTCTAGCTATTATAAAAATGCATTCATACCTTTCATCTATAATTTATATTTTCTACATCTTTAGCTATATTAGAAAAACAAATTTTATAAACTGTTATTCTTATGATTGTATTTGTTACTTTCTTGTACCATACTATTATGGAATCAACTTAAATAGTGCACCTTTTCTTGATTTTAAAACGTTTCACTGTCAAATGGTCATGTTTATAAGGATTTATTTCACCATTTGTTTCATTATTGGTCTAACCAATAGTTGTATCCTAAAAATATTGATTAATATATATAAATTTAAAAAACATATAAAACATACCTAACCCCATTATAAACCCACCCGAATGTTTTTTACATCACTGATGGCATGAAAAAAATTGTTTACTTTTTCAATTTTGTTTTATAAAATAAAAATCTTATTAAGATTTTCGGATTTGTTACTTATTATCTTTAAATTGGGTTTTATTGGAGTCAACACACTTTTTCTATACCTTATCTGGACATTAAAAAATATCCCTACAATATACAAACTCGTGTGTGACCAAAACCCTTCCTATATTTTGTTTTAATTCTATATAAAATCTATAAATATAACCTTTGTGATTGAGGAAAAAAATGTTACGAAAATTTAAATTTTTATAAATTTTTCTTCATTAAAATCAACAGATTCCTCTTCCATATTGATTAAATATTAAAATTTCTATCGATTTTATGTCAAAAATATAAATTTGTAATTAAATAATCATTAAATATCATATATTCTAGGGTATCAATCGTATTATTTTCCTTGGTACATTTAATCATAGATAACCAATGATCAACATCATCTTCATGATTATAAACTATTAGAGGTACCTCAAAATGATTTGAATAAACTAAAAAACATAAAATACCTTCTCTAAAAATTAATCTAGCCTTATAATTTCACTCTATATTTTCTTCCTCCAAATATGAGATAGTTTTTGTTGCATAAAATTATTCTTTACTAATATATTCATTTGTAGACAATTTAGTACCTCCATTACATTGGTACAACCATTTATAGTCTTTGTTAATTTACTAAAAATGTAAAAAATTATTCACCTCTAACATACTTAATTTTTTTTATTGGTTTTGAATTTTATTTTACTCTTTCTACCTCTGATCTATATTATCTTTATTACTCATATGAAATCCCATTGTAAAATGCTTAAAAATATATTTAAATAATTAACAACTCTTGTAATTATAAAAAAATTAAATGACACTAATATAATAATATATCTATTTTTATACCTAAAAAACTATTTAATATCTTTAAATTGTATTTCACTTGTTTATTAACTAATATCGTATCCCCTAATGTTATATAATATTTTCCATGATACCTCTAGTAACATCTCAAACATAATCATCCCATAATTACATGTCTTTGTACAAATATTAAAAAAATTCCATTCTATGTAACTTTATATTTACAATTTTAGAGTATTCGGAAATCCTTTAAAAAAACTACACTTTTTCATCTGTGTACATTATTTTCCCCCAAAACATATTATTTAAATGATATAGATTATTCATTCAAGACAAAACATTATGAATTTTATTTTCAATTCATTATCATCCATATTCATCTTTAAACACTAAAAAAATTGTTTAATGCCTAGGATTAACCTAAAAAAGTTAGTAATATGTATATAAAAGGAAAAAAACTCATTAACCACAGAAACGGAACAAAAATCTTGAAGATGAATTAATTGTATAAGAGGATACGTTGAACTAATATAAAATAATGAAATTAAATTTACACATAAAATAAACCTCATTAATAATATCTTTGAAATACAAATAAGATAGAAAATAACATTCATCAGCATAAACAAAATCAATATAATAATTATAGTTTGTTTATAGTATATCATATTTGAATTAACCATAATAACATATAATGTCATGCAATGGAAAAAATAACTTGTAAATTTACATCATTCAAAATGGAATTACATAACTAGATAAATATAATATCTTTTTTCTAGAAAATACATCAAAACTCAATGCATTATAAGTATATATCTTATGCTACCAATTATAATCTATAATTTCCAGGAATAAAACACAAATAATATTTAATTCTTCAACTATTAATCATAAAATCAATATAGTATCCTGAACATAATAATTTCATAATCATGAATTAGGTTAATATTTTGATAGTATTTCACACTGAGGATCATTTCTTGTTTAGTGATTTATACAATCAGGCTATAACTCCTACACAACAACTAAAATATTAATAGTGAATAGTTATACTCACTATCATTTTTTTCATAAAGTGAAAACTTTTAAAAATAAAAATGGGTTAATTTCATGTCTAATAATGATAACTTTTTATTGATCCCATCGTTGATTCTATTAACCTATAATTCATGTAAAAATATTTTTAAACTTGGTATGAACATAAAAATATCTACAAGGAATATAAAATATGTAATGAAACTGTTATTCAATGAATACATAGAACACATGAAACCATTTTCAAAAAATCATAATTTTCAGCCCTAAAACGTAAAATCATTAAAATATATAATGAAATCCTATGATTCTAGAATAAATTCATCGAAATAAAAATTCATAAAGGTAATTTGTGACATCCATATCATAAATATATTGTTGAATTCACAACTACATTGGGAGTAACAATCATGGTTACATTTAGGATACCCATCACAATATATTTCCTAAATCATTTAGGATAAACCTTAATGTTTAACTCCGTATCATTACCCAATGCATTATAGAGATATAATATCTTTAGCAACCATAGGATTATCATAGAATCACCCATATACATAAATAATTCCCAAGAGATGTAACATAATCCTAAAATGTAAAACAAGCATAAAAGAAAAATATAATTTCCACATTGAAATCAAAAGATATTGATTAAATCAAACCATTATAAAAACCATTTTCAATAACAAAAATATTTAAAAGAGAAAATTGTGTTAATTTTTCCTCTAGAAACATTACGACTAGTTAAGGAATCCTACTATCAAATAATGGTCATAGAGGAGGAAATGTCACTGTCTCTGTATACATTAAAAAAAATATTTTTTAAATTTTGTAAAAAGTTTCATATAAAACGATTCATTTTCAAAATATTTGTGTGAAAATTAAATAAAAGAGGTTTATTATAGAATGTGTAAAATAAAGTGGTGTATAACGTTAAAAATTGGATCAATGAATGGAGATTGCGATGAAGTCCTTTACCATGAGTCCGACTCATTACGTACAATATTTATAATCATGAATAATAAAGTTAGGTATATTTAAAATTTCTATAGAACTTTATTATTGATTATTTTCCTTTTATATCAGTTATTACATTGTTATAACAATTATATAATGATTTAAGCTCGCATTGGATGTTTTGTTTATATTCGGTACTTCTGTTCAAAAATGAACTTGGTGTGATGCTAAAATTACATAAGTTAAAAATTCTATCATCTCTAGAATAAAATTCAAGAAATTATTATCCTTTTTATACATAAATTATATTTTTAAATCAATCCATTAAGTGTGGTTATGAAATCTAAACAATGTCCTAATAACGGAGAAGATAAATCATACATACGCATGAGTAACATTTTCCATTTTTCATTTATCATTACAAAAAGAATTTATGTTTTATTTTATCTTTCAATAATAATTATATAATCATTAATATAATATTAATCATTTAAATATAATTATATGTAACATAAAAGTGATACAATGATTAAAAACAAATCCACATTTTGTGGAGTTGATTGTTTACACGTACGCATGAACGACATAATCATTTTTAGGCACATGGAAAGTAATAAAGTGATTGATATATTATTATATTATAATGATTAATATTTCATGAAAATAACATGTTAATATTAATTAAATTTTTATAACCTGTCATGAGATGTAGTTAATGGAAAAAAAATAAGATTAATTCAAGGAGTCGATAATTCACACGTATATACGAATGATTAATTACATTACCATTTAATGTTAGTGGAGATGAATTTAGATGATGATATTAATAAAATAATTTTTTTTATATTTTGGATACTGGATTTATTATTTTACCATGGATTAATAATATTTTATGAAAATGTAATAAGAAATAAAATACAAATACTTAAATAAAAGCATTACCTTTCCTTTTGATGATCACTTTTATTAACACCATAACACCACCAGGAAGGGGTTTCAACCTAAAAAATGGTTTTTATTATAGTAATGGTTTTTTACATGTATTTAAATATCCAAATGGTTTTGGAAGTGTGAGTAATAGTGATGAAGGCGTTCCTTTTTTATAGGAGAGTTTAGGGGAACCCTTGGAAATTTTAAAAGTACTAAATTTATAGAAATTTTATTTGAATTAAAAATTGGTAAAAGTAGATTTATAAAGAATATATGACTAGTAGGGTCATAAATATAATAATTTAATGAGTATTACACATATTTTAAATAATTTTTAATCATTATATTTTTATTTTAGCCTTTTTAACTCTCACAATTTTATCTGGTAATTTACATTATGATAGTTAAAATTATTACCAAGTAATGAAAAATGAAAAAATTAATGTTTCATTAATGAAATTTTTAGATATAAACAATATTTTTGATCAATTAATAAATTTTGTACCATGTAATTAAATATTTTATAATTTATGTTATGAATTATGTCAATTTTGACACTATTTATTACATTTAAAAAAAATGATAACTTGATTCCATAAAAAAACACTAACTCAATACTAACATGTCATATAAATCCATTTAATTATTTTATTGAATCATATATTTTAAATTATATTTATTTTAATATTATTAAAAACTTTTATTTTATTATTTCTTTAATAAATCTCTTAAAGCATCATATTTGTGTCATAATTAAATTAAATTATTTAATTACGAAAAAGTTAAAAAAATTAACATGTTGTATTTAATATTTTCATCATTATAAGTCCTATTAATAGTTTAATATACAACTTATATACCCCATATTAAAATTGTTTTAATAAGAAGGGACATATTTATGACATATTTTCCTTTACTTTAAACTATATGTTATAAATGTAATAATCACACCCTAGAGGCTTTCAAACATCTCTATTTCCAACCAAGGATGTTCATAGATGATAATAACTCTTCAAATAGTATTAGTACAAGTTTTAGTGTTATTTTATAATATTATAATATTAATTTTACCATTAATTACCAACTTTATATTTTACCGTGGTTAATAAAATACTAAAGATACTACTCACAAAAATTATTTTTACCTTATTCGACGAAAATTAACAAACTTATTACAAAAATTTATGTACATTTATTAAAATTATTTTCATATAAGTGATTAAATTATGTTTAATACTAATCCCATTGAAGAACATAAAAGACATGTTTTTAAGTAAAACGTTCAAAAGTTCACATTGTTTTTCTATTTAATTTTAATTTCAAATTGCAAAAAATGAACTACATTGGATAAATAATAAAAACATTAACTAATTATAGATTAAATTATCTTAAATGGATAATCTAATAATATAAATAATTTAGATGAAAATGCAGTTTTTATTAAAATGCAGTATTTTTCACAATTCATTAAAATATGAATTTTAATGGAAAAAAATAAAAAATTGAAAAAAAGTTAATTTTTATGCCATTAATATAAATAAAAACATTATTTCTTCAAATATAATTTATAAAATACAAATTAACTATATTTATAATGTATTCTCCTTCAAAAGAGTGTAAAAACGCATTTTTTGAAAAACACTCATTTTATTTGTAAAATATTACTTGTTAATTTATATTGTCTAGAAAACAAGTGTTATAAATTTTAAACATTATAATTAATTAATATTTAAATAAAATAAACCAAAATGAGTAATTTTACTTTTAAAAAACACAATTATTTGTTCTAAAGATGTGTTTTCATAAAAAAACACATTCTTTATATTCAATTTATTTTTATTCACATTAATTTTCAACCTAATGAATCTTAATATTGAGATGTGTAAACCTTATTTTATTAATTTAGTTAATATCCTTCATTCCTAACATTATAATGACTATGTGATAACTACAACATAAAATAATAATATTTAGAATATATTATTTTTTGGTATAACTCAATATTGTGTGCACTATAAAATTTTAGAGAAACAAATTGTTGTTTATTAGGTACAATATCAAACATAGAGTAGATTTTTAAGTAAAATAACTATATAATTCATAATGTTTAATAAATATGAAAAATAATTATTCTATAATTACATGGGATGTTACATCCTTCCCCCTTTTGGAAATTACATCCTCGTAATTTTAAATTTGGACTTAGTAACTAATATTTCACTTTTTAAAATTTTTTCATTGAAATACCACATCAGAAAAGAGTGAATAAAACATATACTTTAAAAAAATGAAAGTAAATTACAATGGTCACCTTAGAAAAAAATACAAGTATTCTATGTATGAAAACACAGATATGGAAGAGAATACTAACCATCTAGTTCTGATGAAAAGTTATAAAAAACATGGTTAAGAGATGGTTAACAATCACAAAACCAAAAAAAATTAATGGGATAAATTGTATTTGATTTTTTAGTAGGAAAAGTGAATAGAATGTTTTTTTTGTTTTAATATTCCTTTCAAATAAATGATGAATTATTTTACTTCTTAGACTATGAACATAAAGATATATACTTACTTGAAAGTTATAGTTTCATCCATTAATCGAATTTGACTAGAAAATCATCTTTTTATTTAAATAAAGAGTATTCATGATGAATTATTCACACTTGAGACACTAAAATCAACTTTAGGAGAATCACATATCACATAATATTAAATATCTGTTTCTCCTATCATGAAACATTAACACAAACAAATAATCTGAATAAGATAAAACAATTCCCCATAAAGAACAAATCATTGGATGTAAAATAGTACATTTAATCTATAATATTAAACTATAATACCAAAAGTTCAACAAATATTATGCAAAAATAACTTTACATAAATCCCTAAAAATAATAAAAACTATGTTTGGCATGAAAAAGTTATAACAATATTATTACATATTGTTTCAAGATAAATTTTACCTTTTATTTTCATATAAAATCTATCACTTTTAATATCTCAAACCAAAAATGAAATTTCCAATGTAATCTCCAAGTTATACTAACCATTTGCGCTAATAAACTATATTATCTTAACTCAACAATTAAAATATAATACACTTTTAAAATATAGTTAAAACATTAATCCCCATTAAAAAATACATAGTATTCTATATACCTTAATCATATAAATTTCCCAAAATAATGAACGTCTTCCAAAATAACATTTATCACTTAATCTGGAAATCATTTTCTATTACCAAGGATATATATCTGATGAAACCTAAGTACCCAAAATAAACATTTTCTTATTCCTTAATACACCATTCCTACAAAAAACGAGAATCATGTCCAAAGATTCAATAATATTAACACATGAGTCATGAAATAATATATAACTTTCATATTTCATTTTCAGTTTCTTCATAATTAATTAGAATGGAATTATGTAAGACTAAAAAAATAATTGTATTGTCTTGTAGATCCCATTACCAATCCTTCTTCATAAGAAATATATTTACATAATGACCACACTCTCCAAATTTATAATATTCAATTGAAAACTCATAATGAACTTCGTTCCCTTTCCTGGAGTCAACTGAATCTTTAATTTTCCCTTTGTAGGTTATTGATTTATGGATTTTATTACCACATATACAACACCTTTGTGCCATTTAAAATAAAATTTAACAGTGATTATTTTCATATCCTTGACACATATATTGATGAATATTCGTCCCATTATGATCATTATTACCTAAACATCCATAAGGATCCATTTATCTCATATAAGATTAATCAAAAAAATCATTAAGGTTCATGTGGTTAATAATTACTCTTGATAGTTGGTTTACAATAACAATAAGAGTTCTAATTTCAGCTCTCATTTTATTCGGATTCTTATTCCGAGAACCACCACATTTTCCATTACATCAATAATTACTTTGGTGCCTACTGAATCCATCCATTTAATAAAAACAAAAACTTTAGTGTGAGTATATCAATAAAATTATCATATACTATATTTCGAGGAAAATAAACACAAATATATACTTATTAAGGATATGTCAATATCATTCAATTTATCTATAATAACATTGAATCTTTCAATTTTTCTAACTATTTTGGTTATATATAACTTGTAACTAATGCTTAAATATCTCACTTACCTCTAATGCTATCGAAACCAACCTATGATACCAATTATAAGACCCCAACCTTAATCATTACAAAATCTTGAGTTAATTCAATAATTTTACATTATTTCACATTGAGGGTCTTTTCATGTTCATATATTTAGATAATTAGGCCATAACCCATACATAAAAAATCAATTTTTACAAAGTAGAAACTTTTACTCACTATCCATTTTATTCATAAAATGTAAACTTTTTAAAAGAAATAAGTTTTTATTACATGTTTAATTAACAATACATTTCATTGATCCCATCCATAACTCTATTCTCCATTAAATCGAGTGAAACAATTTTCAAAACATGGGATGAGAATAAAAGGATTCTTAAGGAATATAAATT
Source organism: Viscum album (assembly GCA_963277665.1). Classification (NCBI taxonomy): domain Eukaryota; kingdom Viridiplantae; phylum Streptophyta; class Magnoliopsida; order Santalales; family Viscaceae; genus Viscum; species Viscum album. The sequence goes on from OY728161.1 coordinate 842,769,927, forward strand.
AGTTAATGAAACTATTAGTCTATTAATACTTTAAACTCATGATTTTTTCTTAAAAATAATATAGTTTACCCATATAGTAGAAACACTTCAAAAAACATCATGAAATCATAAGACTCATGAAAAATGACTGAGTAATCATAAATGATAAAGTTAACCTGTATAATCCATATCGTACTCACTTTGTGATTTTCATAGATATTTAGGGAGATAACAATAATGGTTGCATTTTTAATACCCATCATAATATATCCCCTAATTATCTTAGGAGAAATCATATCATTAACTCTATCTCATTAAAAAATGTATTGGAGAGATATCATGGGATCACCCGCTCTCAGTTTATAATGGAACCTCCCGTATACATAAGTAGTTCCCAAGAATCATAAAATAATCATAACACATAAAAAAATATAATGGAAAAATAAAATTTTGACAATGGACTGACAAGATATAATTTAAATATATTAATAAAATCAAACCATTCCCACAACCATTTTATATACCAAAATACTTGAAAAGGGAAAATGGTACGTATTTTTCATTTAAAAACATTATGACTTATAGAGGAATCCCAATACCAAAAAATGGTCATTGGGAAAAAATTACATTGTCTCCATATACATTAAATTATTTTTTTTCAATTGTAAAATACTTTATAAAAATGATTCATTTTGAAAATTTTTTATGTAAATTTAAAATAAAAGGTAATTGTCACTACCCCCTCTTCATAAAGTGTTCCCCTCTTGGGCTGGGAATGTGAGAAGGGAGATAATGACCCCCGAGTCCCGCCTTCTATAGTCCCCAGGTTGGCGACTAGCACCGAGGGTATATTAAACACACAAATGGGAGGCATTACCCTCTAAGAGAACACATGCAGAAGAGAGATAAGATATAAACCACCAAACTCCAACTAAACTAGTAAGATTAATGAAATCCCAAGTACACATATGAAATTTCATACAAAACTACAACAAATGAAAGGGAAAAAACTGCATATACCCAAAAAGGAAGTAAAACAACAGAAACCACAAGCCCAAACAACTCTTGCAACCAGAAGCTTGTAGTAACCAACCTGATCAAAAAAATTCTCTAAGTGACCTAAAAATCATTTTATATATACATAGGGTGAGTATAAAATTATACTCAGTAGGATCCTCTCCGAAGCCTCTTGTGCAAAACTAAAGAAATCATGCTAAAGCACAGTGAACAACAAGTGTAACTAAATAGTCACATAAATAAGTATAATAAGTTCCCAACCTAATCATGGATACTCTCACCAAGTAATGAATACACGAATATATCATATAATAAAGAATATCAAGGGTTCCCCGATACAATATCCCCACTAGTTTTCTGATTTTCCCCAATGTCGCATGTCTTGAGCATCTCTCTCAAAAAGGACGGCCTATAAACACCTAGGTGAAGCACCACAACATGCACCTTATAAAAAAAACCACCACGTCCATGAATGAAAAGTAACAAGGTAGTCTATAGGATCCACCACAGCCCACATAACATGTATCACATGTCGGGTATTATACATCAATCCATTACAGCCCATACACTGAGTAAGGATCCCCAAGCCATCACAACCTATACACATTACACTGATAATAGTCCATAGAGAACTATATCCAGAATATATATGTCTGAATAAGCACAAGACATTACAGCCCGCTACACACATATATGGGGAAAACTAAATGCAACAACTATAAACACAAGTAACTACCGAGAGAAGAGAGTGAGGCCGAAGGGAGTAGTTAGCCATTCATCCTCCCACTAGAATATTGGGGAACCCCTCCCCCCCAAGGGCTCATAACCCCTGGGGTATTAGTTAAACATACTTAAAGGGTGTAGTAGAATATAGAAACACAAAAATTATAGAATATACTATAGCTCACAACCACACTATGGGAATAACCGAGTCTTAGACTCAACTGCAGATAATGTATCTCAGACTCCGGGCTGCCACTTCTAAGACTAGGTATCCTATAAGCACACAACCATTTAAAGAAAATTAATACATTATTTGATTCCCTTTTATTCAGTTTATCTTTACATTAATTAATTCATTAAAAACTAATTAACCAATAAGAATTCCACATTAAATTTCATTAGCATCACACCCAAAGTACACTATTCCATCTAATCACAAACTTAGTATTACACCCAGCAAGCTCCAATCCCCATGAGTTTACATCATTTATTCAATTATTTATTTACAACATTAATTTTCCTTATTCCCAGGCATTCTAGAAAAACATTCTTTGCTACGAAACACAAGGGGGCTCAACACAGTGGGTAGATGAACTACCTGTCAGGTATTTGCTGCCTATAGTAAGAGTATAAACCCATTCTCCCTTGAGAAGATAAACATGTAAAGAACATGGAATACCGTGCGCATCTTCAACCCTTTCAGAAGAAGGGTATGTAATACCAACTTCCTTGAGATGTGGGGATAAGTAAAGCACATAAACAACAAATAAGAATCAGCAAGAATCCAAACGTCCACATCCAACCCGTTCCATCATCCCTTGAGTCCACCCTAACAGCCACATGCATAAACCAATGCATCTCACCACTCTACATGTCAACTACTTCCACAATCAATAGGCCTCCTTGACCCACATATCACAACAACCGTCTAGGCTCACACCACAACACAAGCACCAGGAAAAACAAACATTCTATCAAATGGTCTCTTGGCCCTTAAACAACCAAGAGGGAAACTCAAAACCCTACATGGGATTATCGTTTATCAAAACGATAGTTCTTTAATCTATGTTGGATTAAACGATTTATTTATCATAGGTTCCAATCTTGGTAAAACTAAACAGTAAGCTATCATAAATAACTAAGCATTCTTACTACACCATTTTGATTAACATCAAATTACAAAAAGAAGAACCAACCTGATTTACATGCCTCCTTATCATTAGACAACCCATTATCAATTAATTATGGTTTATGTTATTTACAAATTTACATCAATAACGAAAAGCTATAAATATCACACTATCTTGAAAAACAAGAGGCAATAACATATGATCGATATCAATTTATTTATCAGGTTCAAATATTTATTATGTCAATTCCATTGGGATCTAGTGGGATATAACATGCTAACTATACAGTTGCACATAAAAATGGGGAAGCAATGAATCCCCTACCTTAAACGGTTCTTGTCGTTCATTATACAAGAATTATCAACACAAAGAATCATGATTGCCTCCTCCCCTGACAACTTTATCCAACCGAGGATACAGTGGTATGACTGCACCAAAAAAACCAAGAAAACTCCATTAGAATTATAGAGATCACATAGCATAATAGTCCAAGGAGAAACAAAAGGAGGCTAACCCAAAATATTAGTGATAGAGTATACCTTATACCGATGATTGACCGATACTGCTTGGTTGCATCAAAACAGAGCGGAACCAATCCAAGGTGCAAATTTTGATTGAAAAAACCCTACAGAGTAGAATTAAAGGTTCTACCATCTCATAGACGAGAACAAGGGGGAAGAACTATGGAGAAAGATATCCTCTCGTGAATCACCTGAACCATCTATGTAGTGTTCTGCTCTAGTTCCGTTCTGAGAACTACTGACTCTCTGTCCCTTGTATAGAACAATATATAATGGAATGGTTAGCCATACAAGGCTTCAAAAAGCACCATTCCGATGGTGGGGGTGAAAAATATTATTGTAAGTGAACTCCATAAAGGGTAACTGCCTCATCCACGAACCTCTAAAATCTAAGACACAATATCGTAACATGTTTTCAAGCGTCCAGATGGTCCTCACAGTCTGACCGTCCGTCTAAGGATGAAAAGAAGTTATAAGGCATAACTGAGAAACAAAATCATACTGGAGGCCTCTTTACACATTAAAAGTAATGAAAGGATCTCTTTCAGAAATGATCGTCCATGAGACTCCATGAAGTCTCACTACTTCCTCAAGATACTGCCTCGACAAAACATCCACTGAACTCGACTCCTTGATTTCTATAAAGTGGGATGATTTTATTAAGTTATCCAATACCACCCAAATAGCATCATTTCCTCCATAAGAATGAGGTAAACCAGTACCAAAATCCATTGAGATGTCCCCCCCACTTCCTCTAAAGAATTTCTAATGGCTGGAGCATACCACTAGGAACACAGTGTTCAGCCTTTACCTTCTGGAAGAACAAACATCGAGACACAAACTCCGCAACTACATGCTTTAGCCCATGCCACCAAAACTGGATCCTCAAGGCATGGTACATCTTTGTCATGCCAGGATGAACCACTAAATATGAACTATGGAAATATCTGAGAACCATATCACACATTGTAAAAGGAACAAATATCCTTCCAGGATACAACACTCGATGATGTTCATCCTCAGACCACCCATAAGGGGCCTCACCATAGAAAATGCAGTCTCTCCAGACCTCCACCTCTAGATCCACAACTAGGACTCTTCTAACATATGCACTAGAGATGATTGTACAATCATCTGAAAAAGACTTGCTCTGCCCCCAACATCTCCCATATCAATATGTAATGCTGACAGTTTTTCAATTACTATCTAGGAATCACAAGATTCACAGACAACATCACTACATGACTTTCGACTCAGTACATCAGCTACAACATTCCTCATTCTAGGAGTATATGATATCTCAAAATCATATTATGGTAAGAACCCTATCCACTGATGCTTTCATAAGTTCAAGTCACACTAGGAGAAAACATTCCTCAAACTCTTATGATCGGTGAAAACAAAAAATTTCTCACCAATGAGGTAATGTCTCCACAACATCAGAGAAAACACCACAGCGGCCAACTCAATATCTTGGGTGGAATATTTACATTCATGGGGACGTTACTATAGAGAACCATAAGAAACAAATAATCTTTACTATATGATAACATAGCCTAACCCTAGATGTGAAGCATCACAGAAAACATCAAACTGAACTCCCTCTGCTAGAAGACAAGGAACTGGATCACTTACTAACTTCTCTTTTAGATAATCTAATGATACCTGACACTGATCAGTCCATATGATCACCTGATCCTTTCTGGTCAATGATGTTAGAGGAGTCACAACTCGAGAGAAATTGACTACGAACCTTCTATAGTAGCCAGAAAGACCAAAGAAACATCACACCTATAACACTGTCTTGGGGGATTCCAAAAACACAAATGATTCTATATTTGAAGGATCCATAACTACTCTCTATTGGGACACAACATGTCCCATGAAACGGACTTCTCGAGCCCAAAAATATCACTTCGACAACTTCCCAAACAACTGATGTTGAAGAAGAACTCCCAAAATAGCATGTAGATGTTATGCATGATCTTCCTCAAATGTGGAGTATGCAAGTATGTCATCGATGAACCCACCATGAATTTATCTAAGAACTCATGGAACACATAATTCATCAATTCCTCGATCATAGCTGGATCATTTTTCATGACCAATGACATTACAACAAACTAATAATTCCCCTGACGACAACGGAAAGCAGTCTTCAGGATATAATCATCCTTCACATGCATCTAATGATATCCTAACTGAAAGTCGATCTTTGAGAACCATCTTGCAACCTTAAATTGATCAAATAAATCATCAATTAATGGAATAGGATAGTGATTCATTACACTCAATTTGTTCAGGAAACGATAATCGATACCCAACCGCAAACTTCCCTCATCCTTCTTTAAGAAAAAAACTGGTGGACTAGACGGTGACACAGTCGGCCAAAAAAACGCACTGTAATAGACCATCAATATATATACATATCTCTCATTGATCATAAGTGGCCATCCTATATGGTGAAATAGAGATAGGAGATGTTCCTAGTTGTTACTTGATCCCAAAATCGATCACTTGTCAAGGGGGTAATGCTACAACCTCTTCTGGACAAACATTAGGGTAATCTTCTACGACCCTAGGTAACGCCAACTATTGAACCTCTAATGAACTCAACATCATCTCATCCATAATGTATGATAAGGACGTAACACACCTCGGACCAATCATATGGTCTTGCTTGCCAACAAACACCACCGACTCTCTATTCGCATTGAAGAAAATGACACACTTCTTGAAGAAATCCACGATATCTTGCACTGAATACAACCAACCATGCCAAGGATGAAGTCTTATAGTAGTATTCATGAACATAGGAAATCTCCCCAAGAGCAGTGCTTCCCAAACACTATCTCACAATATTTACATACATCAAACATGTCAGCTGAACCTCCAACTGGCGATGTCAACGCCAACGGCCCATGAATCCTCCCTACCTCAAGTCCCAAAGCCTGGCCAAGGGCAGGTGATATGAAGGAGTGTGTCTCTCCTGAATCAAACAAGGCATATACCAAGGTATAAAAAATATAAAGGGTACCTCAAATGATGCCTGGATCGCCTTGCGCTAGCAACGCTAGGTCATGATGTTGACCACAACCACCTCCAAGGCCTCTCTGACCCTGATAACGACCACCACCATGGTCGTGCACTTCTGTATGAGGACTTGGAGCATCATAGGGATGTCCTATAAATTCCATGTCTACCCTCTTCTAATCTATAGCCGGTGAAAACTATTGTTGCTGCCTCCGATGGAACTACTTAAATGGAGGAACCTAGATCAGAAAACTGGGTGCACGCTGACTGCGCTGAAAGGTCGGGAACTCTCGCTACTGGTGACCTCGACCACTATAAGAAAAACAAGCTCCATATCCCTTGGAATTGGCATAAGAGCTACTTCCCCAAGAAAAATGAGATGTTGATGGCTGGGACCTACCCCCGGACGAACGGAAACACTTCTACCCAGAAAACCAAGAACCCCGAACCATAACTCCGCTTCGTGTAGAATCATGAAGACTCCCCTCTCAGGTTTACCCGGTTCTGGGAAAAGTTCTCTGGATGACCTCTCCTATTTCCAGCACCTCAAGATATGTCTTTAGCACAAATGGGGTGACCTGACAATGGATCTCTGGATGCAATGCCTCCTAGAAATGACTCGCCCTAGCCTCCTCATCCAGAAATAGGTCTGACGCTTATCATAAATGGTTCTTGAAATTGATTCCAAAATATTACACACTAGACATCTTCTATCAAAGGGTAAGATGCTCCTGGTTACTGGATTCATTCACGGTCAAAGAAGGAAACTCAACCCTAAACATGTCTCGGAACTCCTCCCATGAGATTGCTGACTCCTCGTGATCCCCAAGGAACAAGAACCACCACTGCCTCACTGCTCCAAACAATATTGTCACAACCAATGACACACAGTTCTCCTTCTGAGCATGGATCAGACTGAAGCCTATATCGACCTCCTCCAACCAATATTATGTCAATACATCTAAAATGGAGCCCTAATTATTCTACAAACTCTGGTTCTGAAACTCCCAGAGTGTCATCCTCCAAGTGTCATCATCTTCAACTTCTACCCAGTGGCGATCTGCTAGCACAACCTACTGGACATCCTCCTTGCGATCCTGATGAGGATGTCGACCTAGTGCCATACCTGAAAAATAAAAAAATATTTATAGATCCTAATCCTAGAATAATGAATACATAACATTAATTAATTAATTATTCTGTTTCATTGATTTTATGTTATCCTATCCCAAGATCCACCCATTCAAACACATGAACAATGAAGAACGATTCATGATCCTTTCCAAGGTCTTACCCTACAACTAGTATCACCCTGTTCAGTAGCCATTTTAAACATAAATGTCCATACATTAGATCATAGGAACCCTAAATGCTTATGTCTAAGCTGGTCTCTAGTGTTTACATCATTTTCTAAATATTAATGTCACTGTTTCCTTACCAACCCATGAAACCTCACCTATGCCAAACTACAAACTCCATCTTATCTCTCAACCTACCTCTAATACCACACTGTCACGACCCCCTCCCCACAATGAGTACCCCACTTGGGCCGAAAATGTAAAAAGGGAGATAATGATTCCTGACTCCCGCCTCTAGTAGGCCCCGGGTTGGTGATTAGAACCAATGGTATATTAAACACACAAATAGGAAGTATTACCCTCTAAGAGAACACATAAAGAAGAGAGATAAGATAGACACCAACCAACTCCAACTCAACCTGTAAGATGAATGGAATCCCAAGTACACATATGAAATGTCATGAAAAACTAGTACAACTGAATGGGGAAAAACTACAAATACCCCAAAAGGAAGTAAAACCGCAGCAACCTCATGCCCGAACAGCTCCTGCAACCGCAAGCTAGTAGTAACCAGCCTGATCTCCAACCTACTCCAAGTGACCTGAAAAACAGTTTATATATACATAGGTTGAGTATAATGTTGATTCAATATGGTTTTCCTTATGACTTTTCCATTCCATCAATCTTGGGAGAGATTTTTGAGTCAATAATGTTTCATTATGTCTTTACCATTCATTATTTTTTTGAAAATCAGAAACACCTTATCTCAAGGAAAATTTCATTTTATCCAGTTTTTTACTTCTATAACGAAAATATTCTTTCTCCAAGGAAATTTATTCTTACCATGTTTTTCATTATTCATTATCTTGTCTATGTGTAAAATTAGGTTTCATATCTAAAACCTCAAGAATCATATAATACTTAGATTAAGAGCATTATGTTTTTAGAATCTGAATTCAGACTCTGAGTTCTCTGAATTCAGACTCCGAACTCTTCTAGGATCTGACTAAAAAATATCATGAATTTGGACTCTGAAGTTTGTCTGACCAGACTCCAAATTCTAATTAATTTGGACTCTAAACATTGTAATTTCATATTCTAAATTCTAATGAATTCATACTCCGAACATTGCAGGGTTTGACTCCAAATTCTCATTATTTATGACTCTAAACTCTATAAGTCCAGGTTTTGAATTCTTGTTAATCCAGATTCATAATTTCCTTTAAATTCAGCCTCCATAATTCCATAGAGTTCAGGTTGTAAATTCCTTAGAAAACAGAATATGAATATCATTGTATTATAGACACCGAATGTTGTTTTGGTTAGACTATGAACTTTTATTTTCGTACATTCCGAATAAATTATTTTGGTTATGTAACCATATTTTTTTCTAACACTTTCTTTTGTTATAAAACGATGTCGTGCATTCAATTACTATCTAACCATTGTTTGAGTGACACATGTACAATTCCATCCAAAATTTAAGGACAAATATGACAGTTGGAAGAGGGAGACACCGTTGGTGATGTGCATGTAAATACAAGCTCATTTGAAAGAGCTTGATACTATTCTATGACTTTAGAGATTACATGTTGTTGAATATATTCCTATATAGAGACTCTAATTTCATTGTGCGTACTAATGTTTTTGTACAGATTTGCTTTTTGCAACTAGGATTTTAGATGTATAAAATAAAGGGCTTTCGGGGATAAGAAGATAGAGGTGCCAACTAACTTGAAGTTATGGGATTCCTTACAGAGGAAGACAGAGATGTCAACTACATTGATGTTGATGGTATGCGAGGATTGCAAGACAGACTCCGATCATTGTATCGAGAGATTACCCTAGTGTGGGTAAGACAGACTTTCTTGAAAGTATAAATCAAGGGACATTTATCCAAGGTTGTAGGATACCCTTTACATTGGGTTAAAAGATTACTAGTTACTTGTTCTGTTACACGTTTTTGATTTCATTTTATTTTTTGAGGAAAATATTACTATCTTGTACTTCCTTATACTTGTAATCTGATATAGTTAGATTATCTATGCTATAAGATAGAATATTTGTCGTTGGAAATTTTTCTTATATCTTATTTTGCAGAACCATATTATTCGGAATCACTTTCTCGGAATCTTATTTTCGGAATCTAGAAAATGTGTAGAACTAGAGGTTTTGTGAATTACCTTGTTTAGCCTTATTAAAAATAATCATATTTAAATGTTCCAAAGGATTTTTTTTATGAATACAATTCACCCCCAATTTTATTTTGAGCATCATTAGATACAACATACAGTATCTATATCTTTTCGATCGTAAATTTGGTCTAATTGAGTATATCATACTCTATAACATCTCAACAATTGGTATCGAAGCAGGTCTATGAAATAATTATATTCACATATAAGTTTTTCTTGCTCAGTTTTTATTGTTCTATATTTTTCCTTGCTTAGGAATATTTTCCAAGAATCCAAAAATTTTATATTAATAAGTTTTTGTGGAATGATTTTTCTTAAAGATGGAAGGAATCAATGTTGAATCCATAAACAATCTCAATCCAACAGGACCACCTATTTTAGATGGGAATGATTATAAATATTGGAGACATCGTATGAAGAATTTTATTATCAATACTAGAGTTGATAATTTTTTTTATGCACAGTGGAGGATATAAAATCCCTGATAAGGAAGTTAGTACCTTTACCAATCAAGAAAAGAATGTGTATCAGCAGAATTATAAGGTACAAAATAATTTTCCGGGTTCTATGACTAGAAATATATATAGCCAAATTTCATCTTATGAAGAAACAAATTGTATTTGGAAGATACTTTAAGTTACTCACTTTGTAACTTCCAAAGTAATTGAACATAGAAGAGCCATTCTCAGAGCTGAATATCATGGTTTTTTCATTCCTTATGGAGAACCCATATGTAAGGTTCAACAAAGATTCATGACTATTATGAATAGTATATAATCCATTGGTGAGAATGGATTAGATGATGAAGTTCTTGTTGATAAGATCAGATACATTATCCCCAATGAATGGAAATCCAAGAGAACTGCTATGGAAGAAAACAGATGGGTTACTCGGATTTATCTTGATGAACTTCTTGGAACTCTTCCTCAACATGACACCAGAATGAAGAGAGATACTGATAATGTAAAGATAAAGAATTGGAATAGAAGTGTTACTTTTACTACAACTTCAAATAATATCAATGCCAAGACTCCTAAGGGAGTTAAAAGATCCAAATCAAAGAAAGTTGTTATTCAATCCGAATCTATTGGAAGTGAATCTTCAGAAAAATGAGTTAGAAAATCTTCCTTAAAGGATGAACAAGATTGTTGGAAAGAAGAACTTTCAATCCACATATATGAATAAGGAAACGAAAGATAATAAATATTCATAAGTCACTTGTAATGAATTCTAGAGAGCTGGACATATAAGACCTGATTGTCTTATGCTTAAGAGAAAAGAAAGAAAGGAAATGAATTCTGAGAGAAATAGAATGAATTAATATAAAGCTAAAGCTAAGTATGTCATGAATGATGATGACACATGGAGTTCCAGTGGTGGAGACTCTTCAGATGAATCATCAGATTAGGAATATTCTGGATAGAAGAATCATGGTGTTATAGCCAGACTACCTATTGACAACCATTGCTTAATGGATAAGGTACACAATGCTGAATCAATGACCAATGTTTCATTAAATTCAAATTATTGTAATAATAAATATTATGAATATTTAGATGAATAATATTCTTCTGGTGAAGATAATACTTTACCTACTTATGAATAAGTTTCTAGATTTTCTAAGCTCCTTGAGATTGAGAATTCAAAAATATTAAAAAGCATGATATAGAAAAATATACGAATAATATTATGACTAAGGAAATATCAGATCTTTCTATAGATCTTGATATGAAAATTGTTGATTTCAAAATTATTTCAAAAAATCTTGAGGAAGTAAGTTCTGAAAATAATAAAATTTCTAAGGATCTGGAAAACGTAGTTTCTATGAAATATGTATTCGAGCCTAACTCTAGTTCAAAATCAAATGTTTTAGAAGACAAGAACATGGTTATCAAAATAAAATCAGAAATTTTTTCATTGAGGAATTGTTTTTCAAACTTTACCTTAGGTAATTTTTTTTGATAAGACGTATTATCAAATATGACTTCTGAGGAATAATTCCAGATTCGGTTATCTAGTTCTAAATCATTTTTAGCACCAATTATTTTTTCCCATAAAGTGATCAATTCTGAACAAAATGTCAGTGTGGTGGACACTAGGGAAAAAATTGTTCCTTAAACAAAACTCAGTATTTTAGGATTTCATAAAGCCTATTTTTATATGAAAATATGGGTACCTAAAATTTTTCTTTCTAATATTTCCGGATCCAATAATGTTTGGGTTTCGAAAGTCTAAATATTTTGTTTTCAGGAATATAGAATAAGTATCAATAACAATACATGGTACATGGATAGAGTATGTTCCTATCATATTACTGGTAACAAAAATTACTTTGAAAGGACTATCAAGGAGAAAGGAGGGAAAGTAACTTTAGGAATCAAACAATAATTACTAGAAGTTCCTTACGAAATTAAGTAGAATATCTAGCATTTCAATCCCAATTAGAACCAAAAATCATTGATGAAGCTTTATGTGATGATGATTTGATAAAATCTACACAAGATGAGCTAAATGAATTCGAAATGAACAATGCCAGGACCATGGTTGAAAGACATAATGAAACTTTTATTATTGGTGTAAAATGGGTCTTTAGAAATAAGTGTGATGAAAATGGAATCATAGTAAGAAATAAAGCTAGATTGGTTGGTGAAGGCTATAATCAAGAAGAAGGAATAGAAATACGAAGAAACCAATTGTCTAGTAGCTAGACATGAATCTATTCATATATTACTTTCCTTTGAAGAATTCTTCAATATTTATCTTTTTCAATGGATGTGAAATGTGCTTTATTTAATGGTTATGTACAAGATAAAGTTTTTGTTGAACAACCTCCTGGTTTTGAAGATATAAAACATCCTAATCATGTTTTTAGACATACCAAATCTTTTTATGGACTTAAGAAAGCCCCTCGAGCCTGGTATGATAGACTTACTTGATTTTTTATTCAAAATAATTCTGTTAAGGGAAATGCAGATCCAACCCTTTTTATAAATAAAGATAAGAATTTTTTTTATTCTTCAAATCTATGTTGATGACATTATATTTGGTTCAACTAAGCAATCATTAACTGATTTCATAATAGATATAATGAAATCTATGTTTGAAATGAGTATGATGGGTGAGTTAACATTTTTCCTAGGTTTTTAAATTTCTCAAAAACCAGAATGAACCTATATATATCAACATAAGTAGATTAAATATCCTCTAAAAAATTATGGATATGACAAAACTAAGAGTATAAGTACTCCAATTGGTACCTCAAACACTCTTGATCTTGATGAAGCTGGGAGACTAGTTGATCAAACAACATTTAGAGGTATGAGAATAATTTTACTTTACATGAAAACTATTCATCCAGACATACTGTTTTTAGTATACTTATGTGAAAAATATCAATCAAATCCTATGGAATCTCATGTAAAGGTAATAAAAATAATTTTTCGCTACTTAAAGGGAACCATGGATTTTGGAATTTTTTACATTTATGGAAATGATTTTGTTCTGAAAATCTTTTCAGATGTTGACTTTGGTGGATGTAGAATGGATAGATTAAGCACATATAGAGCATTTCATTTTTTAAGAGATTAATTAGTTTCATGGTCATTCAAGAGGCTATAAAATGTATCACTTTCCACTTCGAAATCCAAATATGTAGTAGTTGGAAGTTGTTGTGCTCAAGTGTTGTGGATGAAAATCACACTCATAGACTATGATATAAGTTTTACCAAAAAACAAATTTTTTGGGATAATAAAAGTTCCATTGCCTTATTAAAAACCTTGAACATCAATCTCGTGCAAAACACATAGATAATATGCATCACTTTCTTAGGGATTTCACAAAAAAAAGATAGAATCCTTCAATTATTCTGAATGCAAGATCATCTTGCTAATATTTTCACAAAGTCTTTACTCTCTGATAGATTTGAATACATTGAACAGAAGATATGAATGATAACTGTAAGGTAATATTCATTGTTAAATTCCTTTTGAATCAATTTCCTTACATTAATAAACTACTTTTCATAGGGGGAACATTTTCTCTTCAGTTTTCAAAATTTTTCATATTGAAGATTTCAAAAAATTTCATAATTATGTTTTCAAAATTTTCGTAATAAATATTTTCATACATGAAATTTTCATAATGAATATTTCTGTACTGAGAATTTTTGTAAGGATGATGTTTATGCTTAAAATTTTCGTAATGATGGTTTTCATAGTCATTTTTTTGGAATCTAAAGTTTTTCAAGAAGATTATTACCTATTACGGATAATCATCCTTGAAATCTAAAAGGTATGTTTTCTTTCTTATGTTTTCATAGTCATCATTTAATTGTTGGTATTTTTTTTGTTTTTAAAATGTTTCAAATTATATTTTCCTTAAATCTGATTGTTTTCCTTTAAAACCCTCAAATGATAGGATCCTACCAAATTTTCCTTATGGATATCATTTCAACCATCAGATCTAATCAAAAGATTTCTCAACTACTGGATTGACATTGGAAGTTAAACTGTCATTTCAGACTCCTATATATAGGACCCCCCGATGGTGACCACACATCGGATTTCAAGACTTTGCGTACCGAAGTTCTCCCCCTTTCAAAAGTACATTCTAAAACTCTCAAATCTTGCTCAAATATGAATGTATGTTGAAGTTCCTTCTCATGATATGTCAACTGTCAAGTCTATTTTGGAGTGGAAGATTTTCAAAGAGAGGTTGGTTTATCCAATTTCTTTTCCAAGTAAGATTCCATTATATCCAACAACATCAGGTTGAATGGATGGGAATGTGCTTGCATATCAAATCTAAGAGCTCAAGATGTTGTATATCTGGATTTTCTTGTGGAATTTTATAAAACTGCGAGCTTTTAAAAAGATGAAGAGATGAGAAAATTTTCTTTCAATATCTATGGAAAAAATTATGCCCTTTCATGTATCCAGCCCTCCAATCTAAGATAATTATTTAGTGCCTTGATTATTTCAAGATTCCTTGCAGTTCCTAGCCATGTAATTGAAAATTCATGTTAGTAAGTGATGATACATTAAAGAGAATGAATATTAGTTTTTTCTAAAGATTCTGTAGATTTTTATGACTTACAAAAGGAAGAGGATGAAGCTATTCCGATGGAATATGATGTTCCTGAACCATCAGAAAAGGGAGGGAAGAAGACGAAGTAGAAAGAACTAGTAGTTGAAGGTAAAACCCCAGAGGTTAATGAAATCCAATCTGCAATTCCAAAAGCCCAAGAAGTAGAATGATTATCCAGATGAGGTTTTACCTAAATGGAGGGAAGAAAAAAATAATAGGATAGAATGTGAGCCATGGTTTAGTTTGGATCCTACTGAGGCAAAGGATTTAAAAGTAAAAATAGAAGATGACCTTAAGAAGAATTCTAAAGAAAATAAGTTAAATAAAAAGATATCTGAGACCGATATTGTGCAATCCCTTTTGAGGGATACTGAAAGAACATCTGAGAATATTCTGGTACCAAAATCCTTCCTGGTAGAACCCTTACATGAGACTCTGGGGAAGAAGTTCATGACTCAGGAAAAATCCCAAGAGAAGGTTATTGAACGGAAAGAATCTGTCAAAAGAGTGGAAGAATCTAAAAACACTGGTGACATAGAATATTTTATTAAAAAAATGGAGGACTTTCATGAGATGGAAAGCCCATTTGAGAAATTGTCAATCCGAACTTCACAAGATGAATCATCAAATCTTGCTAATCATGGGTTAGATGACAAGCCTGAAGATGAAGTAAACAAATTACTCGAGGAAGAAATTTATAATCAATATTTCATTCATCATGAAGATACCGAGGTAGGAGCTGAGAAGAAGAAAATATATGAAGAAAGAATTATTCAGCTTTCTGATAGCGGACATGAGTAACTGAATGAGGATGTTGTTCTGAGAATCGATAAGGGGAAACATGTGGCTTAGGATACACCTAATAGAGTTGTTTTAATGAAAAAGGAAGTTGGTGGATCTTCAAAGAGGAAGCTTATTAAGATAGAGAATGAGACCTCAAAATGTAAAGTCTCAGATTCAGAATCATCATTCCTAAGACATGATTTCATCCTTCAATCTCTAAAGAAGCTTGTTGAAGCCATTCCGAAATTCCCAAGCATTGAATCGAGATTCCAGATTCTCCAACACACCTTGAATCAAAAATTGGATTGAATATCCATAGTGATGGATAAGTGTGTAAAACATGAGGCTGATTTCAAGAACTTATTCATTAACTACGATGCCCACATAAAATCTTGTATGAAAGTGATTATCATTTCAAAAAAGATAGTTGAATATTTGAAAGATCATGATGAGTTTCAACATGATGTGAAGGAAAATTTTGATATTGAAGATAGTAAAATTAATGAAATCATGACTAGATTTGAGGAAAACCCAACTCTTGAGAAGAATACTTGGATTAAAGAGGTGAAGGATCTGAATGTAAAGCTATATTTTGTTGCCCAAAGTTGGAAGAGGGAAAGGGATCTTTAGATCGAGAATGAAGAGAACCTACTTAAGCAAGATGAACTGATGATGGCTCAGGCTGAAGCTCTCAAGGATTAGGATGAAAAGATCAATGCATTAAAGAAGGAAAATAGGGGATCAGGATCATCTCCTAAAGCAAGTAGAGGAAGACCACAAGGAACTCAAAAAGCTGAAAACCATAGTGAATAAATTGATACCCAAGGAGAAGGATGTAAAATAGATCTAGTCTCATTATTTGTTGTATTTTTTCCTTGTAAAAATTCTTGTTATCTTAATTAAATTTTGGTTTCTCTTTTTTTTTTGGATTCGTTGTACTAATATTTCAGGTACTATAATTTCTTTTCCATTCCCTCAAATTCATTTTGAAAATACCAATGGGGGAGAATGGATAAAGAATACCAAGTAAAGAAGAAATATCCCTATGTAAGGTGTTATTTATCTAAGGGTGAGTTTTCATTGTAGAGATTTCTGTAATCAAGATATTGAAAAATAATTCTGGAAATATAGAATATGATCCTTAGTGTTCCAAATCCTATGGGGGAGTCAGTCGTATTCTTCTTTGGCCATATGGTAAGGGAGATAAGTTTTGTTTTCAATGTCTAGAAAAATATTTTCTAAGTACTTTTATTCTTTTTCATATGGATTTTTGTGCTATCCAAAAAGGGTTATATTATTTAGTCAATAAGGTTTTCCATATGAATTTTCCATTCCTTCATACATGGGGGAGATTTTTGAGTAAATATTGTTTCTTTATGACTTTATCATTCCTTCATGTTTTGAAAATCACAAACACATAATCTCAAGGAAAATTTCATTTTACCCTATTTTTTACTTCTATACGGAAAATTTTCCTTCCCCAAGGAAATTTATTCTTACCATGTATTTCTTTATTCATTATCATGTATATGTGTAAAATTCGGTTTCATATCTAAAACCTCAAAATCATATAATACTAATATAAAGAGCATTCTGTTTTCAGAATCCGAATTCAGACCCTGAGATCTCTGAATTCAGAATCCGAACTCTTCTGGGTTCTATCTCCGAATCCTCATGAATACTGACTCCGAACTATGTATGTTCAGACTATGAATACTAATGAATTAAAACTCTAAACTTTCTAAGTTCAGAATCCAAATTCTAATGAATTTAGACTCCGAAAATTATATGGTATGACTCTGAATTCTCATGAACTCTGACTCTAAACTCTGTAAGATAAGGTTCCGAATTTTAGTGAATCCAAATTCTGAATTTCCTTGAAATTCAAACTCCAGAATTCTATAGATTTCATGTTCCGAATTCTTTAGAGAACAGAATACGAATATCCTTGTATTATAGACATCGATTGGGTTTTTGTTTAGACTCAAAATGTTTATTTTCATATTTTCTGAATATTTTATTTTGGTTATGTAACCATATTTTTTTTCTTACACTTGTTTTTATTAGAAAATGATTTCATGTATTCAGTTATGAACTAACCGTTTTTTGAGTGACACATGTATAGGTCCCTCCAAAATCTATGGCAAAATATGATTGTTGGAATAGGGAGTCGACCGTTAGTCCAGTTCTTATAAATATGATATCGTTTGAAATATCTCGATATTGTTCTATGAATCTAGAGATTACATGTCCTTGAAGTGATTTCTAGATAGAGACTCTCATTTCTTTTTTCGTACTAAACATCTTGTTCATATTTTCTTTGTGCGACTCCAATTTTTTCTATATACAATCATGGGCTTCCGATGATAGGATGAAAGGGGTTATGACTACCTTGATGTTGAGGTCTTCCATGCCATGGAAGCCAGAGGTGCCAACTAATTTGAAGTTGAGGGCTTGTGTGGATAGCAAGAAAAACTCCGACCTTTGTATCGAGGGCTTAACCTGGTGTGAGTATGACATACATTCTTGAATGTATAAATCAAGGGACCTTCATCCAAGGTTGTTGGATACCCTTCTCTTTGGGTTAAAAGATTTAGTACTTGTTAATTATTCTGTTACATGTTTTCTGATGCATTTTATTTTTTGAGAAAAGTATAACAATATTTTACTTCCTTATACTTCTACTCTGATATAGTAAGATTCTATATGCTTTAAGGTAGAATATTTATTGTTGTAAACATTCTTTTAAGTCTTTTTTTCAGAATGAATATTTTTAGAATCACTTTCTCGGAATCATATTTCCAGAATATAACAAGAGTGTAGAATGAGATGTTTTTTTGAATTACCTTGTTTAACCTTGTTAAACATAATCATCTTTAAATGTTCTAAAGGAATTTTTTAAAGAATAAAATTCACCCCCTCTTGTATTTTGAGAATCATTAGATAGTACGTACAATTTCAATAAATTTTTGATTCAACAATTTCTATAATATAGTATATCATACTCCATAGAATCTCAATATCTTACAATATACACAGTAAGAACCTCCCTGAAGCCTCTCGTTCAAAAGTAAAGAAAGCATGCTAAAACACAGTGAAGAACAAGTGAAACTGACTCGTCACCTAAATAGGTATAATAAGTTCCCAGCCTCACCATGGCTACTCTCACCATGTAACACTTAAAATAATGTATCATATAATAAAGAATATCAATGGTACCCCAATACTACTACCCCACTGGTTTTCCATTTTTCCCAAATGTCTCACATCCTAAGCATCTCTCTCCAAAAAGGCTTGCCCGCAGACACCTGGGAGAAGCACCACAACATGCACCTCGTGCAACAAAACCACCACATCCACGGAAGAAAAGTAACCAGGTTGTTTCTGGGAGGCACCATATCCTACATAACGTGTATTATACATCGGGTATTATACCTCAAGCCATTATATCCCATACATGGAGTAAAGATCATCATGCCATCACACTATATACATGTAACACCTATAGTAGTCCATAGAAAACAATATCCAGATTTTATGTGTGTGAATAATTCCAAGCCATTATAGCCATATACACACATATATGGGGATAACTAACTGTTGTGCCTACCATCACAAGTAACTACCAACAGAAGAGAGCGGGGACAAAGGTGGTAGTCAGCAATTCATCCTCCCACCGAACTATTAAGGAAAACACCCCCAGGTTTCAGAATCTCTGGGGGGTCAGTTTACCTTACTGATATGTTAGAGTAGCATATAAAAACAAAAAAAGTATAGAATATACTATAGATTACAACCACACCATGGGAATAACCTAGTATTAGACACAAATTCAACTAACGTATCTCGGAATCTGTGCGTCCACTTCTAAGACTTGGTATCCTATAAGCACACAACAATTTAAAGATCATTAGTACATTATTTCATTCCCTTTTTATCAGTTGCACTTTACGTTAATAAATTATTTAAATATTAATTAACCAATAAAAATTTCACATTAAATTTCATTAGCATCACACTCAAAGTACATCATTCCTTCAAATCACAACCTCAGAATTGCGCCCCAGCAGGCTCCAAACCCCATGGGTTAACATAATTTATTAAATTATGTATTTACATATTTACATAACCATATTACTAGAAATTATAGATAAACATTCTATACTACTAAACAAAAGTGGGATCTATATGGTGAGTAGATGAACTAATCGTCAGGTCTTTGCCGCCTATAGAAAGAGTGTAGACCCATTCTCCCTTGAGAAGATAAACACCAAAATGAAATGGCATACCTTGGGCGCCTTCGCCCCTTTCAAAATAAGGGTAAGTAAGACCAGCTGCCTTGAGTAGTGGGGAGAATTAAAGCACATAAATATGAATAAGAATTAGAAAGAATCAAAGCACTTACATCCAACTCGTTCCATCATCCCTTGTGTCCTCCCTGACACCCACGTGCATAAAGTAATGCATCTCACCACTCTAGGTATCAAATGATACCAAAATCAATAGGCCTCCCTGCCCCCACCTATCACAACAGCCATCTAGGCTCACACCACAACACAAGCAGCAGGAAAACAAAACATCATATCAAATGGTCTCTTGGACCTTAAACAACCAAGAGGGTAACTCTTAACCCTATAATGGATTATCTTTTATCAAACCACCAGTTATTTAAACCATCATTGATTAAATGATTTACTAATCATAGGTTACATCATTGGGAAACCCAAAAAGTAAGCTATCACAAATAATTAAACATGATTACTACACCATTTTGATTAGAATAAAATTACTAAAAGATGAACTAGATTCATTTACATGCCTCCTTATCTTTATCTAAACCATTATCAATTAACTCAAGTTTATGTTCTTTACCAATTTCCATCAAGAACGAACAACTATATTAAGCCAACATAGATATCACACTATCTAGAAAAACAAGAGGCAATAACATATGATTGATATGAATTTATTTATCTGGTTCAAATATTTATTATTTCAATTCCATTGTGATCCAGTTGGATAAAAAAGATAACAATACAATTGCACATAAAATAAAATAGATGAAATGAATCCCCTACCTCAAATGGGTTTTTTATTCCTTAAACAAGAATGATCCCCACAAAGAATCAGGATCACCTCCTCCTGTGACAACGGTATCCACCCAAGGATCCTGTGGTACGTCCACACCAATAGAAACCTATGAAAACTCCATTAGAATTATAGAGATCAAATACCATAATAAGGCAAGGATAAATATAAGGAGACGAATGAAAATAATGATGATTGATCATACCATATACTGATGATTGATTGATACTTCTTTGTTGTAAAAAAATAGTGCCAAACCAATCCTAGGAGGAAATTTTGATTGCACAACCCCTACAGAGTTGAATGAAATGTTCTAGCATATAATATATTCGAACATGGAGGAAGAACTAGGGAGGAAGATATCATGTCCCTTTAGAAGATTTAATGGAGCTGGGGTTTAAGATAAACTAAGATTTCCATTAAAAGAAGATCACATTAAACCACATGGTTGGACCAAGTAAAAACGTCTTGGGCCTTAGGATAAATTAATATAGGAGTTATGACCTTTGAATCAGCCTTAATGTCCTTAAAATAAGGTTTCCAATGCATTTTATGTCAAAAGAAATGTTAAAGGGGTGAAACTTTAGGAAGCTGGAAACACTGTTCCTGAACAAAGAATTTGGGGAAGGAAATAAAGGTTACTGATAGACCTCACCATTATAGAAACATTGTTCCCAAATTCAAAATTTGGAAAAGGAAATAAAGGTTAATGGTAGAGGTTACCGATTGACCTCACCATTCTAGAAATAGTACTCACGAACTCAAAATTTGGCGAAGGACATAGAGGTTTCTAATAGAGGTTATCGATAGAACTCACCATTTTGGAAACAATGTTTATTAACTCAAAATTTGGAAAAAGAAATATAGGTTATCGATAGAGGTTATCGATTAAGGTTACCAATAGAAATTTTCACTGATGTAAATGTTCATTGAATTAGAAATTTGGAAAAATAAATAGAAGTTACCATTAATGGTTACAAATAGAACTATTCACTGATAGAACTGTTCATAGAATTGGAAATTTCGAAACAGAATGAGAGGTTATTGATAGAACTGTTCACTGATGGAACTATTCATAGAATTGGAAATTTGGAAAACGAAAGAGAGGTTACCGTTAGAGGATATCGATAGAAATTTTCACTGTTGGAACTGATCATAGAATTGGAAATTTAGAAAAAGAAAGAGATGTCACTGATAGAACTGTTCACCGATGGAACTTTTCATAGAATTTGAAATTTGGAAATGGAAAGAGAGGTTCACGTTAGAACTCACCGATAGAACTGTTCACTGATGGAACTGTTCATAGAAGGATATTGATGACACTGTTCACTAAGGGTCACTAATTACACTATTCACAGAATGTTACTGGTGACACTGTTCACCTAAGGTCACTGATGCACTGTTCACAGAAGGTTACTGTTGCACTGTTCATAACTGTCTACCGTTGGAACTATTCACCGAACTGGAAATTTTTTTTCAAAGTGATGGGTAAAAGTCACCTTATCCTCCTGAATCACCTCATACACTTGATTTTTTCAAAATAATGGACCCGAGAGGTCTGGGCCATTACAGGAATAATTATACACCATAAAAAATGGGGAGTATAACATCAAAATATTTCTCAATGAAAGGAGATTGTGACAAATTCCCTTACCTTGAGTCCGACTTGTCATGTACAATATGAATATTCTAGAATAATAAAAACAACATAATTTAAACATAGTTTGGAAGTTTTTCCAAGTTTATTTTTTATTTTTTATAACTTATTACCATGTAATAAAAATTACCAATTTATTTATGTTCAAATCATACATTTTGTTGATATTTGATACATGCATCAAAAATAAACCTTGTATGATATCAAAAGTCCATGATTGCAAAATTCCATAATCTCTAGAATAATATTCATTAAATTATTTTCATTTTCATAAATATATTATAATTCAAAATGAACACATTAATCATGGTTATGAAAAATTAACAATGTTATGATCATTGAGATGCTTATCTGTATGTACGCATGAATATCGTTTTATAGTTTTCATTCACCATTATGGAAATAAGTTAAGTATTATTTATTCCATAAAAAATGATCAAAAAATTATTAATATCATATTAGAATTTTAAATATACTTATATATATATATCATAAAAGTGATATATTGAATAAAAATAAGTCACATTGGTTCATGGAGGTGATAGTTCACATGTATGCACGAATGAAATTATCATTTTTATGCACATGGAATATACGAACTTATTTGATATAATAATATATTATAATGATTAATATTTATAGATTATAATATATGATTATTAATTCTATTATTATAATCATTCATGAAGAAAAGCTATGGAAAACGAATAAGATCGATTCGTCGATGTGATAGTTCACACGTACACACGAACGATTAATTCCTTTCCCAATTAATGGATATAGAGATGGATTTTGGTGATGATATTAACATAATAAAATCTTCTTATATGGAGGGTAATATATTTATTATTCAATCATGGATGATGAATATTTTAAGGAAATGTAAGAAGAAATAAAAATGAAATTCATAAAAAAAAGTAGCTTTCGTTCGAATGACCTCCTTTCATAACACCATAATACCTCTATGAAGGTTGTTCTACCTAATATAAGATTTCATGATTGTGGTGACGGATTATAGGAAGGGTTTAGGGTAGATATTTTGAAAACTAAATGGTTTTGGAAGTGTGAGTAATAGAGAGGAATGTATTCCTTCTTATAGGAGAGGGGAACGAAACTCTTGGAATTATTAAAAGTATTAAATTTAAATAAATTTGCCTTTGATTCCAAATGGGTAAAAGATTATTTATTTAAAATATTGGGTAATTAGGGATCTATATATAATCATATAATGATATTTATACATGTTTTTTATAATTTTTAATTCTTATATTTTTCTTTTACAATTTTTAACTCTTACCGTTTTATCATGTAATTTATATTTTTAGAGTTAAAATGGTTTTAAAATAAAGAAAAATGACCAATGGTTGAGTCATTAATGAAATTTCATGACATATCTAATCTTTTGGATGCATTCAAGTATTTTTATAAATTATATACCATTTAATTAAATATTTTATAATTTATGTTATGAATTATGTCATTTTTGACACCATTCATTATATGATTATTTAAAATATTTATAACAAATTGATTCGTTCGAAGAGAATACTTTCTCACAATACTAAAAATTCATATTAATCAATAATATTCATGTTTTAAATAATATATTATAAATTATATTTATTTTTTTATTATTTATATCATTTTATTTGATTATTTAATTAATAAATCTGTTATTTCATTATCTTTGTGTCATAATTAATTTGAATTATTTAATTCCTAAATATGATAAATAAATTACCATGTTTTTGATAATATTTTTATATTTATATGAAATATTATTATTCTAAGATACCACTTACTTAACCCCATATAAAAATTGTTTTTTAGAAGAAGAGACATATTTTTGGCATATTTTCCTTTACATGAAATTTAATGTTATAAATGTCATAATCACAACCATGTGGCTTCCAAGGGGAACAATTTATTTCCAAGTATATTCATGGTCGATAATAACTTATTTAATAATATTTTTTTCATATTTTAGGGAAATTATATAATATTATAATATTAATTTTTACTTTAATTACTTTATTTTCCATTAACTTTGATAAATAAAATACTAAAGTTACTATTCACAAAAAAATTTTGATCTTATTACACAATATTTTTCCCAATTTTTACTACCATGTATGTATATTCTTTGAAATTCATTTTAAAAAAGTGAGTAATTAATTTAATACTAAACCCGTTGATGGATTGAGAAAATGTGTTTTTTAAAGTAAAATGTTCAAAAGATCACATTGTTGTTCTATTAAATTCTCATTTGAAATTACATAATCTGAAATAAATTGGTTAGATGATAATGAATCATCTAATTATACCTTAAAATTATGAAAAAGGATAGAGTTACAATATAAATAATTTAGATTAAAATGTAGTTTTGAACAAAAATGTAGTGTTTTTCACTATTCATTAAAATATGCATTTTATCAGAAAAATACCAAAAATTCTACCAAAGTAAATTTTGATATCCCACTTCCAAATTAGACATTTATTTTTTCAAATATAATTTATAAAATTTAAATAAAATATATTTCAAATCGTTTTTCCATTAATGTTACTGAAACAACATTTTTAGAAAAACACTCATTTTATCCATAAAGTATTATTTATTCTTATATAATATCTTGAAAACACATAAGATAAAATTTAAATAATAGACTGAATTAATAGTTCACTAATATATTCCAAAAGGGTGATTTGATTATTTTATAAGGACAATTATTCCCACATAAATAGTTTTCTATAAAAATACACATCCTTTATATTCAATTGGTTTTCATTTTCATTAATTTATATCAAATGAATCATTATAAAAATATGTGTAAACCATTTTTTCATAATTTATTTAATAAAACTCATTCCTAGAATTCTAACATCTATGAATTAACTAAAAAAATAAAATAATAATAATAATAATTTATTATTTTTAGTCATAACTAAATCTTGTGTGCAACATAAGATTTTAGAGAAACCCATTTTTGCATGTTAGGTACACTATTAGAAATAACATCTTTTTTAATGTAAAATTAAAATCTAATATATAATTATTAATAAATATGATTATTATATATTTTATAATTACATGGGATGTTACAATCAAGGTCAATCACAGAAAAGAAAATGAACAACATAAAATGGATTAAAAATTTAATATTGAAAATATTAAATGACCCAATATTATAGGATAATAATGAAAAATGTCCTTGGATAAATAATAATAATATTAAATATAAGTGTATTGTCATATATAAAAAATAATTTTCAAAATATTAGGAAATGCAATAAATTTAATGAGTAATATATCCATAATGTTTTTGTTTTTATAAAAAATAACATGTGACTAAATGAAATTTCATATAATAATAAATATAATGAGGAAAATTTAAAAGAAAACTTCATGATAAAACATCTATACAAATACCTTAAATTAATATCAAATAATTCGATAAGGAAATGTGACCAACTGAGGAAACTAATGGAAGAGTGAGAAAATATTCCCTTCAAGAAATCCTAATTATCTCATTATCAATGAATAAATAATTTAAAAAATTTATATAAAATTGAAAGCACAAGAATCGAAGAAAAATTACAATTTAAAAATAACAAAATATCTCTAACAATTGAGATATCAAGAGAAAGTACACTTACTTTTACCTCTGAATTAATTTAATGTTCTCTAAATACCTGTACAATAATCTTATCCTAATTAAATAATAATTTTTTATCCATAATAAAATTATTTTTATTTATTATAAATTAGTTATAAAATTAATTAATTAATTTTTTTAATATTGTTTATATTGATTATAATATGTTATTATTTCCCATAGATCCATGATAGTTTTAGTATAATTTCCATGATAATTGTTACTTTTTCATGAATTCGTCATCTATTTAATTTATAAGGCAATTATATTATAATTTTGTAATGTTCTATAATGTCACATGTTCATTGATTTAGAGATTTTAGTTGATTATTTGGGAAGATATCAATATCTCAACCTTTTAGGTGTCTTTATCAATAATATTGAGTTAAATATTAATGTATATTAATTTGATGGTTTCTATTATAAAACAATAAAAATTACATAAATTCAAATTATATATCGTAAATATTTATTATTAAATTTTGTTATCTATCTATAATTATAATTAATAAACCAGTATAGCATATCCCATGTAGGTTGTTGAACCAACCTAAACCCGAACAAAATACAATGAATGGATGATCTTAGAAACAAACACCCACACAAACACACCTATATAGCATTTTCATTATCCTATTCTAGAATTATATGGATGATAATTACATGATATTAATGTATTAAATTATGTGAAATAGTTGGTAAAAAATAAAATTAATAAAAATAAAATGATGAAGATGATACATACATTGACGAGTCTAATATTCCCATAAAGGATCTTCTTTATTATTATAAAATGGGAATTTATTAATTAGGAAAAGGATATGAAATTAATGAAAGGATTATAGAATAAATAATTTGATCATTATATAAAGAGAAAACCAAAAATTAGATGTGTTTTTAAAAGGATATAATGGGAAAAATTTATAAACACGATTCAATGAATTTTTTTAAAAGTAGTCATTAATTAAGGGTTAATTATGTAATTTTCATTAGTGTAAAGTGGATCATAAATGAAAAAATTGATGATATAATAAGAAATTTATCATAAAAATTTGACTAAATATATGGTTTTATGATTTATTGAAAATTCATAAATAATTTTAAATTAAAATACCCATTGATATATATTTTAAGAGTTATTTATGTAATTTGAGTTAAAAAATAGCTTGAAAATAATGGAATTAAACATTAAATGTTTAATTAATTTGTTAACTATAATTTTTATCCTCTAAAATATATAAAATATATACATCATTTAAACTAATCAAATTAATATATTTTAAATTTTCTATTTATTTTTTTTCCTTCTTTCATAGTAAATGTGTTTGTGTTGAATATATGCTTAGGGGAATTATCCAATTATTTAATTTTAAATATATTTTTTATTATATATCAATAATATAATGTAAAAAAACTAAAAAGATTATTTATTCTAATACATATCATCATAAAATTATTGGGATATGTTTTCCTAACCTTCCATACTCTTTATAAACGCTATGTATGTATTTGGATAATTATCATGTTATATTTCATTCAAAATTATCGAATGTACATTAATATAATTTATTAATAATAATATTAAATCGTTAATTAAATAATATCCTTATCCATTTTCAATATTATCACTAAGATTAAATTTTTTTATTTTCACATGCTTTGGAATCATTGCATTATCACCACATAAACAAAATCATATTTTTCTTAACATAAAAAACTATTTATATTGTTTTTATAATATTTGTATGATATTATAACACTAAAATTATTGAATATAAATTTATTATGTTTCTATAATTTTATATATCATTTTAGGTAAAATTATACAAAATATAATTCTAATTGAACTCAAAATCTTATTTTAAAAAGGTGTTCAAAAGATTCACTCAAACACTAAATTATAAATATTTATATATTTAATATAAACATAATTATTTTGTTTATATTAATTTGTTTACAATTTTATATTCCTTTCTAAATTATTCCATTTCATTCTTGATGCAAATTCAATAATGGGATGTAATGTTCAAATTGAATATTTACTCTTTTTTATGTATTGAATGAAATTTATCTTTATTATTCAACATACAATGAATAGGAATTTGAACATTGAAATTTTAAACAATAATATTTTATATCTATAATATTCTAACATATTTCACATATTTTTCAAGACCTATAAAATATTATAGGTATTTATAAATTAAAAATTAATCAAATTTTACATGAATTCAAAAAAAAATTGATTGAAATTAAAAGGTAAAACATAACCCATATTCACATTGAATTCAAATAATGAGTTAAAAAATAATTCCATTAATAAAATAAAAACATAAAGAGTAATTAATATATATTCTATATGATTTTAAGATAATTTTTTCACCAAAAAACTGTGAATATACATCACATTGACTACTTTGTAACATTTCTTGTTTTTATACTTTTTTTAAAATATGATTCATCTATTTTTGAAATGATAATTAAAGATGAAATAATAATTTTATTAAAATAAAGATATAATTAATAAATGATAAATTTTTAACTTAAAACCCTTTATATATTAAAAATACTACATATTTTTAAATGAATAAATTTCTCATTTAAAAACCGAAAACCTTATTATTGTTTAATATGATTCCATAATCATATGTAACATTATAATAATTAATATAAAAATATTTTTTTGAATTAATATAACTATCCATTTATAAAATATCCACTAAATAAATAAATATTTAAATAGATGAAAATAAGTAATCATGTTATGAAAATATACTGAACCATAAAATCCAAAATATTTTTCATGAACCACCCCCATTGAGAACCCCGCCCAGGATGGAAATGAAGATATAGTGATCGATGAATCTTGTGTTTAATATGTCATAGTTTAGACACTATCCCTAAAGGTATAAATTGGATAAATGAGTGGTATTTATTTCAAGATACTTAAAAAATGAAACAAACCTACCAATCATCTAAATAGAATTCCAATTTAATAACCTAACCCCACAACCCAAATGGTTAGTATATTTAAATTATATAATCACTATAAATTTAATGAATGGAAGGGATACATAGAAAAAAAATCATTCACTGTCTCCATATATTATACATGAATATAAGCTTAAATATACCTCTTATTATGAAAAAAACATACAATGCATTAGAAGGTGAAAAATTGAGAGTACACATTAGAATTTTACTTATAAATATTCGACATCCATGTGAAATAATTATGACAGAGTAGGTATTTTAGATAGTATAATAGAATACCAGAAATCCAAAAAAAAATAACTTGATAAATATAAATAAACAAACTACATATTTCACCTCGACTATGAGAAATTCCTCAATCTCCAAAAACATCCTTATCTATTTTCCCCCATTATTGTTCTGAATCAATCACCAGTATAACAAATATCTGAAAACTATAATATGAATGAAGATATGAGAAATATTTATAAATATACAGAAAAAATTCATAATAAAACAATGAAAAGATCCCAAAAAATTTATCACCACTCTTACCTATAAACATATGTGAATTAATAACTCAGAAATAATGTAGAAAACCATAGATGGATTTGGCCTTAAAAACAGATCAAGAAAGTGATATTAAAATAACAACAGTGAATCCAAATCAATCTCTATATCCCACAAACAACCAACCTACCACATATCCATATACCAAAACTCTCCACCCATAATCACAATTCCACTTTCACATGGTGCACTACCATATATCTTTTTATCACAACCATATGTCCACTTTTCATAACCACAAATCAGGTGGGTTACATGAACTTAATGTAAATAATCATCATTTTCCCTCCTTCCTTTCATGTTCATCACCCAATTCTCATCATAATCACATTTTCAGAACCGTAGTAGGGTATCATGTACCTGAATGAAATCAAAATCCTTCCCTCCACTTTCCTTGAATGATCCCCACTATACATCCACACCATAATTACACATTATGTTTATCTAGTATATGTTATTATAAACTTTAATCTATTATATATCATATACATAAGATACTATAATCTATCCCAACCCATAAACTTTCTACCTACCATCCTCTTTTTCGACATAATATAACATAAAACAATATCCTAATGTAAAGATAGTAATATAGAATCCAAAAATAAAATTATTATTTACCACATCAATTTATAATAAATAGTATGACCAATAACATAAAAATAGGAAGGATTAAAATCAGTAGATTCCCATTTGTTACATCATTTTTAATCCCACTATTTACCATTTACCATACATATTACATTTTTAGTCCATTCAATTACTTGTATTTTATATTAACTCATTTATCAATCAATAAGCATGTAATTTTAGTCAATAAAAATTCATTTTATTCAATAAATGTTCATTAATAGCCCATGAATCTTTGAATTCAATCCCATTTCCAATTACAATGTTCATTATGAACAACAAAAATACATTTATTCTGACTAGTTTCATGTCAAATAGTCCTTCTATATCATTATTTTTATTCTAGTTTTCAAAATACAATATTCATCATATTAATAACATATTTATTCATCTCCTTATTAGTCTTTATCCATCAATTTATCTTTTACACAATTCCTAGGAATATAATACCAAACACATAAAAATCATCCATTTTTCCTCATTCCAACAACCAAAAAAATACACAAACCCATCCATACAAACAATAATATTTAAATAAACTATAATGTCAAAAAATAAATATTAATAAAGAATAATTAGATAAATAAAAACCCCATAAATACACCACCCAACTCAACTAGTTAATGAAACCTTATTATATAGATAAAAACTACCACTACAATCAAATAATCATTGATGAAATTATATACTTACCTTATCACATTAATAATAACCTAAATGTCATATATAGAACCCAATCATATTATCAAATCTAACTCTTAAACTAGTTTATCCAAATTTAAGGGGAGACACAAAAAAACCACACATTAAATTCCCCTTTTCAACCACAAAAAATGAACCCAACCATGTTTTAAACAACCATAATAGTATGAAATTGTAGTCATTTCAACATAAAATATAACGAATCAATAAAAATTATATCTCCATTGATTTCGTGTTTTAGCAATCCCCTTCCATATTCATCTTTCCTAGTTTATTACCATCTTCTAATTCATTCTTAAGAGAGTTTACTTATAAGTTTCCCCTTTCTAAATATTAATAAAAATCATGAAGACAGAACCAAATAATAATAAAAATAATATTAGAAGTTACCTGGTGGGCATAATTATAATATAGTTAATAAAATTATTCTATAAGATAGAGGAAGAGTTTAACAATCTCTTATACTTTTCTATAGTTTAAAGAAAACTGTATAAGTATTGATGAAAGTATTACAAAAAGACCATGAAACATGATGGGATCAACCTAAATACCTAAAAACCATGGATCCCAATTGAAACAAATATTAATAAAAAATAAAATAGTTGAAACCGCAAAACTATAATCTATAAAAAGAATGTTACAAATATGAAATACTTGAGAGAGGGGAAGAGGGGATCCTTGTATTAAGAGTTATAAATCTCCATGAACTAAGGTGTTTAACTTCACAAAGAGATAATATAAAGACACAAAATAAGTATTGATGACAAGTAGGGTTTCGTGGAATATAATTAATGTTACTATAGAATAATCATGTCCCCTATTTATAATGAAAACATAGTTAACCTCTGTGATGACATGTAAAAATCAAAAATGCCCATACTAACATTTGTGAATGTTAAATATGAAAATAAAACCATTGAAAATGGGTATACTACCCAACATCAGGTTGATTAAATACTTTTAAAATGCTATTCACTAACCCAATCTCTAGAAGTTACCCAAACTGGCCATATTGATAACTACCATGAAACCCCTCAACATTCCACCACAATGTAGAGGGAATACCTACACCATTTGCAACATATAGGTAAAACATGACCAATCCATGGAAAAAACTCAAATAAGTCTAAAAAAAATTCTAATATAAATAATTTTCCATTGGAATTTAATAAATAATATACAGATATCATTCTTACCAAAATGGATATATGCAGAATGTGAAGACCTCTATATTAATAGTTTCATGAAAACTTTCGAATAAGGTGATATTACATATTATAATTTAAAAATATATAAGAGTTAATAATTAGGAAGGTATTGTCTTTCCATGACACAAAACTGTCATTACCTTCGAAACAAATTGTATGACCCTCCCTATTTTACTCATGGACTGTAACAAAATCTTATTGGGCACTAAACTATAAAAAACAACATTCCAAAAATCCAAAATTGTGTGATGGATACTAACCCACCAAAATTGGAGAAACCAGCTTCACAATGGGTGTTTTGAACCATAGAGAGACCAAATTCACCATATTGATATAGAACAGATTCAAATATCCTTATGAGGCTTTTTTAAAAAAGGGAAAAAAATTAATGATATAGGAAACTAGAAATGTTAAATATTTTTGGATATGATAAAAACTAAATTACTTTTTAAATATACAATGTTTATCTAATTGATCATAATATAGTTACATAATATTGTAATGATCATCATAAATCTTATTTTGGGGAGTATATAATTGTAAAAATAATAGGTATATAATACCCCCCCTAGAATAGATACCACAACAGATATATAATAGCAATCCTCATTGTAAAACATATGCCAAAGGTTCTATTTTTCTTTTATATTACCTTACATCCCATAAAATAATTCATTTTATCATCTCATTCCATCCTCAAAATGCATAACTTTTTTCTATATATTATCATTATTTACGTAAATAAATTTGGAGGTATGATTCTTATTGGAGATCACGATGATGAAAATTTTAAACTTACAATGTTTTTATTTAATTATATTTATTATCAAATTGCAACTGTTTTAATATTATTATATTTAATCATTATACATATTTAATTTCATATTTCTAATTAATTAATGATCATTAATTTTATACCAATATTATATTCATTATTATAGAATTTATTATTACAAACATATAATTTATTAATATAGAATAAATACTAAAATCTAGGTTTTTACATTGGTGATTTAGGAATGATTTTATCAAAAAATTATTCTAGAATGCATCTAGGTTTTGATGAGTTTCTTTTAATGTGATAAGGTGAGGCTATGCATAAAATGAATATTGTTTCATACAAACTATTTTGTCATTAGGTTCAGATGTAACGTCCTAAAAATGTGATAGAGGCCTAGGGACCTATGCTTTTGGGTGTCACATAGAATTCTTTTTGTTTCATCCTAATGATTCATTTTCTTACATCCTAACATTTTTGTCATGGGTCTATAATTGTTACTCCTATAATATATGTTATTCCTGTGTTCCATGTATATAAAGATAATGTGGCCAAGATTTATATTAGTATATTTTTATTACTACCCATGGTGGGACTAGTAATGAGTTTGATACCCCCACCATGTATTCAATATGTATTTCGATTTTTCAGAACATACATGTAACCGTGAATTTATTTGTTATATAATGATTTTTTTATTGATGTGTCTACATTTTACCTATTTTTCATATATTATTTTACCACATTTTTTCACTCTCATACTTAATTTAAATTTATTAGTTAGATAAATTTATTAATTTTTTATTATACTAGTAAATATTAATAATTTTTAAAAAAATGAGTTTTATATAATTTACATGACAATTTCATTTCGTATTGATTTTAAAACAATTTTAGTAAAAAAAATTAAGATATTTTTATAGATTAGATTGAGAAATTTTGTTAAATAATATTTTTTATTTATTTCACATTTTAATATTTAACTCAGGTTTTAATATTTTATTAGGTTTTTTAAATCTCTTGATGAATTGAAATTGTTATAACAAAAAATTAAATAAAAGATTTAAATAAATAAATTTAGTTTTTAATTTTTATTTTTCATAGGTTTTTATTAATCTACTATGATGATATATTTAAAGAAAATAATATTCCTATCATTTGTATCAATACCATTACACTCATGAAGACACTACCCAAGGATTTTTGATAGATACATCAATTCCCATTATAAGAATATAAATTTCATCACATAGGAAAAATTCACTCCAGTCAGGGATTTTTAAGAGTAATTCATGAGAAATATTTAAAATTTCTCATTTATGAACCATCATCATTCCTCTATGAATCGTTAATGATAGTATACAAGAACAAATTTCACATGAAATTTAATCCAAATAATTCTTTTTATAGGAAAAATTTTATCTATGAAAATGTTTTGTAATTGATTTTAAAGAAAACAATAAAATACATATCCGGATAAGATGATACTAATTAAATATTATATTTACAAACATTATAGAACTGAGTTATAAATTAAATGGTAAAATGAAATAAATTTAAGTTTATAAAATGATATTTGATCAAAATAATTTTTTGGTTTATTTATAAATGAATTTTTTAAGGATGATTATGAATTTGCCAATGAGAATCAAAGAAAAATTCAATTGAATCCATTTTTGTCCTAAATTTTATTATTCGAAATGAACTACCAACTTCTGGTAATTTTTGATAATAAATATTAATGGATATTAATACATCTCTTATTCTTGATAAGATTCTAGTGAACTTGTTTTAGAATTTAAAGATTAATTAAATGAGACTAATCATTGGTTAAAACAAACTTATAACAGCGGTGTTTGATTAATGAAACACTAACTATAGGGATTTTTTCAACCACATTATATGATATGAATGAGTTTGGTTTAATTGGAACCATTTATGTATATTATCAAGTCATTATTCAATCGAGACTATTTCAATATTAACAAAAAATTATTTTCTTCAATGGATCCTTAAATACCCAAGTGTAAAAATGTAACAACAATAAGTACAAGAGTGAGAGATCGATGAATGGAGGGAGGTATTCGATTTTCCATAGATAATTGTGCCTAAAATTTTTATTGATGAGAAATATGGAGAATAATAAAAGGAATTATAATATGATGTCAGAGATTTCTAATTTATTATATAGAGAGTTAGTTGACCTAAACTATATGAGATATTGAGGGCTCGGGTGACAGATTCATGCAAGAGAAAGGAGGTGTATCAAATGTGTTGAAAGGATAAAATTTCCGGGGTTCCAAGTTAGATATAGAATCTAATGACCTAATTTGAAGAATTATTAATATATATTTAAATTCATTATAGCTATCATGAATCATAGTTTTATTTTTTAATCTGTAATGTGTCGTGTTTCTAATTTGTTTTCAATGGGAATGTGTTGATTCTATTGAACAAATTATGTTACCATTTTTATTTTTAAATTCCTAAATATGTAATATTTTTTTAAACCTTAATTAATTAATAGATCCTATTTGAAAGATTTAATTAGAGAAGAAAATTATTTGTTAGTGATATTTTTTTAAATAAAATAATAGTTTTATGAAAAAATTTATTTTTGTATAAAAAAATGTTAATGTTTATTATAATCTTGGAAGAGAACATTAAAATTTAGTATCTTGAATTCATAATAGAGTCATTTTCTTCAATTATAAATGAATAAAATATCAGTTTTAATGAGCATAAAAAATATTTATATACATATTAAATGATAATTTTGTTTTGTATCAAAATATTCTATAATTATTTGTTAATAATGTTGAAATATATATCTCTATATAGATTATAAATGTTTATCTTAGAAAATGAATAATTATTTATAAGTAATTGTTAATTTTTATTAAAATGTCACTATGATCCATGAAATATTTATTGATGTTATGTTAAATTCCTTATTTATTTTTTTAAATAGTGTCCCCCTTAATCGCTCATTGAATATCTTTATTCTTGTTTTAAACTTTTTTTATCAAATTTTATTAATCATTCCATTGTTTCTTCAATACTTATAGAAAAATTAGTCATGTTTAAATTCAGAAAGAAAAATAAAAAACTATTTTCTATTGAATTATTTTTTTTAATTTTTAATCATAATTAATCTATAAAATATTCATCTGTTCTATTTGGGTTGACTCATCACTTATATAATATAAAATTTAGTTACTTCTGTTAAAAATTAACATTTTAATAGATTTTGGTGATGAGGATAATAATAATTCAGAACCATTATTTGGAAACTATATTGATGTTCTTATTATATTTTTCACACTCGTTATTATTTTAGTTTTATGTAATTTAGTGAATATTTTTTGGGTTTTTATAAAAATATTCTTCTTCTTTTTCTAATACAACTTACAATTTTTAAA
This sequence comes from Viscum album, assembly GCA_963277665.1. NCBI lineage: Eukaryota > Viridiplantae > Streptophyta > Magnoliopsida > Santalales > Viscaceae > Viscum > Viscum album. The sequence continues at coordinate 842,806,373 of OY728161.1, forward strand.
AATTTCTACTTTTTATTATGATGAGATTTTTTAAAATTTTTATATTATATTAAATCGTCTAGGAATAAACATATTATATAAAGATGTAAGGCCAAAAACATATTTTTTCATATTTTTTTCATATTCAATAAGAGTAGTAATGAAAATCATTGTTATGTGGAGAAATTTATAACATTTTTGTGTTTGAAAATAATAAAATGACTTTTTATAAAATAATAACTAATCGTGTTAGTAATATTGATCAATATAAAATCCACATAAAATATTGAAAAATCCAATTATTGGAATTTATTGAAATATGAAATAAAAAGAACAAATTTATAAACTTGATCATCTTTAATTATAAGAAATATAGAAAGGTAATGTGAATTTTAATAAAAATTAGATGAAAAATAAATGGAAGGTTGTGTGAATGAAAATAAGGAAGGAAATGAAATCAATGTACATGAGCCGTTTGAAAAATTGAGTGATATTCACAAGTTGTGGTTTATTTCTCAATCAATCCATCAAAAAAATTATATGATATGGAAGATAAATATTTTTCATTTTATAAATTCACAATATAAATGGGTTTTATTTTTATATTTTTATAAATAAATTATTTTGGTAAAATTTGTATTTCAAAAATAAGTATTCACCACTAAATCTTCCAAAAAAATGTTTTGGAGGTATTGAAAAATGGAAATGAATTAACAATTAATGTTTTTGGTGACACATTTTTAAATTTGAGTAATTTTAATAATAAAGATTTTAAAATTAAAATAAAATCACATCTTCCCAATATTGACCTAAATAATTCAGACGATCTTATATTTTCCATAGAAGATGATATACTGATTTTGAGGAAGTGATGATTGTTGGTTTTTCATCATACATTATATCCAAAACATATATATCCTAAATTAGTCATGCTCACATAAATAATTTTATTTTATGGATTTAGAGGAAGATAATAGAAATCTTATACTAATTAACTTATTGTTTCAGATATTAAAAATATACTTTTAATTTTAAACATTAATGATTGATAAGTTTTTTTACAAGGATTTATGTTGAAAAGGGTAAAGTAATGAACAATTATAAATCCATGAATAATCATTTGTAATTAGGTTTCAATACAATATAGTTTCTATAAATACTATGTACTAAAATTAAAATTAAAGTTGATAATTATGTGAAATAAAATATTAATCTGAATTACATGGGTATTAGTGTTTTTGGTAATGAGATAAAAAACATTATTTCATTTTTATAAATGAAATATTAATATAATCATTTTTTATTTAGATTTTATTGATTATGTTATAATTAAAGATGATCATATGTTATTCCTACTATATAACGATTATTTAATTGTAATCTTAATTTTCATGATTTTTCCTTGGGTAGGAATAATAGTAAAATTAGGAATAAGTCCTTAACATTTTTGGTTTGAAAACTGATCTTGATAATATATTTATATATCCATTCCTCCTAAAAAAACACAAATTAGTCTTTCTAATTACATACTTTGTATAATAAATAATTAATATCAATATCTATATATGTTTTCATTTGAATGCTAATAAATCTATCATAAATGGAAATAGTAGGCCACCACCTAAATCAAATAAGAGTAACTATATTCTTTTTATAAGGGCTATAAACACTAATATGTGATGGTTCTATCACCTAAATCCCTTATCATCAGAAAAATTTGGTTATTTTGAAGGAGTATCACAAATAATGTCATAAATTTCAGTGATTCATGTGAGTCTACCATTGATTTTATTTATATAAAATAATTTTCATTTTATGTTTTCATTAGTTTTAATTTATTTTTAATTTTTGTATAATTTTTTAAATAAGGATCCATCATCCCCTCTATTTATACAGAAAACATTTCCATCAAAACTCCCATTACATTAATTATCTAGAATAGATACCCAAATAGACAATTTTCCTAAACATTAAGTTTTGTATTGGATATATATCTCTAGTAAATTAATGGGTTCTTAAATAATTAATTGTATTGAAACATACAAAATCAAATTTTATGGACCTACACATCATCAATCCTCCACATTAACTATTAACATTGTTATATTTTATTTAAATTATTTAATGTTCTTCATTATTAATTTTTCTATCTTATAGGTTTATAAATGTAAATAACTAGAATATTTTTTTCATGAATAATTGTGAGTGATTTCCAAGACTAAAATTTAGAGGTTTTATTTTTTATCCATAGGAATCACCATTGTAGACCCTATTTATTCCTATATTGGAAAATAAATATTTTCAAAATAATTCACATATTTATCACACCTTATACCACAATACATTTATTAAAAACCCATTTGAACTTACATGATACAAGATATTTTCATAAATTTCATACTACTAGTAAGGTCATTTATTCATGCTTTATTGCCAAAATATCTATTTGGAAAAAAATTTAAAAATTATTTTTTATCACTTTAAAAAATATTTTTCAATTTTTACATAAAACACATAGTTCTAAACTTAAAATTTTATTTTAAAAATAGAATTATTAATTTTTGGAAATATAGACCCCTAATTAAAAACAGTCATTAATTATTTTATCATGCATTTATATTATATGATATTTTTTTTAAATTTTATAGATAATATTTTTTTTCTTAAAGAATAAGGGAATTAGAGAAACAATTGTGTTACATGTAATAAATAATGATTACGATAAAAATTTAGCTTCAGTTTAGTGAACAAACCTGTTCCAATCAATGGAACAGATATTTTCTTAATTTTTTTGTTCATAAGATCATTACATGATAAAATATATGTTAATTATCCCATTGATTATTCTATTATGAAAATTTTTAAACTATGTTTTCAATAAAAAAGTAGAAGAATATATTTGAAATTAAATTAAGAAATAAATATCAGTAATATGATTTAATAATATGGTCTATGATGTGTTTTATGTTTTAAGGAACAGTTTATCTTTGAGTGATACATAACATTGTTCTATGAAAACTCAAATTTAATTTAATTTTCCCTACTATATTAAATCTTCCATAATTTTTATGGATAATTAGAATCAATAAATATATGAAAACTTTTACACAAATCTTCATGTTTTTAGTTGATCATTTAGTATAACCTATTAGAATACACTGAGTAATTTTAATTTTATATAAAACTCATAATAATTATTTTTGATTAAAAATAAATAGTATATTTGATATTTTTATATAAGATATTCAGTCTCTAATATTAATTAATATTTTAAATTATTTATTTTATTAATTCCGAAATATGAAGAATTAGACCACCATTTGTTACATGAATTTTTAAAAATATGATGAATAATTATCTATTATAATGCAATAAAACATCAATTTTTTGGATAAACAACTATTAATAATGAAAATCTAAGGGTTCCAAAATTCATTGGAAAAGTATATTGAACTTTTGGGAGAAATCATAACTTGTTGATTCATTTGATATTTTTTTAGATTCAAGTTTTAGTTTTTAATGATGACAGTTTCTAATTTTGTTTATTTTATTAGTTCTATATTTACAGGACAATGTAAAGAAATATTTTTTCATTGGGGTGAATATACCCCCTTTTTGTAAAAACTCAAGGGGTGTGATATGAAATGAAATGTAGAAATTTGAGATAAAATCATTTTTAATTTGTGAAATTACAAAAAATCATTCATCAAATAAAATCTGTGGTGTAAATTATTGGGTTAATTATTATGTTGTGTGAGCCCTAAATAATTGTGAAATATAAAAAATAAAGGAAATATTGGGAAGAAGAGTTAGAGGACTCAATCCTCATTATTTACCTCAATATTGATTGTTATTTTTTAAACTCATAATTGGAAGTAGTCATTTCAATTCGAATGATAGAGTAAAAATATTTTCTATACAATTTTAATTTCAGGGTGAAATTATCATTTTTTTAAAATTATCAGTTATAATGAAATTAGAATTAATTTTTTTCCTCACATTTTTACTTATTGAATAACAATTTTTCATTACATTTGGACAATTATTCGATCAGTAATTTGCGAATTTGATATGGATATAATTTATATTTGCATCATTTTCTATTTTCCCACATTTAAATAATTCTAAAAATGAATCGAAGTTATCGAATTTCATTAGTACATTTATTTCATGTTAAAAAATAATTTATTATATTTATTTGCAAAAAAATTAATTTTATGTCCTTTAAATGGTAATTATTTATCATGATGATTTTAATATATATTAAATAAACATTCCTATGAAAGAATATTTAATTTATTAAAATGAATATTGATCTTGAATAAATTTTAATTGTATTTTTAGAGTAAAAAAATTATTTCAGGTTGGAATATTAGATTTTTATCAAAAATGACTTATTGAATTAAATATGTTGCAACATAATTTAAAATTCATTATTTAAAAAAAAATTATGAAATTATTATTTATTAGTGGGGTTTGATGAAATTTTTTTTGTGAAAGATTTCATGTCAATAAATTTCCATGATTATGTAATAATAAATTTATACTCTGGTAGTCAATACATGTTATTTTTTGAAGCATTCATCTATTTCCATAAAAACAAAGAAAACTCATCATGTATGAATAATTTACTCTTGACATAAATTCACATGATATGAGCCTATAGTATAAATAATAATGTTCCCAGGAATTATCTATTAACAATCAAATCATTGACTTAATCAGCAACGAGTGTATGTTATTGATACATTTTTTCTAGCGAAGAGTTATTTTTCAAAATTTTGTTTTGATATCAGATTTTTTGAAGTGTGGTTCTAAACTAGGAAGAGATAGAAAATGTTAACATATATTATTCATAATAGAATCATTTTTTTCAATAATCATATATTGAATTAATATTTTTATTAGAAATATTTATTTCCTTGTAAAAATTGTAGGAGAAAATAATTTTTTCATAAAACTATTCAATTGTTTTGCATTTATTGATTTATTTTATATATGTCGAAAGAGTATTTAAATTTATATAATAGAAAATTAATATGTTTAGATAAATAATTTTTAATAATTTCTTGAAATTTATTTTTATTTCATTAATTTATTTAATTATGGTGAACCTATTATTCATCTGAATCAATATTAACTCCCCTTGATATATCAATAATACTATCAACTCGTGTTTTCATCTGTTTTCCAAAAACATTTCTCAAAATATTAATAATTTCTTCAACATTAATAAAAAATAATCCTCTTTCACATAAACATAAATAAAATTTCTTGATTTTCATTTATTTTCTTATTGATATTTGATATAATTAATAATCATTCTTTCCCTTCAAATTTAAATATCATTTTTGTACCACCATGTATAATTATTTTAGTGATAAATTTATATATTTTTATATTTTGATGATAAGACTGATCACATATTATTAGACTAATAATTATTATTGGATTCCATCAAGAATAATCTAGGAATAACCGTTTTTATAATAACTAAATGATTGATATTCTTTTGTATTTAATTATTTCCATCGATGGATGATTGGAATGACATTAAAAATTTTCAAAGAAATGGGATCTGATTTTTTGGTTTCTATTTTTAAAAATATATATTGTATTTTATTGAATGCATGAAATACATTAAAAATTTGTTTATTTTCCTTTATATACATACTCTAGGAATTATGTTTCATATATGGTTCCATTTGGTGGGTCCCTACTATGTTTTATTCACACACCCTTTAAAAGAACCATGGTGTTAATGGAGATGTTATATAGGAAAACCGTGGTATTTTATTTGTATTACTTGGAAATAAATTTTTAGTATATTGTATATAAATTTCCTAAAATAATATGCCTCAATTAAAAAAAATATATTATGACCTTTATTACCTAGATTATGGATTTATGACTATGAATAGGATTCACCAAATTTTAAAAAATATATATTAATGTATTTATTAATTCTTAAAAAAAATAAGTATATTTTAATATAATCAGTGTGTGTGTTTAAAATAATAGCTTTTTGAAGCAATTTAGTCACTAAATAGATTAATTATTAATAGTAAATAATATTAAATCATTTCAAGGTCAAAAGAGATATTTTTTAGAAATAATTTTTATATACAAAATATGTTTTCATCTAAAAAAATTAAAAACAATTATTAATTAAATTTTTTACATAATTTGTTATATAATATATTAAATAATTATTTTAATAAACATATAATATTATTTTTATGTAAATTAATGAATGTAAAATTATTTTTCTGTTTAAAAATTAATTTATGTAAAAATGCGATTCATTTTGGATGGGTATTTATTTTAAAGCAAAATTCATCAACTTATAAAAAATTTATTCTATAAAATGGATTCTATATATGGAATCATCATTTAGAAATTTCATAATGACACCACATTATTTTTTTGTTCATATAGAACTATAAAAACATTAAACAGTCATTACCAGAATTAGGGTTAAAATGAGTCAGTGAAAGAGGATGAACTAAGAGATAAGGGTAAAAATATTACTTCAACTGGTATATTATTTTTTAGTTTATGATATTTTGATTGTATAGTGTATAATTTTTTACATCTTGGATATTTGGTTCCTCTTATACATGAATGATTATTTATAATATTTAGATATTTTATGTAATTCAATGGGTCTCCCTCTCTTCATTTTGTATTGATTCCCTTCATTCTTGACCTATTTATCTTACCATGTGTGTAAGCCAAATGAGGTCTCTCAAAAAATAGGTAATCATCTTACTAAATCATAAAAATATAATTTTCTGTTATAATTATTCTAAATATGTTGTATACATTCTAACTTAATTAATTTAGTATCATTAATATACATATATGTTATGATAAAATCATTTTCATCCATTTTTCCACTAAATAAAAAATGAAAGTATCAGATGTGCATTCTTGAAGAATATAGCCTCCACAAAGAAAATATGAATTAGTTTCAATCACCTCACATTGATGGTTATAATGATAAATTTAATGATTATAAATTATATTTATGACATTATAATTGGTGTTTGATTATAAAATATTATGAAGTGCCCGGATCAGTGTGATCACTAAGAGGGGGAGGGGGTGAATATGTGATCCTTTAAAACTTTTTACTAATTGATTCTTAATCAATTAAACATCTATTTCTTGTTAAGGCCTCGATCCACTCTTCTTGTATCTCTCAGCCTTTCCTCGAGTAATGTAGTAAATGTAAAGGCACATGACACAAGTATTTACAAGGTTCGGCACAAAAGGCCTACGTCCTTGCCATGTTGGTTATACACCCCATCATGGTTTCTTCCATTATAATCTGTTAGTATTACAATGGTCGATACAGAGTCCCACTGTATCTCTCCTGAGTCCCATAGGAGGGTCTTTATACTGCATCCCACAGTGTTACCAGAGACCCAGTGGCCTGCTCCAGAATCCCACTGAAGACTTCTTCCACCCTGAGTCTCACAGGGGGCTTCTCCTGGCTCCTCGAGTCACACGAGTAGCTCTTCTTCCCTTTAAGATTCTTCATGTATCTTCAGCAGTCTGGGATAACGACTGTTGGCCTCGCTCTCTACTTCTGCTCACTTGTGATGAACATGTCTTCTCGTCTTGCTCAGGATTTATCTCCTTCTTCTCAGGATGACCTGGACTCTCTCTTCAAGAATCTTCAACAGCCTCTGATAAGGTCTGTTGGTCTTGATCTTCACTTCTGATCACTTCTGTTGATCAGCGTCTTCTCAGTTACTGAAAACTCAGGCAACTGATGTCTTTAACTTCAGTCTGGATTCAGTCTCACTTCACATCCACTTCATGCACTGAGTGCATGGAAACTCTTCTTCCTCATGCACTGAATGCATGGCTTCTCAAAATATTCTTCAAGAACTTTCAGTCTTGGTCAACTCAGATGCACACAAGAAGATTTGACTTGTTTACGTGTGCACGTGCATGCATGCAAGCATGCACTCCCCTTCTTCTCTTCTTGGTGTGATAAACCCTCAAAGGGTGTATTCTCCTTTTGGAACACACACACACCTTCTCAAATTATTTCAGACTCTTTGTTCTTTTTGTTTACAAACTTAATGTGTGTTCTTATTTAGTGTGAGTATCATTCTTCTTCTTCTTCTTAGCGTGTACACTTCACTTTGCACACAAACTAAGGTTCATCCTTCACTTGTTTAGCACACACAACTTGTTCTTCGTTTTTCACACACATGGGCTTGGCCGACTTCACTTACTAAGCACACACAATTCCTTGTTCTTTTTATCTTCTTCAAAGTGTGAACTTCACATATGAACACACAAAAATGTCTCGGCCTTCCTCCTTCACATTGGACACACACTGCCAATATGAAGGAGCACAAGTGCTTGGTGCGGCCTCTCCTCTACTGCATTGTCGCGCAGGTGCACAAGGCACAAGAGCCATGTAAGGCCTCGGGTGCAAGGCAGCCATGCAAGGCTCAACCAACTGCGGGGTGCGCAAGTGATGCAGCCACGGGTCGTTCAAGCCTCAAGAGTGCAAGAGCACCTTGGGTGTGCAAGATTCTCGTGCCGCGCAAGTATGCGGGCAGGGAGAGCTCTTCCTGTCGTGCAATTGATGGGGGCAGTGGACCTTCGGGCCTCGGGTGGCACCAGGACTTCAGCCGCGCAAGTGTGCGCGGGGCTTCTACTTCGTGAGGCACAAAGGCACTCACGGGTCTTCCAAGTTCTTCAACACATCAGCAAGCAACACCGATGCACGGGCCTCCCTTTTTATAGGCAGAGGTCCTCGGTTCAATCCGCGTGGATAAACATTTGAATCCCCGAAATAACCGGGATTTCAAGATTTTCTTGAAATCTTTGTTTTCATTCTCTGTCTACCGCGGGTTTGCTTTTTATTTTCTTCACGTGAATGCGACGTAGAACGCATGCACGACTTCGGTTTAGGATAATCCATGCAAAACATAAATCACGTGGCCTCGCACCTCCGGTTGCTTCGGCCAACCTCGAATTCTCCCATACGTTGCATGCATGCCCATTTTTATTCATGGATATGTTTAGTAGGGCCAGACGAACCGAATGGAGCCTTATGTTTGATCGGAGGTGGCCGGGAACTAGAATTCTTCATTCGGGAGGCCTCTGGTTCAGCGGCGGCTTCGCGGGGTGGTCTTCGGCTGAGCTCGAGGAAGACGATGTGGCATCCGTCGGATCAGATCTTTGGACGGCCGCGATCAGAAGATCTCGCACGGGATCGATCGTGTGGTCGAGATCTGGCGCGCGATCGATCGAGCGGCCAGTATTCACTCCCGGTGGAATTTGCGCTTCCCACATCGAATCGGCGGCCGGTTTCCACGTGGTTTATAAAACTCGCGCTCCCCCTTCACCGCAATTGAACTTCTCCCCTCTCAGTGCCGCCCCGCACCGAGTTCTCTCTGCGGGCGCGCTCTTGCGCCCACCCCTGCCACTCGGGCACGCCACTGGCGCCCACTATACACACACACGGGCACGCGCTCTGGTGCTCCGGCTGCGCAGGCTTGACCCTCTGCGTGGCCCCGGCTTACACACGGCCGCGGCCTCTCGGGCTGGCCCCATGGGATCCCCCTTGGGCGTGGCGACCTCGAGTCCCACATGTGCCTTGGGGTTGAACCCTTAAGGCTGACCATAGGTGGCAAATGTTTTGCTTCTAGGAACATTAAGTACTTTTTCTTTAAACAAATTAACCAAGTGTAAATGCCTTTTCCCACTTAAGCCATTCTTCTACTTCATTTCCTCTTCTCTTCAAAATTTATTCATCACTTAGGAATGGAATTCACGAAGGGCCTTCATCTTCAACCGAGCTCCTTAATCACATAATTTCTTCCATGTGCTTCGTTGATCTAATCAGTGATCAAATTGGTTATTCTTCTATTTCGCATGCACTAAGTAATAGTGCATGGACTTCATTAATCCCCATCATCCACTTAGGAGGTATGAATGGATCATCTTCATCTCCTCATGCATTGTCTTAACAATGCATGGTATTCTAACATTGTTGTGACATTGTATCCAGTTGATACAAGTTATTTGAACATAAAGACCAGTTCAACAATCCTCAGATGTAAACATGGATGAATGTTGCAACCATAAACACTTATGCCACTTAGTGAATCTCCTAAGTGACATTCATCTTAACACAATGACCATCCTCCATTCATCACCAACACCATCATAGCATTTGTCATTAACATATTGACTCTCCATGACATCCATTCATTCTTTAACATCTTCTAATCAACAACATACCTTATTGACAACAAATGCAACACAATGCACTTCAATCTCCCCCTTTGTATTTTTTTGTCAATGCCACTAGAGCACATATTGTCAATCCAATCAGTAGAACACATATGAATGGGTCAATATGTGTGCCACACATTTCTGGGGAAATATGTCAGCTTTTCTCCGCCTTATTGGCAACCAAATTCAAAGGTGTGGTGTGGTTCCTTTTGAAAATATAACTTCCTCCCTTTGAAAAGTATTTTCCTGAAAAACATAGAGAGAGGGATGATGTCACATGTTCTCTTTAGCAATGAACCTTTAGTAAATAAACTCTAAGTCTACTTGGGATAACCCGGTGTAGAAAACAAGAGTGATGTAACCAAGGTACTCAATGCTGTCCAACATTCACTATACATGTGAGATCATGCTTCAAGGGGCTTGATATTTTTCAGATATAACAATGAATTTGATAAATCCTGCACAACATCACAAAACTCATTAGAATGTTCAGGTGCAAATATAAAGCTCCCCCTTTCGACCATTTTCCTTCAATCAATACTCCCCCTTAATTGACATGATGAATACAATTAAGAAACAAGGGATGAAAGTATGATTGGAATACCTCCACTTTTCTCAAGATGATATTAAATCCCATGATATCATCTTCTCCAGATTGGCTCCCCCTCAAGGGGTGCACTCCATTCCTTCTAAACCATCCTCCAGCTGAGAATGATCATCATCTTCAATTCCCTGTAGTGTTAGCACATGTAAATACAAGTGACTAGGGAATAAGATGGAACCTCCTTGGTTCATCAATGTGAACAACATGGTTGAGAATATTCTCTCAACCGAGTTGTCCCATTTTCACCATTATTCACACTTGCACATTTGATCTTCAATGATGTTTGTGCTAGTGTGGATCTCAACACCTCTTCATGTGAAATATTTTTCTTCCCTTTTTCCTTAGTAATTGCTAGTACTTCATCTTCAGCTCTTTGTAGTTCTCTGGCAAGTTGCAACTGATTAGGCCATATGACTAGTAAGTCATTTGGAATTGTGGCCTCAGTTCTGGAAGTTTCACATGGTTCCTTTGATGCTGTTAAGCTACCTTTCTTAGGCAACTTATTTTCAATAAATCCTTTCTTCTTCTTCTGGATTGATTGTCTTTTTGAGTCCAGTCTGCCTCTATTGAATTTCATGGCTTCTTTACAAAGATCCATGATGTGTCCTTTCTTTCCACAGTAGAAACATGTTTTCTTAGTGGTCCTTCTGGATGCATCACCCTTCTTGGATTTAGACTCCAAGGAATTATTTTCCTTTTTCAAAACCTTCTTGGGAGCATCTTCATCTTTCTTCATGATTCCCATGGATTCCATTTTAGCCAGGTTCATTGATCTTCTATTCTTTTTAGCTCTGGATACAGTTGCAGATTGACATGTATCTTTTTGTCCACTTTTGCAATCATCCCAGATGTTGTCAAGTAATCCAAATCTATCTGCAGTAAACATATGTCTCTAGACCTGTGGATGCTGCTTCTTTTCCTCTGGCTTTCTCCCCCTTGGCATGGGCTTGCTTTGTGCTTTGAAATTCATTGGATTGTACCAACAATCCTTTGCACAGTGCCCATACAAATTACAACACCAACACTGACCCACAAATCTTGACCTCTTCAGTCCTTCTGATTGTTGGGTACTTTTCTTGACTTGCTGTGTTGTTTCAGGAGAGTTCCCATTCTTCATTGTCTTCATCCATACTTGTTTCGAATTATTCTTCCATCCTGAACTTTTTGTGGAAACACAATTAGAAGCATCAATACAAGATGGTATGGATGGTACATTATTTTTAGAAGATGTTGCCCTTTCATTAGAGGATGTATTTCTTTTAGAATCATCCTTATCAAAGCTCACTTGAGTAGCAACATTTCTTCTTTCAGCTAGCTGGGAGGCTTCATCTTTGGGTGATTGCATATTTTTCAATATCACCTCTAGTTCAAAGCATTTCATGTTGAGGGATTTCTTCTCATCCTCAACCAATCTTAGCCTACCTTCCCAATTCTGTTTCAGCTGTTCCATCTGGTCATCATGCACCTTCTTTATTTCATGCAATGAGCTATCAAGCTCCTTCACCGTTTTGACTTTGTCTTCAATTTGAACATCTCTGACAATCAATGAAACTTTGTGCCTCTTTTCTAGTGCATGAAAAACTTCTTTTACCATTATCATAAAGAATTCTTTCTCAGAAAGTCTTCTTTGCAATTCTTCAGTAGTGTCTTCATATCATTCATTGCAAAGGTAAACCATTTCATCCTTGGCATTCACCAGCTTTCTGAGAGTGTTGGTTATGCCAACCCTTTTTGCCAATTGGACTTCCAAAGAATTGGCTTCATCATCTAGCTGTAAATTTTCTTCTTGAAGATCAAGGATGCCTGTAGCTATACACATTGCCACTTCCTTGGGGACTGTCTTCTGAAGATATTTGATTGCATTTAGAAGATCATTGTTTCTTCCATTTTCATCATAGCTATAGCAGGCTTCATCAGAAGAATGATAAAAGGAATTGTCATCTGATGTGACTTTCACATTTCTTTCCATAGAAGGAGTTTCTCTGATTGCAACAAACTTCTTCCTCATCTTCTTTGCCTGTTTCTTCAATCTGTTTTTCAGAGTCTTGGCAGATATCTCCATTTGTGGGTATTCACTCACTTCCTCAAATCTGCACTCCATATAGACTCTCTTGGATCTTTTAGAGGGAACCTCCCTCTGATACCAATTGAAGTGCCCGGATCAGTGTGATCACTGAGAGGGGGAGGGGGTGAATCAGTGATCCTTTATAACTTTTTACTAATTTATTCTTAATCAATTAAACCTCTATGGCTTGTTAAGACCTCAATCCACTCTTCTTGTATCTCTCAGCCTTTCCTCGAGTAATGTAGTAAATGTAAAGGCACAGGACACAAGGATTTACAAGGTTCAACACCAAAGGCCTACGTCCTTGCCATGTTGGTTATACACCCCAACATGGTTTCTTCCATTATAATGTGTTAGTATTACAATGGTCAATACAGAGTCCCACTGTATCTCTCTTGAGTCCCACAAGAGGGTCTTTATACTGCGTCCCACAGTGTTACTAGAGTCCCACTGGCCTGCTCCAGAATCCCACTGAAGACTTCTTCCACCCTGAGTCTCACAGGGGGCTTCTCCTGGCTCCTCGAGTAACACGAGTAGCTATTATTCTCTTTAAGCTTCTTCAAGTATCTTCAGCAGTCTGGGATAAAGACTCCTGGACTTGCTCTCTACTTCTGCTCACTTGTGATGAACAGGTCTTCTCGTCTTGCTCAGGATTTATCTCCTTCTTATCAGGATGACCTGGCCTCTCTCTCTTCAAGAATCTTCAACAGCCTCTGATAAGGTCTGTTGGTCTTGCTCTTCACTTCTGATCACTTATGTTGATCAGAATCTTCTCAATTACTGAAAACTCAGGCAGCTGATGTCTTTAACTTCTGTCTGGCTTCAGTCTCACTTCACATCAACTTCATGTACTGAGTTCATGGCAACTCTTCTTCCTCATGCACTGACTACATGGCTTCTCAAAATCTTCTTCATGAACTTTCAGCCTTGGTCAACTCAGATGCACACAAGCAGATTTGACTTGTTTACGTGTGCATGTGCATGCATGCAAGCATGCACTCCCCTTCTTGTCTTCTTGGTGTGATAAACCCTCAAAGGGTGTATTCTCTTTTTGGAACACACACACACCTTCTCAAATTATTTCACACTCTTTGTTTTTTTTGTTTACACACTTAATGTGTGTTCTTATTTAGTGTGAGTATCCTTCTTCTTCTTCTTCTTAGTGTGTACACTTCACTTTGCACACACACTATGGTTTGACCATCACTTGTTTAGCACACACAACTTGTTCTTCGTTTTTCACACACTTGGGCTTGGCCTACTTCACTTACTAAGCACACACAATTCCTTGTTCTTTTAATCTTATTCAAAGTGTGCACTTCACTTATACACACACAAAAATGTCTCGGCCTTCCTCCTTCACATTGCACACACACTGCCAATATAAAGGCGCACAAGTGCTTGGTGCGGACTCTCCTCTACTCCATTGTCGCGCAGGTGCACAAGGCACAAGAGCCGTGCAAGGCCTCGGATGCAAGGCAGCCGTGCAAGGCTCAACCAACCGTGGGGTGCGCAAGTGATGCGGCCACGGGTCGTGCAAGCCTCAAGAGTGCAAGACCACCTTGGGTGCGCAAGCTTCTCCTGCTGTGAAAGTATGCGGGCAGAGAGAGCTCTTCCTGTCGTGCAAGTGATGCGTGCAGGGGACCTTCGGGCCTCGGGTGGCACTAGGACTTCAGTCGCGCAAGTGTGCGTGGGGCTTCTACTTAGTGAGGAAAAAAGGCACTCACGGGTCTTCCAAGTTCTTCATCACATCAGCAAGCAACACCGATGCACGGGCCTCTCTTTTTATAGGCATAGGTCCTCGGTTCAATCCGCGTGGATAAACATTTGAATCCACGAAATAACCGGGATTTCAAGATTTTCGTGAAATCATTGTTTTCATTATCTGTCTACCGCGGGATTGCTTTTTATTTTCGTCACGTGCATGCGACTTAGAATGCATGCACGACTTCGATTTAGGATAATCCATGAAAAACATAAATCACGTGGCCTCGCACCTCCGGTTGCTTCGGCCAACCTCGAATTCTCCCATACATTGCATGCATGCCCATTTTTATTCATGGATATGTTTAGTAGGGACAGACAAACCGAATGGAGCCTTCAGTTTGATCGGAGGTGTCCAAGAACTCGAATTCTTCATTCGGGAGGCCTCTGGTTCAGTGGCAGCTTCGCGGGGTGGTCTTCGGCTGAGCTCGAGGAAGACGATGTGGCAGCCGTCAGATCAGATCTTTGGACGGCCGCAATCAGAAGATCTCGCGTGGGATCGATCATGCGGTCGAGATCTGGCGCACGATCGATCAAGCGTCCAGGGTTCTCTCTCGGTGAAATTTGTGCATCCCACATCGAATCGGCGGCCGGTTTCCACGCGGTTTATCAAATTCACACTCCCCCCTTCACCACAATTGAACTTCTCTCCTCTCGGTGCCGCCCCACACCGAGTTCTCTCTGCGGGCGCGCTCTTGCGCCCACCCCTTCCACTCGGGCGCGCCACTGGCACCCACTATACACACACACGGGCACGTGCTCTGGCGCTCCGGCTACCCAGGCTTGAACCTCTGCATGGCCCCAGCTTACACACGGCCGCGACCTCTCAGGCTAGCCCCATGGGATCCCCCTTGGGCGTGGTGACCTCGAGTCCCACATGTTCCTTGGGGTTGAACCCTTAAGGCTGGCCGTTGGTGGCTAATTTTTTGCTTCTATGAACACTATGTACTTTGTCATTAAACAAAGTAACCAAGTGTAAATGCCTTTTGCCACTTAATCCATTCTTCTACTTCATTTCCTCTTCTCTTCAACATTTATTCATCACTTAGGAATGGAATTAATGAAGGGTCTTCATCTTCAACCGAGCTCCTTAATCAAATAATTTCTTCCATGTGCTTCGTTGATCTAATCAGAGATCAAATGGCTTCTTCTTCTATTTCACATGCACTAAGTAATAGTGCATGGACTTCATTAATCCCCATCATCTACTTAGGAGGTATGGATGGATCATCTTCATCTCCTCATGCATTGTCTTAACAATGCATGGTCTTCTAACATTGTTGTGACATTGTATCCAGTTAATACAAGTTCTTTGATCTTAAAGACCAGTTCAACAATCGTCAGATGTAAACATGGATGAATGTTGCAACCATAAACACTTATGTCGCTTAGTGAATCTCCTAAGTGACATTCATCATAACACAATGGCCATCCTCCATTCATCACCAACACCATCATAGCCTTTTTCATTCATATATTGACTCTCCTTGACATCCATTCATTCTTTGACATCTTCTGATCAACAACATACCTTATTGACAACAAATGCAACACAGTGCACTTCATATTAAATTATTTATTTTATTAGTTCTCATTATAAAATGGAAGTATCGTTAAAACAAATTTTGGACTACAATAATTATGAGTGACATGTATCATTTTCAGTATCCCTCATTTATATAAATCAATGGAATTTTATATAAATAATTTATATGATACATATTAAATTAATTATATTATTTAAACATTATATTATGATTATACAATATCATCTTCCGAATTGTTTACTCTTTAAAACAGACACTTGTTAATGTCGATTTTACTAGCTACACATGTGATGATATAATGCTTATAACATAAATTAATAAGGACTTTAAAATACCAGTGATGTTAGGAAATAATATGATTTTAATTTCATGATTAACATTATAGGGACTATGAAACAATGACATTGATTAATGACTAGAACTACAAAACTGAAACATGAATGAAAAATGAAATAATAATGACCTGAAAATTTTGATTTAATGATAATGTTTTAACTAAATGGTTATAAGAGTTATAAGTGAATCATATATAAAATTATGAGTAATTTTTATTATTATATATTAGTATAATAAATTAATTTTTTCAATAAATGAGGTTAAAACCACTTATGAAGAAATTCAAGATTAGGTTAAGGGTTTTATGTTACTATCTCACATTTTACTAGGCTTGTTTACGCCTAAATTTTAAATAATTATATTATATAACATCTATAGAAAAAATAATAATTATTTTCCAATACTATGTTAATATCTATAAATTAGTAGGTTTAATTTGATTTGAGTCACTATAATTAATTAATATTACGAATGTTTTTTAAGGATAATCATTATTTATATCTTTAGTCGACAACATTTTTCCTTCATTTCGATAATTTTCTCAAGAAAAATATCATGATTGTATTTATTACTATATAATAATTGATTAAAATTATTTTTATAAATTTTTTTAATTTCTATAAGACATTTTAAAAGGAATATTCTTAATATTTTCCAAATGAGGTAGTTTAAACCTAAAGTGTAAATGAAATATTTATTTAACATACATCGCATGAACAAGGTTTACAAACTTCTTAAGTAATATTTTATTTAATTATTTCACAATATGTTTTCATGGTGATTTTTAAATAAAATTATTTTTCTATCATTTTAAAAAATAATTAAATTTTAAATTTAATATTTCAGAATAAATTGGGTATTTTCATTATAAAATAGTCTAGTTATATATTAATCATATTTTCACATATGAAACATCCAATGATGTAACTTTTGATTCACCATGGGTTTTATCCAATCAAACAATCCATGATATTTCACTCAATGGATATGTAATGGTTAGGTCCTTTATTAACAACAAATGAATTGGATAATGATTAATGTTTTATATGATCAATGGGTACATAGGTGGTTATCCTAATCCCAAAATATGGAATACAAGTTGATAAACAAATCCCAAAAAGGTATAAAGGTGGTTATTCTAAGCCTAACATCTGATAGATGTCATTATGTGTTCCCTTGACATATGAATTTTATAATTATTAAAAGAAAAAAACTTATAAACTACTTGATATGACTTGTTATTATTATTATGATATGATATCATTGATCATGACCTTTGTTTCTTCTATGACACGTGTCTTATGAACATCCATACCTAATGCCTTCATTCTGATATATGATTTTATGAGAATGATTTTAAAATTCTAACCTCATATTTTCATTCCATTATTCTCATATTATTATTACATATAATAATTAAATGTTATATTCCTTATTTAACCTTAGTGAGTATCTGATATCACCCTTTCTTATCTTTCCGTTATCGGTGTTTTGAAGAATAGTTTTCTGTAGTTCATGAATTAAAATTGTATAATATGAGAATAACTATTTGGGAGATTTTGAATGTCTTTTATCAAATAAGATATTTATGTATCTATCCTCTAAAAAAAGAAAAATTATAACGTTTGGGAAATTTGTAGTTATGATTTGTAACAAATATTCTTTTAAAATAATGAAATAATGAAATATATATTATTTAGTTACTCTTAGTTAGTATTAGCATGGTTAATTATTTATAAGGATTAATACTAAAAAAATTATTAGCAAAACACATGATTGTTTTAAATATATAAGAAAATCCTAAGATACGGTGAAGAAAAGAGTTCACTTTTACTACTAAATATATCACTATTTGGATATATGAAAGTGGATAAAACTACACCATTAATTAAATTGTGAAAAAAATCATAAAGGGGAGGAGTTTGTATTAAATTGATCATCAAGGGTGACCATTGAGAGCCGTAGATTGTACAGTTAACTATTCATTTAATTTTATATTCTAGGTTAGTTCATATTTTTGTTATAAAATAGTATGTTTTATTTTAATAGACAATTACTATTTATGTACAAGGGTAAACCAATGGTTTCAAAAATTAAAAACATGGTGACCTGATTAAGATATCATATGATTAATTTTTCATCATTATATGAATTTTTATTAGGCTTACAGTTTCTCATTCCATTATTTCCGGTTATAGTCAATGGTTGGAACCTGGAGGAATGGTGATAAACATTAATGTGATATACATTGTAATGATTTTCCTTATATGAAACCAAATATTAAGGGAGATAGAATGAAAAAAATATTATTTTTATGATTATTAAATTTTCTCAAGATATGAATCATGGTGTACTTCCAAATGATAAAATGAAAAGAACAACATATTGATGAGTTATTCCTGAGGAAAGATACACCATATTTTTATGGGTCATATGATACACTAATTATTTAGAAATGGTTCAGTACCACAGTAAATAGTTTTTTAATTATCCAGTTATTAGATTATGAATTTTTTTTTATGTTTGTCATTTTGAAAGTAAACAAGATTAATGATGGACTCTTATCAAGAATACGAGGTGGAAACACAAAGAAAAATGTATGGAGTGGGATGAGCTAATGTAATTGTTTTTCAATAATTAAGATCATCAAATTCTTCATATGGGAATGGAGAAGTAAATCCATGAGATATAGTAGAGGGATAATGAATCCATTATTACATATGACAAAATTTTTAAAATCATTTGAAGGTAAAATTATGTAATTATCATTCAACTTCTAATAAATTTGGATCAATTATTTGGTTGATTAAAACGAGTTATATTCAATTATCCATAAGAGACATCAATAGATATGAAAAAATCATTTGATGTGATATCAAGGGAGAAACTATTATAAGAGTCACCTATCAATATCATGGATTTTATAATAAATTAAATATTCAATTAAATGAAAATTATAATAATAAAAATCATGGACTGTAGAAGATAAGTGTCAGTTTTTGGATGATTTTAGAATGAAACATTGTTAAAATTATCATAATTATACTAGAAAATTTTCTATGTTTTGAATGGATAGCCTTCAGGAAATATAATTATGAACTGATATGAAAATGTTAGTTAATAATTTGAATGGATATAAATATACATTGAATTCACCAACAAAATTTTAGTGACTAAATGTATAGAATATGTGGCTTTTTTGAGCAATTTTTGATTCCAAGGGTTATTAATGATTATTGAAATCAATAACCTTTTATGTCTATGGAAAAATGGAAATCATAGGAAGTCACTATTGTTATTCTGAGTAACCAAAATAATGTAGTGAACAGTAAAATTGTTATATTATCTTGAAAAAATAATATTTTCATTGATTATGGGTTTACCCACAATTTTATATTTGAAATTTTGGTAAGGGTACCAGATTACTAACTCAATAATTAGATGTTAAATTAGATGGATTAATGTGCCCTTATATTTATTAAAGGGAACATAAAATGATCAATATTAATAATAAGTAACATTATCATTATATTTATGATTTTTTTGATCAATTTCAACGATATAAGTACTTATTAATGATTTATATTCAATATGGATCATCTCAGTGGATGTTAAAATAGAAATAAAAACATATGAAAATCTTCAGTATGATGTTTAGAAACTATGATATTTACATTTATTCTATTTTGAATTACTAATTCCCTTGATATATTTATTTATTTATTTATCATAGTATTTATATATTACCTTGATCTATTTGTTGTTCTATTAATAAGGGATTTAGACACCCCCTATTTTAAAATATGTCATAAGGTTTGTTATGAAATAGATGAAGTATTGTGTAACTATTTTTATTGAATCAGGCTCTACATTATAGATGTCTAATAGTTTTATAGAGGATATGGATACAGTATGGATGGGGTATTGCTCCGTAAAATATTGTGTTGGTGGATATGGTTGTTTTGTATCTATTGAAACATGAAGTGTCAACTACAATTTAGAGGCTGGAAGGTTAATTTCTACATGTTATACTAATTTTAGGGTCACTACGTAATAGAGGGTTGGTTTTAATGAAACATCCTTATAAGGGAATATAAATAGTGTTATGGTGATAACTATTGTTTTATATTTCTCTTATATTGTTTATATGATCTATATATTTACTATGGTGTATATTATGGATGTGATTTTGACTTGGTTCCACCATGACATGGAAAGATCATGTACTCCATAGATTTTTTTGAACCCATTCTGACTTAACCCAATGTGTTATTCCCTAATGAATATTTTTTCATATTTTTTTTATAAATTCACAAGGCCCAGAAAATAAACCATATCGCATCCTTTACTCTTAGGCTAAGGATGACTCTAGGTATTCATCAAAAGGTCATCCACCACTAGAATCTTGGCTTTATCTTGATTATGATGGATCATATTTTAATGATTCTAGGTTAGTTTAACCCCATTCCACTTTCTTTTCCTAACTTATCTCAAGATAGAAAATGTAGATAATACTAAATTTATTTATCTTTATTAGATCTTTATATACAATATTTTTTTTTGATTAATTGTGTTTAGATATAGGATCATTTATGTGAAGGATTTATTCTATTGGAATAAAATTGTGTTTTGGGAATTAGATCTTCCGAAATCAAAACAACGACCTCTATGGTCTTGATATAGGAATTTATATACCATTTTAACCCCTTTTATACTCTTATTAACTTGTTTCATGTTGCATTGTCTTATCTAGTTGTCCATGTTTTATGGTGTTTTCATGTGGGTTTTGGTATATCCCAAGAAACCCATATATGATGATTACTACCATGAATATTTTTATAATATTACATTACCATGTTTGATATAGATAACTTGTTTTTATACGCTGAAACTATATTCTCATAATGATTAGATATTTTTTTTCTTACTATGATCTACAATGTTGTATTTATTTTCTATGCCATGGAGGTATTGTCTTGGTATTTAATATATATGGAAACTTATGTAATGATAACACCATATATGTGGATTTTGAATTATGTGAAATGATGATAATGGTGAACCCATACAGAAATTTGGATCATGGAATCCTTGTGTAAGCCCAAAACATGAGGCCTTGATGATACTATCTAATGTGATGGAACATGATTCCATATGGATACCTAGTATCATGTTTATCTCAATGCATTGATGATACCAAGTGGAAAGTTTATATACTTTATTCTTGTTCTTGATCACTTTCAATATCCTAATATTCATGACAATATATAGCTAAATTAGGTACGACCTAGGATTTTGGTGGGTTGGTTATCATACATGAACTCTAAACATGATTTTTTTTGATTTCATGTGAAGTTATTGATATCATTGTGTAATCCTATTGTACATGGGAACATTTTTATGGAAACATTAGTGGTTTCCTACTATAATTTATTAGTTATTCAATGTAAATTAATATTTATGAGTGTAAATATTTTATGTATAGGGATTTAATCAAGGAAAATGGGATTATAGAATATGGTTGAGATAATGATATTGTTAATGGGAGAAGTACTGGTATATACTATAAAGGATACCAAATTTTATTTATTATATCTACTTTCACTATTATATTTATTTGGAACTCCACAATGGGAGTATGCTTATTTTATTAATTGAAATGTGTTCAATCTACAATTATATTCTCCCATTATAATTACATTTAGTTATTTAGTATTGATTTATATTATATTTTGTAAATATATGATAATGAGGGTAAATTTTCTCCAGCGATGTCATTTAGAACCTCACTACTAGTCCACGTCCTCTTGCATATAGGGAAACTTGCATGAGGTCATGTGGCACCAAAGATCAAACAAAATGTTTTAGTTTGGGGAATTTTAAAATGGAATTGGAGAAATGTTTTTTAATTTATTTAGACAAACCCATGACATGGTAGAAATTAAATTAGATATGTGGGACTTGGGTGGGGGAGATTCCATGTTCTGGGATTAATCTTGTGGAATATACCTCAAATTTACTATATATGGGAATATTATTACTATTTTATGGGATTTTTGTGTATTCATGCATCGAGATTAGGAACATAATATCGCATTCCATATTTATCCCTATTGTGTGTTTTATAATATTTATTTAATTTAAATCCTTTATATGTGAAATCTCCCTTGGATAGAAATGTATTTTTTGATTGAATGTTATATCTTCTTTACATGGTAATGTTATATACCTATCAGAATAAGTTATTTTAACATGTTCACAAATTTATTTTTAGTATTTATATGTTACTATGACTAACATGAAGGAATATATATCTTTGTTAGTTCTATTAGGGATATACCTTGGGTTATGGGTAGAATCATATGCCATATTAGGTGAACAAATGGACTTCTTGGGATCTATTCCAACAACTTCTATTTTTCTATGTGTTTCTTTTTAATTTTAGAATATTCTTCCACAAAGAATACTACTGTGACATCTAGATGATGTGGGATGACATTATCTCTCCTATTAATATACCCATATTCCAATTTCTATTTTTCTAGAGGGTACATCAGTGTACACTCATGAACCTAAACTATTGTGGTATGTAGTGGGACTACCTCAGCAGATAGTCCTTCATCGTATTCCTTCCATGAACAGTGGGGAACAAAGTTTCATGGTAAAATACACTACATAATTTTATATCTATCATCTACCATCCATTCATTGAATTAGGGGTACATATGATCTGGTTGATAGGATAGACCTAAATGAGGTTGTGTTTGACCTATTTGAGACACCCATCATCAAGATGGTTGATATGGATATGTTAATACTACATGGACACTCTAAGAGGTGACGGGTGTTAGGGGATATATTAGCAGACATGAGGGTCTCACCTTGGAGGCCTTTAAGGTCATATTTTCTAGAATCCGTCAATTATACATGAAATTGGGACCATGTGATGGAGTTTAAGGAGATATTGTAGGGGTCTATGATGGTCTACACACACTGAACTCATTTCCCTAAGATATTATGTTTTACTCATCTCATGGTCAAGAATGAGGAATAAAAGGCTATGAATTTTGAGATTGGTCTTCATACTACCATTAAATGAATGGTTTAATGATTTTTCTTGCTGACATAATTTATGGTTCTTTGAAAGGCATAAGATAATAAAAAGGTATTGAAACCATTTAAAATGTTACAATAATACTATTTTTTCTTTAAAACCCATTTACAATGTAACAATAATACAATGAATTTAAATTAATAATTAAAAAATAATGCACATAATCATAGTTCTTGGGTCTTGTTACATTACCACTTATAACACTCGAATAAGACCTAAGGGTAAGGTGTGTGATGGTGACACACTCTTGCGGAGGTTCAGATAACATCACTCAGGTTGTAATATCAATTAACTTCCAATTCTCCCTTAGGAGGTTCTATTCCTGATTGACATGATGAAGCTCATCTTGAGCATGGTCAAGAGCGAATCAGAGTGAAACAACCTCCTTTTCGAGCTCAAAAAAATGGGCATCATAGGACAAAATTCTACTGGATGAGGCCATCATATACTTTGTCTAAGTAAATTTTATTTGATAAATCCCAATATGTATACTAATTATGTGATCACGATTAAATAACTATATTATAAATGGTTACAATTCATAACGGTATTTTAAGATCAAAAAACATAAAAAAAAGTAAGTGCATATGATTTATATAACCATTTTACATAATAAGACATTTGATTAGATCAAGAAGAATTTTCATTAATAAATTTTTTGGTCATTACAATCATCCTTCCATTAGAAATATCACCCTCTAAATTTCCTTTTACAAAACTAATATATATGAGGGTAACATTTCTTCATCACTTCCTCTGATTCCCTCGTTGCTTCTTCAAACATGTGGTTTCGCCATAACACCTTGACGAGGGGAATTGTTTTATTTCTTAGAACGTTTTCCCTATAATCTAAGATATTTACCGGATTCTCTTCATAAAAGTGGACATTCTCCAATGGTGCCGTATCTTGATTGAGTACAAGGAAAGGGTCAGGTATGTACTTATTCCAGAGTGATACTTGTAATACGTTATGTACATGAGACATGATTGGCGGGAGTTCATGTAAATAGGAAATTTCTCCAATGAAATCAAGGAACTCAAAATGGAAGTTATACCTTGGACTAAGCTTTGCCTTTTTCCCAAATCTCAAAATAATCATAAATATTGATAAGAAGAATAATACCATGTCCTCAAAATCAATCTCTAGGTCATGTTGATGATTATAAACATATCTCTTTTGTCAACTCTGGTTAGCTTTAATGTGTTGCTGGATGGTCTTAACCTTCCCCACCATTTCTTTGACCATTTTTGGACCTAGAATTTTTGACTCCAAAAAGTCATTCAAACATGTCAGTGTTATGTACCCCTTCCAAAAAAAGTCTTCATAAAGAGCAATTTGGATGCTCGAGTGGAAACTGTTATTGTAATAGAACTCAACCAGAGGAAGATGTTGAACCCATATTCCATTGAAATCCATTGAACATTCGGTCAACATGATTGTATGTTTTTGGATTGTTTACTCATATTATCCATCAGTTTGAGGATGATAATCCATATTTAAGGTCAGTTCGGTATTTAGAGCAATTTGGATACTCTACATGAATTTAGATGTGAATCTTGCATCTCAATCAGACAGAATCAACAATGGTACTTCGTGATACCTTTCCATATCTCCAATGTATATCCATTCCAGTTGATCCAATAAGAAATCCCCTTGAACTTTAATAATTATTTAGTAATTTTATGTTGATCCATAGAAACCCAGATATAATTTTTTCTATTTGATGTCTTTGGAAGTCTCGTGACAAATCCCATGGTAATTTTCTCCCATTTCTAGGTTTGTATGGGTAATCGTTTCATCATACCCTTAGAATTATGTCTCTAATCCTTCACTTTCTGACATACCAGGAACATTGATATATACTAAATTATATCTTTCTTCATGTTATCCCACCAATAATGCTCTCGGGGATTTCGATACATCTTTGTGTTTCTTTGGTGAATGGAGAAATTCAAACTATGTGCATCATCCAAAAGTTCATTTTTTACCTCTGGATTTGATGAAACACATAGTCTTGAGCCAAATCTAACAATTCCTTATTCATTAGCATTGAACCCCTAGGATTTCCCTTTTTTTATAGTTTCCACATTCTTCTGAATTCCAACATCATATTTTTGAGCATAATTTAACCTTTTAAAAAGATATGATTGAGAAATAATTTGTGAATGGTTTTAATATGGTCCCTTATTTATGATTCCCATGTCCATTTTCATCAAATCTAAGAATATTGGATCCTTTTAATTTTTTATTAATGAAACATTTTCTGGATCATTTCTACTTTGATCTTCCACGACCTTTTTCTCTTTCCCAAGGTGGTAATGTATTGAGCAATCATAGTATTTGATCAGCTCTACCCATCTTCATTAGTGACGTTCTTACTCATTACGTGTGAATATATATATGAATCATTTTTGATCAATGTTTATTTCACACTGATCCCAAAAGAGGCAATGTCGCCAAATATTTAATGCGAATATTACAACATCCAACTCCAGATCTTGTGTTGGATAGTTTTTCTCATGCACATTAAATTTCCTTAAATCATAGGAAATTACTTTTTCAATTTTCATCAACACATAGTCCAAACCCCTTTTAAAAGAATCATTGAATATCACTAAATGTTATACACATGTTGGTAGTGTGAGAATTATTGCATTGATAAGACCTTTTTCAACTCTTTGAAGCTCTCTTCTTGTCTATCACTCCAAGAAAAAATTTCTCCCTTCTTGAGTTAGCTGGGTAAGAAGGTTTGAAAATCTTGAGAAATTTCTCACAAATCTGTGATAATATCAAGATAACCTTAGGAAGCTATAGATATACACTACCAATGTTGGCCTTGACCATCCATCAATTTCATTTTTCATAGAGGGATCCATATACATGCCATTTCTTGCAATGATTCTAAGAATGTGACTTCCTTAAACTAAAACTAACACTTGATATACTTTTCACAGAGCTTCTCCATTTGTAAGGTCTCTAGTATAGTGTTTAGAGGATCCTCATGCTCATCCTTGGTTTTGGAGTATATTATAATATCTTCTGTAAATACTACCAAAAAGTTGATGATTTAATATTTAAGGACTATATTCATCATGTCCCTGAATATTTTAGGAGAATTACTGATTGTGAATGGAATTACTATGAATTCAATGTGCCCATACATTGTACAAAAATAATTCTAGGGGATATCATCCTACTTCACCCTTACATGGTAATTTCTCAACCACAAATCCACTTTGGAGAAGTATTGTTCTCCACATAGCTGATCAGAGAAGTCATTAATTCAAGGCATACAATACTTCTACTATATCGTGATTTTTTTTATCAAAAGATAATCAATGCAAAGGATAATTGACCCATCATTTTACATGATGAAGAGGACTAGTGTAAACCTTGCTGAAGCACTTGGGTGTATAAAACCTTTATCCAGATTCTTCTATAGTTTTTTCTTTAGCTCCTCAATCTCTATAATAGCTATTCTATAGATATTCTTGGATATTAGAAACACCCCCTGTATAAGATCAATTGAGAATTCAATGTATCTTCTAGGAGGAAGATCATAAAATTCTTATACAAATACATAAGTGAATTTCTTCTCAATAGGCATGTGTTCAAGGATGTTTTCTTCTTTAGAGAAAATCATCTATGAAAGATATGCATGATAATAGGGTAGTAATATCCCTGATTTTGATTATGGTTCTAAAGAATATTCATCCTCCTCCTTGAACATGAATAGAATTGGGGGTTAATTCACCAAATGGAGAGTTATTTAGCTCTCAAGATAATTGATGTTGGTTCTATATAAGGAAATCCAATCCATGCCAATACTTTCATCAAATTCCACCAGAGTGAGTATGAATTGGTTTTTCACGATTTTTGATCTATAAATTATGATAGGGGGAGTTATATTCATGGGATGCAAAGATTTCCCCATTTTCCATTCTCACTGACATCTCTACTTCCGTGATTTTTGGTGGTGTTGGTATTGTTCTACCAATCTTTAGGGAAATAAAAGAATGCGTAGAACGAAAATCAACTAGTTTTCCCTATTCTTGAATGAATAACTAGAATACCTGTCACTACTTCATTGTCAGGTTTTTCTTCTACAATAGTTATGAAACAATCTCACCCTTTCTTCCTTGAAGGTTGTTGGTTGACTCTAACAACACTTGGATTGTTTTAATAGTTTAAAAATTTCCCTACTTCTTTTCAGATGAATCAATAAAGAATGAATTGAAGCCCGAACAGAGCGTCTATATCCTATATCACAATAGCTAGTAATTCGAATCAATAGTTAATGGAAAGGTTCCCTTCTCAACCACAGCTAAAGTATTACCTCTCCCCTTCATGAAATTTCCAGTGTGTTTATTTCCACACCTTTGGAAAGTGGGGCGATGAAATTTCTTAGAATCATTGGATTTATCCATTAGACCTCTAGAATTAAACTCCACAATTTTCTTCTTATCTCCATGAAACCCCTGAGATTTTCCGATCTCTCTTTGGACTTTGAGGGTATATCAACCAATTTAGTCAATGATATTGAAGTCATAGATCAGTAGTGCTTTTCGATTCTAGGTTGTACCCCACCAAATAAGTGGTCAACCTAGAATTTGGTGGTAACGACAAAGACATAGTCATATATTGCATGATTTATGATGTTTTCCTCATACTCTCTGATAGATTCATCGTATTTTTTCTTGAGGGCATGGAATTCTCTTTCCATTTTATGTCTATGGTTGAATGGAAATATTTATCGAAAAACATTTTCTAGAAATCCTTCCATACCAACACCTCGATCTCCTCCCAAACCATCATATTTTCGATTAATTCCCACCATTGATCAGCTTCACCATCCATACGATAAGCAGCCAGAAGAAACTTCTCTTGATAAAATCAATAAATGATGTAGAAGATATTCTCAATAGAGTTGATCCATTGTTTAGGGATTCAGGGATCAAATGATCTACTAAAATTATGAGGCCTTTGTGTCATGAAGCTCTCGATTGCGGATTATTCGGTATTGGGGGGTTGGGGGGACATTCTTCTTGACCCATGTTTCTATTGAAAACATGAGTTAACTGAGAGCATATCATGATAAATTTTTTAATTCCGACTCCCATCAGATTAGGCATCTTAATAGAATTGTCATCATGTTGATCATCGCATCGGTTGTTAGCCTGAGTTCTCCTATTACTAGCCATTGGCAGGAATAAAACGAAAGTTAAGGGTAACAATTAAAGTGGAATCTAAAGACAAAAAGGGGAACATATAATTTACATTTATTTCATTAAATTATGAATTTGTATGCTTCAATCTATTTTATCCATGATCTACTTCCAAAATAAATTTTAGGGTATTTTTTTATTCCCTTAATAATAGTTTTTACTATGATTCTGAATTTACCAAAGAATATCCCACATGTGTTTCCTATCAATGAGTGCAGAAAGGTCCATTCTCATGCACCAGTTCTTGTTTGAGTCTAGATCAATGTATTTTTTTCTTGTTTTACACCTAGAAACATATGAGAAAGGGACACATATACTTGTTCTTATCTAGACAGTGATGTATTTTCTTGGTAAACGATGTACCATATAATCACAAAAATTGAGGGATGTTTTTATTATACATTGTCTTATACCAAATGATTTCACTAGGTTTTTCTAATTCTAATCCCCAAAACAACTAAACATATCCAATGATACAATATATAATAACCTAGATCTTTATTACACACATAAATGTGATTTATTACCTAAATATTTAATTAAGTCAACTCTTATGACCAAGAGGCCTAGTTTCATGGGAAATTAGGTACGTTAAATAACAACGTATAACATAAAACACAACATATTTCTTGAAAACATCTTTTATATGACCATAACATTCCTTTGTACTTAGAATGGGATGGGATAATCTAAGGACATGCATAATAAATGGGTGAGCTATAAATCCAAGTAAGGTAGTAAACAAGGTTTAAGATTAAGATTATAGTACATGTTAAGAAATAGGCATATCAATGTACAATAACAGAAATATGAACATAAA
Organism: Viscum album; assembly: GCA_963277665.1. Taxonomy (NCBI): domain Eukaryota; kingdom Viridiplantae; phylum Streptophyta; class Magnoliopsida; order Santalales; family Viscaceae; genus Viscum; species Viscum album. Next base: position 842,836,097 of record OY728161.1, read on the forward strand.
GGTATGATATAGCATGACTATCATAACATGGAAATGTGGAAACAACATTTAACATGATATTATCATGATACAAGGCTCATTTCCCATAGAGCATGAGTAAACCATCATTTCACATGAATTAACATGATTAAAACCTTATTTAAGAGAAATAAGAATGAGTAAACCCTCATTAAACTTTATGTATCATGAAAATTATATTTACCCAATGCATTTGAGCGCTATCAGGGCACACCTTTATTAGTCATTTCATTTCATGCATAAGTGTGTCACATAGATCATAAAACATAGATTCAATACAAATCTTAATTTATTCCATGAATAAGAGATGTGTAATATATAAATTTATTTCCTCAATAAAAAATTAGAGGTGCATAATGGTGAATACTGTAGGATCAAAATATAGTATGAGATGCTCAATATACAAGAGGGGGGGGGGGTGAATTGTATACTTTAAAAATTCTTTTGGAACCTTTAAAGTTAGTTAAGAATAACTATGTATTCCTTATGCAAAGGAAAAGGCTAAGTTTAACAAAGTTAAACTAAGTAAATTCACAACACCTCTAACACCGAAAGTAAACTAGGAAAGAGATTCTGAAAGTACGTCCCGGAAATATGATTCCGGAGATTGAAACTTAACAAACAATTACAATATGAGATTCTACGTTAAAGTGTATAGAATCAAAATGAATCAGAGTACAAATAAGAAAGTATAAGAAAGTTATACTTTCCTTATGATACAAAATGCAGCGGAATAAAAACAAGTAGTAAAACTACTAGTAACAAGATATAAGTCTTTTAACCCAAAGAGAAGGGTATCCAACAACCTTAGATAAACGTCTATTGATTTATACTTTCAAGTAATTCTGTCTTACCCACACCAGGGTAAGCCCTCGATACGAAGATCGGAGTCTCTGTCTTGCTATCCCCGCAAGCCCTCAACATCAAGGTAGTTGGCAACCTCTGTCTTCCTCAGCAAGGAAGCCCTCGAACTTTAAGGTAGTCGGCACCTCTGTCTTCCCATCCCTGGAAGCCCTCGAATGTAATCACCAACATTCAGAGTCGCACAAAGCATTGAGAGTTAATAAGAGCCTCTCTCTCAAGAAATCACTTCAAGCAATTTAGTCATCCTTTCAGCACTTTCATCAGCTATCAACATCAGCACCGAGCTCTTTCAAATGAGCTCCTATTTATAGGTAAGGTCGGCTCCTTCTCCAACGATCATATTTTCCTTAAAGATCGGAGGGAACTGTACACGTGTCACTTAGACAACGGTTAGTTTATAACAAAACAGACGACATCGTTTCATAACAAAACAAGTGTAACAGAATGTACGACATCGTTTTAAACTCTAACATAAAAGTTCGGAATGAAAACTTCGGAGTGAAGGTTTGGAGTGTATAGAACAATAGTAAAGAGTAGAAAGATTTTAGAATTGTAAGCAATATAAATGTTTGGAGTCGAACAAAGATATTTTTCAGAGTCTAAATTAATTCATAGTGTATAAAACAAAGATACTCAAATTCTGTTTAATAGGTGAATTCGGAATGATAATTTGTAATAGGAATTCGTCATCAGAAATCGTAATGAGAATTCTTCATCAGAATTCGTAATGGGAATTCGGAATGAGATTTCTTCATTAGTATTCGTAATGAGAATTTGTCATCAGAATTCGTAATGAGAATTCTTCATCAGAATTCGTAATGGGAATTCTTCATCAGAATTCGTAATGAGAATTCGTAATTAGAATTATTCATTAGAGTTCGTAATGGGAATTCTTCATTGGAATTCGTAATGAGAATTCTTCTTCAGAATTCGTTTCCTGAATCTGGAATAGAACTTACTCAGAGTTCATATCTGGAATTCGGAATGAAACTTCCTTATAGTTCTTATCCAGAATCCAAATCCTAAAACAGAATGATTTATATCAATGTTTCAATGATTCCGAGAAAATAAATCCGAATCTCATACTTAAGAAAAATATGGATGAAAATGTGATAAGGATAATTTTTCTTATAAAATCGTTTTTCCTTAGGAAAGAAATTTTCCTTATAAAAGTAATTTTCCTTAAGAAAGAAATTTTCCTTATAAAAGCAATTTTCCTTAAGATAAGATGTTTGTGATTTTCAAAACAAGAAGGAATGGAAAAGTCATAAGGAAAACCTTATTGACTCAACAATCTCCCCCTTTTTGGAAAGCAAAAACATCCTTACGAAAAAGCTATTCTAGGAAGAAAGAAAAAAAACATTAAGGCATATCTCCCTTTGCTTTAAGGATATTGATGAATACGACTAACTCCCCCTTAGGCTTTGAATCTCTAAGGATCGTATTCAGATTTTCGGAGTGATATTTCATAAGAAGGTCTTCTTTAAGAAAAAAACTCCCCCTTAAACAAACTCTTATCAGAGTTCTTTTTCCTTGGGTATTTTTTCTTTCTCCCCCTTTGATAAACACTTATTATAGTTCCTCTTTTTCTTAAGGATCTTTTCCTTCTCCGCCTTTGTGATTTTCAAAAAGAATTAGAGGGAATGGAAAAAAATAACAAAGTACCTGAAAGATTAGTAATGACAACAATGGAAGCGAGATACACAATTTTCAATAGATTTGGAATGTCAGTAAGAAAAAGAATACAACAAAAAGATCGTATTTGGTTATTTCGGATCTTTTTCTTTCGACATGAGCCCCTTAAGAATAGTCTTGATCTTCTTCAGGTCTTTATGATCTTCTTCATCTTGCTTCTCTAAGACCACTATTCTTGCGGATTGAGCTTTAATTTTTTCTTCCTGGGCTTTCAGCTTTTCTTATTGAGCTTTGATCTTTTCGTCCTGAGCCTTCATCGTTTCTTCAAAATCGATCTGATGATCCCTTTCAAACTTCCAGTTCTAAGAGACAGAATTCAGTTTCCCATTCAGATCCCTGACTTCTTGGATCCGGAAGTTCTTTTCTTCAGTCAGATTTTCTTCAAAGGAGGAAGTCAGCTCATTTATCTTCTTGTCCTCGGTCTCAAAGGCATCTTTAACATTGTCTTGAAACTCATCAAGAAACCTCATCTCTTCCACAGTCTTCTTCGACCAGCTTTCCATCCTTTTGCAAGATCTTTTATGAGATTCGTAACCAACAAAGAATGTTTTGAACTGAGCCTCAATCTCAACGCACTTATCCATAACCATAGATACAAGGTCGGTTTTATGATTCAACGCATGTTGGAGCATCTGGCATCTTGAGTCAATACTAGAGAATGTCGGAATGGTTCCCACCAACTTCTTTAAGGACTGAACAACAAAGTCATGCCCCAACGAGGATGACTCCGAATCTAAAATCTTTCTTGGAGATTTTTCTTCCTCAAAAAGATGAAGCTTTATCTTTGAAGAGCTACCAACTTCCTTTCTCTTCCTTACTTTTGAGCTCGGGGTATCAGCAAGAATTTTCTTTCCCTTGTCTTTTTCCGGAATTGAATCCTGTTCCGGAGTTCTCTTCTCACTGTCAGAAACTTGAACGACAAAATCTTCCTCATCAGCAAATTCCTGAATACCATCCTCTATGTTTTTCATCTGAGAAATATCATGTAAAAGTTTTTCTTCTTCTCCATTATAGGAAACTTCTTCTTCTCCTTTCTCTTCTTCCATTACTGGAGTAACTAGCTTCGAAGATTCAGCTTCTGAAGTCCGGAGTGATAAGTGTTCCGAAGGTGTCCCTTTGTAATCATCTACTTGTTTCACCACATCTCCAGTTTCACCACTTCCTTCATCACCCTCTTCTACTTGTTCCACTTGTTCAACTTGCTCTACCTCCTCAGTATTCTTAGCAACAGCTTCTTCCGGAGCAACAAGATTTCTTCCTGGAGTCTCAGGTAGAGATTCCAAGGAGAAAGATCTCGGAACTGGAATAGTTGCTGAAACCATTTCATTGAATTTCAATAAAACCAGATCTACCTTAGCCTCAGAAATCTTCTTCTTGAGCTTCTTTTGCTTTGCTTGTCATTCAAGCTCATCAGCAGTTTTCTCCGTCAAGCCCTTAGCCTCCGCAGGGTCCAATCCGAACTGCAGATCCCCTTCTTTCCTTTTCTCTTTATCAGCTCTCCACATTGTAACAACCTCATCAGGATAGGATTTCTTCTTCTTAGGCTTTGGAAGTGCGGAATGGACTTCCTTAGACTTAGGATTCTCTGCTTGTACTTCCACTTCTTTCAGCTTTCTCTTCCTTACTGGCTTAGATGATTCCGGTTCAGCAGCTTTCGGAGCCGTTTCTTCTTGATTTGGAAAATCGAAGAATTCACCAGTTTCCTTGTTGAAAGCCACATTCATCCTTTTCAGAGTACCATCGCTGACCATCATGATCTTGCAAACTCTTGGCTTAGATTTGCAAGCCTCCTTGAAAGACTCAAGGCACCGAACAATCAACTCGGAGAGGATTGCTGGATACATAATAATCTGAGCTCTCAGATTCCCCTTCTTCAAATTTTCAATATTAAGAAGAATATTCTTCATCAAGTTAAACTTCCTTAGATTTATCAGGAAATCTAAGATATAGATCTCACTCTTCTTCAAGCTATCTTTATCACCTTTCCTCGGTACGATAAGTCCTTGCACCCATAATTCAAGAATCCAGAAATTTGTAGATAGACTTGCAATCTTCGGAGCCTTGTCATCAGCTAGTCCGAGAGTTTCTGAGGCCTTTTCCTTGTTGAAGCTTCCCTTAGATTCTGGCAACACATGCGAAATAAACTTGACTTCTCCTTCATAAGACAGCCCTACCAAGCTTGCAGCCTTGGTGTGAGAAAGCTTGTAAGTCTTGCCATAAGACTTAAAAGAGAACTTCTCCCTATTATCTTCCTTGAAGAAAGAAACTGAATCATAAAACTCGACAAGTAAATCTGAAAATACTTCATATTGGTTCCCGGTTTTTGATACCGCAACATCTTCCCAGCCATTCAACTTAATATTCTTTGAAATGATAGAATCGTAGTTGCTGGAGAAAACCGGATGGACTAACCTTTCTCTGTAAACTAACCACTGAGAAATAGGCTTAGTGGATGAGATTTCTTGAGATGATAACTACGTAGACATTCGGATCTGATGTTCTCTGAGAAGTTCGGAACGGAGACAATTGTAGTTCGGAATGGCCTTAAATCAGAGAGGCAGAGATTCGGGACGCGAGAGCTTGAGATCGATGTGGGACGAGAATTTGGGTCCCCTTTATATAGGCGACGAGATGACGGTTCACATTCCACAGTTGATCTAACGATTGGAAAGAGCTGCGATCAGATCTGACGGTTGAATACTTGAATCCGATCTTTTTGAGGTTTTTATTAAAACAAAGATTTAAGAACACAATAATACGAAAACTTAGTACAAGAAAATTCTAGCAAGTAAAATATGACTACGAAAACATGAGGAAGGAAATCATACCTTTCGGATTGGCTTAGGGAATTATTCGTAATAGCTGATTTCTCAAAAATTTTACTATGAAAAATAAATGTAGTACGAAAAACTCCTTACGGAAAACTCAGTACGAAGAACAATCTTAAGAAGAAGAAACAGTACGAAGAACTTAGTACGAAAAATACATTACGAAAAATACATTATGAGTAAAAACATCGATACAAAAACCTGGTTATGAAACTGCCAGTACGTAAATTATCATTCCGGAAATGTTCAATAATAACACTTCCATTCCAGAAGTATTCTATACGAAACTGTCCAATCAAAAAATTTAGTTCCGGAAGTTCCATTCCGGAAATCTTCGTTTCGAAAAGTTTGAAAACAAATTTTGAAAAACTTTGTTAAATAAACAATCAAATGTACTCCCCCTATGAAAAGGAGTTTATTACTGTAAGGAGATTTTTTCAACAGAAAGTTAATTAAGAAATATTACCTTATGGTTATCATTCCAAACTTCTGTTTAATATATTCAAATCTATCAGAAGGCAAAGATTTTGTGAAAATATCAGCAAGTTGATCTTGCGTTCCGATAAAATGAAGAATAATATCTCCTTTAAGTGTGTGATCCCTAAGAAAGTGATGCCTAATATCTATGTGTTTTGCACGAGAGTGATGTGTAGGGTTTTTACTTAGGGCAATGGCACTTGTGTTATCACACAAAATTTGAGTTTTAGTAAAACTCAAGCCATAGTCTGTGAGTGTGTGTTGCTTCCACAACACTTGTGCACAACAAATTCCAGCTGCTACATATTCAGCTTCAGCAGTGGAGAGTGATACAGAATGTTGCTTCTTGCATGACCAAGAAACTAAAGAATCTCCTAAGAAATGACAAGTTCCGGATGTACTTTTTCTATCCATTCTACATCCACCAAAGTCAGCATCAGAAAAGCTTTTTAGAACAAAATAATTTCCAGAAGTATAAAATAATCCTAGATCCATGGTTCCCTTAAGGTAGCGAAAAATTCTTTTTACTGCCTTTAAGTGAGATTCCTTAGGATTGGATTGATATCTTGCACATAAGCATACTGAAAACATTATGTCTGGTCGACTAGCTGTTTTGTAAAGTAGACTTCCTATCATACCTCTAAAAGATGTTTGATCCACTGGTTTCCCAGCTTCGTCAAGATCTAAAGAGTTTGAGGTACCAATGGGAGTACTTATACTCTTAGTGTTGTCATAACCATAATTTTTCAGAAGATCATTAATATACTTATGTTGAGATATGTAGGTTCCTTCTGGTTTTTGAGAAATTTGAAAACCAAGGAAAAAAGTTAACTCACCCATCATACTCATTTCAAACTCAGATTTCATTAGACTAGCATTAGAGTCAGTCAAAGATTGCTGAGTTGAACCAAATATAATGTCATCAATATAAATTTGAACAATCAAAAAATTTTTCTTATCTTTCTTTATAAAAAGGGTTGGATCTGCATTTCCCTTAACATAGTTATTTTGAAACAAAAATCCAGTGAGTCTATCATACCATGCTCGTGGGGCTTGTTTAAGACCATACAATGCTTTGGTAAGTCTAAAAACATGATCAGGATGTTTTGTATCTTCAAAGCCAGGAGGTTGTTCAACAAAAACTTCCTCTTGAACATAACCGTTAAGAAAAGAAAATTTCACATCCATTTGGAAAAGTTTGAAATTAAAGAATGCTGCAAAGGAAAGTAGAATACGGATAGATTAAAGTCTAGCTAATGGAGCATAGGTTTTTTCATAGTCTATTACTTCTTGTTGATTATAGCCTTTAGCAACAAGTCTAGCTTTATTTCTAACAATGACTCCATTTTCATCACATTTATTTCTGAAAACCCATTTAACTCCAATAACAGAAGTTTCCTTAGGTCTTTCAACCAAGGACCAGATTTTATTTCTTTTGAATTCATTTAGTTCATCTTGCATTGCTTTAATCCAATAATCACCACCTAAAGCTTCATCTGTGCTTTTAGGTTCTAATTGGGAAAGAAATGCTAGATGTTCTACTTCATTTCTTAAGGAACTTCTAGTCCTTACAGGCTGATTTACATCACCAATGATACTATCACTGGGATGATTCTTAAGAAACACCTTATTTGAGTTTTGTAAAACCTGTTCATCAACATAGGGTAGAAAGTCTTCTGGGGTAAATGTTTCATAAGTATCTTCTAGAACAATTTCCTTATCAGAAGGTTCTTCTATCAAAGGTTGATAATCAGTTTTTGAAAACACATCCGAAGATGTAAGTTGAGATGGTTTAAAAACAAAAGGATCAGACTCACCAAATTTTACATGCACTGTTTCCTCAACAGTGCAGGTATTTTTATTAAAAACTCTATATGCCTTAGAGGTTGTGGAATAACCTAAGAAAATTCCTTCATCAGATTTTGGTGAGAATTTATGTAAGTTATCTTTAGTATTAAAAATGAATACTTTGCAACCAAAAACCTTGAAGTAGGAAAGTCTTGGTTTTCTACCATTCCATAACTCATAAGGAGTTTTATTAAGAAAAGGTCTAATCAAAACTCGATTTATAGTATAGAAAGCAGTACTTACAGCTTCAGCCCAGAAATGTCTAGGAATAGAATATTCACTCAACATGGTTCTAGTTATCTCTTGAAGAATTCTATTTCTTATTTCAACTACACCATTCTGTTGAGGAGTTCTAGGTGCTGAAAAATTGTGAGTAATACCTTTCTTACTACAAAAAGTTTCAAAAACATAATTTTGAAATTCTCCTCCATGATTACTATGAATAGTTTTCAATGGTAGGTTTTTCTCATTTTTAACTTGAGCTCTAAAACTTTTGAAATAGGAAAAATCTTCAGATTTCTTTGCTAGAAAATAGACCCAAGTAAATCTAGTGTAATCATCAACTAGAACAAACACATAGTATTTACCTCCAATACTTCCAGTTTGTGTTGGACCAAAAAGATCCATGTGCACTAACTGTAATGCATCAGTTGTTGAGACTTCACCGATTGATTTAAAACTAGATTTATGTTGCTTGCCATATTGACAAGGATCACAAACTTTAGAAGAATCAAATCTAAGCTCCAGTAGATCCTTAACTAGTTTCTTCTTAGAAAGTTTACATAGGTTTCTCGTATTACAATGTCCTAATCTTCTATGCCATAACCAAGAATGATATTCCATTTCACTTAGGCAAGGTAAATCTTGGCTTCTAAGGTCTTCTAAGTTTAATGTGTAAACATTCTCTTGCCTATTGGCTGAGAGAATAAATTCTTCCTTGGAATTGTGAACTAAACACTTGTCATTCCTAAAATTCTCAAGGTAACCTTCATCACATAACTGACTTATGCTAATGAGGTTGTGCTTAAGCCCCTTAACAAAAAGAACATTTGAAATCAAGGTTTTACCTAAAAGAAAAATATTACCAATACCAACAATCTCTCCCTTAGCATTGTCTCCGAAAGTTACCTTTCCTCCTTTTGTTTTGATAATCTTTTCAAAAAACCTTTTGTTACCAGTCATGTGCCGGGAACATCCACTATCCATGTACCATGTATTGTTGCTGGTAATTTCTTTATTATCCTGAAATCAAGAATAAAATTATACTTTCGGAATCCAAACTTGTTTGGATCCAAGATTTCCAGACAATAAAATTTTAGGAATCCACATTTTCTTAGAAAAGTAGGCTTTATGAAAACCTAGAGATTGGGTTTTGTTTAAGGAACAACTTTTTTCCCAGTGACCACCACATTGACATTTGTTACAAAATGGGGCACTTTGAGGAACAAAATAATTGTTACTGAAAATAGGTTTTGCATGGGTATAACCAAATCCGGATTTATTTCTTAACGGTCGTATTTGGGAATACATCTTATCAAAATTTTCTTTACCATGGGTAAAGTTTGATAAACACTTCTTTAAGGAAAAAATTTCGGACTTGAGTTTTACAACCAAGTTTTTATCCTCAAAATCATTAGTTTTAGAACTAGAGTTAGGCTCGAAAATATTTTTATTAGAAATTACTTTTTCTAACTCTTTAGAATGTTTTTTCTTTTCAGAACATACTTCCTCAAGATTTTTTGAAATACTTTCAAAATCAGCATTTTTCTTATTAAGATCTTTAGAAAGATCTGATATCTCTTTTGTAAGAATAAAATTCCTAGAGTTTTCCTTATCAAGTTTTTTATTGAGTTTGGAATTCTCAATCTCAAGAAGTTCAGCAAACCTAGAGACTTTTTCATATGTTGGTAAAGTATTTTCCTCATCAGAAGATGATTCTTCATCATAAGAGTTATAATACTTACTATCATTAGAGTTTAAAGAAACATTTGTCAAAGATTCAGCATTTCGTACCTTAGCCATAAGACAATGATTATCAATAGGTAATCTGGCTATAATACCAAGATTATTCTGTCCTGAAGATTCATAATCAGAAGATTCATCTGAAGAGTCACCACCACTGGAACTCCAGGTGTCATTGGCTTTCAGAACATTCTTAGCTTTAGCTTTATAATACTTCTTTCTGTTCATGTCTGAAGGTCTTTCCTTCCTTTCTTTCTTTTTGATCATTGGGAAATCTGGTCTAATATGTCCTGCTCTTTTACATTCATAACAAATAACTTCTCCATCTTTCTTATCTTTACTGTCCTTTTTATTATACTTAGATTGAAAGTTTCTCTGCCCAGCTATCTTGTTCATCCTTCGAGAAAGATTGGCTAATTCATTTTCCGAAACGTCATCCTCACTAGATTTGGATTGAAAAATGACTTTCTTAGACTTGGATCTGGTTACTCTCTCAGGAGTCTTAGCTTTCATCTGATTTGAAGTTGTAGTAAAAGCAACAGTACCATTTCCATTCTTCTTCTTGATGTTGTCAGCATCTCTCTTCATTCATGTTTCATGTTGTAGAAGAGTTTCAAATAATTCATCAAGAGTAATTTGAGTGACCTTCCTGTTCTCATCTATAGCTGTCCTCTTGAATTCCCACTCATTGGGAATAATATCAATTATCTTGTCCACAAGAGCTTCATCATCTAAACCTTTATCTCCCATGGATTGTAGACTATTGACAATAGTCATAAATCTTTGTTGAACTTTACAGATAGGTTCTCCATAAGGAAAATTTAATCCATGATATTCAGCTCTAAGCATAGCTCTTCTAGTCTCAATCACTTTAGAAGTCCCAAAGTGTGTAACCTCTAACTTCTTCCATATACAATTAGCTTCTTCACAAGATGAAATTTGGCTATATATATTTCTGGTCATTGAACATAGTAAAGTATTGCGTACCTTATAGTTGAGTTGATATTCTTGCTTTTCCTGGTTAGTAAAGATCCTGACTTCCTTGACAGGAATTTTATAATCACCAGTAAGCATAACAAAGTTGTCTACTCCAGTATTGATAACAAAAGTCTTCATATGATCTATCCAGTATTCAAAATCATTACCATCAAATATAGGTGGTCTTGTCGTATTTAGATTCTCAATAGATCCAACATTAATTCATTCCATACTAAAATAACTTTGCACACAAACTTGTTAGTAGCGAAGATTCGTAATCACAATGTTCGGAATGAGAAATTCCGGAATGGATAAATTCGGAATAACAAATTTCGGAAGGATAAATTGTGAAAGAAAAACTTGTATGTGAGTACACGTATTTCAGAGACCTGCTCTGATACCAAATGTAAGATTGGTATAGAGTAAGAGGTTTCCAACCTCTGATACCAATTGTAGGATCGAAATATAGTATGAGATGCTCAATATACAAGAGGGGGGTGAATTGTATACTTTATAAATTCCTTTGGAACCTTTAAAGTTAGTTAAGAATAACTATGTATTCCTTAAGCAAAGGAAAAGGCTAAGTTTAACAAAGTTAAACTAAGTAAATTCACAACACCTCTAATACCGAATGTAAACTAGGAAAGAGATTCCGAAAGTAGGTTCCAGAAATATGATTCCAGAGATTGAAAGATAACAAACAATTACAATATGAGATTCTACCTTAAAGCGTATAGAATCTAAATGAATCAGAGTACAAATAAGAAAGTATAAGAATGTTATACTTTCCTTATGATACAAAATGCAGCAGAATAAAAACAAGTAGTAAAACTACTAGTAACAAGATATAAGTCTTTTAACCCAAAGAGAAGGGTATCCAACAACCTTGGATAAAGGTCTCTTGATTTATACTTTCAAGTAAGTCTGTCTTACCCACACCGGGGTAAGCCCTCGATACAAAGATCGGAGTCTCTGTCTTGCTATCCCCGCAAGCCCTCAACTTCAAGGTAGTTGGCAACCTCTGTCTTCCTCAGCAAGGAACCCCTCGAACTTTAAGGTAGTCGGCACCTCTATCTTCCTATCCCCGGAAGCCCTCGAATGTAATCACCAACATTCAGAGTCGCAAAATGCTTTGAGAGTTAATAAGAGCCACTCTCTCTAGAAATCACTTCAAGCAATTTAGTCAGCCTTTCAGCACTTTCATCAGCTATCAGCATCAGCACCGAGCTCTTTCAAATGAGCTCCTATTTATAGGTATAGTCGGCTCCATCTCCAGCGGTCATATTTTCCTTAAAGATCGGAGGGACCTTTACACATGTCACTTAGACAACGGTTAGTTTATAACAAAATAGACGACATCGTTTCATAACAAAACAAGTGTAACAGATTGTACGACATCGTTATAAACTCTAACATAAAAGTTCGGAATGAAAACTTTGGAGTGAAGGTTCGGAGTGTAAAGAACAATAGTAAAGAGTAGAAAGATTTTAGAAGTGTAAGCAATATAAAAGTTCGGAGTCAAACAAAAATATTTTTCGGAGTCTAAATTAATTCAGAGTGTATAAAACAAAGATACTCAAATTCTGTTTAATAGGTGAATTCGGAATGAGAATTCGGAATAGGAATTCGTCATCAGAAATCGTAATGAGAATTCTTCATCAGAATTCGTAATGGGAATTCGGAATGAGATTTCTTCTTTAGAATTCGTAATGAGAATTCGTCATCAGAATTCGTAATGAGAATTCTTCATCAGAATTCGTAATGGGAATTCTTCATCAGAATTCGTAATGAGAATTCGTAATGAGAATTCGTAATGAGAATTCGTAATGAGAATTCTTCATTTGAGTTCGTAATGGGAATTCTTCATTGGAATTCGTAATGAGAATTATTCTTCAGAATTCGTATCCTAAATCTGGAATAGAACTTACTCAGAGTTCATATCCGGAATTCGGAATGAATCTTTCTTATAGTTCTTATCCAGAATCTGAATCCTAAAACAGAATGATTTATATCAAAGTTTCAACGATTCTGAGAAAATGAATCCGAATCTCATACTTAAGAAAAATATGGATGAAAATGTGATAAGGATAATTTTTCTTATAAAAGAGATTTTCCTTAGGAAAGCAATTTTCCTTATAAAAGCAATTTTCCTTAAGAAAGCAATTTTCCTTATAAAAGTAATTTTCCTTAAGAAAGCAATTTTCCTTATAAACGCAATTTTACTTAAGATAAGATGTTTGTGATTTTCAAAACAAGAAGGAATGGAAAAGTCATAAGGAAAACCTTATTGACTCAAAAAATACCCTTGATAGGGAAATGGGTATGGTATTGATTTACACGATGGTTTTGGCATGAGAAATTTTGGTGTATCGTTGGCATTATAACGACGTCAAATTGAAAACCTAAAATTGGGTGATGACAGATAAAGGGGATTGTCAACAATTATTCCTAAAATGGACAGTAATAGGGTCATGTAACATAATATCCCAACATATGTAATGTAATTTAGATTCATAATATAACTGAATTTCTTGACTGTAAATGCGGAGAGAGAAATGATTACAGAATTTTGGTATGGTTATGGGTGTACATGGGAGGAATTAATGAGAGATAAAGAGTTCTATAGTCATTAAAACATAATTATGGAAATCTGGGAGAGGTTATAAATCACACCTCAACATATTTAATTGAAAATTATAGGGTATATCACCATAATAAAATTTGGACAAAAAATGAGAAATGAAGAAATCCCTTACGGATGTTCGGTATGGTAAGAGGTTTACATGGAAGAAATTAATGAGAGAGAATGGGGTTTTTAATCATTAAAATAAAATGAGGGAAGTATAGTGGAGTTGACAAATAATACCCCAACATTTTTAATAGAAAATAAATGGGTATAACAATATAAAGAACCTTGGATATAAATATTAATGGAAGGAATGCGAGGATCCCTTACTTGGAAGTGTGATCCTAATGGCTAGGGAGAGGCATGAGAGAGGATTATAGAGAGATTGTGGTTTCTTTATAGGATTATAGAGATAGGTAGGAAAAGGTTGGTCAAGCTGCAAAGGTGGTTAGTGAAGATTAATGAGATATTGAGTGGGTTTATATAGGAAAGGAGAGGGAATTATTTATTATTTAGATTTTGGACATTACACATTAAACTAATCAAAAATACAAACCATCCAATGGTTTTTGGACATGATTTTTTTCAAAGGGGATTATAAAAGATTATTTTATATTGATAATGGCAGAACATATTAAAATATTCGGCTTGCTTATGTGGATGTGAGTCACAATCTCAATTAAATCATTTTAAAATGTTAAAATATTTCAGATGTCTTAATGGGTCCACTAAGCACCATAGAATTAATCCAAAAATATATAATTAAAATATTTTAATGGTAAAAAATATATTTTCATAATATCCCTTTTATAGTATTTTATTACATCACTATTGGGTCATTATGATGTTGTAAAACAAATTATATATTTAAATTGAATTTAATTTTAACCAAAAAATTCGATTGTCTCTGGAAATTATTAAAAAGATACAGTTAGATAATTTTGACATCATGAATCCAAAAATAACATTCATTCGATCAAATAATTTTCTAAATATGTGAATTATCACTTTTAAAATATAAACAGTCTTTTTTTTAAAATTCATGGGTTTTGTCAAAAACAGCTTTCAAAACATAATAAAATTTACAATTGTATTCATTAAAAAATTATATTATCAATAATATTTAATAAAAATTAATTTATTAATAATATTATATTAAAATATTGTTTTATTCAAAATTCCAACAATTTGTCAAAATAGATTTCTTAATTGAATATTAACTAAAAATATTATTCTTGCTTTAAAACCCATTTACAATGTAACAATAATAAAATGAATATATATTATTTATACAAAAACATAATTCACATAATCATAGTTATAGGTGTTTGTTAGATAACCCATTATAGGACCCACATAATGAACTAAGGGTAAGGTGTGTGATGGTGACAAACTATTGGGATGGCTCAAATAAAATCACTCAGGTGGTAATCTCCATTATCTTACACTTCTCTTGTAGGAGGATCGGTTAAAGATTAACGTTGCAATGCTCAACTTGGGCTTAGTCAAGAGAAAATTCCAATGATGCAACAACCATTCCGAGCTATGAAAAATTGGCTTCGTATGGTGAAATTATACTAGACGAGGCCATTGCTTACTTTGTTCAAGTAAATTGGATTTGTAAAGGCCCTATATTTATACAAATCACATGATCACTATTCAATGAATATATTTGCAATGGTAACATTTTTAAATGGAATTTTAAAATACTAAAATAGAAATCCATGGAAGTGCGCGTGTTGTATATATCCATTTAACATAATTTGAAATTTAATTATATTAAGAGGAATTTTCGTTAATAAAAGGTTGGGTCGTAACAGTATCAAATTATTTCTTTGAGTTGCACATGGAAAAATGATGAAAACTTATATATATATATCTCATCCCAATCCATGTATGTACTATAAGGGTATGAATAAGACACATAGGCTATTGATTCTTAGATTTCATCCACTTGAAATTATTAAAAAGTGAAAAAAAATAAAAAATGTCTCTGGTCATACCAGGCCACCAAAATTAGAATATTATATAAAAAAATATCATCATTATTGAAGGTTTTACCATCCATTTAAAGTCATCAAAATTCACCATCACAATCTTTATCAATGGAAAATCAATGAAGAACCTCCTCGAAAAGGATAAGTTACCCTTAGTAGAAAACAACCATTGGCTGATGTTCTATCCTCCATTCAATGAATGAATATGCTATGGAACTCATTAGCATGATACTATTCATGGAGAAACATCTTTTGAATTGATGATGTAAACTGAAAAATCACTAAAAAATCCATAGTATCACCCTCATAGTCTCTAAAATGAATATGAGCAAAGAGATGAATTATATTTGACTCCCCATTAGATTATTTCACAATATGAGATTGAATTTTACTTCTCAATGTATCCAAAATGACATTTCAATTTATAGTGGTGTAGTAAATATTGAAATAAATGGATTTTAGGTAGTCCACCCTTTTCTTATAGAAAATATTAAAGAATTCTTGTGAGACAATATTACTCAATCATTTATGATTACATTAGATAATAAATCACTCTTCAAAATATTTATGCATCATACTCTTTTAGAGAGTACATCACTACTATTAGGTAAATATCATTTGTGAGATAGTTATTCTAAATATGAAAAATATGATGATAACATTAATCAATTACATGATCACCTTATATGAGAATACACACACTGACACATATCTCATGCATCATATAAGACCACATAGCCCATCCAAGAATCTTGAATAGTCAGCACCAGACATATATTAAAATTGAAATATCCAATCATCAAAGGAATACAAAAATTTATAATACCAAACAAAATTTACAACCTTATTTTTTAGATCAGTCAACCTAGAAACAAATTTTGATAAATCCTTAAAAAAATATTGGTAAAACCAAGCTAATACCAATATGATTAGAATCTAAAAGACACATTGTATTTCCTCTCAACTCATAACATCTTTCCCCTTATCTGAATCAACCGAAATACCATTTCTGGAAATCATGATTCTTAAACAAATTACCTCACGAATAAAGATGATTCATTTAAATATCACGAAATAAATTATTTTATTTATAAATATACCAATAACTACTCTTTATTGAATCACATGGTCCTAGTCATAGATTAAACAAAGATGTCATAAAAATAGCACTACAAAAGAAACGATGTATTTGTTGAATATACTTTTCATAAATTCAATAAACACTATTGGAGAATAAGTCAAAAAAATAGAAAAAGGGGGTAATCATTGTGGACATACCTACATTTAAAACCAGTCATATTGATATCATAATATATGATCAGACACTAATGATATATGGAAAAAAGATCAATAATCAAGATCCACTCCTCCTATTTAAATTGGTTAAAAAATAATCAATTTTGGGAAATAAATGTTTGTTCATGACAGTAAACCATTTGTGATTTCGATAATCAACAAAAGGGGTAAGGTTTCTTCAACCTTATTGGGAAAAATAACTAACACTTACTAAATGGAGAAACATGGTCATATGAATCCTATTCAAATAATTTCATATAACTGTGTGATTAAATAATTAAATTTATCTAGTTCCATATGGTATTAAAGAATATAAATTTTTTCGATAACAAGTATCAATTTGATAGAATAAAACACCTCCCTCAATGATGGATAAATAAGATTATTTATAGGAAAACTTAGGAAAACATAATGGATACTACAGGAAGATAAGAACAAGAATAATCATACTATATTTCAAAGTAAAACATGGATATCATCCTACACAAATTGGGAAGAGGAGGTCTGACATGACTTGACTGTAGGTAGTAAAATAGTTTAAAGGCATGTAACACCCCCATCATAGTTAGTAAAATAGACCCTCTAATGATAATATATGATATATAAATTGAAAATAATTGTCCAAATATATCCCCAGAATAACATCTAGAAATTTTATTTCTAAAACCAAAAGACCCAAATATTTATTTACTTCTGATAATGAAAACATCATAGGTAGAGCATCAAATACCATAATCTTTCTTCATCCTAGGATGTGAAGAAATATACATAACATAAATTAAGAGATTCTTGTAAATATTAATAAATTAAGCAATACAGGTAGATAAAATGAATGATATTCACTAATATTAAATAAAGAATTCATTAGTGTTGAGTAATTTCCAATGCCACATGTCACAATTTTAGGACATGCAACCACTTCCACAAGAGACTCATCCAACTTTCTAATAAGCTTCACTCTTGATTACTATATATATAAACCCCATTTTCATTATTAAAATAACTTTATCATAGATCCTCCTAGAAATTTTGATGTTATACCAATCTTTTTAGTGGTAAAGACATGAATAAATCTATACATGTGACATGAGGGTCCTAAATATCTACATATCTTTTGATCCCCCATGCAAGATCTCTTTGAGTGCATAAATTTTCGATACTAAAATTATGTTTGTGTAATTTTACTAGATACTATAGAAGAATAAGGATATGTATAATTTCTCGATCCACCACTATGGTTTCCACTTTGAGGAATATCCCAATTATTATTCTCATTAAAGGGATCGATTGAACAACCACTTTGAGAATGAGGAAATACTTCCAAACACGACTTACAAACCGTGTAATTATCTAACCTAAAATCACTATAAATTACATCTGAATATAAGGTGAGATCCTACAAAAAAGGTGACTAGATATTTTCTCTAAAACCCATATCAAACTTATGAACTTATAGATTCTCATTAGGTACTAACATAAGAGATAAATAAATAATAATATTAATTTATTTTTAATGTTGAGTAACATTGTGATCAACGTGAATTTGATAAAATTACTCCATTGAATTAGCCAAAACTATAGAATTTTTATAGACCAAATATGTGAAAATAACATGAAAAATTTCAACTCTAAGACAACATTCTTATCATTATGACCAATAGATTCAGACTATAATTCTCTAGGCCATTCAAGTTTGATTGTATCATATTTCATCATAACTGAGTATGGAGTCTCCAAAATCAAAATGTACTTCTCAAACATGGTCAACCAAACCTCTTCCTTTTGATGTTCATTAATACCCAAGAAATAATATGGCTTTAGATGATGATGTTCCTAATAATGATCCTTACAACATAATATATAGGGTATACCATTTGATGATTTTATAGGAATACACAATGTTATCTAAAACAAATCTTGGACATCCTTCACAATAACCCTGACAAGGTTCACATCAACAAGAGGGATTTAATATCAGGGTTCATTGACAACTACATTTATAGTTTTATCGAAGAATAAAAATGGGGGAATGGTATTAAAAAACAAAAAAAATACAATAAGGAAAATTTTAGTAATATACATGATATTATCAACTCTAATAACCATAATTAAACTTAATAACTCAAACTTCCTGAAAATTCGTTTGGAAAATTTCTTGAATCATATAAAAAACTCCACATAGACACTTTTCTATCCAAACCATGGTAAATTGTGTTTCATTATGATGAGATATTTCTAAGAAATCCCTCGTAACCTATTCCTTATGTCCTTAATATCATGTCTAATTTCATCCATGTCATACCAGTATGAATAATAATATTAAGAAATGAGATAAATTGTTTTCATACCATTTTATCATGAAATAAACGAGACAACCCCCCAAAATTATAAGAAAATAAAATCTGAAATATAAAGAAGGTTATTCTGAATCCCCATGGGATGGTTCTTAGATCGTGAGAATTGAAAAAAATCTAGAGGAAATTATTTTCCCACAATGATAACACATAAATATTAACTAGTCGATATAAAATGATAAATAGTCTGTATGATAAGAAAAAAAAATGAAATAACCAAAAAGCATAATGATAAAATTCTCAGTATTGAAATTCAACTAGTGTCATAAAATAAAACCATCAAATAAAATAGACCAAAATCTCCATGTAACACAAGGATCACAAGTTTCACTATCCAAATACAAATCCCCTGGTCACACTAATAAAGTATGCCCACTATCACCGAGATGTGATTTTCAATTCCTTGAACTGAGAATAATAAAATATATAACATTCCAGAGGTAACGGTAGGGTGTGATAAAAAATACTATATTTATCTAACCAAGCATTTATTATAAACTATTTAATAAATTAAAAAATATTGTTAAATTTTATATAAAAAATGAATGAAAATATTTTAAAATGTCAAATAAAAATATTATTCTGAGAACACATTAATGAATAATTATATATAGTTTTAGGTTAATTTCTAGTAAAATGGGTAGTTATAAATAATAGTTATTATGAAAATTAGGCATAATATTTTTTTTTATCAAAACGTACCTTAGTAAAATCATAAAAACATGAATTAATAAGTCATTTTAGATGTCTTCCCACTCCCATGATAGTTCTGTCTCTCTATCATCATCACACTATCATAGTGTTCAAGTGATCATCTTCAATGGTGGGGTGATCTCCAGAAAACTGGCTCCCTTTTCCCATAGATGATTTCTAGAACACTTCTTAGATGGTGTGGTGATCTTCTCCATCCCTTCTGTGTCCTCTTTATATGGCTATCCTCTTTGTATTTATATCGGCATTTCCCTCTCATAGGGTGTCTGGAACACTTCTTCACTGGTGTTTTTAACATCTATTGAAATCCTTCTATCCCATTAAATATTTCTCATATTGGTGTTTTTATTTTCTTTTCATTCCTTATCATGGTTGATGGATACTATTTTCGAGTATTTGATCAAGAACCATGACTTCTCTACCAACCTATCAAGATATTTCACAACCCATTTTTGGTCATGTTTATCATTAGTCATTGTGATTTTTCATTTGTTGTTGGTTCTTAGTCATATGTCATTGATGAGGCTTGTTTATGGTTCATTCTTTGATCTTCTATTCCCATTGGTTTTGGTTTTATTGATTCTGTGTTTTTCATCCTCGACACAGATGACTCATTCCGTTATGGTGTTTGGGATTTTTGGAAACAATGTATTTATTTTTCTAGAATAATTTAGGATAGATGGATTCATTTTTGGGACGGTCTTTCTACAATGTAAGGATCAATATTCTGATCTTTTTCGGCTCAACATGACCATAGATTCATGGTCCAACACTCAAATCCATGTCAGCCAGTTGATATGGGTTTGAAGGAGGCTTGGAGAGGTTTTGTTCGAGCTGCCAATGACATTCCATGAGGCACTCTAAGATATGTTGTTTCTTCTTCAAAAATGTGTGTTATTTTTTCTATGGTAGTCAATAGAAATGTGTCTCTGAGTGGTGGTTCTATATTCCTTAATGGTTTACATATACGGGGGATATGATGTAATACAATGTTTAATTTGGAATTTTTGGACAATGATCATGGTGATTTAATGATGATGAAGATGGACCATGGAAGTATTCCTCACCCATGATATAGTATGATGAGATGTAGTGTCTGGGATTTTTCCATGTATTTTTTTAAATATTATATGGAATTATTAAGAGACCAGGGTATGAGACAACACATCATTCTGAGGCCCGGTGAGCCCGAAATTGTTGTTTGAACATTTTTATGTTATTTGAGCCCGCATGAGTGCACGGTTGTGGGAGTTTCCAAATGGATGCCCAGATTAAAAATCTGAGGGCACCGTCGCATCTAGGATGACATCTTTACCTAAGAACGAGTCCAACCTTGACTAACGCGGGTCGAGGGAAAATGTAAATTTTCAGACGTTTTTAGTAAAATAAAATAAACTGAAACCCAATGTTTATTTTATTATATATGGAAACATCCACGACAGCGTGACGACAATACATCTATTTCATTAATAAATGTCCAATTTTAATGACTCAGAAATGGAAAGCTGGAGTCATTAATACCGCATCCTGATGGAATCCCAAACACTTTTCCCTTTTTATTGTGTTAATCAATTGTTTCTCATTTGCAAGGATTGAGAGGATACTCTGGAGGATCCGTGAAGCTTTTCAGAAAATTATCAGCGATGAACGATGACAGATTGATGTTGAGAATCGCTGCACCAACGAAGTTAAAGTTTCTCAACAACGATGAAAATGTGACCCTTTGGTCAACAAATGATCCTTTCTTAATGGCAGGGGTTGTTATTCCATTCCTCTTTCCCAGTTTTTGAATTTAAAAGATGAACGTGTATCATCCATGAACATGTTCATCTACGGATTTGTACGTTCTTACGGGAGGGATTTCTTTAGCATTATTATGGGCAACTAATCCACATTGATTAATGATCTATATTTCTACTTCGTTTTAGCCTATTAACGAGAGTAGAATAACACCGTCACCAACAACGGCGGAGGTTTATTCCTCAATTTTTATTTTCGGATTTTCCTACCCCTTCCTTTTAATGCATTCTTCGCTTTCTTTGTGGGGCGATTAACAATGGATCATTGCACACCTTTATTGTAACTCAATGATCCCAAATTATAGATCTGACATCATGATGACCAAGTAATGGTGTGATGGTGACGACCACCGACGAATCGATACAGTTCGTGAATTTTCGTTCTTCATCCGTTATTGATGTGGGAGGATCAAAATGCATTTTCGGAGCAGATCGGAGGCCCGAAAAAATTGGAAATGACATCGGGATGTCGGGGCGACCTGGATTCATGATTTTGGCAGCAATCGGATGCTCGGATCGATGATCAGGGTAGCACGGAGGCATGGTGGCGGATGCCCGTGATTCAAGAAATTTCTATAATACAGGTCGTGTACTTCTAAAGAACACGCCATGTAGTAGTAGCGGCAGTTACTAGGGTTTCGGGGGTCTGAGATGAATCACATGGAATGTGACCCAGGTCACATGGCATGTTGGACTTTCCCCAAAGCATGGCGTGTATTTTGGGATGTAGACGTACATGAGATGGATTACATGGCTTCAGAACATGGTGTGTACTCTCTACGCTGCATGGATGATGTGGCTATGTGGGACTCGATGTGTATCCATGGGATACACAGACACGGGGTGGAGTACATGACTGTGCACTCCATCACACATCTAGGTGAGGCCAGTAACACAAGAGACCCCATGTACAGATTACACCGGTTAGAGTACCCGGGTTGAGGACCGTGTACGGGCACATGGCCAGCGTACAAAGAGCTGACCACAGTCACTCAAACATGGCGTGTACATATTACTACATTCCATGTACTAACTTTTCTACATGACCAGCATTAAAACAGGGGCCATTGTGCACGAGCAGTACCCGGGGTCAGACGACACATTGTCTAACTTTTCTACACGCTGTGTACTTTTTGGAAGATGAAATTGTCCTCTTGTACACCGTTTCTTTGACGTGTTTCGTTTGGGTTAGTGCCCCTTCTTCTCATATCCCTAATGGTCCAGAATCTATTCCTTTTACAGGAATATGATCTCTTTAGCTGTACTTTCTGTGATAGGGTTAGGAATCCATCCGAGAGGCCCGGATCGTGATCCTCTATCCATTCTTGACCCAAGGTAGAGTAACACATCAACATGAACAACTCTACAAGGTGTTGATACTATACCTAACTAGTGAATCCGGATGATTCACGGTATCCTCCATGTCCCTGGAAGTGATCCACATCTTTGTATCATGATCTTTCCCACTTAAGAGTGTGTCTCTCTTAATGAGTGAATTTATCTATCGTAATCTTACCACTCAGGAGTGTGTCTACCATAATGAGTGTAACTACCTCTCATGATGTTTCCCAATGAACAGTTCTTAATGGAAAAATGTCATCAGAGCTATACAACTCATGGAGTGTGTTTGTCTCGGAACAAGTGCTTCGCGGAAATCGTCGAACTGAATCCCTAGACGGGTGTATGCTGTTGTGTGACTTGTTTCTAGAATATGGGTATGAGTTCTACGTATATCTAGTTTTTCTTTCTCTAGATATATGATCTGTAGACATATAATGTGCATAGATGATTGTACCATTACTTCATTTACTACTTTGTGATTTTTAGAGTCCTCTACTGAGTATTGTTATACTCACCCCTGCATGAGATTTTCCCGCATGTGTCGTGTCTTGCGCAGACAACCAAACTTTTGATAGAGTCCCGGGAAGACCAGGATGGGACTGGGATTTCTGAGTTCTCTACAGGCCAATGCATTCCTTCGGCTATGAGAAGCATCCCCAGTACTACTTTGTGTTTACAGGTTGGACCATGAATTTTTCAGATTCATTGTTTGGGGGGATTGTATTCTGGCCCAGTTAACATTCATTACTTTACTTCTCTTCGTACATTGTTTGTTGGGTTTATTTTTATGTATGCATTTTATTCCTTAGTGATTTTTACATTTCATTATATATGGGATTGGAGATGTGTGTGTGTGTATAGGTTCTTAGGCAATGCATCCCATGTACTAATATGCCTACTCGGTGCTAGTCACCAGCGCATGGCCTATTCGAGGTGGGATTAGGGAGTCACGATGTGGGCCCCACTGGGACAGGTCGCGACATGAGAGATTAATATTTTTCAGGTTATGTGGCACAAGTTTGTTTGTGACTTGAGGTGGTGATGCTTTCTGCTATTTCAATGATGAGTTTTGTATGTTGAAAACTTAAATTTTGAAAATGTTTTTGTGCTTGTTTTGGTGGATGAGTGGTTTTATAAGGTTCCCACTTATCCAAAAAGTGGTTTTAAAAAATTAAAATATGGATTGAATAAATCCTTTTTTAGAATCTTAAATAATATCCCCATGGTAATAACACCTATGGTTAATACCAGTCAAAATGTTGCAAAAAATCTCATTGAAATATGGATCTAGGTGTGAAAACACTCCCAAGATAAAATTACATGGGGTTAGAAGAAGATAAAATCTCAAAAAATAAAATTACTTACATAAATATAGTTTAGTATCACTATCACCATCATTCCATTTCTTTATATAATCTAACCTAGTGTGCATATCCTTCCTCATATAAACTTGAACTCCCATGTTCTTCAATGTAATAAAACATAATTGAGATATTATTCAATACAATCAATCATTTCAATCAATCAATTCATTTATCTATGTTTATATTTTAAATCCAGCCATATTAGTTGTAAAACCAAATTGAAATATTTTTTTAAAAATTAATTCATTATGAATAAATTATTTTCCATCAAATCCGAAAACATTTCATTCCCTTTTATATCATTAGAACGATTATTCAAATAAATCTATACAAATCAATGTCAAATATCTATAAATCAATATTAATTTTAAAAGCCAATGTCAAATTGTTTCATCATGAACACCATGAAATTTAAAATCATTAATAAAATTACTGAATTCTAGATTTATATTTAAATCAAAAATAATGTTTAATGGAAAAAGGATCAAAAATTTAAACTGATAGATATTTCCATAAGAAACCACATATCTCAATCATGATCAGTGAAAAACACACATGAGATTAACCAAGGGAGAGCCAAGGGTAAGAACTACCAAAATGAATCCTAGAATAACAATTCATAAAGTAAATATCAATATCCATTATTGACATCAAAAATCACCACTCAATATGAGGGAGAGAGAGATAGAAGAGAAGAGGATAGTCTCTGATCAGATTGACATTACACTTACCAGAAGAGATAAACACATTATCTGATACTTCCATCCATGAATTAATGTGGTTTGGAGAGCCAAAAATTCCAATAGATATTTTATAAATGATTTTTTGTAGAATTAAATTATTAAGAGTATATTAGGAAAAAAATGTAGATTAAAACCGAGTAAAATGGAATTACGAACCTTGTCATCCATAGTCTTGTCATCTCCACCGGCTAGTCGGTAGCCTCTATTAGCTACTTGGTGGAACTGGTTAGATTTTAATGATCACTAGAAGTAATATTGGCTATATTGTAATAATATTCTGGTTGGGAAGTGTGATTCTTATAAAAATTCCCTTGACCAAACATCCCAAAAAATGAGTGACGCCCATCACTGGCTTCTTGGTAGGACTCCTACAGCTTCTTTCGTTATAGGAGTAATCACACTCCCATGATAGGCCACTAAAACATGTTATCAACTATGTAAAAATGTTAAAAAACACCTTTCCAATTCCTAACTTGGATCATACAAGGTAAAACAACATGAAAATAATGATATAAACAAAATATCAAGGGAATCATCATGGGATCAATAAGAAAATAAAGTGATCCAAGAATATAATAAGAATCATACCTGAAGGATGGTAACATGATATTTCATTTACCATTACTATCAATTTTATATAACCATTCATTATGATTCCTTTTCATATATTATTATGAAATATTTTTAATAGGGTATGTCTAGGAAATAAATAATATGATAATAAAGTTGAGGTTGATGTTGAAGACCATTTATAATATAATACTTTTATATATCTTATCTTGAAATACAACAAAAAATTATGTTTCAAGGGAGTGTATTATTATAAGATATATTGAATATTTTTTTCAAATAATGATATATATATATGTTTAATGTTTGTATCATTAGAATGCTTTTCGGGATGGACAATTTAAATGTTATATAGAATATCAAACTAGTGTAAAATGATGGTTTTGGAAAACATTACCAACCAAAGACTTAGGTTTTGGGATAATGTCTACTATTTATTTTGTTTAATTTCATTTTAAACTTGATCTTTTTTTGTGGTGAAACTTTTTATGATTGTATGTATGTCCATTAAGGTTTTATTTTCATATAAAATATTTTCAATAAAATAATTTTGATGGTAATCTATTATATACAATTCTTTTAAATTAATCTGATGTTATATGGTAATTTCATGTAATGAAATTAATAGATAAATGTTTTGTATATGCATACGCTGGGGAATTAAATAGATTTTAGTTTGTGATCAATCATTCATTTACATATCAAAATATCTCAAGGAAAGAAGGAAGTAGATGTTGGGTGATATATGATAAGAGTTTATTTATAACACTATTCTTCAATATGGTATAAATTTAGTTTATTTTGATTAAAATTTTGTATTTATTATTAGTTTGGTTTTTTAGGGGTGGATGAGGTTGGACCATGTGTTTAAAGAATATTTACTGATGGATAAATATTCTGTTCAGAAATATCCCATCAAAAGATTGATGGGGTCCACTATAGTTATATTATCTTTAGAAGATGTTACTTCCAATTTCACAAAGGGTATATTAAAGGTGAACTAGAAAATTGATACCCTAATAGAGTTATAGGGAGTTACACTAGTGATTTGGTAGGGCCTTTGTTTTAAAAAACAATTTTATGAAATTACATTATTATAAAATAATAAAAATTTTTCTTTCCCTCATTTTCTCTTGATGGGAATCAACACAACCCCTTTCTATATTATCGATGTTATCATCTTCTTATTCATTGATTTACAACATTATTACAACAATCCTTGTGTCATAAATCCTAGAGTGATGTAATGGGTATGTCTAACCCCACTTTTATCCTTTAATTTTTTATCTATCTATATCATCTTTAATCACTAGATATTCCTAATTTGGGGACTTATTCCATGTTTATTTATTTTCCATCAATTAGAGATAAATAATCTTGTGGTATCCAATCATGAAAATCATTCTAGTTTTAGTTTGGGGTCCCTAGAATTTCCAATGATTTTATAAGATTTTAACATGTCCTATGAAATGTAGGAAGCTTCAACATTTTGCATATGTATTATAAAAAAATTAATTGTTCTTTTAAATTTCTATAGTGAAAAATTATCCTTTTGGTCTATAATTGGTCCGTAATGCATTATTCCTCATTTATAAGGTCTCCAAAAACCATTTTCTTCATGTGAAGTCAAATTTAAATGTTGATTATGTTCCATGATGGAGAGTTTAGGATTTATAACTCTTACCCTAAGATAACATGAGGAATATTAGACAATCCCTTATAGGGAGAAATTATCTGTGTTTTATTTCACTAACATAAATGATATAATTATTTATGAACTATTCATTTTATATTATCCATATCAGTGAAAAATCAATCTCATATGATATATAACTAATTATGAGATGACCATAAATGATAGTGGTATTGAAATTAATTTAATGGGTACTTGTTCAACATTGAGGTTTCATTGAGGGGATCCCATCAACTTGAAAACTATTAAAGGGGATATAATTTTATCCAAATAGGATTTTCATGGTTGTAATTTTCCACCATGAAACATGAGAAGGTGATATATTGATAATCATTAACATATAAATTGGTGATATAGAATTCACTATGATATACCTATTTGAAATTGTCATCATAATGGTTATGTGTTGTTCACTGAGATTAAATTATTGTGTTGTGTCATTCAGTAAGGCTTTATGATGGTCATACATTGTAATCCAAGTTTATATAATCATGAAATGTTTTACACATTGTATGTAGTGATTATTTCTCATTCAGATATGTGATATAATGGTGATAATATCATCACTGCGAATTATGAGTTAGGGGTGATAGATTATTTAACATCTTATATGTATTCATACAAAGAGTGGATTGTACCATTTCAGCATTACATAAAGTATGCCTGGTTTCACATTGTTTGAAATCAATGCAATATTAAACAAAACTATTTATTTATTTACCTATTTTATAAGTATTTTATAGTGATCATGAACTTATATAAACTACATTTCTTAGAGAAAAAATAGTGGTAGAATACTTATCTATCCTCACTACTAAACTATGAGAATTACCACTCAAGATGATTTAATATTCATAATCCTAGACAATGTAAAATACCTAGAATTAAACAGAAGAGTCGGGAAAACATGCTTTGAGTCAATATATATTATCAAGCATTTAATAAGGAACCTCTTCTATAGTGGTGACCTTTTTTTATATTTATTTTTGATATCATTTACATGGTTGACCCATGTGAGATGATGATTTTCTTGTATGATCGGTTGAAATTATAGAACAATTAATCATATTAAACCATGATTTTTTTCTTATCCAAGTTTAGACCATATCATTAATGTATATGTTAGGGTTATTATATTTTTTGAACATAATTTTTATTTATAATATTATTATTTATGATTCTCTATCCCTGAGGTTATGACCACTCTAATTGAGATAGACTTAGACCCATGCTTCTAGATCCGTTGTCAAGAATATAAATCATTATATTCTATAATTGAGTACAATTATAGGGAATCAATTTCAACATTCCCTAAATACAAAGTAAAAAGAAAATATTGAGACACCTACTTACCCAATACATTTTAATGTATTGATTTTTTAAGAAATAGAAAAAATCCATTTACATAACAAAACCCATTTGTTTCTCATGAAATGGAAATTTTTACCATTTACAAATAATTTCTAATTTTATAACATTAAATTAATCATTCCCAAAAATATATCCTCACATGGTACCCTTATAGAAATATATTATATAACATTATTCTTCATTACCTAGGGAAATTGAAACTTAATAATTTTGATCTCAATCCCCCAATAAGGGTAATAATTGGAATTTGTAACCAAATATCCTATGTGAGTAGGTGATGATCATATGGGCATGAGAAAGTTATCATATTATTCTATGACATATCTAAAAAATCATAGATCATTTTTCATATTTCATAGAGTAAGGCTTTGTTATAACAAGAGTAATGGGTCATAAGAGGGTGAAGTAATAAATAATTATTCATGATCAATAAGAGTATGTCATAAGAATAGGACACAATATTGTGTTATGAACATAATCATTTATGTCATATGTCAATAATTCTCACTATGAATATCATCTCTATGTAGGCATGGGATAACCAATTGTGTACCCTATTTGGAATTGGGATAATTTCTCCTGGACCATTATGGGATTATAATAATCACCCATTTACCCTCATGGGATTGGGAAATCCCCCTGTTTAACCTATTAGGATTTCAATGAAAATCTAGTGTATCCTTTGTGTCTTGGGTTAATCACACGTGTTCCATCTTGAGCTTGGGTAATCATATCTGTACACTCATAGGCATGGGATAAACACCCACTAACCCTTTTGGGATTGGGAAAACACATTTGTACCCTCTTGAGCTTGAGGAAATCTCTAGTGTAACCTATTAGTCATAGAATAATCCTCAGTGTACACTATTTGTCTTTATATTAACACCCATGTATATTCATGGGATTGGGATAGTCCCTTATACCATTGGGCTTAGTACAACCTCCCATGTACCCTTGGGCCTAGTATAACCACCTTTGACACCTTTTGAGCTCAGGTAATATAAAACATTACATTATTTATTAGATGGATACAATGATCTCACCCATTATAATATAATAATAATAATCACTTTATATATATTCAATATAATGGTAAGAGTATTCATCATTCATTTGTTGTATAATAAAGCTATGAGAATGAAATATATCGCAAGAAACATTATTAAACAATATTATCATAATCCTTAAAATAATGTAATTGTATGGTATTATAAGATCATATTTGCAGTGATGAATTATAACACTAAAGCGATGTTCAAATAGATGAAATATAATTTTATAAAATAAATAGAATTATTTTTTGAAAAACTAGAAGAAATATACAATTTTTTAAATTTCTAAAAACTAAAATTTACAAAAAAACCTGTAATTAGATTCTATGTAGAACCATTGAAACTTATAATTTAATATTAGTAATTGTGAAATTAAATGATGGGGGATTATAAGTTTATACAATAATCTTTTGAAAATGTGCTTACAATTCTATAATGAATGTAAATAATTTCCCATTCCGAAAATGAAAAGAATATTCCTATAAAACATTTTTAAATAAAGTGAAAGAGAGTTAGAAATACGTCTATAAATGTTTTAAAATTTTATAATAATTTATATATAACAATTTTGATGAACATGGATTTGAGATAGAATGATTTTATCAATGATAAGAAACATGAAAGGATTTTAAAAATACTTTTCTTCAATTTATTGAAATATGAATAGTGGTAAAAATTTAAAAACACCCAATACCCCCCCCAAATATTGTATGAGAAAATATAAGGAGTATAAAAGGGAAAGAAGGTAAAATTTCATATAATAGGAATTAAAATATAAACATTCTTGATAAAAAGTGGCATTATAACATAAACACTTACAACATTCAAAACCATCGAATTAAAAAATCACAAAAGAGAGAAAAATAGATGTATTTTTCAATAACCATAGTTATAATTATAATAATCATAATTCTTATGCAAGTGTATTATATACACCATAAATACAAAAAAATGTTGAAAATATTATATATCTCTCAAAGAAAGAAAAGTCAGTTTAGAAACAATTATAAATATTTGTAACATTTGATATAAGAATACATCAATGAGATGGTTGTGTGGGAAAACCATAAATGTACATAAACCAAGTGTATATAAAAAAATAAAAAATCATATGAAATAACACAAAAAATCTTGTCATAACATAGTCAACCGAGATGTGATATAACCCAATGAAGCGACATTGAGTTAAAAATCACCTTAGGGAGAACATCATCTTGAATGGAATTGTTATAACCTCTTATATAATAATTTTACGATTGTTATAAGTATATAAACAACCATATTAACACATATTCTAATATATTTCATTCCTTTATAATTAAAAATTAAACTATTAATTGTAATTTTTTATTTAAATCCATATTTTTTTTAACTATTTCACTTTTCACACTTTTTCTGATTCGAATGTTCTGATCCATGAAACATGGTCATGGTGTCATCACATTAATAAATTTCATGGACATTTTGAACATTATTTTTTCATATTTCAATTGTTTCATAATCACATTATGGAACTTATGTTAACAGCTCACATGAAACTATTAAAATTTATTTTTCCCATTATTATTGAATTTAAAAATAGAATTTAACTTATAGTTAAATATAATTTTAAATATCACCACTCAATAAATAATAAAATTATTATAAATTAATAATTTATATATAATTATACCATTAAAAAATAAATTTCATAATCATTTATGACATTAATATTATAACTGTGTTCATGAAATTGGTAAAACCACCTAAACAACTTGTGATAATGATTGAGTGATTAAAAACATGTCATTTCATAATTATAATATAAATTTTAATGAATTAAATTAATTTCATAAATATAATATATTTTTAGTTATATTGAATTTTGGAATGCTCCAGGTAATGCAGTGATGAATAGAGAATCACATCACATTACCAATGTGGTAGTCTGCATGTATGCATGAGTGATATTTTCATTTTTCAATGGATAGAAATAAAGAAAGGTAAAACATAAATTATCATTATAAAATATTAAATATATCATAAATATCAATTATATTAATTAAAATCATATATATAAATTAAAATGTAAGAATTTAATGAAATATGAAAAACATCACTTCATGTGGGTGGTAGTTCGAACTTACGCATGAGAAAATTTTACGTTTTATATTATTTTTACTGGAGATTGAAAATAGTTTTATCGTTAACATAAAAAAATTATTAATATGTTATATAATTTGTTTAGAAATATTAATATTCTTTTATAATATTTTAATTAATTTTTATAAGAATGAAACATGGAAAATGGGGGTAATAACATATACATCTTCCTTGGATAATCTTCTTTGAAAAACACAATTTGAATTCTTGGATGACTCTTCTTGAAAAAAAATCACAAGTAAATTTAAATTATATTTCATATAATATTGGGTTATATAATGGTTAAAATAAATGGTGAAAATGTTTTGAATAAATGAGAAGTGGATATGCCCCTTTATTAGTGAGGGTAGTTTCCTAAGTAAATATTAAGAAAATTAAAATGAAATAGATTTATTTCTCATTTAATGTTCATCCACATTAAAAAAATATATTATATGATATTTACTAAATAAAAATATAAGATCAAATTTATAAATGTTTGGATGATATTCTAATCCTTATATCTTACTTTATCCCCCGCGACCATTTTAATCATTACCACTAAAACAAACATTTTACCATTGTAATATTAATTAGGATTAAAAAATATTAAATTGGACTTATTTATTTATTTTAATATTATTATATGAAATTCTAAATCTATTTCAAAAGATGAATTTTTCATATTTAATAAAAACTAATATTAATATAATTGTGAAAATGGGAAAAAACCAGTTTTCAAAAATATTCAATTTTACGAATAAAAATTATTTTACAAAAAAATAAATTAAAATATACATTACCATGTAATTAATATAATTATATTTAATTAAATTATAATTATTTTACTTTAAAAAGAAACCAAATGCTAAATAAATTTTTTTAATACTTTATAAAAAGATAAAAACAAAGAAAACATGATTTCAGTATTATAATATCTTATATTTTCTAAATATCAAGAATTGATTATTATCTACAATTTTTTTTATTAAAATACATTTTATTACATAGTGAATATTTATTTTCCCTATAATTTTTTAATATTTTATTTCTTTTTATATCCTGATAATATTATATAATGACATTATTTGTGAAATCTATATTTTTCATTTTCCACCAAAAAATAACATTTTTATGAAAGATATCATAAACTCCCCTTAAGATGAAATTTATATGTTTTATTAAATATTTATTTCCATAGTGTAATATTAAAGTATTAAAGTTTATAAATTTATATTTCAAATTGAAAATATATAATATATTATAAAATCTCTATTTTTTAAAAAATCTTTATTAGTAATGAATAATTTAAATAACATTCCGTATTGTTTCCAATTTATTTTAATGATGTTATTAATTTATTATAATAATAATTATATCATTTTTAATAGTACAAATAAATTTTTTTTTATAAACTATTAATTTTAAATGAAAATTCATTGTTCAATGAAACCATTCAAAATAGTATTTTCATAGTCAATTTTCTTTTCAAAAGTGAATATGCCCATTTTTTAAAAATTCATTCCATTTAATTATACAATGATGCCTTCAATTTTTAATAGTATATATAGATTTTCAAATGAATATTTATTTTTCATTAAGCATAATCCATAAATGATTCAAATTTTTTAACGATAAAAACATCAGAAATCTCAGTGTGTTACATTCATCACCCTTAAATAAATAATGTCCTCAAAATTTTATTTATTACGTACCAATGGAAATAGATAAGGGTTTCACTACGATTTCCAGGATTCAAGATGATATATATATCTCAATATCATTGGTAATACTATGAAACTAATATTTTACTCTTATAAAATATATCTTTTGGATATTTGTATTTCTCCAACCATTTATGTAAAATTCCACTTATGAAGAGGTTTTAAGACTCATATTGTAACGATACAATAATTTATAGAATAATACTTTGTGATTTAAAATAATACATATGAATAACATGTTAATTTTAAGTTTATGGGGATTCTATGATCAATGGAGTACCCAATAGGAAACAATGGGTTTCTCCAAAATTTCATGTTGTACACAAGGTTGGGTCGTACTGAAAAATAATAATATTATTTTATTATTAAAAATGGTAGTTAATGAATAGCTATTGTATAGGCTAGAATGAACAGAAATAACTATATTATTATTACATATCTGTTTTAAATGTTTTTACATTTATCCAATAAATTTTAGTGTCTTAAAAAGAGAATGAATCCAATTTTATGCATTAATTCTCTAATATTTTTAAAATGTAGTTTTACCGCCTTTTGATAGTGATCCCTTTTTAAATATATTTTTGACAATTTATATATTCCATTTGACAAAATAAACATATTCATTATAATATATACATTAAAAATTTTCTTTGGGAAAATTTTGGTATTTTTCTGATAAAGTTAATTTTTAATTAATGGTGAAAAATACCGCATTTTAAGTGAAAATTGTCTTTTTATCTAATTTATTTATATAGTTATAATTTTATTTTAATTTTTTTTTAAAACATAAATGGATTATATTTTTCTATTTATTCCTATTTAGTCCATTTTATATAATTTAACATTGATATTGGATATAAACACATGTCATTCTTTGGGTAGTTTTAACATCATAAAAACATGATTTTTTATTTTGAAAACGAGAATTAAATTTAAATTAATTTCTGAAACTTCAATGTTTTGAATTTGGAAAAAAGGATTCCATATTTTGAAATAGGATTTCCATATTTTCTAAATAGTTAAATGTTATTTTTATAAACTATGAATAGTAACTTCAGAAAATATTTTATTTACCATGGTTAAAGGGTAAATCTTATAAATAATTTTGATGAATAATATTATAATAATATTAAATTAACCTAAAACATGTCATAAACCTATCGTATGATACATGTACCACCATGGCCATTCTTGGATCAATTTTGGGACCGAATGGAGCCACATGTAAGTGAAAATGATTTTTATAAAAATTAACTTAAAGTTAAAGAAAATGTTACATAAACATATATCATTTTGTAAAAACAATTATATGGTGATATATAAGTGATAATTTCAACTATAAATAGTAATTGGAAATCTAATAGAATTTCATACATTATGGTATTTTATTTATAATTTTTATATATTAAATAGATAAATTTAATTATAATGGAATGATGATGCACTGATTGATTCGTCAATAATGAATTCAAATAAATGATATTATAAATGTTAAAATAAATGAAATTTTGTTATATTGGTGTCATGAAAGAATTTATTGGATAATAGTTAAATGTTATATTTGTATTAATGATGTTTTTTTTGAAGTAATCGTGTTTTTAGGATTTTTTTTAAAAAGTCATGATATGAATAGTGTCAGAATTGACATAATTCATATTTTAAAATATAAAATATTTTATTAAATATTATATAATTCAAAAAATCTATTATTTTAAAAAAATGGATAGAATATTTCTTAAATTCTATTAATTACTATTTAATAGTATATTTCTCATGTATTGGTTACTATTTTGATTCTCAAAGTGTTAAATGATTGATAAAATACTAAGAGTGAAAAAAGGGTAAAAAACTTATAAGGATTAACAAATATCAAAAAAATTTACAAATATTTTTGGATGATTTTATTTCGAATTATATTAATCTTATATTAAAATTTAATGTGATTTGGACCTTTTAAAAGTGAAAATTGTTTTATAAAAAAATAATACTTTCACGCTTTACTAAAAATCCCTCCCCCCTCTTATAAAGGCCACCACATAAAACCCCTTACTCACAACTCTAAAGCCCCTTGTATAATTAAAACTCTACTCCAGTAATCTCCCAACATCCCTATCTTACGACTAGTATCCAGACCTTAGGAATAATTAAATTCAAGAAATCCTTTTGATTCAAACCAATGAGAGTTACCCGATTCAAAGGCAATGTCTTCTCTAAAGTTCTTTTCTTTTATTTTCCTTCTACACACCATAATGTATTATTATGAATATTTTGTCACATAAAATAACTAGTATGCTAAATATACTATGATGTTTGAATGAGAATTAGTTGACCTAAACTCACAAATACCCCCATCTAAAGGATTCAGAATAGACTGTTTCTGTGGATAGAGAACTACTACCTCACAAAACGATGATTGTTCAATTATCTCTTACCACCTATCATGGTGTCCATTATGATGGAAATGAATTTATATTTGATATATTTTGTGTTTATATTGTCTCTATTATTCTATAATATTTTTTACATCTTTCCTTTATACTTTTCAGGATCTATAAGTACGCTAATTTCATTTGAGGAAGTGCAGTCTACTGCTCCCTAAAAATGATATTAATTGTTAATGCCATAAATGGAATGTATAAATGAGGGTATTAATGAAAATATGTAACATATATAAATATGATATTATACTAGAAATATAACTGACCTATGTATCAGTTTTTATCCCTTTCCTTAAATAAGGAAAAGAAATAAAAGTAGTGCTCATGCGTACGTACGACTTACCGTCTCCATGAACAGTGCATTTCATTTCATATCTCAAAATGATAGGCCCTATTATAAATAAATATATCTATTAGATTTATATGATATATGATATATAAATAATTAATATCCTTCTATAGGTAATAGAATTTTGACCACATAGACAATTTGTAATTATAACTAGTTTAATTTCTACTCAAGTATCAAACATCGACAAAACAACCGATATGAACTTGAATAATTATATAATTGTTATAGAAAGTTAATAAGTGATATAAAAGGAAAAAACTTTAAAATGGTTCTAATTCATCTATAAATTAACTTAATTTTGTTATTCAGGAAGAATATTAAACATACGTGACAAGTCAAACTCAAGGTAAAGGAACCTTTCACACTCCTCTTTTAGTGAAAGAATTATTTTATTTTACGTGTTTTAATTTACATTTTCATTTTCTGGGATATTTCATTATATATCTTTATTTATTTAAATTTTATTTCCACGATATGATATACCATTTTTGCTCTCATCAACTCATTTTATGAATTTTTATGTGACGTGGTTAGGATGCCGAGTTTTCCTAAGCGAACTTTTTACCAGAGTTTCAATTTTTTGGGTTAATCATAAAAATTTAATTATGTCATGATATGACTATGTAATAAAAAAATTTAATTCCTATCTTGATTTTATACATTACTTATTTGTACTTATAGTGAATTAAAATAATCGATCTATTTTATTTGCAAAATAATCTTTTTAAAATAACTATTCACCCTCACATTGTAGTCAATGACTTATTTTAGGTTATATATATTCATTTAAATTATCTTATGTTGTTATATGTTCTTATATATCTTTAATTATGTATATTTTGTGTCCAATTGATGAAATACTCTTTTCGCTCTCATCAACTCATTTTTGGAATTATTATATGACACTATCAGGCTGCTAGATTTTTGTAAGGGACTTCGTCTTAATCCAATTTCATTGAAGCATATGTTGATTTATACAATCCGTTAATTTAAAATTAATCTAAACCCATTCATATTTTAATATAAATCAAAGGGATTTTTTTTTCTATACACCATTTTATGAAATGACAAAAGGAATGTTTCCTTTTAACGTATGTGGTGATAATTACCTTTATATCGCCACAAGAATTTTTTGATATTTGTATTCCTTAACAAGAGATAATATTTTTAAAAGGAAAATATATACCATATACATTTTTTACATATTTTTGTATTTAAAATGATTTTTTTAATGTATATATTATGTCAATATATGGAAATGATATATTGTGAATGTGATGTAGAAATGTTAGGTATTTTTTATTCCTCTTGTAACTTGTTATGATTATGTTTTGGTTCTTGGTCATTGATTAAGTATATTTGTGGTTCCATGATAAACCTAGGTCTGGTGATCCTGAGATTTCTCTCCAATGCATTGGGTAATGGGATGGATGTAAAAGTTAATGTTTCTCCTCAGTGATTTAGGGAATATACTAGGACGAGTATTCCAAACATAACACCCAATATAGCTATGAAAGCTATAATTAAAGTATGATATGGATTCCAAAAGTTACCTTTATGATTTAGGTTTTCCATGTTTTATTCATAATTCTTATGATTTTGTGAGACATGTTAATGATTTTATGTTTTATGATTGAAAAGTATGATTTCACTATTTTTTATGAATTGATAGACTAGTATTTTATTTTATTTTTTTATAACCCCTATTTTGCTTTTTATGCTCATCCCAAATTATTGAAATGTTTTTCACACGGTATAAGGAAGCTTAAGGAAATGAAATAATTAAATAATATTTATATCAAGAAAATAAATATTGTTTTTAAGTAGTTTTTTATTGTCAAAAAATACAGATAGAGTAGAAGTGTCTACTTTGTAATATTTTGAGATGTAATGTAATAGTTATGACCTAATTCTATAAAACTCTAAAATTTAAAAGATCATCAATGTGAATTGTTGAATTAACTCATGATTATGTAATTTTTAAGGCTAGGAGATTATACATAAAAGTGAATAAATATCTAATAGTATTTTTATATTTATACTTTCATCAATAATTCTAATATGGAATTTGACTTCCATATCATGGAAAATGATATAGACCATTTTTATAGAGATCAAATCAATTAAAAATGGACATCAAATTTTACTAAAGTAGAACACTAATATTTATATAATGAACATTCAAACAAATATTTACTATTAATGGGTTGTATTAGTTGTATTCAATCATGATATTACTCATAAAATTAATGGATAATTAGTTCTCTAGTAATTGGTGATCTAATTTTATTCAATTTGAAAGCATTGTAGATCCATAAAAGAAAGGATATATTAAATAAAATTGATAATTTATAGTTATTGAGTTGATGATGTCTTTACCATAAACCAAATTATTGTTACCAAACATATTTTTAGTTTTTATTGCATAACGATTTCCTCTGTTGATTGACCAAGGGGTTTTCCCAAATTCATTATCATGAATAACAATTAGTTTGGTACACTTACTAGTATAATATCCATAGTAAATAAAATTAAATAATTGAATTGTGGGTGCAGTATTAGGACAAGAATTTCCTCCATCAATTTCATTAGTTGGCCTCTTCATATCTCTATATAATTTATGTGCTAACCGACCATGTAATACACATGTAACATATTATCTCGTTCGATGGAAAAAGTTTCCTCTATTAATCTTCATAAATTTTAAACTTTTATTATGATATGTTTTTATTCCTCTACAGGTTATCCTTTTAATGATAAAACACCCATTTTTATCTGGTTATATCTTTTGGGGTGATTGAATAGGTTGATGTGGTTATTCATAACCCAAGATAGTTGGTTAAGCATAACCATAATACTTTCTATTCTATATACCATTTTTTCATTTCTCATGATAATGGTTAATGGTCTATCAATTTTGTTTGTAATGAAAATACCATAGGTTACATCCACTAACTACAACCGAAATGGAATGTGTGAGAATCAATAACTAATTAATGTAAATGACACCATATCCAAAAATCAATCATAAGATGTTGTATCCTATACCACATTCAATTTAACTCATTATATATTCATTTAAATTATGACAATATAAATCACTACTATTTTATATTAAATTCAATTAAGTTATATCCGATCAGAAATGATCATGATATTTTTTTCAATATTATAAACCCAAGAAAAAACATATAAACGTAAAATAATTAATTGAAACAAAAACTTATCCCCAAATAACATTAATCACATATTAATAATAATATTACTTGATCATATATACTTCAAAATGTTTACAATCATTTCATAAAATAAATTTTCAATTTGATCACAAAATCACTTTTAAATACCTTAGATAATCTATAATTCACATCATATATTAAAAAAACAATCAATACATTTTCTTAATTAATGATAATGAATATAATAAAAAACTATGCATTATTCCTAAACGTAATATTTACATTTCAAATTATGTACCTAATAAAATTATTCCAAAAAAATCTCACACAAAATCAATTATAAACCCTAATGTTAATATATTAATAAATTGCATATTTAAAACCTTTCCAAAATATTATTAATCCACCTAAATTCCATTCACCTAAAACCTCAAAACTGTATATATTTCATTAAAATTTTTATCAACCATGGACTTATTATAAACCTAATAGTATCAAAAACTGATAAAATATCCTCATCTGATAACTTCCAAACCTATAACATTATCAAAACCGTACTCTGATACCAAGTAAGACTTCTTGAGAACCGAGGTATCAAATCCACTGTAAAAAAATAATCTTTATATACTATAACTGATAGAAATTATTATTATCTAATCTTATCCATTTATAATTATAACAATAGAAGAAAATATTGAGTCCCTTATATACCAAATACCTTTAGTGTTTTAGAGTTTTAGAGAATTAGGAAAAACCATTTAAGTAATTGAATATATTTTTATCTCATAAAATGGTAAATTTTTCATCATACAAAGAACATCTTATTTTATATAATTCTATAGCATTTCTTAAAAAATTATCCACACATGATACCCTTCATGATTTATCTTTTGTAATATATTTCTTCATTACCAAGAAATATAGAACATAAAAAGGGTGAGATAAAACTATAAGTTATGTTAAACATAAAAATTATAAATTAAAGTTCGTTGTTTATTACATAATGAGAATATGGGTACTAGAACATGATCATAACGTTAAAAATATTCCTATTAAGCCATAGATAATAAACATTTGGAGTGGCCAGGTGATCAGTAGTGCAAAAAGTAATATTATATATAACTCTAAAAGTCCTCCCAGTCGTGTTATCTCTATCTGTAGACATCTAAAAATACTGCGGGGTTCCTTCCCCATAGAGTATTTGGGTATGCCTATTTCATCATGAAGGATGCAGGTACGTGACTTCAACAATGTGGTTAACAGTATTACTAGTTGCGTCCTTAACTGGAAGAATTGTTATTTGTCCTTTGGGGGTAATATTGCACTTGTGAATAGTGTCTTGTCTGCAATACCGGTTCATGATTTTCCCTCCACCAATTTACCACAATGTGTCATCAAAACCATTGATTAGGTACTGTGTAGTTTTATCTGGGATGCCCTATCCAAAGGGAAACGATAGCGGGCCTCATGGAGTAGGTTTGAGAAACATGTACATGAGGGTGGGATCAATGTTAGGAGTCTCCATAGCACCCTCCACTACATGAAAGAACAGTTGTCTTGTGAAGTTATTGTGGATAAAACTTTATTGGGTATGCCGATGTCGCACATCTTCAGGGGTAATGAGAAATCTATTCATAGCATTGTTTCACCATTCTGTTGGAAGATATTCCCTCTCATCCATGCCCTCTAGCCGAACTCCTACTAGATTATTGGTGAGGGTAACATCCTATTCTGGTATCAGAACTGGGGGGATCAGTGGTGGGCTTCCCAAGTTGTCTATCTCCATCAATTAACTTAATTATATCTTGTTGTTACCCATGGTTTACCAAGGCAGTTATGGATAAGGATAAACATGATCTCTTGGAGTCTATAATGTTTACTACAGAGCCAGATAGGTGTGTCTTCACACCATCTTCCTCGGGCTCTTTAAATACAAGAGATTTCTACAATCTGTCACACACTCAGGACCCGCAGGACAACTGGAGAGATGTGGTGTGGTGCAAGAAGATCCCTGTATGATAAAAATTCCTTACTTGGCGCATCAGGAATTCAACTATTGCAACAGATGAGAATGTTAAGACTATGGGTATTATGCAAGTGGATCCCTAAAAAATACAACTTGCTTACTTGGCACATCAGGAACTCAACTATTACGACAGATGAGAACATTAAGAATATGGGCATTAGTCTTGCCTTGCAATGCCCATGTTGCTGTACTAGATGAGAGTAGAGTACAAATAATATGTGCTTCAAAGAGGGTTGGTCTATGAAGGTGTGGTCCTTCTATGGTGGATTCAAGAAATTCCCTTCTCATGATCAGAGTGATATGTCATTTTTGGAGAGATGGTTTTATGGTACTAACAGCTTCGGAATCGAATGGTTTGCCAGGTCAGTGATCTTCATTATAGGGTGCTAGTGCTTGTGGCAAGGCAGAAACTAGGAAATGTTCGATGGGGCTCAGACCAAAGAGAGGTCTATCATAGAAAGGAACCGATTTCTACTGGTGGAATTAGTTTGGCTTATCCAGGAATGGAGGGATACTCCATCCCTATGTCTCCTATAGGCCTATAACCTCTCGACTCAACCTCCCCTTTTTAGAACACCGGGAAGATGGGTGTGTTGGTGGCCTCCCGACTCTGGTCACAAGCTCAACGCAGATGGGTCTTAATCGCTGGGCAAGATGAGGGGGGGGTATCGTGATGTTGGGGGGAATGTCATTATTACATTCTCTTTGTTCTATGACAATGGAAACTCTCTCATGGCTGAGGCCAAAGCCATGATCACCAGAATCTCTGTTTGTATTCAGTAGAATATTGTTATTACTCAGGAGGAGACTGGCTCATGGACACTCCATGACTCCCAGCATAGAAAAGGCCCCACCCCGTGGTCCATTTCCAAGACTTTCAGGAAATGTAGAGCCCTTCTCCATAATAAAATCCAAGTGAACCATACATGGTGTGAAAGAAATCAGGTTGCAGATTACCTTGTTTCTTTTGAGAATCAGAGCTCCATACATACTGGTCTCCTAAAACCTCTCAGCTTAAGGCTATAGGGAGTTAATTTGATTATAGGGGATTCCCTCGGATTGCATAATTTTAGTCCCCCCTGACTTTGGTTTGTGTGTGTTGTCACTGTCGTCCTTGTTTTCATCCTCCTTTTAATAAAAATATAATTTGGAAGGATGGAAAGAGAATAAACATGTTTCACGGAATAAAGATTTTTCATTAATAAAGGTATAATTTCTAAGTGTGTAGAATCTACAATAATTTATAAAACATCCATGAGATCATATCATAATCACAATACATAAATTATAAACATTAATGGGTGGCATAAATAGAAGTATAGAAATCATTTGTCAAGTATTATCACTATTACATTCATCATATATTGGGCTTTGTCTAATCTGTTTTTCACCTTCTTTTATGTTGGGTCAATCACACATTTACCCCCATGGGATTGGGATAATCATATTTGTACAATCTAAGTCTTGACAAACCTCCAATACACACTCTGGTGCTTTGGAAAACCTCATTATATCCCTAATGGTCTTTAGATAATCACCCTAGTACCATCATGTGTTTCAGATAATCACTCATTCCCCCTTTTAGGATTGGGATGATAACCCCTGTAACCTATTGAGATTTGAGGAACCTCTTATGTACCCTGATGGGATTGGTAAAACCCACCATGTATAGACTTCATATTATTATAATCACTCATGCTTGATCTTTGGTTTGGGATAATAACTAGTTTTATCTAAGAGGATTAGAAAAACCAAACACGTACCCCTGGGATTACAAAAACCTCATATGTACCAATTTAGAGATCATGAGAAATATAACACTTCAATATACATTGGATGTATATAATATACCCATTCAATATATAATAATAATAAAAAATTCACATATATTCCATATGAATATATTTGAATTCATAATTCCTTTATAGATTAATTATCCTATGAGAAAAAATTGATTTTTATGAAACCATATTTAAATATCATAATCATAAGACAAAAAAGGAATAAAAGTAGATGGTATCATCATATCAGAACCCCAGTGAAGCAAAAAAACCATTAAGGATGTTTACCTATAAAAAATACATTTATAAATTCTATAGAAATATTCATTAAAAAACACTATGAAATATCCATGTTAGGTATATAAACATTTATCATAAAAAATTTCAAGAAAAATGGTAATATTGTTTTCATTATTAAAACTTTTATTCTTTAAAACTAATCTTTATGATGAA
The DNA here is from genome assembly GCA_963277665.1 of Viscum album. Taxonomy (NCBI): domain Eukaryota; kingdom Viridiplantae; phylum Streptophyta; class Magnoliopsida; order Santalales; family Viscaceae; genus Viscum; species Viscum album. The sequence continues at coordinate 842,879,758 of OY728161.1, forward strand.
GAAATTACAAAATTGGGTGAAAATATTGTTCACACTTTCAACATTTAAAAAAAAATTCATTCACTTTTGAAAGGGGTGTATAAAATGGCCCATTCAGAAGATGACAAGAATATTACTATAATTTTTTTAAATAAAGTAAATTATCTTATAAAAACAATTTAACAATATTTTGAAAGGATATAATATCTTTTAATTTTTTTTTTGAATCATGATATGGGATGGACGTATTTTGAAAAATTATAATAATGCTTGGTTTTTGTTAATAACATTATTAGGTATTTCTATGTACCATAAATGGTAAAATTGAAAATTACACGATAATAGATATGAATAAATATATTATATTAAAATATATGGGGTATATATTAAGAAAACATATAATTTCCAACAATTTAAATTAGAACATAATCAATCCCGATACATTGTGATATCTTAAAAAACCCTTACTACTTTGGTATCCTTTGAACGCAAAATTCAAGAAGAAGATAATATGAGAATTATTTTTAATACCTTTATTTTTTATTAAAAAAATCATAAAATACATTCATGGATAGTATACAAATCCCATAATATAATACATCATGGGATGTTAAATATATCCCAACTAAAGAAAAGTTTGTTTCATAAACCATACAAAGATTCAAATCATATAGGATATGAATACATCAATGAAACTATTATTAGAAAAAAATTAAATACACATAAAAATTTTTAAAATAAATTTGAAAAAATAAATTTTATAACACACATAATCTTTTAAAAACATAGTCAATGGAATCCACCGAATGAAAATAAAGAAAAAAATCCACTTTCCTTGAAATTCATCTTGGTTAGACATACCATAACATCATGTTTAATAAATGTATTCTTATTATAAATATAAAACATAACATTAATCAGAAATAGTTTTAAACACCATTAAATTATATTTTATTTTTATGCACTTAATAACACCTTTTTATTAAAATTAATATTTTTTTGTTAACTATTTGGTTTTCCCCAAAAGTTGTCATTTAATGGTTTCACTCCTTGCAACATGGAATTTTTTCAATTAGATATATAATGTTCATGAATATATAAATCACGATTTATATATATTTAGAATGTTCTAAAATAACATTATGGAACTTATGTTAAGGGTATGCATGGAATACATAAAATTTTCATTTTTTTCAGGGATCATTCAATTTAACAAAAGTGTTGAATTTATAAGTATGTTTAATTTATAATATTACCACTCTATAAATAATAAAAAATGATTCATTCATCATTATTACATAATATTTATAGTATAAAAAATTCCATAATCATCACGGATATAAACATTTTAATCATGTTAACGTAGACATACCCAAATAAGAACACAATATAAGAGTTGAATGATTACGAACACGCTATTTTATAATGATAAAATTAATATTTAATAATCATAATAATGTTATTAATATTATATTTATTTATTATATACACTTTTATGAAAATACATGTAAGGTGGAGATGAAAAATTTAACACATCACATCATGGAGGTAGTAGTTTTCATGTACACACTGGTGACATTTAATTTTTTAGTGGATGGAAATAAATAAATGTAAAAAATAATACAATATTAAATAACAATAAGTATATCATAAATATATTATATATTAATTAAATAGGTCTATATTACCTTATATTTTATATAGAAAAAAATATAATATATCACTACATTTAGGTGGTTGTCCAAACATACACATGATAAAAGTTGATATTTCTTATTAGAAGGGAAAGAGATAGAAATTTTTTTACCATTAACATAAAAAAGTTAGGCATTTTAAATATAATTCTTTTTTATTTTAGGATTTTAATATAATATTTGATCAATTTTTTTAATTAAATAAATACAAAAAATTCCATTTAGATCATATAACACTTCCATGGATAATCTATTTCAAAAACTATATTAAGGATTCATGGATTGATATTTTAGGAATACTAGAAACTATAAGATATGAATATGAGTGGTGGTATGGTATTTTTTATATCTATAACTAGATATATAGATCATGTAAAATGGATAATATTGAACATGATTTTCCCTTTTATAATTGAGGTGAGTGGCAGCCCTATATATTTCAAGAACATCAAAATATAATAATTCAATTTCTCCTAGAAAGTTGAACCAATTTAATTAATTTTTTTATATAAGAAACTTTATTATCTATATCCACTCAATAAATCAAAATTCATCAAGCTTTAGAGATACTTTAAGCCTTAAACGTAGTTTACCCCCTCACTAACTGATTCCACCTATATCGGGGTAACAAACATTTTACTTTGGAAAGTATTCATTCTAAAAATAATAATGAAATAGACGTAGTATAATAATTTTAATATTATAATCCAAAATATGGAATAAAATTTATAATACTTAATTTACATAAGTGGTTAAAATTACATATAATATAATTTTTCAAAAAACAATGAATAAATGTTTTTATAAAATGAATTTTGAAGCATAAAAATGATTTTACCCAAAAAAATAAAATATTGACTCGTATAAAAATAATTGGATTAGTTTTCATAAATGGAGACTTGTATTATGCCCAAATTACACCAAAACTAAAAAGAACCTTCTGAATAGTTGAATAATAAAGAAAATAAAAATTAGTCTTTTATTTGAAGAAAAACATTATTTAGAACACTAAAATTTCAGACAAATATTTAAATGTTAAAAATTTTATTTTTCAATGAGTTATATCAAATATTAAATATATATTTGGTCTATAAATAAATCATAAGAAACATTATGTCATTTTTTAACATGATATATACATAAATTAATATTATGTGTAAAATATTTACTTTTATATATTCACACAAATATAAACTATTACATAAAATTCGCAAAAATACACATCAATATAATATTTAAATGATGAATAGAAAATTTATTTTCATTTTTTAAAATTATATTTCATTTTTTAAATGTTATATTTCATTTAAAAAACATCTAATATATAAAAAATTTCTAATAGACATTTTTTAGTCATGAATAACTAAAATAAAAATCCTTTTATTTTCTTAATAATTGTATTTATTTTATTAATTTAACTTTCTCATAATAAGTTTAATTTGATCAATAAATTTTATTTATTTAATTTTCAAATAAAAAAAATTAAGTGCATTATTCCACAAAAAAATTCAAAATCGCATCATAGGATTCAATTGTATTTCTATAAGTGAATATGATCCATTTTAAGAAAGTAATATAATTTATTTATCTAATAATGGATAAAATTTTTATTGTAGTAAATAATTAAACATTTAAATTTGGTGTTTTGTTCATCATAAGTTATCAAAAAAATCCAATATAATAATCTAAAAATATTATAAAATCATATGGCGTTAGAACACACAATATGAATCAACTCGTTTTACTAATCCACATACTCTAGTGTGCACATGAGCCTAAACCCAGTTGGTGAGGACTCCTTAAGTACACCCATGAGACCATAGACTAATACTAGGAAGAGACATAATTCTAAGGGGGTATTGTAGAAGCATTATGCGGGTATTGTAGCAGGCACTGTAGAAGTTACTATTCTATACACTAGTAGCTGGAACTATTCACATTTGTCTACAGGTTTGGGATTGGAGTCCTTAAGGCCTTCATGCCTCCCAGACCTTTGGGATAGTAAGGCCTTTAGGCCACCTTTATGTCTTTTGGGAGACCTCATGGCCTTCAGGAGACATGATCAGTGCAGTTTCCCCAGATATTGTCACATACATGACTTCTTTTAATGTTATTTCGTTATTTAATTTACATTATTTCTTTGTTTGGGGGGTTTAACATGAATTTTGGTGGAAATTGTGTGTTTTCAAAATATGGGCCAAACTGTGAGCCCATTTCCAGATTTAAAAACCAATTTTTTTTATTTTACAACTCATTCATTTGTCGTGATTTTGAAACCATTCTACTTCTCAATTGTCATACCCTAATATATAAAAACTACCATATCCATTTGGGCCTCATAAAAATCCATAATCATGGTGGATTTGGGTTTTTATTAAGGTTTTGGGCCAGCCCGAAAGCCCATTTCATGCTTTAAGTTTTAGTTTTAATATTTTAATATCTCATTAAATATTTATTATTTTTCAGTGATTCTACCTCCTACGCGAATCCAATAACATAAGGATCACTTCCATTATCTGTTTAGGCGAATTTAAGCTCATTGTTTCGCTAATTTGGGTGATACATCTCTTGATATCTCAAATCATTCAGATTTGAAGAGGTAAATCGTTTCTTTCATAACTCCTTCAATTTCTGCTCTCTTTCCCCCATTTCAGTCCCCATGCAACCTTCTCATCCCCATTAGTGCCTCCATATCAGGTTTGGTTTCTTTTAGATTCAAATGTTGGTGTATTTGTTTCTTTTTATTCAATATCTTTCAAGTAAGTGTTTCATTCCTTGATTTCTTCCATTCCTTAGGGTTTCTTTCACCATTTATGGAAGTTCCACATGTCTAGAAGTTGAGGTTCGAACCTAAGGTTTGATTTACTTTATTTTTGGACAAATATTGTGGTCTAGGTCTGGATTTATCTTCCTTTAGGTGCGGCGATGGTGTGGTTGATGTTTTGCACCATGTTTTGAGGGGTTCGACATAAAAGGTAGGTGATTCCATGTGTAATCATTTCTAGATGACATAGTTTTCATGAATTACTTATTATAAATGTTCCTAATATTATTTTTGTGGTGAAAGAATTGTTTATGTTGTATTTGGTTAAGCATTTATTTTTATAGTTTCAATTTAGATTAAATTTGGTTGTTTTTCTTGTGTAACCCTTTGGGTATTGTTTGGGTGAGTTTTATAACATATGAAATTGGTTTAATAAATCTTTTTTGGGCTTAAAATTATAATTTGGTAGGGTTTTGGTGTTCCATTAGGTTTTAATGTGGTTTTTAATGGGTTTATGGTGTAAAACCTTATTGTACTTCTTGAAAGTGATTTTGAAAATGTGTGTATTTTCATGTGGATATTTTGTGATATTGTTCGAGGTGTTAGTATAACACTTGGGGGTAGTTTAATAAAGGTTTTTGGGCCTTCTAATTTTGTTTTGAATTTGTATTGGTGTGATTTTTTCCTTGAAATATGGTTTTGAAATGGGTTTTATGTGAAAATCTTTGGTATACTCTTTAGAATTGTTTTATGAATGTTTTGAATGGTTTAATGATTTATGTAAGAGGTGAAACCATATTGGAAAACCATTTTGGACTATTTATACTTTCAAATGGACCATTTTAAATGTGAATAGTTCTATCCTGTGAGGTGTATCCTCTTGGAAATGTTTTATAAAAATGTCTAATGGATTTACTGAAATGTGAAAGAGGTGGGAACGTGATGTGGGCTATTTGTGTGAGTGCGATGTGAAAAATGGATTTTGTTTATAAAAAGGGTTTTACGAAGCATGTGAGTAGGATGTTATGTAATGTTTATCATATTTGGAGGGACTTGATAAAATTGTAAAGGATGTGTTGGATTGTGAAAGTTATGAAAAAAGTGTTGTGGGCTATTTTGGTTTGAGTTTGATTTCAAAATGCATTTGAATGAAAAGTGGAATTTTTGAATTGTGTAATGTACATGGGGCTGTTTGGTTAATGTGTTATTTGGAAGTGATATTTGCTTGTGAAAACTATATTTCTTGGCTTGTTGAACTTGTTTGAGCACAAAGGGAAAACTCAGGTATCTAGGTGGGTGGACGTGTACTAGTATGCTAGTGAATCTGTGGTGTTTGGTCTCAGTTTCACATAGCATTATTGACACTTATATCTCTAACTAAACTATGATGATGATAATTGTGGCTCACTAGGTTATTGGAATGTTCCCTACTTGTGGCTTGTGGACGAGAATAGATAATTTTTTTGTGGTTACTGTCACCGAGATACGAGGTGCCTGGGACCCACAACTAGCTAGTGCCTATGGGTTATTTCTTATCACTTGTGCTCATTATATCCTTTGTACATACCTTCGGCATATGGTATAGTTGTCTGAAAAAATCAAGTAGCTTTTGAATCTATTTTAAAAGTGTTACTTCTTTAAATTAACCAACTTGAAAACTTATTTTTTAAGTTTCATATTTTAGAATTTGTGCCTAGAAATTGCATGTTTTTTAAAAATTACATGCTTTTCCCCTTTGAATGTTTACCACATGGAATATCTTACTGGTGGTATCCTACCTGACATTTTCTCATACCCTAATTAAACCCTTGGGTGTAAGTAGACTTTGTTATTTTTGTTGTCGTAGGTTTGGGTACAGCTTTTGTGCCAACAGTTTGGGTTTTTAGCGGTCCATCATGATACGGTGTTGTGGACATGTCTTGTGGGTGGTGCCTATCACCATGTGGAGGTTCATGGGCTATCCATTGTGGGTTTCTTCAGTTGTTATCATCTTTTATAATTGCTTTAAATTATGTAATTCAGTTCTGAAATTATTGTAAAACATGCTTTTGTTTGAAAATCCGGATTTGTTTTGTTGGATTTGTTCATTGTTTTATGTTTATAAACTCTGGTAAATCATTACCAGATTTCATTTTCTATTACCCATTCACTTTTTCCATCCCATTATGATCGAGAACTCCATTCAGGGATTTTCACGAGCTGGGTTTGGTGTATTTTTCGGTGGCGATCAGATTCATTTCGTCACAAAATGTTATCAAAGGAGGTTCTAGTTATCTATTTGGGTCATGTTATTTAGGGAAGTGTTGGGATAGTATATAGTTAGGATTGTTAGGACATGATATTCTAGTTATGGGTAGTGTTCCTGATCACCACACCTCTTGATGAGATTCAATTTTCCAGGGGAAGTTGGGATTTATCTATGTCCTTTGGTTTTCTTCGTTTATTGATGATTAGGGGAAATGGAAGCGAGTTGGGTTAATTGTCTCAGTGAAATCACAAGGCCTAGGAAGCCATTTGGATTTGGGGATATTCCCTAGAACACTCTCTGCGATACTGAAGTGATTGGGATATGGCTGCCAACCATATGTCCAAGTCACCCACTGAAACTAGTTTCTTCTCGCATTGTTTTGTGCATTAGTTTTTCTATCATGGAACTTTGGTTTTAAAGTGACTTGTTTTTAAGAATCACAAATTTCTGTGAAATTATATTCAAATAAATAAAGAATGGATTGATTTATGAAATGGTGGAAAGGAATTTTCAGAATTGTTTTGAAATGGAAAATGGTGTTTTTACACCTCTTTTGAAAGGATGAACTATATTGAATTTGGTTTTGAAAAAGTGATTCCAATAGAATTTTCTAAACAATCAAATGGTTTTTAATAAGATGAGATGTTTTGAAATTGATTTTATATGAATTTAAAGTGAGTATTCATTTGAATGATTGGTATTTTTATTCCTTGGTTAGTGGAATTGAGAAAAAAGAAGCATTGGTTGATTGTTTTGGTTTTGAAAAGTGGAAAGGATTTTTGTTTTAAACATTGGTATTTCCATGAGCGACCACATGAAGGGGGTTATAGGGGATGATGGATGGTTAATGGCATGAATATATGAGTTCCTGTATGGATATGAGTAGGGTTCCTGGTGTGGTTCAAAAACATGCATGTGTAAGGCCCATGGGGTAACATTGGTGGATACGCTAGTCACTGAACCGTTTTTTTTCAATGAAATTTTTTTAAATGAAAACAAGATGTCTTGATTACTGGTTTGGGATGATGTGAATTATGATTTTTTTTTTAAATTTTGATGTTGTGGGATGTTTTCAGTCCAAGAACCACTCTTGTTCGAACCGTGTTTTGGGTTTCTGTTTGGACGACAAGTTGGGTAGAGGGATCAGTTAGTAGTCTCTTCGGAGATATGTTTCAGGACACCTTTATGGTGGTTTCCTTCATGTGTTTGGATATGGTTTGTGGCATTTTTTGACCAATAAACCAGCTTGGAAGGGTCTTTGGGTTCTCTCATTGGATAAGGTATGCCCCCATTAAGGTTTAATGCACAACTGAGGTGCAACCCGTATTGTTTCTCCCTTGGAAAATTCTCCAATTGATCAATATAAGGAATATTTTTTCTATCATTGTTGATTGAGTATAAACCCATTCATTTTGTTGCATTTTGGTTCCTCTTGTAGTGGGATAGTGGTTGTGGAAGGTTGAAAGAGACCTTAGTTTCTTAACATTCCTGATTCATCGAAGGTGGAAGTGTTCTGGGGTTGTTAGTGTGGATGAGAGTCTCGATGGTGTTTAAGAGGGCCTCAGGGTTCTTCATAGTTTCTTTAAAGAAAGATTTCTTGTTAAACCGTAAATATTGGAATTTTGGTCATAAGAGGATATTGTTTCCACTTTTTGGACTTGTCTGTTGTTTATGTTCTTATCATAAGGTCTCATTCCATGTATTGTTTCTACCAATCGCAAAGGTCATGTTCAATGATGAATTGTGATGTTGTGTTCTCATTTGACAATTAAGGTGATGGTCTCACAATCCTTTGAGGTTCTCGATTATGTTGAGAGTATGTCTCCCTTGGGAAAAACATCAAATCCTGTATCTTAGAATAAGGTGTTTATGCGTGTCCTGCCCTTATATAGTTTCTCACCCAAATAAACAAGGTGCGATGTTTGTGAAACTTCTAATACATTGTTTCAGTGTAATGTCAGGTTTCGGTAATTTGAGTTATGCAGTGTGTTATGTATTGGTGAACCTATCGAGGTATGCGGTGTAGTTTTTTGTGGCACCAAAACAAGAAGTTACACACAGGGGCTTCCCTAGCCTAACTGTGAGGTCGATGATGCTTCAATATTTTGGAGCTCCATCCATAGGTCCTAGAGAGAAGCTGGCGCGTAGTCAGGGGAAACCCCAGTATTGTTTAAAACCTTGTACAAAGTCTTATCCTCAGTATGAAAGATATGAAGAGTTTAAAACTATGGTTTCATAATCTTTCATCTGTAGTTTTCATTCGATGGAAATAGGTGGAGGGCCTTGTAACCGTGTTATCACCCAATATCTTCCCCTCCCTTTTGGTTTCCATTGAGTCTTTGGAGAATGGATTGAAATTTGGATATAAAGACTAAGCATGAGGTTTTTGCACTATTAGTAGTGACCATGTGCTAGGAATACTTGTGGAAATAATGATCTGCACAGTTAGTGCATGGTTTCCAACACCGTGTGTACTAACTATGATGCCTTCCCAAATCATTACATTTTTTGGGTCTTTTCGTTTCAGCCCACGTCGGTCGGTTATGATGGTAGGTTCTTGTGGTGGGGACACCAACCAAGGGTATCATGAATATTGTTTTGTAAATTTCTAATGGATGTATACCCATTGTACTAGGGATTCTGTTCTGGCCTCCCCCAGTTATTGTCATGATTATGTCTCGGGAAAAAAATTATGATGTCTCTTATGGTGGGGATCCCATTTGTGTCTCTTCAAACAAGTAACTCAGATTTTTTTCCTCGGTCTTGTTTTGGAAGTAGGTATTATAATTTGGAGATATCTAACTACATACGTCTTCCTTTGGTAAACATTGTGATTTGAGAGTGCCCAATGGTTTAGTTATAATAGTGTAAGTGTAACTTTGTTTGATGTTGTTGTTTGTCTAGGTAAATTAATTGAGTATTGCTCAGATTATTATTGAAGGGTTTTAATTTGGGATAAAGACTGAATGTGATTGATGTTTTAGTAAAGTGGTGTAAGTTTTTTTTTGTGAGAGTAAACCTTCCTTAAATGATCACTGGAGGTGTTTTGGCCTTTGAGGGTGAATCTGGGCAATGAATTACTTCTTGGTTTATCAGTTGGGTTTGGTTTTTGAATTTTGGATTACTATGGATTTACGAGGGCGGAAAGTTTTATGGTGGATAGAATTTTTACATACATTACTTTTTTAATGTTATTTTGTCATTTAATTTATATTATTTCATTGTTTGGGGGGTTTGACATTCATTTTGGATGAAATTGTGGGATTCGAAATCTAGGCAAAACCATGAGCCCATTTCCAGATTTAAAACCAATTTTGTTTATTTTATAACTCATTCATTTTTCAAGATTTTACAAAAATTATACTTACAATTTTTGATAACCTTATATATAAAAACTAGCATATCCATTTGGGCCTCATAAAAATCCATAATAATGATGGATTTGGGTTTTTATTAAGGTTTTGGGCCATCCCGAAAGCCCATTTCCTGCTTTATGTTTTATTTTACATATTTTAATATCTCGTTAAATATTTATAATTTTTCGGTGATTCAACCTCCTACTCGAAACCAAAAACCTATGGATCACTCACATTATCTGTTTCGCTGATTTTGAGAACATTTGGTTCGGTAATTGGGACAAACATCTCTAGATATCTCAAATCGTCTAGATTTGAAGGGGTAAATCATTTCTTTCATAACTCCTTCAGTTTCTACTCTTTTCCCCCCATTTCAGTCCCCACATGACTTTATCATCCCCATTAGATCCTCTATATCAGTGTTTGTTGTTTGGAGATTCAAATGTTGGTGTATTTGGTTCATTTTATTCAAGATGTTTCAAGTAAATGTTTCTTTCCTTGATTTCTTCCCCTTAGGGTTTCTTTCATCCTTTTCTGAAGATCATCATGTCCCGAAGATGAGGATAGAACCTAGAGTTTGATTTAGTGTATTGTTGGTCAAATATTGTGGTCTAGGTATGAATTTATCTTCCTTTAGGTGTGACAGTGGTGTGATTGATGTTTTGCACCATGTTTTGAGGGTTTCGGCATAAAAGGTAGGTGATTCCATGTGTAATACTTTATAGATGAGTTAGTTTTCTTGAATTACTTATTATGATTGTTCCTAATATGATGTGTGTGGTGTGAAAATTTTTTGTGTTGTATTTGGTTAAACATTTATTTTTATAGTTTCATTTTAGCTTAAAAAGGGTGTTTTTCATGTGTAACCCTTTGGGTATTTTTTGGGTGTGTGTTATAACATAATAAATTAGTTTAATACATCTTGTCTGGGCTGAAAATTATGATTTGGTAGGGTATTGGTGTGCCATTTGGTTTTAAAGTGGTTTTTAATGGGTTTAAGGGGTAAAACCTTATTGTACTTCTTGAAAATTATTTTGAAAACGTGTGTTTTTCATGTGGATATTTTGTTGTATTGTTTATGGTGTTAGTATAACACATGGGGGTAGTTTAATAAATGTATTTGGGCCAGTCAATTCTGTTATAAATTTGTATTGGTATGATTTTGTCCTTGAAATAAGGTTTTGAAATGGGTTTTATGTGAAAAGCATTGGTATACTCTTTAGAATTGTTTTATGAAAGTTTTGAATGGTTTAATGATTTATTTAAGAGGTGAAACCATATTGGAAAACTGTTTTGGAATGTTTATACTTTCAAATGGACCATTTTAAATATGAATAGTTCTGTCATGTTATGTGTATCCTCTTGGAAATATTTTATAAAAATGTCTAATGGATTTACTGAAATGTGAAAGAGGTGTGAACGTGATGTGGGCTATTTGTGTGAGTGCGATGTGAAAAATGGATTTTTTTTATAAAACAGGTTTTACGAAACATGTGATTTGGCTGTTATGTGATGGTTATCCTATTTTTAGGGTCTTTATAAAATTTTTGAAGGATGTGTTGGATTGTGAAAGTTATGAAAAATGTGTTGTGGGCTATTTTGGTGTGAGTTTGATTTAAAAATGCATTTGAATGAAAAGTGGAATTTGCGACTTGTGTGATGTACATGGAGCTGTTTGGTTAATGTGTGATGTGGAAGTGATATTTTAATGTGAAAACTATATTTCAAAGCTTGTTGAACTTGTTTGAGAACAAAGGGAAAACCCGGGTATCTATGTGGGTGGATGTGTACTAGTATGCTAGTGAATCCGTGGGGTTTGGCCTCAGTTTCACTTAACACATTGGATGCTTACAACTCTAACTAAACTATGATGATGATGATTAGAGACCACTAGGTTTTGTGTATGTTCCCTACTAGTGTATCGTGCATGAGAACAATTATATTTTTTTTGTGGTTACTCTCACCATGATACGAGGTACCTTGGACCCACAGCTAGCTAGTGCCTTGGGGTTATTTCCTATCACTTGTTCTCATTAGATCCTTTATACATACCATCATAATACGGTATATTTGGCTGAAAAAATTCAGTATCTTTTGAAATTAATTTAAAAGTGATGATTCTTTTAATTATCCCACTTGAAAACTGATTTTTTTAAGTTTCATCTTTTATAAATTGTGCCTAGAAATTGCATGTTTTTGAAAACATGCATGCTTTTCGTGTTTGAATGTTTACCATGTGGAATCTCTTAGTGGTGGTATCCTAATGAGAATTGGATCACACCCTACTTACACCCTTGGGTGTAAGTAGACTTGGTTATTTTTGTTGTCACAGGTTTGGGTACAACTTTTGTCCCAACAGTTCGGGTTTTTAGTGGTCTATCATGATATAGTGTTGTGGATATAGATTGAGGGAGGTGCCTCTCGCAATGTGGAGGTTCTTGGGATATCCATTGTGGGTTTCTTCAGTTGTTATAGTTTCTTATAATTTCTTTAAATTATGTAATTCAGTTCTCAATTGTTTTTAAAAGATGGTTTTTTTTCAAAAATCCAGATTTGTTTTGTTGGATTTTTTCATAGTTTTATGTTTATAAACATGGGTAAATCATTCCCAAATTTCATTTTCTGTTACACAGGAACTTGTGCTAGCCCGTGGGGATCGGGAACGCCCTTCAGGCCTTGTCACGATCTGGGTTTGGGGCAGGTTTCAGTGGCGATCAGATTCAGTTCGTGACAGACATACTCTACAAAAAAGGAGCATCCCCATATGAGGATTCAAAGAAAGTGCACTCAACAGAGAAAAACCAAATGGAATTTTCAGAATGGGAGGGTATGGATATTCCATCAGGAGAAGCATTTACATGTATAAGATGCCTATCCATATGACCATGTAACGGTGGATAGTGTAAAGACCTGGAATTTCCAATTATTGGTTTTATTAAATGGGAATTTTATGGGTCTGCGAAATCAGATGGCACACGATTCCAAGGCCTGATATGCAAGCAATGATCAGTCAATGTTTTTGTTAAGCATAAGTTAATGCTCGTAAGCAGTTTTCTTGAAAGAGTGGAATAAAACGTAAATGGTAACTTGGATAAAAAATCTATGTTCACTGTTTCACTGAGGATGGAAGGTTTACCGTTGGTGCGACTTTAGATGAGTCGGTGCGGGCCTACTGTGAGAAAACCCAAAAATGGAATAATTGTAAATAAAAAATTAAATAAATTATATTATTTTTTAAATTCTTATAACTCACAAATGGTAACATGGGATAAAAATCCAAGACCACTACTGAACTCGTGAGTGTATGCATTCTGTAAGTAGATACTAACTTTGGCTGGTGCGGGCCACCAGAGAAAGTTAGTTTTTGTCCACGAATAAAATAATTAAGTGAAAATTATTTTATTGTAAAATTTATAACATCTAAATGGTAACTCAGATTGAAAATCCAAGAGTACCGTTGGGTTTTTTGGGGAATTTTTCACCTAGGTAGAGCCTAACCTCGCACGGCGCGAGTCGAGGGTGACTGATAATAATTTTATGAAATTTTTTTGGGTGTGTTAAGGAAATGCACGAGTGGCGTTTTGTAACTTTTGAAATGGTGCTCAGAATTGAAATCTGAGGTGACCGTTGAACATGATGTGCCATTATTTTCTTAAGAATACTTTCCCCTCGATGATAATTGTTTGAAAAAATTTTAGTTTTAGTTTTTTATAAAAAATATTAAAATAAAGTGCACAACACTTAATTTTATTTTAAGATTCCATGTGAGTGATTGTTGGTTAAAACCTCCACATGGGGGTTGGAGGTGGGACCTCCACACACTAACCTCCCATGAGAGGTTATGGTGGTGAGTCCCACATGAAAATAACCTCCCATGAGAAGTTATGACGTGGGGACCACCTGAGATCAAAACCTCTCAACTCCCTCAATTAATTTCATGTGTCAACGCAAAATTAAATGCATTAAATTTATTTTTTTGTGTTAATACAATTAAATGCTATTAATTAATTTTATGTGTCAAAAAATATTAAATCCTATCATTTATGTTTTTGATGTAGGCTATGTGGGGGAAGCCTCTTCGAATCCTCCCAATAATTAAGCCAAAACACCTCTTAAATTGTGCCAACTCTATTTAATTTGCTAGAACCCATTTTTTTTAAATTAATTAACTGAATCGTTGGAATTTAGGAAGCTTCCAAATAAATTAACTGTCATAAATTCCATGATGGTTATATACATCTTCCCCTCTCCTATATATAGGGAGCTTGGGAGGTGGATTTGGGACGGCTTCACCATGCAACGAAACGCTAGCAAAGTGACGCCACACCCAACACTTGTAGGATTAGGCCTTCTCCAACGAAGAACGAAGAATGCAGACCATTATAAACTTATTCCTAGGACACCTACCGATGTGGTTAATTGTCAACAAGCCGACACAACTCAGGTTTGGAAGTTATTGGCGGACATGACGAATGATGATCTTCTACATCTTCTTCCGCGACTCCGTCAACGAACGACGCCCGCCTTTTGGCGCCAACGTCAACCATCTACGAGCAAGGTATGGGGTATTTTTCTTGATATTGTTATAAAAGTTTCTTATCATCTTCATGAGATAAAAAATGATTGTTGAGAATGTGTAATTGGTCATCTATTTTCAGTGGCGATAAGATTCAGTCCATGACAGACATACTCTACAAAAAAGGAGCATCCCCATATGAGGATTCAGAGCAAGGGCACTCAACAGAGAAAAACCAAATGGAATTTTCAGAATGGGAGGGTATGGATATTCCATCAGGAGAAGCATGAACTTGTATAAGAAGCCTAGCCATATGACCATGTAAAGGTGGATAGTGTAAAGACCTGGAATTTCCAATTATTGGTTTTATTAAATGGGAATTTTATGGGTCTGCGAAATCAGATGGCGCACGATTCCAAGGCCTGATGTGCAAGTAATGATCAGTCAATGTTTTTGTTAAGAATAAGTTAATGCTCGTTAGTATTTTTCCTGAAAGAGTGGAATAAAACTTAAATGGTAACTCAGATCATAAATCTATGTTCACCGTTTCACTAAGGATGGAAGGTTTACCATTGGTACGACTTTAGATTAGTCGGTGCGGGCCTCCTGTGAGAAAACCCAAAAATGGAATAATTGTAAATAAAATATTAAATAAAATATTTTATTTTTTAAATTCATATAACTCACAAACGGTAACATGGTCTAAAAATCCAAGACCACTACAGAACTCGTGAGTGTATTCTTTCTTTAAGTAGATACTAACTTTGTCCGGTGCAGGCCACAAGAGAAAGTTAGTTTTTGGCCACGAATAAAATAATTAAGTGAAAATTATTTTATTGTAAAATTTATAACATCTAAATGGTAACTCAGATTGAAAATCCAAGAGTACTGTTGGGTTTTTTGGGGAATTTTTCACCTAGGTAGAGCCTAACCTCGCACGGCACTAGTCGAGGGTGACTGATAATAATTTTCTGAAATTTTTTTGGGTGTGTTAAGTAAATGCGCGAGCGGCGTTTTGTAATTTTTGAACTCGTGCTCAGAATTGAAATCTGAGGTGACCGTTGAACATGAAGTGCCATTATTTACAGAAGAATACTTTCCCCTCGCTGATAATTGTTTGAAAAAATGATAGTTTTTGATTTTTATAAAAAATAATAAAATAAAGTGCACAACATTTAATTTTATTTTAAGCTGCCAGGTGAGTGATTGTTGGTTAAAACCTCCACATGGGGGTTGGAGGTGGGAACTTCACACACTAACCTCCCATGAGAGGTTATGGTGGTGAGTCCCACATGAACATAACCTCCCATGAGAAGTTATGACGTGGGGACCACCCGAGATCAAAACCTCTCAACTCCCTCAATTAATTTCATGTGTCAACGCAAAATTAAATGGTTTAAATTTAATTTTTTGTGTTAATAAAATTAAATGATATTAATTAATTTTATGTGTCAACAAAATATTAAATCCTATCATTTATGTTTTTGATGTACGCTATGTGGGGGAAGCCTCTTCGAATCCTCCCAATAATTAAGCCAAAACACCTATTATATTGTGCCAACGCTATTTAATTTGCTAGAACCCATTTTTTTAAATTAATTAACTGAATCGTTGGAATTTAGGAAGGTTCCAAATAAATGAACTGTCATAAATTCCATGATGGTTATATACATTTTCCCCTCTCCTATATATAGGGAGGTTGGGAGGTGGATTTGGGACGGCTTCACCATGCAACGAAACGCTAGCAAAGTGACGCCACACCCAAAACTCGTAGGATTAGGCCTTCTCCAATGAAGAACGAAGAATGCCGACCATTATAAACATATTCCTAGTACACCTACCGATGTGGGGAATTGTCAACGAGCCAACACAACTCAGGTTTGGAAGTTATTGGTGGACACGACAAATGATGATCCTCTACATCTTCTTCCGCGACTCCGTCAACGAACGACGCCCGCCTTTTTGCGCCAACATCAACCATCTACGAGAAAGGTATGGGGTATTTTTCTTGATATTGTTATAAAAGTTTCTTATCATCTTCATGTGATAAAAAGTGATTGTTGAGAATGTGTAATTTGTCATCTATTTTCTTGATGAGCCAATGATACCTCCCTAAACGCGGAGGGTGCGGGCCATCCTAACATGGCCTAACACCCTCTGTCAGTTTTCATCCTTGTGGTGAAATTCTATGGTATGACGATGAGGTGACTATGATGAAGGCGAAAATGATGAAGGTTGAACTACCTGTGGTCTCCGAAAATCGCGCCGCCCCCTGTGGTGCACTGATGCTTCCAGCCGAACACTGCCAGAAAAAGAGGCTCCCGACCTGCCTGCCCGCGGCCTCCCGACACCCTGCCCGGTGTGCGCCCCGCCTGCCCGCGGCCCCCCGACGCGCTCCCTAGCACGCGGCCTACCTACCCACGGTGCCTCTACGACCTACCTGGTGCCCTTCCGGAACCCCATGTGGCCTGTCCGGCGCCCCACCGGTACCCCCGTGGCCTACCCGGCCCCTACTGCGCCCTACCTGGTGCACCTGTAGCCTGCCCAGTGTCCAGCCGTCTAACCCGCGCCCCACACACTCTGCCACCGGCCCGCCCGCGCCCCCCGCGGTCAGCCAGATGGCCTCCTAGGACAAGTCTCCCAACCTGTGCCCCTCGTGGTGTTGGGCGTACCGGCCCCGACCATCAGGCGAAGTCGCCTACGTGGTGACCTCTAGGCTGAAACGCCCTTGCAGTCCGCTGGGCTACACCCAGGGGACCAGGATAAAACATAGAAGGCTAAGCCACTCAATGGACCGAATCAGACCCTACGAATCTGACTGGGTCAGCCCATAATGGAATGGGCTGAGTCGGTCTGACCGGGTCGGACATGACCCGAGCCGATTACTACCCCTTTACTTTTTTGGCAATATATTTGGCACCAGACGTCCGTTTGATGAACCGTCAGTGGCACTGGTATTCGTGGAGCATAGGCATCTGTTTGAGTATACCCCACATGAGTTTGGGGTTTAGTTGAGATACGGTAAGGTTGGATCATACTCAAATCCAACAGGGTCCCTGGGATTAAAATGCTAATAACTAATAGACTGAGCAACTGATTGATGTGTAATCTGTTGCGTTTAGACCCCTATGACGTGGTAGACCTTTGCGATACTTCTTCCTGGAACATCGCTGAAGTTGAAGTATTTCCCAGTAGCTCGTGGAGCGGATCCTTCCGCCTACGAGTAGACAGAGTGCAGAGACCTAGTAGTTGGTAGACCTGACGACTGCTTGACCCTTTCCACTTGGAGTGACTCGACTAGCTCGATGAAGAGCGCCTGGTAATTGGCGGCAGACCCACAGTTGAGGAGTTCCTGGTAGTTGGTGGCTGACCCGTGGTACTCAATAGGAGGAGTACATCTGCAGGATATTACGGGGAGCACCTAGTAGTTGGCGGTAGACCCACAGCAGTGGGGCTCCTGGTAGTTGGAAGCAGACCCACAGTACTCTACAGGAGGAGTACCTCAACAGTCCAAGGATAGTGAGAAGCACCTTGATGTCGTGACAAACCCCCTATACTGAATAGAGGAAGAGTTCTCCAGCAGTCGTGGTTTGGAAAATTAAGATCTCAGTTTGAGCCGAGTCAACTACATTTGGGTTTTCCTCATGATAGAGATGGGTAACTAGATAACATAGGTATATGTATGGGAATATAACTAAGTAATTGTTATCCATTGATTTTAATAATTTATGGTTTATCCTTTTTGGATTTAGTGAGACCTTTGGGGTATCGTGGTCGATACTGAGTATCATTATACTCACCCCTGTATAGGCAATGCCCGTACCTCGTTGTGTTGGTTGCAGACGACAGACAGTGCAGACTGAGGCAAAGGTTAGCTGGACTAGAGAGTTCCCGAAGGTGGATCACTCGTTTTGACATTGCACGGAGGAGACAGACGGATGTGGAGTGATAAGGAGGCCATATGTACCTACCCTTCTGGTAGGAACCGTAGAGGATGAACCAGTAGCTACTTTACTTTTCTATAGTTGTAATTGCTTTCAGTTATACATGTACTTTCTTGTTGAGCTTTTATTTTCGACCCCTTTTACTTTCCATCACTTCTTTTTTATATAGTTTTACTTAGTGTGTTCTTCCAGTTGTGTACTCTGATGTTTTTGTTTACAATTATAATGGAAATGCCTTCCTAGTTTAGGGATTTATGAATTTTGTGGTAGTCTCCAGCCCCTAGCCTATGGAAGGCGGGCTCGGGGTAGTCACAATACGGGCCTTGGGGGAAGGTTCATGAGAGAGAGATATTATCACGATGCAGATGCTGGGGAGGGGATGTTCCTTGTAGATAGTCTAGTTTAATTCCATAATACCTTCAAGTCATGTAATCTTCTAAGCCTAAAGGACATTTAATCTCTAATACTATAGGCCATATATGGGTTCCCCTCATCCCTTGAAAGGGGGTTATCGAAATTATTAAAAAATGAAGGCCTTCAAAAAATTCAGGTATATCCCATAGTGTATGAGGAACAAATCCAAAGGTTACATGATATAATAATTAGATTTCCTTTCATGTGACCTGTGTAGGGATTTTATAATATGTTATCGTAATAATTTTTTTCTATTATTCTATGGTAGTTTTAGATAGAAAATAATTAGGACTTAGAATGAATCTAATGCTGGGTAGTAACTAACTCACCTAATACAGTTATTCTAACTAATTGATAAATAACATGTACTCAAATAACTAATCTTATAATGATGAAATAAATAATTTTATACATATAAAACATTTGGTAAAGACATTTCACATATATGTCTAAATATTTTTTTAGAAGCCCGTTGTATATGGCCAACTGATATGTCTCATGAGACCCATCGATGCATAAAGGGGATATCTTCAAAAATTCACCACTTAGCACTAACAATATCAAATAAATTTTTATATTAATAGTAGAATCATAATAAAAAACAGTATTCATATTTAAAAAATAACATAAAATTTTTAATACAAACCCTAATAAAAAATTAATCATAAACCATTTCTCAGTAATGTGGTGAATTTTAATAAAATTTTAAATCATTATTCAAACTAATAATAAACCATAAAAGGAAATAATAATAATTATTAGATTAATACAAACATATATCTAGTGTATCATAATTATAATAAATGTTTTATTTTTCAGATGAATAGAAACACCATATGAATTTCACAATTTTTTTGAGGAAAAAAATGTTTTAACGTTGAAAATATATTTTTATGACTAAAATTTTAAAAAATAATTCTAAAATATTTTTATTTGAATGTATCTATTAAAAATAATAATTTAATCCTGAAAAAATTTATTGTTCATGATGTTTGGAAACTCAGTTCATTCCATATACGTAAAAACAAATATTTTATCCACATTTTCTGTAAAATCCAAATTGATGTAGTTTTCAAAATAATAAGAAGATTATATTAAAATGAAAATTTAAATAGTAAAAAAATATTCAAATTTATTTAAAATAACATTTTTACAATCTTTAAATAATTATATTACATTTTTAGAAAACATATATTTTGATGAAAACTGATTTTCTAATGAAGAGTGAAATAAAGTCATATTTCCTTTAAACCATTATCAATAATTTCAAGTCCCAATAAAAGACGAACATCAATAATAAATTGGAAAATTTCATTAATAAAAAATTATAAAAATTATATTAATTTTATGTTATAAATATAAAATATTTTCTAAAAGGGATACTTAATTAAAAACAATATCTAATAATGGCGAGATGATGAAATAATTCAATACAACTATGGTAACTTTCGAATCATAAGACAGATTAATGAATTAAATAAATATGATTCATTAAAAACCATGAATATAAATATATTAATTATATAACATATCAAATGTGTTATTATAAACACCACAAAAAGTAATAAGTGGTGAATATGGTATATGTCTCAAAAAGTGTAGGTTAGATGGGAAAACCTTACCTTAGGATCAATTTTCCTCGTATGACTATAAACATCATATATAATAAATATATACTTATTATAAATAAATTATAGAACCATAATAATATATATCATATGAATATGATTTAATTACAACCATTTATCACACTTTTAATAAAAATTATTTGTTAAAATACTTATTTCTAGTGATAATTGGTTGATTTTTAATGTATGATTTAGTTCGGAAATTTTAGTAATTTTAATTTGTTCAGGGGTACTTCATCTTATTAACTATAATATTGATATAAAAATAATTATTATTAATTATATATGTATATATTATAATATATTAATGATAAATATATAAAATAGATTACTACGTTAATGGATAGGTTTGGATGTACGTATGCATGAAGAGTTTTTCCATTTCTCTCGATGGATGAAAGGATAAGAAAATAAATTAAAAATCATTATTTCTAAATACTATTAATTTCATATAATATATATATAAATAAAATTAAATATTATTACTATCAATGTAAAAATAAAATGGAGAACATTTCACATCTTTTTGTGGAGAGGGTAGTCCACATGCAAGCCTAATCGACATTCTTGGTTTCCAATGGATTGAAATATAAGAAGTTATTTATAATATTATTTATTCATGATTATTGTAAGATCATAAATATCACATTTTTTCATTACCATTATCATTAATATTATTCATGTAAGGTGTAAGAGAATAACGAATCACATCACTTAATGAGGCAATAGTCCTCCATAAACATGTGTGAAATTATCGTATCGCCCAAATAATAGAATATGAGAATGAATATATGATATAATAATTAAATAAGTACAATTTTTTCAGAAATATTACATAATTTTTTAAATGAATCATTATATTCATCTTTATAAGGCAGTGATGGAAAACGAATTAATCAGTTAGTGAGGAGGTAGTCTTCCATACACATGATTGACAGTTACATTTCTCATTTGATAGACATGGATATAGATATGTGTCATTAAAATTAAATATTATCATATCATTATATATGATATAATTATTTTTATATAATTTTATAGTTGAATAATGGTTTATGGATATTAAAGAAGAAATATAACAAATGTGTACATTAAATAATTTCACCTCTTCTTCGGAGCGTATCTTTATGTTTATACCTAAAGCCTACATAAGAGAGCTTAATAATAAAAATAATTCCTCTAGGAGATGTGGAGGGAATTTAGGAATGTATTTTGTTCGATATTTGTGGACCCAAATGGGGTTTTATGTGTGAATAAGTGAGGGGAGTCGGAGGGTTTTTGTAATTGGGGGAGAGAACACACATAACGTTTTTGAAAAGAAAATTTGAACCCATGTTTTTCTCATTCCAAATGAATTTAAAATTGTTTATTATAGTAACATAGATTTGGAAAGGTAGAAATATTTCTATAAAATTTGTTTTGGATAATTATTAAGTAATTTTATGCATTATCATCATTGTTTAAACCTTAGAAAACACATTTTCCTTAACCTCATCAATTAATTTTAATTTTTATAACAATTAATTAGGGAAAAATAAATTTAACCTTATTATATAACATAAATTATTCTAATTCTGATTATAGAATCCATTTTACCAAAATTAAATTCATAAATGTGAAAAAATTTAATTTAAAATTGAACCATAGATGCATTGAAAGAGAGAGTTTCCAAAAGAAATATTTTGTTAAGTATATATGGTTTTAATATCAATATTCCATATGAAATTATTTACAATAAAAAAAATTAGTTAAATTGAAATTTAATTGAACTAATATTACTTTAAAATAAGTTTATAATATTTATGTTGGAATTGAAAATTATTTAAATGAAAATTAACTTTTTAATAAAAATATGTATTTTCATTATTCATCAAAATTAAAATATATCTGAAAAATAGAAAAAAATATTCCCTATGATAGTTTTTTGTATTCTGATTTCAAAATAAATTTTATTTTATCAAAAAAAATTCTAATGATTTTAAAAAAAATAATTTAAAATTATGTAACAAATATTGAGAAAACTATGATTTAGAATAAAAAAGTATTTTATCAAAAAGTTTCATTATCATTATAATAGTTATTATAATGTTTATTATTCATAGATAACCAATTTATTTACATTATATATATGTAAACAATAGATTTTTCATAATTTAATTTTTTATATTCATACCCACTATCTTATTTTCTAATTTATATGGCCCATGTCTAAATAATATCATTTTAAAAGAGTATCAGGTTTTTTTGAAGCTTAATGTTGAATTCATTGAATTCTATCAAAGGGGTTTGAATTTATTTAAAAATAAATACATCATAATGTCTCATAGGGTTAAATTCTATTTTATTCACGTTATTTCATGAAATATACACTATTTAATAAGATTGTCATCTTTTAAAAAAACTAGTTGTTTCATTACGTCAATTAAATAAATTACAACCTCTAAATTTAATCTTTATCTCAATAGTCAAGGTAATGACATTTAAAAATACCCTTCTTGAAATCCCACATTATTTGAGAGGTTAATATTACATTATATTGATAAGGGAGAAATGGAAGTATGCAATTCTTCAAGAATAAAACATTAAAATGTTTACAAATATGATAACACTAATGCGAAATGAGAACATGTACTAGTAACAGAAAACTAATTACAAAAGATATGTTTTATATGAGGTCAAATTTTCACTAAATCACGTTTCCTGGTCCTCAGTACCATTCAACCTATGTTTTCAAATCCATTATTATATTTTACTACAGTATAATCCTTATTCATTCCATTATTTTTTAAACATAATATCATTGATAAAATACAAATAAAAAAAATATATTGAATCCAAACAAAAGAATATTAATCATTATACTTTATCATTAATAATATAATAATCTTTACAATGATCCATTAGATTTATGTGCGGTATATTACATTGACGTGTGAGGAATTAAATTGCATAGTGGCCCATCTTCTTACAGTCGAAGCATTGAACATTGAAAACTTTTCTCCTTCCATTAAAATCCCAATAATTGTGTCCTATATATCTAAAATTTTAACAAACTAAATTTAATTTAAACCTTGTACCATGGTGTTTACATCAAAAATTATCATAGATGGGAAAAACTATGTTTTCATTCCTCCCCTTATCCATTTTCCTTCCATTTTGTTTTTCTATTAAATCCCGTGAAAGTCATAATACATAGATAATTCTTTCTCTTTTCTAATAGAATATGATACTATATCCTCGTATGACATGAATTTTATGGAGTCATTTTCTATTAGAAATATTTGATTAAGACCATGAAAGAGACAATTAATATTACATTTTGTAATATGTATATTGATACAGTTCAAATTCCCTCCATTATGAACCATATATAAACTATGGAACAAAATAGATTCAAAAACAAATTATGTATCACAATGTATAAAAACTATTGACACAAAAAAATTTAATGTTAATGTATGGATAGACTAATAATCATAAATATGGTTTCCTTGGGGAAGCATCCAAATCATAAAAATGTTTTTCGAAACCGTCATAATGATTTTTAAAGAAAATGTGAATTATCCAAACATTTCTCCCAATATTGTAATATCAGGTGTGTAATAAAGTCAATTTTCATATACATGTCAATTCCCAATTCAAGCTCAATATTACATTTTTGGAGTCATTACCCCTAGGTAAATCAATACCAGAACCACATCCAATGTTTTTTTATTCAAATAGGGATGTATTAAAATGGAAAACCACATAATTTATATCATTACAAAACATTATGTTGTTTATATATAGTTATCCTGAATTTATATCATAGGTTTTTATTCATGAATATATGTTTTCATAAATCTATTTAATGTGACTTCTGTTAAAAATTCTATGATACCAACTATAAAATCCACTACCCAATTAGTATGGATCAAAAGGTTACTATAATACTTTGGACTAATATATAAGGAAGTGAATAGATATGGAATGAATAGTTTATTAGTCTTGTAAAATGGGATACAAAATTGAAATTCAGATTAAAATTGAAAACATAAATTACAAATAAAATGTTTTTGTTGAGATTTACATTATTCTTAATAGTGTATCCTTGCATATCAACGACACAACACTACTAGGTATCCAATAAAAAAATAATTTAATTTAATGGGGTGAGCTTCAATGCTTAGTATGGCGAATAATACAAAAATAACCATAATGACTAGATGCGAATAATCAATATTCCATTTTATATAATAGAATAAAATTCCATTTATTCAATCGACTAAAAATAATATCTAAAAAATAAATTATTATTCAATAAATAAAATTAAACAATCACAAAAGAAAGAAACTTATCTATGTATATTCTATCTATTCAGATAATCACTTGGAAATCAGTAACTGATCTCATAATGAGTTAATTCATAATATCTGATATCTAAAACATTTTATCAATACATTTCATAAGAAAATTTAAATATATGGATAGAAACCCATCTAATTTGTACATATTATTTGTCCCACAAGACTTATCAAACCATCAAGGTAAATCTATAACTTATCACCACCCATAAAATTCTATGTATAAAGATTTCCTCATATGAAATGGGTGAAATTCAATCAAAATAAAAATTCATATTCAAATACTATAATATTAAATTTAAATATTTAACAAAATTAAATAATCACAGTCATATATTATCATGTGTAATATGGTGAATGGTAATAATTTTTTTTATCCTTAGTCAAACTGATCAAAAACCATCCATAAAAAGAATAATTATGATATTAATACAACATATCCCCATTGGATTACAATTATAATAAATTTTTTATTTTTTTGATGAATATTAATACAATAGGTTTGTTATTAAATCAATTTTTAGGAAAATAACTTTTTACACTAAGGATATCATTTTTGAAGTAAAAATTCAAAAAATATTTTTAAAATAATTTTCTATGAATATTACCTTTCAAGAATATAAAATATTATTTAAAAAATTGAGTAGTCATGATGGTAGGAAGATTCTTCCATACCGTACACATTTAAATAAATATTCCTTTATCATTTTTGTTAAAATTATAAGAGTCCTTTTTTTGAAAATGACATGATAATTAATTTATGTTTTGATAAATTAAAAAATGTGTAAAAATGTGTACCGTCTTGACCATGTTTCCACATGTCAGTGCCCCATATCAGTTAGTTATATGGACTCAGGCACACCTTTGCACGCTCTAATGGATTCCTACTAGTAGTACATTTCTAATGCATATATAATGGGGACACTATTGTCAGATTATCAATGAAACAGACCTATGAAAATAAATAATCAATAGAAAATTCATAGTGTAAATAACCATAACAACACCCAAACCAATGAATACCAACATAACAAGACAATCACAAAACTTGACAAAAATATCCAAACCAAATTAGAAAATATGTCATTCCTTAATACATTTCTTGTGCTAAATGAAATCCAAAATTAAGACTCTATCAACTCTGGTGTGGATCCCGACATAATGTCTAGTTACCTCATACATTCTCAATACCAACTCCGCTCTGTAACATAGTGTTATTTCCAATATCATGTACACCAAACATGATGACTCTTTAGGTACTAATTGTCCATCTCGAGTAGGGTTCCCATACCAATCAATAGGCCACCACCCATGGCGTCTAAAACAATATCCAGTCTATAATAGTGAATGAGGTTTTATAAAGAATAATGAGAAAATATAAGGTAAATGATTATTAAATTAAATTATTCATTAATTAACCATATAAATCCTTGGGTTCAATATAAATTCATACCTAAAATACATACATTGTACTATCCTAGAGATTAGACATTATACAAAGGATAAAACATTTCATTCTATTATGTGCTTTTATTTTTCATTTTGTCTAAATTTCAAATTCAAACAATGGGGTCCAAGAGAATAAATCTAGCACACCATGTGTATTTGGAGTAGGAGTACATATCCCAAAAACTCAATGATCTCATTTAATACACATATATTTATATTGGGGGCCGAGAGTGATAGTCTAGAACAATGTAGGTAGTTGGAGCAGTAATCCATACCCCAGGACTCAGCCACAATTATCACATCACATGGTTCCCTGTTTCCAAAAATTTATCAAACATGCTTAATTTTATAATCTACATTTCAATCATATCAACACAAACCATGGGTCCTTATAAATATGATAAACCCATTAATCAATTAGTTTCATTAACATGACATTCATAAATATCATAGTCACCTGATTTATTTAATTTTTAATCACAATTGAAAAAATAACATGATCAGATGGGAAATTGATTAATTAATAAAATTATAAATGAAATTTTCCAGGAAGGAAAATGAACAATCATAATTACATAAAACAATTATATTTATGACTATGGGAATTTCCAATTAGACTACTCACCTTAAGATCGTTGATGGATGATCACCAATCTGAAATACCCAAATTGAAGAATAATAATCCAGATCATAGTGGGGCAGAATATATAGGAATAATACCTATTATTGGGATACAAATGATAAAGATCCATCGAAACCATGATTTAAAACATCCAAAATGGAGGAAAACCCATTAATTTTCATAAAAAATAGAGACATAAGATATAAAATATGAATCAGAGAATGAATCTCATATAGTGAAAGAGACGATCTTTCAATCCTATCATTTTTAGAAGATCCCAAGACGATTCGATGTCTCCTAAAACCTGTTTCTTGGTTTTTTTAAATGAAAATTTGAGGGAAAAGAACTCATAATTGAATTAAAAAAGATAGAGCCTCTTTTCTGATTGGGAAAGATGAAACCCATTACAAGAAGGGAAAGATACCTTAAGATATAAGATATGAATCGGAGAATGAATCTCATATAGTGAAAGAGACGATCTTGGCGGAGGTGGTGACACATTTTCTTGACTGATCTCACTATGGCAATGTCTGGCGAGGGTGGAGATGAGGATTTCTATTTCCTATTTGTACTTTGCTTCTTTTGTACTTGTCGTATTTTTTGACTTTTTTCATTAAGGTATCTTTCTATTCTTGTAATGGGTTCCCTCTTTCCTAATCATTAAAGAGTTTCTATCTTTTTTAATTCAATTCGAGGGGCTTTTGCCTCAAATTTTCAATAAAAAAACTACGAAACGGTTTTTAGGAGACATCGAATTGTCTTGGGATCTTTTAAAAATGATAGGATTGGATTATGTCTGAAACATGGTGATTAGGGGTTTAAACAAGGGAGTTTGGGAAATCTTGAAAAATATTAGTGGAATTAAATCACACGGGAATAGTTTTTTATGCAGGGGTCGATGGATTGTATAACTATTCACTTTCACAATGAACCTATAATTAAGGAGGTTCAAGGTTTCTCTAATGTGGCATGATGCTTGACAAACCATGCACAAATCATGATAACCACAACTATTTTTGGGGGCACGGTTTGGGACGGTGGCCACCTAGTTTGGCCAAACCATATGCCAAAAATGCACCACCTCTTATCTCTCCAAAACCGGTGCATGATTTCTTGAGGAAAGCATCACTGTTTTTCATAACTATTTTCCAACCTTGCAATACCAATGGAGCTTCCAAACATCTAAATTTTGACAAAAAACAACCACAAATGAAAAACCTTATGTGAAATAATTAAAAAACTATATGATTACATAAAAATTTCTAGAAAGAATATTCAAAATGGTTGGGATCTTACAATATTCAACCTTATAAATTATCATCCCTGATTTTTAATACCATGATTCTCTTAGAGTATGTTTAAAAAATGGATGGCCATTAATAAACAATATCCCCTTACATATTCTTTGATTCCACCTAATCTTGTATATTATACCACAACACTTAGATTGTCAATATGGAATTATCCAAAACACATTATCACTATAATACAAAATATAAATTATATGGTACTAAAAGACACGTCATCCTTAAGGTCAACATCATCTACATTGATCACATGACAGGGGTCGGGGTGATACTTCCAAATTTGTGACACATGAAAAACATAATGCATAACACTAATCCTTATTGGAAGATCCTATCAGTATTCCAACAGAACGATTCTCTCCATAATCTCAAAAGGTCGAAAAAATCCTATGTTCCAACAAGACCTTCCTTTGAATCCTATAGTGGCCCAAAATAGGAGGCACATGAAAGAATACACAATCAACCCTGCAGTAAAAGAGTTCAATGGCATCAATCTACATATGAGTTCATTGTTATATGAGTTGTATCCATACATTTCTAAATCATATAAACATATTCTGATGTATCCTTCATGAGACCAAGTCTGAAAAACTCTGACTTACCAACTTTCATCCATCATAAAGGTGATCTATGTGGATGATTGTAAAGAGACTCATATGGTACAATCTGAATAGTAACACAATAAATGTTGTCATAGGAGAGCACAAAGGGAATTATGTTCTTCACAACTAACTAAATGTATTCTACGAAACCTGCTCTTAGAATATCCTTCAAAATCTATGTAATATGAAATAACTACCCATTTTTATGTGGGTGGAAATTCGTACTTATATATATATATATATATGATGAACCATATAGAGGCCTTTCCAGAAGGATAATATGAAAGGAGAGTCATGGTATGAAATTTTACTCATTGAAACCGTATGATGATGGACTACCATTAGACCATACAACTCCATCAACCAATCCATTGAGATAATATCCTAAATATGAAATAAATTGGATAATTTGTTTAATCATTCAATAATAAACCATATTAATTCATTCTTTAGAGGTTTCCATGTAATATCCACCATAATCAACCTATTTCCATTTCATAATGGAAAAATGTTACAGTAAAATGCATATTCATTGATGTCTGGCCTTCACCTGTAGATAGGTGTAACATCATGTAATAAATATTGCAATATTTTTTTAAGATCGACCACCAATATTATTGACATTGGTCATGATACATTTCTCCACAACCAGATGCATAGAACACTTCCTAGAATGAAACCCTCTTATCATCTCATTCCACATATATGGACCTCCCCATATTGTGACTGTCTATACATTTGGAACCCGGTTTGTGACATTCCCCAAAGATGGAACTCCCCATATTGTGACTCTCCTTTCACATTATAATTGAAGAAAGGCATCCAGATGGCACATTTTAATGCTGAAACATGGGTTCTAAATGTCGATGACCTAATTCGGTTAGTTAAATGACCATATATGGACCAACCCATACACCATAGGATTTGAACTAGCAGTAGTGGTTTAATAAATATAACGTGGGTAGACTATAACTTCTACCAAAGTGGAAAAAATAGTAATTATATAAAAATTTCCACATAATATTGAAAGTAACAACAATAACTCCATACCCATTAAATATCACAATCACATGATAATACTAAAATAGAAAAATATTATTCAGACCAAATAAGTAAATATGAAATTCCAAAATAAGTGTCACGTTCCAAATGAAAAATCCAAATCAAGGCACTGTCAAATCTCAATTGGGACCCCACATCACGTCTTTTTCCCTCATCCATATTTCATCCGAACCTATCCCTCTTATATAGATCTATTTCCCTTATCTTGTCCAAAAAAACATGATGTCTATTCAGGTACCGATCAAGAATCTCGAGTATGGTGTGAGTAGAATTCAGTAGGCCACTACTAATGGAATCTAAAAAAGTATCCAATATATAATAGTTTATGACGTTTTATAACTAATAATGTACAAGGATAAAGTATAAAAATTTCCCAATAAAGTATTCATTTATTAACCACATAATCCCCATGTGAGAGTCTGAATCATCCTCAATGGAGAAAATATATCATTTCATCATCGGATTCCATTATTAATTTAATCTCAATTTCAAATTCAAACTATAGGGTACTAGAGTATAAATATGGCTCCCTGTGGGTATTTAGAGAAGCAATAATAGTCTAAAAACACAATAATCACATGATATATATATATATATATATTGGGAGTGTAAAGAGAAAATCTAGAACCCCATTTGTATTTGGATCAACAGTTCATATGCCAAAACACAATAACAATTATAAAATCCCAAGGTTAGATGTTTAAAAAAATTAATCAAACATGATTAATTTAATAATCATTATTTCCTTCATAACAATACAACCCATCAGACACTATTAATTTTACTAACCCATCAATCAATCAAATTCATTGACCCGTTATTCATTAATTTTATTGTAAAAATATTCACCAATTTCATAGTCACATGTGGACCAATTTATTAATAACATAGGAAATATATTAATTAAATCAATTTTGAATGAAATTTTACAACATGAAAATTAATATCTCACAATTACATACACATAATTATATTCCATACTATAGGAATTGTCAATTATACCACCACCTTAAGATCATTGGCATATTTTCTCAAAACTGAATCCCCTAAATTGAATTGAATGGATCATAATCTCAATGAAATGCATGATCTTAGATAAATACTTAATATAATTGTAAAAAGGATTAATATAAATCAAACCCTAGATCAAAACCATCACTAATAGAGGAAAAATGATCCATCTTCACAAGGAAAGAGAGATAGGAGATAATAGAAATTAAATGGGGAAGAATATAACATACCATAAAAGAGATGATACATAAATCAGATATTTAATATATTAATAAATGGGTATTATGATCCTTTTAATCATATTGGGAGAATTCAGAAATAGATGAATTATTTTTGGGTCATGTTGGGGTGATTAATTGCTGAAATCAACGGTTTTGGATTTTGTTAATTTTTTTGAAGGAATTAAATCCCAATTACATGGAATCATGGGAAGGGTTACATGGTTTTCCAAAAAGTTTTTCTTAACTATGAATATATCATTAGGTATGTTCACAATTTCAAATATGTGTCTCATAGTTTCACAAACCCTACACCAACCATGCAAACCACCTCAATTTTGGGGTGTATGGTTTGGGAGGGTGGCTATACAGTTTTTCGGAACCATCAACCTACCATGCACCACCTACTTTATATTTAAAATAGGGAACAAGGTTTCCTGGGGAAATACTAATGGGTTTACCTCCCTATTACCCAACTTTTGAAAATACCTTTGGATTCAAACCTATACAATTTCAACCAAAAAACTCCAAAATAAATTCTCATCCAAGATACAACTAAAACAAGGTAGAATATTAAATGGAAACATGGTTGAGTCATATATATAAAAGTGATGATCTTATAAAATTACTTTATTAAATAATTTGGTAAAATTAGAATACCTTTTAGAAAACATATTTTGAAATTATCGGTTTTGATGAAAAAGGGTTTTGACCGAAGATTAAATTACTGTTGTATTTTGTTTAAAAAATATTATCTTAATAATTTTATGTACCTGTGAGATAAAAATGTTATTGTTATATGAACAATATAATTAATAACCAAATTATTAGAAAATATTTTTATTTTAATATATAAATAACAAATATTTAACCCGTGTTATTCTTATACAAAAACAATCCCGAATAATGATGAGATTGTGAAATAAACTGTTTTTACTATGATCGATTTTGAATCATAATACACATAAAATAAGTGACTTGTAATGAAAAATTAAGTTCCTTGAATGAAAATATATTCAGGATATAGAATAAAAAAGGGTTATTAAACACAAAATATGAATGAATAAGTGGTGCATATGGCCTATGTCTCATGGAAGTAAAAGTGAGAATAGAAACCCTAACATCTAGTATGACTTCCATAATATGTGAACAAAACTACAATATAACAAATACTTTTTTATTATATATAATTTATAGATATATAAACTCAAATATCATTACATATATTATTTACTTTTAGTAATTTAACACATGTTAATTAACGATTCTTTGTTGGAATTATTATTTTTAGTGATAATTGCTTATTTGCTATATATTTTTGTTTGATAAATTTGGTACTTTAAGTTTGTTCATGGCTACATAATAAAAGAAATTTGAAAAATTATATATACATATATAACATATAAGTTAATTATATATGTATTTAGAGTAATATATTAATTTTAGAGATAGAAAATGTATTACACTGTTCAGGGAGATGGTAGGTTGTACGTACGGATGAATATAGATTTCTTTTTTCATGATGAATGGAACAAAAGGAAAATAAATATTGTATAAAAATTAAATAATTATAATTATTTCATATATTATATATATATTAGTCAAATACACCATTATTTACATCCACATATAAATAAAATAAAAAATATTTTACACTACTATGAGGAGTAGGTATCCTAGACTTTTTTCACGAGCATTTTTATTATTTTCCAATAGATCAATATGTAAAAATATAAATGAGATTTTCTATTTATAACCGTCTGTTTATATATAAAATATCACATTTATTAATAAAATATAACCTTAAAACCATTATTGTAATTCAAAATTTAAAAAAAATCTCATAATTTTGCAAGGCAATAGACCACCATATACTCAAAGGACATTAACATATCCAACATAGAATAGAATGTAGAAAATTATATGTGATATAACAATTCCATAAGTTTTATAATTAAATAAACATAATATTAATATGGTATAAATAGAATTTTAAGAATCCTATAAATGTGTTGATGGATATAGAATTACATCTCTTTGCAAGGCAGTAGTCTACAGTACACAAAATCAAAGGTTTCCTTTCCGATTTTATGAAAGTGAAGATGTATATGGGTCATGAAATTAACATTATAACATATATGTTTATATAATATACTTTTGTAGTAATATTTTAGTAGTTCAATAAGATATGAAGGATTTTTTAATGAAATAAAAAAATATGTACGTTAAATAAATTTACTCTTCTTCATTGATCATCATTATAGTTATACCTAATGATTTTATATGAGGTATTAATAATAAAAATTACTCATATAAGATGTGGTGATAAATGAAATTATAGGATTTTGGTTTTTATTTTCTATCCAGAATGATCATAGAAGTGTGAATATGGGAGGAGAGTGTGTGTCCTTTTATAATTGGGGGCGGGGCACAAGTGTAATTTTTGAACAAACATAGTGGTGCCCTAGTTTTTATAATGAAAAATGACTCTAAAAATGGTAATTACCAAATATAATAGGTCACATGGTTCTCATAGTTACAAAAAAATTTTGTTCAAACTATTTTACTTTATTTGTAAACCTTGTCTTCCCAGTTTAACACCCCAGTAATCTAATTTCTACCTTAACCACTATAATTAATTTGAATTATTTTCAATGTTAATTACGTTATAAAAATTAGATTATCCTATTAGATAACATAAATTATGAAAATTAAAAATATGTAATCCAATTTTCCAAATCAATTATCAAAGGTCAAAGAATTCAATTTATAATTAAAGCATTGGCGCGATGAAGAGCATGTTTCTAGAGAGAAAATTCTAATAAGAATAGAAAGTTATAATATAAAAATTCAATATTAAATTGATTAAAATGAACTAAATTAGTTAAATTTTAATATAATTGATTTAATTTTATTTTAAAACCAAACAAATAATATAAATTATACAATTTAATCATTTGAAATAAATGATAGTTTTCAACAAAAATCAATATTATTCACCATTCATAGAAATGTTAAATATTTCAGGAAAAATCCCAAAGGTTTACCATAAAATAATTTTTATTTGATTATTTAGAAAATAAATTTTATATTATTAGATAAATTATCTAATATATGTATAAAATAATTTTAAATATTGTGCATTGAGAATGAGTAAATCCACTTATAGGAAAATATAGTTTTTCCTAAAACATTTCCTTATGTTTCAAAAGTCTCTTATATTTGTTATAATTAATAAATTTCTATTAAATTTATTTTATATATGTGAAACCCATATAAGTTTTATCATTTAGTTATTATTATTTATTCCCACCATCTTATTGTCTAGTTTATAATCATTGTTTTTAAATAATAATAATTTAATTTAGTTTATCATTGTATTCAAACATATTGTTGGATGTGTTAAAGGATCACTAAGAGATTGTATTTATTTAGAAATAAATATATCTTAATGTCTTGGGGTGTTACATTAGCTTATCGTCTTGGTTTTTTATTTCATGTATTCCATGGAATATTATATTACCCTTTTAAAATCACAGGGTGCTATATATTGTCCGTTGATTTTTCATTATTCGATATGGGTTCATCTGACTTGTTTTTATTACGTTGATATAGGGATTGATATATAGTATATTCATGGAGTGATTTCTATTGATACACCCATAGTGGTGTGATATAATGGAACCTCTATATGTTCAAATTGTTATATCATGATATTTTTATGTTGGAATATTTGCGATTTCATCGTATTAGAGGTGTGCTTCTTGGATGTGATATGATTAATGGTCTTGATAAACCAATATTTAGTAGACATTTAATATTATCACATATAAGGATATTTCAGATCTATAAATGGTATATTTTATTCCTAATCCATGGAGTGATATTTATATTATTTACATTCAGGACATATCCATGGGTGGAAAGGTGAGACCTGAAGTTAGTTTTCCAGAATTATTTAGGAGTTTCAGAGAGGTGATAGCTGGTCTATACTATTATTATTATAGAGTTTCAAGATATTTTTATAAATTAATTATAAACCATTCCTCCCATGAAATAGTCTGGTTTTATGGTCAATATATTTCTATAAATATAGAACATATCCATTAAATTATACAATATGTCTTTCGTAGATCTTATAGAGATAATCATTCAAATAGAGGATCTCGAATTGAAGGTATATATACAACCTATCATATCCTCTTAGGATGATTTTACATTATCCCCCATAAATAAAAATATTTATATACACTTGTGTACATATTACTAGATTATGGGGGAAGCTATATTCATTAACGAGTACCATCTTCTTAGTATAGGTAACATATTGGAATATTTAAAGGGAAACATGTAGTTCTCTAAGATAGTATTGAGGTTGAGTTTTCATAAGTTTCATGTGGGGACATATAATATTTCTAATAATTCAATTTGGAATAGGTGTGGCCTATATGAGTCTATAATGATATTACTCTAATAGATAATCGTACTGATTGTGTTTATGGACCTTATGGATAGATTTGTCCATACATAATGAAATTTTTTCACTGTCGTCTTTATTGATTAAATTCTTCTCTATTTCATTAAAAGACCCTACTAAATATATGGAGACATTGTAGTGTTAACTATTACATAATTTTCTATTTTATTATATATTGATGTGTTATTTCTACATCAAGGATGTTTACTTATTAAGGTATGTGACACCAGAGGATATAATACTAGTAGAACTTGTGAATGTTGAGATTATGGTTTATTGGGAGAATATAAGGATGATTAATGAGATTTATAGTTTCATATGGTTTTTAGGTTATTAATAGAGAGGTATCCTTGATATATACCAAATGACAGAGATGATGATGTATATTAACTACAAATGGATGAACATAGGGTTGTTTAATTACCAAGATAGATCTGTATATGAACTAGAAAAAAGGTTGAAATTCATGTGGATTTAGATATTAAAAGATCCATGTATAGTGTATACATTGTCTTATAAATTTCATGAATTATTGAATATAGAATTATGATATATAATAGGATAGTGGTAACTTATTTTTTCGAATGTTGAATAATTATTAGTTAAACTACATGAAACATGATCTAGAGATAACAAAAGTGGAACATGCTTTATAAATTTGTGATGACTGTTTTATTGGTTAGAGGTTTTTGGTATGTAAGGACTATAATATATTAATTTATATATTATCACTTCATGAAAAGATATTTTAGAAGTAGTGGTTGGTAATTTATCTCTAATATTTCAACATCAGGATGGAATATACACCAATGAATGGAAATGTTTGGGTTAATGAACAAAGTAATAAGACTAAGGCTTAGATGGTGTAAGAGTTTAATAGTGACTAGTATCTAATAAGTCTATTCACAATGATACACCTTAATATGTAAGAGGATCAAGGAATACATACACAAACAACATTGACAATTACATCATAAATTTTCCATATGGGAATGTAATGATAGTTATCTAACATAGATTGTTCGGTAATGGGATAAATAATATATTATGTAGACTTTCCACTAGATTATTCCATGGATTACGATGAGATCCATGATTCAAATGGACCAATTGTAGTCTTTATGGCACACATGATGAGTTTATGTGGTATTAACATTTCTCATTATGCGTTGTTCACCTGAGTATTACCATTATGTACTTTAGAATTTATAAGTTTTATTGGTGACCCAAGATGAAATAATACACAATACAGTTCATCTCAAGACATTTCAACTATCAGTTTGTGAATGCTCATATTAATGATTCCAAGGTTTTCTTCAACCTCTTTTTATTATTGAGTGCTTGTGGGATAATGTGATAAAAAACTTCATGGTAGGACTAACATGGTAATCATTAAGTGGTAATGCATATTGGGATATCATGTATATGGCAACTAATATCAAACATTTCCTTCAAATTTTAGAGACTTAATCCATCGACGTGTAACGATGACGATACGTTCGATAGGTATCAAAGATTCCTTGGGTATCATAGAGTATCATATATTTTCATGAAACTCTTTTCAATTAATTCTTTTAGAAATTTATATATAAGTCAGTTTATAAGAGAGTAAATTTTCACAAATTATATCACCCTTATATGGAAGGAAAATATGGGTGAAGCAAGATAATAATTATAGATGTAAATATGACCTCATTTTAGATAAATATTCAATAAATCCCACAAATATAAGTTCCATCGAACAGTGTGTTCTTAGTATCATTGATTAATAAATAAATAGTCAATTTACATCCAAAAATATCTTTAATTCCTCTAATAAATTTATTATCATATTTTATCCTTCAGAGATGTACCGTACTTTATACAATTCCTCACAACTTGGAGAAAAAGAATAAAAAAATGGGTCATATGAAAGAGTCAAAAAAGGGATAAATTAGAGATATAAAATAATGATTATATGTGAGTATAAGATAATAATAATAATGGAAATAGAACATGATCAAATTATTTAAACATACTTAAAATATTAGATACCATAAATTACAATTCATGTAATGCGGATTTTTCATAACAAAAAACATGATTCATAAGAGTGAAAATGTATAAATAATCAACTATGATCCTTAATATCATATCATAACAATTAAAAATAAATGTTTAGAATACAAATAATAATTGAAATGAATTTCCTTAGTCAATGATCACTTCCATGAAAATCAAAGTGTAATGAGACCCTTAGTGGATTTATATCACTCCTAATTTCAATAATTTATATAGTCAAGGATGAATATAAAGTCCATCATCCTAGACAAAAACTAGGTTCAACCCCATTAATGTTATTATTAACAGATGATACATAACTATTTACATATTTAAATTGTTGTAAATTCAATGGTTTTTCCACCTATCATATTGTGATACCCATATATAATTTTGAATCAATTTCATAAAAATAATTATCATTTAAATATAGAATAATTAACATGAAGTAAATAATTGAGTATAATGAAATCATCATTTGAAAATCAGCATCAGAAGCCTTACATAGAAATAGATTTAATGGTATCATGAGAACATATACCCAAATAATCATACTAATTCATAAAGAATGTTGATAAAAATAAAAAAAATATTCTTATAAAATTATTTAAAATATGATTTGATATCAAGAAAAAAACAACAATATTTGGGTTATTTTTAAAATTTTGAATTCCCACAGAAATTGGAATATTTTATTTTGAGAACAATTTATTCTTATAAAGGGATCTTATAAATGATGTCATGGTATTACAAAGTGAATATTTATTCATTCCATATACATTAAAGGTAAATGTTATTTTCAGACTATTGTAAAATGTTAAAAGTGGGTTATAGAAAAAATTTCGTAAAAAAATTCCTTTTAATAAATTTTATCAAAATTAAAAGGTACATTCAAAATAGAGTTTTTTTGAATATTTTATTATAGATATTCGATTACATAATACTATTTAATTAACATGAATATGGATGAGAAATATTCTCATCCAAATAATCAAATAAGGATAGATTTTGCTAAAAAAATTGTCGATACTTTTTTACACCTACGTTAACAAAATTAATAGAAAAAATGAATTCCTAGAAATAAATGGATGAGAATAAAAAATATTATATCTATGAAATAAATAAAAAATAATTTCTTATCATGTAAATTGAGACTTAACCAATAATTAAAATGTTATTTTGAAACATAAACCCTTACCTCAATACATGAAATTATTCATACATGATCATAATATCCTATGTAGAATTTCAAGATTTATTATAAATATATTTCATACCATATTCAAACATATATTTTAAATATATCATTCTAATATACATTCTATTTATCCATTTTTAAAAATTATTCATTAATATTTACATTCATTGTGTTAACTGTTCAATTTCCCATGTATTTATAGTTTGTTAGTTCTTGTAATTACTAGTTGATCATGTTTTTATCATCTAAAAAATTATTCATTTTTTAATTATTATATTCCATAATTTAATAACCTTCAATAAAAACTCATACATATTAGTGAAGAGTGTTGAGTAACATCACATCATAAAAATAGTAGTCTATATATATGTGAGAGTGATGTTTTCATATTCCTACAAATGGAAATAAATAAAGATAATAAATATATAAACTTAATAGATCATAAAAATTTAATATATAATTATTATATATATAATTATTAAAATACATGTAAATAAGTAGTAAAAAAATAATTTCATCACTTCTTTGAGGTGGTAGTCCACATATAAGCATATATGACATGATCGTTTTCAAACAAAAAGGAAGGAAGATATATAATATTTTATATTTAAATAATAGAAAATATATTCAAAAAATAATATATTTCCTATGAATAAAAATATATAACCATCAATGAGTGATGATGATGAAAAATACAATACACTTCTTCATGGTGATGGTAATTCATTAGTACCCACGAATGATTTTTTTATTTTATATTAGATATAAATTGGATATCAATTCTCATGAAAAATAACATATAAAAATATAAGTAAAGTAAATTTTCAGATTTAATCATTTTAAAATTGTTAAGGAATATTTTTAGGATACCAAGGAAGAAATAAATTCCCAATAAATCGATAAAGACAATTACATTTTGATCAGTTATCATTAGTCATCATACAACTTAATCATTTTCCATATTCTATTTTGTTGAGGAAAAGAAATATAGAACATGAGGAGTAAGTTTCCATAAGGTATTTGGGTAGGTATTTTTTGAAATAGAGTGATAAAAGGTAGTGAATAATTTATAAGTGGTGGTTTTTAATAAGTCAGGTAAGTTGAAAACTTTTAAATAAATAATATTTCTTATATAATATATGTCTTAATCAAATAAAGTGGATAAATACTATACATGTTTTAAATTTATATAATTTTAATGTAAAAATATGGTAAAACAATGATATTTAAAAAATTTTCTTACGTTATTTTTATCAGTATGTCTTAGTTAAATCCACTTTTAACAATTTTATCAATTATAGTGGTATCATGATTTTAACCATGGTGAAAATTTTTATGGGTATACCTTGTGTTGAAAATATTACCTAAGATTAATTATTAATAATATAAATATAGAATCTATTTTTCAAAATTCAAATAAATTTTTGGAATAAGTTAAATCTAATAAAATTCCACAGAACCCAAAAAATGATTTTTAGGATAAAAGATATTTTTATGAATTTAAATATATTTAATAAAATGAATATTGAGTACTGCTTATTCGATGGAATTTTTTTATTATTATTAAATAAATTATTTTCACTTGAAATTAAAAGAATTTAAAACCCAAATCAAATCATTTAACCACCATATTAAGCAGAAATAATCAAATATTTGTTTTATAAAAATACAATATAGCTTAGGTTTTGAAAATTCACGTGTTAATTTCAGAAGTCTTTATTCTATTTTTAAATTCCTTATTATACTCCACATATATATATATTTGATATGTAATGGAATAAAGTATTTAAATTATTGTTATATCATGATTTTTTCAATGTTATTATATTTTTTATATCTATTCTTTTCTCTATTCTAAAAAAACAAACTTTTGATGTAAAATACAAAAAATTGACCCTATGATAAATGAGAAATTCTCAATTAAAACTGAACCTAGTTTTACTCAAAAAAATAGTCTTTTAAACAATAAATTTATGTTCAAATATGAATAATTAATCTAGTAAATATTATAATTTATTTTTAAAATTATGTTTGAATTAATTTTCAATGAAATAACCTCATTGGGTAATGAATATGGTCATATAAACCACTAAAACTCATATACTACCTTCATTTACATCTGATTACACCATATACAATTACCCACAGAGCTCACTTACCATACTAATAACTATCCCCATAGGCAAACACATGTTTGTTTTAATCACCAGAAACACACAAGGAAACTTACCAAGAACTCTTTATTTCTATCACTACTCCCACCAATGAACTATTAACTATGTTGTTATAATATTAAGGGCTCCTATAAAGAAATTAGAACCTTATTGACAGGGGTTGTAACATTTGGTTTGTTAATTATCACTTTTATTGGGGTGTTACTGTTTTCTCCCATTTAAAGAACAACATCCCAATTTTTGACCCCACACCTCAATTCCAGGTAAGGCCAATGCACTTCTAGCCACATATTTTTTATGATTATATTTTCTAGGACCCAAACTCCCAAGGTTAGAGACCCATGAATATTCCATCTTTCCTATCATATAATACAATTTTTACTTCTTTGAATAGCTTAAGATATTACTAATTGGGGTTACTTATCATAATAATGAATTTCTGCATTTTATAACTAATATTTATAGTGTTATTTACCCTCACTATCATACAACTTAAGAAAATTGTATAGAGGTCACCCATGATTACATTACTAAAAGAAAATCATTTTTAACATTGGAGTTAAAATCAGACAGGCTCGAGAAATGAGCAGTTCACATTGTTGACATGGGTTAAAAAATTTAGCCAATTAATTTTCAAATTTTGAAGGGTATTACATAATTTTATCCTAGTATATTTTTCATATTATTATAATATGGAATTATTCACTTTAGTAATGTGTTTTTGGCATCATAAGATATTTATCACATCATGTTTAATAAAGAGAGATATTTTTTATCGTCATATTGTTTTATATTCTATCCCTAATAATAAAATTACACTAGGAATTACAATATAATAATATAATAATACACGGTATCATATGGATAAAAATAACATAGGGGTTCCCATGTGGATTCCTCAAACTTATGATTTCATCATATAACTTTGACCAAATGAGCACTTGTTTTAATCACCTTCTTTATTCATTCTAGAAACTCTATTGGTATATCCACATAATAATGATCATTCCATAGTGGTATAACCATTGAGTAAAGTAAATGTAAAATATTAGGTATATAAATTCTCAATATAGATACATAGAAAAAATCATAACCCATGTAAAGGTTTTTTGCACTTCTGGGTGATAAGATACTAGAAAATTGTGATCTAGAACATCAAAAGGACGGATATACATAGGGATAAACATTCCATTTTTTTTCCAAATATCACAAATATCATACATATAGATAGTTTATGTAATACATTATAACCAAATTTAAAATCAAGATCTCATAAAAAATTATCAATATATCATTTTTGGCTGTTAGTGTCCATAATGTTATACTATGTTTCTTTAACCATCACTTTCATATCTCATTAGAACTAATTTTGTAACATCTTTTGTTATATAATTTTATGCCATTAGGTTTGATTCTTACCCTTATTTCCATAGATGTACTCATAAGAAGTAATTTTAATGCTCAAGTGAAATATTTTTTTATAATAAAAATTGAATAGGGGAACATGTTGATCCCAATCTACTTTTAAATCCATAGACCCAGATCTAGAAATATTTTTTAGGATTTGAATGAAACATATATAACTAATACCTATTCGTGGAAGATATTCAATTCTAATATGGACCACTATATTCAAATATTTATGAATTATTCTATGAAACCATGATGTAACCCATAGTTATTATTAAAGTATAAGAATTTGGTATACTAAGAAAATGATACAATTCCCAAATGTATATCCTAATTGGATGATCTCAAGGGAAATATTCTATTCCATAATTGACATGTGTTTCCTTATTTTGGTGATTTATTATAATCTGAAAGGAGTAATGGTATATATACATATTCATGAAACCTACAACAATATCAAGTGTGATTCTTTCCCATTTAAACTCTTTCACGTGTAATGGTTATACCATCCAATTTTACATCTTTTTATCAACCATAATATTATATCATAATAAGATGTGAAAACATTCATCACAATATCCATCTTTATTTTCCCCACTAAAAATAATCATTGATATTCAATATAAATTCATATATCTCATATTAATAAAAAATTATGAGATATGTTAATTTTTAAATAGATACATTAATTATAGTATTCCTTTGACACACAACCAATTTCTAAAAATTATCATTCAATAATTGTAAAGGTTGAACTCATGAAAAATTCTTATGTTGTATTCTGGAAATTCATCTTCCTCATTCACATCCCGAGCTTTCACATGAATGGATAGTTGAAAACTCATATAAGAATGATGTGCCCAATCTCTTTTCATTACAATTTCAAGGTCCATAATCTATAAATCAAATAGTTTTGGATCTACTTCAATGCACATTTAGAAAAAGTAGAAATGTTC
The DNA here is from genome assembly GCA_963277665.1 of Viscum album. Taxonomy (NCBI): domain Eukaryota; kingdom Viridiplantae; phylum Streptophyta; class Magnoliopsida; order Santalales; family Viscaceae; genus Viscum; species Viscum album. The sequence continues at coordinate 842,923,171 of OY728161.1, forward strand.
CTTTTATCATTGAAAATGAACCACCTTATTATTTTTACCATGGTAGTAATATATTGATTAGTCATAATCATTATTCAAATAAACCATATTATTTTCTAAATTTTTAAATATTTTAATGTAAATATTTACATTGAGATTTTATGATCAGTATATACATAAAAACATTCACTATATAGATAATGAATCTGTATTTTAAATTTAAAAAGTTCCTTTTATAACTCCAAATCATGGGTATGTTAATTTTTCTCATGAATTCATAATTTTAATGAGGTATATGCTATCACCATGTCATTATATAAGATAGAACATCTCATTACCTTCAATGATGAGTCACTATATATCACAACTCCTACTTCACCATATAGTAGTGTAAAAATAGGTCCACTAATAAGATTTCTCTTCAAATCCTTGATATTTTAATTACATTACTCTTCCCAAATGAACATGGTTCTCTTACACATTAACATGGTTATTGGATTTTATATCCATGAGTAATTTATCAAAATAATCATTGGTAGAATCAATCATACCTAATAAAACTATAGATTTCACTGACTACAGTTAGATTGGGTCATCACTAAATAACTTATCCCAAATAATGGTCCATAAATATATCCACTCTTGTGATCAAATAACCAAATAATGATATTTTCAATATGAAAATATGACTCTTGATAAATTTTGAATAATTTTTTTTTATTTTTCAAGAACATCAACATAATCCTCAAATGTTATTATTGATATTAATTTATATTTAAATATGTAATAATATCATCTATAAAGGAAACCATAAACTGATTTGTGTAACCTATAAACACACTATTAATTTGATCTATTAAGATAACTGGGGCATTGGTTTGTCTAAATATAAGCTCAATTAATTCATAATTACCATACCTCACACAGAATATTGTCTTGGGTATAAATATCTTAGTGAACCTAAATTAATGATAAAAATCTTGAATATAAGTCACTAAAAAGTATTGAGATCATGGAAACTGATTAATAAGTCATTAATACAGGGTAAATGATACTTTTTATAGATAATGGACTTGTTTTGTTCCAAATAATCAACGAGAATTCATAGTTTCCTATCTTCATTATTTATAAAAAGAACATGTTCACCATGTGGTGACACAATCAAGTGTTTAGATCCCTTTTTTAGATTCTCCAGGAGTTTCTTATTCAATTACAATAATTGAATTTGGGTCATTGTACATGTTATCTTTTAAATTGGTATAACACTAGGTATGAGTTCTATTAGAAAATAAAATTCACAATTCAAGGGAAGTCCATAAAATTAATCCAGAAAAACATTGAAATGTTATGGAACAATTGAAATGTAATAAATATTGAGTTTCCCCCTAAACATTTGAGATAATTTCACCTCAAAAATAGAGATTAATAACCTTTATAATGGATTTAATGTTCATTAGATGTTCATTTTTATCCTCTCGCCTACATATGATCTTAGGTTTATATAAAATATCATATGTGACTTCACTTATTTGACATTTGATATGGGATCTATATAAATATGTTATATATATAAAATATATATCATAAAAGTAAACTATTGGGGGAATAACAACGTTTTTTTTCAGAAAAACATTTTAACAACATGATATTTTAAAATAATACTATACTCGATATCATATACGAAAAGAAACACCGAGCGTCAACAAATGAATTATTACTATAATATGAAACTATTATATAACCCTTATATTGGTGGGTATAAATATAGGTTACCAAATTTTGAAATATATATATGGGAAGAAATATAAAAAATGTTATCATTAATTATTTGGAAATAATCACTTATTTTTTAGTAATGTCATTTTATTTTCCAAAAATATTCTATATTCATAAATAGATTTCATTTATTTTAATGAGATAATACAATAATTTTTTAAAAAATTTTATAATTTTTATTTTATATAAGGATGTATTTTGAAATTGGAATATCAAATTCATATTATTGTGTAAATTCTATATTATTCGAGGAAGCATTATTTTCATTAAATAGTGAAAATTAATTTTTTTTGTAAAACTGACAATTATTTTCATTAAAAAGAATAATTATACAATGAATTTTATCTCAAGGAAACATATATATTATTTAATATTATATAATCTAATTATTTTCATTTTAATATTTATTATACATAGTTATTATAGAAGTTCATTTTTAGGTATAAAATAGAGTTTTCCTAAAATTGGATTTACTCATGTTTTGAGGGTAAATCTTTAATTTAATTTATACCAATTATAGATACTGAATCATGAACAAATAATTATTTTTTTGTAATCAAGATGTTAAAATTTGGTAAATAATTCCTTTTTATTTTTTATAATTATGAATTGTTACCATAATAAATATTTGTCACCCCAATATGTGTAAATTTGATATTTAAGGATAAAAATAATATAGTAAAGAATAAAAAGAATAATAAAATATTATTTTAATAAATTTTATGATGGTATATTGAAAATAATGATCTAATATTTTTTTTATTAAAATTTTGTTCCATTTTTATATGAAAATCTATAATATATTATTTTAAGTTATGAAAAATAAATTTTTTTATTTTCTTGCTTATACATTTATATTTTCTGTTCATATAAGAATAAAAATAATATATGGATGATATTAATGTTTATATTGATAATATTGAATGTTTTGAATGGGATTTTTTTAATTTTTAGTGATACAATAATTACATTAAATTCCTACAAAACACTAACATAGTTGTTTTGCAGGAAGTTGAGAAATAAATTAGATAATTATTAAAACTCTAAAATTAATTGTTTTTTGGTTTGTTAGAATCTCAAAAATATAATATATATATATATTATTGATTTTTAAATGTATATAATGTAATCTCATTGTTATATTTATGACTTCAAATTCATAATAAATGAATAGTTCTAAAAGATACATTGATAATATTTTATAATAAAAAATATTTTATTAAATGTTTTAATATTCATAAAACTCCTACCTCCATCCTGGTGTGTGTGGTATGGTTTAAAATGTCATCCATATTCCATTTATGGACCACTTTTTCTTCTATAGTACCTTTCTTGACAAAAAAATAATAAACATCCTTGATATCATGGTAATCCTTAAAAGGGATAACATGGGGTTTAAAAAAAATAAGATTTATAAAATCATATAAAATTGTAAAAATCTTATAATATGATGGGATATAGACTCATACTCATCCAATTTGAGAAATTAATTTTTTTTCCCACTTTTACTTGGTAATTAATTTATATAAATTTTAAAATTTATTTAATTCCACAAGTTCTCATCCCCTCACATATCCTCTCATCCTCACACATTTTTAGAAATCTAATTAATCCATTACCAGTAAAAATACCATCTCATAATCACTACACATATCCTATTTGTTTTATTTTTTGAGGAATATATAGAGACCAAAGCATTAGATACATAAATATTAATTCATTTTCGATGACTATTCAACATATAACTATATGATAAAATCCATAACAGAAATGACTTACTATCATTAGAGATAAGATACATAAACATATTTTATTGGTTTATTCTTCATATTGTATAATAATGTTTTTACCCATTATTTCCCTTGTTGATATGAACAAATTAAAACAATTCTCCATAATCTGTTGAAAGGTAAACTAAAAAAGGGTAGGGTATGATGCTCAGAATAGGTAAACATGTGAGATATCAATAGATGATCATTTAATCTCATAAGATATACATAAGGGTATGGATTATGATTTATAATTTTTAAAAAATGAATCATAATAGTGAGTAATCATTATAAATAAATGGGGAACCATAAATCTAGATAACAAGTATGAAACAAGTCCTAATACTATGACAACATTATAAGTATATTAACCGTTTAATTTTTCATGTTTTACTACTGAGTCCATAAAATAATAGTAGATCAGTTATTAACACTTATTTTAAATATCATAATGAATTAATAATATCACATATTACATACAGTGGATCAATTATATCAGCATCATTCCTATAGTGCATCAATCATTTTAATTTTCATCCAATAGTTATCTCAAGACATATAAAACACTACCCAATGAATTAGAGTGATATATAATTATGGGCCCATATATCACATAAGCAAAACAATTTATATTTGATCCATAATATTATAATACATTCATCATTTTATCATTTCATAACCTAAAATAAAATATATATCCAAAACATTTCCTCATATCAGAACCTATCATGAATAAATGGGTTTCATAAAAATTTAGGCCAAATAATCGTATATATATATATATAATAATTAAAGATGGTATCATTGTATTATATCCTGAAAAAATAATAAATATCATCAAGGGATATTTTCATAGATGAAAGATCCATTAAAATATCTGTTGACATTTTATTGAGGAAAATACCATTTTCATTTTGAAACCTTTTATTTATAATTAAAAAATATCACAAGTATTATGGAACCAATTTTACTTGAAAATAACAACGGAAACATGTAATGTAATCTTTTAAAACACTGAATAATTATGATGGTTGAAAATTCCATTCAGTTTATGTATATTAAAACAAATATTCTATTCATGTATTCGGTAAAAAGTACATCATTTGGAAAATGAAAATAATATTCCTCTCAATTGTTTTTATAAAAATTAATACATGGGTAAAATTTTATTTTATCCATATTTATAGGTTAATCAAAAAAATTATTTAATTTTCTTATAGAAATCATTAACCTGGAAGGAAAATATATCCAACAGAATTGTAATAAATAATTAATTTTCCTTAAAAAAATACATATCATCCCTTGAAAAATTAAAGTGAGGAAAATGTTAAAAAAATTATTATATATGAAGAAAAATATGAAGAGATTAATGGAATGTTTTTTTCATATAAGGATCATATACTTTACTCAATGTATATTCGGCCATAAAAAATTCTGAATAAAATGTGATTGAGAGGTAAATTCCTTAACTCAGGTATTATGTTTCTTTATATATGTTCAATCAGACTATATAATTAATTTATACATATTATAAAAGTCATAATCATATAAATAATACCATATATTATTTAATTGTAACTTCTTATCACCTATGTATTTAAGATGTTTTATTAAAATCACTGTTTCATGTGATAATTGTTTTTTGTCTCTTGCATGTTTATGTTTGGAAGTACCATTAATTATAATTTTATTAGGGTTAAATCATCTATATAATATTAATAATTAAAATATTATAATATATATTCATTATATACATATATATTTAGATTCACCCATAAAAGGTAGATATAACGAAGATTAATTACCACGTTCATAGATACAATAGGTTGTAAAGATGTATAAAAATTTTATTTGCATTTCAATGGATATAATGAAGGAAACATAAATAATAATAATCCTTTAAATAATTAATTTTATATCATATTTATTCATTAAATCTCTCACTTTTAACATCTACATGAATAAAAAAAGAAAAATAAATCACATTTCATCACAGGGGTTGTTGTACACACATATGCATGAGCGACATTATTATTTTCCGAAGGATGATAAAGTATGGAAGTAGAAATGTTATTATATTTATATATTGATTATTATATTATAAATATCCAATATAAACACATATCTTTTAATTATAACTATCCAATAATGATGGTTATGGTAAAAAATTGTTTCCCTATGTGTAGTCGGTAGTCCATAAGTATGTACAAGAGATAATTTCACTTCCCATTTTATGGAATAGAGGGTGGATATGGATGGTTATATAAATATAATAAAATTTAAATATATTTATAAAACTCAATATATTATATTATAATGAAAAAAATTTATTTTATAGTAGGTATAATAAGAAATAAATCGGAAGTGGTCAGGTACGACGTTGACATATTCTTCGGTATGCCTCAATTAGATCTTTTCATTAGTAAAATTGGAATTTTATTTTATGAATACTAGAACGAATAATTCATGGATAAAAAATTTTAAAATTGAATTGGACATTTTTTCATCAAGATATATGGACTAAATGTTTTTAATGAAAACAGAGAAGATGAAGCCTTTTATATGTTTGTGAAAAAACATATGTGGAATTACTAGAAAGATTATAATAATATTAAGTCATTATCATGATAAATTATTAAAAATGGATATAAATTCAAATAAAATTATTATATTTATGAAATATATACACAAAATAAAAACAAGATAGGTTTGGGTGTCATTTTAAGCCTTATCTTTTGGTTTAACCCCTTATACAACTAATTTTTATCATAACCACGGTAATGAGTTTTTTCAATATTAAAGGGTTATCATTTTACATATAAAATTATCCTATAAAGGTTCAAGAGATGAAATTTTTTAACAAATATTATCAACCGTAAACTCCTTTATATTTTTATAATTTTTTAGTAATTTAATAAAATATTATAAAATATAAAATACCACTAATGTCATTTATGAATGTATTAGTTAAATTAAACTTTTAAAACCACATGAAATTAAATGAAATGAATATAAACATTTCAATAATTATTAGCATTTCAAATTAATATAAAAATTTTAAAAAATGTATTTCATTCAAATTATATTACTTTTAATATTTTTAAAACCATTTATTTTATTTTCGAATTAAATAAATAAATATCGTGTCAGCAATGCATATGAATTTAAGGTAATAAATCAATTACTAATAAATTAAAATAAATCAAAAATATAAAAAATAATTATTTTTTATGTAAAAATTTATAACTGAACTTATCAACTATTAATCATTATGTAATTATTTTACAGATATTAAATTCAATATAATAAATTTTTATATTTTTTATTTTTTTAAATAATTATAAATTTCATAATCAAAGAAAAAGAGAATCATGTGGAAACATATTTTATAAATAGATTAAAATGAATGAAATAAACCCATAAAATGGAATAAAAGAAAGTGTTAGATAAATTTTGAAGCCTTATCCCAGTGTTTTATCCCAATTTTACCAATGTAACCCTTACCAAGGTTGAAAAATATTTTCAAGGATACTACTCATAATGGGAAAATAAAAGGGAACTATGTTCCAAATTTGTACCTCCATGTTTTAAATACAAAATAATTCTTTCAGGATAAAATTATAATTATTTAATGAAATTAATTTATGTGAAAACCAAAAATTATAATGATAAACAATTTTTTTCAAAAAAAATGCAATTTTCGGAATAATTTTTTTATAAAAATTTCCACCATAATATTCATTATAATAAAGATTATTATATTATTAAAAAGATAATATAATTTTTTTAAAATTGAATCTATTTTAAAAAAAATGGATCTCTATAAATTCTTTAATCTAGAAGACTGTTTAGATTAAAAATCATTTTGGATATTATTTATCAAAAAATATGTTTTTTGAAAAGTCTTAATAATTCATTATATTATAACATTTAAATGATGATTTCAAATGTGAGGTTAATTTTTTCATATAATTTTTTAATATGTTTCATAAATTAAATATATTAGTTTCTTACAAAAATAAATGAAAACCATTTATAAGAAAAAATTATTTTGAGATCATATAACGAAATTTACAAAAAATTATTTCTATTATATATAGCATTTGTATATGTTTTTATTCATAATAAGGTTTTTAATATTCATTAAAATAATTTAATGGCTATGTTATATTGTTATATTATATTACGATTATTTTAGACTCAAGGTTGTGTATATTACAAGATATTATGGAAATAATTTTTTTTAATATATCATAAAATCTCGGTGTTCTACATTAAACCCCCTTTATAATAATTTTACATTACTAATTCCATCAATATAATATAATCAAATAAGGATACTAAAATATCAACATTTCCTTGGGTTCCAATGTAGCTTCAGATATTTTATGATTTTTCTATAAAACATTGACCATGTTAGTAGTGTTATTTAATAGAACATTATTTATACAATCCAAATTTTTTAGGAGATATTCTTCAAAAAAGATATACATATCCAGTGCTATGAGATCAGATTTTAGTAGATGTGATGGATCAGTTATGTACTTCCTACGGAGATATAGATGGAACATAGGATGAACTTGAGAGAGATTTAATGGAAGTTCCAAATAATAAGATAACATCACAATATGATCAAGAATTTCAAGTGGACTGATAAGTATGGGGATAATCTTACCCAAGTTTTCTTATATCATAATATTATTTTAAGGATATATTCATTGGAACAACTTTTCCCCTACATATAACTCTAGATCTGAATGATGATCATTTGGGAAACTTTTTTGTCGACACTATGATTCCCTCATGTGCAGCTGAATAAATCTATCATTCTCTATTTTTTCTAATATCTAGATCAGGTCCAAAAAAATAATTTTCCATTATCATCATAAAAAAATGAACATATACACTTATTTTCCTAGAGGGATTCAAAAGTATCAATTTGATTACTTTAGTGAAATCTCTTACTCTTGAAAAACTCCACCAAAGAACTATGTTGAACCAATCCACTTTGAAATATAAAGAGAAAGATCTCAGAATTTACCTAATATTTATAACTGTAATATTAGAAGAGTCATATTTATGAAGATGATATATAATAATAAGACTCAACTTTGTATCCAAATCTTTATGAATTCATCTAAAAAAATGAGGTAAACCTGAAATCCCTATTAGTTACTATAGAATGTGCTACTCCATGAAATACCAATACATAATTAATTTATAATCTATTAGTATGATCAATATAGAAATATTATTTGGTAAAAATTATTTGTGCTAACTATTTATAGAGTTTAACCAATACCAAAATAGAATTATGCTATCTAGATGTTTTGGGGATTCAAATGAATAAATCCCTGATAATTTTTCCCAATTTTTTTAATGTATTAGAAATGATTATTACATTCAATTAGAATTATTTCTTCCGTACGTGACTTTTAATAAATGAAGGAATTTTTGTACATAATTTTCAATCTTTCTTTTCATTTTCTCTAACTAGAATTATTCATTTAGATCAAAACACATCATTGAAATTCAAGGATGTCTATATAATGATAAACTATAAGCTTCATCTAACATCTAATTCTTAAGTTATGGTTATGATATGACACATTCTCTATCCATTAACCTTAAGATTATATAAAAATCATTATTTTACTTTGGAAAATTTCTTAATGCCTTTTACATTTCTATAACTTCCCTCAATTCTTATTATTCCCCACATGTATAGATGGTTGAATATTAATTTGAAAAAACAGGATCTATCAAATTTCATTAGGATTTCATGTTCCATATTTTGAGAATATATAATTATTATATCACTTTCAATCCTCATTATAGAAAAATAAGTATCACATTACCCTCTAAAATAATCATCCACCTTCTTCAAATTCCCATATGGGAAATGTATTGATCAACCATACTATTTAATTAGTTTCAACCATCCTTAATAGAACATATTAAAATCTTTCTATTTGAAGATATACTTAATGATTATATGATCTATATATATATGTCACACCATTCACCATAATGATAATGAATTCATATCTTTAACACAATAATTTCCCATTCGTTATTAAAATCCAGAATTGGCTAAATTTTTTAAATGTATTATCAATTGGTGTGGTGAATCTACTATCACCATATCATCTCTCATTAAGAAAAATCTCAGTCTATTGATTTATATATCATTATCTATTATAAACCCTTTTAAAATAAAAATTATTGTCAGAATATGTATACTAATCCACCCTCTATTTTATTCACTTAAATTCTCTTCACATTCATCTACCAAAAATTATTTAACCCCCTTCAAAGACAACTTGGTGGAGGATTGTTTGATTTTGAGAAATATGACACAAAACCACATTAATATTTAAGAAAGTATGAAAACTATTGATTTTAGTTGTGTTTATTGTTTTAGAAAATTTATTTTAAAATTACTTTATTGAGGGATAGGGAGATATACCCTCACATGAGATTGTGTGACCCCTCTAAGATAAATTTTGGAGATGAAATTCACACTTTTTATACTTTTCATAAAAATATCCTTCTTGTTATCTTTAAGAAAACTCTCAACTGATCTTCATGCTCTCCCTTCCACTTTAAAAATATAAGAATATCATATATAATGAAAAGATAAATCTTATAACAGTAATCTCCAAACACTATAGTCATCAAATCAATGAATATAATGGGGGTGTTAATTACACCAAAAAACATCACTATAAATTCATAGTGTCTATGGTTTGTAAATAATTTTTTATATTGTATATAATAAATATTTAACCTAAATTAATGATATCAAAAATTTAGTTCAATCATAAAATTTGTTGATCCTGGTGTAGTTGATCAAAAAAGTCTTCAATAAAATATAGATGATACTTGTTCTAGATAGTGATCTTATTATGTTATTTAAAAATAGAGTAAAGGAACATTGACCCATCTTATTCTAAAAAATGATGTTAACACCATGGTGATATTAAAGGGAATATTAATTAAATATAAAAATTATCCCAGAGTTTATTCGTTAATTATAACAACTCAATTAGTTCAATTATATAAGGGGTTTTTGAATTAGGTTTAGTAAAAAATATCACTTTTTTGAAAACAATATTTCACTATTTTAAGTATGAATAGGAAACACTTATAGAAAGAAAAATAATAAACTCCTCTTCAATAGTAATACCCATATTATTGAGTTTTCAATCAACCATAAACAATATATTCCATTCCTGTATGGGAATGGAAACATAAAACATAAATGTGATTTCCAATGGGAATTCATATTCATCATTGAAAATATAAATAATCACATGATCATTTATAATATGAAATGTTACTTCCATTACATGAAAATTTATATGGTATACATATAAATAAATATAATAAATGTCTATAATCACATAAAATTCAACTATTGGTAGAATCACAAGATTTAAAGAAATCGCATTCCCATAATCATTATTTGGAGAGTAAATATATAATGGATATAAGATCCCCATACCATTAATATTTTTCTCCACTAAAAAATAATCTTATAATGGATTTTATTAATTATAATTCCTTGATTCATTATAAGGTATACATGAATTTATAAATATAAAATCAAAGAGAGTACTTAAATAAACGTGGTTACTTATAACCACATCAAAATTTTCATTTTTATCATCAATCACACACTTAAACCAAAATTGTTTGTATCTCCATCTGGAATCTCTAATAAATGTAATAAATCATGAGGCATAATTCATATTATGTTTATGTAATTTAAATAATATTTGAGATATATGGAAATATAGGTGTTAACCTTAGTTATCTAATGGTTATTACCAAACATTAAGGATGATATCAAAAACTTACAATCATCCCCAAGGGTTTCACCAAATAACTCTAGTCGTAATACCAATTGATTTACAAAAAAATATTATAATAATAATTATAGAATCACTTTACTTCCATAAATTAATATTACATTATTTTAAAGGAATATTCAATATATAAAATAATGATAAATTCCATATCAATAATGGTTTAGTTGCGTTATAGATAAGATACAAAAATATATTCTTTAGGTGTTTTCTATATCAACTCTTATATTATAATTACTACTATATTCCCTTATTAACATAAAAAATTGCAAAATTTTATTTTTAATATGATCAAAGGAAACATAATAATGTGTGAACTGATATAATTAGTAATGATAAACTTGGAAGATAACAAGTATTGATCATATGAAAAATAATATAAGATTATGTCTATCATATCATAACCATAAATTAAATATCTCATTGGAAATATATCATAGAACATAAACATGAGTAATGGAATTGGTTTTTATCATTTCAAAAGACATGAATCATAATTTTGATGAGTCCTAATAAATAATTCTTAAAACATAAGTTCAAATAATAATAATGAAAATATTTCATGATAGTGTTGAACCATCATTGGTATAAAAACCATTTAATATTTCAAGGGTAACTATATACACCATCGCAACATGGTGGATCAAGCATCAAGACATATTTACCACATGATAACGAATCATGCATGATCACTTATTACCACAATGGTCAAATCCTATCAAGTCAAGCATATCAACATGAATCCCAGTATTATCTCAGGATATATAAAACATAATCAAACTAACCGAAGGGTTATATATTTTTAGTCCAACCCATAACATAATCTGACCATACATATGTCTTACATAATATCATAAAAAATTTGTAAAATCATCATAACACAATCTAGAGAAACAAAACTAGTTTCATAAAAATTTAATCATTGAATAACCCATGGTGTCTCAAATTCGGTATAACTGCAATCTGACCCAGTCTAAGACATGTCCGGAAGGGCGTTCCTAATCCCCGCAGGCTAGAAACTAGTGTCATGTGTCAAATATAAACCCAATGGGAATGGTTTCATCCCAATAATTAGGATCTAATAAATAAACTAAACAATATTAAGAAACAACATTAACTGATATCAATAAAATTAAAAACTACATCTGGATAAAAATAAAACTGAACAAAACTGAAACTCCTAGAGAAAAAAACAAAAATGATTTCAATGTGATTTCCCTATGACCTCAATTTCACCACCATCCCCATTATTGAACCACTCACAGATTCTACTAGAATATGAAAACACAAACAAGAAGATGGACCTGCAAAATAACTCAGGTCTACCAACACTGAATTGTACAATAAGTTTGCAACATTGAAAACTCTATAGTAAACCACCATATAATCCATATATTTGCTTTCCCAAAAATATTCCCCTAAATTTAGTTTGATATACACTCATAAAAATATATTTTTATCATTTTGATTAAAAAACACGGACTTCTATATTAAAATGTTACATGAAAAGTCACCCATTTTAAAAGAGGATTATAAATAAAAAATTTTCAATCCAGGCTAACATCCTAACAATATAAATACTATGATTTGCTGAAAAGAAGTTGGAAGAATAAATATAAAACCATATTCAATAGAATCAAAACAAGTACAAATTGATAGTTAACCATGGATATTTTCTAAATATCCCTTGAGCGATTCATGAAAATACTCAATTCAAATCCACCTACTAGTGTATGGTGCATTGATATTGTATATACTCAACTAGAAACTCTAAATATTACAATATATTTGCACTACTACCATGGCCTCTCATCTATCCATGGTGTACCAACCCTTCATGTTTTGGTTGATAATAAACCATCACTCAAAAATCTCAAGATTCACAGGAAACCCATGGTAATAATACATTTTTTTAGTAGGAGGCCCTCACAGGCATGAATCACCATAACTAACATCACTACAATTGAATACCCCAAAAAATAACAACACTTATATGATAACTCACAAGGAAAAAATCCTCGATAAGGGTTCCCTTCATATAGTTAACCAATAAAAAGTTTCAATTATGCCATCATAATACATGATCTTTTAAATCATTTCTCAAAACATTCAAAGAATCCAATTAAGAATTATGCCTTTAATACTAAAACTCGTTTTCCAGTTAGTATAAAGTGCCAACCCGACTTCACATCGAGTCGATTTCAAATAAACTTATTATACTTTTCCAAACCATTTCCAAAAATTATATAAAACACCATTTTTAAATAAAAAAATTCCAAATATACCTTTTCCATTCAAAAAAAATTCATTTTAATTGTATGATGGGAATACCAAAGATATTTAAAAATGTTTGATGACCATTCAAACAATTTAGAGACCAATCATGTCCCAAAATACCAAAATGATTTTTTTTAAAGTAAACAGTCATTACCACTTTGAGAACCACATTGATTCCCTGAACCATTTAGGAAAACAAGAAAGCATAAAGATGATTTTTTGGGGTAAGATGAAGAAATATTATGTTTTTTGAAAACCATGTATCATTTTTAAAAAGGATTCTATTATTATTTTTGTTCCCATCAATGTATGCACTCTAAGCACAAATAGATGTGACCATATATAATGAGACAATACATGAATAAAAAAGAGGCACACCAGGATGTTTTTTTAAAAGACTACCATTCATAGTTATCAACACATAAATCTCATTCTATAAAGTCACCAATTATAACACACAACATCCAATTTCATAATAAACAAATCCAATATGACATAACCAAAAGAAAACCCAATTCAAATCATCCAATTTTGTTCATAAATTCCAAATGGAATTTTACCAAACACATAAACTGTATATACATTTAGGTATGTTGGAGAAGTCTGCTTTAAAAAATTAACTGGCATTTCATCGAGCACATTTAGTGAACATATTTACTAGATTAATGAAGGAAGATCTTAAAATACCATTTTACCAAATTTTAACAACAGGAAAAGTCATTACAATATTAAAAATATTCGTCACAAGGATTTGAAACATGATTATTAAATTATTTATAAACACACAAGTATCATTGGGATGTGTTAGTAAAGAAAATAATGGAATCTCATACATTAACGGTCTGCAAATGCAAAAAAACATAAAAAATTGCAATAGTGGTCCCCAAGAAACATTCCCTATACCATAGGAGATGATAAAATAATGTTACACACAAAACCTAACACATAGGGTTTGTATTAGTTGAAAAACCCATATTAAAACCCTAATAATAGGGATGATAAGGAAGAGGGAAGGGGGAAATCGAAAAAGAACTGATGGAACATACCTTTGGACCCTTTAACGGTGGAAGGATAGAAAGAGAGAGGGTTTTGGAGAACCCACTACCGTGAATATGAGGGAAGAGGTAGGATAAAAATGATTTGGTTTTAAAATAATAGAGGGGAAAGAGGTAATTTCATGTTTTTTAATAATAGGTTTGCTTTCATGGTTTACCAGACTGTGTGCCAACCGTCTGGTAGCCACTTTTCAAGAAGGAATCAACCACATAACTGAATCGCATAGTTTAATTTACCATGATCAAATCTATCATTGTATTCTATCCAAATCTAGGACATGTAACGTAGTTACTTTGATTGGCTAGAAAGGTTTATTTTAATTATGCACATCCCATACACAATACAAAAATTCACCCAAATCATCAAAAAATGTAAAAATTTAATACCAGAATCAACCCGAATCTCAATCCAATGATCAATTTCTAGGGAAAGAATTAAATTATTAAATATCAAATAATTAGGTATGAAAATTTTCCACACCACCGAAACATGCTTCCACTAGAAATACACTGAACTGAAAGGTATCCAAACACCAATTTCATTCGTGATCAAAATTTGAAGAAAACATGATCCTTAGGGGTGACCTTTCACTCCAAAAGTCACACCAGACCAATTGCAAAGAAACAAAAAAATAGGAATGAATGGAGAACATTAGACGGTTCTCCCAATCACAAGAGACCAACTAAAAAAATACATGGAAACCGGGAACTCCCAATGTGAGATATCCAAAACATGTGCAAATAAACCGAGAAACACCCACACCATGATAGGAAACTCCAAACATAATTAACCCGAATTGCGTTTCATGAGAGAAACAAAACCATCAAAAATAAGAATTTCATAAAATAGCCAAAAAATCCCTACAATTAGATAAAATACCACTAAAAGAACATGAACTAAATGGAGAAATAGAACAACAACAAATTAATTCCCCAAAATGTATGTAGCATCACAGAAAAAATAAAAATAAAGCTGAGACTGATAAACAAAAAAGATAATCACATTAAATGAAGAAAAACCTATTAGAGGATCCACATTCCCCAAAACAAAACCATCAAGAATATTTAAAAAAGGATAACCTCACAATAAATGAAAAAATTACCGTATGAAACATCAAACATATCCACCCCAACATTGGAGATAGAAACTGGGATAATGATTCAAAATCCCCAACATATCTTGAATCTGCACAAGATTCACTCTGAGGCCAATGGATAGATCCCTTATTACAATAGAATATATTTCATCATAGTTAGGAACTAACATATTCCAGTCCCACTGTATTCTTTTGGTGATTCATTCTATAAAAAATATCCAGATGACCTAGACCACCATTGTGGTAGCTCATCTTCAGATGATTGTGAAAAGATGACTTCAAATGCCTGGAACTGCCGTAATGGTGGCATACAAATGAAGAGTCTGAAGTGTTAGTGATTTGACCAGATGAAACAGATATTTCTGTAGGAGTTTCCCCTAACACTTAGTTCTCAATATATAGGAAACATTCACAAGTAACAAGAGATACCTGATTTTCGACATCCTGAAATCTAGAAACCTACTAATTTAAAAAAGTTTCATACCTCATTATCTCTAAATGATGTTCCTTGGAAGAGATGAATTTTTCCTTTATTTCTAAACGATTACCCCCTATGAGTAAAGAGACCTTTAACAGATCTTGTGAAACCTTTTAGAAAGAAAATGAAACATGATTCCTATTGTAATAAATATCGATCTTCACCGTCCACTAGCCTTGATGAACTTCAATAAGTTATTAATTTTTATCCATCTTCACCTCCTCACGTTTAAAACCCAAGATGAAGATGGAAATAAAAACTTCCCATGTCATCCCGACTTGTGTCGTTGTTAGAGAAAACCGACTATATTTCTCTAAATATGTGCCCCCTTATAAACCCCAAAAAAACAAATTGTAACATCTTCGAGAGTTCATAACAATATTAATACACCCTCAACATCGTAGATCCACTCCAATTCCTCTAACGGACCTCGATCACCATGAAAAAATAGCAAGACTCTAGAAAAATTAGAAACACGATAAGATTCACTAAATTTATTGGGGAGTTTTCTAGGTGGAATCTTCTAAATATCATAAGGAACTAAAAATCAAAATCAAAATCAACCCAAGATTAACCAAAATGGGAATCTCAAGACAAAATATTGTTCTTAGAATCCAAACACATACCGACACTATCAATATAAACCATTCAAAAACCTCTTTTTTTTCAATTGAAAAACCACCTTCTTCTTAAGGCAACTATTCAAACACAAAATTCACTTTTCACAAAACAAAACCCACATTCTAAAAGAATATCCAATTTAGAAAAACCATACCATACCATTTATCTCAAATAATCACCAATTAAATCCTATTAACCATCACAGATGTGCCCATTCATTTCTCTCCACATGATTCTACATTCACTTCCAACACATATGTGAACATTAATAAGTAGTAGAAAGGGTTATGCTTACCCATTCAGTATAAAATCAAAATAATACACCAAATTTTCAATCCATACCACTTTTATTTAAAACTCATTTTTGAATTTCAAAACCACATGAAATAAATCATTTCCATTTTAAAAACCATTTTCATTTCGAAAGATTACTCAAATCAGTTACGAATGTGATGAATTATGACTCATGGGAAGATACCAGAAAGAGGAACGAGTTGTCATGAAAAAACTAGTGACATGGTAGAGGGCCATAAACCATGTAATAATCTAAAACAATGAGGATATCAAACCATATAATTCAACTCCACATGGGTCACTACTTTATGAGGGATCACAACATGACACTGACTTACCTCAATTATCATTCCTCAATCCAAAGACATGTTAAAACATCCAAATCCCATACTACCCTTAGCATGTCAAGGATCATAATGAGGAATAGTTTGTGACACTATTCTCATTCCTACCTCACGAATCATTGTAGTCATAATATCTATCTATCTAACACCCAAAATAACAAGGGACTTATCTGATACCATTTTTCTCATTATTTGAATATATACCATCTAACCTGGTCTGAGAAATTTCTCGAAGGGCGTTCCAAGTCCCTACGTGCTGACAACTAGTTTTGGGCATCAAATATAAAAAAATGTGGACAATTTATGTCTAATAATCAGGATGAAATAAATAAACAGAACTTGATAAAAAACCAAAATTAACTGATATCAATAAATGTAAAGACAGAATCCAGATACAAATACATCTAAGGAATTATGAAAATTAAAAAAACTATCAATGTGATCTCTATGTGACCTCAATTTCACCACCATCAACAATACTGATACACTCTATGATATAAATAAAACTAGAAAACATAAAAAAGAAGCTTAATCTACAAATCGCTCGGTTCTACTGACACAGAATGGTACCAATAGGTTGTCTTCATAACAAATCAGTAGGAAACCACCGAAGAATCCATATAATTCCATTACTGAAAACATTCCATTAACTCTAGTTATATATTTATATATAATATTTTTTTAACATTTTGATTAACTAAAGTAGATTTTCTTTTTCAAAACTCTACACTACAGGTCACCTACTATCAATGAGGATTCTGATTTTAAAAACCCAAACCTAGGATAAAATCCAAATAAATTATATACTATTCTTTGTAAAAAAAGAAGAATGTATAATAAATACAGAACCATGTACAATAAAATTTAATCAACTAAAAATAGATAGTAAACTGTGGGTATTACCTAAACATACAAATATTGATTACTAGGTTTACTAATGTTGGAACCACTTGACGACATATGGTGTAGCTTTATAGTCTATAACCAACTGGCCTCTCTAATCTAGAAAATCAAGTTGCACTACCCACCATGCCTCTGATACATAAAAGAGTTAAAAACCCCTTGTAATCATGGATGATAAAAAATGGTCACTCAACCCTATAATGATACCCATGAAATACATGATAATAGTATAATGTCTATATAGGAGGCCCTCACACGCATTAATCACCATAAATTCTATCACCACACTGAACAAACCTAAATAATAAAACTACCTATATGATAATCTATAATGGGAAATCCTTTATAAGGTTTCCTTTAATGTAAAAAACCAATACCATGTTTCAACTGAGTGATAATATTACATGACATTTTAAATATTTTCTCAAAACACTCCAAGATACCAATTAGGAATTACACATCCAAAACCACAACTCATTTCCCGGACATTATAAAGTAAAAACTAAGCCACACATTGGGTCTATTTCAAATAATATTATAATGAATTTGCAAAATATTTCAAAAATGATATAAAAACCATTTTCAAATACATAATTCCAAAAAACCCTTTCCCTTTAAACCTCAATTCCTTTAAAATACATAATGAGAACAAAAAATATATTTTAACATTAGAAATCGGATTTTAAACCATTTAGAGACCTATGATGTCCCAAAATACCAAATGGTTCATGTTTTAAAGGAAAAATATGAAAAAAACTCAAAACCACATTGAGACCATGAACCATTTGGGAAAGCATGAAAGTATAAATAGAAGTGAGAGGAGTATTGACAAAATAGTAACTATTTTTTAAAATGGGATTTATTACTAAAAAGTATCCCATTATAATTTTTGTGCACATCCATGTGTGCACTACAAGAACCCATAGATTTTCCACATCTAATGACACATTCCCAAGAAAACCAATGGAAAAAACACAAAACATTTTTGAAAAATCCCCCATTAACTACAACCCGCACATAATCCTCATTCTATAACATCATTAATTAAAAAACACAACATCCAATTACAAAATAAACCATGACAATATAAAATGAACAAAATAAAAATAAATTAAAAACACTCAATTTTTTTCCTTAAATACCAAATTCCATTTTACTAAAAATCGTACATTCATATAATGAATAGAATATTCGAGAAACCCCTATTAAAATGCAGATGACATTTCATTAGGCACATTATGTGTACATTTTCACTAGCATAAGGAAATAATATCTTAAGATATTATTTTTGAAAATTTTTACCAATGTGAAAACACTATAATAAATTATCCAAATGCATAAAACCCATGAAAAACAAGTTTATAATGTTATATAGAAAAAAAATAATTAGTAGGTTATGCATAAAATAAAAATACTTGAACCACCTACATTAATTGTGTGTGAATGAGACAAAAACCTTGAAGGAGGAAGAATATACCTTGAGGAATGTTCTGCACAACCTAGTTAAAGAGAAAATTGTATCATACACAATCCCTAACCATCAGGGTTCAACCAAGAAGGAAAACCCATAAGAAAACCCTAATAACAGGAGAGATAATTAAGAGGGAAGGGGGAAATTGACCAAGAACTAACAAAACATACCTCATGAACCTCCAAGAGACTTTAATGTTATAAATAGATAATGTGGGAGGGTTTTGGAGAGCCCCTTGGTGTGCCTAAGTAAGAGGAGGGAGGAGAAAACCAATTTTTGGACAAAAGAATTGTGGGGAAAAGGGAAAATTTCCAGATTTTTAATGATGGGGCATCTTGCAAAGGATGGACACATGGTTTACCAAACCATGAACCAAATATGTAGTAGCTACTATCATTTTTTGGAATCGAATTCACAAGAAACCCACATGGGTTGACTTGACATTCATAATCTATGTAGTAGCATTTATATAACTCCAAGACCTAGTTCACATTTCCAAGGGTTGGGGTTAATAGTTTATACTAATTTCTCACTATAAGTGCAAAATCCAAATATTTACATGAAACATTCAAAAATATAATAATTTAACATTAGACTCAACCTGAATCATAACCCGAGGATTAACGCCCAGAAAATTCCAATTTATCAGTGTGAAATATGGTAAAAAAATATGTTTCAAAAAAACATGATTAAAATAATCATAAAAATCTTGAGAAATAATATTGAAGGTATATTTGGTTCATTTCACTAGAAAAGGATAATTAACATTGAAGGATTTAAGAATATATAATGCATCTTCTAAAAGATCACTTGAATATTTTGTGAGGAAAATACTATATTCATTTTTATATAATTTCATTAAAATATTAAAATTTGGAAAAAAATAATTTTTTAAAAAGAACCATGTAAAATTGTAATGGAATCTTCAAAACATAAAATTGTCTTAATGGTGGAAAATTTTCTTCCTATTGTATATGTTAAAATAAAAATTCCATTCTCACGTTATGTAAAATGTTATTAATTCATAAAATGACAAGAAGATTATTATTAGATTTTTATTAACAATTAAATAACGAGTAAAAATAAATTTTAACAATCGTTGGATAAAAATAAAACAAATTTAAAAACATTTATTAGAAAACATGGAAATAGGATAAAACAATTCTGGATAGAATTGTAAAATATAGTCAGTTTTCTTTATAAAAATTTTGTTAATGAATTGAGAAAATACTTTGAAAAGATGAATGGAAGATATGTATTCCAAATAAATATTAGTAGTTGGATGAAATTTAAATAGATTTATCTATTATTATTCATATAATTTTATCAATGGATATTCTGGTATAAACTATCTCAAATAAAATGCAATTGAGACGTAAATCCCTTACTTCAAGTATAATATTTCATTTTATGGATTTAGAAAACTCTATAATTAATATATATTTATTATAAATTTTTTACAGAAACATACACATATATATATCAAACCATATATGATTTAGTTATTATATCTTATGACACATTAATTTAAAATTTATTATTAAAAATACTATTCTAGTTGATAATTATTTCATTTCAATTCCATGTTTTAGTTCCAAAGTACATGTATATAAAAATTGATCATGGTAAAATCATATATAGAATGGTTATCATTTAATTAATATCATATATAATCATTATATATATATTTATATACATCTATAAAAGGTTGATATTTAAATATAGACTAAACTTTTTCATATCATATAGGTCGTACGTAGAACTGAATGTTTTATTCACTTTTTATCGTATTAATTGAATGAAATGTAAGTAATAATACAATATTAAATATTTATTAATGCAACTTATTTATAATATATAATCATTAAATCAATCCTTATTAGTATCCACATACGGTATACATTTATAACATATTATATTTCTTCATAGAGGTAGTGGTGCACACATATACACGAGCAACATTAATGATTTCCAAATAATGGGAAGGTAAAAAGGATGATACGAAATTATAATTCAATAATAATGAATTTATCATAAATATAATATATAAATATTAATCCCATAAAAATAAACATCTATAAAATATAGTGATGTAAATTGAATTGTATCTCTATGTGGGGGTGGTAGTCCACAGGTTGTAACTAGCAATACATTCTTTTCCCATTTGATGGAATAAAATTTGGATAATTATGTTAACATAATAAAAAAAATTAGTTTATATATTATAATTTAGTTATTATAAAATAATAATTACAAATAATTTGAAGGATTTATAAGAAAAAATAATTTGAAAGAGATTGAGTAAGATAATGATCTCTTCTTCTATAGGCCCTCTTTAGATGCTTTATTGTAGACCATTGGAATGGTATTCTAATAAGAAATTAACCACTAATTTATATATGGAATTGTTTATAGGAGAATAGTTTGGGTTTGGTTTAGCGAGAAGGAAATAACTTGAGTAAATAAAAGAGATAAGGGGTGCCTTTTATAAATAATGGAAATGACACACTAGGATATTAAAAAATACTTTAATATAATTAATCATTCTCAAGTAAAATGGTTCCAAATGTAAGTGTTAATCAATAATAAATATGAACTATTGTCACAATTATTATAACATAATTTATTGTTCATAACTATATTTTTCATTTGGTATTAAAATTATAACTGTTATACAAAATTGATAGTTAATTCAGGATTATTATTTTGGATATTATGGAATAAAGATCCCTTTGAAAATTTCCATCCCACCAAAGATATTTTTTAATTATGAAATGAACATATTTGTAACATATGATTTAAAAATAAATGATGAATAAAATTAACAAAAAATTGACAGATATTATATAAATGATATAATGAAAATTGAATAAACATTGAAATGTTCCAAATGTAATTAAATAATTTATATATGCTTTTTAATGAATAAAAATAATGTATATGATGATTCTGGCTTGAGGAAATGGATTTCTTGTCTAAATATCCCTTCATTGAGACATAATCTAGTTTCACAAGTTGTTTTGATAATGATATATTTAATACATTATGTGTATATGTTATCACTATTCACTTATAATTAATGTGTTTTCAAATCCATGAAAGGATTATTACTTTAATGATTCATTATTTATGAATATAGGAATATTTCAAGGGGATTGAAATTAAAAACCCTCTTTAAACTATCTATTGAAACTTGTTTTCATTAATGTACATGTTATTTTTAATGTTTCATGGAAATTATTATTTATTATTAAATTGTTGATAAATTTTATTTTAAAAAATATTTTACTATATTAATAATGATTTAGAAATTAATATTATTATCATTTTCTGTATGGGTAAACTTTTACACATTTTACAATAGTGTAAAGGAATTTATTTCATTATCATATACTACATTGATGTATTTTTATGATATCATGAATTTCAATATAAATTAAAAAATTTATAAATTATTCCATGTTTAGTTTATTATGAAATAATTTTTAATTTATTTTTGGAATTTTTAATTTTATTGAGTTTTCTTTAGAATGTAGCGTTCCATTCAATTTTATTTTGAAAATAGAATATTATTTTCTAAAGGGGTGAAAATATTTTTTCATGGGATTTATGAACAAATGTGAAAAAAATTTATTGTTAATGATATAGTACATAATATTTTTAGGTAAAGATGGTTGAGCATGATATAACTTATATTATTAGTTAGCCTGATACATCATATATAACTGTTAAATCAGAAACATGTTATATTATTGGTGAGCCCGATATAGCTATCCCATGAATTGGGTAATATTAGTTTACATCAGAGTAAATAATGTGGGAGTTAGGAATTTATGTTTCTATTACTTATTAATTTAGGATATATTTATTTATAACATGTGTTTTAAATATAATTATCTAATTTTATTACATGGTATTCTACTTATTTTCTATGGGTTCATGGGTTTTATTTTGGAAAAATGATTTCCTTCCATATGGGTATGATTAATTTTATATTTATGAAAAATAATTGGGAAATGATAAGAATTTTATTCATTTTCATGTTTTCAATATACTAACTAAACACTTTCTTTCATATATAATACATATATTTATATTCTCATCCAATTTTTGTTTAAAAAAATGACATTTTTAAGGACAGATCATTACAAATATTAAGACATAAAATAGAAAAGTAAACGATTGTTATTGTTAATTTTTTTTGCATAAAGGCATGTTTTTTAAATGTAAGTTATTATTCTATTTTATTGAAAATCAAAACCAATAAGGTCATTGATTATGTAAGTGATCAATTTTTTTTGTTTTATTTTATATGTTTTTTCTCACAACAATTAGGTGATTTTTTAAAATAAAAAAATTAATTTTTTTACAATTGATATTGGAGGATTGTTTTAGGTCTATTATATCATGTATTAAAATAGAGTTTAGAAAAAAATTTAGAATTAAATTATTTAATGTTATGATAGAATAATATTTTTGGACAACATAATTAGTTTAGAAGTTTAATTTTGATCCTAAGCTTAACGACATAAACACCCCTTTTGTGTTCTTAAGCGATTGGATTTCTTTTCGGAATAATGATTTTTGTGTGTGATTGTGTATCGTGTTAGGGAATATGTAACCCTTGTGTATCGTGTTTGGTATAAATTTTCCTTTATTTGTGAAATTATTTTTTGAGGATTTTTTTAAATTTTGGATGTTAATATATTATATCTTGTCTTGACTGTTTATAAATTATGATTTGTAACTTACCTAGTGATTAAAATGTCAGTTTCTTTTAAAATCTGAAGATACAAGAGATATTTGGTTATCCTTTCATGGAATACGAAATCTGTTAGAATTTGATTTTAGTTCCTTATACCTGAAAATATTCATCTTTAATACTCATCATTTGAAAAAAAATAAAATAAAATTAAATGTGGAATAATTTTTAAACCCTAAAGGATAAATTTGACTTTATGTATTTGATGAAAATAATGTATGTATATTTGATTATTTTTTTATTATATATTGTAATGTAATTCAAAAAATATTTAAAAAGGATCTAAAAATAAAAATTTAATCATATTACATTCATTTATGTTGAATTTATAGTCTTTTTCACACCACATTGATCTATGTTTTTGTGGTAATTTAATTTCTCATAACCATTCATTTAATTATGATCAATGATATCTATCTCTCTTTATCATAATTTATAGATTAATTTTCCTTCCATTTACATATTCTCACCTCTCACTAATGTTCTTCAATTTCGAAACGTAGTTATGTATTATTCTAGAAAACCATTATATTTCCCTTTCTATAAATTCAAGAGGAAGTTTTATTAACCCTTTATATGATGTGGTTTTTCAAAAAATATATTTTAAAATATAAAACCGCGAATTAATGAGATCATTTTCAAATTTTTGTGATGAAATTTATTTGTGGGGGGATGTAACACCTTGATAATTTAATGTAACTATATTATTAATAGCATTTATGAGACACAACACTGTGCTTAAACGAATAAAATATTTTTATTTTATGAATTTGATAACCAATATATTGATTTGGAGTGTATGAATAATAATAAATAAATTATGAATTATATATATATATAATGATCCAAATCAATAAAAATTTAATCATTGATTCATAAAAAATATGCATTAAATAATTAAATTGTTATTACATTATTAACTAATATGTTCCCTGTAAATGTTTTTTTATTTTTGTGAGATAATAATATTATTATATTTTTTATCATTTGAAAAATTTATTTTATAGTAGGATAACATTTTTTAAATAATCATGTCTAAATTATCTTAGTGTGAAATTTTGATAATTTTCTAAAAATATTGATATTTAGATAATAGTTAAAAACACTGATTTGTATAAAATGTTCATTTATATAATATTAAAGATCCATTATTAATTGAGTTATATCTCAAAGTATCATAAGTATTATTTTATTAGATATAATATAATTATTTATATTTTTATAATAATTAAACCTAATGTTGGTACACTTTCATTTTTGGACTTAAGATACATTTTTTTATATAGAGCTTTTATCATGTTTTATAGGTTTAATTTCGAATAATTTCTTTCAACATATAGATACTGAATATTGAATAATAGTTTCCATATTTTTAATGAGGAAATGAAAATTTTTTAAATACTTATCTATTATTTTTTATCATTATTAATGGTATCTATAATGTAAATTGGAACCTCATGAAGCGTATTTCAAGTAATTAAGGAAATAATTAATATTATATGGTCTGTAAATAACACTTAAACATTGAACTAATATATTTTAGGAGTTTTAGTTGTCAATTATTATCCATTAATATAATTTATAGATGTTTTGTGCCTCTTTTCATTTAAATTGTTATAAATTTTATTTTAAGAGAAGAAAAATACAAAATTCCATTCTCAAACATTTAAAATATTCGTATCTATTTACATAAAGATACAAATATGCGTGGAATTATTATCAAATTTAATATTTAAAATAATTAATTTATTATGATGGTAATTTATTTTTATTTTTTAGGGATGAAATAATTACTTTAAATTCGTACATAACACCTACATAGTGCTTGTGTAAAAAGTTGAAGAAATAAGTAATTGATTTTAAAAACTATGAAAGTAATTTTGATTGGTAGATTTATAAGGCCATAGTAATTATATATATATATATAAATTAAATATTATGGATGTTTTAAATTCTTAAATTATAGTTCTATTGGTATATATATTATATTAATTTCAAATTAATTGAATAAGTCCTAAAATTACATTAATGATATTTTATAATAAATATTTTATTAAATGATGTAAAAGAGATAAAAATTATATAATCAAAACATTTAATGGTATATGATTTTAAATATATTTAATTATCCATTTATTTGTTTTTGTCCTTTTTAGTAAACATCATTCACACTAAATAGCACATAACATTGATATCACTATAATTGTCACATGTGTTAATGGGGGTTAAAACAAGAAAATAAAGGTGAAACAAATTACCAAAACTAGCCCAAATTTCATTTGATGATATAATTTACAATCATAATGATTTTATATTTTAATTATGTTAATTTATATCTATTATTCCTTGAATATTATTTTATATTAATTTAAGAAATTATTAAATTCTAAGAGTTCACCTCCTATCACTTAAAAAAGGGAACTTCCTATTTTCTCTTCATAAATCATTTTTATCAAAATATATTTCTAATTAACACACAATATTACTTCATATAAAAACTAAAATAACCTAATGGTCTTCTTTTTGAAATAATTCCATCCATAAAAATCATAAATTTTTAAGAAAATGAGGTTATTTGGAGAGGTGGTACTAATTTTAACCAAATGATTTATTTTTCTTTCTCCTTACAAATCTGTAAAATAATAATCTATATATTGTGATATAATAAATTTTTTTAATTATAAATATATATTATTATATTAATGTATTATGAAAAAATTAAATACTTCTTCAATAAAATTATAAAGGAAGCCATCATTATTTTGTATGGAAGACTACGACATCATGAACCGATGTAATTTCTTTTCCATCTCCACCTCTCAAATATGGTTATAAATAAAATATAATTAATATATATTATAATAATAAAATATTTATAATTAATTTATGCTAAATATTATCTATTTTCTTATATTTCTGTCAATTAAAAATTGATTGCCTCATTCATTCATAAGTGTGGATTACCACCTCTATAAAGCGATGTAATTCTTTTGTTGGTCATGCATCACTTAGATTATATATATAATATATTTAATGTTTTTATAAGATATTTAATATATAATAACAATTCAATAAATATAAAATAATATTTACCTTCTATCCTATAATCTAATTGAAAAATGTAGAAGTTACTCATTTTTACGTATGGCATACAGTCTCCATGATTGTAACATAATTTATTTTTCATAACGATATTTCAAAGATTTATATTATTGTATAATTTAAAAATAATAACTAAACCATTATTATAATTATTTTTTATATTTAATAAATCCCCCATTGGCTACCATAATCCTATGAAATATTTTTTGGGGTCAGGAACTAAATGTCCTCTAAATGTCCGATCTAAATTTCACTCATGATGAAACTAAATAAAACATGTTCATAAATGATATAAAAGGGAAAATAATAGTGGAATTTAAATGGAAAATGTAATTAATAAATTAAATAATTAACCTAAAATTTTTATTTTGAAGGATAATGAATGTACATAACATGTCAAACTTGAGGTAAGAGATTTCTGTTCCCAATTTCCTTTTTTGTGTCTTATGATATTTTAAACTCATGTTTTCTTTTTTGTGATATATAAAGTTCCTAGTGGGTGTATCATATAATAATTTTCATAAAATGAAATATTTCTCAAATACAGTCAATTTTATTTCCATAAAAGATGCAATTTTAAAAATTATTGGAAATTTTTACTGTAGTTTTTTTAAAAAATCCTCATTAAATATTTTCATTTCAACTCTTTTTCTTCCATTCACATATTCCCTGAAATTTTTCATGAAAATAATTATATATGATTGAATTGTTAATAATGTTCATTTTCAATGATATTTTACTTTCATAACATTTTTTTAAAAGGAATATTTTTAATGATATCAATACATGTCACTATTATATCTTCTTCTGAGTGTGTAATTTTTTTTACTTATCATATTGTACATGAATGAGACTTCCTGATGTGATGATTTTTTTTGATTTTATGATTTCACTATAATTTTCTCTGGTTATTTTCAAATGAAATAATTTACACAATATTTTTGAAATTTATTATTTTAATGAGTGTTCAATTTAATGTTGTGTTTCTCTCTATTCTTATATGAAAAAGGAATATTATTAACATATGATTCCCAGTAAATATATTCTTGGTATGGTTTTTAATGGGTTTATATGATAAATAAAATTAATATACATATAGATTATTTTCTTATTATCACCAAATAATGATAAACTGGTAAAAAATTGGGTTTTCATGTTTTTCATTGGACTAATGTAAGATTTTATTTTATAATACTTATTGTATTTTCTGTTCTCAATAATAAATTTTAATTTCTATTCTTATTATATATTTATTTGTTGGAATAATGGTAAAGAATTAAAATAGAAAGATAAAAAGCTGGGAATATTGATAAAATGATCACTTAAATACATGGGTATTATTATGTAAGTGCTTTTCCTAATTATCTAAAACATTATACCTAAAATATCCTTGTGTATGTATGTGGTCCAATATTTTAGGTTGATGATATATGTTTTTGGTAGCCGAAATTTGTCATTGTTAAAGATATTAAATCCAAAAATGTGAAAGTAATGTTTTTAGCACAAAACATGGGAGTGTAGCTTTTGTGATGTTATACAAATTCCCATAAAATTTATTCATAGAGGATATGTATACATGTTTTGAGATTATCATACCACTAAAAGTCTTCACTAAAAATTCAACAATTAATCTTTGATGATATTAATGAAAATTCTAAGTTAAATTTCATAATATAAGTGAATTTATATGACTATTGAAAAACAATATATTATAATATTTGATTGTACATATCCCCAAATAATATTAATCATTCTATACTCAAAATATCAGTAAATGAAAAATGTTTAGAATCATCATCAAGCAACTTTAATCAGAGTGATAAATCAATTAAAAAAATTACATTATGATGTTGTTTATATAAAAATAAATTTAAAATTAAATATTACTTTATAATATAAAATCTCATGGTTTAATATATGAGGAAAAACAAAAATTGGATCGTAATCCAATTACATCAATGCAAGAGAAAATTAATGTATTAGAATCACACTAACCTTACCCATAAAGAAATGTATAAAATCATGAAATGTGAATAAATAATCTAAATAATATTACCCAATTGAATTTAAAATAATAATATAAAATAAATATCATAAAAAATTTAATATACCACTATAAATGATGATTAATATAAATACATTTATATGTTTCCAAAATATGGTTTGAAATAATCATTCTTGTAAGTTTCTTCCCCCTATTATTTAGTGGAATAAGAGTAGCATCCACACGATTGATTAATCTTTCTCATCAATTAAACTACTAACATTTGTTTGAGAAAGAAATATATTACAAGAAGAATATTTTAAAATCAGAATAAAGAAATATTACCTGCAAATTTCTTACAATACAAATATCAAGTATAGAAATCTAATAAATACCTTGATATAATAATCTTACTTTTAAATATTTTTTATGATAGATATGAAATAAAAAACAAATAAATACCAGAATATAATGATTACCTAGAAATAAATATCAAAATATAATAAATTTATCTATATATATATTTGTTAATATTAATATAAGTTATACAAAACCAAGAAAAGTATAATACATATACCAATAAATAATTTTCAGTACATATATAAAATATTAAAAAGAAATAAATATCTTTTTAAATAAATGAATATAACAAATCATCTAAAATATGTCATGTCGTCTATACCAAACAATCATAACTATATGTAACTTTTAATAAAAATATAAAATATAAAAAATAATAAATTCGTGGATATAATACATCATTTTTCATCTTTAGTGTATTCTTAATCGATGAAATTCTCATCGTCTTTCTCTAAAACATCATCAATTCCCACAATACTTTTAGTTTCAACATCCCTTATTACATCATCTGCATTATCAATATTATCATGCCTTAAAGGGGAGGACGCATCATCAATATTTATATATCATCATGTTAGAGATGTATATGGATTTGATTCATGAAAATATTATATATGTTTCAATTCTAATGAACCATTTTTTTTAAGAAATTGATTTCCATGAGATTTAACTCCACCACTTATTTCATTATCTCAAAACAACATAGTAATTTTCATAATATACATGATGTAGTTTATGTTCGAACATAAATGTATTATTTGTGTAAAT
Organism: Viscum album; assembly: GCA_963277665.1. NCBI lineage: Eukaryota > Viridiplantae > Streptophyta > Magnoliopsida > Santalales > Viscaceae > Viscum > Viscum album. The sequence goes on from OY728161.1 coordinate 842,954,082, forward strand.
GATACTATTATATTTAATTTCAATGACTCTATATCATGGATGAACACTGAACCCTCAATCGGTATCAAACTGAAGACATTTAATTTTTTACAGAATTTGGTCAAAGATAACATAACTCAATTATTTCATCCAGCATACCCTAAAATTCTATTTCACTTTTTTTGGATGAGGTCCACAAATATAACACCACTATTCATTTATTTATCTAATTTAGCATATATTAAATTATAAAATCAATAAAAATTAACAACATACCAAGTATACTATTTTACCCACTCTGTTGGAGGGTTCATGAGCACACATAATCAACAATCAATTTTAGTTTCAGGTAGTGTTTCAGGAAACCAATAAAGGATTCCATTAGAAAATTTATTTAATATTAGATCATAAACTATTAAATTTATCTTGTATTTGAAACCAATATGAAATATTTTCATCCAATGTTCTTAAAAATAATCTTGGGAAATTTGCATAAATTGTTCTAGATATGGTCATCATATACTCCAAAGGGTTTAGGATTTCATGATGGAAATATTTATTAAGAAAAATGAAAACATAATTTTACAACATTGGAATAAATTTTATAAATATGGGTGTGAATCTCACCATGAAAATCTTTACATTCAATGTACAAAATTCTAGGATCCAAAATGACAATATAGAGAACTTATCAAAAATCAATCTCTTTGATAAAGAATCTGTAACATGATTAGTTCCCTATATGATTTAGAAACATCCAAATTGAGATGAACAATCCCTTGAATGAATTAAACAAATTTTGGGACAATATTCCATGGAACCATACAAGTTTGTGGTTTTAGAGATTCAACTAAAATTATTTCATCTAAATAAATCCATAGATAATCTAATTAATGTAGGAAATCATAATTGATATCATGGATAATAACCCATAATTATGCTTTAAATGAAATTACAATATGAATGTAATTATTATATAAGCCTTTGATGAATAAATATTTGGTATGAATGAATCTCCAATGACTAGAGGGTTATATAATGATAGAGGCTTCCCAATCTACATTTACATTGATCTACAAAGGTATTGTCAGAATCTATTGAATTGATTTCCTCCAAAAAAATTTGTTCATATCAATAATAGTCTAAAAGAATATTATATTTAGATGAGAAAGGGTGATATGCATTACACATATTTGGATTTTAGACAATGTATGAACATCCCTGTGCAAGGAAATAATTCCTAAATGAAATTATGGATTTTAATTGACAAAAACATTTCATTACAAATATTGTTGATGGAGTATATAATTAATGAATAAATATAATTCGATAGATTGTAAATACAATCACTTTTGAAAACATCCATGATGGACTGTAGACGTTCTTGTATTTTTTATCTCTAATTATTTTGATTCCAGATAAATCTTTTACATAATCCCAAATATTCTTACAAAATAACATATAATGAAAACACGATAAAAATATTCATTATTTTTATACATATATGGAATCATGAAGAATGATATATGTCAATCCCATCAATATGATCCTGTATAGGTAGCTGATATCTCTAGATCCTCCAAATAAGAAGCCATCTTTTGGGATGGAAGAAAGGAGTTCTAAAGTTCACCTACCAAAAAGGGGTGTTAATATTGCCTTCACATTTCCTCGCGTAGCACTACTTTGTATTGGAAAACTAAATCCCCCCTTTCATCTATGTGAGGGTGTCCCAATAAAAAAATACATATCTATTAAAATATTTTTTGAAAATATAGGGTATTTATATGTATAAATTATTATAAATATGAATGAAATCAACAACAACCATATGATTTAGATTCAAGGGAAAATCCATGATTTCTTTAAGAGGTCTGTCAATCTAGGAGGTGCTCCAGTAGTTAATGTTTTAACTCCTTCAAAACATCCATTTTCAATTAAAAATATCATTATATTTTTTATGATAATAGTCCAAATAGATGAGGCAAGGTAGTATTAACAACCACCCAATAGTTTAGTGTAGAACCTTCTTGATAGAATATCAAAGTACTTTTCATTAGATGTAAAAATGTTTCATGTTAATTTTCTAATAATATCATTATTAAAGACACAAAGTTCTTTCATTACTAATACACATATATCAATGGGCTTGGTTATGTATTTCTAGGAAGTTAATGTGATCTTCTCTACATAGATATATATAGTCCCAAAGAAATTACTGATCGTTATTTTTTAATTCTTATGGATATCTCAATTCCATTTTTAAAAATAATCTGAAAACACTAATCATGAATTGATCACTGAGTTAACAATCTATATTATTAAATATTGGGACATATATTTACCTTTCCACCATGCAATCTAGTTCACTATTTTAAAATATATTCATTTAGGCTAGGGCCTTAAGAATCTTTTCCAGTAATAGGGAACACTACAATGAATGAATTGTATTTTTCTTATTTTAACTCAAAGAATTATAACAATACTAATTTTTATTTGTAACAGTAATCTCTAGCGCCAAAAAATTAATGACTTGATCAACCTAATGGCTAGGCCTTCCACTTATTCACAATGAAAAAATGGATTTAATGACAAAAAAATTTCGTTTGGAGGATTATACTTGTAAAAGAATTGTTTTAATCATTGAGGATATGTTAAGAGGTTAATATTTCTCAAACATCCTTAATTCGGGTAGAGGATGCCTTCAAATCTTGGAATGATCTAATAGTTCCTTAAAATTATATTTTGTTTTACTGTGTGTGTCCAAAATAGTAGAAAATATGTTATCAATTTTTTTTCTCAATATGAATTACATATAACCTGTTGCGAACCAAAATAAATAAGATCAATATGGAAGGACCCAAAAATACTCCACCTTATGAAATTACGATCTCTCCCAAAACCATATATATATATTTTTTATCTATATATGGCCCAAAAGTAATAGGATATAAATAAGAGATATTGTATTTTACTTGAATATGTGAGATCATTGTTGGATGTTAATCCCTATCAATTATACCTTTAGTGAAATTATTTTTCTACCTTCCAAAATTTTAATCCATAGAATTAAAATTTCAATTATGTTCAAAATATATTTTCATTCTAACATTAACAAGAAGAAACACCTTTTAATTGTTTTATAGTGTAGACATTCTTTTAGACAATGTGTAATCCTTCTAGATAACTTAACATATGAAAAAAAGTCTATAATAATCGACATTAATTAATTATTAAGTGAAACATTTTTATATTAAACTATATCATATGTAGTTACACATTCATTACATAAGGAAATCAACTCATCAATAAGAGGTTTTAAATGAAAATTTATATTCTTATTTGGATTTCATGAAAATAATATCACCTTTTATATACATAGTTAACTTATCATCACCAATGGAGGTATATTTTATATGGTAATAAATATAAGATAATTATAACATTAACTTCCTTATGTACCAAATATACAACAACCATTAGTAGAAATACACCACCATATGTTATATGGTTCTAAGTAATTCATCTTATCAATGAGTTTCAGTAAGTGACCATTATCACGAATCGAATATGGTATCCATTTAAACCATCACTTAACCAGGTCCATGGAAGGTCCCTAAGGGTGTTATCTATCCCCACAGGCTGGCACATGTGACTGGGTATCTTAAATATTGTTTTGTGGACGATTTATCCGATTATAGATACATAAAACTACAAAAAACAATCAATAAATCGAATTTGAAAATTACAAACCACATAAGAATTAAATAATATTAAAAACTAAAAACACAGTCTTAATAATGATAGAAGATATCCAAATATATATAAAATTAGTAGCAAAATAGTTCAAGGAACACCACATGACAAGGGTCATCACCCATGAGCCAGCTCCACAACACCACACCACGGATGTAATCTAACAACCCGAACCGCCACAACCAAAGGCCGTTCCATTACCGAGGTCAAACATGGTCAATTCTATTTACACACAAGGGTTTTAAGTAGGGTGTGAGACTTAAAAAATATGAAATCACCCAAAATATTTTCTATAGTAAGAAATACATGATAAAAATCATGAAAGTTTTAATAAACATGAAATGGTGGCATTAATTTCTAAGGAAGAAAACATTTAAAAGTAAATAGTATTAAAAGGTGAATTTGAACGAGTGAAAACATATCAATAAAACAAGTATGATGTTGAATTTTATATCCAAACACACCATAAGCCAATGATAAATACCAAATAGTCAATGAGCACTAATATCGGTAACACCCCTATGAACTACTTATTTTCGTTCCAAATGAACCTCGTATCTCATTGTAATTTAAACATAGCCTTATCTATTCTCGTGAATGAGCCACTAGTAGGCAACACAACCATAACCTATTGGACCCCAATCATCATCATTATAATTTTGTTCGTGTTTTCAATGTCCTTCTTTCTATGTGAAATACAGTCAAAACCACTTTGGATGACTAGCGTACTAGTACATGTCTGCCATTTTAGGTTACTGGGCTTCCCCCTTTATTCTCAAACAATTTCTACATGTTTCCAAATTCTATTTTCCATAAAAACATCAGTTCTAGTCACACAAATTATAAATATTATCTACACATGATTTTCACCATTTATATGACACAATAAATAACTTAGACGATCCATAAAACAACTTCAAGGTATTTATCCAAACATTGCACCTAAAATTCATCTAAAATCCATCTTTGAGAACCGAATGCCAACCAATATTACCTGTAACTAGAATTGGAAGCATCAAAACATATTAATAAAACCCTTCCTTGAATTATTAAACATCCCCAAGTGGTAAAACATAGAACAGACATGTGAAACACCCATTTTCACACAAAAATTGCATTTAAAAATCAATTGTATAACAAATAACACAAATAATAATTTTCACAGCAAGAAAAATGAAGGGGTAGTATTATACAAATATAAATCAAGGAATGCTAATGCATCCAGTTGTGCTTACACATGGAATTGGAAACCAAAAGTGTCAAAAACACTGAATCCTTTTTTGAATGATCAACCTCACCACCACCACACCACAAGGGTGTTAAATCAAACCTGAAGCCACAATATTAGACTAAGAATCCTAATATCAAACTCTAGGTTCAAAGCACCACTTTCTAGAAATTAGTAACTTCATGAATAAATGAAAGAAACCCTATGAAAATGGGAGTAGGAAGGAAGGAAACCCACATCCTTGAGAGATCTTGAAGAAATTTCCAAAATTCACTAATAGGTGAATCTCCAAGAATAAAAAACTGATATGGAAGATTTAATAAGGCTAAGGTGGTCATTTGAAAACTAACATAAGGGTAAAAAGTTAAAAATGAACGAGTTATGAAATAATTAAACTACCTTTTCAAATCTGGATGATTTAATAAAGAGTGTGAAACATTTCAATAATTTACAATGAAGATGATCTCCAAGGATATATAAAATAACAAGGGGAACAAATTGGGATTTTGGGCTCGGGTGAGAGGTGTAATCACTGAAATTTTTTTAAAATTGAATGAGATATAAAATAAATATTTTTTAAAAATAGGAAATATGCTCACGAATAGGCCCAAATCCTGAATAAATTACCCAAATACACCCTAATTATTGATTTATACGGGGTAAAAAATGATATGGTGGTTTTAATAGGTCAGAGAAGACCAATTAAAAAGTGAAATGGATGAAAAATGTCGAAAAAAAGGAGTTATTAAAAAAACAATTTTTTTTTAAAATCTTGAAATGGGCTCACGGTTGGGCCCAAATCATGAAAACCCACTATTTACTCATAAAATAAATAGTAAACCACCAAAAAAAGAAATAACCTAAATTACATGACAAATAAAACTAAAATAAGTCATTGATGAGATAATTATCTCCCCCATAAAATAAATTATTCATCGAAATGGAAACCCTTATTTTGATCCGAAAACAAGCATTGATACTCTTTCTCAACTTTCAAATGCATCTCCCATGTTTCATAGAAATCACTCATATGCTGTAAAAGGACTTGAACTAGTGAAATATACTTTACATGAATCACCTTATCATGGAAATCAAATATTCTCACCTGCCGCTCAAATAAAGACAAATCAAGATCTTTATCAATCTCCTCCCAATTCAACACATGGGACGAAGCTTAGTTGTACTTTTGCAACTAGGAGATGTGGAGGATGTCAAGAATGGATGCCTACTGTGAAGTAAAATCCAACTTTTTTGCCAACATGCCAATACTGTCGATGATTTAAAAAGGTATGACATACCATAATGTCATATTACCTTGCTTTCACAAATGACGATGGCCCAAACGAGGGAAACATTAAATAATACCTGGTCCCCCATAGAAAAATCTAGGTCGTGATGTCTCTAATCTGCATAAGATTTATGTCAACTCTTAGCTGTCTATAAGCACTACATGATCATGTCAACCTTCCCAGATATCTCTTGATCAAGGCTCAGCCCCAACTATGATGTCTCACCTATATGACCCCATCATTAGGGGGGTGACAAGGCCGACCATAATGCGCCTCAAAAGGATCCATTAAAATCAAGGATTGTAAATTGTTATTATAGGAAAACTCATCCAATCCTAAAGGGATATCCTATGAACCTCCATAGTCTAAAACATATTCACAGATCATGTTCCCTAGTATATGATTTTCTTTCTCTATCTGATCATCGGTTTGAGGATTGTATGTCATGATGATCTTAATCAATGACCCAAGGCCTTCTGAAGGCCTTCCAAGAATAGAGAAGTGAAATAAGGTTATCTATCTAATACAACTACCGATGGAACACCATGAATCCTTACAACCTTATAATGATACAAAAATCCCAAATCATCCACATTAGTTGTATCCGTGATAAGAATGAAGTGTGGTAAATTTTTCAAATGATTAATTACTACCCATATGGCATTCTTATTCCGAGGTGTACGAGGCAAGCCAATAATGAAGTCCATGGGGGCCTCCTCCCGCTTCTAACTAGGAATGGGTTGTGGATGGAGCAAACCTGAGGGCCTTTGAAGCTCTGCTTTCACTTATTGACATATGTAATATCTAGTCACAAAATAATTAATGTCTTCTCACATAACTAGCCACCATAACTGCTGTCACACATCAAAATACATCTTGGTTGAACCAGGATGAACATACCACATAGATTGGTGGATATAATACATCACCACCTTCTGCAAAGACAAAAGAACTACTGACCGGACAGTGAATCACAAGATGCACTCAGGAGATGAAACCCAATTAAAACATGCCTCCACACCATGAATAAAATCCTTCGACTAATGACAAATACCATCACTCGGTTGTTCTCACTGAATCAACTCTAAGAGAGAAGGGGTCAATTGAATTATTTCCATGAACACACATCTATTGTGTCCTTGGTCTCCACATGAATCTAAGAAATGATCCCCATTAGAATCCACTCATCATTTGAATTCCTCAAGACTTGTAGTGGTAATTTTCTACCCAAACCATCTACCACAACATTTTCCTTGACTATAGATAATTTAAAAGTTGAACCCCTACAATTACTCGATCAAATGGTGATACCTGATATTGAAATCCCTCTCAGAGAAGATATATGCCACGATTTTGGGATCATAATAGGACAAAAACATCTCCCCAAAGACATTATGACACCATGTTTTCCATGAATTCATCAAAAATTATAGCACATAGTCATGGGTTGGGTAAATATATTCATGTATTCAGAGTTGGAAAGATCCATATGACACCACATGATCATTATCCATAAGCACGCACCTGATACCCATACTTGAAGCACCACAATACAACACACAAACCTTTATAGATTCTGGAATGATCAACACGGGGGGGGGGGGGGGCAGTATTCACCCACCTCTTTAGATCCTCGAAGGATTCCTAGAATTCTGGGCAGCAAACAAACATTAACCATTTTTAGTTGAGCGTCGTCATGGGAGAAGCAAGCTGAGATAAATGCAGAACAAATCTCTTGTTGTATCTTTCCATGCTAAGGAAACTTCTTATCTCAAACACGTTTTTTCAGCTAATCTCATGGAATCACTTCACTGATCTTTCTAGGATCCACTAAAACTTCCTACTCTGAGATCCCATGGCCTAGAAACATCACCTCCTTGATTCAGAAGTATTGCATGGACAAATTTTCCTAAAGTTGGTGATTCTTCCAAGTCCCCAACATGATCCTCAAAATATGCCCATGCTCTTCCTCATATCTATAGTAAAACAGGATGTCATCCATGAATACAACAAAATTAAGAATTGTGATTTCCGAGAAACACATTATTCATGAGTTCAATAAATACCACTAGATAATTAGTTAATCCGAAGGGCGTGAATAAGTATTCAATGTGGTCATACCTGCTTTGGAAGGATATCTTCAGGATATCTGACACATTCTCTGTATGTTGATGGTAACCCAAAAAAAAAATCTATTTTTGGAAACCACATTACCCCATTCATCTAATAAAAAAAGTAATCTATTAGGAGAAAATGATATTTTTTCTTGATGGTTACCTTATTCAGCTTCTAGAAATCAATACACAACAAGAGGGACCCGTCATCTTTCCTCGTGAATGGAATAAGAGAGGCCCATAGAGACATGCTCATGAAAATGAATCCTTTGGATTCTAAATATTCCACCTGAAAACATAATTCTGTAAATTTAGTGAGTTCCATAGGATATGAAGGAAGAGATATTCGTTGTGTTTTTTGGTGCCAAATTTATCAAGAACACCACGTCCCTCTCTAAGGGTAAGCCAAAAAAATTGTCTTAGAATACCTCGGAGAACTCATCGACTGCATGATGTAATCCACATTTACGAGCATGAACATCATTAAAAAAAATTATGTGTAGCAATTGTTTCACATAAAAAATAGGTTTTAGTCAGACACATTCAAAACAATAGCTATACACTCTTTTTTCCCTTTATATAACTCAATAAATCACATAGAATTTCCATTAAATAATTTCAATTAATTTAACCATAAATTATACCGACAATTCATCTAAAATGCCTATTTGAAATGACAATGCACACCAATATAACCCCATACCATAATTTTTACCATAATAACATTTTAATTAAACCCTTCTATGAATTATAAAATAGCCACATGTGGTAAAACATGTAATTCTCATGTAAAACAGAAATTTTCACAAAAAAAACTCTTCTAAAAATCAATTTTTTAACAATTCCACTAAAAATAATTTTTGACGAAACCACAATGAAGGAGGAGTATTATTAAAACATAAATCAAGCATTTCTGACTCATCTATTAGTTCTTACAGGTGTAATCACCAACAACAAGTGTCAAAAACACTGAATCATTGTGCGAAAGATCAACTACACCACTGATGCACCACATGGTTGTTAAATCAATCCTAAACCACACGATTTGTCCAAGAAACCCAACATTAAAACCTATGATCCAATACTTACTTTCTGGACATTAGTAACTTCTATAAAAAATTGATTAAAACCTTATTTAAATGGGATGATGAAGGAAGGAAACCTACTTGAATGAGAGATCTTGAAGAAATGTATGTAGATACACTAATAGGTTAATAAACAAGATTCCAAAACTGGTATGGAGATTTGAATAAGCCTTATGAGGTTAATTGGGAACATAAATGGTGGAAATATAGTAAAAGATGATGGTGTTATGAATGAAACAAATCACATTCTCAAATATAGATGATTTGCGAAATCCTAATACATTTTCCCCCAACCTGCAATAAAAATGATCTCCAAAGAAGGAGAAACGAACATGGGAGTGCTCCTAGGGATGTTGGGCTCAGGAGAGAGGTGGAAGCACAGAAAAGAAATAAAAATTTCATGATATAGGATGAAATTATTTCTTTTAAATAGGAAATGAGATCACAATTTATCCCAAAGCCACAATAAATCACCCAAATCCACCATAATTATGGATTCTTAAGGGGTCTAAATGGATATGGTTATTTGAGTAGGTCATGGGAGTCCTGGTAGTATGTTTAATGGTTAAAAAATCTTAAAAAATAAATGAGTTATAAAAGAAACAAATTTTGTTTATATATAGAATTGGGATCACGGTTGAGTCCAAATCGTCCAAACTGGACATTTCCACAAAAAATGTATGGGAAACCCCCGCAAGAAAGCTATAATAAATATTAACTATAAAATAACTTTAAAAAAAGTACTTTATGTTATAATTGTTACATGTTTGACATAGTTTTTCAATAATATAAATATTTGATTTATTCTATATTATCAATGCCACGGTGTTATATAACAGAAATAGACATTATAAATCATCTAAAATTTAAAAACCTTTGATGTGTTTCATAGGAAATATGGAAATTAATTGTCTTTCCTCTTAAGACCATGATTTTCTATATGATATACAATTATAAAATGACTCATAATCACCATAATATAATATGTAATAATGTAAACTCAAATGGGACTTTTGATAAAGAAGACCCATTTTATGGATGACCTCTTACATTAATAGAAAATTATAGGTAATGTATTTCAATTAGGAAATAATAATTTAACCAAATAAAATATTTTATCTATGAAAAAATTTGACATTAAAAATTCTGACTCAATTTCTATACATATTTTAACATGTTTGGGTTTACATCTGGACACCCAAATATAAGGCCTCCATAGATAAAATTAATGTATTTAGATGGGTTTCATTTGGGATTTGGGATATCAATCAGAGTTATTATTTCATTAATATATGGTCCGATAACCACATGTACTAATTATTATGTGATGCATCTGGAACAAAAAAAATTTGTATTTTCTACTAAATTTAAACCCTCATGTTGATACAAATAAAACAATCTTCCTCAAAACCAAAACATAATATATGAAATAAAAAAATGGAATATATTTCAAATCACATTAGATATAATTGATTATATAATTAGTTTTTTTATTTCAATTTTTTTTATAATTTGATGATATTAATGATATAAAACCTTCAACACCGCCAAAGTAGATAAAATTTATACCAGATCCATTCATATTTTTTCAAATGAGTTATCAAATATTTATTTCATAATGGAAACTATTATATACTTCTTAAGTCTATAGTTATCTACAAACAATACAAATAATAATAATTGTTAGTCATTGTGCCAAATTTAAAATTAATATTATATATAAATTTTTGTTAATTATGACTACTTATCATGTTTGGTTTTCAAATGTTTACTAATTTTCACTAATTTTTATTAATTTATGCTAATTTACATAATTATTTATTAAATAACACAAAATATCTATTATTTATAATTGAATTACAAATAAATATTAATTTTTTTTAATAATTATAATCACTTCATATTTTTTTATTTTTTGTTTTAGTTTATATGTTCATAATTTCATCATATTTACTACATATTAATAAAATTTAGTATTTAACTGTAACATTTACTAATTATTACCAATATTGAAAAATTATATATGAACTATTACAAACTATTTAATTATTATTATAAATTAAATTTTTTCATACTATATTTAAACTAAATAATTCAATTTTTTATTTTAGTTTGTATTTTTATATATTTTTACAAAATATTGAATTTATTTACTAATCATTAAATTTATTTAATAATTTTTACTTATTTTTAAAAATACATAACAACTAATAATAATAATAATTTTAAATATGAATGAATTTATAATAAATATTTCAAATTTTTAATAATTAATATTATTTAAAAACATTTATTGTACAAATTTATTACAATATAATTGTATTTTCAACATATTTACAAAGGATTAATGAATAATAATAAATATTTAAATTATTAAAACATTATTAATAATTATTGATAATTTTCAATAGTTGGTAGAATTTTTATATTTTTTACCAGTGATTATAAATTTATTACTAATTACTAATAATTACATTTTAAATAATTTTACTTATTTTTAAGAGTTTTTTGTTTTTTTTTAAAAATCTTCTAATTTTTTTCTCTTATAACTTTTTTCCCCAAACTTTTTCATCAATTTTTTTTCAAATTTTTTTTATAAAACCTTCATTTTAATAGGATTTGTTATTGATATTACATGATTTCTTAATGAAAAAATATATAAATATAAATCAAATATGTTTTTCCCATTTTTAAATCAAATTTAAATGTCAAATCTATTCATATAAACAGATATATATATATATATATATATATATATTTCAAAACCTTACATATTTTTTACTATGTTAATATATGTAAATTCACATATTAATATAAAAAATTATATCAAAAAATTTCCCAAGGTATACTCACTTATTATAAATAAATGAAAATCAATCATATTATAATAATAAAACATTGTTTAACATCACAATAACAATGAATGCATTATCATAATTCACCAAACATTATATCATCAAAAGGATGACTCAATAATAAAAATTATAAGCAATATAAATCAACAATTTCAATAGTCTAATAAAAAAAATGTTTTTAAGATTATATATATATATATATAAACATACAGACACTATATATTATCATATATATTTATATACGGTCTAAAAGAAGTAGGAAGATAAATATTAATATATATAAGTTTAAAATTTTCCTTTTATATATATAAATAAAATGAATTATTTTTCAATAATATATATTTATATATCACACACACATAGAAACATAGATAGATATATATATATATATTGTGATAATATATATATACAAGTAGTGTTTGAGTTATTACTAAGAAGATTTGTGTACAGGTGCGCAAAGGGACACACATCTACATCACGAGTCATCTTGGTTGCATAATATCTCAAAAAAAAAACAAATAGAAACTATAAAAACACATCTAATATATATAAATATAAAATTATTTAAAAAATTCCTCAAATCGATTAAAATCTACTTTTTAGGAGAAAAAACACATTTTATTTGATGGTGGACACCCACACAGAGAATAATAAACATGCACTAAGCCTAAACACCAAATAACCCATAAAATAGAATAAATTTGTTGAAGTAGAGTTTGAAAAATCTATTTATTAATAATTGAATGTTAAAACCCAAAATGAAGAAGGATGATAGATTAAGAGTCTTTACCTGAGAGATTTTAACCATGATCTACAAGAAATATGTTATGAAAAATGATTTAGGGACCATTTAATCAGAGGGTTTCATGACCAAATGTTCTTCATGCTAGAAAAAAGAAATGGTTGAGATGAAAAGAAATGGGAATGTGATTTTAAAAAGATATTATTTAAGATGGGTTAATAGAAAAAAATTCATCCCATTTCAAAAAAATAATTTTGATGAACTTTTTGTGAATGATTATGAAACCCATTTCAAATAATCGTAAGAAATGTTTTTTAGTGATGGATAAAATATTACATTTATTTTAGCCTTCTCTAATAATTCTTCCCATGAATGGGTTTGCATGATAATGAACGGTTTTTATATGGGAAATATTTACCATCACAAATAATGATAAACGATAAATTATTATTGAAATAAATGGTATTATATTGAAAAAAAGTGTTACTTTGAGTTTATTGTTGATGAAAAATATTCCCAAAGAAAATATACCATCACAGTTACCCATTTTTTTGGAAGTGAAATGTATACCCAACCTATCATAAAATATAAATTAGTGGTAATTTTATTAGGATTTTTCATAAAAAAACAAAAATCACAATTGTATGGAATCATCGATTTTAAATCATGAGACATGATAGTATATAATAATCATAATATTGATATTTTTTGTATAAATAAGAGAAAAGAACATCAGTTCCTTATTCAGGGATAACATTAAATAAAGTCATTGTGGACATAATCCCATAGAGGATTGGGTTTAATTCCCATTTAAATCATTTTCAAAGTCAAGTCTCACTAAAAAGAATGTTATAGTGAAAATTGTCCTTTATAGGTCTATATTCCCATCACTAGAGGGATATATAATTTTAATCTCACTTTAAACATAATTAAAATCATATATAGGTGTTTCAAAAGATCAAAAAATCATTAATCATTAAATTTTTGTGTAATTAACCAAAGGAAATGAAAACAATTTCAAGAAATTATCATTAAATAATTACCATTTTAAGGAAACCATATAAATAAATAGGTTTGTATCATAATAGAATATACAAAGTGAAGAAAAAAAATACATTAAATGTTAATTAATATATTAATAAATATATTTATATGTGAATTTAGATCATATTTCTTAATCCATAGAAAATAAACATTTTTGGTAGCTTTCAAAAACTAAAATTCACATTAAAATGGGAATACTACTTTTCATTTAATACGATTAAAAATTGTAAATTAAAATCAAGAATAAGGAAGGACATGACAACATTAAAATGTGTTCTTATCATATATATTAAAAGAGATGATTCATTTCAAAATTTTCTAAAATTTCAAAAGTTATTCATATGAAGAAACCATTGAAAATATATATTTTAATCATTTGTAAATATATTCGATTGTATTGAATATTATCTTTTTTGAGAATTTATATATATGTAATTAAATCTCTAGATTAGTGTAATGAACATTGATATGGATGATATTTATTCCCAATAAAATAATGCAATAAGTTAAACTTTTTATAAAAACCATTTCATGATCCATTTGTGTAATAAGGAGTTAAGAGTGATATAAAATCAAAACAGAAAAAAATATATAGGATAAAAAATTATACATGTTTTAAGAAAACTATAACTATTTATACCATTATAATAAAATTAATATATAAATAATCATGATAACGGTGAAATTATAATATAAACCCATTCATTAGTCATTAAATTTTTCATACATGATTTTAAGATCCCGTATAATAAATTATGATTTATTATAAAAATATTCCAAATCCATATACTTACTTCTCTACAATATATCATTCTATTATAAATTCCTTTTACCCATTAATTTTTATTCTTTAATAAAATCATCAATCTAGTGGTTAACTGTTCTGTTTCCCATTCTTATTTCAGTTGGACACTTCTAAGACATGCACATTGGATATGGTTTACTCATAAAAATAATTATAGTAATTTCATAATTATAATATTTATTCATAAAAATTTTTTCATAAAAATTCATATAAATAGGTGATAAAAATTTGATTACATCCCTTTGTGGATATCGTAGTCCATAGTTGTTCATGATTGATTTTTTCAATTTCCAATGAATCAAAATTTTGAAAGGATAAAATTAATATATCATTAAATAAGAACAATAATATCATAAATATCATATATATTCATTTGATTTATCGATATTAATATTCATTTTATGTACTATGGAAAAATTAGTCGCATCCCTTCATGGAAATGGTAGTCCACATGCACACACAAGAAATATTACCATTTTACAATGAATGGGAAAAAATAAGTAAGATAATTATTTACCTTTATAGAATCATTATTATGTTATAAAAATAATATATATATATATATGTTAAATACATCTATATGACCATCTATGATGGGATGTGGTGAAAAATAATATAAATCTCTTCATAGAGATGATAGTTCATACATACTCAAGAGAAACGTTTTTATTTTCCAAAAGATATAAATGGTATTGAAAATGGATTCATCAATAGCATAAAAATTAGAATATTAAATATAACTATTTAATATTTTCATGATTCTTATATAATATTTGGATGATGTTTTGGAATAAATAAATTGACATTGATTGATAGAAACAATTAGATCATCTTTAGACATAATCATTTATCTTATACCTTAGGACTTCTTGAGATGGCCTTTTGGAATGACCAAATCCAATAAAAAATAGGGAGGAATGGAGGTATGGTATTTTTGAAGGTATAAGATGAAAAAAAATGAAATGGTGTTAATAAGTTAGACAAAGATGATCCCTTTCATAAGTATACTAGGTGATATAAGTGTAAATACATGAATCATTATTTTTTATTACATGAAATACTCAGGTCAAGTTGCTCCAAATTTCAAAAAAAAATTGGAATCTTATAAGGGTATTATTAAAATATAATAAAAAAACTATATTAAAAAAAGTGGTAAATATTCATAACTGTATATCATAGTTTAACCACAATTTTTATCGTTTTTACCTTTACAGTGATAAATGGTTTTTTTAACATGGTGATTATTCAATATGGATAATAATTAAGTTGATAAAATTTAATAATATTAGTTATAATATTTTCAAATATTTACTACACATTACAAGATTATATTCCTAGATGTGGTATAAATTGAATCTTACAAAAGTACACAAATAACTTAAAAACCATTTCATATTAAACTATTTTTATGGATTTTTACATTTTTTGGCTCAGATTTTGTTGTAATGCTGCTTAAAAAGAATTTATTGACATATTATTAAATAAATTCAGATTATTTTAAATTATAGTGATTCTGAAACTGAATTTAAAAATAAAATTACTTCAATAAAGGTAAATAAAAAATTGATTTTTATTATAATAAAATATCTCCAAGTTTCTAAAAATTCTAGAAGTGGTTCCAAATTCAATATAATGATTTAAATGATTTATTTCAATACTTAATCATATCTTTTATTGAGAAAACAGTTTTAAATAGTTTTACGGAATACATACATCAGGATTAAATCAGAGTTATAGTATTTGATCACTATTTTCACTATTAACCAAAAAATATACATTTTAAAAAAGTTAAATAAATAAAAGAAAATATATATATTAAATTATTAATTTAATATCATTTAATTAGTTTTAAAATAACATTTTAAATATGGAATTTTTTCTTTCAAATATACCCTATAATATATATAATTTTTTTAAATAATATATTTCATTTTAGCTATGGATAATAAAACTAGTACTTCTTATAATTTATTTTACTAATTATCTTTCATTTAATTGTATCATTACATATTTAATAATATTATTTAAAATTAGGTTTTATTTACTTAATATCAATGTTGCGTACCAAATATATTTTGAAATCATAGTGTGTTACATATAGTATACTATCTGAGTGTTAAAAGATATGATTTTGACATATTTCATTGAATTTATTGATTCATGGGAGAACCACCATATGATATTTTTATTTTCTTTATAAAACAATTAACAGGCGTGTATTGAGATGGAAGTATTTACATCCTTAAATGGAATGTCATGTTGATCGCTTATATAATGGATAGAGGATGTGGAGTCTCCAATATTTAGGATGAGTCCCATGATGGAGGAATGAAATATATTTAGCTAAGAAAGAACTAGTTTGGTATTTATTAGAATAGTAATCAATTATATTATAAATATTTGAATCATCCCTTGTAATTTATGGTGGGATGTGGGGTGTTCTTTTGTGAGTTACCTCTTTTAGGTCACATGTGAATTTTAATGTATGATATGGTGTAACCTAGTTTTAATGGTATTTAAGAGGATATTGGTACGATTTTTATAATCAAATAATTGTTATTGACACTTTATATATTCTAATATATACGTGATGTAATAAATTAATTGGGTATTTTATCAAACTATCTCGAACCTTTTCAAGTGATTTTTAATTTTGACATCAAGTTGGATAATGTTGGGACATTAAAAAAATTACATGTTCATAGATTTTATCAGATCTAAGAGTTCATATAGTTATTATGGTACCCCTTATAAACATCTATAGTGGTATAACATGTTTATCCAAAAGAAAACATAGTAGTGAGTTCTAAACATGCAAGCACAATAACCATAGTTGTTTTCCGATTAGATCAGGTCATTTATCTTATGGATGAGTTGATATATATTGTGGAGGTTGTAACACCCTTCCTATGTTAATATGTAAATTTCATTTAGTTATTATTAAACCATTTTAATTAATACAAATATTTATTATTGAATGGATGGAGGTAGATCTTGGTTGTGTTTTGTGAAAATAGGTTGAGAGTGGAAATCGGTTAAGGAGAAGACCACCCAATAGAATTCTAGAGGGATAACACCATGTTTCTAATGCATTTTTTATTAAATATTATATTTAATACCAATGGTGTATTATGGGTAAAACTTGAATCCCAATATAGGTTTATTATGGTTCTCTAACGTTATGATTAGAAATATGAATGTTTATTATAACTTTTTAGTAAATAAATTATATGGTCATAAAATCATTTAAAGTAATGTTTTACTCTTTTTCTTATTCGGGGTAAATAAACATTACATTTTTTTAATCTACGATTTCTCCTCTCCATAACACTGTATTTCCTCCGTTGGCAATCTATTTCATGTATTGTCAATTCCTAGGTGTTTTGGGGAAATTTCAACTCTAAACTACAAATATTCATTGTTTATGTAATAGTATCATCATTATTCTTTAGATATTGATAATTCCATGTAATTTTTTAGGTTTTTCAATTTCACTAATCTAGTGAAAAATCATATGGTGGTATCAAATGATTTTAGTCCTACTAGGTTTAGCTAGGTTGTCCCTATCCTTCCCAATTATTTTTATAATCATTATGAACTATGAAGGATATATAGAAATCACCATTGTTTTTTATATTCATTATACATTGTTATGGTACTAGAAATAATGTGATATCCTTCATGGTTTTGATTAGTCTGGTATCAAGAATATCTCATTTTCATGGCCACTAATTACCATTCAGTAAAATTAATGTGATATAAAAAGGTGATTTATCATAGATGATGGGTGTTTTTCCAAGGAAACGTGACCCAGGATCATCAGAGGAGTCTGAGATTGTCCCATAAATGAAATAATCACGAGTATGATACATAGTTAACATAGATGATTTAATTATTGATATACTGTTCATTTTCTATAGTGTCCTTTAGTGATAAATCATTGACCTATGTTGTATGACTAGTGTTGCGTAGACCATACAAGTTGGTTGCCTAGAATTTGTCATAGTAGTGCATTTTAAACCATGTAGATTGAATCTAAGAGACTCCAGCCACCTAGAAATGTATAATTAATGTTAAATATTTTTTTAATGTTGCTTTTCAAGGTGGTATATTTTTTTACTTTGAAATAATTGTTGGATATGTAATTTTCCCTTATATCAATCTTATAGTGACATGAAAATCACCATGAAAGACATCAATTTCCACTATCAACATTATAGTGAGGTTTCAATAATTTTTTTTGTATTATTTTGATGTATCATTAAACATGATAATATGATGGTGATATATTTTTCAATTAGTATACATAATAATGATTTATCCATGAATGAGTATATGTGATTGTGATACATTGTTAATTGATTTTATATGATAGTTATATCTCATTCACTAGGGAAATGTAATGATGATAAATCATTAACCAATTTCTTGTAAAAGTGACTACTCAATCACCACGTCATATTAGATATTGGTTGATAAATCATTTACTGTCTATGGGTCTTTATACCATGGTTTTATTATACTATTCATACACATGCTAAAGAAGATACAATTTCATGTCATTTAGATGTTGATCAATCCTTGATAAAAGGAGTTATTTATTTATTTATTTATTATGTATTTCATATAAATCATGCACATGAATTTAGTTAATTATTTACTCTCTCCATTGGTATTGGACTATTGATCTATAATCATACCGTTCTTAGGTACCCTATTACCAGAACAAATTTCATGGGAATAAGAATAAATAATGTAAAGTACCCTTCATTAGATGGGTGAGAAGATGGATCATGGTTAGAGACCAGGTATGAGACCTACATAGGACTAATGATTATTTTTATTATTATTTTACATTATTTTTAATACTTATTTATGGAATATACATCATCATGCGATGGTCTACATTACATTTTAAACACTATTAAATTTATGTAACTGTTCATTCAATTTTCAATTATGTTTAGTTCATATCAATTGTTGGCCCATTAAGTAGACTTTATTTGAGTACATGTTAATGGTAGGGATTTATTTAGTATTCCAGAAAGAATATTTTTTTTAAGTCAAAATTAGAAAATAACTCATAACATCATTTTAACTGCACTTTTAATATTTTTTATAAAAATATTCTTTTTAGAGATTTTATTTACAAATTTTTATTGGTCTATTAATATATATATTTTGAGAACAGTAAATTGTTAATTTTTTTGGGAAATTTTATTTCATTATTTTTTAATTCAATGAAATAGTATTTATTTCAAAATTTATTTATTACCAGTATTATGGAATCATATTTTAGTTATTATTAAAAAATTTACACCATGATTAGACGTTCTAAATAGAATCTATAATTTTTTTTTCATTTTCGCTATGTATAAATTATATGTGTTTTAATACATACATCAATGATGTTTTCATGTTCATATTTGACAAAGGAGTAATATTCCATTCATGTGAGTAGAAAAACCTATATTCCAAGATTTTCTAAGGATAAATTTTCAATATTCCACAATAAGTCTATATATTTCAAAATTAAATAATCCATGAAACACATATAACTATAATTCATATTCATTATGTTCTTAGAGATCCTTATGTGGGAACATAGTCCTTCAATTAGATACTTACTTCTTCCATTCCACTTTCTACATGGCCTTTCTTTCATGTCATCCCCAATATTTCATGAAACTAAACTCACATATGTGAAAATTTCAATCTGACATGGACGATATTTTTTAAAAAATATAAAACATTTTACATAAGTAACTACGGAGATCTATACACGTGTTGTGAAAAATTAGATTGATATAATATTTTGTGGGAAATTCTTATGTAACCCATTTTAGATGAATCTGGAAGAGTTTACATCCCTTATTGATCAATGATTCTTAATGAATATATAAAAAACAAGAATAAAGGATTATTACAATAAATACATGAAGAATACAATATATTCACCACATATTGGAGATTATTTCATCCATGAGTGTTTGTGATCATAAGAAGATAAACTACAGACATTGGTTTCATCGTATTTATTTAAGGTTTTTCAAGATGGATTGCTGATGAAAACAGAAGGTTATAAATCATTTCATTGTGGCCAAACCAAATACTAACGACTCCAGGGTCGAGCCTTGACCAAATATTATAGAATGAAAATGATCCCTGAGACCCGATTGATACAGTTGAAGGAACCTTGAAAGTGTTTGGTGCTTCCCCTAAACTAATGACTAATGAATATGATTCTAGAATGACTCTTAAATACATATTTATTTATGGTATGATGAAATGTATAAAGATGATGGGATGAATATGATAATATAGTTGAGAAGTGATGAAAATTGAATCTGTGGATCTTAGCCATATTGAGTCTAACCAAATCTATGTTTTTGATGGTGTCAATCCAATATCAAATAACAATAGCTAAAACTGAATCTCATTTAAGGATAATTATTTTTCATATAGACACAAATTGAATGATATAAATATTAAGACCCATATATGGTGAACCACTCAATGGAATATTAAGTGTAAAAAAGATGAATTTTTTTCATTGATATAATTTGATTTAAAAAATCATAGTTTAAATTTAATAAATATAGTGAATATCAATACCACTTGAGTTCACTAGGGATGAAAACTATGTATGTGTTTAGAATATAAGGACTATAAATTTTTTCCGAGTGAAATATGTTTCATCCCTATGTAGCTCAACAAGATGATTGAGGAAGGGTTGTTTCATTACTATTTTTTTGAATGAATTTTATTCTGCCAAATAAGATAATATGTTGTATGAATTACATATGTGGACTTTTGTATGTGAGTAATTTACTAGTCATGAACTCTATATTACATTCATATTGGTAGTGTGTTGTTATTACATAATACAAAATCATTTTCATAAGTAAAATGTGGTTTAAAATGATTATTAATTTTTATAATGTTGGTTTGAGTTATTAATGGTAGATCGTTGTAATTTCATGGTGTGACATGGTTATTTATAAGAGATGTTGTGTTAATAAATGAGGAAATTATATGGATTAGAATGACCCAGTGATGATGTTGGGATGAATTAAAATAAATAATACAAAATAAAATTGATTTTATTTAAATAGTCATGATACATTAATATTCAATGATAAAGATTATTCTTAAAATACTAATATTAAAGAAGGGTACATGGGGTGCACTACAGAAGGACCAAAAAAATTATTAGCACATGGTTCCAAAATCCACCACATGGTATATATAATTAAAAATTATAATTATATGTCATCCCTAACATATAAAATGTAGAAACATGATTGAAGCTAGGAGAAATTAGTATTGTTCTTGAGTCAGCTGCAAGAGACAAACAAACAATAGGAGGTCACTTTCTTCCTATCAAAAGTTCACATTGGGATGTCACATGCAGTTGTCGTAGAATTTATGCACACAATGGAAGTTCCTCCTTATGTTGAGGAGCCCAAAATAAATTTACATGGTGGTTTATTATCTAATTATTATCATACTATCAGTTTTTTCCATTTATTTGTATAAGGATGGGGTTTAACTCTATCATCCCTAATCTATATCATAGGGATAAATTCAATTCTATCCTTATTCTTAATGTCTACTTCTATTTTTAGAGTGTAAATAATTATAAAACGTTTTTTATTGTTCATGTGTGTGTTGTTATTTCTAAATTCCACACATGGAATATTAATTTCTAAATGTAGAACTAAAAATTTAATTACAAAGAAACCGAGAAATATAAGAATTATTTTATTCATCATACCTCATATTCAACCTTATTTGATTACGATGATGGTTTAGGGTTTTTTTAATAATGAACACATTCACAATATTAGTGGTATACTCATTAACATTTTACCAAATCCTACTTATTCTCAATGTTATGATTGAATTCCTAGGTTATGTTCTATAATTCATTATTCTATGATGATTACTCAATCCAATAAGAAATTCTTTATTGTGTTGGCTCAAAACATGTAATTATCCACTCTTGTGGGAGTGATTTGTTATTGGGATCCCTTCCACGTTGTGCATCACAATTTTTTGGGTGAGTGTGGTATATGATTGGAAAAATCAGGCATATAATGAGTGAGGTTGTGTTTTGTTGTTCATTTTACTTATTATTTATATGGGAGTTATTAGAAGAGTGGATCTACCAGATGAATGATTGAAATTAATGTTTTATTGAATGATCCCATGAGGTCTGCTTCTTGTCTAAGGGTTTTCCGTGTCCCAGCCTACCTCATTTTAATCTCATATGAGATCTGATCATTCTCTAGGTGTCGGCTCGATGGCTTTTGGAGGCTCCTCGTTCACAACGATGACATTGTGGATTCAGCCACCTCATCATTCCTTATAGTTGTCATATATATCCATCTCACTCCACCATCGAGGGATAGGGTTCTTATGGTAGTGTGGTGATGGCCCAACGGATGTGCACCAGCTTCCGTGTCTGAGGACTGCATCTCACCTCCAGTGTATGCGTTGGGTAGTCTTTTTGGTCCCTAAGTACGAGTTGGACGGTGGTGAGAAGATTTGGGATCTTTTTACATTGATATATGGTGCTCGAGTGTCCGTAAAATAGGTGATTATTTCTTGATCTTTTATTTTTTACATCATATTTAGATTTCATATTTGGTTTCTACACTTCTTTTTTTGGTTTTGGGTCTGTTTTTTGATTGGGATTTCTACTAAGGTATATGGATTCAGTTAATCCCTTGTTTTTGTTGGATCATGTGATTATGAACGACGAAGGGCTTGAGGTAGCTTCGGGATCGATGCTTAACCAAGATGAGGATCTAATAGTTATGGTCCATTTGTGGGTTGTAATATGAATGATATGGGTATTTGGTGATGTTTTTTCATATAGATGGTTCCAGTGGGTATCATGGTTTGAGTTATTGATATTGTGGAGAACAGAGGGTTAAATCAGTGCTTATTGGTGTTGATTTTAGTACATCCATGTACAAAATTAGAGAATACAAGAACATTTCTACTTCATTCCTGTATGGATATGTGATGTGTTTGTCCACAAATTTTTTTTACATGTTTTTTGGAGGAACAGGTGGTGGCTTTGGTTTGGATAGTGTGTTTTGAATTTATTGGTTGTATGATTTTAGTGAAGCAGACCTACCATCTTTGGAGGACGAATCATGGATTTCATATGATGTGAGAAGGTTGGTTTTTGTATTTGTTGGACTGAATGTTGTGTGTTCACTTGTGGCATTGTGGCCTTGGTCCGTGAGACACTACATACAGTTTACTTTCTAGGGATTTCTGTAGAATAAGTTCAGAGCAAAAAAGCATTATATTTATCACTGCTATCTGAAATTTGATGTTTTGAGAGGGTATGTCATTTGACATTGGTATCATGCCGGTGAATCCGTGCACGATACTTCTAGACGAGTAGTAATGGTATGGAGGACACTATTCATATTTTTCTTTTTTTTCTAGGGTGGAGGTTTTCCTTACTCGTGAATTGGATTGTTTTATGACATAATGATCTTGGCCTTTAGAGGCATGGTTTTAATTTAAGTCTTTGATGTCTTTTTGGTTTCCCAATTGTTCCTTAGAATTTCGTCTCAAATAAAAATTTAATTTTCCGTTAGTTAGAAGTGTGGATCTACCTAGATAGGGGTCTTGTTTCTCATTGATTTTTTCCACACTCCTTGATGTCGTTCATATTTTTTTCCATTCACAATCCCCAAAGTGTCACTTTTGTTTCCTTCATTTCTTAAATATGTTTTATTTTTTTCCATTAATATATACCAAAAGGAAAAAAATAGGAATAATTCTAGGACATGTGACACTAACACATTAAGATGAACTCTTGGGTTAGCTACATTTCTTAATTTATGGAAATTTTAAATATATCTATCACCACCCATTATGTTGAGACCTTCATACTGTTTTAGATCCATTTTGGTGGAGGCAGTCATTTCTCAGGTTAATTTTTTTCTTTTTATTTATTTCTTATTATTACTAATGTCAAAGGGGTGTAATAACATGTTCTTGAATAATTATTATTGTTTGAAATATCTGAAGTGAATGAATGTACATAGTAATTGGAAGATGTTGTGAAGTTGAGATATGGGATGATGGCTCAATAACCTCATATGATGATCCTGGATAATATTGAGGGGATGATGGAATTAATTCTAGATTCATAGTTATTTAAATGGGACCATAATAGTAGGGAATATCCACAAAATTTTTTTGAGAAGACTCAAAAGATGAAAATAATGAAAAGTTAGAGATTCCCGCATTCAAACATTATGTTCCCACAAATAAAAAGTAAAAAAAAAATATAATATCAAATAGACATGTATCATTTTAATGGATTACAATAAGACGAACCAATTGAAATTCAACAAGATAGATTTTTGTTGGATGTTTAACTTATGGGGCTCAACTATTTTGATAATCCAAATTCTGGATTATTTGTTATTATAATCAGTTTTCATTAATATTGATTGTTTATATCAAGTGATAAATATGTATCTTTAATATCAGTACTCTCCTGTTTAGGCTTACAGTGAAAAATATATCTACATTGTAGGTCACTGATAGAAGGTTACCAATAATAGGATATAGATGAATGTCACCAATAGAAGGTTACTGATGAAGGTAACTGCCAGAAGGTCATCGATATAAGGTCACAGTTAGAAGGTTTCTGATAGAAGTCTCATGATGTGGGTTACTGATGACGGTCACAGATAAATGGTCATCGATAAAAGGTCACCAATAAAATGTTACAGATAGAAGTCTATCGACGAATGTTATCGATAAAATTCATCGATAGAAGGCTACCGATGAATGATAGCGATGTAGTATACCGATGAAGCTTACTATTGAGGGCAACTATTGAGAAAGATTCAGTAACCAGTCTACCAATGCTTATTCATCTACTACATACATCGTAAAATTATTAATATTACTTTAATTTCCATATTTGGTTAATTTAATGTTTCAAATAGAAATTAAGGCCGATTCTAGACATATTAAGAGACCATACCTAGAGACAGTATGAGGTATGAGGAGGACCGCATGAGGTTTACTTATTATTATTGTTGGACCTAAGATATAAAATAAAAGACCGAGGAATAAAAGAAATATAGAGGAATGTATGAGAAATATTTTACTTGCTAGGTCAAAGAAAACAAGGAAGAACCATACATCACTTTCACAGTGAACCCAAGAGAAACATGAAGTTCAGTTGGAAGAAAAAATTCACATCTGCCTTATGTGCTTCTTATAATCTCTATAAAACCAAGATTCAGAACCTCTTTGTAAATGGAAGATAGAACCTAGAGTTGCGACACTTTTTTTTGATAATGAATTCCATTGAAAGACTTGTAGTGCAATTTCTTCACTCCAAGGAATCAAGAGTTGAACTAAAAACACATAGAGCTTTCAAAAATCAATCCTATAAAATTATCTCTATTATGTTCTTTTATTTAACATTTATGATTAGTGTGTGTTTTTCTATTTCACACACTAAGTTCTGTTCTGGAACTGGGGGTTACTGAAAATACTCACATCTAACATTATTTAAACTTTTCTTTCACACATGTAACTGTGGAAGAGACCATGTGTGGTGTAGATTGTTTTTAGCATGTAGAAATATGGTAGAAGGTGTGACCCCTTTATAGTTTGTGAAAACTATTGTAAATACCGATACAGACTCTGTATCATGTTTATTGTTAATTTAAACATCTTGGTGGAAGGTGATCACCATATATAGAGGATTAAGTCTCGACTTGAGACTAAACCTCTTGTTTAACAATTATGTGTTCTATGTTTTTATAATACTGTATTTTTCTATTTTCTGCTGCATATAATTTCAAAAATAGAAAACTATTTTACATTGACTTAGATAGTTACTTCTGGTAAGTATTTGAATGTGTTTAATTCGGTAAACCTATTTCAAAAGTTAAAGAACTGTTTTAAACTGATTCAATTGAGGACTAATCACCCTTTGAGAAACCCGCGAACCAATATAAAATTTATGTATCTACTACCTAAATTAACTAGCTGTTTCTAAATAGGTGGATCCTTATCATAATGTTTTTAAGAGAAATTTTATGTAGGAACTCAATTCACCCCCTCTTGAGATTCCACTCAGACCAACATTTGGTATCATGGTTTTAATGTTTTTTTACTTTTATCTAAACTTTTGTGAATGTTTTCAAATTCTTGTCACCTATGATTTTACTAGTATCTTAAAGATCTTAAAATTTCTTTCATTTCTAAATTGTTTGTTCTTTAATATTCTTATTTACTATTGATAATTGAGTTAAGGGTGTGGCTACCAATATGACACTTTTATTTAATGGTCATAAATACACTCAGTTGAAAATAAAAATAAAAATACATCTAGAGTGCATGGGTCCTAAAATCGGGGACATAATAGAAGAACAATATGTCTTGCCTATTACTACTAGGGAAACAAGGTCTTAGTTGTCTAAAGTTACATATAACATTAACTGTAATGCAATAAATGCATTGTACTATTTTCTAGGTGATGAAAAAGTCAATGGAATGTCTACCTGTAAAACTGATTATGAAATCTGGGATACTATGGCTGCTTCTCAAAAGGGGACAAATAATTATAATGAAATGAGAATAAATAATTATACTATTATAGGTAATAATTTTAAAAGGAAGTATGAAAAACTTATATATGAAATATATCTCTGGTTCAATGGAATTGTAAGTACTGTGAGTCATCTTGGGAAACCGATAGATAACAAGGATCATATTATGAGGTTACTTCGATGCCTACATGACAGATAGAGAGGAACTTCTATTTCTATTTGATGTTAATATGACATAGGCAATCTTCCAATGAGGTAACTAATTTTAAAACTTATGTTGTACAAAAAATAGATTAAGAAAAATCAAGAATAATATGAAGAAGAAAGAAATGAATCTATAGAATTCAAGATTTTTACCTCAAAGAGTTAACATATATAAAAAGTTCAAGCTCCTATTGACACTTTCACAAGTGAGGGACAATGGAAAAAAGAAAGGAAGGTATGATAGTAAGAGACAATGGAAAAACGAAAGAAAATGGAATGAAAACAAAATGATATAGTATACTATGAGTGTAAATGTAAAGGACATTTGAAGGTTGATTGCCCCAAGATGAAATTTAAGAAGAAATATGAAGATAAGTGAAAGGGATATAAAAGGGCTATGAAAGCTACTTGGAGTGCCGCAGTAGATAGATCATGTCGATTTAACGCTTATCATATTGAAAATTACAAACATCAAAACCTGTGATTCTTGATAGAAATATCTGAGGTAACACCCAATTATCCTATACATAATTTTTACTATTCTGGGAATGAATGTGAATAAAATAATGATGAAAATACGAATATGTATTAACTATTTAAATATTGTGGAATGATTGAGGATACCTTTAATGAACAAAAGGATAAATATATATTATTGAAATGTCAACAAGCATTAAATACTAATTATAAGTCTGATCTGGAAATTGAGAGAGAAAAATGTTACAATTTGTTAAAAGAAAACACAAAACTTAATTAAAAAAATGAGAAATTAAATAGAGATCTTGAGAGTTTTACTCCAGGTAGAGATACTACGACTCAGTTCTAGGGAAAAAAATTGGTCCAAAATACACAACTGGTCTAGGATATCAACTATAATAGATAAGGATTATTAAAAGCAAATATATTCCTATATCTAGACACTTCACTTCTAGTTCATGTTCCGGACCATATTTTGAAAAAGAATTTTCTTAAGGACCTATCAAATATTTCTTGTATCAAATCATAAGTTCTGATAATTGGATACCTATGAGACATGTATAAGTACCAAAATCATTACTTTCTAACCTCTCTGGACCCAAGAAAATCAGTGTACCAAAGTTACCCTATATTTAATCTATTTTCCCAGAAATTTGTTTAATGGTCTTTTATAAGACCCTGTTGTACATGGAAAATGGATGATCGAGACATATGATAGGATAATATTCATGATTCAAAAGAATAATTAAGGTTTATGGTGTACATGTTACTTTCAGTGGTAATTCTATAGGGAAGATCGTCGACATAGGCCATATTGGTAACCGTAATACTATATTAATTTCAAATGTACTTTTTTGTTGACGGGTTAAAATACAATCTAATTTTTATCTCTAATTTGTGTGATAATTGTTTTAATGTTATTTTTTAAAATGATGCATGAAATGTTTTTAGTTTTTAAAATTACTTAATATTTATTTCTCTTAGAAATGAAAATGTATATGTAGTTTATTTAAACTCTTTAGATATGAAAAATTTTTCTTGTTTAAATTCATATCATTAGGAATCCTAGTCATGGAATAGAAGATTAGGACACTAAGATGTGAACTCACTTAGAAAACTAACTAAGAAATGTTTAGATAGAAACATACCTAAATTGGAATTCCCACATAACAATGTTTTAAATCCTTTTCAAAATGGAAAACAACACCATGTTTCATTCAAACCAATGAAAGATGTTTCCAATTCTCAACAGCTTGAGTTGGTCTACATGGATATGTTTAGACCATATAGTGTTTCAAATTTAAATGGTAAGCACTATGTATATGTTCTAGTAGATGATTTTTCTAGATATAAATGGGCATAAATTCTAGCTCACAAAAGTGAACCATGTTCTTACTTTAATAAATATTCCAAGTCTGTAGAAAATCATAGTGGACTTTGAAATATGAACCTGAAAAGTGATCATGGCTGTGAGATTGAAAATTAAGAGTATAAATCATTTTTATAAGAAAATTTATATAATCACAATTTCTTTTCTCTTATATTGCCAAATCAAAATGGAGTCGGAGAAAGAAGAAAAAGGACACTTCACATGATTTCCTAGACTATGCTAAATGAGGTTAACATGTCTATCTATTTTTTGGGCTGAAGCTGTTAATGATGCTTTCTACATCATCAGTAGAGTCTTAATTGGACCTGTTATTTAGAGAAACACTTATGATCTTTGTAATACGTGGAATCCTAAGGTAAATTACTTTAGAGTGTTTCATTGAAAAGTATTTATCCATAACACAAGGGATAATATTGACAAATTAACTTCCATGAGTGATGAAGGAATATTCCTAGGTTACCCAATCTTTTGTAAAGCTTATAGAGTATTGAAAAATAGATCCAAATGTGTTGAAGAATTATTTAATGTAAAATTATATGAGATTGAACCACATGAAACCAAAACCTCTATTGAACATCTTGAGGGAGATATCTTAATTCTAGACCTCGATGATAATGAAAATGAACCCTTAGTGAAAATAACTAGTTTTTGAATCTTTTGAGACTATGATTATTGTGAATATGAACCAATAAAATACCATGAGGAATCTATTTCAACTCATTATAGAGGTATTATAACCCTCATGAATCATCCTTTAGGTGCTATAGTAGCTCATCAAAATATATGAACACAAACTAGAGATTCTCTATGAAACCAAGTTG
Organism: Viscum album; assembly: GCA_963277665.1. Lineage (NCBI taxonomy): Eukaryota > Viridiplantae > Streptophyta > Magnoliopsida > Santalales > Viscaceae > Viscum > Viscum album. The sequence goes on from OY728161.1 coordinate 842,984,479, forward strand.
AACATCAAGCTTTTCTTTCATAGCTTGAACCCAAAAAAATTAATGACTCAATCGGTATAGAAATTTGGGTGATATCTATTCTTGAATAATTAAATTAGTTTGAAAGAAAAAAATGTTTGGTAATTAGTATAAAGACCTAAAGATATATTTACTATAGGCACTAAATGGGTGTTTAGATATAAAGTTGATGATTTTGGAATCATAGTTAAAAATAAGGAGAGAATAGTTGCACACGGATATAGTCAAGAAGAGGGAATAGACTATGAATAAACCTTTACCCCTATAGCTAGAATAGAATCCATTAGGATATTACTTGCCTATGAAACTCATCTGAATTTCAAACATAATAAAATGGATGTCAAAAGTGCATTTCAAAATGGGTACATAGTTGAGGATGTATTTGTTGAACAACCCCATGGTTTTAAAAATTCCCATTTTTTAAATCATGTCTCTTAACATTCTAAAGCCATATATGGTGTAAAACAAGATTCAAGGTTTTGGTATGACAGACTTGGTTTTTTTCTTATTTAAGAACGTTTTACTAATGGAATAGATGATCCTAAAATTTTTATTAAATGAATTTCCAATTATGTTTTAAGAGCTGAAATTTTGGTGGATGTTATTATTTTTTAATACTCTAAAATTTCTTTATTTAATGATTTATCAAAAATAATGAAAGATGGAATTGAAATGATTTTAATGGGGAACATAAATTTTTCCTTGGATTTCAAAATTTTCAAAATAAAAATGATATTGTTTTAAATCATATTAAATATACTAAGGATATTTTGAAACACTTTGGATTTAATGGTAATAAATGTAGTGATACACCTTTGAGTACCACATGTAAGTAAGATACTGATGAAATTTGTAAATCAGTGGATTAAACCAATTACAGAGGTATGATTGGGAGTCTACTCTACCTTACTACCAACAGACATGATATTATGTTCAGTGTATACATGTGTGCTTGTTTTCAAGAAAATTCCAAAGAATCTCATTTAATTTATGTTAAATGGATTTTTAAATATCTCATGTATACTAAAAAAATATGCTCATTTTATCCAATAAGACAATACCTTGATCTAACATGTTATTCATATGTTGACTTTTCTGGTTGTATGTTAGAAATAATGAGAACCTCTAGAACATGTCACATTTTGGGCAAGTCACTAGTATCATAGTGTAGTAATAAACAGAATTCTATTTCATTATCCACTGTCGAAGTAGAAATTATAGCAGCTGGTAGTTGTTTTGCTCAAAATTTTGGGGATGAAACACACCTTACTAGACTATAGATATCAATTCAAACATGTATCTATGAAATGTGATAATAAAAGTGCTATTGACATCTATAAAAATTCAATATCTCAGGCTAGGACAAACAACATTGATGTGAGAAATCACTTCTTGAGAGATCATTATCATAGAGGTGATATCACACTTGAATTCAATGTCACCAAACACCAATTGGATGATATATTCAAAATTCATTTGATTTCAAAGAGGCTAAAATATATAAAACATGAGTTAGGTATGATAAACTATTAAGTTAGGACCTCGCCGTTGTACCTGACCATTGGACCTTACCATTAGGACCTCACCGTTGGACCGCACTGTTAGGACATCATTGTTAGAACTCACTGTTTGCACCTCCCCTTTGGTCCTCACCATTGAACTCATTGTTAGGATCACACCATTGGACCTCAACACTAGGCCTCACCGTTGGACCACCAGATTGGACCTCACCATTGGACCTCACCATTGGAACCTTACAGATAGTAAAACATAGGTCTCAGACTTTACATTTTTCTTTTGGTATCTGAAACATTTTTTAGTATAATTTATTTCTTTTACATGATTTGTTTTTAGATCCCTAAATGATGAAAAAAAGTACAAACCACATTGTGATCCTCTTCAGTCCTCCCCCAAACCTTTTACTCCCAAACCTTGGAACCTACCCTTCTACTGAAACCCTCAAACCACTCCAGATCGCATGGAATGATTAAAAATAACGATGGTTGATGATGAAAGAGCTGAAACCGAACCCTAAGATACCTTGATCTGGGTCTAGTCATGAAAGAAAGGTAGTGGAAAAGCATACCAATCCACATATGTTGAAGAGGGAAATCATGGGTGAGAAGGAATTATCTTTAGAATGGCTGCTGTCGAGACAGTCTCTAGTGCTGAAGTCACTTGAGGCACATGATTGGGAAGAATGGTTTTCAAATAACAATGGAACTTATTAACAGATTCTAGTGAAGGGATTTTATTAGTCTCTAAAGTTAGAACAATTTGAGAATGAGAACTGAATGTCTTCAAAGTTAAATAGAGAAAGTGTGAGCTTCTCCTCTATTGAATGGGCTGAATGATTAAGAGTTATATATGAAGGGATTTTTGATTACTACTAAAGTGTGGTGCATCTTACAAGGGTGTTCTTATATTATGAAGAAGCATTGGATGAACTAATAGGAAATGGGATACCTAAGAATGTGATTTGATGCTGAAATGGAAAGAGAAGAAAAGTTTCTTTTAATGTTTCTTCAGCATTCATTGAGTCACAGGAGAAGGGGCTTTGCTACCATGATATATCAGGACATGTTTCATTTTTATCTGTTGATGCATGGACAAGAGATAAATCTTTGTAGGTTTCTAATGATTTAGTTAGAGGATATGAAAAAGCATAGTTCCAAATTAATGGCCTTATTTCATGCCATATTGATATCATTGATGTTGAAAGTCAAAGGGCTTGCAGGAAATTAGGGGGAAAAAGTATTTGTAAGGGACAATGTCTGAATTACCAAGTTGATATGCAGGTTTATGAAGATAAACTGGTTCCCTTGGAAAAGAAGATGGGTGAATTATGAGTAAAAACTATATGATGAATTTAACCATATCACATATCCTACTAGGCCAATGAATAAGAGAGATCCAGGTCTAATGACTTATAAAGTAGAGCCAGTATACTTAGTTGAAGAAGAGGTTGTTGTTGTTATGTATTCAAGAAAGGATTCTACTATAGATGGCAAGAGTGACCCTAACCTTCCCTCAAGTCCTCATGCTAATGTTTTATCCTTTGGTGAGCCCATCCCCCCAAAAATATTTCCTAGAGGAGAGATTATAATAAGAGATAGTGATGATGAGGAATCCAATGAAGAAAAAGGAGATGAAAATGTCTTCAGAGACACTAAATGGACCTTAGAAGAGGAGTATGAAATTGAATCTAGTTATGATAATTTTGAGAGAGCTTCTGTTGAAACTGAATAGGAATGTCTAAGTCTCAGTATTGTGATATGATATACAAAAATGGTAGAAAGTGTAGATGAGGAGGTTTTTGAATTTTTTGAAGATGGAATTTCAATGGAAGTAGTTGAAGATTCTATATAAGACGTTTTAGTTGACTCTCCTATTGATATAATTGATCAATGAGGTATAGCAGGCATAGATGTTATTTATTAATTAAATGATTCATGTGAGTGGGAGGAAATTTTTTCCACATGTTTAGTTGTTTCTTCTCATGGAATAGAATATTTTTCAGAATATCTTGGTTTTTTGGTCTTGGGATTAGACTATGGAGACTCTGATGATGAAAATCCTAACAAAATCCCTACAATTCATTCTATTTCAAAAACTACTATCATGCATCCTGTATTTCTTATTCCTTGAGATTATGTGAAGAATGATTATTTAGAATCATTAAAATCATGTTTGAAGAGACACATGGATGAGAGATCTATTCAGATAGAGAGAACAATGGCTCACAATTAATAAGTGATGGAATCTACCTTAGAAAGTGTAATTTCTACCCGTCACTCAAAATTTATACTAGAAGTGAAGGAATTTTAGAATCAGTTCAAAACCTTGGAAGAGTCTATGGAATCTATTAAAAAATAAATTATGATCTTAGACATCTATATGGCATCAAGGGTTCATGTGGAGAAAGACCATATGTGTGTAAAGAGTGTTCCTCAATAGATAGTCAATGTGTTTGAGGACTTTAATAATTCTATGGAGACACATGTGAGTGAACATAATGATGATGTAAAGAGATTGACCAATTGTCTGAACAATTATTTTATGAAGAGAATGTATTTTACTATGACACCCTTGTGTGAATTTTCTTATTCTTCAGCCGCTCCTCCTATTGATCTAGAATGTTTCAGGTCAGTTGAAAGAGAAGAAGTTAGATATTTTCTAGTGCTAGTACCTCAGCCCCTCCATCTATAACTCAGGTCAATTCCACTACAAGAGATATTCACATGCATTTGGGATATTATTTAAGGGAGGCTACACAAGATCATAAGGTCCTCAAAGAGAAAGTTGATTTCTATTACAAAAGGGTGTACACTAAGCATCGAATTGATGGTCACTTCATGCTATTGTTCGAAAACTTCAGGAACCCACATGTCTCACAAGATTTTAATAATCATGTTAGCATTCTTAGAGAAATGATGCCATCCTGGAAAAAATTCATTGAGAATAAGGATGATTTTATATCAGCTACGGAAAGAGGAGGAACCATTATTATGGTTTTCTGAAATCTCCTTTTACACTTCATTCATGTGGACATGAATCCCATTATTATTCCTCTAACATTACCTTCTTCACCAAGGCTCTACTAGGGCTTCCCCATTGATGAATTATGTACATGCCCTCAGATGATTGAACCCTGTGATTCCTCATATATTTACTCACTATTGGTCTATTAATGCTTCTGTAGCAACTCTTCCCAGCTTTCTCACTGCCATACCTCAGCATATCCCTCCATCTTCTGGACCTACCTCCTCAGCTTCCAAAGGCTAAGCTCCGTTGTACATATTTGATTTGGAATAAATGTGGGATACCATAGTTGATAGGTATCTTTGAAATATTTTTACATATTTTACTCTTTCTTTATTAATACAAAAATCCTCTATTTTGTTTTTTTGGTCTTACATTAATTCTTTTTAATCACAAAGGGGAATAATTTTTAAGTTGACTAGAGTCCTTTCATACATACACTATCTATAATTTCCACAATAACCATGGTTCAATTTTACATATACATAACTCTAAAGATATTAGAAAATGTTATTAACCCTGATTCAATAATACATAAATCTAAGTTTTCACTGACAGAATTTGGGATTGTCTAAAAGGGGGAGATTGGTGGGTACACCTATTTTAATAATCCCAAATCTTGATTCGTTATTATGATAATAATTTGTCATTAATTTTTATAGTTTCTATCATGTGATAAATATGTATTTTAATCCCAGTTCTCTCTTAATTAAGCTAATAGAGAGAAATTTATCTAAGTAGAATGTCACCGAAAAAAGGATACCGATAGAAGGCTACCGATGAAGGTCACAGTTTAAACATTTCTGATGGTGGTTACTTATGAAGGTCACCGATTGAAGGTCCCTGATAGAAGTTCACTGATATAATTTTACTAATAGTTGGCTACCAATGATGTTCAATGATGAAGGTCACTAATATAAGGTCACCGATTGAATTTCACCGATATAAGGTTACTGATAGTAGGCAACTGATGAAGGTTACCGATAAAGGTCACCGATAGAAGGATACCGATGAAGGACACTGATGCAGTCTACCAATGAAGCCTACTCTTAAAGCCTACTATTGAGCAATTTTCCACTACCACTCAAGTGATGCTCACTCTCCTACTCGATACTTTTTCAAATTATTTAGATTATATTAACAGTCATATTTGGTAAATTTATTTCTTATGACATTAATTAATACTTAATGTAGACATATCAAGAGACCATATCTGGAGATAGTACTAGGTATGAGGAGGACCGCACAAGGTTTACTTATTCATATTTTTGGACCTCATATATTAAATAGAAAATTGATGCAGATAAGAAATAGAGAGGAATGCATGAGAAATATTTTACTCACTGGATCAAAGATAACAAGGAAGAACCATCAAACACGTACAATGTGAACCCAATATCAACACAAAGATCAATAGGGAAAAAAATTCATGTATTCCAATTGTGATTCTTCAAATATCTACCAAAACCATGAACCAGAACCCCTCAGTACTTGGAAGATAGAACATTGAGATGCGACAATCTGTTTTGAGGACAACTTCTAGAGAAACACTTGAACTTCAATTTCTTTACTCCATGGAGTCAAGAGTTGAACTGAAAACACATAGAGATTAATAAACTCATTCTTATAACATTATCCCTAGTGTGTTCATTTATTTTATATTAGGGATTTATATTTTTTTTAATTAATTCGTCTTGGTATGAAAATGTTGATGACTAATTTTAGGGTGATTCAATAAGACAAATACAATTTATACTATATGTATTAACTTTTGTAGGAACAAAAATTATCTAGATATCCTGAATATAATTCCTAGAATCACTACCATCTACTAATTCAATGTATATTATATCAATGGAGCATAAGGATTATTTATAGAATGTGTTTCTATTTGATGAAATCAAAATGAATTAAGAGAATAACCTTATTTATTAATATGAAGGTATGATCTATCCGGCATAGAATTTCTATTTTCATTCAAGGAAAATTAATATTTTGTTAATGTATCAGTTTATTAGGATTCATCTAATAGTAAATTTTATAGATATATTGAAGTTGATTTTTATTGAAAATACGACCTATATTTTTTAAAATATTATATCCTCAAAATTTTTTGGGTGGTGTTGTCCTTAAAATGTACATGTAAAATATAAGGTTATTAAAATATCACTACATTAGTAAAAGTTCAATTATAGAGATATTTATATGGTGGATGAAAGTAAAATACATTAATATTTTTTAAATATTATAATTTTTGTGTCTAAATTTAATTTTTTGGTAAAGAATCCAATTTATTTTAGTAAATATAGACATTTTGGAGAACCAATAAATAAATCATGGTGGGAAAATGTATTAACGTAGAGGTCAATGATGGGACAATTTTTTGTGGTAATTGATTTTATGATTATTCAACATATGTATTTTGGTTTTATATTTATTTTTTCCAAAATATTTGTAATATTATATTAGTATAACTAGTAGAAAAAATGATTCTATCGAACCTAAATACCCATATGAATCCATGTCGGTTCAATATAAGACATCTTGAGAAGATTATGTTTTATAAAGGATAGTGTAAAAAAGAATAATAAATAATGATGAATTTAGATATTATGACCTCATTATATTTTAATATAGATACCCATATAATTACATATAACTTTAGATATGATATTTTGGAATGTTGAACCACTGTACACCTACACCAGTCCATCAAATATGCACATGTTTACTAGGGGTACGTAGTAAAACTATAATGTAGAATATATATGATATGAAATACTATGAAAAATTAATCTAAAAAATTAAATTCAATCATTTATTGAAAGGTTTCTATAAAACATTGGTATGAAAAAGATAACAACAAAACATTACTTATGTATACAAATTATTTATTTTAATTTATAGAAATCCCCATGTGAACCACCGAGGACTACCCATGAGTCCATGACCCAATCATCCACAACAAATTTTGAAATTTATATCCAAACTCTGGACACAATGTTTTATCAACCCCCATATTTTGATTCCTTTATTCCTAATGAAGATTTTTCTTCCCATTAATCAATCCTAAAAAATGGGTGCACAAATTCAAAAGGAAAACAATAAGTGTGTGAGTATATCATACCTTATTTACTTCACCACCGGACCTTAGCAATTAAATAATAAAACCACATGTACAATGATATAGAAAAAATAAGATATTTAAAATAACAAATATATAACAATTTTTCAAATAATATCTACATAAATATTGTAAACATTTTTTTTCTATCTTGGTAACATATATTCTAGTAGGATATGGAAAACATTGTTTGATTGGTGCTCAAAATCCATTTCATTGTAATTATTGTCCATAAATAGCTTTTACATCAATGATGTTAATTAGATCCATATTCTATAGGATAAAATTAATATGAATATGGCTTCAATATTGTTCCTAGAGAGGGCATTCATCTCCAAAAAGTGAGTAACACTATATGTGTATGATATTATACTCACATTGGAGGCCCGTCATTTTATCATTGTATGGAATATATACATATATAAATTTATAAATTTATGTATCCTTCCTCTGGGTTAGTACTATCTCTTCATAGGGATTAATATATCATATATACAAATATCCCCATTTGTATGTTGTACAAATGTAAAAATTATTACATACAAAATAATGTATGAACAGTTATATTTGAAAAACATAGAAATATATATATATATATATATATATATTTAAAATACCATCATAAAACCCTTTAAATTTTCTTTCTCAATATAATAAAATAAAACATCTTGAACACATGTTGTCCAAATCAATGGTCAATCCAAGAAAAATAATCGAATAAATATTCAACTATTAAATGAATCAATGACTATGTATAGAATAATGCGGATACATTTGAACTCTACTTATAAAATGGGGAATTATAAAACACTTATTGAACATTAGTTTAATATGATTCAAATAATTAACATTTCAAAATATGTAATCCTGTACAAGAAAATGATAAACATGTATTAATAAGATACACTTTATCATAGAAACATGAAATCATTTTTAATGATTTAATAAATAATTTAGAATTCATTAAACAAAGTAAGAACCATTATATAAAATTTATGCACAGACACATGTCAATACTAAAATAACTGGTAGTCATTATAATAATCAAGGAAGCATAAATAAACCACTTTCATCTTTGTTTTATGAGGCACCAAGAAATATAATTTCAAAATATAAGAAAAATAATTCTATTTTAATTTGTCCAATAAAAATACATATCTTTCAATCCAGCACTCTATACCATTTCATTACTATTTCAACACTATTATAGTATAACAGAAAAAATATGACACCCACCTTTGACCTTTAGACAATTATAGTTCAATACATTTAAATGTTAGATATTACACTATAATAATATTATTAATCACTTGTTATACTAAAGAGGGATTTAGGATACTTCCCGATCCTAAAAAAATTCATTATGTATAGGAGAAACCGAACATCAAGATCGATGAATATGAACTCATTATTTCATGTAACAGATGAATGAAATGTGTATGATATTAAACTATAACCATGGAAGTGGATGAGGTTGAGAGAAATATAAGAAATACTGAAATGAATCAAAAAACTAACTAGGGTATAGGCTTACCATATATTCAATAACGACAGACCCCCATGGAATCTTAGGGATAAACCTGAATGGCGAACAATGATTACATTATAGAACATTGAATAAGAATGGAGGAAGAGAACATAATATAGTCGTATATAATGAAATGAATGTTTATTCATGAGTTACGATTTTTTAAGTGGAGTAATTATGATGTGGAAGGTTAAAAATCACCCTACATAAAAACCACAGGAATATGTATAGGGTACCAAGTCTACAACAACTATTTACCTAGTTCAAGACTATCAGGTATCCTATTGGCCGGACGGTGGCCCTGCAGTCATGGAAGTTCCATAGGTTACTTGATAACTACCCAATGGGTATTTGGTTATCCTCATGCCTCTTATTCACTTCATTTATGCTCTTTTCATCTTCCGTATTTTTCTCATATTTCTCAAAACACCCAATACAACTCAAAATAAATACAAAAATAAATTCAATTTATATAAAAAATAGTGATTAAAATCCATATAGATTAGTGTATATGACCCCCAACCAATAGCTAATCATTCTGAAGATGCATCAAATATAATTTAGAGAAAACATGTGGTTTCTTTTGTACTCATCCAAGATTCACAGTCCAAGGATTAATCTAAGTGTTGGAAATGTTTTCATTCCCCAAAAACAATGGGAATAAACCTTATATATAGGATATTATTTCTTATCATATTTATAGAAATGAGTTTTTTACTCACATGAACCATCCACCAATAAATATATACAATTATATCAAACCACATGATTGTTCATAAGTTTAGACATTCACAACTATGATATATGGAAGATATTTTTCAATGAAATATACATGGGTAATAAGGATATATTAAATTGAACCTCCAGTACATATTCCAATATATCAAATCATTCATTGAATCTTGAAGATATCATTCCATGCATTCTCATTTTTTGATTAACCACAATTAGTGATGATTAGAGAAAAACACCATCATTGACATGAAATTACAAAAGTCATTATATGCATAAATCATTATTCTTATAGATAATTTTCATAGTCTTCAACCACTTTTGGAATAATTTTACCATTATAGTTGTCCCCCTAACGACTATAGGTAATATACATGACAACTCACCCATTTATATATAGTATAAGGGAGAATTAATTTTTGTACTATAGAGTCTATTAACCAAGCCATCTAGATGAATTTGGGAACTTTTTTAATTTAGAAAAACTTTTTAAGAAATGTATATTTCTTATAATAGACAAAAAATCATGGAAAAAATATCACAAAATATATTCAAAGATTTAAATGGTTCTATCATAATTAAAATTAAATTTTGGGTGATAATATATACTCAATCAATACCATTTCTTAATAAAATTTCACCACCCAATAAAAAATGATATGTGAATCATGGGTCCCATTAAAAATTAATTTCAGTCGACACCAAATAGATGATTTTAATCTATGTTTCAAAGAGCTTTCCCATGCCCTCAATAAAGACATGGCCGAAATAGAAATAAAATATATGTTCATATTCTGAAGATTTGTATTCACCCACACCATATAATTTTCTTTCAAAGGGAGGGGAATTATTATCATGAAACCCATATTAACCATATTCCATTTCTATTCTCGTATTGGGATTCATTGTAACATAATTTGTGTTCGTTCATTCTCATATATTACCAGTAGGTAAGAAATTCAATGAGATACAAATCAAGAAAATAAACTGATTTATTCTAGGCCAATTTAATTTTTATTTCATATATTGATAAATATTAGAAATAAATTTGAGGTTAATTTAATGAGTTGGGTGATAATATCTCATAACCACTTCTTATATTCCTGTAAAAACCACTAATCAACAATGAACATATAGAAAACAATCCAAATACTGAGACCATACTTCTAGGATCTTACTATCTTCAATTATCTCTTGAATTGTGTTATAATATCTATGAAGTACCTCAATGTCATTAACCTATTCCATAATCAATTATCTGAAATAAATTAAATTAAATTTTATCGCATCCCAATATTTGGATATATCTATATGAATATTAGACAATACTAACATAATATATCTTTCCACTTTATACTTATACATTTTGTTGGTTTAGACTAATTAATATATGAATAACCAATAATGATACCCTTGTGAAGAGAATAATAAATCTAAAAACATAATCATTATAGTTAACCCTTGTGATATATATAGAAATGTTATATTTCAATGAAAATATGAATTTTAGGATTTTAGTGTTGGTAAATTCCGAGAATATCTCAAAAATAAATATTCTATCCATCACATAAGATAATGAACAATCATGAATAACCCTAAATCATATGATAAATATATATTCATACATGGCCACAACTACCAAGAGATATATACCACCATAATTTTTCATTATTTAAGTATATGTTTCAATGTATGTTGTGATACCTCTTCAATAATATTTTAAATTACATCTCACATTCCCGTCACTAAATGAATTCAAACACTTTCTTAGTCAACATCATCATAAAAGTGGATTTATTGAGAAATTCCGAAATAATTTAATTATATTAGCTAAAAATTCTAAAAAATTGTCAAATAACAAAAATTTTCTTAAGAATTTCCCTAATCATTAGTGATTATATATTCCTAGGATGTAGAAAATTTCTATCTTATGAAACCAAATTCCTATGAAATTTTACATCACAGGTTATTAATAAATTTTAAAAAATCATTGAATAAAACTAATTCCATCTTCATTTTCCCAAAATCCATTGAATGTACATCCCATGCTCTTTTATGGTTTTATAATATATGATAATTTCACCATCATAAACTATGATAATTTTTTTGAATAGACTAAAATCATATTCATCAGTGCTATAAATACTTTGGGTTCACTATTAAATGTATGAATAATAACAATATACCTATCATTTCTCAAATGAATATGAAAATATATATTCTAACTATATTAATTTCTCATGCAATGTTAATAGTACCCCAAGCTCTTATAAATCATTAATATCCATTTCTCTCAGAAATATTGATTAAAAATCCATATATATGATACCATGAACACTAGTTCTTTATAGTTACCCAATTCAGCTTCTTAAATTATACATAATGATATGGACTCTAAATAAATTTTATTAGAAAGAGTTGTTTTTCAACATAATATTTTTTTACTATGCCATATAAGACCTTTAGATTCATGATCCACTTTATCAAATTTCAATTCTATTGAATTTTCAAGTTCCATATAATATGGTGTAATCATAAATATATCAGTTTTAGCAACTGTATTAATTGTAAAACCCATTGTGTTTTTCGGGTAAATAAAAAATAAATAATCAAAATATTATTTATGGAAGAACCTAAAAAAAGAAGAAATTATTCAATTACTTCACATCAAATGACCTAAGAACCATTTATTATATTTTTTTGGTAGATTCATTGGTTATCTTTTGGTCAAACCAAACTTGACATGCTTGGAATTATCAATCTCCATCAAGTGTATACCAGAATACATCCTGAGAAAAGAATGAAACATATCTCATATTAAAATAAATTAGGGATTTTAATTGTGTAAAATAGCCTATACTGAAAAATATATCAACTATTCCCCAATCAATACTATAACATTACTATATTTTTATGAATAAACCTTCCATAAAATGATAAAACACATACTTCTTACTCCTCTTTAACCATTTCCCAATAGATTGTTAATATTTATGAGATTATAATATTATTTCACCTTTAATCCATATTCTAATTACTATTTCTTGAATATAAAAGTGTGAGATATTCTAGGATGCAATATTTCTTATAAGATGGTTTATGATACTGGTATTTTACCTATAACCATAGATGTAATCTCCTTAATGTCAGTCATCAACTATTTTGACAAAAAGACTCAACCAAATCTATCATTGTTCCCATTTATATATACTACCTACACAAAAGGATGATCTATCGATATACATATCTATCATTATCAAATATTTCATCATTTAAACCTAACTACGGTCATTGGTTATCTGGATTATCCTATACACCTATCTGAAATGATTATTATTACCCAATTTTGTTTCCTGAAGAACATTATTATGATTATAAATAAACATACTTCAGGCATTACCTTACATTCAAGATATATAGAAAATAATTTTAAAAAATGTATTGATATGACAGGTTTTCTCTATATGAATACACTTAAATCAACAATATGAGATCACCATAAACTAGGATGAAGAATACCCCTCCTGTGATCTTTTCCTAGATCCACCCATTCTCATCAAATTTAAGCATATATTATTCTTCATTAATAAATTATTATATCTAATTGTCTCTTAGAAACTATATTAACCAAAATTAACTTTTTTCCACATTAATCATGGTAATAAAGAATAAATATCACTACTTTCATCAGTATTGGTACCCCCGAACCCGTCATGAATTGTCAAGACATTGAGTCATCATCTATACTCATATATTGGGAAAAGAAATGTTGGATTGTGATTATAGTAGTGTAACAAAAAAAATTATCCACTATTTTTGAATTTCAATCTCCCATTACTTAATGTAGTTTAGAATATTTGGAATGAACTATGTAAATAGACATTATATAAAACCATTTTAGTTGATTCCCTGATTCTTCTTTGCGTCAACCATTACTTCCCACCACTGATGAATATCTCTTTCAAAAAAAAAAATTAGAAAAACGATATATAATTTTCTATAGTATATCAATACTCTTGAATGTAATATGAATATGATCAATAAACCCCTTGATTCTAGAGATGAATCTTCACCACCAATGGTATGAGGGTTGTGTAGCATAAAATATCACATAATAACCACATTTTATTGATCTCATAAGGGTGATTCCTATCTTATTTCTTGAATAAACATGTATAGTACTTTAAGAACATTATGTATGAGGGGAGGTCATATTGGAAAATCATGATCATTATCTATTTAAGATGGATTATCTTTTGGTCGATGCGCAAATATATTTTACATTAATGAATATAATCAAAATATATATATATTTGAATAATTAAAAAATGTTTATTACTTATGAAGTAAATTCTTGAACCACTTATGGTAATTTAATAAGGCATAAAACAAGATTCCAAACAAAATACAATAATGAGGCAAAAAAATTATATCCCACAATTCTAGAAAAACATAAGGTGTAAAATTATGAAGTAAAAAACTAATATACCCAATATAACGAGTATAATAAATTCAACGGGCATGTATTAAAATTTTCAATTTATTGGAGGGGCCATGTGATGATGAAATTCTAGATGATTGATAATCCAAGAAAACAAAAACCACCTAGGAAGAATCTTACCTGACTAATAGGACCATACACACGTCCATATTAAAATAAATCAGGAAAAATACAATACATCCATGTATAGATATAACTAATAAAAAGAATTATGAATAAGGTAAAGCCAAAAATTATCTTCACATCTCTAAACGAGAAATAAATAAAGACATACCTAGGTAAAAATGACCGCATTACATGCAAAACAGTTCTGAACTAGAGTAATGTCCCATGGAAACCACTAATATCTTGGTTTCCATAAGAATTATCCACCCAGAAAATCATATCACAATTATGGAAAAAAATTTATTATGATTAGAAAATTGAGTTTTCCTAATTTTAATGAATAGAAGCACTAAATTTCATACTCTACAAGAATCTGGAATTACTACTAATGATATACACACCATTTTCTACCCTTGATGAAAACTGTCATCACCTATAGTCATTATTGATTAAACCCACATTCCAAATTATTATTAATATTTGTAGAAAACTAAAAATATATAATAGGACAAAACCACAATATTAGATAACAAAACCCTTGCTCAACCACAAATACATAACATCAAAGAAATCATTAAATCATAATGAAAACATGTTTCATGCTTCTTGTGCTGGAGATCAAATTCTTGGGGATATAATAATAGCTTCACCAGAATTGGTATGTTCTATTGGGGTTAATGAAAATTCCATCTCCAAAATGGTATACACCATTGTTTATTATATTTTTTTAATAATTTTTAGAAATACGTAAATAAAAAATTGTAAACCATACTATCAATGTAAACATATAAAATCCAATTAAAAATTATTGATTATGAATTTTGAATAGCATGTGAATTTAAATGATTCCAATGATAAGATAAAAATAAACAAACAAACACACATTGTGTATTGTAATCCTAACATGTCCTACCCAACCTCATTTATTAATGATGCAAGAGACATGTCGAATAGAACTGACTCTATGAAATAAAAAAAACATTAATCTGATTGAAAACTCATAAACCAGGATTCCACTATATAAATATTGGGAGGAAATTTTTATTGGTTACTTCCAAAGTCCCAATAGTCCTTTATATGAATTATCTCAGTCCAAAACCCATGATCTTCTCAATTCTATGATACCATTTTGATGTGACCAATCATAGATATCCTAATAGACATGATATGGTTCTCTAACCCACCTTATGTTTGTTTATTAAAGTCCATTTTTTGGATTAAATTTGGGGGATAATACATTTCAATGTTTAAAATGATTTACCCTACATAGACCAACATAGATAAACTATAATAGTCACAACAAAATACATCAGGATCTATTAGTACAAAAAGAAATTGTACACCTGCACATTTATGTAATCGAGGTACCTATTCATCCAAGGTACATTGACATACAACAATATAAAATCTATATGATTTGAAACACCATGTAAATGAAATTATAAAACATCCATTTTACCCAATATATATGGACGACTATAAAAATAATGATATACCAATTAATCTTAAAATACAAATACCATATGATTCTTAAATATAGATTCACATGGATGTAAATCCTTGTACAGACCCACAAGGTGAATTCCTAAGACCTCACACTATTTTTCCACTAAATCCCCACACACCATACTCATTGGACAACCATGTTATAGTTCCCTTAGTCCTAAAAAATTTTGTTTCTCTTTTACTTGATACATGTAAAACATGTTCAAGATTCTTTCTAAAGGAACACATAGAGGGAATGAGTACATCATTCCTTTTATAGGTAACCATGTAACCATAAATAAAATTTTAAAAACAAAGTATAGAATAATAAAATTCAATGTATATATGCAGTTAAAAAAATAATAGTGTATTGAATAATTTGTAAATAAATAATCTAAACACTATTTTCTAATAAGGTAAAATAAATTATAAAAGGAATTATTTAATACATATTTGATTCATGGATAACCTGAATGGCTGGAAGGCCTTCATTTTTATTCATTTTTGAAAAACTCTATTTCAAATGATTAGGGAGAACCCTTATACGGCTTGTAGGCTTAGTGATTACATGGACCAAATTCTTAAGAGACATTACAAGACCCAAAGGTCTTAGGGAATTAAAGTAGATTATAACAACAAGGATCTTCCCCTCCCTAGCATATGGAAAGTGATGGTAGTTTTCCACCTTATTGTAGCCCTCTGACAATGCTTCCTATGAAAGCACAAGCAATTCTCAATGGAATATCTATACACTCTCACTCTTCCAAACCCATTGGTTCTACTTTGGTGAGTGCTCCTGCTTTATATCTAACTCATCCCTTTCTAGGGGGGTTATTCATATTCATATATGTGGTTCTACACTTATTCAACTTGATTTTATAATTTATCTTCCTCCCTATAATAAATTCTTCATTCTTTCACCATTCATCCAAAAACATATTTCACGAATCATGATAAACATTCCAATTATATTTAAACCTTATAAGATAACTTTACTCTACAAAATATGATTTATGATTCTTCCTTTAAAAAAACGATAAATGATTTAAAAAAAATATAACACCATAAAATTACAAAACGATGTTCATTAGATGCATTATCAATCAAACTATAATAAATCAAATCATATTTGTTTCAAAAATATATAATGGTGGATTTATTTCATAACCAATAAACATAAAATTTTAAATCTCTATAACTCAGTCCATGGATCACCATACAATAATTCTAATCCTATTAGAGCTTTCTAAGACTAGGAAAAATGAAATTTTGAACAAGAATACAATTATGTCCATATAACCGAGATCCAGAAAATAATTTCTAACATTCTTCATTACACTAAACATCAAATCACCTCTTCACAGTCCAAATAGACTATAAGCTATAACAAATAGTTCATATATTCAATTCAAAAAAAATTCAAAATAGTTCATATAGATAATTGAACTCATGTTTCATTATATCATTCCCATTTTAAAAACACCTTCATATATGATCTATGTAAATAGGCTATGAACATATCAATATAAAAAATTTAAATAATTTATTTTCATTCATAATTTCATTAAGAATTATTTATTATATGACTTATATTAATAGATTTTCTCCACATTGACAAAAAATAAATAAATATACATGACGTTATAGGGGATAAAAATTAAAAAACATATCATTGAATAGGGTGAGGTAGAACACCCGTAATCATCCTCATCTTTTAAAATGAGTCACTTAGTAGTTCTTTAGTGAAAATATAATCCAATAGGTTAACTATATGATCAAAATCATACAAAGGTTCATTTATTTCCACTATCTTCTTGATGAGGTGATATTTAATATCAATTCTTATTGATCTTGAATGATCCACAAAATTCATTTAGAGATACATTACACATTAATTATTGAAAACCAAGAGAATTGGTCACTTTGCATAAATAAATAAATTTTGTAACAAATTATTAATCAACATTAATTATGTTTTAGCTTGAGTGGTATGTACAAAATAATTTTTTGTTGTGTTCAGAGTCGCTAAAAATTTAATCTTTTCATTTCAAATAAGACATCTTTCTACCAGAAAAAACATTCCACTAGAAGTGGATCTACTATCATTGACCAAAACATCCCATTCAGTATCCAAATACACGATCTTATTTCCTTACACCATTCTTTGATAATATATCCCATATCTTTTAGTTCCACTATATTATGTAATAATAATTTTTCCTACAAATTAATATAAATTTTTTGGTGTACTTTAAAATCATTCACAGTGGTTAACAACATAGAACTAGTCGAATGTAGAGGCTATTAAATACTATAGGGTTTCAATAAAATTCAAAATTTATTTAGAATTAAAAGCCCTTTTAACCTTATCCTTAAACATATTTTCTCTCGGAGATATTTGTGTAAATGTGTTTTGAATCTTCCATTCCAAATCACTTAAGTAGTTCCCTATAATATTATTCTTGTGATATGAAAATGTGAACAATATCTTGATAAATATCTAAGACATGAATGTAACCCATTTATCCCAATATAGAAATTTCAAACAATATCACCATCACTTTGGAAAATATTTCAAAAATATTATCATTATTCACATCATATATGATATCATCATCATAATAATATGTCATTGTCATAAAAAATCACTATAATAGAAACCTATGGATTTTTATTTTTATAGTGTTTGATATCAAAAGATAATTTTTTAAAGTTATGATTTACTAAATAGTTATGTATCATGGAATGAAAAACTCGTGGGGGAATATTTACCCCATATAAATCCTTCCTTAACTCACACACATATTTATCATTTATCCAGAAAAGAACCCACATGGCATGAAAATATAGTTTTCATCATAAAATTTTACAAAAATAAAGGAACAATAAAGATCAATTAGGAAAATAATATATTTTATTTTTATTGAAATATCCAGAAAACATATATTCATATAATGTATTGAAAATTATGAAAATGTATCATCAAATAAAATTCCTTTAACCCATTACTTATAATTAAATATGACTCATTCCTAGTTTCTTAAAACCTCACTTTTCACATTAATTTTGTTATGAAAACCAATTGTTATTCAAATCATATATATTTCTTTTGGGTATCAAATCACATGTCACATTTCTATCAATTTGTTATAATTTTTCATCCATGGAATGAATTCAATACTGATTAATAAATCTTTATCCAAAACTTAAAGGATGAACATGTATAAATAAAAAGGTATCTAATAGTATCCTAAATGTTTTTCTAGTTTGAAGAAATTGTATTTTCTCTCCAATGATGATTTTAATATGAAACTATTTTATTATATTTAGATATGAAAATGAGGATATTTATTATCACTTGAAACAACCATGTCCACTAAAATAACATTCAAATCATCATTATATTCATTTATCCTAATGAAAAAAATCAAGATTCTTAATATTAACATATTCATCATCCCATTCTTTTTAATATATATTTACTTCTAAAATTTCCCGCAGTTATTTTTCTATAAATCTCAAATTTGATCTATAAATTATCCTTTTAATATAAATTACATTGATTTAATAATCCATAAAATATTTTATGTATCCTAATAAGAAAAAAAAATTCCAAATTAAACAAACATCCTTTGATCTTAACCTTTTTATTTAATTTTTTTGGGGATACAAAATACCCATAGGTAATTCAAACGTAGGGTCTTAATATTATTCATCTCATATGGATACATATTTGAATTTTTTTCTATTAAAGAAGTCATTTTTAATGTGGACTATTGCACTAATTTATTTTGACTAAATGAACAGAAAGGTATCATGTTTCATTAATATGGTTCGAGTCATCTCAACCAAAATTCTATTCTTTATAAAAGGGAAAAAATATATGGGTTTTATGGTTCCCTAAAATCATGATCAATAGCATGATTATTATGATCATCTTTAAACATTCCATTTTTGTGTTTATCAACATTATCTATTATACTATTTTATTTAAGGATTATTCACACTCAATTTCAACACTTTTTCTAAATCATTGGGACATATTGAGATCCTTTTATTTGTGTGTTATAAAATAATAATTATAATTACTTAAAAATTATAAAACAATTAAATAAAATTATTTTATTAGTTATTTTATTTCATTATAATGGGCCCAAATATGTCATATTGAATATTCTCTAAGGGATGAGATGTATATAACTTTAAATTTTTGTTTATCAAATTTGGAAATTTCCCTTTCTGTTATTTTTATGAAAACTAATATCTAATTCTTATCATATTGTGTAAATAATGATAACTTTTAATATATGTCATTTTTTATAATTATATAGAATATATTCCCTTGTTTTTATGTAGTAATTGATTTTCTCCCATCATACTTAGATAATAGGAAGTCTCTATATCACCATTTTTGGAAGTTTTTTTCCTCTTGTAATGAATTCACCATATTGAAAATTGATAACAATAAATCCATATGTTTTGATGATATATTCATATCCTTACTTAGAAATATATGAAACACTCATGATATTATGTTTCATCTTATCAATAAGTAATTATACATCTTGATTTGAACATTTATTTTATAATGAGAGTTGTTCTAATGCACATGATTCTAAGAGACTAGTAATTAACCAAATTAAATATGCCAACTATTTATTCTTTCACATTATTTAACAATGTTAAATCTATAGTCATGTTTTATTAATTCCAAATATATAATATCCAGGTCCCTTCCACTATTGTGGCATTGATGACAATTTGAACAACATAAGACTTAACTTTTATGTTTTCACCATTTTATTGATTATTTCATGTTTTTTATTTAAATAATAATCAGTATTTTGTCACGTGAAGAATCAATTATAAACAAGATGAACAGGATAATCATATCTTTCAAAAAATGTTTACAGTATTTGAATATTTTTTTTGTTTTGAAACAAAAAATTTTAGGTTTTCATTGAGTTACTCTTTATTTATGGGGTTGAATACACATCGAATAATACTTAAAAATCCATATAGATTTGTTATATTGTTGATGATTGAAATAAAAATTCATTTATTTATTCCCAAATCCCTAAAATATTAAAATTTTTCCATAAAAATTGTATTTACATTTTTAAACAACATAATGTACAGAACTATTAACCAGTATGATATTAAAATTCTAATAAAAAATATTGGATATAATTTGTCAAAAAAAATTAGTAGAATCATAACACCAAGTTATTCATTATATTAGTCATAAAAGGATTAATATATTATCCATTTATACCAATTTTTTAACAATATTATATTTCCCAATAAACTAGTGTTCTAGAATTTACTTGTTTTAGATACAAATATAGTCCATATAACTATAGTTTTCATCATTGTTTCCATTTAAATTTTCACACACATGTCATAATTCATTAAATATTATTTTTTATTATCCTCACAAGCCTCAATTATCTTATATTATTCTATAACATCATTTATTGAATTCTAGATGCTAATTTTTCTCATTCATCTTTAAAAAATTTATGTTAAACAAGATCAAATCATTCTTATTAAGGTTATATTGTAATATATCCTTTTGTTAAGAGTTTTATCATCATACAAAAAAATAATTTTGTCATAAATATCTTTTAATTACCTGAATTTATCTCCTAGAACATATTTTATATTTTTTTGAGACTGATATTTCATCTTCACTATCTTATTCTCATCTCAATCGTGGATTTTTTTTCCAAAATACATTAATTTAATTAACTCTTAAGAATGAAATACCTATTTGTTTCTCCCTATTTGACTTTTGTTTTGTGGTCCATCAATAGTAATGTTCTAAATGATGATATTTTCATTAAAAAAAATTTCACCACCATTATCATAATTATTTTCAGTTTCCACTTCTTCTTCAATACCTACACTTCCTTGATTTTTAGACAAAAAAAACTTTTTATTTTTCAGAAAATTATTATTCATACATGAATTTTCATTCTTCATTAATATTTAGATATATTTTTGTAATTTCTTGTTTTTCAGGACTACCTTCATGTTTATTTTTTTATAGAATTTTTTTGTTAATTATCCAATTCCTCCAAAATGAAATAACTTTAATGGAAACATTATTTTATACATCCATAAGACACTTTACACTTATCTAGAATATAAGGTCATGAATTCATATATTTTTTTAACATAAATCATCTGCGAAATAGGAATCAGTATATTTTACATAAGTAATAGATTTATTTGAATTTTATTTTGAATTAGTATAAACGATGTCTTTTAATCATATTATTACATGATTCATGATTATAAATTTCTATTAATAAAACAAATGGATAAAAAAATCCTAGTGCCTTTTGAAAACCATTTCACATTACACCAAAATGAACATAAATTAAAGAATACATATTTTATTATACCTACTAAGATCATAAAGTAAATTTCAACTCCTAACACTTCATGGGGTATCCGAGGGAATACATAAAATTATTGTTGATATATAAAACCAAATAAAAAATAAATGTGATAGTGAAACCTAACATGAGAGTCAATTGTACGACATAAAATTATAAATGGTAAGGATGATGGGTAATATAATGGAATAAATTTATAAATAACATTGAATCATATGATCATGAAACCATAATAAATATTGAATAAACACATCAACATGTATCAAGAATAACTTATTAGACAAAAAACCCTGGTGAGAAAAGACACAAAATGGATTATGTTCACTTCTTAATACTATATATGTTTCCTCATGTGACAACATATGTACCTAATGATTTTAAATTATATCTTGGAACAAAAATCATAAAATTTTCATAATCTGTGTGTTTGACATAATGGAATACAAAATATGGAATAATATGAAAATTACCCATGGATATAAAATGGGTTTCATGATCACACTGAATATCATAAACTAAATAAATTTAATAATGAAGGCATTTTAGAAATGATCATAAGGCTTGTATTACCGTATATAATGAATGTAGAATAAAAAAGTTATATATGTGAAATAAATATATATTTAATTTAAAAAAATTCATTAACATTAATAGATATATAAGTTCAATCATGGAAAGAGTGTTCATAACACATTGGATAGTTTGGCTTAGAGAGATCCCATACCTCAAAACGGATTTGTCACGTGTGTGCTTTGTATCCCTAACTAATTAAAATCATTTTATTATTTAATCACTCCTTAAATTTCTCAGCATTTTAATCCATTTATTTAATTTTTTTCTATGTTATATTCAACTACATATACAATTAACTCTATGTCTAACATTATAACCATAAATGAATCATATGTCAATAATCACATTGGTATGTTGACTATGATCATGAGATTATAAATTCATCATCGGAAGAATGGTAACCATGTAATAATTATAATTTTCATACATAATTTTTAATTTGTTTTCCATACATAGAATATGGTTATAAAAAATAAATTTTGTTATAATAAGTGATATGGTAGTCTATACATATACATGAGTAACATTTCCATTTTTGAAGAAAATGAATGATGAATGTTAAGTATTATTTAATATTTTAAAAATAACAATTATATCCTAAATATAAGGTTATTTAATTAAATAAACATACGTGTTACATCCATGTGATGTGGGGGTAATAAAAAAATATCACCTCAAGAGGGGGTAGTCCACCATAAACATGAATTGTGTTAACATTTTCATTGGATTAAAATGAGATAAATTATATAATATATTAATTTTAAATAATGGATAGTATTTTAATATTATAATAAATTAAAATTAAATTAACAATTATTACCTTCCAGGTAACACATATGTGATGAACGAGTCACATTGAATTGTGGGGTGGTTGTCTTCCATATAGATATGCGATGTTATAATATTCTATACAAAATAGAAAGTAAGAATGAATTTGTGATATTATAAATAAAAAGTTATAAATATATAATAAGTATCATATATATCAATTTAATACAACATTATATCTATTTATGAGAAGTGATGATGGAAAATTACTTACATCGTTTTGGGAGGCGATAGTCCACTATAAAAACTATCAATGGTTTTGTTTGCCATTTTATGGTGGAGGAGAATGTTGTATGTAATTACATTAAAATGATAAATTCTAATTATATATAATATAAAATGGTTATTATATCATAATGATTTAGTAATATCTAGAGAAGGTGGCGTAATAAATAAGATAAAACACTCGATCAAGGACAATGCCACTTCTTCAAACAACTTCTTTTGGTTTAAAACAAAATCGTTACAAGAAGTACTTACATAGAAATTTATTATATGATGATGATATTTAACTAGGGAATTTCTTATTTTACATATATTATGAACTAGTGGGTTTTATAAGTGTTTAAATAAGATGAGAGGGGGTGGACTTTTATAAGTTGTTGAGAGGAGACACTATTTATTTTTCAAAGAGAAGAATTCTATGCACGCTTTTCTAATGCGAGAAGGATAAAAAAGGGAACTTTTTTAAGAATAATAGATATAGTTTCTAAATATGATAATTTAATTGTAATTATACATTTTTTTGAGTAATTTTTATACCCTAAAATTTTTATTTTACCCCGACATTCTTACATTAATTTGGTTAAATAATTGTTACTGTTTCACTATTAATTGTGGTAAAAAATTAATTTTTATTTATTATAGAATATAGATTTTATGATTCCAAATATGGAACCCATTCTTTCAAATTCAACATATATATGGGGTATATTTTAATATTTAATTAAACACACTAATATATCAAGGGAATACTTTTTCTTAAGAAAAAAAAAATTTAAAAACTGAAATGGATTTTACTTGGAAGATAAATTAAAAAATGATTAAAATGAAATAATTTTTATTGATTAATATTATTTTGAATAAAAATTTCTGTTAAATTTTTTTGAAATATAATATATCATGTAAATTATATAAACTAAGAGTGATTTTTTAATTAAAATCAATATTTTTACTATTCATAAAAAAAATGAACCATTAAAGAAAAATACATAGAATATATCATAATAATAATTTTAAATGCATATTTAAAAAATTATTTCATTGGGAAAAATATATTTTATAAAAGTGGAAGAAATTAATTTTAAATTATTCTCATAAAAACCTAACTAATAATCCATTGAGGAAAATATTTTTTCTAGAAAACATTACTTTTTAATTGAAATGGTTATTTTTTATTTATAATCAATAGATAAACTTTTAATTTATTTTATACATGTATAAAACATATGTTTCATAATTTATATCATCATATTAAAATTCATAAATTAAACAGTATTATTAAAATTATCATGTTTATGTAATAAAAATTTAACAGATTATCAAATTTCATTTAATCATGATGTTGAATGCATCGAAAGGAAAATAAATTCTTAAATATATCTAGAAAGAAATATATAATAAATACTTCTTATGTAACAAATCATGGTTTGGAATTATATTTTCTGATCTACATTTCCCTTCATTTTTATATAATTGACTCATCTCTTTTCAAATTTAATTAGAACACTCTATAAGTCATCTAGAGAGATCATTTTAGACTCTCATACATCTAATGATTATAATACTACATAAAATATGCCCAAAATAATTCTCATGAACTTCAAGATAACATTATAGTATATTAATTTATCATCAAGGGTTCTTATGGTGCTTATAATATTATTAAACATTGTGAATAACTCACAAAACATTCATCATCTCATATTCCTGAAATCATTTATATTTCAATCACAAAAATTATTACCAATCATCACTAAATTTCATGCTCCTTTCATAAATATTTTCCAACTTATACATGATTATATCATCTATTCCAATTCATATGGAAAATATTTATTGACATTTAAGGAGAGATGAAAGTATAATATTTCTGAATCATACATCATTATCTATAATATATTTATATATAGTTGATTATGGGTTACCTTCCATTCAAGGACTAAACCATATTTATCAGCCTCCAAAACCTCATATATAATGGATAATAGGTCTAGTAGTATTTTATCATTCTATATATTACAGTTCTCACCATCAATGATAATAATCCACTATTTAATTATGTGAGTCAAAAAAATCTATATAAGTATTATTCTTGTTATTATTAAATCATCAATCAACCTATATTGTATTGAGAGACATCCCCCATGCTTCAAATTTTATGGTTTAGTATGGATCTTTTTGACCACTAGGTGGGGAGATTTATGGGTTAGAATTGTTTATAATTTCTTCTTGTTAACATAAATTTGACTACAAATTGAGAAAAATGATTTATTTAAAACAAAAAATACAATAAAAACAACATGAATAAAATAATTTGAAGGTTTGACTACATAGTATGATTATCTAGTTAGTGGAATGATCTAGGAACAATAGAAGAACCCACAGTACACTATAAAAATCATTATGGATTACATCAAATTGGTAATATCAATCGCGGGCATTTCAAAAGTGTCCATCAATATTGTATGTTTTTAAAAAAAGGATTGAGGTGCAAAGGCCTCTATATTAAATGAAAAAAGAAAACTGGAGAGGAGAAAAAAAATACAGATAACCAGAACTGAGGTCCTTAACCCATTAAATTCGATATTGTATGTGGTTCTTTGACCGATTATATGATAATAAATATTATTCAATAGTTAGTATAAATTTTAAAATAGACATAAATATGTCATTATAGTTCTAATTATATTCTTCAAACTATCCGTTATAAAAATTAGTTCTCCCTATTCATTAATGTCATGAATAATATTTATTAAGAACCTATTAATTACTTCATATTATTTTTATTTTTCCTCACTTTATTAACAATATATTCCTTCTACACCACCAAACCATGATCTAAAATAATTATATAAAAAACATACAAAAAATGTTGGTTTTCTTCCAATTTTTCCTCTCTTGTTTAATCACAACACCACAGGAATAAATAATATTAAATTACAAAAAAAATTAGTTATTCATGGATCCTTAAAACATATCATATCGGCTCACAATGTTAAACTATAGATATTTATTCATTTATTATCTCTAGGAACATCTATTTTTTAATTATATTTTAATTTAATTCTCCGGATGATCTTTCATGGCTGGTCATCCTTTACATCCTTACATCAAGCTCAAATAGTATACATCCTTGTTTTCTTGAATTCAATTGTATTTTTCCATTTTATAATTTTTGCCTTATTTATATATGTGGATTATGATGTATAAAAAAAAATTATACATGGAAAATTTTCCTACATGGTCAACATGTATCCAAATTCTCCTACGTGAACATTCACATATGTGACCAGTTTACAAATTTGAGTAATCATGTATCCAATTACATCATACATGGAGATAAACATGATTGGATATTTATTTATTTATTAGATAATTAATTTATATATATTAAACAATATATAAAAACAAATAAAAGGATACACAAATTCTTGTACATGGTCTTTCAGTCCTTCATTAAAATTCTTGAATTCTTCTTATCCCCATTTTACCTTATGAATTATTTCCAATAACATCTAGAAAATTATTACATGAATCATGATAACCAAAAATTATATAATTAAACTTCATACGGTAAAATTATATTTTATTTTCATATTTATAACTCTTACATAAAAAAGATATTTATTATTTTATGATAAAAGAATACACCATATGTATTCCCATGACTTTCTAATCGGGTTCTTCACAAATAATACAGAAAAATATAGGCCTATTAGTTTTAAAATTTTTATCCATTACTAGGTTTAATTCACAACTATAGTTTTAGAAAAAATTGATCACCAAAATTTCAATATAATTCATTAAAAAAATCACAGCATCAAACAACTATAAACATTTATTCAGGAGCCCGATTCGTCTACATGATCTACCAAATTTAAGAAGAAACACTATTTAGAATCGTTCTTCATTTTAAAATACAATTTGATATGTATCTTGATAATTTAGGGAAGATATCTATCAAATATTTATATGATCCAGATAATACATAAAATTATTGGTTCTTATCAACATATCTCTGGATAATGAAATATTTTAGAAGGATCTATACCCCTATCTGAATGATCATTTATGATGTACATTAATAACCCATTGTATCTTATTTAATTAATAATGCACTCTTTCATATTTATATCATCCATGAGCAGATAATATCATTGTTTCTACTAAATAGTTCATAAAAAAAATTTATGATGACAATTTGTTTCATATGTGATCAATTAAAAATCATGCAATCTACTCAATTTTAAAATAATTCCATTTTATAGTTTATGTCATTACATTATTACCAAAAACAAATAAATTAAAAAATTAATTTTTGCATTAATCAAAGTTTGAAGAATCCATTTTTTCAAAACGTTGATATATGGGAGTCTAAAAAACCTAATGGTAGCCATACATGATCATGGGAATGAGGAGGAATCTATAAATTCATACATATGAGTGGAGACAAATGAAATTTTAGGAATATATGTTACCAATAGTGCGTAAGTGAAAAAAAAGTTATAAATATGATGGATGAGAGAGAGAAAAATAATGGAATGGATTTTTTTAATGAATGGAAAATATACATATCAAATGATTTAATGATACATTATATAATAGACTATGTGGTTGAATTTGAATTTGGTATACAATTAATTAAATTCTTTGATGATTTTTCCTTGGATTGTAAAATGAAAAGTTATAGTGAAATAATATAATTATACTATTAAATATCTTCCTTCTATTTTTAGGAAATTACATTATATTTATTATTCATTTAAATGTGAACTTATAAAATTTTATTAAATTTTTTTGTTTTAGAGTTTAATGCTAAAATTAATTAAATTAAAAAATTAAATGTTTCCATTTTTATAATTTTATTACATACATTGAAATTTATTATTTTCAGTTGGATATTTTTTGGATTTATAGAGGATGTAAGAGGGTATGAGTTGTTCCTAAATTTTTTGACCATCATGTTTATAGATATAATTTAATTTTAATATTAATGAATATAATGATGAGGTCTATTAAGGGAACATGATCTAAAATTAATTTTTTCTACGGGGTTTAATAATGTCATGAATAAAAATAAAATAAGATTTATTGTATATTACATAATTTCTCTAATATCATATAAGGTGGTTACATAAGTTAAAAAAATTGATAAAACATATTAAAATATTATATAATGTATTAAAAAATAGATTATTGTCCATAAATATAGATTTATAGACACCTCTGAAAAATAAAACCAATATCAAAATGATAATGACAATAAAATGAGTTATCTTTAGAATATAAAACATGATGTCATACTCCATTACATGACTCCCAATGTTTTTATCAGTATCCTAAGGAATTAAAAACATAACTCCCAAGGGAATGAAAATATAAATATTAACATATCAAGTTTTTTTAGGATGAAAATATATAAAAAAGATTATATATATAAATACAAAATAATACCTTTGATTCAAATTTTTACCTGTATAATTCCCATAAAATGATCATTAAAATAATAGAGGGGATATAAACTCTGATTCTAGGGGATTATGTTATATGTAATGAAGTCAATTAAAATAAACATGGGATCACCAATGTAAAAAATATAATATTAGTGAAGGTATTTAAACACAAATTTCCTAATATATATGGAACCATACAATAATATTAACATAATAAAATAACATATATTAAGTGGGTTATTTCAGAACCTATTACAAGGGTAAACAATATTCAACATCTAATGATATCCATATATCGTCAACTATGACCCAATTAGTAAATTTAAGAATGTAACATTTTCATGTACAATATATTATATCATTAATCTAATCATGAATATAAAATAAAACTTAGTATGTAAAAATATATTATGTGAGTGAATATTATGATATATTCCATTTCTAATCCATATTATTTTTTTCAAAAATATCAAACACTATTTACATATGATGAATTGGGGCATGTAACTAGAATTAATTTTTGGGAATCATATATAGAAGATTTTTTAAAAAATATATTAGGTAACAAGAGTAAAAGAAAGGATATATTTTCTAAAATAATATGATATTATATGTTTGTTTTCATTTGAGAGGTTGATGTAATTTTGGAAACAGAGAAACTTATTCTAGAATGAAGAAGATTCTGAATGTTCTTTTTATTCATAGATAAATCAAATGTAGCATAATATATATGAAATTTTATAAAAGGTCTATAATAATTTGAGGGTGATTATATAGAATAATAACAGGATATGATGTACTATCATGAGTGGTACCTCTGGAGAGAAAGAGAAAAATTTTTAATGTATCTTTTGAGTTAATCACTCTATATCACTACATTTTTTATTATGAACTGAAGTATCATAGGGTTAAGAAAACCTTATGATAGATCCTATATTGGGGAAATTCATCCTATTATAGTGTTCCTTAACTTTTTTCCACATCACGATTTTATCTTTATATTCATTTTACATTCATTTATATGAAGTTTAAGGGATGATTATTAATTTTCACATTTTTATATATCCAATATATCTCCTTTATTGTATATAAATTTTATTATATATTCTTATTTTTACTTATATTTGATGAAATAAGGTATGATATTGAGTGAGTGATATGAAATGTTAGTCACATGGATGAGCATTCATCCTTGAATCTTCACTAAATATTGAGTACTTCTCTTGAGTAAGTGTTTTTTCAGATAATATATCCATGTAATAATAAGAACACATAGTGATTGAAAATTATTATTACTATTTAACAAAATAATATGGTTAATAAACAATTGTCATATTGATTTTATCCTCTTATTTTAAATAAATATAATGAGATAGATTTATAATTATGTATCTTCGTCAAAATTTAATAGTAACAATAGGAGTTAATCATTTTTTGGAATCTACTAGAATTAATATCGGAAACATATTATTTATTATAAATTTTAATCACTCATTAGTATTCCAATAATGTATTTCTTGATTGATATTTTAAATAAAAAAAATCATAAATAGCATTTACCATATTTCATAATAAAATATTAAAATAAAATATTACAAATAATGGACCACTGAATATATTAATATTAATAGAGTGAAAACATAGGTGTTCACTAAAATGAATTTTTAATATTTTAATTTTTTATAAAATGAACTATCAATGAAAACAGAAATAAAAGTATCATTTACCGTGGTTTAAAACTATAGATATGTAGAAGTGAGTTTTTAAATAGTATAACATCCTTTATGAGTTCTTAGTGATGCCACTGTAATTAATAAACATTCCAATCATTTTTTATAGTTTTTTGAAACACATTATGCACCCTTATCCAATTTCAATTTAGTTCATGTTTTTAATGATATAGTAGTATAATAATGATCATAGGTGGAAACATTGAGTAAATAGGAGATTGTAATGAGTCTCAATGAAAGTATTTATTGTATGGAATACTGTAAAAAATTTACCAATTATCAATTCCTTAAATATTTTTCATACATGAATTATTAGAATAATGTTTACTTAAATTTCATAATATGGTCGATAATGTAATGTTTTGTGGTACGACCATGTCTTTTTTTCACATTTAGTGTTCCCAAGGTCTTTTCATTATAATCAATTAACTATAAAATCATTATCGTGATTAATAATATCAATGATCATTTTGAGTAAGAAGTGAAGTATTGTTTAATAACTTATGTGAAATGGAATATAATGGGATAATGAATATTTCTTTGATTTAACCAAATTTTATGTTACCTAATTCATATAAGAGATTTTTTGTATATTTGGATGTATTTGGAGTAGTCTTAAAATATTTGTTAATATTATAGTGTTAGTTTCTAGAATATATTAATCTGTATAAATAGATAATTTTCACATTTTTATATATCCAATAATTTGAGGGTCACTTAGTATGTATATGACTAATATGTATCATGATTTTTGAAGAAATTTTTATTGATGGAAATAAATATACATGTAATAGTGTTTTTATCAATGGTTGGCCTTTTTAAAGGTGAATACAGAGCACTAAAGACCAACTGAAATATTATAGTACATTAACATTACCATATTGATGTTTGAAGTGGTGATGATAGATTTATTTATTGGTATTACAAGGTCTCACATAGGTAATGATATAGTGAAATTAATTATCAACATTCTGTTAAAGGTATCTCACAGCTTTCTAATTCAAGATACACAGTCAGTTAAAGACATTGGCAAGATATATGATTAAAATATAGTCATATTTTATGTTATATTGAGTGTTATAAGAATTGATCCAGATTTTAGATTAATATGATAATTTTTTAAAATATTAAAATTATTATTATTTAATCTAGTGAAATTGAGTATAGCATATCACACACAATATGGTGGATTGTCTGAGAAAGCAATTTTGACAATAAAAAAAATATTGTATGAATAAACTTTTGAATATGGTAGTGTATGGAAAGACCATGTAGTTAACAATATACATGATACATTTCATGTATTTTATAATTGCAGTAAATTGATTTATTTGTTTCCTATAATATAATTATTTTTCAAGTGTTATTTATTTGGGATATTTTCTTGAAAATTTAAATATTTATAATTTCTCATTATATTATAAAAGTATTAAATTTCTAAATATAGAATATTTTTGAAATTTATTCAATAATATTTTTTCACTATTTAATTATTATTTAATTAATTATTTAATTATTCATAATTTATTTCTTATTTTGGATACATTCTATAAAATAGATTATAAATTTTTGAATTATTTGTTAGCCTGAAGAATATTAATTTCACATTTATACAGTTTATTGTAATAATTTTTTACATTTATGTAGAAATTAGATTCACACATATATACCACTACTTGTAACCTTATGAATGTTTTGAGGAAAATGATTTACCCTTATGTAAACATATATTACCTTTAAACAGATCAAAAATAAATTTCGATTACATAGTGAGTAAAACATTTCCTTTAAAAATAACATTCAATGTTATCTTTACATATATCACCTCATACATTTAAATGGATAATGAATTTCTATTAACAATTATATCATATACAATCATATATTAATAATATCACCTTCACATGATACCTTTTTGTAACATATGTAAAAGTAACTCAAATTTTAATAATTATCAAATTTAGTCAACCACAATGTAAATATCATCATTGTAGCACACCAATAATATTTATAATCTCTATAGGGACTGATTTGGACAAAATATTGTAATGAACCACCTCAATTATCATGGTAACCTAATAATCGAACATGCATTAACATGGACATTAAGGATTTTCTGATTCCCATGGGTTGGAAAGTAGAACATGGCATCATTAGAAAATAATAGGGAATAGTTGTTCCATAAACATTGTGGAAGAAATATGAAAAATTATTAATCTTATGAATGAAACTCTAATTAGAGATGTGTACTAGATGACATATATATATATATGAAAACCCAATTTTCTACAACAAAGTAATTATAAAATAGGATAGATAAAAAATCTATGTCCCAACAGATGTAACTCTTAAAATCCAAAAATCAGCAGCTAGAACCACCTCTAAGTGATACTTTACCTCTACTAAAACATGGATGGATAAAATCATCAATCACCAAAAGGTGCAGGTAGGGGGTGAGAAAAATCCCAACAATGAATCACCAACTATTCAATAATAAGAAGAAAATATTAAATTAATCGAACATAGGGAATTTCATTTTCAAATGAATAGTTTTGGAATTTAAAAATAATATTTAAACACAAAATTACATTTATTACAAAATGATGTAATTTTTTTTAGAAATGTGTAACATTTTAAATGATTGAATATTTCAAAACAAATAGATTAATAAAAAACATTTATACAAAACACATTATATAAATTGAAATTAAATGTAAACATTTTACAATAGTGAGATATATTCATTTAAAATATAGAAAATAGAGAAACATGGTTATATTACATTGAAGTTATGATAGTCCTAGGATAAAGGGCTCAATAGACTCATGGTATCATGGTAATATGTGTATACACATGTCCCTTTGATATAACCAATGGTGACATGATCACTATCCTATTATGGATGTGACATGTATAATTTATGTTTTAAAACATTTTAAAAAGTAGGTTGTTGTCCAATAACCTACCAAAAAACTATGTGTTTCATGTTCTACAATAATATATCAATGATGCAAAATTTACTTTACAAAACCTTAAAAGAAAATTTAATCCTATTATCCATTTCAAATATTCAAATTTTCTATTTAAAAACCAAATATGTTTTTTAATAAAAAACATTTATATTTCCTTGATAAAAACCAAATTTATCTCCCAAAACTCTTTGATGAATTTTTTTTCAGAACAATGAATTTGAAATCCATTCACATTAAATATCACAATTCAATTTCACAATTAAATTCAAAAATTTAATTTCAGACAATTTCTATCAATTTCAAAACCCCTCATTCAGTGGAATTGTTATTTTCAAAAATTTTACAAAAATATCATTCTAAATTATAAATTTAAAACTTTAAATTTCATCACATTACATAACCACTCTCCATCTGAATTAAATTAGGGGTTTTCTAATTTATTGTCAAAATCAAATTTTTAAACCCCAATTCAATTGAATTAGGTTATTCCAAAAAACCTATTGAATGAAATATAATTGAAATAAAAATTATATATTTAAACCTAACAATTGAAATTAAATAAACAAATTTTTTGTTAGTAATAATTTTACATCATGACAGAACAACCTACAATGGGATCAATATATCTCACAACACAAAACCCTAATCGGGATTTGTAAATGAAGAATGATGATCACAATGTAACACAATATGATTTTATGGATGGATTATTTTTAATTTGTTTAATGTCTTTTGTTGTACACTACACAACAATTATCTAGTTTTATACACAACAACATATTTGCTTTCAGTATACACAACACTATTCTTGGTGTGTGTTACACACAATTTCAAGTTCTATTGATAAAATTCATTTCATGAAACACTTAGTATAGTTATTATTCTATGTATAAAAGAAATATGTTTGAATTATGTTATATGAATCCCCAAAGGAATATTTCACTAAACATAACATTTAATTGGCTTGCATTACACACAAGATTGACATTCCTCAGTTTCCATCATTGTACCCAATACCGAGATTCAAAAAAATCGATATATTATTAATATATTATTATTTAATGCGACATAAACAAGATTTTATGAATATAAGCTACCACATTATGATTTTTATATAATGTTAACATTCATATTATATATTTTATAGAAATTATATCTGAAAAAATTCAATTTTTTGGATAAAAAAATAAATTTTCCATGAAATACAATTTTACATCTTTTTGATGGGGAACCCTTATAAAATCCAGTTTTTGACAATTTTATAAGTTACATTTGACATAATAATCTTATTCATTTGAATAAAGACAAAAATTTTACTTTGGCTGTTTTTTTGTTATTTTTTGATAAAATTTATATTTTAATGAATAGTAACAAATACTGCATTTTAGTTTATGAGGTATCTATAATACATTTTTTTAATATTTAAAACCATTAAAATTAACAAACACTAGACCAAATCATATTTTTCAAGTATATCCCGACCATAATATTCCATGGGTCATGATAGTGACAATTTGGAGCCGTATAGAATAGATTATGACATTTATATTAATCTATTTAAAGTAATGTTAAGGTTGTCACATTCATACATCAATAAGTATAAAATTTTTAATGTTTGATTTTATAGCATATAAATTCTATTATATAAATTATCATGAAATATATTAAATTTATCTATATAATAATACGTTATTTTTAATTTTTACTCAACAAATAAGTATAATAAATAATTATACAAATTCATTATAGTAGTTTTTTTATTAATGGAGATATCAAATAAATGTTATTAAAAGTTTTAAAATAAATTTATTTTGAGATAATTAATTAGTCCAATGAATTTTATATAAAACCATGACCTCATAGGAATGTAATAAAATAATTTTGTTCAATCTAAATTGTTATATTTAAATTTTAAAAAATGAAAAAAAATATAATATTGTCACAATTGACAATATTGATTGTTTATCAAAAGAGTGTTTTATTAAATTTTTTAAAAATAATAAAACATTTTTAAAAATATATAATAATAATATAGTTATAAATGTTCCAAGGTATTCAATTATCATATAATTGATATCAACAAAGTAAATATTTTACCATTTTAATATTGAAATATTTTTTACCCAAGTTAAAATGAAATAGAATAACTATGTGTTAAATTGAAAATATAATGCTTGAATTAACATAGAAACTTGTTCAGAATTTATTGTCTGATGATATTAAACCCATATATCATCTTATATTCTAAATTATGAATTTTTGGAGGTTTTTGAGTGGTGTTATATTTTATTATAAATTAATATTTTTGAGGTTTCTAAAAGTCTCCCAAAACTCAATTTTAAAAGGGAACCTCCTCCTCTTTTCTCCATAACTAATTAGGCCTCCAATTTCGTCAATACCCTAACCATTTATCTTATAAAATTCCTTAGTTACGTTATAAAGGTTCTTTTCTTCTCAATAGACCAACTATAGTTCAATTTAGAGGATATCTAAAGAGAGAATGTCAAAGAAGAGGTAATCTCTTCTACTAATTATTTCATATTTATTTCTAATTCTACTTATACTTCATGAGTTGTTTCATTAATTAATAATTTCTACAATAGATAATATATAATGAGATTCAATTATAATTTTGAAACAACCATTTTCATGTTTTTATCCATAATTAGTAAGAGGAAGTCACCGCCTGTACGTATATATGACTTACTGTCTCCACGCCGTGGTGTAATAGGTTTTTTCACCACCACCTTACATATATGGGTATAAAAATTTATGTAATTACTATATATGATTATTATAAAATGTTATTGATTCTAATATAGATTTCACCAATAATATCAATAATATTCAACAATTATGGGAATGATATCGTCGCTTGTGCGTACATAAGGCCTCCCATATCCATGATATGATGTGATTTTTTCTACATGATAACCACTCAATCATGATTATATAAATGTACAGAATGAATAAATATGGTATTTAGTAAGTTCATAAAATTTTATAATGATATAAATATGTCCTAATTTGGAGAACCAGAACATATTCGATAAAAAATGCATACGATCAAAAAGAAGTTTAAATCTGAATAAAGAGTAACAATGAATTGTTACCAACAAAAGAAGGATAATATGACCATATATGATGACTATTATTCTATAATAATTTAATAAAATTATAATTATATATGTGTTTCAGTTGCGTAGGATTCAAATCGGACCTAATGTAATGGATAATTTTACAATCTAATATATACACGATATTTTTTATACATATGTATTTACTGATGATATATTTATCATCCATATCCATGATTTATATAAATGTTTTCATAAAATGTTTAATATTATTTTATGTATTTTTAAAGTCAATTTTTCTATTTTTTACTTTCACTATATGGTATGGAAGGAATATTTATTTTATTTACCATAGGTTGTAATTTTTGACTTTTCCAGTATAAGTATTTGGAGATTTTTTTTACTTATACGGAATGAATTGATTTTTACGGTTTCATGACTCCATAATTCCCTAATTCTTCCTCTATATTATTTCTTGTTTATTTTCAAGTATATTATATTCTTTTAAAATTTCATGAAATTTTGAGAAAAGAAAATTTTTGTTTTTGAAGAAAGGGTATTTTCATGAGGAAAAAAGTTCATGTGTCTTATAAAAATTATTTTTCATCTAAGATGACACTCCTAATATAGGGTTGTTTTCCTATCCCAATTATTACTATGAATTGGTTGTTTTAATTATGTAAAGATATTTTATAAGGATTATGTTATGATTGAATGATGTTTAAGAAACCCATTTTATTTCTTGGGTTATGCTATGAGGAATGATTTATGTTTTTGTGGATCATTTAAAAATAATATCATTATGAGATGGGTGGGACCTATATCTCCATAGAATTCATTGGGTAAAGATTTATATCTCATTAGATGGACATGGCTGGAATGGAAAGTAAATACATTTCATCAATATATGGTTGGAGTGACATGTAAATCAGGTTCAGTAATACATGGCTAGAATTGAAAGTATACCTGGTTTAGTGAAGGACTTTTTCCAATATGATGGTACTGGTCACAATTCCTTGAATACTATGGAATTCATATTATGAGGTTATTTGATTTAAAAAATTCCATGTTTTATTCTAATTCTATTTTATCATGGTCGTTGTTCCTTTATGATCAATTCCATAGGAACATCCATGATTTATTTCATGACTCAAGATTTTGATATTTAAACATTGTGTTCAAGATTTTACATTATTATATTTATGGTTTGATTTGTGTTCTCCATGTTTACCCTTAATGAGAATTTGAGCTCGCCCTTTTTATGTTTTATTTTACCCAGGATAGAATGAAAGGTGTTAGGTACGAAAACAAAAGGGGAAGATCTTTTTTGGAGATTTTAAAGATCATTCACAATGTTAGAATTTTGTGATCCATGTTTACAAAGATACTAAACTAATATGTTCTTGTGCATCTTTTTATGTAATGTATAAATTATCTCACAAAAGTAATTTAATTTACATGTATTTAGTGCTTCGATGTTAGAGTTGTTGTCCAAGAGAAGGTTTAGTCAACAGTTTTAAACTAGGATGTGATAACTATAGTGATATCCCAAGAGATATTAATAAATCATGTATAGGGATGTCCCAATGTTTAAGTATACTAATCTTTTTGGGGTTTAGACAATGGATGGAACCCGACATAACAATGTTAATTATTAATAAATTGTGAAATGAAATGGTTTTCCTCATGAACTACCAAATGTTATTCGAAATGGAATGTAAACTATTATTTATAAACTCACACAAGATATAAATCATTCAGGGCATTAAAATTACTATAGAAGTGAACAACATTCTATTTATGTCCTTCATAAGGAAATTCCCACCTTTATTAAGTGGGTATTTTGATCCAATTTTTTTATTAACAATGGATTAGTACCATTGAAATGATATTTTCTATCCTTCACTATTCGAAACATGAAAAATTAATTTTGTCTATTTATCGTTTAGAAGGTTAAACAGACCAGTTGTGGACTCTAATTAAGATTAAAAAACTAGAATGATGAAATTGAATCCATGTAATGGGACTAGTTCAATAACTCGTTTTTAAATAATTAATTCCCTTTTATTTTTAAAATAGATATGGAGAATGATTTCCTTGAGGTTACGAAAAATGATGATGAATATATTGTTACAAAAGATGTGAATTTTATAAGACTTGTAATGTATGCTTCTAGCTTTATCATCCAACCTGAAAGTAAATTTTATCAATTCATTAGTTTCATAAAACAATGACATCGATTGGAATTATATATAAGAGTCATTAGTTGTTATGAAGATATTGTGCATTATGCTATCAAGGTAGTACCAGAAGTTGGTTTTACATGTCCATCTCATGGTTTTGACAAGAAATGAAATATGGGGTTTAAGGGAGAATCTCAAAACAATTGTAAAATGAAGATGGATGTTTATTTATGCTCAATGTGTGAAGGGAATCATTGTAGATATTTTCATAAAGGTACTAGAAAATGTTTCATGTGTGAAAATGAATGTCATAGAGTAGTTAATTGCCATATTAATGGAAAAAAGGATGCTAATAATGTGAACAGAAAAAGGACTAAAGAGAATGCACCACTAGCACTTCAATTATCTATGTGTAAGGAAATATGGAATTATTCTTACTAATTCCCTACATCCAATGGTTAATGAAGATCTATGTTAATAACATCTTATGGAAAAAATAAAAGGGAAGACACATGAAATCATTATTGGCGATGTTGAGTATGAAAATGATGTGGTGGAATGATTATGAATGGGATTCAAAAAAAAATGTCGTGGAATATCATAAATATTATTATGGAATATTATAATATATATGTATTGGTTCATTTTGGTTTTCCCTAATTTTATGGTAATGGTAACCATGAAAAGTGATTCAAATATTTTTTTAGAAGTCGCATTATATTCTCATAATGAATGGATATAGAGATAATGAGATTCTTGATAGTATTAATGATCTCATGAATAATGTAAGGATGAAGTGATATTATGGTTTGATTATAGAGAATTTTTATTTTTGGTATGTTGAAAGGGTTAAATTTGAAAGAATACATGTTTTCACTATGGTTCAATGCTAATTCTAGTTATTAGCAGGTTTTAATAGAATATATGATTAAGGTATTCACATGATTGGAATGTTACAACCCAGAACTGCCAAATGTGATATTAGAGACAAATGATAAGTCAATTAGTTGACCTATTTCCAGTGTTTAATATTATAAATTTTTTCAATGATTGTAATTTTATCCATTTAGCGGTAATATAAGTTATATTCCAATTGATGATTGTTAGATTAATGTATTATGTCACTATTGGTGTACGTATGCATATTTGATAACAAATTCTAATTTTTTTAGACATATGGTATAACTTATCATTCTATCTCATGATCTGAAAAACTCATTGAATAAAAAATTCCTACTTATTTCATTAATTAAGTGATTAATAGGAAATTGTTCATGGAATAACCAATGATGAAATTATACTAAAATCGATTAAGTATTTCTCCTCATGAAAAAATTCTTTAAATTCAAGAAAAGGTTATTGAAAAATATTTTATCCTATTTCTATATTATTTAATGAATTGGATGGTCCCTTAAATCATTGCAGTTTTATGGATTTATGGTAGTAAACTTTCTCCAAACCTTATTCTCTACAACTATCCATCATAATATTATTGTTAGATTTATCTTCCATATCCATGTTATCACTTCATACCTATGTTCTCCAATGTGTAAATATAATGATGAGATACTTTGGGTAATCATTATGTTTCTGAAATTATGTTTTAAAATCAAGTATCATTATTCCTTTTTACAATGTGGGTTTATATAATGGAAACATTCAATTAATAAACCATTTCTAACCCCAAAAAATTTCGAAGGTGAAATTCCTTTTAAGGGGGTATAATGTAACACCCTAAGATTTTATAAGATATGTTATTTTTAATTTATTTGATGTCTTGTGTTGTAAACTACCCCATTATTATCATGTTCTATATGCAACATCTTATTATCTTGTAGTATACTGAACACTATTCTTGGTATGTGTTACACAGAATTCAATGTTCTTTTCATAAAATTCATTTCACACAGCACTGAGTATATTTTTTTATCAACATATAAAAGAATGATGTTTTTATTATGTTATATGAAATCCCAAAGGAATCTCGAACTAAAGATAATAGT
Source organism: Viscum album (assembly GCA_963277665.1). Taxonomy (NCBI): domain Eukaryota; kingdom Viridiplantae; phylum Streptophyta; class Magnoliopsida; order Santalales; family Viscaceae; genus Viscum; species Viscum album. The sequence goes on from OY728161.1 coordinate 843,025,959, forward strand.
GACATGGATTTTATTACATGCAATAGTGTCCTTTCTCAATAGCTTGCATTGTTTGTAATAATGAGTTTCACTAAACAATGATATTTTTTAAAATATTGTTATTTAATTGGATATACACTAAACATTATGAATAAAATTAACAACATTTTAAATTATATATAACATTAACATTCTTATTATGTATTTTCTAGACATTATATAAGGAAAAATTCAATTTTTCGGATAAAAGAAGTGTTTTTCAATGAAATAAAATTTTACTGAAATTTGATGGAAAACCCCTTTTAAATCATGTTTTGAAAATTTTAGAAGTTATATATTACATAATACAATTTATATTTTGAAGTATATCAAAATTAAATTTGGTTGAATTTTGGGTATTTTTATTATAAAAATCATATTTTAATGAATAGTAAAAAATACTTCATTTTAATTCAAAATTCCGTATTCATCAAATTTATATATATAGCTAGATAATAATTTTAATTGTTTTGAAATTTTAATGGGAATATTTTAAACACTTAATACAAATTTTTTCATCATATGTAATTCCACATTTAAATTGGACAATAACTCATGTCAATCTTTGTATGGTTTTTTACTTCATAAAAACCCACTACCTAGTTTTTATAATTGGATTGAATATTAAATTATTTTCTACCAATTTTGTGCTCTGAATTAGGAAAATTGATTACAAATTTTAAATAATAAGGATTAAAGTAGTTAAATATGTACCTTTTATTTTTATTCAAAATAGGAACAACAATTACAGTAATTTTTATTTACCACAGTTAAAAGAAAATTGGGTAAATTAGTTTAACAAATAATATGATAAAGACACTAAAATTATACTAAAACCAGTAAAATTAATATTTTATAAATAAAATTATACATTTAACATATTATGATTGAAACATTGTAATTTAATTGACACTTTACAATGAAAATGGAATAGATATTAATAAAACCAATAAAAGTGATAAAATGTTAAATTCGCATTTCATATAAGTATATAAATTTTATTATGGGGTTAAACATGTGATATTTTTTAAAATAAATAGTAAATGTAAATATAAAACAAATAAATATATCATGGTAATTTTTTTAAAATTTTAGGATGTAAATAATTACCTTAAATTCATATACTTTAATGATGTAAATATTAATTAATAGATGAGAAATAAAAAAAGAAATTTTTATTGTTATCCTAATAACAATTGAATGACCCATAGACATGATAAAATATTACTAGAAGAGTATATTGCAACCATAAACACCCAAGAGTCAATATAGTGACCATTGAGGCTTTATAGAATAGAGTATGGAATTTATACTATTTTATTTAAGGTATTGTTAAAGTTCTCCAAGTCTTACATTAATAAGTATAACATTGATAATATTTTATTTTATAGCAGATAAATTCTACTAAAAATATTATCACGAAATATATTAAATTCAGATACATCAATGTATTATAATTTAAATTTTATCTCATCAAATAATTATATTATAAAATTGCACAAAATAATTGTGGTAATTAATTTATTAATAGAGATATCAACTAAATGTTATGAACAATATTAATTTAAATATATTTTGAGATAACAAACATTTCCAATGAAATTTAAATATAACCTTGAACTTGTAAAAATATAATAAAATATTTGGTTCTATGTTATGTAGTTATCTTTATATTTTTTAAAATCAATAAATATAATATTCCCAAAATCAACACTATTTATTGTTTCTAAAAATAGTGTTTTGATAAATTATTTAAAAATCGTAATTTTTTTAAATATATAAAATAATTATTATATGGGTCATATTTTCTAAATTATTTATTTATGAAATAATTTAAATCAAATAAGTAAATATCTTACACTTTTAATATTGAAATATTTATTACCCTTGTTAATACGAAATAGAAAAACTGAGTGATAAATTGAAATTATAAGGTTTAAATGGGCATAGAAACATGGATAAAATTTATTTTTTGATTATATTACAACCCAAAATCATATAATATTATATATTAGAAAATATTTTAGGTTTTGAGTGAGGTTTTATTTTATAAAAAATTATTATTTTTGATGATTCAAAAAGTGTCCCTCACCTCTATTATAAAAGGGAACCTTATCCCTCATTTTTCAAAAACTACATAATCCTTAATGGTGGTCCATATCCTACCCATATCTCTTCTCAACTTCCCAAGATACATTCTATATGTTTATTTCTACTCAAAATTCCAACTGTAGTCTATTAGTAGGAGATCTAAAGAGTTCCCCTCAAAGAATATGTAATCTCCTATATCAATTATTTCATATTTATTTCTACTTATACTTCTAATTAATTAGGTGTTTCATTATATAATAATAAATACTTTATAACATATATAAATATATGTTATTATAATTATGAAACAACCATATTCAACTTTATATCCATCCTAAGAATGACGAAATCAATACACGTGCATCTGTATGGCCTACCGTCTCTACGCTGTGGTGTAATATGTTTTTCATCACCACATTACATGAATATATATAAAAATAAATATAATAACTATATAGTATTATTATAAAATTATATTTATTTTTAAATATATTACATCAATAATATCAATACTGTTTGACATTTATGAGAATGATATATTCTATCGTGCGTACATACAACCTACAATATCCACAATAATATATGATTTATTCTACATTATAACCACACACTAATGATTATTTAAGTTTTAAGAATGAAAAAATATGGAATTTATTATATTAATATAATTTCATAATGATATAAATATGATCTTTTGAAGGAGTACAATATCTTATTCAACAAAAAATTCATACGATCATAGAAGAGTTAAAACCTGAATGACGAGTAACAATGAATTATTATAATAAATCAAATGAGAATATGAACATGATTTGAGAGTATGTTAACAACACTATCATTACACAGAAGTTTTAGGAAAATATATATCATATCAATACTAAGATAAGGGATAATTTTCAATTTCATTTTTATCCGACATTTTTTATATGTAAGTATTTATTTGTCATATATTTATCATCAATGTCCATATTTTCTAAAAATATTTTAATGAAATGATTAATATTCTTATATTTATGTTTGAAGTCATTTTGACACATTTCTGACTTTTACTACATGTTATGGATGAAATATATCTTTTTTTACCATATTATGTATCTTTTTACTTTTCTGAGAAATGTATGAGGAGAATTATTTTTTAATTTATATGAAATTGAATGGATTTTAAAAGTTCCATGATGCCTTATTTACATGAAGCTTCCACTACACTCTATTATGATTATTTTTAACTAAATTATTTTCTATTAAAATTTCAATGTATTTTGAGAAAAAAAATCTTTTTTTATGAATGAAGGATTTTTTCTTTGGAATTATGATTAAGAGTTTTATCAAAATTATTTTACATCTAAGATGACTCTCCTTAAAAAGGGTTAGGTTTATATCTATATTATTACTATGGTTTTATTTTTTTAATAATGGAATTTTATTTTATATGTATCATGTTATGATGGAATGTTGTTTATGAATCATGTTTTTTTTCTTGGGTTATACTATAATGAGTTAATTATGTTTTTTTGGAACATGTAAGAATGATTTCATTATGATATGGGTGGAACCTACATCTCCATCTAATGCATTTGGTAGTGATTTATATCTCATATGATTAACATGGCTCGAACAGATACTAAATTCGGATTTGTAATACACGTCTAGAATAAAATGTGAATCAGGTTTAGTAATACATGGCTACAATGGAATGTAATCCCGGTTTATTAAAGGACTTTTTTATATGTGATGGTCTTTGTATAAAGGCCTTGGATACTGAGGAAATAATATTATGAGCCCATTAGTGTTCCAAAATTCTATGTTTTATTCAAATGATAGTTTATTATGGTTAATGTTGTTTTATGATCTATGCCTTACGAATTTCCAAAATTTAATTCCTGACAAAATATTATGATATTTAAACAGTAAGTACATGTTTTTTACATTCTTATATTAATGGTTTGTTTTATGTTATCCATGATTACCCATATATAGAATTTTATCTCACCCTTTTTATTTTTTCTTTTCCCCAAATTATAAATAATGGTTTTTGGTAGGAAATATAAAGAGGAATATATTTATGGGAAATGTTAAAGATATTTCACTATGTTAGAAGATTATATTCCAAAATTTCAAATAAAATAAACTTATACAGTCTTTGGGTGTTTTTTTTCATGTATTAAGTATTCCACAAAATTAATGTAATGTCCATGTACGCCAATCTTCGGTTGTTAGACACAAAATCATGGAAAAAAGATAAAACTTTGTTTAATGATCCAAAATCATTGGTTATTAGATCCGAAAATACACATTAGGATCAATATAAAAATATTAAGGATAAGAGAGACAATGAAAGGTTGAGAATGGTAATAGAAGACCTACTAGGTGGAGATAAAATGATGTTTTCAAAGACTTGATCCACTCTTGGGAGGGTGTATTGGAATAAAAATTATCATTTGGGTACTCCTAAAGAAAAAAACCCTATGGGGGTTATAATAGGTCCATTGGGAAACTAAATTGGAGGTATAAAGATTTTGATATATATTTGTTGAATTAATTAATAGGTGAATTCATGGTCTATTTTGACTATCCAGACAGTTACACCAAACCATGAATCGTGGCCATTTTCCTATTTAAAATTGACTATATGGTTTCTCTAGAGTGGGGAGGCATTTCTTCAAACTATTCCCAAGATATGCAGAACCCCAGTATTTGGATTTTTACTATTTTCCTTGAGAGGGTTCACAGTTTCAGAAATAGTGTGTCCCCCATGCATTAGCCCTGAAATTTCAAAATATTCAAAATATCACAAAAAAACAACACAAATTATGCCAAAAAAATTGATTAACAAGAGGAGTTTATGAAGGCCACATAATTGTAACAAGATGTTACGTCCTCCCCATCATCAGCACCATCTATACCCATACACACTATGAATAAGATTCCACTCCAAAAAGATGAGTCCACTCCACTTTCATCAGTGCCCCCATCTCCCCCATCTCTTGATTATATGAACAATGATAACATATAACATGAATGAAAGGAATCATCCTCCTATTAAAAAAACTTTTTTCTATAAATAAAAAACCTTGATTCATTGTTCAGTCATGTATAAATCACATTCAACCTCATGATCACTCCGTCTCAGAGCATGATATGGATCTGGTAGATACATTCATATATAAGATACATGGAACACATTATCTATCAACATAAATAGTTGTGATAGTTTTAATTGGTATGAAGCCTTCCCTTTATTCTCAAAAATCTCAAAAGGTATGAAAAGTGAGGATAATGTTTCACATTCCTACATATCCATCGATGACATGAATGAGGTGAAACTCTCAATAACACCTGATCAAAAACTAACAATTTAAAGGCGATAAGATGAAGATCAATATAAGACCTATACTAGATCAATGATGTCAACTTTTTATAATTAATGAAATGAATCTTTGTAGTTATCTATTAAACCATGTTTGGTACATCCAAGGAATATTCATCAATATATGACCAACACAAATGATGATATTTAGGGCCAGATATAAAATCCCTCAAAAGGGTTCGTTATGATCTCAGAGGGGTAATTGGTATTATATGTGATCTCAACTATCCCCAAGTGATAATCTCAAGTCCCACAAATGTCAATAACCCAGGCAAGGGGCATATCCTCAAGAATCATTATATTTCATTATATTTGTCCAAACATCTGTATATGGTTTGTGGTACTCTAATGTAAAATAGATCCCAGTTCCCTCAAAGGGCTCTCTAAAAAATGAGATGTGAACTAAGCATCCATATCAGAGACTATAACATATATAACTCTATAAAAATTATAAATATATTTAATATAAATGGTTCACAACTCATAAACTTTATCTATTTGATAAATGAGTATGATGTAAGAAGATTTAGTCAGCTAATCAATGTCAATCCATATCACATTATTCTTTATCTAGGTACATGGAAATCCAACCAAAATTGCCATTGATATCTCATCCAATTTAATATTAGGAACAAGAAGTGGATGGAGAAATCCCATTTCTTTAATATGTCTTTCAATGATCTATTAGTAAATATAGAAATGAATGAAAAACTAAGAATTCCTATTCTCATACCAGGACACCAAAATTAAGGTCAAATGTTGTATAACATCTTTTAGGATCTTGGGTGAAAATCCCACTAAAAATTATGGAAATCCACCATATCAAATTTATATTCCACTAACAACACAAAAAGAAATTACATGAGTATTATTTTTTTTCTTCTGTGCAAAACTACTTAGCAATGGTATCCCCACAATAAATAGAGTCTATAATGCTACAAAAATCATGATAAAGTTTATTTTCTATAATAATGTCCTCGAGAAGAGAAGATTTAATCTAAACACTAGCCAATGAAACCTCATACCCTATTTCATAAATGCCAATATGAAACTGTGCAAAGATATCTATAAAGAGACACTTTTCAGAAGATTCTATCATGTCCTCGATCGAATCTTTCTGGCATAGAAAATCTATATTGATGTTCGTTTTCAATAAGGTATGTGTGATTTTGAAATAAAATGATAGTGGGTATTCCACACAATGCCTCTAATACAGATTCAAATTCTTTTTAGATAATATATAACTAATGATCTTGTACTCTGAATACAAGATAAAACACTATCCGTGAATGTAATAGTATGCAATTTTAATCCCATGCATCACATCTTCAGGTTCATGGTCATGGGTATGATAATTATTCTCATGTTACCTTTGTTGATATGATCTATAAGAAATTACATGATTACCGTTAATTATAACGCTTCCCAAACCTAAACCCGATGCATCACAAAAGACCAAAAAGCCCTACCCAGTCTTTGGGAAATTCAAAAATGAAGCAGTAGTTAAAATAATTTTCATCTCAACAAAAAAAAATCAGAAATATTTCATTTAATGTAATCTTTTCTCCCTTCTAATTTATAGAAGTCATCAGTGAATCAATCTTTGATAATTCCCTAAAAAATCGACAATAATAACCATCTAGACCCAAGATGCCCTATATCTTAATGATATTAAATAGATATTCCCATTAAATAAAATCTTTTAACATATTAGGATCACCTAATATACCAGTTTATGAAATCAAATATCTTGAGAACATTACATCCCTAATCCATAAATAATATTTTGAAATCATGGAATAAAGTCGGTGATTTATTGCCAATTCCATAACTACAATCTGATGACGCAAATGATCCTCCTAGGATCCAGACTAAAAAATTAAATTATCCACAATTATTTCAAATAATGAATGCAGATACTCATGGAAAATTATTTTAATTATGTACATGAAAAAATCATGTGTATTGGTTAGGCCAAAGGACATAACAAGGTACTCATAATTGTTGTACCTGCTTTGAAAGGTGGTTTTCTGAATGCCTGATTCTTTTATCCACAATTTATGAAAACTATATGAAATTTCAAACATTGAGAGACACTTTTCCCATTCCAACTGATCAAAAATATCACCAATACGTATAAATAGATATATGTAATTTACCATCACATGATTGAGTTTTCAGTAATCGATACATTTGTGAAGTGAACCAGCAACATTATTATAAAAGGGAACTGGTACCGCCCAAGGTGACACACTCGAATGTATAAATAGTTATCATAGATGATCATACAACTGAGTCTTATGTCCTTTAATTTCACCTAGTATTATGATGTAATATTTAATATAAAATGAATTAGTACTAGGAACTAAATAGATAGTAAACTCTTCCATTTTAACAAGTAGAAAACACATCATGTGGGAATAAAACATGTCAGGAATCTCTAATAAAACTATAAAGAGATCACCACTTAAAGATTCTATCTATATATTTCAAAACAACACATATATCAATTTAAACATCTCTAGATAAGAAGGTTTATCTTTACTCAACCGTGGGTCCCATTCTCCTTGAAATAGACAACACACCCAATTTTGTGCAGTATTGTATACCACTCAATGATAACAATCAGTACATGGTTTATTGAAAATGAGCCAATCTATCCCAAAATTGGTGTCATGTTTTTAATTTCAAGAACAAAAAATCTCCAATCAATCGTAAAATATTATAGAGATATTACACAAGTGGGAATATATAGATCCTTCTTCCTCTTCATATCTTTGGTTTTAGTAATGTACATGACATAAGATAAAAGACATGTAAGATGATTTTGAATATTAACAATATGGGTTGAAATAAATGAATGAGATGAACCGATATCAGATAATGCAACCAAAATTGGTTAAACTATTGTGATGGTACCTATTATAGTCACTGAACCCATATCCACTTCGTCTGGAGAGTATTCCACGATGTGAAAAATATTTATTCCAAATTCTAGTAGCTAAAACCTTCTTTCCCTAGAGTGTCTAATTTCCCTATAGTTTGAGGAGGAGATAATGATCTTGTGAGACTAGATAGAGTATAATAAACATGGGATAATTTTTTTAGTTTCATGAACATCCACAAGAACCTCATAACTTGGGTTCCTTATTTTAAACTTTCCCTGACTTTTGTTACGTTCCACACCGATAGAAAATCAACAGGGCCCTTCTAGGTATACATGAGGTATAAAATGACCTTGATGTCAATAAATATCATGATAATCATCATGTTTCCACAATAAATTGAAATAACTCATAGTAGAACTATGAGTGAAAAAAACTCTGAATAATCCTATATTGCTAGCCTGTTCTATCTCGACCATCAGTGCTCTATCGAGCAAATCAGCATAAGAAAAAAGCATTAGCAACATAAAATGAGAAAAAATATCATATCTATGTACCATCTCTAACCATTTACCCATCATTTTACTATTTGATAAAATATATGGTGTGAAATGAACCTGCTCAGTAAAATATATTGTGTACTCTATCACTGTCTTATCAGCCTAGTATTGTAGAAAAACATAGTATCATTTTCCAAAAAAATTATATCTAGATAGAAATGGTTTGTAAAAATAAATTGTTTTTATTTCTACTGTAGGGAATCATCCTTTATTTTCATCACTATAGTGTCTATCCATCTTCTCCTTGGTCCTTTCCACATGAATATAGGACATTTCACCATAATCATGTCAGGTGAATCCAAGAACCCCAAAAAACAATCAAACATACTCAACCATTATTTATCCTTCAAAATATCATTTTGGACATGGAATGATGTTTCCGTTTCATCATGTAATTCTTGGGAATGAACATAGAGATCATACCTTTTAGGATCCACCGCTGGAGCTTGGATGAGAGCAGGTGGTTGGGTCTTTCTCAATGTGTGGACATTACGCACAATCACCTATACCAAATTAGACTTCACAAGAGGATTTCATTGATGTGGTACACCAAAATCATCCTTGTAGATCCAATTTGAATGACTTCTTTGTGTAATGATACTTAAAAACATTAGAAAAGAGCAAGAATTAAATCATATGAATAATCAAACAGAGAAAAGATGGAAATAAATCCTAATAGATAGACAAACATGATTTGGATTTCATCTATCAAAATGAAAAAACTGAGAAAAGTCTAAAACTATTCCTTAAGGTATCTTTCCCAAAACAACCCTCATTATAGAAGGTTCATTATGGTGAGTCCTGGCTAGACAGTCAATTTTAACTACTCCCAATGTCTCGATATGACTACAAAAATTCATACTAATTTATGTACATGAATTTTAACCTATAACATTGATACCACATTGTCACAAACCCCCCTAGGTACCCTAGTAACCCAATAAAAAAACATTGATACAGACTAAGTGGTGTTCCTGATACCCTTGGTGTGGTGACTAGAACCTGACATCATACAAATATAAATTGGGAACTATTGTGCCAAAAAACTATGTTTAAGCAAGCTACAAAATAAGTATGCTTAAAAAAACCTCCACTGGATGATTTTTTCCAAATGATAAACTGGAATTAAAATCCAATATTATGCAATTCTGTAAGAATAAAATATGATAAATAAATAGAATAAGTTTCAAATTATTCAAGTCTAATAATATATGGTTCAATTATTAGAACCACCTCTACGGGGTGCTTTACCATTGGTTGAACCAGGAAGGAGAAAATCAACATACACCTAATGGAATATGTTAGTTGTGAGATAAAGTCCTAGTATGTACTCACCAAGGATTCCATTAAAAAATTCCAATATTAAATTGAACCAATAAAGAGAATTCAAATTCAGAATAAATAGTTTTTTCACTTCAGAAACATATTTAATAAAATCATGCATTAAATATCGAAATTGTGGAAATAAATTTTTAAAAATTTTTCAGATGATCAACCATGAAATATTTATAAACAAATGGATTGATAAAATAATTTTATATAAAATGTGTTAAAAAAATTTATAAGGAATGTAAATAGTTTACAACAATGACATATATTATTTTCAAAAAAAATAAGTGTGGAACATAGTCATATGCTAAATAAGGTATGATATTTCTTGGCGAAGGGGATCCACACACTCAAGGTGACATGGAAATAAGTGTATACACATTCCCCTTTGGTACATGCAAAGGTGATTTTATCACAATCATATCATGGATGTGATTTTTTTTATTTATATTTTAGACTTTTCATCCAATAACTAACTAACTTCCTATGGAATTCATGTTCTTTCATAAAAAAACAAAAATGTGAAATTTATAATAAGAAACCTTAAAATAAATTTAGTTCCCATTTTCCATTTCAATGTGAAAACTTTCCCTTAAAACCCAAAATAAGTTTTCAATAAAAACATTACATTACATAGGATAAAACCCAATGGTTTGTATTAAAACCAATTTATACATTTTTTTAGAATAATGAATTTGAAATCAATTCACATTCAATTTCACGATTAACATTAACAAATAAATTCAATAAATTATTTTCCAAAAATCCTCTTCAATTTCACAATAAACCCAAAATTCAATTTTATTTGGGGTTTTCATAATTTCCTCATCATTATCATTCCAAAATTTAAATTGAAAATTTTTAATATCACAAATTTCTATAAACACGCCCATATTAATTGGAATTGATGGTTTGCCAATTTCATGCTAAAATCCCATTTCAAAACCCAAATTCAATATAATTTGGTTTTTTGAACATAAAAATAGTTTATAGAAAAATTTATATCAATAAATTTAATTTGATTTAATCAATTGAAATTACATAAATAAATTTATGGTAATCAATAATTGGGCATCATGATGGAACCACCTACATTGGGATCAATAAATCTCGAAATGACAAACCCTCATGTGGATTTTTCAATGAAGAAAAGTGATCATGGAATATAGGAAATAAGGATAAAGCCTAGGTGTAAGATCCCATAATAGAGGGTATTAGATACATAATGAAACATGAGGATCCACAAAACCATATTGAGAATAATAGTGATACAGGGTGAGTGATAATGAGAAGACGAAACCAACCTAGTGGTGGTTGATAGTTGTTCTCTATGATTCAATCCACTTTCATAAGGAAGTAAAGGGAAAAAAATTCTTCTGTGATACCAAGGAAGAAGATATTGTAAGGTGTAATTATAGGTCTAGTAGAAAAAAAAATTGGATGTTTTACAATTTTAAAATAAGATTATTATGTTAGTTAAAATCCACACATGATTTTCTATGAAGAGCCGCATGGTAATACCAATATGTGAACCATGGTTTTAACCCTATATTCAATAGACTTAATGGATTCTCCTAATAATGATAATGGTTTTTTCAAATTATTTTCTTTCCATGAATCTACATAATATCTTGGTTTTCATAGTTTTCCTAGAGAGGGCACACAAGATGGGAAAACACTGCAACAACTGTACACTTGCGTAAATGGTTTAAATTTTTTCAAAATATCACCTAAAATAACCCAAAATGATTCCCAACCAAAAAATGTTTAAAAATAGTGGTTTTGGAATACCTAGAAAAATTAATATGATGTTGCATTATTATAGAAATATTATCAAATAAAACACCCAAAGTAAATCTCTCAAAATATTTTAAATAAATAAATTTCGTCACGGGTTTTGAATTCACTATTTGATGAATATTACTAGGTTTTGACAAAATTTAGTACAAACCATGTTCAACATACATTTTAAATATAAATTTATAATATTTTTCCAAATTACTGTTCCTAACATCTGTTGGAGATATTATTTTTTATTATATTCTTTCAAAATTAAATAAATAAATAAATAGATTTTTTTAAAATTTCAGAAATTTGTTGATTTTTTAATAATATAATAGAATAAATGATTTTTTGTTTTTATAGTAGATTGATATTCATTTGAAAGAATTATTGTTTTTTAACATCAAGCATCTCTTTGGTAAATTTTTTTTAATGATATTTCATTTCGAAATAGTGAACTCAATGGATATGAATTTTTTGAAATTTAATATAGTTTTTGCCTACATAAATATTTTAATAGATTTTGAGAAACTAATAAATTATGTCAATGTTGGAGATATAGAATCCTTACATACTCACATCATGCAATATTACTCCAATCAAAAATCAGTTGGCTGAAATTCATCAAAAAATACTTATCCAATATCTTAATCAAAACCTCATCGACATTAAAAAATCCATTATACATCATAGTTTTCTAGTGTTAATAATTTCAATTATATTCTCTTTGAATAGTTTCTTGTGATGGTAAATTTCATTTTGGAATGTTTTTTTGGGTTATAAAACATCAAAAAAACATAACTGTGGGTTCTATTATAACTATTAAATGGAAATTTTATTTTCTTCATTCCTTGGTGATGTTAAAGATATGTTCGGTTACTTATTACACATTTAAAGTAAGGACATTGGTTTGTGCCTTTAAGGGATAAAAATCTATTCTGGGCCTATGACTCCAAATCAAAATTCAGAGATTTCATTTTAATATTTTCCTATTATTTTTGTGTTTATGATAATTATTCATTAGACATAAGAAATACATGATATGATATAATATAAAATATCTATTGTAGAAAATTCTATTTATATCTACTAAATTAATATTTTACTATGATAATAATGAATAATAATATGGTTCAAGTTCAATTCATCCCCCTCTTGACTATTTGGGTATATCATATATGGATCTGAAAATTGGTAACAATTCTTCATCGAAATAAATGATATATATATATATATTTATACTAATTATTTATTGAATTAATTTTCAAGGGTAAATGATCATTTTGGATGAAAAAACTAATAAAAATGATGCATGTACATCTCAAATACTTCCCTCATTATATGTAACATTTTATAGATATAGATAGCTGCAAAAGGACATATACCTTAATCATCTAAGAGTAGAATGATGGGTTAACACATTTAATCTTTGAAAAGTACTTATTGATAATATTATTCAATGATTGGAAATGATGAAATTAGTTATGTTCTAAATTACATGGTTATAAAAATTCTTTATTATGATATAAGTATTAATTTAAATAGCCTTGTATTTATATGTAAAACATATCATTGTAATTTGAAAACATTTCAAGATACTTATTTATTTTAATTTACGTTAATAAGAATATAACATGGTATATATTGGCATAAATATAAATATTATAATATGGGTGGAGAATAATCTATAAATAAATTGTTTCGTTGACTTACTAGTGTAATAAATTTCCTGATATAGTTGAGACAAATAGAATGAAACTAGTTTATGGTTTAAAGGTTTTTAATAAATTTACCTAATAAATAAAAATAAAGAATAAAGAATATTTGTAACGTAATTTGTTTAAGAATATATTCTTGATGAAATAATTTGGTATTCAGTATAATATAAGTTAGACTTTGAAAATATTAATCTAGAGTAGATTTTTTAAAATAAAGTATTTTAATTTTTTTAAAAAATATAAAATATTCTTTGTAGACACAGAGACATAATATAGAGATATTGATGGTGCTGATCATTTTTCAATGGGAATACATAGAATGAAGAAAATATAAAAATGAATATTCTGAAAGGACCTCCCTATAATTGATGATTTGGAAAATTAGAAAGATATTACTTTTTCTAATATAGATCAATATATTATTTTTTATGTCTGTAGAAAAATAGGTTATATAATCCCTAATTATCCAAAGATATAGAATAAAATAAATCACATAAACATTTACAATAATGACATGAAAAATTATGATGCATGATAGAGTTATTCATAAGATTCTAATTCAATTATTGTTTATAATTTTGATATTGATGTAGAGAATGTATAACTCTATCATGCATCATAATTTTATAGTTTATGATTTCTACACAATATATCTATGAACCTAAATTTTAGATATTTAACCAAAAAAAGAGATTTATACTCACATTTTCTTTATTCTTGTTTGAATGTAATCCATCACATAAGTTATTTCAAACCTAACAAGGATGTAATCATGGTAAAGATTTTAAACCCTATTCATTTATTTAAATTATATAATATAGATTTTTTTTTATTATAAAAATCACAATTTTTAATAATTTATGAGTAATTTTATGTGGAAAATAAATAAGACCTTAAAATTAATGTATTAAATGGGTTAGAGATATTTTTTGTGGGTAAAATCCATGTTGGAATATTGAAATATTTTATAGAATTTTTTTCGAGTTAGGTGAAGAGTAAGTATGAGGTTTTGAGGCCTGTTGAGCCATAGTGTTGACGGAATAAAAATAATAAAATATTTTATTATGAATAATTTATTTGTCCAAAATAATTGAATATCTCCAAAATAGGATGTTTTATGAGAAATCCAAGACTACAGTTAGTGCTAGTACGTGGTTTTTACCCTATTTGGTTTTAACATTTGTGAGTGTCAGACTTTATTATAGGTCACTAATGAGGTTAACTTTTTAATATTTTTTTTATATATTATATTTTTAAAATTAAATTAATATCTATAAATGGTGTTTTTTATAAGAAATCTGAAACCACAAATAGGACTGGAATGCATGATTTACTCTGGGTAGGGTATAACTTTTACACAAGTTAGATATTTGGTCTGGTTACTCAATAAATTAAGTTACTTACAATTTATAGATGTTATTATATTAAATTAATCAATTCAAAAATCTTTTAAACATTCATATTCTGCACACATGAATATGGACAACTCAATTTATCGATGAAGCCACCTTAAAGATCATTATAATTAAATGAATTTGGACAGAAAAATCATTGAAATGGGTTAGTCAGGTAAAACTAGTAACTCCAAATTCAATTTTAGATTATCTCTTGGATTTATAACAAATATTAATTTTGGTGAATTATGGATACACTGTTATTAAACATCAATTGTACAATCCAGGTAGTTTTTATAATTAGCTGATTCTATTGGGTATGAGATACCTCGAGAGCCTTTGGTGTGTGTCTGGAGAAACACCAATCTTTTCACAGTCATTTGGATATACGCGTTGCATGATTGACTCTTCTTTGTTGTGCGATGGAGGATGAAGGTGGATTATATTTTTTAAAAAATAAATATATTTTATTCTATATTTCTTGGAAATATTCTATCTTTGATAACCTCTTTGATACTGATCAGATTGACACTCTGTCAGTGTCATTAGGTTCGTCTCGACAATCATGAGATAAATTGTATCACTGGATTTGAAGGAAGTGTTGTATTTTCAATCCATTTTTTTTACATTTTCAATGTATAATTTAATGAAATTTATTAAATAATACTCTTAAAAAACTATTTTCAAGTATAATTCTATAACACTTATCAAAGGATAATTGCTATAATTATTGAATGATAATTTCATCAAATTATCAATGATAT
The DNA here is from genome assembly GCA_963277665.1 of Viscum album. Taxonomy (NCBI): domain Eukaryota; kingdom Viridiplantae; phylum Streptophyta; class Magnoliopsida; order Santalales; family Viscaceae; genus Viscum; species Viscum album. The sequence continues at coordinate 843,041,867 of OY728161.1, forward strand.
TTACACAATAAAATAAAATGATAATTTTATATAAAAGTTTAAATAGATAAATTAATATTATTATCCAATTATAATTACAAGGAGTTCTAAAAGGATAAAAATGACTTATTTTCTGTAGATAATTTAAAAAATTATTGAATAATAAATGCATGTGTTTAGGGAAGATAATATTTATCAATTTATTAAAGAATAATTATAAAGTAAATAACATGTGAAAAATTATCAAAATTATTATAGGATAATTATGTGTATTATTAAGGGATAATTATTATAATTATCAAAAGGTTATTTCCTGATTATAAAAGGATAAATATTAAAATTATAAAAATAAAAATTAATCAAAAAAATTATCAAAATATAATTGTGAAATGAAAACATATAAGGAATAATTATTAGAATATAATTATAAAAATTATCAAAGGAATGTTGTGAGAATATTTGAGATTTTTATTAAAAAAATTATCAAAATATAACTAATAGATTATCAAAATATAATTATAAAAACTAAATTTTATACAAAATTATCAAAATATAATTATAAAAGGGTAATTTATGTTAAATTTGAAAAAGAAATTATAAATGGATAATTTTTGAGAAATTAAAAATTTATAATCATAAGGGGAAAATTTTAGAAATTATAAAATATGACGGTAAAAGGATAATTTAAGAAAAAAATTAAAAATTATTTTATAAATTGATAATATATTAGAGTTTATCAAAAAAAAATTACATGGATAATTTAAGAAAAATCATCAATACATATTTATAAGAGGATAAATTATGAGAAATTATCAAAATACAATAATAGATGGATAATTTTTAAAAAATTATCATGGTATAATTGTAAAAGAATATTTTAAGATAAATTATAAAAATATAATTATAAAATTATAATTTGTGAGAAATTATCAAATAATAATTATAAAATAATAGTTTTGAAATTGTCTATGAGAGATAATGTATCCTCGAATGTGATATTCTTTTAGAGATAAAATGGATGGTTTTAGTTCTAATAAACCTTGGGGATCCTTGAGTGTCACTGTTTTGATAATAAGGCTATGAGGAGGTGTTCATGAATCATTTTACCCTTTATTTTTAACATTGACAACTTTTATGTTATGATGTTCTATAAATTTTTGGGATTATTTACACATTTTTTCATAATATGATATTATATAGACATATTTGGATGACTGTGTAAGATTAGGATCACATGTGAGTGTGTGTGTATCCTTGAGTGCCTTATGCTACACTAGTTTGGATGTGTACTTTGTTACATATTATTCATGTTTGATATTGATCACCTATATTATTCATGTTACCTCACTTCAAATGATATGTTATCTATTCTCGTGTATAATTCCATGATATGTGTGATTTTATGATATTAATTTGGATCCCGAGTAATATGGATCGTCCTGACATGTTCATCTCTTGGAGGGGGAGTACGCACAACTTGCGACAATGACGAAGAGGGACCTATGAACATTGTAGGTTTACGATGACTCCTCTATGATATTATTTAATGTTCTTGTTGGATAGTGAATTTCAATAGGTATTTTACTCATTGACTAGAGGAATCAGAGTAGATCTCGATATATAAGGGATTTTGATAATATAACCATCTAGATGATTAGTGATGCTGAGTGACACTATTACACAATGTTGATTAGCATGATTCATTATCCTTTCTGTTAAACCTTGATTATTGTGAAACCATAATTATATACACTCACTGACAAGTGGATGTCAATGGGTAAGATACTCGATTACTAGGGGATGATGAGTAGATCATGACGCTTATGAGATTCCCAGAATGTAGCCTTATTTATGAGTAGTGATGTTGAATTTTACGATTACATAATGTTAATTAGTATTAATATGTTTCTTAATGGATAATTCTTTATTCGTATGAAACATTGATTTTCCATCATGTATAGAGATGAAGACGACAGTATTCGGGGTTTGTGGAAACATAGTTAGTGCATGACAACTCGTTTTTGGCTTGTATGTTTATTCCTAATAAAAATTGATCATTAATATTACATACACTATTATACATTAGCACATCATGTTAAGTTTTCATTGGGGTAGTCATATTGAATCTTTTAATCTCACCCTACATGGGGATTTCAACGCACATATAAACTTCATGGGGTATTTGGGGATGGTAAATGGCTCTATGGTGTATAGTTGAGTAGAGGATCATAGATCTAGTAGAAGACAAACACGAACACTAGAGGACCAATTATTGATTTATTTATTTATCTACTAATTTCCAGTGGACATGATTTCCACTTATAGTAGCTTCATTATTCATATTACTTATATTCCATATTTAATTTTCCACATTGTTACAATTATTTTTTTTATGGATTATTTTTTATAGTTGATCATTTGACAGGATATTGAGGGTATTGTTTTTCCATCATGGGGCTCAGACACTCGCTGCTAGTTAGAAGCCATTTATATAAGATGATATGTGCATGAGGTTACATGTAATTCTAACATAGACATGGGGATTTGGGTCCAGATGCAACATATTTTCCTTGTTATAACAAATATATTAGGGGGAAATAAATATAATATAGTTATTGTAGATGCTTTTAATAGATTTACATGGATTTATTTTTTATCACACAAATATGATTCATTTTCCCAATTTATTATTTTATTTCAAATTGGTTTAGAAGAAAAGGGACCCTTAATTATATCAATTAGAAGTGTTGGAGAGAGTGAGTTCATAAATCAATAATTTAAATTGTTAATTGAGGAAAACGGTAATTTTCATTACATTTCAGCACATAGTACTCCTCAAAAATTATAATCATAAAGAAGAAAAATAACAAGAATTCTTGAAATGAATATATCCATGCTAAATTAACATACTTTACCGATATTAATTTGGGATGATGTCATAAATTATTTTTTTATATTTCAAACCTGATTCATTTAGGATATATAATTAAAAATAATCATTATGAATATTTTATGTGATGAAAAAATGTATATTTAAAAGTATTTGGTTGTAATTTTTTATCTATAACTTTAAGGGTTCCTTGGATAAAGTTGATTCTAAATATACTATAGGTGGGTTTTCTGGACATTCTGTAAAACCCCAAGGACTTGAAAATAAATATAATGTAGAATGTAATGCACACCATACTATGTCTCTACAAAACAACACATTGTTATTATAATTATTTTAAAAAGATAGCTATAAAATTTCAATTAAATATAAATTTTCTTCTTTATTGAGTTGAATTTCAGAAAATGAACTAACAGGGTTTTGATCAATAAGATATTTAGAGTCTGATAGGAATAACGTAATTTTTGATGAATAGTAACTTCACCCTTTTGAATGGTAATGTTACCCTAAGGAATAGTAACATGACACTTAGAAATATTTTATTGACAAAATGTTTAGTAACCTCACTCATTAAGATATAAAAAAATATTGTAATCTTATAAATCAAAATATGATATAATTATATCACATAATAAGATAATAATTTTTTTAGAAATTTTTAATTTGGTATTAGTATTTTATAAAACATAAATGATTATTTAAAATTATTTAATTAATATAGTAATTCAAAATAAAATTTAATTTCATAAAATAGAATCAAAATTTAAAATATTTATTATAAGATAACTTTATAACACCATAGTTAATTTTTCCAAGTGTGATAAAATCTGTTATAATTTTAAATTTTGTATTTTTTTCAATTAAATGATGATTTTAATATTAGATTTTAATTTCTCACATATATAAAATTATTTTCATAAAATTATATATCATATTTTAACCCTACATGTGGAAAAATTATTAGGATGAGTTTTTCAGATTTTTATGAAATAGTTGAAAATTTAATATATAGTTAAAACACCTTTTTAAGAAAATACGGTATTTTTTTGACAACGGGAAGAGATAATTATGATGTAAAATTTATTATGGTTTTGGGAGAAATAAATAAATACTTTATAAATTTTTTTTTTATAAATATAATTCACAACAGAAAAAATATTTTTTTTATAAGTATAAATGAAAAAGTTTCATTTCTTGATGTAGAGCTAGGGCCAGTGTGACAAGGGATATTTGGTTCTTTAGAAATAATTAGTATGAGATAAATATAACATTGATGAACATGTTATTAATTAATATGTATAATTTATTTTTTGACGATGTTTTATAATTTTATTGTTATGTAATATTTATCTTTTCCTAATGCATGAGCAATTCATGTATGGGGCAATAAAATATAAAATAACAAATTTATAAAGTTGTATTGTTATATATATGAATTAATATACATAATGAAAGAATAAAAAAAATGATTTTTTGACTTTATTAATTTATTACTATGTTAATAATTTATTTTTAATTTTTATATATTATATAATTAACATTAATTCCTATGCAATGTTGATGTGATGCTTATGTAACAGTAAAAAAAGACAAAAGAATTTTAAATTAAAATTATAAGAATTAGTAAGGGTTAGAAATTTTTTCATGAACTTTTATAATATAAATGTTCAACCATTATCATGTTTTAAATAAATTTCATGACATTTTGTACCCACAATGGTCAATTTAGAACCATAATAATATTTTATTTCAAAAGGTTGTCAAATTTTCACATTATAGTTTTAATTTTTATAATATTTTAATATTAGGTTTTATAAAAGTTTTATTCATAAAATAATTTTCATTGGAAATACAATGAAATTATCTTTATCACTAAATTTTATTTTTATTTTTTATAAAACAAATAAATTTTTTAAATAATTTCACAATAATGATGGAGTATTAATTTCAATATTGAATAAATCAAAATAATGATACCAAAAATAATAAAATAATTTATTTTATAAATTTTATGTCAATTAATTAATTCACTAAATGTATGATCCCAAAATTCGATGGAGTCATATCGTGTACATTTTTATGTACTTTTGGATGTTTTTATGTACCTTCATTTGGAGTTATGTTTAAGGGTATGTTTGGGTGGGGTTTTAAGAATGTTTAAGTATAAGGAGACCGTGCATGGTTTGAACATGGTTTGAAAAACCTTGTACCTAAACCAAGGTAATTGTGTGACCTCAGACTATGAGGTCTACATGGTTAGAACACAGTTTTCTTAACAGTGTGCCCCTTTTATGGTAAACTATTTATGTTGTTTTATTTGTTCGAAAAATTATTTTAAAAATTCACTAAACCCCATAAAGAACCCCATTTCGAACTAGTCTTGGGATTTACATATTTATATGATCTAGAATATTTCTGGAGGGGGGATAAGGTCATTCGGCCGTCATTCATAAAGATTTAAATCCCATATTGAAGATCTATTCTTCTCCCAGTATGCGGATCACATCCCAAATGTTATCCTCTCTTATTCCTTGATCTTTTTTAGATTTTATTCCCTAATTATTTAGATCTAAAAATTATCAGTGAAATATAGTTGAAGGATTTTAGATCTAAATATATATTGAAAAGATCAATTTTTTGTGATATTGATTTATGGATTTAGATCCATAACTTTTTCTATGTTATTGTACTGCTCAGATATTTGGGATTTCAATTGGGAAAAAATATATCAAAGAACCAAGGTGGGTGGAATAAATCTAATTATCAATGTCATAAATTATATATATATATATATGCATTATTGATGAATTTATACCATACATTAGAAATTGATTTCCTTGAATTGGGTTTTTCAAATGGATTCATTTAGTTATTCAACCCTTGTTCAAATTAGTTATTTATTGGGGAATTAATCATGAGACAAATGGGATTATATATTATATAATTAATTTGGGTTAATTTATTATAATTTTAGGGATTATAATCTAGAAAATTATATTGGGATTAAATATTATATATTAAAATGGATAAGTTGAGGTAATTAATTATGGATTAATTATGCGACTTTGATTAGAGACACTATATAATTTATTGTGGGAATAATTATAGAAAGTTGAGATTAGAATAAGATAATTAATTATGGATAATTAATTATGGAATTACAATTGTGATATTTATTAATTAATTTATGAGCTAACTAATGGTGTAAATATGTTATATAATTGTTGAGTTAACTAATGGAATGGACTTGTTTAACTAATTATTGAATTAGTAATGGGATTGGGGTGGATAACTAATTGGTAAATTAATATTGTGAAAAATAATTATTAAAATATAATTCAAAAATTATAATTTATAATGGAAATGTGGACATCATACTTATGAGTAAAGGTAATAAGAATATGGTCATTCTAAATTTAGAAGAATACATGGTAACATTTTCATTATACATATGAGTAAAGAGAGTAAGAACATGATCATTCTGTTGAGGGGTAAGCATGGTAACATGGTTATAATACTAATTTTATTGTGACATTGGTAATTTTGGAAATGGGGCATTGAAATGTGATATGAAAGAATGGAAATAGTAAAACATTGAGTTATATCCTCACAAGAGAATTTTTTACTCCAACATGAGTCAAATTAGGTACTAATATTTCATATCTCATTAATATATCATGATTGTTCTAGGAGAATGGACTAATAAATGATATTACCAAGGGAACACTTGGGGATTTGGTATGATATGCAGTTATTATAGAGATATGGGTATCCATGGGAACCTTGGAGTTAATATTATTAGATATGAATAATTAAAAATGTGATAAACTATTTTTTATTTCATTGTAATTATTTAGTTATAGAATTTCATTCACAATATTTTGATTTAACTTGTTTTATACATCATTGGTGGTGGCCTAATGAGTTTTTCATACACTCTATTTGGGCCACCTAATTGGAACCAGAAAAGATTATATTGTTGTGGGATTGGATAAGGGAAAGTGTCCTTGTATATGTGCCCAATTTGGGATGGAGCTCGGCGGAGGGAACCACATATGGTTTGAGACATGATTGTGGAGTCATTGGGTCTTTATATTCAGTTTTATATTAGACAGATGAAACTTATATTGGAATAGTGTGTTTTTCCTTTCAGTTGATTATTGTTTTCCCATTTGGTTATCTTCTGACATGGAGATCATTTGACCGACTAGCGTGAGGCACTATTAGGTGGCACTTATGTCGGGACATTACAATGTTGTTTCAAAGGACATTTTTTCTTTATCTATCTTTTTTATAACTAATTTGGGAAAGGAAGACATGATACCATGAAGAGTATGGTATTGGTAAGGAGATAATTCTTGGGAGTTTCTAACCCCTGTATAAGGGAAAACCTAAGTGCAAAGGTCAATATTTTTGTTGTTTCTTTTTTCTGTTACAGTTGAATATTATTTCACCAAGGGTGAAACACTTGTGGTGTGATGTAATTATTATTTCTGAGAAATTTGATTTTTTATTTGTGTTCCATAAGGAAATGATAGTTGAGGTGACATGCATCATTATAGGAACTCAGGTTTATTATGACATGTCATATATTAGGCACTCACGGGGAAACTAGTTATGGGTTACTTGTTGATCATAAAATTCATTCATTGTTATAAGTTTAGGAAGAAACCTTTTACCTCAAATGAAATGAAGAAGATTATAAAAATAATGAAAAATGAGAATAATGGGGTGTTTAAATGAGGAATCAGATTATTATAGTGAGTTTATATTGTTAACCAAAACACAGGAGTATGATGATTAAGAGTAAATATATTTCCTTGATTTAGACTGTGTGGAAATGTGGGGGAGAAAAAAGTTTTGTTATTATTTTTTCTTCCTTAATAAATTTTATAAGGTTTTTTATGAGGCCTGATACATGTGTTTGGATTTTTAAAGTGTATGCCTCCACGATTCTTGTTGAGCGAATGAGTGAGGGGAGTTTCGAGGAATGTTTTTCCAGTTAGGGAACTTGGGGAACCGATCGTGCTAGATGAATATGAAGGGGTGTAATTTATTTTTAACATTGATTTTTTCATCCAATTAATATAAAGAGACATAGGTAATGTTGTGAAAAGTATGTCTGAGTTGACTAGGATGTTTCGTTGTAGCACCATCAAAATTTACTAGAGAGGGTGGACCTAAGAGATATGAATTATGGGTTGAGTCCATCGAGACAATAAATGGAAATTTAGAGACTCCAACTAATATGAGGGTCATATTGTCCACATAAAGGATATGGATATCAACTAAGTGATGTTGGGACATTTAATAAAGAACTAGACAGATTGACAATATGTTATGGATGGAATTCATTGATAGGTTCTTAGAGAACTTTTATCTACATAAGAAGAGACAAGAAGAATCCATTTAGTTCCTTCATTTTACAAATGAGAGATTGTTGGTGATGGACTTTTCTAGATGATACATAGTTTGGAAATTCTCTACTACAACATTTACAATATATGAGGTAGCTATGATGAAACATTTTTAGGATAGGCTTAAGTGAGAGATTATATCCTATGTGAATATCTTCAGTCGAGAGAAGTTTATGAAAGTGGGGGATCATGAACTCATAGTTGGAGATAATATGTAGGAGGACTCCAGTGATTGACCAGTAGTTGTTACTGGATGATTAGGAGGTACTAATTCTAAGATTAGGAAGTGACATTATGAATACTTTAACCACGTAAATTGAAAGAAGAATGCAGAGACATGATGTTCTATTGGTCGGACCATACGCGGATGATTTTTCATTAATGTGCTTGGTTGGGACACTATAATTATCATTGTTCAATCCAATCAATAGAGTGTCAATATTGTTACAATATGCAACATCTAAAGATGTTCTAAAAGTTATAGAGATATAATTGTAATGAAAGAGGAGCTAGGCAGAATGAGAATGTAGAAATAGGATCATTTACACCAAATCGGGCTGGCAGTTGCAGTTCTACTTGCCATGTTAGGAGAGGTATTGGATATTGTGTTTCTAGGAAGTAGCACCCATATCTATGAGTGGTTATAATAAATATATTCGTACAAAATCACATGGAAGAGGGACAACATAGTAACATGCAGTACATCTAACACTTGTGGATAGTGGGGTTGGACCATTAATAGTGACAGGTACTATTCAAGTAGATACTATATTATGTAGTTCTTTATTTGATACCAGTGACTCTCATTCTTTTATATCTACAAAACATGTTATTGGTTTGAGCCTATATGTGGAGAGTGTTAGTGGGGTTATGAAAATAGATACACCGTTGGAAGTATGGTATATAGATATATGTCTTTGCAAGGGATGTTTACAAGATATTTGGGAATATCATTTCATATGGGATCTCTTTATTCTTGATATGATGAGATTTGACCTAAATATGGGTATAGACTGGCTAGGCGCATTTTGATCCCACATCGATTGTTAACATAGGAGAGTGACCTTTGTGTCTCCTAAGGGTGACCAGTATATTCATCATGGAAAGTTGGATATATAGGTAGGACGAGCAGGTCCAATTACTCAGCAACTGAGAGAGATCATATCCCATGATTCTATTATTTTGTTGAATGAAAATGGTGTTAAGAAAGATTTCCTTCCACTAGATGGGGAACTATTTGAGGGTGACTTTACTGATGATTTATCAAGGATACCACCAGAGAGAGATGCCAAATTTTCTATATAGATCATTCAAGGGGATGCACGAATAGCTATTCCAATGTATAGAATGACACTGACTAATACTCAAGATAATAAGACTCCATTAGAGGAGTTGGAGGATAAGGGGTTTATACCTCGAAGTATGTAAACTTATGGATCAGTAGTATTCCTCGCAAAGAATGATGAGGGAATTTTATGTTTGTATGTTGATTAACAGAAGTTAAACCAAATGAGTAGGAAGAACTATTATCCTCTTCCATGTATCGATGATATTTGACCAATTTATGGGATCTTGTGTGTTCTCCATGATTTATTAGAGATTATGGTAACATCAGTTGAGATTACAGACTTTTGATATACCATGGACTGCTTTCAGAAGCATCCATGGCCATTATGAGTTTTTCATAATTCCATTTGGGTTGAAAAACTCACCAGTAGTGTTCATGGATTTGATGAATGAGATCATTAACCTGTATCTGCATCAGTTCGTGGTTGTGTTTTTTGGAATATATCTTGCTGGACTCTAAGACCCATGATGATATTTCCCATCAGTTTGACATTGTCTATGGTATACTAAGATAAAAAAATTTATACACCAATCTATATATGAGTATGAATTTGATTCATCGGGTACACTTATTGGGGAAAATAATCTTAGTGGATGGAGTGTCAGTGGAATCAGAGAAGGTCCAAGCAGTGGTTTCTTCAGATCATCCAAATAATTTTTTTTATATCCAATGTTTTTGTGATTAGATGGATATTATAGGATATTAATCAAATTATTTTCCCATTTGGTAGTGTGAGTTTTGGGATTGACCAAAAAGGATGTAAAGATTCAATAGAAAAAGTCTTATGATGTAGTTTTTCAAGAGTTGATGAAAAAATTAATTTTGACACCAATTGTGATCCTACCAGAGATAGGTGAGGAGTTAACTGTTTAATAAAATTCTTTTGGGATCATACCTGGAGTTGGGATGATGTAGGGGGATCGAGTTATAGGCTATGGGTCTTGGTAGTTGAGTCCTAAGGAATAGAATTACCATACACACGACTGTAATTTGGATGCAAAAGTATATTCCCTTATGTGTTGGTGACAGTATATGTCGGGAGAAAAGTTTATAGTTTATATAGATGATAAGATCTTGATGTATATATTATCACATCAGGATTTGAATATTCAGAAACATAGATGGGTATAGTATATAAATACCTGTTATTTTGAACTGGAATATTTGGTTGGGAAGGGAAATAGTGTGGCTGATGCCTTGTGGAAGAAAACTCAGACTCAAATTGTATAAGAGTCGAGTGCAGAGTTGAAGATGTTGAAATTACTGGTTGAAATACTTATGGTGGTTCGGGAGAGTCATGAGTAAATGAATCTAGTTTCAGTTGTAGTGGATTCTACACATTTTATATGGATCTAGGATACACAATAAGAGGATATATAATTCTATGCTTGATGAAATTTTTTTAATGTGAGTTGATTTATTCAGACTTGTTGATATATGAGGATGAGATAATCTATGTGAAGAAATGAGTTATTGTACCTAGATGCGTGCAAGAGGGGATAATCTGGGAATTTCATTCATCAAAGTTGGAAGTGAGTCCATGTGTAACCAAAATGTACCATGAAATATGATAATTATTTTAGTTACCATGATTGAAAATGTAGTTAGAAGGGTTTTTGACATGATCCTTCACTTTTCAGTAGGTGAAGGAAAAGTATCAAATACCTATAGGATTACTAAAACCATCTCCTATTCCAGAATGGATGTGGGATGATGTTATGATGGACCTTGTGATGGTTCTTATAATGATTCATAGGGAGAAGGATGCAATTTGGGTAATTTTGGATCATTTGACAAAGGTAGAACATTTCTTTCCTATAAGGGAAACATTATAGTAGAACAATTGAGAGAATTGTTTGTTTACGAGAGATTCTATCGTTATGGAATGCCTTAGACTAAAGTTTCAGATCATGATTCACAATTTACTTCACGCTACTAATAGGGATTAAAGAAATCATTTCGAACATATGTACTTTTGATTATTGTTTTCCCCCATATACAAATGGGAAGTTGGAATGTACTATACATGTTCTTAAGTATATGCTACGGGCATGTGTTCTTGACTTGGGCGGATCATGGGAAAATAACTTTTCCTTAGTGGAGTTCTCTTATAACAATAGTTATCTAGAAAGAATATGAATTTTACTATATGAGCCTCTTTAAATAAGGCCATGTAGATTAATGCAATGTTGGATGGAGGTTGGTGAGTCAGAATTTTTGTGACTGAGTCTCGTGCGGGAGACATCGGAGCATGTAAAATAGATTCCAAAATGTATTGATATAGATCAGAGTAGACAGAATCCATAAGCAGACAGACAGAGATGACCCCTAGAGTTTTAAAATGGAGATCGTGTGTTCCTTCATGTGTCCCATAGGTTGAGTCACTTCATGTAACGAAGATTTGGCCTGTTTGAAAATAGGTTTGCTTGACCTATTGATATATTAGGTAGAATCAGGTCGATATCATACCGATTGGCACTTCTATAGAGATACAATGTTATGCATCACATTTTCCATTTATCACAACTATGGAATTATAATCCCATCCATTTTCATGTGATATATGGGGATGTGGTTGAGCTTGCAATAGATGCATCATTTGAGGAAAATCTGATACGTGTGTTGGATCATAGTGATAATGTTCTGGGATGATATAATGAATATATAGTTTTCATGTCATGGAAAAATTGATGTCTACAATTGGAAACATGGAAAGGAGAACCTGATCTGAGGAAAAAGTGGGATGATATTTAGGACTTTGACTCTAAGAATGTCTTGGAGGTGCACCTAGAAGACAAGAAATTATAAGTTGGGGATATTTTAAGATCCCAACCATTGTTGGAGTTATATCAGGTAAATTTTTAGGCACTTATAGTTTTTTATGTACCTATGACCGGGGTTTTGTTTTGGGGTGAGTTTCGGTCAGGTTTTAGGAATATTTAATGATAAAGGGATATGCATGGTTTTTTCATGGTTAGAAAAACCATGATCCTAAAACTAGGTAACTGTGCAACCCAAGACAGTGACGTCTGCCTAGTTAGGGCACAGTTTCACTAACATTGCACCCCTTCGACAGAAAATAGTGTTCATAGTTTTATTTCTTTTAAAAATTCATTTAATCATTTTTAGAACCCCTAAAACACCCCCATTTTAAACTTGTATTGGGATTGCCATATTTTTTATGATTCCATTTAATTTTGGAGGACTTCCAAGGTTGTTAAACCATTATTCATCAAGATTCAACGTCTGAATTGAATATCCTCTCTTCTCTAGATCAATGGATCCCATCAAAATACATGTCATCTCTCTATCCATGATCTTTTAGAAAAATTTATTAATTTTTTCACATATATACCTAATTAGTGAGTTCTAGATCTAGGATTATGGATCCATATTTGTGTTGACAAGATATTTATATCATGATCTTGATTTAAGGATTTAGATTTTAATCCTTTTCTACGCCTTTGGGATGCTTGGATTTTGTGGATTTTCATTGTATGAACATTCATAAAAGAACTGAGGTGGGTGGTCTAAATATAATTCCCATAGTCATTAATTTGATATGTATATTCAATATAGTATAATTTCAAAAATAATTTAATAATTTATTTCATTGAATTCAGTTTATTAGATTGAATCCATTAGTTATTAAAGACATGTTGAAATTTTATATTTAATAAGAAATAATCATTAGACTATGGGGATACCCAATTATATAATTCATCTAGTGAACATTGATTATACGAGGTAGGGTTTGTAATATAAATAAATAAATGGGTGATTATTTGTGATATATTTAAAAGGATATGTGGAGATAATTAATAGAGTATTAATTATGTGTCAGTGATTATATGGTCTAAATAATTAACTGTGGTATTAATTATAGTAATTTTATGTTACAATGAGATAATTAATTGAAGAATATTATTTATAGAATATGAATTTTTATATTGATTAATTATTAGATGAAGTAATAAATGGTGTAAATTACTTAAGTAATTTTTTAGGTAACTAATTGAATGGATGCGTGTAACTAATTGTTGATTTAGTAATTGGATTTGGGTGGATAATAAAATGGTAAATTTATTATATGATAAAGAATGGTAAAATGGTCATTCTAAATTTAGATGTAAAACAAGCAACATGTTCATCATACTTATCAGTAAAGAGAATGGGGACATGTACATTTTAAATTGATAACTATACATGGTACCATGGTCATTATAGTTATGATTATAATGAATGGGAACATGGTCCTTCTATTGAGGGGTAAGAATGGTAACGTTGTCATATTACTTATGTGAGTGTAATATTGAGAATTTTGGTAAGGGGGCATTTAAAGTTGAAATATGATGGTAAATAATGGCACTATGATATATGGCCTCACACAATAATATTAGACTCCGACATGACTGAAATCAGGAACTGAGATATTAGAGCCCCCTGAATAATTTGACCTTTAGTAAGAATCTGGTATTAAGATATGGTATTACCTAGGGAAGACATTCGGCTCTGATATGAGATGAAGTTAGTATTGAGGTACAAGTATCCTTGAGAACCTTATTGTTTATCTAGTTAAATAAGAATACCTAAAATTGTGTTACAATTTTTATAATTTCATTGTACTTATTTCAATATAGAACTGCTTGCATAATATTTTGACCAGACATGTTTTAGACACCATTGGTGGTGGAATAATAAGTTCTACTCATACCTAATTCGCGCTTCCAAATCGGAACCCAAATAGGTTATATTTTTAGTAGAATTTATAAGGGAAAGTTCCTTGGGATAAGTTTCTTATTGGGGATGGATCTTGGAGGAGGGAACAAGACAAGGTTTGGGACACTCTTGGGGGTTGTAGTGTCTTAGTGTTAGTTACATATGAGACAGTTGTCACTTATATCGGTACAACATGTTTTCTATTTCAGTTGACTATTGTTTTCCCATTTGGTTATCTTATGACATGAGCCTTTTATTGGTTATATATTCTTCATGTATTATTTATTCACTTCCACATTTGTTATAATTTGATAAAATAGGGAATAGTTTCCCGATGAATTACTTACCGGACACACTATACTAGTCGAAAGCCTCTAGCGTATGGGGATGTCCACTTGAGGACATGTGAATGACTAGCTTGGGGCACATTTGAGTGGCACTCGGGTTAGGATGTTACATTAGATGAATATGACGTACCTATTATATAGTAATTTTTTCAAATTTTAAAAACTGTTTTTATGGATTAAAAGTCATAGTTATGAATAGTTATTATTTTAACACAAATTATTTCTCATGACTGAAATATTTTATATAATTCTTTACAAATCACAAAATTATAGAACACATTCAAAATGATAATATTCATTTAAAATATAATATCCTATAGTTTTTAGTGATTTTTTAGTCTTGAAATCTATAATAGTTTTATTATATGTTAATAATTTGATTAATACCTCAATTGCCCACTCCTCACTTATAAAAGGAGGCTCCTTCCTTCAAAAATATTCATTACATTGATCCATATTGCTCGAATATAATGTACAAAAATACCTTCTCCTGAACATTCTACATATTTTATTACTCCTATCTGGACAAAAATACCAGTTCCAAGAGACTCAAGGAGGTTTTCATGGATTAGTTTTCAAAATATAAGACTACGTTTTCTTCTCTTTTATATTCATTATAATATCTACCTTATCCTCACCAAACATTCAATGATTCATAATAACAAGAGTATCATATATATATATATATATACTGGAATTTTTTTATGCTGAATGGATATGATTCATAAGATCTTTTATTATCTTCTTTTATTCTTAAATAACAATTTCATCGTTTGTGATGTGTCTATTAATCGCCTTTGTGGGTGATGATTTTTCAATTCCTATATACAATAATAATGAAAAGTTTAAGTTCACATGTAATTATTTAAAATAAAATAAATATATATTTTATCACTTTAGGATTATTATTTATTTTTGGCTAGGATGTCCATAATAAACCAGCCTCGAATTCCATGAATAGAATTCACCCAATACCAGAGAAATAATAAAATATTTTTTATTAAATAGGTAAAAAATGTTATAAGAAGTTCATGGATTGTATTATAAGCATTATTTTAGTTCTTTAAAAATTTAACTACACTATTAAAAAATTATAATGGAGGATGGAACCAATTTTAAGGAAGAAAAAACCGAAGTATGGTATATCTTAACTAAATTTCCATTCACTGAGTTAAACATATATGTAATTCGCTATGGTATTCCAGGAATATGTTTTCAAGTAATTTGGTTATTTTATAATGTATATCCACTTATATTTTGTGGATTTATATATTTCAAACATAATTTTTTCATTACTTTTTCTTCGGTCTAATGATAAGATAATTATAATGGTTAATTTTGAAATCTCGTTTTTATAAGATATTGTTAATACATAAGTGTTTATTGGGAAATATTTATCATCCATGCCCATGTTAAAAAAAATAATTTTAAAATCTGTCTTTTAATGTTTTGTATAAAAAAACATTCACTAAAAAATTGTTTAAAATGATTCAATGATTTTATCATATAAATATTTCGTATTCATGTCCATTTTAAAATATCGGTTTTATGGATTTATTTATCAAAAAATAAATGATGTAAATTATAAATTTATTAAATTATCTCAAATGTTTCAAATTGTTATGGGACACATTGATTAAAAATATATTTCTAAATATCGTATTTTTTAAATGCATCACATTTGAATTAATGATATAAAAGTAAAAAAGTGTAATTTCCACAAGAAATTCTAATGATTTTATTAGAGTATTTTCATTACTGTCAACATCCTTTATTGGATGTTATTTTTTACTCAGTTTTATCTCTTATGATGAAATTTATTATATTTCATTTAATGGATATTGATTTTATGGGACTATGGATGTGATACTTAGTTCCATTAATAGGTTACTCTAAATTTGTATCGATGATTTTTTCTAATTAGGGAAAGTTATTTACCTTTCATATGCCAGTTTCAATATAAACATATATAATTATTTTTTTCACCCCATTTATATAAGGAATTAATTAGACATAGTAAGCCTCAAGTGGGGCCCTCTATATCCCTTCACTACATCAGTAGTTCTCATGAGGGAAACTAGTTTGGGAACGAGCTAACGTCTTACTCGTTTATGTATAGTCTTGGTATGTGGCCTTGATTGTTTGGTTTGGATATACTACATTATGCATTCCCTAATTATGAGATTATTATTTTATTTTCAATGTGATTATGTGTCTAGTATAATATCCATATATATGTTCTATTATGTAATTATTTATTCATAATTTATTTCTGCTGTATTATGCTCATATTAATGTTTTAATGGAATATGTTATTTAGTTATTCAGCATGCCTTGTTTTTTATCTATCTGTTTTATTACATACCCTTACTTAGAATCTAATATCACCCCTTTAATAAGAGTCATTTACCTTAGACATAAACAATAATAATTTGAATAACATTCAAAGATGTATTGTATTTCATTTTATATTGTATCATGTTTTATTTACTTTTGAAAACATATCATGGTATCATGAATTTAATATTGTCTTATAATATTTTTAAACTGATTGTTCCTTCGAGATTTGATTCTTTATAATCCTTCCATTGTAACAAAATATTACACCGAATCTAGATTTCTAGTGTCTGGGTGTTACATATTGATTGGTAAGCATGAATTTTAAGGTTTATAATAATATTAAATCATTATTTGAAGTATATTTTCCTGGAATCTTTGATGAATGTTCATTAGGATTAATTAATATTAATTTGGATCAAAATATTGAGGTTTTTAAATATTTCAATTTTAGAGAATATGAACTTATTAAAATTAATAATCTTATTTAGGGGGGTTCACAAACTATTAACTTCAAAAATTGATCTTAGGAGTAAGAAAAATATTTAATTATTATCACTAGACAGATATAATTGGAAATGTTGAATTAAATTTTAAAACTGGGACATCTTCTTTGAAATTTTGATCTTATCCTGATTCAATTTATTATATTGTTAAAAAAAAGTTAATCAATAATTACATGATTATAGTATGATATTTTATAAACAATATGAGGCAAATAAATTTTAAATAAAAAATATATGTTATTTAGTTGTTCCAGTTAATGTTAAATTTTTTATTGAAAATAAAAAGATCATTAGAGACAATATTATTTAATATAGTAAAAATAAAAAAATTAAATATAAATTTCTTGATTAGAGATATACTTATTGAGAATATATTTTATAAAATAATCTATTACATATATATCATGGCTAGATAATATTATAATATTATTATCATTTTTATGATATAAAATTTTGTAAAAATTAAATATGGGTATTAGAAGTTATTTTTAATGTTTTTATATTTATAATGATGTATATTTAAAACAAACACCTATATATGTGAATAAATGGTTACCAGGTCATGTTTAAAAAATTATAATTCTTTATATGGATTGAATAAAACCCTTAATATTAGTTAGAAATATTGTAAATTTTATGGAAAACACATTTTATAATGGAACAATTAATCATATATTATTTACAAAAAAAAATTATGAATTTTTCGTTGATCAAATTTAATTATATTATATATATTTTTTATATTCATATAAAAAATTATATAACAAATATTCATATTAAATGATAAGTTAATTTGATATTATTTGAATGGGAGAACATAGATTCTTTCTTGGTATTAAAATTTTCAACTGGATAAAGATATTTTTTAATAAATCATAGTATACTATGGAGTGTGTTTAAATAATTTTATTATATTATTATAAAATATAAAATAATATTATGAGTACATAATGAAAACATGATAAAGATAATTATATATAATAAATTGAGGTTTATATTATTATAGGGGTCGTTTGAATAATATTCTATTTAACAACATTAAGGGAAATTTTGTTGTTTTAAGTTTTCATGTGTGCTATATTTCAATGTCATTATAAAGAAATTAACATAATGGAATTTAAATGAATTAGAAAATATATTAATGGATAATTAAATAATGAATTATTTTATTCAATGAAAGATTCTTATGATATGATTAACTAATATGATTATGATTTTTTTGGATGCATGTTAGATATATCACGTTTGTCAGGTATCCTTCACGTAAGTGATAAATATTTAGGTTCATGGAGTTCAAAGAAATAGTTTTTAGTTTCATTAAATAATATTGATAATGAATATTGTGATGTTATATATTTTTTTATTATGAAAATGATAAATGATTTTAGATTTAATTAAGAAATAAATTTTTAATTATTTTGCTTATAAATATGTTATCTCACTTTAGAAAAATACCATATAATATTCATGGACTAAACATATTGAGGTTAGATTTCTTATTCATATAGTTCTATTCAAATAAGGAATAATAATATGGAATCAAACACTTTATAGAATCAAATCACCTATATTTTTTAAATCCTTTCGATTTGGAAAATTTTGAGAAAAAATAAATTGATTGTGGCATAATAGTTGTCTAATTATTTAGAACATGGGAAGTGTTTTGGGGTAGTTAAAAATAAAAATATTTAATTCATGAATATGTAACTTTATTTTTATTTTTAAAATTATATTTAAAACATATTGTTTAAATACATTATTATATTATTGTATCTACAGAACATATATTATCAAAGCTACTTATATGAGAAAGTTTGTTATCGATTTTACCAATTTTCTAGAATATTTATTCTATAATGAAATAATTTTTTTACACTAAATATTATTTATATTTAAGGAGAGAGTAATTTTATCCATCATTACGTAATTTTGAAAACTTATATTCTTTACTTTTTGATATAACATATTGGTATATTTATCTACATTGAATTTTTCTTATTGGACCAAAGTATTTTTTTAAATTCAAAAAAAGTGGGAGATATTTTTTGGTAATTAAATGTATATTTTCGTAATTATCAAAATGGTGAGATTTGTAAGTGGCTCCATGATTCCCATTATGATTGTGATTATTAAAAAACATTATTCATATTTATTTTTTTCATTTAACATAATCATATTACAAGTAATATGTTCGTGATATTTTCTGGAATAAAGTGATTAATTAGTACATTTAATGGTATTATGAAATTATTATATATTAAAAGATATTATAATGCTGTAATAATTTTTTAAATTTTTCATAATTATTTAATTTCAAATTTTTATTTATTTATTCTTTAAACATTTTATTGCTTATTTAGAATACTATATATATAAAATAGATTTTTAATTTCCATTGGATTTTTTATCCTTACAAAAGTTTTATTACCTCTGTACAGATTGATTTAAATTTTTTTACACTTATATAGTAAATTTTACTTACCCATGTGTATTTTTTTTTGTACCTTTACATGAGTTTTTGAAAAAACTATTTAACCTTACCCAAACATCTCTTACCTTGACATAAATTAAACTATATTTACACATGTGTAATTAGATACCCATTATTGACACATTAAAATTTTTCATTACATTTCTCACATCATAACATTACAAAACACATTCATTTCAATTTTCCATTATGCCATTTTTTTTATCAAACCTTACATATATTATCTCTATATACCGTTTTTTCATTTTTGTCTACCATTACATATAGTAGATCTACTTGATACCGTTAGAAAATATTTCTATATGTAACTAAAATTGTCAAAAACATACAACAGATGTCGACTATGAAGAGAATGTTATCACTATGGATCATATGTATAAGTTATAAGAATGACGAATACCACTTTTTCAAAGTAAATTTAATGTTCCTTCTTTTATTGTTGATTTTTAAAGGCTCTTGGAAAATGTATAGTTCAAATTCCTATTGAAAATATCTTAAATATTTTTTAATAACTTGATATCATATCATGTTCTAAATTTATAAATTAAAATAGATTACTAAATTTTGATATGTTGTATTACAAACCCTATTCGACATCTTGTCTCAAAAATGTATTATAATGTTTGTAAACTCTATAGTCAATAGACTTGTACAATGATTTTTGTTTTACAACATTCTTTAATAATTATATATTTTATTTTATTTTTTATATATTATTTAATATTTGGATGGATCACATTATTTTGTGTCTTGATATTAGAAAGATATTAATTTCCATAAATAATGAGTTTGGAACATAAATATTCTATTTGTGTGGATTTATTTTCGTTATATTGCTTCAATAAATGGTGAATGAAATGGATATGAAGAAATAATTTTTCATCATTGAAGTAGTTCATTGATAATGAACACTATAAATATTGTAATACTTAAAAATTGTATGATATATATTAATGTGATTTAAAATCCTTACTAGTTCTCATCCATGAGTGTTGCTAATTATAAAAATAAATTTTCTAAACTCAATCATGAAATAATATATTCATACCTCAATCAATACAAATTCAAAATTTAGAATATTATCTCCTCATTATAGTTTTTCTGTGTTATTTATGTCCATTATTTCGTATCTAAAAAATTGTTTTGTGTCACTGCACAATTTAAAATGCATTATTTTTATGATATTACACTCCATAAAAAGGTAGTTATTTTTCTTATATAACTTTTCAATGGAAAGGAAATTCCAATTGTTCATTTGATTAGATATAGATATGTTTGATTATTTCCTCTATCATAAAACGAAGTTACTTGGGTTGTACATTTATAGACTGAACGGATAGTTTCAGGTTGTTTGATGAGGGGTTAAAAATAAATTTTGAAGAATTTCAAAACATTATAAGATTTACAATATTGTATTTAGGAGGGTACAATGTCAGTCAACAATTGAGAGTATTGAATAATAGATATTGAATCAACTTGATTTGACCAGTATAAAATTTTTATTATCAGTATTTCTAATTATTTTTGTTTAATTAATATTTAATTTTGTGAAAAATATATAACAAAATAGATTATCCATATCACCCTTCTTGACCAGTTTTCCATCTATTATTTGGACATAAGACATATGACCTTTGCGTATTTTTCTAATAATCATATATGTTCGTCCTTGGTTCAAGGTGATATTTTTTTGGATTTGAGTTATGGAAAATTTTAGTAACAAATATATGAGTTGGTATTGGTAAAATCATCCCTACTACTATTTATACTTTTGAAAGAGAAGATAAATTAGTTATAATTGATTTGAAAAAACCAAACAATTGCTTATAGTAGGTAATTACATTTATAGACCAGTGACTTAATTAATTTTAGTATTGTATGGGTTATAGGGCATATATATGATTTTCACTTTTTATAATAAATTAACTATTGAGAAATAAGTGAAGGATAAAACCAATTTTTTTACAATTATAATTATTGAGCATATCGAGGAGATATCATACATATTAGATCTTTTTCTATGATAAAATACAATTCATGATTTATTTTACATATCACATCCCTCAAAATATGAACTATAACCATCTCATGTTATCTTTTGCAATGCATATAATTTTATAGAATATTATTCATTTGTAGAACTACCTTATTATTTTCAATATAATAGAAGGAATACACTACAGGGAAACAAAATACAACTACTTCAATTATTAAGGTAGCATAGGTGGGTCAAGGAGGATTCATTGGAGTATAAAGCTAAAATGAAGAAATATGGTGTAAATTTATTATCCATGTATGCATAGAAAGGATCTATATGTATGAAAAATGGATCTTGGAGAGTTTGTAGAGACCACAGCCACCCGAGAGATTATTTTCATTAACCATTGATCTTATATATATATATATAATTATATTTATTTTATATTGGATATTTAATAATATATTGTTCATATATTCACTAAATAAAATTCAATAATTATTGGTATTATATTTTTCATGGTTTATATAAAATAAATCACATGTTGGTCTAGTTTTCTAATATGTGGTTTAGTAAAAGGATGTTAAAATGCTCAAGATATCATATAATAACTCTGATAGGGGGTTGAATCAATATGGGACAATTTTTTCTAAATTCAAAAACCATAATATAAAAACATTTAATAACAAACATCTTTAAATAATTAAACAAATAGATATATTGAATGATACATAATAAAAATCAACATGAAATGTTGTAAATAAAAAAGTTAGTATGACATGATATTAATATGTTTTATTCATAATGTTGGTTAATATATCCTTATAGAGTTCAAGTTGTGTCTAAGATATAGTTTTACACTAATTTTGAAAATAAAAAATGAATGGAATACCTTATCCATAACCCCGAGATCTATTTTTTAATAATCCAATATCTACCAAATTGTTCTTTATATTGGGTCCCTCTATATTACTCTAGGAATTACCAACGCCCTTCTTAAACATGAAATTTTGTATATGATCCATGATTATACAAAATTAAAGGACATATCATCTTCATCGACTAATGAATAAAAATACTAGAAGATAATTATCGATAATATCATGCCACTAGCCTCCTTATAAAATTATAATGATCAGTGCTTGTTAAAAATCATAAAAAACTTTTTTTTCATCCTCTTTATCAGTAACCCTCAAGATGATCATAGATAATAAAATAACCTCTTTTTTATCTCTTCTTCTTATACTACATCATGTGTTTAGATATATAGTTACTATAATTCAGTACCTCAAAATCATTACCCTCTACATTATCTTCATTGATGACCAGAATGTTCTTTAAAAAATATTATACATTTGGATATTAACATATGCTATTTTTTCTTCTAATATTAATTTTATATGATCATAAATAATCATGTGCTAAATGTTTCCATAAATTAATTTTGGAATCCTATGTAATAATCAAGGACATGTGATATTCATTTAAACTAGTCAAATAATCCTTTAAGAAATTATCTAACATTTATCATCATCAATGAGTTCAAAATATTCATATATGAACATTCATAATTATCAAAAAAATCTCATATATTTTTTTATTAATTATCCTTAAAATATTGGGTTTATTTTGTATTCAAACATCCTTGAAAACCTAAAATATGCTTCCATGTATGAATTACCAGATGTATTAATATATTTGGATTGTGGAGACTCAAATCATTATGAAATATTTATAAACATTATTCTTTATAATTTTCAATTTGGAATCACATAACATCATGATATTTAGTCACTAAATAGTATCTCAACATCATCCCAATTGGTATTATGGGTTACCTATAAAAACCTAGTTAATCGTACCTGATTATAGAAGAGATATTTTTTATTAGTTGAAACCATATATAAGTTTTATATAAACTCATATCTAGTATTTCAGGTCACCACATTAATCTATTATATATCAAAAAAGGTATACTTAGTCTAATTCCTCAACAACATATTCATATGTATTATTTTAGATGTTCCATAATATTACATATAAAATATAATTAAATTTTACATATTTTAGTGAAGTTCATATTTAATCAATGAGAGATATTAGAGATCATGAAATTGATCTTACATATAATATGTGAGATATTAAATATCATGTAATTAAAATTTCATATCATATTGTACTCTCTATATTATTTTTAAATTTATCTTTATGATATATTTTATAAATTTATTAAAATATTTTTAAATGCATAGAGATATTATGTACCAACATTTCCAAATATAAAAGTCAAACTCATAATACCAAAAAAATCTTCAAATATAAAAATAAAATATTGAAACACAATTAACCACATAAATTTGTCTCAAAATAACTAAAATAACTTCATGAATCAAATAAATTTCTATAACACTCTTAAAAAATTACTAATGAAAACATAGAATATAAGAATACATTTTGGGTATTTAATTGAATCATTACGTTATCAACAAGGATAATATAATTTTTTTGTGTTTTATTTACTATCTATAATAGATTATGTGATGAACTAGTGGATAGAAATTTTATTTGAAGAATTTTACTATATTGGGAGAAAGATTTAGTGTTCAAAAGATTGGTATTGTGTTAACATTGATAATCACAAAAAATTATGTGCACACCATCAAGATAATTTGTGCTTTTATTGATGGTTTTTTGAATATAATTCAATATTGAGTTAAAAGGTAACCTGTAACATGTTTGGATTATGTATATTTTAAAGTATGAAGATTCCTAAACCAGTCAAAAGTTAAAAGACATGTTTGCATTATGTTGAAGAATTGATTTTTTTTCATTGAAATAATGATAGAGAGTATCAAATAAGAGGATTTAAAATGTGTATAATTTTTTAATTTTCATTATAGAATAAAATTTTTTCCATATAGAATAAATAAGGTGGCCATGCATAAATTTCAAAGAGGAGGAAATCCATTATAAATGAATGAAAAACAATGATATCCATGTCACATTTTTTGTAGTTTTTTTTATATAACACTATAATATTTTGAAATTATAAAATTTTATTCGATAGCATATGAGATATGAAACACCATGCTTATACAACTCATGACATAATTTTTTTACATTTAATCTATTTGAATGGTTTTGGAATTTGAATCCCCAAGTATAAATGAAATGTAATATAGTATATTTTTATTACCAATTAATTGGATTAATGGTAATAAATATTAATAATTTAGTTAAGAAAATTATCTTTATCTATTTATTAAAAATAAAATAATGAATAATTAAAATAATGAAGATTTTTTTTGGAAAACTGTTTTTTATGATGATTTAGTCGCACTTTTCGCACATAATATGAAAAAAAAATCCAATTTTACAAAATTGATTTTTTTGAAGTGAAATTTTTATTTGAAATCATCATATGAAAAAAATCTCAGGGTGTATCATTTTTATTTTCTTAAATACTTCATTTTTAGATGAATAGTGAAAAATTTTAAATTTCAATTGAGAACTACATTTTCTGTTAATTACTAATAGTGATAAATTTTATATTTAATCGGTTTTAACATAAAAATAGTTCAAATATATATTTATTAATCTAATATAGTTCATTTGATTTATTTTCATGGTTAATTTTGATATAGAAACCTTGTAAATATTTTAATACTTTGTAATTTGTAAACTCTCTATCTCATCATGTTTACAAGATTAATGTTCAGTTAAAAATTTCCACTTATTTGAAAATATTTATAAAAAATGGATTCCTTATTTTAAATCCTAATAATTTATGTATTCTAAAAATATGAACATAATTTTTTACCAAAACGAATTGTGAAAATAGTTATAATTATTTACCAGGATTAATGTAATAATGGTTTTACCATGGGAATAAAGTATGTATATAAGGGTTTAAAACGATCCAAAACATGACTAAATAATATTTAATGGGCATAAATAAATATTATAATTCAATTAATAAAATATATGTATGTATAAAAGTGTTTTTCATTTCAGTTAATGTATCATTTTTTATCATTCGTGAATTTCCATGTAATTTCCAAGGAGGTCTACTTTTCCTACTTATAAATGTGAACTCACACACCTCAAATATTCACCCCTAAAAATACCATTGTCTCAAAACATCAATTAATGATTCACTCCAAAAAAAAATTAGTCATATTATAGACCCACTGGTCCTCTGAAAAAACCCTCCTAAGGGTTCTTAAATAGAAATACAAATGAGGATTCACTTAGAGAAGGTAATTAAATTTACAAGGATTATTAGTTTTATTTATTATTTTAACACATTAAATATAATTAAAAATTATATAGCAAATAATTATATGATACTATATTAATGGAATAATAATTTCCCATCGTCACTTCCATCAAATAGGAATCGAAATCAACAATAATTTCTACAGAAAACTACCACCTCACGAACCGAACTAATTCTTTTTCCATCACCATATTTCAAGGATTTTTATATTTATATATTTAGAAAAAATTTATGATATTTATGAAATTACTATACTTTTATAATTTTTATATATCATATACCATTTCATGTTCCTTTTTTTTAAATATGGTAGTCACCCTCACGTGTACGGAGAACTACTACTTCACAAAGCAATGTTGTTCGTTTTTCACATACGATTTACCGGGAATGTAATAAGTTTCAATTTAATGAGTATATGTGATATTTATGTGAATATATTTATTCTAATAAAATATATATCACCCATGTTTTTACCCTTTCACCCATTAAAAAAATGATATCGTCACTCATGTGAACATATGGCCTACCACCTCTACAAATAAAAAAGATTTATCATTAATGAAAAATATTTAAGAGTAGTTAAAATAATAAATCTACTGAGTAAATATAATATCAGTATCATTTTCTTAATGATGTATATTAATTAATTAGATTTTACTTACATGAAAAAGAATATTCATTACCAATCCATCATTATAATATAGTGAAAATACATAATAAAATAGTGAAAATAATCAAATATTATTAACAAATAACAGGTAAAATGTTATAGTAGGATCACATATGATATTATAAAATGAGTAAAATTATTTTATAAATATATTCATCATTCCTAAAAGCATTATTAATGTGGTCAAATAATGTTAAACTAATGAAATATGTTATGTAGTGGATTTATTACTTCTATTTCCATTCATTAAGATAAACTTATAAATCATTGATTACATCATTATAAAATTATGTGTGTAATTTACTATGATAATTTGGAGTTTTATTTTAACTATGTTCATTTAGATCTACATTTTTTTACAAATAATAATTTCATTAATTAATCCCCACAACGCTGATATGATATTTGTAATGGACTTCGACTCAATTTCCCTTCATTATGGCATACTGTAATGTTATCCAGCTAATTTATTTTTTAATGGGTAAATATTTCTCATTTTACATGTAATGTATTTATTCATTAATAATTCATCAGATTTTAAGTTACAATTTTAATTATTACATCAAATGGGATTTTGAATTAGATATTAGAAAATGATAAATAATATCATAACTCACTTAATTTTCATTATGTTATATACGTTATTCTTTTTCTTTAACATTATATGACTATTGGTGTAAATAATTTTCACAGTAATTAATTTTATTTCAAATTTTTTATCTAGATTTAAATTTTATATAAATAATTGACTCATTGATTTATCATCTCTTCATCCTTATGATATTTTAAAGGGTTTTTATCTAAATATCATTTAATTAGGATAATTTATACATGAGTTACCATTGAATGATATTATTTTATCATTATTTAATAAACATACTGAATCATATACAATTTTTTAATTACTAGATTTTCAATTCATATTACCATTTTACCAAACTTCGGTACCTATAATGATTGATAAAATGTTTTTATGAAAATATGACTTTATTTCTCTCTTCGGTCCGAAATCCAGTTCCAATAAAAACATTGTTTTCTGAAAATGTTTTCAAATTTTTTCAACCTACTTAATTTTATTTTTTAAATTAATTTTTACAAATTTTAAAATTTTACAAAATTTTTTCAAATTAATATTATTGCCTTTTTAATAACATGGAATGTTTGAATTTTATCAGAAAAGTGAAATAAATAATTTTTAATATAATTAGAACATTATAAATTTATTTCATTTATAAAAGAAAAAAAATTATTATTATTTTAGAATAATAAAAAAAATATTTATTTTTTCAAAATGTTTTTTGAACTTTTAGTTCTGAAAATTTATTTTTAAAATGATAAGGATATTTTCCTCAAGAATGTTTTACAAATCATTTTATGGTATTTCTATTCATTAATCAAAAAACAATTTAGTCCAACTCTAATGGGTATAATTTGGATAGATATTGTAATTATTATATACATGGACAGTTTATGATTATCTATACCATGTAAATTATTGAAATTCACTTTGTTTCCTCATTTTTTATTGTCAATATCATTATCTTGCAAAATTCAAATTAATATGATCATTGGACATTTAATTTTACCAAAATGGCCATGTTATTTATCATAAATATATTATCTTCTTAAGTAGTATATAATATCTATTTTTGGTGTTTTACATTGAATGCTATATTTTAGTAATGGAAATATTGATAAATTTGTATTTGTTACTCAATATTGATATTTGATGATAAGGCACATTGTACATGAAATAAATCAATTACATGATATATGAGAAATTCAATAGACATGCAAGCATGGGTGGTTCCCAGGTATAGGTAGTCCCTCAATTCATTGGATGTCTCATGAGTTAAAATAGTTGTCTAGACATAGTTTATGGGTTTATACCGATTTTTTTAATGTTTATTGGGAAAATATATTAATTGTAGTGGTACCATGATTCATAAGATCATGATTCCAAATAATAAAAATATTTCCTTAATTAGAATTCATTAATTATTATCCACAATATATTCAAAATGATATTATATCTAGATGAGTTTCATTCTTAGTTAATTGATTAAATGGAATGTTTTTTCAGTTAATTATCTTTTCATATTAATTATTCTTTATCAAATCATGATATTATATTTATATGAGTGGATTGTGCATTAAATTATTTTCCATTACATATTGATCATTCCTTGTGTTGTTATGATGGTCCTATTATTGATTCAATTTCATGAAATTTTAGATAATTAACTTTTTCATATGGATTATACATTATCTAACCATGATAGAGATATTATTTAAATGTAACATGTGTTCAGTTATTTACATTTCTATGTCATTTAAACTCATTGATACAATGAATACTTTTTTTTACTTATGCATTTCTGATCATTTTATCTCACCCTAATTTTTATTTCCTTTTCCTCAGATTACCTAATGATTACAATTGTTTAATCTTATAGACATTCAAAAGGAAATAATGATATAATAATAAATATAAGTAGTTGTATTTGTTTTCAACGGTAATTTATGACAGAAGTATGTATTTATTTTACAAAGGCTACTATTATGTTCAGCCCATTGTGATTTGATTCCCAGTATCTTATTACAATGTAATAAATTACACACTAACTATTGGATATTGGGGTTGGGGATTTTTTAGTTTGTATCAGAGGAAAATTAGAAGAAATATTAGAACTATATGTATGAGTACTAGATTAGTGGTCATAAACCATGATAGACTTTTAGGATAAGTATATAATATCATGAATATATCTAATAAGGTAGAAATTATTGGGATTTTCCTTGATATATATCATTTTATATATACTATAAGGGTACAAGGACCTAGAAATGTTATTCTTCAGTTTAATAAGTCTGAAAAGAGTGTATTTATGTTAACCTGATCATTACTTTGTGCACAACAACAAGCCATTCGATGCCTCTAGTCTGAAGTTCATGGTGGATATTCACCGAATAATTAAAATTTTATTGGAAAACCATTAGAAGGTAGTTAAATTGATTATAAAAATGAATATTTTTAACCCTATAATAACATATATTAAAAACTAGGTGTCAATATTTAGACATCCTATAAATGATTATAATGTATTCCCACTATGATTATACCTACTCACAATATGATTTTTGGTATTAGTAAATGGTTAAAATCCAAAGGAATCATGTTAATATCAAATATGTATGATATGGTGGTGAGTATGTGGAACCAAATGTGATGATACTTGAAGTTAATGAAATCATGATTATGCCTAATTAGTTTTCCTAAAATATTTTTATGAACCTATACATTTATTAGTTCATATACTCCCCAATGAAGAGAATTGTGAAGTTATCTGATATTTACGGTGGTGGAGACCATGGATGAATGAAGTTATGATTTCCATAATGTGATAAATATAAAAATATATACCTATTAATGTGACTCAATGGAATATGAAAATGTTTTTTGTGTGGAAAAGTTAGAAATGCATAATAATTCTCATAGGAAATATGAAGAGTATAATTATACGAAATAAATATCATCATAGGTATCCATTTATATTTCATTTTCTTAAATTTTAAGAAACTAAAAATTATCCAAGCCAATTTCCCCTTCTAAATGTTAAATACAAGGCCGAGGAAATACATATGTTGAAATAAATGGGATAATGTACACACACACACACAAACATATATATATATATACTGGTTTAATAATAATTTTTTTTATTTTACCATTGGTATTTTGGTTAAAAGAAAAATTATTCATTTAAGGACTGTGTTATATTTTAGAAGCATATGTGTCTTCATTAACATTAGTGTTATAGATACCACCATGGGTTTATAGGGTTAATATTTATCAAAAGTGAAAGGTATTGATCATCATTTTTAAGGTTTTATGTTATGGGATTCTTCATAGATTAAGGATATTATAGGAGAATTTTTTTTCTTATATATGTTTTAGAGGAAAAGTTATTTTTGGAATAAAATATTTACCTTTTATCAATATAACAATAATTTTATTGATAACCTTTAGGGTTGATAAACTAATTATATTATTAGACATTGGGAAAAAAATAATTTATATTGAAATCCTTACTAAAAGTTTTATTTAATGATAAATTTTATTTTACGTATATCCAAAAACAATTAGTGGATCATCATAGGAATTATAGGAATGTAGTATTAGAATAAGGATAACATACATTATGGGTGAAAACCAATCGTATACAGAACGTCTATGGGTCTAGAACCCACAACTAAAGGACGATAAGGGTTTAAAGTGTAACACCCCGTGATTTTATGAAAAAATTTATTTTAATTTCATTAATGTCTTATGTTTTATTCTACACCAAGATTACCTTGCGCTATACGCAACACCATATTAGCTTGCAGTATACGCAACACTATTCTTGGACCGTGTTACACACAATTTTGATAATAGTTATTCTACGCAACATTGAGTATATATATATATATATATATTAAATTTATAAATGAAATATGGTTGGATTCTGTTATACGAAACAACGAAGGATTCTTTCACAACACGCAACCCTGACTTGGATTGCATTACACACAATCGCGACCTTCCTCGATAGCGTGTGTTGTACGCAATACCGGGTTTTAATAAACAATGTTATATTATTATAATATTGTCATGAACTAGCCGTTATGAATAGTATTAACTAAATTTTGAATTTTATAACATTATTATTCATCTTACACATTTCTAGAACATGGAATAAGAACAAAATAATTTTTTCGGGTAAAATAAGTATTTTTAAAAAAATGCAGTTTTACCGCCTTTTGATGGCGCACCCACTTCAAATATAGTTTTTGACATGTTTATATGTTCAATTTGACAAAATAATATTCTTCTTTTGAATCAGGATATAAAAATTTACGTTAGATAAAGTTTTGATATTTTTCCGATAACTTTCATATTTTAATGAATAGTAAAAACACGCTATATTTTAATTAAAAACAACTTTTTTCATCGTAATATATTATGTGGTTAAATTATAATATTTAATGGTTTTAAAGTATAAATAGAATATATTTTTACCATTTAATATAATGTATGTCATTAGCATTTATTTTACCTTGAATTCATAGGTTAAATCAATTCAATCTTTTGCAATGTTTTAAAGAAAAACCCGTTTTCTTTCGACAACGAGATTAATTTTAATTTAATTTCTGCATCTTTTGTGTATTGAATTTGGAAAAATGGATTCCTTATTTAGAATCAGTGGGTCCAAATTATGTTAATAAGATACTTTTTATTTTTGGGAATTATGAATAGTAACTACGGTAAATTTTATTTACCATAGTTAAAGGTAAATCGGGTAATTAAGGGTAAATATAATATTTTAAAATTACCCTAAAAATTTAAAAATCCTATTGGATGACTAA
Source organism: Viscum album (assembly GCA_963277665.1). Classification (NCBI taxonomy): domain Eukaryota; kingdom Viridiplantae; phylum Streptophyta; class Magnoliopsida; order Santalales; family Viscaceae; genus Viscum; species Viscum album. The sequence continues at coordinate 843,074,237 of OY728161.1, forward strand.
ATGTAGACCCATATCACCTAAGGGACAGATTAGAATCATTTAATGGACATTTGTCCATGAAAATAACTTAATTATTATTAAAACCAAAGAAAGTGACAACATGTCACTCTCTTAAATTTTATAAGTATATTAATTTTAATTTAGTGATAAACTTCATGAAACTTAGAAAATGAATAGTCTCCAGAAATCTAATGAAATTATCTACATCATATAAATTTATTTATAATTTTTAGGGATTAAATAATTATCATTAATTATGACACAATAGTGATGCAGAAATTCTTTATCTAGTGAAAAATCAAGAATATTGTTTTCTTTTAACTAATAGTTACCATAAAATGCACAAATACCAAACCAAAACTTATTGGCCATGTAAATGTAAACCATAAGCATACAATGGTCGAATATGTGACCATTTGGAGCCTTATAAAAGCGATTATGACCCTTATATTATTTTATTTTAAATGATGCCAAAGTTGTCACCTTCATAATTTAATAAATAAAACAATTTAAATATTGTGATTTTAAGATGATAAATTCGAGTAAAAGTATTATTGTGAAAGTTAATATATTTATCTTCATCATAGGATTTTATTTTAAATTTTTATACAACAAATAAGTATATTAAATAATTATACAAAAAAGATGTAGTAATTATTTTATTAAGAGATAAACCGAATAAATGGTTTTAAAAATAAAAAAAAAATATTATATGAACTATTTAATTTGATACACTAATTTTATAGATACATATTACATTTTATTAATATATTAAAGCTTTTATTTGGAAAATATCTTCTATATATATTTTATTTAAATTCAAATAAATAAATAGTGTCAAAATTGACACTATTGTTATTTTACAAAAATAACATATTATAAAATTGTTTAAAAATCACAAATATATTTAAAAATTATAAATTTATATTTATATGGTCTATAATGTTATAAAGTAAACAATTATGGAAAATTCACAACAAATAAGTAATTATTTGTAATAATTTAAAATTTAGAATTTTATTACCACAAATAACCTTAAATAGATTAAATAAGGATAAATCAAAATGATAAGGTTTAAAATAAGATCCAAACATGTCTAAATTTGATTGGTTGATGAGATTACAACCCTATCTCATCTAATCTTCTAATATGAGTCATTTTTGGAGGTTTTTAAGTGGGGTTAGATTTATTATAAATTAATATTTTTATGAATTCCTAAGGTGCCCCTCTCCTCCCTTATAAAAGGGCACCTCCTCCCCCTCCTCCTCGCACAACTTTGAGCCTTCAAGCACGGCAAAACCCTACCAAAACCTCTTCTCCACTTCCCTAGAATAATCCTAGAGGTTCTGGTCTTCTTCAAAGACCAATCTTAGTTCCCTAAGTGAAGGATTCAAAGAGGCGTTTCAAAGAAGTGGAGGTTCGGACACTTACGAAGCAAATCAGACTTAAGGTAAGGGAAATATCACAATCTCATTTTTATCCGAGATTGTCTATACTTTGGCCTTTACTGTGGTGTATTTTATCATCCACATACATGTTTCATCAATATGTAATATTATTTCCATCAACATACAATATTTTAAATCCAATTTTACCCTTCGGTGAGTTTTTAGTAAAGAATATGAAAGGAATCTTTTTCCGTTTTCCGTACGAGGTACTTTTTGACTTTTCCGAAAAAAGTACAAAGAATGTTTTTTTTAACTTATACGGCATGAATGGATTTTTAAAACATTATTTCCAAGAAGCATCCTTTACAAGTTTTCAAGTTTATTTTTAATCAACTTCTTTTATTTTAAAGTCGTATGACATGTTATGAAAGGAAAAATGTTTTTGAAGTATAAAGGATATTTTCCTCAAGATTGGAGTTCAAGTATTTTATCAAAATTATTTTCCATATAAGATAATAAAAGGGTTCTGTTTTTATCCCTATTATTACATGGATTTGATTATGTTGTGATGGAAATATTTTTATGAATTCCTTTATCTTATATGAATTTTTTTATGATGTCATGTTGTTTATGAATCCCATTTTTATTACATGGGTTATGAAATGATGTATGATTTATGATTTTGTGGAACACATAAGAATGGTATCATTATGAGATGGGTGGGACCTATATATCCCTCCAATGCATTGGGTAAAGATTTTATATCTCATGAGATAGACAGGGCTGGAACGGTAGGTTATACCGGTTCAGTGAAACAGGACTGAAACGAGGGTTACTCGATTCAAAAATGGACTTTTTCCACTAAGATAGTCTTGGCAATGAGTCTTGACTAACAAGAAATGATTCTCTATGATTATGTGTGAATTCCACAAAGTTTCATGTTTTAAGTTAGGATTATTGTGATTACATTTCACTGCCATGATTTATACCATGTTATGAAATTATGCTCTCTTTTGCAGGTTAAGATTTCCAAAATGTTATGTTCTTATGAATACGATGTGATTGATATTTCTTTTGTTTACCTTTACTGAGCATTTGAGCTCACCCTTTTATGTTTTCTTTTCCACAGGATATAAAGAAATGTTTTAGGTAAAAAAAGGGAAGATCATTATAGGAGATGTTGAAGATCTTTCACCACGATTAGAAGATTATGTTCCGAGTTTCCAAAGACACTAAACTATTACGATCCTTGTGTGTGTGTTTTTGTTATGTACTAAGTATTCCGCAAATGTAATGTAATGTCAATGTATGTCAGGCTTCGGGTCTCTACAGTTGGTATCAGAGGAAAGGTTTAGTCAACCTTTGGAAACTAGGATGCGAGAACTTTAGTGAGATCCCTAGAGATATTTATAAGGTATGTCTAGGGATGTCCCTAAGGATAAGTATACGTATAGGATACAGTCCTATAACTACGGTAAAGATCTTAGAATTTAACCTAAGAAGTTAGATATTGAGGATACCCCCCATTTATAATGTTGTTTTCCCTAGCATGATTTTTGCCTCTCACACTATTCTTTTTGGGTTTTAGAAAATGGCTGGAAACAAGATGATTCACAATAATGGAGGATATGATGGACAATGGAATGATATTCTTCATGAGAAACCAAATGAATTGGGATTTGGAAGTCCAAACATCATTATTATGCCGAATCAGCAATCTCATAATATGATCAATAAAGTAAAATTTGGTAAGTTTCCTGACTCGGCTAATAAGAGAAAGATGGAGTTTATTGATGACCATAGAGGAAAGAAAGTTCAATTTCCCCTATGTAAATCATGTGGGAATAGGCATCAAGGAGAATGTTTCAAGGGAACTGTAAGATGATTTGGGTGTGGAAAAGAAGGACACAAATCAAGTAAGTGCAAAGGAAAAGGGTCGGTTAACACCATGGATGAGGATAATGGTATTGCTACGACATCAACAATGGTTAAATGTTTTAAATGTGGAATGTATGGGAATTATGCAAACAAATGCGCTAAGGGAAAGACTCATGAAGAGAATCAGTAGGGTCATATGGGTAGTATTTATGTGGATGATGATGAAGAGACTACAAATGATATGTGAGATGAAAGAATTTTTGAAGCTCGGTCAATGGTTTAAGAATGTAGTGGAATGATTACATGTTTATCATGTGTAATTTTGTATAAGTAATCTCATGCTACTATAGAATAAAGGGACATCTATGGATTGTTACACAGTTGTCTTTCCTTGAGTTTTGAAAGTGTATGATTAATGTTAACAGTATCCATGAAAGGTTATTCAGATATTTTTGGAATGTAGATGATATGCGCATAATGAAGGGATAAGGAGAAAATTAAATGTATAATAGTATTCATGAGCTCATGATTGATATAAGGACTAAGTGATATCATGGTTTGAGTATATAGAATTTTGAGGATTTTGGTATGTGGAAAGTGTTAACTTTAAACTGCATTCATGTTTTCACTAAGGTATTCAAGAGAATACATGATTAAGGACTTTGAATGTTTGGAATGTGACCAACAAAACATATCTTATGATATATGGGGATCAACGATGGTATTAAATCTCTAGTAATCGTTTTCACTATGTTATGAGAGTGGACTGCAGTATTATGGATAAGCCTAAAGATTGAAATGGATTATGTTGGACATAAGTGAGTATTGTTTAAGGATAGAAGTTTTTTTTCGATATTATTGATGAGATGTTATAGTAATATAGTTTTAGAAAAAGGACAACCTGCAGGACATGCGACAGACCATCGCGTCGGACAAGGCTGTAGGAATCGAACCCACAACCGAAGTGCGACTGGCCTTTATCGCCTACCACTGGCCTACAAGAAGTCCCTGTTTAGTAGAAACTAGTTTTATTATATTAAGAAGTATGATATATGAAGTATAAGTCAATTTTAGGAACAATATATGATTAATCTCACTATTGATCGACTTATGTATATAATTTCTGCTAACATTTTGTTTGAGACAGATGGAATGACCCGTCATTCTATCACATGATCTGCTAACACTTCACAAATAACAAATTCAACTTCATTTATTTAAGAGATGAAGTGGAAATTGTTCAAGGCATGAACAACAGTGAGATTGTACCAAAATAAAGTAAGTATTTATTCTAATTCAAATTTTCAACTTTAGGGAAATGATCTTGAAAACCAAAAATGTTGTCCTAGTGCCCTTATATCTGATGAATCAGATGGTACCCTAGATCATCACAAATTTATGGCTTTGTGATTGCTAGCTTTTCCAGAGCCATGTTCTCTACCACTCTCTATCAGAACAAGATGGTTAGATTTCTCTTCCATATCCATATTTTCACCTATGTGGAAACCCATTGATTAGTTTATTTGGGTAACCGTTACGTTTCATACTTTTGTTTTTAAAGATAAGTTTTGGTATTCCTTTTTCGATGTGGGTTTCTATCAAAGAAACTTTCAAATAGTAAGCCATTTATAACCCCGACGAATTTCGAGGGCGAAATCCATTTTAAGGGGGGTAGAATGTAACACCGCGTGATTTTATGAAAAATTTTATTTTAATTTCATTAATGTCTTATGTTGAATTCTACACCTAGATTACCTTGCGCTATACGCAACACCGTATTAGCTTGCAGTATACGCAACACTATTCTTGGACCGTGTTACACACAATTTTGATAATAGTTATTCTATGCAACATTGAGTATATATATATATATATTAAATGTATAAATGAAATATGGTTGGATTCTGTTATACGAAACAACGAAGGATTCTTTCACAACACGCAACCCTGACTTGGCTTGCATTACACGCAATCACGACCTTCCTCGATAGCGTGTGTTGTACGCAATACCGGGTTTTAATAAACAATGTTATATTATTATAATATTGTCATGAACTAGCCGTTATTAATATTATTAACTAAATTTTGAATTTTATAACATTATTATTCATCTTACACATTTCTAGAACATGGTATAAGAACAAAATAAATTTTTCGGGTAAAATAAGTATTTTTAAAAAAATGCAGTTTTACCGCCTTTTGATGGCGCACGCACTTAAAATATATTTTTTGACATGTTTATATGTTCAATTTGACAAAATAATATTCTTCTTTTGAATACGGATATAAAAATTTACATTAGATAATGTTTTGATATTTTTTCGATAACTTTCATATTTTAATGAATAGTAAAAACACGCTATATTTTAATTAAAAACAACTTTTTTCATCGTAATATGTTATGTGGTTAAATTATAATATTGAATGGTTTTAAAGTATAAATAGAATATATTTTTACCATTTAATATAATGTATGTCATTATCATTGATTTTACCTTGAATTCGTAGGTTAAATCAATTCAATCTTTTGCAATGTTTTAAAGAAAAACCCATTTTCTTTCGACAACGAGATTAATTTTAATTTAATTTCTGCATCTTTTGTGTATTGAATTTGGAAAAATGGATTCCATATTTGGAATCAGTGGGTCCAAATTATGTTAATAAGCTACTTTTTATTTTTGGGAATTATGAATAGTAACTACGGTAAATTTTATTTACCATAGTTAAAGGTAAATCGGGTAATTAAGGGTAAATATAATATTTTAAAATTACCCTAACAAATGTCAAAATCCTATTGGATGACTAAAAGTCGACCCATATCACCTAAGGGTCGGATTAGAATCATTTAATGGACATTTTTCCATGAAAATAACTTAATTATTATTAAAACCAAAGAAAGTGACAACATGTCACTCTCTTAAATTTTATAAGTATATTAATTTTAATTTAGTGATAAACTTCATGAAACTGCGAACATGAATAGTCTCCAGAAAGCTAATGAAATTATCTACATCATATAAATTTATTTATAATATTTAGGGATTAAATAATTATCATTAATTATGACACAATAGTGATGCAGAAATTGTTTATCTAGTGAAAAATCAAGAATATTGTTTTGTTAACTAATAGTGACCATAAAATGCACAAATACCTAACCAAAACTTATTGGACATGTAAATGTAAACCATAAGCATACAATGGTCGAATATGTGACCATTTGGAGCCTTATAAAAGCGATTATGACCCTTATATTATTTTATTTTAAATGATGCCAAAGTTGTCACCTTCATAATTTAATAAATATAACAATTTAAATATTGTGATTTTAAGATGATAAATTCGAGTAAAAGTATTATTGTGAAGGGTAATATATTTATCTTCATCATAGGATTTTATTTTAAATTTTTATACAAAAAATAAGTATATTAAATAATTATACAAAAATGATGTAGTAATTATTTTATTAAGATATAAACCAAATAAATGGTTTTAAAAATAATAAAATAAATATTATATGATCTATTTAATGTGATACACTAATTTTATATATACATATGACCTTTTATTAATATATAAAAGATTTTAGTTCGAACATATCTTCTGTATATATTTTATTTAAATTCAAATAAATGAATAGTGTCAAAATTGACACTATTGTTATTTTACAAAAATAACATATTATAAAATTGTTTAAAAATCACAAAAATATTTAAAAATTATAAATTTATATTTATATGGTCTATAATGTTATAAAGTAAACAATTATGGAAAATTCACAACAAATAAGTAATTATTTGTTATAATTTAAAATTTAGAATTTTATTACCACAAATAAACTTAAATAGATTAAATAAGGATAAATCAAAATGATAAGGTTTAAAATAAGATCCAAACATGTATAAATTTGATTGGTTGATGAGATTACAACCCTATCTCATCTAATCTTCGAATATGAGTCATTTTTGGAGGTTTTTAAGTGGGGTTAGATTTATTATAAATTAATATTTTTAAGAATTACTAAGGTGCCCCTCTCCTCCCTTATAAAAGGGCACCTCCTCCCCCTCCTCCTCACACAACTTTGAGCCTTCAATCTCGGCCAACCCCTGCCAAAACCTCTTCTCCACATCCCTAGAATAATCCTAGAGGTTATGGTCTTCTTAAAAGACCGATCTTAGTTCCCTAAGTGTAGGATTCAAAGAGGTGTTTCAAAGAAGAGGAGGTTCGGACACTTACGAAGCAAATCGGACTTAAGGTAAGGGAAATATCACAATCTCATTTTTATCCGAGATTGATTATACTTTGGCATTTACTGGGGTGTATTTTATCATCCAAATCCATGTTTCATCAATATTTAATATTATTTCCATCCACTTACAATAGTTTAAATCCAATTTTACCCTTCGGTGAGTTTTTAGTAAAGAATATGAAAGGAATCTTTTTCCGTTTTTCGTACGAGGTACTTTTTGACTTTTCCGACAAAAGTACAAAGAATGTTTTTTTAAATTATACGGCATGAATGGATTTTTAAAACATTATTTCCAAGAAGCTTCCTTTACATGTTTTCAAGTTTATTTTTAATCAACTTCTTTTATTTTAAAGTCGCATGACATGTTATGAAAGGAAAAATGTTTTTGAAGTAGAAAGGATATTTTCCTCAAGAATGGAGTTCAAATATTTTATCAAAATTATTTTCCATCTAAGATAATAAAAGGGTTCTGTTTTTATCCCTATTATTACATGGATTTGATTATGTTGTGATGGAAATATTTTTATGAATTCCTTTATCTTATATGAATTTTTTTATGATGTCATGTTGTTTAAGAATCCCATTTTTATTACATGGGTTATGAAATGATGTATGATTTATGATTTTGTGGAACACATAAGAATGGTATCATTATGAGATGGGTGGGACCTATATCTCCCTCCAATGCATTGGGTAAAGATTTTATATCTCATGAGGTAGACAGGGCTGGAACGGTAGGTTATACTGGTTCAGTGAAACAGGACTGAAACGAGGGTTACTTGATTCGGAAAGGGACTTTGTCCACTAAGATAGTCTTGGAAATGAGTCTTGACTAACAAGAAATGATTCTCTCTGATTATGTGTGAATGCCACAAAGTTTCATGTTTTAAGTTATGATTATTGTGATTACATTTCACTGCCATGATTTATCCCATGTTATGAAATTATGCTCTCTTTTGCAGGTCAAGATTTCCAAAATGTTATGTTCTTATGAATACGATGTGATTAATATTTCTTTTGTTTACCCTTACTGAGCATTTGAGCTCACCCTTTTATGTTTTCTTTTCCCCAGGATATAGATAAAGGTTTTAGGTAAAAAAAGGGAAGATCTTTATAGGAGATGTTGAAGATCTTTCACCACGATTAGAAGATTACGTTCCGAGTTTCCAAAGACACTAAACTATTACGATCCTTGTGTGTGTGTTTTTGTTATGTACTAAGTATTCCGCAAATGTAATGTAATGTCAATGTATGTCAGGCTTCGGGTATCTACATAAAGAATTCAACCCACCTACATTATTTGTTAGTTAATATTTAATTTTTTTGGTAAAGTTATATGATGAATAAATATTAATGATGAACCATTAGTGTTACAATTGAGGTTCAAACAATAACGTATTACATTGTTTCACCTATTATAAAATTATTTGTTTTGGAAAATATTTATAGTTAGACATAAAGGTATGTATCTCTTTTATGGATATTACAATATGTTAAATGTTGATTTTAGTGATTTAGGAAAGATATTTCATTTATTTATATTCATTACGTGGATTAAGTGATGATTTTAAATTTTATCAAAGCACCACAAAAGGATGGAACTATTCTTATGATGTAATAAAATATCAAGTAAGATTTTTTCATAGTATTCATATTCGAAAATGGAATTCCTATAAATTAGGAAAAAGGATATTGAAATAAAATTGTTATCCCATTATCTTCGTATATGATGAATAATATAGTCTTTTAAATAATCATATATTTATGGTTTTGAGGACCATAATTATCCATTGACCACTCACTTTCAAATGTTTAATGAACTTATTCATTCTCTAAAATTATTTAATCATTTCATTAATTTATTTATTAACGAGATCATGTTAAAATTGTGAAGACACCATTTAATTAATGTGGGGAGAATGTTACAACACGAAATTAAAAAATTAGAAAATTAAATTTTAAATTTTATGAGACACAAAACACCAAGCTTTAAATTCCCACTAAAATGCTTTTCAAATTTAATATCATTGATAACATGTTGAAAATAAAAACCTGTTTATAACTAAATCGTGATATTGTTTACCCTTATAGCCTATTTGTCAAAAAACTTATATGAATAATACTAAATAAAAATTTTATTTTATGGTTGTCTATGAATTTGAAATAAAATAAGAATCGTTTAGGTCAATAAGATTTTTTTTTCAAAATGGTTATAATTATTTCTAAATTAATGATTATTCAATTTCTCACGCATAATTGAAAATTAATTTTTTAAAAATTTATATTCTTTTTATAAAATGAAATAAATATTTTTAATCATACTATCAGTATTATCAAATGGAAAATATTTTAGATTCTTATTAAGTATTTTATTTATTTAAAGATAATGAAAAATATTGGAATTGAATTGTGAACATCCTTTTCCTTTAAATTATTTATAATGAAAAATTATAATTTGAATGGTTTTTAAATTTAAATAATTAAAATTTTGTATCGATTAATTAAATTTATATTGTTGGAATCATTTCTAAAATTTAATTTGATATAAAAACATTGTAATATTGCGAGACATCACAGAAAACCTATTTTCTCTCCTTTTTAGTGGGATAAATTTTAAATTAATATTTTCAACTAGTTAGAATGAAATTTGAGTAAATTGACTTAATATTTGGATTCCTTATAATATATATTATTTAATAAGTTTGAATTTTTTTTTTACCATAATGAATAGTTAATACATTATAAATAATATAGCATAATTAGGTTAAAAATTGTTTTACCTTTGGGTTAAATGGAAAAGATAAGGGTTCTAAATGAAAAAAATCATATCCATATTTAGTTTTATAAATGTATTTCTGCATTATCCATCCCAGTTTAGAATATATTTACAATTTTAATTTTTTTCAAATGAATTAATATTTCATTTCTGATTTTTTAGTGAGACTTCCTTATAATTTCAATAGAGGTCCCCTTTCCATATAAATAAAAGGAATCTCACATACCTCAATAATTATCACATCCAAAGTCCTTTTTTATGAACCAAAACAATATAAATTCAGTCTTTAACATCATTATTAAAATTATAGTTATATTTTTCAATGCAAAAGACCATACATAGGGTCCTTAAGTGGACATCGAAAAGTTGTTCCTCTTAGATAATGTAATTATCTTAACAAAGATTATTCATTTTATTAATTATTATTTTGTTTAATTTTTTTTTCTATGACATATAATTTATCTAAAGTAGTATATCTCATATATTAAGGTTTTATTGTGTTTTTATAATAATATTTACCCATACCCACTTTAATCAAATGAGAAACTAAATCATTGATTGTGTGTATGGAGGACTATAACTTCACGAACTGATGTTGTTTGTTTTCTATCTCCTACATTAAAGTTTACAAATAAATTTAAATTTACAATAATGTTTGATATTTATGATATTATTATACTTATTTAATTTTAATATCATATATTCATTTTTTACGCTCCACTTTGTCTCAAATAAGATATCGACGCTTGTGTGTACAGTGGACTACCACCTCGTGAAGCGATGTTATCCTATTTTCACAAAATATTTACATGGAAGATAATAAAGATAAAATTAATAAATATATGTTGTAAATATGATATTATATTGATTCTAGTAAATAAATATATCCCCAAATTCATTCCCCTTTCACCCGTTAAGGAAATACTATCATCGCTCATGCATACATAGAACCTACCATCCCTAGAAACCAATGTGATTCATTTTGCATGCATAATTATTAAGAGTGTCTCTTATAATTTATCTAATGAGTAAACATGATATTTATGCCATTACTATGATATTTATTAATTTATTATATTCTATGTATATGAACTGAAACGTTCATTAATTATCATGGTTGAGAAAATAATGAATTAAGAACACAAAACAATTAACATATTTACATATTATTAATGAATGGGTGTTAACATGTTATAATAGGAAAACATGTGATATAAAAAATATTAGTACAGTTATTTTATGTATTAATAAAATTCATATTACTATTATATAGACTGTTTATCCATGTTAAAATCAAGGAAGGTATAATGTAATAGATTTCACAACTCATTTTCCATTCATTGGGTTAATCATTATATTTATTTAATTTGTCAAATTAAGATTATGTGTGTAACATCCTTTGATTATTTTATATCTTATTAATAATTACTCAATGTGCATTCAAATTTTTTTACATTATCAAATCATTGATGAATACTCACTTCAATTGTGTAACATTTTTAAGGGAATACATCTCAAATTCCTTTCGTTGAGGAATATTATAAGTTTATCCAAATAATTTCAGTATTATAATATAATAATTACACTTCCACCTAAGATATAATTAATCCATAATAATTCAAGGTATTTTATATTTCAATATGAATTATTTCAACCAAAAATAATATTATGAAAAATTTACCTAGTATTATAGAATTTCATAACTATATTTCTTTTCACTGGGTTAATGAACTTCTTCATTGTATTTGAATTTATAAGATTATATGTCTAAATAATTTGGGATATTTTTTTATTTTCTCTTTTTATGATGATTTACATTTTATAATTAGATCTGATTCATTTTATAATACCTATATAAATGTTATAATATTTAAAAGGGTTTATTTCACAACCTCCTTTAATCAGGATTGTTTTTACTTCATTTTCCATTTATGGAAATTAATTGATAATTGTCCAATCAGGGAATTTTATTTAATCTCCATATGTTATTCATTACATTATTAACTTCTTATACAATTTTCTCAGTCTTTTTAATTTTAAATTATTGATAAAATACATCTTTCAAAATCTAACATCATTTATCTATTTGACCCGAAATCCATTTTCTTCCAAACCATGTTTTTATAAAAAATTTTAAAAAATATTTTATCCTTTTGGAAATAATTTATTAAATAAAATTTTACCCAGTTTAACATTATATTTTATTTCTAATATGAATCAACGAGTAATTTTTAAAATAAGTATTGTATGGATTTTATTAAAAAAATTAACAGAATCATTGTTTTAATATAACTGGATTGCATGGAATATCATGAAGTCATAATAATTCAATTGTGTTTAAAATGTCCATTATATGTTTCAAATATTATTTTCAATATAATTATTTTCAAATTTCCTATTAAATTTTTTTTAAAATAATATTTAATTATGTAAAAGGATATTTTCCTCAAAAATGTTTTAATAATATTTTTATGGTAGATTTATTAATCAACAAAACAACCCTATATTATGACCCTAATAGGTATTTGATGAATTGATATTATCTTAAATCCTTCTATTGATTATTAATAATAATTTTGACAAAGTAAAGTAATTATATTCTTTTTCTAGATTCATTATTGTTGTAATTAAATTTCCCTTTAAATATTCACATTCCATTGATAATTAGACATTAAATATTACCTAAATATCTATATTACTTATCATGTAAATCATTATTGAGGAAATGGAATTTTATTTCAACATCTGATGTTTTATTTTTTATTTTAGTTATTTATCTAGGAAAATATTTATAAATTATTAATCATTACTCAATAAAGACATTTTTTATATAGAAAATAATTCATTAAATAAATATATTATTCAATATATGAGGAATGATTTAGACATGTATATATGGGTGGGGACCATTTATATATAACCCCTTGATTTAATGGTAGTCTCATTAGGATAATTTTTTGGATAGACTGAGTTAAATAAGTTTTTACCCATTATTTTTAAAATATATTAGGGAGAGATCATTATGGTAGATGTATCATGATGCTTGAGATCATGATGTCCAAAAAATAATTATTTCATTTATCAAGAATAAAAATATTATGACCCATTATATTTTAATAATGATATTATCCCTAGATGTATTTCATTCTCATTTTATTGAAAAATTAACATGTGTTTTCAGTTATTTATATTTTCTAATTTATTATTCCTTATCTTACAAAGATAGTTAGGTTATTTAAATTCAATGTGTGTTATGTTATTTTCCTTTCCATATTGATTACTCATTATCTAGTTATGATATTTACATTATTAATTAAATGAATTTTTTTAATTATTTACCTAGAAATATTATTTATGTCCTATCTAATTATAATTACCAAATTATTTAAATTAAATGTGTGTTCATTTTTTTGACATTACATTTCATTTATGGTAATTTATTCATGGTACCTTCCCCTATACATAACCCTTATTATGTATTCTATATCATCTTTATTTTTTTTTTCCCTAAGATTCCATAAATTGTATTTGATTGACGTGTCAGGATATATTATAGAGAATAATGTTATTCTAAAAAAATTATGTTTTAATTTTTTTATCAAATGTTATTCATGACACAAATATGTATCTAGATTACCATGAAAATTAAAATATATGTTACTTTTATATGTGAATCATTATCTATTTTACCAATTTAATAAAGCATCCACTTAGGTGTATTGTTATCATGAAAAACTAATGATATGATCATGTATTTACTCTAGCATTAGATGAATAAGATGAGATTTTTTCCTATGAGATCCTTGAGAGAAAATGTGGTCTTTGGTGGTTTTTATGATCCATGTAACATCATGGAAATTGTATAATATGCATTGCAAACTCCAATTTAAAGACAATGGAAAAGATAAGGGAGTGTTTTTTTATCACTCAATATTCATAATTATTCTCTGAAAAATGATACCCACATATTTATTTCGTGAATTAGTTCAAGTGTATAGTTCTTGAATGATATCTTAACATGGATTAAGAGGGCTATGAGCTACATTACTACATGAATAATAAAATTTCCATGTGATTAATTTATTAGATGAATATTAGAAAAACCGCCTTGGTTATATAGAGAAGAAGAAAGATCACAAAGAATAACCCATTCATGTGAAGGGGAAGTAGAGGACATGTAATTTTTTAATATATGTATAATACGAAAAATGTTATCCAAAATTCTATTTTATGAATAAAAATAATGTATATGTATCGATGGAGTAATTTATATTTCAAAAAGAAAGAGATACCTTTTGTATAGATACCTATTATGAAAATTAAATTATATAACATCTTTCATTACACAATGTTAATTGAGGAATCAGATTAAATATATTTTAATGAGCTATTGAAAATTTATTCATTAAGGAAGACTTGTAAAAGTATGAAAAATTATATTTATAATAAAATGGAGAAATATTTTTCATGAGAAGTTTTGATTTAAATGATAAGAATGATTCAAATACATGCTCATAATGATGTGATATTTCTTATGTGGTGTAATTTGTGTTTTGGAATTATCAATTTCTCTAAAAAGAGACTAGTAATACATTCATAGATGATATAATCTACCAGATATGGAGAATTACAAACTATAATTTATTATATTATTTTACCCATTTAAGATCAACTTAAGAAGAAGTGAGTGAAAAATATTCTTTTTAGATTATTATCATTTTTTTGAGGGAAAAATGATATATCCAATATATATAGTAGGATAATACTATATTGACTGCTAAAGGATAGGAAAATAAAACCAATCTGATTATCACACATTTAAGATATAATTTTTATTACTATGAAATAGATAAATCATTTTCATTTCTATAGTTAGGAAATTTTAATTAGAATTCACTAGAGTCTAAAGAAGAATACTTATACTATAATAAAAATCACATTTTGAGGTACAAAACTATATCATGTAATATTTTTCTTCAAAGGAAGATCTTTCATTGTACCTGGTTAGTTCTAGGAAAGTGGATTCATGTCATTCCCTTTGATCATTATTTTCATTATAATAAAATATAAATTTTTATGTCATTGGGATAATAACAGTATTAGACCAAGGATGTAGTCATACACATTAGAGGAGAACCCCTATAAAAAATATTAATTTTTTTCATCTAATTTGTAAATCAATATTCAGGATTTATAATTATATGTAATGAAACAAGAAAAACATTCACTGAGGAAATGATTGTGGAAAAAATAGATTAATGATATAAAGAGACAAAAATTCATCCCAATTTGATTCACCCCTCTAAATTTGGTCATCCCAAAGCGAACTTAATATTCAATAATTCAACTAGATATACATCACATATCTTCAATAATGGTGGATTAATTTTTTTTCAGATAATTTAAAAATTCAAATTCATATCTAGATTAATGAATATATAAAATTTATAATGAAACATTCTCATGAAAAATATTAGATTAATGTTCATAGAAATAATATATGAAATGATCTTCATTAACCATAAAACTAAAAAAACATCAAATTATTGGGACCTAATTGATGTGACCCATTTACATTAGGTAAATCATAGAAAACCTATAATATCCATCATCCATAGAAATAAAATATATATGTGTAGAAATTTCATGATGTTAAAATCCTATAATAAATTTATTCTAAAACTCATCAAGAACCTATAGAGCAATTTTTTTATAAATTTTCATTTAACAAATGTAATAGAAACTCAATAATAATAACATATTATCTACTAAGAATAATATTAATATCCCACAATATCAAAAATATTAACCATCTGCTTAGTCTTTTCTACTTTTCATCATGCATGTAACTCAGTATTCTTAACCTAATATTCTTTACCAAGATATAAATGAGTATCCCTTGGTATGTAAAATGATAGATAAAAAAATCCATATGATCTGTAGGATTTCTATGATGTAACGAAATGGTGATGAGTTCATTATGTTCACCCATTGTATAAATTCATTCTATTAAATACATATGATATTAACCACACACGTTTTGAAGAAAATGAGATTCTAATTATTATATTATATTATTCACTTATTCTCCACATTTATAATCTTTTCAACACCTTTCGCAATATCCACTTGATTGTAAAGTAAATTTTTAACAACCCTCCATATTATTTAGATTTTATATAATGATTTATACCACATGTTGGTTTTTTAACTAATCAACTAACATTCTACAAGGGAAATTTTCAGTGTAAAAACCATGAAGGACTAATTTACTACTCATAATTCATGTAAAAGATATATATTATTCGTAATATTATTATTCATATTTTTATTATATTATAAATATCCCCCCATAATTAAAAAAATATGTTAATCACATTATAATAAAAAATTGCGATATTCATAAAACATCAATGACTAATTCCATCAGATTTTTTAACCTTCTTCACACGAAACAGAAACAACGAGAATATTTTTCAACTAAAATCCCCATTATATTTAATCTTTATTTAATTATTACTCATGGATGGTCTTTTCATCTAATTATACCACATCAAATTTAATGGATATTAAATTAATATAAATCATAACAATCTATGATGGATATGCAACCCCATTGTGAAATTTTCACAAACCTCATCCATTTTACCCAATATTAAAATCACCATAAATTCCATGAAAATAAAAAATAAGATATTGGCGTATGGAGGATTTTATACAATAACATGATGAGATAAATATGGTTTGAAATTTATTCTCAACAAAAAACACATTTCTTGTCAGATCCAATTTTTTTTTTATAATTATTCATTCTTTCCCCATTGATTATGAAGACATTAACCTGATTGGGTTCCATTTTCATAAAAATATTATTTCCATGGTGCTATAATTATTTTCATGAACATATTTTATTGTTTTGGAATGACTATCATGCATTCATTGGTGTCTCAATAGGAAATATATGAGTGATAGGTGCATTTGGTTTGACCCGATGATTGATTATGAGTGAGGGGGAGTTAAATGTTTTGCACAGTCATTTATCCCAAGATACCATTTTCAATATTAATAGAAACTACCAATGGTTTATATATCTGTAAATTGATACTTACATTCTTTCTAAAGGTATGTGGTTTTTTGGGGTTTTAGAACAAATAATAGTTAGGAACTCCCATTGATTGAAAGGATGGGAGCTCGGGATCGTCAAACCCTTTTGGGGGGAAGTGTTTCCTACTCCATGAATCTCTTATAGATTAAATATATATTAAAAAATATATTCCTAATACCAATATTGGATTTCATACCCTATTAAAATGTTTATAGGTTATCCCCATTTATAGTACATGAATGGGATCTTTTTAATTAATCAATATCTATGTATCGTATGGTATTCATTCACTTCCTAGTAATGAATATATGTTTATAAACTGATTCCTCATAATCACAAACTATTGAATTTTATTTCATGCAAGGAGTGGTTAATATTATGAAAAGGGTACTAATTCATTATGAGGCATCCTTGTATACCCTTTTTATTACTGGAATCAAAATACAATGTGTTCTTTACACTTTTTGTATTGATTTACATCATGAAAAAAATAATATACGTGAGAGAGCATATGTAGTGGATATTTTATCTCAACTCTTGATTAGACACCCATTATATCTTTTTTATATCCAGAATTAGTTGTAGCATTGATCAATCATTCCCTTGGGACTAGATCAAAGGTAGACTCCCCTTTGTGGGGTCTATTTATATTATTTCATTCAATGAGGCTCATACACTAATATTTCCCTTTATAAGAGATATTCACAATGAGAATTCTAAAAGCATCGAACCTTTCTAATCCCACGTGTAATGTGAGAAACAATGGATAATAAGTAATCAGTCTCATAGAATTTTGATAACAAACTTATGTATTTATACAAACCTTGGAGTTTAGGTATTAAGAAGGATTCCTACATATATTGGTTATCATAGGAATCTGAGTCTCATAGTTCAATTAGATTCTCAGTCCATTAATGAATGAGGAAGAATGACCATCCCATGGGATTAATTAGGTCCCGATTGTTGAAATGTCATAGAAATGAGGGGGGAAATACACCAAAGTGGATTCACAATTGTGTTTAGTCTTGGGCCTTAGGAAGGATTCTTATGTGTCTTTCTCATGGAAAGAATTAGAGTTTCCATAGTTAAATTGGTCAGGTCTTAAACATTGATGTTTCCCTAATGTGAGGGAAATATCATATTATGAAATTTATTGGGTATTTGACATTTAATTTTCCATTGTCTCTATAGAGAATTGTGATATGAATGATATGATCATTTTAGCTCCCTTATCCTAGACCAGCAATGCTTAGTGTGAGAAAAAGGGATGGAAAATTATCAGCCTCATTTATTATGGATGGATACTTATTTGTTTGTACTTCCCTCTAGATGATTAATAATGAGTTCATAAAAAAATATGGAATCCTACATATCATGATTATAGAAGGAATTATAGTCATAATTGTTCAGTTGTTTAGGGATTACACACAGTAATTTCTCCAATTTGCAATACATATCATAATATTCTACTGAATGTTACTTATAGACTGATCTTTCCCTTTTTGTCGGTGCCTAACCCCTGAGGATAGACATTTTTATCATGTCTAGTTATTCCTGATTGATATTTCCTACCTTCCTACCTGAAATTAAGTGATAGTATTCTTGAAATGACTTGATTGTTTTCTTGATATGTTGGAGGATATCTTCCTAAATATCCAAATATTTTCTCATGTTCTAGTTGACTTTTAAAGAGATTTCACATAACCTAAATGGAGTATCTGAAGAATTTCACTTTTTCATTCATGTATTTCTTAGAGGAAATCATAAGACCTGATACGATAATCCTAGAATCCCTCAAATGATCTTGTATGACATGTTTATTTGTAGGTGCATGATCTAGATGACATTACTTGATGTCATTATGAAAGTTGGCTAACAAGGTGGGAGGGCATTACAAGAATCAATGGGGCATGCCTGTATGGTGATGCATTATCGACGATTACATGTTTTGTGGGGGATATTAAATCCAACCCATATGTTTAGAAGATATTTCAAGTTTTTTTTGTCATATCCAAAGGATTTCATAAGAGTATGTTGATATATCTGGGATCTATTATGAGACTCAGCTGACATGTACTGGTGCCTCCATATTCGTTTGGGGAAAATTTTGAAGGACAGCATACAAATTATAAGGCGGTCATGAAGGGTTTTGTGGTTCTTGGTTGTCATCCTAAGGGTTTCCATTTGACAATCCCTTGACATTTATGGGGTACCTCACATGATATGAATATTATAAAAATGGAGTGTCACATGAACAAGGTGACATGTCATGGTGTTGTTGATTGACTCGTGTGGTTTATGTGAAGCACATGAGGATCATCATATATGCTCGTTGCATTAGTCTCCCATAATTTATTCTTTATTATAGAGTTTTATTTCATATTACATAGATTTGTTCAGTGTAATATATTATTATGACTTGTGTATTTTAACATATATGTGATTATCCTTAACATAACCTACCAAATCTTCAATTCTTGATCAATTATTGATCATGCGAAGTTTATATGTATGTATATTTAATCATCTTACTGTTCTCCAAACATTACCTAATGGAAAATTTATTTTTCGCAAGATCAACATCTCTGATAAATCCTTTATGATTCTTGGGTGCTCTGATGTGAGGATCAAAGGAGTATTCCATCCATGTAGAGAAGCATTTTTTTATAAGAGAGTGTATTATTTGTAGACCTCTCCACCACAGTAAATACTTCTTTACATGGTGTGTATCATTTTAAAATTAGATTGACTCATTCGAGGTTTTTGGAATCATGCATCCTCCAATGGGATTATCATAAGAAATTATAGGGGAGTCACCTGATATTAAATGAACACAAGGAAATCTCGTCAATTCCACCTTTTTTGATTTTTTATAATTAAAGGTCTCTTTTCTGAATCCTAGATACATTCCTAGGTTATTTGTTATTTTTTTTTGGAAAACACGTGTTATGTACGTTCAAGAGATCAAGATTCCTTCTATATGTTCTTCATGTGATCTGAGATTAATTTTCTATGACTTTTTGAAAGATGGGAACATATTTGTGGGAGGGTACATTATGAGATCAACATGGACTAACAAGGGGTCTTCAAGACCGTGTCTGTGATTCTCATGGTTGAGAGGATCTCCAGAGGCTCCCACCTTTAAAATTTTATTCAATTTCATATTTTACAATTACTCTTGTCTTTTTTTAGTTTTCATGAGTGTGGTAGAGGACAATTAATCTCCCCATTGATGATGTATCATCTAAAAAATAAAATCCCATGTGAATATGGATGAGAAATTAATGGATAAACCCATATACATATTTTTGGATCCAATGGTGAAAGAACAAGACTTATTTTACATGTCCAAATCCTTTCTCATGATGATCTTGACATGTTAGATCACTTTTTACTTAATAGGATGACATGTCACAAGGGGGTTTTATGGTGTCTATTGGGCTACATGGGTGCATCACATTTTTGGTATGACTACGAGAGGCTCCCTCATTTCATCTTTTTTTATTTCATCTTTTTATTTTACAAAGTTTGAGGATCTGGTGATGTTTTATGATTGTTATTGAGGAAAACCACTCTACCTATTTGTGATTAATCAATGATATTAAAAAAATAAGAGGCTCCCTTATTTTTGAAATTTTCCTTCTCTTTTAAAAGGATTTTTGGAGGGTTGGAATGGAATCCACCGTGTGACAAGTCGTGTGTCTTCGAAGAAATTATATGGATGTATCCATGTTACAAATGATTGTTTTGTTTTCCTTCTCAATATCAGATAGACTTGCAAAAGAGTCTTCATAGGATATTACACATCTTGTACAATGAACATGACTATCCATGTGCCTTTTCAAATTTTTTATGATCACATGCCTCCTGGTGGTTAATGTGATCTATGTGAACATACCCAAATAATTATTTATTTTAATTATGGGGAAAATAATACCTATGTTATAGTATTTCATCATTGAGGATTTTTACGTAACTCATTTGGTGAGCATCAGCAACCACACCCTATGAGAATCTTTTGTAGGGATAAGGGCTCGATTTTGAGGATTGAAAATGATAGATTTTTTAAGAGCTATATGCAACTAGTGCCTTGAGAGATTATTTTTTTTCCACGATATGATTTTTATTTTATGTAATTACATATATATAGTGTAGGAGAGAGAGATTCATTACTTGGATACTCGATTCTCTAGAGCTCACGCACCCTATTTATTTCATGTGATCTTTTCATTAGAAATTTTTTCAGGAACCGATCCAAAGATGTAACAACCCATGATTTTATAAGAATTAATATTTTTAATTTCATTGATGTCTTGTGTTGTATGTGACACCAAAAATTTCTTGTTCTATACGCAACACTGTATACACAACACTAATCTTGGCTCGTGTGACACACATTTTCAAGTTCGTTTTGTAGAAATTATTCTACGCAACATTATGTATAGATTTTGTTTAATGTATAAATAAAATAAGTGTTGAATTATTTTGTATGCAACACGAAAGTGAGATTGCACTACACGCATCCCTAACATGGCTTGCATTACATGTAATCACGACCTTCCGCAATAGCATGTGTAGTATGCAATACCAGATTTCATTAAACAATGATATATTGTTATAATATTATGGACTAGCCGTTATGAATAGTATTAAATAAATATTTTATTTTAAAACATTATTATTCCTCTTACACATTTTCTAGAACATTGTATGAGAACAAGATAAATTTTTCAGGTAAAATAAGTATATTGCAAAAAAATGCAGTTTTGCCGCCTTTTAATGGCGCACCGACTTTAAATCTAGTTTTGTGACAAGTTTATAAGTTTAATTTGATAAAATAAAATTCTTCATTGGAATCAGGATATAAAAATTTACTATGGATAAATTTTTCATATTATTCTAATAACTTTCATATTTTAATGAATAGTAAAAACACACTATATTTTAATTAAAAACAACTTTTTTCATCACAATAATTTATATGGTTAAATTATAATATTTAATGGGTTTAAAGTATAAATATAATATATTTTTACCATTTATTATAATTTATTTCATTAGCTTGGATTTTCCATTGAATTCAGAGGTAAAATCATTTGAATCTTTTGCAATGTTTTATCTTTTAAAAATAGTTTTCTTAACAGCGGGATTAAATTTAAATTCATTTCTGCAACTTCTGAGATTTGAATTTGAAATAATGGATTCCATATTTGGAATTAGGAGGTTCATATTATGTTAATAATCTACTTATTATTTTTATTCATTGTGAATTGTAAATTCTGTAAAATTTTATTTACCACAGTTAAAGTTAAATCGGGCAATTAAGGGTAAATGTAATATTATAAAATTTCCCTAACACTTGTTCAAATATAATTGGATGATTATATTTTACCCTAAATCATACTTGGGTAGAAATGGAATCTAATGGAACCCAGTTGTATTTGATTAAGACCTTTTATTTAGTTTATTTAAAGGAAAATAAAATATCTCACTCAAACATTAATAATTAGATTATTTTTAATATATAGATATACAGAACATAAATTCGATTATTAAAACTAATTTGAATGCTAATTTCTTTTTCTTTATCATTGTAATTTATTTTTAATTTTTATGAAATATTTAATTACCTTAATATCTTATACATTAATGATGTAGAAATTATTTATTTAGTGAAAAATTAATAATAATGTTTTTATTAAAATAAAAATACCTATAAAAAGGACCATAAAAATTACAAAACATTATTGGTCGAGCAAATAGATCCCCTAATAATCCAAGGGTAAGTTTTTTGGACCATTTGGAGCATTATAAAACCGATTCAAACATTTATATTATTTTATATGAAATTATTTCAAAGATGTCACCTTCATAATTTAATAAATATAACAATTTAAATGTTGTTATTTTAAGATGATAAATTCAAGTAAAAATATTATGATGAAAGTTATTATATTTATATTCATCATAGGCTTTTAGTTTTAATTTTTATGCAAATAATAATTATATTAAATGAGTATACAAAATGATGTAGTAATTGTTTTATTAATAGAAATATCAAATAAATGGTTTTATAAATATTAAAATAAAAATTATATGAACTAATTAATGTTCTCCACAATTTTTATAGATGAATATAACATTATATAAATCTATTAAACATTTTTGTTGAATATATCCCTTGTGTGGATTTTATATAAATTTAAATAAATACATACTATCAAAATGAACATAATTGTTATTTTATAAAAATAAAATATTATAAAATTTATTAAAAATCACATATATATTTAAAAATTATAAATTGAAATTTATATGGTCTAAAATGTCATAACGTACCAAATTATGGATAATTCACAACAGATATGTAATTATATATAACAATATGAAATCTATATTATTATTACCACAAGTAAGATTAAATAAATTAAATATGGATAAATAAAATTGATAAGGTTTAAAATAAATTCCCAACACATATAAATTTTATTATATGATGAGATTACAACCGTATCTCATCTAAGAATTGGATTTGATTCATTTTGTTAGTTTTTATGTCAGGTTTGACTTGTTATAAATTAATGTTTTTGAGGTTTCCAATGGTGCCCCTCTCCTCCCTTCTAAAAGGGCACCTCCTTCCTCTCCTATTCACAACACATTGAGCCTTAAATCTCGGCCACCCCCTACACTCTTCTCTTATCCACTTCCCTAGGAACACTTTGGAAGTTCTGGTATTCTCAAAATACCATCTCTAGTTCCTTAAGAGAAAGTATAATAGAGGTGCGTCGAAGAAGAGGTAATCTCTTCTACTGATTCATTCAAGTTTCTTTCATCTTCAAATTCTTCTTCATTAGTTGTTTCATTATAAAGTAATAACATCAGTATATATAATATAATAATATGTTATTATAAATATGATAAAACCCCTTTTCACCTTCTATCCATCCCACGGAAAACAAAATCACCGCATGTGTGTTCGTACGAAATACCGTCTCCACACCGTGGTGTAATCAGTTTGTCCACAACCACCTTACGTGGATGTGTATAATGGAATATAGAAGAAACATATATATGGTTATTAGAACATGATACTAATTCTGATATATTATATCATCCAATCTAATTCCATTCAATAATCATGGGAACGATATTATCGCTCGTGCGTACGTACAGATTACCGTCTCCACGAAGAGGTGAGATTAATTCTCCATGTTAACCATTCGAGAATGATTATAAAGTATATATAATGAATAATAATGAAATATTTGACATTATAATGATACTAGAGTTATGTATATATATATTTCATGTAGTTACTTCCATTCATGTTAATAAGGAAAAGAAAACAACATTCATGCGTACGTACGGCCTACTGTCTCCATGAACTGTGTATTTCATTTCATTTATCGATCTATTATATATATGTATATTCTGATTATATATTATATATAAATAATATTTTATATTATATAATTACGTAATCATGATCTGATGAATCATATTAATAATTACAAGTCAAAACACGGAAGATAAATGAAACGATTTTACCCAAAACGCTGCTTTAACATGGAATCGAAAAATGAACGGATAATATAAATTCGTAAGTGAATCATATATAAAATAATAAATATTATTATGGTTCTATTACCAGTTAATAATATATTTAAAATCACTATACAGTACTGTCAGACACATAAGGAAGAAATTGGACATAAGGTAAGGGATAATTATTCCAATCTCATTCTTATCTGAGATTGTTTATTGCTAAGTATTTACTGGGGTTATGTTTTATCATCCATCTCCAAATGTTCTTAAAATTTCTTCATAAAATGTTTAATTTTATTCCATGTATGTTTAATTTCATTTTTTCCCTTTTTTAATTTTACAACAGTGTATGGAAGGAATCATTATTTTGTTTAATATGAGGTACTTTTTGACTTTTCCAACAAACGTACGAGGAGAATGTTTTTTTAACTTCTATGGCATGAAATAATTCTTATGGTTTCATAAATCATTATTTCCATGAGGCTTCCAGTGCAATATTTCATGATTATTTTCATCAAAATCCTTTATTTTAAAATTACATGTCAATTTGTGAAAAGAAAATGATTTTGAAGAAGAAAGGGTATTTTCATCAAGGATTCATTTCGTATGTTATGTCAAAACTATTTTATATCTAAGATGAAATTATTTCATATGTTTATGTTTCAAGTATAATGTATATATGATTTATTCAGTTTTTCTTTTCTTATGATGAAATGAAAACCATTTGTTTTATATGGATTATGTTATGATGGGATGACGATTAGGAAATCCATCTTTCTTCTTTGGGTTATGATGAATGATTTAGGTTTATTTGGTGGAACAAGTAAGAATTATTTCATTATGAGAAGGGTGGGTACTATATCTCCCTCCAATACATTGGGTAAAGATTTATATCTCATGAGATAGACATGGCTGGAATGTTTTGTTAATCTGGTTCAGTGATACAGGACTAGAACGAGGAGTGAACTCGGTTCAGTAAGGGAATTTGTCCACTAAGATGGTATTAGAAAAAATTCCTTGTATAATATGGAAATAATATAATATGATTTATGGTTTTACATAATTAATATTATTATTCCCATTCTATTTTATATTTTATCATGATTGATGATCCATTATGATCTATGCCTTATGTACTGCCAATATTTATTTCACAACTCAAGATTTTGATGTGTAATATTTATGTTCATGTTTTGAAATTAAAATGTATATGGTTTGTTTTATTTTTTCCATGCATACTCTTACTGACCATTTGAGCTCACCCTTTATTTGTTTTCTTTTCCCCAGGATATAAAGAAAGGTTTTATGTAAGAAAACAAAAGGGTAAGATCTTTATGGGAGATGTTGAAGATCTTTCACCATGATTAGAAGATTATGTTCCGAGTTTCAAAATACACTAAACAATTATGATCCATGAGTGTTGGTTTTTGTTATGGATTAAGTATTCTGCAAAAATAATGTATCGTCCATGTACGTCATGCTTTGGGTCTCTATAGCTGGTACCACAGGAATGGTTTAGTCAGCCTTTGGAAACAAGGATGTAAAAATAGTAGTAAAATCCCTAGAGATACTTCTATGGTATGTCTTGGGATGTCACTAAGATTAATTATAAGTATAGGTTATAGTCCTAGAATTATGGTAAAGATATTAAAATTAAACCTAATATGTTAGATATTGAAGTTACTCCACCTTCATTATGATTTTTTCCGCTCACACTATTTTTTTTGGGTTTTATAAAATGGCTGGAAACAGGAAGATTCACGATAATGGAGGATGTGATGGAAAATGGAATGATATTTTTCATGAGAAAACAAATGAAATGGGATCTGGAAGTCCACATATCATTATTATTCCTAATCATCAATCTCATAATATGATCAATAAAATAAACTTTGGTAAGTATCCCGACTCATCTAATAAGAGAAAGATGGAGTTTCATGATGATCATAGAGGAAAGAAAGTTCAATTCCCCTCATGTGAATCATGTGAGAAGAGTCATCAGAGAAAATGTTTCAAAGGAAATGGAAGATTATTTGGGTGTGGAAAATAAGGACAGAAAGCCAGTAATTGTAAAGGAAAAGGTTCAGTTAACATAATGGACAAGCATAATGGTATTTCTAAGACATCAACAATGGTTAAAAGTTTTAAATGTGGAATGTACATGCATTATGCAAATCAATTCCCTAAGGGAAAATCTCATGAAGATAATTAGCATGTTTATATGAGAATTATTTATGTGGATGATGATGAAGAGAGTACAAATGATATATGAGATGAATGAAGTTTTGAAGCAAAGTCAATGGATTATGAAGGTAGTGTAATGATTGCATGTTTATTAAGAATAATGTATGGTACTATTGAATAATGAAACATATAAGGATTGTTACACTATTTGTTTTCTAAACTATTTGAAAGTATATGTTGAATGGTACTGGTAACCATGAAAGGTTATTCAAATATTTTTGGATGGTAGATGTTATGTGCATAATGAAATGATAATGAGATAATGAGATTTTTAACAGTATTAATGAGCTCATGATTGATATAAAAACAAAGTGATATCATGGATTGAGTAGGTATAATTTTTGTGCTTTTTGTATGTGGAAAGAGTTACCTTTTGACAACATTGTTGTTTTCACTACGGTTCTATGGTAATTTATGTTTCATGAGAATACAAGATTAAGGTATTCACAGGTTTGGAACGCAATCAACAAGATATATCTTATTATATATAAATGATGGTATTCATGTTCTTGTCATACAACCATTCTAGTAATCATACTTTTTATACTATGAGTTTGGAATGAAGTATTTTGGATAAATCGTATGTTTTGACTCGATTATATTGGAAATCTGATAGTATTGTTTATTTCTAGAACTTTTTTCAATATTATTTCTGTAATGTTATAATAGTGTAAAAGGAAAACCCATAGGATGGACTACAACCCATCATGTTGGACAAGGTGGTGGGAATTGAACACACAACCGAAGTGCGACTGGCCTTTATCGCCTACCACTAGCCAATAGGAAGTCCCTGGTTAGTAGAAACTAGTTTTATTTTATTAAGTGGTATGATAGATGAAGTAGAAGTTCATTTTTGAATCATATATGACTAACCTCACCATAGATGGAATTATGTATATTTTATAACTTTTTCTGACCTTTTATTTGAAACAGATGGAATGACCCATCGTTCTATCACAAGATCTGCTTATATTTCACGAATTACAAATTCAACTTCATTTCATTAAGAGATGATGTGGAAATTGTTCAAGGAACGAAAAACAGTGAGATTGTACCAAAATCATATAATTATTTATTTTAATTCATCATGGTTATGGAAATGATCTTGAAAACCCAATTTTTATTCCTAAGGCCCTGATATCCGGTCAATCATATGGTACTTTAGATCATCACAAATTTATGGCTTTGTGATTTTTGGTGTTTTCATAGCCATGTCCTATAGCACTCTTCATCAGAACATAATGGTTAGATTTTTCTTTCATACCCATATTTTCACCTATCTCCTCCTATGAGGAAACCCAGTGATGAGTTAATTTGGGTAACTGTTATGTTTCTTACTTCACTTTTTTAAATTATGTTTTAGTATTATTTTTTACTATGTGGGTTTTTATGAAAGAATCTTTCATGTAGTAAATTATTTATAACCACGATGAATTTCATGGGAGAAATTCATTTTAAGGGGGGTCGAATGTAACAACCTGATATTTCATGAGAATTATTATTTTTAATTTCATTGTTGTCTTGTGTAGTACTCGACATCAAAATTAGTTTGTTCTATACGCAACACTGTATACGCAACAATATTCATGGCTCGTGTTATACAAAATTTCAAGTTTGTTTTATAGGAATTATTCTACGTAACATTAACTATAGATGTTATTTAATGTATAAATGAAATAAGTGTGGAATTTTTTTATATGCAACACCAAAGATAGCTTTCACTACACGCATCCCTGACTTGTCTTGCATTAAACACAATCGCGACCTTCCTCAATAGCATGGGTAGTTCACAATACCAGATCTCACTAAACACCTATATATTTTTATAATATTATGGACTAGCTGTTATTAATAGTATTAACTAAATTTTGAATTTTATAACATTAATATTCATCATACAAATTTTCTAGAACATGGTATGATAACAAGATAAAATTTTCATGTAAAATAAGTAATTTTCAAAAAATGAATTTTTGTCGCCTTTTGATGGCCCACCCACATTAAATCTAGTTTTTGGAATGTTTATCAGTTTAATTTTACAAAATAAAATTCTTCATTGGGATCAGGATATAAAAATTTACTCTGGATATATTTTTCTTATTATTCTGATAACATTCATATTTAAATGAATAGTAAAAACACACAACATTTTAATTAAAACCAACTTTTTTGACCTTAATAATTTATATGGTTAAATTATAATATTTAATGGGTTTAAAGTATATATAGAATATATTTTTAACATTTAATATAATGTATGTCATTAGCATTGATTTTACATTGAATTGATAGGTAAAATCATTTCAACCTTTTGTAATGTTTTAACTTTTAAAACTCATTTTCTTACAACTGGAGTAATTTTAAATTAATTTCATAGACTTCTGTTATTTGAATTTGGAAAGATTTATTCCATATTTGGAATAAGTAGGTCAAAATTTGTTAAAAAGCTACCTTTTATTTTTAGTTATTATGAATAGTTGTTACAGTAAATTATATTTAACATTGTTAAATAAAAATCAGGAAATTAAGGGTGCATATAATATTATAAAATTACCCTAACACATGTTTTAATATAATTTTAAAATTATATTTTACCCTAAATCATACTTGAATCTAAATGGAATCTAATGGAACCCAGTTTTAATTGATTAAGGCCTTTTATTTAGTTTATTTAAAGGAAAGTAAAATATCTCACTCAAACTTTAATAATTAAATTATTTTTAATATATAGTTATATAGAACATATATTAAATTATAAATACTCATTTGAAATATAAAATATTTTTACTTATCATGGTAATTTATTTGTAATTTTAAAGAAATATTTAATTACCTTAATATCTTATACATTAATGATGTAGAAATTTTTTATTTAGTGAAAAATCAATAATATAGTTTTTATTAAAATAACAATACCTATAAAAAGGAACAGAAACTTGACCAAACATTATTGGTCGATTATATATATACCCTAAGTATCCAAGGGTCGCTTTTTGGACCATTTGGAGCCTTATAAAACCAATTGGGACATTTATATTATATTATTTTAAATGATGTCAATGATGTCTACTTCATAATTTAATAAATACAACAATTTAAATGTTGTTATTCTAAGATGATAAATTCGAGTAAAATTATTATTATGAATTTTATTATATTTATCATCATCAAAATATTTTATATTTAATTTTTCTCCAAATAATAAGTATATTAAATGACTATACGCAAATGATGTAGTACTTTTTTTATTAAGAGAAATATCAAATAAATGGTTTTATAAATATAAAAATAAACATTATATGAACTAATTAATGTTCTCCACAAATTTTCTAGATTAATATGAAATTTTATAAATCTATTAAAGATTTTGGTTTTAATATATCCTCTATGTGGATTTTATTAAAATTAATGTAATTTGATATTGTCAAAATGAACACTATTGTTATTTTATAAAAATAATATATTATTAAATTTATTAAAAATCACATAAATATTTAAAAATTATAAATTGAAATTTATATGGTCAATATTTTCATAACGTTTCAAATTATGGATCATTCACAGCACATAACTTATTTTTTATACCAATTTAAAATCTTGAGTATTATTACCACAAATAATATTGAATAAATTAAACAAGGATAAATCAAATTTATAAGGTTTAAAATAAATTCCCAACATGTCTAAATTTTATTGGATGATTATATTACAACCTTATCTCATATAATATTCTAATTTTAGTCATTTTTGAAATTTTTATGTTGGGTTTGATTTATTATAAATTAATATTTTGGAGGCTTCCAAAGGTGCCACTCTCCTCCCTTATAAAAGGGAACCTCCATCCTATCCTCTTCACAACAAATTGAGCCATAAAGCTGTTCCAAACCCTGCTATTTTATCTTATCTGCTTCACTAGAAACATTCAGGAGGATCTGGTCTTCTCAAAAGAACAACTCTAGTGCCTTTAGAGGAATTTTAAAAGAGGTGTGTCGAAGAAGAAGTAATCTCTTCTACGGATTATTTCATGTTTCATTCATCTTCAAATTCTCCTTCTTTAGTTGTTTCAATATAAAGTAATTATATAAGTATCAATAATATTCTTATATGTTATTATAAATTTGAAAGAACCCCATTTCACCTTCTATCCATCCTATAGAAAACAAAATCACCGCGCATGTGTAGGTAAAGAATACCGTCTCCACGCCGTGGTGTAATCTGTTTTTCAACCACCACCTTACATGGATTGGTATAATGGTGTAAAGAATAACTATATATATTTTTATTATAACATGATACTAATTCTGAGATATTATATCATCCAATCTAATTCCATTCAATAAATATGTGAACGATATCATCGCTCGTGCGTACGTACGGATTACCGTCTCCACGACGCGATGAGATTCATTCTACATATTAACCATTCAAGAATTATTATAAAGTATATATAAGGAATAATAATGATATATATGACATGATAAAACTACTGTATTTATATATATATTTATTTCATCTACTTACTTCCATTCAAGTCAATAAGGAATGGAAAACAATGTTCATGCGTACGTACGGCCTACCCTCCCCATGAACGGTAAATTTCATTTCATATGTCGATATATTATATATATGTATATTCTGAATATATATTATATATAAATCATGTATTATATTCTGGAATTATGTAATCATGATCTAAGTAATCATATTAATAATTACAAGACAAAACACGGATGATAAATGAAATGATTTTACCCAAAATGCTGCTTTAACATGGAATTGACAAATGAACGGATAATATAATGACATAGTGAATCATATATGATATATTAAAAATTATTATGTTTCAATTATAAGTTAATAATATGTTCAAACCCGCTATACAGTAGTCTCAGAGACATATTGAAGAAATTGGTCATAAGGTAAGGGATAATTATTCAAATCTCATTCTTATCCGAGATTGGTTATTAGTAAGTATTTACTAGGGTTATGATTATCAACAATGTCCATATGTTCTCAAAATGTATTCATAAAATGTTTACTTTTTATTCATTTATTTTTAATGTAATTTTTACCCTTTTTTACTTTTACCACTTTGTATTGAAGGAATCTTTCTTTTGTTTACCATACGAGGTATTTTTTGACTTTTCTGACAAAAGTACGCGGAGAATTTTTTTTAACTTATAAAACACGAATGAATTCATACAGTTTCATAAGGCCTTATTTCCATGAAGATTCCTATGCATGATTTCATGATTATTTTAATAAAAATCCTTTCATTTAAAATTACATGTCATTTTCTGAAAAGAAGATGATTTTAAATATGAAAGGATATTTTCCTCAAGAATTCATTTCATGTGTTTTGTCAAAACTATTTTACATCTAAGATGAAATTATTTCATATGTGTATGTTTAAAGTATAAAATCACTGTGATTTAAATGGTTTTACTTTTCTTATGATCAAATGATATCCATTTTTTTATATGGATTGTGTTATGATGGGATGACATTTATGAAACCCATTTTATTCTTTAGGTTATGAATAATGTTTTGTGTTTATTTTGTGGCATAAGTAAGAATGATTTAATTATGAGATTGGTGGGACTGATATATTCCTCAAATGTATTGGGTAATGATTTATATCTCATGAGATAGACATTGCTGGAATGGAAATTTAATCCGGTTTCGTGATACAGGACTGGAATGAGGAGTGAACTCGGTTCAGTAAGGGACTTTGTCCACTAAGATGGTATTGGCAACATTGCCTTGGATATTATGGAAAGCATATCATCTGCATAATGGTTTGACACAATTAAATGTTTTATTCCCATTCTATTTTATATTTTATCATGATTAATGTTCCATTATGATCTATGCCTTACTTAATTCCAAGATTTATTTCACAACTCAATATTTTGATGTGTAAACATTATGTTAATCTTTTTAAGTTCAAATGTATATTTTTTTTTATTTTCTCCATGCTTAACCTTACTGAGAATTTGATCTCACCCTTTATATGTATTAATTTCCCCAGGATATAATGAAAGGTTTTAGGTAATAAAACAAAAGGGGAAGATCTTTATGGGAGATGAAGAAGATATTTCACCATGATTAGAAGATTATGTTATGTGTTTCAAAAGACACTAATATATTACAATCCTTGAGTGTTGATTTTTGTTATGTATTAAGTATTCCACAAAAGTAATGTAATGTCCATGTACATTATGATTTGGGTCTCAAAAAAATATCTATTCATAATACCTATTTATAAGGACTACATTTCAATAATTCATTTTACAATAATACTCCTAGGCTCAACCCATTTACATATATTTGGTAAATTTATGAATTTTGTCTATGGGGATATGAAATCATCTTTATGGTTTCATAAGATTTTCTGGCTTGATCCAATGATTGTTTGTCTATTATGCTGCTCGTGTGACCATGTCTAGGTTTCATCATCAGGATTCATCTACGGGCTCATGAGATTATTTAATGCTTTGAAGGTTTATAAGATCCATGAGATCATTATGAACCAGTATAATTTGGTATCCTTTATTTGATCAGGAATTCCATTAATGATTCATGTGATGTGCATGTTGATTCAAGTGTAATTCATTATTTTGGAATGATATTATTATATCTATCTATAATATGACAATTATTAGGATTAGATTACTTCATTATCTTATCATTTATATTGAAATTGTTTGTTGAAAGAGGAAAAGGATGTTATGTGATTCCAAATGCTATTGTAGCAAGCATGGATGCAATTCCCCCCCATTTTTTCAATGTAACTTCAAAAGAAATTGATAGAGATAATGATATTGAATCAAGGGGACTATCACATTTCATATTTTCTTCAACTTTATGGGATTTTCATACCAATAACACTCCCATTACATGTCAAAATTCATCATTCATACCTTCCTCATGGGTTTGTGAAACTCAAAACAGATTCTATGAGAACATATCTTAAGAGTGTACTGTCACTGTAGGAGACTATGAAGATAGGAATATTCTATCATCCATACCCACATAATTTAGTAAGACCAATCACAAAACTGATATGTAATTTCATTTTTATCATTCGATAATGATGTTGCATTCTTCCAACAAAAAGATTGGGTGGGTTCCCAACGTAGACATCTGATCAGTAGTCAGTTATATAATGGAATGTGGATAACCCTTCTTGGTACAATACATTACATCTAAATTCATTGAGGAGATGAAGAAAACAGGGATGTACAAGGCTATTTGGATCTTACGTACATTTTATTATTATAACAATTGTCTGAGGAAGAATTTTTTTACTAATTATATTTCAGAGACAAAAACATTTCACCTCACACCTGGTGAGGAGGTATTAAATATCTAGTGTAAAGACCTAGTAATTCCATGTGATTTTTTTATTTTATGGTAATCTTACGAGTCTGTGAAAATTGATGGCATGTGATTCCAAGGCTCGGTGTGCGCGGAATGAATTTCTGATTTTTTAGGAATGTTTATTAAACGTGTTAGTGGGTTTTTGTAACTTTTGAACCGGTGCTCGGAATTGAAATATGAGGGCACCGTTGAACTCGCAGTGCAGATTTTCACTTAAGGATACTTTCACCTAGACCGCAGTAGGTCGAGGGTAAAAGATAGTTTTTCAGTTTTTCATGGAAATTTTTTTTTTTTACATTTTAGTTTTATTTTGAAAAGCCTCTTATTTAATTCTAGAGGTGGGGACCAACTGAACCATTCTTTAATGTGGGAAGGTCCCTTGGAATCTTCCAATTTAGTTGTGTCAATGTAATAAAATTAATTGTGCCATTTAATTTTACCAATGAAATATAATTAGTTGTTCCATCTTTAATTGTGACAATGTAAATTAAATTTATAATCCTATTTCTATTTTTTGGCTTCTTGATTTCCTTGGAGAAATTTTTGATGAAAGGGAGGCTTGGGGGGAACTATTGAGAAACTCTTTCACTAAAAAAGAATGCCCTCTCCAATGAAGAACACACATCAGAATCAAGAATGAGGGCACCACCTGAGCCTGACTTCAGAAGCATGTTGCAGAAACGATGATCGTTGGCACCCTCATCACCATCAACTACTTCTTCTTGTGAAACCTCCAACGAGAAATTGATATTGTTATTGTTGTTTATTTATCCCTTTCCCCACTATTTACGTTCATGTTTATTTAAGAACATTTAAATTCTTCTTGATCAAGAAAAAATAAGCCACTTGCTACCATTATAACACAGAGGGTGCGGGTCGAACGAACCCGACCTAACCTATCCAGAACCTTTGTGGGATTTTTATGGTACTAAATTGACGAAGACATCCCGAGTTGAGTGCAGGAGTCTATGGAATGATGAACGGGCCACCGGGACGTGTTCGGTGAACCAAGGAACATTACAGGAAGGTCTCGAAAGCGGTGACTGGCACCCTGGCTGGCCATGATGGTGGCGGCGGCGTGACCGTGCCACCGAAGAAGGGTCGCGGCCTGTCATCCATGGTAGAGAAAGGGTGGTAGCCAGCACATGGCCTCCCACATTAAGGGGAGGTGGCAGAACGCATTCGCACCGCCGGGGGTGCAGGAGGTACGACCATGTGTCGCGGCGGCGAAGTGAGGGCGGCTAGCTCATAGCCGGCTGCCGATGGGGGAACGGCGTTTGACCACGCCACGGAGTTGGCCTGGCCATCCAACCAGCCACGGGGCATCCATCGCCGGCCACACCACGCGCCGCCCATCGCGGGCTAGGATAGACCTAGTGGGCTGGGTCGGACCCAGGGTTTGATCTGGGACGGACGGGTTCGACCCGAACTGGGCCGAGGCAGTCCGACCGGGTCAGACTAGACCCATAACAACTTCGACCATTTTCACTCTTTCGGCCATACCATGAGCAACGAGGGTCTATTTGACGAACAATATATGGTACCAGAATCCATGGATCGAGACGGTCCATTTGTTATACTCCACTTGAGTTTTGGATAATGATGGGGTACGACCAGGTTGGATCGGACACGAATCTAACTGGGCCCTTAGGACTAAATGGTCAATAACCTACATACCAGGTGTCCGATTGATGCATCGTCCGTTGTGTTGAGACCCTTATCATGTGTTGGTCCTTTTGGATACTTCTTCTTGGGACTTCTTGGTAGTGGGTGTATCTACCTATGGCTTGAGGAGCGGACCCTCCCAGAATCAGGTGAGCTTAGTGCGTGACCCTGTGACTGGCTGTAAGATGCGAAAGGGATCATATGTGGGTTTGTGCCTTATGATCCTATGTGGGTCAATGATTTGGGATCCTAAATGGGTATGTCTTCCAATATCCCACCGGGATCCACTCAAGAAATGCACATTGGATTACTCTAGGATCCAATGTGGGTCTGCTATACTAGGATCCTACGTGGGTCTGACGATTTAGCATCTTACGTGGTTCTGCCTCTTAACAGAGAATGATGATTTAGTAGTTACATATAATAATCATTACTTCCATACCTATGTTATACCTGATGTGTTATGAGTCTTTAACTATGTGGTAATCATCTATGTGGTGTATTCTTGTGATGAATACCTTCGTGGTGACACCTTTGTGGTATTTGTCTCTGTACTGTTACCATTGTGGTACTTACATTCATGGTGATAATGTTGTGGTATTATTCTATACGGTGTTACCTTTGATGTAATTAACTTAGTTGTGTTAACTTTGTGGTATTAATTCCTTCGTGGGACAGTAGAGCTCTGGGATTTTGTGTTTTTCCTTGTGTTTCCTCATTATTCAGATGGGTTTACTTGACAACTTAGGTATAAGTATCGGCATAAACCTAAGTAGGTTTGTCAATTGTTTTCATGCATTGTGGTTTACCCTTTTTGGATTTTTTGAGTCCTTCTAGGGTCTTAGTATCCTTATTGAGTATCATTATACTCACCCCTACACAGGCTATACCCATAACTTCTTGTGTCTATTGAAGAGGATAGACAACATGGATCAAGGATGAGGGTACTAGGGTTGGAGGTAGATCAGATGTGGACAATAGACGATGCGAAATACAGTGAATATTGTTCGAGAGTTCTACCTACACTTCGGGTATGATTCTTGGACGGTGTTCATAAGAGATATTCTAGTTTACTTTCACATCTTAGTTTTCTTGTACTTTCTAGTTGAGCTTGTATTCTGGCCCCTTTTTCATTCTGTAGACAACCTATTTACTATATAATATTACTATGTGCTTGTATCATGAATTGTGCTTAGTTTTTTGAGTTTATCGGTTATAAAGGAAATTCCTTCAATGTTATAGGAAATATATATTTGTGTGCTAGTCAGAAGCCCATAACCTACGGAATGCATGTAACAGCCCAAGATTTTATGAAAAATATTCTTTTTAATTTCACTAATGTCTTGTGTTGTAAGAAACACAAAAAGGAGCTTGCACAACACGCATCCTTGACTTGCCTTTCATTACACTCAATCACAACCTTCCTCGATAACGTGTGTAGTACGTAATACTGAGTATCACGAAACAACGATATGCTATTAAAATATTATTAAAACTAGCCGTTATGAATAGTAATAACCACTTTTTAAAATTTTAGAAATTTTAGCTCTCAAAATGGACTTCATTTTTGGATTCGGAGTATCGAATTTAGCCTAAGGTGAAATTTTGGTACGTTTCGGATAACTTTCATATTCTGATGAATAGTGAAAATTACTAAATTATAATTAAAAACAACTTTTTTAATA
Source organism: Viscum album (assembly GCA_963277665.1). NCBI lineage: Eukaryota > Viridiplantae > Streptophyta > Magnoliopsida > Santalales > Viscaceae > Viscum > Viscum album. Next base: position 843,112,155 of record OY728161.1, read on the forward strand.
AAAATAATTAATAGTGATAAATTATTAATTTGAGTTGTTTTAAAGAATATTTAGAATATATTTTTACAATTTAATACAATGTTGGTCATTGGATGTAATTTCACATTTAAACCCGACATAATCAAGTGTCAATCTTTTGATAGATATTGTTTCTTAAAAACACGCTATTTGATTTAACAGCGGGATTTATTTATAAAATTAATTAATGCAATTTATATGTTATGAATTTGGTAAAATATACTTCATTTTTGAATTCGGAATATGAAATATAGCTTAGGATGAAATTTTGTCATTTTTCTGAAAACTTTCAATTTTTGATGAATAGTGAAACCACTAAGTGGTAGGTTAAAAACTGAATTTTGCATAAAACTTAATTTTACCGCTTCTGTGAATGGAATTTCGAAAATCCGACAGACACGGTTAATATCAAGGACTAAAATGTGGTTCAATGAGATGAAAATATTTTTTGGTGAATAGTTACTTTTTACTTTTTTTTTACCACGGTTAATAGTAAATAGGATAACTAAGGGTAAATATGATATTACTATTACCCTAACACATGTCCTAATTCTATTGGATAAGTGTAATTCGACCAAAAACAACCTTATGAATATAATATGACCATTTAGGTCCACTTGGATTAGATTATGACATTTAATATTATTTTATTTAATGAATAGTTAAAATAGTTAAAATCAAAGTTTAATAACTAAAACATTTTTAATATGGGGTTATACCTAAGATAAATTCAACTATAAATATTCATTAGAAAGCTAAAAAGATTTCCTACATAATGATATTTTATTTATAATTTTTAGACTTTAAATAAATTAATTTATTTATGACACAACGATGATGCAGTAATTACCCTTTTAAGGAAATATTAACATAATTGATGTTATAAATGCTCCAATGAATGTAATTTGAGACTTTTAATGAATTCCACTAATTTTCTAGGTTACTATGATATATTAGTGTTGATTTAATCAACTTTTTTCGAACATATAATTCTTTTATGACTTTCACAAAAATCATATATCAAATAGTGTCAAAATTGACACAAAATAGTTTTTAAATCAAATATTATATTATTAATTGTTATTTTATTCCTAAAAATCTAAGGTTCGGCAAAATGACTTAGATACGGATATATGTATTAATAATATACAATTTGGGGTTCGTTTGGCATGTTATAGTAAGTGTATTAACCATATAGTGAAAGAAAACAAAAAGACACGGTAAAAGTTAAATTATTTTACATAGAGTTAAATCTAATTGATAAGGTTAAAATAATACCCTAAACTTGTCTAAATCCTATTGGATGATAGGATTTCGACCCATACCCATTTTAGCTTCGAAATAAGACCCTTTGGAACCATTATAAACAGATTTTGACTTTAATATAAAATAATATTTTGAGATATTCCTAAGGTGCCCCTCTCCTCCCATATAAAAGGACACCTCCTCCCCCTCCTCCTCACACCAATTTGAGCACTCAAGCTCGGCCCACCCCTGCCAAAATCTCTTCTCCAATTCCCTAGCAACATCCTAGTGGTTCCTTTCTTCCTCAAAGACCAATTTTATGGCCCTAAGAGGAGGTCTCAAAGAGGCGCTTCAAAGAAGAGGTAATTACCGTTACCAATTCTTTCATCTTTATTTCTTCTTCCACTTCTTCTTCTTAGGTTGTTTAATTATGAAGTAATAAAATCAGTATCAATCATATACTGATATGTTATTATAAGTATTAAACAACCCTATTTCACCATCTATCCATCCTACGGAAAAAGAAATCACCGCGCGTCCGTAGGTACGGAATACCGTCTCCACGACGCGATGAGATTCATTCTCCATGTTAACCATTTAAGAATGATTATAAAGTATATATAAGAAATAATAATGAAATATATGAAATTATAAATCTACTGGATTTATGTATATATATATATATGTATTTCATCTACTTACTTTCATTCAAGACAATAAGGAAAGGAAAATAGCGTTCATGCGTACGTACGGACTACCGTCTCCATGAACGGTGTTTTTCATTTCATTTATCTATCTATTATATATATATATATATACTGAATATATATGATATATAAATCATATTTTATATTCTGGATGTAAGTAAATCATGATATAAGTAATAATAATTTCAAGAAACACAAGTCAAAACACCTACGATAAATGAAACGATTTTACCCAAAACGCTTCTTTAACATGGAATTTACAAAAGAACGGGTAATATAATGTCATAAGTGAACCATATATGATATCATAACAATTAATATGATTCTGTAATAAGTCAATTACATTATTTAAATCATTATACTGGAGGTTCGGACACATACGAAGCAAATCTGACCTAAGGTATGAGAAATATCACAATCTCATTTTTATCCGAGATTGTTTATTCGTAAGTATTTACTGGGGTGTATTTTATCATCCACATCCATGTTTCATCAATATGTAATATTATTTCCATCCACCTACAATTGTTTAAATCCATTTTTACCCTTCGGTGAGTTTTTAGTAATATGTATGAAAGGAATCTTTTGTCGTTTTTCGTACGAGGTACTTTTTGACTTTTCCGACAAAAGTACGAAGAATGTTTTTTTGTAACTTATACGGCATGAATGGATTTTTAAAAAATTATTTCCAAGAAAATTCCTTTACAAGTTTTCAGGTTTATTTTTAAATTCGTATTTTATCAAAATTATTTTCCATCTAAGATAATAAAAGAGTTCTGTTTTTATCCCTATTATTACATTGGTTTGATTATGTTGTGATGGAAATATTTTTTATGAATTCCTTTATCTTATATGAATTGTTTTATGATGTCATGTTGCTTAAGAATCCCATTTTTATTACATGGGTTATGCTATGATGTATGGTTTATGATTATGTGGCACACATAAGAAAGGATTCATTATAAGATGGGTGGGAACTATTTCTCCCTCCAATGCATTGGGTAAAGATTTTATATCTCATGAGATAGACAGGGCTGGAACCGTAGGTTATACCGGTTCAGTGAAACATGACTGAAACGAGGGTTACTCGATTTAGAAAGGGACTTTGTCCACTAAGATAGTCTTGGCAATGAGTCTTGACTAACAAGAAATGATTATCTATGATTATGTGTGAATGTCACAAAGTTTCATGTTTTAAGTTATGATTATTGTGATTACATTTCACTACCATGATTTATCCCATGTTATGAAATTATGCTCTCTTTTGCAGGTTATGATTTCCAAAATGTTATGTTATTATGAAAACGATGTGATTGATATTTCTTTTTTTTACCCTTACTGAGCATTTGAGCTCACCCTTTTATGTTTTCTTTTCCCCAGGATATAAAGAAAGGTTTTAGGTAAAAAAAGGAAGATCTTTATGGGAGATGTTGAAGATATTTCACCACGATTAGAAGATTTTATTCCGAGTTTCCAAAGACACTAAACTATTACGATCCTTGTGTGTGTGTTTTTGTTATGTACTAAGTATTCCTCAAAAGTAATGTAATGTTCATGTACGTCAAGCTTCGGGTCTCTACAGTTCATATCAGAGGCAAAGGAGGTAGGAATGTATCCGATCCTTGGGAACTCTCACATGTGAGCGTTGGACGAAGCATGGCTCTCCGCCCAAGGGCTTCATGAGGAAATGGCTGCCACTGGGGATGGTGGTGTGTCCCGCCCAGGGGGTGTAGCCTCCCATGGAGTGCCCTGATAGGTATCAACTATAGTCCACTAGAAGTAATTCCAGACCGCTACAGTTGGTATCAGAGGAAAGGTTTAGTCAACCTTTGGAAACTAGGATGCGAAAACGTTAGTGAGATCCCTAGAGATATTTCTACGGTATGTCTAGGGATGTCCCTAAGGTTAAGTATACGTATAGGTTATATTACTAGAACTACGCTAACGATCATAGAATTAAACCTAAGATGTTAGATATTGAAGGTACTCTCCCTTTATTATGTTGTTTTCCCTAGCATGATTTTTGCTTCTCACACTATTCTTTTTGGGTTTTAGACGATGGCTGGAACCCGAAGGAACCGTGTTGATCAATGCAATGGACAATGCAATGATTTTCCTCATGAACAAACAAATTTTATGGGAGATGGAGTGAAAAATCTTATTTCTATACTTACACAAGCTATTAATCATTCTGGACTTCCAAATGAGCAGAGAAGGGAACAATATTCTATTGAGTCCTTCATGAGGCAATGTCCACCTTCTTTCAGTGGGTCTTCTGATCCACTTGTTGCTGAACAATGGATCAGTACCACTGAAAAGATATTTTCAGTTCTTCAATGTTCTGAACATGATAAAGTCATCTTAGCAGTATATCGTTTGGAAGGTGAATCTGATCAATGGTGGAATCTTATCAAGAATACAAGGCAAAGAGATGAAATTGAGTCCATGGAATGGGATGAGTTCAAGAACTTATTTTTCAATAAGTACTTCCCTCGTATTCTTCGAACAAAGCTGGAGAAGGAGTTTCTTGAAATAAAGCAAAAGGATGATGAATCTGTTAGTATATACGAAGCGAATTTTACAAGACTTGCAAGGTATGCATCTGGCATTATCATCCAACCTGAAAGTAAAGTTGATCGATTTTTCAGTGGCTTAAAACCAAGTCTTCGAAGGGCATTAGCTATAAGAGACTTCAGTAGCTATGAAGAAATTGTGCGTTGTGCTATCAAGGTAGAAATGGAAATTGGTGTTACATATCCATCTCATGGTTTTGACAAGAAACGAAAGATGGAGTTCAAGGAGAAATCTCAGAATAATGGTGAAAAGAAGATGAATGTTTCCTTATGCACAAAGTGTGGAAAGAAGAATGGTGGAGATTTTCTTAAAGGGACTAGAAAATGTTTTAAGTGAGGAAAAGAAGTCCATCGAGCAGCTGAGTGTCGAAGTAATGGAAAAAGGGTTTCTAATGATGTGAATAAAGAAAACACTGCAGAGAACGCACCACCAACACTTCGATGCTTCAAGTGCAAGGAAATGGGGCATTATTCTAATAAATGCCCTAATCAAAGGGTTAGTGATGACCAACATGAGAAACCACTGAAGGCAAAGGACAAAGGGTAGTCACATGCGATCACTATTGGAAATGTTGAATATGACAACGATGTGGTGGAATGATTAAGTGTTTATGTAATGGGATTCCAAAATAATGTTGTATCATTGAGTATTGCAATATTTATTGATGTGGTATTCAAAGTGATTGAGATATTTTTTGGAAATAAGTTGATATGCACATAATGAAGGGAAAACGAGAAAATGAAATGTTTAATAGTATTCATGAGCTCATGATTGATATAAGGACTAAGTGATATCATGGTTTGAGTATATAGAATTTTGAGGATTTTGGTATGTAGAAAGTGTTAACATTAAACTGAATTCATGTTTTCACTAAGGTATTCAAGAGAATACATGATTAAGGACTTTAAATGTTTGGAATGTGACCAACAAAACATATCTTATGACATATGGGGATCAATGATGTTATTAAATCTCTGGTAATCGTTTTCACTATGTTATGAGAGTGGACTGCAGTATTATGGATAAGCCTAAAGACTGAAATGGTGTATGTTGGACATAAGTGAGTATTGTTTAAGGATAGAAGTTTTTTTTCGATATTATTGATGGGATGTTATAGTAATGTAGTTTTAGAAAAAGGACAACCTGCAGGACGGGCGACAGCCCATCGCTTCGGACAAGGCTGTGGGAATCGAACCCACAACCGAAGTGCGACTGGCCTTTATTGCCTACCACTGGCCTACAGGAAGTCCCTGATTAGTAAAAACTAGTTTTATTATATTAAGCAGTATGATATATGAAGTATAAGTCCATTTTAGAAACCATATGTGATTAATCTCACTACAGATCGACTTATGTATATAATTTTTGCTAACCTTTTGTTTGAGACAGATGGAATGACCCGTCATTAAATCACATGATCTGCTAACACTTCACGAATAACAAATTCAACTTCATTTATTTAAGAGATTAAGTGGAAATTGTTCAAGGCATGAACAACAGTGAGATTGTACCAAAATAAAGAAAGTATTTATTCTAATTCAAATTATCAACTTTAGGGAAATGATCTTGAAAACCAAAAATGTTGTCCTAGTGATCTTATACCTGATGAATCGGATGGTACCTTAGATCGTCACAAATTTATGGATTTCTGATTGTTGGATTTTCTATAGCCATGTTCTCTACCACTCTCCATCAGAACATGATGGTTAGATTTTTCTTCCATATCCATATTTTCACCTATGTGGAAACCCAGTGATTAGTTTATTTGGGTAACCGTTAAGTTTCATACTTTTGTTTTAAAATATCGGTTATCGTATTCCTTTTTACGATGTGGGTTTCTATTAAAAAAACGTTCGAATAGTAAACCATTTATAACCCCGACGAATTTCGAGGGCGAAATTCATTTTAAGGGGGGTAGAATGTAACAGCCCAAGATTTTATGAAAGATATTCTTTTTAATTTCACTAATGTCTTGTGTTGTACGCAACACAAAAAGGAGCTTGCACAACACGCATCCTTGACTTGCCTTGCATTACATGCAATCACAACCTTCCTCAATAACGTGTGTAGTACGTAATACTAAGATTCACGAAACAACGATATGCTATTAAAATATTATTAAAACTAGCCGTTATGAATAGTAATAACCACTTTTTAAAATTTTAGAAATTTTAGCTCTCAAAATGGAATTCATTTTTGGATTCGGAGTATCGAATTTAGCATAAGGTGAAATTTGGGTACTTTTCGGATAACTTTCATATTCTGATGAATAGTGAAAATTACTAAATTATAATTAAAAACAACTTTTTTAATCAAAATAATTAATAGTGATAATTTATTAATTTGAGTTGTTTTAAAGTATATTTAGAATATATTTTTACAATTTAATACAATGTTGGTCATTGTATGTAATTTAACATTTAAACCAGACATAATCAAGTGTCAATCTTTTGATAGATATTGTTTCTTAAAAACACGCTATTTGTTTTATCAACGGGATTTAATTATAAAATTAATTAATGCAATTTCTATGTTATGAATTTGGTAAAATAGACTTCATTTTTGAATTCGGAATATGAAATATAGCTTAGGATGAAATTTTGGCATTTTTCTGAAAACTTTCAATTTTTGATGAATAGTGAAACCACTAAGTGGTAGGTTAAAAACTGAATTTTGCATAAAACATAATTTTACGGCTTCTGTGAATGGAATTTTGAAAATCCGACAGACACGGTTAATATCAAGGACTAAAATGTGGTTCAATGAGATGAAAATAATTTTTGGTGAATAGTTACTTTTTACTTTTTTTTACCACGGTTAATAGTAAATAGGGTAACTAAGGGTAAATATGATATTACTATTACCCTAACACATGTCCTAATTCTATTGGATAAGTGTAATTCGACCAAAAACAACCTTATGAATATAATATGACCATTTAGGTCCACTTGGATTAGATTATGACATTTAATATTATTTTATTTAATGAATAGTTAAAATAGTTAAAATCAAAGTTTAATAACTAAAACATTTTTAATATGGGGTTATACATAAGCTAAATTCAACTATAAATATTCATTAGAAAGCTAAAACGATTTCCTACATAATGATATTTTATTTATAATTTTTAGACTTTAAATAAATTAATTTATTTATGACACAACGATGATGCAGTAATTACCCTTTTAAGGAAATATTAACATAATTGATGTTATAAATGCTCAAATGAATGTAATTTGAGACTTTTTATGAATTCCACTAATTTTATAGGTTACTATGATATATTATTGTTTATTTAATCAACATGGTTCGAACATATAATTCTGTTATGACTTTTAAAAAAATCATATATCAAATAGTGTCAAAATTGACACAATTTAGTTTTTAAATCAAATATTATATTATTAATTGTTATTTTATTCCTAAAAGTCTAAGGTTCAGCCAAATGACTTATATAAGGATACATGTATTAATAATATACAATTTGGGGTTAGTTTGGAATGTTATAGTAAGTGTATTAACCATATAGTGAAAGAAAACAAAAAGACACGGTAAAAGTTAAATTATTTAACATAGAGTTAAATCTAATTGATAAGGTTAAAATAATACCCTAAACTTGTCTAAATCCTATTGGATGATAGGAATTCGACCCATCCCCACTTTAGATTCGAAATAAGAACCTTTGGAACCATTATAAACCGATTTTGACTTTAATATAAATTAATATTTTGAGATATTCCTAAGGTGCCTCTCTCCTCCCTTATAAAAGGACTCCTCCTCCCCCTCCTCCTCACACCAATTTGAGCACTCAAGCTCGGCCAACCACTGCAAACATCTCTTCTCCACTTCCCTAGAAACATACTAGAGGTTCTGGTCTTCCTAAAAGACCAATTTTAGTGCTCTAAGAGGAGGTCTCAAAGAGGCGCTTCAAAGAAGAGGTAATTACCGTTATCAATTCTTTCATCTTTATTTCTTCTTCCACTTCTTCTTCTTAGGTTGTTTCATTATGAAGTAATAACATCAGTATCACTCATATACTGATATGTTATTATATGTATGAAACAAACCTATTTCACCATCTATCCATCCTACGGAAAAATAAATCACCGCGCGTGCGTACATACGGAATACCGTCTCCACGACGCGATGAGATTCATTCTCCATGTTAACCATTTAAGAATGATTATAAAGTATATATAAGAAATAATAATGAAATATATGACATTATAAAGCTACTGGATTGATGTATATATATATATATATGTATTTCATCTACTTACTTCCATTCAAGACAATAAGGAAAGGAAAATAGCGTTCATGCGTACGTACGGACTACCGTCTCCATGAACGGTGTTTTTCATTTCATTTATCAATCTATTATATATATATATATACTGAATATATATGATATATACATCATATTTTATATTCTTGAAGTAAGTAAATCATGATATAAGTAATAATAATTTCAAGAACAACAAGTCAAAACAGCTACGATAAATGAAATGATTTTACCCAAAACGCTTCTTTAACATGGAATTTAAAAAAGAACGGGTAATATAATGTCATAAGTGAACCATATATGATATAATAAAAATTAATATGATTCTGTAATAAGTCAATGACATTATTTAAATCATTATACAGGAGGTTCGGACAGATACGAAGCAAATCGGACCTAAGGTAAGGGAAATATCACAATCTCATTTTTATCCGAGATTGTTTATTCGTAAGTATTTACTGGGGTGTATTTTATCATCCACATCCATGTTTCATTAATATTTAATATTATTTCCATCCACCTACAATTGTTTAAATCCATTTTTACCCTTCGGTGAGTTTTTATTAATATGTATAAAAGGAATCTTTTGTCGTTTTTCATACGAGGTGCTTTTTGACTTTTCCGACAAAAGTACGAAGAATTTTTTTTTGTAACTTATATGGAATGAATGGATTTTTAAAACATTATTTCCAAGAAACTTCCTTTACAGGTTTTCAGGTTTATTTCTAATGAACTTCTTTTATTTTAAATTCGTATGACATGTTAAGAAAGGAAAAGTGTTTTTGATGTAGAAAGGATATTTTCCTCAATAATGGAGTTCAAGTATTTTATCAAAATTATTTTCCATCTAAGATAATAAAAGGGTTCTGTTTTTATCCCTATTATTACATTGGTTTGATAATGTTGTTATGGAAATATTTTTTATGAATTCCTTTATCTTATATGAATTGATTTATGATGTCATGTTGTTTAAGAATCCCATTTTTATTACATGGGTTACGCTATGATGTATGGTTTATGATTATGTGGCACACATAAGAAAGGATTCATTATAAGATGGGTGGGACCTATATCTCCCTCCAATGCATTGGGTAAAGATTTTATATCTCATGATATAGACAGGGCTGGAACGGTAGGTTATACCGGTTCAGTGAAACAGGACTGAAACGAGGGTTACTCGATTCAGAAAGGGACTTTGTCCACTAAGATAGTCTTGGCAATGAGTCTTGACTAACAAGAAATGATTCTCTATGATTATGTGTGAATTCCACAAAGTTTCATGTTTTATGTTATGATTATTGTGATTACATTTCACTACCATGATTTATCCCATGTTATGAAATTATGCTCTCTTTTGCAGGTTATGATTTCCAAAATGTTATGTTCTTATGAAAACGTTGTGATTGATTTTTATTTTGTTTACCCTTACTGAGCATTTGAGCTCACCCTTTTATGTTTTCTTTTCCCCAGGATATAAAGAATGTTTTTAGGTAAAAAAAGGAAGATCTTTATGGGAGATGTTGAAGATATTTCACCACGATTAGAAGATTTTATTCCGAGTTTCCAAAGACACTAAACTATTACGATCCTTGTGTGTGTGTTTTTGTTATGTACTAAGTATTCCGCAAAATTAATGTAATGTTCATGTATGTCAAGCTTCGGGTCTCTACAGTTGGTATCAAAGGCAAAGGAGGTAGGAATGTATCCGATCCTTGGGAACTCTCACATGTGAGCGTTGGACGAAGCATGGCTCTCCGCCCAAGGGCTTCATGAGGAAATGGATGCCACTGGGGATGGTGGTGTGTCCCGCCTAGGGGGTGTAGCCACCCATGGAGGGACCTGAGAGGTATCAACTATAGTCCACTGGAAGTAATTCCAGACCGCTACAATGCAGGCTTGGGGTAGTCACGGTACGGGCCCTAAGGGATGGGTCAAGAAAAATTGGAATCAGAGGTGTCAGTTCTACTATAGAACATTGGAATATAATCTTTCAATGGAAATATTGTTATGTTTTATGAGTTAGGTTATCAGTTTAGGGAATCCAGTGTTGGTGCGGTGGCTGACGTATCCATACACTAGAACCCTGAATTCTGATTTCTGACTTAGTGCACAAAAACAGTGATTGTGTGTGTGTTTTGAAAAAGATTTATTTCTGTTATTTTATAGTCATCTCACCATGTATAACTTATTGACCACGGATCAACTATTTATTTTCAGGATCCCTCCACATAGATAGCTATCTAGGGTTCTGGGTATAGTATGTGAGGATAGCCCACCGAGCCACGAGGCCTCGGGGTAGGGCCCTTTATCAGTAGGGGTACCAGCGGTACCATTACCTATTGGGCCACTGATTCCATCAAACCCAGTAGTAGAGGGTGCACAATTCTTGACCACGTTGCACGAGTTCCAGTGTCAGAGGACACCCATGTTTAGGGGTGAGACGGACGCACAGGTGGCTGAGGATTGGCTGGAGGCCATGGTGAGAGTCTTCTGACTTGCGGGGACACCAGCTGATTTCATGGTGATCCTTTCCACCAATATTTTAAAGGCATCCACATGAAGATGGTGGAGCTTGATGCTTGAGGTTCACGATGAGATGGAAATTCTATGTGTAGACTTTGAGATCCTATTTCGGGCAGAGATTGTCCCAACGACCCTTCACGCAGTGCGCATAAAGGAGCTTCTTTATCTGTAGTAGGGAAACATGATTGTGGCTCAGTACTCGGTGAGGTTCACCAACCACTCGTGATACTCTACTGATATGGTGAAGGACCCATTATTCATGGCTAAGACCTTCGATAAGGGACTCAGGCGATTGAATAGGGCTTCGATGATTTCTCTCCCCATCCCGACATAGGTAGGGGTGTTTGAGAGAGCCCTCATAGTGGATAGTTTTCTTCCTGAGTAGTCATCAGCAGCGAGACCCAACACCGAGCATCATATAGCAGAGTCTTTTGCATAGGGTATCAAGCAGATGTCACAAAGGTCCAAGAGGACCAGACCTACTAGTGGAAGACTACAGGATTCAGGTTCAGTTGTGCAGGGCGCCGGAGACAGAGCCAGTCATGCTATGAGCAGGCAGCGTTATGCATGCCACGGGTATGGTCACATGACATGTGATTGACAACCCGTCATACTGATGACCAGAAGACAATCGAAAGACCGCCCAGGTAGAGACAATGGTTCGATCCAGGAGGTCTGTAGGGTGCATGCAGACGTGGCAGCGGAGATGGTCGTGCAGCTGGTGGTGGGCGATGATTCGAGGTGTTACCGCCACCACCACCAGGAGGTCCACCCCGACCCCAGGGAGCATGTGGACAAAGGCGAGCTCATCTCAAGGAATCTGAGGCCTATGACCATGGCCCTCCGGAGGTGATACAAGGTAAGATATGTGTCTAGTCCACCTTAGCTGCAGCACATATAAACATAGGTTCTGGGCATTATTTTATTTTCACTACCCTCGTTCGAAGCTCAAATATTCTGATGTAGGAATTGGCTCGATCCATACAGCTAGAGACTCCTATGGGAGAGGATTCAACAATTACACACTGGTGATGGTAGTGTGAGCTTACTCCAGGAGGCCAGATCTTCGGTTCAGATCTCCTATTAGTAGCGTCAAGGCCTTACAACATCATCATGGGTATGGATTGGTTAACTATAGTCCATGCCCAAATCAACATAATTAGTCGAAAAGTGAATTGTTTTCATGAAGATGAAACTAGTTTGACTTTCACTGGTGAGAAGGGAGACTTTTTAGAATAGGATGGTCTTACTCGGAGGAGAGTGCATCCTATCACTCATCAGTTTGATAGCCTTACCCTCAGTGCGGTTGATGTAGAGAGTCTGAGGTATCCTGTAGTGCTAGACCATTACATGGATGTATTTCCTGATGATGTTATGGGTCTAAATCCATGTATAGAGGTGTAATTTTACATTGACTTGTACCATAGGACATCACTGATATCTACACCAGCATATCGGTTGGCATCCACAGAGCTTCGTGAGCTGCAGGTACAGCTAGAGGACTTATAGGAGAAGGGATTCATCAAGAACAATGTTTCTCTATTGGCAGCCTCGATTTTGTTCTCTAAGAAGTCATATGATAGATGGATACATTTTGTTGAATATTTGTGCCTAAACCTGGTGACTGTGAAGATCAAGTACCCACTCTAGAGGATTGACAGCATCTTTTATTAGTTGAAGGGAGAATGATTGTTTTAGATGATAGACCTCAGTTCAGGCTATCACCAGCTCAGAGTACGAGAAAAGGATGTGTAGAAGATAGATTTAAGATGTCGGTATGGCCACTATGAGTTTTTTCTTATGCCAGTCAGCATGACATACACTCTAGAAGTGTTCATGGGACTCATGAACAAGATCTTTCAGACATTCCTTGATCACTTTGTAGTAGTCTTCTCCAAAAAAATTCTGATTACTCGGTTACCTAGTAGGAGCATGCCTATCATTTGAAAATTGTTCTGGACACACTCAGAGAGCACCAAATTTATGATATGTTCTTTATGTGCTAGTTCTAGATACGATAGGTTCACTTCATAGGACATGTCATCTCGGAGGCTGGAGTTATAGTGGATCCATCAACGATTGAGGCAGTACTTCCTTGGGAGCCACCCATGAGTGTGACAGAGGTACGAAGTTTCCTGGGTTTGGAAAGATACTACTGGAAGTTTGTGCCTGATTTCTATTGAGTTTCATCACCTTTATCAGTGTTTATGAAGAAGTGGAAACCATTCTATGGGTCAGAGAGATTCCAATAGAGTTTTCAGGAGTTGAGGCAGAGGATGACTAGTCCCCCATCTTGTGGAATTCGGAGGAGAGCATTGGGTATGAAGTCTATTTCAAAGTCTCAGGGATTGGGCTCAGATGTTTCCTGATGGAGGAGCGAGCAGTAATCATATATGGTTTTTGATAGCTGAGAAAACATGAGCAGAACTATGCTACCCATGGCCTGGAGTTAGTAGTAGTGGTCTTCGCCTTGCAGATGTGGATACATTACATGATTGGTGAACATTTTACAGTCTACTATGATCACATGTGTATCAGGTATATTTTCTCTCAGAAGGAACTGAACCTGATACAATGATTTTGGCTTGATTTCCTCCAGGACAATGACTTTGAGGCAGTTTATTCTCCTTGGAATGGGAATGTGGTAGAAGATTCACTCAATATGAGATATGGTAGAAAACTTCTAGGAGAAGCGATGAAGTAGCTGGACACATTTGAGATATCCTTTGTGGATTGAGAAGGATCAGTTTTTCTTCATTCACATATAGTTACTCCCCCACTTCTTCAGTGATTTAGTGAGGGGAAACATGGGGACACTAATTATGAGGGTCGACGTGTTCATATATCCTAAGGGAAGGCACCTGATGGATTTTCTGAAGGTGGGTATCACATTATCCATTTCAGAGGATGTACTATAGTACCAGTGTCTCTTCTAGAGGATGTGTTGCGGGAGTTCAACACATACCCTCTAGCGGTACATCGAGGAGTGGGAAAGATGAACCAGAATCTCTGACAATAGAACTGGTAGCTAGGAATGAAGAATGTAGTACCAGAGTTTGTCTCTCAGTGCCTCACTTGTCACCAAGTGAAGGTAGAGCATTAGGTACTTGTAGGATTAGTGCAGCCCTTAGAGGTTACATAGAGTTAGTGGGATGGAATATCCATAGACTTCATGACCGGACGTACACGTAAAACTAGGGGTCATGATCCTATTTGGGTGATCGTCGACCGACTCACCATGTCGGCCCACTTCCAACCCATCAGAGAGTAGGGTTCAGTAGAGAGCTTTGGATGCCTCTATGTGCAAGAGATTGTGCGGCAACATTGGGTACCGTTTATGATTTTCTCTGATTGTGATGTGCGTCTCACATCATGTCTATGGAAGGGATTGCAAGAGGCTTTCGAGATGTAGCTTTCTTCAAGCATCAACTTCCATCCTATGACAGATGGCCTGACTGAGTAGAACATTCATAACCTTGAGGACATGTTGCATGCTTGTATCCCCAACTACAGTCGCAGCTAGGAGGATCAATTTCCCTTTGTGGAGTTTTCTTACCACAAAAGTTATCACTCCACCATTGGGATGGAACCTTTCGAGGCGTTGTATGACTAACCATGCATATCACCTTTGGGACGGACTGGCCCAGAGGATTCAGTACTAATGGGACCAGATATGGTATAGGTTACCATAGGGAAGGTGAAGATCATCCAAGAGCAGATGAAGACTGGACAGAGCAGGCAGAAGTCTTATGCCAACAGGAGACAGAGACCTCTGGAGTTCGAGGATGATGATCATGTATTTCTATAGGCCTCTCCTCGATGAGGTGAGCATATATTTTTACAGGGAAGAAAGTTATATCCAAGGTTTGTCAGATATTTTTAGGCCCTCATCCATGTTCGCATGGTGGCTACCACTTAGCTCTTCTACCTCATCTGTACCAGGTGTACAAGGTCTTCCATGTATCCCATCTGAAGAGATATATGCATGAACCTTCACACATTATTAACTAGGGTGAGTTGGACATCGACAATGGGGTGACGATTATGGAGGTTCCAGTGGAGATTGAGGAATGACAGGATTGGGTCCTTCATGGGAATTCAATACTTTTGGTGCCTGTACGTTGGCAGCATGAGAACCACCAGGAGAGCACATGGGAGCAGGAGGCTCAAATTCGGTCTCAGTACCCCCACTTTTTTTCCTAGTTTTTGTGACATGGATTTCAGGGACACAAAGCCCTGTGGATGGGATAATGTAAAGTCCTGGAAAGTACAAGTAACTTTTATTATTATATCGGAATTTTACGAATCCGTGAAAATTGACAGTGCGTGATAGCAAGGACTGGTGTGCCCGTAATGAATTTCTGATTTTTTTAGGTACGTTCAGTAAATGTGTGAGCGGGTTTTTGTATATTTTGAACCAGTTCTCAAAATTCAAATTTTATGCCACCTTTGAACCCACAATGCCTATTTTCTCTTAAGGATACTTCCACCACAACCGCAATAGGTTGAGGGTAGAAGATCTTTTATCAGTTTTTCATGTAAGAAGAAAAATAAAATGTTTAACATTTTATTTTAATTTTGAAACCACTCTTTTTTAATTCTAGTGGTGGGGACAACCCAAACCGCTATTTAATGTGGGAAAGTCCATTGGAATCCTCTAACATAATTATGTAAACTTAATACAATTTTTTTGTGACATTTAATTATGCCAATGTAATACATTTAATTGGTCCATTTAATTGTGCCAACTTTAATTGTACCAATGCAAATTAAATTGATAAAACTTTTTTAATATGTTGACTCCTCAATTTCCTTGGGTAAATAATTAGCAAAAGGGAGTATTGGGGATAACATTGGGGTGACTCTTTCTCCAATAAAGAATACCCTCTCTAATGATGAACATACTTCAGAATCAAGAACGAGGACGACACACGAGCCCGACATCAGAAGCGTGTTGTGGAAGCGATTATCATTGGCACCCTCATCACCATCACTGACTACTTCTCACAACACCTTTAGTGAGAAATCAATGTACGTATTGTTGTTTTTTATCCATTTCCTTATTATTGATGTTCTTCTATATTTGAGAAAATTTATATTGTTCTTGTTTCGAAACGAATAAGCCGCTTGCTACCATTCTAACACAGAGGGTGTGGGACGAACGAACATGGTCCACCCTATCTGCATCATTTTTCGGATTTTGATGGACTTGAATCGACAGAGACATCCCAAGGTGAGTACAGAAGTCAACGGAATGATGAATGGGCCACCGGGACGTGCTCGGTGACCCGAGGAACGTCGCTGGAAGGGCTCAGAAGCGGAGGCCGACACCCCGGCCGACTACGACTTTGGCGTTGGTGCGACCGCACTACTGGAGAAGGGTCATGGACCATCAGCCATGACGAAGCAAGTCTAGTGGCTAGTGCACAACCAACCATATGGAGGGGAGGCGACAGTGGGCGTCTGTGTCACCGAGCATGCATGATTCACGACCTTGTGCCACAATCGCGAAGGGAGGGAAGCTGGCTTGCTACTGGTCGTAGGTGGGGGCGCGGCGCACGAGCATTCCATGGAGGAGGGATGGCATTCCGACTACCTGCGAGCCTATGAGTGCGGGCCTCCCTGCATGGGCCACCCAAAGGGCCACCCATCGCGGGACGCATCGTGGGCCGCCCATCCCAGGCTGCACCGTGGGCTACCCTACAGGCCACCAATCGTTGGATGCACTATGGGCCACCCTGCAGGCCACCCTGCAGTCCACCCATCGCGGGCTGCAATGTGGGTCGGGTCGGTCTGACCGGGTTAGACTGGACTAGGACCAACTTCGACACTTTTTTCTCTTTCTTCCATAACATGAGCTACGAGCTTCCATTTGATGAGCCGTCTACAGAGCCGAAAATCATTGATCGAGACAATCCTTTTGGTATACCCCAAATGAGTATTGGATAATCATGGGGTATGTATGGCTTGGATTGGACACGAATCCAACCAGGCCCTTGGGACTAAAAGGCCAATAACTTAATAACCATGTGTCTGATTGACGCACTACCTATGGTGTTGATACCCCTATCACGTGTGGTTCGTTGGGATACTTCTTATTGGAACTTTGTGGAAGTTGGATTATCAAACTGTGGCTTGAGGATAGAACCCTCTCGGAGTCAAGAGAGCTTAGTTCGGGAACCCGATGGCTGGTTGTAAGATGATAAAGGGATCCTATGTGGGTCTATGCATTAAGATCCTATGTGGTTCTATGATTTGGGATCCTACGTGGGTCTTTGTTCCAGTATCCCACATTGATCGACTCTAAGAATCCACATGGGATTACTCTAGAATCCTATGTGGGTTTGTAGTACTAGGATCATATGTGGGTCTGATGATTTAGGATCCTACATGGGTCTGCCTCTTAATTGAGTAAGGTGATTCATTAATTACATCTAAACATCTTTATATCCGTACATAATTTATACATGATGTGAGCTGTATCTTTACCTATGTGGTAATCATATGTGTGGTTTACCTTTGTGATGCATACGTTTTCGGTGATAAATTTGTGGTATTCTTCTGTGTGGAATAACATTTGTGGTACTTACCATCGTGTAGATACCATTGTGGTATTCTTCCATGTTGTGTTATCTTTGTGGTACTTTCCTTCGCGGTGTTACCTTCAAGGTATTCATTCCTTCATGGGATATTTGAGATTTGGGATTTTCAGTTGGGCCTTGTGTTTTCTCATGATTCAGATAGGTTTACTCAACACTTAGGTATATGTATGGGCATACACCTATGTAGGTTTGTAAGATATTTTCATGCATTGTGGGTTATTCTTTTTAGATTATGTGAGTTCATCATGGGTCTCGAGGTCCCTACATAGTATTGTTATACTCACCCCTGCATGGGCTACACACATACCTTATTTTGTTTTGTGAAGATGGTGGACAACATTGACTGAGGATGAGGGTACCAGGGATAGAGGTAGCTCAGAGGTGGATAATAGATGAGACGTACCACAATGATGACTATTCGAGAGTTGTACCTACCCTTCATGTATGATCCTTGATGGTTTTTCACAGGATCTGTTCCAGTTTACATGTACTTCCCAGTTTTCATGTACCTTCCTCTTGGGATTGTATTCATGAACCTTTTCTTTCTATATTTTCCCTATTTACTATATAGTTTTACTTTGTTATTGTATCCTCATTTGTGATTAGTTTTTTGAGTTTACAGTTTAAAAAGTAAATTCCTTCCCACTTTTAGGGAATACGCCTTTTGGTGATAGACTCCAACCACTGAACTATGGAAAGAGGGCTTGCGGTAGTCACAACACAGAACCCAGAGGACAGGTGGTGACATATAGGATGTTGATATGATATTTGGTGCACCAATATTGGGAATGATGTATGTCTAATTTCTCCCCTCCCATGTGGTCTACCTAGAATGACATAGTGAGGACTCCTCCTCGTACCTATGAACTGATCAGGATAACCAAAGAGATCCTCAAGTAGGAGTCACATACTTGTGTAGATATCCCATTCATGTTGTGGGTGTGAAACATAAATAATAATTATTTCTCTATGCTATAGGATAATAATATAAAGGATTATATTATGAAGGACTCTCATATTGCATTGGTTGATTACTGCAATATGGTTTATGAAAGAAAATTTAAAAAATTGGGATGATATGGTATACCCAATTTTAATCGAAATATCTAATTATCTATATTCCTCAACATGTACGTCATTGGGTACCAACATTCAACGAAAGAAAAAATGTGGAGTCAGAGTTTCCAATTTCATGTTGGTGTCCACAATGGAAAAGGGATTGTATCAGGCTAGCCATTCCTATGCTAGAAAACATTTATGACCTTCTTCACCATGTTGACATTTAAAAACACCCTTATATCATAATAATTAGAAGTAATGTTGTATGTGGTTAGATATGTTCTCATCTAGAAGACATTGAATAACTGAAAAATCAAGGTATTTCTGATGTTCCCATCTGACCAGACATGAAATGTATCAGTGGGGTAAGACTAGTTACACTAAAGTATCATGTTTCTTGGGCATATATGAGTCATTATGATCATATACCTTTTATAACCCATGGGCTGGTTTATATGGGTGATATGGTTTATACTGGTGAACCATTCATTTGGATCTATCTAATATATTGTCACTTCATGATAGAATCCATTCTAACCGTATTGATGGGGACCTATTATTCAAATGTTGACCACCCTTCCAATTTAGTCATCAATTCTTATGTGTCCATTAAAGATATCCTCACTCTGTTTATGCTCAATATGAGGAGCATCTGATGGTAGATCACCAATTTTAGCCAAACTTTAGTAGGGTGGAGACTGATGTTGAGATAAAACATCCTCCATGGGATGCAATAATTGGTTTATCATAGCATTATGATGAGGTTTGGATCTAATCATATACAAATAAGAAATTCTAAATATACTTATTAATTTCCACACATGATGTGTAGAAAAATACCAAATCCAATATGTTGTTGGATTCTAGATGGACAACAACCCTTGAATCACCTAAAAATGAAATAAGGTATTTTATAATTTGAGTATAAGAACTTATTCATGATGGTATAGTGAGGTTAGTAAAAGTGGGAGAAACCACATAAGTGTTGTCATTTCTCATTGTTTCTCGATAGTTGATAACATGGATGGAAAAAAAATTAAATATTGATCTCTAGGGTATTATATTCCAATCATAGTTACCTTTGTAAGGATTCAACCATATCACCACCCCTCTAGGTATCAATTTAAAAGACCATCCATCAGTTTTAGGGACTTCTTTTGATACCTTGACATTGTTTTTGAATGTGTTAGGTGTCATATATTTTATTCCACACTAGTAAACAAAATGGTTTTTTAGGATACACTACAAATTACCTTGGATGTGTAGGGTTATCCCATGATAAAGGAAACTATAATACTCATCTCACGGCTATTCTTTATGTGTTGTGGTCCCATTATAGATATACTGGATCCAATGGTGTTTTTTTGATGTAGTGGGAAGCTATAGATAATTAGCTAGTCCTTCAATCCCCTAAGTATTCTCCTCATGATACAGCTATGGGAGAATAATTTTGTAGTGCCTGAGAGACTGATGGTAAGGGTTCCCCATGAAAACCTTCCTAGATAAGGGTAGTGATTTATTGTTTTATAAAAATGAATTCTACTTCAAAATAATTTTGAGATACTTCTATAGAAGGAGAATGAAAGAGAAGAAATTTGTTTTCCTTGAGTCTTGTCTTCTAAAATCCTCATGTAATTATGGAATTTCCAACTTCTCTGAATTTGGATTATTTTGAAAAAACACTATTATTTTTATAGAATGTGATGGTCCCCTCCGAGAATTCATTGAATATATGTATCCTCTGTTGAGGATGGGGGTGAGCATTTGGTTGCTTTAGCAGACCCTTCATTATAGTCACTAACTCTTCATGAATAAGAGATAGATGAGTTGCTAGCTCAATTGTTTCTTTTGGATACTGCAGATTTACCAATAATCACATCACATGATCTAGAATGAGTCGATGAATTTTTGGAGGATAGTTTCATAGTTATATTTCCTTTTACCACATTATCGTTGATGGATGTGAGTTTTGGATAAGGGGAATACTTCTTCAATACTTGACACTTTGTTTATTTTCATTATGTCTCATGGTTTATTCTTTAGTTCCTGAAACCCTCATAGACAATGAGAGAATAAAATCTTCAGTAAAAGTACCATATATGTTATGAAGCCTCTCATAATAGGAAGGGGTCACCCGTTCAAACGAGGATAGGTTCACGACTGTGTATTTGCCTAGTGGTTTGATTGAAGAAGGAATGTTTCTAACATTGGTTATATCCATCATTTACTTGGTAATACCATATTATTTATCTTGTGACTAATAATACACTACATAATTATTTTAGTGACTTCACCCTGAAGATTTGAGGGTTTATTCCCTACTAGTTTGGGTTCTATTAATTGGATCGACCATTGTACTTGGCATATCTCTTCCGTAGTTATCAAAGATAGTGAGCACGACTCATTATCTTGGGTACCTACTCCTAGAATATTTCATTGTCCACAGGATGAACCTAGGTCATGGAATTGAGTCTAAAAAGATTTATCTGTTGATGAGGTGGAAAATTTAATGTGAGGTATGGAATTTAATGTCGTAAACCCCTCTAGATGAGTTGAAGGATCTATTGGGCCATCATCAATTTTATATTTCCACCAATGGTAATGATGATTTTTTACAATTACACCCTTCATTCATGGGTGAAGGAAGTGTTCTATCTAAGATAATATAAGAGTTCCCTTTAATAGAGGGTAGTAGCAGGCGAGGCTTCATGTTCAATGATGTAGAACTTGAAAAATTTCGTAAAGGAAGCTTCCCAATTTTTGATGGAGGATATTGTGCAGCTGGATTTAGTCAATACCAGGAGGTTGAAACTAACTATCTCCAATCTAAGATCATCTATTTTCTAGAAGAGCTATCCGAGTTTTAACATGCAGATAAGATATTAGGGAAGACCATATTGGATAATCAGGGACAACATGATGTGATGGAGAAATCCAGGATTGATTCTATTACCATAGTAGTGGAGTTACAATAGGAGGGACAAACAGAAGCTAATTTTTTTGATAAATTATACTAATAATCTACATTTATAGAGTAGTGGGTTTTAGAACTCAAGGACTCATTTAAAAACATTATTTTATAGAGTTTTAATTTTACATCTTTTCCATGGATAATGAGTTTATTAGAGGGACTCTATTTTGTGGAGATTTATCATATTGAACATTATCAATGAATGAATTCTATAAACATTTAATTTTTCAATTATTTTTTTCCTTCAATCATGAAAATCCACTAAAAAGATGTTATGTGAATAACCCATTATACCTATATTATTTTTCATCATATCATGAAATCCTGCATGTTTGGATCTGAATATTTAAATAATCAAACATTCTTCTCGAGAAGGGCTAATGAATGCCCACTGATGTGAAATTATTTACTTATATATCAACTCCGGTTATCATGAGACTACATAATTTAAATAAGGATTAATTTGTATAGTTCATGTATGAGAAGGAGAGTTCACTATCTTTTTATGAGGATGACCAGCTTTGTGAGAGTAGTTTGTTTTTTACCAAGGACACATAGTTGGCCTTGTAATATTTTCAGTTCTTGTAGTATGTAGTAGTTTTTGGTCTTTTGGATCAGACCTTCTGTCACTCTAATTTAGGTCCTTTTTTCATGGACCTTCTACTATGTTAGATTTGGGTATTTTACCTTGGACCATATTTCTCTTTATTTTATAGTCTTTTTATAACAGAACTTATATTGGGTTAGATTAGGTTATTTTAGATTGGACCTTCTATATCATTAGTTTATGGTATTTTAGCTCAAACCATTGATCGATTTATTTTAAGGTCATTTAGATTGGACTTTATATTAATTTATTTTATGTTCTTTTAGTTTATACCTTCTATCAAATTAGTTTAGGGACTCTTATCTCATAATTTTTATCACATTAGTTTAGGTTAGTTTTGTTCTTACCTTCATTCAATATAGTTTATGGTATTTTAGATCGGATCTTAGGATGCCATGCAGTTCAAATTCATACAACCAATAATTGATTAATGATAATGGAATATGGTGAAGATGTTCTATGAATGACTGAAAACATACTAATATGCTGAGTTGTATCATGGTTTTGTAGAGGCTCACATATATTACAGTTTTTTTTCCTATGAGGATGAGATTCCCCTTGTTTATTAGTCAAATATTTCATGTGTCTGCTGAAACATCAAACAGAGGCACCATTACTCATTTCTCGGGGTCATGGAAGATTAATGAAGGTAGTATTGATTGAGCGATAAATATTAGGGATTTTAGGTCCAGCATGAATGTTGTAATATGGGTGATATAATTTCTATTCCAAAATACTTATCAAGAGAAAATGGAATTTGGAAGACATGCAGGGGATAACTTGTAACACCCTGAGGTGCCATGTTCCACCATAGTGTTTCTAGGTCCCACAACGATTGATTCATATTTATGAAAATGATGAGATTATTTTATTTAGTACGTCAAATCCCATATGCCACAATAGAATCAGAATGAAAATATTTTCTTCAGTCATATATGAGATTCATGATACATTTTTTATGACAAAAATGTTAAGACGATGATGTTGGGTATTGAGGAAATACATCCATGAATGGGTCTTGAAACATATGGTAGTTAAAATCATAATTGTGAGACTTTGTCACTATGACAAATGGTTTTGAATAACTAGGTGTGGGCCATCAACGATTATGGAATTGATAGTCACATTCATGTTTTGAGAAATGGTACAAAGCAAGTGACATTCCATTGAGGATGTTTAATATGCTTAGATTGTTTTGGGGTGGTAACTACAAATCATGGTCTATGTTTCTCAGGATAGGATGATAGTATGGGACAATCATAATAGTGATTTCCTAGAACCCACTGAGTTTCTGACCTCCTATGCGATGATGTCATGGATCACAACAATGAGAAATCCATTTTATTAAAATTTTATTATCCAAGAAGGGTTTGAGCACCCAAAAAGAAGTGTGACTTTTTAGATAGCATATTATAATTGTGTGGAGAAATGAAAATTCCTTACAATACAATTTTTTTTCTGAACTATGGGGTTTGAAAATAATATCCCTCATTTTACAAGGGAATCATTTAGGACCTATAATATCTATGAATTATATATTTATAAATTATTTCATCCATAAACTATAGGGATGAAGAGTTTAGTGTGAGAAGACATGAATTTTCATGTTCCACCATTTACAATTTTCAACATAATATATTGTGTGCATTTCACTATATGTTTAAGGTAATGATATTTGGACCATTATAGGATAGAGTTTAAGGTCGTACAACTTTGACTAGTGTTAATAATGTTTATGGTTGTGATGCACATCCATCATAGAGGTATAAGAAAATGTTTTAAATAATATATTGAAGTTTTAAGGACATTATAAATGATATGGAGAAATCATACCAAGGATGGTCCAGAACTCATTGAGGTGTTAAAATATACCGCGGAGACATGGGGGATCACAAATATTGAAAAGCATAATGTTCAGAGTGAAACATTTCATTGATGATAATAAGATAATATTATGGATCCATATGCAATAATTAATAGTCAAACAAAGGGTACCTTAATGTTGGGTAAATTTTTACTAGGTCCATGAATGATTGAAAAAAATTATAGGTCCATGAGGAATGTAGTATGGTTTATATATTATGGTTCTTAAATTATGATGTATGAACCTAATACTTTGGAAGACTAGGGTATTTCATTCTTGTTCCTTTGAAGAGGGATGAAAATGGTTGATGGCCTAGACACTTTATCATCATGTAGTACAAATATATTCTTCTCTGTGTAGTTTATCATTGTGTGGTAAGGATTAAAGTAATGTAATTTATCATTTTGTGGAAAATATGTTTTCAATGATGATTTTTAATTTCCTAAAACTATGAATTTTCCCTTCTAGTTTAACATCATTTTGTAATGACATGGAAAATGAAGTGAAAATTTGAGTAAGAGAGAAAACATGTTTAAGAAGGCCATAAATATATTTGAAATAAATGTATATAAGGTGGTCTTATATTGGTCTAAGACTATGTTGTTGGGGTTTATTTCTTTTATTACCTACTATATTTAGGACTAGGATTTGGGATCTAGGTGTCACAATATATCCTATGATGATTGGAATTGGGCCGCATGCATTTTCTGATTGGGAAAAAATCTATACAGTTCTTTATCGTACATAGAGGTAGTAATTATTTTCTTTTATTGTTGCAGATGGTCCTAGTATTGGATATCTAAACATCACTACATATCCTAAGTTGACAAGAATAAAACCACATGTAGTTATTGATGATCTGTGTAACTTAATGGAATGCGATATGGAAATTGACTTCCCAACAAGAAAATGGGTATTGTGGCTGGACTCAGTGATTGAAATTTGGGAATCACTATGTATCCCATCATTTTAGGGATTGAGTATTACATAGTTATTGTGTATGCACGTTCTTGAGAAATGATGGAATACACACATGTAAGGGGTATTTTTTATTGGTTGTGATTAGACCTATGATTGACGATCTTAGTGTAAAATTGAATCCAAGGATAATATGAATGAATCTACATGTATTTCTTGAATAAAGGTGTCTTAAGAGACCAATCACCAATTAATATGATCCTCTTAGTTGAGTTACAAAGTAATGTGAAATGTTACATATTAAAAGGTACATTATCCTTTAATTTTCATGTCATGCAGTGATGAATCATGGTATTACATTTAAGGTATTTCATTCAAGACCATGATGAGCCTGTTATAAGACATTACACCTTGTTTGTGTGGGAAATACTAGACAAAAATTCCTAAGCTCTTGTGAGCTAAAATCTATGTGATAAAAAAAAGAATGAATGGGGTTCTGAAATGATGCCCTTGGAAATTAATGATATGATTGTGGAATATTTAATGATGTAGTAGCTGGAAAATGATATTGGATTGAGGAACCACAAAATATCCCATAAAAAATGGGAATCAAGCCATACTAACTTATTGAGAACCAATGTAGTTTACTTCCATGTGGAAAGGACATATTCTATGATGTTTAACAAGATGTGGTCAGCATTTGGATCACTCGATGTGAAAGAAAAGGACTATTGAAGTTGGGCCCATGACTAGTGGTTTTGGCATACTATATATATATATTAATATGGCAGTAATTAGGACACACATAGTTCTTGGATAGAGGTACTCACTATGGGTATTTAACATTCGCATGAGTATGAGGGAATTTCATCCAAACATCATTCAAATCTAGATCGTGTGTGGTGATTAGCTAGTAAGATGGTGCTACCCACATAGTTTAATGTCATGCATTGAGGAGATCAACCATGAATTTTACCTCCATGTAGTAAAGACATAGGTCATCCATTATTAATGATGAAGCATTGGGGATTGCATTCAGTTTAATATCATTCCTTAATGATTTTGATAGTGAAATTTAATGTCATACAGCAATGATGAGGATTGTTGTGTAGTTTAAAGTCCTGATGGAAGTAAATATAATGATATAAAGTTCAATGTCATTATTATAGTATTAGGAGCTCTTAAGGATAAATATGAAAAGTATTTACAATTAAACCTTTCATTAGTGGGGGTTGTGACACGATCCCATCCATTATGGTGAATTAGTAATATCCATTGTGATAAAACTTATGCACGATGTTTGGCCCATCCAACATGGGTTCCAGTTATTATTATTTTTTATGGGTATCATTTGTGTTCTAAGTTCCAATAATAGTTTCCTTTAAGAAGAATGAATTGAGATATACCTTCTTATTAAACTCTCATGTGATTTGAATATGATGGACATCAAGATTGTCCAATCTAAAAAACTTTTCCTCATAGATAAGAATTAATTCACCCTACCTCTTTTGTGATTCATTATCATCTGACAAAATTTCAAAAAAGGTATATTTAGAATGAATTCTTTTAGACCAATAAGGGTAACACAACCAAAAACCCATACACCAATTATTAATGCATTTCTTATGTATCAAAATTCATTTTGTTATGGTAGGGCGATAAATCATGGAGGATCTTATCTGGCCAAGACTTCCTATCCATAATTACCATCATCAATAGTCTATTTGACAGAGTATTATTTGAGGCCTCTATTTTTCCATTTTCAAAATAATCATATTAATATTATTAGTTGGAAACAATATTTTACTCCTAGTATAGTTTATCGAAATCTATAGAATAGACGTTGGTTTTATTATCCATAAATATTGAGTAATGTATCCCAAAACTAGTAATGATATGAAACTTAATGAAGTTGATGCTTTTTTTTCTTTACTTATTAATGATATTTCATAACACATATGGAAAATAATTCAATAGAATTATTGATATAGTTGATCTTGTTAGTTTGGGCTAGTGCTAGGATCCTAATACGTCAATTATACAAACAATAAATGGACATGAATATTTAGTAGTATATAACATGGATTTGTGTTGATAGATGAAGTTTTCAAGGATATTTAATGCATGAAACTTCATGGTAAATTTCACACATTCATGGATAACGCTTTTTCAATAGTAACATATCCTTGTGATTTGGTGGGAAAGCCTAGTACCAGTCTAATGAGAGCCACATGATCAATCATGGACTTCTTCATTGAAGGCTTGAATATATCTTTATACTATTCATCATACGAGGATTACATCAAAGAATCACATGTAGAGGGACTTTTTCTCATTTGGGACATACCATATGGTAATGTTCAATGCATGACATCAACCCTTTTCCTTTTTGAAATGATCTATGAGGAGAGTCCCATCTCGAAGATAATATATTATAGGATCCACTCATCCAAAAGTGATGTGGGTCTATAAATATTTAGGATGAGTTGATATTATTGATTTCATCTATACCTTATATGATTATCGATGAGTCTATTATTTTTTGTGTGATTTGTAATATTATTTCCTCCTAAGAAGGTTCATCCATTATTGTGGCTACATTAGACAGCACATTTTCAGGAGAATTATGTGATTGGGAAAAATGATGTGACTTGGGATCAAAAGGTAATTATTCGAACATTCTTCTTTATGTACCAAGTGGGATGGGTCAGTTATTCAAATTGGATTGAATATATACTATGTATATAATCTTTCTATAGTTTTGAATCCCCTTTGATATTTAGTTAAACTATTTGTAGGTGTATGGATATTTCCAACCCAGCAATGATGGATTAGTAATCTTTCTTTTTATTCATCCAACCTTCATATATAGAGACTGATTAGTATAAAAACACATTTTAAGGGGAGAAAAAAATATAATACATAATCTAACCTGATTGAGCATTGGGTTTTCTATCCTTCTACCTATAAGAATTTAAGAGGTTCATCCAAATACTTAACCCTTGTCCGGGGAGTGTCATGGGAATATAAGACCCCCTAATCTTCATGCTTGGTTTAGGTAGGTGTATTCTTCATGGTGGGATGTTCCATGATTAAATCATTCAGGGATTGTCCGTTCATTATATTTTATATTGCAAACAATATCTCATATTTTTAAAGAATGAATGTCTGTCCGGATAGATACCAATTTTGCATGGGGTTTCCATGAGTGTACTTTAGCAGATCAATAGAAGATACCCAATGGACTTCATGGTTATGCATGTAATTCCTCATCTTTTTAAATATGAAGTTGATTCCATGTATGTTCTTTTTTAAATTATAGTTTTGGGTCATAGTACTAGGAATTGATTGTAATACATAGTAGAGACCATTTCCACACAATGAATTGTTTTTTATATTCAAGGATGGTGTCTAATGAAGATTGCATGGTGACCACATACAAGATGAGAGACCATCCTTCCATAGAAGGAATCCAAGTTTGTGGTTTTAGTAAGTACATCATTATAATATTAAATACATCATGTTAGTCATCATCCCATTGATATCTTATTCACTTATTCATTTTCATGGTTAAAAATTGAGAATTTCCAACCAGGTGGGCTATGAAACCCTAAATGCAGTAAAGGTTCCCTTGAAATAACCACAGATATTTGAGATTTATTGGGGGTGACATTGATAAGATTTCACTACGCTTCTCTGTTTCATCCATGATGTTTTAGTGGTGTACCGTAATGCCATGGAACATGCCTAGTGTTAACCCAAATCACACATCTGTGGATTCTTCATAACGCTCTGTTGTCGTAGATTTTCAAGGACAGTTTGAAGGTTGGGGAAGTGATCACATATCATTTAAAATTTTACCTCTTGGTTATCATAATAAAATATGAATATTATTCCAAGTAACAAATTAAATATATTATGCATGGCATGATTATATGTAGTGTTATAATTAATTAACCAAAAGGTAATGAGTTGATATAAAATTTACTTCGAGGTTATCATATGGTAGTTGATACATCATCATAATGGGACATATTTGTTTAATTGAACCTTGAGTATACATTCATGAAAATAAAGTGATTTGAAACCATCCATTTCATCTCAAAGGATTTCTGTGATTGGAAATGAAAAGTCTTATTTTGGGTAGTATCGATTAAGGTCTCTGAAATCAAATATAATCTAATCTACCTATTCTTTTTTAGGGAAAGGATGATATTGTCAAGCCATAATGGGTAATTTACTTCTCAAAAAAATTGGATTTGATCATTTTTTCATCATCTTCCTATACATTGGTTGAATGATAGGGATTCATACTCATGGCTACCTATATGAAGCCTCAAAGCATATCAAGTAATCCAAGATGTTGTATTGCCACATCTTGATTTATTATAAGAATTTATATTTATTTTTAAGAGAACACATATAGACGATACTTTAGAAATATAATATACATATCTTACTATTTGATGGCCATGGTAAAACTAATCACTATTGTCCATATGTCTTCTTTTATTACCATATTTACCAACCTAATATTGTCAATGGTGGTGGATATTCCTTTCTGCAATCTAGAAGATGATTTCATCTGGTCATCATCGTTTTCAACCATTTATATATTTGTGTAGACATTTTCAAATGAATTTGGAAATATGGAGTTTCCTACAACACTGTTCAAGTGAGAGAGGTCATGATAATTGAAATTATCATCCTCCACTACCCTGAGTCATTGTAGAGAGATGCTACATCTCATTGTATTTTACTTTTTTCATTAGGTACAGAAGGGTCTTAGACCTATCGTACATTGACTATTACCTCAACCAAATCTATAGGGAGTACATAGTCATCATTGAGCATACTCAAAGGATTCAAAGGGGTGGTCCCCATTCTATTGTGTGATACAACCTATATATCATCATCCACCATTGGATGTTTCCATTACCTTAGGCATAAAACAACTTCAGAAATATGGATATGCATGTCCCGAAGGGGGTGCTGTCACCATTCACTATGTCGATCATTCCATCATTGTGGAGATTTAGCCACTGATGGAATTTTGAATGTACTACATTGATCCTATGGTACCAGGTCCTTCCATGAATGACATTTTATACGGTGTCTCACTAGATAACAAAAAACTCAACATCATATGTGATATCCTTAAACTAATCATTGAACATGATCTTCCTAATATTTCCTTTATCTCCATTATAATATCCTAGAATTGTTTGATTTTTTTGAGATATGTCCCCATTACAATATCTAATGTGTCATAGGGTTCAAAACGGGATGAGGTTGATCCAATAACAATTATCAATTGGGTCTCTTCAGACATAGACATTATTGAGTCTACCCAAAACATATAGGGGCATGATGTTCCATTGGAATAGATCTGTTTGATGTTGGTCAGTGAACAAGTTGGAAACATGGAAATGTAATTGAACGTATCAACTACATTAGCTTCCGATACATTGACTTATTTCTTAAACTCCCATGGTGTTTGGAGGGCATAAATGAGTGAATTCTTTAGTTATTTTGAATTAAATAGTGAATCTATGATTGATAGTTTTCCAGGGATAACCAAAAGCTATTTATCAATGTCATAATTTTATGCCAGAGGTTGGACGTTAACAATGTAGGGATACTCTCAGATATATGGATCAAAATCTTATTTTGAGGTGGATGGGCCTTGTTAATGTGCATAGTTCGAGGGAGAATATTCTGCTAGAAGCACAGGTTGCACTAGGATTCCCTGTTTTTAGGTTAGATCAAATAGTTTCACTCCCACTATGTGTTCATGTTCTGAAAAATTCAATGGGCGACTTATTGATTGTTCTGGGACACCCTCATATTTATTTTTTGAATGTTTGAGAACTCTACCATGAGTATCATCAATATATATGTTTTCTATGGTGACACGACTAAAATAGACGGTCTTAACACACTAGCTATGTTCCATATATCCTTGGTTCCTAGGCACACATCCTCTCTATCCCTAGTTATGTGATGTAAACTCATATTTTGAGGCATATTCACCAGTGGGGAATAGTTCGACAAATTATATCGCAATGAAAAATACAATATTAGTTCTTTGTCTCATTAAGGTTTCGCTTAATGGGGTGGGGCCCATTATTCAGATGATGGAGGGGAGAAATATATAATAGTTCAAGCCTACATTTGAGTAAAATACGACTCATCTCATTCTATCTATTGGTGCTTCTAGTGTGAACTTCCACTTTTGGGAGACATGTCTTATGTGACCATCTTGGGGTGATAGTTATATTGTGGGTCTACATAGCTGTGCTCTTAGGGTGGAATGAGCTTGATTAACATTATTGGAGACATCTGGTTGTCAATCATCAGCTCAAACATGGCCCAAAAATTTGGGAAATAAACATCTTATTCAGATTGGGAAATACTTTTGATGGACACCTTCAATGAGGAGTTGTCTAATTCCACATATTCATAACAGACCATGCCTTGAAGGTTATCATTGAATACAAAGAAGTGTTTAATATTATGACACATCCTTTTTAGAATGTATATTAGTATGATATGTGGTTAGGATGACCTCATTAGGATTCCTTGGATATGGTAGATTAGGAAGGTTATTGTACGTTGATATGAGGAAATAATTTGGGACCCTTTCATTTTCGAAGGATTATTTCTTGTTAATCCATTCCTCAAATACCATTTGAAAAACATTTCATTGTGCTTCTTCCAAAATGATAATTTTTTGTTGTTTCCCCTAGGCAGGAGATGATAGGTTGTTCGAGACCTGTCTAGGTTCTTGGTTTGGAACTAATGCAGGCATGAGAGTGATATTTCTAGCTTCTTATTTTCCAAGGCTTTATCCTATGTTGAAGGAATGTGTTGATATTTCGATCGGGTAGCTAAATGGAATCCCCCAGTCATTGTGTGAGATCTCCAAACTCATATAACCCACCAAGATATTCTTTGAAATTAGAGGGTTATGAAACTAATCCTAGTGATTTTTAGAATATATTTATAGAAATTTATCCTATAAATAAGGTATTTTGATTTCATAGGTTAAGCATTTATTTCTATATATGATTTCAGACACCCTTTATTTTTCAGGTTTTGTTGCAATTTTTAGGTAGATTTTTTCCTTTATAATAGAGGTTAACTAATAAATGAGTTGATAGTGATAGTCTTCTCATCTTAAAATGGATTTTTAGAAGATATTTGTACAAAACAAAGGCTGGTTATGTAAGATTATGTACAAAACACCTCAACTTGGATTACTCCTACAGATCTTATGGAACCATTATTGGACCACATTAGGATATAAGGAGTGTGAGATGATTTTTGGGGTAACCAACACCATTAATGGATGAGATAGTAGGATTTATCGAATTTTGTGTTGGTATAGTATCATCCAACCACTTTTGATAAAAATTCTTATCAGGATGAATAGTTGTGTGTAACCCTTTCGTTTCTTCCATTCAATTAGATTACTAATAGATAATGTGAATGAGATATAGGGGTATTAATTATTTATCCACATTTTATTTATATTGAGTGAGTGGAGGTCGATGAGGTTTCCCTACCATTATCTCATGCCAATTCCAAATTATTACTTTTTTTGAAGGGTTTCCCTAGTGAGGGAGAAGAAGATACCACAAAGGGGGTATGTCCAAATCACCTTTTAATTCCTAATTTATGTAGAACAATTTCCTAAATCAAAATATAGTCTAGAACCTAGATGAGACTTTTTCTGGTGGTTCCTGTAGGGGAAGATAAATGTTACTCTCTTCTTGAAGGAGATCCCCAGTGGGCATATTTTCCCTGATTAGCTCCTCATTGAGTTTTCTGAGTGTTGTTATCTCACTATCATACTATATAAAATGTTCCTCTATGGAAGGATCACAAACTCTTTGGGGGTCATTATTGGGATTTATCAATAACTATTCATATATCATTGGAAGTGTTCTGGAAAATATATTGAAACATGATATTTTGAGGTGCCATATTTTGGAGCCATCTTTGGTTCCTGGTGCATGCATCCTAAATTGGATCATCCAAATCACAAACCTCTCAGGGAAAATTTTCCATTTTTTGTCCATTTGAATTTTCATCTTTATCCACCATATTTTTTGTTTTGAAAATGATGACATTCACCAAGGAAAATTAGGCAACAATGGTTTTCCCATTACATTCAATGAAACCAGATGATTCCAAACTACCTTAATCAAGGTCATTCTTCAAAACCATGTAAATACATAGTTTTTATTAAAACACATGTGAGGCCATATTTCCTTCACTTTACACTCCTCTTAGATTGGTATATGGTCATTGACCATGAGGGAATTTCTGATTGTGATCGGTAAATAGGCCCGGAATAGAAGAGGTTTTTCATGTGGTGGGATGCATAAATGGGTTTTTGTACATATAGATTTATCATCCATCCTTGAGAAAACAGATTCTCTCTATGGTGATAATGGTGATGAAAACCCCCATTCCCCTATAATGGGGGTTATTTTGGGTTTCATTAGGAATTGATTCATCCCATTATTGATGATCGAATGATTCTTGTAAGAGATTTGATGTCTCATAGGATGAAAATTGAGATATGAATTCCCCCATCCAAGATGGAAGAAGTTGATATGGAATCACCCTTCATTTTCACGCGACCCTCTCAAGGGGTGGTGAACATGGTGATGTTGATTAAGATATAAATTCCCCGAGCATAGTAGGATAGAGTTTGTTAGAAAATGCTAATGATATGTCCAGAACCCAATAATGAAATTATGATATGAATATTGGGGGTTGTGGAAGATATTTCCTCTTCTAGGTGATCCTAGTCCAATACTGGATGGTTGTTAGGGAAGTTGATACTTAAACATGTTAGATGTGGAATATTTATGCTCAAATAGGATAGGGGATTGATGACATCCTATGAAGAGTTTTAGTTTCTAAAGATTCCATCTTGAAGATTTAATACTACCATTCCAGGTTGAAAATGCATCCTATTTTTTTGAGGGACCTAGTTTGATGAATCATTTTCAATCATATACCTTTTTTCATGATTTCTAGGCATTGGTTAAGTGGAATCATTAAATTTTAGTTAATAATCCGCTCGCATGTTATCTTGTCCTTTGATGTTATGGAGGCTATGACATTAGGGGTCATCCTATCTTGAGGGATTTGTTGTTATAGTGACATAGTGAAGTGGAATTCACTATATTTCAGCCATCCATGTATAGGAAAATATGTAGATTATCCGAAAATCATTTGGGGATGGGTTGTTATCATGCATAGATAAATAATAAATTGTTTTTTGTCATGCTTATTCATTCTCGGGATCTAAGATACCGAAAAGGTTGCCATATCTAGATAATAATAGAGTTTATTGAGATTATGAAGGTGATAATCATATCTTGGATGGGGGAGATGTTTATACAGCAATCGATGATTAGTAGACTATATATTTTGGAACAGATAAGGCATGAACTCCATGTTTAGAAAATTGGATCCTCATAGGTGGAAGTTGAAAGGGGCCCAAACATGATGGGGATGTTGTTTGAGGCTAAATCTCACCATATGTAAATGTTATCCTCCTCTTCATCAGAAATAATTTCCTCCAACCTATCATCCCTTTAGTGATGGTTCTTTGGGTCACCTTCAGACTAGCGTGAAGTGTTGTGGGATGGTGATGGGTAACTATGTGCGGTTGAACCTGAAATTTTGAGAACCTATCTTTATGAAGGTATCTAGGTTTTGAAAAACTCTCTATACAAAGGCATTTGGCAATGTGGAGTATTAATTTCTCCCTGGAAGATACCTCCATGGGAAGGTCGACCACGATGGATGTTAGGAGTAGAGCCCTATGTGAAATCTCCACAGTACCAATACGTGGGCTATGACATTAATGATCTTCTAATTATTTGTTTAAAGAGTTGATAGATCATTAGAGTGTTTAAGATATGTCCCCAAAACGTAAAGGAACTAGAATTGATAAGATCAAGGATATGGACCTCATTCAACGTCATGGTTGGCATTTGATAATCCGCCTTTTATAATTTTCTCACTATAAGAACCTGATATATGATTACTATTGGGACTTTTTTTAATTGTCTGTTTCTATATGAGTATGATACCACTACTGATAAACTAATGAAACATTCCACTGATATTCTTCATTATTGAAACGAATATGAGTCTGTATGAAGGCATGTCCCATTATAATATCATGAGCCTTGATTAGAATGGAGTTATGTTCCCTGTCCTAATCCTTTAAAATATTATATGATTCTTTTTTGATAGGAATAATAGCGTACCCCAAGGCATATACTAGTATCACTAGCTGATATTATATTGAATCATGAATATATTCCAGGTCCAAATATGAATTCCCCACTAGAATTTTCCAATGGAGCAGTAGAATGGGAGATGTGATATGTGCCTCCATATGCATTTCCTCGAAAGGGTGATAATGTAATCATTCATTGTCAAAAGTAAGAACAAGTACCCAAATTCAATGATCTTCCAGAATATTCTAGGAAGTCGTAATGATTGGAATATGAGGATGTAAGTAGATATGTCCCATTTTTTTGGTTATCCATAGCCAAAACGAGGTTATGAGCCTGATCTGAGGCTTTGGAGTATACCAAATGACTTTTCTGACAAGAATATGATCATGTCCTTAAGAATGTTCCCATATCACATGGTGAGCCACAGAAAGAATAGGGATATGAGTGTGACCCTAGGAATTTTGAATATGATTCCAGCCTTTTTCAATTGACATGTTCTTCTATACCATGGTTTGTGTTGTGTTCACCGAATGAGCCCCAAATATAATGGGAAAATGAGCCCAGTACGACGCCTCATCCATTACCAGAATATTTTGATAATCCTCTTGAATGGGTCAACAATGAGAACTAGTTATAAATAAACGGCTTGATCATAATGATCATAGTTGTAATCAACCATGAATATTGGAATTGAAATATGTATATGTCCTTGTATATGTACAAATTTCATATCATACAAGCAGAGTTCTTCAGCTGTTTCTAAAATGTAAAGGAATTTTAAGAAATTTTTTATAGAATATAATCCTAATAATTATATATATATATAATATGATGTAAAATATCATTAATATAATTGGGTATATTAACCCATTTCATTCCTTATTGCGCCACCATAATATGCCAAAGGACTTTATGAATGGGGCTCAGGATATGTGCCTCATGCATTCCAGGTGTAAAAATATACCCACTATCTTTCACTAAATGAGAATTGATATAAGCCTTAAAACTAATTAATTCTTAAATATAAAAACAAATATAATAATTGGGATTAGGGATATGAGACCACTAATAGTAATGCATAGCCTTCATCTCCCAATTTTTCTTTCTCGTTACCTATGCATGGGAATTTGATGTGGAATTAAGTCAGGTGGTACCCTTAGTTAGTAACTGATATGTATGATTGGGATTGTACTGGTGATGACAGATAATAGGAGACCTCCCTGGAATCCCCTGAATTGGAAGGGTACCTTATTTGACTCCCTATTCCAAATTCATTAGATATAGAATATGGTGATTAATCTGCTATGAGGATTAGCTCCTGAGGTGGTTTTTATGGAAACGTGGGCCACTGGCTTAGTTAAAAATTTCAATCAATGATGCAGACTCATCAGTATCAGTATATGGAGACCCTGTTTTTCATCATCTATTGTTAGTAATGTACCATGTAAATGGTTCACCTGGACCACTATGTTTTCCACCTACTATTGGAGTGTTCAGTATTGTATTATTATTCCGTAACCGGTGGGGGTTGCAGCCAAAACTGACTTGCCAAAAGAGTTATAAGACAATGAAATTATATTATATCAGGGTGTTGTACAGGATATATGTATCTACATTCATTTATAAAACAAAATTACATGGTTACGAATTAGTGAAATATCATAGTAATGATGTGTGCTCAATCAGATATGCACGGTTAAAAAAATTTATTTTCATTCCGGATGTTGTCATTCTTCTAACATAGACTTTTTAAAAAAAGGATGGTCTTATTTCTCTGAATTCCCTATAGAGGATTAGCTGTTATATTTATTCAGGATTATCATATGTATTTTTATAGGATACGGTAAACATAATGTCCTCATATAAGATTATCAAATCATGTTATATTCATAAAAAAAATTCTCGATGAATAATTCCCCAATAATTGTTTATTTTAGAGAATTATGTGTGGTTCTCCATTTTTGTTTCGATGGGAAAGAAAAAACCACTAGGTGTGGTTGGTTTGACCCGATTTTTTATTACGAGAGGTTGGATAAATTAATTTGGTGAAAAAATTTTAGTTATGGTTAACTTTATTGTTTATAATAGAAAATCCAAAAGGTTCCCACATCCATAACATGATACATACCCAGTATCTAAAGGCATGTGTTTAGTTTGGGTTTTAGACTCAATTAAACATAGAAACTGACATTGTTTGAGAGGATGGGAGATTGAGATTGTTTCTTCTTATTGGGTGAAATTTTTTCATACTACATGACTCTTTTATAGTTTTTGGATATGTTCATGAATCTTTTCATAATCCCTATATGAGATCGGTTACCCTAAAAAATATTTATAGGTTAACCACTTTTGTGTATAGAATAAGAGGATTTTATTCATGAATCTATCTATATGTATCTGATGTTCTTCATCCAATTACCAATAATGTATATCTATTTATATTCAGAATCTACATAACTAGGAACTTAGGAATTTTCTACCATCCAGGAAGGCGAGTAGTATTCCCTGGAAGGTATTGAGCTGTTATGTATAGGCCAGCAGGT
This sequence comes from Viscum album, assembly GCA_963277665.1. Classification (NCBI taxonomy): domain Eukaryota; kingdom Viridiplantae; phylum Streptophyta; class Magnoliopsida; order Santalales; family Viscaceae; genus Viscum; species Viscum album. The sequence continues at coordinate 843,150,339 of OY728161.1, forward strand.
CATTTTTATTACAATAATAAAATAATAGATAATTAATTAAACCAATGAATTTTAATGTAATACAAAAAATATATATTTTTGTGCACATAATAAATAAATATGTGATATTGAATATCAAGGATACATCGTAGGAATTCTAGTTATAGATGCAATCAATATTATCGTAGTATGTTCAGTCCATTGGGACTAGTCCAAAGGTAGACTCCCTTGTGATGGGGGTGATTATATAAAGACACACATCTGGGATTACATAATAAGATTTCAAAAAATTGTGGAGATTCATGATGATAATTATTTTACCATTACACCTCCCCAATCCCACATGATATATGCTCAGTGTGAGAAATTAGGAATAAAAGGTAATCTGTTTCACTACATATAGATGCAGTAATTTTGTTCTTAGACATCCTTTGGGATATTTACTATAGATCTCGGTCCTTAATATGGCCCACTACATATATGGGTTATCATTAATATTTGATTCATCATAGATTAATTAGATACTCATTCCACCAATGCATGAGTTATAATGATCATTCATCAGGAATGATTGGGTTTCAATGGCAAAATGTCAGATATATGAGGGGGGATACATAGAAGATGATGCCTATTTGAGTTTTTTCTAGAATGTTAGGAAGGAATTATACATATACAAGTTATGGAAGGAATCAGAGTCCCCATTGTTCAATTGGCTGGGGGTTACATAGTGATGTTTCCCTTAACTATGGGATATATCATATTATTCCAATGATATGAGATTACAAGATAACATTTCCCTTTTCATTGAGAGTTGTGATCAAAATGATATGATTTTTGAAACTCCATAATCCTACATGAGATGTACTAGGTGTGATAAATAGGGGATGAATAATGGGTAGTTCCATTACTTGTGTATTTAAAAAATATATGTTGATACTACCCGTCAGATGCATAGTATAGAGCTGCAACCATAGGAAGGAATCATATGTATCCTATTATTAAAATTAATCAGAGGAATCATAGTTTAGTTTGTCAGGGAAAACACACTAATTAATCCCTTATATGAAGTAAAAATTATATTATGTCGCTAATTTTTTGTTACAAACTGATTGTTTCTATCTGATCAGGGCATACACAATGTGGTCGGACAAGTTTATCATGTCCTTGGATTCCAGATTAATCATGAATTATTTCATTCCTAAAATGTCATGAAAATTTTCAAGACTTTCCTTTATTGTATTTTTAACAAGTCAGAGGATTTATACTAGACATGTACAAGCATTATCCAGTTGACATGTCCATGTGAAATTGCCTAAAATGAATTGAATGTTGGATAGTTGACGCGTGATCATGTTTGGATGGTCTGGAAGACATCATGGGACCTGACTATATAATATTTGAATCCATTGAATGATTCTAATTTACATTCTTAGAGGGTCTCACATGATCTAGTATACATGCCCTAGTGCCATCGCAAAAGATTTCTAACATACTAGGAGGCTGTCGTGAGAGTACACGTGACATGTTGGGAGGGCAATGCATGATCTAGACTGACTTGACTAGATGCATCTTTGAATTCCAATTGATAATTCTCATGGACAATAAGAGTTGTTTCATAATTTCCTAGAGGATTTCATGAGATTTAGTTGATATAAATTGTTGTTATCATGACACTCAACTATTATTTATTGCTTCCTCTATATGATTTGGGAGACATGTCTGGTGAACACCATGATGTATGGATGGTGATCTTGGAGGGTTTTGTGAGAATTTTGTGGCATGCCTGAGGGGTTCCAAGTGGCTTGCTCTTGACTTATCTATGGGGGCCATGCATGATCCACATAGTATTCCAATATAACCTCATATGTCTTCCAAACATGTCTCAGTGCAGTCACATGACCCAAGCTGTTCATTTAAAGCACGTGAGCATTAGAATACATGTTATTCACAGAATTATCTCATATTTTTATGTTTCCCATCATTTTATTACATTTTCATTTGATTTGTTCTATGTTATATTTTTTATGTCTTTCATGTTTTAGTAAATATGTGGGATTTCATTCATGTAACCCTTTATAAGTCCACCTCGTAACCTATGAGTGATCACACAAACATCCTACGCATGTCCCATGATCTCTTTAGTTGTTCATTGAATCTTTCATAGTAGAAAACATCACATCCACATGATCAAAAACTCAAATAAATATGGTTTGATTCCTTAGTTTACCAGTGTTAGATTCTCATAATTCTCCCCTCCATTCCCAAATTCATATTTTCATTATGGGGTTAGGGATGTATTGTCCTCCATAGAAAATTTTTTCGCCACTTTTAATGGATGGTATCCAACAAATCCATGTTAGAGTCGTTGGTAGCCAAGTAGTACCTGGTGGTTGTACCACTCGCTCTCTGTGGGAACTGTCCTAGCCTCGAGTCCCACCAGACACTGATATTATGCATATTATTTAGAGGGAGATTCAAATACAATTTCCTAGAAGAGGGATGTGTGTCAGGATTATGAAATGGAAGGCCCCCTAGTGGGAGTCGAACATTAACATTATACAGGTTTTATCCCATGCGGTGTCAGCCGAGTGGTGCACACTGGTTTTACTCCTAACTCTCTATGAGAACTGGACTAGGTTTGAGTCCCGCCAAACTCAGACACATCTCATATTATGAAAAGGGTTATTCAAAGACATTTTCATAGATAGGGAATATACGACATGCTCTAGGTAGGGTTGGGCCCCCAATGGAAGTCGAGAGTTAACCTCACACATTTTTGGCCATCCCTACAAAGGTGATGTGTTGATATCCTGACAGGTGATAGGGAGGAGTAGTTCCAAGTTTTCTTCTTGGGGTGATTCCCTCTTGAATTATGTGTCATGTAATTTTATTTAATCCTTCAGGACTAGTAATGGTTCCACATCACCCCTTGAAATGGGTACTATCAAAAATAATAAAAATTGAAGGCCTTTGGGCCACATAGATGTTAGATTCAGTGGATGTATTTTCCATCACTCATCTCTGTGAGATCTTCATGTAGGTCATTCTGGGGGTGCTTTCTAATCTTTTCCGACCAAAAAACCATATCTTAATTTACCCATTTATTGAATTATTTCCAATTAATGGGGTCTTGTAGAATCATTCATACATGCTGATGCACATCTGTATTTTCAGGAAGACATTTCTTGAGTACTTTCATGATATGAGGATACCAACTAAAAAATATATCATGTGATCTATGATGAATTGTCATGGACATTTCTTGTTAAAATTATGGATTTATGAGGGGAATTTTCATGGTAAAACCAGCATGTTGAGGTGTATTGTGAGACTGTACTGGTGTATTGAATTGTTTTTATGATAAGATGTGGCTCGCACATTTTTGATTTTTATCCCTTCTTTTTTACAAGGAATTTTTGTCTTTCATTACTTTAATTCCATGTTTTTAAGACAATAAATTTCCATATATGTGACTCATTATGTGACCACTAAAAGGTCCTATAGAGATGCATTATCACTACATGGATAAACCCTCATTTTTATTTTTTTGATCCAAATGGGAATCATGAGATAGCCTGAACATGTCCAATTCCTTTCACGTGATAGGGGTGACATGACAAACGGATCATTCCGGATAATAAAGAAATTTCACCATGGTATCGATAATATTTTGCTAGCTATACGGGTGAAACGATTTTTTTTATGACCGTGAGAGGATAAAGCTTTTCTCCCTTTTTGTTTCATTCTTTTTGTTATAATGGTTTGTGATCTCATGAGGTTATATGAGTGTTTGTGAGGAAAATAAATCTCTATATTGGTGATGTGTCACATGATATTTATGAACTCAATTGGATCCCTTTTCTTGGATATCATACTTTTATTTTGGATAGATATATTGGAATTTTTTTCAACAGTGTGTGATATTGAAATTCACACATTCTAGAGAAGCTTCTCTTGAAGCTTCTATGTGATCAATGATTGTATGGAGTGCCTCTAAAATAGTAGAAGGAATTATAAAAGATGTTTCAAGGGATATTTTTATGGATGTTCCTATGTGTAACCTCCCATATGACCTTTAGAATTCAATTTGATTTCATGTCTCCTTGTGGCTCATAGGATCTGCATGATCATGTTTACCTCCATATTCCTTTTCCCTGTGGGGAAAATAAAACCCATATTCGAGTATTTCTTTATTTTTTATTTTTTAGATTCTCATTTGTTTCATTTTGAAAAAACAAATATATGTTTATTTAGAATTCACCCCCACATATATTATCATCAATTTTTATGTAAATGTCACAACCCATCCCTAGGGGCCCATGTCATAACTACCCCAAGCCCCCCTTCCATAGGCCACATGATAGTGAATAGAACTAGAAATGGATATACCAAAATAGAAATAATTTCCTTTAAACCTGTACACACATAGAAAGGGGAATACTGCAAAAATAAAACCACAATGGAAAGAATTTACTACAACCCCCACAGTGTACCACAACATAGAGTAAAAGGTCTAATCTGAAAGTAAAGGGGCTATAATAGAAGGCCAACCAAAAGGAAAAAACAAAAAATATGTACAAGATTTGAAGGCCATCATTCAAGGATCCTACGTTAAGGGTTGTTACAAATCATAGTCGGATGTCACTACAGTGCACCATTCCGATCGATCCACCTCTGAATACCATTTAACTATGGCTCCAAAGAGTCCAAGTCAATGTTGTTTGACATCTGAACAAGACACAACAAGATTGGGTGAATCCCTTTCAAGGGTGAGTATTACAGTACTAATTAGGGATCCCAAGAACAACTTGTGTCTCACAAAAATACTCAATGTAAAATTCCACAATGAAGGATCTCTATGTAAAGAACAAATCAAAAGACATCGCTCACAACATGTATAACATAAGTACATAAGTAAAGATGATTATTCATAAATATAGATCATATTATTCTATTCAGAGGCTCTACTACTAATCCATGATGGGTCTCTGTACTTCTGATCCATAGAAGGATGCTCTACTACTGATCCACAACGTGTCATTCAATGACGGATCCACAACAAGTCATGCTACTCTTAATCCATGAAGGGTCGCACTCATGGTCATGTATGAAAGGTTGATCTTATTATGATCGAAAAAGGGTTTATCTTATGAAAATAGACCCAGGGTCTCCTTTATGCGAATTCATAAAAGGTCTCTCTTATGATGATCCACGAAGGGTCACTCTTTATTCTTCACGTCACAACCAACCACTTGATTTTTTCACATTGCACTCTTAATACACAAAGGATAATCTCCTCAAGATTTTGTTCATAAATAAAACACCATGAATTCAAACATCATGTAACCCAATGTACCGTCTTATTTTATGTATCCCAACACAATAGACGGTGCGTCGAATGGACACTCGGTCAGAAAGATGTGAATTTTTTTTAAAATCGGCCATGTTGGATTCGAGTCTGATCCAACCCTACCAAACATCAATTTCCAGAAAAAAAAAACTAACTTAGATTATCTCAAAAGTACTTCGTTGTATCAAGGATCCCCATTCCACAATCAATGCATCAATAAGATGCTCATCCTACACGTTACGAGAATTTCTGTGAAATGAGGGCCGTTTGGGGAAATGTTCGGTCCGAACCGGTAAACCCGACCACAGTCTGGGGTCTACCGACCTGACCTGGATCAGGTCATGAATGGGGATATCTCGGTAGTGTGGGTATGGCCTATGGATATGGGTCAGGCCCAAGGGGGTGGCACGTACCTTGCCCAGTCTGCCAAGGGAGGACCGGTTTGTCCGCCATTCCAGGACGCCATCGGATGCCGCCTCTAGCTCCCCGCTACCCCACGGTTATCTGTAGGGCCTCCCTTTCACTGCAATCGAGAGACCACTGCCCGCTGCATGCCATTCTTCACACAACCTTTGACATTTACGAGTGGCCATATACTTCCACATCACCAACAGACCAAGTTTATATGTTGACCAGTCAATGTGGCGCCAACGAGGTGCTATGGGTCTCCAGCGTTGCGACCATGGTGGTCATAGTCTTTGCTACTCGGTGTGAAAGTGAGGCATGCTATAGGGGAGCAACGCTGGGGTGCACTATATCCACTAGTATCCAACATAGCTGGTTGCATGATTTTTTCATCTTCTAGCACGTGGCTGGTGCCTCCACATACCGCCTGTGTGCTGAAAAAACATCGAAAGACCACCAAACGTGCTACGGTGGTCCGTTCTTCATGTTGCTTGTAGATACAGACTATGGGGGACACCCTTCTCACTATGATGGCCTCGAATGTGACTTCTCACCTCTTGGAAATATTGGTCATGAAGAATACAAATGTGGAGGGACTAAGGCATTGTCCAAGTTGGCCAGTATAATTTGACTTAGATGTTTAAAAACATGGGGAGGTCCGACGATTCTCCCAAAATAAAAACAAGGATAACATAATCCTTGATAGGGAAATCCAAAAAAAGACACCCTTCTTCCATAACACATGATCTATGGATAAAACAATTAATGGGTTGATCCATGTTCATGGTTTTATGAAAAACAATATGGAATATTTATATAGTTAGAACCACTACCTGGATTGTAGGATCTTATACTGAAGATGGATGAGACCCGCATCACCCTCATCAATCCTTCCAAAATTTGCATTTGTCGCAACGTTTTTCAATATTCATTAAGGAGAAATTCTACCATTTTTTCATTAGATAATCCCCAGGGTTTATTTCTCAACCTTCCAACGAATTAGTATATTAAAAAAGAAACATGTAGCAACATTTTTGTTACACTACGACATTGAATCACTATGTTTGCACAAAAAAAACCATTATTGATTGTAATTTAGTCTTCCACATCGTCGCCTAATCACCTCACCACAACGTTTTCATCTACCGATAAATAGTGCAAAAGAAAATAAAATAATTTCTATAAGTAATTTTTTTTATTTTCTAAAAGTTCCAAAAAATAAATTTTCATTCCAACCCTTTCCTGTTGAAATTATGTTCTTTTTTATGTGAATCTAAATGTTCCCAATTCAATGGTGCCCTCATATTTTGTATCTGATCAACGTTTAAGAAGATAAAAAAACTCCCTCTCATGATTACAGATTGTACTTTAAAAAATCATAAGAATTCTGTTCCTCGCTGTCCAGGCCATAGAATCAGGTGTTGTCCGAGCGTGTGCACTTATCATAAATCAATATAATTTAAAAACAATTACACAAAAATTATTGGACATTACAATAACTTACTTTTTTAATATTCATAAGAAATTATTATACATAGATTATTCAGCTAAAATAATCCATTTTCCATTATTAGATTTATTCTCTTCATGGTCGTTCCAGATTACTTATTTTATCATTGATTTTACTATATTTTCTATGACAATTAATTATCTGACCTATTATTTTATAATATAATAATACCCACCTTTTTCTAAAAACGTTTCCCCATCATGGGCGTATCTTGTTTATAAGTATTGTTTTTCTTATAGCCTAAGGTAGTTTAATCTTCTGTTTTCGCTTTTTTCCATTTATATTTTAAGGACATATCTCTTCAATAGTATATGAATAATTCATGGGTTTTATGAACCAAAATTATTCAAAAAAATAATATAATTTTATACATTTTCTCTAGAAAGTCTCAATACATTCTATATATTCATTATGAAAGGATTCACCGTCTTTAATACAGTTTTTCTCAATCTACTAGAATAAACGTTCATTATATATTTAATCCCCATTTTTTAAGACTTATTTATCTTCCAAATATTAAAATTTTATAAAAAAAATCAATGTAAATGTGTCCATACATTTCAAAACACCGACATTAAATAATTAATAATAATGTTTTTTACGTTGTTTCACAAAATAGTAAACATTATGTTCAGGTTGTTTTAATTTTTTCAACCATTCATTTGACCTTATTATGGCATGAAAATATATTTTACAATATTCATATTTAACATCAATGAAGTGGTTTGATTAGCACACTATAAAATTTTCCAAAAAAATAGAACACTATAAAATATTGTAATTTACCACTATTTTTAGCCATTTATTTATTAAAGGTTTAATTTTTACCATTCATTTTTAGGCACATTGAAAAACATGGCAATTTTTTTATTTTGCCTTGTTTTTAAAAAATGTCAGGAATTTGGAATTTTTTTCCGATAAAATATATAAATTTTATTTTCATTCCAAAAATAGAGGCTAAATGTGTGTTAGTTTTCAAAAAACATTTCTAAATTAGCATCATGTTTTTCAAGTGTTGATAAATTAGCTATTTTTTTTTGAAAACATTACTGAAATAATTTTGTTTTCGGAAAACAATTTAAAATTAATGAGGATTTTTAGAAAATGTTACTTAATTACAGATGATATTATACTAAAAATAATTTTTTTTAACTTTTTAGTAAAACATATCTAATTTAGACATGTTTATCAAGAATCTTGGTGATTTTAAATTTTTACATGGTTTTTGGTTAAATGATGTTATTTTAGTTGGATTTTTAACTATTTTAAAACATTTCAATTTATATATAACTGTATTAAATTAATTTACATAAATATATATAATTTAGTAATTATATGTATATATATTTATTTAAGTATATATATAAATAAATATTTATATTCATGTACAAATACATTATCATATATTTTAAATATCAAAATATATTTTGATATAAACACAGAAAGTCACACACACATTTAAATACCCCTTAGGGTATATCTCCTTGGTTGCTAACTTTGTCGGTTTTGACGAGGTCTCATGTTCGAGCCTAATTTAGTTCTTCCATAAATTTGTGTGTTGTGTGTTTTTATTGGCAATTCACCTCAGTTCACCACATCGATGAAAACATATATTTAGATATATATAGATATATATTAATATAAACACACACACACTCAGATTATATATTAAAACAAATATAAAAGCTTATAAATTTATATATATAAACACACACATAGGAACACACACACATATAAAGACACACTCTTACATATAAATACATAAAAATAAATATATATATATATATATAAACTATATATTTTTAATATTTAGTCACATTTATATGAAAATGTGCGTAATTAAATATTATATATATAATTTTAGTAATGTATATATTTAAAAAAAACTATGAATATAATAATATACATGTTTAAGTAAACATTTATAGTCACACACATAAAAATTAATATATATATATATATATTTTACACACACAAACAACCAAATATATATAAGCATTTAAATAATATAAAACATATATATATTAATATTTTTATATTGATTTATTAATATATATATATATAATATGTTAATTATTTTAAATTTAAATATATTAATATTTATAAATTTATCATAATAAATTTTAATTTTAAAAAGTGGCTTAGGTGATTTGGTACAGCCGTTTGCTGGGTGTGTCTGAGGGATATGTTTTACTACCTTTAGCTTTTAATTTTTAGGAAAGAAGGCATGAGGGGTGTGGGATCATCATGATTAGGGGGGGTAGGGGATTCATTCATCATTCTGGGAGGTATTAGGGAGAATGTAGGGTTGTGCTACTATAAAAAATAAAACTTAATGATGTTTTTTTATCCAAATTCACCAAATATTTTCAACTTTTGAGACATTTATTTTCCATGCTAATTTTTTTCTATTATAAAATTTATAAAATGTTTGTGAAAACATCAACATGTTTCCAATACTTTCTAAATACATTTATAAATTAAAAAAAATTATTTCCCAAAAAATTATAGAATTACCATATTTTTCTAAAAATTTGGCACAGTTATATATGTTTTTTTTGAAAATGTTGCTAAATTAACTAAATTTTCAGAATACATTGCTAAAATAAAAATGTCTTTATAAATATTTTATAAATTAGGATCTTTTTTTGGAAAACAATGCTAAATTAGTTATTTTTTTGGGGAATTGTTTTTTAATTTAGTGACATTGTATGAAAATGATTCTAATTTAATAAAATTTTTCATGAAATGTGGTAATTTTAAATTCATGGTGGTTTTTAGGATAATATTTTTATTTTAGTGATATTATTTTCAAATATTATAAAACATTTCTAATTGGATATAGATCTATGTATACTGATATATATATACATATATATATAATTTTATAGTTATTTATATATATTTAGATATATATATATATATTTATATATGTTATTTTGTATTTATATACACATAAATTATCAAATATTTAAATATCAAAATATGTATATTAATTTAAATATACACACAGATATATATAAATATCATTCATGATGATGCTCAATAGTATCTTCCCCTATGTATATCATAAAGGACTTGATTTTGAGCCTCGCTGAGTTCATCCCTGCATTTATTTGTTTCATGCTTTAATTGGGGATATAACACATTTCCTCTCATCAACTTAAATATATATTTAGATATATAAATATATATTTATTTAAAAAATTCCCATATATATATATATATAAACATATATATTGAAATATATTTTCTTGATTTATATAAACACTCACACATGCATAGACATATAAACACCTACACCCACAAAATTATATAAATATATAAAAATATAAATATATATTATTATATATACATATATTAATATATAATAACACATATATGTATTTTAAATTTAGTGACATTTTTACCGAAAATGTGGCTAATTATATGTGTATATATGTATAAATCTACTAAAATAAATATAGATAAAAGGTTTTTAATTAAAATAATATATATGTTTACATACATATATATATTTAAATATACACCAACAATTATACATATATACATGTTTTTAAACTCATATATTTAAATATAATATAATTATATACATATATTAATATATGTTGATTAATAAATAAAATTATATATATAATGTATAATTTATTTCAATATTGATATGTATATATATATATATAACACAATACATATTAATTGAAAAAAGTGTCATGGGGGAGTTTGTTTGACTGTTCTCCTGCTATCTCAGGGTGTAGGGTTTCACTTCCTATAGTATTACATTTTTATAAGGGATCGAATGTGTAATGGGGGATCGTCTCATATAGAGGATGGAGGGGACACCTTTGTCACATGTGAAGGATGTTGGGATACCTAAGGGGTTAGGATGTGGACTAATCTTTCATCTATGGAGGCCACATGGTAAGAGGGGTTGCGTTATGGGGGTGCACGATGTGGAGGATGGTGGCAGGTATTAACATTTTGTTAAGTTGGGTTTTAATATTTTTAGGAATTAAAAAAATAAAACCTTTATAAAACTTTTGGCATTTTAATTTATCATTTAACAAAGTTTTTACAAAAAAAATTAAAGGGCACAATAATGTTTTATAATGTGGCTAATTCAATTTTTATATATATCATTTTCATTTTTCTTATTATATATGGGATTCAATTACCACATAGGGATTCTAGTAGGCGGAGGAGGGAATGGGGAAAAAAATTCGTAAGACAATTGTGGGTATTTAAATTTTTTATAAAAGAATCGAATTTTTTTATTTATTATTGAAAATAACCATGTTTATAAAAATCATGGTTATGTAATAGATCATATAACAATTCTTTTGAAAAAACATCAGTAAATGAATTCTAGAGATTTTAAAACTTCTCAAATGAAAAAAACATTGTTAATTTCTCTTTTTCATGTAGTTTTATTTTTTACTCCCATATTTACTTGAATTTCACATTGTAACAAACACTATCCATTTAAGAGAAATTTTTAAAAAAATTATAGAAAATGGTTAAATTATCCTCTTATCCTATTTTAGGTATATTAATATATTATTTGAAGCCCTTATTAAAAAAACACAATTTCTATTAGGAAAAATAATATCATTAGAGAATATAAATGGAGAAACGTTCTTCACTTTAGATTAGGATTGATAAGATTATGTAACTTGTAGATTCCTCCTTTTCATATCTACCTAAAGATATATAATGATAAAGATATTTTTCTCATCCTCCTTTATTATAACTCTTACTTCCCATTTTTTATTCGTATTCTCTATATGATATTCATGATTATTTCTAGTTTTATTTATGAGATTGTGGGTGTATTTTATTATTATATCCATGAAAACTATTTATGTATACTTGACATCAATGGTTGTCTGTTGAGTTTATTTTAGTGCATGGATCCTCTCCATAAAGAATCATATTTTGTATTTCTTCTAATCACCAATATTATAACTTTTTTCTTCATAAATTGTATATTTTTCATTATAAAACTATGTTATGTTCACCTTTTCTTCAATGTATTTGGTGTGTTATCCCCTTTATCAACATCTCAGTTAATATTTTCCCTGAAATCAGTTTTCTTCACCTACAACTATTTTTTATCATCTCATTGACCGGTGATAGACTAAAATATTAATTTTAAAACTATATAAAGGGAATAATTCAAATAACCCTTAATTAAATACAATAATTCATAAATTCATTCAATATTAACATTAAATATATATATATAACTAGATCCTTCATGTGGATAATTAGAAACACATATGAATGTAATTATTTAACATTTCATACCATCTAATAGTGGTTAATACCCTTTTCAGTTTACAAAATAAGTGATTTTCTCGTCATCATAGATTCTCTATGATAAAGGTATGACCTAATTACAAATGTAGTTTTCATATATATATTTTTGTTCTATGGTTTAAAATACTTTATGTTGTATAAAAAAAATTAGGTCACCAATGGAATATTATATGCTTTATTTCAATATTATATGGAAATTTATATAGAATATTGTTTGTAATGATATAGTGATATATTTTAAAATACATTATATTTATGATAATGTGGAAATTTTTATTATAAAATAATATTAGCAACCTATATTTAGTATGGTATTAAAACATAAATGGTTCACATTTTAATATGTCATATATCGAATGATATTAATATCATAATTTATTATATTAAGACATATAAAAAATTAGATTATCTAAGGGTTAGAACTGTTGAAAATAATGTATTTATTAAATTTTTTAATTAAATTTAATTAAATTACATGGGTGCATCAATAATTTCTTGAGTTCTATATTGTAATGAACAATGTTTTTTTGGGAAGATTAAGTTTCATAGAAATATGAATATTCACACTTAGAAGTTTATGAGGGGTAAAATGGTCTTTTCATTAGAACAGTTTCTCAGATGAATTTTATGCCCACATCATTTTTTGTATGAAATCGGTTTTACGTTACGAAATATGTTTGTTTAAATTTGAGTCCTTCAAATTTTCATGGAATAATTAATATATATTATATAATTAATATCATATTCATTTTTTCATGTACAATTGTTCATTAATATATTTTTAAAAAATTTTGTGATAGAATTTCTATATCTGTGGTTGAGTCTATAATATGATATTCCTATTAGATAATATATAAACTTATATTGACTGGTGGAGTCGGGCTGAGTCCACTTTTTCATTTACTTTTTTTCATCATTTCCCCTTTTTATTTTTTCTATTTTACTAGCTTCACAAGTATTACCATTTGGGATTCTAGTTGAGGTAAAATGATATAATAAGGTATAAAAGAGAGAGTTAGATGGTTGGAGATGAAGGATGTTTTCATTAAAGAGCTTGAGAGGAGTCAGATAATCATGCAACAATAGTAGGACCCAATTGGTGCAATGCATAATATAATTATGCCCAAAGGTAGATCGTTTTTATTAATTTATAAAAATCAATATATGTGTATTGATTATAGATTTAATTTTTAATTATTACTATATAAGACACCTTTTTGGTTAATATTTTTTTAAACGCAATTAAATATGGGTTTTGGGCTTTTTGTAGTGTTTTCCCATTCAAAAATTCAGTTCACAAGATATGTTGTTTAGGAACACACATTTTTCCACTATTTTATGGATAAATCTTAATAGATGTAATTTTCATATAGTTTATCTCATATTCTATCTATGTGTATGTCCAAACAGATTGTGTAGGGTCACTTGGTTATGTAGGGTTCACGGATTGACCTCGTGTGGTATACTCACTGTGTGGAACTAAAAAACCAAGTTAAAAACACATGCCTAGATCATGTTAAGTACAAATTTAGGTGTAATGTGTAGGGTACATGTCATTTACAAGGCTTAAATTCCATATATATAGTTCTTACATTGAATGTATTCATTGATTTTATTCCCATGTGGGGCTATAAGAGTACACATCGTGCACATTGGAATACCCACTATGTACCTCTCCCTTACTACCCTTTTGAGAAGTTTTCATGATTTTAAACCCTTATTAGTGAATTATATCTAACATGAGTCCATTTTGATAATTTTTTTCACCATTTATAGATGAAAACATATTGTGATTTGAGGAATCAAAATTTATATTTAGGGAGAGCATTATAATAGAGAATTTATTCCTCCAATATTGCGTTTTCGCATGAGTGTAAGGCTGAGATGTGAACCACATGAGGGTTATATGAAATGGTTTGTGGAAATATATTGAGATATCCTATGTATTTGTTTGGTTAAACATGGGATTGTACATTTTTAGTATGACTGATATGCAATATGAGGAGATATAAAGGTTGGGTGTTTAGGATATATTTTAATGTGGAACCGTAGAACTGTGATGGCCTATAGAGAATCTCCCGTGGGTGATGTTTATGTGGACTTACACTTTAGGAAAAAAATGCAATCATATTATTTGACAATTTTTGGAATCTGGTATTCCCTAAGAGGTGTTCTTGGCTCAAGGGCCTGATATATGATAAAGGATCCCATAGGAGATGCAAATTCCTATTTTAAAACATATAGGATTCCCTATTAGATGGATCTTCATAAAAATTCCATAACTGAGGATCCCCTTTGGGATATCTTGATTTTTGGACTGACATTGAGGATTCCCTTTGGAATGCATCCACTTTCTTAATATATATTAGGATCCAAAGAGGGATTCCTCAACATACATTCTGACTTATTTGATCTCTAGAGGGTTGACTCTATCATATGTGGACGTCAAAGATCCCATGTAAGATTTACATATTGTGTTTTTACTTAGTAAATCTTGTTGTGTGCCCCAATGGTATACCAACCCTGACAATGTGTATTCTGTATTTGGGTAGAGATTCTACAACTTATGACCATAGAACTCATTCTGAACATGTATGTCCAAGTGGTTATGTCTTTAGTTATAGGTTATGGTATTTAACCAAACCCACTCTAAACATTTTAAAATTTCCTAGTTAATATTTATTCATATATGATTGTCAAAGATGATTCCTGGTAGTAGGACAATAAACCAAATTTGAAGTTATATATGAATGGGATTCCATGAATTACTTATTGGTATATAACTACTTAGGATTTATTATTGACTGTAATTTTATTTGGAATCCTAGACATAGATCAATGGATCCGAAATTTAATCTAATTTAATGACTAAAATGATATTAGTATTTCCTTAGATACTTCCAAGTATTCAGGTGATGAGAACATTAGAATGACTACCACTTTTTTTTGGATTCCCAAATATAGTTTCTTCCATATGACTTATGATCATGAAATTCTTATATAATACCCTAATATGAAGTCCCATTTTTCATTGGGATTTACACCTTTATAGTGATTATAGAGGATGGTTTCCTAGACCAACATTGCACCCCTCTTTTATGGAGTGTCTCATTGTAGATGAATACTGATATAGGTTCCAGGTGAATCTAGATATTTTATAGTGTATTCAATTCCCCCAAGCACTCATAATCATTAATATTGATATCCTGAAGTGATTCCTCAGACTCTCCATATGATCAGGTAGACTATCACTTTACCAAATGAACGTGTCATTGAGTGATATTTTGAGTCATTTATTGAATGGAGGACTATATTTTCGTGTATTTGGAGATAATTCATTACACGTTTATGAAGGGTATTCCCCCTTAGGGAACACTTGAGTTCCAATACCATGAATTCTTAGGGACTACGACCAATGAATTATAAATTGAAATTCATTTACATGGGATATAATTTATGATATCCATATCTATTCCATATTTATGGGATATCTAGTTGATACCAAGAATAATTAATTATATTCATGGGAGTCATGTTCAGGTGAACTCAGTGATATGTCATGTATGCCCATATGGTGACAAAGCCTTATTAGAGATATCTTGAAATGTACTGATATAGGTATGGACAATAAGGATTACAAACATAAGGATTTAATTGATAAATAATAGGTTCCATTGTATGATATCAATTTTAAGTCATCTTCTACATTATATAAAGTCAATTAGTATCACACACAAAAGGATCGACTATGATCTTACATTATTAAATAAAATCTTCTTTTTTCGACTAGGATTATAATATTGCACAAGTATTCACTCATGATAACAGATTATATGTTCACTATTGGGGTGGAAAACTGAAATTTATTTATAACTCTATATTCATGAACCTCAATGTGTGGAAAAAACATATAAATTTCTTTAGTTTGAGAACATTTCCATCATGGATAGGGAAACAACCTAGTGTTTCATGATCAATAGAATACACTCATGTATTTTCATATGATCATGGTGGATTAGCATGGAAAATCCTTAGAGATTTTGTATATAGATCAGATTAGAGCTAGCTGAGGATCACTTAAATTTTATTTCAGATTATTTTAATTAATCAGGTATATATTATTGTCTTAGTGGGAGACTAATGTTTTATATATGATATCATTGATCAAGAATTACTACATTTCATTCAAATTGAAATATTTTGATATTTATTATTTCTTCACTCATATTATTACACCAATGATTGTTTCTGGTAGTTTACATAGTTTTCATACATTAATTAGTGTCCATTGTCTTCCTATAGACACAACCTAGGACCACACTACTATTATACAATATTTTGTGTGGGGGGGGGGCTATTGTAGGCCTTGCCTTCAACTAGTTTGATTACTCTTTACATAGTGAGATGATATGGTACATGTCAATGTTGGGTCATCGATGTTACTCTCTTATTATCTTATAATTTTTTATATGGTAGGAAATATATTTTGGAATATGTTAGAACCTATGTTGGATTCACAACTGGTGTGTCAAGAAAACGTATTTTGGTAATAATTCAATGTTTCTTGTATCATGTGACTGATGTTCATGATATGTTATATTATGTAGTAGATGACATTCACTTTGATAGATGCACATGATGTGTAGTGTTTAGGATTTATTATTCATTTTCATTCTGTTAAAATTGGGGAGTGTCCACTTATTGATTTGGAATGTTGACAAAAAGAGGCAATCTATGTTTCAGGCCTCATATTTCAAATGTATGTACAACATGTTATAATTCATCAATCGTTTGATTTTTTATTCTAAAAAAAATGTGACATATTTTATGTGTTACAAAAACATAATGAGTTTTTCCCATAATGTTATATAATTAAATTTCACATAGTTGGACTGACTTATAAATATATCCTTCTAATAGAAGGTCATTTGGATCTATGGGGAGACTTATGAAAATCAATATTATGACTCATTCCTCTTTCATAGGAGGTGAAAATACCATAGTAAGTTTATAGGGCACATGATTGTGATTTTTTGGACCCCTTTTGTGAAATATTTACTGAGATTCTGTTACTTAAAAGGTCAATAATATACTATAATATGTTCTCCCACAAATATCAAAATTAACTAATATATAATAGAATTTTTTTTGTTGTATGACATAGATCTTAGAGACGATGTTGTGTGCATACTATTAAACCTCATAGGTTGACATTGACCATTTATTCTTTTATATTATATCCTTTGGTGGTGCATCATTTTTATGTGAGCTTAAATAATTATTCATAACAACCTATATATATTTTTCACATCTAAATATTTATTAATGTTCACATAACATATTCCCATTTATGATTATCTAATCATATCCTCCAGTGTGATTCGAATAGATACTGAAATGTTTATAGTTTTCTGGAACCTTGAGGATATATTACCATGTATTTAATCCAAATGAGTGTTTATTTTTATCCTTTTAATTTATATTTGGAACCTCTAGGGATGAGTTCCTTATGAATATTCTCTATGAGGTTCAGGCCAAAGTAGGGTGATGTTATTTATAAAAAGAGTGGTGTTGTTTCAATTTTGAGAAAGGTGGTTGTACCTAGTGACCTTGATATGGGCCTTGTTTAAATGTACTAGGTGGGAGAACAATATTCCCATAGTTGTGACTAAGTAATGGTTATCCATCATTCAATTTGGTCACGGGAAACAAAATAGAGGGTTTGGAACTGGTTTTCAGATGTCTGTAGAGGAAGTGAGGTTAGTGGTACACTCATGTTAAGACTAATGACCATGAGGTCATTTTTGTGTGATATCGGATTGATGAAACCTATGGTTTATAAATAAGTACCTATGGTTATTAGAATTCACGACAAGGTTCTATGGGACTAAATAATTAGGTGTATAGACCAATCGACCTATGGATCTGCAATAGATTTTTAATTTTGTAAATTGACACATTATGACGGAAATTCATATTAAAATCATGGAATAGGTGGAGCGCGAAAATTGAAATATTATTTATATGGGAACTCTATCAAGGAAAGGACATCATTTCCATATATCTTGGACAACTTGTATTCGTTGATGGATGAATCTTGGATGCATGATTTTGGTCATGAACTGTGTGGTATGAGATTGTACACCTTCTTTGATAAGAGATATAGGGATATAATGCATTAGTCGAATATTATACCATTGGAATTTTTAATCATTGAGTGTACATATGTGAGATAGGGACCAATAAAATCAGAGTAATGTTGGTGAAAAGGAATCTTTATTGTTTTTGATATAATGAAAAAAATTTATCTAATAATGATGAAACAAAACGAAATGATTCGGTGTTGAAGCATGATCAGTGTTGATAACTACTAGAAATATATTGAGTGGATGGAGAGTGTTGAATTCTATGAGGGACACATGATTTTCGATGGAACCTTCTTAAGTTGCACTCAAATAGTTGTAAATGGTAATCCATTTGGTGAGGATTTCACCATTGGAATTTTTAGGGTGGTTTCCCTCATTATAATATGAATTTTGTTTAGTATTTTATCATTTTTAGTATGCGGGTCCGGGAGAGTTTGTCAGTTGGAACTCCAAAAATGTGGTTTTATGTCTTATATAGTAATTGTGTATGATGAATAATGGAGTGTGTCCCAGGGAACTTATAGTTGAAGAGTGAGGTGATGATATCGAAATTACTACATTTGGGATTACAAGGTCATTTATGTTATACATATCTCATGTTTGGAGAGTTTGTAGATATATGAGATATGTTATTGGAGGGTCATGATAGAAGAGGACTACAGAAGAATGAGATGTGACTAAGGATTATAGTAGATGAAAAATTCTTATATGTTGTGAGATTAGTTGGGGTGGGGATGGTTTAAAGAACCATGACATTATAGACAATGAAATTGAGAATAAATTTGAATTTATTATTTTGAATCCTCATGAGGAGTAAAATAAACTTATTACCCTTATAGAGTACCTTGAATAATTTTTCTACATACTCCATTAGTCCATGAATAAGATATTTACCCTAGGCCATATGTTTTGGAGAATTCCAAGTAATTCAAATTCACTAGGAATAATTAGAAATTGAAATTTAATTAATTAAATTTTAATTAAGCCATGATTATTGATTTCGTGACATATATTTAATTGAGTGTTATATTGAGATTATGTATATTTTTTGAGTACAGAATAGGGGTTCTATTAGTTAGGTCAAGAAAAAATGTCGGAAATCGGGGCCAGGCTCAAGGGTAGTTATCTTTTTATTTTTATTTTTATTCATTTTCCTTTTCCCATTTTTTATTCTCGACCCCTATCTTCTTTTGCATTCCCCATGTGGGATTTTCCAAGAATGAAAGAGATATAAAAAAGATGATGGGTAGAGAGATATGAATATCTATTTAGGTAGAGGAAGTTTGGTGCCACGTCATTTCTTAGGAGGAGTTTCATTGTATGGAAATGGTTGAATATGTATTGATAAAGATATTTGGTATATTCTACCAATGGTATGATATTTATATATATATATATTCAGTTACTTCATTTATATTTTATAATTTCTATTTTTAATCCACTATTTTTTTCTTGGGAATCTTTGTGGGGTAATCATTGCTTAAATAGGTGGAAATGCGTGTTTCAGGATAATTATAATGATTCCCAATTTGAAAATCTGAATCATAGGATATATAGTTCGGAAAAAGGGCATGTGGCCATCCCATTCATGGAAGATTATTTTTTTGGATGTTTGTACCATCTGCATAGTGTACATGCTGAGTAATATAACTCTGTGTGTTGTTGAGTAAATGAAAATGTAGAACAGATAGGGAAACATGGTTTTGTAAGGTATAAGAGTAGACCATATGTGGTATACAGATTATATAGATGTATGCACCCATTTTAAAAACACATGGTCATTCGATGTTGGTACACAGGAATGTACCCCATGTTGGGTAGATTATTTTTACATTATTTACACACTGTGTACTTGGGTTTTACATTCTATGTCTATCTGGAGTACATGCCTATATGGGGATTTGAGAGTACACATCATGGACTCAATTATATGCAATGTGTACTTCTACCGTGTTATCTTTTAAAGGGGTTTTCATGTTTTTACTCGCAATTATTATAAATGGAAATATAATGAGTACATTTTGATAATTATCCACATAGATCGTGAGAGTTGAATCCTTAGTGTGATTCGAGGACTCATAAGAGGTGTTTTTGGGGGAGCATTATAAATGGGAGGTTCTTCCTCTAATACATGTTTCTATTATATCATGATAATGAGAGTAGGATGATAAACACATGTAGTTCATGTGAAATGGTTGGTCGAATTGTAATGGGATCAATATCATACTTATTCGGTGTACATTGGGACAATAAATGGTTAATATTATTGATATGTGACATAAGAAGGCATATAAGTTGGGTATTTGTGCTGGCCTAGAGTGAAACTATTCAACTGAGATCATCCATATGACATCTCCATAGGCCAATGATTATGTGGACTTCCCCCAGAGTCCATGATCTCATCTCATGAGTTATCCTCATTGGGAAGAATGTTTAACTTGAGATGTGGGTACGGCCCAAGGGCATAATCATTGGTAGTGGATCCCATATGGGATCCCAATGCGTATATTATGTACTAGATGATAACCTATTGGATTCTACTTATTAATTATTCTCTCTTAGAGGATCCCCTATTGGATACCTCCATTTATAGACCAAATAGGATGACCCATAAGGGATGCATCCACATTATCATTTTTTCCAAGGATCCAAACTGGTATTTCTCTTCTTATCTTATCGCTTATAGGATATAAAGTTGGATATTTCTATTATGTGTGGACTCAAGGGATTCATAGTATGATTACCCACTTTTTTTACCTAGGGGACCATATTAGGTGCCCTTCCGTTTGACCGACCCTGACCGTATGCATTATGCATCTAGGTATATATGGTATTTAGGGTTTCCTTAAAATACATTTAGAAATTTTAATCTAAATGAGTTACAGATGTAGTGACGGATTTAATCATTTGGTAAATCACACTGAATTAATTATAATCTACACTCAGATACAATTGTTGTATATGTGATTGCCAGAGGTTCTTCCTAGTACTTATAAGATGATCCTAAAGGGGTGTGATACATGGTGGGGATGACCAGAGTTACATTATTAAAGTTAGATGATGATACCGTAAGGTTGATTGTGAATTTTTCAGGATTAGTAGATTTACATCCTAGGATCTATCTGTTGAACATTTTTATTGACATTACCTTTAATGGTATGCCTAAAGGTTCATTCTAGGATATGACTAATCATCCCTAATGATTTACTTCCACTTTATTGGAATTCCTAGATGTAATTCATGGGATCTGACAGATGAAACATATATAATAAGATTTTACTATTATAATAATTCCCACAAGACATTATGATTCCTTCCTAATTTGGTATTATAGAGTTAGTTTACCGGGAACCCCTTAAAAATATCTTATGTAGTGTTTTACATGGTGGATGGCTATCGAGATATGATCAAGGTGATGTTGGTTATTCTCTTGTGGAAACATGTTCCTTGAAAAATCATGAAGAATGATGTTTATCTCATAATTAAATGGCAAGGAATATACCTAGAATTTAGTGGTCATACCATTACTGTACTAACTAGATGATGCATACCGATCTGTGATACCCTCTAAAATCAGTACACCACTTGAATAGCCACATAGCCAAGGTGAATTCCCAATACCAATAGACAGGTGTCTATCACCTTGGAAGAAATTGTAACCATAGTGAAGGACTTGTCCCAAAATGAAGTAGACTAAATGATTTATATACACAGATAATGAAAAAAAGTTACTAATAAGAAATAAGTATAAATATCACTACAAAAATGAAATAGATGAATATATACAACTCAAAATTAGATAAATATTATCTAGAAGACAATTTCATTATAAATAGACCACAATAAACAAAATAGATACACTATGTGATAGCGTGGAAATAATACAAAAATCCTAACACAAGCTAAGTATATTCAACTGAGTAAAACCCCTCTACCTCACTATGTATCATATCATTTCTGTATATCAAAATACACAAAATGTTCTATGAACAACATAAAGGGTGCATAGGGTGTGCTGGAACTTTTTTAGTAGGATTCCATCTTGGTGTTCTATAATAAAGATTAATATAAAAATTGTAACATGATAAAAAATGAAATAAATGATTGGAAAATACTAAAAAAATTTGTATAACAATAGCATAGAATAAAAATTAGTTTCCCCCTTTTCTTCCTTTCTAATATTATATTGGTAGAAAATATTGAAGTATTTCATATACATCAAATATATCAAATCAATGTAAATAATGCATCACAAATCATATCAAATCTCATAAAAGTCGTAAGAAGTGGTGAAATATTGATAAGGATAAGTATAGGTTGGGATAACATACTACATGTACTACTAAAAACACAAGTACACCCCTAATTCCCTATAACATTGTCCAAATGAGTAGAGGAACACCTCATAAGAGGACCAATCCAACAATGTCAGTCGATTCCCTAAAATAATTGCACTAGAGAGAATAAGAACATCCCATAAGAGAACTACAATAATACAAGGACTATGTCCCTAAGATTCACAATCCACCTAAGTACCCAAGTCTTCCCCTAATCTCCATTCTCCAAACCATTTAATTAAAACTATTATTTGAAAAAACTTTCTTAAATAAATTTTACTATGCTGGAAAAGTTGTTTTTATTTTACCAAAACAAGTGGAAGGCCCACATTTCTCAACATATCATTTCCAAAAAAACAAAAATCAATCATACATCATGAAATCACATTTATAAAATAGTAAATAATTACCAAAAAAAATAAATTTCATTCAATATATGATATAGTTATAAATTAACCTGAAAACATTGAAGACACATGACAAAAAAAGAACCCACTAATAAGGAAGATCATGAAAAAAATAGAGTGCTTATAGTCAATCCTCACATCTTAAAATCAAATAAATTTAAAATATAGTCATTATAGAAGACAAAAATACATACATTGAATAAAATTTCATGTTAAAAGAAAACCAATATATTGGTTGTACTCAATAGGAAGTTAAAATAATGGATATTAAAGGAACCATGAAAATTATAATCATATACCAATGGATCCATCTATACAAAAAAATACTACTACCACGATCAATGGGAATGAATAAGGAGAAGTATTAATCACTGGGAAAAACAAACCACAACTTCAATGGAGATTAGTAACTGAATAAAGTAATCCCAAAAGAGTGGATGTCTGTAACATATCTTGGTAGAGCTCATTGGAAGAAATATATGATTCTTTGGATGAACAAGACCAAAAATTATACGTGTAGTGACCTAACAATAAAATCCATGAGAATTACACAATGTGTAATCCCATTTCTTGTCATGTAATCAATGAAACACAATAATGATGAAAAACACATCAGGTCAGATAAAAAATCGTTATTTTTTAAATTTCATGAAGTGTAATATTTTTATAGAGTGTAAAAACATAATTCTATGAACCAATTCACAACATCCTACATTACTTGAAGTGAACTCGGTTCATGGTGTGAAATTTATTCACTCCTTGTATAATCTAATTAAATCAACTCAAAAGCCAATAAATTCCATGAACCTTTTGAATCAAATGAAAAACAATCACGACAAGTAATCTTTTGATGATCTGTAATATCCAAAAATATAGAAAAAAATATAGATTCCACTGGAAATATGAAACGAACACTGGATTAATATTAACATGGATAGAAATCTACAAATCATTTAGAATATTTAATCACGGACACCATTAATTCAGAAAAATATACAACCATGAAATTTTGTTCATTTTAACTAATAAATTATCTCCATTCTCAAGAGTCATTAAAGACATCCCAATAAAGTGGTTAAATAATAATTGAGAAGTGAAATAATTGATATTAGGTACAAGGGTATTACATGATCCCCATCATAAGACACTCCATCCTCGAGAACTCAAGTGAATTAATAATATATGGAAAATATGGGAAACCTCTAATACCACATCAATGATTTACACCCCCAAGTCTTGTGACTGTTTAATACCTATTTTCATAACACTATTACCAATGAAATTATCTTCTGTTGAAAAATATTTAATTTGGAGTCAATGATATCCACTTGTAGGTCCAAAATATAATTTAATGGATCAAACTTGATATCTTCCCAAATCAAAATATGTGAGGGATTAGGATGATATTACATGACCTCTGATATTTGGAAAAAAATAATGAATTCCATTAAATGGAACCAAAAATTCCAAATTATAGGAAGCATATCCAATCCATCTAGTGACCTGTAAATGACTAAAATATCTTAGAGCCAGTATTCGTGGTTTACCTTACTTGTGGAAAACACCACAAGCTGATTCCATTGATTCGTATATGATTTATGTTTTCTCTGAGATGTAACCAATTTCTTTTGTATATCCTAAATCATCAAAGATGACTCCTAAACATGATTTAATCCCATAAATGTGGCCTCACCCCCCTCTTCCTAACAAATACGAGTCCTTCATGACATACCATACAAATCCTAAAAGGGATCCCTTGCGATAAATGACTGATAACTGTTATTATTAGAAAACATAATCATTTCATTATTTAAATCAGATTGATCCACCAAAATATAAGATATAGTCAATAAAAATATACTCCATGATCTAAATCGAATCCTTTTTCTGATCATCAATCTGTGGATGGTAAGTTGTACTCAACCATTCCTAAGTCCCCATCATCTCTAGGAGACTCCCCCATGACCTTGAATAAAATCTAGGATCCCTATATGAAACAATGGTAGATGGAACCCCATGTGACATCATAATATATGGCACACATAAAATACCTAGATCATCATTTTTTTGTGTCTCTAACTAGGTTGATGTTAACAATCATTAGAA
Source organism: Viscum album (assembly GCA_963277665.1). Lineage (NCBI taxonomy): Eukaryota > Viridiplantae > Streptophyta > Magnoliopsida > Santalales > Viscaceae > Viscum > Viscum album. The sequence continues at coordinate 843,175,895 of OY728161.1, forward strand.
ACTAATCAAAAACCACATATATTTCATTACTTCATCATTAATTCTTCGGTAATCCAAAAAAATGTCAAGGGAAAATTAACACCATTCTCAAAATATGAATTAAAGAGGATGGTGAAAGCTATAGGGATTCAGATAACCTGTATTTATTAATTGGAATGTGTACGACTGTGACACATAATTTGAAATGTTACTCATCATACCTGGTCACCGGAACAACTATCTTAGGTCGAAATAGATCTTCATAGTGCCTAAATGAATAGACCTTGAAGGAGAATGAAAATAAAAAAAATAGTACATCATAGACTATGGGATGAAATAACAATTCCTAAAATAAAGAATACCATCTTAAGAGGGAGATCAACTAGAAATGGTCTCCCCACTATATAGTATTTCTAGAATTTCTCTAAACTCATACTGCTGCAACGGAATAAGATAAATACTAATAATGAGTGTTGATAAAAATATTACACTTTTAAAAACCATAATGAAAAACCTTCCAAAAAATCCGGGTGAAATTGAGAATAAAGACCCATTATTTTAAACTCTTTCTTCTATTCCAGAACTTCTTCGGATTGTAATTTATTATTTAGAGCATCTGCAATAATTTAATCCTTCCTACGGTTTCTTTGATTTCAATGTAAAATGTATAATATTATTCCATTTAATACCTATATTTGATAGTAATGTATTTTTTATAAAATATATATCTCATAATCTTTTTCTCTAAAAAGACCAGGAACCTCTCCCCAAAAATATAGTTTCTCCAGTAGTTAAACACGTTCATAATCATAGAAATATCTAAATCATATGTGGATTAATTCATCGTATTCATTATAAGATAATTAGAGTCATAATACACCACATTATCATACTTCATAATCACTCAACCTAAATCATCATCATACACATAAAGTATAGAAATAATTAAATTACAGAGCTCGGGTTTGATCGAAATATGAGATGATGAAAGAAGTAAATTCAGCTCATCAAAATATGGTTGAGACTTTACAGACCAAGGGTATTTAACCACCATTCTAGTTTGATCAGTCAATGGTGATGAAAATTTTAATTACTCCATAAAAAACAATCAATTATATTTAACAAGACCATGGATGATACATATCTCGATGACATTTTGGGGATCATTACTAGAAAAAACTGTATTCAAATTCTTTATATAAACTAATATTCCATTCTCAGAAATCACGCTCCTTATTAAATTCACTTAATGGATCCATATATTGAATTTCAAAATATTTCCATATAAATAGTGAATCCTCAAGATTTACAGAACCAATCCTAGATGGTGATGTTCCTTGTTCTTTATCATCGAATAAACCATAATATAAACTAGGAAAAATACCACAAAAGGGACAATATATACCTAGAATATCTAATTAATAAAACCCATAAATACATCCTATGAATTATTTAGGCCAAATGGAATCACAAAAAAAAACTCTGTATGATCTTGAATTCCTTTTTTAGAATATTAGACTCCTGAAATCAGTGATGATGATAACTTATCCAAAGATCAACCATTAAAAACTACTCCCCCTAAAAGTTTCAATCAAATCATTTTCATGGGGAAAGGATACTTTTTAACGGTTACAAAATACAACATCTGATAATCCTTTCACTATCTGAGTGAACCATCTTCCTTATTGATAAATAGAACAACAACTAACCAAGGATAAACACTAAGGTAAAAAAACATTGTCCATCAATAATTCTAATTGAATCCTAATATATTTAATATCCTTTGGATCCAAATTATAGATTGTATTGAAATCAGCTACATACAAATAATTAGGTCAATCATAAAATCTAACTCCATCTAAATAGTATGAAAATAGAAATCATCTTGGAAAATGTTAGGAAATTCTTATATAATAGTGGTAACATCAACATAAGAAGAAAACTAATTGGGATCAAATGATACAATAAGAAAAAAAATATTAAACTATCGGAATGAAAGTCCTACATTACCCGATATCAGATCCCTATATCCTAGAAACCCCATCACCTCCCATCGAAATCGATTAATGAAAGATTCCGATGATGATAATAGACCAAAACAAGATGAGAAATAGGAAAATACATCACGATGATGATGTAATACAAACCTAGATCGATAACAAGGAAATAATAGACTAACTCTGCATCAAGATTCTATAGGCAACAAGATGGATACATAAACACCTACCCTATACTCATTTTATGAGTTTTTTCTAACTCAATAACAAAGGACATGGGTTCAATTGGATATTTAAGTACATTATATGACAGGCTATATATGAAAAATTTGGAATAGAAATTATAAAATTGAACAATCTATGTTGTGGATGTAATAAATATGCTACATATTACTATAACTAGAATTGTGCCCACCTACACAAAAACCTCATATATTATGTGAATATACTTCACTCATAAGGATTGTGGCTAGAGCACTGTTAAATTTAAATTAGTTGACTACACCATAGTAGCATTTGGAGGCAATAATATGTGAACAAAATGGGGTGTACAAATATCTTGAATAAAATGATCTAAACAGACCCAATATCAACAACTATTTCACAACATCATAGGTGAGGAAAAATAATGCCAGGTTTACCCAACCATGAAAAAATTTGACCAAATATGGGGAACACTGCTACTAGTAACTAAAGGTAAAGACGATGTCTATTATTGAGATACACATACACCACCCTTTAAATATATATTTCACTTTCTATTTTTCTGTTTTCACCACTGAATCAACCAATTATTGGAAGATATGAGGTAGAATAAAAAACCTTTCATGCCTCAAATAATCTTAACCATCATTACCATATCTACTATCTCCACATCGCTTGAAAGATTCAACATAAATACAAATGATTTTATATCACGTCAAAAACCATACTGGTACATTTGATCATTCAACTGTCATTATTTCCTACCATATGATAAAAACTAACTATCACGTCAAAATAATTTTTTTACACCAAAAAAATCACACTTTGAGGAAAAGAGAAGAACCTTAGAGATTTTTCCATCATCATGGACTCTAGACCAAACTTCTAGACAAAGTGAATTTTGAAACCCATATTATCATAGCCCACATGACTCTCCCCATATACCCTGAAATACCACCCTCACAAGATTAGTCTCATCAGTCTCAATGCTACATGATTCTCCCATATACTCACAGGTGTGTCCAGTAAGTCAAATATATTATTGGTCTTTTCTATATAGTCCTCTTCCCGACGAGGTACATTTTCTACCTTAAAAGATCGTGAAATATCCTGAAAGAAAAACCTGATCGATACATTCCTATTATAGCTCATTTTTGTACCATGAAAATGATGTTATGGACTTGTGGTATGTTTTAGTCAACCACCCAAACTACCTACATTACATAATTAAAATGATTCTAAATGTGATGTGGATTCCCTTGAGGATCATCTACTGCACCCACTTAAGAATCCCATTTATAAAGTTTTATAGGTATATCACAATATAAAAAATAGAAAAATTCATCTGAAAATAGAATAATCTCAGTTCAATCCAAAAAAAAAATGGAAAAAATGAATATTAAGATTTGGAACTAAAAATAAGAGGCACACACCCCAAAATCCCTTGGTCACATTATCCCAATCATGATAAGAGTTGTATTTGAACTCACTACAACCTACCTCTTAAGTCACAAAATACTTTCACCAGTACATTATATGTCCAATGAAAAGAAATATTAAGAAAACTCCTCACGCCAATACCAAACTATGGAAGAACTGATGTGGATATCCTCTCAAACTAGTACCCGAACCAAATGATGACATAACCATATGGCACTCCCGATCCCCATGAGTTGTGGACTAGGACTTAGAAATCATTGACAACTAGAGGTAATGATTTATCTAAAACTAAATAAGACAACATGGCATTTATATATACATGAAAAACAGAAACAACAGAAGAAGAAAAAAGTAAATATATCAAAAAAAGGAAATTGTATAAGAAATAAAACTCAAATGTAGTTAAAAATATATAAGATACAATTCAAATAAAAAGTAAAACTATAATAAAAACAAATAATCTATGTGATATAATGGGAAACTCCCCCCAATACATCATCGGCTACCCATACTCATCTAATAAAAATATCAAAACCTCACAACAGAACCCTACATTTCCCTATATAAAAATAAACACAATGTTATATGCACTACTGACGGGGTCCACTAGATTTTGTGTTAAAATACTCAGTAGTATCCGAAATAGGTTTTACATTAAAATTATATATGAAAAAACGATGACATGATAAAAATTAAATAAAACAAGGATTTATATATATTTAAATATATTATATATCAAAATATTTGTAAAAAAATTAATTTACCATTATCGAAATTTCAAAAATAATATAGGTAGAACATCTGAATGATTATCACACACATAAAAGAATTCAAATCAAAGAAAGGCTTGTATTACATGTCATTTAAAATCTAATACCAGATATATGAATATGTAACATTACGACTATGATCACTACATAAATGGATAGCAAACTACTCATACCAAAATCAATAACTAGTAAGCACTCTAGTAATTTCCAAAAATGCATAAAGATAATATGAACACCCAATGATTGAACTTGTCCAGCAATGCAATCATGTCCCAAGAACCACATGACTAGGGGGAATAGGAACACCCCATGAGTGAACCACCAATAATTCAAGGATGGTGGTCCTAAGGAATACCTTCCACCTAAGTATCTAGGGATTCCAATGTGATTAATTTTCAAAAACATTTCATTAAAACTATGATTTTGATGAAAATTGTAATAAATATATTTCATAATTCCTTTAAAATACCTTTTATTTTAACAAAATAAGTTGGAAACCATATGTTCTCAAAAACTCATTTGTAAACACACACACACACACAATACTAAATCAATCAATTAGGACATTTCATTTATAATAAATATAAAAAACCAAAGTAATACAGTTCACCCAAACTAGGCTTGATATGGAACCACCTACCTCAAACTCCTTTCAGACATGCAAGAAAATAGACCTTCCAATATATAGGTGTGAAGAAAATAAAAATGGTGTTCCTATAATCAATTATAACATCACATAATCTATTTGTTAAGTAATTATATTGGTTGAAAAGACATAATGAAATATTTATTAAAGAAACTCACATTCCTTACCACAAACAACACAATGATTTTCCTATAATGGAAAAACACACAATTGATATAGAAGGAATCAAGAGTGTTATCATCCTAGTTCAATTGATCAAAAACAAAAACAAAACACAATGATGTTACCACGAACAATGGAAATGAATAAGTAAAAGGACTAATCAATAGAAGAAATGAACTATAACCTCAATGGATATCAATCACAAAAAAAGTGATAAAAAAGGATAGGATATATGGAAAATATCATAGGAGATATACTTGGTTGAGGGATAAGAGGTGTCATCTGAATAAGAGAAAATTTAGTACCAAACCACTATAAAAACAAAATCATTGAGAATTACATGATTTGAAATCACATTACAAGTCATGTAATCCAATATACCCAAAGAAAAAAAAATTATTCATCTTAAAAAATATAGATTTTTACCATTTCATTATGTAATGTACTTTTATGACTTCCAAACCCTTCACACCATTATGAAATTCATAACTTTTTACATTACATGTCATGAACCATATTCATAACATGAAATATTTCTGCTACATGTAAAGGGTCCTGAAATCTTTTTGAATGATAATAACTGATGTTATCTTTTAATAGGGTGTGTAAAAATTTCATGTCATGTAATCATTACATGAAGTGTAATCACCCAAAAGGAAGTAAAAGGTATAAATTATACTAAAAAATACTAAACCAACACGGATGCTCTCTAAATATCGGTTGACCCCACTATGAAATTATCCCATTTATACCTAGATCCAAAATTTCAAACAAACATACACCCCATAACTTTAGGTAATTTTCCCTAGAAAATGATATCCATCCTCGAGAGTCCCAAAAAACTCCCAAATGAAGTTTGAAATGAAATGATTGATGAGAAATACCAGAATGTGGGTGACAGGATGTTACACCAAAATATTCCAGTAGTGATATATTGAACTGTTCATTGAAAGGATTTCAACTACTATATTGGATCTTGAGAGAATTATTTACACATCACTAAAGGTGCTTCCCCCTATGTGACTATCTAAGATCATATATCATGACTTTCAATGAGTCGTGACATATGGATCATACATTAGGAATGATTTAGTTGGAAATATAAGTATGAAATATTACAAGTTATATATTTATAAGATACCCAATTTATAATTGCAATCCTTCATTATATTTTTGTGATTCATGTACGGGTGATCCTAGTAGATGGAAATGTATCCCCTTATAGAATCATACCTTTCTTAGAGACATTCCAATGCTATCTTAAACTTGTATAGTCTATCAAAATTAAATACATGTTTATCCACATTATTATAGACAACTTGAGATGTATGAAATATTACGTAATTTCATAAATACATGATTTCTAGTCAATCAGGTTCTTAGCCAAATGGATCAGCTATGGTATTACTTTATTGAATTAATTATAGTTTTTTATAGTCTAGGCTGTCCATATTGCTAGTGCAATCACTTACAAAAGCAGGATATAGGTTGACCATTAGAGGTATCATACTAAGGTTTATTTCTAACACCATGTACAAAAATCCAGTGTTTAGGGAAAACACATGTTACCTTTTAGGCTGATCACAGATACAGAAATGATAATTCTGAGGCCCTGGGTTACACGAGAAAGCAAGGCCACTCATGTTGATTTATATGATCAGGCTAGAGAATCTCTATAGTATCTTGGATACTGGGTATGTGGATCATATTAGAGTTATTATAGGGGAATTTTACTATTATTTTAGTTTATATTATGCACTCATATAAATGTTATGAACCTAGTGGGTAATCGGTAATTTATGTATGATATAACTATTCATGGATAACATCATTTCAATCTTATTACTACCTTGTTATATTTTTTTAAAATTATATAATTCTTGTTATTTATTATGGGGTTTTATTTATTCTTTTTTCTTTCTTTTATATGAATGAATAGTCTCCCCTAGACGTCAATGGGCTTTCACTGCTATTCAGTAGCCTCTGGAATGTGGGGAGGCACAATTGTGGTCTTGTCTCCAACTAGTATGGTTACTATTTGTAGAGTGAGCATGGCCAAAATGTGACTCATTGAAAGGAAGAAATATCTCTTATGAATGAATTATAAGATATACCAATATCCCCTACATATTAAATGAATCTCTATTGAGCTATATTAGTTCTCATTATTTAAATATAGAGATATATTATCATATATTATATTCACTGAGAAACCTAACCATGTTTTGGGTGGTTAATTAGACAGTGGATACACTATAGAGGATGGAGTTTATTGGCCACTGTTATGTGATATTCATATATCATAGTGATTGAAGAATATAGGGAGATAACCATCATATATTAAAGGTTCATTTCAATTGTTATATTATACATGGTTTTGTTTCACCGTCACATAGGGATCTTCAGAATAAGTTTTCAAATATCTTACTCAATATTAAACAAGTGTTGTTCGATCCCAAGAAACTAGATAGTTGTATCTTAGCTTCACTATGAGGTCAAATTCATGAAATCGTATTTATTAATAATGAAATTATGGAAAATATATTTCAATTATTTAATATGATGCATTTTTTATTTCAGGAAAAATGTATTTTATAATGTATATTATTAAAATCAATACACTGTTGTTATATAATATCAATTACAATTTTGGATTTTGTAATCTATAATTGATTTAAAAATGATATATGATATAGTATAGTCTGATAAAATATTATTCTTTGGTTTAAAATGTATCATTGAGTATGATATATGTAATTTTATTCTATAATAGAATTGATTATAAAATTACAGAAGTCAAAAAAATATTCTTAATTAATTACACTATTTGAAAAGAATATTTTACCATTGGTTCGGAACTATTGGTATAGATCAATAAATTGATGGTATATACTATACCAGTGGTGGGGGTGGTCATTTGATTTTCTGGAAACAATATAAGAATATACCAAGGGTTTCGGGAAACTATTGGTATAGGTGGGATATACCCACACTTTCTAATACGCTGGTAAAATTAATATAAAATACTTGTACTAATTGTTTTGAAAACAATTGGTATTAGTAATTCAATTAAAAACCTATGCTGGTTTTGATCCCCAGACCACTGATTTATAACTCAATGTAATAACCAAAAAGCTTCAATGTTTTTTTTAAAAAATAAAATATATATATATATATATATATATATAAGTAAATTAATTCTTTATGCACTGAATGTCATTTGATGAATTCATTCATTAAAATTCCAAATACCTTTACGAACTGGTTTTCCAAACCATTTGTATTTATATTTTGTATTTTCGATGTATACCAATGGATTTGAAAAAATTGTTTCCATAGGGTCATTAAATAGTGGCTACACCAATAATTTTATCCAGTTCATTGGTATATCCATCAAATATTACAACTATTTTGGAAAACCATTGGTATTGGGTAATATTATGGATGTTATACCAAAGGTTTTTTCCAATCTATTGGTGTATGGTTGTTTATGATACATATACCAACAGGATTCTCAAACCATTGGTATATGTCTAGTTTTTGGTGCTGTATGAATGATGGATGTGGTTGAATGAACGTTTCATCTATCATAAAATACAACTAATAGTTGATTTCTATCAACGATATGTCATAACATGAAGTATTTATCCGTGATAGAATATAAAGAAAATCAATGAGTTTATTTAAATAAATACTACATGTGAAATCATATTTTTATTTTCAAATTTTAAATTAATAATGGAAAATTACATTTAATATTTTTTTGTGAACTATGAAAATGAATTTTATGTTTTTTTAACTATAATTTTTTATCTGTTAATTAATTATAAACTATTAATAATCGGTTCATAAAAATGAACGAATCTTTTATTAAATACATATATATAATATTTATTATTATTATTAAATATATTTTAAAATTATATGGAATGACTTATAATTTATATATTAATTGTTTATATGGAAATTATAAGCAAAATTTACAAGGTGTTTTAGTATTATAAGTTAATTAAATATATAAAAGAGTTTACATTAAAATTATTAACATCTAACGATTATGAATTTGATTTGTTCCGGGTAATAGACTTTTGTATGAAATAGATTAAACCATATAAGAAAGATCTTTGATAATTGATATTATATAAAATTAAAAAATATGAAATCAGTGGTATTTAAATTGGATAAACTATTTACATAATGGATCTAAAATTTAAAATGTTAATATTTCATTTAATATCATTTATAATGTAAATTTCATAAAAAGGTGAATATGATGGTGTCTAAAATGGTAATAAATATAAATTATTTAGTTTTGATAAAATTATATAACATCTCTAATGAATGAGTAAATTACAAAGTGTTTAAAATTTCCATATTTATAAATTAATTTTTAATGTATATCTCGGCTCTAAATTTATGAAATAATAATTTATTTAGTATATAACATATTGTATTTATGATTATAATTTTTTTATTAAAAATATGGGAATTATTTAGTTTTGGGAGTTAAACTTATTAGGTTAATTAACATATGTTAATATAATTATTCACATGCTTGGTATGATAAATGATTTAGTTTTATATTATGTTGAATTTTTCATTTACTTGGATATGAGATTAAATTTAGTAGCTGATTACATTTTTTAAATTAATGGTGTTATAATTATAATTACATTGGGGAATATATGTTGATTTATAATAATATGTAGAGGAAAATTATTTGAGAATAATCCATGGTTGGGATGTTTATTCCCTCTCAGTAAAAGTGGGGGTTGGCTATAAATTACTAGAATATTTATATCATGGGTATGTTTGTTTTCATATAACTCTTTCAATTTCCATGAACTGCTTTTACCAATCTAATTAATGAGATGATATTAGATATTATTAATATATTAAGTTTTAATTTTTTCAAATATAATATGGTATGTGTTATGTAATGAGTTACATGACTTTATAACTCAAAATAATTTATTTGGTTGAATGAATAATATTCCAAAATAAATTACATTGAATAATATAAATATATTTACATTATTATATGAAATTATTTGGTGCAATTAAATGATCTTTAAAAATAATATGTGTAGAATTAATTTTTAATAAATTATTTAGATGGAATGTGACCATCAAAATGAGTAGTTCTATTCTAATGATGACTTTCTATAGATTATTTTGTATAAGTAATAGAGGAGATGACGAAAATTAAGATATAGATTAAAAAAATTAGATTTGAACACTAGATTACAATTATTTGGGAAATATTAAGATATATGATACAAGATAATAAAATATTTATTTAATCTATATGATATATTTGGGAAACAGTTTTCCACTTAACCATACATGTGTCATATATGATATGATTACCATGAAAGAATTTTGATAAATCTATGTGATGTGAGTAATAATAAAGTGAAATAATCATTGAGTGAAATATAGATACTATACAAATAATGTGTATGACATAAATTTATTAAAGGCGTTTTAATTTTATGGGTATAAAATTTTAAAAAGGTTTATATTAAAAAATATATATAGAAAATTCTACCCATATAAATAAGTCTTATATTGTGGATAAATACCATCATGATTATGAATTGTAGATTAATCTTATAGAAATTTGAAATATATAGTAATAAAGGACATATAATAGAAAAAAACATAAGAATCATTCTAAAGAAGTAGAGTAAATTTTTATGTGATAGGAAGACATCATCGAGAGTAAATAAATTTTTCTGATTTGCAATAAGTTTTCCTATATGTTTATTAAACAACAAAGAATTATCAACTGAAAATTTCAAAAGAATTTAACACAAGATGACCAAATAAACTTTATTCTATACTAATATATTCAATATGATTGAGATTATAAATGTCTCAAAGATATTGGATGTTTCTTTTATGTCATGATCTTTATAATAAAATTATTATATTATTATCATTCAAAATGTTCTGACAATGTGAATTTCTTTAAAAAAAGATTACACTAATTTATAAATGAATTGACAATTAATTATCTGGGAAAATTATGTCTAACCTCTAATGACATGTCTACTTCCATAAAGTGTAAAATATTAAACCCAAAAAGAATATTGAATTTGTAAAACATGCATCCCAGGTTATTGAAACCTGATTGAGATGTCAATAATGAATTTTAAACAAATTTTTTTGTTACCATTACAGGTATATGAATAAATGTGAATTGTGCACGTCTGAATCTACTGGTACATGAATAATTTATTCAATTTATAAGGTGATATGATTCTAAAGTAATATTATAATTTTATTAAAATATAAAATATTTTTCCATTAAAATGAATAGATCAAGACAATAATTTTCATTCATGTAATGTATTCCTGGTATTCTAAAACATGATGTAGAAAATGTTTTTTAGAACATAGAGTTGAATGAAAAGTAATATATAAAAATTATAAGGAGACCCAAGAAGGATGCACATTTTATTATTATTGAACATGTAATATAAAATAATATGGTTCTTAAAAATATGTTTTTAATAAATATGTTAATGTATATTTAATACCCATGGTTTCTGGTTCATAAAATTTAATAACATTAATGATTCAAAGATGAGGAATTTTTTTTCCATCATTGATAAATGAGTTTATCAAGAGTTTTTTTTAGAATATGATGGATTGATCACACCACCTATCAGTACTATATTTTGAAAAAAATGTATTATATTAATAAAATATATCCAAAAACATAGAATACCATATATTATATAAAATGAATTGCTTATTTTTTGAATATTCACACTAATGGGAATAATATTTTTTTCAAAATACCAATGAAATTTGTGTAACATGTACTGATATTAGAATAATAATATATTTCTAGGATGCTAGTTGATGTTAATTTTGACTTGGAAACATTCATGAAAAAATTTACCTATTTTTATAGTCAATAGATATAGTGAATTTCACTTAGTTCCTTAAAGTTTTATGAAATATCATATAAATGTAAATGTAAAGTTTAACTTTAATTATAAAAATATGAAAATAATTTTTTTTATATAAATTTTTAAAAAAAGATGATTATAATAAAATTACATGGGTTCTTTGTAGAAAATATTATTTATTAACATTATTACATTAGTTTTAATTATATAAAAGAGTTTAAATGCTATGATAAAAGAGTTAAACATTATGAAATTGAATCTTAAATTTAACTATTATTAGAAATATATTATTTAAAAGATGATACTCATAATATAGGTTCAGTATAAGGTTTTTATAAGATAGTCACATAGTGATGTTGATTGAACTACATATAGTGGTAAGGATTTGAATAAATTCCAAATAATGTAGAAAACGTAGGGAAAATATTCCATTTTATCATATATGATATTATTAGATATATTTTAAACATTGTAATGATAGAATATAATATAGAGTATTATAATATTAATGTATCACGTATGATAAATATTGGTACCATCTTAATAAATATATCACATTTTTTATATGGACTACAAAATTTCAATTGAAGATTATCCTCTTAAAGTATTTCAATGAGTTTCCCTAAACAATGAGAATTATATAATTTTAATTATTGTAAATAAATATCAAGTTTTTCAGGTGTATTATTTTATATAGATATATAAAATATTACCATGAGTCACACAATGGGATTTGTGTACCTGATATACACCTAGTATATGACATGGAAGGTCATACATTAATTTTTTTGTATACTAGAAGTGCAAGATTCATATTTGAATGTCAATAATATATGTGGTTGGTGAGACACATAGCATAAATATCATTAAACATGGATTACTTTATTTGGAAATATTAAATTTTTTCGTACTATGGGGGATGTTGGGAATATTGTAGATTTGGTCGTTGGTTGAATCCTTTTGAATGTGAGTTGTTTTCTCTTGTACGACATATATAACATATAGGGCTTGATTTAGATAAACTAAGTATATGTATTTTCAATCTTGTAAGGTATTTGTGATATTATTATATATTTAATGAGGGAATTTTGATATTATCATCCATTTGGGTGAAATGTTGGTGATGCATTAATTTACCTAGTTAGTATATACTTAGAGAATTGAGAATATATAAGTATCTATATTGGGTTGACAGAATCCAGGTCTCATTGTTATTTTATGTATTAGAAAAGGGGATCATAATAATATAAAGTCTTATATATTATATAAATGGTGTACATTGGTATAAAGATACACGTGTTTGATATAGATCAAATTAGATACCTTTGTAAATTCACTTGCACTGATCCTTTGGAAAATTTATATCTTTTCTAAAATTTATAATTTTTTAGAATTTATGATAATTTTGAAATCTATTAAGGCATCTGAATTTCAAATTCACGGTTAACTGAATAAAGTTTTATTTTTATTAATCATATAGTTAATCATTAATTGTTTGTAATAATTTATCAAAAACAAATTGAGGAAAAATGTTCACAATGTATTTCATATGATGCGACGTGTGATGAAATTTATGATATCCTTCCAAATGTGATTTGGATGTGTCCAAAATGAATTATCAATTTTCTATCATATTTTCTTGTATATTATATAATACATTATGAAATGGAATAAAGTCCGGAGGCATTATTTCATTAGAGTGATTAATGAGATATACCCTATAGACAACGGAATAAATGATATGTATTGGGATTTTGTTTTGTTTTTTCATATTGAGTATGTCACATAGAATGATTCCATGGTTCCTATACTATATAATTTTACTTGTTTCTATATAATATGTAATTGCACATAGAATATAGATGGATATGATGTAGTTATATCATACTCACTTCCTTTGCTATATCCTAATGCTTCTATTTTTATTAAATGATATAGTAGAATCATATGATTTTTAGTGTAGTTTAATAATAATTGGAAATATTTTAATATTTTTCATCAGTTATCATTATTTATTAAGTTTTATATAATGAAATTAATAAGAGAATTTGGATGGTTAAGGTTCACTATTTATATAATTTAAGTCTTTACTTGAATGATTAATAGAGTCCAAGTAAATTTTATTGAAGACATTTGAATTTCATAAGGAATTTATAAAAGGAGGAAGTATCCCTTAAGATGGATATATGATTTATATAAGCCTCATACTGATTCCCTAACTATATCATTTCCTATATTACTTCTCTTTCCTTAAATCCAACGGGTTACTAGAATACATTTCTTACATGGATAATCCCAACAAAGTATTGTGTGATTTAGTTCGGCGATGGATACACCATATATGAGGGGGTACATCGGACACCTCTTAGTGGTCCTCATACATTACAAGTATTTAAAAATAAGGAAAATTTTCCATGACTTGACCCACCCGCCTAAGGCCACATATGGACCGGGAGTAAGATGAGTGTTCCACCCCAAGCATGAATCTAGTAGACTATTAGTGGGTGACTAGCACTGGGATGCTTTATCACTTACATATTAGGTCTTATCCTAATGAACCCATAAAAACCCCACACATAATGATACATACTAGAAATATTTTGATGATTAGATAGATGAATAATAAATGAATGCATATCCTATAACACCCATTAGTAGAATATGATTATAAAAAGCTATAGTAAATAGGGACAGTAAATGTCCAACAACATTAAAATATATCAATACTAAAAAATAGTAAGAATATTATCCCAACATACCAAATCCATATTTCTAAATAAATTTTGATAATACCACAAATAATAATTATTGAATACAACACACTCAAAGAACTTCTACATAACATTCAAACTGCCTTGCATCTTTATAAGACACTACATGTGTGAGACTAGCCCATGCCTATGAGATTATATACATACTGAGTAGGACACTCAGAAATCACCAAAGATATTATGAATAAAATTAATATATTTTTCAAAACCATAATCAAAAGAGTAAAGGAATAACAACTTATATATTATAATAAAAAAACTCATGTCACATTGTAGGGTCCCTGAATTTATGACAACACTAGTCTAGGACATACTTTTTCTATAACTTATCAATTAATATAAAACAACTCAAACATCCTCTCACTGTACCCATTATTAAAGATTAATAAAACGTAATAATTATTGAAATACTCACTATATTTCTAGACTAATGACCCACACGCGAACTCTAGAAAACTGAAATGCCAACTCCAAATATAGAGGATCTGATCCTCATCAAATGTGGGTGAAATACTGAATCTATATAATTCATCTGGTAGAGGATCCCAACACCACAACTACATGGTTGAAAAACCAACTCCAATGCAGGATCAAAACCCTAATAGTTTATATAGAAACACTAATAAAGAATAATGGGTGAAAACCATATTTATAATCTCAATTTTATCAAGTTAAATGTTCTCATAACTAAAAAGATTGTTTTCATATTATGAAATAATAACTTCTCTATATGGTAGTACCACCCACAAACTCTATGTATTATGATAATCAGAATGGAATTATTTTGGACCCTAATCCATTTATAAATAATGATTCATATCCATATTATAGCTTTGGAAAAAATAATTGGGGTGTTCTCTAAGTACATGATGAATGTCCCCCAAACTATTTATGTATTCTATACTAATTCTATATATTGAATATAAATTTTAGGATACATGACATTATTAATAGTACATTATGTTAATTCTATCTAACTACATGAAATGCAGTCGTGATGTTTATAAATTCCCTATACTAATAACTTCATAATCACAATGTCCACTTAATTCATTAAAATCCCCATCGAAATCAACACATGAGATTGAACCGAGGATGGGGTTATCCTAGAAGAATTTCATCAAAAAATTGATCATGATAAAAAATCATCATGGGTTTCAAACCTTTCGTTGGATGGAACCATTATTGTATTACTATCCCCAAAATACTTCATATATGTTGATGCACCAAAATTCAGAAATAATCCATAATATTTCACAAGAAAAATGAAATCATCTAGTTTGGGTCACCATTTGAACTAAATGGATATTATTTGAGTTTTGATCAAAAAAATGTTTGATGAAGAACACATGAAAAATAGATGGGATAAAACCGTTAAAAACCTATGTGAATAATCCCTGATGGTCATGTTTAATTTTCCAACTGATCACAGGGTGAAATATAAATAATAAATGTTTATATATAATTTTTACTATATTTATATTTATAAAATTTAAAATAATTAATTAAAATAAACAACTAACCGCTCCATGATAAGTGTGAATATAAATTCATTTTTAGTTAATCAATCCGTGTTTCTAGTATTGAATGAAATTAAATTAAAATAATCATAAAAATTAATTCATTCAACATAGGATCTATTTCTAATTAATAATTCCTCCACTTGTTATTTTTTTGTTGAAATATGTTGTTTTCATCATTAATTCTTAATCCCAAATCTATTAACTAGAAAAGATTTTCACCACTTGTGTCACTTCAAAAATAATATTCTTATACGATTATCCTTATGTATTTTCCAAAGTGGCTTAAAAATATTGGGTTATCTATGATATATGAATTAAATAAATAAATAAATAAATAATTAATTAATTAATTCCACAATTAATACATCTTTGAATGTACACTGTCGCTGATCCCGGTGAAGATAATGCTTATGTTACTCCTCAAGTAATACCCATATTTTAGACTCAAATGAGGAATCTAGTTTCTTATCTAAGATAGTATTCATGTATAAATATATTATTCTTGAAATAATTGTCACAAATGATATAATATTTATAGTTTATTAACATCATGGGTCCATGAGTCCACAAACTCCATGACAATTCCATGATATGATCCAAAAATGATTTTTACAAATATAAAGGGAACAATAGAAAAAAAACAGCATATATTACAACCTCCATGCCTTCAATATTTCTCATTTATAAATCTAGAACATACATAAAAAGTTGAGGAAATGGACCTCACATCAAGCTCTCCTACTCCCACAAGCCTTTCTAAACATTCATGTGCTTCCATAGAAAGTATACAAGGAAATTCAAAAACCAATGTAGGATCCTATGATGTATTTTCTCAATAGCCACTAAGTACACTAAAATTTTGTCCCTATATAGATCATAAGTCTAACACTATCAATAATGTGGGATAGTCCATGAATATATCTACTCATAAAAGTTTCATTGAAGACATTGTCAAATTGAATAAACTCTGGGGAAATTCTTGATGGTATGAAATATTATACACCTAATGTTGTATATGGAATGAACCAATAAATCTTAGAATATCTTTCCCCCTTGACTAAATCTATATAAAATACAATGAGTTGTGAACTTTAAAAAAGGTCTTCATAATCAAAATCTATGGGTATCCATAATTGGTCTTTTTATGAAATCAAATTTAATTTAGACAACCCAATTATCTTCTATATTGGTTTTACATTCATTTTTATCACTTTAACAAACACGGGCCCTGTGATTACTAACTCATCAATGGATGGTCTAAAATGTGTGAACTATAGGCTCTCTGATACAATGAATAAAATTAAATAATGAAATGGTAGATTGATAACTATTTTATTTGGAAAACTACAATACTAGAAAATAACCCTTCTAGTCTCGGATATTGATTATCATAGAATCCTAAAACATATATTGATGTTTCAAGATGTTCTACTCAATCTAACCATCAATCTGGGGATAAAATTTTATTCTCATCTATTAAAATATCTCAAAATCCTCCTATAATTATTTCCAATACTCTGATTTGAATTGCATGTCACAATCATTGACAATCATTAACATTACTATTTGAAGTTGTGATATTTATCGAACATAAATTTATCCTAATAAGTCCACCAAAATTTTACTCTTGACATTGTGGATGTGGGATGATTTGTTATATTGATCAATAATTCCAAAGATAGTACATCATAATTAATATTTCAATAATTATTCCATAATAGAATCTATTGACATACCATATAGAATCCACTTCGGACCCTCAAGGATTTGTGTTAAAACCACTCGAACATATTGTTCTACATTCACCAGCTAATATGTGAGGCCTTTAAAGATTAATTCTACAATAATCCTTATTATTAATATAAAATAAAATTACCATCAATGATTTGACTACATATTTATAATTTCATAACATACCCCCAATGTGTATGAATGATAGAGCCTCTACACTTCCTCACACAAGTTGAATGGAACCACCATCCATCCTTGGAAATGGATTATGTTCTTCCATCATTTTTAGAGCCCATTTAAATTAAATGTTGTATAAATATAGTCATGTAGGTTAACACATTTAATGTCTCCATGATATTTTTCCCTCACACACTATAGAGATATATAGGTCCGGACTATCGATTATACAAACAAGACTCATCCCTTACCAAATAAGGGAAACAGTAATGAGAACAAATATTCAAATGAGTCTAGAAGAATCTTGGTATGGTATTTACACATTTGAGAAACTACTACCACATTTTCCTTCTCAAAGTATAAAATATTTGAATGTTATAATTGTATAGAAATTTATACCATCACCGAAATATTGATATGATATATCTCTATGTGAATATAAACCTAAGACTCTTATGGTTAAAATATAAATCAATCCACACACTAATGAGGGAATGTACCCTGGTCATTAGGGTTAACACAATGGAATATTGCTACAAACTATATGTCATTTAATTCAGATTATGGGGTATCCCCTTTTGAGATACATAATATTTAAAAACTTAATCAACACCACAACACATTTTGACCATATCTAGAAGAATTGTAGAACACCATGTACTCAATAGTGTCCTATGGATGTCATTAAACGAGAGCACTCTTCAAACTCTTCAAAAAATCATCAAAGGCCTAATGATATTTCATTAACCAATAAAATGGAATCCATTTAACTTTCATGGATAATATGGGAGATGTGATTCTAAAGAAGACTATTACAATCCTCTTTTAATACCAATCAATCATAGGTAATCATTTCACCCATGATATACTTTTGGATGGATCCCACGCTAGTAGCATATCGATTTCTTATAGGTTAAAAAAACATAATCCTTTGAGATAAAATGAACTTGTATGTAGAGATCTATAATTATTAATTTACACATGAGTAGATTATTATGTAGATTATGGTCCTAAATTACATCCATAACCATCCTCAAATTTTCTACATGCTTGAATTATAATATAGAGTAGAGAAGGATATCATCCATGAGGACCACCATGATAGATCTAGGAATGAAAAAAAAATATTGGTAAAGAGTCCAAAAATACCATTCAAGTGTCTTACATGCTAAATGAGTCACACCTAGATTTTTAATTAAATGGTTCATTCAAATAATCTTTTGGTTCATAGAATTTTCATGGATTCTTGGTGTTCCAGGTTTGAATTTGTTGTGTATCTTGTGTTCATAACCAATGAATTTAGTCTTGGGGTATTTTTTTTACTGGAAACCTATTTTTTTATGATATGGTGAGTGGTTTTATTATTTTGGTGTTGGATTAGTGACACTCCAAGAGGCCCCACTTGTAGGGTAAGTTGTTGAGGTGGTTCGTACCCAAGAGCAAGATAAGTTTTTGGTTGGAAAGAGTTCTTTGTTTAGGTAAATTTTCGACCCTAGCCATGGACATTCATTCAACCTTGGTTTCCCACTTAGACCCCCATAAATTTTAAGGATTATATGTTTTTGGGTGCCTAGAACCGGCCACACGGTTTGGACACACGGTTCCAAACTATGCAGCCAAACCCTGCAAGGGTGTCCCACACATTTAAATTTGATTTGTTTTAGCCCTTGTTCCATTTCAGAAATAAACCAAATATTCCCCTCTCTTCTCCATTTCGTGATCTACCACTATGGACAAACTCCAAGCCCTCTCCCCCACCGAATGGGACTCAATTTGGAAGGTATATTTGATTGGGAAACCTAAAAACCATGTAAGTAAACCATTCTCTCTTTGATTTATTCCCTTTCTTTGGGTTTTCCTTCACCCTTTCTGAAGATATAAATTGTCTAAAATCGTGGTTTCATACCGAGGGTTTAACATATTGTATTTAGGGTGAAATCTTGTGGTATAGGGGTCGATTTATCTTCCTTGACTATGGGAAAAAGCACTATTTGTGATGGGTTATTTGTGATGGGAAGAAATCATGTCGCAAATAACCCATCTATGAAACTATTTGCGACCAGGAAGGTAGCCCGTCACAAATAACCAATTATGTGTGACATGATTTTTTCTCCCGTCGCAAATAGTTTGTCACGACTTGCAAGCCAAACCGCGTGGCTTGCGGGCCAAACCGCCCAGGGGTATTTGCGACGCATACCGTCGCAAATACCCAGCGGCGGTCAATACATTTTTCCGACGGGATTTCATCTCATCGCAAAATCACTGTCGGTAGGTACTATTTGTGATGGGACCCGTATAAAATAACCTTTTAACCACCGACTGTAATTAATGCGGGCGAGGGTAATTGGGACGGGCCCCATCGCAAATACCACCATTTGAGAAGGGAAGCTCGTTGCTAATAATCACTTCGCAACTAATCTAACCTATATATACCCCCATCAAATTTTTCCCAAATCATTCAGATCTTTCTCTCTCTCTCTCCCTCCCTTCATTCTTCAGTTTCAAAGAGAAATTTTCTTTTAGTTGAAGTTTTTTATACAAGAGCAATCGATGTCCGTCATTATCTTCAGAATATCAATGTCTAAGGTATTTATATTTTATTTTTTTATATTTATTTTATTTTTATGCTAATATTAATTGTTGTTTATTAGTTCTAATTTAAATAAAATTCAATTGATATTTATTTTTATTTAATTTTAATATGAAATTTATATTATAAGTTATAATTATAACTAATTAGTTATAATTAATATTAATTAGATATAATTAGGAATAAATAGATATAATAAGAAATATATAGTTATAATTGGCAATAAATAGATATAATTAGCAATAAATAGATATAATTAGCAATAAGTAGATATAATTAGACAAAATTAAATATAATTACCAATAAGTACATATAATTAGGGATAAATGCATATAAATAGGAATAAATAGACATAATTAGGAAAAAATAGTTATAATTTGGAATAAAAAGATATAATTAGGAATAAATAGATGTAATTAGGAATATATAGATATAATTCGGAAGAAATAGATATAATTAGGAATAAATAGATATGATTACAAATAAATAGATATAATAAGGAATAATTAAGTATAATTAGGAATAATTAGTAATAGCTATGTATAATAAGTAATAATTAGATATAATTAGTAATAATTAGATATCATTAGTAATAATTAGAGATAATTAGTAATAATTAGATATAATTTGTTTTAATTATATATAAGTAGTAATAATTACATATAATTAGTAATAATTAGTAATAATTAGTAATAATTAGCAATAATTAGGAATGATTAGTAATAATTAGGATTAATTAGTAATAATTAGTAATAATTATGAATAATTAGGAATAATTAGGAATAATTAATAATAATTATTTATAATTAGGAATTATTAGGAAAAATTAGGAATACATAGGAATAATTAGTAATAATTAAGAATATTTATAAATAATTATTAACAATTACGTATAATTAATAATAATCAGGATGAATTAGTAATAATTAGCTACAGTTAGTAAGAAATAGCTAAAATTAGTAATAATTAGCTAAAATTAGTAATAAATAGCTACAATTAATAATAATTTGCTACAATTAGTAATGATTAGCTACAACTAGAAATAATTATCTACAATTGGGAATAATTTGCTATAATTAGGAATAATTTTCTACAATTAGCAATAATTTGCTAGAATTAGCTATAATTTTTTATAAATAGCTATAATTTTCTACAATTAGCTATAATTTTCTACAATTAGATATAATTAGCTACAATTAGCTATAATTAGCTAAAAATAGAAAAAAAAAATAATTACCAATAATTACCAATAATTAGCAATAATTAGCAATAATTAGCAATAATTAGCTATAATTAGAAATGATTAGCAATAATTAGTAATACATAGCAATAGTTAGCCATAGTTAGAAATAATTATCAATAATTAGAAATAGTTAGCAATAGATAGCTATAATAAGCAATAATTAGTTATAATTATATTCAATTAGTTATAATTATTAATAATTGGCTATAATTAGTAATAATTAGGAATAATTAGTAATAAATAGCTATAATTAGCCATAATTACCTACAATTAGCTATAATTATAAATAAATAGCTATATTTAGATATAAATATCTATAATTACGGATAATTAGTTATAATTAGCTAAAATTTGGAATAATTGGCTATAAATAGCTATAAATAACTATAATTAGTTATAATTAACTATAAATAGCTATAATTAGTAATAATTAGCTATAATTAGTGATAATTATCTATAATTAGGAATAATTAGATATAATTAGATATAATTATCAATAATTATATATAATTATCAATAAGTAGATATAATTTGCAATAATTAGATATAGTTAAAAATAATTAAATATAATTAGGAATTATTAGATATAATCAGAAATAATTACGAATAATTAGCAATAAGTAGCAATAAGTAGCAATAATAAGCAATAATTCTCAATAATTAGTAATAATTAGCCATAATTAGCAATAATTAGCTATAATTAGTAATAAATAGCCATAATTAGTAATAATTACGAAGAATTAGATTCAAATAGGTATAATTAGGAATAATTATGAATAATTAGGAATAATTATGAATAATTAGAAATAATTAGAAATAGTTAACAATAATAAGTGTGAGAATGATGTAATTAAATGAGCTTTCAGACAAAAGAGTAGTCGTCAATCCACTAGAAATTACATCGCCCTTAATTAAGGATAATTATTAATTAGTTGTAATTATATATCTTCTTTTTCAGATAGTGTTTTTATAATTTCAAACTATTCAAAAACTGTGATGATTATTTATTTATGTAGAAAAATATGGAACAAGGATGTCAACATCAGTCATTATTAAATGATCAAGCTTGGATAAATCAGCACAGAAATCCAAATGGTTCTGGTTTAAATCATGTATATATTGAGGGTGTTGTTTCGTTATTAGCTTTTTCATCATCAAAACCAGAATATGTTTCAGAAGGCACAATTAAGTGTCCCTATACAAAATGTGCTCTGAGAATGTTTGACACATTTGAAAAGGTTGGGGTCATCTCTTGCGGTTTGGTTTTCAACCAGATAATGTTTTTTGGTATCAACACGGTGAACGTAGTTCCAGAGAGGATCCTAATAACTTGATTCTGGATCAATCACGATTTCCAAATTTAGTACATGATGTTGCAGATCCATTTGTGCAATAAACTGAAACTCACAATGATATTAATTTAACTCCGGAGTTGGAACCATCTGAATTTGATTATTTCGTGAGGTCTGCTGAGGATTCATTATATCATGGTAGCAATATAAGAAAATTAAAAGTGGTTGAAAAATTTATGTCTGTTAAATCAGATAATGAAATGTCAAAAAACAATTTTGATCAGATATTTTTTTTGGTTAAAATACAATTACCTAAAGGAAATATGTTGCCTACAAATTACTATGAGGGCAAGATGCTGATTCCTAATTTGGGCCTTCGCAATCGGAAGATTCAGGAATTTCCAAATGAATGCATCTTATTTTCTAGAGAAAATGTGTCATTGTATATTTGTCCCACATGTAGACAATCGAGGTATAAAGAAGATCAACTAGGGAATTCTAGATCGATTCCTGTAAAACAGTTAAGATATTTCCCCCTTACACAAAGGTTGCAACATTTATTTATGTCTTAGAATACACCATCAATGATGCCATGGCACAAAACCAAAATTTCAACTGATAAAAGCTTAAATCATTCATCTGATGGTGATTAATGGAAACATTTATATGCATGACCCTTTCCAACAGTTTTTTCACATTTTGATATGGACATCCATTTTGAAAGCAGGGGTGAAAAAATTTGATGAGTCATGTAGAGCCAACCGACCAGAGTACATTTCATCTCATGTTTGGGTTGAATTATGTTTACACTGGTTGGGTGGTGGATTTTAGAGGATATATTCAGCGGGATGACAGAACTGGGCGAGAAAGGAGGTGACACATTGAGCTAGTAGTCTTACATTCTGTTCGTATAGAGATCATCTTGTAAGTATAATTTTTTAATATTTTATATAATTTTTAATATAAACAATTTATTTTTTATTTATATAGGTAGTCGAGCATCCCGATATTACAGATTTCGACATTTATCAGAGGATGTATATCGATCCAGCTACTCGAGAGATTAGAGGTGATCCCCGGTGTCAGATTGTGGTTAGTATTATTTTTTCAGTTTAACAATTAACTGCATATAATATTTTGGCAATTTTAATTTTAAATTTGAATTGAAGGAGTCATATGAGGATGGGACCTCTCAGACAAAGGCTGAAGGTTAGGACGAGATGGCTCAGTAGACCAGTTCTCACCATTTGGATGAGGCGGCATGGACACAGACGACTCAGTATGGCTTTGAAAAATGTAGAGTAGTTGGAATCCACTCTCATTTGACTCATGGTACTTATTATGGTACTTATGCGATGTCGGCATCCAGCTCAAGAGGAGCTCGTGGACAGGCATCATCTTTTGGCTCACAGTATCAGGAGCAGTTTCGAGCTCAGGCAGAGCACATAGAGACCTTGCAAAAAGCAGCAAGAAGAGATGTGTTGGCGGTATCAGTAGTAAGAGCATCATTACGAGGAGTAGATGTGTCGATGGTAGTAGTATCATTATGAGTAGAAGGATTACATTCATCGTCTGACTCTCAGTTTAGGGATGGAGTTTTCTCCACCAGCTCCTTCAACTTCTCCACCTCCTCCAGAAGACAACCCCCCAATGATTTTTTTATTTTACTAACATTTTAATTTAACATTTTAATATGAATTATTTAAATTTTCCGTTTTTTATATCAGTGAAAATATTACATAATTTTTTTTTATTTTAATATTTTATTAATATTTTATTGTGGATATTGAGAATTTTAATATTTTTTATTTTTTTTATTATTTCAATAATAGAAATATTATTTTTTCATATATCGTAATTTTATTATTATTTTTAATTAATTTATTATTTGTGATGGGAGCTTTTGCGACGGGGTCCCGTCGCAAATAGAGTAACTAAATATTTTTTTAAACATATTTGCGACGATACTACTTGACCGTCGCAAATAATTTGTTGTGACGGACCCATCACATAAAGTTTAATATATATATATATTTTGAAATGGGACAAGAGCCCATCGTAAATAGTTTTTGTGATGGGTCCATCACGAAAACGTTTATGTATATATAATACATATAATCAGAAGGTTATTTGCGACGACGATGTTTCCCGTCACAAATAACATTTTTTTGCGACAGGCCCGTCCCAAATACTTGTATTTGGGACCACGTTTTCTGCAATGGGATATTTGTGATGGGATACCATCGCAAATTGGTCATTGCAATTATTAAGAATTCCAATAGTTATTGTGATGCGGTGATGGTGTAGTTGAAGTTCTGTGCCAAGATTTGAGGATTTCGAAAATATCGTTAGTTGAATCCATGTGTAATAATTTTTGGAGGAGTTATGTTTCTGGGTTTATTAATTAATAATTTTTCTAATCTAATTTGGGTGGTGTGAAAACCATTTTTGGATGCAATAGTAATGCATTTAACATTAAATTTTCATTTATGTTTGAAGTGTGTATTTTTCAAATGTAACTCATGTCCTGTCTATTGTAGTAGATTTATAAAATTTTAAAGGGATTTTTTGTTGAAATGGGATTACAATTTTCTTTTCCTAATGTTTTAGTGTCATTTCGGACTAAAAAGGGTGTTTTGAATGGGTGTTATGTGTAATACCATGTTTTACTCCAAGAAATTGTTTTTGAAAATGTTTATTTTTCTTGTGCATCTTTTGTGGTATTATTTGAGATTATTTTTTTGGAACATGAAACATGTTTAATAAATGTTTTAATGGTCTTAAGATTCTTCTTTTTTAAGGTCTTGATATTATTTTTGGCCTTGAAATAGGGGTTTGAAATAATTATTTTGTGCAGAACATAGTTATACTCCTTGGGGTTATTTAGTGGAAATTGTAAATGTTTTTTTGGGTTAAAAAAATGGGAAAAGGGTGTACATGAAATTTTTTGGTGGGACTCTTCACCTAATATGGGAATTTGAAACGTAATGTGGTGACTTGAGATGCCAAAATTTTTTCTAATGTTTTAAAAATTTCTGGAATGTTTTGTTAAATTGTGTTGTGGATGCGAAACATGCTTGTAGGAAATTTCTTGTGAGTTCTTTGAGAATATGAATTTTGAATTAGAGAAGGGTATTATGTGATAAGTGTGTGGGATGTTATGTTAGTTGGAATATGTTGGAATGAATTTATAAAATTGTTTAAAAGATTTTTGGAAGTGTTAATGAAATGTGAAAAGTGTTGTGGGATATTTTGGTGTGCATATGATTTCAAAATGCATTTGAATGAAAAAGTGGATTTTGTGACTTGTGTGATGTACATGTGGGATGTGTGGTGAATGTGTAATGTGGAAGTAATATTTTCATGTGAAAATTATATTTCTTATCATGTTGAACTTGTTTGAGATGAAGATGGAATCCCGAGTATCTAGGTGGGTGGACGTGTACGAGTATTCCAATGATCCTCTAGGGTTTGGCCTCAGTTTTACATAGAAATATTGAAGCATAAAAAACTGACTAAACTATGATGATTATTATCAGTATGGACCACTAGGTTATGGGTATGTTCCCTAATAGTGGATCATTCATGAGAGAAGATATTAGTGATTGGTATTTTCACTGATAGACGAGGTACATGGGACCCACAACGAGCTAGTGCCTAGGGGGTATTTCCCATTTCTTGTGAAAATTAAATACTTTGTTCTAACCATAGGAAAATATTATGGTAGGCTTAAAAATATAGTATCATTGTCATTAATTTTAAATTAATTTAATCATTAAAACATCCCACTTGAAACCTATTTTTATTTAAAGTTGTATATTTTAGAAATTGTCACAAGAATTTCATGTTTTGAAAACATGCACGACATTCACAATTGAATGTTTATCACATTAAATCTATTAGTGGTGATATTCTATTGGTATTTGTGTCACACTCTACTTACACCCTTTGGTGTAAGTATACTTGGTTATTTTTGTTGCCTGTTTGGGAAGAGTTTTTACTACTAGTGGTTTGTGTTTCAAGAAGGTCTTTCGTGGTGCTATCTTATAGAGATAGCTTGAGGTTGGTGACCCTTGTAATGATGATGGTTTGTTGGATGTTCATTGTAGAATTATTTTGTTGTTTTAGTCTTTTATAATTGTTTTAAATTGTGTAATTCTGTTCAGAAATTTTATAATGGATGATTTTGTTTGAAAAATCCATAATCATTTTATTGGATTTTTTTTGTTTTATGTTTATAAGCATAGGTAAATTGTTCCCAATTTTCTGTTTATGTTACTTGGGAACTTGAGATATCCCATGAGGATCGGGAACGTCATTAAATCCTTGTCATGTGACAGGTCAGGTGCCGGTTTTGAAGGTGACTAGATTTGGTTCGTGACAAAATGGTATCAGAGGAGGTTCGGGTTATCTATTTGGGTCATGTTATTTGGGGAACAATTGTGATATTCTGGTGTTAGGATTGTAGGGACATAGAATTCCGGTTATGGTTAGTGTGAATGATCACCAATCCTCATGGTGGTACTCAAGTCACCTCGGGAAGTGTTGACTTATCTGAGAACTTTGGTTTTTTGGGTTTGATGATGATTATGAGAAATTAAATGAGAGATCGGATAATAGTCTCAGTGTGCTTGTTGGGCCTGGAAAGTCATGTGGAGCTGGGTATATTTCCCTAGAACACTTTATTTTATGGTGATGTGATTGGAGTATGGCCTCCAACTATATGTTCAAGTCACCCACTGAAGCTACTTTCTAATTTCATTGTCTAGTGTCCTTTATTTTTGAAATCGTGGAAGTTTGGTTTTAAAGACAAAATTAAATGGTGTTAAAAATTGTATAGTTTTTGTGAAATGGGTTTTCAAATAAATTTGGAAGGGTTTGATTTTTGAGATGGTGGAACTAAATTTTCAGAATTTTTTTCAAATGTAAAATGGTGTGTTTACACCTCTTTTGAAAGTAGAATACTATGTTAATGTTGGTTTTGAAAATGGGTTTCCAGTATAGTTTTATAAACTATTGAAATGTTTTTAATGGGATTAGATGTTTAAAAATTAATTTCTATGACATGAAAGTGATTTTTCATTTTAATTATTCTTCCTTTCTGAAAATTTTGGTAAGTTGTAATTTTGGATTGATTTCTTGGTTAGCGGTTTTGAGAAAAAGTATTGATTGATCATTTGGGTTTTGAAGAATTGAATGAATTTTTTATTTAAACAATGGAATTTATGTGAGAAACATCATTAATGGGGTTATATGGGATGATGGATGGTTCATGGCATGACTATATGAGTTCTGGGATGAATATGAGGTGGGTGCCCAGGCTGTCACAAAAACATGCAGGTGTGAGTCCCATGGGGAACCAATGGTTGATACGCTAACTGTTGATCAATTTTTTTTAATGAAACGTTTTTAAAATAAAACATTATTCCTTAATGAATGGTTTGGAATGGTTTTAATTATGTGTTTTTGAATATTTTTATGTTTTTGGATGTTTTGAGTCAAAGAACACCTCCTGTTTGAACGATGTTTTGGATATTTGATAGGTCGGTAAGATCGGTTGATGGGCCGATTATTGGTCTCTTCTGAGAATTTTTTTGGGAAGACATTACGGTGGTTCTAGTCATGAGTCTTGATCTAATATATGTATTTTTTGACCAATGGACTATCTTGGTCGGCTCCTAGGTTTCTCTTGTTGGATATGGCGCACCCCATTAAGGGTCATTGAATGATAATAGTGCAACCCCGATTGTTTTTCTTTTGGAAGACCTTCCTATTGATAAGTATACAGAATATTTTTCTCAGGATTTGGAGATTGAATCTAGTTTATTTTAATTCATGGATCTGTGGATCCTCTTGTAGTGGGAGATTTCATGTGGAAGGATGATATAGACCATATTCCAATATGTTTCCTGATTCATCGATGGTAGAAGTCATTTGGGGTTATATGTCTTGATAGTGTTTAAGAGGGCCTCTGGGTCCTTCGTATTCCCTTTGAAGAAGGGGTTAATGTTGAACCACCAGTGTGGAAAATCTGTTCATGAGAGGATATTTGGTACACTTTCTATAATTGAATGTTGTTTTGGATCTTGGAATAAGATCCCTTAACATGTATTGTTCCTATCAGCCACTTGGGTCATATTTGGTGATGAGTTGTGATGTAGCATGCTCATTTTATTGTAAAAGAGAAGTTGTATAATATTTCTTGTGTCTTTGTTTTTTTAGAAGTGTGTCTTCATTCAAGAGATAACGACATCCCGTATTTCAGAGGAAGGTGTTTATATGTGTCATTTCCTTTTTTTTCTCACTTGAAGAAAAAAGGAGTATTGTGTGTACATCCTCTTAGCCCTTATTTTAGTGAAATTTTAGGTTTTGTTAAATTGGGTAATGGAGTGTGTTATGTAATGTTGAACCCATTTAGGATTGTGAGGTATTTGATTTTATAATTGGAAGTAGAAGTTCCATTCATGTAGTTTTAAAATCCTTATTATGAGACTGAAGATGCATCAATCAATTGAGGTCTATCCAGAGATCTTGAACTGAAGCTGGCACATTGTTAGGGAAATACATGGGTCATTGAACGATTTTTTGGAGAATGGTTTACAATTTGGATAGAGAAGTTGAGCACATAGTCTACACATTGTTTGTAGTAACCATGCCCATGAAAACCATGCAATTAGAAGGTCCACATGGTTAACTCAAGGTTTCCCAAACTGTGCGGAATAAAAGTGCGACCATCCAACTATTTATGTTTTGATGTCTTTCTATGTCGGACTATGCTAGTCAGTCAAGTTGGTTGGTTATTATGGTAAGGATACCCACTATGACACTTTTTTCAATTTCATTGGAAAGGTCTAGTGGATGTCAACCACTTGTGTCGTGGAGTCTGTTCGGGCCTCCCACTGTTAGAGCCCTGATCCTGTATCTGGAAAATTTGAGTTGTCTCTTATGGTGGGGATCCAATTTGTTTCTCCCCATAGTAGTAACTCAAATTGGTCCTCAGTCATGGCTTGAATTTAGGTAGTTTAGTTCAGAGATACCTAAATAGTTACATCATCATTCGGTAAACGTTGGGATTAGATAATGCCCAACTATTTAGTTAATTCAATGTAAGTGTAACTTTTTCCATTTCTCTTGTTAATTTGGGTAAATTGATGGAATCTTGTTACGATAATGTTTGAAGAGTTTTCTTCTAAGATAAAGTCTTAATGTGCTTGGTAATTTTAGGAAAGTAATTTAAGTTTTAGTTTGTGAGAGTATTCCTTCCTTAATTGATCACATTGAGTGTTTTGGCCTTTGGGGGAGAAACATGGCAAGGGAGTACATCATGGTTTATCAGTTGGGTTCAGTTTTTTCTTTTGGCACTGTAGTGCATTTATGGGGGTGTAAATAATTACGAAGGGTTGAATTGTCACTCATAGATTTCCAATTCCAGTCTTTGTTCAAATCCTTTTCTGGTTCTTAGCATTCCCTTGGATTCTAGGTATTCTAGGTTTGAAATTTTGATGTCTCTTCTGTTCTTAACCTATGAACATGGGATCATGTGTATTTTATGGTAATGGGAAACCTAGTTTTTCAATGGGATGGTGTGAGGTTGTGGTGTTTTGGAGTTGGATTAGTGACATTCCTAGTGGAGCCACTTGTTGAGTACGTTGTTGAGGTTGTTTGTACCCAAGAGTTGGATAAGTATTGGGTTTAAAATAGTGCTTTGATTTGGAAAATTTTATATTCTATACAAGGACTATCATACCCATATTTTTTCGTCATTGGAACCCCCTCCCTGAATTATGGAGTATTATTGATGGTTTTTGGGTGCCTAGAATATGCCACACGGTTTAGCCGCGCAGTTCCAAACCGTGTAGCCAAACCGTTCAAGGGTGCCAGCACATTAAAATTTATTTGTTTTGACCATTTTTCCCTTCTGGAAATTAAAAAAATCCTACCCTCTCTTCTCTATTTCGTGGTCTACCTCTAGGGGAAGACACCAATACCACTCCCCCTCCGTTGTGACTCATTTATGAAGGGAGATTTGATGGGGGAAACCTCAATATCATGTACGTAAACCATTCTTTATTTGATATCTTCTCTTTACATAGGGTTTATTTCACCCATTAATGAGTTCTAAATTTTCTAGTAGCTAGGGTTTGTACGTAGGGTTTAACTTATTGTCTTTTGGGTTATATCTTGTGGTTGAGGGCTCTATTAAACTTCCTAATGGTGCGGTGATGGTACGGTTGATGTTTCGCACCATGATTTGAGGTTTTCCACAATTTCAGTAGATGATTCCATTTCTAATCATTTGATGATGGGTTAGATTTGTTGGTTTATTAATTTTCCATGTTTCTAATATTTGTTTTCTTGTTCAAAGGCCAATTTTCGCTGTAATAGTAAATATTTTAGCATCAATGATACATTTTATTCAAAGTGTGTATTTTTTATATGTAACTCATGTTTTGTCTCTTGAGGTTGTTTTATAAAATGTTAATGGTATTTATAAGTTCTTTAAAGGGGCTTCCGATTCTAGTTTCCTAATTCTTTAGTGTCAAGTGGGCATAAAATGAGGTTTTTGAATGGTTGTTATGTGTAAAAACTTATTTTATTCTATGAAAGTGTTTAGGAAAATGTGTTTTTTTCATTGGAATATTATTTTGATTTCATTGAAGTAATTTTATGTCACATGAGAGTGGTATTATAAATGTTGAATTAGATGAATATTCTACTTTGGCAGGGTCTTGGTCTGAATGTGGCATTGAAATAGTGTTTTAAAATGGGGTTTTTTGTGCAGAACAAAGTTATACCCCTGGGGGTTATTTTGGTGAAAATTGTAAATGATTTTTTTGGTTAAACAATGTGATAAAATTGTCTGTATGAACTTTTTGGCTGGGTGTGTTCACCAAATGTGGGGTTTTAAAGGTAACATGGTGATTTGAGATGTCAAATATTTTTTAATTTTTTTATAAATTGCTAAAATCATGTGCTAAATTTTGTTGTGGATTTGAAACTTGGTTGTGGGATATTTAATGTGAGTTTGTGAAAAAATGATGTTTGAAGGTGATAACGGTATTATGAGAAATGTGTGTGGGATTTTTTGTGCATAGGATTATCTTGGAATGGTTTTATATTGTTTTTAATGGATTTTTGGAGGTGATAAAGAAATCGGAAAAGTGTAGTTGGCTATTTTTTTGTGAGTATGATTTCAAATTTCATTAGAATGAAAAAGTTGATTTTGTGACTCATGTGATGTACATGTGGGATGTTTGGAGAATGTTTCAAGTGTAATTTATATTTCCATATGAAAATTATATTTCTCATCATGTTTAACTTTTAAGAGCACAAGATGGAGACCTGGGTATCTAAGTTGGTGGATGTGTACTACTAATCTAGTGATCCCTTCGGGTTTAGCCTCAGTTTCACGTAGAAAGATTGATGCTAACAAAACTAACAAAATTATGACGATTTTGATGATTGGCGACCACTAGGTTATGATTATGTTCCTTACAAGTGGCTCATATAGATAATATATATTTGTGATGGTTACTTTCACTAAGATACGAGGTACATGGGACCCACTGGGAGCTAGTGCCTTCGTGTTAATTCCCATTTCATGTTCTCATTAATTACATTATGGAAACTATTGGAATAAGGTATGGTTGTATTGAAAATTCAGTATCCTTGGCATTATTTTTCAAATTGTTCATTATTTAAAATATCCCGCATGAAAAATGTTTTAATTTAATGTTACATCTTTTAGATATTTTCACAAGCATTAAATATTTTAAAACATGCATGATTTTCATCCATGAATGTTTATCACATGGAATCTATTAGTGGTGGTGTCTTACTAGGATTTTTCTCAAACCCTATATACACATTTGGGTGTAAGTAGACATGGTTATTTTTTTCTTAGGATTGGGTATAGTTTTTAGTTCCAATGGTTCGAGATTCTAGCAGGTCCTTCATGGTGATATCTTATGGAGATGCATTAAGCGAGGTGAAAATTTCCATGAGGATGGTTCTAGGGATGTTTATTGTGGGTTTATTAAGTTGTTTTAATATTTTATAATTGTTTTAAATTGTGTAATTCAGTTATAAAATTTTTTAATGGATGATTTTGTTTGAAAAGTCCATATTATTTTTATTGGATTCAGTGTTGTTCTATGTTTATAAATGTGGGTAAATAATTCCCAATTGTTAGTTTATGATACCCCGGAACTTGTGACAACCCTTTGGGATCAGGAATTCTCTAATGGCCTTATTGCAAGCTAGGTTGGGTTCCTGTTTTGCTGGCGACTGGATTCAGTTCATAACAAAATGGCATTCTTTGGAATTCATAATGGCCATAGTGACAGTATAATGTCTAGTTTTGTATATAAAATTTATGTAATTGTATCTAGTTATATCTAAAGATGATTTTTTTACTTTTGGGAACAATTTACTTCCTTTTGTATACTAAAAGATAACACCAGGTCTTCCCTCAATATCCAAAATATGCTCCCAATCTCAGAATAACATGACAATGAGGGACCATTCAGATTCCCTAATATATGTGGGGTTATAAAGGGGTACTGTTAAATCCAATAAATTTATAATGATTCCATACTCATGATTGCACATGTGAATGAATTTGTCACAAAAAAGGTCATGGAAGTAACATATGAGGTCAATGAATTTAAAAAAATAATCATGAAGGAGCATTATTCCTTATTTTAACTCAAAGAGGTCTTGAATATGCAGTGAATTCATGTTTTAAGGAAAATACTACTCCATAAAGAGGTTATAGATCTTATTCAATCTAAAATTAAACTCTCTATATGAATATGTCACTATAACACTTTAATTATCCACTAGTAATTGAAAAGAGTCTATCCATGAGTACAACCATCTGATTAAAGGAGACTGAAAGAGGCAAAATACATGAACTGCCAACTTGATTTACTCCCATATTTTAGGAGTTTTCGTATAATAATTGAAACTATATGGAATTTTTTCTAGAGATCAGGAAGAAAACTAAATCTATGGGTGTCCACTTCATACACTACCAGAATGAATGGTTCATCAACAAAGCACTGGGCATCTAGTTAATCTCTTGGATGGTAGGTATCATAAAAAAATATAGAAGTTATACTCATTATCCTAATGGAGGGATAACATTCTTCATTGGCCCTGGGACTAAAGAATCATTCATAAATTTGTTTTATCTTGAACCTATGTTCAAATCCTTATTTTTTCAATTATATAACAACCAAAAATTTCAACATGATGAACCACATTCAATAGAGTATATCAATTTAGTTTACTCAAGAATAAATTTGATATAAAAATCAATCTCAATATGATGAATGTACCACTTTCAACCTTTCAACTTGTGTCTCATTTTACTGAGGCAATAATTATGTCACTACATTCCTAGTGTATGGATATGTTTTCCCTTACAACATAACTAAGTCCCTCATCTTGTGAGATGACCACAAACACTTAAACAATGAATGAGTAAATTACAAAGTGTTTAAATTTTCCATATTTATAAATTATTTTTAAATGTATATCTCGGGTATAAATTTATGGAATACTAATTTATTTAGTATAAAACATATTTTATTTATGATTATAATTGTTTTATTAAAAATATGTGAATTATTTAGTTTAAGGAGTTAAACATATTAGGTTAATTAACATATTTGAATATAATTAGTCACATGCTAGGTATGATAAATGATTCAGTTTTATATTATGTTGAAATCTTCATTTTTTTGGATA
Organism: Viscum album; assembly: GCA_963277665.1. Lineage (NCBI taxonomy): Eukaryota > Viridiplantae > Streptophyta > Magnoliopsida > Santalales > Viscaceae > Viscum > Viscum album. Next base: position 843,211,097 of record OY728161.1, read on the forward strand.
TGAGATTAAATTTAGTAGATGATTACTTTTTTAATATTAATGGTGTTATAATTATAATTTGACTGGGGAATATATTTTGTTTTATAATAATATGTATAGGTAAATTATGTGAGAATAATCCATGGTTGGGAGGTTTATTCCTTCTCAGTAAAAGTGGGGGTTGGCTATAAATTACTATAATATTTATATCATGGGTATGTTTGTTTTTATATAATTCTTTGAATTTCTATTTAATGATTTTACCAATATAATTAATGAGATGATATTAGATATTATTAATATATTATGTTTTAATTTTTTCTACTATAATATGGTATGAGTTATGTAATGAGTTACCAGATATTATAATTCAAAAGAATTTATTTAGTTGAAAGAATAATATTCCAAAATAAAATACATTGAATAATATAAATATATATAGGTTATAATATGAAATTATATGGTGAAATTAAATGATCTTTAAAAATAATATGTGTAAAAATAATTTTTAATAAATTATTTAGATGGAATGTGACTATCAAAATGAGTAGTTCTATTAAAATGATGACTGCCCATATATTATTTTGTATAAGGAATAGAGGAGATGACGAAAATTAAGACTTAGATTAAAAAAAACAAGATTTGAACATTAGATTACAATTATTTGGGAAATCTTAAGAGATATGATACAAGATAATAAAATATTTATATTATCTATTTGATATATTGGGTAAACTGCTTTCCACTTAACCATCAAAGTGTCATATATGATATGATTACCATGAAGGAATTATGATAAATATATGTGATGTGAGTAATATTAAAGTGAAATAATCATAGCGTGAAATATAGATACTATACAAATAATGTGTATGACATAAATTTATTAAAGGTGTTTTAATTTTAGGGGTATCACATTTAAAAAAGGTTTATATTAATAAATATATATATAAAATTCCACCCATTTAAATAAGTCTTATATTGTGGATAAATACCACCAATATTATTAATTATAGATTAGTATTATAGACATTTGGATCATAGAGTAATAAAGAAAATAGAATAGAAAAAACATAAGAATTATTCTAAATAAGTAGAGTAAAATTTTATGTTTTAGGAAAACATCATCGAGAGTAAATAAATTGTTATGATTTGCAGTAAGTTGTCCTATATGTTTATTAAACAACAAAAAATTATTAACTGAAAATTTCAAAAGAATTTAACACAAGATAACCAAATAATCTTTATTCTATACTAAAATATTCAATATGATTGAGATTATAAATGCCTCGGAGATATTGGATGTTTCTTTTATGTCTTGATCTTTATAATGAAGTTATTATATTATTATCATTGAAAATGTTCTGACAATGTGAATGTTTTAAAAAAAAGAGTGCACTAATTTATAAATGAATTGAGAATTAATTAACTGGGAAAATTATGCCTAACCTCTAATGACGTGTCTACTTCCATGAAGAGTAAAATATTTAACCCAAAAAGAATATTGAATTTGTAAAACATGCATCCCAGGTTATTGAAACCAGATTGAGGTGACAATAAGGAATTTTACACAATTTTTTTTGTTACCATTATTGGTTTATGAATAATTTTGAAATGTGCACATCTGAATCTACTGGTACATGAATAATTTCATAAATTTTTATGGTTATATTATTCTAAAATAATATTATAATTTTATTAAAATATAAAATATTCTTTCATTAAATTTAATAGATCAAGATAGTAATTGTCATTCATGTAATGTATTCTTGGTATTATAAAACATGATGTAGAAAAGGTTTTTTAAAACATAGTGTTGAATGAAATCTAATATATAAAAATGATAAGGATACCTAAGAAGGATGTGTATTTTAGTATTATTGATCATGTAAGACAAAATAATATGGTTCTTAAAAATAAGTTGTTTTTAACAATATGATAATATATATTTAATACCCATGGTTTATGGTTCGTAAAATTTAATAACATTAATGATTCAAAGATGAGGCAAAAATTTTCCATCCATGATAAATGAGTTTATCAGGAGATTTTTTAGAATATGATGGATTAATCACACCACCTATCAGTACTATATTTTGAAAAAAATGTATGATATTCATAAAATATATCCAAAAACATAGAATACCATATATTATATATAATGAATTGCTTATTTTTGAATATTCACACTAATGGGAATAAGTTTTATTTCCAAATACCAAAGAAATTTGTGTAACATATACTGATATGGGAATAATAATATAGTTTCTAGGATGCTAGTTGATGTTAATTTTGACTTGGAAACTTTCATGAAAAAAATTACCTATTATTATAGTCAAAAGATATAGTGAATTTCACTTATTTCTTTAATGTTTAATGAAATCTCATATAAATTTTAATTTAATGTTTAACATTAATTATAAAAATATTAAAATAATGTTTTTTATGGATATTTTTAAATAAAGATGATTATAATAAAATTACATGGGTTCTTCATAGAAAATATTATTTATTAACATTATCACATTAGTTTTAATGATATAAAAGAGTTTAAATACTATGTTCAAAGAGTTAAACATTAGGAAATTAATTCTTAAATTTAACTATTATTAAAACTATCTTATTCAAAAGATGATACTCATAATACAGGTTCAGTATAAGGTTTTTATAATATGGTCACATAGTGATGTCGATTGAACTACATATAGTGGTAAGTATTTGAATAAATTTTAAATAATGGTGAAAACACCGGAAAAAATATTCCATTTTATCATATGTGATATTATTAGATATATTTTAAACATTGTAACAATAGAATATATAATAGAGTATTAGAATATTAATGTATCACATATGATAAATATTAGTGCCATCTAAATAAATATATCACATTTTTTATATGGACTACAGAATTTGTATTGAAAATTATCCACATAAATAATTACAATGAGTTTCCCTAAACAATGACCATTATATAATCTTAATTATTGGAAATAAATATCATGTTTATCAGGTGTATTATTTTATATACAGATATAAAATATTTCCATGAGTCACACAATGGGATTTGTGCACCTGATATGCCCCTAGTATATGACATGGCATGTCATACATTATTATTTTTTGTATACAAGAAGTGCAAGTTTCATATTTGAATCTCAATAATATATGTGGTTGGTGAGACACATAGCATGAATAACATTAAACATAGATTAATTTATTTATAAATACTAAATTTTTTTGTTACTATGGTCGATGTTGGGAATATTGTTGATTTGGTCATTAGTTGGATCCTTTTGAAGGTGAGTTGATTTCTCTTGTACGACATATATAACATATAGGGCATGATTTAGATAAAATAAGTATGTGTATTTTCAATCTTGTAGGGTATTTGTGATATTATTATATATTCAATGAGGTAATTTTGTTATTGTCATCCATTGGGGTGAAATGTTGGTGATGCATTATTTTACCCGGTTAGTATATACTTAAAGAATTTAGAATATATAAGTATCTATATAGGGTTGACAGAATCCAGTTCTCATTGTTATTTTATGTATTAGACAAGGGGATCATAATAAAATGATGTCTTATATATTATATAAATGGTGGACATTGGTATAAAGATACACATGTTTGATATAGATGAAATTAGATACCTTTGTAAATTTACTTGCACTGATCCTTTGGAAAATTTATCTCTTTGCTAAAATTTATGATTTTTTATAATTTATGATAATTTTGAATTCTATTAAGGCATCTGAATTTGATATTCATGTTTAACTGAATAATTTTTTATTTTTGTTAATCATATAGTTAATCATTAATTGTTTGTAATAATTTATCAAAAACTAATTGAGGATAAATGTTCACAATGTATTTCATATGATGGGACGTGTGATGAAATTTATGATATCCTTAAAAATGTTATTTGGATGTGTCCAAAATGAAATATCAATTTTCTATCACATTTTTTTGTATATTATATAATACATTATGAAAAGGAAGAAAGTCTGGGAGGCTTTATTTCATTTAAGTGATTAATGGGATATACCCTATAGCCAAAGGAATAAATGATATGTATTGGGATTTTGTTTTGTTTTTTCAGATTGAGTATGTCACATGGAATGATTCCATGGTTCCTATACTATATAATTTTACTTGTTTCTATATAATATGTAATTGCACATAGAATATAGATGGATATGATGTAGTGATATCATACCCACTTCCTTAGCTATATCATAATGCTTCTATTTTTATTGAATGATATAGTAGAATCATATGATTTTTAGGGTATTTGAATGATAATTGGTAACATTTTAATATTGTTTTCATTGGATATCATTATTTATTAAGTTTTATATAATTAATGGAATAGGAGAATTGGGACGGTTAAGGTTCACTATTCATATAAACAAATTCTTTAATTGAATGTTTTATAGAGTCCAAGTAAATTTTACAGAAGGAATTAGAATTTCATAAGGAATTTATAAAAGGAGGAAGTATCACATAAGATGGATATATGATTTATATAAGCCTATTACTGATTCCTTAACAGTTTCATTTCCTATATTCCTTCTCATTCCTTAAATCCTGAGGGATGGTAGAATACATTTCCAACATGGATGATCCCAAAAAAGTATTGTGTGATTTAGTTCGGCCATGGATACACTATAGAGGCGGGGGTACATTGGATACCCCTCAGTGATCCTCATACATTACAGGTATTTAAAATAATGAAAATTTTTTATGACTTGACCCACCCCCCTGAGGCCACATATAGTACAGGAGTAAGACGAGTGTTCCACCCCAAGCATGAATCTAGTAGACTATTGGTGGGTGACTAGCATTGGGATGGTTTATCAAATACATATTAGGTCTTATGCAAATTAACCCATTAAAAAAACACACATAATGATACATACTAGAAATATTTTGAGGATTCGATAGATGAATAATAAATTAAGGCATATCCTATAACACCCCTCAGTAGAATATGATTATAAAAATCCATAGTAAATAGGGACAGTACATGTCCAACAACATTAAAATATATACATACTAAAAAATAGTCATAATATTATCCCAACATACCAAATCCATTGTTCTAAATAAATTTTTATAATACCAAAGATAATAATTATTAAATAAAACACACTCAAAGAACTCCTAGATAACATTCAAACTGCCTTGAATCATTATAAGACACTACATGTGTGAGAGTAGCCCATGCCAATGAGATTATATACATACTGAGTAGGAAACTCAGAAATCACAAAAGATATTATGAATAAAATTAATATATTGTTCAAAACCATAATCAAAAGAGTAAAGGAATAACAACCTATATATTTTAATAAAAAACGCATGTCACATTGTAGGGTCCCTAAATTTATGACAACTCTAGTCGAGGACCAAATTTTCCTATCACTTATCAATTAATCTAAAACAACTCACACATCCTCTCCATGTACCCATTATTAAAGATTAATAAAACATGATAATAATTGATATACTCACTATAGTGCTAGACTAATGTCCCACAAGAGCACTCTAGATAACTGAAATGCCAACTCCCAATATAGAGGATCAGAACCTCATCAAATGTGGGTGAAATACTGAATCTATATAATTCATCTTGTAGAGGATCCCAACACAACAACTACATGGTTGAAAAACCAACTCCAATGGAAGATCAAAACCCTAATAGGTTAAATACCAACACTACTATGTAATAATGGGAGAAAACCATATTTATAATCTAAATTTTATCAAGGGAAATTTTCTCATCACTAAAAAGATTTTTTTTCATATTATGAAATAATGACTTTTCTCTAGGGTAGTACCACCCACAAACTCGATGTATTATGATAATCAGAATGAAATATTTTTGGACCCTAATCCATTTCTAAATAATGATTCATATCCATATTATAGCTTTGGAAAAAATAATAGGGGTGGTCTCTAAGTACATGATGAATGTCCACCAACCTATTTACGCCATCTATATTGATTCTATATATGGAATATAAATTTTAGGATACATGACATGATTAATAGTACATTATGTGTATTCTATCTAACTACATGAAATGCAGTCGGGATGTCTATAAATTCCCTATAATAATAACTTCATAATCACCATGTCTACTTAATTCATTAAAATACCCATCGAAAGCAACACATGAGATTGAACTGAGTATGGGGTTTATGATAAAAAATCATCATGGGTTTCAAACCTTTTGATGGAAGAAACCATTATTGTGTTACTATCCTCAAAATAAGTAATATATGTTGATTCACCATCATTCAAAAATAAATCATAATATTTCACAAGAAAAAATAAATCATCTAGATTGGGTAACCATTTGATATAAATGGATATTATTTGAATTTTCATCAAAATAATGTTAGATGAAGAACACATGAAAAATAGATGGGATAAAACCATAAAAAACATATGTGTATTAACCCTTATGGTCATGTATAACTATTCCACAAACCACAGGGTGAAATATAAATAATAAATTCTGATATATAATTTTTACAATAATTATATTTATAAAATTATTAATTATTAATTAAAATCAACAATTAACAGCTCCATGATAAGGGTGAATATAAATTCATTTTTAGTTAATCAATCCATCTTTCTAGTATTGAATGAAATTAAATTAAATTAATCATAAGAACTAATTCCTTCAACTAAGGATCTATTTCTAATAAATAATTCCTCCAATTGTTATTTTTTTGGTGAAATATGTTGTTTTAATCATTGATTCTTAATCCAAAATCCATTAACTAGAAAAGTGCTTCACCACTTGTTTCACTTAAAAAATAATATGCATCTACGATTATTCTTATGTATTTTCCAAAGTGGTTTAAAAATATAGGGTTATCTATGATATATGAATTAATTAAATAAATAAATATATAATTAATTAATTAATTAATTCCAAAATTAATACATCTTTAAATGAACACTGTCATTGATCCCAGTGAATATAATTCTTATGTTACTCCTCAAGTAATACCCATATTTTAGACTCGACTGAGGAATATAGTTTCATATCTAAGATAGTATTCATGATTAAATATATTATTCTTGAAATAATTGACACAAATGATATAATATTTATAGTATATTAACATCATGGGTCCATGAGTCCACAAACTCCATAACAATTCCACGATATGATCCAAAAATGATTTGTACAAATATAGAGGGAACAATAAAAAAAATCATATATTACAACCTCCATGCCTTCAATATTTATCATTTAGAAATCTAGAACATACATAAAAATTTAAGGAAATGGACCTCACATCCAGCTCTCCTACTCCCACAATACATTCAAAACATTCATGTGCTTCCATAGAAATTATACAAGGAAAATCAAAAACCAATGTAGGATCCTATGATTTATTTTCTCAACAGCCGCTAAATACACTAATATTTTTTCCATATATAGACCATAAGTCTAACACACTCAATAATGTGGGATAGACCATGAATATATCTACTCATAAATATTTCATTGATGAAATTGTCAAATTGAATAAACTCTGGGGAAATTCATGATGGTTTGAAACATTATACACCTAATGTTGTATATGGAATGAACCAATAAATCTCATAATAGCTTTCCCCCTTGAATAAATCTATATAAAATTCAATGAGGTGTGACCGTTAAAAAAGGACTTCATCATCAAAATCTACAGGTATCCATAATTGGTCTTTTTAAGAAATCTAATTGAATTTTGACATCCAAATTATTTTCTATATATGTTATACTTTCATTTTTATCACTTTCACAAACAAGGGCCATGTGATTACTAACTCATCCTAGGATGGTCTAAAAATTGTAAACTATAGGCTCTCCGATACAAGGAATATAATTAAATAATGAAATGGCTGATTGATAACTATTTTTGTTGAAAAACTACAATAATATAAAATAACCCTTCTAGTCTCAGATATTGATTATCATAGAATCCTTCGACATATATTGATGTTTCAAGATGGTCTACTCGATCTAACCATCAATCTAGGGATAAAATTCCATTCTCATCTATTAGACTGTCTCAAAATCCTCCTATAATTATTTCTAATACTCTGATCTAAATTGCATATCACAGTCATTGACAATCATTAACATTACTATGTGAAGTTGTGATATTTATTGAACATAAATTTATCCTAATAATTCCACCAAAAATTTACTCTTGAAATTGTGGATGTGGGATGATTTGTTATGTTTATCAATAATTCCAATTAAAGTACATCATAATTCATATTTCAATAATTATTACATAACAAAAACCATTGACATACCATATAGAATCCACTTGGGACCCTCAAGGATTTGTGTTAAACCCACTCGAACATATTGTTCTTCATTCACCATCTTATATGTGAGGCCTTTAAAGATTATTTCTACAATAATCCTTATTATTCATATAAACATAAGTTAAAATCAATTATTTGACTACATATTTATAATTTCATAACATACCCCCAATGTGTATGAATGTTATAGCCTCTGCACATCCTCACACAAGTTCAATGGAACCACCATCCATCCTTGGAAATGGATTATGTTCTTCCATCATTTTTAGAGACCATTAAATTAAATGTAGTATAAATATAGTCATGTAAGTTAACACATTTAATGTCTCCATTATATTGTTCCCTCACACAGTATAGAGATATATAGGTCCTGACTATCGATTAGACATACAACACTCCTCCCTTACCAAATAAGGGCAACCATATTGAGAACAAATATTCAAATGACTCTAGAAGAAACATGGTATGGGATTTAGAAATTTGAGAAACTACTACCACATTTTCATTCTCACTGTAAAAAATAATTGAATGTTATAATTGTAGAGAAATTTATACCATCACCTCAATATTGATATGATATATCTCTATGTGAATATCAACCTAAGACTATTATTGTTAAAATATAAAACAAACCACACACTAATGATGTAGTGTACCCTGGTCATTAGGGTTAACACAATGGAATCTTGCTACAAACTATGTGTCATTTAATTCAGATTGTGGGGTATCCCCTTTTGAGATACATAATATATAAAAACATGATCAACACCAAAACAAATTTTGACCATATCTAGAAGAATTGTAGAACACCATGTACTCAATAGTGTCTAATGGATGTCATTAAAGGAGAGCACTCGTCAAACTCTTCAAAAAATAATCAAAGGCCTAATGATATTTCATTAACCAATAAAATGGAATCCATTTATCTTTCAAGTATAATAAAAAAGATTTGATTCTAAAGAAGACTATTACAAACCTCTTTTAATACCAATCAATCATAGGAAATCATTTCACCCATGATATACTTTTGGATGGATCCCACGCTAGTAGCATATCAATTTTTTCTAGGTTAAAAAAACATCATCCTTTCAGATAAAATGAACTTGTATGTAGATATCTCTAATTATTATTTTTACACTTTAGTAGACTCTTATATAGCTAATGGTCCTAAATTAAATCCATAACCTTCCTAAAATTTTCCACATGCTCGAATTCTGATATAGAGTAGATAAGGATATCATCCATGAGGACCACCATGATAGATCTAGGAATGAAAAAATTATATTGGTAAAGAGTCCAAGAATACCATTCAAGTGTCTTAAATTCCAAATGAGTCACACTTGGATTTTTAATTACATGGTTCGTTCAAATCCTCTTTTGGTTCATAGAATTATCCTGGTTTATTGGTGTTCCAGGTTTGAATTTGTTGTGTATCATGAGTTCTTATCTAATGAATTTAGTGTTGGGGGTATTGATTGTTAACTGGAAACCTCTTTATTTATGGTATGGTCACTGGTTTGGGTGTTTTGGTGTTGGATTAGTGACACTCCAAGAGGCGCCACTTGTAGGGTAAGTTGTTGAGGTAGTTCGTACCCAAGAGCTAGCTGAGTTTTTGGTTGGAAAGTGTTCTTTGTTTAGGAAAATTTTCTACCCTAGCCATGAACATTCATTAAACCTTGGTTTCCCACTTGGACCCCCATAAAATTTAAGGATCATATGTTTTTGGGTGCCTTGAACCGGCCACACTGTTTGGCCACACGGTTCCAAACTGTGCATCAAAACCATGCAAGGGTGTCCCACATATTTAAATTCGATTTTTTTTAACCCTTGTTCCATTTTAGAAATAAACCAAATATACCCCTCTCTTCTCCATTTCGTGATCTACCACCATGGACAGCCTCCAAACCCTTTCCCCCTCACAATGGGAATCAATTTTGAAGGGATGTTTGATGGGGAAACATAAAAAACATGTAAGTAAACCATTATCTCTTTGATTTATTCCCTTTCTTTAGGTTTTCCTTAACCCTTTAAGAAGATATAAATTATCTAAAATCGTGGTTTCATACCGAGGGTTTAATATCTTGTCTTATGGGTGAAATATTGTGATATAAGGGTCGATTTAACTTTCTTGACTATGGGAAAAATCACTATCTGTGACGGGTTATTTGTGATTGGAAGAAATCATGCAGCAAATAACCCTTCTAGGAACCTATTTGCGACCGGGAAAGTAGCCCGTCGCAAATAACCAATTATGTGTGCCAGGATTTTGTCTCTCGTCATAAATAGTTTGGCGTGACTTTCGAGCCAAACTGCGTGACTTGCGGACCAAACCGCATAGGGGTATTTGCGACACATCCCGTCGCAAATACCCAGTGGCGGTCAATACATTTTTCTGACAGGATGTCGTCTCATCGCAAAAACACTGTCGGTAGGTACTATTTGTGGTGGGACCCGTAGAAAATAACATTTTAACCACCGACTGTAATTAATGCAGACGAGGGTAATTGGGACGGCCCCCGTCGCAAATACCACCATTTGCGATGGGAAGCTCGTCGCTAATAATATCTTCCCAACTAATATATCCTATATATACCCCCATCCAATTTTTCCCAAATCATTCATATCATGCTCTCTCTCTCCCACATCATTCTTCAGTTTCAAGGAGAAATTTTCTTTCAGTTGGCGTTTTTTATACAAGAGCAATCAGTGGCCGTCAATATCTTTAGAATATCAATGTTTAAGGTATTTAATTTTTATTTTTTTATAGTTATTTTATTTTTATGTTAATTTTAATTGTTGTTTATTAGTTCTAATTTAAATAAATTTCAATTGATTTTTATTTATATTTAGTTTTACTAAGAAATTGACATTGTTAGTTATAATTATAACTAATTAGTTATAATTATAACTAATTAGTTACAATTAATATTAATTAGATATAATCAGGAATAAATAGATATAATTAGCAATAAATAGTTATAATTAGCAATAAATAGATATAATTACCAATAAATAGAGATAATTAGCAATAAGTACATACAATTAGAAAAAAGTAAATATAATTAGCCATAAGTACATATAATTAGGGTAAATACATATAAATATGAATAAATAGATATAATTAGGAAAAATAGTAATAATTAGGAATGAAAAGATATAATTAGGAATAAATAGATGTGATTAGGAATAAATAGATATAATTAGGAATAAATAGATATAATTAGGAATAAATAGATATGATTACGAATAAATAGATATAATTAGGAATAATTAGACATAATTAGGAATAAATAGTAATACCTATGTATAATAAGTAATAATTAGGTATAATTAGTAATAATTAGATATTATTAGTAATAACTAGATATAATTATTAATAATTATTAATAATTCGTAACAATTAGTAATAATTAGTAATAATTAGGAATGATTATTAATAAAATAAGAATAATTAGAAATAATTAGAAATAATTAGTAATAATTAGGAATAATTAGGAATAAATAGGAATAATTAAGAATAATTATCAATAATTAGGTATAATTAGGAATAATTAGTAATAATTAGGAATAATTAGTAATAATTAAGAATATTTAGGAATAATTAGTAATAATTTTGAATAATTAAGAATAATTAGGATGAATTAGTAATAATTAGCTACAATTAGTATGAAATAACTATAATTAGTAATAAATAGCTAAAATTAGTAATAATTACCTAAAATTAATAATAATTAGCAACAATTAGTAATGATTTGCTACAATTAGGAATAATTAGCTACAACAGGGTATAATTTGCTACAATTAGGAATAATTTTCTACAGTTAGCTATAATTTTCTACAATTAGCTATAATTTCTACAATTAGCATTAATTTTCTATATTTAGCTATAATTTTCTACAATTAGCTATAATTTTCTACATTTAGCTATAATTAGCTACAATTAGCTATAATTAGCTAAAATAGATTTAATTAGCAATAATTACCAATAATTACCAACAATTAGCAGTAATTTGCAATAATTAACAATAATCAGCTATAATTAGAAATGATTAGCAATAATTAGCAATACTTAGAAATAGTTATCAATAGCTAGAAATAATTAGAAATAATTAGCAATAGTTAGAAATAGTTTGCTATAATTAGCAATAATTAGTTATAATTAGATACAATTAGCTATAATTATGAATAATTCGCTATAATTAGTAATAATTAGGAATAATTAGTAATAAATAGCTATAATTATTAATAATTAGCTATAATTACCTATAATTACATATAATTAACTATAATTAGAAATAAATTGCAATAATTAGATATAAATATCTATAATTAGGTATAATTAGTTATAATTATCTATAATTTGGAATAATTAGCTATAAATAGCTATAATTCGGAATAATTAGCTATAAATAGCTACAATTAGTAATAAGTATCTATAATTAGTAATAATTGTCTATAATTTAAAATAATTAGATATAATTATCAATAATTATATATAATTAGCAATAATTAGATATAATTATCAATAATTAGATATAATTAGCAGTAATTAGATATAATTAGCAATTATTAGATATAATTAGAAATAATTAGGAATAATTAGCAATAAGTAGCAATAATAAGAAATAATTCGCAATAATTACTAATAATTAGTAATAATTAGCTATAATTAGCAATAATTAGCTATAATTAGTAATAATTATCCATAATTAGTTATAATTACAAAGAAATAGTATTAGATAGGTATAATTAGATATAATTAGGAATAATTAGCAATAATTAGAAATAGTTAACAATAATAAGTGTGAGAAAGATGTAATTAAATGAGTTGTCAGACAAAAGAGTAGCTGTAAATCCACTCAAAATTGTGTCGCCCTTAATTAAGGATAATTATTATGTAGTTGTAATTATATATCTTCTTTTTCAGATAGTGTTTTCATAATTTCAAACTATTCAAAAACAATGATGATTCTATATTTATGTAGAATTATATGGAACAAGGATGTCGACATCAGTCATTATTAGATGATCGAGTTTGGATAAATCAGCGCAGAAATCCAAATGGTTCTGGTATAAATCATGTATATATTGAGGGTGTTGTTGCTTTTTTAGTATTTTCATCATCAAAACAAGAATATGTTTCAGAAGGAACAATTAAGTGTCCCTGTAAAAAATGTTCTCTAAGAACGTTTGACACATTTGAAAAGGTTGGGGGACATCTCTTGCGGTTTGGTTTTCAACTAGATTATGTTATTTGGTATCAACACGGTGAACGCAGTTCCAGAGAAGATCCTAATAACCTGATTTCAGATCCCTCACAATTTCCAAATTTAGTACATGATGTTTCAGATCCATTTGTGCAAAAAACTGAAACTCGCGATGATATTGATTTAACTCCTGAGTTCGAACCATCTAAATTATTTGAGTTGGTGAGGTCTGCTGAGGATGCATTATATCATAGATGCAGGATAAGAAAATTAAAAGCGGTTGAAAAATTTATGGCTATTAAATCAGAAAATGAAATGTCCAACAACCATTTTGATCAGATATTTTTTTGTTTAAAATACTATTACTTGAAGAAAATGTGTTTCCTACAAATTACTATGAGGGCAAGAGGCTGATTCATAATTTTGGCCTTAGTAATCGAACGATCCATTCATTTCCAAATGATTTCATCTTATTTTCCAGAGAAAATGTGTCATTGTATATTTGTCCCACATGTAGACAATCTAGGTATAAATAAGCTCAACCAGGGAATTCTAGATCGATTCTAGTAAAATAGTTAAGATATTTCCCCCATACAACCATGTTGAAGAATTTATTTATATCTTAGAATACATCATCAATGATGTCATGGAAAAAAACCAATATTTCAACTGATAAAAGCATGAATCATCCATTTTATGGTGATTAATGGAAACATTTCTATGCATGAACGTTTTTGACAGTTTTTGCACAATTTGAGAAGGAAAACCATTTTGAAAGCAGGGGTGACAGAATTTGATGAGTCGTGTAGAGCCTATTGACCAGAGTACATTTCATATCACATTTGAGATGGATTATGTTTACACTTGTTGGGTGGAGGATTTCAGAGGAGATCTTCAGTGGGATGAGAGAACCGAGGGATACAGGAGGTGACACATTGAACTTGTATCCATACATTCTGTTCGCATAGAGAGCATCTGGTTAGTATATTTTTTAAATATTTTATATAATTTTTAATATAAAAAATTTATTTTCTATTTTTGTAGGTAGTCGAGAATCCCGATATTACGGAGTTCGACGTTTATTAGAAGATGTACATCGATCCAGATACTGGAGAGATTATAGTTGATCACCGGCGTCAGATTGTGGTTAGTATTATTTTTTCAGTTTAACAATTAAATGCATATAATATTTTGACGATTTTAAATTTAAATTGGAATTGAAGGAGTCATATGAGGCTGCGACCTCTCAAACAAAGGTTGAAGGTCAGGACGAGACGTCTTAGCAGACCAGTTCTCACCATTTATATGAGGCAACATGGACGCAGACGACTCAGTATGTCTTTGAGAAAGATAGAGAAGTTTCCATCCGCTCTCATTTTACTACTGATACTTATAATTTTACATCTGTGATGTATGAATTCAGCTCAAGAGGACCTCGTGGAGAGGAATCATCTTCTGGATCACAGTATGAGGAGCAGTTGCGAGATCAGGCTGAGCATATAGAGACTTTGCAAAAAGTAGCAAGAAGAGTTGTGTCGGCGGCAGCAGTAGTAGGAGCAGCATTACGAGGAGAAGATGCGTTGATGGTAGTAGTAGCATCATGAGTAGATGGATTACATGCACCGTCTGACTCTCAATTTAGGGATGTAGTTTCCTCCACCAGCTCCTTCAGCTCCTCCACCTCCTCCAGAAGACAACCCCCATTGATTTTTTTATGTTACTAACATTTGAATTTAAAATTTTAATATGAATTATTTAGATTTTCTGTCTTTTATATCAAGTGAAAATATTACATAATTTAATTTTTAATATTTTAATATTTTTTTATATTTTTTTGTGAATATTGAGAATTTTAATTTCTTTTATTTCTTTAAGGTTTCTATAATAGTAATGGTATTTTTTCATAAATCGTAATTTTATTAATTTTTTAAAATTAATTTATTAGTTGTGATGGGATCTTTTGCGATGGGGCGCCGTCACAAGTAGTCTAACTAAATATTTTTTAAAACATATTTGTGACGATACTACTTGGTCGTCGTAAATAATTTTTTGTGACGGGCCCATCACAGAAAGTTTAATATATATATATATATATATTTCAATGGGATGAGATCCTGTCGAAAATAGTTTTTGTGATGGGCCCATCACAAAAAAATTTATGTATATATAATACATATAATCAGAAGTTTATTTCTGACAACGATGTTTCCCATTAAAAATATCATTTTTTGCGACGGGCCTGCCCCAAATACTTGTATTTGCGACCATGTTTTCTACAGTGGGATATTTGTGACAGGATACCGTCGCAAATAGGTCGTTGCAATTATTAGGAATTCCAGCAGTTATTGTGATGCAGTGATGGGGAAGTTGAAGTTTCGCGCCAAGATTTGAGGGTTTCGAAAATATCGTTAGGTGATTCCATGTGTAATAACTTTACAAGGAGTTTTGTTTCTTGTTTTATTAATTTATAATGTTTCTAATCTATTGTGGGTTGTGTGAAAACCATTTTTGGATGCAATAGTAAATTATTTAGCATTAAAGTTTCATTTATGTTTGAAGTGTGGATTTTTCAAATGTAACTCATGTGTTGTCTATTCTAGTACAATTATAAAATTTTAAAGGTGTTTTTTTTTGTTGAAATGGGATTATAATTTGGTTTTGGTAA
The DNA here is from genome assembly GCA_963277665.1 of Viscum album. Classification (NCBI taxonomy): domain Eukaryota; kingdom Viridiplantae; phylum Streptophyta; class Magnoliopsida; order Santalales; family Viscaceae; genus Viscum; species Viscum album. The sequence continues at coordinate 843,227,301 of OY728161.1, forward strand.
TGTGTTAGTGTCATTTGGGCCTAAAAAGGGTGTTTTGAATGGGTGTTATGCGTAAAACCATGTTTTACTCCTAGAATGTGTTTATAAAAATGTTTATTTTTCATGTGCATCTTTTGTGGCATTATTTGGGATAATGTTATGGAACATGGGACAAGTTTAATAAATGTTTTAATGGTCTTAAAATTTTTCTATGGTAAGTTCTTGGTATAATTTTGGCCTTGAAATAGGGATTTGAAATAATTATTTTGTGCAGAACATAGTTATACCCCTTGGGGTTGTTTAGTGGAAATTGTAAATGTTTTTTTGGGATAAAAAAATTGGGAAAAGGGTGTACATAAAATTTTTGGGTGGGTCTGTTCACCTAATATGGGTTTTTGAAAGGTAATGTGGTAATTTGAGATGCCAAAATTTTTTCTAATGTTTTAGAAATTTCTAGAATGCTATGCTAAATTGTGTTGTGGATGCAAAACATGCTTGTGGGAAATTTCTTGTGAGTTCTTTGAGAATATGAATTTTGAATAAGAGAAGGGTATTATGTGATAAGGGTGTGGGATGTTATGTTAGTTGGAATATCTTGGAATGGAATTATAAAATTGTTTAAAATATTTTTGGATGTGTTAAAGAAATGTGAAAAGTGTCGTGGGTTATTTTGGTGTGCATATGATTTCAAAATACATTTGAATGAAAAAGTGGATTTTGTGACTTGTGTGATGTACATGTGGGATGTTTGGTGAATGTTTAATGTGGAAGTAATATTTTCATGTGAAAATTATATTTCTTGTCTTGTTGAACGTGTTTGAGACGAAGAGGGAATCCTGAGTATCTAGGTGGGTGGACGTGTACTAGTATGCCAATGATCCTTTAGGGTTCAGAATCAGTTTGAAATATAAATATTGATGCGTAAAAAAATAACTAAACTATTATTATTATTATCATTTTGGACCACTAGGTTATGGTTATGTTCCCTAACAGTGGATCATTCATGAGAGCAGATATTTGTGATTGGTATTTTCCCTGATATACGAGGTACATGGGACCCACAACGAGCTAGTGCCTTGGGGTTATTTCCCATTGCTTGTGCAAATTAAAAACTTTGTGCTAACCATAGGAAAATAGTATGGTAGGCTTAAAAATATAGTATCATTGGAATTAATCTTCAATGTATTTAATCATTAAAACATCACACTTGAAAACTATTTTTATTTAATGTTGGATCTTTTAGAAATTGTCACAGAACTTTCATGTTTTGAATACATGCATGACATTCAGAATTGAATGTTTTTCAAATGAAATCTTTTAGTGGTGGTATTCTATTCGTATTTGTGTCACGCGCTACTTACACACTTTTGCGTAAGTATACTTGGTTATTTTTTTTTGCCTGTTTGGGAACAGATTTTTCTACTAATGGTTTGCATTTCAAGAAAGTCTTTCATGGTGATGTCTTATGGAGATAACATGAGGGTGGTGACCCTTGTAATTATGATTGTTTTTTGGATGTTCATTGTAGAAATATTTTGTTGTTTTAGACTTTTATAATTGTTTTAAATTGTGTATTTTTGTTCTGAAATTTTTTAATTGATGATTTTGTTTGAAAAATCCATATTCATTTTATTAGATTCGTTTGTTGTTTTATGTTTATAAAATAGGTAAATTGTTCCCAATTTTCTGTTTATGTTACTTGGGAACTTGAGACAAACCATGGGGATCTGGAAAATCATTAAATCCTTGTCATGGGCCAGGTCAGGTGCTAGTTTTGAAGGTGACTAGATTTGGTTTGTGACAAAATGGTATCAGATGAGGTTCATGATATCTATTTGGGTCATGTTATATGGAGAACAATTGTGATAGTCTGGAGTTAAAATTTTAGGGATCTAGAATTATGGTTATGGTTATTGTGCATGATCACCAATCCTCATGGTGGTACTCAAGTCTCTAGGGGAAGTGTTGAATTATCTGAGAACTTTTGTTTTCTAGGTAAGATGATGATTATGCGAAATGAAATGAGAGTTGGGATAATAGTCTTAGTGAGCTTGTAGAGCCTGTAAAGTCATGTGGAGCTGGGGATATTTCCCTAGAACACTCTATTGTATGGTGAGGTTATTGGAGTATGGCCGCCAACTATATGTTCATGTCACCCACTGAAGCTACATTCCAATTTCTTTGTCTAGTGTCCTTTAGTTTTGAAATTGTCGAAGTTTGGTTTTAAAAAAATGAAATGGTGTTAAAAATTTTATAGTTTTTATGAAATTGGTTTTCAAATAAATTTGGAATGGTTTGATTTGTGATATGGTGGAACTAAATTTTCAGAATTTTTTTGAAATGTAAAATGGTGTGTTTACACCTCTTTTGAAAGTAGAAAACTATGTTAAAGTTGGTTTGGAAAATGTGTTTCCATTATAGTTTTCTAATCTATTGAATGGTTTTTAATGGTATTAGATGTTTTGAAATTAATTTGTATGACATTAATGTGATTTTTCATTTTAATGATTGTTCCTTTCTGAAAATTTTGGCAAGTTGTAATTTTGGATTGATTTCTTGGTTAGCGGTTTTGAGAAAAAGGAAGTACTGATCGATCATTTGGGTTTTGAAAAATGGAATGAATTTTTGTTTCAAACAATGGAATTTTTGTGAGAAACATCATGAATGGGGTTATATGGGATGATGGATGGTTGATGGCATAACTATATGATTTATTTCATGAATATGAGGTGGATTCCCAGGGTGTCACAAAAACATGCAGGTGTGAGTCCCATGGGGCACCATTGGTTGATATGCTAACTGTTGAACAGTTTTTATTTAATGAAATGTTTTTAAAATAAAACATAATTCCTTCATAAATGGTTTGGAATGGTTTTTATTATTAGTTTTTGAATATTTTTATGTTGTGGGATGTTTTGAGTCAAAGAACACCTCCTGTTTTAACGGTGTTTTGGGTATTTGTTAGGTCGTTAAGATCGGTTGATGGGCCGATTATACGTCACTTTTAAGAAATTTTTTTAGAAGACATTATAGTGATTCTATTCATGAATCATGATCTAGTGTGTGGATTTTTTTGACCAATGGACTATCATGGTTGGGTCCTAGGGTTCTCTTGTTGGATAAGGTGCTCCCCATTAAGGGTCAATGAATGAAAATAGTGCAACCCGGATTGTTTTTCTATTGGAAGATCTTCCTATTGATATGTATACAGAATATCTTTCTCAGGATTTGGATATTAAATCTAGTTTATTTCCATTCATGGATTTTTGGATCCTCTTATAGCGGGAGAGTGCTTGTGGAAGGATGATATAGACCATATTGCAATATGTTTCCTGATTCATCGAAGGTAGAAGTCATTTGGGGTTATATGTCTTGATGGTGTTTAATATGGCCTTTGGGTCCTTCGTAGTCCCTTTGAAGATGGGGTTAATGTTGAACAACCAGTGTGGGAAATCTAGTCATGAGAGGATATTTGGTACACTTTCTATAATTGAATGTTGTTTCGGAACTTCGAATAAGTTCCCTTAACATGTATAGTTTCTATCAGCATCTTGGGTTATGTTTGGTGATGAGTTGTGATGTAGCATGCTCATTTTTTTGTAAATAAGAAGTTGTATAATATTTCTTGTGTCTTTGTTTTGTCATAAGTGTGTCTTCTTTCAAGAGATAACGACATCCACAATTTCAGAGGAAGGTGTTTATATGTGTCATTTCATTTTTTTTGTTTCTCACTTGATGAAAAAAGGAGTAATGTGTGTGCATCCTCTTAACCTTTATTTTAATGAAATGTCATGTTTTGGTAAATTGAGTAATAGAGTGTTTTATGCCCTATTGAAACCATCTAGGATTGTGAGGTATTTGATTTTATAATCGGAAGTAGAAGTTCCATTGATGTAGTTTCCAAATCCATATTATGAGACTGAAGATGCATCAATCAATTGAGGTCTATCCAGAGTTCCTGAATTGAAGCTCGCACATGGTTAGGGAAATACTTGGGTCATTCAATGAGTTTTTGGAAAATGGTTTGAAATTTGGATAGACAAGTTGAGAACACAGTTTACACATGGTTTGTAGTAACCATGCCCTTGAAAGCCATGCAATTATAAGGTCCACATGGTTAACTCAAGGATTCCCAAATTGTGCGGAATAAATGTGAGACCGTCCTACAATTTATGTTTTGAAGTCTTTCTGTGTCAGCCCATGCTGGTCAGTCAAGATGGTTGGTTCTTATGGTAAGGGTACCCACTATGACTCTTTTTTCATTTTCATTGGAAAGGTCTAGTGGATGTCAACCACTTGTGTCAGGTAGTCTTTTCGGGCCTCCCACTGTTAGAGCCCCGATCCTATATCTGGAAAATTCGTGTTGTCTCTTATGGTGGGGATCCCATTTGTGTCTCCCCATACTAGTAACTCAAATTGGTCCTCAGTATTGGTTTGAATGTAGGTAGTATAGTTCAGAGATACCCAACTAGTTACATCTTCCATCGATAAACGTTGGGATTAGAGAATGCCCAACTGTTTGGTTAATGCAATTCATGTGTAACTTTTTCCATTGCTCTTCTTAATTTGGGTAAATTGTTGGAATCTTGTTCAGATAATGTTTGAGGAGTTTTCTTCAAGGATAATGTCTGGAAGTGCTTGGTAATTTTAGGAATGTAATGTAAGTTTTAGTGTGTGAGAGTATTCCTTCCTTAATTTATCACATTCAGTGTTTTGGCCTTTGGGGGAGAAACATGGAAAGGGAGTACATCTTGGTTTATTAGTTGGGTTCAGTTTTTTCTTTTGGCATTGTATTGCATTTATGGCGGTGTAAATCATTACGGTGGAGAGAATTTTCACTCACATATTTTCAATTCTAGTCTTTGTTCAAATCCTTTTCTGGTTCATAGCATTCCCTTGTTTTCTAGGTATTCTAGGTTTGAAATTTTGGTCTCTCTTCTACTCTTAACCTATGAACATGGTATCATGGTTATTTTATGGTAATTGGGATCCTATTTTTTCAATGGGATTGTGTGAGGTTGTGGTGTTTTGGAGTTGGATTAGTGACACTCCTAGTGGAGCCACTTGTTGAGTAAGATGTTGAGGTAGTTTGTACCAAAGAGTTGGATATGTTTTGGGTTGAAAATAGTTCTTTGATTTGGAAGATTTTATCCTCTATACTTGGACAATATTACCCCTATTGTTTCCTCCTTGGAACCCCCTCCCTAAATTATGGAGTATTATTGCTGGTTTTTTGGTGCCTAGAATAGGCCGCATGGTTTAGCCGCGCAGGTCCAAACCGTTCAACCAAACCGTGCAAGGGTTCCATCACATTAAAATTTGATTTGTTTTGACCATTTCTTCCTTAAATAAATTAAAAAAATACTACCCTCTCTTCTCTATTTCGTGCTCTACCTCTAGGGAAAGACTCCAATACCTCTCCCCCTTTGTTGTGACTCATTTATGAAGGGCGATTAGATGGGGGAAACCTCAATATCATGTAAGTAAACCATTATCTATTTGATTTGTTCCCTTTACTTAGGGTTTATTTCACCCATTAACGAGTTCTAAATTTTCTAGTAGCTAGGGTTTGTACTTAGGGTTTAACTTATTATCATTTGGGTTATATCTTGTAGTTGAAGGCTCTATTAAACTTCTTAATGGTGTGGTGATGGTATGGTTGATGTGTCACACCATGATTTGAGATTTTCCACAATTTCAGTATATGATTCCATTTCTAATCATTTTATGATGGTTTAGATTTGTTGGTTTATTCATTTCCCATGTTTCTAATATTTTTTTCTTGTTTAATGACCAATGTTTTCTGTAATTGTAAATAATTTAGCATCAATGATACATTTTTTTAAGTGTTTATTTTTTAAAGTAACTCATGTTTTGTTTCTTGTGGTCATTTTATAAAATGTAAATGGTATTTATTAGTTTTTCAAAGGGGCTTCTGATTCTAGTTTCCTGTTGCTTTAGTGTCAAGTGGGCCTACAATGAGGTTTTTGAATGGTTGTTATGTGTAAAAAATTATTTTACTCCATGAAAGTGTTTATGAAAATGTGTGATTTTCATAGGATTATTATTTTGAATTCTTTGATGTAATTTTATGTCACAGGACAGTGGTATTATAAATGTTGAATGGGATGAAAATTCCACTTTGGCAGGGTCTTGGTCTGAATTTCGAATTGAAATATTGTTTCGAAATGGGGGTTTTTGTGTAGAACAATGTTATACCCTTGAGGGTTATTTTGGTGAAAAATGTAAATGATTTATTTGGTTAAACAAGGTGATAAAATTGTCTGTATGAACTTTTTGGCTGGATGTGTTCACTTAATGTGGGGTTTTAATGGTAACATGGTGATTTGAGATGTCAAATATTTTTTAATTTTTTTTATAAATTTCTAAAATCATGTGATAAATTTTTTTATGGATTCAAAACTTGGTTGTGGGATATTTAATTTGAGTTTGTGAAAAAATGAATTTTGAAGGTGAGAAGGGTATTATGAGATATGTATGTAGGCTATTATGTGCATAGTATTATGTTGGAATGTTTTTATGTTGATTTTTAATGGATTTTTAGAGGTGATAAAGAAATCGGAAAAGTGTAGTTGGCTATTTTTTTGTGAGTATGGTTTCAAATTTCATTAGAATAAAAAAGTTGATTTTGTGACTCATGTGATGTACATGTGGGATGTTTGGAGAATGTGTCATGTGGATTTTAAATTTCCATGTGAAAATTATATTTCTCATCATGTTTAACTTTTAAGAGGACAAGAGGGATACCTAGGTATCTAAGTGGGTGGATGTGTACTAGTATGCTAGTGATCCCTTCGGGATTTGGCTCATTTTCAGGTAGAAAGATTGATGCTAACAAAACTAACAAAATTATGATTATGTTGATGATTGGGGACTACTAGTTATGATTACATTCCATACGAGTGGCTCATGAAGAGAATATATATTTGTGATGGTTACTTTCACCGAGATACGAGGTACTTGGGACCCACAGGGAGCTAGTGCCTTGGGGGTAATTGCCATTTCATGTTCTCATTAGTTACATTATGGCAACTATTGGAATAAGGTATGGTTGTATTGAAAATTCAGTAGCCTTGGAATTATTTTTCAAAGTGTTCATTCTTTAAAATATCCCAAATGAAAAATGTTTTTATTTAAAGTTACATAAATTAGATATTTTCACTAGCATTAAATATTTTGAAAACTTGCATGATTTTGGTCCATGAATATTTATCACATGGAATTTCATAGTGGTGGTGTCTTACTGGGATTTTTCTCAAATCCTACTTACACCCTTGGGTGTAAGTAGACATGGTTATATTTTTCTCAGGATTGGGTATAGTTTTTAATGCCAATGGTTCGAGATTCTAGCAGGTCCTTCATGGTGATATCTTATGGAGATGCATTAAGGGAGGTGACAATTTTCATGAGGATGGTTATAGGGATGTTTATTTTGGGATTATTAAGTTGATTTAGTCTTTTATAATTGTTTTATATTTGCAATTCAGTTATGAAATTTTTTAATGGATGATTTTGTTTTAAAAATCCAGATTATTTTTATTGGATTAAATGTTGTTTTAGGTTTATAAAATTGGGTAAATAATTCCCAATTGTCAGTTTATGATACCCAGGCACTTTTTACAACCCTTTGGGATCAGGAATTCTCTAATGGCCTTGTTGCGAGCTAGGTTGGGTGCCTGTTTTGATGGTGACTAGATTCAGTTCATAACAAAATTGCATTCTTTGTAATTCATAATGGCCATAGTGACATTATAATGTCGAGTTAGGTATATGAAATTTATGTAATTGTATCTTGTGATATATGAAGATGAGTTTTTCCTTTTGGGAACAATTTCCTCCGTTTTGTATACTAAAAGATAACTACAGGTCTTTACAAATGTTGTTTCATGATATTAAACATATGATTTAGGTAATGACAGTCAACAAATAACTATAGGCTATTATACACTTCTTTAGAAAAAAATATTTGAGTTTGCCATAGGGAAAAATTAGGTCTAATATATTAGAACTTCTTCCCACAAAATCCAAAAAATAATCCCCATCTTAGAATAACATTTCAATGAGGGACCATTCAGATACCATAATCCATGTGGGGATATAAAGGGGTACTATTAAATCCAATAAATTTATAATGATTCTATACTCATGGTTGCACATCTGAATGAATTTGCCACAAAAAATGTCATGGAAGTAACATATGAGGTCAATTAATGTAAAAAATAATTATCAAGGAGCATGATTTGTTGTTTTTACTCATGGAGCTCTTGAATATGCAGTGAATTCATGTTTTAAGGAAAATACTACTCCATAAAGATGTTATATATCTTATTCAATCTAAATGTCAACTCTCTATATGAATATGTCACTATAACACTTTAATTATCCACTAGTCCTTGAAAGGAGTCTAGCCATGAGTACAACCATCTGATTAAAGGAGACTGTAAGAGGTAAAATACTTGAACTCTCAACATGATTTAATCCCACATTTCAGGAGTTTTCGTATCACAAGTGAAACTATATGTAATTTTTTCTAGACATCAGGAAGAACACTAAATCTATGGGTGTCCACTTCATACAATACAGGAATGAATGGTTCATCAACCAAGCACTGGGCATCTGGTTAATCTCCTGGAAGGTAGGTATCATAAATAAATATAGTAGTTATACTCGCTATCCTCAAAGAGGGATAACTTTCTTCATTGGACCTTGGACTAAGGAATCATTCATAAATTTGTATTATCTTGACCCTATGGTCAAATCCTTATTTTTTTCAATTATATAGCATCCAAATATTTCAACAAGATGAACTATATTGAATAGATTATATCAAAGTAGTTTACTCAAGAATAAAATTGATATAAAAATCCATCTTAATATGATGAATGCACCATTTTCTACCTTTCAACTTGTGTCTCATTGTACTGAGGCAATAATTATGTCACTACATTCTTAGTGTATGGACATGTTTTCCCTTATAATATAACTAAGTCCCTCAGCTTGGGAGATGACCACAAACACTTAAACAATGCTTCTCTAATTCCACCAAAAAAAAATTTAGAATGAATCTATATCATAGTTATTTAATATTGAGTAATCTATTTGTTACCATTTGACATTACCAAAACCACTAATTCCCTATTTAGTTGAATGATAATTATAGTGTACCCCCTAATACCACAACCAATAGACAAGGGGACTTTAACTAGAAATTACTAAAAAATTCACACCTGTTAGTGGACTTAGAATAATGAAAATGAATAAACCCACTCATCCCCATATGTACAATATTAATTTATAATAAATGAAACATTGATGAATAAATTTTTACAAAATCTCTAAAATGAAACACTAGAATACGAAAGTATATAACCAAAATTAATAGTGAGATATACACTCCCAAAAAATGTCATAAAATAAAATCTATGAATACTATTCTCATATCATGAAACCTAAAAAATCTAACCATGGTCTCTTTAACACAACCACCATAGAACACTATAAAACAACCACAAAAATACCACCCATACCAAAATAAAACTACATTTCATTTTCTGTATTCATTACACATATGAGAATATTCCATAAAGGGGGAGAAAATACATAATGATTCAGATTCTCAAAAATACCAAAATATATAGAATAAAATGAAAAATAGATCAAAATAATAAAATAAAATGAATAAGTGATGAAGAAACGATATATTCTAATTAAAAGGACTCGTTCCACATATTAGGTTATTAGATTGTATGTCTAACTATAGTCAAGAACTATTATTTCATGTAACTAATCTATTATTTTATTATCAACCACAAGATATCTCTCACTTATAGTGATGGAGGATCCCTTCCACCTGATAACATGTGAAATACTGAATATTGTGGAGGATCACTATCACATTCGTGTTATATAGATAGATAAAACTAGTACACAATATGGATATGATCTATAACCCATGAATATTTTTTATTATACTATCTCTATGTAGTTCCATAGTTATAGGATCCCATAATTTCACCTAAATGGGTGATATTCCAACTATATTGAATGATTGTAGTCCCAACAGGATAAATTCACAACCTACCCTAGATTTGTGATAAAAACCAAACTCTACACACTCTTTTACATTAATGAAAAGGGTATCATCCAAGACATACAATTCAGATATGAAAAAGTTGTCTATTCACTCCACGATAGTAAAAAACTCAGGATACATATTATATGAAACCTATAATGAAAAAATAATGGGTCCAAATCCAGGCTTGGACAAGGAGTCCAATCCATCAATAATATCTAGTAGAAATATATCACAAGTGTTTTTGGTACATGGTGTATAGACCAAAATCCACGGTTTTATACATATTTACGTCGTATGTTGTGTGTAAAGGATATGTTATATGGAATCGAAGAGAGTACAAAATAGGTGAACTACTCTTGTTACCCAGTCGTGCACAACTTGTACATGTTTAGTTGGCCTTCTAAGAGAACATGTCTTGTGGGATAGTCCACATGGATTGTGATATTCAATATCAATCACAAGTAATATATCCACATATCCTAGGATATATATAATTGTTTTTATATAAATACTCACTAAATAGTTTTGAAATTTACATATTCTCTATAATTCTTCCTGAATAATTTCTGTATTAAAAAAATATTACATATGATCCATTAAAATTTTCACGTGTTCATTGAAAAAGGATTATACAATTCCATAGATTGTATTAATAATTCTTGACTCTAGAATAATTATTTTCATTGACAATCCATGTATTTCGTGTGTCATTCATAGGACATAAAAATCCTCATGTTATCATCCAATAAATACTTCACATATAGTGATTATATTATTAATTAATAATATTTTATCGCCAAAAAACCATATAAAATCACATATCTAGGTTTGATCATGGATTAAACCAAAATCCGTTTAGCTGAATTATCCTCCAGGTCAGGGATCGTGATGAACATGCGGGGTTATTATAGGTGAAAATCTTAAAATACACACAGTTGAATAATACATGATATCCATGTTCTATTTTCACACAAATAAAAACATAAAAATGACTATGTAATGTGGATAGATAATCATTCTATGAATAACGACTATTAATTTCTTAATTCGGAATCATTAATAAACTTATAGTTATATTCCAATGGTGAACACTGATTCAATTTTGGATAATCAATCAGTGATCTCTCTGTAAAATGTAGTTGGGGTATAATAATTATGAATATTATATACCACTATTTAGTATCAATCCATTTTGAAGAGTTTTTCACTGGGAAATTTCATTCAATAATACTAAAACTCTCAACATTGATTCTTAATCCCAAATTTTTCTTCAATCCAAATTCTTCACTGCCAGAGTCTCCCCACAAGTATCATGGAAATACATAAAACCTTAGTAATTTTTTTTAATAGTGGAATAAATAAAGGGTTTTGTTGGAAAAACTAATTAAATAAAATAATAATTATTTATAGAATTATCCTTTTAATCCACCTGTGAGTGGGAACCATCATGGAAGCATATTCAAATGAAACAGAGGTAGTCTAGGAAAAAACCCAAATACAAGATTCAACCAAGGATTTGAATTTTTTATATGATACATTATTCCATTGGAAATGACAGATTTTAAAAATAATAAGTCTGTGAGATATTTAATATTTAATATTTTTAGTCTATTGACCTCAGAACTACATGACTCATAAAAATGAATGTGTAGTCAAAAAAATTCTTCCAAAATATATTTTTTTACGTTTAAAAGGTTCAAGAAGAAAAATTAAATTCCTTTATATTCCATCATCAGTGAAACTGAAATGTTCCTAATTTTCTATATATGATTTTAGTTTTACAAATAATAGAGATATTGGGAATAATGTAACTAATGTATTCCACTCTATTGAAAAAATATTTCTCAATCCTCGGGAACACGACACTATATTCTTCATATTATTCATTTTGGGTAGCAATATCTACATTAAAATTGAAAGGAAACTCATAAAATTCATCAAATATTTACAAAATATATAATTGGATAATAATAATTGAAATATAAAAAGATCTAATCAGATATAAAATGTTTTCCTCTAACACAACATGTAACGTCTAGTGGATTGTGTAATCACTCTTAGATGAGAGAGAATTAATTGGAACCTTTTTTGTATAATTAAATAAATATTAAAATAAAACCATTAAAATTTAATCCTCTACACCAATTTGGATGGATATATCTCTTTAATGAAACTGAACACCCCACCCAACATGATGATCAATAAATTATATATCATTAGAGGACATGGTATTTAACAGTTTTCCCATATTTTTTTGTCCAAATAAAAAAAGAATAATTTTTTAAAGTCATAGAAATTTTATCCTATAATATAATGAATTGAACATAAAGGGAATTTATCATGTGAAACCTCAATAAATATTTTCCAATAGTCAATAGTCTCCTAACTGGTTCATTATAATAGATCTCTATTGCGTATAATAGGTGTTCAAAACATCCTTTCTGAAAATTATCTTCTTCCACTATTTGAAGTTATATCTAATTAGAGTACATATTTTGTAACTGAAATATGAAATTAAATTTTATTAAGATAATAGTCCAGATATAAATACACTTCAACATCATCTTAGATTAATAATTATAAATAAAACTATATGAACCGTAAATTCACCTTTTGTATTCGTCCTCCTTAGGAGAGAGCAATTCCATGGTTAGAGTGATTTATACTACTGTTTCTACTATCATATATTATTCGTTCACACATAATATATTTAGTAACATCAAATCGAGAACTAGAAAAGTATCCCCATTTTTTGTTCTTATTTGATGTCCGTAATATTATTTAACATATTATGCATTTTTTAATTCTTATTTACTTTTTACATGTAATTATATTCCATTTATACAATCCTTATAATAAATGATGTAATATTTATTTTATTAGGAAGTTAAAATTATCCATTAAATTAATTACATCATGAAATTCATTAAAATAAGTCCTATAAAATTCCAAGAAATAACCCAACATCAATCCTCATGAATGGTGTATAAATATTAATATTATATTTTCCATAATTTTCACACAATAGCTCTCCAAATATATATGTTTAATAATATCTAATGTATATATTTCATTATATATTAAAATATCCATATAATAAAATAAATATTTGACCATCTATATGAGAGCATAAAATATTTTACTAATGTGTGAAGATACATCTCCTTGTGAACTCATCATTAAATCCTAACTCTTTAGTTTTTCAAATTTAAATAAAGTTTTAATTCCATAACATTTTGTTTATTATTTAGTCATGGAAATTATAACAATTTCATAATTAATATTATAAATAATCTATGAATGTTTAATCAATATAATGTGACCCTAGAAAATATTTTGTGTATTATCTGAAATCATAGGTTACTATTATATAACATTAAGTTTAAACTTATGATTACCTGAGTTAAAATTAAATATCCAAATAATAACCCAACATACAGTCACATTCCATGAAATTATTTTTATGTATGTCTGCATTGAATATTACATATAAAATAGACTCCCTGAGTTAACTTATGCATTACTTGAAATATATTATGTATGATTTCGGAGACCTCATATATCATTAAATTGACCTTATGAAACATTACAATGATGTTACGTATCATGATATTAATAAAGTGTACGAAAATTTAATCTCCATAGTGAAATTCCAATTATCATTGTAAAATCCCTTCCAAATTCGTTTTCCATTCATTTAAAATCTCATAGATACTATGTAATTCCATTATTTAATGTCCAAATCCAACATAGAATTATATAAATATTGCATTATGGTGTAAAATACTATTCAAAATTCACTAAACACATCAATTTATCAGAAAACAACTCAAAAAAACATTAAAAATAAATAATACATACAAGACAATGTTTTTCACAATTCTCAAAGAAAACATCACATATAATAACTCATTTATATTAGTTCAATGAATCTATAATTAATAAAAAATTCAACTAGTTATTAATTATATATTCTCAAAAATAATGAATTAATTATATAATAAATACTATAAATCTTAAAATTCAAAACCATATTAAATATTTAATTTTACTACACTAAAAATATTTTCACAAATATCATTATATATTTATTCATAGTGAAATTACATTCATAAAAAAACATTATCTATTCTCTATGAATCTACCACTGTCTTCTTATCAGGAAGGTGAAACTAGTGTAGACTATAAAATTAATTTAATATTTATAAACCAAAATATTCAGTATTCATAGTCGTCCAACAAATACGTGTAAACTACCCTTGATGAACAGAACATCTAATCATGTTCTCCTCAAACTCATGAAGAACGTATAATTGGAAATGTTTTCAAAACATTACATTTACTAAACATAAGATCATTTTCAAAATCCTTACATGTTATCATCATCATTACATCAATACATCCAAAATAATCACTCAGATAACCCATATTCAACCTCATTTTAATACTTCATCAAGGAAACAACTTATCCTTCTTATCTCAATGATTATTCCCAGTATATGAATAGATCCCCATTATAATGTAAAAAGGAAGAAAAAACCTCATATATAATCCATTGGAACACCAATATATTTTCAATATTCTTTAATGGGTTATTTAATATCATCACCAAGTTATTTATCTTTTTCAATGTTACTTATTATATATTGACTTTATTCTTGTAGGCATCAAATAAAATAAAATTCATCACATTCTATTGGGATCATTAGAAGTGAAAGATTTATAGGATAAAACATGTATCCATTTTATCCAATATTATCAATCAAAAATGGTTTTATCATTATTATATAATGATATTATTTATTTCAAATAATATTATTTTTTAAAAATAAAAATTCAGTTATAATGATAGTATGATTTTATGAAGAGTTATAATGATATGATTTTTATGAACTATTACACTAATGAATGAACATTTATAAAACATTTTGGAGTTGATGAAATTTTCTTATATTCGTATTTAAAAGGTTTCATTCCATGAAGCATTTATATATTAAGAACATATAGAAATACATGAAATTTACCTCTAATTCAGTTTTTCCTCTTACAATATGGTTCTATTATGTCGTTAATAAATTGAGAATCCTACCTAAATGTATTATAATTCAATTATCCATCGGACAATCATATGATTATGTATTTATTATTACATATAATGAATATCTATAAACATAATGTGGATGTTCATTCATAATTTTAAATGAAATATTGAGGAATATTCATCATTTATGTTTTAATCAATTCAAAAAAATCATGGGTGTTTTAAAAAACGTTTTTAGTGTTTATCTTCCCTTCCATTTAAAAAAAGATTAGATAACCCAATCCAAAAAAATTAGTATAGAAAATAGAGGGGATATAAATGTGTAAAGTCTATGTAAGGTAAGAAAAGTTCATAATCCACTAAATCATTAGTGGAATCAACTAAATGTCTTATGGTTCAATACTAAATATCATATGACATTATCCATCATATAAAGTTTTAGAGGTAGTTCACTATTGTAATTCTATACTCCATTATTATATGAAATCAAAATTTTTATGAATATTAATTACTTTTTTATTGGGATGTATATAGAATAAGTAATATATATCCCTCCTCTAATATGATCTATTACCATATCATTATATTGAATGATCATATGGTGGTTAATTAAATATTCATAGGTGGTAATTTTCGTCATGTAATGGTACTCAAGGAAAGATACATATCATTTATTAATTTCATCATTGATTATGTATATTTTAGTTAAATAAATGTATTTATCGATTTTTAATATTTTATTCAATTTAATAATGTTTACTAATATTCTTATGGTTGTTACATATTTAATTTAATGATTATTCACAAGAAAGTTAACCTTAGTCATCTTATATGTTTTATTTTTCATTTTGTGTGTTCATAACTACATTGTGAGGTGGAACCGGGAATAAGACACTTGAATTTGAACCTATAGTTTCATTAAATTAATGAATTAACTCAGGTTTTCGTTATTATTATATGAGAATAGTTTTTTTCATGGGATGAATGTTTTTTAAGTAGTATAGTGGCATAGTCAAATATGAAAACTACATGAGTTATTGGGAAATGATATTGGAATGATCTATCGATATATTTGAAAAATTATGATTGTAATTTAATATTATAATGAGGGAATCATTGATTTTTTCATAATATAATATTGATTGAATGACATGTTCACAAAGAAGTCTCCCACGAATACTAAGATGTTAAAAAATGAAAGGTAGAATCACTTCAAATAATGATAATAGACATATAATTATTTTAAAATTTGGTTATGTATTTAAAATGGAATGAATTTATATTTAAATATTATTGTAATAATTATTTTTTCTATCTAGTTGTTGATATTATCTATTTTTTTAACATAGTGTATAAGGGATTAATATGTAATTACATGAATATTTATGTGATGTTGTGAGCACTTGGATAAAAATTTGATAACAATGTTATATCATCATTATATTGGATATGTTTGTGCTATGTTATACCATAAGTCAACGACATGGATCAATGTGAGATAATTTAGCTTGGAATGGGTTTTCTGGAGTTAGTTATGTGATATCATGATCCTCGATGTGATTTTATTGATAAAAAATTTAATGTTGTGATACCATTATATATGATACATGTATATGATGTTATATGTATAATTACCCAGGTTGGACAGGGAAATGGCATGGGGTAGTGGAATTGTTTTATAAATTTATCATATTTAAAATTCAACCACTTGAACCTATTAATGTTATAAATAGACCCATAATTATTTCACAACCTTACCACATATATAGTAGTAATGATAATGAGAATAAATAATAGTATATATAATGTTTGAAAAAAAATACTAGAACTCAATGTAATGTTTATACTCCCCAAAAATGATTCTAAACTATATAAATAGGTGGACATAACATATGTGACACCATAGTTTCTGTAAAGTAGAAATTTTGTAGACACCTCAAGTAAATTTGGTCATATATTGGTTAGACACCCCAATTAAAATCATCAAATAATTAGTCATAATACCAAGATACAAAATTATAATTCATTTTTCTTTCAATTTTTATAATATATACCCCTATTCTCAAGTAATATTCGCTACCACTTAAGAAATTTTCTCCCTCCAAGAATATATTGATTTACAGATCTTATCATGCACAACACCATTAATAACCTCAATAAGGAACAATAGTCAGCATACCTATTGGTCTCAACTGTTAATATAGAATATAAATGGTAATGGTGATCCTTAATATTTTTAATAAATGGTAACACCGTTTTTTTTTAAAAAATCTACTTCATTGCAATCATATTAAATCTTTTATAATTGAGATTAATGTGTTCTTACTTTTCTCACACTTGATGTTTTTAATATCTCTCAATTACTCTATAAATAATATTATAATATAAATTTTAAAAAAATTTATTCATATTATAACTATATTTTATAATATACATTATTATATATTCCTATATTTTAGTTATGGACGATCCATGATCATCTATGGTTCGAAATATCATTATTTAAATGTGGAATATATTTTTATTTTTAATTACTCACTCAAAATCCTTAAAATATCCAGAAATAAATCATTCTAAATATGACAAGGACCTGTGAATTATTCCTATATATGGTATTAAAACAACACAATCGATGATCATAGAAAATTCAATTCTTATAATTCATTCAAATTCATCACATATATAGAATCAAACAACATTTCCATGTTAACAATTTTCTTATGGAATGAAACTTATATCGCTCTCAGAATCACCTTCATCTTCATTCTAATTTTTTTATAATGATTCATAATCTTTTTTTTGATATATTAATATATAATATAATCACATTAAAATCACAATATTTATTTCCTATCAATATATGAAAACTGGAAACTCATTTTTTCGTCTTTCTTATTCATAAAAAAATCTTTAATTAATGAACTAATAGTGAGGAATATTGATAATGTGATGTGGCCAAACATACTGGACAAACCACATGGAGAGATTATAAAAATTATTCTTAATTGGACAGATTTTCTAATAAATGTAAACATTATATTATATTGATAATATATATCAATCCAAATCAATCCCAATGTTCAATTCTATAACTTTTCAGACTATAATACCCCATTATTTATAAATTTTTATTTCAATTATAAGTAATTGTGTTTGATAGATTATGAATCACGAAACCCTTGATATTAGGGTACCATTTAGTATAAAATATAAAATTAATCACAATTTTTTGTATTTAAATGATATATATGTAATGAACCAGAATTCCAATGGAATTTTTTTATACATTGGAATTTTAGGAGTCCGCTATTTTTGTCGGCTCCTGATTCTGAGGCCCGGTGTGCCCAGAATCAATTTATGATGTTTTTTAAGATTATATTAACGTGTGTAAGATATGTTCCTGAAAAATTTGAATAACATTCAAATAGTTACTCCAATCAGAAATTTGAGGCCACCGTTTCGCTCAGGATGGCGGGTTTACCCTAGGTGTGACTTAAGTTTAGTCGGTGCGGGCCTGCTATGATAAATCCCAAAAATGGCATAACCACTCTCTAATACCAATTTGTCACGACCCGCCCTTAGGGACCATGCCGTGACTACCCCAAGCCTGCCTTATATAGGCCAGGGGATGGTGACTAGCACCAAAGGAGTAAATCCCAATAAAAAGGGAAGGAATTGCCTTTATAAAAGTAAAAAAACACAATATGGTACACAACAAAAGTAATCACTAAGTAATACTGAATAAAAACATAAGTGATGAAAAGTAAATGGTCTAGTATAAAAACCCAGCTGTAATGTAAAGTACAACTGAAAATCCAGTACAACTACATTAATGTAAAATAGCAATCACTGAGTCTTCCTCCAGAAATTCCACCTGAAGCGTGGGTATAGATGGACTCCTCAACACCTCAAGTACGCCCGTCCACCCCATGTACGTCTCACGAAGTGGTACACCTTCGGGTATAATCTAGCTCTACAAGTATCTACCTCGATCAGTGTTGTTCATCGTCTATATCCAACACAACGTAGTGCAGGAAAAGCCTGTGCAGGTGTGAGTATACGATATCAGTAGAGACCTTGAGACCCCCGAAGGTCTCCCAGAATCCACGAAGGATAAACCACAGAAGATAGATTCAAACACAAAGTATCGACCAACCCTACTTAGGTATATTCCCATACATATGTTTTGGGCAAAAATCCCTCAAGGTATCATTGAAGCCTTTTTGAGGTGATTGTGTTTGTTGACAAAGTGGACATCTGAGTTGTGATTGTTGACAAAGAGGATTTCATGATGGAATGTCGAGTTCAAGAGCTGAGGTCAATGATCCATGTTTGATTCAAGAACGTCGATAAAAGGAATGGAAGATCTGGAGGCGGTACAAAAGAACAGATACAAGGTGACGCCGTTTTCCAGTGTTTGCCAAATTTTTGGGCCTGAAAATCGGCAAATGAAGAAAAGTGTTTTTGGCAAAGGGACTTGCGCGCCGTGGACTTGGAGTATAGGAAACTTGCGCGCCACATGTTTTTCAGGATCAGAAGATCAAAATATGGCTAAGGAAATAGGTTCGCGCATGTTTGGGAGTTTGTCGCGCAAGTGTCTAAAGGAGAGGAGACTTGCGCGCCGAAAGTGGGTCGCGCAGGTGACTTGCGCGCCGTCGCGCAGGGTGGTCAGATTTCCTATAAATACCGGACCACCCCTCCTCATTTCTCACCGGAGTTCAAGACGAGATCTCCCGTCGCGCAGGTGTGGTGGTCGCGCAAGTGGTGTGTGTGGTCGCGCAGGTGGGACTTGCGCGCCAGTGGTTGAAGTTGTGCGCCGGTGTTAGAAGTTGCGCGCCGGTTTGCAGTTGCGCACCAATGGTGGTTTGGGCGTAAAGGGAAGAGAGTCGCGCAAGTTTGGAGTTGAGGAAGCTTGTGTCGCGCAAGTGTCAGAGGAGGACTTGCGCGCCCGTTGTGACTTGCGCGCCGATACTTGCGCGCCGAGGTTGACTTGCGCGCCAAGGAAGGTTTTATTCCCGCAGTGATTTTCAGACTGTGTGGAAGCTGGAAGTTTGCCCGATACCTTCGTTGCAAAGAGATATTCATCAACGGGTGAAAGTTAAACTTCAACAGAGCATCTACATACAAGAGAAGATGCATTCTTTCAGGAAAATGAAGAGACCTACAGGTCTATAAACTGTGAGTGGATTCCATCCAAGAGCAGTGAGCTCAGGAAGAGGAAGAAGGTGATCCTCTCCACCGGCAGTGAGCCAGAGATAGAGAAACAGGGAGTGACCCTTGGGAGAGAAGTGAGCTGACCCTAAACATTGTAAAGGCAGTGAGCCTGGGTATAGAAGTGATCTAGCCCGAATCTTGTAATCCACAGCTAGTGAAGATTAGTGGAATTTGGTACGACCGGCAACCTGTCGGCGTATGCTCCTTGGACGTAGCCCTTAGCGGTGAACCAAGTAAAATTGCTGTGTCCTGTGCTTGCTTTACATTCTGTTTATATCGTGCAACAGGGAAAAGAGAGAAGAGTGTTTTGCTTAACAGCGAAACAAGATCAGAACGGACATTAATTTTTAATTAGTCATACCCTGATTCACCCCCCCTCTCAGGGTATCCAGCCTAGTGGACCTAACAAGTGGTATCAGAGGGAAAGGTTGAAAGTTGTTCTTCTCTCAATGGAGGTAACCAATCATAAAGGGATTCCGATCTTCGACGGATATAATTTTCAGATATGGAAGAATCGGATGCAACACTATTTCCGATCCTTGGGAATGGATGTGTTTTCAGCAGCTATGCATGGTATCACAGCTGATATTAATAGTGGTGCCTTATCAGAAGCTGAGCATAGAGAGTTGGATGCTGATTCCAAAGCAATCAATGCCTTAGGGGGAGCCCTTTCCAATCCCATCTACACAAAGGTTATGTCATGCAAAACGTCACATTCCATGTGGGAAAAGCTTTTGAATATATATGAAGGGGACACAAAAGTCAGAGAGGCAAAGCTGCAGGTGTTGTGGAACAAATATGAAGATCTGAAAATGAACCCGAATGAGTCTGTTGACGCATTCTTTGATAGGGTAAACATTGTTGTGGAAGATATGCGAGGTCTTGGAGAAGTCATTGAAGACATAAAGATTGTAAAGCGCATCTTGAGGAAACTTCCACCTCGGTTCAATCCGAAAGTTTCAGTACTAGAAGATAAAGATCCAAAAGAGCTGACATTGGACAATTTGCACAGTACCTTGGTTTCATATGAAATGAGGAACGATGATAATGAGGCTGTGTAAAAGGGGAAGTCTAAAGAGGTGGCATTTAAGGCCATGAAGAAGCTCACCATTGAAGATTCTAATGAAGAAGAAGAGACAGATGAGGTGATGTCATTCCTTTCTTCGAATCTACAAAGAGGAAGAGGAAAGTTTAAAGGTAAACTTCCACTAGCATGCTTTATATGTGGAAAGGTTGGTCATCTTGCGGCAAGATGCCCCAAGAAGTTTCAAGATGATGATGATGATGATGACGCTGAAATTCCCAAAAAGAAGTCTTCAGCTTTTGTGAAAGGGAAGAAACAATTCAAGAGAAATTTCTTCAAGAAAAAGAATCTTCTCTCACAAGAATTTGAAAGTTCAGATGAGTCTGAGGATGAAGAAGTTGAGGAAATAGAAAATTGCAGAGATCGTGGAGTAAATGCCTTGGTGGCAATTGTTGGTAGTTCTCAAAAGGGAGAAGAAGCTGATGCTAAAGAAGAAGAAGAAATTGAAGGGAGAATTGATATGGAAGCCGAATTGAAAGCAGCTCTTGAGGAGATAGATGTTTGGAGAGCCAAAACGAAGAAAGCCAATAAAGTGGTTCGTGATGCCAAACTCTACATGCAACAACAAGATGAAGAAAAGTCTGAGCTGTTAGAAGAAATTGAAAGACTAAAATCCTCAACACCAGAGAGCTCAGAAAATATTGTTGATTATAAGCTTAAAATTGAGGAACAAAAGAAGGAAATTGATTGTCTGACAAACACAGGAAAGGAGCAGGTTAGATGTATCAAAGAGCTTGATGAAGAAGTGGTCAGTCTGCGACAAAAAATCAAGGATCAAGATAAACTCTTGACCCCCAATGTGATATCTGAAAAGCAGGCTATTCAGAAGACAGAGAAGATGAAAGCGGAGCCTAGCAGTTCAGTAGGAAAGAAACAGCAATTGAGCTCAGATGTTAAGGTCGTTTCTGGGCTTAGTCAAGAACAAAAATTGGCGACAATTGCAGTCAGACCGCAAGAACTCATCCCGAAAGTGAAGGTTGATTTGGGAACAAAACAGAATCAGAGTATTCAAAGATCCCAAAGGGGAAATCACAGTGCTGAAATATCACGAGGGAATGCATCCTATATCAGGTGTTATTGCTGTGGGAAAATGGGACATTCACAGTTTGTGTGTTCCATATCCAAGAGATACAGAAGGGAACATGAGCAGAGATGGCAGCCAAACAGAGAACGGTTTTCCAGAACACATTTTGAAGGACACTGTTTTTGGTGCGGAGGATTTGGACACATGGCTAGGTATTGCACATCAATCATTCAGAGAAATGTGTCAAAGAATAATCAAAATGTTCGCAAGAAGCAGATCAATAAACCAACAAGTGAGTTAAAAGTTCAGAACAGATTTGCAGCTCTGCAAGATGAGGGTGGTCCATCATACTCTGAGAAAGAACAGAAGCCTCAATCCATGCCGAGTGTGAAAGAAAAAGTATGGACCAAGAAGAAGAAAAATGAGAAGGCTGTGGTGGCGGAGATTTCCCTTAAAGCATCAGATCGATCTGGTGTTTGGATCCTTGATAGTGGTTGCACATCCCACATGACGGGTAATAAGGATCTTGTTACAGGCATCAAATATGACAAAGAAGGAGTTTTCAAATTTGGAAATGATGAAGGCCTGAAGATTGTTGGCTCAGGGAAAGCCAAGTTTGGGGGAAAAGAGATGAAACGTGCTGATGTCTTGGTAGTAGAGGGTCTCAGTCATAATCTACTCAGTGTCAGTCAACTATGTGACTCTGGGCACTCTATCCAATTTACCAAGAAGATGTGTGTTGTGAAAGGAAAAGATGGAGCAGCTGTTCTGCAGGGAAAAAGGTCAAAGGGAAATCTCTATCTTGTAAGTGGGGAAGAAGATACTTGTCTTTTATCCAGAGAAGAAGAAAACCAGCTGTGGCACAAGCGACTTGGTCATCTATGCCAACCATATATGGAGGATCTCGTTAAATGTGATGCTGCTAGAGACCTTCCCAAACTATCACGTGATCGCACTCATACATGTGATGCTTGTCAGCAAGGGAAAATCATCAGAAAGACATACAGGCCAAAGGAACAGAAATCAACTAGAGTGCTCGAATTGGTGCACGCTGATGTATGTGGACCTGTCTCACCACGAGCTATAAATGGGCAAAGGTACTATGTTCTTTTCATTGATGACTATAGCAGAATGGCCTAGGTATTCATCATAACCCACAAGACAGAGGTGTTCAGTTGCATGAAGCAGTACAGGAGGGAATCAGAGAAGATTCTTGGGCAGAAAATTCTGAAGTTTCGTACTGATAACGGTACGGAATTCACAAACAGTCAGGTTGAAAACTATCTCGAGAAACATGGGATAAGGCATCAAGTTTCATCAGTGAGAACTCCCCAACAGAATGGAGTAGTAGAAAGGAGGAATCGGATCATTAACAACATGGCCAGAACAATGCTTATTGATAAGGACCTACCAGAGAAATTTTGGAAGGAAGCAGTTTTGACATCGGTCTATGTTTCAAACAGGTCCCTGTTATGTCCGAAGCAAGGGAAGACTCCGTATGAACTGTGGTACGGAAAGAAGCCAACGTTGAAATACTTTCGAATCTTTGGAAGTAAGTGTTTCATTCTCAACAAAGAACATCATAGGAAGTTTGAGGCACGAGGAGATGAAGGGATATTCCTCGGCTATTCAGGGAAAAGCAAAGCATATAAATGCTTCAGCAAGAGGCTGGGAAAAATTGTTGAGAGTAATGATGTCACTATAGTCGAAAATGAACAGACTGCTCCACGACCCAGTGAACAGTTCCTGGATGAATGTGATGATGAGATAAGCATCCCAGGGGGAGCAGAAGTGGCAGAAGCTGACTCAGAAGAAGATACTGATGATGAAGAGGAAAGTGTCAAGTCGGTGTCTGCGAGGAAGCCAAAGAGTCGAGCTGAGATTGATAGGCAGAATATCATTGGTGATCAAACAGCTCCAGTTCAGACTCGAAGAATGAAATCATCACAGAAAGCATCGTTTTTGTCTCAAGTAGAGCCGAAATGTTTTTCTGATGCAGCTGAAGATGAAAACTGGGTTCAGGCCATGAACGAAGAGCTTGATCAGATTGAGAAGAACCAGACATGGGAGATTGTTTCGAGGCCAGCGGACAAGAATGTCATTGGGACCAAATGGGTCTATCGCAACAAGATGAATGAAGATGGCACAGTGATTCGGAACAAAGCACGTCTAGTGTGCAAGGGGTACTCCCAAATCGAGGGAATTGATGTTGATGAGACATTTGCACCAGTTGCAAGGCTGGAGACAATAAGATTATTCCTAGACATCGCAGTGCAAAGGAAGTTCAAAGTGTTCCAGATGGATGTCAAATCCGCATTCTTGAATGGGGTTCTGGAAGAGGAGGTGTATATTGAGCAGCCAGATGGTTTTCTCATTCATGAGGATGAGAACAAAGTTTGCAGGCTGAAGAAGGCATTGTATGGGCTGAAACAAGCACCAAGGGCATGGTACTCAAGGCTTGATCAGTACTTGAAGAAGCTTGGTTTTCAGCGTGGAGGAGTTGATTACAATCTCTATTTCAGCAATGACAGTAATCAAAGGATGATGGTGCTAGTGTATGTCGATGACATAATTTTTGGCGGATCAGATGAAGCTCAGTGCAGACAATTTTCTGAATTCATGAAAAATGAGTTTGAAATGTCAATGATTTGAGAGCTAACGTTTTTCCTTGGTCTACAGGTGACACATGGAAGGAATGGAACTTTCATTTCTCAATCCAAATATTCCAAGGAAGTTCTAAGAAGGTTTGGAATGGATAATTCCAAGGAAATGAAGACTCCGGTTGCTACCCGGATGAAATTATCAAAAGATGAGGATGGCAAGGCAGTTAATATCACAGAATACAGGCAAATCATTGGAAGTCTGTTGTACTTAACCGCAACAAGGCCTGATATTGTTTTCGCCACATGCCAAGCAGCGAGATATCAATGTAATCCCAAGGAAAGTCACATGCTTGCAGTGAAAAGAATAATTCGGTATATCAAGGGCACGGTGGACTTCGGTTTGACATACAACGACAAATCTCAGACAGAGTTATTGGGATATACTGATGCAGACTGGGCCGGTTCAGCAGATGATAGAAAATCAACGTCAGGTGGTGCATTCTATCTTGGTGGATTGTGTATTTCTTGGCTAAGCAAGAAACAAGATTGCATTTCATTGAGCACCGCAGAAGCAGAGTATATAGCGGCCACTCAAGCATGCACACAGTTATTGTGAATGAAGCAGCAGCTTGAAGATATGGGAGTTGAAATGAAGTCTCCGATCGGAATCCAGTGTGACAACTCAAGTGCTATAAATCTTAGCAAAAATCCTGTCCATCATTCCAGGACAAAGCACATTGAGATCAAGTATCATTTCATCAAGGAGAAGGTTGAGCAGGGCATCGTGAAGTTGGAGTATGTGCCTACAGAGCTACAGGTTGCAGACATTCTGACAAAGGCCTTACCCAAGGAAGCTTTTGAGAGGCATCGACTAGCTCTGGGAGTTCAGTCGATTCCCCGCACTTGAAATAGTGTGGACGCGGGACCCCCCCCCCCTCTCCCCGAGGTATGCTGTGTTTTCTCTACTTTGCTAATGTGTTCTATACTATGTTACAGACTACAAAGGCGTGACCTTTGGGTTCGTTGACAAAGGGGGAGAAAATAGTGATTGTTCAAGGGGGAGACAATGTGGAGCTTTGATAAATCATGAATGATAAGGGGAGAAGCTGACAGGTGGAGCAGCCAGATAGGGGGAGTTGAAGCTAGTTGAACGTGCTTAGCCAGAGCTTAGCTTGGACAACACAGGAAATATGGCTAAAGAGGTGTTGAAGCTGTGAGCAGAAAGGGGGAGCGTATAACATCTGACGATGCTAGAAGTGATCGATCAAAGAATAGATATCACGACAGCTGAGGATCGTGATAAAAGCAGAAGAGTGGTGTTGGATAGTTTTTGGTGTCAACAATGGATGTTAGAGACAAAGTGATTCATTGATGAACTTTTCATTTACTCTTGTTTCTCACGCCGAGCATTGCTCATGTGGGCTTAGAGTATGTGTTGAGTAAATCCTTGGTCGCTATCGGAATCGCAATGCGGCGAATGGAGGTTGAAGAATCAATGACGTATCTTTGTTTGGAAGAGTTGTCAACAAACCCAAAGGGGGAGATTGTTGGGCAAAAATCCCTCAAGGTATCATTGAAGCCTTTTTGAGGTGATTGTGTTTGTTGACAAAGTGGACATCTGAGTTGTGATTGTTGACAAAGAGGATTTCATGATGGAATGTCGAGTTCAAGAGCTGAGGTCAACGATCCATGTTTGATTCAAGAACGTCGATAAAAGGAATGGAAGATCTGGAGGCGGTACAAAAGAACAGATACAAGGTGACGCCGTTTTCCAGTGTTTGCCAAATTTTTGGGCCTGAAAATCGGCAAATGAAGAAAAGTGTTTTTGGCAAAGGGACTTGCGCGCCGTGGACTTGGAGTATAGGAAACTTGCGCGCCACATGTTTTTCAAGATCAGAAGATCAAAATATGGCTATGGAAATAGGTTCGCGCATGTTTGGGAGTTTGTCGCGCAAGTGTCTAAAGGATAGGAGACTTGCGCGCCGAAAGTGGGTCGCGCAGGTGACTTGCGCGCCGTCGCGCAGGGTGGTCAGATTGCCTATAAATACCGGACCACCCCTCCTCATTTGTCACCGGAGTTCAAGACGAGATCTCCCGTCGCGCAGGTGTGGTGGTCGCGCAAGTGGTGTGTGTGGTCGCGCAGGTGGGACTTGCGCGCCAGTGGTTGAAGTTGTGCGCCGGTGTTAGAAGTTGCACGCCGGTTTGCAGTTGCGCACCAATGGTGGTTTGGGCGTAAAGGGAAGAGAGTCGCGCAAGTTTGGAGTTGAGGAAGCTTGTGTCGCGCAAGTGTCAGAGGAGGACTTGCGCGCCCGTTGTGACTTGCGCGCCGATACTTGCGCGCCAAGGTTGACTTGCGCGCCGAGGTTGACTTGCGCGCCAAGTAAGGTTTTATTCCCGCAGTGATTTTCAGACTGTGGGGAAGCTAGAAGTTTTCCCGATACCTTCGGTGCAAAGAGATATTCATCAACGGGTGAAAGTTAAACTTCAACAGAGCATCTACATACAAGAGAAGATGCATTCTTTCAGGAAAATGAAGAGACCTACAGGTCTATAAACTGTGAGTGGATTCCATCCAAGAGCAGTGAGCTAAGGAAGAGGAAGAAGGTGATCCTCTCCACCGGCAGTGAGCCAGAGAGAGAGAAACAGGGAGTGACCCTTGGGAGAGCAGTGAGCTGACCCTAAACATTGTAAAGGCAGTGAGCCTGGGCATAGAAGTGATCTAGCCCGAATCTTGTAATCCACAGCTAGTGAAGATTAGTGGAATTTGGTACGACCGGCAACCTGTCGGCGTATGCTCCTTGGACGTAGCCCTTAGCGGTGAACCAAGTAAAATTTTTGTGTCCTGTGCTTGCTTTACATTCTGTTTATATCGTGCAACAGGGAAAAGAAAGAAGAGTGTTTTTCTTAACAGCGAAACAAGATCCGAACGGGCATTAATTTTTAATTAGTCATACCCTGATTCACCCCCCCTCTCAGGGTATCCAGCCTAGTGGGCCTAACAATATGCCTATGTTGTCAACCACAGTACGACTCCAACTCTCGAGACCAAGTACAACCCATCCCACATAGGAAGGAAAGTCAAACACATCAATGGTAATGTTTGAAAGTGAAGAATCATGTCACATAGGTATTCCATAATAGTACAGAGATATAGATGATTAGATGTAGCCACTAGACCATCTAAGATGTCAGACCCACACAGGATACAAGACCATCTAAGCTGTCAGACCCACATAGCATACAATACCAGCTATCTCAAGAGTAATAGAGATGATTAGATGTAGTCACTGATTAATCTAAGCTATCAGATCCACACAGGATACAAGTCCAACTAAGTTGTTAGACCCACACATGATATAATACCAGCTACTCTGTTGGACCCACATAGGATACAATTACAGAGATGAAACTTCCGGACCCACACAGGATACAAGAATAGTAGACATCATCGTCGAACCTACGGAGGATTCCAGTATGGTAGTCTTCTCTGTCGAACCGGCAGAGGTTTTTTTTTGAGAACATGGGAATAAGAGGTATTATAATAATGTTGAGTCAATAAGTTTTTTTTATGACTTTGACATTCCTTCATGTTAGTGGGAGATTGATTAGTCATCAAGATTTCCTTATGACGTGATTGTTCCTATTGTTTTGAAAATCACAAACACCTTATCTTAAATCAAATCTGATTTAACCCTATATTTTACTTCTATAAGAAAAATTTGTTTAGGCCAGAAAATATACCCTTAACTAGACTTCATTGTTTATATCAGTTTTTTTTCTTAAGGGTATAATTCAGATTGAGTCCTCAGAATCATTTAATACATAGATATGAGGTATTCTATTTAAGACTCCAAATTCTGGATATGAACTCTAATGATGTTCAAATCTGAATTCTGGATACGAAATCTCTTGAAGGTCAACTCTGAATTCTGGATACAAACCCTCATGATGTTCAACTATGAATTCATGATACGAACTCTCATGAAGATCAACTCTGATTTTTGGATACGAATTCTCATGATGTTCAACTCCGTATTCTGGATACGAACTCTCATGAAGTTCAACTCTGAATTCTGGATATGAACATTCATGAAGTTCGACTTTGAATTCTAATTAAGAACTTATGTAAAGTTCGCCTATTAATTCTAGTAATTAATTCTGATTATTAATTCTAGATACAAACTCTCATGATGTTCCACCCCTAATTCTCATTGCGAATTCTGATAACGAACATGTATAAATTCTAACTCTGAGTTCTCTGAATACAGAATTCAAACTCTTATGACTTCTAACTCTGAATTCTCATGAGCTATGACTCCTAACATTGTGAGTTCAGGTTCCGAATTTAAGTAATTCCAAACTCTGAATTTCATTGAAATTTAGGATCTTGAATTCTACAGAATTCAGATTCTTAATTTCTACAAAACTGAATCTGAATATCTTAGTACTACGGACTCTTAAATTATTTTTACCGAGACTGTGAACTTTTATATAACTTGATTCTGAATATCATTTTTGGTTATTCTTACACACATTTTGATACAAAACGATGTTGTTCATTCAGTTATCAACTAACCATTGTTTGAGTGAAATGCATACAAGTCCCTCCGAAATTGAAGGAAGAATATGACCATTGGAGGAGGGGTCCAACCGTTGGAGTTGTACCTATAAATAGGAACTCATTTAAAATATCTCATGACTTTAACACTGAACATTGACAACATTTCCTACATGTTGTTGAAGTGATTTCTAGAGAGAGAGGCTTTTATAAACACTTAGGATTCGTGAAGATTTTCTTCATGCAGAGGTTCGATTTCCTTAAAATCAGAGACATAGGGTTATGAATTCAAAGGTGCAGATTTAATTACAAATCGAGATCTTGTAGGGATAACAAGACAGTTATTGGTCATTAGAATGATGACTTACTAGGGTTTGGGTAAGGCAGACTTTCTTGAATGTATAAATCAAGGGACCTGTTATCTAGGGTTTTTTGATACCCTCCACTTTGAGTTAAAAGTGGTTATTCTTGTTACTTGTAGATTTACTACATTGTTTTTCCGCTACATTTGTATTGTTGAGGAAAGTATTACATTCTGATACTTCCTCATACGTGTACTCTGTTATAATTAAATTATATATGCTTTTAGGTAGAATCTCATTTGTTGTAAACATTTGTTACATTTCATTTCCGGAATCATTTTTCTAGAATCAAACTAGTTTTTAGAACATATATGTGTTGTTAATTTTGGTTACGCAAGATTTCCTTAGGGAATTTTTAAAGAATACAATTCACCCCCTCTTGTATTTGTATATCATTTTACATATTCGATCCTACAATTGGTATTATAGATTATATCATACATAGACACACCATTCTAACAATTGGTATCAGAGAATTGGTTCAATTTGAATTAATCTCACGATTAGATTCAGAAGAGAATAATCAGAATTGATTTCTTCTAATCATATTTACAAGATTATTATTTTTTGGATTCATATATTCGGACTCACATTGTTCGAAATCAGTTTTTGTTAGAGATACTCTTGATCTATATTATCCCTGTTTACAAATATGTACTACTAACAAGTTTGTGTGCCGAATATTTTCTTATGAACGACAGGTTTAAATGTTGGTTCCATAGATAATCTAAATCCTACCAGACCTCCTATTTTTGATGGAAATGATTATGAGTACTGGAGAGATATGACGATGACTTTTGTTATAAATAATGGAGTTGATTACTATCTAATGACGACTGGAGATTATAATATTCTAAATAATGATGCCAGAACCTTTATGAATCAAGAGAAATCAGAATATAAATCAAATTTCAGATTTATAAATACATTGTTGTGTTCCATGACTAGGAACATCTCTAGGAAAATATCATCGTGTGAAGATGAAAAAAGTATCTGGATGAAACATGAAGTTACACATTTTTGTACATCCAAAGTCATAGAGACCAGAAGAGATATGTTGAGATCTTAATACCATGGCTTTAATTTTTTTATAGATAACCCATAAGTAAAGTAGAACAACGGTTTATGACTATCGTGAATAGCTTGCAATCTATAGTAGAAAAAGGATTGTATGATGAGGCTCTTATGGATAAGATCATAGATATCATCCCAAATGAGTGGGAGTAAAAGAGGATAACTATTGATGAGAACATGAAAGACACTCAGATTTCCTTAGATGAGTTGTTTGGAACTCTTCATAAGCATGGAACTAGAATGAAGAGAGATGATGAAAATGTTACGAAGAAGAATGGGAATGGAGGAGTTTCTTTCACATCCACTTCTAAACATATGAAAGCTAAGACCCCAGAAAAAGTAACTAGATCAAAGTAAAAAACATCATTATTCAGTTAGAATCTAGTGATATAGAAAAGTTAGATAATGAATTATCTAATCTTGCTCGAAGAATGAACAAGATTGTCGCTCAGAAGAACTATCATAATAAATAAAAGAAGAAAGACTACAAAGATAAGAAATATGGAGATGTTAAATGTTATGAATGTAGAAGAACATGTCATATCAGACCTAATTTTCCTTTGTTGATGAAGATATAAAATAAGGAAAGGAACTCAGAAAGGAATAAGAAGAAATTCTATAGATCAAAGCACATGAAAAGTCGTAAAGCTAATGATACATGGTGAGCTAGCTGTGGATATTATTCAGAATGTGAATCTTCTGAATATGATTCATCTGCACAGAAGAATATGGGTTTCATTGCTACTACTTCTTTCCCCAATACATTTCTTATGGCCAAGGTACACTCTGTTGAGGCTTTAAAAAATTTGTCTCTTTATAAGAATTACTATTCTAAAAATAGTACTTCCAATGATGATAATTCATCCTCATAAAATGAAGAACCTTTATATGAAGAAGTATCTAGATTTTGCAAGGTACATGAAGCAAAAAATTGTAAAATTTCTAAGAAATTAGACAAGGAAAATACAAAATAAGAAATTCTTACAAAAGAGATTTCAGATCATTCAAGTGACCTTGGAGAAAAAGAAGAGCTTTTAGAAAAACATTCTAAAGACCTTGAAAAAAAACTGCTATGAAAAAAATTTCTAAATATCATAAGAATGCTATTTTGAAGAGAAATGTTTTTGACAAAAAATCTAATTCTAAGGAAATGATTCCCGAGGATAGGAATTTAGTCATTGAACTAAAATCCAAAATATTTTCTCTTATGAAACTCTTTACAAAATATACCTATAGGAAAGAAAATTTTGATAAGATGTATTCTCAAATTAAACCTCAAGGAAACACTACCGGTGTATGTTACACTCCCCAAAAATAGGTTTTCAAAAACAACTATTTTGTTCCTTTTAAAGCCCTTTTTCCACTAAGTGTCAAAGTGGTGGGAATTGGAAAATGAATTTCTCTTTGAATATAGTTCAATATCTTGGGTTTCATAAATCATATTTTTCTAAAAAATGTGGATACCCAAAATTTTGTTATCTAACAATTCCAGATTCGTGAAAGTTTGGATATCAAAAGCCCAACTTTTTCTTATTTTTAGAAAAATAATGAAGGTACCAACAACAATACGTGGTACATAAATAGTGGATGTTCCAGGCATATTATTAGTACAAAAAACTATTTTGAATGGATTATCAAGACGAAAGGAGGAAAAGTAACTTTTGGAGATAAATATCAGGGAGAAATTATTGGTATAGGTAACATTTTTCTTCATGGAAAACATTGTTTTCAAATATTATATTTGTTAAGGATATTTTACACAACCTCATTAGCATAAGACAATTATGTGATGAAGGCTAAATTGTGAATTTTAGGAATGATAAGTACATATTACACAATTACAAGGATAAATTTATTATTTCTTACAAAGGGGAAGAGAATGTTTACACACTAAACATAGAAGTCCTTAGGAGCCATGATTTACCTTTCCTTGGTGCAATAGAAGATCATTCATTGTTATGGAAAAGAAGGCTAGGTCATTGTAACCATAAAAACTTATGAAAAATTTCTATTAAAATATTTGTTAAGGATCTACCAGAGCTTAGATTCGATTCTTCAAAAAGTTTGTAACCCTTGTCAATATGGCACAAAAAATAAATCATGTTTTAAATCATTCAATGAAGTCTCAACTACAGATGCATTACAGCTACTACATATTGATCTTTTTTGTCCTATACAAACTGGAAGCATTGGGGGAATGTATTTTGTATTTTTCTTGGTTTATGATTACACATGATATACATGGGTATATTTTCTAGAAATTAAGTCAAAAGATTTTTCTTATTTTAAAAGTTTTAGACCCCAAGTTAAAAATGAGAAAAAACTTCCATTAATAACTATTCATTGTGATCATGGAGGAGAATTTCAAAATTCTGATTTTGAAACTTTTTGTAGTAGAAAAGGAATTACTCATAACATTTCAGCACCCAGAACACCTCAACAGAATAGTGTTGTTGAATGATGAAATAGAATTATTCAACAAATAACTAGGATCATGTGGAGTGATTATTTTTTAGCCAAAAAATTTTCGGCTGAAGCTGTAAATACTACTTTTTATACAATAAATTGTGTTTTTATTTGACCATTTCTTAATAGAACTTCTTATGAGTTATGGAATTGTAGAAAAAAATAAATTCCCACTTTAAGGTTTTTTTCAAGTTATTCATTCTGAATACTAAAGATAATCTTCATAAATTCGCACCAAAATCTGATGAAGTAATTTTCTTTGGATACTACACAACATCTAAGGCATATATAGCTTTCAATAAAAACACTTGTACTGTTGAAGAGACAGTTCAAGTTAAATTTGATGAAACTGATCCTTTAGTTTTTAAAAAACCTCAACCTACATCCTTAGATGTGTTTTCAAAAACTAATTATCAACATATGATAAAAGATCCTTCGGATAAGGAAAATGTTCAAGATGATACTTCTGAAAAATTTACTCCAGAATATTTCTTACCCTATGTTGATGAACAAGTCTTACAAAACCCTAATCAGTCATTTCTAAAGAATCATCCCAGTGATAGAATCATTGGTGATATGAATCAACCTGTAAGGACTAGAAGTTTCTTATGAAATTATGTATAACATATGGAATTCCTTTCCCAATTAGAACAAAAAATCACCGATGAAGCTTTAGGTGATGATAATGGGATAAAATACATGCATGATGATCTAAATTAATTCAATAGGAATAATGTCTGGACCTTGGTTGAAAGACCTAAAGAACCTTCTATTATTGGAATAAAATGGGTCTTTAGAAATATGTGTGATGAAAATTGAATCACAATCAGAAATAAATCTAGATTATTTGCTAAAGTCTATAATCGAAATGAAGGAATAGACTATGAAGAAACTTATGCTCCATTATCTAGACTGGAATCTATTCGTATTTTACATTCCTTTGCAGCATTCTTTAATTTCAAACTCTTTCAAATGGATGTGAAATGTGCTTTCCTTGATAGTTATTTTCAAGAGGATGTTTTTGTTGAACAATCTCCTGGCTTTGAAGATGAAAAACATCATGATCATGTTTTTAGACTTACCAAAGCTCTGTATGGCCATAATCAGGCCCCTTGAACCTGGTATGATAGACTTACAAGATTTTTTCTTCAAAATAACTGTATTAAGGGAATTGCAGATCCAACTCTTTTTGTATAGAATGATAAGAAAAATGTTTTAACTGTTCAAATTTATGTTGAAGACATTATATTCGGATCAACAGAGAAATATTTAACTGATTCCTATTCATATCTAATGAAATTTGAGTTTGAAATGAGTATGATGGGTGAGTTATCATTTTTCCTTGGTTTTCAAATTTCTCAAAAACCAGAAGAAATCTATATATCCCAACATAAGTATATTAAATATATTCTTAAAAGTATGGATATGATAACACTATGTGTATAAGTACTCACATTGGTACCTCAAACACACTTGATCTTTATGAAGCTAGCAAACCAATAGATAAAACATCTTTTAGAGGTATGATAGGAAGTCTACATTACTTGATAACTAGTCATCCAGACATAATGTTTTTAGGACTATTCATACTTCTAGAAATTATTTTGTCTTAAAAATATTTACAGATGCTGACTTTGGTGGATGTAGAATGGATAGAAAGAGTACATCCGGAACTTGTCCTTCCTATGGGGATTAATTAGTCTCTTGTTCTTAGAAGAAGCAACATTTTTAAATAATCTCCACTGCTGATGCTGAATATGTAGCCTCTGGATGTTGTTATGCTCAAGTGTTGTGGATGCAACACACACTCACAGACTATGGCTTCAGTTTTACTAAGACTAAATTTTTTTGTGATAACACATGTGCCATTTCACTTACTAAAAACCCTGCATATCAATCTCTTGAAAATCACATAGAAATTAGGAATCACTTTCATAGGGATCACAAAAAAAATGAGATATCATTCTTCAATTAATCAAAACACAAGATCAAAATGCTAATATTTTCACAAAATCATTACCTAGCGATAGATTTGAATAAATTAAACAGATGTTATAAATGATAACCATGAGGTAGTATAGAATCATTAAAATTATATTCAAACAATCTCATTACAGTAATAATAACTTTTTCATAGGGGTAGAACATTTGTTATTGAAGGTTTTTCAAAATTTTCAAAACAATAATTTCATAGTTAGTTGTTCAAAAATTTTTGTAATAAAAATTTTCATAGTTATATTTTCTAAAAAATTTGTAATGAAAATTTTCAGAGTTATATTTTAAAATTTTTTCATAATGAAAATTTTCATAGTTAGTTCATAAATTTTTATAATGAAAATTTTCATAGTTGGATTTTCAAACATTTTCGTAATGAAAATATTCGTAGATAGATTTTCAAAATTTTTAGTAATTAAAATTTTCATAGTTAGATTTTCAAAATTTTTGTAATGAAAATTTTGGTAGTTAAATGTTCAAAAAATTTCATAATGAAAATTTTCATAGTTAGTTTTTTAATATTTCTCATAATGAAAATTTTCGTAGTATCTTTTTCAATGTTTCAGTAATAAAAAATATCGGATTTGAAATTTTTGTAATTGAATTTTTGGCTTTGAAATTTTTAATTAAAATTTTCGGATTTGAATGTTTCGTAATGGAAATTTTCAAAACTAAAATTTGTGTAGTAAGAATTTCTTTTCGTACTAGGATTTTTCATAATGAAAACTTTCATAATCAAAAGCACCATAGTGTATTTTTCGTAATAAGTTTTTTTTCATTGTCAAATATGTCTATTTAAAAATAATATCAGCTATTACGAGTAACCTTCCAAGAAATCCGAAAGGTATGATCTCCTTCTTAAGCATTTCGTAGTCATTATTTTATTGCTGGTATTTTCTATTTCATTTCAAACTCTCATATTCTAGTTTTATGAAATCCGATTTTTTTTTAAAACCTCAAAAGATCTAAATCACTCAAATTTCCCTTGTGGCTTTCATAACGACTATTAAACCAAATCAGAAGGTTTCCCAACCATTAGAATGGAATGAGAAGTTGAAAGGTCAATTCGATCGCCTATATAAAGGGGGCACCCGATGGTTGTCCCACATCAGCTTAACAAGCTTGAGAATGTTGAACCAATAACTCTCTACAAAAGGCCATTCCAAATTCTTTAGTTGTAATCTAGTCTGAATGCCTACAGAAGTCCCTTCTCAAGAGATGTCATTATCTTATCCAATTTCTGAATGGAAAATTTATAGGGACAGGACGGTACAACTAAATTTCTTTAATAATTATTACTCAATTACTGCCAAGAATATCAGGCTCAATGGTTGGTAATGTATTTAGCTATTTCTAAGCCAGAAGCTCAATATGTAGTCTATATGGATCTTCTAATCGAATTCTATGAATCATTTTGCATCTTCAAGGATGAGGGTTGAGAAAATTTCTCCTTTAAGAGTAATGGGAAGAAATGAAAACATTCTTACACCAAGGCTTCAAGTTTGGTGGGGCTGGTATATAAATGGGAAGCTGAGTTTTTCTCACAAAAACTCCCAGAGGTTCAAGGAAATTTCTTCAAGGTGAAGGCCATGGAATGCCTTAGTATTACTGATGTAAAGACCGCAATGATTTCCCATATGTCTACCAATGATTGGATTCTATAATTATGGGTCCAAGGTCTTATTGTACCACGGAAGGTTGATAAGGACACCCTCATGAAAAGTGACATGTACATATTAGAGTTTTTGGTAAATCTAAGGAAAACCAATTTGATAAGGAACATCTTCATTATGATTCAGAACATCAAGAATGGGAACCTCAGATCTCAGATCATTATGTATCCGGCATTTTTTTCAAAGTTGATAGTTCAGTGTCTTGAATCCTTCAATATCCCATGAAGATCCAAGCCAAGAAATTGCAAGGTGATGTTGATTAGTGATGACACCCTCAAAATAATGAATGTTGTCTTCTCTATGGAGACAAGGGAGTTTTATGATCTTCCAGTGGAAGAGGAAAAAGCCAATCTGGAAAATTTTGGGAAAGATGAACCCTCAAAGAAGGCCTGTAAGAAAAGAAAGTTAAAGGAAGTGGAAGCTGAAGTTAAAACCCATATGTCTAAAGAACTTCAATCCGCATCTCCTAAACCAATGAAGCAAAAGGCATACCCGGATGAGGCGGTAGAAGAGTGTAGAGAGGACAAAAAGAGTTGAAAATAAGTGTAGACACAGTTTGGTTTGGATCCTACTGAGGCTATGGCCTTAAAATAAATAGTTGTTGAAGAGTTTGCGAGGCAAGTAAAGGAGAAAAACCAGAAGAAGATGATGATAGAGGCCGAGATTTGTCAATCCCTTCTGATGGATGCTGAAATTGCTTCCAATAACATCCCGGTTCCAAAATCTTTCATTGTGGAACAATTTCTCGAGAATCCAGGAAAGAGGTTTATGTCACTAGAAAAGAAACAAGAGAAAATTGTGGAAGTGAAGAAAGATGAAGAAGATTTGCAAATAGCTGAGAGCAGTGGTGGCTTTGATGATGTAATCAAACATGTTTAAGACTATAATGAGAAGGATAGTTCTTCTGAAAAATTTTCACTCCAGACTTCTCAGGACGGATCATCAAAACATGCAACAGCTAGAGATGATGAAAAGGTTGAAGAGGAAGTCAAAAATCCATCTGAAGAATAATGTCAAAATCATGACGTTATCCATCCCAAGGTTATTTTGGCTAGTGATGAAAAGAGAAGATTTATGAAGACAAGATTGTACAACTATCTAGTAGTGAGCATTAATCCCCTGTTGAAGAGGTCATTCTGAAAATCAGTAAGGGAAAAAATAGTGGTGGATACCCCAATAAATGAAATTTTAATGAAGAAGGAAGTTGGGGGTTCTTCAAAGAGAAAGCCAGTGGAAATAGAAGAATAAAAATCTCAAGAAAATTTTCAAATTCGGAGTCATCTGCCTTAGGGCACGATTTTGTTGTACAATCTCTAATGAAGTTGGTTTATACTATTACAATATTTCCCACATTTTATTCTAGATGCCAAATGCTACATCACATTTTGATCAAAAATTCAGAATCTGTATCCATGGTCATAGACAGATGTGTGATGATTGAGATAAAATACCATAATTTTATAATCAATTATGAGGCTCACCGAAAATCCTGTAGAAAAATGACTCTTCGATAGAAGATAATCAATGAAGACTCAAATATCACAGATCATACAAACGTTTTTAGGAAAATATTAGTCTAGAAAAATGTTCTTTGATTCGGGATGTAAAATATATGAATGGGAATCTGAGAAATATTGTTCAAAGCTTGAAAAATGAGAAGAATCTCTAGAGTGAGATGCATGAAAATCTTTTAAAGCAAGATGAACTACTAATGGCTCCGGATGAGGCCATCAATGCTCAGGTAGAGTACCTGAAGGCTAAGGAAGACATGATTAAGGAATTAGAAATGAAATGTGAGGAAGATCATAAAGAGTTATAGAAGTTGAAAACCATTGTCAAGATTCTAATTCCCCAGGAAAAAGAAACATAATAGACCACTACGATCTTTTGTTGTATTTTTTCCTTGTACAAATTCTTTCCATCGTAATGAATTTTTTGGTTTCATGTTTTGTTTTGTTGTATATACTAATATTTCAGGTAACTTATTGTTTTTTCATTCCCTCAATATCATTTTTAAAATAACAAAGTGGGAGAAGGAAAAAGAATTATAAAATGGAGAAGAATAATTTCTCAGTAATGAATAACTATCCCGATGTAAGGGGGAGATTATTTAATGGGGAGATCTCATTACAAATATTTCCACATTCAAAAGAAACTTATCATTCTAGAAATCTATAATATGATCCTTAGTGTTCCATAGACAAAGGGGAATTTAGTCATATTCACCATTTTCCATGAAAAAAGGGATATAAGATTTATTTCAATGTCTAGAAAATTTTTTTCTAAGTCATTATATTCTTTTTCGTAATGATGTTTGTGCATTCCCAAAATGGGGATATTTTTTATTCAATAAGGTTTTCCTTATGACTTTTCCATTATTTCATTTAAGGTGTAGATTGATAAGTCATTATGGTTTCCTTATGTCTTCATCGTTCCTCTTGTTTTGAAAATCACAAACACCTTGTCTTAATGCAAATCTTATTTTACCTTATATTTTACTTCTATAAGGAAAATTTACTTACCCAATGAAATATAATTTTACCTAGACTTAATTATGCATATCATTTTTTTTCATAACTGTATAATTTGGATTGAGTCCTTAAAATCATATAATACTTAGATGAGAGGTATTCTATTTAAGACTCTGAATTCTGCATACGAACTCTCATGATGTTCAACTCGAAATTCTGGATACGGATGCTCATGACGTTCTACACTGAATTCTGGATACGAATCTGCATGAAGCCCAACTCTGAATTCTGGATACGATCTCTCATGAAGTTCAAATCCGAATTCTCGATATGGAATCTCATGAAGTTCAATTCCAAATTCTAGATACGAACTCTCTTGAGGTTCAACTCCATATTCTAGATACAAAAATTCATGAAGTTTGACTCCGAATAATGATTATGAACTTATGTAAAGCTCGACTATGAATTCTAGTCATGAATTCTGATTAAGAATTCCAGATATGAACTCTCATGAAGTTATAGTCCGAATTCTCATTACGAATTCTGATTACAAACTTTTCTAAATTATGAATCCAAGATCTCTAAATACAGACCTCAAACTCTAATGTGTTCTGAAACCAAATTCTCATGAACTCTGACTCCAAACATTGTGAGTTCAGGTTATGAATTCAGGTAAATCCAGACTCCAAATTTCATTGAAATTTAGGCTCCGTAATTCTACTGAATTCAGGTTCCGAATTCCTACAAAATAGAATATGATTTTCTTAGTACTACAGACTCCGAATTCATTTGTAATTAGACTCTGAACATTCATTTAACTTCATTCTGAATATCAGTTTGGGTTATTCTTACACTCATTTGGTTATTAAATGATGTCGTGCATTCAATTATCAGCAAACCATATTTTGAGTGACACATGTTTAGGTCCCTCCAAAATTCAAGGAATAATATGAACGTTGGAGGAGGGAGCCGATAGTTGGAGATGTTCATATAAATAGAAGCTCATTTGAAAAGACCTCATGAATTTAACACTGAACTTTGACAACTGTGCCTATATGCTGTTGAAGTTATTTCTAGAGAGAGGGGATCTTATAAACTCTTAGGATTTGTGTAGAATGTTTGGGCGACTTGTTAATACTTTTCTTCATGCAGAGGTTCGATTTCTTTAAAATCAGAGACTTCAGGTTGTGAAGTCAGAGGTGTTGATTTCCTTTCAAATTGAGGTCCTGCGGGGACCGCAAGACAGATACCGATCTTCAGATTGAGGGCATACCTGGGTTTGGGTAAGTCATATTTTTGATAAATTATAAATAAAGGGACCTCTTATCTAGGGTTGATGGATACCCACCTCTTTGGGTTAAAAGAGTTTATTCGTGTTTCATGTAGTTTTACTACATTGTTTTTCCACTGAATTTCTATTATTGGGGAAATTATAACCTTCTTATACTTCCTAAAACTAGTACTATGTTATAATTATATTCTATATGCTTTATGGTAGAATCGCATTTGTTGTAAAAAAATTGTATGTTTCATTTCAAGAATCATTTTTCCAGAATCAATCATGTTATTAGAACATAGAGTTGTTTGTGAATTTTGGTTACACAAAATTTTCTTAAGGATTTTTTAAAGAATATAATTCACCCCCTCTTGTATTTGTATATCATTTTACATATTTGATCCCACATTTGGTATTATAGAGTATTCCATACTCATACATACCATTATAACAATTAATGTATCCAGTTAAAATATTACATTAAACCTATTTCTCTCGTTGATCATGGATATAATTCTTTAATATGTGGTGATGAAGGTGATGAAATAATAGAGTTGATGTATATGCTAAAATAAAATATTTATCATAGTTTTGAGTAAATAACAAATCCCTAAAAAAATTATTAATGATGAATGACAATAAAAATATTTTTATTTAGAAGAGATTAATAATATATCAATAAATATGATCTTATTATTGATCTGATGATGTATAGGCTACAAATAGCTGATCAAGAAAATATTTATATTTACTATGAAGGAAATTTATCCTTAATAAGTGAATAGATAGTCCAAAAAAATAAATTTTTATCAAATCTCAAAATGGGTTGAAAAAATCATAGAACATTTTAGATAGTTAGTGATTGAAAAATCAAAAACATGTCATGTTGATGATATAATTGATCCAGAAAAAAAATATAAATACATTAAATTTTAAGGATAAACTATTTTTCATTTCAATTCTTTTCCTAAACATAAATATCACAAGTTTTAGACCAATAAAAGATGTTGAGGAAACACTAAAATATAAAACTTGATAAAGAAAAAAGGTAAAATAAATCTAGATTACCCTTGGAAAAAGAAGAAATAGTTTCAGGGAGGACCAACACAAAAAACTAATATAGTTAGTATCAAAATGAATGATCTATGTTATCAGTGTATTATCGTGTTGTATGAGGTACTACCATATATATCCTATTCATGTTTGATGAATTGGTATCTACTAGAATAGAGGCATGAACCAAGTGGACCCACACTAAGAGATTAAGATTATTATTCCAATGAAATAAAGATAACACTCAAAATATTTCATGTATACCTATGTGAACCACATTTTACTATCTAAATGAGGGTTGTAGATTTTTTTATAAAAAAGGTCAAAAATAAGAATATTGGTAAATAATATTACCTGTATATATTCCATATGTTTTGAAAGGGAATAAAAATCAGAAAGTGAGAAAATATGGTGATTTTACCAAAATGGACTGATTAATTGTTTTTTCTAATCAACTAAAAATATCTATAAAAATAGATAAATAAAAAATTAAGGTTGTAGCTAATGGAATAAAAATTTCAATAGAAAAAACAGCTAAAGTAATCAACATGTTTTCAATAAATTATAACCTTTTTTAATGTATGTGAGTCATGTGGATTGGATATTTTTGGAATAAAATAATTCATTAAAACTATATTATCCAAAGGGGAAATTGTGAAATAGTTTATATGAACATAAGGTATGATGATTTCATGATATCTGAGGCATAATGAACGACTCCATTCAAGGAAACATTTAATGAGGATAACATTGACCTGTAATCTCTAACGGGTATAAAAGGAAGTATAATGAATTATTCACATACTAACATTTAAGGGAATGAGAATTAATATTCGATTGGAATCTGTGAGATACGGTGACATGATTGAAACACATATAAATATATATTTCTAAATAAAAATATTATATTACACAATAATTCATTCTTCAAAGAATTAATGTATTAGTGTATTTTTGGATTAAGTATATAATAAATCTATTTTAGGAATGATATTAAACTTATCTCACAATTTTATTCTCTCAATTTAATCTTATAATATATATTCACATAGAACATTAATTCATAACATAGATAAATGGAAATAAAATAAATGGTGACTTTCAATGCTCACCAAGGATAAACATATGATATATTAATTTGTGTTAATATGTTACAAAAATATATGAATAAGGATATGAGATCGGCATCTGAACATACTATGTTCATGCCAAATTAGTCCTATGTCACAAATCAGGAGTTATAGCTTTAATAGTTTTCATTTTAAATTAATTGGGTCATAAGGTTTAGGAATTATAAATAGGAAATAATGACTTATAAGGACATATTACATGAATAACACCGTGTCCTTGTAGTTATTGCTAAATAATAAGTATCGAAAATAATTTCATTAGCTAATGATTTGTACCAAGAGTAAAATAAAACAGTGGACAATGGATGATAGTGTAAAATTATCTCTCTTCATCAACTTTTTATTCATGGAATGTGTAAAATCCCAATCCAATATTCATTATTATATTCGGTTCACTCCCCCCCACCATTTACATTTTCTCTGAAGATATTAATCAATAACTAAGGAATTAGAGGGTAATATAATTTTGGGAATAACAATAAAATATTAAAATTTATACTTATATTTTCCATAATAAAATATAAAACATTAATCATTTTGTTATAGAATTAAAAGTTGAAAAGAAATGTGTTTTTTAAAAATCACATTATCACATAATCATAATCCATCCAATGAACATAAATGGGTGGTATCATGAGACAATACGTTTTTCCAAAATATATTAAATAACCCATGGGAAAGAAATAGGTTTCATGACATATTCCTAAAATAATCTTAATCATTAGGCATTAAGAAAAAGGGTTTTCATTGAATCATTAGTACAAATATTTAGTTGAGAATAAAAAACATATACGTGGGTTTAAATAGAGTAAAAATATAAATAAATGTGATGTTAAACATTTAATTTCAAACATATTTGAAAATATCATCTTGGTTTGGTATCTTTTAAAATTATGAAATTCCAGAATAATTAGAAAATTATATTCATTAATGATTACAAATGAATCATTTGA
This sequence comes from Viscum album, assembly GCA_963277665.1. Taxonomy (NCBI): domain Eukaryota; kingdom Viridiplantae; phylum Streptophyta; class Magnoliopsida; order Santalales; family Viscaceae; genus Viscum; species Viscum album. Next base: position 843,271,353 of record OY728161.1, read on the forward strand.
CAAGTTATTCAATCAAAATACTTATTTTGAATCTTGGAAAATCTATTAATTTAAAAATCATTAAAAAAATCTTTAGTATCAAATTTTTTATAAAAAGTACTAAGAAGTATAGAGAGTAGAAATTATTAAAATTTTCACAACCATTGAATTGAATGTAAAATATTATTTAATATCAAAAAAAATCATTTTTTCCATAGAGAATAACATTTACTGATTTTTTTAATTTACATTTGTATGGATGGAATATTTTACTGAATGAAGAAGATAAATGAGGTCATAATAGAATAAAAATATTTTCTTGATCATTTTATATAACAAAAGATTGTATAATGATGTAAATAAATGAAAAAATAGAAATAAATTGGTTAAAATAAAATATATGGAGTTTTTTGGGAAATATGTATAGCATTTCCCAAAATGAGATCCAATCATAAGAATTCCCGATTTAAAATGAGATTGTTTTATAAAACCTTACCTCAGGTCCAAACTTTCATTATCCACACTCTTCAGAACCCTAATAATAAGTATTGTTTTATTATGCATTTATACCAAATTTATAATCATATATATTTTACAATATATAATTCCCTTGTAATTAATAATTTCACATTTATTGAAAATACATAATTAAAATCATTATTCAGATATTAATGAATATATTTCTGTTGCATGATTCGGTTCAATGGTTACATTCCTTTCACATTGGTCGTAATTTCATCATTTCAAGAATCATTGTATTTTAATATATATAAAAATTATTACCTATAGACACTTTTTTGAAAAATTATATAATGTCATTATGGAATATTAAATACATCACTTCATGTAAATGTTAGTCTTCACAAATGCATATGTAATAGTTATAATTTACATTTAATAAAAAGAATGAATTCCAAATAATAATATAAATATATAAAATAAAAATAGTTTCATTTATATAACAGATATTCATTAGCTTAATATTTTTCCACCATTCATATAGTGAGGGAATCAAAAAATAATTGTATCACATTGTGGATGTTGTAGTGCAAAGGTACTCATAAACAATGTAATCATTTCTTGTCAAATGGAAATGATGTATAAAATAGTTACACTATGAAAATTAAAAAATTAATTTATTTAGAATAAACTTATTTAATACAGTTTTTAATTAATATAATATTTATAGGAGGCTTGTTGTGAAACAAACATCATATATACTAATACAGATAATTATGTATTCATTGTGAAACCACCTTTTTCTTAATCCTTAAAACATCTTAGTTCGATCTTTTGGGATGAAAAAATATCATGTCTGTCACAGGGAATGTTATGAAAATATTTTTATATCTTAGGTATGAGGTATATGCTAAAAAATATTCGATGTAATGAGGGTATATGACCTTATTTTAAAAGTGATTGATGCGTACCTCTTGTTAATACATTAAACATTACAATATAATTGATTAACATCAAAGGTATAAGAGAAACAATGAATATAAATTTTGAATGTAAAATATTTAAGAGTCTAAATCAATAAAAAATAACATTTATCCATGTTTTTGATATATTTTATATGTTATCTCTATGTTTAACCCCCCATTAAACCTTTTAACCCTTACCTTGGTGAAAATTATTTACATTGTTTACTATTTATTATGGCCAAAAATGAAATTGAAATTTTTTAAAAAATTGACCCATATTTTTTAAAATTTTAAATCTATAATAAAATATACAATTATTATAGGTGGAATAACCTAAAATTAAAAGAACTATTCAGAATAAAACGAAAGAAATTTCTCGAAAAATAAAATTTAAGCATAACATTGAATTAATTATTATTTAATGACCTGCAAAAATAATAAAATGCATGTTACAATATTTTGTTGAATATATTATATATAAATTTCATTAAAATAATACGTTTATGGGGGTTATTTTAATTAATTAGTATAAAAATTCATTGTGTTCTTATAGTGGGTTGTCAAAAAAGCATCTGTTTTTACCTAAAAATGATATTATTTTCATTTCCAATAAATTAATGTCAAATGGATTGATTTTAAATTTTTTTAAAAAATTTAATTTTTCATACGATTAACACTATGAATTATTTTAAACTTGATAATATATTAAATAATTATCATTAACATAATAATTCAAAATAAAAAATTTAAATCAATAGTATTTCATATATAATGTAAATTTTTTTTATATTCATAAGTCATTCAAATAAATTATATTGTGATTCAGTTTATATGGATAAATCATTATTCACCTATTTTTTGGTTCTTGTGACTCATAACTTATCTAACACATATAATTAGAAAAGATATATATATATATATATATTCTAAAATGTTCATGTGTTACTTTATACCCCTCCTATAATAAATTTATATCAAAATTCCATCACTTTAAAAAAAGTAGTATACCTTTTCCTCATTAGAAAAATTGGTTACAATGTTTCTTAATTCATTTTTTTATTACTATTATCGGTATATAACTATTTTTTTGGCCTTGTTTCATAAAATATTATATGTACTATCAATGACATTTTCTTGTTGTTCCTCATAAGAATGACATAGCTCCAATGGAATGACCCCTATGTTTGGTACCTATGAAGGATTTATTATTTACTTTCTAAAAATTAATGACTGGAACACAAAATGAAATAGTGATAGTTTTAGAAGAAATATATGTGATGAAACTACCATCCCTATGTGATCAAAAATAAAATTGCGACTGATATTTTCAATTATTAGCTTTATATTATTTCCATATATCAAAAACTTATTCCAAGTAAATATTTTAAGGGATAATTCATCTACATCTTTGAAAACCATATCACAAAGATGGTTATCAACCTAACTCTTTTGTTAAATTTTATAATCTCTAATGTGCTTCTTAATAGCTATAATCTTGTGTTCCATTTCATATACAAGATATTTTCCCAATATAATTTATTAACCATCCCCATTAATTCATGTTTGAGGCCTAGAATTATTTCCATATAGGTTTACATAAGAAACTATCAAGATGATTAATTCAATGTTCTTATTGTAATAAAATTCGACTTGTGGAGGTGTTGATATCAACCTCCTCCAAAATCAATAGATCACGATATCAATATATATTCTAGGGTTTATATAATCATCTCAGGAAGACCATTTTTCCTAGAATGATAACTACTGATAAATTCCAATTCGATGATGAATTCATGCTAAATAGTTATCTTGATCTTCATGGTTAATCCTAAATCTCATTGAGATAGGATTGATTGTGGTACCCTATAAAACCTTACCAAGTCCTTAACAAATACTTTTGGTACATTATCCAGAGGTAATTCTTATATGATGGTAATAAAATATACATATTTGGTAATCATATCAACAATATCCTAAATAACATTGTTCCCTTTATATTTTTTATGAATTAAAATAATGAATTTAGTGGTAATGTTTTCTAAATTTATATGTAGTTTTGGGTAATGGTTGTTGTAATACCCAAATATTTCATAGTACAATGTCTCATAATTGTAATTCAATAACTTGCGCTGCACACAACACCGAGTTCAAGTGCACCACAACATACAAAACTAGCTGTACAAAAAGTGGATATGAATATTATTAACTGCATTGTGAATATTATATACTGTATGTAATTTTAACATCCATATTATCTATTTTTAAGACATAATATACGATCAAATTCTTTCTTTTTTTCAGAAAATGGAAATATTTTTTAAAAAAAATTCCATTTTACAGCATTTTAATGGATAAACATTTTTGAAACCAATATTTGAAACCTTTATATATTCAATTTAATGAAATTAAATTCTTCTTCAGAAAAGGTATATAAAAATATAGTTTGGATTAATTATTGGTACTTTTCTAATAACTTTCATATTTTGATGAATAGTGAAAAATAATATGTTTTAATTGATAACAAATTTTCTAATAGGATTAAATTTTAGTGTTTAATTATGAATTTGAATTGTTTTGAAGTATAATTATATTGTATTTTAAAAATTTAATACAATTTAGGTCATTATAAGTAATTTTAGATACAAATTTTACATAAACACATGTCAATCTTTTGATAGTTTTTACTATTTAAAAACATGCCTTTTGGCTTCGACAACGTGAATTATTTTAAATTAATTTATGCCACATGGTTGTTTTGAATTTTGAAAAAAAGATTCCATATTTGGAATCTGGAGGTCTAAATTGTGTAAATAGGTAACTTTTATTTTTAGACATTCTGAATATTTACGTCATTGAATATTATATTTACCATGGTTTAATGGTAAATCTGTTAAATAAGTGTAAATAAATATTATTATAATAATATTAAATTACACTGACTTGTGTCCTATTACTATTTTTTGATACATTTCTGAAAATTTTATTCCATGGGTCGATTTGGGGAGCACATGGAGCCACTTGAGAGTGATAATGACTCTTTATATTAATTAATTTAAAGTAATGAAAAAAATTACATAAACATAAAACTTTTAGTAAAACAATTTTTACAAGGTGTTATATATGTTATATTTTGAACTATAAATATTCATCATAAATATGATAATATTTCCTACATAATTGTATTTTATATATAATTTTTATACATTAAATAATTAAATTTAATTATGACACAATGTTGATGTTGTAATTACCTTATTAATGAAAGAATCAAATAAATAGTATTATAAAAATAAATATAAATATATTTTCATTTTTTTATGATATCCAAGAATCTTATAGGTTAATATTACATGATAGTATTGATTCAATTTATCGTGTTCGAAGTAATAAAATTTTTATGACTTTCACATAAACTAAATACTATAAAGTGTCTAAATTGACATAAATCAGTTTTTAAAACAAAATATATATTATAAAATTTTATAATATTCCTAAAAAACTAAGGTTATATAAAAGTTAATAAATAATATTATATATGTCATTAATTAACCACATGATGTTCTCTTGGAAGTTTAGAGTATTTTTATTTACCATATATCGCAAGAATACAAGAAGACTCGGTAAAAGTTAAACTATTTAACTAAGAGTTAAATCTAAAAGATAAGATTAATATGCTGACCTAAACCTGTATTATACATATTTTATGACTGTATTTAGACCCATAACAACCATATTAAATAAATAAATTTTTTTTGAGCTATTAGAAATGGAAAATGGTTTCATTATAAAATAATATTTCAAGATTTTCCTAAAGTGACCCTCACCTCTCTTATAAAAGGGAACATACCCTTCTCTCAAAATCACACCTAAAAATCCATTTTCCTTGGTCAGACCCTACCCAAATATGCTCAAAACTTCCTTCAAATCATCCTAATGTCTTTACGTTCTTCAGAAAGCCAACCTAAGGATCCATTTTGTTCAACTCAAAAGGAAACACCTAATGAAGAGGGAATAATTTCACCACCTGATTTCATGTTCTTTTATTCTTCCACTTCTTCATTATTTTTTGTTTCCATAAAAAAATAATAAATAAAATATCATATACATAATTTGATTTTATTATAAATATGGTACAACCATATTCTATATTTTATCCATCCTATTATTGATAGTTTCACCATGCGTGCGTATGTACATCTTGCCGTTTCCACACCATGGTGTCATTTGTTATTCAAAAATATGTTATTTGGATGTATATAATGATGAGAAATATGTTTATAAATAATGAAAATAAAATTCAATTGTCTCTATAAAATTAATATTCCATCTAATACCTCACCTTCTAATAATTATGGAAATGACATCGTCGCTCATGTGTATGTACGGCTAACCGTCTCCACGACGCGACGATATTCATTTCAAAATTCACCATTGAATAATGATTATAAAAATATAAATTATCAATAAGTTTGTAATATATGAAATAATAATTCTACTGAATATATATATTTATGTAAGTATGTATTTATAGAATTATATCTTATTCACTTAGATCCATTTAAAACGATATGAAAACTGAAACAGTGTTTAAGCGTCATATGGCTTACCGTCTCAATAAATGGTGTTTTACATTTCACATATCTATCTAGCATACATATTTATATTCTAAATGTATATGATATATAAATCATGTGTTATATTCTAGAATTATGTAAATCATGGTTTAAATGATATGATCAAGAATAACATGTTAAAACATGTATGATAAAGAAATGTATTATTACCTGAAATGTTAATTTAACATGGAAATCATTATTAAATGGGAAGTATAATGTCATAAATGAATCATGTACGATATAGTAAAAATGAATATATTTCTAGTTTAATTAAATATTATACTATGGTTTCTATATATGAGGTTAAATGTACCCTCGACCAAAGGAAAGTTCATGGTAATGATTATTTCCTCAATTTCATTATTATCTAAGATTGTTTATGTTTAAGTATTTACTAGGACAAATTTTTCATAGAAATAAATAATTCATAAAAATGATTTCAAAATGAATCTTTTAAGGGTTTATGGGAGGGTATATTTAACTAGATAATCATTATAAATGTTTTAAATATTTATCTTTCGAAATCCTTTTAATTAATGTTCATGTTTTCAAAATGATTTTAAGGATTTATTTATATGAACATGAATTTTTTGAAATTTTAATTCTTTTCAAAATATTCAATCTGTTATGGGACACATTGAATAAAAAATATCTATTAAATTACTTCTTTTAGAGATGTGTCACTTTTAAATGTTTTAATGAAAAATAGATATTTATCTCAAAGAGTTTTACAAATAATTTTCATCTCTGTCAACATCCGTTGATGGAATTTAAATATGTTTGAAGTTGATTTATTATGATACAAATATTCCATATTGTATTGAATGTTTTGTGATATATTTTACTATGTATGTGTTATTTTTATATCATTCATGGTTTATGGTTAAATCATTGACTTTTTTTATGGTAGTTTCAATACAAATATTTATGTTATGTTTCAACCTTTTCATATGATGAATTTATTAGACTTAGTAAGTAATGGTTGTAGCCCGCTATATCTCCTCGGTGCATCTATAGGTCTCATGAGACAATTAGACGTGGAATTGGTATAGTCCTTTCTCAATTTAATATATGGTTTTTTCTCAAGCCTTAATCATTTTCAGATGTCTTGGTCGAGGCCTTCACATCATGTTTCAGAATGCACGACATTATACATTCCCTCGTTATCAAAATAATATTGATGGTTCATGTGCATATTAGACTAGTAGAATACCCATGACTATGTTTTATTATAGAATTATTTCCTCAACTCATATTCCTACCATAATGTGGACATGATTATTATTTGTAAAGGGAGGAGTTTTTGATTATTCACCATCCCTAATTTCTATGTTATATTCTACTGCAGTTCTTACCCATACGGAGCATTTGATATCACTCCTTTATTATATATTATTTTTCTAGTATTCCAAGATGTGTATTATGATTGATATGTATGGTTAAGCTAGAGGATTAATTGGTTTCTCAATGGATCATTTAGGATGTATTTTATTTTTTTAATGTTTAATGTAACATTCTTTTATGTAATGTATTTTCCAAGACTACTAAACTGATTGGTCAATCAATAATAGATTCTCTTTAATCATGCCAATCTATTAAAACAATGAACTGGCTCTAGGAATCTGGGGTCGGGGCATTACAGTTGGTATCAAATAAAGTTTAGAAACAACCTTGGAAATAGATTTAGATAAACTCTGATTAGAGAAAATTGCCATAAGATAGTCATTGTGGATTAGAATAGAAGAACTTCATAGAATTTTGGTAATGTAGAGATTTTGTGTATTTTCCAGCAATACATCCCTTTCTGGGTATGAGTGGGTAGAAGCAGCTCTGACAGAGATGAACCAGGGAGGGAAAAATCTGACAAGGAGTTTTGTTCTTGACCCATGGTATCCTGGTACACAATAATGGGCTTGCATCAATCATGGTTATGAAACTCCTGGGGGATATGCTTAGGATAATACAAATATTCATTACAAGCCATTATGAAGGATTTAGGAGTAAATACATCTTGAAAAAAAACATTTTATGATTATATATTATATGCATAACCTCTTCAATTTACGTTATGTATTTTATAAGTTTAGAATTATGCATTGCGATTCATAAACCAACCTAGTGTATTCCATTTTAAGAAATGGCGCCTAGTGGAAGGAATGATAATTCAGCAATATGCATGATCAAAAGATTAAGAATGATCATACCTTTCATGGTATTAAGGAAAAATATAAAAGGTAAATAGTCTCCCATATATTATCATCATATGAAGAAATAGTATCATGTTTTAATATGATAAGTAATGAATTCTCTATGTCCATTCTCATTGAAGTGAAAAAAGAGAAGAAATTTATGGAAGAGAGAATGATGGATAATTGGAATAGGGGAAAGATGGATTTTCCCATATGTAATAATTGTGGAAAGAATAACCTGGGTGAATTCTTGAAGGGAATGAGTGTTTTTTATATGTGTGGGGAAGAAGGACACCGAGTATGTGATTCAAAGGGTAAGAAAAATGTATCAAATTTATAATTCTTCACCTGCAAGGAGTTCTTCCACTACGTGAATCAATGTCCAACTCATCAAAGTGTACCACAAATGATGATGTTGAATAATAACCATGTTATGATATTCCCATAGATAAAGAGTAATGACTGGTGTTCTTATGTTGATATTAATGTATTGTGTCATCTTAGTATTGTATTATTGATGTACATGTTATAACAATTATAGAGTATATAAGGCTTTTACTCTAGTAGTATTTCTTTATGTATTTGAGATTTTATGGTACCATGTAAAGTGACATATTTTCAGGTAAAACTTTTTTGGAAAATATATGGATGAAGGAATGGTAAAGAGTAATATGGTCCTGATAATGAGTTTGTTATTTTGGAAGAAGAGATAGTTGTTTTGGATAAATTTTATTGGATATTCTTTAAGACCTTGGAACTGATATATGGTTTGTTTATTCTGTCATTGTTGTAACATTAAATAAAATTGATATAAAAAATATATCTAATATTCTATAAGTAATAAGGGTCTATGAATATAATCAATAAAGTTTTAAGGTAATTCAGGGTGTTTCGATGTTTCAAAAGAATACATGATGAAGGTATGCATATGTTATTACGTGGAAAAATATGTCTTCATTTTGATTACCTTTCTTATCAATTTGGGACTGTGAGTTTGGACAGATGTATTTTGGATAAGTATAATGGTTGGAATGTATTAGGTTTGATGCTAAATACTATTATTAATGTTAAAGAATTTATTAATATTATTTTTTTATTGTTACAAAAATGGAAACCCAGTGGTTGGGCGACAATCTGTCGCGTCCTACAAGGGTGCGAGACTTGAACCCACAACCAAAGGGAGACAAGGGTGCATCACTTACCACTAGCCTACGTGATGTCCTGGTTTGTGTAATATTTTTTTTAAATATTATTACAAAGGAATTATATATTTATCTTTTTTTGAACCCTATATATTATGATAAATATAATATTTTTAAATTCCATTATCTATTTGAGTGAAATGTGAGTTTGTGGTAGGAATTTGTTGAAGGATGTAACACTACTTATAAAGTATATTATTTTATCTTATTCTATGAATAAATTATTTCTAAAACTTTAGGGAAGGGATCTTAAAACAATAAATGTGTTATTATAATACATTATGTTTTGTTGAACTGAAGATATTTTAAATCACCATAGAGTTATGGCTTCAAGGCCCTCAATTTTACATTTATTTGAGATTGATGACCTCAATAACTCCCTATAAATATTTAAATTTTCCCTCCAATTATGTGTCTCTAATTTCCACTAATTTTTTAATAATCGATATCATAATTTGGTGGTGAATTCTTCATTTCCTTTCCATCTAATTAAGACTAAAATTTTTTAACCCAATTTCCGATGTGGGATTTCCACGTAGGTATTTTTTCTATTTTTAGCCATTTATTTTCGAAGAAAAATATAAAAATATGAGGTAGAAATTTATTTAAGTAGGGGATAATGTAACACCAAAATATTAAATAGTATGTTATCTCATTAAAGTAGTTCGATAACTTGCACTACACGTAGCACCGAGTTTGAACACACCAAAAATTACTAAACTAGCAGTTCAAAAGGAATTTATGAATAGTATTAACTGAATATTGAATATTATATACATTATATAATTTCAAAATTCATATTATGTTTTTATTATACATAATATATGAACAAATTCATTTTTTCAATTATATGATTTATTTTACAGATAATGCAATTTTACCTTCTATTAATGGAGAGCCCTTATTAAAACCATTATATGACACTTTTATATATTCAATTTATGGAAATTAAATTCTTCGTTACAAGTGGGACATAAAAATTTAGTTTGAAAATTTTTTTGGTACATTTATGATAACAATCATATTTTGATTAATAGTATAAAATACCATGTTTTTTTTGGAAACAAATTTTTTAATTGAATTAATTTAGAGTGTTAAATTCTGAATTTAAATTGTTTTGAAGTATAATTAGAATATATTCTTATAATTTAATAAAATTTAGGTCATTATAAGTAATATTACATTTAAATTTTACATAAACACATGTCAGTCTTTTGATAGTTTTTACTTTATAATAACCTTCTTTTTGATTTTGACAACAGAAATTAATTATAAATTAATTTCATCCACTAAGGTGTATTGAATTTGGAAAAATGGTTTCCATATTTGGAATCATGAGTTTCAAATTGTAAAAATATGTATCTTTTATTTTTATACATTTTGAATTTTAATTTCAGAAAATATTTTATTTACAATGTTTCAAGGGTAAATCTGCTAAATATGGGTAAAAAAATATTATTATAATAATATAAAATAACATAAAATGTGTTCTATTCAAATTGGTTGATACCTTTATGACCATGGGAATCATTGGGTTTATTTTGGAACCACTTGGAGCCACATGAGAGTGATAATTTCACTTTATATAAATTAATTTTAAGTAAAGTAAAAAATGACATAAACATTTAACTTATAGTAAAACAATTTCTACAATTTGGTATATAAGTTATATTTTCGACTATAAATATTCATTATAAATATAAAAATATTTCCTACATAATTCATTTTTATTTACAATTTTTAGATATTAAATAATTAATTTTATTAATGAAACAATATTAATGCAGTAATTTCCTTATTAATGAAAGAATCAAATTAATGGTATTATATATAATAAAATAAACATAATTTAAATGTTTTTATGATATACTCTAATTTTATAGGTTAATATGACATGTTATTACATATTCAAAGTATATTTTCGAAGTAATCATGTTGTGATGAGTTTAACATAAACCATATACTAAATAGTTTCCAAACTGACATAAATGAGTTTTTAAAACAAATATTACATTATTAAATTATATAATATTCCTAAAAATCTAAGGTTTAGAGAAATGTCTTAAATGATATTATATATGTCATTAATTAACTACTTGAGGTTCTCTTGGAAGTTTAGAGTATGTTTATTTACCATATAGTTTAAGAATAAAAGAAGACACGGTAAAAGTTAAACTATTAAAGTAAGAGTTAAATCTAAAAGATAATTTTAATATGGTGACCTAAACCTGTATAAAACCTATTTTATGAGTGTATTTTGAACCATACCCACTTTATCCTAAAAATAAATCATTTTGGAGGTATTATAAATCAAATATTTTTTTATTATAAAATAATATTTCAAGATTTTCCTAATGTGACCCCCACCTCTTTAATAAAAGGGAATTTCCACTTCTATCAAAATGACACCACAAAATTCTTTTGACTCAACCAACCCCTACAAAAATATACTCCCAAAATCACTCACATAATTTTATATTCCTTACAATGATCAGAATTCCATCCTATGGATCCCTTTTGATAAACTCAAAAGGAAACTCCCGAAGAAGAGGTAATAATTTCACCACCGTCTTTCAAGTTCTTTTCATCTTCAACTTCATATTTTCTATTTTTTCCATACCAAAATAATTAATCTAGTACCTTCTACATACTGTTATGTTATTATAAATATGGTACAACCATATTCATTATTCTATCCATCCTATTAATGATAATGTCACTATGCGTGTGTACGTACAGCTAACAGTCTCCACGCACTGGTGTAATTTGTTATTCAACACTATGTTATTTGGATGGATATAATGATGAGTAATATGTATATAAATAGAAAAAATAACATGATAATTTCTCTATTAAATTAATAAACCATCCAATTCCACACATTTTAATCATTAATAAAAAGACATTGTCATAAGTGTGTACGTACGACTTACCGTCTCCATGACATGATGAGATTTATTTAACCAATCACCATTCAAAGAAGATTATAAATATATATATTATTAATAAGTTTGTAATATATGACAAAATAATGCTACAGAATATTTAAATTTATATATATATATCTGTGTGTGTGTGTGTAATTACCTATATCTTATTCACTTACATTCAATATGATATGAAAACTGAAACAACGTTTATGCGTACGAATGACCAACCGTCTCCATAAACAGTGTTTTACATTTCATATATCTATCTACTATACATATTTATATTTTAAATATACATGATATATAAATATTGTGTCAAATTATAGAAGTATCTAAATCATGATCTAAAAGATATGATTTATAATATCATGTTAAAACATGTACGATAAAGAAAATGATTATTACCGGAAATGTTAATTTAACAAAAGAATCCTTATAAAATGGTTAGTATAACGTCATAAATTAATCTTTAATGATATAATAAAAATGAATATTGTTCTGGTATAAATTAATAACATACAATTGTCAATATACAATAGGTTAAACATACCCTCGACCAAAGGAAAATGCAAGGTAAGGGTTGTTTACTCAATCTCACTATTATCCGAGATTGTTTATGTGTAAGTATTTTCTGGGAAATATTTATCATCGATACCCATATTTCTTAAAAAATTTCTCAAAATGAGTCTTTTAATGTTTTATGTGAGTTTATATTTAAATATATCATCATTATAATGGTTTAAAAGACTTATCATTCAAAATCATTTCAAATAATGTTCATGTTTTTTAAAATCATTTTAATGATTTATTTGTTTACACGTGAATGTTCTGAAATGAAAACTATTTTGAAAAGCTTAAAAGTGGTATGGGACCCTTTGATTCAAAAATATCTTTTAAATTACTTCTTTTATAAATGTGTGACTTTTAAATGTTTTCATTAAATGGGATATTTCTCTCAAAGAGTTTTACAAATCATTATCATCTATTTCAACATCATTTTATAGATTATAAACTTGCATGAAGTTGATTTATTATTAGAAAAAATATTCCATATTTTATGTAATGGTTTGTGATATATTAGATTGTGGATGTTTTATCTATATACCATTAACGGTTCATGGTTAAAGTATTGACATTTAGTATGCTATTTTTAATATGAATGTTTATGTTCTGTTTCAACGTTTTCATATGATAAATGTATTGGACTTAGTATGTGATGGGTGGAGCCTTCTATAGCTCCTTGGGGAATCGGTAGGTCCCATGAGACAATGAGATGTGGAATTGGTTGAGGCCTTTCCCAATATGTTATAAGGTTTTCAACGAGGCCATAATCTTTTTAAGACATCTTGGATGATGCATTGAAAAAATATTTCAGAATGTATGGAATTTTAAATTCCCTCATTATGAAAATAATACTGAGGGTTCATGTGGTTATTCGACTCGTAGAATACCCTTGACTATGTTTTATTATGACATTATTTACTCATCTCATATTCCTACCATAAAGTGTACTTTTTTATTATTTTTAAAGGCATGTGCTTTCAATTATTCACCATTACTAATGTTTATGTTATCTAACACTTTATTTCTTACCCTAATTGAGCATTTGAGCTCACCCCTTTCTTAGGTTTTATTTTTCTAGGATTCCAAGAAGTGTATTATGATTGATAAACAGGCTTATGCTAGGAGATTAATGGTGTTCTCAAAGGATCATTTATGGTCTATTTTATTTTTCTAATTTGTAATATACAATTCATATATGAAATATATTTTCCAAGACTGCTAAACTGATCAGTTATTTGGGACATTATTCCTTGCAATCATACAAATGTATTAAAATAATGCCCCTACTTCGGGTTTCTGTGGTCGGGGCATTATAGTTGTAACATCCACATAAAAAATATATATCCATAAAACCATAAATTTTTGGCATAGAAATAATTAATATTCCAACATAACAATACATCTCTTCATATTGTCACACAAGATATATATAATTCATTTTTACCTATTGGAAGAATATATATTGATGTAATACAATCCATCATCCAAAACAACTATCATTGATTGTAGTTTTGATGGGGAATATATAATGTTCATGAATGTTATTCTTCCACCAATGTCCATGTAGAATTTTTGAATAATAAATATCTTCTTTTGTATCTCAATATCCTCCTTTAGTTCCAATTTAATCTTTACGTAAATTTACAGATGAAAAATAATATCTAAAAGACTAGATCACTCTCATGTTCTTTGGATTTAATGGTCTATACTTTGTAAATAGAAAAGTATTCGATCCTTTTTAATCCTCATTTTGAAAAACATTCTTGTACCTTGAAAATCAATGCATGTATATCCTATCTTTTCATTCATAGGTATGTAATTTGTTGACAATTTATAGTCATCTATTTTTAACCATATCATCTAATACATATTCAACTCTTTTCATGGGAATATATAGTTAAATCATTTATTATCTATATGTTTTTCCCATCATTCACCATATTGATAATTCCCCTGCATCTTTAATGAAAAATTTATAGCTTCAGGTATAAATCAATATTTTGGTAATTTTTCTTTAGAAACATGTATTTCAATTAATAATCAGCAACAACCATGAAATTTTAACTAAGAAAACATCTCATACCCTTAGTATATACATCATTATAAATCAAAAACCCTTATCCACTATTATGTTTTATTATAATAGTTCTACCAACCAATATTATCTTCAGGTCTTATAAATTTTCTTCACATTCTTATTTTCAGTGGAATTTAGGTCTATTTCACTAAAACATAGTTATTCTATATGATATTTAGTATAAATTCTTCAAAAAAAGCTTATATTATCCAACTAACCTATGAAAACTATTTATTTTTATCACCATGGTTGGTATAGGCCGATGTTTAAGAATATAAATCATTTAAGGATCCATCTATATCACCTATCATATGATTACAATGGAATAGAATGATACTTTATATAGATAGAATTCCAATTTACTACATTTTCCATATAAAGTCTCCTTCCACAATGTCTAAAAAATCCACAAATGATCTTGATTCTCTTCATTATACATGAAATATTTATGAATATCATCTTTAAAGTCTTAAATAAACTATCCATTATAAATATTTATAAACACATTTCATATGATCCATGATGATAGCAGAGGAATTAGTAATACCAAATGGAATCACTATAAAGTCATAGTGTTCTTAATTAATATAGAATGTTATCATGAATGTTCCCTCCGTTCAAACCCTCAATTTATGATATCCATATCAAATGTAAATATTTGAAAAATTATTTACCTCCTCATATGAAATAAAACAATCATCAACATGGAATAGATGAAACAAGTTCGTGAGAGTGATTATGTTTTGATCGTAATAAAAAAATGAAAATATTCATTGACCAATCATTCCTCGTAACAAAAGTAATTTTCTCACCCCATGTCTCCAAAATTTTACAAATATATCCCGTATCAAAATTTTATTGTAGATTCAAATTCAATTCCAATAACATTATTTAGGATATTAGATAAGGATTCATGGAAATTTATTTATCACCAGGAACGAGAACAATTAAAAATTAAACTCTATGATTGAGGAGAAGACTAAGAAAATAATCTAGAGAAACATCAATATATTCTACAAAAATAGTAATATGTTCAAGATTATGTTACCCCCCAAACTTTTATCATAAATAATCCCCATGAATAGGTAGTAATTAAAATCTAGTGGAATTAGTTCCCATTGGATGTTCATATTCGTGCATGCACCAATAGAATTTCATTGATTCAAAGAATGTTTTAAATTTTATGCAACTTATAATAATTTGATATCGAATTTATATAAATAAAATATTATCTACACCTAAAATCACATTAACATCAACTATAGGGAGAACTAATTTTTTTAGTAAATGTATTCATAGATACATCTATTAATGGGGACTTGTAGAAAAAACATAAAATCATCAAACCATTAGTAATTTCATGGATAATTCAATATATGATCAATGATGTGACAATGTTATACTCATTTAAAATTATTTATTTTCTAAAATAATGCATATAACAATTATAAAAAATGATATTTACAGTTTAGGAGTGTATGATATGTGTACCATTCACACCATAATCCTCATAATCCACTTTTGATGAAAGGATGACATGAAATTTCTCTTTATCTCTGATATTAGTAGATTTATAGCATTTATTTTTTTCATTATCCATTGGATTCATGCACTGATAGAAATAATTTTAAAAATCATTATTGATTAATTACTAGAGTGTGGGTGCACATTTTTCTATGATTTCATCCGAATAATTTCACTATTTTAACTATATGCATAACATCCCCATTAAATTGTCTTATGGCATTTCTTTTTCAAACATGAAAAATTTAGCAATCCCTTAGAGAAACATTACCTAATAATTATTTATTCACATAATAAATAATAAATGACTCACTTTCTTTCCTCCATGGGTTTTTAAATTTTAATTCCATCAATATTATATCATTATCCTCTTATCACAACCATGATAAAGATGTGAATCTGCACTCTCCATTTCTACTTTGAGTGAACTGCAAAAAAAAAATTATAGATATTAAATTAAATTATGTTTAATATTATTTTGATACTCTGTTTGATGCCACTATTGAATCTATCTATTTTTTTAATTCGGTATGATAAAAAATATATAAACATACCATTAATATCATGGTAATTTTTTTATATGTTGAAATATATTCATCAACCATTCATGTAATATCAAGGAGTTCTCTTTTTTATTTTAGTGTGATGATTTTAAGGAATGTAATTACAAAAAAACTCTATCTTAAATGAAATTAATTCCATGGAGTCAATCTATTTCTCTAGTATAATATTCTTAATAACATTAAATCATTTATATGGTTTAAAATAATTATGATATTCTTCTAGGAGAACGTTTCAAACTCCAATCACTATGGAATGAAAATATTTTTCTAGTAGTAGTTATCTATCCTCTAGAAACTGGTCGATCAAAGGATCGACTAAAATAAGTTTGTTGTTTCCTTATTAAAGACATGACAAGTATTGTTCTCTACACACATCATTTTGATGTCTATCCTGATGACTTGAGAGGGTATCATGATTAACACATCAATAATTTATTTCTTATCTACCATTTAATTTGGTTTCTCGTGAAGAAAATGATTTCATTTTCCTCTACATTTTTTATTAACATGATTCCCACTGGTTATATCCATTGACTAGAGAAAAAATCAGAATGTAAGCATTAATATATAACAACCATAGTGGGATATCATAGAATAAAGACAATAATTTAGGAGGTGTATTAAAATATGAAACCTTCTTATTGACTAATATCACTTTGTGGATCACACTATATAAATTTAAATTTATCATAGGTTTTGTTAAGTTATATAATCACATTTTTCACATCCTTATCTATAAAAATGACTAAACCTTGTACTTATACCAACTATGGTGACCTGAGAAAAATGTAAATAAATATATCATCATTTTTGAGGAATTAATAATATATTACAAAAAAGTGATAACTAAGAACCATAAATATTTATTGAATTTGAATCATATATACATAACCAATTATTTTCTGAAATATCCTCAACATCTCCCACTATTATGTCTTTTGAATTTACCATTGTAAGACATATTCAACTTTGATCTTTATTCATAAACTGAGGAAATGGAAATATACTAAATGGTGAGATTTTTTTTCCAAATAATGGTAAACATGGGACATGTTAGTTTATGATCATATTAGAAAATAATATAAGATTAATAGTGTGATGGAATGATAATAACATATGAATTTCATACATAATTAGTTAAGGACCAAATATTAAAATCTATAGAATATATCCCCATCCCTCCAATTAAATGATTCATAATAGTGTATGTTTATCATTAATAAATCCGGATCTAAGTGATTATATCATAAGAATTAAAAATTTTCATAAGATTTTTTTTAACAATAATAAGAATAGGTAATAATATCATTGGTCGAGGACCATTCATAAAATCATCATCAGATAGTGGAAAACGTACCATAATGGATTTGGTTCATAACCATACCCTTTTGACTATATGAATATTTTTACTCCCCATCAAATTTTCAGTATTTAAATGGGTTCACTCCCCATAAAATTTCATATCATCTCGCACTATATCAATCATTTTCTAATGTATTAGAGTGTATTATAATTCTTATTCCACCCACCACATAATGAAAATTGTACATATATGTTCCATAAATCCTAAAAATAGTCGTCATATCATCATATAATAACCCATGGAATATAAATGGGATTCAATAACATCTCATCATCACATTATATTATATATTATAGAAGAAAAAATTGGATGGTACAATAAATAATGTAATATTTTTTTATCGATCAATTTACCAACAGAAAAGAAATGGGTTTCATGAAATCTTCCACATCAATTCATCCTAATAAGTTATCCCTAGAGTAGATGTGATTGGTATCATAAAACAATATAACTAGTAAAGAATAAGAATACTTGTAATATTTTGAAGAAGATAATAAAATAATATTAAAATAACATTTTAACATTTCAGGGAAAACATTAGAAGATACCATTTTCCATAGGTATCATTAAACATTAAAATTTTCCAAAATATTTATAAAAATATTTTCTTTGAATATAATGATGGAAAAATATAATTTGTTTTTTAAATTAAATATTATTTATGATTTTTTTGTATAAATTAATTCATTAAATATTTAAATAATGATTCCATCAATGGTTTTTTGTAAAAATTCATAAATAGATTTTTTGGAAAACATTGTAAATACTCCATTTTATCCCATTTTAAATTGAATAAAATATGGTTTCAGGTTTTTATAAATTATAATTATTTTATAGAAAAATAATCTTCTGATTTTTTTATTGAACATGGAGATGGAATAAAATGTTCACTGAATAACGATGAGAAATAGGGTTCTATTTTAATAGCCTCATTTTCTCTGTTTTTTTTTGCACTATAGAGAAAATAATTAATGGAAAGCATGAAAAACATTGAAATAACATGAGTATAATAAAATTAATGGTTTTAGGAGATAATTTGTTATAACTGTAACACCCCAGGTAAATAAGGAAAATTAAATTTTCATATTTATCCATATTTGTGAATAAAATATTAATATAACTTTAAAGGGGACTCTATGCTCGATTGCGTACCCAACACGCAACAACGAGTTTCTTGAGAATCTTACGTTGCACTCTAATAATAAAATAATATTATTTTAAATGGTAGTTAACATGTAGACGTTGTAATGGCGGGAATGGATAGAAATAACTAAAATATGATTATATATGTTTTTAAATGTTTCCATATTTATCCAATAAAGGATAAAGGCTTAAAATACGGAAAGAATTCAATTTTAGGCGTATATGCCCTAGTTTTCACTAAAGGTTCACTTGTCGCCTTTTGATGGCGAACCATCATTAAATATAGTTTTGATCACTCTTATACATTATTTTGGACCAAATAAAACTCTTATTAAGAATCGGGACATGAAATTTTACTTTGTGTAATTTTTTGGTATTTTTCCGATAAAGTTCATTTTTTAATGAATAGTGTAAAATGTTGTATTTTAATTCAAAACCACTTTTTAAACTAATTTATTTATATGATTAGATAAAATTTTGAATTGGTTTTAAAGTAAAATTAGAAAATATTTTTACCATTAAATCCAATAGTGGTCGTTGGAATTGATTTCACATTGAAATCGGACTTTAACTAGTGCCAATCTTTTGATACTTATGGTTTCATAAAAACACGCTATTTGTCATGACAACAGGAATTAATTATTAAACTAATTAATGAAACATATATGTTTTTAATTTTGTAAAATGGACCTCATTTTTGAGTTCTTAATATCAAATATAGCTTAGGGTGAAATTTTGGTAATTTTCTGAAAAACTTCAATTTTTGATGTATAGTGAAACCACTAAGTGGTACTTATAAAAACTGATATTTCGTTTAAATGAAATTTTACCACTTTTGTGTTTTGAACTTCAAAAATCTGACATACATGGTTGTCATTAAGTAGTAAAATGTGGTTCAATGGGATACAAATAATTTTTTGGTGATTAGTAACTTATTAAGTTTTTAATCGCGATTAGTGGTAATTAGTGTAGTTTAAGGTAAAAATGATATTATAAGAATGTGAAAACACCATGAAACTTGTCCTACACCTCTTGGGTGAGTCATGGCCGACCAAGACAAGCCATGGGACAACTTGGGGACCCCATGGAGCCACTTTAGTTGGAAAATGACAATAATATATTTTTATTTAATGTAAAAGTAAAAATGACACAAACATGATATGTTTTACTAAAACAATTTTTAAGTGGGGTTATACAAGTCATATTTTTGATTATAAATATTAATTGGAAAGCTAAAAATATTTCCTACATCATAGTATTTTTTTTTATAATTTTTATACATTAATAAATTAAATTATTTATGACATAATAATGATGCTGCGATGACATCATTATTTGACGATTTAAATAAAATGGAAAGATAATGTAAAATCAATAAACTACACATGTCCAAAACTTATTGGATGATTGTATTTCGAAGCCTTATCACCTTATCGTCGAATTCTATCAATGTGGGACCTTTTGAAACCGAAACACATTTTCATATAATGTAATATTTCTTTACTTTCCAAAAGTGCCCCTCCTCTCCTCTTATAAAAGGCCCCCACCTCTACCTCATTTAACACACTCCTCAAGCCTTTGGCTCGGCGAAACCCTGCCCATTTACTCTCTCCACATCCCTCTCCTCATCCTAGAGGATTAACTTTGTGCATAATCCTTTCAAAGGAAGCCTTTAGGCTCAAATCAAAAGGAGTTAAACTTTTAAAGGTAATTCATTCTCTCATGTTCATTTGTTTTATTTTGTTTCTCCAACCCCCTAAACTCTTATTATTTACTTCTTTTGTAACAACAACAGTATCTTAAATATACTAGTATGTTGTTATATGATTTATTCGAGATAAACTCTCACACAACTACATCAAATGGTTAAAGAACATACGGTTTCCGTGGATGGTGAAATTCTGCCTCCCGAAACGATGATTGTTCAATACTCATTTAACACCTTCAAAGGTGGCCATTATGATGTCACTATATTTATATATGATATATAATATGTTTATTTTTTATTTATGCTTCTGTATTTTTCATTTTTGTCTTACCTTTATGGCTTCCATTATGGGTATACATGATATCTTCATTTAAGGAAGTGCGGACTACCGCCCCTTCAAAGTGATTTGATTCGTTAAATACAATATGTGGGATGTATAAAGGATGGAAATATGATATTATATATGATATTATACTGGAATTATAATATAACTTTATATCATTATTATTCCATTCTATAATATACGAAATAGAAATGAATGTAGCGTTCATGCGTACGTACGGCTTACCGTCTCCATGAACGGTGCATTTCATTTCATACCTCTAAATGATTACGTAATGTTATAAATGAATGAATGTACTGGATATATATGACATATATGATATCTACATAATGAATAAAATTCTGTATATAATAAACATTTTGCCACATGAACAACATGTAATTGTAAGAAGTCCACTTTCGACTTAAGAACCAAATATCGGCAAAACAAATATTATTAACTTAAATGATTACATAATGTTTATGACATGGTAATAAGTGGTATAAAAGTAATAATGAACTTGAAAAGGGTTCTTAAGGAAGTAGAAATTAACTCAAGTTTATTATTCAGGGGATTAAAGAATGATCGAGTCAAGTCGGACACGAGGTAAGGGATCCTACAACTCTCTTTCTTTTTAAGTACACTCTTTTATGTCATTTATTTTAAGCTCATCTTTCTTATGATTGGGATGTTATTTTATATTAAATTTACTTTAATTTTTATGTTCATGAGATGAGATACCCTATTCTCTCTCATCAATCCATTTTGGAAGTTTTGAGTGGCGCTGTTAGGCTGCCGAACTTTCGTAAGAGATCTAACCTCTCTCTTTCTTTTTAAGTACTCTCCTTTATGTCACTTATTTTAAACTCCTCCTTGCAATGCTGGGGGATTTTATTTTATATTCCACTTTCTGTAAATTATATTGTAATATTATGGGATACTCTATTTGATCTCATCAATCCATATTCAGAAGTTTTATGTGGCGCCGTTAGGCTGCCGAGTTTTCGTAAGGGATTTTTCATCTCACTTTTATTCCCGTGAGATTTATGCTACATTCGCCAAAAATTCTATTGAGTGGTTTATGTACTGCCAATTATTCTAATCTTTGTGTAATATACTTTTGTTTATGAGTATTTACATCAATGACCTATTTTCCTTCTTTCATGGGGTGTATGTTTTGAAAGATACCCAAGTCGGTAAGGGAACCTTTCACCCTCCTCTTTTTTAAAAGAATTCTTTTGTTGGGTATTTTAATTTACATATTGTTATGTTGGGATATGTTCTCATATATCCTTATTGATGTAAATTTTATTTCCATGTGATGAGATACACTTTTTATCTCTCATCAACTCATTTTGATGTGATGCCGTTAGGCTGTCAAGGGAACTTTTTATCCCAATTTTGATTTCTTTGGGTTCAACATGTAGTCATTGAATATGTCATCCATTGAATATGTGTGAATGACCTTTAATTGTTTTACCTTTAATATCCACTTATATTGGGTGTATTTATATTTGTCACACATATTTTTGAGATTGATTTGTCCTTAATTTAAGGATACCTTCTTTATAAGGGATTTCATTACATTTGACATTTCTATTGAGGGTTCATCGTTGTTATGCACCAATTCACTCTTATATGGTGTATATACTGTCCTTTGGAGTATTATATCATGAATACATTTATTCTCATGATATTATAAAGTTCTGACTAAATGTTATTCCTCAATTATTGTATTCAAGTGCCTCTAATTTTGGTAAAACCCCTTTAACCAAAATATCGTTTTAAATGTTTTAATTGTTTGTTCTTATTAATATCCATGTTTTCAAAATGTTTTTAAGGATTTATTTATATGGATATTAGTGGTTTAAAATTTTAAGCTTCAAGGTGGTATGGGACACTTTGATTCAAAAATCTCTTTATTAAATGTTTTAAATGGTTTTGGAAATGGTTTCTTTTTGAATGGATTCATTATTTCAATATACTAAAATGTTATATTGTGATTGAAATGTGGAAATGTTATGTTTCCTTTATGCATGTTTTATGTGACACATTTATGTTATGGTTCTTGGGCATTGTAATGAAAACGGGTGGTTCCGTGATAAACTAAGGGCAGGTGAGCCCGATATAGCTCTCCAATGCATTGGGTAACGCGAAGGAGTGAAACGTTAAGGTTTCTCCGAAGAGATTTAGGGAATATACTGTGATGGGTATTCCAAACGTAACCAAGAGGGTTACTCCCTACGTAAGAATGTTATGAATGCCTCAAGTTACCTTTATGTCTTATGTTTTCTATGATTTATTCATGATTTGATATGCCTGTGTTTTATGGGTAAAGTGTGATTTCATTCTTATGTATATATGAACTCATGATTCCTTTCCATATTTTTATAACCCTTACTGAGCTTTTTATGCTCATCCCATGTTTTTGAAATGTTTTTCACAGGTCAAGGGAAAGGTACATGATGTGATGATAGTGTCAAGGATGTGTTAAGAAAGAATCCATGTTTTATTTTCAATATTTTTCCGTTGATGGGAAGAATGAATACTGTCTTTTATGTAACCACTTTGTTTAAATGTGGAATATAATGCATGTTTCATGATTTAATTCTCTAAAACTCCAAACCTAAAAAGATCCTCAATGTGTAATCTTGTAATAACTCATGATTAAGTAAGGTTTAAGGCTGGGGCCTTATAGTTGGTATCAAAGGTCGGTTTAGATAACTTTAGAGGTTAGGGTATTCTTTAAGCATAATTGACAATTACCATAATGGTTAGGATTTCAGAAAGAGTCTTAGTTTTAGATAAAGTGAATGAGTAAGTATATCTTATTGTCTATCTTACTCATTAGTACATGATGGTTTTGTTGATATACTCACACTGACCTTTTTGGTTTTAGTAAATGGATGGATCTAGCAGGCACCAAAGTAACAGTGGATGTGAAGGAAACTGTGACAATTTTTTGAGAAAGCAACTGAATGATATGGGAGCTGCAATGAGAACTCTTTTGATTATCCTCAACCAACTATCTGGAGTCATGATTGACCACCTAAACCTTGGAGATTTCTCTAAGGCATCATATATGCAAGAAACAAATCCCTACGAAAGTACAGGTAATAATCATAAAGGAAAGTGTGTTCAAAAACCTATGTGTCAAATATGTGGAAAGAAACACCTAGGAAAATGTTTCAAAGGGACAAAAATATGCTATAGATGTGGAAATGAAGGTCATAAAGCAAGAACCTTCCATGGAAAAAGGAATCATCCAGTTGACTCGAGGAAAGGGAACGAAGTTCTTTCTGAGGGATTATTTGAATGTTTTAAATGTGGTGTGCATGGTCATTATGCAAACACATGTCCTATGAAGAAATTTCGTGAATGGGGTCACCAAGAGCGTACCAATATTCGTTTACCAATACCTAATGCCATTCCGATTGAGGATGAAGAAACTGACAATGACCAATCAGAGGTATGTACTATTTCATGACTATTTTTTTCTTATTTTGGAATCTTAGGATATGATTCATGATTTTGTTTGTAGGAAAGAGGTATTTCGGAATAAGTTGGAAAGGAATGGATAATGGATCATGAAGAATGTTGAATGAGTAAGATGTCAACATATAAGGGCTTCAAGAGTTAGGGTGAAATTCTTAAGAGTATTAAGTCTCTTTTGATGATGGGGTTACATTAGAAGAATTTTTATATTATGTGTAACCCTGATGTTTAATATAGGCAAATTTTATTCAAGTAATAGTTATCTTTTCTTTTGTGGACATAGTTATAAAGAACCATTGGGTTTATATGATCCTTACTTTTGAGGTAATTATGGGTTACTATATGTTATGATGGAAAATGAAAGGCATGAGATAAAATTGAGGTTAAATTATGTTATGGTTATTTTTGATGATTTTATCCCTTTTGGGTAATGATTTGAGAATTATATAGTTTTGAAAAAAGGACAACACGCAGACCGTGTGACAACCCGTCGCGTCGGACAATGCTGTGGGAATCGAACCCACAACCAAAGTGCGACTGGTATTTATCACCTACCATTGGACTACGTGAAGTCCCTGGTTAGTTTGACTGACTCTTTTTAGTTATATGATTTTATGAATTAAGAGTAAGTTGATTTTGTAGGATATGTGATTAGGATAATTACTTTTCAATGTGAGACTTTAGGAGCAACTGATGTTGTTTGGAGATAAATGTTACGATTTAAATTGGAAGACTATGTGACTAAATCCTTCAAATATTTGGGTTTCAATATTATATTGGTTTACTTTGAAGAATTTTATGGAAAAATTGTTTATCGGATGGTCCTCGTTGAACTTTGGGTTTTGTTGGACAAATTTTGGAGATTAAGAATAGATTTTCTTTTTTAAGGGGTTATCCTTTTCTGGATTATCTGATCTTGTAGTAACCTTTTTGGTTTTGGTTTTGGTTAAATCCTAAATACATGGGATGTATATAGTTATTTTTTGGGGATTAGGTGATTCTCTAGAAGTTGATTATAGTACTCTTAATGCGAACAAGTCTCCCTAAATACTCATCTTTTGGAAAAAATATGAGTTTGACTAAGGAATCTTGTAAAAGTTGAAAGTCAACATGATAAGTGATTATTCTTCCTTATGAATAAATTCCCCAATAAAAAGTAACTTAAAACAAAAATGTTGTCTATTAACTTTTCCTACTGGGGAACCCAACACCGTTTAACCCATCACAAGTTTGTGATTTTCTTATTGTTAACTTTCTCGTAAACATGTTTTCTATCACTCTCCATCAGAACATGACCCTATGTTTTCTCCTCCATGTCCATATTTTAATACTTAGAATCCTAGTATGGGTTAACTTGGGTGACCTATGTGCTTATCATTCTTTATTTTAAAGTGATTTTTTTACCGACTCTTGTTCTGATGTGGGACGTTCAAGGATGTTTCCAAGCGAAATTTTAAAATTGCGAGGACACAATTGCCAAAAGGGGGGAAGGATGTAACACCCCAGGTAAATAAGGAATATGAAATTTTCATATTTATCCATATTTGTGAATAAAATATTAAAATGACTTTAAAGGGGACGCTATGCTCGATTGCGTACCCAACACGCAACAACGAGTTTCTTGGGAATCTTACATTGCACTCTAATAATAAAATAATATTATTTTAAATGGTAGTTAACATGTAGCCGATGTAATGGCAGGAATGGATAGAAATAACTAAAATATGATTATATATGTTTTTAAATGTTTCTACATTTATCCAATAAAGGATAAAGGCTTAAAATACGGAAAGAATTCAATTTTAGGCGTATATGCCCTAGTTTTCACTAAAGGTTCACTTGTTGCCTTTTGATGGCGAACCATCATTAAATATAGTTTTGATCACTCTTATACATTCTTTTGGACCAAATAAAACTCTTATTAAGAATTGGGACATCAAATTTTACTTTGTGTAAATTTTTGGTATTTTTCCGATAAAGTTCATTTTTAATGAATAGTGTAAAATGTTGTATTTTAATTCAAAACCACTTTTTAAACTAATTTATTTGTATGATTAGATAATATTTTGAATTGGTTTTAAAGTGAAATTAGAAAATATTTTTACCATTAAATACAATAGTGGTCGTTGGAATTGATTTCACATTGAAATCGGACTTAAACTAGTGCCAATCTTTTGATACTTATGGTTTCATAAAAACACGCTATTTGTCATGACAGCGGGAATTAATTATTAAATTAATTAATGCAACTTATATGTTGTGAATTTTGTAAAATGGAATTCATTTTTGAGTTCTTAATATCAAATATAGATTAGGGTTAATTTTTGGTAATTTTCTGAAAAACTTCAATTTTTGATGAATAGTGAAACCACTAAGTGATACTTATAAAAGCTGATTTTTTGTTTAAATGAAACTTTACCACTTCTGTGTTTTGAATTTCAAAAATCCGACATACATGGTTGTCATTAAGTTGTAAAATGTGGTTCAATGGGGTAAAAATAATTTTTTTGGTGAATAGTAACTTATTAAGTTTTTAATCGTGATTAGTGGTAAATAGTGTAGTTTAAGGTAAAAATGATATTATAAGAATGTGAAAACACCATGAAACTTGTCCACACCTATTGGGTGAGTCATGGCCGACCAAGAAAATCCATGGGCCAACTTGGGGACCCCATGGAGCCACTTTAGTTGGAAAATGACAATAATATATTTTTATTTAATGTAAAAGTAAAAATGACACAAACATGATATGTTTTACTAAAACAATTTTTATGTGGGGTTATACAAGTCATCTTTTTTGATTATAAATATTAATTGGAAAGCTAAAAAGATTTCCTACATCATAGTAGTTTTTTTATAATTTTTAGACATTAAATAAAATAAATTATTTATGACATAATAATGATGCAGCGATGACATCATTATTTGACGATTGAAATAAAATGGAAAGATAATGTAAAATCAATGAACTACACATGTCCAAAACTTATTGGATTAGTGTATTTCGAAGCCTTATCACCTTATCCACGAATTATATCAATG
This sequence comes from Viscum album, assembly GCA_963277665.1. NCBI lineage: Eukaryota > Viridiplantae > Streptophyta > Magnoliopsida > Santalales > Viscaceae > Viscum > Viscum album. The sequence goes on from OY728161.1 coordinate 843,299,494, forward strand.
TGGGACATTTTTAAACCGAAACACATTTTCAAATAAAGTAATATTTCTTTACATTCCAAAAGTGCCCCTCCTCTCCTCTTATAAAAGGCCCCCACCTCTACCTCATTTTACACACTCCTCAAGCCTTTGGCTCGGCCAAACCCTGCCCATTTACTCTCTCCAAATCCCTATACTCATCCTAAAGGATTCCCTTTGGGAATAATCCTTTCAATGGAAGCCTTTAGGCTCAAATCAAAAGGAGTTACACTTTTAAAGGTAATTCATTCTCTCATGTTCATTTGTTTTATTTTGCTTCTCCAACCCCCTAAAATCTTTTTATTTACTTCTTTTGTAACAACACCAGTATCTTCAATATACTAGGATGTTGTTATAAGATTTATTCGAGATACACTCTCACACAACTACATCAAATGGTTAATGAACATACGGTTTCCGTGGATGGTGAAATTCTGCCTCCCGAAACGATGATTGTTCAATACTCATTTAACACCTTCAAAGGTGGCCATTATGATGTCACTATTTTTATATATGATATATAATATGTTTATGTTTTATTTATGCTTCTGTATTTTTCATTTTTGTCATACCTTTATGGCTTCCATTATGGGTATACGCGATATCTTCATTTAAGGAAGTGCGGACTACCGCCCCCTCAAAGTGATTTGATTCGTTAAATACCATATGTGGGATGTATAAAGGATGGAAATATGATATTATATATGATATTATACTGGAATTATAATATACCATTATATAATTATTATTCCATTCTATAAAATACGAAATAGAAATGAAAGTAGCGTTCATGCGTACGTACGGCTTACCGTCTCCATGAACGGTGCATTTCATTTCTTACCTCTAAATGATTATGTAATGTTATAAATGCATGCATGTACTGGATATATATGAAATATATGATATCTACATAATGAATACAATTCTGGATATAATAAACATTTTTCCACACGAACAACATGTAATTGTATGAAGTCCACTTTCGACTTAAGAACCAAATATCGGCAAAACAAATATTATTAACTTAAATGATTACATAATGTTTATGACATGGTAATAAGTGGTATAAAAGTAATATTGAACTTGAAAAAGGTTCTTAAGGAAGTAGAAATTAACTCATGTTTATTATTCAGGAGATTAAAGAACGATCGAGTCAAGTCGGACCCGAGGTAAGGGATCCTACAACTCTCTTTCTTTTTAAGTACACTCTTTTATGTCATTTATTTTAAGCTCATCTTTCTTATGATTTGGATGTTCTTTTATATTAAATTTACTGTAATTTTTATGTTCATGAGATGAGATACCCTATTCTCTCTCATCAATCCATTTTGGAAGTTTTGAGTGGCGCCGTTAGGCTGCCGAACTTTCGTAAGAGATCTAACCTCTCTCTTTCTTTTTAAGTACTCTTCTTTATGTCACTTCTTTTAAACTCCTCCTTGCAATGTTGGGGGATTTTCTTTTATATTCCACTTTCTGTAAATTCTATTTTAATATGATGGGATAATCTATTTGATCTCATCAATCCATATTCGGAAGTTTTATGTGGCGCCGTTACGCTGCCGAGTTTTCGTAAGGGATTTTTCATCTCACTTTTATTCCCGTGAGATTTATGCTACATATGCCACAAATTCCATTGAGTGGTGTATTTACTGCCCATTATTCTACTCTTTGTGTAATATACTTTCGTTTATGAGTATTTACATCGATGACCTATTGTCCTTCTTTCATGGGGTGTATGTTTTGAAAGATACCCAAGTCGGTAAGGGAACCTTTCACCCTCCTCTTTTTTAAAAGACTTCTTTTGTTGGGTCTTTTAATTTACATATTTTTATGTTGGGATATGTTATCATATATCCTTATTGATGTAAATTTTATGTCCAAGTGATGAGATACACTTTTTATCTCTCATCAACTCATTTTGATGTGATGCCGTTAGGCTGTCAAGGGAACTTTTTAACCCAATTTCGATTTCTTTGGGTTCAACATGTAGTCATTGAATATGTCATCCATTGAATATGTGTGAATGACCTTTAATTGTTTTACACATAATATACACTTATATTGGGTGTATTTATATTTTTCACACATATTTTTGAGATTTATTTGCCATTAATTTAAGGATACCTTCTTTATAAGGGATTTCATTACATTTGACATTTCTATTGAGGGTTCATCGTTGTTATGCACCAATTCACTCTTATATGGTGTATATTCTATCCTTTGGAGTATTATATCATGAATCCATTTATTATCATGATATTATAATGTTCTGAATAATTTTTATTCCTCAATTATTGTATTCAAGTGCCTCTAATTTTGGTAAAACCCCTTTAACCAAAATATCGTTTTAAATGTTTTAATTATTTGTTCTTATTAATATCCATGTTTTCAAAATGTTTTTAAGGATTTATTTATATGGATATTAGTGGTTTAAAATTTTAAGCTTCAAGGTGGTATGGGACACTTTTATTCAAAAATCTCTTTATTAAATGTTTTAAATGGTTTTGGAAATGGTTTCTTTTTGAATGGATTCATTATTTCAATATACTAAAATATTATATTGTGATTGAAATGTGGAAATGTTATGTTTCCTTTATGCATGTTTTATGTGACACATTTATGTTATGGTTCTTGGGCATTGTTATGAAAACGAGTGGTTCTATGATAAACTAAGGGCGAGTGAGCCCGATATAGCTCTCCAATGCGTTGGGTAACGCGAAGGAGTGAAACGTTAAGGTTTCTCCGAAGAGATTTAGGGAATATACTGTGAACTATATTAATATTTTTTAATGTATCATACCTATAAATTATATACTCTTTTATAACCATTCAAATAGTGTGTTGATGAAAAAACTATTACATCACTTTGTAGAGACGATAGTCCATACATACACATGATTAATTTTTCAAATTGTAAGGAATATATAGAAATAAAGGTAATAAAAAAATATATCTATATATAAAGATAATAATATTAATTAAATCTATAAATAAATAAAATACATCAATTTTACCATCCCTGTATGGAGAATAAGAAAAATGAATCACATCACTTTGTTGATATTGCATTCCACATGTATGCATGAACACTACAATCATTTACCAAAATATAGAAAGATGGTATAAAATTATTATACCATTAAAATAAAAAGATTCAGTATATATATTATATAATTTCATATTTTCATAATAGTTATTTGATATTATAAAAATTTTAATGATAATGGAAATAATAAATATATTGGTAAATACAATTATCTCTTCTTTTGGAACCCTCATTTGAAATAAACAATAAGCCAATTTGGATTGGCATTAGAAGAAGAGAAGAATATATAGGATATATAAATGGAAGATAAGAAGGTATTTTGGAACATATTAGATGACGTATATGGTTCAAATTTTCTGAAAGGGTGATGGCGATAGGATCTCATGTAATTTGTTAGTGGATTAGAATTAAGAGAAATATTTATCAAATGAAAATAGAAAAAAGTAAAATTCACATGAAAGAGTCAGAAAGGGCCTCAAAATTAAAAGACAATATATTTTCGGGTATAAATTACTTCTACTAATCACGATTTTCTATCTTTTAGATATATTTTAGTACTTATCTTTATGTATAACCCATCGTTAATCGTTAAAACAATGACCATGGTGGAAATGATTAACATTGATTACTATGAATTATGAAACAAAATGAAATTGGCCTCAATATAAAATTTAAAACTCTTTTTACAAATATTAATAAAAATTTACTATATTCAATTTCAATAAATTTCATAAATTATTTTTCAAATTAGTGTGCAAAAAAAAAAGATAAATATTTTTAGAAAATTAAAATTATTAGAAAAACAATGATTTCATTCTTATTACATTACTAATAAATACAATATAAATTTTCAAAATTAATTATTGAATATATAAATAATTTATTTCATTAATATCATTAACAAAAAGGGTTTAATTTAATTTATTTTGGTAAAAACACAATCCATCTTTACATTTATTTTTTTAGAAAAACATATCATTATTTATCATTAGTTTGTTTTATTTTAATTTCAATATAATTGATAAATAATGAAATAATATTATGAAAGTGTAAAAAAAGTTCATAATATTAATAATATTAATAAATCATTAAATAAATTATATATTAACAAAACAATTCATATAAATTAAATATTTCAAAATTATTATTTCGGATTAATAATATATACTCAGCAAATTAAAATATATACAAGATAATTATATTTCACATAAATAAAACATAATGTGATTAATTTTATAAAGGCTAAATATTATTCCACTATGTTATTGTTTTAACAAATTATATGTGAAAAACACATTTATTTATCAAAGATAAGTATACTATAAAATATTGGTGTGTTACATCAGCCTTAATACTATTACTAATGGGTAAGGAAGTACAACTTTATTACTCATTATAAATGGAATTTTTAAATAAAAGGAATATAATTGAAGGGTTAGAGTTAATTTTTAACTACATTATAGAAAAACAATTTATTTTAATAGTCTTAAAACATCCATGATGTAATGTATTTTGTTGAATCCCTTCTGAGGATTAATAAATGAGATAAAGATTATATTTTTCCCTTAAGATGTGTATTTGGATTATGAAGAAATAATTAAAATTTTGGGACTATAGTATTTCAATCAAATTTTGAGTCATTACTTTTTATAAAAAATTATTTGAAAGAGTTAATATTAGTTGATGTTAATTTGCAATTAATGTGTGATTTTTATGCCCTATACGTAATTCATCTGATCTATCCGTTGAGATGTTAACACACTATAATGTTATCAAGATAAATATTTTTTCAACCCTGAAAAATGAGATATATAGTCAGTATCACAAGTGTATGTGTGAACAGAGGACATGGAAACCCTAGGTAAAACCCCACTTCTTTTATAGACCCTAAAATCCCTTGTAAACATATATTATAGTATATATGGAATGATTTCTATTAAAAAACGTTTTAACATAAATTAAAGAGGGGGAAGAAGTATGTCTTTTCATATATTTAGATAAGCTATATTTTAAAATTATCCCTTTAAATAACGTTTTTATTTCTTATCAACATGTGCGAGAATATAATTATTGTTAATTGAGTGACATGTCACATATTTACATTTGATGTTTGATGGTATAGAGAAAAAACAAATGGTGGAAATTTATTTACCCATGTGTTTTAGTTATTTGATTATTCATTAAGATGATGTGTTATTGTGTGATGTAGGTTTTCAATGTTTTTCAATTTGATATGAAGAATGAGTGTGAGAAAGGATGAAGCTAATAGGTAGGACATGCTGTATAAATTCCATGTTCTAAAAAATTCAATAGCCCCATTAATTATTAAAATACTTTTATCTAACATAAAATAATTAAATTAAATTTATTAATTTATGTAGATTAAATTTATAGAATATTTTGGAAATTTTTTTTAAGTGATCGAGTAACGATGGAGTTGATATAAAATGGTCTTGATCTGATTTGAAGAAATATTCAATTTTAGAGGCAGCTCTAAATAATCAATAATGTTCTTTGAAAGAATATGAGTCATTTACAATATAAATATGTCCCATTCTATTAATTTTAGGTGTTATGTAGTATGAAAATATATGTTTATATAAGAAATTATGACTCTACATATGAGTGTTTAAGTAATCATTCTTTGAGTGAAGATTACCAACATAAGTGTCCTTGAGCAATGAATTTGCATCATCTGAAATTTTTAATTGTCATTCACAGAAATATGTTTTTCATATGACCTTTAGTATATTTCATCAGGATTCTACATATGTGTCATCATGTACATAAAATAATTTCTTGAAATATTTTATATAAAAATATCAGATTATCTATTTAATATTGGATGAATGAATTCAAAAAATTCTATGAGAAGTTATTTCTACATGGATAAAAACAACAAAAAAATTTCATTGGATTCAAAAATAAATAGAGAGAAAAAATATAAGTGAAACATCATGTATAATAATTGATTTCATGAGCTGGAAGGTGATCTTATTTCATAGAAGGATTTTTAATTTCGCTGTGATTATTTTGGAATTATTCTATAATAAGCATAAACATCTATAACACTCACAGTTTATTATATATAAATTGATAATGAAGGTGATGTGTTTTTTGAATAATAAATACTTGATTCATGAATTTTTATGAATAAGGAACGTTTAAATGAGTTGAATATTGAGTTTTTCATTCAGAATATAATTATCAAAAAATAATTTTAATTCATTATAACATATCGATGGTTGATTATTAATATGAGGAATATTAAATGATTCAAATCTTAAAAACGATGAGGACACATCCATGCATTTACTATGCATTTTTTGGGTATTCGTGGATTTGAAAATAAATATTATTTCAATTTTGTTGTAAGGTTGATAAAAACAGGTTCATATTTATTGATATTTATTTGGATGATCGAAGATAGAATTTTGAGATAAATGTAAACCTAATCAAATTTAGTAACACTATAAGGGGATCTCAAAAATTATTGATGAATTATTTTTAGATTGTACTAAAAGAGATATGTGGATAACAAGTGGTTATTATATGATTTTTATTTTGGATAGATGATAAACACTCCTCACGGTATCCCATTTATGGATTCTATTATTGATAATATCATGCTAATTTTCTAAGGTGAAGATCTCACTTTTTGAGGAATCATGAAATTTGAAAACTAGTTCATGGATATATGAGATAAATATTTAGATATATACACACAAATGTGAATGAAACATGGATTTTGGGAGTAAAAATGATTGGGTAGTCCTATTTATGAAAAAATTGAGTGGGTAAATCTTTAGAATAAAAAATATTATTATCAAGACATGAATTCAATTCCAGATTAATAAGACTTAAACAATTGTGTGTTTAGTGCATTGAAAATAATCTAATGAGTTGGTGATTGAGATATAGTTTTCTGTCATGCATAAAAAGTTATTATAATATATTTTAATTTTAAAGACCCGTAAATTTCAAAGGAAATTGTTTTTCTTAATTTTATTTGGTATTTTAGGAGTACGTAGTTTCTTAACGGCACCTGATTCCGAGGCCCACTGTGCCTGGAATAAATTTTTTAAGTTTAGCTCAGGTACGTTCAGTGAACGAATGAGCGGGTTTCCTAACTTTTGAACCGGTGCTTGGAATCGAAATCCAAGGGCACCGATGGAATCGTCGTGCCAGTAATTACTTAGAAACACCTTTTTTGGAGTTGCGTTTTCTCGGGCGAGGTTATTAAATAAATGGGTTAACTAAAGAATTAAATAAAAATTTGTGCCACAATTATTATTTTCTATTCTAAGTAGTTTATAACCTAATCATGGAGGTTGGAGTGGGACCCACTACTTCCTAACTCCACTAGGTAGGATATTAGTGAAGTGGGTCCCACACGAGCCCCGCCCTTTCAATCATTAAAACCTCCCTCATTCTTTTAATTATGTACCACACCACCACCCCCTTTTAATGATAGGTCAACTCTCCCAATTTAATGGACTGTTAATGGATCTTCAATTAATTTTATCAATTGAATGGGATATTTTAAAATTTCAAATATAATGATGGGATGCATGTGTGTGAATAAAATAAGACAATGTATTATTTTATTGAGGGTTGATTCGTTGTGCGGAAGGAAGGAGAGAACCCTAGCGCTCTAAAGAACATCATCTTCCTCATCGAAGAACACGAAGAACGCCAAGTTTACAATGACGAACTCCGACACCCCAAGAGAATCGTCATGTCATCTCCTCTCCTCTCCATAGCCGGTGAGAGATGCCTTCTTCAACGAACGGCAACGCACCACATCCTTCTTCAGTTGTGCACCGATGACGTATAGGACATCGTCTTACGCGACGCCGTCTTCCGCGATTCACTTTTCCTGCGACGATCCTCATTCGATGAATTCTTCGAGGTAGGGGATTAATTTTTGAATAATATTAAACACATGTTTATTTTCTTTCTAAATCAGAGAGTATGGATCAACATAATATTACGTTGATTCGCGAAAGAAAATGTTTTCGGGTTGGGAATTTTTGATTACGGGGAAAAACCTAAGGGAATTTGTTTAATTCTCTTCGATTGATGTAATCTCACATGCTAATGCATTTAATGGTATGAAGTTAGTAAAATTTACACTTGAATAAATTATAGCCTCGTTGCTACGAAAAGAATGTGTTTTAATGACTGCCATTTGAGAACACATAACGCGGAGGGAGCGGGCCGAACAAACACGGTCCGACAACCCCCACAGATTGTTTAGTGTTGTGAGGATTGACCGAGGATAACGAAATGGTCCACAATGGCAATTTAAAGAGTCCATAGTGAATTTCGGGTCCCATAAGGGCTCTAGGCGCAGACGACGGGTGAAACGGACCACCAGTGCGCGTCCGGTGGTCTGAGGAAAGCGGCAGCGGCATGCCACCACGGCGCGGCGGCGCCGACGAACGGGGGGGGGGGGGGGGGGGCGCTTGCCATCAGAGAAGAGACGTTCCAGATTTTGGGGGAGTGGCACGGCTTTAATGCTGCGCTGGTTCGCTAGACGACTGGGGGGGACAGTGCAACCCCCCTTCCGCGTCTGCGCGGCCCACACCGGGCTGGCTAGGCCGAACGGGCCACACCGGGCCGGGCCGGCCACGCCAGGCCGGGTCGCGCTAGCCGAGCTAGGCCATGCCCTAGAGGGCGGGGCCCAACCCCGGGTCGGGCCGACCTGGGGGGGTGTCGGGCCGGGTCGGTCTGGGCCCAATACCCCTAAAAACGGACAGGTTGGTTAAAACGCCCGTAACATGGGATATCGATCATCGATTGATGAACCGTCAGTTTTGATAAGATCATTGGATCGAGATGCTCGTTTTGGTATATTACACTCAAGGTTTCGGAGAACATTGTGTATGGCCAGGTTGGTTCGGACACGAAACCAACCGAGCACTCGGAGCGGAAACCCTTGTAACTTGAGATCCGGATGTCTGATTGACGTGCCGTCAACTTTTTTGGATTCTTCTTAGTGAGACGGACCTTTTGGCTTACTCTTCTCGAGGTTTGGACATAGTGGGAGTGTGGTCAGGATGGTTTTGTCTTAAAAACCAACCAAGCCCCTAGAATGAAAAAGACAACAACTCTCAGACTGAGCATCCGATTGATGCGCCGTCTGTCACGTTGAGTTCTTTTGTTGAGAAGGAACTTTGGGATACATCAACTCTGGACTATGTGTCAGTTTATGTATCGAACCCCTTGGCTCGTGGAGTAGACCCTCCCAGAATAGAGCATGTTGTGTGCGGGAACCCTAGAGCTGGTTGTGACTGTGACGACGATGGCGACTGCACTGAAATCCTCCGTGGGTTCAGCAGCGACGATGACTGCACTGAAATCCTCATTGGGTTAGGAAGCGATGATGACCTTACTAAAATCTTTCTTGGGTTCGACGGCGATTACTTCTGTTCTTGTATCCGACGTGGGTCCGGCAATACTACTGTTCTTGTATCCTATGTGGGTCCAACAGTATTTGACTCTGTAATTTTATCCTACTTGGGTCCGGCAGAGTAGCTGGTTTTGTATCATACGTGGGTCTGATCACTTAGCTGGTCTAGTATTCTACGTGGGTCGCATCTTAGATTAATTAGTGGTTACATCTGATCATCTCTATCACCTTACGAAGAAGTATACTTGGGTGAGCTTAGTCTTGACTTTCAATCTTTATCTCCGATATGATTGACATGCTTTCCTATGTGGATTGGGTTGTGTTTTCTTGTGTGGATTGGGTTGTACTATCCTGTATGGAAGTGATCGAACTTGGGATCAGATGTTGGAGCCGAACTAGAATTGATGACTTAGGTATATGTATGGGCATATACAAAAGTAGTGTCAGATGTTACTTTGTGATTATATCTTTCCTTTTTGGATTATCCTTTGTGGATTCTGGGAGACCTTTAGGGGTCTCTAGGTCCCTACAGAGTAGAGTATACTCTCCCCTGCACAGGCTATGCCTGCGCTACGTTGTGTTGGATGCAGATGATGGACAATGATGATCATGATTGAGGCTTGTGGAGCAAGTCGGTACCTTGAGGAGGACCACTGGGCGGACATACATGGAGCGGATGATTGGACCTGAGGTGTTGAGGAGACTATCTGTACCCACCCTTCAGGTGGGACTTCAAGTGGACGGCTCGACGTTGCTGCTTTTCTTTTCAGTTGTTGTATTTTCTTTCCAGTTTTACTTTACATTCAGTTTGGGTTTGTATTCTGGCCCATTTACATTCCGCACTTACTTTTGTACTCAGTTTACGTAGTGTTTACTTCAGCTGGCTTACTCTGTGGTGTTTGTTTACTTTATAAATGCAATTCCTTCCCTTTTTTGTCAGGCTTTATGCCTTTCGTGCTTGTCGCCAGCCCCTGACATTTGGGAGGTGGGCTTGGGGTAGTGACGGCACGGGCACCGAGGAAGTGTCGTGACAAATTGGTATCATATTATTTTGGTTCTATCACAGAACTTAGGACTCTGATCATTCTTCTATTTGAAGCAATAATGTTAAGGGTATTGAGTGTGGTTATCAGTTCAGGGAGTCCAGTGTTGGTTCGGCGGCCGACGTATCCGTACACCAGGACCCTGATTTCTGATTTCCGACTCAATGCATGAAAAAATTGATTGCATGTGTGTCTCAAATGTGTTCTTTGTGATTACTTTGATCCAGCTCACCAGGTATACTATTTTGACCATCACACACCTGTTTCTTTTCATGATGGCCCCATGTCGGCTGCCAGCTAGGGTTCAGAGCTTTGAGTGAGATGACAGCCCAGCGAGCGGCGAGGCCTCGGTGCAGGGCCCTTTTACAGTGGAGGCACAGGCGGTACCACTACCCGTCGAGCCACCGATGCCACCAGCCCCAGCCGCTGAGAGTGAACGTCACCCTTTTGCACTGCATGAGTTTTAGTGTCAGAGACAACATAGGTTTCGTGGGGGGATGGACCCTCAGGCAGCCTAGGATTGGCTGGAGGATGTAGTTCGATTTTTTAGGTTAGTGGGGACAACAGCTGACCTCATGGTGATCCTTTCAGCGAGCCTCCTGCACGCAGAAGTAGGCAGATGGTGGAGCATGATGCTCCAAGTGTACGATGAGACATCTCTCCTATGGACTTAATTTGAGAGCCTCTTCCTCTCGGAGTTTTTCCCAGCCACCCTCCGTTCGGAGCACATCCAAGAGCTACTACAGCTGCAACAGGGCAACATGACGGTCGCCCAGTACTCTGCGAGATTTACCGATCTCTCGCGTTATTCAATGTACATGGTATGAGACCCATTTATTGGGGCTCGGACCTTCGACCAGGGGATGAGGCATGATATCAGGGCATCGATGGTCTCCCTCAGCATTCTGACACAGGCAAAAGTACTGGAGAGAGCCCTCCTCATATAGATCTTTCTTGCTGAGCCTACACCAGTAGCGAGACCTACCACAGGGCGACACATAGCTGAGTCATCTGTAGATGGCAGTCGACAGATGTCACAGGGGTCCAGGAGGACTAGACCGTCAGGAGGACGACCTCAGGACACTGGCTTAGAGGTGTGGGGAACATGGTGCAGAGCCAACCTTCCGAGGAGCAGACACTGCTATGCATGCAGGAGGCATGACCACATGGCTCATGACTACCTGACCGTCCATGCAGAGTAGAAACAAACGGTTGAGGGGCCACCCAGGAAGAGGCAGAGGGTTGACCGTGGCGGTTCGCAGAGAGCAGGTGGAAGAGGCAGAGGAGCTGGCCGAGTAGCGGGTGGTGGGAGACGCTTTGAGACTTTACCACCACCACCACCAGGAGGTCCACCCTGACCACAGGGAGTTGGCGGGTAGAGGCAGGGTCAGCTTCAGGCAGTGGAGGCCTACAACCACGGCGTGACAGAGATGATTTCAGGTACTATCTATGTCTACTCCACCATTTCTGCAGTTCTTATAGACACAAAAGCGAGTCATTCATTCATTGCCACTTCCCTAGTTCGGAGTGTGGAGATTCCGATGGAGCCGTTGGCTTGATCCTTACGGCTAGAGACTCATATGAGTGCAGGCTCGAAGATTACGCACCAGTGCCAGCAGTGTGAGCTTACTCTAGGAGGTGAGAGCTTCGGCGAGGATCTTCTTGTAGAGGCGTCGAGGCATTACAATGTCATCTTGGGCATGGATTGATTATCTACAGTCCATGCTCAGATTGGCTGTATTAGGCGCAAGGTGCGATGTGTTCACACCGACTGGAGAAGATTCACCTTCACCGGTGATAAGGGAGCCTTTGCAGTGCAGGATGGACTCACACAGAGGAGGGTACAACCCATCACTCATCAGTTGGATAGCCTCATCCGAGGAGCAATTGATGTGTAGAGTCCGAGATTTCCTGTAGTGGTGTATCAGTATGCAGAGGTTTTTCTTGACGACGATCCAGGAATACAACCTCGCAGAGAGGTAGACTTTTATATTAACCTGTACCCCAGGATAGCCCTGATATCCACTCCAGCATATTGGATGGCTCCTGCTGAGCTTCGAGAGCTATAGGTACAGCTGGATGACATGTAGGGAAAGGGAATCATCCGACCCAGTGTTTCACCATGGGCTTCCCCGATTTTGATTGACAAGAAGGCAGATGGGAGCTTGCGACTGTGTGTCGACTATCGTCGCCTCAACCAGATGATAGTGAGGAACAGGTATCCTCTACCGAGAATTGATGACCTCTTCGATCAGCTCAAGGGAGCACGGTGGTTCTCAAAGATATACCTCAGATCTGGCTATCATCAACTTAGTGTTTGGGACGAGGACGTGCAGAAGACGGACTTCAGATGTTTTTATGGACACTATGAGTTCTTCGTTATGCCTTTCTGTGTATCCAATTCTACAGAAGTGTTCATGAGTCTCAGGAACAGGATATTTCAGCCATGCCTCGATTGATTTGTCGTGGTCTTCATCGAGGACATATTGATATATTCGGCCACTTAGGAGGAGCACGCCTTCCACATGCGGTTTGTACTGGACACACTCCGAGAGCACCACATTTATGGAAATCTATTGAAGTTCCAGTTCCGGTTACATGAGGTCCACTTCTTGTGACATGTCATCTATGAGGCAGGTGTTGCGTTTGATCCTGTGAAGATCAAGGCAGTGCTAGCTTGGGAGCCACCCCAGAGCGTGATGGAGGTGCAGAGTTTCTTGGGTCTAGCTGGATACTACCAAAGCATTGTTCCAGACTTCTCCAGAGTTGCGGCACCACTTTAATCTTTGACGAATAAGGGGAAACCCTTTGTATGGTCAGATAGATGTCAGTAGATCTTCCAGGAGCTGAGATAGGGATTGACCAGCACACCTATCTTGAGGCTATGAGAGGAGGGAGTAGGATACGTAGTCTACTGCGATGCATCAGGGGCCGGACTCGGATGTGTCCTGATGCAGGAGCGGGCAATGATTGCCTAGGGATCACGTCAGTTGAGGCATCATGAGAAGAACTATGCTACCAATGACCTGGAGTTAGCAGTAGTGGTCTTTGCTCTAAAGATGTGGAAACACTATCTGATGGAAAAACACTTCATAGTCTACTATGACCACCAGAGTCTCAGGTACATCTTTTCGCTGAAATACCTGAACCTGAGACAGCGGTGATGGTTCGAGTTCTTCCAGGACGATGACTTTGAGATATTATATACTCTTGGAAAGGGGAACGTAGTAGTCGATGTTCTCAGTAGGAGGACGGGTATTTAGATACTTGAGGAGGCGACCGAACAGCTAGCCACTTTGCAGATATCCTTCGTGGATAGAGATGGGGAAACCTTTATTCATTCACTCACAGTCACACCGCCTCTACTATAGCATGTCAGAGAGGCACAGTGTGAGGACGTTGATAGTGAGATGCGGCGTGCACAGATCTCCTCAGGATAGGCACCTGATGGATTCTTTATAGGAGGAGAGCACGACATCCTTTTCATAAGATGTACCATGGTACCAGCTACATTACAGGAGGAGGTTCTGATGGAGTTTCACACTTCCCCTTTAGTGGTACATCTAGGAGTGGCGAAGATGTACCAGGATCTCAGACGACAACACTGGTGGCTGGGTATGAAGAAGGCTGTGGTAGAGTTCGTTTATCGATGCCTCACCTGCCATCAGGTGAAGGCGGAGCACCAGGTACCAATAGGCTTGGAACAACCCTTGGAGGTCTCGGAGTGGAAGTGGGATGGGATATATATCGACTTTGTGACTAGAATTCCATGTACTTCCAGTGGTCACGACTGAATTTGGGTGATTGTCGACCGACTCACCAAGTCGTCCCACTTCTTGCCCATTAGAGAGCAGGGCTCAGTGAAGATCATGGGATGCCTCTAAGTTCAGGATATTGTGAGGATTCATGGTGTTCCATCATCTGTCTTCTTCGATCGAGATGCTCACTTTACTTCCCAGATTTGGAAGGAGCTGCAGGAGGCATTCAGGATGCAGCTACGTCTCAACATCGCCTTTCACCATCATACGGATGGTCAGATGGAGAGGACCATTCAGACTCTCGAGGACATCCTCCGTGCATGTGTCAATGAATTTGGCCGTATCTTGGAGGACCTCTTACCCTTGGTGGAGTTCGCGTACAACAATAGCCACCACTCCACCATCGGGGTGGAACCATACGAGGAATTGTACGGCCGACCTTGCAGATCACCTCTGTGCTGGACAGACCCGGGGGAGTCAGCACTTGTGGGACCAGAGATGGTCCAGGCCATGATAGAGATGGTCCAGGTATTCCAGGAGCAGATGAGGATAGCCTAGAGCTGACATAAGTCTTATGCTGACAGGAGGCGGAGACCACTAGAGTTTGAGGATGGCCTCCACGTCTTCTTGCGGGTCTCACCTCAACGTGGATTATAGAGATTTGGTCGGGCGCCATGTTATCTCCACGCTTCATCGGACCATTCCAGGTTCTCAGCATGATAGGAGAGGTGGCTTATCACTTGGATCTACCACCTTAGTTGCACCAAGTGCATGACGTCTTCCACATATCGCAAATGTGGAGATACTTGACTGACCCGACGATATCATCGACCATGAGAAGTTGGACATTGATGAAGGGGTGACTTTTGTGAAGGTCCCGTTGGGGATCGAGGATCGACAGGAGCGGGTCCTATATGGGAGGCTTATTCCTCTAGTGCGCATCAGATGGCAGCATGGGAACCTCCAAGAGAGCACTTGGGAGCGGGAGGCCCAGATGCGTTCTTAGTACCCTCTTTTGTTTCCCTAATTTGTGATGTATCTTTACGGGTACGTAGAGCCCTGAAGTGGGAGTAATGTAATGACCTATAAATTTTAATGGAAAATATTTTACTTAATTTTATTTGGTATTATACGACTACGCAGTTTATGAAGACACCTAATTCTGAGGCCTGGTGTGCCCGGAATAGATTTCTGAAGTTTAGCTCCGGTACGTTCAGTGAACGAACGAGTGAGTTTTCCTAACTTTTGAACTGGTACTCAGAATCAAAATTCGAGGGCACCGATGGAATCACAGTGCCGGTAATTTCTTATGAACACATTTTCTGGAGTTGCGTTTGCTCGGGTGAGGTTATTAAATAAATGGGTTAACTAAAAAATGAAATAAAAATTTATGCCACAATCGTTATTTTCAATTTTAAGTAGTTTATAACCGATGCATGGAGGTTGGAGTGGGACCCAATACATCCTAACCGCACTAGGTAGGATATTAGTGAAGTGGGTCCCACACGATCCCCACCCTTTCAAACCTTAAAACCACCCTCGTGCTTTTAATTGTGTAACACACCTGCACCCCCTTTTAATGACCGGTCAACTCTCCCAATTTAATGGAATGTTAAAGGCTCTTCAATTAATTTAATTAATTGAATAGTATCTTTTTAAATTTCTAATTTAATGATGGAATGTGTGTGTGTGTGTGTATAAAATAAGACAATGTATTATTTTATTGAGGGTTTATTCGTTGTGCGGTAGGAAGGAGAGAACCCTTGCGCTCTGAAGAACATCTTCTTCCTCGTCGAAGAAAGCGAAGAACGCCGAGTTTACGACGAAGAACTCCGACACCGCAAGGGAATAATTTTGCCATCTCCTCTCCTATCTACTACTGGTGAGAGATGCCTTATTCGAAGAATGGCGACACACCACATCCTTCATCGGGCGTGCACCGACGACGTATACGACGCCATCTTCCGCGATGGCGTCTTACGCGACGCAGTCTTCCGCGATGCCCTTTTCCGGTGACGATCATCATTCAATGACTTAATCGAGGTAGGGGATTAATTTTTGAATAATATTAAATGCATGTTTATTTTCCTTCTAAATCAAAGAGCACGGATCAACATAATATTACGTTGATTCACGAAAGAATATGTTTGCGGGTTGGGAATTTTTTATTGCGGGGAAAATGTAAGGGAATTTGTTTAATACTCTTCGAGTGATTTAATATCACATGTTAAAGATTTTAATGGTATGAAGTTAGAATAAGTTACACTTGAATAAAATATACCCTCATCGATACTAATTTCATGTGTTTTAATGACTGCCATTTGAGAACACCTAACACAGAGGGAGCGGGCTGAACAAACACGGCCCGACAACCCTACGTAGATTGTTTGTTGATGTGTGGATCGACGGGCGATGACGGAATGGGCCGCATAGTCGATTTAAAGAATCTGAAGTTAAGTTCGGGTCCTATATAGAATCCAGGCATAGACGGCAGGTGAAACAGACCACCGGTGCGCGTCAGGTGGTCCGCGGAAAGTGCCAGCGGCGCCCCCACGGCACGGTGGCGCCGAAAACCGGTGGAGGCAGCGCGACATTAAAGTTGTACGAGTTCGCTAGATGACTAGGGGGGGGGGCAGCGCCACCCCCTTCCGCGTCCGCTCGACCAGTGCCGAGCCACCACGCTCGGCCAGCGCCGGGCCGCCCAGGCCAAACCGTCCGCACCGGGCCGGGCCGCCCGCGCCAGTAGGGTCGGGCCGCGCCCTAGGGGGCCAGAACCGGGTCGGGTCGACCCGGGTCGGGCCAGCCCAGGGGGTCTTGTTCTGGGTCCGTCTGGGCCCAAAACACCCTAAATACGGACAGCTTCGTTAAAACGCCTGTAACATGGGATATGGACCTCCGATTGACACACCGTCAGTTGGGATGCGTTCCTTGGATCGAGTCAGTAGTTTCATTATATTACACTCAAGTTTTCAGAGAACTTTGTGTATGGCCGGGTTGGTTCGAACACGAAACTAACCGGGCCCTCGGAGCGGATGCGCTTATAACCTGAGCTCCGGACGTCCGATTAATGTGCCGTTGACTTTGTTGGATTCCTCTTAGTGAGACGGACCTTTTGGCTTACTCTGCTCGAGGTTTGGATGCAGTTGGAGTGCTTTCGGTTTGGTTTTGAATTAAAAACCAACTGGGCCCCTGAATGAAAAACCCAATAACTCTCAGATCGGGCATCCGATTGACGCGCCGTCTGTCACGTTGAGTACTTTTTGTTGAGACGAAACTTTGGGATATATCAAATCTGGACTACGTTCCAGTTGATGTATCTACCCCCTTCGATCGTGGAGTGGACCCTCCAAGAATCGAGCATAATGTGTGCGGGAACCCTAGAGCCGGCTGCAACTGCGACGACGATGATGACTGCACTGAAATCCTATGTGGGTTCTGCAGCGACGACGACTGCACTAAAATCCTCTGTGGGTTTGGCAGCGATGACGATCGTACAGAAATCCTCCATGAGTTCAACGACAATTACTAATATTCTTGAAAACTACATGGGTCCATCAGTACTACTGTTCTTGTATCCTACGTGGTTCCGATAGTTTTTGACTCGATACTTGTATCATACATGGGTCCGGCAGAGTAGCTGGTCTTGTATCCTACGTGGGTCTGATAGCTTAGCTAGTCTAGTATTCTACGTGGGTCCCAACTTCTATGAATCAGTGGTAACATCTGATCATCTCTATCACCTTACAAAGAAGTATACATGTGTGATCTGAGTCATGACTTTCAATCTTTATCTTAGATATGATTGACTTGCTTTCCTATGTGGATTGGGTTGTGTTTTCCTATGTGAATTGGGTTGTACAATCTTGTGTGGATGTGATCAAACATGGTCTCAGATGTTGGAGGCGAACTAGAATTGATGACTTCGGTATATCTAGGGGCATATACCTATGTAGTGTCGGATGTTACTTCGTGGCTGTATCATTCCTTTGTAGATTATCCTTTATGGATTCTGGGAGACCTTCGAGGGTCTCGGTGTCCCTACTGAGTAGTGTATACTCACCCCTGCATGGGCTATGCCCGAACTAAATTGTGTTGGATGAAGACGACAGACAGCGATGATTGTGATTGAAGCTTGTGGAGCATGTCGGTACCTAGAGGTGGACCACTGGGCGGGACATACATGGAGCGGACGACTGGACCCGAGGAGCTGAGGATACTATCTGTACCAACCCATCAGGTGGGACTTCTAGTGGATGGCTCAATGTTGCTACATTACTTTACAGTTGATGTACTTTCTTTCCAGTTGTACTTTACTTTCTGTTTGGGTTTGTATTCTGGCCCTTTTACTTTCCACACGTACTTTTGTACTCAGTTTACATAGTGTTTAATTCTACTAGCTTACTCTGTGGTGTTTGTTTACATTATAAAGGCAATGCATTCCCCTTTTTTCGGGATTTACGCCTTTGGTGCCAGTCGCCCGCCCCTGGCCTATGGGATGCGGGCTTGGGGTAGTCACGGCAAGGGCCCAGAGGACGGGTCATGACATTTATGCTTATAATGAAAGGTAAATGATAAGATTAGTGGACAATACTTTTCATGGAGGATGATCATTTCTTTAGGTGCATTAGAATCCTGGAGATGGCAATGATATTTCTTCCTATGGATCTAATCAATAGTGGTGTACAATAAGATATATATTTATCTAGCATGATTCTAGAGATGTGACATTGTAAGGATCATTGATGTTGTGTGATGAACCATTATAAAAATGATAAAAACTACTTAAACCAATTTTATATTTAAAATGGGGATTATATAGAAAAATTTTATTCTAGGGTTCCAACCTACCATGATATGGATTACGATTTTACAACATAAGCTTTAAATCACTTGTTTGATTTTAATTATACATATTTATTGAATATGAGGAGTGGATGTATAATTTCTACTTGAATGGATCAAAGTAGTTACTGAATATATATGTGGATTTTAATGGGGGAAAAAATAATGACATGTAACATCCTAACCCATTTCCACACAATATTTCATTGATATGGTTGGTCACATGACCTAAAACGTGCCTCCACCTATTCATGAGGCTACAGAATAATAGTGAGGATATAATATATAAAAATATTTTATTATACCTTCATTTTCAAGGTAGATAAAAAATTGAAAATTACTAAAACAATTAGAATGAACAATAATAATATTTATTCGATAATAAATAAAAACCTGTAATATTTAATAAAATAGAATAGGAATAAAAATACAAACAGAAGTTATAAATATTTTATTAAAAATATGTGTCATATGTAAAATGAATGAACCAAAATTAAAGGCAATAGAATATCTAAAAGAGGTTCCTGAATCATGCCATATTCCCTCACCCATTACCTATCCCAAATAACCCTTATATCATATGTATTTTCAGTTATCCTTTTATTAAAAAGTTATTCCTATATAGGTATCGATCAGGAAGACCAAGTAGGTTATGTCTATATCCCATTAGGCCACCGCCAATGGTGTCTAAAAAAATATAATCTATACAAATGTGTTAATTATAATATTAAATAGTGTCCAATAATTAAATATTTATCACATTTAATTATTACATAATTAGACCACATATATTAAATGGATTCATGATAACACTCTATCCTTCAATACCTTCTTTTTACCATTCCAGAGTCTGAACTATATCACATTGGGAATCATAATTAATTATAACATGAGTATATGTAATCCATTTAATTTCAATTCAAATCATATATACTCAGAACCATATTTTATTTCCTACATTTTGGGCTTAAATAACCATATCTAGAAACCTGTAGGTATTTAAGTCATCATTTCCTATCCCACAATCCATTATTATCTCATATGGAATTTTGATAATCCTTCCATATCCCAGTGGAATATTCCATAAAATCACATATAGATTTTTCATGAATCCTTCCATTTCCCACACACTTATATCTGTGAATCACATATGGGATTTTAAAGCATCAACCCTAATCCCACATATGTATATCACAGTATCTCATATATCACAAAATAACATTTATCCCAATTTTATATACACCTAGGTTAATCTTCATTCACCTTCTCATCTAACTATCCCATCCAAATATCCTATTAAAATTTTTAAATCAACCATTTCTCTTTATATTAAATCACTTTGAATAAAATGAAAAATTCACTATTAAATCATTTATCAACATTAAATATTGTAAACCAATAATCCTTTTATGTTTATACAAAATACCCATTAATTACATATAATTAATCAATTTATAATCTCATTAATTGACCAATTCTGTAATCATATATTCCAAAATTTTCATAATAATTATTCAAACAATTTCAATTAACTTAAATTAAACACATTTCTTTATCACGTGACAATTGAGTTCAATCAATACAATTTTGTATGCAATTTCATAATAATAGAAATTTTAATTGAAATTGATCATACATGTAATTAAATCAAGAATATGGGAATTGATGTTCAGACCACCTACCTAAGGATTGGTATTAAATTTTTTCCATGTTAGAAAACTCTAATTTGAATCTGAATGAACAATTTCACATTTAAGAACGAGTTATAGAACCCAAACCAAGATCAAGGTCAAAAAAATTATGATATATAAAAACACATATCTAATCCCATCACCAATATGGAATGATACATATCTCTTTTTATAGAGTGAGATATAGGAGAGGGATGAATCCAAATTGAAGATAGTACATACCAGGAGAGGTATAGATTTTTCAATCACATCATTGATGTGACGTCTCAAACCCAAATTCCACTTAATCAGTGCCTAGAGCCTGTTAGAACACATGGACACAATCGGATTTCCCCCAATTCCTAAGGCTGCGAACAAGAAAGTAGGGTCTAGGGGGTGTCTTTGGGGAGACAATTCCCACATTACCCTATTTTAGTAGAGTGGATAAAGATAAATAGAGGTAAAAAGTGGAATAAATATTAGTAAACCAGAGGTAAAATGGAATAATAGAGTCAACAATAACAATGTTTGAAATAAATACACCAAATTATGAGGACATGTCATGTCAATAAAAAATAAGAATACATTGACACAATATAGTTGGAATAACATGATCTATAAGAGTATAATGGAAATAAAAAGACTTTCCCAAACATCGAAAATGCTATTTCAGTCATCCATTATCAAGTTCCATTCTATCCAAAAAGAAATCAACTGTTAAAAGTTGTATTCTTCCTATTATCCACACCAACATTCATCTAATATTCATCGGGTACCATGTATCACGCAAAGATTTTGTGAGACAAATCTTATAGAGTCACCACCAACAATGTCAATAACATTCATCCTAAGTAATAGAAATGTAATAGTGTGGAAGAATTCATATAAAAATATTTCTAGTACAATGTAACTAAATCTCCAAGTACCTACTTTATCCCTTGACCCATATCTGAAAATGTAACCAGTTTATTAATTTATTATGATGACTTTATAAATAATTCACATGTTAGAAATAGTGAAGGTTTGAAGATGTTACAAGGTAACCTATATTGATATTTAATAATGAAGTTCCATGCTAAAAACCAAGGCAACATTGACCTCAAGGGTTTATAAGTCCATAATTTTTGTTCCTTGGTTAGGTGTAAGAGTTTAACATTGGGGTCATTATCCAGGGCATTCCAAAATAAGACACCTACTGAGTCCTAGGAGTTCATTCAAGGTCAAAGGGGTCTAAGAAATGACTGAGCCTGATGGGCATTAACCATGTCACATACTTGTCAATGATGGTTTTTTAGAGTGTATAAAATAATCCTATAGTACTATAAGAGGGATCATATGGTGTCGTACTAGAGATCTAATGTTATAAAAGGATCAGGTTCTTGGTGGTACTCAATGTATGTATGTTGTATCCTTGAATTCAAAATGGGGTCCTTGAGTGGTTGAGGAATTACCTTGGTAATCCCAGTTCAGCTCGAGTTGGCGAACAACTACATTTTAATAATGAAGACATGTATACTTCATAATGTTCAATCCATTACCTATTAATAGTGTGATAAAAAAATTAGCATGATACTATTTAATCATGTCATAATTAATTAATAAGTCTTTTTTGTTCAATCCTTGCCTTCCATTTGTGTGGAACAACCGAGTAGCATGCAACCATTCATATAATCAAATAATTTTTTTTCATAAATTATGGTTCACATTACTACAAAAAATTAACTTGGTAAGGGGTTCTACATACATCCAAACTACTATTCAATTACATTTAAAAATTCCACGTCAGATACTTAGTATACATGCTAATTGCTATTTCAAATTTAATTATTTAATTGAATCACATAACTTAGGTGGATAAAGTGGTGTGAATTAAGGGTAATTTTCATAATTTAATTCTCAATATAAATTAATACATTTATTATAGAAAATCATACCCTTAGGAAGGTAAATTCAAAGCACACCCAATTTATGACTGAAACAAGTAAAAAAATATAGAATGAAAATTCTAGAATAAAATCATGTGTGGTATCGATTGATTTGTGTGGGTAACCAAATATTTGGAAAGTGAATAATCATATAGTTATAATGAATATAAGAATGAAATATAAATTCAATAAATGACACCAAATGAAATTTGTGGTCCCCAAAAGATAATTACAAAATTAATGAACTTGTGGGTTGAATTATAGACCACCGAACATAGGATTTTATGACTATCCTCCTCTAGTCTCGGTCTTTAATTTGTCTTGGAATGGAGTAGATCCGAGAAAAAGGAAAAATGATCACACCTTGACAACTAGGTCAAAAACATTAGATATGAAGAATGGTTCCAATCGACTCGAGTAGTTACTATTGTGTATCCAATGTGATAAACAAAAGATTGTATTGACAAAGGATGAAGGATATCTCCTAATCCTTATATAAGGATATCAAAAATATTGAAAATTAGAGAAAAGTGGATTTCACCCCACTAGGAAATAATGTAAGAGGAAGGAAGATGTTAAATTATATCATTAAGGTTAAAATGGTTAAATTACCCAAAATATAGCATTTGCATGGTTTTCTAGTATGATTTTTTAAATTTAACCTAAAACCTTCATGGGTACATAAGGAAATGGGCATACCACACATGTTGGCCCCATGGTTACATAATCAATGCAACCACTATGCAATATGGATCTTTCTGAAAATTCTGACCAACTACACAGTTTGATCTAATCATGAACCCTACCTGCACGATTTTCTCTAACAATGTGATAGGGCCATTTGTT
This sequence comes from Viscum album, assembly GCA_963277665.1. NCBI lineage: Eukaryota > Viridiplantae > Streptophyta > Magnoliopsida > Santalales > Viscaceae > Viscum > Viscum album. The sequence continues at coordinate 843,323,054 of OY728161.1, forward strand.
TCCAAAATGTTCTGTTTAAGGATCTAAACAAGGCTCAGACTCCCCCATGGCCTTCACTTACACACTAAAAATCCATATTAGAGAAAAATTAAGGACAAAGATAGAAATACAAATGATATATACCTGAGTGAACAACCAGGTTATTATATTCATCCCTCCTAAAAAGAAATCATCCATGAGGTCACCTTCCAAGGGTGGTGAAATACAATCAAAGAATTACTCTGGTCACTAGGCAAATATATCATCCTTCTACTAATAAGTTTCATCCTATATACTATAGTGATTCTATATCACCTGTAATAGTGTGGATTACCATCCTGGGAATCCCTTCTTTCTCTATTCAACAATGCACACAAAATAATCCTCTAAGGTATCATCATTATCTGACTGAACGTCCTCATGATCAAAATTAGGATATGAGTTAGCATGATACTAGAAAATATGTGAAACATGGAAGATTTCATACAAGGCATGGTACCACTCAGGTAATAGAAACTAATATCCTACCAAACGGACTCTCTCTAGAATCTAAAACGACCCTATATAACAAGGTGATGTCTTCCCATTCTTCTGTAACTATATATCTGCTATCTTGGGTGATACTGAAAGGAAAACCGAATATCGGTCCTCGAACACTAGAGGTCATAGATGGAATGAGCGTAAAATTTATGTCTATAATGAGCAGTTTTCATACAAATTATGATTGTCTAAACATGATCTTAATTATCTTTAATGAGGTGGGGACGTAGTAGGGCTACCTCACCTCCCTCCAGCTAGCACAAGGGAGAACCGAATTCCCTACCTAATAAGCCCTCAAAATAATTGATATGAATCTTCTCTTTGAATATAATATAATAAAAAAAACTCAATGAGAGGGATATGATTCTCCCATGAACCACTGAAATCAAGGTCACATTCTTGGAGAATATCCTTTATAAATCATAGTGTCTATTCAAATTCTCCACTAGCCAGATGGAGAAAAGTTTCACTTAGAATCACATGTGTTCCCGTAGTCTTATGAAATCCCTTAAACAACTGTGGTGTGGAATGAGAATCGGTATCTAAAATGATAGTGAGATGTGCCCCATGTAGTTATATTATCTCACAGACATACAATATTCCCATCTCACCAATAGATAATGTCTATTGAGTTGAAATGAGGTAGTTTACTTTTTTTTAGCCAGTCAAAACAACCTATACCATATATCTACCCCTTGATAACATAAGTAACCAAACATTAATTTCCTTGGAAACATCTTTCCAATTTCATTACGGGACAATAAGTTGTTATTACAATGTTACAGGTTCTGGCTGCTCCTCCTTCACCCCCTGATAGGTGAATCACCTAGGGGGAAAGTCTTCTATCAACCATTTAATCCCATGATAAAAACACTAGAAACACATATCTCGATACATTTTGGAGATACCTGTATAAATAGACCATTTTGAATCGTGAAATTATTTCATCAACTCATATCTCATATCTTTAGGATCCCAGACACATACATATTTGTTCATGATGTCACCCCTATTCGCAGACCAAACTGGAGGATTGTTACCTCATGATATAATATCAAGTATTACCAAGATGCCAATATATAAAAATATTATACCATTAGTATTATCAAGATGGAAAGAATTTACTATCCATTACAATAGATTTTACTAATCATGAATATTATAAAACTTCAGATGCATCTTAGAGAATAGGTCCATTAATTTACAGTCATCACATGATTTTTGTAAGTTATGTGATTTAGTTTTCTAACACATCATATTAGTAACTATTATTCCATTTTAGGAATATATTCAAGATGATAATCAAATGAAATTAGATATTCAACCTTACTATGTTGTCTGATATTCTAGTCATGATTTATAAATATAAATTTGAGTCTCTTATTATCTATGTACAGAACATAGTTCTCACCCAAAAGAAAGCGTCTCTAGAAACATAAGGCATGGAAAACTACTACTATATCAATTTGATTTTCTAGGTAGTTTCTCTAATGAGTCCTCAGCTGTAGATATCCATACGCAATGACTATATCCTCCTACATCAGAACTACTTCTAAGATAATGACTGATGCATCACAAAAGACAATATAACATATGACTTTCTCTAGAAGATTCAGAATATGTGTCAAGACATGCCTCCATTTCATCTACTGAATGTGTTTCTAACACACTTCTGACCACAGGAACATAACACAATTCCTTGCAAGTCTAGTGATATGTGATGCAAGGGATGCAAATTTCTGTTTAAAATTCCATTAATATCCAACATTCCCAATGATACTCTCTATATCTAACACTTTCTTGGGTTTCTACAACAAAACTACAACACTATCCTTTTATAGGTCAACAGATACTGTTGATTGTGATATAACATGACCCAAGAAGCAAACTTTGTTTTTCCCAATTCGGAACATAAAAATCGTAAAAAAAAATTTATTATCTCGTAGCGTGATAAAAATGATTTATAGAAGATTGGAATAGCCATTATGAGTGTGATAATAAAAAAATATTCCATCCACAAAGACCATGAAAAAATAATAGAGATAGGGATGGAAAACCCTATTCATTATAGTCATGTAAACGATGGGCATGTTCATAAGACCAAACGATATAACAAGGGACTCATACATTCTATACCTACTATACAAGGTTGTATGAGGTATGTATGATAGCCTTACTCACACATGGTGATATACCAACCTCAGTTCTATCATAGTGGAGACACTAGATCTTTATATTTGGTCATAGAGATCATTTATTAAAGGAGGTGGATAGCGGTTCTTGACTATAAGCTGGTTCCCCCATATGTAATATACACAATGAAGAAGGGTCACATCCACCTTCACGGAAAAAATCATTGGGTAAACCCAAGAGAAACTGTAATTCTGTATGAATCCTTTGGATTCCAAATCCGCTAATAGCCTCTTCAAATCCAAGAACACAGTAGGATATGCCCTATATTGTAAAACATGTATTAGATCTGCACCTAAAATAAGAACGAATATAGAATCTTCACATCTTTCTGGAGGTATTCCTGAAAGCTCATGATGGAAACATTCCTATAATGATCTAATAATGGAGTGATATCATCTTGACAAAAACCATGATCCTCTAGTTAATGATTTTAAATCTGGGTTTCCACTCCACGTAACGAATGATGCATTGGATTTACGATACTAGATTGGACATCCCACTCACCCATGTGTAGATTATTGTTTCCCTATTGTGATGTAAAATATACCCTATATCGATATATGTAGACAAATAATGATACTATACCATGAAATCCATCATGAGATTGACATCAAGGCAGATCATCTTGAGAATGAATAGTATATATAAAAATGGAAACATTCATCCTCAATGGAATAGTTCTTAAATTGGATTTTTCCCACTGAATTCACTCCTAATGTTGTATCTATGGTCATTATAACACATTAATATTGTGTCTCTAGTATGAGACATTTCACAATAGATAGAGAGATAAAAGAGATTAAAGGACCTATATCAGATAAAGTTGATACTATAGTAGATTACACTATAATAGAAACATGTACCTTAGATGGACCTACAACCTAATACTTTTGTGTTAGCTATAGTGCATGTAACTCCTGTTATCCAAAACCTTATGCATCAGCTGGACTACCATGGTCTTAACTACTTTGATAGCACTGATGGTGTTTAGGGGTCTGGCTACCGTAGCCCAAACCTCGTCCTTGTCTAGTCCTGCTAGTGTTATTCCAATGCCCCACCTAACATGGTGTAAAGGAACCTTCTCATGAAGGTGGAGTTGGTGTATACCTTCTTCTACATGGACTTTTCAAGAATGACACTCCACTGGGTCACTATCACAGTGAGGATTTAGGTTCCCCCCACATCCTTGCTGATCACACACCATGGAGTTATAAAAACATGGTACTCTGGTTGTCACTTCCCTAACGAGAATCCTCAATAGAACATTTTATGCCCCTAGGAAGACTACTTCCCTACCATGGAAGAGATCCTCAATGCAAGTTTTTTTGCTTAACCTTATGGTTTTCTTAGTGATATGATCATAATTGACTATTTTATTTAAATTAGGTAGGAAAAATACATTCACCTGTGTATGGATGCCATAGTGAATCCCATCCTCAATGAATCTAGCATGTGAAAAATCATTTTTAGGTAGAATCCGTGCAAAGAGATTCATCTCTATGAAACATGATGTATATTCTATTGTTGACATAAATATCTAGTCGAAATTCAGGAACTATCTGGGTTTTTCATGTCTCTACATATGCGGAAATAATTTATGATAGAGAATGGTCTTGAAGTTATCCCATTTCAGGTCTTGATGGAGATCAACATGTGTATCCACATCCCTCCAATGCTTGACCATATCCCAAAGCATGTATTTGGAAGGAATGAAGCTCCAATATGAAAGAATTTCTCGATTCTAAAATATTTACCAAATGAACTCTAGCCAAGACTCAATAGCATGTGGACTTCCATCCCCTATGAAAGTAGGGGTATGTTGCTGCAAAAACTCATGGGTCAGATTAGACATTGTAGGTGTACGATGTAGTACACCATGCATAGACAAGATCTGACATAGAAAACTAAAATGAACATGTGTATCAGTGCACAGATTAGGTATAGTAGGTGATGTCTAGAGTGGAACTGCTGGTGGTAAGACTATTGGTTCCGGGTTCACCATGTCTAGAGTATGATTGTCGCCACCATCCTGGAGTACTATACGAGGATGTCTATACATCATTGGTCTAAAAATTCCAATCATACACCTCATAACTAGACTAATGGAGATAGATAACATCACTAGAAGAATATGAATATATGAAAATTTACTACCGAGGGAATACTACCCCAACCACCCACATAGTCATCTAGATAAATGTATGTTATCTACTACAAGTTTGATTTCATTTTAAATTTAATAACCAGGTTCACTCATTTGACTTTTACAAATATGAAAAGGCGAGATAAGGATGTGAACCCTTTTCATTTTAAAAGTCTTGTTTCACTTATAATTGATACACAACCCCAATTAATGATTCCCATATATATGTTATTACTTAAAACAAAACCCATTTATTTATAGCATAATGGATCTTCATGGTAAATTACTCAACCCAACCCATGAGGGTCCATAAACCACATGAATTGAAAATAGGAAATGACTCAATCATATCCCAATGTAATGAAATGATTAGATAATAATAACTACATTATTCAACAATCACATGCATGTCAAGCATTATAAAATTGTGAAATAAAGCTATATGTCCTGGTAATATGCATGAAATGAAAAATCTAGGTTCCTAAAATTATTTTAGGTGACAATTCTCTTTACAGTCATATCATTTTCCATATATAAAATAAATCCTCAAACAACGAAATAGTGAAAACCTCAACCCAATTGGTATGCCACCCAATGGTGAAATAATATCAACAATAATACGTAAAAAAGAACAACAATTTTATTTAGGGTGAGTTGGATTATGCCCCAAACTTTAGATCATGATGCCTGTGAATGGATTATGAACAAGTCTCAATTTGTTATTAATCTACCATATATTGTCTCTAAAAATTAATGTATGAAAGGGACTCCTCTGATACCCCTTTTTGATGTCCTGAGCCTAGATTACACATAATTGGTTCCACTAGCCGGATGGGCCACGTGGCCTTATTCATATATCCCCAAATGCCCGAGGTTTTCAAATTATAGTGAGGGCCTAGGGTCTGTCTGTGGGGATACAATAACCCCATTACCAGAGTGTTCCACATAGGATAAATATAAATAATGGGAGATAGTGGAAGCAATAAAAGTAAAAATATGGAACAATGGAAAAATTGAGACAACGTTAAAAATAATTGAGATAACATGATCAAATTATGATGATATGTCATGTCACTTGGAAACTAGAAAACATGGATACAACAATGGAGGAATAATAAGTTCCACCAGAATAATGTGGAAATAAAATGTATATCCAACAAATCTGGAGCTCCATCTCGGTCATCTACTATCAAGACCCATCCAAAAAATTAATCAATCAAGTGTTTGATGTTGTATGACTCCCTTTATCCACACCTTAATTCAATTAATTAGACACAGTAAACATGCATTGCCCATAGAGGGTGTGAAATAAATATCTGGGGTCTACCATCAATAGTGTCTATGACATCTGGCCTGTGTAATAGAAAGGTATCAATGTGAATGAATTTGTATAAAAAGTAAACCATTGAAATGAAACTATATAACCTAGAACCTTTCTCCACCCTTATGTTTTATTTGAAAATTTATCAAGTTCATTAATTTATTATTACATATTTATAAATGAAGCACATGTTAGTATTAAGGAAGGTTCTAAGATGTAAAAAAGAACCTTGTAATGATATATAAAATTGATGTTCCAAGGTAACAACAAAGTAAATATAGACCTAAAGGGTTACTAACTCAGTAATAAATGTTTCCTAGATGAGTTTAAGAGTGTAATATAAGAATTATAGTCCATGATATTCCTCAATAACATGGCTACTAAGTCAAAGGAGTTCATCCGGGGTAAAATGATTCTATTAAATGACTGGATTAGATGGGATTTAATCATGGAAAATAAATTTCAATGCTGGATACAAGGAGTTTATCCATGGAATATTTTAGTACATCATTAGGTATCCTATGATGTCATATTGGGAACCAAATGTAACTAAAGGGTTATGTTCTATGTGGATCTGAAACTATTTTAGTTGTATCCTAGAATTTGAAATAGGTCCCTCGAGTGGTCAAGGAATTCCCTAGGGAATCCAAGGAGAGATCCAGTTAGGATAGTCAAATTTTTTAATAATTAAGTCATATTTAATTAATAAGGTTTTATCTGTTACCTTTCATTAGTGTTATAAGGTTAATTGATAATGAATCCATTTAATTAAGTGATAAATAAATAACAAGTATGTTTGTTTAATAACTTTCCATTCATTACTGTGAAAAGGCCATGTAGAATGTGACTATTTATTTAATCCATTTATGACATTTTCATAAATCATATTACACTATTCAACCTTCCATTAACATGATAAGGTGTGATATTGACCTGAATCTTAATATTAAATTATATTTTAGAATTCCGAGTCATATACTTATTAAACATTACAATTTACATTTCTCATTTAATTATCAAATTGATGAAATTACTATAGGTTGGCCAAGTGGTGATAATAAATGGTACTTTTCATTATGCAATTCAGAATAAAATCAAGCCATTTGGAATATAAATACTTATCCTTATAAAGGTCTAGCCATGAAACACCCAAAGGGTGGATCAAATGTGTCAAAACAATAAAATGAAAATGGTGGAAGAAAATCCTAAATGGGATTGATTAAATGGTGGGAATAACCATTAAAAAATAATAATGTATTCAGAAAGATAATATCCATATGGTTCTAATGATTATAACCATGACATGTAAATTCAGTTAACTGTACTCGATGAAATTGTTGGCCCCCACTAGATAATTCCAAAAGCAATGTGTATGATGGGTGAGTTATAAACAACCCACAGTAGGCTTGTAAAAATATACCTCTCTATTATAGGAATATGATTTGTCTTATAATGAAGTATATCTGAGAAAAATGTAAAAACACTCACACCATGATAACTAGGTCAAGAGAAAGAGAGATGAAAAAAATCTCAAATATACTTGACTGCATACAATTACACCTCCAATATGAATAACATAAGATCTAATGGACCCCATATGAATGAGATCTACATATACCTAAATTAGGCCTTCAAAAATATCCGAAACGAGATAGAAAATATTTCAACCTGCTAGGAAATCGTATATGAGAAATAATGTTAAATTAGATTATTAAGGGTTAAATGGTAAAATTACCCAAAATTTTGCATGTGCACAGTTTTCCCACATGTTTTTCCAAATATTACCCAAACCATGAACACGTACTTAGTGAACGGGGAGTATAACATGGTTATATCTCACAGTTAGATAAATTGTACTCCAAACTTGCATGATAGCCCTGCCTGAAAATGTCGACCATCCATACAGTTAGATCTATCCATGCGCCCTACCAACAATGTTTTCTCTAACCATGAGATATAGCCATTTTTTCAAATAGTACGTGTTCCTGGTTTTGAACAAGCCCCATACTCCCTCAGTACCTTCACTATAATATAAGACATCAAAATTTGGAACAAATTAGATAATTAGACCAAAATATGAAGAATTCATACCTAAGTGAAAATATGGTCTCTCACAATTGATTCCTCGGGAATGGAGTTTTAAAGGCCATAGAATCCATCTTGGAGATTCTATAATAGAAGGAAAAAATCATAGGTAATTTAAATGATAATTGAGATTAAATTTGAGGGTTTTATGAATTTTAAAAAAACTTTTCAGGGGAATAAATATTGTGTGCATATTTTCTTAGGAATGGGTCTGTGATTCAAGAATCTGGGTGACTCAACTATTTCCCTCCCCTAATTGGAACAACATTTCTCATAAGAGGGTGAACTATTAGACAAACTAATAACCTACCAAGAAATCCCTTTATACCTAGGGTGGAACAAATTTTTGGGGGTGGGGAAATAGGTTGGGAAAAGTGTGAATAAATCATAAACATCCCCTCAATCTTCCACCATAATTAATTTCACACAGAATAAACCCCAGGCTAATGATCCACCAAGATATATAAAATTAACTATAAAATAATACATTTGAAACACCATGATATGCCTCTAGAAATGGTTGGGATATTATAATCTACCCACATCATAATATCTCATCCACAACCTATACTCCAAAGCATCATTAAGATTATTTGGTAAAAAATTCAAGCCAATGAGCCCATATATGCACTTCTCTCTCCCAAATTACTTCTTGAATCATGGTCAAGATTCCAGCATCATCATAATCATGGAATGTTATTTCCCCCAAACTCTTTATCATTGGGATCCAAAAAACTAATCATATGATCTTTAAATAACATATCCCACTCAAGCACAACCTCATACACATCGATCACATGAGATGTTTTAGGGTGATACATCCAAATATGAGGCACATGAAAATAATAATGCATAGAACTATACCTCTATAGAAGATACAATCTATTTTCTTCAAGTCTAATTGTCAATGATGTCTTAAAAGGTCGAACAAACCTTGGCTTGAACTTTTTATACCTTCGAATCCTATGGTGTCCTCATCCAGGTGGCACTAAGGGTATCACATGATCACAATCTATAATCAAAAGTGTTCATTGATGTCTACTAGTGTATTACTTCTATATACTATGAGTCATTAACATAAATTTTGAATTAGCTAATCCTTCTACAATTTCTACTGCATGAGACTCAGTCCCAACAACTCTAAGACACCTTCCTATTTCAACCACAATGGGGATATATATAGCCTACCCTAAAGAGACTCATATGTTTCCGCCTAAATAGTTTCTAGAATACTATTTTTTAGCTGAACTAAAAGATATCAATTTTTTCTTCAAATACTCACCAAATAACAAAATACATTCTCAAAGAATATAATCCAAAACGAATTTGGTTTGTTCTGATTTTTAATCAGTTTGTTGGTGGACTTTTATATTCAAAAATAATTTTATACTAATATCCTTATCATTGCTTTCCAGAAGTACAAAGTGGGTCATGAGTCACAGTCTAAAACAATACTCCAGGAAACCCTTTGAAGATAGAATATCTCTCAAACATACATGTATTACAATTAATCAACATAGAATGTATCATATATAGTAATGAAATGTACTATGTTAGTCAATTGTTCTAGAATTACCTAAATAGGATCATTCTTCCATGGATTCCTTCAGTGACCCACCATGAAATGCATGGAAATATCATCACACATAAATTCCATAATGGACAATGCATACAATAAACCGCCATGTTGTTTATTATTGGAGATCACTTGTTGATAGGTGTATCATCTTGTCGTGAACCTTAAAATTTTCTTCTTTATTCACATTCACAATTAATATTGATGTTGGTCCGAATACTTTTTGATAAATTTGGATGACCTCCCAATTCCATGCAAAAAATTAATGCATTATCTCCTATCTCATACCCATAGTCCCCAAAATATGATTCCTGGCATAGATGATATCATCTATATTTATGGCCTAATTTGAAGCATACTCCCCACCATTAAGGATTTCACTTAAGGACAAAAACTATATATCTATATACACATTTTTTATGATCCATCACATATGTGTTGAATCCAATAATTCATATATTTTTCTCATCTTCCCTTATCCCTTTCAAAACAAAAAATAATCACTACTATAAAATTCATCATCATTGACTCATAACTAGACTCCTAAGCTTTCTGAGTCTACATTTTCCTACTCAAAGGATCATAATTTTTTCCCTTACTAGGAATATATTATAGCTCAAAATCAAATGACTACATATACTCCACTGACCTCCAATTATGGATATTAAAATAACATTGTGAAAATAAATAATTAAATCTCATATTGTTGTTACACATAGAAAATAATTTTCCAATAGATAATCCAACCAAAACATGAAATCGTAACCACTACCACTATATTGATGTTGTGCATTGGGAAAGTCTCTTCATGTGTACTCAAATCTCATGACACAAATGCCAATAATTTTTCCACCTGCATCAAAACTACTCAAATTCCTATCCCAAATGCATCAAAAAACACTACATACTCCTCACCCATCTTATTTAGGATCAAGATTATAGTAGTTTTCAAAATCTTCTTTAACTCCTTGAATGTAGTATCTCATGATCAATACCATTATAAACTAACTATGGTCTTTTTCAATCCTAAAATTCATGCTTCCATGTAGGTGATGTCCTGGATGAACCGCTGATTGTATCCTTCTAGAACTAAAATGTTATAGATATCAGAAAAAGTCATAGGCTACTATGAGATAATGATTCTTGCACCTTATTTAGGTTCACCAACCCACCATACTCTAAGATGATGTTGCCCAAGTAATTTTCTTGATCAATCCATAGATTATAGTTATATATATTGATATATATATAATTCTCTTTCTTTGTACTTATGAGGATGTTAATATGTTGGGCATGATCGTCATGAGTATTGGAGTACACTATGATGTTATGTTCAAACTCGACCATATCTAATCCCATTACAGGTGGAATATTATGTTCATCATGACCATAAACATAGTAGGAGCATTTTCCATTCCAAAATACATAATGAAGAACCAAAAAAGTCCATACCAATTTTCAAACAATGTTTTCAGTATATTAGTTGGTCGAACACTCAACTAATGATACAACGATCTAAATTAAATCATGGAGAAAACACAAACTCTTATCAACTAGTCAAAAATATCATCAATGTGAGGAAGGTGTTATCAATTCATCATATTCATCTGGTTCAAAATCCAATAATCAAAAAACAAGTAATGGATCCTTTATAATTATTAGTAAACAACACTGGGGAAACCCAATGCAATGTACTCCAATGGATAAATATGCTATACATTTACTACTTCAATTGATTATTGAGATCTTGAGGCAATATAATTTGTATTCTATATGGTGTAATGGAAATGATCTCAGCTCAAGCATGACCTCAATTGTAAAAACCATGTCTCTCATAGGTGGTATCACTTGGATGTCCTCAGGAAAAAAACCATATAACATATCAACTATGGGTGGGAGGACAACATTATTTACGCCCCCATCATCTAGAAAAATATATGAAACCTTGGATGTATTCTCCCCCTGTGTCTAAACTATCATTTCATGACCTTATTTTACATCCATCCCACCAAAGTGAACATATTTGTCACCATCAAAAGACATAATAGTCACACTACAATAGTAACAATCTATGTGCACTTGGTATGCTACTGACATTTCCATTTATAAACTAATGTCATGTCTTGAAATTAAATGGATGTAGATATCCAAAATAAAACCATATTTACTATGTTTGAGATAGCACCCTTTTTGAAATAATATATCTATCGAACATAATCCCAAAGGTGTATCGATCATCAAAAGCCTTATCATGAACTACATAGCCATGCTCTAACTATTCACATGATGTGAAGATGTAAAATAATGAGAATAAAAAATTTAAATAAGGCAGTATAACTTATAGAACAAACAAGAATAATACCTTTTACTATTGATGGTCGAGCATCGATATCCACATTTTTAAGATGAACTATATGAAACTGCCATACCCCTCTTTGTTATGCTTTATTTTTAGTCACCAGAGTTGCACCGCTTTGCTGAAATGGGTTACCATTCCTATAGGTAACATGTCCACTACATCAATCACCATGACCAACACAAAAATAGCATCCAGACTAATAAAGTGCAGATGTTCCCCTTCCAACACTATGGTTCTTCCTCAAACCTCCATCATTAACATGCAATCACGAGTTACACCAACACCATTGAAGATGTATCATTATGTGGTATGCTAAACACTCTAACAGTGGGCGAGGTTACTGTCTATGAATATGATTTTTATTAATGCACGTGTTTTTTATCAGTGTAGTAATTCCTTGAGTCACTGATCCTTCTCCCTAGCCTATCTATTAGCTACCACCTTAGTTATGATTCTCGAATTGATACATCCAAATCTCTAGATGTGTACCAATAGGCGATCTAGAAGAAACGACATGTCCTCCATTGGAAGTCTCCTTCATGTTTCCCTCAGATATTTGATTATAATTCACAACCTTAGAAAACATTCCAGTCTAATGATATTAACATTGGACTTAAACTCACATTTATTCTAATCACAAAACCATTTTTCCAAATCCAGTTCATCTCCTTCCAACACTAGAAAAAAAGTTCTAAAATTCTATAAAGAATCATACATAATACATCAAGAATATACTCTTTTGTAAAGGTCTAATGAACTCTTTCTCCCTCTCCTTCTTACTGTCTATATGAAAAAGTTCTCAAATAAAATAGCCCAAATTTCCACTCACTCGATACACTATAGTTTTCCATACCTCAATATGATGTCCAACAAAGGATTCCCATGTCCACACAACATATAATAACCATGTTAGCATCAATACTCAGTAGGACTATGCACATGGTCATGGATTCTATTGATGGACTCAATCATTAACTCATATTCCTCAGGTCCAGCTTATCCACTAAATGTCAGAGGTCAATATAACTAAAAATCATGTGTTAACCCAAACAAACTCTTCAAAACCCACCCTAGGATTCTATCTTTAAACATGAGAAAGAGAGAAAAATTGTCCCTGATCTAGTCTCCAGATCCTTCTCACAAAATTATTGGATCCTTTGGTTCCACTACTGGAGGATCACTTACATCCATCCCATCCCATCATTCTATCAACAAATTTAGTCATCGATGAATATCTGAACAATTAGAAATTCAGATCTTAAGATTTATAAGACCATGTTAACATAATTACATATGAAGTATTCTCATGAAGTCATAACAAATCATTCCCCTAAACCTCACCACAAGGATAAAATTGATGCAGCATCACTACCCTAACTATCCATCATATAGTTCATGGTTCATATTGGGTAAATCATTTTTTGAAATTTAATTTTTCTCATTAGAAACCCATTAATCAATTTTATTTTCCATATTTAGAATAATGTTTTAATTATAAATTTCTTATTAAGAACCATGTTCATTTAAAATTGACCAATAGTTAAACTCATTTTTATTTCATTAACTCAATGCAATATCAACTCTTCCATGAATTCCTAAAATTATTTATGTCACAATAAGTCTAGAGTTCCAAGAATTATGAATGGATTCAGATATCTCATGTCATTCTAGGAGAAGAAGAAATTGTTAAAACACAATAAAATCATCATAAAACAAGTGACTCCCCCAAGTTGAAATAACATCAAACTAAAACAACAAACATCTATAACAGTAATACCACCATGGGTACATGGGTTTCCCCACGTACCTGGGTTACTAACTCCGAAACATGATCTCATTACCCATGCCTGACTACTCCATGAGTAGAAAAAAAAAACAAAAATAAATATCTATAACCATATGATAATAAATAATACTCATAATGATTGAAAAAATAATACAAATATTTAATACATAATGAACCCTAATGGGAATAAACTATCAAAACCAATGTTGTTATTATACTAGGAGAAATATGTGTTATGTTTCAGATGAAAAATCCAAAATTAAATACACCGGAAAATCGATAATCTAGTCCTTTATCGTGTATGGATTTCTTACGTATGCTTCATCCAACATAGCCATCTAATATAGGTCTATTTCTTTAATATTGTATTGCAATAACAAAGTCTATTCAAATATGGATTAGGAGACCCATGAAGGGTGTGAGCGCATCCCAGTTGTCCAACACAAATGATTTATAAACAATATATAGTCTATAAAAATTTATAAATTTATATAAATAATAAACTAAATTTGGTAACTAGTTATCAAATTTCATTATTCATTGATTAAACTTGATAAATTACCCGAGTTCACGATGACACCTGAATAATAAATACATGCTTTATCTTATGTGGTAGTCTGAACCATATCACAGAGGTAATCACAATTCAATATATCATGAGCTTCTACCATCCAAATAATTTCAATTTATATCACATATACATAAAACAATAGTATAATTCTTTCATTTTTTCTATAATACTCAATGTCTAGAACCTCGTGAGTATTATAAGGGCTAGTCTATGTCCCAAAACCCATTGGTAACACATATGGGATTTTGAAGAATCAATTCATGTCCCACACATGTATATCAATCAATAATATAAAGATTATTGAAGAATCATTCCATGTTACACAAAAGAATGTCGGTTAATTACATATTGTATTTTGACACATTATTCCATGTCACACAAACATATATCACAATATTAGATATATTAAAATATTGCATATATAAAAATATCACATATAAAAATATTTCATATACACCATCGTTATGCATCATTAACATTCTCATCAATCTTTCTCATCCAAATATTCCATTTCAATTGTTATATCAAACAATACTTTTCACATTTAATCACATGGAATAATATGAACAATTCGCCATTAAACTATTTATCAATATTTAATGATTTAAACCATTACCCCTTCAAGGTTAATCCATCCAACACATTAATTACCATTAATAGATCCATTAAACATCTAATTAATTGACCAATTTCAAAATCCCATTATCCCACTAATTTGATAACCACAGTTTATCCAAATTCAATTACCCAAAATTCAACCAATTTCATTATCACATGAAAAATAAATTTAAACAATCCAATTTTTGATGTAATTTACTAATCATTGAAATTAAAATTGTACAATTGTAGAAATATAATTAAATAAATAATATGGCAGTGGATGTTTATACCTCCCACCCCATGATCATTTATGGATGTTCACTAAGCTAGAAACCCCCAATTTGAAGTGGAATAAAAAATTTCTCAATAATGAATGAGATCTAGAATGAAA
Organism: Viscum album; assembly: GCA_963277665.1. Lineage (NCBI taxonomy): Eukaryota > Viridiplantae > Streptophyta > Magnoliopsida > Santalales > Viscaceae > Viscum > Viscum album. The sequence continues at coordinate 843,338,598 of OY728161.1, forward strand.
AATATTTCATGGTAAAAAATTTTATGAACAATGAAATCCTAGATCGAAACCAACCACCAAAAAGGAATAAAACATCCATCGTCATCTATAATGAGGGAATATATATATATATATATATAGAAAAATCCAAATGGGAGGAGATTACATAATGAGAGAGGTGATGATCTGTAAATCGGTTCATCAACTCATCAATAGGGGGAATGACGGTAAAATCTGGTGATTTTTGGATTTTTAAAAAAACTATTTGGGAGAATAAAAATATAATTTCTTTTTTCCTGGGTAGGAGAAAACAGTTTTCTTAATAGTGAGCCTTAACTATGAGGCTCCCCTTAGGGATCCATAGTTTACCATAAGAGGTGGACAGTTTTATAAATCATATTACCCCACAAGATCCCCATTTTCCTAGTGTTTCATTATTTTTTGGGAGTTGAAACATTTGTTTAGAAAAATCATCCACAAATCGTGCACTACCCCTCTTTGTTCCAAATATCTAAATTTTTTCCAGAAGTTACCCTGAAGAAAAACAAAAAAAAATATATATATATCAGAATAAGGGTAATATATTACCTATACATGAGAATGAAACAACTCTATAAATTTTTAGGTTATTATAAAATGAATAATGGATCTTTGATTCACCCCCTAAAAATATATGTGTTATCACTGATATAATGGAACTTCATTTTTGACTATTAACAATGGATTTTTATCTTTATACCCATTGAAAAATTTCATAGTAATTTTCTATTATATTGATGTATGTTTGGGAGTCTTCTTATTTTTTTTATAATTTCATAAACATGAGATAATATCATATTCTTGTCAAAGTATACATCATTATAAAGAATACCTAAAAATATATTCTCCATTAGAGCATTATCAAAATCTAAATTGTCTTATTAACATAGATACACTTTCTATCTCTTCATTCATCTTTTATATTTAGTAATACGGAAATATATTATCTATTTTCAAAATATATAATATCTTTCAAAAAATATTCATGCCATGATCTTCACATTTTTAATTCAACTTCTTATGTGGGATTGTTCCCAGAATCACTAAATATTCAATTATTCAAAATATATTATAGTCAAATCATTTTTGAGAATAAAATTTTCTAATTTACCCCTTTTATATGTAATCAAATATATATTAAAAAATAGTACTACGATTATTATTTGAAAAATAATTTAAAAGAATCATAGAAAAATTTAATATCTATAGATTTATTAAAATCCTAAAAAATAATATTCTGCTGTGGAAATTTATCTTTTAGTGTTAGTGAATTCGAAATAATAGAAGGAGCTTCAAAATGAATAATCAATTCTCATATTTATTACGATTCTACTTATTCTTCTCAATCGTAGAGAACACATTTATATATAATTCATCTTGATTAAAAAATTAATTTTTGATATTTAAATAACATAATAATAGCTCAAACATTATCCCATTTTTTAATCATATAAGATATTATGTTTAAAAAATATCATATAATATAATTCAAATCTTCCACATAATTCTGTCATTTTTGAAAAATTTATAATCATAAATATGAAATATTATTTCATACATATCAATAATTGAGAACACCATTCTGTCATACCAGAATATACATAATACATATGAACTCATGAATGTTATGAATGAATGTATGATTCATTAGTTTTTCAAATTAAATGCTCAAACTTTTCAAAATAAATTACATAAGAAACAAAATATATTATATGTATCAATGAATATTTCCATGGGTAATTTTTAATAAGTTATTGAAAATAGATTTTATATGAACTAATAACATATGTAATGGCCTTGGTTTTTTTAAATTCTTCATGAAATCAGAAAATATATAATGCATTATAGTAAAATCAATCAATTTTCCAATTCTATATTTCTAAGGAAATAAAATAATTCAGTTGTTTTTTCTAATATTGATGTTTCAGCTCATAGAAATTTATATGTGTCAATTAAATTATATTGGGTATCACATAAAATTATTCCCACTTGTATTTTAGTGTAATCATCAATAAATATCTTAAATATTAAATAAAAAAAGTACCTTTTTATTATTGACCTAAATTTATTTAACAAAAACAATGAAACATCATTTGTGAAATCATGATAAAATCAAACATATATAGTGAACCATTTTTTTCATTTCAAAATTAATTTATGTAAAGAATGTCATGTATAAAACGAGTTTTTATAAATTCTAATCAATATATTATGTGTAAAAAAATATATGTTTTGTATGAATCTGGATATATTCTAATTGTCACAGAATAATATAAAATATTATGAGATTATGTTCATCCTCTCTAAAAAATCCATTAAAAAATATTGACTAATTATTATAGTAGCTCTAATTTTTAATTCCCATTATAATTTCTCACTAAAAATCAACATGGTTTTATAAAAACCATGTACTACATATAATTTGTTTTGTTGTCATAAATTCAAATCCTATTCAATAATTTCAAAATTCAGTTTACAACTTATCCACCACAATTCCAACTATTATTGATGTTATATCTCAAAATAATAAACTCATGTCATAGATCTTATTATTATATATCCAACCATTATATTATTATGGGTTACTCACCAGGTAGATTCTTTAGTCGTTTTTTATAATAAATGTATAAAAATAATATTCAAATTATTCATTGGACTCTTCCGCCACCACCCAACACACTTATTTATTTTATTATTGAAAACAAATATGACCACTATCTATTAGAATATCCAATCCCCAATTCAAATTTTTAATAACATAAACTAATTAAAAAAATTCATGGTCAATAAGTTTTCAGTAATTTAAACTATATTCTACATTACTGAAAACCAATAAAAAGGCATTTTATTTTTGAAAATATTCTACACTTGTCTTTAATTTCTATGATTCCATTAGAATTATTTATATTTAGATATAATTTTAGATAAAAATTTGATTTTATTTAGGGGTGAAAACAACATAATTCTCTTAGAGTTGATCCATCAACCAATCGACTCTAAATATATGTGATAAATGCACGACATAGAAAAAAATTATTGTATAACCTAGAATAAAAATATATCCAAATACATTCCTAAATGTGATACAAAAATTAACTCAATTTATAAGGGATATTTATATAGATGTTTAAATATATTGAGTAATGTGTACAAATCTTGAAGAAACATGGAAAAAAATTCCTCTGAAATTTATTTTACTCTATGTTTCTTTTAAATGATCAATACATCTTAATGACCACATTTATCATAATCTAAAATTTGATTTTAGAATTTATTATAATAACTCTATGATATGATGTTCTATATACTTTATTTAATTTCATATTAATTTGATATAAAAAACTCTAGTGTCTTATTCATGTTATTTAATATTCCTTAAGGGATTCAGATTAATAGACACTATCAATTTTCTCTAAAAATGTACTCCAAACATATTATGCTATAAAATGATGTCTTTCAAGGAGTTATAAATATAGTATATGAATTTTGCAATTATAGATAGATATTCATAATGTATTAACATTAAAACATTACTAAATTATTATTTAGATATTCTCCTTAAATATATTACCATTTATTACAAATATAGTACGTATTACCAAAAAATATGGGAATAATGTGATTCTTTAGAATTTCCATTGTGAGAGAAATGGAGTAGAAATTTTATCAAAATCCAAAATCCCCTTTATTCATAGATCTATGTACTTTATAACTCTTTGTTCCTACTTCACCGTTAACTTTTTAAACCTACGCATCTTTGGAAATAATATATTTACAATTTATCATTATAGGTTTCTTCATTTCTTTAATAAACATTATCACTTATTTTTAATGAATGTTTTTAAATAAAGAATACTGTTATAAAAAAGGTTTATATATTACTAGTTAGTTTTAAGCATACATATAAATTACTAGTACCATTTAGTTAAAAATTTCCGGAAACAATTCCATGAAATTTCAATTCCTTATTAAATATACCATTCACCAAATCAGACATGTTATTCATCTATTTTATTGAACATATTTTAAATATTAGGTGGATTCATTTATCAATTAAAAATGTGGATTGATTATTTTAATTCATGATGTTTCCATTCATATGATAAATGGAGATCTATTCCTTAATAATTAGAAAAACTCCTATATTTTATAAATTTACTTATTTGGATATTTTATTCTCAATATTTTACTTTTTCTTATACCCTAGGGAATACTTGTATTCATTTATCACTTTCATACTTTACAGTTTTCAACTTATTATAACTTCATTATTTTAATTATTCTATGTTGGTATATAATACAACACTTCATAACAATTACAACCTTTTTAGTACTCATTGATGTTTTCATGAAGATAAAATATGTCACTATATAATTCATTCTATCACTTGAATGAAATATAATCATTTACCAAATGATTCCTTTTTTACATTAAATTTATTCACCACACTCCACAAATTTATCCCTTATATAATCTATAAAGGTTTACATTTTGTGTTATAATTAAATGTCATTGAATTTGACCCAATAACAAGACAAAACATGGACCACACATCTCATATTTTGTTTCATATAGATGCATTATAGATTTATTTGGATGCTAACTATATTAGAGATATAACTAACCTATTTTAATCACCAATTGAGAAAAATACCTTATTTTACATTCATATGTCCACCTTTTATACGATGATAGATTTAATGACATTTTACAATCATTTTATTCCATATATTGATTTAAGAATACCACATACAAATATTATTACATTAGTAAAAATAAGGTTTTCTAGTCAATGGGTTTCCTATTTCAATGATCATACATTAAATTTATATTTAGATGATTTCATGCTCTACTTTCTTCTAAAAATTTTTCTTTTAAATAAATCAGTTCATTTAAACAAATTGTTGTATTCCTCAATAAATTAGTTTTTTAAATCAAATCGTAATGTTTTCTAGATTTTTCATATACACATTAAATGTAGTACATATAATATATATATAGTTTTTATAGTTTTTCAGTGATTAACTCTAATTTAATGTTATATTTTTTAACTTTCCCAATATGGTCTTAATAAAACATAATTTATATTTGTATAAAACTATCAGTCATTTATATTCAATTTTAATTAATTTACTAATGTGTATCTTTGACATTTTATAAGGTTCTATGTAGTTTTCATAATGAATGGATCATTTATTAAATAAAATATATCCCACAAATACCGATATATAAATATCATTTAACCATATAAAATCATTCTATGTAATGTAATAAATAATGTTCATCATAAATAATTTATAAGATTAGATTATATCTAAATACCATTATAGAAAATTCATATTTTATTGCATCAAATTCTTGTTTTTGCCAAATTTTTTCATTATATAATCCAATGATAAATAAAAATAAGGATTGAACAAAATTGTAGAAATTTCATTAAATAATAATTCAGTTTTGAGTAGATTTTTTCAATAGATTGAAAGAACTCATAATTATTGTAACAAGAATTTGTTCGATAATTATTACCCAAATAAATATATTATTTTATTGAACTTTTAAGACCATGATTATCATCGGCAATTGGGTGATCATCATTTAAAATTTTATCACTTATTAAACTTTTTTCCTATTTTATTTTCTTATTTTTATCGTTTTTTTCATTGAAACATGAATATGAGTATTGATAGAGATGAAAACTGAATTTTCAAACCAAAGATCTAGTAAATATTCATCAAATTAACAGTTTATATAATTATGATAAAAACACATCTGTATAAGAAAAGTTTGATTCTACTAGTATAAAATTTATGAAATGAAAACAATTTAAATTTTATAGGATAATATGATGTCACCTACGGGGAATGAGTGAATAATGTCTAACATAATTTTTTATGAATTCTGATAAACTTTATCATTTAGCTTTTCAAGACACTACTCAAAATATCTGAACCCCAATTTCTGATTATTATATAAAGGAAAATATCTATATCATACCAAACAGATGTCGACAATATGAAATTCAGATTTTAAATTATATATTATCACATAAATTTTTTATAATGTTCATCTACAATGTGAGAATCCAACTTCTTATTGTGATGATTTTTTTCCTATGTATGAAAACATATTCTATGATACTAATATAAAATAAAAATGGTGAGGGAATGTATCATTCCCCACCACTAGTGCATACCACACTTAAATGATATCCCACGATGTTTCCCACCATCACATTATATTTTTACTTTTTTTGATTATCTTCATTCTATTCGTGGGTATTACAATACTTCCTCCAACCTTATAATGGAGATCTCCAATATACTCAGGATGTCATTGCATCAATATGAACTAATATTCTACCTCAATAGTGCCATAAAATTACTTGGTATAATTTTATATATTTCATTCCACCCAATCTCTAATAATTTCAATGAAATTGATTCTTATATAGTATTTAATTCTCAGTCTTTCTCTCTTAATGAATCTACATGGTCATTAAATGATAATATTAGATATATTATATGATATACACATCATCCTTTCAGAATAATCTTCTATGATATGGATGTATTTTATAGATTTTGATACTTATTTTTGTTACTTCAATGTAATTGATTTAAATATTTATTCTCATTGGCCTTTTCTTAATCTTCTTCTATAGGAATACATATATTATTTTTTATAGTATTATTAAGATAAAAATTCTCTTCTCCAGAATTATACTATTTATTTTTTTTATTATAAACTATTATTTTTGAGTTCAATATAATATATTTTTTATATTAATAATATATAAAACACATAGAACAATCATCGCTCTATGATCTTTCCAACTATTTTTAAACATCAGAATATTTTTTTTCTCCCATAATCATTGAATTTTTTTATTTTCATAAGTTATTATCCTCTCGTTATTTTTTAAAATAATGTTTTTCATATTTGATCCCAACTCTATATATAAAAATATATTTCCTCTAAAAAATATTTTTTATTATTCTTTTAGAAAAAATTATATAAAATTACAAGAATATTCAATTAGAAAAACAATATGGAAAACCTGAAACAGAATGGGTATCGTTTCAGGGAATGTCCTCTTATAGCTTCAGGGCTGCAAAAATACTTGTATAGGATTCATTTTGAATCTATAATTATTTGATGAATCTCCACATGATCGTATTTTTCCCAATCATGAATATCATATTTCCCAATCTTTAGTATTCAATCACATATTCATTTGTCATATATAAATCACTTTATAACACCTCCAACATTAGTATTTTTGTTAACAATTTCATATATTATGATACTAGGATATTGTATTATATTATTCCCATTTTTCTTGTTATCCCATAAATTTTTGTATACTGATTAGATCGTACATGAGAAATTTAATTTCTAGTGTATCAACTTGTTAGTATAGTATTGTCACATAGAGAAATGAATATCTTAAGTATAAACCCAATAATATTTCCTATAGACAATGTATTCTTCCATTACCACTTTTCTTACTCAGCCACTATATAATGTCTTTTGTATAAACTGAAAATATTTTACATATCTCTATGAAGAATTTCCTTTATAAATTTTATATTTTATTAGTAAAATTATTACATATGAAAAAATATCATATATAAGATCAATTTATTTATAGATTTTCAATCTTCAACTCATATAATTTTGTATATATAAATCATAGAATATTAGCATCACAATAAATACTTACATTTCTTGTATCAACTTACTCTATAATAAATATCATACAAATATAATCAAAATCCATACATATGAATTTCCGTTGAAATTTTTATAATACAATACAGAAACATCATAGCTATTATCCATAGAAATCATATTTATATAGGAACCCTCAATAATGTTATAATTTTTTTACTATAGATAGTATTTTATGTATATAGTAAGGTTACTTGAATTTTAAAGTAAATATTCTGAGTGAAAACAATGTAGTATATTTTAATACATTATTCATCAAATATTCTTAGAACCACTCAAAATCTTGTTATACTAACTCTATCCACTATTAATATTTAACAAAAACATTCATTATTTGTTAATTTTTTTTAATGTTTAATACTCCTCAAAAAATTTCATAAATTGACATAAATATTTTATCAAAATCATTAACTACCATAACCATCATCTTTACTGACATATTTTCAATCTTTTCTGAATGTTCAGTAGATAGTATCCAATTAACACAACTCCAATCAAGATATAGTAGATAATACTTACTAAAAAAATCAAAAACTTGTCATAGATATATAGATAAAATAAATTTATTTTTATTGGATTATTATTATGGAGACAATTCATTATTTTATATTCATATTGGTGTTTGAATTATCTACATCTTCATCATTGATATCATAGTCTATCACATAACACATATATTAACATTTTAATCAAAAAATATATATATTCCAAATCCATTGTATTGTTCTATATTCATGTCCTGTATAATAAAGTTCTAAAAAAATTATGGATTACAAGAATAGTATTCTTTAAACCATAGGTAATAGGGGTTTATATTATGAATACCACCGTAACTATTTAATTGAATTTATAACATTCAATACGATATACATTCTTATGGGAGTCATGATAAATTGTTTTCACATATAATATGATGATACTGCTTTTTATCATAAAAAATTATAATCTTGTTATTCTTAACATATAATAATTACTAATAATACACCATATTGATTATTAAGTGCGAATAACTAAATATTTTCATTATGTGATTTTTATTATTCCACTATTCATATAATATATGAAATATACATGAATGAATGATTAATGGAGAATATTTTCATTATAAATCCATGATACACTTTATAAACATTCCATATAATCTCACATGTATATAATACCAATAGATTCAACATGACACATATAAATTTTCTATATTAATGTTTTATTTAATTGATCTACTACACTATTCTCCCTCTAGAAAACAAATAACATTATACCACCCTTCTCAATGATCTCTTAAATGAGATTATGTTTGTAAAGTATGTGGTCGGTCCATCACCAGGACAAGAAATTTATTTCCCATGAAATATGTCTATTACTATCCTAATAAATGTTAATTTCCCCCTAAAAAATGGGAACATCTTTGTAACTACACGGACAATAATAAATAAAAATAGTCCTTATGTATTTATTAAATGACATATTATGTTATATGGTTATAAAAAAAGACGAACTTAATTTGTTTTATTATATACATTTAGATTTAACATATGATTATGTTTCATTACTGTTGATGATATATCCATTTAATAGTGACCACATGATTAATATAAATATAGGGTATTAGAAAAACCTATTTACTGAGAGATATGATGTGACATACTCAACCAAAAGGATAATATCTTAGGAATCCCATATATTAGTGCTTATAAGGGAGATAGAATCGCTTATATTTTTTATTGACCATGTTAAAATGAGATCTAACAACTCAATAATGAGGTAAAAATTATGGGTGATTTTCAAGCTCATCGAGATCACAACCCAGACTATATTCGCCAAACCACCCCATGAAAATATCACTATAACACACCTTAATCTTAAAAAATTTCTTTCTATATTTGAGGGATATGTATAAAGACCCTTTTGATATTATTATATACATTATTCTGTATAGAATAACATATATATTTTCATCCTATTATATTTTTATATTGATTTTTTCATTTTGATATTATGAAACAAAAATAGTATTATAGTTTAATATTCAAAAACTGTTATCAATTTAATTTTTTTAAATTTAATTTTTTTTAAATTATTTAAATGTTAAAAAAAATTAATATTAAATATTTTTTATTAAATATAAATGATCATATAATTTTTATGATTTCAAAAGTAATTTTTCATAAGGGTTCAAAAACTCTTATAATCAAAGAATCCATCACATGTTAATAAATTCCATTTTTATATTAAAAGAAAAAACTCATATTTTAATAAATTCCATTAGATAAAATGAAAATTATTTTTGGAATCAAAATTTCAAATTTATCCAATGGTGAATTTTTATAAATTGTTACGACACTCAAATATTTGTGTAAAAAGTAAATACTTTATAAACATACTTTGTGTACTATTACATCATAATGAAAAAAACATAATGTAATAAATACTAAACAATAAATACATGAAAAAATATATGTTTTAACTTTATAATAATTTGATTTTATGTATATTTGATTAATTTTATAATTCCATTATTAATCCTCAAAAACCATTAATATATTATAGGGTTTTAAAACAATTTCATCAAGAGTATGACTCAAATCTACATAATCAATGAAATTATTTTATTATGTTTGGACCTTAACCTTATAAAATAATCAATAAAACTCAAATATATATTAAACCATGGTAAAAACCATGGTATGTATTGCATGTTTTTTATTGTATTATACAGATTTCAAAACATATGTCTGAAAAAACAAATAAATCCCCACCTTTTTATATAATCCCACACAATATCTTATTGATATTAAATAATAATTATTTTATAACCCCATTAATCTGATATCCCATCTTTAGAGTCCTCCTATGTCACCCCCAATATCTCAATAATTCCTTCTTAATCATTTGGAGTCACACACTATTGTAAGAGATCCTTAGCTTATATTCCTGAGTCATGTTACCTTATTATCAAATACCTTCTACTTCCAATTCCAAATATTTGGATGTGTCATTGAATTTACATATTAGTACTTATTAGACCTTATTTTTTTTAACAAAACCTTTTTATCTCATAAAACCATTTTATGATTTTTTTTATGTGACGACATTATGCATGTGAAATTTTACAATAATTTTGAATGTCAAAACAATTGTATAGTCAATACCATATGTATTTCAAATAATATGTTTCCTCAACTATACACATATACCTATTAGAATTAGCGATGAAATTTATTTATTACTCCCTCCATGATCAAGAAACACAATATGATGATGAATAAATATATATTTTATTATCTATGTGGCTCATTAATTTTAATAATTAAATGAATGTGATGGTTGCACCCAGAATTATATAGATATCTAATGAATAGTGTAATGTTTAGCCTCATGAGACATCATGTTAGGATAAGGATTGATAATTAATACTTTATTGTACATTTCCTATCATTATTTTTTAGCATTTATCAATGATCTTTGTTAATGATGTGGTGCTTTTAGTTGTTTCCACATTCTGCAAGTTTCCATTATGATTATCATATCATATCATGTCTCATTGTGTTTGTTTATTAATCACAATCTTTTTATACCCCATTAATAAGGATATTTCCTAACTTGTGTTACTGTCTTCATGTTATTCCATGTCTATTATCTTATTAGGCTTAATATACCACCTCATTCTTATGTATTTCTATAGTTTATCCCACGCAATTTTAAAATCCAGAGAATTTTAGAATCATTTTAAGGATGTTTTCAATAAATATGAAGTTTTCCAATTATAAATTTTTATTTAAGATACATAATTCCAAAATAAAACAATCAAATAAATTTTAGGGGTTTTATTAAGTGTAATATAATGTAATAAATCCTTTATTAATGTGGAATAAAAAGGGTTGTTTAGTTTGTTTAAATATAAATTTTTTGTTATTTTTGGGATTATAATTAGAAAGCTATAGATAATGAATTATCAATAAGAATAAGAATAATAAAACAGAGCTATGTTATATAAATTATAGAGTAAGTAGTATATCAATTACATGCATCCTTTTTTAGATAATACATGTGGATGTGGTTCTAGCTTTGATTTATGTAGGGTTGATAACTATGATATGGTGCAAAAACCTGAAATTGGTGTAACATGGTACCCAATAATGATCCTTACTAAGCACACAGTTTGACACTCCATTGGTATATTCTTTGGTAAATTCATAATATCATTATGAACCATTATAGAGTGAGTAAAAAAGTCCCATTAGTATATATGCTTAGAAATAGATCATTGATAACATAGAGTGAAGCAAAAAATTTATAAGTTAATAAATAAATACAATTTATCAGTTATTTGTTTAATTTAATTTTATTCACCTTTATGTGTTTAATAGTTTAAAATAGTCATTTGTAAATTTCGTTTTATTCAGTCCAACAACAAGAAATAGGAGTAACTATTTATAAAATCAATTTGATGGTCAATGCAATGAGAACCCTAACGAGATTCCCAACCCAATGACAACATGAATCAAAAAAATCGTGAGGATACTCTCCCATATGACTTATGTTCTTAATAGATACCTATATTAGGAGGATCTTTACAATCCACATCAGAGGTAATAAGCAATTATTTATACCTTTTTGCTGCAAAGGTCTCCGAATTTCAACGGACCATCTGGTCCCTTAATATCAGAACCATGAATCAACTCCATTAATAAGACATTATCCTTCCTTAAAAGTTATAATAATAAAAATTATCAATATTACATTTATTATTTGGAGGTGGAATCTGATAGATCATGGAAACAGATAAAAAATACACGGCCTGGGAAAGATATTTAAGTGTAAGGGATGATGGAATTTTGAAAATTGCGTTTCGATAAATAATTCCCTCACACTCTCTATAATAAAATTGAAAGGTACTTTCTTTAACTTATGAGAAAAGACAAAAAAATATCTCGGGTCATATGAGGAATACTTTCCAATACATTCAGGATACACCTCCGACTTTGTTGTTACCCACAAATGCATGGTTTACTAATTATTTTGTCGTATAAATACTACTCTACGAAAGGATAAAGGCTTCTATGAAATTGATCGTTATAAGGAATTTTTTTGATGAGCCCTAAATATCAAAATAGAGATAGAAGAAACTAAATGGTATCATAGGGATAAGAATAAAAAATTGGAGTTCAATTATGGATGTTCAATAGAAAAATCTAACGGCATCAAGTAATTTTTTTCACCTCATTTTTCAAGGTTGTAGAAAGAAGGACTCTTGAATTTGACCAATTGGTAAGTGAAAATGATTTAGCTGTGGGAATGAATGACCCCCAAAAGACTACTGATGATAGAATAGACCTTCTAATATAATTAATGAGAGTAATCCTTTTTTCAACCCTTAGTTTATTATTAATTTCTTCAACTATGAGGAACCATGTAACTTTTAAAATCAATGCACTAATACAATTTGTTTTAGAGACAACCATCAACCTCCAATGAATAGAGTTAGAGATTTAAAAATAAAAATCATCAAGGTAGATCTCAACAATAATGTGGTTATTAGTAAACGAGTTATTTATTTGTGTATACCAAAAATTGTTTTCGATTTTAGTTCAATGCAATAATTCATATTAATAAATGTTAGTAGAGAAATTGAAACCCCTCCTCAAAGCATGTGTGTAGAGTTAATTGTGAAAATGGAAAATGAGGAATTATTGAATCCCTTGTATTTAAATACTCAATGTAAAATTTTTTATTCTGACCATCCCAGTGAATCTTTTCATACTCCCTTTGGTTGAATTTTATGAAATTATAGGATTTATTGGATTTTACTATTTGAGCCAACCTAAATTTCAAAAAGTCAGAAATCACTCATGATTACATGAATCAACCCCAGATTATGAACAAGTGCAAGGAGGATATTGAATCCTCATTGTCACCAACAACTCAAGAATGTATAATATTTTCCAATGAGAAAGAAAATTTATCTCAAAATATTGATTATAATCAATAATCATCGATGAAATACCTATTTTGAGTGAATACAATGATATGCTTCATGGGAAATCGTATGGTATTCCACCTAAAATAGAGGTTGAAATTTTAATCAAGATTATACCTGAGGTTTTACCATAATCCAAGACTCCATATTCAATGTTTTTTGTGGATCCTATAAGAATGTAGATAAAAATATTGGATAATCATGATAAAGGTATAATTTATCCATGTCCTTCACCATGGGGTGCACTAGTCTTCTTTATTAAGAACAATGATGGGGTAATCCCCCCGTTTTTTATATAAACCCACACAATATCTATTGATATTAAATACGAATTATTTTGGAACCACATTAATCTGATCTCACCCTTTAGAGTCCTCCTAAGTCACCCCCAGGCTCTCATGAATCCATTATTAAGCATTTGGAGTCACACACTCTTGTAAGGGATCCATAGATTATATTCTTTATTCATGTATACTTATTATAATATTCCTTCTATTTCCAAATCCAAATATTCAGATATATCTTTAAATTAACCTATTACTACTTAATTGACCTAAATTTTTTTGATCAAACCCTTTTTATCCCATAAAACCATATTATGAATTTTTTATGTAATGACACTATGCATGTGAACTATTTCTACGATTTTGAATTCCAAAACAATTGTGTAGTGAATACCATATCCATTTAAAATCATCTGTTTACTCATCTATACACTTATACCTATTATAATCGGGGGTGAAATTAATTTATTACACACTCCATGATCATGAAATACAATATGATGTTGAATAAATCTATAATTTGTAGTCAATGTGGCACATCAATCTTAAGAATGAAATGAATGTGATGGGTGCACCCAGATTTACGTAGCTCTCTAATGCATCGTGTAATGATTAGCCTCATGAGAAATCATGTTGGGATAGGGATTGACATTGAATACTTTTTTGTACATTTTCTATTTTTAATTTTTAGCATTTATCCAAGACATTTGTTTAACATTTGGGGCTTTTAGTTGTTTCCAAATATTGCAAGTTTCCATTATGATTATCAGGTCAGATCATGTCTCATTGTGTGTGTTTATGATTCCCAATCGTTTTATACCCCATTAATATGCCTATTTCCTAACATGTGTTATTCAATTTGTGTAATTGCATTTCTTTAATCTTAGTAGGCTTTATATCCCACCTCATTCTTATGTATTTCTATAGGTTATCGCATGCAATTTTAAAATCGAGAGAATTTTAGAAGCATAGTAAGGATGTTTTGAATAAATATGATGTTTTCCAATTATAAATTTTTATTTAACATACCTACTTCCAAAAAAAAATTAAATAAATAATAGGGGTTTTATTAACTGTAATATAATGTGATAAATCCTTCATTAATGTTGAATAAAAAAGGTTTTTTTAGTTTGTATCAATGGAAAAATTCAGTTATTTTTAGGTTCAGAATTAGAAAAATATAGAGAAATAATTATGGATAAGAATAAAAATAAGAAAACAGAACTATATTATATAAATTATAGAGTAAGTAGTATATCAAAAAATACATCCTTGTTTAGATAATACATGTGGACGTGGTTCTATCCCGGATTTATGTAGGGTTGATAACGAGGATAAGGTGTATCAATCCGAAATTGGTGTAACAAGATACCCAATAATGATCCTTAATAAGAACACAGTTTGACACACCATTGGTATATTCATTGGTAAATTCATAATCTCATTATGAACCATTATATAAGAATTAAAAAAATTCCCATTAAAATATATGTTTAGAAATAGATCATGGGTAACATAGATTGAAGCCAAACTTTTATAAGTTAATAAATAAATAAATTTTTTTAGTTATTCGTTTAATTTATTTTTATTCACGTTTATGTGTTTAGTAGTTTAAAATATTAATTTGTAATTTTCATTTTATTCATTCCAACGAATGAAAATAGGAGTAACTATTGAAACAATCAATGTGATTGTCAATGCAATGACAACCCCAACGAGATTTCAAACCCAATGACAGAATGAATCAACAACATCAAGAGGATACTCTCTCATATGACTTAGTTTCATAATCGATAACTAGATTATGAGGATATTCACAATCCACCATAGAGGTAATAAGCAATGATTGACACATTTTTCCAATAAAGGTCTTTGAATTTCAACGGACCATCTGATCCCTTGATTTCAGAACAATGAATCAACTCCATTAATATGATCTTATCCTTAATTAAAATTTCCAACAAAGAGAATTTTATATATTACATTTATTATTTGGAGGGAGAATATGATAAATCATGGAAACTAATAAAAAATACAAAGCCATGGAAAGAGACTGAAGTGATAGGGGGGAAGGAAATTTGATAAATTTTTTTCGATAAATAATTTCTTAACACTCTATACAATAAAATTGAAAGGTACTTCCTTTAACTTATTATAAAAGACAAAAAATCATTCATGTCATATGAGGAATACTTCACAATACATTCATGATACACCTATGACTTTGTTGTTACCCATAAATGCTTGGTTTACTCCTTATTTTTGTGGATAAATCATACTCTACAAAAGGACATAGCCTTCTGTGGCATTGATGGATATGAGGAATTTTTTTTGATGATCCCTAAATATCAAAATAATGATAGAATAAACTAAAAGGTATCATAGGGATAAGAAGAAGAAATTGTAGTTTAATTATGGATGTTCGATAGAAAAATATAATAGTGCCAAGAAGTCTTTTAACCTCATTTATAATGGGTATAGAAAGAAGGACTATAGAAATTGGCGAATGGGTAAGTGAAAATGATTTAGGTGTTGTAATGATTGAGCCCTAGAAGACTACAAATGATAGAAGAGACCTTCAAAAACAATTAATGCGGGTAATCATTTAGTCAACCCTTAGTGAATTGTTAGTATATTCAACTATAACAAACCATGTAACATTGGAAATAAATGCACTAAGACAATGGTTTTTTGAGACAACCAACAACCTCCAATGAATTGAGGGAAATAGTTATAAATAAAATCACTATGGTAGATCAAGACAATGATGTGGTTACTAGTACACAAGTTATTTATTTGTGAATACCAAAAATGGTTTTAAATTGTGGTTCAATGAATTTATTCATATCAATAAATATTATTAGAGAAATTTTAACCCCTCTTCAAAGAATGTATGTAGAGTTATTGGTGAAAATGGAAAACAGGAAATTATTGTAACCCATGTATATAAATACTCAATGTAAAATTTTTTAGTCTGACGATCCCAGTGAATATTTTCATTCTTCCTTTGGAGGAATTTTACGGAAATCTAGTTATTTATTGGATTTAACTATTTTGAGCCAACATAAATTTCAACAAGAAGGAAATCACTCTTCATTACATGAATCAGCACCCGATTATGCACAAGTACAAGGATGATAATGAATCCTCATTATAACCAACAACTCAAGAATGTATAATATTTTCCAATTAGAAAGAAAATATTTCTCAAATGATTGACTATAAACAATTATCATTGATGACATACCTATTTTGAGGGAAGACAGTGATATGCTTCTTCAGGAATCGTATGGCCTTCCTCCAAGAAGTGAGTTTTAATTTTCAATAAAGATTATACATGAGGTTTGACCATAATCCAAGACTCCATATACAATGGTGGTTCACGAACCTATGATAATGTAGAAAAAAATATTGGATACTCTTGATAAAGGGTAAATTTCTACATGTCCTTCACTGTGGGGTTCCCCAGTCCTCTTTATTAAAAAGAATGATGGATTAATGTTCCTTTTCATTGATTATCATGTGATAAAATAGATCACGATAACTAATAAGTATCCTCATTCATGGAATGATGATTTATTCTATCAACTATGTAGACCGCAATACTTGTCTATGGTGTATATGCGGTGTGGATATTACCATGTTTGGGTAAAGGATGGTATTCCAAAGACTAGATTTTGAATGAGGAACGTGCACTATTAGTTCATAGTAATACCATTCGATCTCATTAATTCTCAAAAAATCTTCATCGACTGGATTAAAATATTCCTTAGAGATTAACTTGGCATATTTTTGGTACTCAATATAGAATATATTCTAACATACTCCACATCCAAGGAGGAGAATGACTAGAAACAGAGAACTATTATAAAGTACATTGTAAAGGATACGTTTTATGAAAAGTACAACAAATACATGTTTTTTTTAATGAAGTCTCATTATTGTGGAATATCATCATTAAAATGAGATATCTATGATTCCTTTAATGAAATAATTAAATAAAGGATAAATGAGGGAAAAATCCATGATAGATATACATATTTTCTTTTTGATAGTTGTGTATTATCATCTATTTGTAAAAAAATATCATGATTTTCAAACCATATAACAAGTATATCTCAGATGTGTGAGATGTTTTCATGGAATTATGAATGTTAAGAAAGAATCAAGGAGTTGAAAAAAGAGGATTAACTCAACCCTTGTGATCATAGTACCCATAAGTGGAAAACAATTCATCATATTAAATAATTCATTGACAAAGGAATCCATACATTTTTTAATATAGAATAATAAATTCATAGCATAAACTTCAATTATTATTCATGTTCATGAATATAAAAACAAACGTAGGATTGGGAATCAGTTATAATGATATTTACATTAAAAATAAAGAGGTATTTTTTGGGAGAGAATTGTGAAATATATACAGATAAAAAAAGGATTAATTATATATACAAATAGAATGAGATGAATATGTACTAATAATGATGGATAGAGGTGATAAAGAACTATTACTACTCAATCCACTATCGTCCTAGTAATGATTATAATGTGGAAGATGCTAAAGTAAAATGGATCCAGCAATTCTATCATTGATGAGAACAGAGAGGGATCGTTGTTTTATATATTTAGTAAGGATGTACAATAGAATCATAAAAGATGGAACATCATCAATCCTTTCACAAATGATTGATCAATCATCCCTTTTGGAAGCAACAATGGATGATGATATAAATGATATTGGAATTTAGAATAAAGATGAAACTATAGGAGTAGGGAAATATTTGGAATTCAATGTTAATAAAGAATGAGTTTTGAGAATTGGATTAGGACTATGAGTACCATCAAATTATGAGTTAATATAGGATGTTCCAGATGATTCGTATAGAATAACCATCTCCATCCACCAAGTATGCACAAAGATGCATCAATATCTATGAGAAATATATTTTGGGAAAAAATGAAGAATTAAATTTTAGAATATATATCATAATTTCTTTAGTGTTATCATGTTAAAGATGAAAAGAAAAAAATGTAATTGGAAGATTCAAATATTAAACAAAGTACCTTGAAAATGGGAAAATATCACAATTGAATTTGTAACTAATGTTCCAAAGATATCAATATGGTATAATTCTATCTCAATTTTGGTGGATCACCTTATAAAGAACGAACATATCACAGTGATTCAATGGGATTTTCATGGGATCAACTTGAATGGATATACTATGATGTGGCAATGATTCATGGAGTGCCACTATCGATTGTATCAAGTAGTGATATGAGATTCAACTTTAATTAATGGACATGTCTACATCCTTATCTAAACTCCGAGCTGAAACATCTACATAGGTTATCACCCCAAAACTATTTTCTTATATGATTTGACTATTCTGACATTGGAATGCATGTTGAGAGCATGTTATATGGACATGAAAAGTGTATGTGACCAATATATAGTTTTTGTCAATTTTTCATAAAATAATATTTTCCAATCAAGTGTCAAAATGGATACATATGAATATTTTTATGTGAAGAGGAACAAAACACATGCATTCTGGGATGATATTAGTGAAAAAAAATAGTTATCTCCTGAAATGGTCGGGGAAATAGTGATAACGGTTAAAAAAATTTCAACAGTGCATCAAGTCAACTCAATGATGAAAGAAGATATATGATGATAATCATCAATGAAATATAGATTCTTATTTTTTGAGACATGTTTCAACTAAAAATATGCCTATGGGAAAAAGTGATGATATTTTGAATAAAGGGAAAGCTTTGTCCAACATACATTATCCCCTTTGAAATCCTATATCACTTGAAACTGATGGTCTATGAAAAAGAAAACCCACCAAACCTATCTCATGTACATGATTTATTCCATGTATACCTATAGAAAATGTATATTCCGTACCCCTAACATGTACTCAATCCATTTGTGTAACATTTCGAGAATGAAATTTATTATGAAGTGCTGACAGAGAATGTCCTAGATCATAGAGAAAATGTTCAATGAAATAAAATAGTGCAACATATTAATGTGTTTTGGATAAAGCAAATGATGAAACATGAAAATGGGAATCATAGGTGGTGTTGAAATAAGGATACCCTTATCTATTTTACTAAGGGAGACAAATAGTTTGAAGGAGAAATTTCTTATGGTGGGAATAGTGTCACAACTGGAACTTCTATATTTAAGGTATCCACTTATGTTATAATTAAATTGCACTTTATTTCACATGGTTATAGAAAAAACATGAACTTATTAGGTTTTAGTATATCCTATTAGATTTAAAAGGAACATATATGCCATTATTATGGATAACATTTCCATTGAATAGTGATCAAATGATTAGTAAAGGTATGTGATTTTAACAAATCCAATTAACATTGGAAAAGTATGTGATGACCTATAATTCTAGGATCATACCTTTTAAATCCCACTTATTAGATGTTATCAGGGAGATAACATCACTGGGATTTTCACTTGAGCAATCCCAAAATGAGATCTAGTAACTAATGCTTTGGAAATTTTTTTATGATATAAGTTCAACCTCATCATGATCATTTCCCAAACCATGTTCACTAAACCACCCATTAAAAATATCACCATCACGCACCTCATATTCAAGGAGTTTTATGGTGTATTAATAGGATATGTATCATTACCCTAATAATATTATTATGTAAATTTTTTTTATTATAACCTATATTATTTATTCATAATATTGTCACTTTATAAATTAATTTTATTTTTATACTATGAAAAACAAATTCTATTATTTTGTAATAATCAAATATAGTTGGGTAGTTTATTTTGTTTAATTAAAATATTTTTTGAAATAAAATAATTAAATAAAATTTTATTATTATATAATTGTTTTAAAATATAAATGATTCTAAAAAATTTTGCCAATTATAATTTTTATAAGGGTTTGAAACTATTATTTTCAAATAAACATGGAATCTCTTAATAAATTTCCCTTTTATATTTAAATTGAAAATTAAAATATAAATTAAAAAATTCAGATGAAATAAATATTTTTTAAGAACATCAATTTAATCCAGTGGTTAATTTTTCATAATTTTATGAGATAGTAGATTTTTTTGTAAAAAATAAATACCATATAAATATGCATTTTGTTATAGGACATCATAATGACCCAAAAGTTATATAATAATTACTATAAATGGGATACATGGAAAAATGTATGAATTAAATTCATAATAATGTGATTTTATGTATTATTTAATAATTTTACAATGCTATTTTGAATTCTTCAAAACCAATAATATATATCATGGTTTTAAAATTATTTCATCAAGGGTATGACTAATCTCTACATAAGTAAGGAAATTGTAATATTATGTTTGGCCATTTTCCTTATAAAATAATGAAATCCAATACCATTTGGAAGAATCCATGGGAATAAACCATGTAATGGTTTATGTTTTTGGTTATTTTTTTATATAGAGACTCAAACCTATATGTGAGAACTAATTAAGAAATACACAATATTTTCCTATATAAACCCACCCATTATCTAATTTACCTTCACTAAAAAAAATTTAGAATGTCAATAATCATCCCGTAACTCCATAAAGTCCTCCCAAGCTACTACATGCTCATAAGAAGTACCACTGATGCATTTTATATCACACACACAAGTTCGAGATCCTCATATTTGGTTCTTTATTCATGTTTCTTTATTATCTTATGCCTCATATTTTTAATTACATATCATGTTATATGTCATTACATGTACCTATTACAACATATTTGATGTCCAACTTATTTTAGGATCATTTCTCTCTCTTCAAACAATTTTATTAATTTTTTATGTGGTGTTGTTATGATGTATAACTTTTACTGCAATTTTCCATGTCAAAAAAATGTGTAGTGAATACCACATCTTTTTCAAAATAAGGTTGTTCAAATTTATAAACCTTTTCATATTATAAATAGGAAGTACATCTATTTATTTCACAATCATTGATCATGGAAGATAAAATTTTGATTAATGAATACATTTTGTATGATCTATGTGACACACGTTATCATGAGAATGAAAACAATATAGTAGGTGAACTAAGATTAATATAGTGCTCAACTGCATTGGAAAATTTTTAATCTCATAACACATCACATTGGTATAGGGAGTGAACCTGATTCCTTCATGGGAATTTCATCATCATGGTTTTGTAGATGTTAGCCTTGAAATATCGTTATGATGTCATATTTTAAGTTGTTTCACATTTCCCATGATTCCTTTATGATTATGATGCTATATCGTGTCTCATTGATCATTTTTATGATTCACACTCTTTTTATGAAACGTTGATATAACTGTTTTCTTAATTTTACTATTATATTCATGTAATTACATGTTGATTCCAATTTGTAAATTTATATCTCACCCGTATATTTTGTATGTCCCAATGAAATCTCATTAAGTATAATAAGCACTGGAATTTTAGAAGCATGATAATGAATTTTTCAATAAATATGATGTTTTTATATTTTAAATTATTATGTAATGCACCTAATTCCAAAAAAACAAGGATTATCGATCATCAAGTTTATATTAAGTGTAATATTATGTAATAAATCATGTATTAATTTATAATAAAAAGGGGTTTTATATGCCTCATGTTTAGTGATGAACATCTGGATCTAAATAAATTTATTTATATAATTTTAGAAAACATTGTACTCTACCACTCTTTTTGAGTTTTCTAGTGTCTTATTTATAACTCTTACCACTAATATCCCTTTCAATGAGGTAAATTATGAAATAATATCAAGTCCTTAAATCTAATTTTTTACATTGAGTAATTAGAAATAATGTAAACCATTAAAATGAGAATATTTTCAACTTTATTAGGTAGTATCATATTCTTACTTATTCACAATTACAATTGTAAATTCTTGATAGTAATCTAGTTATTCCCACATATTTTTTATTGTTAAATACTTATTGTTTTAAAATTAAAATGAATAGTTTATTGAGTATATAATACATAATACTTGATAGACCCTAAAAACACACATAAAAATAAAATTCATCCTTCCCAACTCATTATGAGAATATGAAATCATCCTACGAACAATTCCTAGAAAAATCATAAATAACCCATATTTTTTATTAAAATATATGAATCTATAATAATTTTCTAATTCATGTGTTTCAAATCATTATATTAAACATATTTAATCTATAACATTATATATTCAAACATATCCTCAAGGATGATTCCGTTTATTTTTATTATAATAGGATGCATGAATGATATATTTATGGAATGTAAAGTAAGTATATCATTTATAAAATGAATATTTTCATTTGTATACAATACATTAAATTTCAAAAAAATCCCACCAAATAACTGCTATACACATAAATCTTAAACATTATAAATGAAACCAAAAACTTTTATCACAACATTTTATATGATATTGAATAGATGACAATCATTATTCAATATATAAATGAGTCATTAAGACATCAAAACTAAATAAAATACAAGTAAATCTTTTATATTTTTTCTAATACATGTCTTCTATTATGTTCATATTATAGAATGTATTTCTCCACTCCATATGAAATAGTCCATATTAAAAATAATAATTATGGAAATTAACATACGAATTGAAAAACCAATTTCATATTATTGGCCCGACCACATTTTTCACATCCACTATGGTTCAATCATTTCTAGTCTATAGGGATTTTATCTCCAATTTCACAACCTCTAACCAATTCATTGAATCATAACTCTAAATTTTCTCAAAATAGGAAATAGTTTAATTGTTTTTTGAAATTAATTTATAATCATATAAATTAATAAATCAATATCTTTCATTATTCTAATGAATATATATACTATTTATGAGTTCTTATGATACATGAGTCATTTCGTCTCCAAAACACCCTATAGAACTGATTCAATTTCATGGTAAAGAACACATAAATTTTTTCTCTTAACGTGTATATGAAAAAATTTCCACTAACTGAATTTTTTATTTGCGTGATAATTTTAAATAACAAATATATTTTACCTTAACAAGAATCATGATTTGGAAGATTAAAAAACAATAAATCTTATTTTAATAAAGATAAAAAAATAGTATTTCATATTTAAGGATATGATTTTCAGATTACCAATTCCATGCGATTACATCCCAAAAAAATTCCTCAAAAACTAAAAATATGGATTCCACTCAACCCACTTCTAATATTCTATAATTATTACAACAATATTTTTATTTCCATTAAGTAAAAATGCATTGGATTCTTGAGTATATCTGAAAAATTATATATGAAGGTGAAATTGACTAATAATTAATGAAACCATGGAATCCATGTTTTGAATCATTATCTATAACAATCCATTGCACTATTCTAGGTGGAGTGTTTTGTGAAACAATTTCGTAATCTCTCAAATGATTAGTAAATTTCTATCTCATGTATTCTCCATCCCGACCAAATCAAAGAATCATAATTCTTTTTCGTATAATTAAAATTTTAATGTGGTGAAATTTTGAAAAATTTGAAACATATTTCTATTAAAAAAATACTTGAACACACCTATAGATGTTGTCGATAATTGATACAAAGTATAAATGCCCACTAATTCCCTTAGTACTCATTTTTTTTACAAATATCATATTATATAATTTCAATTATTCTACTCTCTCTCTCGGACCCTTCCTAGTAAAATATTATTTTGTAGTTTACATACTATACAGTATTTATTGTTTTCTATTATTTTATATTCAAATTAGTCAAACAATTCCTATTTGTGACGACTTTTGATGGAATTCAATTTTATATTTTTTTTGAAATAATTCCAAATAAATGTGGGGTTAGAATCATCTTTGACGTAATTATCATTATTATTAGACAAATTATTGTATTTTTATAAAATAAAAAATCCATTAACCATATTATATTATCATTAAATATTTTTTATATATATAGACAAACATTTTTTCTTAATAATGAATGGAAATCCATTCTTTTATAGAAAATATATTGAAAAGAAATTATATTCAGGGATGGAAAAAAAATATTGTTCCAATTTCAAAACTAGTACACTATATATACAATGGTCATATGTGAAAACCTATTATAAGGTAACTATTTTGTCACATAAACCATTTATATATACTTTAACATTCCTCAATTATATAATTTTTTGTTTTTGTTTATATTAAAAATTGTGGGATTTACACACTTCATCAAACACACATGAATCATAATTACAAAAATTTATTTTCATAAAAATATCATAAATAATCTCAAAATGATACTCTATGAGAACAATTATAATTAATATAAGATAATATTGAATTATATAATCATATATACATATAAGAGACCTAAAAATAAAAATTATTATATATTTACTAATCAACCTCAATGACTTTTTTAATGGAGAGTATCAACTTCTATATTGTTTTATCCAGTATTTTTAATGAATTTAATCACCATATTTTTTCCACATTAATCATTATATTTAGATGGATATGATGAATATTTTTCAAAATATTCATTCTCTTTGGAAATTCTCCCAACATTTACCAATTTAGGTTGGTCGTCTTGAAAATAAAACAGAATATCACTCCTGAAAAATTTGTAGGGAAATAGCTTTCTCAAATAATCCTATTTATTACAATAACTCAACTACTATGGATTCATAATCTTATTTGGGTCACCCATGTCCATTATTCCTCAAAAAAGATAATAAAATGTAACTAAAATTTTTCCCAGCCATACTGGTTGGATGATAAAAGTACTGACAATGTGTTTTTATTAGAATAAATCCCAGACATTAAATTTGATCTATTTAATTAATCTCACAATTTTAATACACAATATATGAATATTAAATATAGAACAATTACATATACCTAAATCCTTATGAACCCATGACTTATTGATAATGTTCTCATCTAATGATTTAGATTCATAATATCTATTCATCCACCTAAATAAATATTTTTGATCTATCTTAATTTGTAACTATTTACACACATCATGTATTATGTTACTAGCATTTATGTATAATCCAAAAAACATGAACATTTATTAATACATAACATTTATAAAATATATGAAACACATTCATTTCAAGATTCAAAACAGTAAGAAATAAATAATTCCCATAGGACTCAACACGGATAGATAATTATTCTACACACAATATTATATATAAGTAATTAGAAAGTAGTATGGTGAGTAGCCGCAAAAAAATTACCCTTCAAATGGGACACTTCTGAAGTGAGTCTAAAATTACATCACTATTGTAGCTAATAAATGTGTAAACCATAGTCAACCTAAAAAGTTAATATCATAACCATATAAACTAAAAATTATGATAGAAAAAATGTTATCAAACACAGAATGGAACTCTAATATTCATGGTAAAAAAATTCATAGTAAAGATCATTGGAATATTAAATAAAATTATATAGTATTCACATCATAACAACTATTTATATACATAAATATTAAAATAGTAATCAATTAAATTAATAAAAAAAAATTCAAATATTTCACATTTGATATCATAACTGTATTAAAATATTTAGTAATACCAATTTTAATTTGGTTTAACGTCATGTTGATTCATCATGGGGCCTTTGAAACCACACCGATTCAATTTTTATAGAAATATATTAGTTTTCTATAGATGATTAATTTTCATCATGATTCAATAAAATAATCTAAACTATTATTAACTTTTATAGAATCTCTAAGTACCATTATATAATGAAAATATATAAGTCATATAATCTCTTCATATTCCCAAATTCCACTATATAGTTAGTGAAATTTAAATTTCCATTTTGGTTATAGGGCTCCACAAATGTCCATAAAATAGTTTATTCAATATTTAGAGCCATTTTGGTTTTTTGGTCTCTACTATGGATCATGAATAAGTATAATGTTTTTTGGAAAACAACATATTAAAATTCCACATACCATAATCATTATTTTGTCTCAAAAATACTAAAAAAAACATACATATATCCCCTGTGAAATGACTAGTAAAAATTGTGGCTTTGACCATGATATTGTAATTTAATAACAACGTCAACATGATATTAAAAATGATAGGAGTTTATATGGATTGAAAACCCATGTGAATTTTACCTTAGAGAATTCCGTTTTCGTAACAAATTTTATTAGACTATGGCTTCGTATTGGATGGAGAAAATAGTTTTGGAGTTAAAACATTTATTACTATAAAATAATTTTATGACCAAATAATAGTTCAATGAAAAAACAATTTTACTTTTAGAACCAATTATAATCCCATTCATTTATCACTAGCCTATGACTTGATTACACTGATGGGATATGTATAAATTCTCAATTCATATATGATTTTTAAGAAGAAATGGATGTCATTCCAATATTGTCTGGGAGAAGAATATATAAATGAAATAAGAAAAACCACAAACAGTCTTACCATATTTTCTATTCATAAATTTTTATTTCTAGTTAGTTTTGTAGAGTTTCATCAAGAAGATAAAATAAGTTATTTTCACTAATTTTATTGAAAAACCGCTAGAGTCATCAAATACATTGGAAGTATCTCTTTTCTATGAAGGTTTGTTATCACATTTTCTTTTAATTTTTTGAAGAATGTGTTGGTTTTCCCAAAATACTAATGAACAATTTATTATTGAAAAATAACACGTCTTTCTAGAATTAAAATTAAGATATTAGAATTCAAGAGCTATTTTTAGCTAATATATTGTGATAAAATAAATTTATTTTTTGTTATTTTAAATTTTATTTTATTGGACTCCATCATAAATTGATGGTCCATCTCAAATTTCATTTGTTTCTGCCATTCTCAAATGGCGAACCATTGGTATTCCTCTTCATTGATTAATAAAACTATGACACATCAATAAAAAATAATGATTTATGTATAACGTATCATATAACATGTCATTGGATGAAATAGACATGATAAAAAATAGATGATTTGGTCCAAAAATATAAAATATCATTATATACATGTACGATGGCAAAGAACAAAAGCCACGAGATGTAACAAACCGTGACATGTTAACTTCCACCATATCATGGCTAGTTATAAAATAAAAAATATTAAATAAAATCCTCTATTACAAATAAATAAATATTAAAATACCAATAAAATAACACAAGTTTCCTTAATGAAATACACATGGTATATTTATTAGAACTCCATGGTGAATTTAAATCGATTGATAATAAACAACTGATTCAACAAAACACTTAAAAATCATCCAAAAATTTCAACATAGTCAACCTGATATAACACATATATAATTCATAAATATAACATAATGATAAAATTAATTTTGGAAAACATCGTATTTCATACCAAATAATGTTCATAGTTATATTATATGATAAAAGGTAGAGGGGATAAAATAGTGTAAACTTATTTATATTTTAATAAGATTAAAATATCTCAACCATAGATACCTATTTTGATGTAAACTGATATCATTAATATACATTAACTCCCATACTCTATCATATGACTAAATATAATGAAATATTGACAACACATAGTTTCTAAACGATTTTACCTTTATACAGATGACTATATAAATGGTGTGATAATAATTATCCAATTAATTATTTATATCATAGTGTCATAATTTCATTAATAATAAGAAATTATTATCCTTAACCCAAGTACATATCCACAAAACTAATGTTATGAATACAAATAGTTTTAATCAATACAATTTATAATGAATGGATCCTTTATGAAAAGGTAAATCAACATTAATAAGTTTTTGATTGTCTAAAAAAGTATAATGACGATCATCAATAAAGGTATTATTCAATAATTTATAAGAAAATAGGTTATTAATGTTTTCCCGTATAACACATGCATTAAAGAAATAATTAAAATAACATGTTCAATATGATAAAATCTTTATCATATTTATAACTCAATTTTAAATAAAGGTTTCGTTGAACTATTCTCTATAAAGGCTAGATTTTGAATATTTGAAATTTTTTAAATTTTTAATTCGAATATTTCTTATATGATTCACCATAGTTTTTCATATAACTATATTAAAATTTAAAATATCCTTTTAATCACTTCAATAATATTCATTTCATGTTATAATGAAGTACCTAATATGTTACTATAACAAATAGACATCTTATTACAATAACAAGACAATTGATTAGAAAATCATATCACAATACACAGTAGATAATTTAATTCCCAATAACTATTGTAACTAGTGGTATGAAACCCAAAAAAACATATAATGATACCATAATCTCAAAAATATTAGGATCATTATTTAAAAATAATTATAATTATAAAAGATAAAATTAAATTAAAATTAAAAGAACATTTAATAGATGGACTGGGTATATGAATGAATATTAAGATATAATTGATGATAGATGTTATAATGAAGTGTATACATATGGGGGTAATTTTAATGTTAAAACCATAATGAGACCATTAGAATATTAATTCACTGATATAACCATTATAATAGTCACATAACCATCATAAATACATGTTTCCAATAAAATATATTAAATATTTTTCCAATAATATTATTAATAAATATGAATAATGTATATAGACAATTTAATATTAATATAATGAAACATAAATTCCATAGATTATATTATTAATTGTATTTTTAAATTTTAGTACTAAATATATGATTTTGAAATAAAGAAATAGTTGTATTCAATAAAAAAAAATTCTCATATTTAAAAAATTGTATTTAGAATAGGTACATTTAATTTATAATTATCACATCAAAATTATCCAATGATTAATTTTTGGCATTTTATGAAGATGTCAAACATATGAGAAAATAGTAAAATAAGTTATAAATATACAATATGTATTACGACTAAATTTTTCTGTAAAATTATTTAATAATTATTATAAGTGAATCCTTGGGCAACCAATATTAATTAAATAAAATAATGAGTTTTAAATTATTGAGATCATTTTCCAAACCACTAATGGACATTCCAAAGTGTAAAATATTAATTTATGTTTTTAAAAAACTATTTGTTGAAAAATAAAATTTCCATGGGAAAAATAATATATAAAAATGGAAATTTGTTCATTAACATTTAAATTTAAAAAAAAGAGGAATTGCGTTTCCAATAAATTGAATTAAAACATTGATAAATCTAATATTGTAGAATTATATATAACATTTATTTCCAAGAACAAAAATAAATAATTAACAAACAATTATCTATCAATTGCTGAATTTTTATTTCTATTCTTACATTCATATTCTTTCTAAAATTAGTGATTATTTCTCTCATCTAATTTTACAACTCAATAATTTCCATTGAGGTTTTTTAGTGTATCTATAGAGTTATATTTTATGGTTATTAGAGAAACATTGTATGGTTAAGGTAACTAAAAACCTTTCTTTACTTCCCATTTATAATAAATTTAATTCATTTACACTTCATTGTATAATTTTATTAATAACCATGGTTCTAAATATAAGATTTTAATATTAATTGGAGAAAACTAAAACCTTGTAGTATAATATATTAATAAGAAATCATTATGCGTCAGTATTCCTATAATAATAAATTATATTATCCGAATCCATGAATATCGTGTATTTCAGGAAATAAGGATGTATCATTTATAATATGCAATTTTTTTTCATGAATGCTACTAATGATGTAGTGAATCGATCCTATCATGTGAATCAATTGGATTAAATGTGGCAATGGAAAACATTTAACTTTTTCAACAATTCAAACTATCCTAGATGTCTATCAAAAAATGAAAAAATTTATAGGTAATACATCACAAATATCTTTTAAATATAGATCAATATTTTAGACGGTTATTTTCTATTATTTCATTGGTCTGGAATCATTTTAAACAATCTTATTCAATAATTATTTCATACTGGTATCCTTCTACCAATATAGTAACATATACGATTACTTCATATCATTCATTTTAAAATGAAACATTTTATAAAATTGTTTAATAGTTTATAGGTTTACTGTTGTATGTTAATATAAATATCCATATTATTCTATTGAATGTGGGTGTATTTTTATTTCATATTATTATTATTTCTATATTATGAATAATTTATTACATAACAAGATTATGAATGATATTCTCTAGTGAACATTATTTATTGTATCAATTAGCACCTCAAATCATGATTTGATTTGTTTGAATTATTATATGATGGATGAGGACTAAATTTATATTTCCCCATGATTCCTTAGTAGTTATCATGTTAAATTATTTTTGGGGATTTTGGTGTATTGTTAGACCCTATCAATGAAAATAATAATATATGGGGGTGATTCAAGTTATTTCAAAATCATAGTTTTTTCTTCATCATAATCTTGATATCACTTTTAGAGGAGGATTTCATTGTCTCACTTATAAAATCTATTCATATAAGAAATATATATAGAATAAAAACATAATTTTATAATTCCCAATAAAATTGAAAATTGATCGACCATGCATAGAAAGGTTACTAAGAACTATATTCACTATGTAACCCTTGTTCTGATTTTTTACACAATTTAGTTGTTATACGAGAACTCTATACATAATATCCTCATTAAAATAATGAAAATATCCCGACTATCATTTTCCAAAAAATAATTATATAAGTTTCCCCATTTTTATTATTTTATTATTCTCCAAATATGTATGGTGATTTATCACACTAAAAATGGTTAATAAAATATATTCATATATGATGAGTTTCTTGAAAGATAAGCATTTTTGAATATATTCGGTAACATAATATTTTTTATTTCTATAATAAATGGAATTTATTTTTTACTATTCTATTCCTGGAGCCCCAATTTTCACTATGTAATTTTTATCTCTTGGAATATATAAAATCATGAACTTTGTTGTCTAGTTATATTGAATAAAACTATCCTCTCATGATCTATTGGATGAGATCTAGTATTATTATAGTATCTCACCGCTTGATATTGATCCATGTATTATCCACAATTGAGTGTGGTTACTAAGGGTTATTCATGGGATATATTTTCCATTATGTCCTAAGTCATAACACCTTATTAGAGATTCTAGGTGGTCTGTATCAAATTTTCCTTTCAATGAAAACTTATACTATGATGTTTTAACCTTCCTCGACAACATAACCATGGTGTATTTTTTTACACATTTACTTATAAGGATATATTGTTCCAACATTAATACAAGGAGAACTTCATTATTATGTACCATCCTATAGATGACTCGGTCTAAAAATATCTCTTCAATAACTCCTCATTAATATCTCAACTATTCATGTTTTGATTTCCTCATACTCCTTTTATCAATTAATTTACATTGTAAAAACCTATTTTTAATTTTGTGGAAACTTATAAACCATGAATATCTAAAATAACCATTTTTACTAAAAACTCCCCCTCCACACCACAATATCATTTTTCAGGGTGTAATTTTCCACATCAATTAAACAATATTGTATCTTGATCTCCTTGATTTAGTGGTAGAATATATTACCCTTACATGAAATAGAAACTACCCTTATTTATGATTTAGGATTTTATGGTTTCCTTAATGTGAAATCATTTTCTAAGTGATAACCCCTAATTTCTTCAATCATGGCCGACATTTCCTTGGTGTGACCTTTAGTGAGATCCAAGGACTTTAATTTACCTTATATAAAGACTCTTAGGTGTGTACTTAATGGAATGTCCCACTATTAGTTGATGTAAAAAAATTATAGAAATCTGTTGAGCAATAATTAAGTGTTTACCTTGCCTGGAGAACTTCAATCAATGTCATATTACATTGAATCCTCAAGAAGAATTATATAGAGTTTTTCATCTTGGAAAATTATATTCCCCTATATCCAATAACCTTACACACTATTGATCCTCACATGGAATTTCAATTAACATACTCTTTAATAAAAAACACAAGAAAAAATAATGTTATTTCTCTCAATACCCCTTGGGTTTTTTGACAATTCCTATAAAAATAAATTTTTTCATGTAAAACTATAGAACAAAAAAATATGCTCTGAACTTAATATCATTTATATTCTCACCATTTATGTAACGCCCTGACCCTAGTTACCTAGAGTCGGTGAATTGTTACATAACAATGGCATGATCACAAGAAAGATCAAATCTCGAAAGACTGATTAGTTTAGTATCTTTGTAAACACTAGATATATTCATAAAGTTTTACATTACATCATAAAAATGAAAACTACAACAACATAGTCTACATAGTCTACACTCTTATCCCCTCATACTATCCCTGCTGGTCATTCATAATTTACTTCTTCACATACTGGGAAAAATAAAACATAGAAAAGGGGTGAGCTCAAATGCCTAGTAAGGATAACAGTATAGCGGAAACATTCATAAATAAGAATAAGCATTTAAGGAATTGTATAACTAAAAAACCCCTTTTAATCATTCACATAAACATAGTATGGAAAAAATAAAATGAAATAATGCCATTTACTTATTCACATGGATATTCTACTAATCGAATAATCACATGAAATATAAATAACCACTTTCATAATGATGGAATGCATAATGCCAGACTATCATAACCACATAGCCAAGGCCTCATGCCAATACTACATATAATATTTTTTCAAGGCCTTGTTCTGAGACACTAGTTTGTCTCATGAGACCTCCCGATGCATCGAGGAGCTATAGTGGGCTCCACCCGTCACATATTAAGTCCAATGCATTCCCATATGAAAAGGTTTAAGCATAACATAAACATTCGTATTAAAACATGCATAAGAAATGTAAATACATCATCTATAAACCATGAATGGTATAAAAATAACACATCCACATCCAAACATATCAGAAAACCTTCAATGCAATATATAATTTTTGTATCATAATAAATCAACTTCAAATAAGCATAAAATCCATCAAAAGATGTTGACATAGATGAAATCAAAACTCTTTTTAGAGAAATATCTCTTTCTATTTTGAAATCATTTAAGAGTCAAATATTTATAAAATAAAAAATTTTCTTTGAAAATACTCTTATAAGCTTGTAAGGGGAGCTTCGAAGGTTTTATAACGGCTGAAAATAGCCGCACCCTCCATATAAGTTAAAAACATTCTTACCTTAATTCTGTCGAAAGGTTAAAAAGGACGTTGTTTGGAAAATGACAGAAAGATTCCTTTATAAACAACTTATAAAATTCAATAAGGGTATAAATGAATTTATACCATAGTCTTTAAAATATTCAGAATGATTTGAAATACATTTTTAGGAAACATGGATGTGGATGATAAAGAGGTCCCAGTTGATAATCACGTATAGAGAACCTCAGATAATGAAGAGATTGTGAAATAAACCGTTACCATGTACTTTTCCTTGGTTGGGGTAGGTTAACCTCCTCCATAATGGTGAAATAATTGTTATTAAATTAAACAAGAATCATATATATTTATATGATATCATATATGATCTTTTAAAATTGCTTTGTTAATAATATTTTAGAATTATTGTTGTTTCGGGTGTTAACTTACTAGTTTTCTTTTATATGTTTTGTTATGTAAGTCGTGTTTGTCATGGGTAGGTTACATCTTATTCATACACAGAATGATATCAAGTGCTTAGGTACTATTATTAATCATCAAATGAGAATTTTACTTGAATGGATATGATGGAGAATTAATCTCATCACGTTCGTGGAGACGGTAGTCCGTACGTACGCACAAGCGACAATATCATTCCTTTTATATTTAAATAATAAATAATTGGATGGTATATCATATATAAAGAATCAATGTCATGTTATATTTATTTTTTACATGAATTACACATCATTATTATACCCATCCAAATAATAATTTATTGAATAACAATTACACCACGACGGGGAGACGGTAAGTCGTACGTACGCACATATGATGACGTGTTATTAAAAGGATTGATAGAATACTGAATATGGTTGTACAATATTTATAATAACATTACAGTATATATAATATTATTCAGTTATTATTTTAGAATGGTAATAACAAAGAATGAATAATTGGAAGATGAAAGGAACATGAAAAAGGGTGGTGAAATCATTACATATTTTCAGGTTGTTTGTTTTTTGATTTGATCAAAAGGGATCCGTAGAATGGATTTCTGACTAATGGAAGGCCTCTGAGATGAAGTGAGGGAATTTGAGAGTGTATTTGGGCCAATTATGGCCGAGCCAAATGGCTTTTATGGTGTTTATTAATGAGACGGGGGAGTGCCCATTTATAAGAGGGGTGAGGGGAACCTTTAGAAAAGCTAGAAATATTATTTTATTAAAAATTCATATTCGGTTTCTAATGGATCCAAAGTGTATTATTTAAAGGTTAAGGTGGGGATGGTTTGAAAACCCCCCAACCATAGAATTTAGACAGGTTTGGGTCATTATATTAACCTTATCTTTTAGTTTTAACTCATAGTTAATTAGTTTGACACTTACCCTGACACTTTGTATTTTTATATTATATAGTCAATAAACATACTATATACCTTCAAGCGACCCCCATGTGGTCCATTAATGATACAAATATCATGATATAAGTCTCTTGGAAAAACCTTAGATTTTTAGGAATTGAATATCAATTAATAATATAATATTTGTTTTAAAAACTCTTTTATGTCAATTTTGACACTATTCAATAAATGATTTTTGTAAAAAATCAGAATAGAAGGATTACTTCGGAAAAAGTTACTTAAATCATTAATAACATGTCATATTAACCTATAAAATTTGTGTAATTCATAAAAAGTCTCAAATTATATTTATTGGGTATTTATAATATCAATTATTTAAATTTTCACTATTATGTTAATTACTGCATCATCATTAGGTCATTAATAAATTAAATTATTTAATGTCTAAAAATTATAAATAAAATACCATTATGTAGAAAATCTTTTTATCTTTTTAATTAATATTTAAAATCTAATTTATCTTATGAATATCCCTATATTAAAAATGATTTAGTAAATAAACTTTAATTTTAACTCTTTTAACTCTTCTTTGAATTAAATAATAATAAATGTCATAATCTAATCCAAGTGGACCTAAATGATAATGTTTTATTCCTAAGGTTATTTTTGGTCGATTTAAGATTATCCAATAGAATTAGGACATGTGTTAGGGTAATAGTAATATCATTTTTACCCTTAATTACCCTATTTACTTTTAACCGTGGTAAATAAAAGAAAAAAGTTACTATTCCCAAAAAGTTATTTTCATCTCAATGAACCATATTTTAGTCCGTGATATTAACCGTGTCTCTCGGATTTTCAAAATTCCACTCACAGAAGTGGTAAAATTTAGTTTTATGAAAAATTTAGTTTTTTAACTACCACTTAGTGGTTTCACTATTCATCAAAAAATGAGGTTTTTCAGAAAAATACCAAAAATTCACCCAAGGATAATTTAGATATTCCGAATCCAAAAATGAAGTCCATTTTGAAAAATAAAGTTTATTGATATCAAAAATTGGGTATTACTATTCATTACGGCAAGTTTGATTGGTTGTGGCGTGTTAGAACTCGATGTTGCGTACAACACACGCTATTGCATTATTCAAAGAGAAGAGAACCGTAGAAGCTTGGGGTGTTATATTCTCCCATCCTTCAAACACTTTCGTCCTCAAAATTTCTATAATACTACCACATGAAAAGACTAAGGTGGTTCTTCATCATAAGTTCCTCGGGTTCCCACATTGCCTCTTCCATCTTATGGTTTTCCACAAGACTTTTACCAGATGAGATGTCTGGTTTCTCAGTACTTGTTCTCTCGTATCAAGAATCTTGATGGGCTCTTCGCAATAAGACAGATCAGGTTCAAGTTCTAATTCCTCATAGGTGTGTACATGTGTTGGGTCAGGCATGTATTTCCTCAACAGAGATATGTGGAACACATCGTGAACTTTGGAGAGACTTGGCGGCATTTCCAATCGGTAAGATACAACCCCAATTCATTCTAGAATTTCAAAAGGTCCGATGTACCTGGGACTCAATTTACTTTTCTTACCAAAACGTATGACTCCATTCTATGGAGATACCTTCAAGAAAACATGATCACTGACTTGAAATTCCAAATCCTTCCGTCGATTATCGGCATAGTTCTTCTACCTACTTTGATCTTCTTTGATATGGTTTTAGAATACCTTCACCTTTTCCATCATTTCCTACACCAGTTATGCGCCTACAAGTATTCATTCACCAACTTTATCCCAACATGTTGGTGTGTGACATCTCTTTCCGTATAACGCTTCATATGGTGCCATCTGAATACTCGAACGGAAGCTATTGTTATATGAAAAATCTAACAAAGGTAAATATTGATCCCACATACCCTGAATGTCATGTGAGAAGGATCTCAACATGTCTTCTATGGTTTGAATAGTTCATTATGATTATCCATCTGTTTGAGGGTTGTAGGAAGTGCTCAAATGAAGTTCAGTATCCAAGGCTTTCTGAAGAATTTTCCAGAATCGTAAAGTAAAATGGGGATCACGATCAAAAACAATCGATAGGGGTACTCCATGAAGTCTCACAACATCATCAATATATAGTCTTCCTATACTTTCCAGTGGTAGATCTTCTCTTATAGCATGAAAATGTGATGACTTGGTAAGACGATCAACAATAACCCATATTTCATCGTTCCTTCTAGGAGTCTTTGGTAGTCCCATGACAAAGTCGATTGTGATATTATCCCATTTCCACTTCAGTATGGGAAGAGGTTTCATGACTCCTCCAGGCTATTGCCTTCTAGCATTCACTTGTTGACAAACCATACATCTTGACACAAAATCAGAAATCTCCCTCTTCATGTTGTCCCAGCAAAAATGTTCTTTCAAATATCTATACATTTTGGTGCTCCCAGGGTGTATAGAGAAATTGGAACTATGAGCATCATCCATCAATTCTCTTTTTAGATCAAGTATATCGGGAACACAAAGTCTTTTTCCGAATTTCAAAATTCCATCTTCATACATAAAGTCTCTCAATATCCCATCATGCACATCATTAATCTTCTTTAGAAATTCTTCATCATCGTTCTGAGAACTCTTAATCCTTTCTAGTAAATATGGTTTGGAAAACATTTGAAAAATCATTGATGTTTCAACTTCCATGGTTATTCCCATGTCTATTTTTACTAGGTCCATGAAAATTGAATCCCTTTCAATTCTCATATTGTTCAAAACTCCATGATCTTTTCTGCTCAAAGCATCTACCACCTTGTTTGCTTTCCCCAGGTGGTAGTGTATCGTACAATCATAATACTTGATTAATTCAATCCATCTCCTTTGCCTCATGTTGAGTTCATTTTGTGAGAAAATATACTTCAAACTCTTGTGATTAGTATAAATCTCACATTTTCACCATAGATGTAGTGCCTCCATATATTCAAAGCAAACATCATAGCTGCTAACTTATGATCATGAGTAGGATAGTTTTGTTCATGTATTTTCAACTGTCGTGATGCATACGCAATAAACCTATCATTCTTCATAAGGACACAACCAATTACTTTCTTCAATGCATCACTATAATTAACGAACCCATCATTCCCTGATGGTAGAGTCAATATAGGAGCATTGACTAATCTTCTCTTCAGTTCTTCAAAACATTCTTCACACTCTTTTTTCCAAATAAATTTAACCCCTTTATGTGTGAGCTTAATTAATGGGTTTCCCAATCAGGCAAAATTCTAGATGAAACTTTGATAATAACCTGCCAAATCAATAAAACTACGTGCCTTAGTTATAGTTGTATGTGCTGGCCATTCGTGGATTGGCTTTGTCTTAGAAGGATCAATAGAGATTATATCTTTAAAGAAAATATGGCCAAGAAAAGAAATCTCGTGAAGCCAGAATTCACACTTGCTGAACTTCCCATATAATTTATTTCTTCTCAGAGTCTTCAGGATAATGTGCAAGTGATTTTCAGGATCTTTTTAGCTTTTGGAGTATACCAAGATATCATCAATAAATACCACCACCAATTTATCGAGATATTTCTTGAAAACTCTATTCATCGGATCCATGAATACAGAGGGGGCATTAGTCAATCCAAAAGGAATTACTGTAAACTTGTAATGCCCGTACCGAGTTCGAAATGTTGTCTTCGGAATGTATTCCTTCTTCATACACAACTGATGGTATCCAGATCGATGGTCATTCTTTGAAAAATATTTAGCTCCATGCAGTTGGTCAAATAAATCATCAATGAAAGGTAGGAGATACTTGTTCTTTATTTTTATAGCATTGATCTCCCTATAGTCGATACATAACCTCATAGATCAATCTTTATTTTTAACAAAAATAACATGGGCTCCCCATAGAGAAACACTAGGGCGAATAAATCCCTTATTACTCAATTCCTATAGTTGATTCTTTAGGTCAACTAATTCTACAGTTTCCATTCTAGAAGGGGTCATCGATATAGGCCTTGATCGAGAAATTTAATCAATGGAAAACTCAACTTCTCATTCTGGAGGATGTCCAGGTAAATCTTCCAGAAACACATCTACACATTCTTTCACAATAGGTACATCCTCTATTTGATCATTCTTTTCCTCACCAAATGTCATTTCATTCTCTTCCTCCCCAATAATATAATTTAGTTGATCTACTAGGGGTGGATCTAGATAAGAATTAGGTGGTTATGATTGTTCTCTAAAGATAAGGTGTTCCTTATCATCATAATCAAAAATTGTAACCTCTTTCTTCATACAATAAATCTTTACATCATGGTCCGAAATCCAATCCATACCAAGGATTATATCAAACTCAATCATAGGTATGATGATGAGATCAGCGGATAAAGAACATTTATGTGTTTTAATGGGGACTGATTCAAAAAACATTGTTGCAATGATACTTCGATTAGGAGTTTTAACTGACAACTCCCTTATTAAATCAAATTGGAAATATATAATTTTCTTAGAAAACTTGGAAGATATGAAACAATGCGATGATCCAGAATCAAATAATGCATTTTCTAAACTTGATGAAACCATTAAATTACCTGCCACCACATCTTTCGGAGCTTCTACCT
Source organism: Viscum album (assembly GCA_963277665.1). Classification (NCBI taxonomy): domain Eukaryota; kingdom Viridiplantae; phylum Streptophyta; class Magnoliopsida; order Santalales; family Viscaceae; genus Viscum; species Viscum album. The sequence continues at coordinate 843,378,727 of OY728161.1, forward strand.
CAGTAGTAGTGATAGTATAATCTTGGCCTTGATCCCTTGGCCTTTTCTGAGGTAAGTTCCCATAACACTTAGTACATTCATTTGAATAATCTCCAATCTCCCCACAATTTTAGCATTGGACATTGGTAGCTTCCCTCTTCCCCTTGCAATCAAGAGCTTGGTGGCCTTTTTCACCACATTTGTAACGGACTCCCGTTCCTTTTAAGTAAGTACTGGGGTGTTTCTTTCCAGATTTACTATAGGATGGATTTTCAACATTTCCCTTATTCCCTTTATTTCAATTCCCAGATTGATCAGCATATCTCTTCTAATCTTGCTTTGATTTAAAGTCTTATGACTTGGAGAAATATTTCTCTGTCTTGATAGCACAATAGATAATGTCTTCGTATGATGAGAAGGATTTTGAGACTAATGCTCGAAGGAGAAATGATTTTAACCCATCAAAGAAACGATCAATATTACTTCTTGGGTTACGTATATAATCTATAGCATGCCTTTCTAACCTTGTAATGTTAGACTCATACATTGCGACATTCACATCCTCCTTTTGTCTCAGACTCACAAATTGTCTTTCCATATCTTCTCAATGGTCACAAGGAAAACATTTTCCTAAAAACATATATTTCAACTCCCTCCATTCCATATTTGATACTTCATCATCTTGCTTCGTGGTTTGAATCAATGACCACCATTGATCAGCATCTCCAGTGAGGCGGTAAACTGCCATGATAACTTTTTCCCTTTCACTAATTCCCAAAGCCTGAAATATTTTCTCTAGGGAACTTATCCATTGCTCAGCTACTAATGGATTTGTACTCCCATTAAATGTTGTTGGTTGATGCCTCATGAAGCGATCTAACATTGATCCTCCACACTGTGGATTAGGGTGCTCCGTACCGATAAGGATATTATTCATAACCTGAGTGAGTTGTCCCAGTATGGTGATTAGCTGATTTGGACAAGTTGCATCACCAGCTCCAAAATAATTATCTTGAGCAGGAGGGTAATCCCTACATGGAGTGCGTGCATTGATATGGTTTCCATTTCTTCCATTAGGCACCATTTCTAAACAATGGAATAAACTAGATCAGTTTATGAATCAAAATACATAATTCCATACTTATAAAACACTTAAAATAAATTGAAATATTTATGGATATAATCCATAATCATAAAAATGTCTCCTTTGAGGAAGTATATACTCATAAACCCTTCATAAGGGTTTGTAAAGAAAATGATAATTATCCTAATCATATCCCCCGGGAGTATCGTAACCAAGAGTGCAGAAAGCCCCGATGTCATGCACTAGTTCCCATTCGAGTCTAGCTCAATGCGGTGTTTTCAGGTTTTACCCCTAGGTACATATGTGCCAGAGCTGCCTCTATCTTCTCATATCTAGACAGGGATTTATTCCTTTGAAAACTCAAAAAATCTCTACAATACCAAAATCTAGGAAGTTCTTTTATACTAATCCTAAAAGTCCATCTGAAATCTATGTGCTCTAATCAGAGTTGATCTAAATCTAGCTTCCAAGTATTGTACTAAACTTTCTCTGATACCAACTGTAAAGCCCCGACCCTAGTTACCTAGATTCGGTGCAGTGTTACATAACATTGGCATCATCACAAGTAAGATCAAATCTCGAAATACTGATTAGTTTAGTAGACATGTTAACACTATATATATTCATAATGTTTTACATTACATCATAAATATGAAAACTACAACAACATAGTCTCTATATTCTACACTCTTATCCTCTTGTACTATCCCTGTAAGTCATTCATAATTTACTTCTTCAAATCCTGGGAAAAATAAAACATAGAAAAGGGGTGAGCTCAAATGCCCAGTAAGGATAACAATATAGCGGGAACTTTCATAAATAAGAATAAAAATTTAAGGCAATGTATAACTAAAAAAATCCTTTTAAACTTGACCTTGAGCATAGTATGGAAAAGTAAAATGAAATAATGCCATTTACTTATTCACATGGATATTCTACTAATCGAATAATCACATGCAATATCAATAACCACTTTTATAATGATGGAATGCATAATGCCAGACTATCAGGACCACATAACCAAGGCCTCATGCCAAGAATACTAATAATATTTTTTCAAGGCCTTGTTCCAAGACACTAGTTTGTCTCATGAGACCTACCGATGCATCAAAGAGCTATAGAAGGCTCCACCCATCACATATTAAGTCCAATGCATTCCCATATGAAAAAGTTTAAACATAACATAAACATTCGTATTAAAACTAGCATAGGAAATGTAAATACTTCATCCATAAACCATGAATGGGGTAAAAATAACACATCCACAGTCAAACATATCACAAAACATTCAATACAATATATAAGTTTTGTATCATAATAAATCAACTTCAAATAAGCGTAAAATCCATCAAATGATGTTGACATAGATGAAATGAAAACTCTTTTTACAGAAATATATCTTTTTATTTTGAAATAATTTAAGAGTCATATATTTATAAAATAAAACATTTTCTTTGTAAATATTCTTATAATATGGTAAGGGAAGATTCGATTATTTTATAACAGCGGAAAATAGCTACACCCGCCGTATAAGTTAAAAACATTCTTACCTTAATTATGTCGAATGGTTAAAAAGAACCTTGTTTGGAAAACGACGAAAAGCTTAATTTATACAACACTTATAAAATTCAAAAAGCATATAAATGAATTTATACTATAGTCATTAAAATTGTACGAATGATTTGAAATACATTTTTAAGAATCATGGATGTGAATGATAAAGAGGTCCCAGTAGATAATCACGTATAAATAACCTCGGATAATGAAGAGATTGTGAAATAAACCCTTAACTTGTACTTTTACTTGGTTGGGATAGGTTAACCTCCTGTATAATGGTGAAATAATTGTTATTAAATTATACAAGAATCATATATATTAATATGATATCATATTTGATCTTTTAACATTCTTTTGTTAATAATGTTTTAGAATTATTGTTGTTTCAGGTGTTAACTTACTAGTTTTTTTATTTGTTTTGTTATGTAAGCAGTGTTTGTCATGGGTAGGTTGCATATTATTCATATCCAGAATGATATCAAGTCCATAGATACTATTATTAATCATCAAATGAGAATTAGACTTGAATGGATATGATGGAGAATGAATCTCATCGTGTTCGTGGAGACGGTAGTCCGTACGTACGCACGAGCGACAATATCATTCTTTTGGTATTAAAATAATATATAATTGGATGATATATCACATATAAAGAATCATTATCATGTTATATTTATTAATTAAATGAATTACGTATCATTATTATACCCATCCAAATAATAATTTACTGAATAACAATTACACCACGACGTGGAGACGGTAAGCCGTGCGTACGCACGTATGGTGACATGTTATTCAATGGATGGATAGAATACTGAATATGGTTGTACCATATTTATAATAAAATCACATTATATATATTATTCTGGTGTTTTAATTTTATAATAGTAATAACAATGAAAGAAGAAGTGGAAGAATAAAGGAACTTGAAAACGGGGGGAGAAATTATTACCTCTTCTTCGGGTTCTTCCATTTGATTTGATCAAAACGTCTCCTTAGTTTGGCTTTATGACTAATTGAAGGCCTCTAGGATGAAGTGAGGGATGTTTAGAGAGTATTTGGGCAGAGTTTGGCCGATCCAAATGGCTTTGAAGGTGTGAATTAATGAGAAGGGGGAGTGCCCTTTTATAAGAGGGGTGAGGGGAACCTTTGGAAAAGCTAGAAATATTATTTTATAATAAATTCATATTCTGTTTATAATGGCTCCAAAGTGGATTATTTAAAGGTTAATGTGGGGATGGGTCTAAAAACACCCAACCAATAGAATTTATACAGGTTTGGGTCATCATATTGACCATATCTTTTAGTTTTAACTCTTACATAATTAGTTTGACACTTACCATGTCACTTTGTATTTTTATATTATATAGTTAATAAACGTACTATATACATCCAAGAGACCCCCAAGTGGTCAATTATTGATACACCAATCATGATATAAGTCTCTTGGCCGACACATAGATTTTTTTAAACTGAATATCAATTAATAATATAATATTTGTTTTAAAAACTCTTTTTTGTCAATTTTGACACTATTCAATTATTGATTTTTGTAAAAAATCACAACAGAAGGATTATTAGAAAAAAGTTACTTAAATCATTTCTAACCTATCATATTAACCTAGAAAATTAGTTTAATTCATAAAATGTCTAAAATTATATTTATTTGGGTATTTATAATATCAATTATTCTAATTTTTCTTTATTATGTTAATTACTGTATCATCATTAGGTCATAAAAAAATTAAATTATTTAATGTCTAAAAATTATAAATAAAATACCATTATGTAGGAAATATTTTTATCTTTATAATTAATATTTACAATCTAATTTATCTTATTTATAACCCTATATTAAAAATTATTTAGAAAATAATCTTTGATTTTAACTCTTTTAACTCTTCTTTGAATTAAATAATAATTAATGTCCTAATCTAATCCAAGTGGACCTAAATGATAATTTTTTTTCCTAAGGTTATTTTTTGGTCGAATTAAGCTTATCCAATAGAATTAGGACATGTTTTAGGGTAATATTAATATCATTTTTACCCTTAATTACCCTATTTACTTTTAACAGTGGTAAATAAAATTAAAAAGTTACTATTCACCAAAATTTATTTTAATCTCAATGAACCACATTTTAGTCCTTGATATTAACCGTGTCTCTCGGATTTTTGAAATTCCACTCAAATAAGTGGTAAAATTAAGTTTTATGAAAAATTTAGTTTTTTAACTACCACTTAGTAGTTTCACTATTCATCAAAAAATGATGTTTTTTAGAAAAATAACAAAAATTCACCCTAGGATAATTCCTATATTACGAATCCAAATATGAAGTCCATTTTGAAAAATAAAATTTATAGATTTTAAAAAGTGGGTATTACTATTCATAATGGATAGTTTGATTGGTTGTGGTGTGTTAGAACTCGATGTTGCGTACAACACACGCTATTGCATTATTCAAAGAAAAGCGTACCGTAGAAGCTTGGGGTGTTACATTCTCCCCTCCTTCAAATAATTTCTTCCTCGAAATTTCTAGAATACTACCACATGAAAAGACTCGGGTGGTTCTTCATCATAAGTTCCTCGGGTTCCCACGTTGCCTCTTCCATCTTATGGTTTCTCCACAAGACTTTTACCAGACGAGATGTCTGGTTTCTCAGTACTTGTTCTCTCGTATCAAGAATCTTGATGGGCTCTTCACAATAAGACAGATCGGGTTCTAGTTCTAATTCCTTGTAGGTGAGTACATGCGTTGGGTCAGGCATGTATTTCCTCAACAGTGATACGTGGAACAAATCATGAACTTTGGAGAGACTTGGCGGCATTGCCAATCGGTAAGCTACAGCCCCATTTCATTCTAGAATTTCGAAAGGTCCAATATACCTAGGACTCAATTTACATTTCTTACCAAAACGTATGACTCCCTTCCATGGAGATACCTTCAGGAAAACAGGATCACGGACTTGAAATTCCAAATCCTTCATTCGATTATCGACAGAGCTCTTCTGCCTACTTTGAGATGCTTTGATATGGTTTTGGATTACCTTCACCTTTTCCATCATTTCCTCCACCAGTTCTGGGCCAACAAGTATTCTTTCACCAACGTCATCCCAACAGGTTGGTGTGTGACATCTCTTTCTGTATAGCGCTTCATATGGTGCCATCTTAATACTCTAATGGAAGCTATTCTTATAGAGAAAATATACTATAGGTAAATATTGATCCCACGTACCCTAAAAGTCAAGTGATAAGGATCTCAACATGTATTCTAAGGTTTGAATAGTTCATTCTGATTGTCCATCTGTTTGAGGGTGGTAGGCAGTGCTCAAATGAAGTTCATTATCCAAGGCTTTCTGAAGACTTTTCCAGATTCTTGATGTAAAACGGGGATCACGATCAGAAACAATCGATAGGGGTACTCCTTGAAGTCTCAAAAGTACATCAATATATAGTCTTTCTAGACATTCCAGTGGTATATCATCTCGTATTGCAAGAAAATGTGATAACTTTGTAAGATGATCACCAATAGCCCATATTTCATCGTTCCTTCTAGGAGTCTTTGGTAGTCCCATGACAAAGTCCATCATGATATTATCCCATTTACACTCCAGTATGGGAAGAGGTTACATGACTCCTCCAGGCTGCTGCCTTCCAGCTTTAACTTGTTGACAAACCATACATCTTGACACAATATCAGCATATCTCCATCTTCATGTTATCCCACCAAAACTTTTCCTTCAAATATCTATACATTTTGGTGCTCCCAGGGTGTATAGATAAATTGGAACTATGAGCATCATCCAACAATTCCTTTTTTAGATCAGGTATATCGGGAACACAAAGTCTCTTTCCGAATTTCGAAATTACTTTTTCATACACAAAGTCTCTCAATCTCCCATCATTCACAGTGTTAATCTTCATTTGAAATTTTTCATCATCAGTCTGAGAACTCTTAATCCTTTATAGTAAAGATTTTTTGGCAACCATTTAAAAAATAATTGATGTTTCACCTTCCCTGGTTATTCCCATGTCCATTTTCACTAGGTCCATAAAAATTGTTTCCCTTTCAATTATCATATTGTTCAAAATTCCATGTTCTTTTCTGCTCAATGTATCTGCCACCTTGTTTGATTTCACCGGGTGGTAGTGTATCGTACAATAATAATCATTGAGTAATTCAAGCTATCTCCTTTTCCTCACGTTGATTTCTTTTTGTGAGAAAATATACTTCAAACTCTTGTGATCAGTATAAATCTCACATTTTTCACCATAGAGGTAATGCCTCCATATCTTCAAAGAAAAGATCACAGCTGATAACGTGAGATCATGAGTAGGATAGTTTTGTTCATGAATTTTCAATTGTCGCGATGCATTGGAAATAACCCTATCATTCTTCATAAGGACACAACCAAGTCCTTTCTTCGATGCATCACTATAAATAACGAACCCATAATTACCCTATGGTAGAGTCAATATAGGAGAATTGACTAATATTCTCTTCAGTTCTTTGAAACATTCTTCACACTCTTTTTTCCAAACAAATTTAACCCCTTTAATTGTGAGCATCGTTAATGGGTTTTCCAATCGGGAAAAATTCTGGACGAAACATCGATAATAACATGCCAAACCAATAAAACTATGTACCTTAGTAATACTCGTAGGTGCTAGCCATTCTTGGATTGCCATGGTCTTAGAAGCATCGACAGATATTCTATATTTAGAGACAATATGGCAAAGAAAAGAAATCTCTTGAAGAAAGAATTCTCACTTGATAAACTCCCAATATAATTCATGTCTTTTCAGAGTGTTCAGGATAATGCGCAAGTGATTTTCATGATCTTCTTAGCTTTTGGAGTATACCAAGACATAATCAATAAATACCACCTCAAATTCATCGAGATATTCCTTAAAAATACTATTGATCATATCCATGAATATAGAGGGTGCATTAGTCAATCCAAAAGGCATTACTGTAAACTCGTAATGCACGTACCTGGTTCGAAATGCTTTCTTCGAAATGTCTTCCTTCTTCACAAACAGCTAATGGTATCTAGATCGAAGGTCAATCCTTGAAAATTATTGAGCTCCATGCAGTTGGTCAAATAAATCACCAATGAGAGGTATGGGAAACTTGTTCTTTATTGTTATATAATTGATCTCCATATAGTCGATACATAACCTCATAGATCCATCTTTCTTTTTAACAATAAGAACAGGGGAACCCCATGGAGAAATACTAGGGAAAATAAATCCCTTATTACTAAATTCCTCTAGTTTTTTCTTTAGTTCATCTAATTCTACAGTGGCCATTCTATAAGGGGTCTTCGATATTGGCCTTGATCCAAGAATTAAGTCAATGGAAAACTGAAATTCTCATTCTGGAGGATGTTTGGGTAAATCTACTGAAAACACATCTACATATTATTTCACAATTGGTACATCCTCTATTTGAACATTCCATTCCTCACCCACAGTCATTTCATTCTCTTCCTATCCAATAATTGAATTTAGGTGAGCTACTGGGGTGGATCTAGATAAGAATTAGATGGTTACGATTCTGATCTAATGATAAGGTGTTCCTTATCATCATCATCAAAAATCATAACATCCTTCTTCTTACAATAAATCTTCACATCATGGTTTGAAATCCAATCAATACCGAGGATTATATAAAACTCATTCATAGGTAAGACGATGAGATTAGTGGATAAAGAACATTTATGTGCTCTAATGGGGACTGGTTCACAAAACATTGTTGCAATGATACTTCACTTAGGAGTTTTGACTAACAACTCCCTTGTTAAATCAAATTGGAAATATATATTTTTCTTAACAAACTGGGAAGATATGATACCATGCGATGATCCAGAATCAAATAATGAATTTTCTAAACTTGAGGAAACCATTAAATTACCTTCCACCACGTCTTTCAGAGCTTCTTCCTCAGCAGTAGTGATAGCATAATCTTGGCTTGATCCCTTGTCCTTTTCTGAGATAAGTTCCCCTGACGCTTAGTACATTCATTTGCATAATGTCTCATCTCCCCGCAATTTTAGCATTGGACATCAGTAGCTTCCTTCTTCCCCGTGCAATCACGAGCTTGGTGGCCTTTTTCACCACACTTGTAACAGACTCTCATTCCTTTTAAGCAAGTACCAAGGTGTTTCGTCCCATATTTACTGCATGATGGATTTTCTACTTTTCCCTTATTCTCTTTATTTCTATTCCCAGATTGATCAGCAGATCTCTTCTTCTCATGATTTTCTTTAAATTTATATGACTTAGATAATTATTTCTCTGTTTTGATAGCACATGAGACAATGTCTTCATATGATGAGAAGGATTGTGAGACTAATGCTCGACGGAGAAATGGTTTTAACCCATAAAAGAAACGACCAATCATCCTTCTTGGGTTACTTATATATTCTACAACATACCTTTCTATCCTTGTAAATATACACTCATACTTTGCGACATTCTTATCCTCCTTTTGAATTAGACTCAGAAATTTTCTCTCCATATCTGCTCGATGGTCACGAGGAAATGTTTTTCTAAAAATACATATTTGAACTCCCTCCATTCCATATTTGATACTTCATCATCTTCCTTCGTGTTTTTAATTAATGACCACCATTGATCAACATCTCCAGTTAGGCGGTAAGCTGCCATGTAACTTTTTCCCTTTCACTACTTCCCAAATCCTGAAATATTTTCTCTAGGGAACTTATCCATTGCTCATCTAATAATGGATTTTTACTCCCATTGAATGTTGGTGGTTGATGCCTCATGAAGCGATCTAACATTGATCCTCCACGCTGTGAATTAGGGTGCTCCATACCGGTAAGGTTATTATTCATAACCTGAGTGAGTTGTCCGAGTATGGTGATTAGTAGATCGGCACCAGTTGCATCACCAGCTCCACTATAATTATCATGACCAGGAGGGGAATCCCTACATGGAGTGCGTGCATTGATACAGTTTCCATTTCTTTCATTAGGTGCCATTTATAAACAATGTCATAAACTAGATCAGTTTATGAATCAAAATACATAATTCCATACTTATAAAACACTTAACATAAATTGAACTATTTATGTATATAATCCATAATTATTAAAATGTCTCCTTTGAGGATGTATATACTCATAAACCCTTCATAATGGTTTGTAATGAAAATGAGAATTATGCTAAGCGTATCCCCCGGGAGTGTTGTAACCAAGAGTGGAGCAAGGCCTGCTATCGTGCAGTAGCTCCCGTTCGAGTCTAGATCAGAGGGGTGTTTTTAGGTATAACCCCAAGGTACATCTGTGCCAGATCCACCTCTACCTGCTCGTATCCAGACAGGGATCTATTCCTCGGAAAACTCAAAAAATCTCTACAATACCAAAATTCTAGGAAGTTATTCTATACTAATCCTCAATTTCCATCTTAAATCTATGTGCTCTAATCAGATTTTATCTAAATATAGCTTACAAGGATTGTAATAAACTTCCTCTAATACCAAATTTAACGCCCTGACACCAGTTACCTAGAGTCGGCGCATTGTTACATAACATTGGCATGATCACAAGAAAGATCAAATATCGAAAGATCAATTAGTTTAGTAGACTTGGAAACACTAGATATATTCATAAAGTATTACATTACATCATAAAAATGAAAATTACAACCACATAGTCTCCATTGTCTACACTCTTATCCACTCATACTATCCCTGTAGGTCATTCATAATTTACTTCTTCACATCCTGGGAAAAATAAAACATTGAAAATAGGTGAGCTCAAATACCCAGTAAGGATAAAAATATAGAGGAAACTTTCTTAAATATAAATAAACATTTAAGGTAATGTATAACTAAAAAAAGCCTTTTAAACTTGAAATTCAACATAGTAAGGAAAAAATAAAATGAAATAATTCCATTTACTTATTCACATGGATATTCTACTAATTGAATAATCACATGCAATATCAATAAACACATTCATAATGATGGAATGCATAATTCCAAACTATAATAACCACATAGCCAAGGCCTCGTGAAAAGACTACAAATAAGATTTTTTCAAGGCCTTGTGCCAAGACACTAGTTTGTCTCATGAGACCTACCGATGCATCGAGGAGCTATAGCGGGCTCCACCCGTCACATATTAAGTCTGATGCATTCCCATATGAAAAGGTTTAAACATAACATAAACATTCCTATTAAAAATGGCATAGGAAATGTAAATACTTCATCCATAAACCATGAATGGTATAAAAATAACACATCCACAGTCAAACATATCACAAAACCTTCAATTCAATATATAAGTTTTGTATCATAATATATAAACTTCAAATAAGCGTAAAATCCATCAATGGATGTTGACATAGATGAAATCAAAACACTTTTTAGAGAAATATATCGTTCTATTTTGAAATAATTTAAGAGTCATATATTCATAAAATAAAACATTTTCTTTGAAAATATTCTTATAATATTGTAAGGGGAGCTTCGACGATTTTATAACGGCGGAAAATAGTTGCACCCGCCGTATAAGTTAAAAACATTCTTACCTTAATTCTGTCGAAAGGTTAAAATGAACCTTGTTTGGAAAACGACGAAAAGATTCCTTTATAAAAAACATATAGAAGACAACAAAGGAATAAATGAATTTATACCATAGTTTTAAAATAGTAAGAATTACTTGAAATACATTTTTAAGAATCATGGATGTGGATGATAAAGAGGTCCCAGTAGATAATCACGTATAAAGAACCTCAGATAATGAAGAGATTGTGAAATAAACCCTTACCTTGTACTTTTCCTTGGTTGCGGTAGGTTAAAATCCTGTATAATGGTGAAATAATTTTTATTAAATTATACAAGAATCATATATATTAATATGATATCATATATGATCTTTTAACATTGGTTTGTTAATAATATTTTAGAATCATCGTTGTTTCATGTGTTAACTTAATAGTTTTATTTTATATGTTTTGTTACGTAAGCCGTGTTTTTCAAGGGTAGGTTGCATCTTATTCATATCTAGAATGATATAAAGTCCATATATACAATTATTAATCATCAAATGAGAATTATTCTTGAATGGATATGATGGAGAATGAATCTCATCGCGTTCGTGGAGATGGTAGTCCGTACGTATGCACGAGCGACAATATCATTATTTTTATTTTAAAATAATATATAATTGGATGTTATATCATATATAAAGAATCATTATCATGTTATATTCATTATTTACATTAATTACATGTCATTATTATACTTATCCAAATAATAATTTACTGAATAACATTACACCACGAGGTGGAGATGGTAAGCCGTACGTACGCACGTATGGTGACATGTTATTCAATGGATGGATAGAATACTGAATATGGTTGTACCATATTTATAATAAAATCAAATTATATATAATATACTGGAGTTATTATTTTATAATGGTAATAATAATTAAAGAAGAAGTGGAAGAAGAAAGGAACTTGAAAAAGGGTGGTGAAATCATTACCTCTTCTTCGGGTTCTTCATTTTGATTTGATCAAAAGGGATCCGTAGGATGGCTTTATGACTAAAGGAAGGCCTCTAGGATGAATTGAGGGAAGTTTAGAGAGTATTTTGGAAAATTTTGGACAATCCAAATAGCTTTTAAGGTGTGAATTAATGAGAAGGGGGAGTTCCCTTTTATAAGAGGGGTGAGGGGCACCTTTGGAAAAGCTAGAAATATTATTTTATAATAAATTAATATTCGGTTTATAATGGCTCCAAAGTGGATTATTTAATGGTTAAGGTGGAGATGGGTCGAAAACCACCCAACCAATAGAATTTAGACAGGTTTGGGTCATTATATTAACCATATATTTTAGTTTTAACTCTTACTTAATTAGTTTGACACATACCATGTCACTTTGTATTTTTATATTATATAGTTAATAAACATACTATATAAATCCAAGAGAACCCCAAGTGGTCCATTAATGATACAAATATCATGATATATGTCTTTTGGCTGATCCATATATTTTAAAAAATTGAATATCAATTAATAATATAATATTAGATTTAAAAACGTTTTTTTTGTCAATTTTGACACTATTCAATAAATGATTTTTGTAAAATATCAAAACAGAAGGATTATTCGAAAAAAGTTACTTAAATCATTAATAAAATGTCATATTAACCTTGAAAATTAGTGTAATTCATAAAAAGTGTCAAATTATATTTATTTGGGTATTTATAATATCAATTATTTTAATTATTCACTATTATAGTAATTACTGTATCATCATTAGGTCATAATTTTTTTTAATTATTTAATGTCTAAAAATTATAAATAAAATACCTTTATGTAGGAACTCTTTTTATATTTATAATTAATATTTAAAATCAAATTTATATTATGTATAACCCTATATTAAAAATTATTTAGTAAATAAACATTGATTTTAACTCTTTTAACTCTTCTATGAATTAAATAATAAAAAATGTTGTAATCTAATCCAAGTGGACCTAAATGATAATGTTTTATTACTAAGGTTGTTTTTGGTCGAATTAAGCTTATCAAATAGAATTAGGACATGTGTTAGGGTAATATTAATATCATTTTTACCCTTAATTACCCTATTTACTTTTAACAGTGGTAAATAAAATTTAAAAGTTACTATTCACCAAAAATTATTTTCATCTCAATGAACCACATTTTAGTCCATGATATTAATCGTGTGTTTCAGATTTTCAAAATTCCACTCACATAAGCGGTAAAATTTAGTTTTTAGAAAAATTTATTTTTTTAACTACCACTTAGTTTTTTCACTATTCCTCAAAAAATGACGTTTTTCAGAAAAATACCAAAAATTCACCCTAAGCTAATTTCGATATTCCGAATCAAAAAATGAAGTCCATTTTGACAAATAAAATTTATAGATTTCAAAAAGTGGGTATTACAATTCATAACGGCTAGCTTGATTGGTTGTGGTGTGTTAGAACTCGATGTTGCGTACAACACACGCTATTGCATAATTCAAAGAAAAGTGTACCGTAGAAACTTGGGGTGTTACATTCTCCCCTCCTTCAAATAATTTCGTCCTAGAAATTTCATGAATACTACCACATGAAAAGACTCGGGTGGTTCTTCATCATAAGTTCCTCAGGTTACCACGTTGCTTCTTTCATCTTATGGTTTCTCCACAAGACTTTTACCAGACGAGATGTCCGGTTTCTCAGTACTTGTTCTCTCGTATCAAGAATCTTGATGAGATCTTCGCAATAAGACATATCAAGTTCCAGTTCTAATTCCTCATAGGTGAGTACATGCATTGTGTCATGCATGTATTTCCTCAATAGAGATACGTGGAACACATCGTGAACTTTGGAGAGACTTGGCGGCATTGCCAATCGGTAAGCTACAACCCCAATTCATTCTAGAATTTTGAAAGGTCCGATGTACCTGGGACTCAATTTACCTTTCTTACCAAAACATATAACTCCCCTCCATGGAGATACCATCTGGAAAACAGGATCACTGACATGAAATTCCAAATCCTTCCTTCGATTATCGGCATAGCTCTTCTGCCTACTTTGAGATGCATTGATATGGTTTTGGATTACCTTCACATTTTCCATCATTTCCTCCACCAGTTCTGGGCCAACAAGTTTTCTTTCACCAACGACATCCCAACAGTTTGGTGTGCGACATCTCTTTCTGTATAACGCTTCATATGGTTCCATCTGAATACTCGAATGGAAGCTATTGTTATAGGAAAAATATACCAGAGGTAAATATTGATCCCACATACCCTGAAAGTCAAGTGAGCAGGATCTCAACATGTCTTCTAAGGATTGAATAGTTCATTCTTATTTTCCATCTGTTTGAGGGTGGTAGGCATTGCTCAAATGAAGTTCAGTATCCAAGGCTTTCTGAAGACCTTTCCATAATCTTGAAGTAAAATGGGGATCACGATCAGAAACAATCCATAGGGGTACTCCATGAAGTCTCACAAGTTCATCAATATATAGTCTTGCTAGACGTTCCAGTGGTAGATCTTCTCTTATATCAAGAAAATGTGATGACTTGGTAAGATGATCAACAATAACCCATATTGTATCGTTCCTTCTAGGAGTCTTTGGTAGTCCCATGACAAATTCCATCGTGATATTATCCCATTTCCACTTCAGTATGGGAAAATGATTCATGACTCCACCAGGCTGTTGCCTTCCAACTTTAACTTGTTGAAAAACCATACATCTTGACACACAATTAGCATATCACCTTCTTCATTTTATCCCACAAAAAATGTTCCTTCAAATCTCTATACATTTTTCTGCTCCCAGGGTGTATAGAGAAATAGGAACTATGATCATCATCCAGCAATTCCCTTTTTATATTAGGTATATCAGGAACACAATGTCTCTTTCCGAATTTCATAATTCCTTTTTCATACACAAAGTCTCTCTATCTCCCTTTATTCACAGATTTAATCTTCTTTTTAAATTCTTCATCATCAGTCTGAGAACTCTTAATCCTTTCTAGTAAAGATGTTTTGGCAACCATTTGTAAAAGCATTGATGTTTTACCTTCCTTGGTTATTCCCATGTCCATTTTCACTAGGTCCATGAAAATTGGATCACTTTCAATTCTCATATTGTTCAAAAAACCATGATATTTTCTCCTCAAAGCATCTACCACCTTGTTTTCTTTCCCCGGGTGGTAGTGTATCGTACATTCATAATCCTTGAGTAAATCAAGCCATCTCCTTTGGCTCATGATGAGTTCTTTTTGTGAGAAAATATACTTCAAACACTTGTGATCAGTATAAATCTCACATTTTTCACCATAGAGGTAGTGCCTCCATATCTTCAATGAAAAGATCATGTCTTCTAACTTGAGATCATGAGTAGGATAGTTTTGTTCATGAATTTTCAACTTTCGTGATGCATAGGCAATAACCCTATCATTCTGCATAAGGACACAACCAAGTCATTTATTCGATGCATCACTATAAATAATGAACCCATCATTCCCCGATGGTAGAGTCAATATAGGAGCATTGACTAATATTCTCTTCAGTTCTTCGAAACATTCTACACACTCTTCTGTCCAAACAAATTTAACCCCTTTAGGTGTGAGCTTCGTTAATGGGTTTTCCAATTGGGCAAAATTCTGGATGAAACGTCGATAATAACTTGCCAAACCAATAAAACTACATACCTCAGTTATACTCGTAGGTGATGGAAATTCTTGGATTGTCTTGCTCTTAGAAGGATCAACATATATTCCATCTTTAGAGAAAATATGGCAAAGAAAAGAAATCCCCTGAAGCTAGAATTCATACTTGCTATACTACCCATATAATTCATGTCTTCTCAGAGTCTTCAGGATAATGCGCAAGTGATTTTCATGATCTTTATAGCTTTTGAAGTATACCAAATATCATCAATAAATAACACCACAAATTCATCGAGATATTCCTTGAAAACTATATTCATCATATCCATGAATACAGAGGGTGCATTAGTCAATCCAAAATGCATTACTGTAAACTCATAATGCTGGTACCTTGTTTGAAATTCAGTCTTCAGAATGTCTTCCTTCTTCACACACAACTTATGGTATCCAGATCGAAGGTAAATCTTTTAAATGTATTGAGCTCCATGCAGTTGGTCAAATAAATCATCAATGCGAGGTAGGGTAAACTTGTTCTATATTGTTATATCATTGATCTCCCAATGGTCGATACATAACCTCATAGATCCATCTTTCTTTTTAACAATAAGAACAGGGGATCTCCATGGAGAAACACTAGGTTGAATAAATCCCTTATTACTCAATTCCTCTAGTTGTTTCTTTAGTTCAACTAAATATACAGTGGAAATTCTATAAGGGGTCTTTGATATTGGCCTTGATCCAAGAATTAAGTCAATGGAAAACTCAACTTCTCGTTCTGGAGGATATCCAGGTAAATCATCCGAAAACACATCTACATATTATTTCACAATAGCTACATCCTCTATTTGAACATTCCTTTCCTCTACCACAGTCATTTAATTCTCTTCCTCCCCAATAATTGAATTTAGTTGAGCTACTGGGGGTGGATCTAGATAAGAATTATGTGGTTATGATTATGCTCTAAAGATAAAGTATTCCTTATCATCATCATCAAAAATCTTAACCTCATTCTTCTTACAATAAATCTTCACGTCATGGTCCAAAATCTAATCCATACCGTGGATTATATCAAAATAAATCATAGGTATGACGATGAGATTAGCGGATAAAGAACATTTATGTTCTCTAATGGGGACTGGTTCACAAAACATTGTTGTAATGATACTTCCCTTAGGAGTTTTAACTAACAACACCCATGTTAAATCAAATTTGAAATATCTAATTTTCATAGAAAACTGGGAAGATATGAAGCAATGCGATGATCTAGAATCAAATAATGCATTTTCTAAACTTGAGGAAACCATTAAATTACCTGTCACCGCGTCTTTCGGAGCTTCTACCTCAGCAGTAGTGATAGCGTAATCTTGTCCTCGATCCCTTGGCCTTTTTTGAGGTATGTTCCCCTGAATCTTAGGACATTCATTTTCATAATGTCCCATCTCCCCGCAATTTTAGCATTGGACATCGGTAGCTTCCTTCTTCCCCTTTCAATCACGAGATTGGTGGCCTTTTTCACCACACTAGTAAAATACTCTAGTTCTTTTTAAGCAAGTACGAGGGAGTTTCTTCCCACATTTACTGCAGGATGGATTTTCAACTTTTTCCTTATTCCCTTTATTTCCATTCCCAGATTGATCAACAGAACTCTTCTTCTCTTGCTTTTCTTTAAAGTCATATGGCTTAGAGAATTCTTTTTCTATCTTGATAGCACACGAGACAATGTCTTCGTATGAAGAGGAGGATTGTGAGACTAATGCTTGAGGGAGAAATGGTTTTAACCCATCAAATAAATGACCAATCATACTTCTTGGGTTACGTATATAATCTAAATCATATCTTTCTATCCTTGTAAATATAGCCTCATACTTTGAGACATTCTCATCCTCCTTTTGTCTCAGACTCAGAAATTGTCTTTCCATATCTACTCGATTGTTACGAGGATTTTTTTTCTAACAACAGATATTTGAACTCCCTCCATTCCATATTTGATAATTCATCATCTTCCTTCATGTTTTTAATCAATGGCCACCATTGATCAGCATCTCTTGTGAGGCGGTAAACTTTCATGAAACTTTTTCCCTTTCACTACTTCCCAAAGCATGAAATATTTTTTGTAGGGAACATATCCACTGCTCAGCTACTAATGGATTTGTACTCCCATTGAATATTGGTAGCTGATGCCTCATTAAGCGATCTAAAATTGATCCTCCATGATGTGTATTAGGGTGCTCCATACCTGTAAGGTTATTAATCATAACCTGAGTGAGTTGTCCCAGTATGGTGATTATCTGATCGACACCAGTTGCATCACCAGCTCCACTATAATTATCTTGAGAAGGAGGGGAATCCCTACATGGAGTGATTTCATGGATACAGTTTCCATTACTTCCATTAGGTTCCATTTTAAACAATGGCATAAACTAGATCAGTTTATGAATCAAAATACATAATTTCATACATATAAAAAACATAACATAAATTGAACTATTTATGGATATAATCCATAAGCATTAAAATGTCTCCTTTGAGGAAGTATATACTCTTAAACCCTTCATAATGGTTTGTAATGTAAATTAGAATTATCCTAAGCGTATCCCCGGGGAGTGTCGTAACCAAGAGTGCAGCAAGGCTTGTTGTCATGCACTAGTTCCCGTTTGAGTCTAGCTAAAAGCTGTGTTTTCGTGTTTAACCCCTAGTTAAATCTATGCCAGAGCCACCTCTACCTGCTCATATCTAGACAGGTATGTATTCCTCATAAAACTCACAAAATCTCTACAATACCAAAATTCTAGGATGTTCTTCTATACTAATCCTCAAAGTCCATCTTAAATCTCTGTGCTCTAATCAGAGTTTATGTAAATCTAGCTTCCAAGGTTTGTACTAAACTTTCTCTGATACCAACTGTAATGCCCGGACCCCAGTTACCTAGAGTCGGTGCATTGTTACATAACATTGGCATGATCACAAGAATGATCAAATCTCGAAAGATAGATTAGTTTATTATCCATAGAAACACTAGATATATTCATAAAGTTTTACATTACATCATAAAAATGAAAACTATAACCACATAGTCTCCATAGTCTACACTATTATCCACTCATACTGTCCCTATAGGTCATTCATAATTTACTTCTTCACATCCTGGGAAAAATAAAACATAGAAAAGGGGTGAGCTCAAATGCCCAGTTACGATAACAATATAGGAGGAACTTTCATAAATAAGAATAAACATTTAAGGCAATGTATAACTAAAACAAAAGCCTTTTAAACTTGAACATCAACATAGTAAGGCAAAAATAAAATAAAATAATTCCATTTAATTATTCACATAGATATTCTACTAATTGAATAATCACATGCAATAACAATAACCACTTTCATAATGATGGAATGCATAATGCCAGACTATCATAACCACATAGCAAAGGCCTCGTGCCAAGACTACAAATAAGATTTATTCAAGGACTTTTTCCAAGACAGTAGTTTGTCTCATGAGACCTACCGATGCATCGATGAGCTATAGTGGGCTCCACCCGTCACCTATTAAGTCCAATGCATTCCCATATGAAAAGGTTTAAACATAACATAAACATTTGTATTAAAACTAGCATAGAAAATGTAATGAATTTATTCATAAACCATGAATGGTATAAAAATAACACATCCACATTCAAACATATCACAGAACCGTCAATACAATATATAAGTTTTGTATCATAATAAATCAACTTCAAATAAGTGTAAAATCCATCAAAGGATGTTTACATAGATGAAATAAAAACTCTTTTTAGAGAAATATCTCTTTCTATTTTGAAATCATTTAAGAGTCATATATTTATAAAATAAAACATTTTCCTTGAAAAAATTCTTATAAGATTGTAAGGGGAGCTTCAACGATTTTATAATTGCTGAAAATATCTGCACTCAAAGTATAAGTTAAGAACATTCATACCTTAATTCTGTCGAAATGTTAAAAAGAACCTTGTTTGGAAAACGATGGAAAGATTCCATTATAATCCACTTATAAAAGTAAACAAGGGTATAAATGAATTTATACCATAATCTTTAAAATATTAAGAATGATTTGAAATACATTTTTTAGAATCATGGATATGGATGATAAAGAGGTCCCAGTAGATAATCACGTATAAAGACCCTCGGATAATGAAGAGATTGTGAAATAAACCCTTACCTTGTACTTTTCCGTGGTTGGGGTAGGTTAACCTCCTATATAATGGTGAAACAATTGTTATTAAATTATACAAGAATCATATATATTAATATGATATAATATATGATCTTTTAACATTGCTTTGTTAATAATATTTTAGAATTATCGTTTTTTTGGGTGCTAACTTACTAGTTTTATTTTAAATGTTTTGTTACTTAAGCCTTGTTTTTCATGGGTAGATTGCATCTTATTCATATCAAGAATGATATCAAGTCCATAGATACTATTATTAATCATCAAAAGAGAATTATACTTGAATGGATATGATGGATAATGAATCTCATCACCTTCGTGGAGACGGTAGTCCATACGTATGCACAAACGACAATATTATTTTTTTGATATTAAAATAATATATAATTGGATGGTATATCATATATACAGAATCATTATCATGTTATATTTATTATTTAAATGAATTAGACATCATTATTATACCCATCAAAATAATAATTTTTTGAATAACAATTACACCACGATGTGGAGATGATAAGCCGTACATACGCACGCAACCAATAGAATTTAGACAGGTTTGGGTAATTATATTAACCTTATCTTTTAATTTATACTCTTTGTTAATTAGTTTGACACTTACCATGTCACTTTGTATTTTTATATTATATAGTTAATAATCATACTATATACCTCCAAGAGACCCCCATGTGGTCCATTAATGATACAACTATCATGATATAAGTTTCTTGGCCGATCCTTAGATTTTTAGGAATTGAATATCAATTAATAATATAATATTTGTTTTAAAAACACTTTTTTTCAATTTTGACACTATTCAATAATTGATTTTTCTAAAAAATTACAATAGAAGTATTAATTCGAACAAAGTTACTTAAATCATTCCTAACATGTCATATTAACCTAGAAAATTATTATAATTCCTAAAAAGTCTCAAATTATATTTATTTGGGTATTTATAATATAAATTATTTTAATTTTTCACTATTATGGTAATTACTGCACCATCATTAGGTCAGAAATAAATTAAATTATATAATGTCTAAAAAATATAAATAAATTACCATTATGTAGGAAATCTTTTTATCTTTCTAATGAATATTTAAAATCGAATTTATCTTATTTATAACGTTATATTAAAAATGATTTAGTAAATATACATTGATTTTAACTCTTTTAACTCTTCATTGAATTAAATAATAATAAATGTCCTAATCTGATCCATGTAGACCTAAATGATAATGTTTAATTCCTAAGGTTGTTTTTGGTTTAATTATGATTATCGAATAGAATTTGGACATGTGTTAGGGTAATATTAATATCATTTTTACCCTTAATTTTCCTATTTACTTTTAACCATGGTAAATAAAAGTAAAAAGTTACTATTCACCAAAATTATTTTCATGTCAAGGAACCACATTTTAGTCCTTGATATTAACTATGTCTCTCGGATTTTTGAAATTCCACTCACAGAAGCGGTAAAATTAAGTTTTATGAAAAATTTAGTTTTTTAACTACCACTTAGTGGTTTCAATATTCATCAAAAAATTAAGTTTTTCAGAAAAATACCAAAAATTCACCCTAGGATAATTTCGATATTCCAAATCAAAAAATGAAGTCCATTTTGAAAAATAAAATTTATATATTTCAAAAAGTGGGTATTACTATTCATAACGGCTAGTTTGCTTGGTTGTGGTGTGTTGGAACTCGATGTTGCGTACAACACACACTATTGCATTATTCAAAGAGAAGCATATCGTAGAAGCTTGGGGTGTTCCAAATTACTAATGATCGTTATTTACTAGAGTTCCTAATTGATTAATTATTAACAAACTATAAGATCATTTGATGATCTATTATTTTGAGAAGAAAAAATTAAATGAAATAATTGTATTTATAACTCTTGGATGTACTGAATGATATTAAAATAGTCTCTATATCTACATAGTTCCTAGAATTTTCAATCAACCACCCTCTCCCTAGAATTCTTTTTTTTCAAATTTGGCGTTGATTCATCATTTATTATTTATGCAAAACATATTCCTATTTTAATTGGTTATATGGAGACACATTTCATATCCTGAAGTCCCATTGGTCATTTATCCTATTACATGGCCCATTGGCCCAAATTATTAAACAAATTCTCTTTCTGTGAATATTACTGCCAATGTAACCCCTTGATATACTACAACACAGTATTCGCCACTGCAAAAATGTCCCTACCGCCACTACAGTGACCTTTTGCCGCTATAGTGTCTACCATTGCAATAGTGCCTTCCTTTTTTAACATTACAATTCACATGGGCGAGTATGGTCAGTATCTCTTGAATAATCAAGATATTAAGATCTAGTTGGAATTAGAGACCCATCCAAATTCACTAAAATTACACATTCAGTAATTTCATGGTCATGTTATCAACCACATGATCTTGAATAGGCCCGAACAAAATTTTCATGTACTTTTAGTCAACCTTATACATTATAAAATTATATTTGAGTTCTATGTTGTCACTTTTTAAATTTTGAAAGTAATTTGTGTTGATATTTATAAAAGAAAGTATGTCAAAAATTATTGTAATAGGATATCCCACTAAATTAGTAATATATTCATGCTATTGGAACATTCATATCAAATAGGTATATTCCTGAGTGGTTGTTAAATATTCCGAATCAACCATTCTATTAAAGTTTAAATGTGAATTTTTTATTAACATATGATATAATACATATAGATAATTTGATATTCTACCATCCATAATGATTTCCCAATATTAATTTGTGTACCAAAAATCTTGTTTTTTTGAATTCCTATAAAAATTTTCAAAAATCCAATGTTTGTTTTTTATACTATAATATTAATCTCACAATTTTCATGTCACTGAATTTTTTTACATATATTAACTAGAGATACATGACATGTGACTGACCCAATATATGGTTGAGTGTCTATGAAGTTGAGATGACTACAAATGATTAAATATATAAGAGTAACATCTATCTCCTTTCCATCAACATCGTTAAAAAATTTTATTCATGAATATAATAGAGAATCCATTACTTTAGAATCATTAATTTTAAAAAAAAGTCCATCACCTCCATGAAGCAATTATTTTCTAAAATGAATCTTTGATAGCCTATATTAATTACCCCCATTCTCAGGAAAAAATATAATTCCCCTATTAAATATATTTAGATTTCCCAATTTACGAATTTTAAAAAATGCATTCCCTAGCATCATATATGACTTATAATATGACTTCATCAATATAGTTATCATCCAACATTTATTTTCACTAATCCTTCTTGATGTGGAGGTTGTGATCGACAACTATTGTGTGAAAAAATCCTATTTGAGTAATGATCCAGCTATGATTACCTAGCCCATGGTTCTTGTTTTAGACCATCTAACTATTTATTAATATCAAACACTTTAGTGTTGTCTTTTTGAATGAAAATAAAATTTGGTTTCTCAATATATAAATACTCAATTCTTATACCATTCAATAATGATGATTTGATTTCCAATTAATATATATTATAAAATTTATATCCATATCTATACATAATTTTCTAATTTCAAGACGATCCATTGGGAAAATGTTTCATCCGCAAATATACACTCAATTTTAAAATACTCATAAATTAGACAATCATTTATCATCACCACCCATGAGTCTTCATTATGATTTTCTCAAAAAACCATTTCACTCCGATTAAATTATTATTGTTTTCCACCAAAAAACAAATATATCAATTTTTTTTATTTTCTTTAGGTCATCAAGAATTTTATTAGATCACAATTTCATTTATATTAGCTTGTTGAATGGAATTTACGTTCACTTTAGATAACAAGGAAGATTGATTTCGTGATTTCATTGATATTATTTGAGTGGTTGATACCTTGACACGAGTTATAATATTTTCAGTGATTTATTATATGTAATATATTTAAGTTAATATTTTATTACATATAATTATTTAATCATAACCATATATATAATTTCAATATACTAATACACATTGAATCCCTCCTAAGATGGACAAATCTTATTCACGCTACTTAAAAATAAACTGATTTGTTTCTATGTGAAATGTTCTCGAGTTAAAATAAAATATAAACTCATGTAAATGAAATCATCTCATATTCAGTTATAAAAACATCATTTAAATAAAATATGTTTTCCAAGTTTTTATTATTTATCTTTATTCCTTAATCTTGGATTTATTCCTATTAAATTTTACTTCCTCTCCACATTCATTAAAAATTCTATTATTTTATTTTTTATGAATAAATACTAGATTAAAAAATAAAATTACATTAGTGATTTATTAATTCAATATTATATTTTCAATGGAGTCTTGAATTAAATTTTATATAAGAATTATCAGTTACAGATATAAACAGTTATTAGAAATTATTTCTTTTATTTATTATCAATAATGTAATTTTCAATAAGAATAGTATATTTTGGTTTTTTATTATATATGTACTCCTTTTGAAAACCACATTCTATATTGAATTTTGACTGTTTTCTTCTGGTGTTTAATTTTATATTTTTTAGATATTCATCATGTTGTTGTTTATATAATTTATACCATTTTCAATAAATTTTTACAGCAAGAATATTTTTATATTCTATTTGATATCAAGATATACATTTGAATGCCACACTTATATGATTATTAAATATTAATGATTCCATTATTTAATATTCATTAACCAATGAAAAATAATACTTATTACCATTTATGGAATTAGGTTATACCATCCCACAAATATATATGTGATTAAGTTCGATATATTTTCTTGATTTACCTTATTTGTCTTTAATTTCAGCCAAAAAATCACCCCCTATTGACTATAATCACATGTCTCAGTGTCATCACTTGTTATCATAGAAAGACCATGAACTCCATCAAACATTAAGACTTTTAAAAAATTCTATTTTTATAAATATATATTTCTCTAATTCCATAAAATATTTTCTTCATCCTTATATACAATAAATCAATATTCTATACCAATTATGTAATTATTTCCCTTCATCCTTCTTCCATACCGAATAACTAAAAAATCTCATTATTTAATAGAACACCACTTTTTATATATTTTATAGCATGTCCCAAATCACAGAACTGAAAAAAACATAAAAGATTGTGTGAAATACATTAAAGTAATATAATTTCTATTTTGTGGTATTTAACATCAATCTTATAATTTATGGAGTGAAAAATGTCATTAATTAATTACTAGAAAATAAAAACCCAATATTTTATGTTTACATGATTCCAATGTCATCGTCATAGTTTCCAGTCATGTGAGACATAAACATACTATTTATAACCTATATGAATTTTCATTATGATTCTTAAATAGTCAAATAAAAATATATTTCCTTCTCATGAATTATATTATTCTACCATGAACATTCTTTAATATACCTTGATATCAGATGAATTTGATTGAACTTTAACACCATAATCTATTAGTAATTTTTAAAAATTAAAAATCACTTGTATGTTTTAATCCTAATTGAGGTAACTTATGTCTTGTTTCACCAACTAATATGAGTATCCCAAGGATCCCTATTTATCCATAAAAGTACACTAAATTTCATTATTCCAAACACATTCCCACCAGATGAAATAATAATTAAAAGAATAAGATATCTTTTCATACTCACTTTTTGAAATTTTTTATTTCTCTCCATATAAATTTCTCCACAATAAAATTAAAAAAATGAATGTGCCCCAACATTACACAATAATAACACCTTATTTTTGGTGTCTTCCTTACACCAATTTTTTCTTTACTATTGTAAAGGGTTATATGGAACAGTGTGGTTAATACTAATTCGAAGAAAATAGTTTCCATAAACATTATTGTATTTCTGCTCAGAACTATATATAAACCATTTCCTAGAATCCATGAATATAGGAACTGATATGTAATTTTTTTAATTAATTTTTATATTACAATAATTACATAATCTTATAATCTCTTCTTTATTTTTTTAATATGGTTGACCCTTTATATAAAAATAACATTTGTTATGGATGAATCAAGGATAGATTCACTATAGAGGTGATCCAAACATCCACTATAGTATATAAACCTCATAGTATTGATATATAGATACTAGTGTGGATGTCCCTAAACCATACTTAATTAACTATTTATCGTTCAATTGAATCTGAATACAACCTATCATATTCTGTTGGTTATATCATGTTGAAAGAGGGTGGAGGAGGAACATTGTGAGTCAGGGAACATAGTACATTCCTGATTATATCTCTTGATGTAAATAATACTATTGGGCACCAAATGTTGTGAAATTTGTTTTTTATAAAAAACCCAAAAATGTCAATTCTAAAATAAGGTATTTATATATCCAGGTAAGAATATAATTTTCAAAAATTCACTTTAATATTATTTTAACCCAAAGCACACCCCATTCCAAAATAATAAAAACCATTATCATTATAAGATTATTATTATTTTTATTTACCTCACAAGCACATAACCTAATGAATAATTAAACATTATTTATCTTGAATAAATATATTGATATTTTCTAGAATAATGCTTCATTCTCACTTTACTGAACATGGTCATCTCATCCTATTAATTATTTACCGATCCCATTATATCATCTATTTTATTCATTAAAAATATATATTATTTCATACACAAATAAATAAATACATTGTTCAGCTAATGAATCTAGTTAAATATTATTCTTTGGTTTTGGGAAAAATATTCTAATCTACTTGTTAAAATCATATCAAATATAAAAAAATATGTTGGATACATGTAGTTGGTTTCCCAAAAGACCCTTTTCTAAATGGATGTAAGCTAATACACTAAAAATATAGGGATGTCATCTTGAAACACTCCAAGTAAACAATATAGAAAAGGTTTAATTTTATAATGAAATTCAATCTCCAAAGAAACTTTTTCATATAACATAATCTATTATTTTTTATATCTCTTTTCAAACAAGTTTGATATATTTT
This sequence comes from Viscum album, assembly GCA_963277665.1. Taxonomy (NCBI): domain Eukaryota; kingdom Viridiplantae; phylum Streptophyta; class Magnoliopsida; order Santalales; family Viscaceae; genus Viscum; species Viscum album. Next base: position 843,405,743 of record OY728161.1, read on the forward strand.
ATCATCAGCTTATATGTTCAACTCTTCTTCTCTAAACTCTCAGAACTGATCACAACAATATACCTCCCTCTACATGAACACATTTCAGTTATTTTATTCCTTAAATGGGTATGTGATATTAACTTACCAAAGAATGGGAAAATCCTCCCTAAAATTATTTGTTATGTATATTCCACATGTGACACACCCAATATAACCAACATCATAAAAAATTGTTATACTAACTAATTAGAATGTACATATAGGAATGTGATTCAGGAAAAAAATTCTAATCTTTTATTCAATGGATGAATATATAATTTCATATATCGTAATATTCAATAGCACATGAATCATGTATAATTCCTATTGGTTAGTCCATTATCATAACCTTCCATGATTACTATTACCTAGGGAAGAAAACTTGAGAATATGTCTCAATGTATTATGAGGATCCTACCATAATATATTGTATTATAAACATATAATCAAACAATATCATCCAACCACATGAAATTGGTGTAATAAATACATTAATTTATTCTAAAGATTCTAATTATTGTTGCAAACTGATCAAAAAATATGATTCGACAAGTATCCTTAATAAATTATCAAATAAAATATCAAATATAAGAACTATTAGGACAGAATAATAAATCATATTTTATTCAATCACCGTGAGTATATAATGTAAGAGGAAGTACACGAGAAGTTGTATTTAGTTCACCCAAAATCTAAGTGACTCTCACATTGAAATGGGATATATGAAAATCAATTATTATCTCTCACATAATATTGAGGATTTTTCTATGAGAAGGATTTAGTCATGTGGTCTTCCACATTATTCTCTAGGGACACTATTATCACTGTAACTTCTCAAATTTGGGAAAATTCACTCAAAATATAAAACTTTCAGAGTACTTGATTAATCCATTAGTGAGACCATGGATCTTTTTCTAGATCCTTAAGAAAATTTTTAACATAATAAAATATGATATGTTCTATAAAATGAGTTAGAAAATCGACATTCTCGATGATGTTATCAAACCAAAATTTTACCTTAGCAACATAAAATGTTGAAATATTCTCATAATACACTTGGTAATTCTAAATAACTAGCTTATTTGATATAGTCTAGAAAACATATCATCTTATGTTTTTGAAGTTATATCATTATTTTTATCGGATTTCATTAGCATTTGTCTTGAAAAGAAAATATATGCATCTAGTTATGACTATTTATTAATATGCTTTATATAATGGGACGATATCCTTTATATAATGAAAATAATTAACAATAATCTTATCTTCAGACCAATTTTAATCTCTTAAGTATTCATAATAACAATATTCCATTGTTAGATAATGTACAAAATTAAGTATAGTAAATAACATGTCAAACACAATTCATCATATAAAAATAATTAAGGGGTCATAGGCTTCTTATATACCTCATCTTGTATAAAAGGATAAATTTTAATAATGAGATGAATTCCATGTGACACTGTAAACAACCATCCATTGTATTTTTAAATACTCATCCTCTTCAATTGTTGGTGAATCTATATACCTTGATATTATATATGAAATCTCTTAGATCTTTTCAAAGTATAGTGATCATAGGGATGTAGGCTTCTTCACCATTATACATCATGAAGAAACACTTTTCTATAATTACATCAATGTATATATTTATGGTACCTCATTTCAAAAACATAATATGTCTTTGATATATAAAATCATGAAAATGACCATTCTCATAGTATACCATTGATAGATACAGGAAACATATTCATTATTTGTAAAACAAAACCAATAAATGGATTCATAATAATAATTTCACTATGACCTCAAGGACAACTAGGATATATTAATGAATTTCTGAAAATTTCATTCCTTTTTAGGATTAACGTGGAATCCAAAAACATTCATGACATGTCATATAGACATATTCCTAATGGTTCACATAATAGAATATTATTTTCACATCCAAATTCCAAATCTCATAGTCATATAATGATATTATATAATGTATAATTCTTATGAATTAAAATATGACATCTCGGGATTTATTTTCCTCATAGTCAATTATGTGATGTTTTTTAAACCCTTTATCACATAATCATATATTATCTTTACACACATTAACATCCTTGTATTTTTTATCTAAAATACCCAATTTCAACCAATAGCATTTATATCAACTGGATAATGAACAAGAATGCATCAATTGTTATCAAATATAAAATTCATCTTACGATTCATAGATTCCTACCATTTTAATGCTTTTAATATAGCTACTGCATCCATAAATGAAATTGGATAATCATTGTTCAGCAATAATGATTCATTACTGACAATGGAATGAAACCCATAAAATACTAGTTCTCTAACCTCTAGGGGGCTTCTAAACAATAATTGTGCCGTGGAAAAATTATCTTCCATTGGGATTTTATAAAATTTTCCACTTAAAAATCCTATAAATCTTGAGTCTCAATATCATTTAATTTAATCATTCTCATACTATCATTCATAAGGATTTGATCCCTCTCTTTGAATATGACATTTTGATCCACTATAAACTTTTCATGAGGGATTTTAATAGTAATAACAGAACATTTCCAATTGTTAACCAACAGAGATACACTTCGTTCCCTGAGGGTCTAGTTTGTTTCAAGAACTAGATAGACTAAACACCTCCCAACACTTTTCACATATGTATGAAAACAATAACATAAATCTATACATTAACTTAAATGGTTTGTTTTATGTCTTATTAGTTTTCACCCATTTTAATGTTTAAACATAATTATATAATACAAATAAAAAATTATTTTATTAAAAATCATTCATTATAAATAATAAAGACATATTTCATGTGGTGTTATCTTAAAATATCCTAAATAACCTTCTTGATTGAGATTTTTCAAGTGATTCAAGTTTACATAACAAGGATAGTTATTTTCAAACTGGGTGTTATAATAGTTATGTGAAAATAATTATTTATCTATTTGCAACACTTGGTTTTCATAATATAACACATTAATTTCTTCAATGAGTTTTTTCCATTCATAAAAAATGTTATCTTAGTAAAATAACATTTACTATTTTGATACAAGAAAACCACATTAATACCAATTCAATAAACTAATATTATGTTCTTCCAAAAAATACGAACATAATAAAACAACATTTAAATGAATATAATTCATGTTTTTTATGAAGTGGTTTTATCCAACCACAATGACATCCAACTGAGCTCTATTGGCACTACAAAAATCCACCTATACTATTTGAAACCATCAGAATCTACATTTTTGGTATATTTATATTAAAACATGGGACCCCAAAATTGTATATAATACCCAACCTGTAGATATGGATAAGCTACACTCGATAATAATTGTACTTTAAGTGTCTTATTTAATCTTATGTGTGTAGTTTTTATTCTATTGGTTGATATTTCCACATGAGAAATAGTTTTTTTATTCCTTATCACTACATTGGATCCACCTCTTCCTGGATGGTCCCTCCTCTGAATACTTAGAATAGGTGTTAGTGTATAGTAGTTTTTCCTTACACATCCCTTTTTACACTAAAATGAATTTAGGGTTGCTACACCATATTTCATTATCAACATTGAGACTATGAATTAATTGTTCAATAAAATTAATCACATCATTTATCATAATAAAATTATCAATGAATGTGGAAAAGAACTATGTTATTATGGGAAAAATATATTTGTGGACAACTCATATTGTAGCTTATATCCTAGGATTTTCTAGCACTACATATAGTTAATTATCTTCATAATATGAGGCTTATATGTGACTAACTCTCTAATATTTTATGTGGATAGTTACATAGAGATCTAAAATCTATATTTTATCACATTCCCTTTGTAAATATATTATATATGAGACAACATGTGAAATGAATCGTTGATTTCAGGGTGATTTAGAATCTCACTAGACATAGATGATACCCTGAATACTATAAATCTACCACACTGCCCATAAGATTTTCATAAAGAGATACTTTCTCTTCAGCAACCACTTTGTTAGGTGGCATAGAAATTTGGTATTCCAGTATATAAAATATCGAATGTTTGTATATTAATAAATTCATTTGTATATTCTATTACTTGAAACTAGATCTAGGGATATGGTTATTATTTTAAATGACAGAACACACCAATAGTTTCGATGATGAGTAATTATTCATTTTAAAATAAATTGATAATATTTGACTAGTGTCCTTGATTAAAAATGTTTTATGTAATAAATTTAAATTATTAGACTCCAACTATTTTATCATGTCTTGATATCTATTACAATAAAAATTGGATATTCATATAACTCAATAAAACAAGTGGAAATGTTCCATATTTTCCCTTTAATAAATCTAATGTGGGTTGGTCAAGTCACTCAAAGATATTTTGGTATTCCTGTCTTATCTCATTACTAATTGGAATCCCCTTGATCCATTAAGCTGAACCCCTAATCCAAAAATCATGGACATGTATTACCTCGATGCAGTTCTTCAAATAAATACCAATCCTTTTGTGTTCTATTTAGGAAGATATAAATTTGGGTAATGTAACCCAAAAAATTCTTTACAAATACCTATTAGGATTGAGAACCCTAAAGAGTGTTTGTGAATAACTTTAAAACTATTGGATCAATTATTAATCAAGTAATGGAAGTCCATACTGACTTAATATATAATGTTATGAATTTTATCTTTTATCAAAAAAAATTCCATTTTTATCATACCCAATGTTTTTTAATGTCAATAGAATTTTACTAATGCGATTCATCATGTCAAGGGAAAATTTATGCATAAAATTATTTATTTAATTATCTCTTGAATTTGTGTTAATAATCTTATTTAACGAGAACACAATACATTCAAAATAAATAATTTATCGTAATAGTCATGGAAATACCGAAATAAAGTGGTATGATATTGGGAATTATCTGACAATTTGTTTACACATTGGATAATATATAAAGGAAAAACCTCAAAAAAATAAAAAGTGACCAAGTTCTTGGATTGGGAAGTAACATTCCACCCATTTACCTATGTATCTACATGATTGGTTTTACCTCGACACCAAATTATAACCACATTGACTCATCTAGGACCTTAATCCATTACAGATGTATTTAGTCAAATGTAGTTGAGGGGAACCCAAGGATGGATTATACGGGGTTGTGAAAAATAATCTACAGACGCATGGGAATATATGTTATAACTAGGAGGGGATTACATGTATAAAATCATTTAAATAAAATAATAATAATTTGAATAACAATAAATTAATTGAATTGATAGTAACAGATCATTCATAGGTAGGTTCTAGGGTCATGATCCTCCACAAAAATGAAATGTACATTCATTTTTACAAAAGAAATAACATATTTCAATTTTCATTATATTAAGATAAATGATGATCTAATTAACAAAAAAATATTTATTTATCTTAAATTTTGATATAAATTATCCTTTTGATGGAACCATTAATTACTTTTAATTTAACAATAATTAGACACATACATGTTGTAAACATGACTTGTACAAAACTACACTGCATATGTTAACACTTAACACATATATTATTACTCAATTAAATTTATCGATACATGATTTGTTGTATTCTTATCGGATTCATAAACCCATCAATATTAGATATGGTAATATAAAAGGATTAAATGGTCATTTAACATTGTAAACATGTTATGTACATGCACGGTGTGTCATTAAAAAATTTATAATAAATTTGAATTTATTACCTTTCACGTGGCCTGTATGACTTGAATACATAAATTTCATTTTGCTCATTATAAAATAATAAATAATTTCATTCAAAATTATTATGTTTACAAAGTTACACCCCAGCTCAGTGTGTAAATCATGTAATGTGTATTGAGATACCTGTGATGTATAGAGGTACCAATTATGTTATCTGTTTCTGTTACATATTTGTCACATGCATAGAGAGACAATGAGTTTTTAAGACAATAATGATTATGCGGTACATACCATGTCCACTGAACACAGGACATGTATTCTTCCCTCGATAGTAATATCCATATTCAAAGTAACTATTACACAATAATGAACAGAAATTGTGTCTGATTTTTTCAACAAGACCATGTAGACTACATTAATGGTATTTTTTATTATATGATGTCTAATATAGTAACATTATTTCTAACTATCCTATAAAAAAATTATATGATAAATAAATGATTTCCACTGGTTATCTACAGTATGGAGTGAGTATTCTTACTGCATTGAACCTTGGTTTACATCTTTTAAAAAAACAAACATATTTTGTGTCCATGTATTTTTCATGTGAATCGATGTCACTACCTAATTAAATCCTTGGGATATTCATTCATTGATCATTGAAATGATATTGTTTAAATAAAGGTGTACTATCATAATAATGATAATTAGATAATGTATAAATAAACTAGAAATGAATCTAACTAAAAAAATGACCTTTTAAATAAAAATATAAGGATATAGTAACATGCCACTACCCTAATAGAAATTGATTGTTTTGAAATGTAGAGAAAGATGTTAGTCCTAAGCATCAGAAATATTATTCAATCAAATTACCTATATTTATACTCATAACTAGATTAAAAAATATTCCCAATATCCATAAATAATTAATATCACAATTAATTAATAATTGTTTTAGATAGATCAAGAAAAACCATTTCATGTAATTTATTCTTTATTATTGAATGATTTTAAAACATCATGTCAAATAGCCATGGAGATAGAGGAATCAATGGTATATTTCTACTAGTGTTGATCCACATGAGAAATTTTAATATCAATACAACATTGTTGGGGTTTTTGAAATTCTAATGTAAATTTACCTATATAATGTGTAATTTTTTTGATGCCACATTATAATGCCAATGTGGAAAATTAGAGAATTGTGGTTCTCTCATAGCTAGAGAGGGATAAATAGGGTAATCAATGCTCATGAAATATAGATAATTAATGTGAATATATCGATGATGACATAATTCTCTAGAGTTCTACATTTTGAACTCAAAAATTGTTAGGGAAATATAATTATGATAATTTTCAACATTATATATTGATATATATAAGGTTAAAATATTATCTCGACAGTTCCCTTTTAATATTCTTTTCAACATTCATGAACCCCATGCATAAATAATAATTTCATTATTACTATTTATTGAATATTTTCATAACATTTATATTAACCAACTGTTTTTTATCTTGAATAAATAAATTATTATTTATTTAAATAATATTATATTAATATTGGAATGTAACTCAGTCCTCTCAACCGGCTAATTATTTAACAGAACATGTTTAATTTTTTTTAGTTAATAATAAACACAACAATTTTTTAAAATGATAAATACGTATTTGTGATCACAAGATTATCCTGATTAAATAATATTTCTCACTTTGGAGAATAATACATTAACAAGAATATAAAACTAACATAATATTTATCTGAGTATGATGGATACTGATTTTTTGATATCCTCTAGATTGTCTTCCCAGTGACCATATGCCAATCAACCTAATGACCAAGGTCCACATCTAAAAAACACTACAAGGAACCCACTGTTAATACATTTAAATTTATAATGAACTTAAACAACCATAAATCCATTACTATGTAATATAATTCCTTTCTCCGGATATCTACTATAAAATAATATTCATTATTATTAGATCAGAATAATAAAAAGATATACAAGATGGTGTGAATTGTGTTTTTTATAATCTGGATAGATTTTATTTTCTAACTCACATTTTTGTTTATACAAATTGAAAAGTTTTATTCCGTATGTAAAATTATTAATGTGTAAATATAAAATAATAACACATCAGTTTTTATAGTGGTTCTGGGAACAAAGATCCACTGGTCCTCTCCCTCAACTATCTCTATGTAAGCATTAAGATATTCACTAGAAGGGTCCTATTTTTAGAATACCATAATTGAGTGTAAGTATTTGAACCCATATTGGACTTTACAAATTGTTCTAGGTCATTTATAAAGAACTGAATATCCACTACATAGTAAAATAATCATACACATAGAAAATAATGAGTGGGAACAGTCAAAACACCAATAAATAAAAATACTTTGATTTATTTTTGGTAAATCTTGAAGTTTACAATTGCAGGAGTAACTGATAGAATATAAAATATATTATTCAAAGATTAAATTCATAAGGTATGTATATATTTGAAGAGATAATTATTTGAAATTATAATTGATAAAAATATATACAAATAATTGGTATCATTTATGAAAAAATATAATTTTTAAATATGTACATATTAAATGTCCATATACATAAAAAAAATTCATTTTATTATTGCAGTAATTTTATATTAAAAAAAATTAATAGTATAAATTTTTTTATGATATATATGTATCTCAAAAACATTTGGATCAAGTATATAGAGAAACCAACTTTATTAGGATGAAAAGACCAATGACATCCTCATGAATGATCACAAATATTCAATTTTAAATCATCATGAAGAGTCATAACTTCAATTAGAAATAGTAATTATTTACTCCGTTGAATAAGAGTCTTTGAATTGATTATAATAATCATTGAATTAGTCTTAAAATAGATTATAATATATATTTCCTTCCATCGAGATCATTTCAAAAATCATGGATAAAATAGTGGATTTATGTACTTTCTCATTGAATAAACAAACGTAAGATTCCATCAGGTGATGAAAAACACCAAACAAACTGTTGAATAGAAAAGTATGGTTGATAAAATGTATATTAGTTTTTAAAAAAATATGGTTTCTTTTGATATTATGTTTTATGTATCATTGGTTATTTTCCTCAAATGTAGGTTTACATCTAAACTGGGGGTTGTTGAACAAAACTTGTCTTATAGCATAGGGTTGATGATCCATATAAGATGTTTTAGATGTATGGTCTATTACTTACACTACACTTTCATAGGTTTGGTATACATAGTGTTTTGTGAATACCTTAAAACATATTTTGAATACTTTAGAAAATATTCCCAAATAATAATACACTTAAATATATTTTAGAAATAAATATTTCTACAAATAATAACATCCTATGATTAACATAATGTAACATCATTATTAAAAAACAAGGGTATTTGTGAGCATAAAAATCAATATGATTAATAGATTATTTTTTTATAATACATTACAAACAATCTCCCTCTTTTTTATGATCACAGAACCTATAAATAGATTAAAATGTAACACTGGAATTGAAAACAGTAAATTAATATTTAAAATAATATGACTAATTTTTAATAATAATGGTTAAATATTTTTATTTTTATTCACTTTATAAAATAAATTAGTTGACAATAAATGTTATTGAATTTTCTGCTTAATTAAATTTATTCCCCTTTTGTGATATCAAAAAGAAATTATTTCAAAATAGAGTAAGAAACATTCAATTTGGAACATAACTATAAATGATAATTATTATCAAAATTATTAAAAAATGAATCATTTATTCTAATAGTATAATTGAACATAAGTATAAAAAAAATAACAATAATATTAAATATTAATAAAAATACATACTAATAAACATACTTATGAATAAACAGAAATATATAATTGAAAATAATATATTATGATTAAAAGAGTAATTTTTGGACTAGAAATAAGATTAAAAAATGTGTTGATTAATTTTTAAAGGACAAGTTATTTAGATGTTTCATGCTCTCTTGAACAATGTTCAGTCTGAAGAACATCCATTAATTGGTTCATTTTTATTTGTAAACTTTTGGATAAAATTATCAACCAAATGAATTATTAATTTTTTATATTCCTAATGCACATTTCATATCTCAATCAGATAGATGATCAAAAAGTCGTGATGATTTTCCATTATTTGTAGAAACTTTGTATTCTTATCACATAAATGATTGAGAATAATTTTTATTCTGGGCAAAATTTAAGAAATATGTTGAGCAAGATCATTATTATTATCTAACATTCCATTCAAGGATCATTGTTACAATGATTCGAGTGATTTCTATCCTTCATATTAGCCATAACTATGGAAATAGCTTAAAATGTTTTGATTAGATCTGGAGAAGTTTTTGGTTCATATGTAGAAGCTCCATATTGAAATAAACTTCTATTAATAGATTCAAAATGAATTCCAAAATACTCTTTAAAATATATGAAATGTGTTTTCGAAACAAATTAAGATTTATATTTTACAAATTTATACAAAATTCCCCTTTGAAATGTGTCATAATATTTTCTTAACATCTCATTAACACTTCTATTGGGGTGTTATGCTTGTACAATATCAAATTCATCTCATGAAAATAGATTAATATCTCAAATATTCCAAATATTTAATTTTATATTATAACTGTTTATATGCACATTTATTCTCATCATTCATTTCATTAAACTATATTACTGGATATTCAATCTATTAATTTAGAGAATTATATTGGTATTTTTTGAAGTCTCAATTGAGTAACATCATCTTGGATTGATAGGTATTTTTCAATATTGTTCTCACTAAAAGAAAAAGATATATTTTCAATAACATAGGTTCTCACTGCAAATGATGAAGCAATTTTGAATAAATATTATATAATAGTTGAAACTGTCTAATCTTCAACAACTTTAGTGGTTTCAACTAATGAGTCTTGATCATTATCATATCTTTAATAATATTCAATTACAAGATCTATTACAGGTATATGTTACTTATCTTGAACGTGAATTTCATCTTTTTTATCATCAAGATTAACTATAACTCCTAAAAATAGTGATTTAGTTTCCTCTCTAGGTCTAGAACTGTCAACATCAAGGTTCTCAACTGGAGATTCTTCTATCTTTATAGGCTATGTTAGAAGTACAACTTCAGAAACATATATAGGATCATCTTGATCAGTATTATTATATTGGAGTCATATTTTGTTGTTGGAGAATAAATTTCTATTTCATATTCTCAAATTTTGTTATGACACCAATGAACTAATCCAGTAATTTGTCCATCATTTTTTCTAATCAATAGGAAAATTTATTTTTGGTCACTGGATCTAATAAAAAGTTTTTTACCTTTAACTATAGTCCAAAAAATCCATTCTTTCATAATTTACATTCTCTTAGAATATTTCTATGATGATATTTTGTTTGACCATCAGTATAATGAATCTCATTCTTTTTATTTTATTGACGATAAATATTTCATCCATACAAGTTTAAAAACCTTAATGCCACTGATGAAAATAAGTGATCTATATATCCAAGGAAATATTTTTGGAAAATCAACATAATATCACTAATAAGAAAAAATGGATATAAATTTTAGGTTAAATAATTTTTTCTAATTCTACGACTCCAGGTTTGATATTAGGCTGGATGAACTTGACCAATACATTTCTCTTAGCTTCAAGATACTTAATAATAATTTTTTTAGTCTATGGTGAACCAAAAAAATTATTACCTTAAATCTTTTGACATGTGATCCCGATTTACAATAGATTAAATCTTAAAAAATAATAATCATTCATGAGAAAAAATTATTATTGATTCTATTTTGACACATGAAATATAAAAATCTTTATCATGGACCATTAAGGTAATTATATCATCTATTCCCCCAAAACTAAAAAGATCATACCTATATAAATTCTTCAATTCTATCTGAAAATGAAATTATATATTTTATTCATTAAATATACAATATAAAATATGAATGCAAATGTCATTCATAACACACGAATTTTTATATTAAATCCAATCCATGTAAAAAACTTTTCCTTCGTGAATCTTCTTGAATGGGATGTGTTGTTTCTACAATTCACTTGGTTTACCCTCACCTTATCTCTTTTCCTTTGAAATTTTTGAGAATATGAATGTATATTGGTTATCCTATTCTAGGGTATTAGTGTAATTTGAGAGACCTGGGGGAAAAAGGTTTAGAAATCATATTGTATAAAAAAATGATAGGGGGAGACGAAGTGTTTTTTTGATGGTTTGGGTGATGTGGTCTAGTTTCCTTAGATGATTATGTCGTGTAGTCATTAATTCATTATTTTGAAAATATTTTCTATTTCAAATATCTTAATAAAATCCCATTTTTATATAAATAATAAAAAATGAATAATATCTGAATATAATACATAATAAAGAAATTAATGATATACACATTTATTTGAAATTAAATATTCATAACCCCCCCTTCATAAAATCAAATCATATTGTGGGAAGTGGCTTATTAAAAATACAGTATTTTTTATATTCATTATTAAAAAAATCTAATGATATATCTCTTTTTTGAACATGATATATTCGAAAATTATACCACACATGAATATGCTTGGATATAGAAGGACTTATAGGATTTTTTGAATTCTTATTGCACTCGTATTATAAAATAAAAAAGTCATAGATATAAATACATTCCAAAGTGTAGTTGGGTTTGTTTCATCCACAAATCATCTACACAAAAAATGCAGCAGAAATATAATCTTCCATGGTTATTAAAAGAGAAGATGATTAATTTTTGTAACTAGAAAATGAAACTACTGATTTTCTTAAAAAGTGAAAGATTCCAGATGTTCTTTTTCTATCAAATCTAAATCCTCCAAAATCACCATCTGAATATAAAATTAAATTTAAATTAGTGTTTTTTTCATAAATAAGGGATTGGAAAGTATTTCATTTTAAATATATAGAAAACCTTTTAATATAAGTAAGGTGGGATTCATGTGGCTATGACTGAAATATAGCACATAGAAAAATAGAAAACAACATGGATGGTTTACTAGCAATAACTTATTCTAAAATACTAATCATACCTCTATATAACTTCTCTCAACTGGTTTTCTAGATGAATATAAATCATGTTTTACATTTTTATACAAGTGAGTAGCGTATGTTTTACTATTTTCTAGTCAAAACATTTACAAAAAATTGATAATATATTTAAATTGATTGATATCATTTCTATATTCTTGTTGATAAATTATATATCATAAATTTAATATGAGTTCTCCCATTAGGATTATATCAAATTTTTTAAAACAATATATGAAAAATCATTTCAACACATTCTATTTTTTATCCAAAAATAATATCATTAAGATAAATTTACACTGATAATATATTATAGAAATATATCTTCATAAAATAGTTGGATCGGCTACCCCCACTGAAATTACTTTTTCCAAAAATAAAATTTATTCTCTCATTTCAGACTCTAGGTTATTATTTAAGTATATATAGATATTTAGTGCGTTCTAAAATTGAAATTCGTTTTTGAGGGTTTTCAAAACCTCATGGAATGTTAAATATAACCTTCCTCCATTAAATATCCATATAAATATCTATATTTAACAAAAATCTAATATAATTTTAAATTTATATGAGATCCATAAGATTTTAGGATTCTAATTGCCTTTAATCTAGAAACATGTGAAAAGGATCATCATAATCTATCCCTTATTTTTGGTTATATCACTTTCTATATAATATTTCTTTTTTAGAGTAATGATCCATTGATCATCATATTTTTCTCTAAAGTCCCATTTGGTTCCTATTACAAGACAATTTTCTGTTATTTCTATTAATTCCTAAAAAAATTCTAATGATTTTTAAGATATTATTGTATAGATTAGATGCAAATCTCATCACCCAAATCATATTTAATAGTCATAGGTTTTAATTCATAATGAAATTAAGAAAATTAAACTAAGTTTCTTACAATTAGTGTAGTCCTAACTCTTGTATATAGGTTTCCTATAACCTTTTATAAAGGAAGCCCCTTTAAGGTTATAGACTGTCTAGTTGAGAAACATTTATGTTTTTCTACATCAAGTTCTTATAAACTAGACTATGTTTTATTTAATTTATTTTAAAAATTATTCTTATAAGTTTCAAGTATTAAGTAGTAAATAGTGTTCATAATATCATTTATTTGATCATTATTTTTAATCTAAGGGTCATATTTATGAAACAACACATGAACTGATTCATTAAATATCTATTTATATTTATTTTAAAATTTCCAGGATTTAGAAATAGTATAATATCCAAGAAATATTCTTTCATCCGCCTTAGGATATAATTTATCATGGTTTCCCTCTAAATTCAATATATATTCATTGCATCCAAATATATTAATTTACATTATATTGATTTTCAGTTATATAAATGTTTATAGGGTTTATTTTTAATAAAAATTATTTTAAAAATTCGATTCATGGTATATCCTGTTTTGATTATAGCATTTTACCATAAATAGTTTGAATGAAATATTAATTTAAGATAGTAATTTCCATTTCTTGAATATTTTTTATTCTTCATTCAACAATATAATTTTTGATAAGTTCTTAGTGTAGAGAAGGTGGGTTTAATACCTAGATTTAGAAAAACAGAATTAAATTATGGATTCTAAAATTCTACACATTTATTAGTTCTAAATAATATTATTTTAAAATCCAATTAAATTATATTTTTTTTGCAATATAATTGAAATAAATAAATACATAATATATATTTTTATAAAAATAAACATAACGAAATCATTACAAACATCATCAAACAAAAAAATATAATTTTCCAACTGAACTTGCCACCCTTGATGATCCAAATAGATCTATATGGAGAAGTTGTAATGGATTATATATAGAAAGTTTTTTAATTGATTTGAATGATGAATTGTGTTCTTTCCCAATTTGGAATGATTTAGAAAATCGAATATTATTAATATTTAGACAAGAAAAATAAAAAACTAAATATTTTGTAGATATTTTCAAAGAGTATATATGTTAAAATGTCCAGGTATTCAATGCTAGATTCAGGAATAATTTTCCTCATTTGTTAATTAATTAAATTTTATTTACACAAGGATTTATGATAAAAACAATAATCAATTTAGTTTCTAGGTGCTATAAATTTATTAATCTTGTATTTGAATAATATGCATGAAGTGGTAGAGAAATAAACATTAAATAAATCATCATAATGTAGATAAATACTTATAAGGTTGTTCTTTAACCCTTTTATATACAATATAATGTTGATTGTGATTGAATTTGAACCTCCAAAATCTCAAAATGCATCAACCATTCCATTTGATTGTATCCAAAAGAAACTAGACCTCTATCTGTATGTTTCAGTGTATGGATGTTGGTAGAGTCTCCCATCATGTTTCTGGAGCTGCCACTATCCATATACGATATATCATTTTTATATCAGTGCTTTTTTACATACACAATAATTAAAAACCTAGTTTCTTTTGATACCCATATTTTCATGGGTCTAGCTGTGTCTACCAGAAAATATCTTGGTATACAAAGAATCTATAATAATCCAAAATTTATATTACTAGCTTATGAAAAAAATTGAGACAAAATCCATGTCAGAAACATTAATTTGAGGATTTATCAAATTACATTTGTTATCCTAATGTTATTTTAGTCAATAGTAGAAGAAGGTGGTATTTTTTAAACTACGAACAAAAAAAATTTATATATTTTTTGATTTTATCCCTTGCTTCCTATTTTGAATCATTCCATTTTAATAACATTTTTTCCAAGAATTAAGTTTTTATATTTTTCACATTTAGAAAAAATACATGAGTAACTTTTAAAATTTTATACTTAATTCTATAATTCAGTTATTTTATTTTCATGATCGTTGCAATTTGATGTAGTTTTATTAAATATTTATATTAGTTATTAATGTTTTTTTAAAATTGCATCTTTTTTATTCAAAAAATAATTTTGAGTGTTTTTATGTGATTTTTTCCTCTCTAATGATGATTCATATTTCATTATATCATTGATAAATAAGAACTTAATTCACAAAATGAGCAGCTATCAGATTCATAGGAATAAGAGTAATAGGTTTGTACCAATTATTCAAAAAAATTCATGAAATAACATCTTTTCATTCATATTTTGTGGGACTTTTTCAAAATAAAATTTATTGGTTTTTCTGGAGTCTTCATATACGATCCAAGTAGCTTTTATACCTCTTGTGAATTTTTCCACATCATCTACTTTCTTCAGGTTCTTCTATACCATTTTTTTATTATCTCCTTTAGTTATGGTAAATCAGGTCTGATATGAACCATCTGAATTTATTAATAATGTTTGATTTCATTGGATAATTTCATATCCTTTTTGAAGGAAATTCAAGAGCAATTTTTCATCTAGTATAATTTTCTAAATTTTCTTTCTAGGTAAGCAATTTCTATATCAGAATTTGGATAGTCTAAATATTATGTTATTTTAATATCATCTCTTTATATTCTTTGATTCTTCAATGATGTGACCTTGAGGGATGTATTTTACCTTTTCACTACCTTTTGATCTTCAGTTTCATCCTTAATTTATTCTTTTGATTTCATTATTTATCCAATTAATCCCTTCATAGATTAATATTTGATTTCAGAGTATTTTCAAATAAATATAGATGTGTAATTCCAGTTTGTGGGAAGTACTCTAAGTACTTTTGTTGGTTGATATGATTCTAAAAATTTATCTATAATTCCAGTAGTATGGTTATAACTTCAGTCAATCGTCCATTTACTTGTGTGATTATTTCTCAATCATTCTTTCTAATGGATCCAAAATTTATTTTTTCAGTATAATGCATTATTAATATAATATTATTTGTTCCTTCATATGAAATCATGATTGTATATCACATTATATATTAATTAGGGAATTTTTTTAATCAATATAATTCATTAGAAAAAAACCTATAGATGATGCTATTCATTGTTTTTGAGTTGTTTTCAAATTATATATATTTTTTAGCATCAAATGATTGTGTATTCTATGGAATTAAATAAGTTTTTTTAATATTCGATTTAAAATTAACTCCAATATTCCGCTAATAAATGACGATATGTGATTTCCCGCATCTGTAGTTGTCACCATTGATGTATGGATCATGAAAAATTGATTTAACATCCATCATAATAACCATTTAAATTTTATTTTTATAGAACTTATTCGTTTAATTATTTTATAGCATTATCATATTTAATAAAAAGGACTCCCCCATTACCAATTGTTAGTTCTGAGTAATACGAAGATACAAAATAGGTGTGGTAGATTGTGTCTTCTCAATAATATAGAATATTCTAGAATTCAACTCACATTGTGACTTATGAATATCTCCACTTTTCGATTCTTTATGTAAAATGTGCAGTGTATAAATAGTAAAGAAGAACAAAACATATTTTATAGCGTTTTACGGAAAAATGAACCACTAGTCCATTCGAACAATTCTCTCTCTATGAGCTTGATGGTTTTCAATTGAATGTCACTCTTTTTACACTACCACAACTAATTATAGGCATTTAACACCATAAAATACATTAAAAATACTTATAGTTATTTTATATGGAATCGAATATCCATATATTTGTACAAGAAGCTGCAACACAGCCACAACTGACTGCAGGTATTCAGAAATACCATTAATCAAAAGAGCTAGATTTGTTAATGGTACAATATGAACACCAGAGTTTCAGCAGAAAATAATATAATATGGATGTTCTTATTCAAATAGGAATGTATTCATGTATGGATATTTGTTAAAGTGATCTTAGTTTCTAATTATCATCAATACAAATAGTACAAATAAATATCAGATGTTAGAAAAATGTTTGAAGTTGAAATATGTATATCTTCAAATTGCATCATCCTCAGAAAATAAAAAACTTGATCATTATTTGACAAAATTATTTATTCAAAATATATTAACTCGTATGAAGTTTTATATCATATGTGTATCGAAAATATAATATGATGAAATATATAGTGAAGAAAACTTTTTTTTTTGTTCAGTTGGACCACGAATGTCACCAGGCATATTGCAGATATTCAAAACTAAATATTCCAGGATAGTAATAACATCCCTTAGAAATATAAATGATTTACTCCATTAAATATGAGTATTTGAATTGATCATCATGATCATTTGAATCAGTCATTAAATACCATTAATCTTAGAGTTCCATCGACCAATACTATATTATAAGACTCAAATTAAATCACAAATTTAATGGTTCCATCATCAAATATTTTAACATAATGTTCGATCACGTGTTTAATAAAAACCAAATGTATATTTAAAAAAAGTAGGGTTGATGTACCATATTTTTGTTTCCTAAAACATAGGTTTGAGGTATTAGAATTTTTATTTTTCAAATATAGGGTTGCATCAAAGTATATTGTTGTTGAACTGTAGTCTTCCAACAATGTAGGGTTGATGATTCATGAATTTTGTTTCAAAGGTAGGGTTCATCCATTATGTTATGCTTTCATACATTGGGAATGAACAAAGTTTCAGAATATTTTAAAACATATTCTAAAAACATTATTAAATATTCTCTTATATTCAATGTCTTAAATATAATTCCAAAATAATTATTCCAATGAAATATAGAAAATGCAGAATTCATAATGGAGGGTCTATTCTCCAAACCTCCAATATTCATGATTTCCAAGGGATAAAACCATGAGAACATTTATCTATGTCTTTTGAGTGTCCTACCCCTTGATATCTAGTATCAAATACGTACCATTATACAATATCATCATTATATAAAACATGGTCTTAAAGAATACTAGAAGTGAATCTAAAGTATCACATCATAATGTGGAACTACTATGTAATTTTAATGTGTAATGTATTCATAGGAAATTATATCACACAATATCACATCAATTAATAATTAGTATATGGTTAGAGACTAAATTATATTCACAAACAAGTAATATGCAATTCAATTTACAGTATAATGAAAATTATTTTTCGGGTGCGACAAATTCCAATAGAGTAGTATTTTGATCTCCCTAAAAATTTAATCTTCATCTGGGTGTTGATGCATGTGGTTAAACATAAATCATATTTTTATTGTCCTCGTAATCCTAATGCACAAAAATTTTCCCTTATCATGATGCACAACAGTTATGGGATAAAAATAACTTCTTCTATAGACACAAAAGAACTTCCTTTATCTTTGAAGTGAAGGAACATCCTAATATCAATTCATGATAGAAGAGTATTTACTATTACTAATACTTCCATTTTCACATCATGAAATCACCTTTGATATATTCAATTCTTTTCACTTGACGAATTTTATATTTATATTTTTCATCAATTACACCTTCATTAAATTCAATTTTGACCCATTTATTAACATATTTCCTAGAATTGTAAGAATTTTGATATTTCTGAAATTAAATCTATATTTACAATCCATACTTATCTTCTTTATTTTTATTCAAATAAATATTAGAATAATGAATGAAATTATTTTTATTCTTGTATTTTTTCTTCATATATCAATTTATTCAATGTATACAATTAGGGCAACCTAAAGATCGAATCATCCATACAACTCATCATTTTAAACATCATTATAATAATATAATGGATAGTCAATTATAGGCACCAATGATTTATCATATAGGTCCTTTAGGTCTTCATCCTCCTCCACTTTATTTTAACAAAATGATTCTTCATATTTTTAATGAATGTTATTTCTTTGTAATAACCTCATTACTATGATTTTCTAAAATTTTATTTCATTTGAGGCATTTGTAGAAGGAGAATAATATTTAACACATTCATGAAATTTCATTTGAAATCAAGTCACAAGGTTTATAGTGTTAATAAACCTAAATCAATTGATTGTAATTTTAAATAAAATTTCTATTTTCTCTTTATAAGGATAGAGGAGATGAAGTTAATCACATCACAAACCAATTATTTTTCAGGATTTTTATTTAATTAAATATTATTCAATACACTGAAGGAAATCTCATGTGAGATTTCATTTGATCTGACCTCATTTCCCTAATTTCATATGTCATACATGAACATAGTATGATGTACGATATCCAAAAATACTTCCTATGGAACTTTATCTTCATGAATGCATACATACTCATTGAAATATTGAGCCAATCTCCTAAATATTATTTTAATTGTTTTTAATATTTTAATATTGACTCCAATTACTGGAATATATTTTAATAGAATATTTTGGTTGGTCTTATTATCATGTATTAATATATATTTTTTAGTTGTTTCAATTTTTCCTTTAAAAAGTTATAATATCCATCAAAATTATTCAAATCTTATTCCTACCTTTCATTATAATTATTTAATGAAATTTCCTTGGTATAAATAATGTTAAAAAACTATACTCATAAAAATTAAATGTATTTGGATCAATATTCACTTTGCTATAGATTATTTCTAATAAATCCCACCATCCATGTTCATAAACATAAAAAATATAATTTCTGACACTACCTTTCCCAAATTCATATATAATAATACATAATAATGATTTATAATTAAAAAAATCTCATTAAAATTAGGAATAACTTTTTTATTAAGAATTATGATTACATCCATTATTCAATGTGAGATAATAAATCACCCCAAAAATTATTGCATTAGTACCAATTGTTGGCCAGAAACAAGGAATATACCCAGAGTGAGGTGTTAATATGGGAATTGAAAATTCATTCTTTTCCATTGATCATGCTCTTTACTTCTCTTTTAGATGACTATTTATTACTAAATGAAACCAAATATCTAGAGAAAAAATTGTTGTAATGAATGAACACTAAAATATTGTATTATTAACATTAATAGGATAATTCCTGGAATATGTATGGAAATTTCAATCTGGGCATGACTCCCTAAAATATCTTCTTTAATTTTTTTTAAATACATGAGAGTCCATACATGAACTCCGAACTCATAATTCATTTAAAAATTAATAAAATGTCACTATTATCCTTTTCTAATAACAAAAAACTCACAACTCGTCATTCACATATACATTTCACCGTCTCCTACCATGTTTTTATTAATCTATATATACATATGATATTTTATCACATAAGAAAACATGATACATTTTAGCATTGATCTGATGGATATCTAGTGAGATAGATTTATAAGAATTTTTTATTTATAAAATAGATTTTTTTTTCAAGAATGCAGGTAATTTCCTTCTTATATTTAATTATAGGATCCTATTTTATATCTTGAAAAATTATTTATCTTGGACTTTTTTAAATCATATGTTCATGCATGAGGTTTTACAGAATATGACCAACCACTCTTGATGAAACTATGGGGATCTTTTTTTCTTCATGTATCCTATTGATATTTAAAAATGGATTATTTAAAAAAAATGTTGATTAAGGGACATTAAATTTATATAAAATACATTAACCCTTAATCCAAAACTCCTTATTTTACATTATTGGTTTTATGTGACTTTATTTAAGTGGGGTAACAACTTATTATATTACTTAGTCACCTTCCTTTAGCGTGTAAACATATTATATCAATTTTTGATACTACATTGAATATTATTTCAATCAATAATTTCAACATTGAAAACATACTATGGATGTATCAACTTTTTTATTAATTTATAAAAATGCATTACATGAATAATTCCACTTAGATCTACCAATCGATCATGACATGATTTAATCAAACTTATTTTATTACTCAATCAACAATGATGTAATATATTTTCTACTATATGGATACCTATTAAAGTTAAAATAAAAAAATCAAATGGTCATCCAAATAACACTTCCTCCACATCATAATATCTTTACTTGGTGTGGAAGCCTTCTCATCGAAATGACTATGACATAGCTTATTCTCCCAGTTACAGATGTAAAGAAAATTATCCTTATATGATATTGTAACTACCGTTAAGAAGAAATAAGGGTCTAGGGTTACCTTTATATCTATTACTTTTACATAATATAAGACTTAATTTTCTGAATATTTAATTATGTAATCTGAGTATTTAAATTACCTATATAAATTTAAACTTGTACCCTTTTTGTGAGGACTCTCATGTATAATCCCTACAGTGTTTCCTGATGTACAATGATGTAACAGATTAATCTCAAACAGATTATATGTGATGTATTATCCCTATTAATCATGTAAAACTTCATCCAACCACATCCTAAAATAATTCCTCAACAATCAAAACATAGTTTTTATCATGATAAACTATTTTCTCCATCAACAGACACAATCCTTCTCTACTAGTCTTTAATACATCAATGATCCCATAAAAAAATTACCAATCACAACCTAAAAAAACTCAAAAGGGATTTATCCAAACATGTTTGTCTATCAATGTATGATTGATGTATTTGTAAAGGCTTTGAAAATATCGTCATGATGTTTTTAAATATTCATTCAACCCCAATAAGATCAATTTTTAAATATTTATCTGAATATTTATTTATACTTTTTGGAAATAAATTAATGTATAGTTTCCATATTATCAGTAATTTACCACTCATTTGTCACGATATGTAGTCAAACAGAATTATAAAGTTTTTAATGAAAGTAATTAAACATAGGCCTATACATGTACATTTCACAAATATCATGTGTGGGTCATTTCTTCACAATTGTAATAACTCATTAATATATATTTTTCATAGACTTTAAAATATCCATAAACTATTCTATCATTTTTTCTTTTTTTTAAATTTATGAATATTAAAAAATGTATCTTAAAACAATCAATGTGTTAATGGGGATTTATATGGGAGTTGATTACATAGATTATTCACAATCCTTTTGAATTTTTATATTAAAATCAATTCAATATCATTATTTTATTTTTAATCATTATCTAATTTTTAATTTGTTAAACAGATAAGATAAATATATCTTAATATATCTTGTTCCACCTCCCTCACTATGAAAAACATATCAACTCACCCAATCAAGGAATTAACTATCTCAAAACCCAATTCCATCATGTGTTTTCAATCCCTGAGTCCACTATTCTCTACCAAAATACACTATGAACCTCTAAAGTGGGGGATACTTATTTTCAACCTTATTAATATATCAAAAAATTATAATTAAAGGATAAATAGAATAGATCTTATTCTATCAAATTTGATACCCCTTAAAGGATGAATTTCAGAAAACCTTAATGAATAACTTTCTTGTGTGATATACAGTGGGGATCTATCCCTTGGTTGAGTTCTCCATGGTCTGGATGTTATGATATCACATTCATGGAAAAAATAATGGTAAATATTGAATAATGGGGGGGGGGAGAGAATCCCATGACACAATTGAATGAACTAGAATTATTATTAAAATTAAAATTATAGCGAAATATATAGATTGCATCAACATTTCATTTTATAACATTCAGTAACTATGAATGTTTCTACATTTGTTGAATATATCCCATATGTCATGATAGAGTAGTTTTAAGGGATACAATCCATTTAGATGAGTGTTGAGTGACTCTTCTTAATGGAAAAATTAATATCATGATCGAGTCCATATAGGAACATGATTTTTCTTACCATTATGGCATCCATTCATTGTATTTTTGGAAGAAACATACTTTTAGAGAGATTACATAAGAGACTGAACATGTTGGAGGTAGAGTTTGAGTACTTTTAAGCATCAAATAGGCCTAATGTATTCATGTGGATTTCAAATGTTGTTATTTATATTTTATTGGATAATACTAGTGTGGTCCCACACCAGATGTTGGCCATGAAATTTTAATGAGGTTAGTCCATTTTTAGATTTATAGAGACGTTTAAACCTACATATGGAGGCTTGTAGCACCTAGGTAAATCCCATCATGGATGGTAAATTTAGTGGGATAATTCCTCAAACACCTATTGGTAAGCCTTTCTTGATCATGATGCAGGTTAGTTGGAGAAAAATAAAGTCCACTTCATATTTAATGTACATTCAAAATTCTAAAAATAGTAGTAAAAATATTATTCAACGAATAAAATTTAACAATGTAGTTTAAGGACTTCTTCATTGGACGTACATTGTATTAGGCTTCTTGATCGGTATCACAGTGACCATATTTGGTATTTATTTTTTCTAAATCCAATATATTTAATGAGGAGGGTCTTGTCGGTTTCAATATAGGGAATATAAAATGAAAATATAATGAAATTAATATACTTAACCATGGTATGGAATTTAATAGGGCCACTTATTCCGCATGTTTGGTCAACTTTTTCATTAGTCGCCTTGCTAATTCGATCTTCCTCATAGAAAAAGAAGAAAAACATTATTAGATTGTATCCTCCCCTAAATAGGGTATGTGTGTTATATTTTTATAGTGGTCTTCCATAATCACCATATTCCACAAAGGATACTTATTCAGGTAATATCCTCACCTCATATTGCATTGAAAAGGGATTAGTGTGACATTTTTATTGTAATTGTTATTGTATGGATGGTGTCAGCATTGGGTTCATGTCCCTTCTTCAAAAAGCATATATTATCTAGGATTGGATCATACTAATTATAGGGAAAATTTTATTCGAATTCTAAATATCTATAGGTGGATTATCGTAGCATCAGTAACTATCTTTGGCATAAAGCATTGATGTTTTCTGTTCAAATCCATAGTGGTCCTCATTTTAGGAATAAGAGAAAAAATCAGCTATAGTTATGTATATTTCCAGTGTGGTAGCTAGTGGATCTCAGTATAGTGGTGGTACATAACATATTTTCCAATGAAATCACCCTTAATGGTGCTTAGTATTGGTACATCCTATAGTATATTTGGCTAGATCTAGTTCGAATATTATAGTGTAAAAACTTTTTACTAGATTCAGAGGTCCATTGTATGCCATCATCTGACATTGAATAATAACGTGGTTCTAATAAAAGGGTCGTGTATATTTTTGAACTAATAGTGAGAAGGGGGATAATTTTTTTCCCAATTTGTTTTCTAGGATCATTATACTGACTGTATATAGGGATTGCTAAGAAAAGTTACTTTGATAGGGTAGTATACTAGGATATAAAAAAGGACCTCTTGGTTGGTATTTTCATGGTACAATGGAGGAATTTTTTAGAGACCCTAAGCCTGACGTACAAGGACATTATATTATTTTTGCGGAATACTTAATACATAACAAAACCACACACACAATGATCGTATAGGTTTAGTGTCTTTGGAAACTCGGAATATAATCTTCTAATCGTGGTGAAAGATCTTCAACATCTCCCATAATGATCTTCCTTTTTTTTACCTAAATCCTTTCTTTATATCCTGGGGAAAATAAAACATAAAAGGGTGAGCTCAAATGCTCAGTAAGGGTAAACAAAAGAAATATCAATCACATCATTTTCATAAGAACATAACATTTTGTAAAACTTAACCTGCAAAAGAGAGAATAATTTCATAACATGGGATAAATCATAGTAGTGAAATGAAATCACAATTATCATAACTTAAAACATTAAACTTTGTGGCATACACACATAATCAAAGAGAATCATTTCTTGTTAGTCAAGACTCATTTCCAAGACTATCTTAGTGGACAAAGTCCCTTTCTAAATCGATTCACCCTTCTTTAAGTCCTGTTTCACTGAACAGGTATAACCTACCATTCCATCCATGTCTATCTCATGAGATATAAAATCTTTACCCAATTCATGGGAGGGAGATATAGGTCCCACCCATCTCATAATGATACCATTCTTATGTGTTCCACAAAATCATAAATCATACATCATTGCATAACCCATGTAATACAAATGGGAATCTTAAACATCATGACATCATAAAAAAATTCATATAGGATAAAGGAATTCATAAAAAATATTCCATCACAACATAATCAATGTAATAATAGGGATAAAAACAGAACCCTTTATTATCTTAGATGGAAAATAATTTTGATAAAACACTTGAACTCCAATCTTGAGGAAAATATCATTTCAAATTCAAAAACATTCTCCTTTATTAACATGTCATACAATTTTAAACTAGAAGAAGTTGATTAAAAATAAACTTGGAAACTTGTAAAGGAAGCTTCTTGGAAATAATTTTTTAAATATCCACTCATGCCGAATAAGTTAAAAAAACATTCTTCGTACTTTTGTCGAAAAAGTCAAAAAGTACCTCGTACGAAAAACGACAAAAGATTCCTTTCATATCATTTACTAAAAACTCACCAAAGGGTAAAATTGGGTTTAAACAATTGTAGGTGGATGGAAATAACATTACATATTGAGGAAACATATATGTGGATGATAAAATACATCCCAATAAATACCAACGTATAAACAATATCCGATAAAAATGAGATTGTGATATTTCCCTTACCTTAGGTCCGATATGCTTTTTACGTGTCCGAAACTCCTTTATAATGATTTAAATAATATTATTGACTTATTCCAGAATCATAAATATTTTTATGATATCATATTTGGTCATATTCATAGCTTCTTATTAGTAATATTTCATTGATACTTGTTATTCGGGTGTTTATAACTTTTTTTTCTTATGAGTGTTTTGTCGAATAAATTATTA
The DNA here is from genome assembly GCA_963277665.1 of Viscum album. Taxonomy (NCBI): domain Eukaryota; kingdom Viridiplantae; phylum Streptophyta; class Magnoliopsida; order Santalales; family Viscaceae; genus Viscum; species Viscum album. The sequence continues at coordinate 843,432,150 of OY728161.1, forward strand.
TTCTTCTCTTTAGGTTATGGATACCTAATCTCCAGAATGTTATTAGTGTAATATATATCATATTGATTCATTCAATTCATTTATATAATCATTATGAAATGAAGATCATGTTGAACGAGTCGCATCACATCATGGAGACGGTATTCCGTACGTACGCACGAGTGATGATATCATTCTTATGATCGTGTAATTGTATTGGAGTGTATGTATACAATTTAAAAATAATTATCACTTTATAACAGTCATATATAGTCATTATTTACACCATTATACTAATCCAAGTAATGTGGTGGTGGAAAATAGATTTACACCACGGTGTGGAGACGGCATTCCGTACGTACGCACGCGCGGTTATTTCTTTTTCCGTAGGATGGATAGATGGTGAAATAGGGTTGTTTCATACTTAAAATAACATATCCGTATATGAGTGATACTGATGTTATTACTTCATAATGAAACAACCTAAGAAGAATAAGTGGAAGAAGAAATAATGGTGAAAGAATCGGTAACGGAAATTACCTCTTCTTTGAAGCACCTCTTTGAGACCTCCTCTTAGGGCACTAAAATTGGTCTTTGAGGAAGACCAAGACATCTAGGATGTTCCTAGGGAAGTTTAGAAGAGAATTTGGCAGGGGTTGGCCGAGCATGAAGGCTCAATGTGTTGTGAGGAAGAGAGGGAGGAGGTGCCCTTTTATAAGGGAGGAGAGGTGTACCTTTGGAATAACTAAAAATATTATTTTATTATAAGGTCATGTTCGATTTTAAATAGCTAAAAATTGATTTATTTCGATGCTAAGGTGGGGATGGGTCGAAATAATCTCATACAATAGAATTTAGACAAGTTTAGGTTCCTATTTTAACCTTATCATTTATATTTAACATTAAGTTAAATAATTTTACTTTTACCGTGTCTTCTTGTGTTCTTACACTATTAGGTTAATAAACTTACTATTAGAAGCCAAACGAACCCCACATGGTTTATTATTAATATATATAACCTTATATAAGTAATTGGCCGAACCTTATATTTTTAGGAATAAAATAACAATTAATAATATAATATTTGTTTTAAAACCTATTTTATGTCAATTTTGACACTATTTAGTAATTGATTTTTGAGAAAATCATAACAGAATGATAAGTTCGAACAAAGTTAATTAAATCAATACTAACATGTCATATTAACCTATAAAATTAGTTTAATTCATAAAAAGTCTCAAATTATATTTATTTGGGTATTTATAACATCAATTATGTCAACATTTCATTAATAAGATAATTACTGCATCATCGTTGTGTCATAAATAAATTAAATTATTTAAGGTCTAAAAAATACAAAAAAAAATACCATTATGTAGGAAATATTTTTATCTTTCTAATTAATTTTTATAGTCTAATTTATCTTATGTATAACCCCATATTAAAAATGTTTTAGTAAATAAACTTTGATTTTAACTCTTTTAACCCTTCTTTAAATAAATTAATAATAAATGTCCTAATCTAATCCAAGTGAGCATAAATGGTCATATTTTATTCCTAAGATTTTTTTTGGTCGAATTACTCTTATCCAATAGAATTTGGATATGTGTTAGGGTAATAAAAATATCATTTTTACCTTTAATTACCCTATTTACTTTTAACCGTGGTAAAAAAAAAGTAAAAAGTTACTATTCACCAAAAAAATTATTTTCATCTCATTGAACCACATTTTTTTACTGACATCAACCGTCTCTCTCAGATTTTCGAAATTCCATTCACAGAAGTGGTAAAATTTAGTTTTATGAAATTTTTTTTAACTACCTCTTAGTGGTTTCACTATTCATCAAAAAATAAAAGTTTCCAGAAAAATAACAAAAATTAGCCCTAAGCTATATTTTATATTCTGAACTCAAAAATGATGTCTATTTTACCAAATTCAAAACATATCAGTTGCATTAATTAATTTAAAAATTAATTCCTGTCGTCAAAACAAATAGCGTGTTCTTAAGAGATAATAACTATCAAAAGATTGACACTTGTTTATGTCTGGTTTAAATGTGAAATTACATCCAATGACCAAAAATATATTAAGTTGTAAAAATATATTCTAAATATACTTTAAAACCACTCAAATTAATAATTTATTACTATTAATTATTTCGATTGAAAAATATGTTTTTAATTAAAATTTAGTAATTTTCACTATTCATCAAAATATGAAAGTTATCCGAAAATTACCAAAATTTCACACAAAGCTAATTTCGATATTCCGAATCCAAAAATGAATTCCATTTTAAAAAAATAAAATTTACAAAATTTCAAAAAGTGGGTATTACTATTCATAATGGCTAGTTTTAATAATATTTTAATAGCATATCGTTGTTTAGTGAAACTCGGTATTGCGTACTACACACACTATCAAGGAAGGTCGTGATTGCGTGTAATGAAAGGAAAGTCAATTATGCGTGTTGCGCAAGCTCCTTTTGGTGTAGCGTACAACACAAGACATTAATGATATTAAAAAGAATATTTTTCATAAAATCTCGGGGTGTTACATTCTACCCCCCTTAAAATGAATTTCGCCCTCGAAATTCGTCGGGGTTATAAATGGTTTACTATTCGAAATTTTCTTTAATAGAAACCCATATCGTAAAAAGGGATACCAAAACCAATCATTAAAAACAAAAGTATGAAACGTAATGGTTACCCAAATAAACTAATCACTGGGTTTCCACATAGGTGAAATTATGGATATGGAAGAGAAATCTAACCATCATGTTCTGATGGAGAGTGGTAGAGAACAAGGATATGGAAAAGCCAACAATCAAAAATCCATAAATTTGTGACGATCTAAAGTACCATCTGATTAATCAGATATAAGAGCACTAGGACAACATTTTTAGTTTTCGAGATCGTTTCCCTGAATTTGATGAATTTGAATTAGAATAAACACTTACTTTATTTTGGTACAATCTCACTGTTGTTTGTGCCTTGAACAATTTCAACTTCATCTCTTAAATAAATGAAGTTGAATTTGTTATTCGTGAAGTGTTAGTAGATCATGTGATAGAATGACGGGTCATTCCATCTGTCTCAAAACAAAAGGTTAGAAAAAGTTATTAAATATAAGTCATTCTATAGTGAGATTTATCATATATGGTTCCTAAAATGGACTTATACTTCATATATCATACTGCATAATATAATAAAACTAGTTTCTACTAAAAAGGGACTTCCTGTAGGCCAGTGGTAGGCGATAAAGGCCAGTCGCACTTCGGTTGTGGGTTCGATTCTGACAGCCTTGTCCGACGCGATGGGTTGTCGCCCGTCCTGCAGGTTGTCCTTTTTCTAAAACTATATTACTATAACATCCCATCAATAATATTGAAAAACAAAAAATACTAACTTATGTCCAACATAATCCATTCCAATCATTAGGATTATCCATAATACTACAGTCCACTCTTAGAGATTTAATACCATCATTGATCCCCACATATCATAAGATATATCTTGTTGGTCACATTCCAAACATTCAAAGGCCTTAATCTTGTACTCTCTTGAATACCCATTGAACCTTATTGAAAACATGAGTGCTGTTAAAAGTTAACTCTTTCCACATACCAAAATCCTCAAAATTATATATACTCAAACCATGATATCACTTAGTCCTTATATCAATCATGAGCTCATGAATACTATCAAAAATATTAGATTCTCTTTATCCTTTCATTATGTTCATATCATCTGCTTTCCGAAAATATTTCAATCACTTTTCATGGTTACCGATGTAATATTCTTATAGAAAACCACAATGGACCAATACATAGATATTCCAATATACCATAAAAGTACCTCAATAACATTATTCTTGAATACCAACGCATAAACACTTTAAACCATCATCTTTAATGATTGTCCTGGAATAAGTCCATCCTTAATTAGAAGTAACTTTTTAGGTCAGGGCATTGAGTTGGGTAATGACCATGTTCTCCACAAATAAGACATTGAACTCCATAATAGTCTGTCACTCTATGACCCTTTTCTCCACACAGATAACATCTATCCCTCCATTTGAGGTATTCCTCAAGGTTCTTCTTCCCTTCTTTAGAAATCTCAATCTTTATTTCTTTATACTCCTCAACATGCGAACATGCATAAAAGTCTATCTTCCTCTTATTTGATGAATTAGGCATACCACTAAATTTCTCCTTGTTAATCATATATCGCGATGAAGGATTTGGCATAATCACAATATCATTATCTCTAGGAATTAAATAATTTTGTTTCTCATAGTCACAAATTTTTCCATTGGATTCAATGCTAAATGAATTCTTTCTGGTTCCCTCCATTGACTAAAACACAAAAAGAATTCTGTGAGAGGCAAAACTCATACAAGGAAAATAACATAATCAATGGGGAGTATCCTCAATATCTAACATCTTAGGTTAAATTCTATGATCGTTACCGTAGTTCTAGGACTGTATCATATACGTATACTTATCCTTAGGGACATCCCTAGAGAAACCTTAGAAATATCTCTAGGGATCTCACTAACGTTTTCGCATCCTAGTGTCCAAAGGATGACTAAACCTTTCCTCTGATACCAACTTTAGAGACCCTAAGCCTGACGTACAAGGACATTACATTACTTTTGCGGAATACTTAGTACATAACAAAAACACAGACACACAAGGTTCGTATAGGTTTAGAGTCTTTGGAAACTCGGAATATAATCTTCTAATCGTGGTGAAAGATCTTCAACATCTCCCATAATGATCTTCAATTTTTTTTACCAAAATCCTTTCTTTATATCCTGGGGAAAATAAAACATAAAAGGGTGAGCTCAAATGCTCAGTAAGGGTAAACAAAAGAAATATCAATCACATCATTTTCATAAGAACATAACATTTTGGAAAACTTAACCTGCAAAAGAGAGCATAATTTCATAACATGGGATAAATCATAGTAGTGAAATGAAATAACAATAATCATAACATAAAACATTAAACTTTGTGGCATACACACATAATCATAGAGAATCATTTCTTGTTATTCAAGACTCATTGCCAAGACTATCTTAGTGGACAAAGTCACTTTCTGAACCGAGTCACCCTCGTTTCAGTCCGGATTCACTGAACCGGTATAACCTACCATTCCAGCCATGTCTATCTCATGATATATAAAATCTTTACCCAATGCATTGGAGGTAGATATAGGTCCCACCCATCTCATAATTATACCATTCTTATGTGTGCCACAAAATCATAAATCATACATCATTGCATAACCCATGTAATACAAATGGGAATATTAAACATCATGACATCATAAAACAATTCATATTTGATAAAGGAATTCATAAAAATAATTCCATCACAACATAATCAATGTAATAATAGGGATAAAAACAAAACCCTTTATTATCATAGATGGAAAACAATTTTGATAAAACTCTTGAACTCCATTCTTGAGGAAAATATCCTTTCGAATTCAAAAACATTTTCCTTTATTAACATGTCATACAATTTAAAATAGAAGAAGTTGATTCAAAATAAACATGAAAACATGAAAAGTAAGCTTCTTGGAAATAATGTTTTAAAAATCAAATCATGCCGTCTAAGTTAAAAAAAACATTCTTCGTACTTTTATCGGAAAACTCAAAAAGTACCTCGTACGAAAAACGACAAAAGATTCCTTTCATATCGTTTACTAAAAACTCTCAAAGGGTACAATTGGGTTTAAACAATTGTAGGTGGATGGAAATTACATTACATATTGAGGAAAAATAGATGTGGATGATAAAATACACCCCAGTAAATACCAACGTATAAACAATCTCGGATAAAAATGAGATTGTGATATTTCCCTTACCTTAGGTCCGATATGCTTTTTACGTGTCCGAACCTCCTGTATAATGATTTAAATAATCTTATTGACTTATTACAGAATCATACATATTTTTATGATATCATATTTGGTCATATTCTTAGCTTCTTAGTAGTAATATTTCATTGCTACTTGTTATTCGGGTGTTTATAACTTTTTGTTCTTATGCGTGTTTTGTCGAATAAATTCTTATTCTTATCTTTAGGTTATAGATTCCTAATTTCCAGAATGTTATTAGTGTAATATATATCATATGGATTCATTCAATTCATTTATATTATAAGGCCCCAGCCTTAAACCTTACTTAATCTTGAGTTATTACAAGATTCCACATTGAGGATCTTTTCTGGTTTAGAGTTTTAGAGAATAAGATCATAAAACTTGCATTACATTCCACATATAAACAAAGTGGTTACATAAAGATAGTATTCTTCATTCCCATCAATGGAAACACATTTAAAGTAAAACATGGATTATTTCTTTAAACTTCCTTGACACTATCATCATATCATGTACCTTTCCCTTGACCTGTGAAAAACATTTCAAAAAAACATGGGATGAGCATAAAAAGCTCAGTATGGGTTATAAAAACATGGAAAGGAAACATGGGTACATATATACATAAGAATTAAATCATACATTACCCATAAAACATAGACACTTTAACATACAACATTAAATCATGAATAAATCATAGAAATCATAGGACATAAAGGTAACTTGAGGCATTCATAACATTCTTACGTAGGGAGTAACCCTCTTGGTTACATTTGGAATACCCATCACAGTATATTCCATAAAATCTATTCGGAGAAACCTTAACGTTTCACTCCTTCGCGTTACCCAATGCATTGGAGAGCTATATCGGGCTCACCCTCCCTTAGATTATCACGGAACCACCCGTCTTCATAATAATTCCCATGAACCATAACATAATCGTATCTCATAAAACATGCATAAAGGAAACATAAAATTTCCACATTTCAATCACAAGATATCAATACAATACAAGAAACATTGTGAAAACAATTTTCAATACCAAAGTAAAACATGGTATTTATTTTTTCTTTTAAAAAGAAGGTATGGCTTGTAGAGGAAGCCGAAACTCAAATAACGGTCACGACGGCGGAGAAGTCGTTGTCGCCGCATACGTACGACAAAAACATTCCCTTTAGTCGTTTAGTAAATGCTTCGTATAAAAAAGATTCCTTTTGAATAAACATAAAAGTAAAAGGGGTTTATACACCGTATAAAAGAAAGTTGTGTATAAAATAAAATATGCCTCAATGAAAGGATATTGAGACGAAGTCCCATACCTCGTATCCGACTTGACCCGACCGTTCTTTAATATCCTGAATAATAAACTTGAGTTAATATCTACTTGATTAAGAACCTTTTTCAAGTTCATTATTCCTTTTATACCATGTTATGGACATCATGTAATCATTTAAGTTAATAATGTTCATTTTGTCGGTATTTGGTTCTTAAGTCAAAAATTGACTTCTTACACTTACATGTTGTTAATTTGGTCAAATGTTCATTATATCCAGAATAATATTAATGATTTGGATAACATATACATAATATATATTCATAATATACATGTATTTATATTATTACATCACATTTAGAGGTAAGAAATGAAATTCACTGTTCATGGAGACGGTAAGCCGTACGTACGCATGAACGCTAATTCCATTTCTATTTCATATTTTTTTTGGAATGGAATCATAATTATATAAGAGTATATTATAATTCCAGTATAATATCATATATAATATCATTAACTTTATCCTTTACTCATCCAACATATGGTATTAACGAATCAAATCACTTTCAGGGGGCGGTAGTCCGCACTTCCTAAAATGAAGATATCGTGTTTACCCATAATGGAAAACATAAAGGTATGCCAAAAATGAAAAAAACAAAAGCTTAAGGAAAACATAAACATATCATATATCATATATAAAAATAGTGACATCATAATGGCCACCCTTGAAGGTGTTAAATGAGTATTGAACAATCATCGTTTCGGGAGGCAGAATTTCGCCATCCACGGAAACCGTATGTTCTTTAACCATTTGATGTAGTTGTGTGAGAGTGTAGCTCAAATAAATCTTATAACAACATCCTAGTATATTGAAGATACTTGAGTTGTTACAAAAGAAGTAAATAAAAAGAGTTACAAAAGAAGTAAATAAAAAGAGTTTAGGGGGTTGGAGAAGCAAAATAAAACAAATGAACATGAGAGAATGAATTACATTCAAAAGTGTAACTCCTTTAGATTTGAGCCTAAAGTCTTCCTTTTAAAGGATTCTTCCCAAAGAGAATCTTCTAGGATGAGTAGAGGGATGTGGAGAGAGTAAATGGGCAGGGGTTGTCCGATCCAAAGGCTTGAGGAGTGTGTGAAATGAGGTAGAGGTGGGGGCCTTTTATAAGAGGAGAGGATGGGCACTTTTGGAAAGTAAAGAAATATTACTTTATTTGAAAATGTGTATCGGTTTTAAAAGGACCCAAATTGTTATAATTCGTGGATAAGGTGATAAGGGTTCGACATCCACTCATCCAAATGGTTTTGGACATGTGTAGTTCATATATTTTACATTATATTTCCATTTTATTTAAATTGTCAAATAATGATGTAATCGATGCATAATTATTATGTCATAAATAATTTAATTTTTTTAATGTATAAAAATTATAAAAAAATAATATGATGTAGGAAATCTCTTTATCTTTCAAATTACTATTTATAATTAAAAATCTGATCTTTATAAGCCCATGTAAAAATTGTGTTCGTAAAACATATTATGTTTGTGTCATTTTTACTTTTACATTAAATAAAAAGTTATTTTTGTCATTTCCCAACAAAACTGGATCCATGGGGTCCCCAAGTTGACCCATGGCTTGTCTTGGTCGTCCATGACACAACCAATAAGGTTGGGACATGTGTCTAGGTCATTTCATATTATTAAAGCATTATTTATACCTCAAACTACCCTAATTACCACTGATCACGATTAAAAACTTAATAAGTTACTATTCACCAAAAAATTATTATAATCTCATTGAACCACATTTTACTTCTTAATGACAACAATTTATGTCGGATTTTTGAAATTCAAAACACAATGATGGCAAATTTTCATTTAAACGGAAAATCAGTCTTTATAGGTACCACTTAGTGGTTTCACTATTCATCAAAAATTGGAGTTTTTCGGAAAATTACCAAAAATTCACCCTAATATATATTTGATACTACGAATTAAAAAATGAAATCTATTTTACAAAATTCAAAAAATATAAGTCAAATTAATTAATTTAATAATTAATTCCCTCTGTCAGAGCAAATAACGTGTTTTTATGAAACAATAAGTATCAAAAGATTGACACTAGTTTCAGTCCAATTTCCAAGTGAAATTGATTCCAATGACCATCATTGGATTAAATGGTAAAAATATATTCATATTAAACATTAAGACCAATTCAAAAGATAATCTAATCATATAAATAAATTATATTAAAAATCAGTTTTGATGTAAAATGCAGTATTTTTCACTATTTATTAAAAAATGAACATTGTCAGAAAAATACCAAAAATTCACACAAAGTAAATTTTGATGTCCCAATCATAAATAATAAGTTTATTTTGACAAACATAGTTTATAAAATTTGTCAAATATATATTTAAAAAGAGTTTTCCATCATAAGGCAGTAAAACAATCTTTTATGAATATTAGTGTATTCCATGCTTAAGATTGGATTTATTTTCATTTTAAGCCTCTAAAAAACTATCTTAATCATTAATAGACATAGATAAAAATATATATTATTAATTACTTACTTGGGATGTTACATCCTTCCCCCCTTTAGAAAATTGTGACCCCGAAATTTATTTACTTATCGAATAAATTGGTGTACTTATCCCTCATTGCATTTTCAGATTCTCATGTTGCCTCTTCAATCATGTGGTTTTTCCACAAAACCTTTACTTGCTTAATCACCTTATTCCATAACACTTTCTCCCTGTGGTCAAGAATCTGGACTGGTTGTTCCTCATAAGATAGGTTCTCTTCCAGCTGAACTACCTCTGGACTCAAAACATGAGATGGATCTGGCATATACATCCTCAACATTGAAACATGAAAAACATTGTGTACCTGAGATAAACTCAGAGGTAAAGCCACCCGGTATGCAACTGATCCAACTCTCTCCAGAATTTCATATGGTCCAATAAACCTTGGACTCAGCTTTCCTTTCTTACCAAATCTCATCACACTTTTCCAAGGAAAAACCTTGAGAAAAACATGATCACCTACCTAGAAAGATAGATCCTTCCTCCGGTTATCCGCATAACTCTTCTGCCTGCTCTGAGCTGTTCTCATGTGTTTCTGAATCAGCTGAACACTTTCTGCCATCTCTTCTACCAATTCTGGTCCCACCAACTTCCTTTCACCCACTTCATCCCAGAAAGCTGGAGTTCGACACCACTTCCCAAATAATTCCTGAAATGGTGCCATCTGTATACTGGAATGAAAGCTGTTATTATAAGAAAACTCAACCAAAGAAAGATGTTGGTCCCAACTTCCCTGATAATCCATAGAACAATCTCGTAGCATATCCTCCAATGTCTGAATTGTTCGTTCTGACTGCCCATCTGATTGAGGATGAAAAGATGTACTGAAATTTAATTCAGTACCCAATGACTTCTGAAGGCCTTTCCAGAAGTTAGAAGTAAACCTGGGATCACGATCCGATACAATGGAGAGAGGAAATCCATGTAACATGTCTATTTCTTTAAGATACAAACGGGAAAGTTGATCAAGAGAGAAAGTATCTCGTATAGAAAAAAATGAGCAGATTTGGTCAAGCGATCAACAATAACCCAGATTGCATTATTACCTCGAGATGTCTTCTGTAATACAACAAAAAAGTCCATGGATATATTCTCACATTTCCACTATGGCACTGGTAAAGGCTGAAGCATCCCTTTCGGTAACTACCGCTCTGCTTTAACCTGTTGTCATGTCAAACACTTTACAGTAAAATCAGCAATGTCTCTTTTCATTCCATCCCACCAGTAATACTCCCGCAGATCTCTATACATCTTAGTACTGCCCGGATGAACTGAAAACGGAGAACTATGAGCTTCACATAACAAATCTCTCTTCAACTGTGAATCACAAGGCACACACAATCTCTTCCCAAATCTCGAAACACAATCATTATCAATGTTGAATTCAGGCAACTTACCTTTCTGAACCAGCTCTACCTTTTTCTGCAACTCATTGTCTTGCTTCTGTGCTTGCTTGATTCTATCTGATAGAGAAGATATCACTGATACCGGAAACAAAACATAAGGACTTCCTACACCAACAACTTATATACAAAAGTTCATCAAATCCTTGACCAGAGGATCACGTTCCAAATGCAACATTGCAAATGAAGCATTACTTTTTCGACTCAAAGCATCATCCACTTTATTTGCTTTTCCCGGATGGTAATGAATTGTACAATAATAATACTTGATTAATTCTAGCCATCTCCTATGTCTCATGTTTAACTCTTTCTGAGTGAATATATACTTTAAACTTTTGTGATCGGTATATATTTCACACTTTACTCCATACAAATGATGCCTCCAAATTTTTAAATCAAAAACAACAGCATCTAATTCCAAATCATGTGTAGGGTAATTTACCTCATGAGTTTTCAACTATCGTGAAGCATAAGCAATTACCTGATCATTCTGCATTAGGACGCAACCAAGTCCTTTCAATGAAGCATCACTGCATATAACAAACTCACCATTCCTGGAAGGTTGTGCCAAAACTGGAGCATTCACCAATCTTCTTTTCAATTCCTGAAAAAAATAATCACATTCTTTTGCCCAGATAAACATAACAACCTTTCGAGTTATCTTAGTCATTGGACTAGATAACCGTGAAAAATTTCTAAAAAACCTTCGGTAATAGCCCGCCAAACCAAGGAAGCTACGAATCTCGGTTACATTTGTGGGTCTTGGCCATTCTTCCACAACTTTTGTTTTTGCAGGATCAACAGTTATTCCATCTTTAGAAACAATGTGACCAAGGAAGGAAATTTGTTGCAACCAAAAATCACACTTGCTGAATTTCCCATGCAGTTTCTTTTCTTTTAAGGTTTGCAAGATAACCCATAAATGTCTTTCATGCTCCTCTTTACTTTTAGAAAACACCAAAATATCATCAATGAAAACCACCACAAACGTATCCAAGAACTCATGGAAAATTCTATTCATTGAATCCATGAATACAGCAGGTGCATTGGTTAGCCCAAAAGGCATTACTACAAATTCATAATGGCCATATCTCGTACGGAACGCGGTCTTCAGAATATCTACCTCCTTTACCTTCAGTTGATGGTACCCCGATCTCATGTCAATCTTTGAAAAAAAAACTGAGCTCCCTGGAGCTGATCAAACAAATCATCGATATGAGGCAAAGGATATTTGTTCTTAACAGTGATATTATTCAAGGCTCTATAATCAATGCAAAGTCTCATAGAACCATCTTTCTTTTTAACAAATAAAACAGGATCACCCCATGGTGATGTGCTAGGTCTAATGAATCCTTTCTCTAATAAATCTTGCAATTTCTCCTTCAACTCTAAAAGTTGAATTTGTGCCATTCGATAAGGGGGTTTTGAAATTGGCTTAGCATCAGGAACTAAGTCAACAGTAAACTCAACATCCCGATATGGTATTATTCCAGCCAACTCATCAGGAAAAACATCAGGATACTCATTTACCAATGACACATCATTAATATGAACAGTTCCTTTATTTTCAACGACGTGTGCAAGGTAACATTCATTTCCATCTTTTACAAGTTTCTCAGCCTCTTGATATGTTATCAAAAGTAAGGGTTCATTCCTGTAAACAAACTGAAAGTCTTTCTAAAAAGAAACTTCTTTAGCTCTACATTCAATCTTAGCATGGTAAATAGAGAGCCAATCCATTCCCAGGATAACAACAAACTCTACTAGAGGTAGAACAATAAGGTTTGCAAGTAGGTTCTTTCCACAGATAAGGATAGGAAGATTCTTATAAATTATTTTTTCCTCAACATTTCCCCCAGGTGTTTTTACCAAAAGTTCAGTAGTCATATCTTGAGATGGTATTCCCATTTTACTAGAAAAGGTTTCAGAGATGAAAGAATGTGTAGAACCCGAATCAAACAAAACACTGGCATAATCTGAAAAAACAAACAAAGTACCTGATACAACTTCATTTGATGGCCTGACATCTGCTGAAGTAGTTGCAAAGGATTTCACCACCCCTTTCTGCTTGTAGTCTAACTGCTTCCCATCACCCAAACTCTTTTTCGGACACTCGTTTGCATAGTGACCCATCTCATTGCACTTATAACATTTCACTAACTGTAAATAAAATTTGTTCTTACCTTCACCTTGATCCTTTTCAGTACAATCACGAGCCTTATGTCCCATCTTACCACACCGGTAGCACTTTCCAGAATTCAGAAGACATTCCCCAGCATGCCTTTTGCCACATTTATCACAAACTGGAAACTTAGTTCTCATACCATCAGACTTTTTTGAAGAATTCTTACCTTTATCCTGCCACCTCGGTCTCTTCTTCTGCTGGTTGTTATATAACACTTGGTCATCGGCAAACTCCATTTCCACCTTCTCAGCACATCGAACAATATTTTCATAACTTTTAAACTCATGAGAAGCTAATTCCCTCCGATATTTTTGCTTTAATCCTGATTAAAAAAGATTGATTTTACTATCAAGGTCTCGAATAAAATTTGGAGCATACCTTGCCAATCGAGTGAACATTTCTTCATAGGCAGCCACTGAGTCTTCCTCTTGCCTTAATTCCAAGAATTTCTTTTCCATCCTAAGTCGAACAGCCTTAGGAAAATACTTCTCAAGAAACATAACTTTGAATTCATCCCATTCAAGAGCATCAATCTCATCGGCATCCCTGATATTTTTAACCATAGACCACCACTAATCTGCTTCACCCTCCAAACGGTAAATAGGAAGACTAATCTTTTGATTGTCTGAACACCCCATGACATCAAAAATCTTCTCCAGTGCTTTAATCCACCCATCAGCTAGCACAGGGTCAGATGATCCGTTAAATGATGGTGGATGTGACCTCATGAAATGTTCTACCACTGACATGTTCCTCTGGGGTTGGTCTGGATGATCTCGTGTATGGATACCACCGCCATTTATCGCATGAGTCAACTGCGCCATTACTGCAAAAACTGTTCAGTTCCAATTCCGACCATTTCTGGATGCTGATTCGGAAGGTTATTTCCTTCTGCATGCCTTCCTAGCACTGCTACCCTGTTTCCTCTGCGGAAAACCATTCTGAACAAACATGTCTTAGATAAATCAACATGGTAATCTTTAAATGCTATATCATTTCATAAAAAAATATTTTTGGATAATCATTTAATAGAATTCTAACTCCTAAATTTATCTAAACCGACCTCTGATACCAACTATAAGGCCCCATCCTTAAACCTTACTTAATCTTGAGTTATTACAAGATTAAACATTGAGGATCTTTTCGGGTTTAGAGTTTTATAGAATTAGATCATAAAACATGCATTACATTCCACATATAAAAAAAGTGGTTACATAAAGATAGTATTCTTCATTCCCATCAATGGAAACACATTTAAAATAAAACATGGATTATTTCTTGACACTTCCTTGACACTATCATCATATCATGTACCTTTCCCTTGACCTGTGAAATACATTTCAAAAAAACGTGGGATGAGCATAAAAAGCTCAGTATGGGTTATAAAAACATGGAAAGGAAACATGGGTACATATATACATAAGAATGAAATCATACTTTACCCATAAAACATAGGCACTTTAACATACCTCATAAAATCATGAATAAATAATAGAAATCATTGGACATAAAGGTAACTTGAGGCATTCAAAACATTCTTACGTAGGGTGTAACCCTCTTGTTTACGTTTGGAATACCCATCACAGTATATTCCATAAAATCTCTTCGGAGAAACCTTAACGTTTCACTCCTTCGCGTTACCCAATGCATTGGAGAGCTATATCGGGCTCACCCGCCCTTAGTTTATCACGGAACCACCCATCTTCATAATAATGCCCAAGAACCATAACATAATCGTATCACATAAAACATTCATAAAAGAAACATAACATTTCCACATTTCAATCACAAGATATCAATACAACACAAGAAAAATTTTGAAAACCATTTTCAATACCAAAGTAAAACATGGTATTTATTTTTTCTTTTAAAAATAAGGTATGGCTTGTAGAGGAAGCCGAAACTCAAATAACGGTCACGACGGCAGAGAAGTCGTTGTCACCGCATACGTACGACAAAAACATTCCCTTTTGTCGTTTAGTAAATGCTTCGTATAAAAAATATTCCTTTTGAATAAACGTAAAAGTAAAAGGGGTTTATACACCGTATAAAAAAATGTTGTGTATAAAATAAAATATGCCTCAATGAAAGGAGATTGAGACGAAGTCCCATACCTCGTATCCGACTTGACCCGACCGTTCTTTAATCTCTTGAATAATAAACTTGAGTTAATCTATACTTTCATAAGAACCTTTTTCAAGTTCATTATTCCTTTTATACCATGTTATGGACATCATGTAATCATTTAAGTTAATAATGTTCATTTTGTCGGTATTTGGTTCTTAAGTCAAAAATAGACTTCTTACACTTACATGTTGTTAATTTGGTCAAAGGTTAGTTATATCCAGAATGATATTAATGATTTGGATAACATATAAATCATATATATTCAGAATATACATGTCTTTATATTATTACATCACATTTAGAGGTAATAAATTAAATGCACCGTTCATGGAGACGGTAAACCGTACGTACGCATGAACGCTACTTCCATTTCTATTTTGTATTTTTTTTGGTATGGAATCATAATTATATAATAGTATATTATAATTCCAGTATAATAACATATATAATATCATTAACTTTATCCTTTACACATCCCACATATGGTATTAACGAATCAAATCACTTTCAGGGGGCTGTAGTCCGCACTTCCTAAAATGAAGATACCGTGTTTACCCATAATAGAAACCATAAAGGTATTCCCAAAATGAAAAAAAACAGAATATTAAGGAAAACATAAACATATCATATATCATATATAAAAATAGTGACATCATAATGGCCACCCTTGAAGGTGTTAAATGAGTATTGAACAATCATCGTTTCGGGAGGCAGAATTTCGCCATCCACGGAAACTGTATGTTCTTTAACCATTTGATGTAGTTGTGTGAGAGTGTAGATCAAATAAATCTTATACCAACATCCTAGTATATTTAAGATACTGGATTTGTTACAAAAGAAGTAAATAAAAAGAGTTTAGGGGGTTGGAGAAGCAAAATAAAACAAATGAACATGAGAGAATGAATTACCTTTAAAAGTGTAACTCCTTTTGATTTGAGTCTCAAGGCTTCCTTTGAAAGGATTCTGACCAAAGGGAATCCTATAGGATGAGAAGAGGGATGTGGATAGTGTAAATGGGCAGGGGTTGGCCGAGCCAAAGGCTTGAGGAGTGTGTGAAATGAGGTAGAGGTGGGGGCCTTTTATAAGAGGAGAGGAGGGGCACTTTTGGAAAGTAAAGAAATATTACTTTATTTGAAAATTTGTTTCGGTTTTAAAAGGTCCCACATTGGTATAATTCGTGGATAAGGTGGTAAGGGTTATATATCCACTCATCCAATTGGTTTTGGACATGTGTAGTTCATACATTTTACATTATCTTTCCATTTTATTTAAATCGTCAAATAATGCTGTCATCGCGGCATCATTATTATGTCATAAATAATTTAATTTATTTAATGTCTAAAAATTATAAAAAAAATAATATGATGTAGGAAATCTTTTTATCTTTCCAATGACTATTTATAATAAAAAATATAGTCTTTATATTCCCATTTAAAAATTGTTTTCGTAAAACATATTATGTTTGTGTCATTTTTACTTTTACAGTAAATAAAAAGTAATTTTTGTCATTTCCCAACAAAAGTGGATCCATGGGGTCCCCAAGTTGACCCATGGCTTGTCTTGGTCGGCCATGACACAAACAATAATGTTGGGACATGTGTCTAGGTCATTTCATATTATTAATGCATTATTTATACCTTAAACTACCCTAATTACCACTAATCGCGATTAAGAACTTAATAAGTTACTATTCACCAAAAAATTATTATAATCTCATTGAACCACATTTTACATCTTAGTGACAACCATTTATGTCAGATTTTTGAAATTAAAAACACAATTATGGCAAAATTTCATTTAAACGGAAAATCAGTCTTTATAAGTACCACTTAGTGGTTTCACTATTCATCAAAAATTGGAGTTTTTCAGAAAATTACCAAAAATTCACCCTAAGCTATATTTGATATTAAGAATTCAAAAATGAAATATATTTTAAAAAATTCAAAACATATAAGTCACATTAATTAATTTAATAATTAATTCCCGCTGTCAGAGAAAATAGCGTGTTTTTATGAAACAATAAGTATCAAAAGATTGACACTAGTTTAAGTCCAATTTCAAAGTGAAATTGATTCCAATGACCACCATTGGATTAAATGGTAAAAATATATTCATATTACACATTAATACCAATTCAAAATAAAATAAAATCATATAAATAAAACAGATTAAAAAGCAGTTTTGATGTAAAATGCAGTATTTTTCACTATTTATTAAAAAATGAACATTGTCAGAAAAATACCAAAAATCCACAAAAAGTAAATTTTGATGTCCCAATCATAAATAATAAGTTTATTTTGACAAAAATAGTTTATAAAATTTTCAAATATAGATTTAAAAAGGGTTTTCCATCATAAGGCAGTAAAATAATCTTTTAAGAATATTAGTGTATTCCATGCTTAAGATTGGATTTATTTTCATTTTAAGCCTCTAAAACACGATCTTAATCATTAATAGACATAGGTAAAAATATATATTATTAATTACTTACTTGGGATGTTACATATATAATCATTATGAAATTAAGATCATGTAGAACGAGTCGCTTCACATCGTGGAGATGGTATTTCGTACCTACGCACGAGTGATGATATCGTTCTTATGATCGTGGAATTGTATTGGAGTGTATGTATAAAATTTCAAAATCAGTATCAATTTATAAAAGTCATATATAGTCATTATTTACACCATTATACCCATCCAAGTAATGTGGTGGTTGAAAATAGATTACCCCACGGCGTGGAGACGGTATTCCATACATACGCACGCGCGGTGATTTCTTTTTCCGTAGGATGGATAGATGGTGAAATAGGGTTGTATCATACTTATAATAAAATATCAGTATATGAGTGATACTTATTTTATTACTTCATAATGAAACAACCTATGAAGAAGAAGTGGAAGAAGAAATAAAGGTGAAAGAATCGGTAACAGAAATTACCTCTTCTTTGAAGCGCCTCTTTGAGACCTCCTCTTAGGGCACTAAAATTGGTCTTTGAGGAAGACAAGAACCTCTAGGATGTTTCTAGGGAAGCTGAGAAGAGAATATGGAAGGGGTTGGCCGAGTTTGAAGGCTCAAAGTGGTGTGAGGAAGAGAGGGAGGAGGTGCCCTTTTATAAGGGAGGAGAGGGGTACCTTTGGAATAACTAAAAATATTATTTTATTATAAGGTCATGTTCGGTTTTAAATAGCTCCAAATTGATTTATTTCGAGGCTAAGGTGGGGATGTGTCTAAATCCTCTCATCCAATAGAATTTAGACAAGTTTAGGTTCCTATTTTAACCTTATCATTTATATTTAACATTAAGTTAAATAATTTTACTTTTACCGTGTCTTCTTGTGTTCTTACACTATAAGGTTGATAAACGTACTATAAGAAGCCAAGAGAACCCCAAATTGTTTATTATTAATATATATAACCTTATCTAAGTCATTTGGCCGAACATTAGATTTTTAGGAATAAAATAACAATTAATAATATAATATTTTTTTTAAAAACTATTTTATGTCAATTTTGACACTATTTAGTAATTGATTTTTGTGAAAATCATAACAGAATGATAAGTTCGAACAAAGTTAATTAAATAAATACTAACATGTCATATTAACCTATAAAATTAGTTTAATTCATAAAAAGTCTCAAATTATATTTATTTGGGTATTTATAACATTAATTATGTCAATATTTCATTAATAAGATAATTACTGCATCATTGTTGTGTCATAAATAAATTAAATTATTTAATGTCTAAAAATTACAAATAAAATACCATTATGCAGGAGATCTTTTTATCTTTCTAATTATTATTTATAGTCAAATTTATCTTATGTATATCCCCATATTAAAAATGTTTTAGTAAATAAACGTTGATTTTAACTCTTTTATCCCTTCTTTAAATAAATTAATAATAAATGTCCTAATCTAATCCAAGTGGGCCTAAATGGTCATATTTTATTCCTAATATTGTTTTTGGTCGAATTACACTTATCCAATAGAATTTGGACATGTGTTAGGGTAATAATAATATCATGTTTACCCTTAATTACCCTATTTACTTTTAACTGTGGTAAAAAAAGTAAAAAGTTACCATTCACCAAAAAATTATTTTCATCTCATTGAACCACATTTTACTTACTGACATCAACTGTCTCTCTCGGATTTTCTAAATTCCATTTACAGAAGCGGTAAAATTATGTTTTATGAATTTTTTTTTTAACTACTACTTAGTGGTTTCACTATTCATCAAAAAATGAAAGTTTCCAGAAAAATACAAAAAATTAGGGCTAAGATATATTTGATATTATGAACTCAAAAATGATGTCAATTTTACAAAATTCAAAACATATCAGTTTCATTAATTAATTTTAAAATTAATTCCCGTCGTCAAAACAAATAGCGTGTTCTTAAAAGATAATAACTATCAAAAGATTGACACTTGTTTATGTCTGGTTTAAATGTGAAATTAAATCCAATGACAAACATTGTATTAAATTGTAATAATCTAATCTAAATATACTTTAAAACCACTAAAATTAATAATTTATTAATATTAGTTATTTCGATTGAAAAAGTTGTTTTTAATTAAAATTTAGTAATTTTCACTATTCATCAAAATATGAAAGTTATCCGAAAATTACCAAAATTTCACCCAAAGCTAATTTCGATATTCCGAATTCAAAAATGAAGTCCATTTTGAAAAATAAAATTTACAAAATTTCAAAAAGTGGTTATTACTATTCATAAGGGCTAGTTTTAATAATATTTTAATAGCATATCGTTGTTTAGTGAAACTCGGTATTGCGTACTACACACGCTATCAAGGAAGGTCGCGATTGCATGTAATGAAAGGCAAGTCATGGATGTGTGTTGTGCAATCTCCTTTTGGTGTAGCATACAACACAATACATTAATGAAATTAAAATGAATATTTTTCATAAAATCTCGGGGTGTTACAATTTTCTCCACCCATTTCTTATATATGACATGATATGAATTGTTTTTATGTGATAATTATACTCACTATGAGGACCACAATCATGTGTGGAAAAAAATAAGTGCAATATTAGTTGACCTTTTAGGGGTGTTGTCACTTTGACACATAAATTCTTTCCCGATATTGAAAAATATAAATAATTCATATATCAAAGTGAATTTTTCTCCAGTTGATTTAAATATTTATTAAAATAATATGATTCAAAATTTAAGCTTAAAAATTTATTTTCTAATTAATTATAAATTCAATTTATGAAAAAAAAATTTAAACAGTAGTGTTATGGTTGAATAGAAAAACAATAATTTTATTGAAAAAATTTTCAAAATAAATTACATGAGTCTTAATGACTGATTTTTTTGAATTCCCAATTATAATGAGGAATTATGTCAAAAGGGTGATCATTCAGCTAGGTAATTTCACGGTTGAATCCCATATTATGGAGTCCATCTACAACCTTGTTTGAGTCAAGATAGGTTTGAGTGAAAATATAGTTGGCGTCCATGGGAAAATGCAGACAGTCTATGACGACCCATCCCCTGGGGCCCATGCAATGACTTCCCCAAGCATGCCTTTCATAGGCCAGGGGTTGGAGACTAGCACCAAAGGGTAAATTTTCCAAATTGGGAAGGCATTGCCTTTATAAACTGTAAACACTCACAACCGAGTAAACAACGAGATACCAACCCAAGTAAACTGTATAACAAAAAAATTGTCGATAACTAAAAGAGGCCGGAATACGATCCCATAGTAAAGGTACAAGTAAAACTTAAATACAATACAATTGAAGATGTAGAAAAAGGCATCTATTGGGTCATCCATCGTGGTTCCTACCTGAACGGTAGGTACAAATCACCTTCTCCACACTCCACGTCTATTAGTCTCCTCAGTGTACTGACACGCCGTATGGTTTACCTCCAGGAACCATCCAATCCTACTAATATCAGCCTTAGTCAGTGCTTTCTATCATCTGCATCCAACACAACATGGTTCAGGCATAGCTCGTGCAGGGGTGGGTATAAAGATACTCAGTAGGGACCCAGAGACCCTCAGGGTCTCACAAAAATCCACCAAGTATAAACCACAACATATGAAATCAACATATAACCCTATGTGGTATATGACCAAACATATACCAAGGTTATAAAGTAATCCATATCAATCATGAGGAAAACACAGAAAAAACTCACTCCTCTCAAACCAAGATTTTATTCTAGGGGTAGTATCAAGTAATGTCCCCATTAACATTGTTGAAACCTCGACAGCTGGAAAAAACCTCCTCAATCGAGTACAGTGGGCCTGATATGACACCCAGGCGCTTCCCACTAACCTTGTAATTTTGATGTACTACTCCTGTCATGTACAATGGGTCTACCACGTCACCAAGGCACTCCCCACCGTGGGTCTGCCGCATCACCAAGGCGCTCCCCCTTGTATCCTGTTGAGGTCCTCCTCATGTTGTGTACCATGGGTCTGTTGCGACACCAAGGCGCTCCCCACTATGAGTTTCCCGCGACACCAAGGTTCTCCCCACTGGGAATGTTGAGTCACATTGAGACGAATCGGTCAACAGTCATCAGGTCTCAGCCAGCTACTAGGTCTCCGCGCTATTCTCACTCGTCTCCAGGAGGACTCGATCCATGGGATACTGGTTGATACTCCAACTATCACGATGTCTCATGATGAAGTATTCAATGGTCTTCCATGTCTTAGTGGTCTCAATGCAACCGACGACACGTCAATCGGATGCCCAGTCTATGAGTTATAGTGTTTTAGTCTCGGGGGCCCGGCTGGATTCCTGCTCAGTCCAACCTAACCATTTCAAATATCAAACCAAATCTCTAGTGGAGTATACTCAAGGGGACCGTCTTGTTCCATGATTTCCATCACCTCTGAAGGTTCGTCTAATGGATGAATTCTACCAATGTTATGGAAAAATTAAAGAAAAGGGTCGTAGTGGGCCCGGGTCAAGTCCGAGAAGGTCGGACCGACCCGGCATGCAATGTGGCCCGTCCCGGTCGCGAGGCCGCGGACCGGCTGCGAGAGTTCCGACCGACCATGAGGGGCACAGACCAACTGTGTGATGGCGGACCGGCCTTGGTTCATCGGCACTTCATTCAGGAGGGTAGAGCGGCTCGACTTGGCAGAGAAGGGATGTGTCTTGGATCAGACGACGGCGGGTCTCGGCTCGGTTCGGCAGTGCGACTCAGCGGATGGAGGCATGACACGGCGGACGGCCGCACGGCCGGGCTCAGACCGCGGGTCCGCTGAGGATTCACAGCAAGGCCGCTGGGATTCCGGGGCAGTGCAGCGAGGATGCGGGTTAGTCGTGGCTGCACAACAAGGATGCGTGTTGGCCGGGGTAGCTCGGTGAGGCCGATGTTCGGCCGGGGTGGCGCGGTGAGGTCGTGGGTGGTGGCACCGTTTCTTATGTCTTCTTTGTCAACTTCCTCCACTTCGAAGATCACACAAAAGAAGATCTCCGGAGTGGTCGGGCCATGATTATTTTGTGCACACCCTCCACATTTAGAGTGGTATCAAGTGGTTCATAATGAATGAAGCTTGAACAAGAAACCACAATCTTCTGTAATGTTTGTTCCCCATCCGCACAAGAAAAGACGTGAGTACATGGAAAGTGAAAAAAAAAATAGATATAAACCAATACAATGTTTTCTAGATGATTTGGTGTCTGAAGGTAGTATGGTTGTCGATGCGTCGTAGATGAGGAAGTCCCACGTCGATCGAAGTCCTGCGTATGAAGGTTGAAGAAGGTCATCATTCTTCGTTGTCGGAGAATTCTTCATTGGAGAGCTTTCCCCCAAGTTCCTCCTCTCCACAATTCCTCAAAAAAGAATTTGTTGCCCAAAATAATATATTATGCGTTCTGTTATTTTTTTCAGCATAAATTCAAATAGTATAATTAATTAATTGATGTGTTTCCACAATTAATTAAAGGTAAGGGTTGGCAATATTAATTAAAGAGGGTTGGCATAAATAATGTTAGAGGTGTTGAATAAGCTCTCCCTTATTTATTGTGGGATTTGAGAGGTTTAGGACTCGTGTGGTCCCAACCACCATAACCTCTAATGGGAGGTTAGGTTCGGGTGGTCCCCACCACCATAAACTCTCATGGGAGATTAATGTCAATTGGTCCCCACACCACAACTTCCACATGGAGGTTTTAACAGACAAAATAAAATAAAACGTGTGTTTATTTTATTATATTATTTCCATGAAAAACACAAAAATTATGTTTCATTCTCAACCCACTTCCATTTAGGTGAATGTATTATTAATTAAATATCGGTGATGTGAGTTCAATGGTGCCCTCAGATTTCAATTCTTAGCATTGGTTCAAAATTTTGAAAAACTAGCTCGCACATTTACTAAACATACCCAAAAAAAACTTCAGAAATTCATTCTGGGCTCTTCGGACCATCGAATCACGTTCCATCAACTTTCACGAACTTTTAAAATTCACATTTATATAAAAAAACATTAAATCGAAATTATGTGTTTTTACATTCTCCCCACCTCAGGGTTCTACGTCCCCATAATCCAAAACTAAAACTAGGTAAACAAATGGGGGTACTAAGCACGCATTTGAGCCTCATGCGCCCATGTTCTCTCATAGAGGTTCAAGTGCTGCCAGCGAACGCGCACCAGAGGTATCAACCATCCACGAAGGACCTTATCCTATCGATCCTCAATCTCCAATGGAACCCCCGTAAAAGTCTCCCCATCGTCGATGTCCAGCAGTCCATGTTCGATAATGTGAGCAGGGTCGTGCACGTATCTCCTTAGTTGGGATATATGGAGGACGTCATGCACCCAGTGAAACTAAGGTGGAAAAGCCAAGCTGTATGCCACTGCGCAAACTCTAATGAGGACCTAAAAAGGTCTGATCATCCATAGAAATAACTTTACGCCTCGGTCAAATCTACATAAACCTCATCCGGGTGAGACCCGTGGAAATATGTGGTCTCTATCCTCGAACTCTATAGGTCTCTATCTCCTATTGACATATAACTTATACTTGCTCTATGCAGTATTAATCTCATCCTGGAAGATTTTCACCTTCTCTGTGGTAGCCCATACCATCTCTGGTCCCACAATTTCTTACTCCCCATTTTCATTCCAACACAAAGGTGACCGACAAGGTCGCATGTAAAATGTCTCGAAAGGTTCCATCCAAATGGTGGAGTGATAGATGTTGTTGATTGTAAACTCTAAAAAAGTTAAGTGATCCACCCATATGCGACCGATGTCATGGACACCATAATAGAGCATGTACTCAAGGGTCTTAATTGTCCACATGGACTGGACATCCGTCTAAGGCTGGAAGACGGTGTTCAAACAAAGATGCATCCCAAAATCCTCATATAACCCCTTCCATAGTCGGGAAGTAAAACGTGTGTCACGATCGGTGACAATCACCATGGGTACTCCATGTACCTGCATAATCACATAAAAATAGAGGCATACCTATCTCTCTATTGAACCATGCTCTCTGATCGGTATAAAGTGGGCTAATTTGGTGATCAGGTCAACAGTCACCCACATAGAGTCATTTCTCGTTAACGTACGTGGAAGTCTTGTCACGAATTCCATGGATATCACATCCCACTTCCTCTCTGGGACCTCTAAAGGAAAAAAGAATGTCTGTTGGTACCTGATGCTCTGCTTTCACTTGCTGAAAAGTGAGGCATAGAGAGACAAACTATGCTACTGACTTCTCCATTCCCATCTACTAGTGCTATCGTCGAAGATCCCAGTACATCTTCGGAACTCCTGGATGTACCGCTTAAGTGGATGGGTGGAACTCTCCCCATACTTCCTCCTGAAGTGACATTGGTACCATGGTACATCCTATGAAGAGGATGACGTGATCCCCACCTTCAATATATCCATCGGGTTCCTATCTTGTTGATATCTGAGCACATCGTGTCTTGTAGTCAGCGTCCCCAAGTTGCACCTCCCAGACTCACTGAAGAAGTGGAGGAGTGAATGTAAGAGACTAATGGAAAGATGCTCCATCTCTATAAACATAGGATATTTGTAAACCGGCCAGCTGCTCTGTTACCTCTCCTAGCAGCTGTATACAAAATCTCATGCTGAGTAATTATACCATAACATTCCCCTTCCCAGGAGTGTATACTACCTTGAAGTTATAGTCCTGGAGGAAATCAAACCAATGTCGTTGTCTCAGGTTCAGGTTCTTATGAGAGAACATATATCTGAGATTATTGTGATCAGATTACATGGTAAAATGCTCTCCCATTATATAGTGATGCCACGTCTTCAAAGTAAAGACCACTACTAATAACTCCAGGCCATGTGTTTCCATGTTCGGATCATGTTGTCTCAGTTGTAGAGAGCCATATGATATCACTGCTCACTCCTAAATCATTACACATTCAAGTCTGGTCCTTGATGTGTCACAGTAGACTATGTAACCTATGCCCTCCTCTGGAAGCCTCAAGATGGGGGCACTAGTTAGGCTCTGCCTCAGCTCCTGAAAGCTCTGATGACATCACTTCGACCACACAAAGGCTTTCCCCTTCTTCGTCATGGCTGATAGTGGTGCTGAAACTCTGGAGAAATCTAGCACAAACCTCCACTAATATCTATCCAAACCCTGGAAACTTCATACCTCCATCACACTCCTAGTTGGATCCCAATAATGTACCACCTCAATGTTCGCTGGATCCACTACAACTACAGCCTCTGAGATGACATTTCCTAGAAATGGAACCTCTCAGATCAAGAACTGGCACTTTGAGAGCTTACCCTAAAGTTGGTTCTCTCTTAGTGTGTCCAGTACTACCTGTAAATAGTAGGCATGCACCTTATAAATTATCATGTATATCCTAATGTCTTCTAAGAAGACTACTACGAAGCGATCAAGGTACATCTGAAAGAGCTTGTTCAAGAGTCCCTTGAACACTACTGGAATGTTGGTTACACCTAATGGCATAACCAAAAACTCTTAGTGGCTATACCAAAACTAGAAGGTAGTCTTATTCACATCCTTGTCTCATACTCTGAGATGGTGATAGCCTGATCTGAGTTCTACCTTTGAGAACCACTGTGCTCCCTTCATCTGATCAAAGATGTCATCAATCATTAGGTGTGGGTCCTTGTTCATCACGGTCACCCGAGTCCGGAGAAGATAGTCAACACAATGTCTCAAGATCTCAACTACCTTCTTGTCTAATAGAATTGGCATTGCCCAAGGTGAAACACTGGTCCAAATGAATCCCTTCTCCTAAAAGACATCCACTTGTACATGTAGCTCTCGATGCTCGGGAGCCATATGATATGCTGGTGTAGATATCAGTGTCATCCCAGGGTACAGGTCAAGGTAAAAGTCCACCACTATGTCAGGAGGTAGACCCAGAACATCATTAGGGAAGACATCCATGTAACGGTCCACCACTACAGGATAGCATAGACTCTCCACTTCAACAACACAGAGGGAAAGCCTAGCCAACTGGTGGTTGATCGACTGCACTTTCCTCTTGAAAAGTCCATTCTGTGCTGCAAAGGCTCCCTTCTCAACGATTATGGTAAACCTAGTCCCATCCATGTGGACACACTGCACCTTGCACATAATACAGTCTATCTGAGCATGGACTGTAGATAAGTAGTCAATACCTAAAATGACATCGTAAGTCCATGACATTACTAAAGGAGATCCCAGCTGAATCTCTCGCCTCATAGAGTTAGTACACACCGCCGACACCAGTGGGTAATCATTGAATCCATTCCTATAGTTATATCTAGATATAAGGATCAAGCCAACAGCTCCGTCAGAATCTCCAAGCTACGAACAAGGGTGGTGGCAATGAATGAATATATGGACCCTGTGTTTATAAGTGCTACAGATAAGGTGGAGTAGACAAAGATGATACCTCATATCATCTCTGGAGAAACGTGATCGTAGGCCTCAACTGAAGAGAGTTGAGCTCTCCCTTGTCCACCTGCTCCCTACGGTCGGGGTGGACCTCCTAGTGGTGGTGGTGGTAACATCTCAAATCGTCACCCACCGCCAGCTACACCACCATTTCCTCTGCACATCCGCTTTCTCCCTTCGAACTACCTGGACCGAATCTCTATCTCTACCTGGGCAGTCATTCGACCGTCTACTGATTATCCGTACGACAGGTCGGATAGTCACGAGCATTGTGACCCTGCCCGCCGCATGTGAATCAATGCTCGCTCCTAGCATGTCTGTCTCCGTCCCGGGTGCCCCGCACAACTGACTCTGAATCATGTGGTCATCCACCTCTAGTTCGAGTCCTTTTATACATCTATGAAAACTTTCTACTTCCATCTGTATAAGACTCCACTACGTGATGACTGGTAGTGTGTCTCTCTACTAGTAATAGCTCCTTAAGAAAAAACAACACTAAGAGGGATCTCTCTAACACCCCCGCATACGTCGGGATGCTAAGTGATACCATCAAATCTCTAATCTCCACCCGAGTCCCTTCTCTATGGTCCGGTCCCTGATAAATGGGTCCTGCACTATATCTGTGGAGAAGCGTGAGAGGTCAGTGAACCTCTTTGAGTACGGAGCCATAGTCCTACAGCCCTGCGGAAGATGAAGTATCTCCATAAAATGCATTGTACGAAGAATGGCTAGAACAAACTCTACCTGAAATAGGCTCTCAAAGCCTTCCCAGAAAAGTGTCACCTCGTCGTGGACCTAGATCATCAAGCTCCACTATCTGCCCGCTGCTCTCCTGTAGAAGGCTGGTAGTATGAATCAACATGAGGTCTGATAGAGTCCCTACTAAGCATAAAACTCTATCCACACCCTCTAGCCAATCCTTAGCCGCATGCGGGTCCGTTTCTCCCCTAAACCTGGGTGGCCTCTTGCGCTGGAACTAGTGAAATGCATTCATGCAGTGTGCACTCTCTACTGTTATGGATGGTGGCATTGGTGGCCCAATGGGTAATGGCACCATTTGAGCCTCCACTGGTAAAGGGCCCTACACCGAGGCCTCGTCGCATGGTGGGATATCCATGCATACAACTCTCGGAACCCTGTGTGGCTATCTGCATAGAGGATTCCTGAAAATAAACAGGTGAGATATGATAAAAAAGTTATAACTATTGAGCAGACATCATGAGATGACTCAAAGAGTTTACAACGAAGACTCTTGAAAAAAAAAACACATACTCAATGTTTTTGTGCACTAAGTCAGATATTAAAAATAGGGTCCTAGTGTATGGATACGTTGGCCACCGCACCAACACTGGATTCCTTGAACATAAAACTGCACTCACTACACTTAACACTATTTCCATTTAAATGATATATCAGAGTCCTATGTTCTGTGGTAGAATCGACTCATCAGAAACTAATTTGTCACTATGTGTCCCCAGGGGTTTGTGTCATGACTACCCCAAGCCCTCCTTCCTTAGGAAAGGGGTTGTATAATAGCACTAAATGTGTAATTATTCAAATTGGGAATTCATTTACTTTATAATCTATAAACATGAAAAACCAAGTACATAATGGGATACCGAAACAAATAAACTATATAAAAGAAAGAGTGTTAATAATTAAAAGGGGCCAGAATACAATCCAAACAGTAAAGTTACAAGTACAATTGAAATAAAATAGAACTAATGATAGAGGAAAAGGAAGCTACTGGGTCATCCACTGAGGTTCCTACATAAAGGATAGTTATAGATTTCCTCCTAAGCACTCCACGTCCGTCCGTCTCCTCCGCGTACCGACACGCCGTATGGTCCACCTATGGGAACCATCCAATCCCGGTACTCTCAACCTCAGTTAGCGATGTTCATCTTCTATATACAACACAACTAGGTGTGAGCATAACATGTGCATGGTTGAGTATAACGATACTAAATAGGGACCCCAATACCCTCAAGGTCTCACAAAAATACACCAAGGAAAAAAACAAAGAATGAAATCTACAGATAACCCAACTTATGTATATGCCTATAAATACATACCAAATTTATCAAATAATCCATCTCAGTCATTAATAAGGCAAAAGAAAAAAACTGACTCAACTCAAACAAAGATTTTATTCTAGGGGTAGTATCAAGTTTATCCCCAGTCACATTGTCGAAACCTCGGCTTCTGGAGAACTCTTCCTCTCTCGAGTACATTAGGATTTCCACAACCCTAAAGCGCTTCCCACTACCATTGGACTGATGAGGTACTTCCCATATCGATTATTAGGGGTATGCTGCATCACCAAGGCACTCCCCATCGTGGGCCTTCCGCGTCACCGAGGCCCTCCCCCTCGTATCATGTTTAGGTACTCCTCATGTTGAGTACCGTGGGACTACCACGACTCCAAGGTGCTCCCCACTATGGGTCTTCATTGATACCAAGGTGATCCCCACTTGGATAATCTAGTCACTCTATGTCGAATCGGTCAGAAGTCATCAAGTCTCAACATGCTACTAGGTCTCCACACAATGCTCGCTTGTCTCCAGGAGGAACCGCTCCACGAGCTATGGTTCAATAATCAAATTTTCACGAAGTCCCATGAAGAATTATATCAAATTTCTTCTACATAATAGGGGTCTCAAAGCAACTGATGGTGCATTAATCGGATTCCCGACCTATGATTTATTAGACATTTTGTCCTAGGGGCCCAGTTTGATTTGATCTCGATCCAAACTGACTGTTTCCCATATCAAACCAAAATTCTAGATGAGTATAATCTATGGAACCGTCTCGCTTCAAGATTTCTATCTCCGCTGACAGTTCGTGAAATGGATGATTGTTACCAATGTTTGGGCCAAAAGAATGTAAAGGGTCATAGTGGGCCAAGGTCTGGTCCAACCTGGTTCGACCGGACCAGCCCGTTGGGTCCATCCCGGGCTGTGAGGGCCGCAAGGGTACCGCAAGACTGGCTCCACTGAGGGGTTCCGCGAAGGAGATGGACCCGGCCATGAGGGCGCGAACCGGCCATGGGGGTGCGGATTGGCCGTGAGGGGCGCAGACCGGCTGCGGGTCGGCAGACCAACCACGAGGGATGTAGACATGCCGCAGGTCAGGGGATCTGCCATAGTTCGGCATTGGTTCGGCTAGAAGGGTGGAGCATCTCGGCTCAGCGGTTGGTGGGGAAGCTCGACTAGGACTGTGGCGCTGCTCAGCTCGGACGGCGGCGCGGTGCGGCTCAGCTGTGTGGCTCGGCAAATGGAGGCACGGCTTGACATATGGCAACATGGCTCGGCGGACGATGACTATGCTCGTCTCGGACTACGGGTCAGCTAGGGTGGTGCAGCGAGGTCGTGGGTCGGCCGGGGAAGTGAGACGAGGTTGCGGGTCAACTGGGGCAGCGTGGCAAGGCCACCGGTCGGCCAGGGCAGCGCAGCGAGATCGTGGGTCAGCCGGGGCGGCATGGCAAGGCCATGGGTAGCTGCGTCATTGCTTTCGTCATCTTCATCACCTTCCTCCACTTGGATGAACACAAAAAAGAAGAACGGCATAGGGGTTTTTCCATGTTTTATTGGTGTGAACACTCTATCATTATAGTGGTATCAAGTGGTTCATAAATAATGATTCATGAACATGAAACCATAATATTCCTCAATGTTCGTTCCTAACCCACACAGGAAAAGAAGGGAGTACATGGAAAGCGATAAAAATTTAGGAATAAACTTCTACCTTGTTTTCATGATGAGTTGGAGCAATAAGGGAGTATGTTTGTTGATTCACCATAGATGATGATGTCCCACATCAGAAGAAGTCCCGAGGAAAAATGTCAAAGGAGGTCGGCATTCTTCGTTGGCGGAGTATTCTTCATTGGAGAGCTTTCTCTGAATTTCCTCCTCTCCCCAAATCCAGCAGCAAGAATTCGTAGGCCAAAATAATAGATTTTGATTTCTATTATGTTTGTTGGCATAAATTCAAATAGTTCAATTAATTAATTGATGAGTTGGATCAATTAATTAAATGGATGGGTTGGCTAGATTCATTAAGTAGGTTTGGCACAATAAATGGAATAGGAGTTAAAGAGGCTCTCCCTCATTTATTGTGGGAGTTGAGAGGTTTAGGCCTCAGGTGTTCCCCACCACTATAACCTCTCATGGGAGGATAGGTTCGGGTGGTCCCCACAACCATAACCTTAGATGTAAATTCTGAGAACTGGTTCAAAAGTTAGAAAACCCGCTCTCATGATTACTAAACGTACCCAAAAAAAGTTCAGAAATTCATTCCAGGCACTTCAGACATCGGAATCATATGCCGTCGACTTTCATGACTTGTAAAATTCCCATTTATTTAATAAAAATACATGGAAATTCCATCTCATTACAAAGTCAATCCAATGTGAAGCTTCCATGAATATTGTACTATTCTTTTCTAAATAGACTTCACAATAGTCGATGAATCCCTATAATCCTTTATATTTTTCTATCCCAGATTATATTCAAAAGATATAGCATTTATCGCACTCATCACATCAGCTTTATGAGAAGAGGTGACACCACAACTTCAATAGAAGCATCATAGAGTCATCCTATAGTGGTTTTTGTAGATATCACCACATCTCGAGGGTCCCATGTTTCCTTTAGAATAACCAACAAAATTAACTTTGATCTAGTCTAGAATCAGATCTTTCCAGAATACTTAAAAAGGGTGTTTAGGCTGGGGAAAAATGTTGTTCGCCCCAATCCATTTGAAAATCCCAAGGTCTACAATGGTCTTTCGGCAAAGATCAATTTGAATCTAGGTGGCTTCCCTGATGGGAATTATTATTCTCATTTTACCTTCATTAAGAAAAAATGATTAATTTTTATGAATATAAGCATTTCTATGAAACCATATCAAATAGATTAGCTCAATTATAGATTCTATAAAGAGATTCGTGATTTATGGCAGTCAATCATATCCTCAGAATGCTATATATAATACTTTATAGCCTCATAATGTATCCTCCTTTACTAAAAAATATCATGGAAATAATTTCAATGGGTCCTGGTAGTACCACAATAAAGAAATAGTTTATCAATGTCTTCTTGATATGGGTGAAAAAATTGACATTTACAATAATGTGGAATCCCTAAACCTTGAATCAATGTGTCATTTGGGACCATTTAGTGCACAATATGCCAAACAAGGGTGAATCTCGAGGGATTTAACCATACATTATTAAATTTTTATATCCATCTCAAATTATTGTCATAGTTGTTAAAAAGATGATCATAAATTGTTTTTTAGTGAAGAATTCAATTCTGAGTAGGTTCTAAAATTAAAAATCATTACTGGTGCCGAATGGATAATTGTCAATGACCTATTTAATATTCTATGGTAAGTTGGTGTTTTGGGAAATTAAAATATCATTAAATGTATTATTAGAGTGTTTGGGATGTTGAGTGTGGAAAACAATAGACAATATTGGGGACCCAATCTAATTTGTAATCTAGATGTTCAAGGAAGAGTCTTTTCTATATATCCATCTATAGTTAGACATGATGTTGGAAAAAGCATTCCAATTAGATGGATAGAAGGATGAAATCATCTAATTTATCATTCCTTTCCTAAATATATTTAGAAATCGAAATTTTTTGGATTTCAAATGAGGATTTTTTGTAATGAAGTAGATTCGGAGTGATTTTTTTCATGTAAGAAATAATTACAATTTTTTATATTTTTTATGTCGAGTCCAACTTTTTTTAAAGGCCCCAATAGGTAGACCGAGGAAAAGTTACTATCTTCCTTTAAAGTGTGATCCCACTCCACACATGGTTTTTAATGGAAAAATTTATTCACATCAAGAGACAATCATTGCATTTATAATCCATCATTGAATAGACCATTTTAGAAAAAAAATCATAGATTTTACTAGACAGATGATTCCATCCATGGAGAGGGTTTTACCTTTCCAAAAGGACAGATGGTGGAGAATTTTTTGAGAAATGGCTGAAAAGTAAAAAAAAAATTGGTATTCCACAAAAAATGGGAGTACCAAGATAGGTTAAGGATATATACCCTTCAAGAATTTCTAAAACAAAGATAGTATTGGTATTTATATTGGGGTAAAATTTGTTTCCAAAAAAGATGTAGTATTTTCTCCAAATCATTGTTTATCTAGAAACATCATCATAGTGTAAGAGGGCGCTTTTTAGGTTATTGATATTTCTCTTATCACCATGTAAAAAAAGTATGATGTCATCAAAATAAGAGAGATTCATGGGGGCATTCAAAATCTTCGAAGCATGAATTATTTAAGCTTTTTTTGTTCAACCAGTTGAGTGGTTAATCTACATATATAATCCTCAACAGTTGAGGAACGAATAATGAATAGTGGGTCCCCCTGTCAGACCCCATTTTTGAATTTAATGTATCCTATATGAAAGAAATTAACAAGGGGAAAGATGACGGATGAATTGGAATGTGTTTTAATTATATTGATGAAAGAGTAATTAAATCCAATACTCCATAGAACTATTAAAATAAAACACCAATCAATTGTATTAAAAGATTTTTTAATGTCATGTTTTATGGATACATTCCCACCTCTACTAGTTCTATTCAAAAGGCAGGAGAATTATATGGAAAGAAAAATAAAATCATAGATGGTCCATCCTTTAAAAAACCAAATTGGTCCCAAGAAACAATGTTTTTATGAAAAAAGTGAATATTTTTGAAAGAATATTTGTAATGATCTTAGAAATAGAATTGATAAGTAAATGGGTCTAAATAGGTGAATCTCGACAACATTCTCCTCTTTTGGGATATAGGTGTGGAATTGGGGGTTCATCCCAGGAGGTAGAATGCCCTTGGAAAAAAAATCTCATAATCAATCACCCAACATCATCTTGGATCATAACCCAAAATCGGTTATAAAAACCACTATTCAAACCATCAGGTACTAGGGAACTATAAAGATTTATGCTAAATATTGTGTCTCTAATATCATGATGAAGATTGATGCTATTATGAATGGAGTTATACTCTACATTAACCTAAATCAGGAGGAAATCAGGCAGAAGGTATATAAAAGTGTCATCCCCATGGGAAATATTGTCAAAATAAGTGATGACATGATTACCAATACCTTCTTCAGTATTAATGAGGTTTCCCTCATCCATTGTGTAGGTAATAGGCCTATACACATTCTAGGATCTTTAAGGGAGTTGTAGAATTTAGTATTTCTATCACCATTAGAAAACCATTTAGTTTGGAATATTTTATTTCTAATGTATTCTTTGAAGTTGAGAAGAGAAATAATATTATTAGAAATATTGATTTCCTATTGAGGGTCAGAAGAAATATTAGATACAGTTTTTGAATTATGAATTTGGGAAATTTTTTATTAAAAAATAAGGATGATGTTATCCATTTGATTAGTGTTTGATCATAAAAAATACATAAGAACCTTCTTTAGATTTTTTAATTTAAAGGAATAGTAAAATGATTAATTTGAATTGTTCATGTAAGACCATGAATTTTTTATAATGTTAAAAAAATTATGGTCTGAAGACCAAGCCATGTTGAATCTAAAAGGTAAAACATGCATTATTCTATTGAAATTAAAATTCATTGGAAACGATGGTGGTTAGTGGTATTTTTAATAAGGGTGATTCTATAGTGTTTTTTCCCTTTGATCAAGAGCTAGAACATTATTGAACGCTCTATATGATTTTCTAGAAACCATATTATTGTAATTTTTTTATACCACGTAAATTTAGAACTATAGAGATTAACTTCATCATAACATTAAAATTTTAAAAAATAGTTTTTATAGAAAATCAATTTATATATTGACAATTAATTCAAAAAATAAAAAATTCATTGTAATGACCAAAATTAATCCATTATGTAATTTTATTTCTATATTGAAATCAAATAGTCGTCAAATTATCATTATAAATATATCTATTAAAAAATAATTGGAAAAACTAATTAACATATAAAATCCTCTTTTTTCCATTTATCCCAACACCAAAACCACGTGTTTACGTAATAATTCAAAGAAATAATAGTGTAATTTTAATGACCTTTTTTGGGAAAATGTTTTTTCACATCAATCCCCAGAATTGGAAGTAGTAAAATAAAGAGACATATTATAATTTAATTACATTATTGAAAATGAAAACCATACAATTAAATAATCCATAATAGTTCTACGTTCATAAATAATAGTGGAAATAATAAACATATTCATCCATTATTCAGATTATCATGATAAATATTTAATGTTAATTTACTCCTCACATCAATCAAATCAATGTTAGGGGTCTAGTAGTATATCGAATTAGATTTAAATGAAATCATTGACTTATAAATCATAACATAAATTCATCCATTTCTCTTATTTTTCATAAACTATGTTTTTACAATCCAATTTATTTATCTAACTCAAAAGATTTTTTATAAGTCAATTTCTCTTCTAGGAGTTTAATGTTACCCTCACCAAAATGAAAATGTTTATGACTTATGAAAAAATTCAATTTTTTTAATTTTTTTTAGTTTTTTAACTACCATGTATTTTTAAGGAAGGTTCATAATAAACCTTATAATACATAGAAAAGAATACTCACCCATAGTGTTATATAGTCTCAAAAATCATTGTGGGATCCCAATTTATCATTTTAACCTATTATAAAACGAATTATTCTAATTTTAGATGAGTTGGATCACTAATCATCTATTTATTATAGTTTTAGAACCAGAGAATTCCCCAAAAACATGAATGTGAGTTTTAAAATAGATATGATATCATTCATGTTTAAGAAAACATTGAAAATTAAAAAAATAACTATAAAAAATACTATTCCATATATTTATAGCCTCATTTTTATATATTCATTTTTTAAATGACTCTAATTATTTTCTTGATTTACCAAATAAATAACAAAAAATGTATATAGACTTTATATATGTAAATTATATGAAACAATCAAAAAACATCAATTAATAATTAGGTTGAATTCCATCCACCACACATATTCAGAAATATCTATTAAGGTTCTAGTAGATATGGAAGAAAATTAGATTAAACAATGTGAATAAATAAGCACAACCTGGTGTTTATTTATCTTGATGGATTCATGTCAGATCTCCGCCAATTCTATTTTGATATATTTATCTTTCATCAATATGAATTCCATTTTGGGAAATCCTATGAAAATAATAATTAATAAATAAAATCTTATCAAAAAATAGTAAAAATAATATGAAGAAGATGTGATAATTTTTTTAGTAAAATCCCCCTAATAGGTTCTACATATTATACGAACTTCAATTTGAAATATTTTTTGTTAAACCAAATATGTTGGCTGGTTGATATTATTTGCAAAGAAAAATCAATTTTCATTCTTTAAAGCCTCATTGTATTTACATATTTCTGGGAGACATTGAAAATGTTTTGCAAGTCCACTAATGATTAATGTTGTTTTCACTGTTTTGTGGGCGTGAAAAATTAATGATGTACATGATATCTTTTTTATAACACTAATTCTATGGATTTTTCATCATCCAATGAAAACTCCAATTGTTTTTTAGATATTTTCAATCATGGGTGAGACATCAAATAATTCAATGTGTATATAATTTAGACTACTTGATTTTAGATAAATTCCCCCTCAATGGATGAAACGTAAAATATATCTCTTCACGAGATTCCCATGTGAATTATTATTATGTTTTAGCACCTTATTGTTGATATTTATATTGATATAAATGGTGATATTATTCAAAAAAATTTAAATCTTATTTTGTCTCAAATATAGAATCTCCATTTACTAAAAAATGTGGGAAGCACTATGTTTTCTTCTTGTTACACTATTTTATATTCAATATATTTCAATTCTCTGTTGGTATCTTCATCTTCTAATATTAGATATTCTATTAACACTTCTTAATCGGCTTGATTAAGACATAGTATGATATAATAATGTTCATATAGAAAACAATTAAGATATAAAAACATGGCATAAAAGGAATCTACCTCCAATGTATAATCCAATTGTGGTAAACATATATCATCCAAAAATGGGGTAGGATTCCAGTTGAGTTTGAAAAGAATTGAAATTAATATTGTTAGATGATTGATTATGGCCATGACATTGTTCAGCTGGTATCTATTTTTACTCAATGAGTGCCTCATGTATCAACTCAAAATTATTTCGGAGTGAGGTATCATTCATAAATTATACCTCTATGATGTACTATCTATTTTTTGGGTTTTCGGTAATGATGCTTAGGTAGAATTTCTATAGTATTAGTTCTTAAAAATTTCAACCAGGTTTTTTCATTTAGATCCATTATTTCATCTAAACTATTATTTTTACCAATTCTGTAAATATTTATTTTAGCATAGTCTTAAGTTATTCAATCACTTATGACCCTGAGCGATGATCCATTTCTTTTCAATTTTTTGAGTATTAAAATATTTACATTTTGAAAATTAAAATTGAATCATTTACTTTAATCTTTAATAATTACAACACATGTATTGTGTAGTTTTGGTGAAATGTAATCAAAATTATTGTTAACATTAAAAATACTTTCAATTCAATACAATGGTAGAAAAGTTACATTCCCTGGAGTATGAGTGGGTTGGTTCTTCACTGTTCTAATAACTTATTTATAAATTTTTTAATTTTCATACTTTTTGAAATTAGAAAAAATGATTCAGACTATTTGTTTATTTTTTGATTTATAAATTTAGAACTAAATGTAGAAACAAACACAGAGTTGGTGAGAGGTGTTCAGATATAGGGTTGATTAAAAATATTCATCATTATCCTATTATATTCTATCTAAAAAACAAGTAAATATCTGTATCTAATTTCAATGATTTATCTAATTTAATTTAATGATAAAACATAAGAGTAATATCTCCTGTTATATCTCATTCCACTATTTCCACTATAAATTGACAATATATATACTAAAAGGATGTATTTAATATCTCAACACCTATATCCATTGTATATAATTCAACCCTCATTCATTAGTGCTCTACTATAATGATTTATGAACAAAAAGAAGTATGGGAAAATGATTTGATAATGTGAAGAATAAAGAATCTTATCGAGCATATCATATGAATATCATTGACCTCGTTCTATCTAATGTGCTTTGGAATCAAATATTTAATTTTTAAAATCATAATTAAAAATGTCAATGTGTGGTCTCAATAAGGTACCTAGACTATAGGTTATCTATCCTAGGTTTGCAGTTGTAGAGGTCCCATTTTTTGTTTTAATAAGAAGAAAAAAAATCAGGCATAGAAGAGACTATCACAATATGATTAAATGAAGAATAATTTGTTTTAAAATTTAAAAAATAGAATGAAATTATAACTCTGGTTGGATGATGTTGAATGTTCTAAAAGTGGGGTGGGGAAAATATTTGTGGATCATCGAAATTCCATTTCCTAAAAATAAATTTCATATAAAGAATATACTTCATCTAGATAGATATCACATGTTATGTAGAATAATCTTAAAAGGATGTGACATATTGAGTTGAGAGAAGAAAAATAATTTTGGTTGGAATATTTCTACTATGATCACATCCATACAGGCATGGTAATATTAAGGATAAAATCATGTAATATGCTACCCCTGGGTGCCACACACTGGTTCCCTCTTATGGCCAGTCACATGAATTTAGGTGTTCCCATTCTACTCTAGAGTCTTCCAACTAGTAGTCTGAGTCTATTACCACTCCGTTCTAGAAGGTTCCCTCTTTATCAAAGCTTCATAATGATTAAAATAAATAAACAATAACCAAATAAAATAACTAATAACTATGAAACTTGTATCACATGAATATTAAAACAGGTATACAATGTCCAAAAATAAAAAAATATATATGTCCTGGTAAAGAATCATGTGATGAGTGTCTGTATTAAAATCCATAAATAATTAAATACACATAAACCTCCTAGAATGTCCAAATCCACATCTAGTTACCTCAACAATGATCCATCCCAAATCATCCATCCAACATATTTTTATTTCTATTATCATGTCTTTTTAGAATACAAGCATATTCTTGTATCAATCGGGAAGCCCAAATAGGATGTGAGTACATCTAAGTAGTTAACCACTAGTATAATCTAAAATAATATCCAGTCAATAATAGAGTACGTAGTTGTATAAATAATAAATACAAGATATAAGTTGATAATTTTATAGATATTAAATTATTCTATATCTAAACACACACACACTCGGATTCTTAAGGACACCTGATCTGTCAATAACTTATTCATACTATGCTAGAGTTTGAACGATATCACATATTAAATTCAAAATCCAATATTGGTCATCTCCATTTTGTTTTAATTCATATTATGATAAATTGGATCAATTTTACCCTTCCAATATTTTGGGACCAGAATGTCATGCCCTGGACCCCATGGGTATTTTATGTAGTACTCCATAACCGACAACTTTTTTATCTCCCAAACACAAATGTGGTATTTTTATACAGCTATCATTGTCCCACAATAATGTTTCAATGTGTTCTTCTAAATCAGCAGTCCATGTACCACACACATATATCAATTTATCATTTTGGGCCTTTGAACCTCAATCCATTCCCCCACATTATTTTTAATCAATCATATATTTCCCATATTTCACACCAATCAAGATAAATCAATATTAATAATTTTATTAATTTTCACCTCATGGAGCCATCAAAATTTATCACAACAAAAATGTGCCTTCAAATTTGTCACAAAGAGTAATATGAACATATATTAATTTGGCCATTTATCAATATTTAACCATATAACCAATTAATTGATTAACCAATTAAAAATTCCAAATCCTCAATCCCTATATTCCATTATTTAATTCACCAATTAATCCATCCAAATCCATCAACTTCCAATTTTTCAAAATACAATCCAATTCCTTATCACATGACAATTAAATCAAATAAATTCAATAATCCCCTAAATTAATAAATCAATTAGATATTTCAATATAGGAATCAATTGTCAAAAAAATATAGTTGATATTAAATAATACATAAAATATTTGGAATTCATGACAATAAAAATTTGAATTTAGAACACCCACCTCAAAATCATTGATAAGAGGTTTCCCAATGGGAATTCCCCAAATTGAAACAATATGGTCCTACCCCAATGAATAATTATAACTATAATCTATTTTATGAAACAAGATCAAATGAAGATAAATCCAATTACACTAAATATAGATCCATCAAAAACAGAGGAAAACATCCATTGAATGGATGAGATAAAGTTGGGGGTGTGGGAGGAAACCATACGGGTTGATAATCTCTTACCACGATAGGTGAAAATCATTATTCAGAGATACATTACACCATGAACCGAAGCATTAAGTCCAGGTAATCAATCATGGAACCTATAGAAATGATATAAAATATTTTAGGGTCAAGTTATGGAATTTGATTGTATAAGATGTGGGATTACTAATTATTTTAAAATGTTTATAGTGATTATAAAAAT
Source organism: Viscum album (assembly GCA_963277665.1). NCBI lineage: Eukaryota > Viridiplantae > Streptophyta > Magnoliopsida > Santalales > Viscaceae > Viscum > Viscum album. The sequence continues at coordinate 843,473,042 of OY728161.1, forward strand.
GTACGCAAGGTTTCCTATATGGGTAAATTGGTTTCCCCAAACCATTATCCTATAATTTTGTTCCTCCTTCTAGGGGACATATAGTTACTATAGAGAGAGTACATGGTTTGAAAAACCATTCCCCAGTAATGGGAATCCCATATTTTTTGGGTTTGACCTGTCTACTAGGCTCGGTTCATAGTTTGTGAAAAAATTGTGCCAATGATGAATTGTCAATCAAATTTTCAAAATTATCCAATTTCAACCAAAAAATCCCCAAGGTGAAACCCAATCGAAACATAATCAAAACATTGGAAAACTGTAGATATAAAAATATCAAGAAATAAATAGAAATGCTCAACATATTAAAATCTACCCACCTTATAACAACTTATCCTTAATCTGTACTCCCATGATTCTATAAGATTGTGATTTAAAAAAAGATCACTCCACTATGCACACAAATCCACTTAACTCTCCCACATTTTCTCCATAACACATCTATGTTTCCACAATTAATAAACAATATCACAATCTTTCCCTTCATCACATTCCAACTGATATCCAACACATGAATCATATGTTCCTTAAAGGACACATAAATATAAATCTTTTCATCGCCCGCATCGATCAATTTAGAAGGGATAGGGTGATACCGCTAATGTTGTGACAGAAGAATAAAATCATGCATATAACTACACCATTATTGGTGATCCAATCAGTATTCCTCCAGAAAAATTCTCTCCACATCCTCAACTAATCTGAGTGACAACATTCCATATCTTTGAACCCTATTGTTACCTATTATAGTTGAAACGTGATGGAATACCAAATAAATATCTATAAAATCTTGTTTTGGTTCATTTCAATCAAAATATGAAATCCTCCTACTCTAAGACATTTCCATACACTCTTGAATCAGATTGACATGTAATAACATCTTTGAGATGAGACATGGTCCCAAATGCTCCGACTCACCTACCTCAATCCATCATTAAATTGATCATATTGTACCACCATAATGTCTATGAAATGGATTCATATGAATTTTTTTATGATAAATTTTATTAGTGGTGAAATGTATAATCGCTATGGGACTCTCTCTACATCCACTAATGTAAAAACCCAGTTTTTTTTTGAAAACGGGTCAAAATCCCTACAAAGTTTGAATTTTTTATGACTGGTTTCAGAGGAAACTGGAGAAAACGGGAAGTTGTTGGAAATTTCCAGACTACACGCCGTGTATGCGTAGGCGAGTGACCGACCATGTGATCAATGAGTACATGACGTGTGATGACTGTGTAGTTGTTTCTTACTACATGGAGTGTAGTTTTGAACATTCCATGTCTTCCCCCAACAGTGTGAGGCCATGCATGGTATGTAGGCATGTTGGCTGGGTAGAACCAGGGGCACGCCGTGTTACTTTTGGACACGCTGTGTATTCTAGCCCTGTATAAGCGAAACACATGGTGTGTGAGTTAGTCGGAGAGGAAAGGAAGAGGAACCATGTACACTCCATGTACTCATGTCGGAAGGTTCGGAAAGTAAGTCAGAGGAATCCTACCGTCTTATGGACAGTTAAATGAACTATACACAGTGTGTAGTCTTAAATTACATGCCGTTTACATTATTTTTTTCACATAAAACAGGAAGTAGCATCGTGTTTAGGCTTTGGACAGAACCTCCTCCCCCAAATCAGTCAAACCTTTAATTGCTTCCTGGTTCTTTGTCCGAAGTCAGATCTGATCTCGGATGGATGCGTTGGAACCACCTCGGTAAGGCCTCATTTCCCCGTGAGCCATTATGTTTGATTTTTTGTTCTAGAATGAGTTATAGGGGTTTGAGGTATTTGAATTCTTTTGAAGATTTACCGTCTTTTAGACTGAATTGGTGGCTGTCACTGGGGGAGTAGCATCTTGCGAGTCTCTGGTAGGTGGTGAATACATCTTTTTTTTTGTTTTTGTGGTTTTTTGGGTAACGTGGCCTTCAGCGCATTTTTGGGTATTTTGAGCGGGACCGGTTTTATCAGTGTTTATATATTGTAATCTTTATGGGACCTCTGGGATGATTTTGGGTATGCCTGGTTACCAGATTACGTGAGCCGGGCCAGGTGAGGGGTGGTTGCCCGCCCGGGCATTTTGGTTGGGGAACACAAAAATGGTTCTAATTGAAATGTTATTGTTCTAAAACTGTTAGTTTAATTTATTGATGTTTGATATAAATCTTTGGAGGAATTTAAGACCTATGTGCTGGTATAGGACAACTCCTAGTAGAGTGCAATTCAACTGTTTAGTTTGTTTTGCCGATTTTTGTTTTCTGTTTAAATATTTTATATTTTCAATTGCTGTATTGCATCTGTTAGACCCTTTTTGGGTTGTGTCGGGTGTGGCCTGGTTATGCTTCAGTGATGCTGATCATAGGTTGGGGATTTTCCCGGGTTACTTTTGGGGGTTTTGACCATGGAATTGGGCGTCAAGGACGTCGGCTTGAGGGAGTATGACTATCAGTTTGGGCATGGCCCGAGATAAAAGGATGGTGATGCCATCAAACTTGAGAGACATGGTCAGAGGGACAGGAGGTGTAAGACATGTTGGTGTCTTAGGTCTATTTTGGTGATTACTGCTCGCCCGGAACATTGAGTAGTGTGCATACAGAGATACTATTTGAGGAGGTGGTTCTGACCACTAGTGTGGGTAGAGTCTCCCATAGTTGAGGTTAGGTATTTTGGATGGGGGTTCTTTCTGTAGAAAGCCACACGGGAGGTTAGGAACCTTAAGGGGAAGGGAGTGCCCTCGAAACATCGGTACTTGAGAAATGAGGTGTCAGGAGGCACATGGTGCCGGATAAATACTTTTGGGCATGCCTTCGGGTGTCAGTACTGGAGACACGAGGTGTCAAGAGGCACAAGGTCCCAGGGTAATCTTCTTGGGTTTGACTTCGAGACGTCGGTGCTTGAGACAAAAGGTGTCCGGTGGCACTTGGTGCCAGGTTACTATTTTTTGGTGTTCCTTTGAGATGTCGGTACATGAGACACGAGGAGTCTGGTGGAACATGGTTCCGGGTTACACGACTGAGATTCTGGTGTTGGCCGAAGTAGGTGACACTTCATGGTGGCTATTGAGCACCATTGGAGTTTGTGTTTACCTGTGCATAGTAATCTTTACTGCTTTCCTAGAAATTCGTGACTGCTTAAACATATATATTTGGTACGCACCGTTGGGTGGTATCCTACTGAGATTGGTCTCACACCCTGCACGGGCCCTTCGGGACACGTGCAGACTTTATGGATTTACATGTAAAAAAGAGGCCAGATTCAGGAGCTGGGTTACATTAGTTATTTCATGGAGATGATATGGACCTTGAGGTCATGCCTAGTTGGTTTTACTTTGTTTCGTTTCTTTTTCTGTATTAGCATTCTTACTTGTTGTAGCTACTATTGGTTAGCCATTGGCTTTCTTTTTATACACTGTTATGTATGACCTGCTTTGGATGCATGCTTGGTTGCTTACAGTAGTTGTTTCATTTGATTGCTGGCATGTTGTTCTATTTACTTTCTTCTGTAGTTGTGTTATATATTGCTTCCATTGTTTATTGATATTGGTTATGTATCCACTCTGTGGGTCCGGTTCGAGTCTGCTGAGTCATTTATTTCTGCTAAATAATTTAGTATTATACTTGGACCAGTACCATTTTTTTCCTCCGAGAGGGTATAGCCTCCCCACTATACCTATTCAAACCCCCGCTGCTAGTCGGTAGCCTTTGGCGTTCAGGGGAAGTGCGCCTAAGGAAGTGACACACGACCCATTCGGCACTATTCGGGTGGCTGGCTGGGTCTGTGTCATTACAAAGTGGTATCAGAGGAGTTCTTGAAAGGGATTTAGTAGCAGCGTTTTAATGGCTACTAAAGAGTTTTAGGCGTCTCGTTTCTTTCTTCTGGTTTTACTATTTGGAATATGGTAGACTAGAAATAGTTTATTGCAGGGACTGGGTTTCTAGCTTGTTCTTGGGTGCCTGCAACCCCATGTACAATGGATGGGCCTAGTTTCCGCGGGTGGGAAGTGCTGTTTGTTTTTGCTCATATTACAACTTATATGATTTCCACGTCGGTGTCTCACTTGGTGTGTGATGTTTTTGATTGTGATATGCGACCATTGACCTGATATGGTAGGGGAGAATTGAACCTTAGCCGGTATGTCGATGCTTGGTTTCTTGGATTTTGATAGGCACCTTTTTAGGGTATTTAAATTTCATAATTGGACGTATTCATTGTGAAGTGATAATGCCATGTGAATGAAATATCATTTTCCATGCTTTATATGCTTTGAAATATACTTTGGTGAAATTCCTAATAGAATTTCTAGTTGTGAAAATGTGTATTCCATGCTTTATATTTTCTATAGAATTACATGTTGCAGAATATTCGGGTCTGAAACTTATGAGAGCAGGAAAGATCTATGGTTGAGGCAGTGTAACTGTCAGGATCGAGCAACTCGGTCAGCGGTTTGAGGCAACGTGAGTTGTCGGGACGAGCATGGCCCGAGGTACTTTTTATACTTGGATCTATTAAGGGTGGGTAAGGAGGCAATGAGGGAAGGATGTCGTGGGGCATGGGTTGTGGTGAGCGGGAGTAAGGGTAGTTGTTATGCACTGCCTTTTACTACTTTCCTTATCAGCGTAGAATATATTGTTGTATATATATATGGATTGTCTGACCATTTATGGTATTCAGCGTGTTACCCCATCATGACACGATTGCGCGTATGGATGGAGATGATAAAGTGCCGCAGGATCAGGGTCAGAATTCAGAATAGGCAGAGCACGAGCCACATGTACAGGCTCAAGAACATGATCATGTTTAGGATCCAGTGCAGAAAGGATAGTAGCCGGGTTTCACATCGTTCATGCTGTGTCTTGATGAGAAGCTCTAAGCTATCCTGGTACATGTCTTTCAAGGGATTGACAAAGGCGCGTAGTGTACAGAGCGTTCTAAGGCATATCTGGTGCGAGAGTTCCAGTCGTAGCACCCGCCACTTTTTCAGGGTGAGGGTGGCCCACCGGCTGCTGAGAGCTAGATAGAGATCATGCAGATGATCTTCGATCTGCTCGAGACACCTCGAGAGCAGAGGGTCAAGATGGCGACGTACATGCCGAGAGGACCGGCGAAGTGTTGGTGGGACGTAGAGGTTCATGCTCATTGGCATGAGGGACTGACATGGAAGGACTTCGAGGACAGGTTCATCGATCACTTTTATCCAGAGACGCTAAGGGCAGAGAGAGCTCGAGAGTTCTTGAGTCTTTAGCAGGGAGATATGTCCATCATGTACTATGCATATACCATCACAGAGTTGTCCCATTTTTCACCTGGTATGGTGAGTGATGATGCAGCTAGGGTGAGGTGCTTCGAGGATGTCTTACAACACGCCATATGAGTCCAGGAGAATATCTTCAGGCCGGATTCCATCTCCGAGGTGGTGAATCAGGCACTCAAAACCGAGGGCAACGAGAGAGAAATGTCTTTCTTGGGTAGGGCGATAGATTTAGGTGATGGTTTGGACAGCAGGAAGCGAAGACGAGATGATTTTTAGCAGGGTAGTCAGACATGGGATTCAGCTGGACCACCTCGTGGTAGTTCTTTGGTGATTTTATTCTAGTGTGGACAGCCTGGACATGTTTGGGCGCAATGCGATAGGCCTCCGATGGATTTTCGAGATTGTGGATAGGACAAGCATCTGGACAGGTTATGCAGGTAGCCTTCTCAGATAGCCAATAGGCAGGGACCAGTACAGACTGTAGCATGTGGAGTTCGTTCGGGTTCGGTACCCGGAGAGGGAAGTTGAAGTCCAGCTATGTGTGGATGTTGTGACAGATACGGTGGGACCCGGCTGAGGGGTCAGTTTCCTAAGACTGGAACAACATCGCAGGGAGTTCAAGAGTCATACCACTGTGTTTCGGGCTAGGTGCACGCCGTGGAGCATCTAGAGGCTGAGCAATCTGGTTAATCGACGACAGTTAGAGGTACATCGCGGTGTGTCTGTGATCTCTGTGTTTCCTTTTTGGAATGACCTTGGAAGGCATGTTTGTTTTGAGTGCACATGTTGTGCTGGATCTTTGTAGACTGACTAGATTCTAGTCAGTGGGATTGGCACCATATCGGGTGCGTGATATATATATATGAGATGCATTGAATCAGCGCATTGAGGATGCAGGTTACTTTGGGTGTTGTGGGCATCGTGGCATCGAGGATGGAGGTTACATGTGGTGTCGTGGGCATCGGGGCATCGAAGATGCGGGTTACATAAGGTTCTAGGAAGCAGGACCTCATGGAGGCAGACACTGATGTGGTGTGGGCTATGTTGGGTGTCAGTAGCGACCCATGAGCGCCAATGAGGTGTAGGAGTGACGATGCGTCACGGAAGGACTATGCGTCTGGAAAACAGGTTAGTAAACCTTGGTTGCATTGAGCACTATTTGTTGAGACTGAGTAAGAAATTCCTATGGTGGGGATCCCCTTGAGGAATTTAGCCAGAACCTTATGACATGGGTAGTCCGGGTTTTTAATGGGGATTGGCATGTTTGGTGCCATATTCGGGTTTCGTTCGGTAGATCGGGGACGAGCTACGTTAAGGTGGGGAGTTTTTTGGAACCCAGGTTTTTGGAAACGGGTTAAAATCCCGACACAGTTTGAATTTTGTTTGAATGGTTTCTTAGGAAACTAGAGAAAATGCGTAGTTTCTGAAAATTTCCAGACTACACACCGTGTACATTAAGTACACGCCGTGTATGCGTAGGTGAGTGACCGGCCGTGTGCTTGTTGAGTACATGTCGTGTGATGACCATGTAGTAGTTTCATACTACACGATGTGTATTTTCGAACACGCCTTATATACCCCCGACCGTGTGAGGTCATGCATGGCGTGTAGTTCTGTTGGCTGGGTAGAAACAGGGGCACGCCATGTTCCTTTTCGACACGCCGTTTAGTCGAGCTGTGTATATGGGATACATATGGCATGTGAGTAAGTCAGTGAGGAAAGGAAGAGGAACCAAGAACACGCCGTGTACCCCTAGGTACATGTTGTGTACTCATGTCGGTAGGTTCAGAAAGTAAGTTGGTGGAATCCTGCCATCTTATGAATAGATAAATGAACTATACACTATGTGTAGTACTAAAGTACATGCCGTGTACTTTCGTTTTTTCTCTTAAGATGGGCAGTAGCCTCGTTTTGAGGTTTTGGACAGAACCTCCACCCCCAAATCAACCGAACCTTCAATTGCTTCCAGTTTCTTCATCCTAAGTCAGATCCAATCTCAGTTGGATGCGTTTGAACCCCCTCAGTAAGGCCTCATTTCCCCTTTAGCCATTTTGTTTAATTTTTGATCAAGAACGAGTTATATGGGTTTGAACGTTTTGGATTCTTTTATAGATTTACCGCATTTTAGACTGAATTGGTGGCTGTTACCGGAGGAGTAGCATCGTACAAGTCTCAAGTAGGTGGTGCATACTTATTTATTTGATTTCTTGGTTGTTTGGGTCACACGTCCTTCGGCAGGTTTTTGGTTATTTTTGAGCGGGACCCATTTTATTTGGGTTTTTATAATGTATTTCTTATGTGACCTCTAGGATGCATTTGGGTATGCCCGGTTACCAATTTGCGTGAGCAGGGCTGGGTGAGGGGTCGTTTCTCATTGGGGCATTTTGGATGGGGAATGCCAAAATAGTATTAATTGAAATGTTATTATTATAAATTTGATTGTTTAATTTATTGATGTTTGATATAAATTGTTGGAGACATTTAAGACTTCAGTGCTAGTATGGGACAACACCTCGTAGAGTGCAATTCAACTATTTAGTTTGTTTTGACAGTTTATGTTTATTGTCTAAATATGTTATATATTCATTTTCTGGATTGCATCTGCTGGACCCTTTCTGGGTTGTGTTGGGCTTGGCGCATTTACGCTTGAGTGATGCTAATCACAGGTTGGGGAATTTCCCAGGTTACTTTGGGTAGTTTTGACAATAGAATTGGGCGTCATGGATGTCAGCTTGAGGTGGTATGACTGTCAGGTTGGGCCTGGACTAGGATACTAGGATGGCGATGCCATCAGACTTGAGCGACATGGTCGCAAGGACATGAGGTGTCAGACATGTTGGTGGCTTATGACTATATTTTTGATTACCGCTCACCCGGGACATTGAGTAGTGCACACACACAGATACTCCATGATGAGGTGGTTCTGACCACTTGTGTGGGTAGAGGGTCTCGTAGTTGTGGTAGGGTGTTTTGGTTGGGGGTGCTTGACGTAGAAATCCGCGTGGGAGGTGAGGAGCCTTCAGGGGATGGGTGTGCCCTCGTGATGTCGGTACTTGAGACACAAGGTGTCAGGAGGCAGTTGGTGCCGGGTTACTATTTTTGGGCATGCCTTCGGGACGTCGGAACTTGAGACATAAGGTGTCAGGAGGCACAGGTTTCCAGGTTACTATTCTTGGGTGTTCCTTCTGGATGTTGGTACTTGATACATGAGGTGTTAGGTGTCACTTGGTGTCGGGTTACTATTTTTTGGCGTGCCTTCGAGACATCGGTACTTGAGACATGAGGTGTCAGGTGGCACATTGTTCCGGGTTACACGACAGAGATTCTGGCATTGGCCGAAACAGGTGACACTCCATGGTGGCTATTGATAACCAGTGGATTTTGTGTTTACTTGTGCATAGTAATATTTACTGCTTTCCTTGTAATGCATGACTTCTTAAACACATATATTTGGTACGTACCATTGGGTGGCATCCTATTGAGATTTGTCTGACACCCTGCATGGGCCCTTCGATACACGTGCAGACATTATGGATTTACATGAAAGGAAAAGGCCAGCATCGAGAGCTAGGTTATGTTAGTTATTTCATGGAGATGGTATGGACCTTGAGGCCATTCCTTGTTGGGTTTACTTTGTTTCATTTACTTTTCTTTATCAGCATGCTTACTTTCTATAGCGACTATTGGTTAGCCATTTTCAACCTTTTTATACTCTGTAATGTATGACCTGCTTTGGATGCATGCTTGGATGTTTATAATAGTAGTTGTAGTTTATTTACGGCATGTTGTTCTGTTTACATTCCACTACAGTTGTGTTCTATATTTATTCCACTATTTATTGATATTGGTTATGCTTCCGCTCTGTGGGTCTGCTTTGAGTCTACTAAGTCATTTATCTGTAGTGAATATTTTATTATTATACTCAAAACAGTACCATTTTATTCTTCCATGATGGTATAACCTCCCCACTATACCTATTCAGGCCCTCGCTGCTAGTCGTCGGCCTTTAGCGTTCAGGGGAGGTGCACCTAAGGTAGTGACACCCTACCTATTCGGCACTGTTCAGGTGGCTGGCTGGGTCTGGGTCGTGACAACTATTGTCTACATTAAACACTCATAGAATATCCTCATGAACCTATATAGTACGCCCTGACTACTGGTCTCTCTATGGGTGGAAATTCATACTCAATAAAATCTATATTCCATTTTCCTTCAGTATTACCTTCTAGTTTTGCATAGTAAAACATTAGTTACGGTATATAATAATACTTTGTGCACTTCATTCTGAAAATCTACATCATGAACATAGAAATCTCCCAACTGATACACTATGATGGTCTCTCATATAGGAATGAAATGTTCTACCATTATCAAATGGTCCATAATAACCAAAATAACATCATTCTATCAGGTCTTCATTGGGATACCCACCAAAAAATCCATGGTAATGACATCCCACTTCCACTCAAGAATGAAAAACTACTATAGAAAACCACCAAGTCATTGATGCTCGACCATCATATGTTGAAAGGTGTAGCTTCATGTCACGAACCATTGTATATCCTTTTTCAAACCCGACTACCAAAACATTCAATGTAGGCCACACTACATTTTGGTCACACCGGGACGTACCGCCCACCGTGATGGATGAAATTAATGCATTATCTATCGAACATACTCTTAGAAAAAACAACTCATTTGTTGACAAAGATGACATCTTTCTCATCTATACAAAATTTAGAAGGTGATTAACCACATGCAAGGATTTCCCTCATGGGAAAAAAATTTGTATCCTCATACTGCCATTCCGAATTCGAATCAAAAGTGTAGAATCCACTGAAATTGGAATGATTTTCATCTTATCCAATCTCTCACAAACCACAACAGGCATTTTATCAATCTAAATAATTATTTTCAACTCATAACTTCACTCCCAATCCACATGAGTCTATTTCATCCTGTATAATGTTTTAGAAACACTATTCCACTATCTTAGCATATATGCGTGGCCAAAATGAAATGACAACATAAGCTCAAACCACCACTACTGTAGGATATTAAAATATAATCGTGAAATTACATACATTATACTATTTTCGTCAGTATAAGTAGAAAACATTACAACAAATAGATGATGATGTCAACACATCCAATCATAAACCACAGTTTCTAAATCAAGGTCATAGGTATGGTAGGTCTATTCGTGTGGTGCGAACTTCCAAGACCCACACACTAAAACATTATCTGTCTACATCAATACTTCTACTATAAAAATCTTTTATTCCTCACAAAACACCATATAATTCTAAAATTTCTTGGGTAATATCAATATTGGTGTTTTTTTCACGTTCTTCTTCTACTCCATTTAGGAATTATCTCACAATCCCGACCAATAAATATTTACTCCCTTCCTGCTCGAGGAAAAAATTAATGTGTCCATAAAAGAAAATTCATGGACGAATCTTTTGTAATATCTTACTAATTTGAGATAAATATGGATACCAACATATTCTTTGGTTTTTCCCATGAAACTATGCCTTTCATAAAAATAGTATGTCATAACTATAGTAATTAGTATTTAAAGAATATGTTTTTGAAGAATCTATTTAAAAAGGGGTGAAGTGAATTCTAGTTTTATAAAACATTAGTATAAAAGTATTAAACAAATCAATTCAAAAAGAACTTCAAATAAAAATATCAGAATTAGACATGGCCCTTCTTTCAAACACTAATGTATCATAATCAAATTATATTTATTTAAATCAATGTAAATATATTGTAATCAGAAAATATATGATTATATCAGAGTGTATCTTTTTCATATTATATCTAATTAAAATTTTGGATTATGTTAATCATATTTAGGATCATATCAATAAAACTAATAGACAAAATAATAGTGGGATATAAAAAATGTATGAAACTACTAATAGAATATAATAAGTTTAATAATGACTTACATCTATTTCAAAATAATAATTCTCTATTAACATTAAGGGTAAGGTTGCTTAAATCAAAGGATAAAGGTATCAATTGTTTTATACTTCTAAGAATGATTGTCTTTACTCAAAACTGAAATCCTTCGATACCATGATCAAATTTTTTTTTCTTTAATCCCAATTATCCCTCTATCTGATGGATTGGATCTTTCTTTCTATCCACACAAGATTTTGATAATAAGATCAAATTATTATTCATTTTATCCCATCTACCCCTCACTTATAACCACAAAAATCTAACATAATTAACAATTTAAAATCAAATTCCAATGGAGACAAACTAACAATGTTTCTTTAAAATGAATTTCTCTAAACAATTACAAAATTCTGGAAAAAAATTATCATTCTTTGAAATCATTAGAATAATTGGTAGTTAAAATATAATCAATCGCTTCAAACTCTTCAAATGATCAGCTGTTTATATAGAACCTTCCCAGCAGCCATATTTTCTCAAAATGTTCATATATCCCTATATTTGTCACAATGACTTGGACCCCTAGCACTTTTATAGGCCATACATTTCTATTGTAACTAAATGTTTGACTTCATATTGATTTTACCATCATACTCTAAATTTTTTTCATTGCATTAGAAATTAGTTTTTCATATTCATAATTACAACATAGATGATTTGATGAGATTCCTTTCAAATTTCATTATGTTAATCTTAATGAGCAAGGATATGATGATTATTGGCTCTGAAATTAGTTCTATAATAATGAATTTTTCATCTCAAAAGGCAAGAAATAAATTCAAACATATTCTCTAATAAAAGGGAATATGAAGATTATTGGATCCATATTCATTATTCTTATCAAAAGTAATAATTTATTTTTATATTCCTCAATACTTTAGAACTAATTTTATGTGTTGTAATGGATTAAATTTTTTACAATAACATTCTAAAATACATTATCCATAAATAATTAGTAATCAATTGTATATGAAAGTATTCTGATTTCCAAAAATAAATGATATAAAAAATTCATAGGAATTTTTTTGACTCAACTATATCCCCATTTTTTTTATCACAATCCCAAAACAAAAATGAAAATACAACTTTTACGAACATATAATCTATTTACTTTTAAGTTACATCGATTTTAGAATTAGATAGTAATCTTTATCTCTCCATGATTTTATGTCTCATCTAAATATGATGACTATAATTAACTCACACTTATGATAAAATCTCCCCTAAAGATCTTAAGATCCCCCATAGAGAAGAGCATTAATGTATTAAATAATACCTCTCCCCAATTCAATAAATTCTTCCCCTTTCTATAAAATTATCTACTATTGTGATTTTGAAAATGGAATGGTGAAATGAATTTTGTTTCCTAAAATTGGTTTGAAAAAAAACATTATGAAACAATATATTGAACTAACAAATAATACACCAAAAAAATGAATAAATATTTATCTAATCAGAATTGGGAAACCTTGAAAATAATATGTAATAGGATGGATAAGTCATTTATTAATAAACATGTTTTCAAAATACACTGACAATTGCAACAAGAGTTCAAAAGGTAATAAATAAAATTATTCTTCATCAAATATCTCATGATGGGATTCATCTTCTTGAACACATATCTCTCTACCAAGAGCTTTTTTATTATTTTATATTGATATATAGCAAGAAGATCTAGATCCGGTGTGGGCCGGTCCTCAGAAATAATAGATAAAAAGAAAGAGTCAGGTGTACAAGGGGTTATTACATTATTGAGTATACAACACACCACATCTATCTGCATCCACCATTGGAGCACAATAAGAAGGGGCCGTAAAGGACCACATCATATCAGAATCAATTAAAACCTTTCATTCCAATGAATCACCAACATGATTGGCCTCCCAATACACATGATAAAAATCCATGTCTATTTGACTAGATTTGTGGAGGCACTCAACCAACTGAGGGAGCACACGACAAGGCACATTACGCGTCCTAGAATTCAAAGCATGAACTACAGTCATAGAGTAAGATTCAATCCAAAGACATAAATAATTATATTGGACAACATACCTTATAGCATGAATCATCGCCGATAGATCGACTTCAAAAGCAGTGCCAAGGCCAATGTAATGATAAAATCATCCCTTGACAAACCCACAAAAAGTGCGGAAAACACCTCCGCATCCCGATGGGCCCGGCGCACCTAATGAAGCTCCATCAACATTCACATTGAGGAATGCGGAAATCGGTGGTCTCCATCTGATATACTTTAGCATCCGAGGTTTGCGGGGTCGGCCAGAAACTCGAAGAAGCCTTAGAGTTTGATGGTCAGAAATTGTATTAGCCATCGCACCATCCTGGATCATTGACGCAGCGTACACATCCCTATGAATGGAGATCATTCCCTTCTGGACAGCATCATGCGCACCATCATACACGCCCATGTTCCATGATTCCCACAAGGACGCAATGCTCGCTGAAATAGTAGCAATGAGAAGATTACACAGCTGCGCACTGTAGCGCATATCCAACAGCCCTGACAGTAGGTCAACGAGCAGAATTTCAGAATCCACCGTAAATCCGAACAGCATTCCCAGGTAATTCCAGAGTTGTCGGGCCTGCCTGCACTCCATAAATATATGATGCATTGTATCCTCCCTATACCTGAATAAAGCACACTTGGAGGCCATCTAAAAACCATCTTGCTTCAAATGTTCAGATGTGGGAAGTATTTTCTTCCAAATCCTCCAATGCAAGAGAAACCGGGCTGGCCGAATAAAGGGGGCCCTGAACATCATGAGCCATGTTGAGCATGATCAGTACCGCCACAAGAAGTCATGTAGAACACCTTGGGGTAAAAAATATAGCCTGCTAGGAAACCAGATCAATCTGTCACAATCCATAAAAGCATAATTATTAATTTGAGACAACACATAGTCAGAGATGTTCAGCTCCTACAAAGTCTAAAGTGATAAAAAATCCGAGATGGAAAAAGAAGCAAATTCAGCAGGAACATTCATGGAATGCAAGGGGTGATCCAGCCACAAGGTATTCCAGCATCTAAGAGTAGAGTCTTTACTGACCAACCATTTATTATCCTGCATAATCATTGCATAATCCTGCTTGAGGGAAGCCCATATTGAGGAATGGAGGTAGTATTTATATCCATTCATGAGCTGTTTTGAGAACCCGGTCGACAACAATTCACCATCAATCTCATTTTATATCATCCTCCAAGTGAATTTTCCAATCAGAACATCATTAAATTTTTGTAGGTCCTTGACCACTAATCCTCCCATTTCCACAGGTTTTATGCAATCTTTCCATTTCACCATGACCAACGTCCTTTCAATCATTGATCCTGTCCAAATAAAGTTTCTTACCATTATTTGAAGCTCTTTAATAATCCCTCGAGGCTATTTGTAATGAGAGAAAGCATAAACAAATTTGGATGTAATAACTGAGTTCATGAGACACACCCATCTAGCCATGGACATAGATTTCCCTTTTCGGATGGAAAGTTGATTGGTAATACCAGCATAGATGCCTTCCAAATATTTTCATTTCACGCTTCCCTAGAAAAGAGGCACCCCAAGATATTGAAAGGTCAAGGATCCCCTCTTTACCCAAATATATCGGATGATCATGTTCTTCTTTCCAACAGAAATTCCAATGCCAAAGACTATTGAAGATTTATCCCAACTTATGGCATGTCCAGCCATAGCCTCATAATGATCAAACAGAGCCTTAATGTAAGATATGGTTTTCTTTGAAGCTTTACCGAACAATAAAATGTCATCAACATATAAAATATGGGTTGTAGCATGATCATGAATACCAGCTTCAATCCTCTTATAAATACCAATATGAGTAAGTTCATTGAAGTATCGACTTATGTAATCCTCCTCGATTGCAAACAAAATACTCGATAGGGGGTCACCTTTTCTTACACCCCTTGAGAAAGGAAAGAACCCCATCAGCATGCCATTAATATGAATTGACATCGGTGAGGATCTAAGAACAGTATTTATCAGATTCATAAATCTGCGCGAAAACCCATTCCTATGAAGGATCATAGTGAGAAAACTCTATTTAAGAGATGATTTCTTCATTAACATTTTGGAGTCATGAGAACTCCTAATGAAAAATATTTCATCTTCACATTTTTATATATCAATTACCAAGTCTGTTTGTTGGTTGTATCACTGAATTGTTTAATGAAATTTACTCTTGCTTCCATGTCATTGGATAATAGATTGAAGGCTTATTCAGATTCTTTTATAAGATTCATCACATCTTCAATAATCTCATCCAAAAAACTGGGCATCAGAACCACTATTATGATACAATTACACAACATAATTGTTTTCCTTTTTATGAGGTTGGTAACATTCCTATAAATATTTTTTATCAACATCATTATAAATCATCATTTCTATTAAAACATTGATTCATTCTAATTTTTCAATTTAATTTTCATGAATCAATTCCACACTATCAGTGTACCTTGGAATGTATGGATTTATTATTTTGATTATATAATAACATGGAATGATTAATTCTAATCCCATCATAGTTATTATATTCAATGAATTCAACTGATTTTCACTTTTAGGTAATTATGAATGAATGGTTCCAAATATAATTTATTTTTTATTTAGCTTGTCATTATTTGAAAGATATTTCAATTATTTATCTCTAGAATCATTTCAGTTAGAAAATTTAATGATATCTCAGTCATCATTTTTATCTCTAAAACCTTCTGTGTTGGAATTCTAATATTTCTCATCATTATTAGATGAAGATTTATCTTCATCATCTGATTATTTTTTTTAATATGATCATTCTAATTTTTATTTTTGATAAATCATGGATAGAAATTTTTATTATGATTCCTATGATGGTCTCAATGAAAACTTATCGAATTGATTTTTTTAGAATATTCATATTTTTCTATATTTTCATTCTAATTATTTTCATCTTCTTAATCTCAGTCATCTTTTTTATTTTCATTTCCTAATTCTTTAACTTATCCTCTTCAAAATTTTCATCATTTTCAACAAAAATCACTTATTTTTACCAAACGCTTCTTAGTATTCACATATATCTCCTTTTAAACATTCTATGGATAAAATATCAATCATTGTGCTGCTTTCATAAATTACATTAAAAAACTCTTCTTGATGATGAAATTTTATTCTTAATTCAACTTTATAAGCTAGTACCAATTATTGTAACACCCCAAGAATCCATGGTACGCTTCTCTATGAATAATACAGTAGTGTGTGATGTACGCAACTTCGAGTTCTAACACACACCACAACCAATCAAACTAGTCGTTATCAATAGCAATACCAACTTTTTAACATTATATAAATTTTATCTTTTAAAATGGACTTCATTTTTGGATTTGGAATATCTAAATTATCCTAGGGTGAAATTTTGGTATTTTTCCAAAAACATTCAATTTTTGATGAATTGTTAAAAAAACTGAGTTATAGTTTAAACTGAATTTTTATTTAGATAATTATTTATTTTATTTATATTGATTTTCGATCAAAATAGATACATAATAACTATATAAGATCAATTTAATTCATTGGATTTAGTTTATAATAATTTTAGATATATAAAAGTTTTATTGAACTTTTCACCGTCTTTTACCGACCTCCTAGGAGAATTTTCCAATTCACATAAAACTTAATTTTACCACCTCTTTGAGTGGAATTTCGAAAATCCAAGAGACACGATTAATATCAAGGAGTAAAATTTTGTTCAATAAGATAAAAATAATTTTATTTCAATAGTAACTTTTTACTTTTATTTACCACGGTTAAAAGTTAATAGGTCAATTAAGGGTAAAAATGATATTATTATTACCCTAACATATGTACTAATTCTATTGTCTTAGTATAATTCGACCAAAAAACATTAGCAGTAAAATATGAACCACTTGGGTCCACTTGAATTAGATTAGTACATTTATTATTATTTAATTCAAAGAAGTGTAAAAAGAGTTAAAATTAATTTTTAATTACTAAAACATTTTTAATACAGGGTTATACATAAGATAAATTTGATTATAAAAATTCATTCGAAAGCTAATAAGTCTTCTTACATAATGGTATTTTATTAATACTTTTGAGACATTAAAAGTGAATTAAGAATAGAATTTCATCATAAGATAAATACGATTATAAATATACAGTGATGATATTATAAATATGGTACAACCTTATTTATTATTCTATCCATCCTTTGAATGACATGTCACCGTACGTGCGTATGTACGGCTTACCGTCTCTACGTCATGGTGTAATTGTTATTAAAAACAATATTCCTTGGATGGGTATGATAATGATTTGTAATTGATGTAAATAATAAATATAAATTTATATTGATACTTTATATATGATATAACATCCAATTATATATTATTTTAATATCAAAAGAGTGATATTGTCATTCGTGAGAATGTACGGACTACGGTATCCAAAAAGGTGATGAGATTCATTTCCCATCATATCCATTCAAGTATTATTCTCATTTTATGATTAAAAATAATGTTTAAGGACTTTATATCATTCGGTATATGAATAAGATAAAACCTATCCATAAAAAACATGAATTATGTAATAAAACATATAAAATAAAATGAGTAAGTTAACACCTGAAATGACGATAATACAAAGATATTATTAAAAACTCCATGTTGAAAGATCATATATGATATCATATTAATGTATATGATTCGTGTATAATTTTGTAAAAATTATTTCACCATTATACAGGAGGTTAACCTACCCTCACCCATGTAAATGTACAAGGTAAAGGGTTAATTTCCGAATATCTTAATTATCCGAGATTTATTTTCGTAAGTATCTACTGAGACCTCTCTATCATCAATATTCATGATTCTTAAAAATGTATTTCAAAAAATTCTTACTTTTTTATAGACTATGGGTTAATGTAATTTATACCCTTGTCTGACTTTTTATAATATGTTTATAAATGAATCTTTCCTTCATTTTCCAAACAAGGTCCTTTTTATCTTTTTCGACATGAATTATGGTAAGAATGTCTTTTTAACTTATACGGCGGGTGCGGATATTTTATGCCGTTATAAAATAGTTGAATCTTCCCTTACAATCTTATAAGAATATTTTCAAAGAAAATGTTTTCTTTTATAATTATGTGTCTTTTAAATGATTTCAAAAAGAAGTATATTTATACCAAATAGTTTTGATTTAATTTATGTCAACATCCTTTGATGAATTTTAAGCTTATTTGAAGTTTATTTATTATGATACAATACTTCAATATTGTATTGAAGGTTTTGTGATATGTTTGACTATGGATGGGTTATTTTTATAACATTCATGGTTTATGATGAAAGTATTTGACATTTCGTATGCGAGTTTTAATAGGAATGTGTCTATTATGTTTAAAATTGTTCATATGAGGAATTCATTGGACTTAGTATGTGATGGGTGGAGCCCGCTATAACTCCTCGAGGAATTGGTAGGTCTCATTAGAGAAACTAGTGTCGTGTCATAAGGCCTTGGAAAAATCTTTTTTGTAGTCTTGTCAAAAGGCCTTGACTATGTGGTTATGATATTTTAGAATTACGCATTCCATAAATATAAATGTGGTTATTGATATTGAATGTGATTATTCGAATCGTAGAATATCCATGCGAATAAGTAAATGACCTTTTTTCCTTTAATTATTCCATGTTATGCTAAAGGTCACGTTTAAAATGCTATTGTTTTAGTTATACATTGCCTTAAATGATTTTGCTTATTTATGAAAGTTTCTGTTATATTGTTATCCTTAATGGGAATCTGAGCTCATCCCTTTCTATGTTTTATTTTTCCCAGATGGGAAGAAGTATTTTATGAATGAAATACAAGGATTGTATAAGGGGATATGAGTGTGGAGACAAGATGTTGTTGTATATTTTAAATTATGATGTAAAGAAAACATTATGAATATATCTAGTGTTTTCAATGCTACTAAACTAATCAGTCATTCAAGACATGATCTTTTATGATTATGACAATGTTATTTAATAATGTACCTACTTTGGATAAATGGGGTCGGGGCATTACAGTTTGTATCAGAGAAAGTCTAGTACAATCCTTTGATGCTAGATTTAGATTATCTCTGATTAGAGCACATAGCCCTAAGATAGACATTGCGGATTAGTATAGAAGAACTTCCTAGAATTTTGGTATTGTAGAGATTTTGTGAGTTTTCCAAAAAAATATATATCCTTGTCTAGATACGATCAGGTAGAGGCAGCCCTGGCACAAATGTAGCAAGGGGTAAAACCCGAAAACACCGCTTCATGCTAGACTCGAACGGGAACGGGTGAATGACAATGGGCCTTCCTGCACTCTTGGTTAAGACACTCCTGGGGGATATGCTTAGGATAATTCTTATTTTCATTTCAAACCATTATGAATGGTTTATTATCATATACTTCCCAAAGAAAACATTTTTTTATGATTATGTACTATATCTATAAATAGGTCAATTTAAGTTAAGTGTTTTACTAGTATGGAATTATGTATTTCGATTTATAAACTGATCTAATTTATTCCATTTTTTAGAAATTACACTGAGTGGAAGAAAAGGAAACTTTATAAATGCATGCAATCCATGTAGGTATTTCCCTCCTTATCACGAAAATTATTGTGGATCTGGTGATGCAACTGGTGCTGATCAGCTAATCACCATTCTTGGACAACTCACTCAGGTTATGAATAATAAACTTAATCGTATGGAGCACCATGATCCACAGCGTGGAGGATCAATGTTAGATCACTTCATGAGGCATCAACCACCAACATTCAATGGGATTACAAATCCATAAGTTGCTGAGCAATGGATAAATTATTTAAGGAAAATATTTCAGGCTTTGAGGAGTTGTGAAAGGGAAAAATTATCATGGCAGTTTAACGGCTCACTGGATATGCTGATTAATGGTGGTCATTGATTCAAAATACAATTGAAGATGATGAAGTATCAAATACGGAATGGAGGGAGTTTAAAGATATTTTCTTAGAAAAATACTTTCCTCATGACCATCGAGTATATATGGAAGGGAAATTTCTAAGACAGAGACAAAAGGAGTATGACTATGTCGCAAATTATGAGGCTAACTTTACAAGGTTAGCGAGGTATGCTACAGATATTATATGAACCCAAGAAGTAAGATAGATCATTTCTTTGATGGGTTAAAACCATTTATCCATCGTGCATTAGTCTCACAATCCTTCTCGTTGTACGAAGATATTTTCTCATACACTCTCAAGACAGAAAAAGAATTCTTTATGTCCTACGACTCTAAAGAAAAAAAAGAGAAGAAGTGATCTAATAATCACTCTGGAAATGGAAATAAGGGGAAGAAGGGAAAATTTGGATATACATCCTGCTGCAAATGTGGGAAGAAACACCCTGGTACTTGCTTGAATGGAATGGGAGTCTGTTACAAGTGTGGTGAAAAAGACCACCAAGATCATGATTGCAAGGGGAAGAATGAATCTATCGATGTTCAATGCTACAACTGCAAGGAGATGGGACATTATGAAAATGAATGTCCTAAGCGTCAGGGGAACTTACCACAAAAAAGGCCAAGGGATTAAGGCAGTGATTATGCTATCATACTGTTGAGGTTAAAGCTCCGATAGACGTGGTGGCAGGTAATTTAATGTTTTCCTCATTTTTAACCAATGCATTATTTGATTCTGAATCCTCACATTGTTTCATATCTTCCCAGTTTGCAAAGAAAATTAGATATTTCCAATTTGATTTAACAAGGGAGTTGTCAGTTAAAACTCATAAGGAAAGTATCATTGCTACAATGTTTTGTGTATCCATTCCCATTAGGGCATATGAATCTTCTTTATCTTCTGGTATCATCATCATACCAATGCTTAAATTTGATATACTCTTCAGTATGGATTGGATTTCGGACCATGATGCGAAAATTTATTATATGAATAAGGAGGTTAAATTTTTTTATGATGATGATAGAGAAAACCTTATCTTTATCGCAGAATCAGCACATCATGATTCTTATCTTGATCCACCCCCAAAAGCACAACAAAATTATATTATCAGGGAGGAAGAGAATGAAATAACTGTGGGTGAGGAAAGTAATGTTCAAATAGAGGTTGTAACTATTGGGAAAGAATATGTATATGTGTTTCCAAAATATTTACATGGATATCCTCCAGAATGAGAAATTGAGTTTCCCATTGATTTAATTCCTGGATCAAGGCCTATATCGAAGACCCCTTATAGACTGGACACTGTGGAATTAGTTGAACTAAAGAAATAACTAGAGGCATTGAGTAATAAGGGATTAATTCACCCTAGTGTTTCTCCATAGTGAGCCCCTGTCCTTTTTTGTTATGAATAATGATGGATCTATGAGGTTATGTATCGACTATAGGGGAATTAATGCTACAACAATAAAGAACAAGAATCCCCTACCTCGCATTGATGATTTATTTTACCAACTTCATGGAGCTCAATAATTTTCTAATATTGAACTTATATCTAGATACCATTAGTTGTGTGTGAAGAAGGAAGACATTCTGAAGACAAAATTTTTACCAGGTACGGGCATTACAAGATTACAGTAATGCCTTTTGGGCTGGCTAATGCACCCTCTTTTTTCATGGATATAATGAACAGAGTTTTCATGGATCGAATGAATAGAGATTTCAAGGAATATCTTGATGAATTTATAGTGGTATTTAGTTATGATATCTTGGTATACTCGAAAAGATACAAAGTTCATGAAAATAACTTGTGTATTATCCTAAAGGCTCTGAGAAGACATGAATTAGATGGAACGTTTAACAAGTGTGAATTCCAGATACATGAGATTTTATTTCTTAGACATATTGTCTCTAAGTAAGGAATCTATGTTTATCATTCTATGACCAAGGTAATCCATGAATGGCCATCACTGAAAAGTATAACTGAGGTACTCAATTTTATTGGATTAGCAGGTTATTATCGATGTTACGTCCAGAATTTTGCCCGATTGGCTAACCCATTATCAAAGATCACGCGTAAAGGGGTAAAATTGTTTTGGGCAAAAGATTATGAAGAATTTTTTAATGAACTGAAGAGAATATTAGTCAATGATCCTATTTTTACTCTACCATCGGGGAATGAAGGGTTAGTTATTTATAGTAATGCATCTAAGAAGGGACTTGGTTGTGTCCTTATATAGAATGATATGGTTATTGCCTATGCATCAAGGCATCTAAAAATTCATGTGCAAAACTATCCTACTAATGATCTTGAGTTATCTGATAGAATTTTTTCATTGAAGATATGGTGACATTATCTCTATGGTGAAAAATTTGATATTTATAATGATCACAAGAGTTTGATATATATTTTCTAACAGAAAGAACTCAACCTGAGGAAAAATAAATGGCTTTAACTACTCATGAATTGTGATTGCACGATACACTACCACCAGGGGAAGGAAAATAAGGTGGTATATTCTTTGATTAGAAAACATCATGGAGTTTTGAACAAGATGACAGTTGAGATGGATCCTATTTTGATTAATCTAGTAAAGTTAGATATTGGGAATAACCATGGATAGTGAAACATCAATGATTTTTCAAATGGTTTCCAAACAATCATTACTATAAATAATAAATAGTTATCAGACCGATGATGAAGTGTTTCAAAAGAAGATTTAAGCTATGAATGATGGTAGATTGACTGAATTTGTGTATGAAAATTGAATTTTGAAATTTGGGAGGAGACATTGTGTTCCCAGTATACCTGATCTAAAAATGGAATTGTCGGATGATGCTCATAGTTTCAATTTCTTTATACACCCTGGGAGTACCAAAATGTATAGGGATTTGAAGGAACATTTTTGGTCGGACAACATGAAGAATGAGATTGCTGATTTTTTGCCAAGATGTATGGTCTGTCAATAAGTGAAAGCTGGAAGGCAACAGCCTGGGGAAGTCATGCAACCTCTTCCCATACCACATTTTAAATGGGATAATATAATGATGGACTTTTTCATAGGACTACCAAGGTCTCATAGAAAAAACAATGCAATATGGGTCATTACTGATCGTCTTACCAAGTTAGAATATTTTCTTGCTATAAGGGAAGATATACCACTTGAACGCCTAGAAAGGCTATATATTAATAAAGTTGTTAGACTTCATGGACTACCCCTATCGATTGATTTTTATCATGATCCCCATATTACTTAATGATTATGGATGAGTCTTCAAAAGGCCTTGCATTCAGAACATCGTTTGAGCACTGCCTACCACCCTCAAACAGATGGACAATCAGAATGGACTATTCAGACCATATAAGACATGTTGAGATCTTACTCACTTGACTTTTAGGGTAGGTGGGATCAATATTTACCTCTGCAAGAATTTTCCTATAATTATAGCTTCCATTAAAATATTTAGATGGCACCATATGAAGCCTTATACAGAAAGAGATGTCTCACACCAACCTGTTGCGATGACATTGGTGAAAGAAAACTTTTACACTCAGAACTGGTGGAGGAAATGATGGAAATGGTAAATGTAATAAAAAACCACATCAAAGCAGCTCAAAGTAGGAAGAAGAGTTATGCCGATAACCAAAGGAAGGATTTGGAATTTCAGTTTGGATATCATGTTTTCATGAAGGTATATCCAGTGAAGGGAGTTATAAATTTCGTTTAGAAGGGTAAATTGAGTCTCGGGTACATCGGACCTTTTGAAACTCTAGAACAAATTGGGGCTATAGCTTACCGTTTGGCAATGTCGCCAAGTCTCTCTAAAGTTCACAATGTCCTCTATGTATCACTGTTGATAAAATAAATGTCTGACCCAATGCATGTAATCACTTAAGAATAATTAGAACTAGAACCTAATTTTTCTTATTGCAAAGAGCCAGTCAATATTCTGGATACAAGAGAAAATGTGCTGAGATATCGGACAACCCGTTTGGTAAGTGGTCTATAGAGAAACCATAAGATGGAAGAGGCAACGTGGGATCCTGAGGAACCTATTATAAAGAACCACCCGAGTCTTTTTATGCAGTAGTATTCTCGAAATTTCAAGGAAAAAATTATTTGAAGGAGGGGATAATGTAACACCCCAATATTCCACAGTATTCCTGTCTTTTAATAATATAGTAGCATGTGTTGTACGCAACTTCGAGTTCCAACACACATCACAACCAATAAAACTAGCAGTTATCAATAGTAATAACCACTTTTTGAAATTATATAAATTTTATCTTTTAAACGTGACATCATTTTTGGATTCAGAATATTGAAAATATCATAGGGTGAAATTTTGGTATTTTTCTGAAAACTATAATTTTTTGATAAATAGTGAAAAACACTGAGTTATAGTTTAAGACCAAATTTTTTTAAGTAATTATTTATTTTATTTAAATTTATTTTATGTCAAAATAGATACATAATACATATATTTTTCAATGTAATTCATTGGATTCAGTCTATAATAATTTTAAATATTTAAAAATTTTATAGAACTTTTCACCGTCTTTTACCCACCTCCAAGGAGAATTTTCAAATTCACATAAAACATAATTTTAACACTTCTGTGATGGGAATTTCAAAAATCTGAGACACACGATTAATATCAAAGAGTAAAATGTGTTTCAATAAGATAAAAATAATTTTTGTTGAATAGTAATTTGTACTTTTAGTTACCACTGTTAAAGGTAAATAGGATAATTAAGGGTAAAATGATATTATTATTACCCTAACAGATGTCTTACATCTATTGGATATGTATAATTCAAAACAAAAACAAACTTAGGAATAAAATTTGAACCTCATTGGTCCACTTCAATTAGATTAGGAAATATATATTATTATTTAATTCAAAGAGGAGTTAAAAGAGTAAAAATCAACGTTTACTTACTAAATCATTTTTTATATAATGTTATAAATAAGATAAATTAGACTATAAATATTCATTAGAAAGATAAAAGTATTTAATAAATAATGGTATATTATTTCTAATTTTTAGAGAATATATAAATTAATTTATTAATCAAACAATGGTGATGCAGTAATTACCTAATTAATGAAATATTAAAATAATAGATATTATAAATATCCAAAAAATGTAATTTGAAACTTTTTATGAATTCCACTAATTTTATAGGTTAATATGCTATATTAATTCTGGTTATATGAATTTTTTTTATGTAATAATTCTGTTATAAAATTATCAAAATCAAAATACCCAATGGTGTCAAAATTGACATAAAAGAGTTTTTAAAACAAATATTATATTATTAATTGATATTTTATTCATAAAAATCTATAGATCGGCCAAATAACATATATAATGATAGTTCAATCATTAATGGACCACTTGGGGGGTCTCTTGGAGGTATATAGTAAGTTTATTAACTATACAATATAAAAATAAATAGAGACATGGTAAATTTCAAAATATTTAACTAAGAGTTAAATATAAATGATAAGGTTAATATAGTGACCCAAACGTATATAAAATCTATTGGTTGAAATGATTTAGACCTATAAAAACCTTAAATTATAAATAATCCAATTTTTATCCATTAGAAACTGAATATGTATTTATTATAAAATAATATTTCTATCTTTTCCAAATGTGCCCCTCACCCATCTTATAAAAGGGCACTCACCCTTCTCTCTAATTAACACCTTCAATGCCTTTTGGCTCGGCCAAACCATGCCCAAATATCCTCTAAAATTCCCTCACTTCAACCTAGAATCCTTATTTTGATCATAAAGCCATCCTATGGAGCCCTTTTGATCAAATCAAAAGGAAGAACTCGAAAACGAGGTAATGTTTTCACCACTCTCTTTCAAGTTCCTTTCTTTTTCAACTTCTTTATTATTTGTTATTTCCATTATAAAATAATAACTCCAGTATCATCTATATACCGTGACTTTATTCTATATAAGGTATGACCATATTCAGTATTCTATCCATCCTTTGAATGACATGCCACCATACGTGCGTACGTACGACATACTGTCTCTATGTTGTGGTGTAATTGTTATTCAAAACATTATTATTTGGATGAGTATGATAATGATGTGTAATTTATTTAAATAATAAATATAACATGATAATGATTCTGTATATATGATATACCATCCAATTATATATTATTTTAAAATCAAAAGAATGATATTGTCGATCATGCATACATACAGACTACCATCTCCACGAACGCGATGAGATTCATTTCCCATCATATCCATTCATGTCTAATTATCAATTGAAGATTAAAAAAATGTTTAAGGACTTGATATAATTCTGTATATGAATAATATTAAACCTATCCATAACAAACATGACTTATTTAACAAAACATATAAATGAAAATGAGTAAGTTAACACTCGAAACGCCGATAATACTAAGATATTATTAACAAACCAATATTAGAAGATCATATATTATATAATATTAATGTATATGATTATTTTATAATTTATTAACAATTATTTCACCATTATAAATGTGGTTAACCTACCCTCAACCAAGTAAAATTACAAGTTAAGTGTTAATTTCACAATCTCTTTGTTATCCGTGGTTGTTTTTACGTAGGTATCTACTGGGACCTCTCTATCATCAACATCCATGTTTCATAAAAATGTATTTCAGAACAATAATACTATTTTATATACTATGGATTAAAGTCATTTATACCCTTATTTTACTTTTTATAGTATGTTTATAAAGGAATCATTCTGTTGTTTTCCAAACAAGGTCCTTTT
Source organism: Viscum album (assembly GCA_963277665.1). NCBI lineage: Eukaryota > Viridiplantae > Streptophyta > Magnoliopsida > Santalales > Viscaceae > Viscum > Viscum album. Next base: position 843,500,103 of record OY728161.1, read on the forward strand.
AAACATTTTCGACAGAATTAAGGTAAGAATCTATTTTTAACTTATACGGTGGGTGCGGCTATTTTCCGCCATTATAAAATCATCTATTATTTCCTTACAAGATTAAATGAATATTTTATAATTAAATGTTTTCTATTTTAATTATTTAACTTTTAAATGTTTTCAAAAAAGGTATATTTCTCTCAAATAGTTTTGATTTCATCTATGTCAACATCCTCTGATGGATTTTAAGCTTGTTTGACGTTGATTTATTATGATACAAAACTTCCATATTGTATTTATGGTTTTGTGATATGTTTGACCATGGATGTGTTATTTTTATACCATTCATGGTTTATGGAGAATGTATTGACATTTCGTATGCTATTTTTAATACAAATGTTTATGTTATGTTTAAACCTGTTCATATGAGGAATGCATTGAACATAGTAAGTGATGGTTGGAGCACGCTATAGCTCCTCGATGCATTGGTAGGTCTAATGAGACAAACTAGTGTCTTGGTACAAGGCCTTGGAAAAATCTTATTTGTCGTCTTGGCACAAGGCCTTGAGTGTGTGGTTATGATAGTCTGGAATTATGCATTCCATTATTATGAAAGTGGTTATTGATATTGCATGTGATTATTTGATGAGTAGAATATCCATGTGAATAATTAAATTGAATTATTTCATTTTATTTTTCCATGTTATGTTGATGTTCAAGTATAAAAGGGTTTTGTTTTATTTATACATTGCAATAAATGTTTATTGTTATTTATGAATGTTTTTTCTATATTGTTATCCTTATTGGGCATCCGAGCTCACCCCTTTCTATGTTTTATTTTTTTCCAGGATTTGAAGAAGTATTTTATGAATGACCCATAGGGATAGTATAAGGGGATATGAGTGTGGAGAAAATATGTTGTTTTAGTTTTCACTTTATGATGTAATGTAATCATTATGAATGTATCTAGTGTTTCCAAGGATACTAAACTAATCGGTCTATCGAGACTTGATCTTTTGTGATCATGCCAATGTTATGTAATAATGCACTGACTCTGGATTATTGGAGTCGGGGAATTACAATTATGATTGATTTTCATGAATTAGTAATAATTATTCATCAACTAGTGTAGAGATTAATTTTTTTGAGATAGAGGGATATTTTGATAATTTTAATATTGTACCTTTTAAAGATAACTCAAAATACAGATATGGTTGATCAGTATGGGAGTAAGTTAGAATGAGAGACATATTTAATGATGATTTTTCAACACCATCTTAAATTTTTTTACATAAGTGAGATTATATTGACTACTTATTGTGCATCTTATTCATTATTTTCTCTCATAGAATATCAGAAACATGAATCTTGAAGGCCATGGGTTGGGACGAGTCAAGCCCCAATTCCATATCACTCAATTTATTCTGTAATTTATTCATCATCCACTTCTGATATATATCATTAATAAACTCATTTTGTTTCTTTTAATTACATGGTGAGGAAGACACATCATTATTTTTCTTATCCTAAATACCCTTATTATCCTTTTTTGAGGGTTTTAATTTCAAATCCGCACCACCAGATATATCAACAAACATCTTTGATTCCATGCTAAAAAAATTCGAATACACTTTAGGGTAACATCATTGATTTATTATGTATTCGATATCATCATACATAATTTAGTAGGAAGCTTATACATCTTCATGCATTCAACTGTCATCGTTATTGAAAACACTAGAAACATAATTATTTTTGATTTTATTGCATTGGACTTCTGGTATTTGATTCTAATAAAAATGATTCCAATAAGTTTTATATTACTCAAATTCAATAAATACTCTAGTATTAAAACATTAGACACATTATGTGTGTCTTGTTCTAAGTTTAATGGTATAAGAAATCATTAAATCCAAAGGGCTATTACAATATTATCTGGAGTCACATGAATCATAATTTGATATTTTTCATCATGATGAAATAATGAATTTTTATATTTCATTTTAATAAATGTTCCATTATCATAGTAATGATTATAAGAGGGAAAAAACGTCTCTTTCAGAATATATTCTAATCACACGTGATGATTTTTTATAATATAATTTGTATATTTTTTAATTAAATTAAAAATAAATATTTTCAATTACATCCTCCTTGATTTTTTTTGAGGAGATAAATTATTTTGAAAATATCAGGAATGAATATATATAGCAAATATTCTCCAGGATTTCATCACAAAGTGATTCCCATCATTAAAAACTAATATTATTCTTTAGGGAATAATTATATATATCAAAGAAAGACATTTCCCTAACCCTTCATGAAAGACCGTCCAATCACTGTTATCTTCCCTAGAAGCCATCATATTTAGAATGGTGATAAATATATAGAATCAAAAGATAACTTTTGTACTATGAGATTTCAAGAGAATATAAAACTGGGAGGAAAAGTTTTATAAAACAGATGTGGGACACGATGTGCCACATTTAAATAGAAAATTAAAGTGACTCTTCGTCTTTCAAATCATATAAAAAGGATTATTTTTAATCCAATCATATCTGTATGTAAAAAATCATTCCAATAATGTTTTAAATAATTATAATATTTTGAGGAGTTTTAAAATAATCAATTTCAAATCGAATGTTGAATTTATTTATTTATTTTAAATAAATAAGTCACTATTTTTATGAAAGATAAAAAAAATAGCCAGATGAAGGTTAAAAATTTATAATTAAATAGTGTATAAACTGAAAATAATTTAAGAATACCTTTCAGTTTGGAAAAGTTACATCGACAAAAACAGCATGTTTTTCGTAATATTTTGTAACCTATAATAATTACACTAGTTTCAAAATTTTAAAAAAATTTAATATTAAGACTTGTAATAAAAGTTTTAAAAAAATTAGTTTTGATATGCTATTCTTTAAAAAATAGTATTATGCTGTAAAAAATGGGTTATAAAACGAATATGAAAATTTTTCAAAGACCAAATAGAATTTTGAGTCTGTTATTTTTATAACTATTTTAGAGTGTGAAATAGTATTTAAAAACTATCATAATATTTTTTATGAATTGGTTTAGTTTTAAAAAATCTGAATACAAAAAAGATTATATATAAACAAAAAATTTAGAAAACTACTTGTTTTACTAAAAAAAATAAAAAAGAAACTTATGTACTCCCCCTATGAAGAAGAATAACATAAAGTGAGTACATGGGTATAAAATAATTTTATATGAAATATCCTTTTACAATGATCATTCCTAGATTTCGTTTAATTTATTGAAATCTATTGGTAGGTAATGATTTTGTATAAGAAACAACCTATTGATAATTCATTCTTATGAATTACAAAATTATATCTCCTTTTAGAGTGTAATCAATTAATGAATTGTGTCTATGAATTTTTGGTTTATATCATGAGTGATTTGTTGGGTTTTTTTTATTTCAATTGAACTTGTGTAATAACAATGTATATGGTTTTTTTAAAACTCCCACCATAGTCATTAAGAGTGTGTTGAATCCACAACAGTTCATCACAATATCTTCCAACTACAACTTATTTGGATCCAATAGTATAAATTTCTACTAATGTTACAATTTTAAACCCTTATATTCCATAACCAATAATGATATTTCATTTCATTAAGGCAGGGTCTCTCTTGGATCCTATGGTCTAATTTGTTTCATATATATACCTTCTCATACAGATTATCAGAATGAATTAATTCATCATTGAAAATGTGTTCAAAACATTAATCATTACTCAAATTCATAACATAAAATTCATCAAATAAATAAATTATCCAAGTATGGTTATACATAATACCTTATACAATAAAATGAATTGAAATGATATATTTACCAAGAACAATATTACTTATAATAATAATATTTCTAGGAACATTATCTAAAAAAGAAAATTTTCCACCTATCTTCCTCATAAAATTTTTGAAAAGGATTTTATAAAAATTAATTTACATCCAATAACCACTATCCATGTACCATGGATTCTTTTTTATGGAATTTTCTTTTCTTCCATGAAAATAAAAACATTAGGCTTTTCAGCAGCCAAACCTTCTTTGGTCTGGTAGTGTTAGATAAAAATGTTTATGGAATCCATGTTTGCTTATAAAAATTTGCTTTTTTTTAAACCAAAGGGATTATAAATTATTAAGTGAAAAATTATTTTACAAATTACCTCCACTAGGAAATTTTGGGAAAAAGGTGGAATTTGTTTGAACAAATAAATTGTTACAAAAAACATGTTTTACAAGTATAACCAATTCTTGAATTATTACTATAAGGATAGTTTTGTTCAAAAATTTGTTGAATATTTTATTTAAGTGTTTTAATTTTTGTAAAATTATCTTTAAAAGAACAAATTTCAAACATTAGTTTTCCAAAAAAATATTATCCTCTTTAGTAATAATTCGGGAACTGAGTTTCTCATTACTAGTCTATAAACAATGTTTTTCAGAAATTACTTTTCACACATTTTTATAAATTTTAACCTCTTAAATCTTATCCTTATCTAGATCATCTGAATGATGTAATACCTCAATTGTGAAAACATTTACTATGGAATAAACATCATCAAGTTTGTTAGAAACATTACAATTTACATTTTCTAAAATCTTTTCTACTTATGAAACTTCTTTATAAAAAGGTAGGTTATTGTCATCTGCTATGGAATAATAAATATGGGGATGCATAATTATTCTCTTTTAGGAAATTTACTCTTAAAGACATATTAGATATGGTTTCATTACTTCCATCCTTAACTAGGAAAAAATTATTTTCAATGCATATATTGGATAAGAGACCTAGGTTTTTAAATCCAAAATGTTAATTCTAAGAATAATAGTCTGAGGAATCACCACTACTAAAAATAAAAGTTTCAATAGCCTTAAAGAATTTATTAACTTTAGTTTTTTAAAGTATGATATCATTTATTTCAGAATTCAGATCTTTCCTACCTTTTCTAATTTAGTATTTGAAAATCTTGTCCAATGGGTCTAGATTTATAACATTCATAACAAGTGACTTCATCCATCTACTCAAATTTTTCCTTATCAAATTATTCATATTTATATTAGAAATAATTATTTCAAACTATCTTATTCATTATTTTGGAAATATTAGAATGATCATTTTTATAATGTTCAAAAGTACTTGAATCTGATTGGATACTAACATTCTTCTTTCTTGATGACATAACCATTTTTTCTAATGACGGGACATTAGATGGTAAGGATTATATAGTAGAAAAGGAAAGTCCTCCATATTATTAATCTATTTCCCATTATCTCTTTTTAATCATACCTCATACAATATAAGTCTTCCTATACGATCATCCATTTTATGATTTCTTAATTTTTTAGACTCATCAACAAAGATAACATATAATCCCATTCATTGGGAAATATTTTTATTATCTTACCAAAACGGATATTAGCATATAAACCTTTCTCAATAATATTTTTTAAACTCTTAATAATCTTCATAAATATTTCCTTCATCATGGTGATATATTATCGAGGTATAAAATTAATTTCTTAATACTCAACTCTCATGGTAAATCTTATAATTTCAAAACATTTTATGTTCCAAAATATGTAACATGAATCTACTTCTATGTACTGTTAGTAATTTTAAAAGAAAATATTTTAATATAAATGCTTCTGATCATAGAACATAACATATTATTATTTACTCTATAGATAAAATGATATTTTTTTCTAAGGAATCATAAATAAAATAACTTCATTATCATGATTTTTATAGTTCCTAGACAACATAAAATAATAAAACCTATGTTGATATCAAAATTATTCTTTATATCCATATAGAAAATATTTTTATCACTATAAAAAATTGTAGGTCTATTGTGATTTAGGTTATCTATGGATCAGATATCCATTCCTACCATATATTTTTTTTTTAAATTATACAGAAAATGTTAATGTAACACATGTTTTATAATAAAAAAAATGTATAATGAAACTTAAAAACCTAGTAATTGTAGAATTAGAAAAATCATATGAATTATTTGGGTAGTGGAATCCATCTCGGATATTAATTTTTGGATCAATAATTCAGATATATTCTGATTAGGATCATAATAATATTTTCTTTATAACTATATACAAATAGGAGGTAAATTGTAGTTTTTGAAAAATTTAGTTAAGAATAATTATTTTTTATCAACTCAAAACAACTTTAAGTAAAATTATCTATATTGGAGTTGGTCCTCAGTACGATTACAATGGTATCATAATCACATAATATTTAATTAAATAAAATTATATAGATCGTTATCATAATACTTCTAATTATATTAGAGTGTCTCAAATTCACAGTATATCGAGATAATAGTTCAGATTATGTTTTTCATATATATAATTTGAATAATAAACAATTACAAATAGGCATAATAGAATATAAATTTTTTATGGAAAACATTATATAATAATAAAATATAATAATGACTTAAGGCTATTTAAAAATTACATATCACATATAACATTCATATTAATGTTACTACAAACCTTGGCTAAAGGTATCTCTTGTATTATACACACAAAAATGTATATCTTCCCCCTAGAAATATAATCATCAATTAAATGATCTGATCTGTTCTATATTTATATCCCCAACATCCCTAGATTAGATGTGTCTACTCTATCAAGCTATCCTCAAAATCCCTCTATTATTAGATCACATTCCTCTTCATACTATCCTTGCAACCCTTCAATCATAACCACAACAATCGAATGAAATAAACAATTACTAAAATGTTATAAGGAATACATCCTCATAAGGTTTTCATGGAACATCTCTCAATAATTAATTACACAAGTTTAGGACCATGTTTATTACCCTATAAAAGCATTAAAAATGTTTAGAGTGAAAATTTAATCAACCTCTTCAAACTCAAAAAATTACCATGCATTTATAAGGAATCTTCTTAATGGTAATATATGCTACGAACTATAATATTTATAAATGTTTTTTCAATGACTTTGACTCCGAGAACATTGACAGCCAATAAATTTTTTATGTAAGTGAATGTGTGATGTCATTATAATTTATACCATCATAGTGTAAAATGTTTCCCTCACATTAGAAATTACTTTTCCATATTCTTAATTTAAACATAATCAGTCTGATATACCTCCACAAAAATATCATTATGATTATTATTATGAGTGTCAATCCAATGTTTATCAATTCCGACAATAGTTTTATTATGCAGAAATTTTCAGTTCAAAATAAAATATAGAAATGCATACAACTTATCGAATAAAGGTGAATCCAATTTTTATCAAAATTATATTAATTATAATAATCATAAATAAATAATTTGGTTTATATACATGAATAAGTCATAACTACTTCTATGTATGGTAAAATATTATTTTTTCTATAAAATCATTCAAGAACACTGTATATATTATAATTTTGTAGTCAACTACATATGAAAGTTTTGGTGATTTAAAAAAATATATGGAATTTGAAATTCAAAAGTAATACTTTTGAATCAACAACAACATCTCCTTTTGTTTCACTAACACACATTCCTATGAGATTATGTGACCCAAATAGTGTACCAGATCAATCCAAAACAAAAAAAATAAATATATTAGCATATATATGAATCTATGTTAGTGAAATCCTGATGAAGTCATGTTTTTGGGAATGATCTTCATGAGTCCTAAAGTACACACAGATGTCATCCAAAAACATTACAAAATATTGATCCCTGTCTTGGATGAATATTATATTCATTATGTCAATAAACACTCATGGTGTGTGTTTTAACCCAAATAGTATCATGCTAAACTCATATAGTCCATACGTTCTTCTAAAAGTAGTTTGTGGTAGGTCAAAAGGTTTAACTCTCAGCTATTGATACATGGAATTCAAGAAAGTATTATATAAAGCACAAAATTTCATCAAATAGTCAAAGAAGTCTCAAATACATGGAATAAGACCATGGTTCCTCATAGTCATTCAATTGAATTTTTTGTAATCAAAAAATAAAACCATAGTCTCTTCATCATTTTTTGAAATCATAAATAGGTAACAAGAATGAGATGTACTTTGATGGGTAAAACCATTTTCCATAAAATCCCCCAGTTGTGTCTTATGCTCTCTGAAACATGGTCGGTTCTATTCTTTATGGTGGAATAGAAACTACCATAACACACAACATAAGATAAATTATAAATTATACATCTCCATATAGTGGAATCCTGGAGAAGTCCTCAAAAAATACATATCATAACATACCCACCATGGGTTGAATGATATACTTATTTACACCTCCATCATCCAATAATAGACTAGAATCCTAGATGGTGATCTCCCTTTATTGCTGAAGTACTTGACTTTTCAGATAGGATTGGATATTCTGCCCTCCATGGTGAATATATTTATCACCCTCGTGATATGTAAATGTCACTCTCCTTTTGTAACAATATATGGGGACATGGTATGCTACTGACTAGTTTATAAAAATATTTGTTTTCAATTCTGACATGTAAAAGATATAAAGATCTAAACTAAAATAATAATCCCCAACCTCGAGAGAAAAAAAATTAAATGGAAATATGTCTCTCAACCATGCTTGCAAATGTGTTTATATGATTATAACCCCACTCAAAAAATCCACTTTCATACTCAACCTATAGAAAATTTGTGTAGATATATAAAATGAGAGGTTCTAATATCAAATAAAGAACTAGCTACCATAAAATGTATAAGAATATTACCTCTCTATATTAATAACTTAGCATCACTATCCACTAATGTAGAATGAACGACATGAAATTATACTCCACCTCTTTCTTAATATAATGTATGAGTCTCCTGAGATAAATCACTCTATAGTAAGAGAAATCAATACCATATTTACCATGTCCACTTCCTCAACCACAATCTCTTGTAGAACTCAAACTGCCAAACTGATACGGTGTAGAATATCCCGTTACTGTACTCTAGATATGTCAAGATACTCCATCATTACACAACTGTTGTGGATTATTATAGGACCATTATTGATTTCATTGTATTCCTAAATATTGTCACACTATCGGTAGAGGGTAAATGTTATATTAATGTGACTCATCCAACCAAACTGGTGGAAAATCACTTAATCCATGTCTTATGTACCATACCCATCACCTTGCCAATCTACATCCTACTACTCTAGATAAATATCCTATAACATCACTTCCTTTTGTTAGAAGTCATACCTACAAACTGTCCAATATAAACCACTTGTCAAAAACTAGAAACCTCTATCAGGTTCACCTAATAAAATAGAATTCAATTCAGATCTTGTGAAAACATCTTCAGCTTAATGATATCCACATGAGACATAATTTCCCATATAATACCATCATCAAATGGATTTCCAATAGTAGACACATCTCCAACCAATGTTGTAACAAATCACAGCAAGTCTATAATGTGATATGCATAATCCATAATGGGAATACATTCTTAATTCATCCTCATAAACTCATATGATCTATCTGTCATTTTCATCTTCGCATAAAATTTCTCTATGAAAATCTATAAAATATGCTTCCATTACATATTTTTAAATATTCAATGATGAGTCAGGATGTAACACCAATGTTTTATTAGAACACGTTACATATAGGTATCCAATTTGACTCTCCACTCAGCAAGAGTATCCATGTTGTCAAGTTTACTATTGATAGACTAAATAAAAATATCACCTACCTTAGTTCCACCACCTTCGGTAAACATGCAGGATGATACAACTGGAACTCCAACGATAGATTAGTCGTGAAATTAATAAACATCCCTATGTCCCTTTTTAGAAACCGCATGATATAAGATATTTTCTCATAGAAAAACCCTCCGAATTCCACACCCAAAATTATTGGTGCCTCAGGTTCCACTATTGGAGGATCATTTCCACCTATAAACACATAAAATCCCTCTAAAAGTCTATCCTTGGACGAATATATATTCAATTCCAAACACACATAACAGGAAGAAGCACACAACATTAACACAATTGTGGGTATTCACATTAATACCAAAATATTCATTTCCCCAAACACTACCACACAATAAAAACTAAGGTGATAACACTAAACATAATAAACCTACATCTAGGTCATAATTAATAGTGGGTAAACTCATTCTAATTATTCATGTTCACTATTAAACAACCATTTCCATGATATGTTTCATTTAACAATTTTCAATTCATATTACGATAAATTTTCATTTCAATTACAATAGAATGGATAGAATTTCAATTACATCAACTTACCCTAAAAATAAATTATTCACATGTGTTCTTAAAATGATGCATGTGTGAAAATGATTATGAGTGCCTAAAATGATGCAAGCATACTCAGCAATAATTGCATACCTAGCATGAGTAAAATAAAAAAAACTAGTAAAAACAATTACATCGCACAATAAGTGCATCACTGAAGATGAAATGAAATCAACAATAGAAATTAAAATTAATATCAATAATCCCTCCCAAGGTATTTTTCTTTTAACATTGTATATGGGTTAGCTAGTCCTATGGATGATCTGTTAAGAAAGGCCCAACTATTCTTGATCATAGATCTACCTTCCCAAAATAAAAAGACAAGATAAAAGAAAAAACCATGTTGATACAACTTTGTAACATCCTAACCTAGGTGCCACCCACTGATTCAACGAGCTGTATGGTCACATGACCTTAATAACACACCCCATATCCTAGAGGATAATGACTAGCCAAGATTGTGTAATATTGATATTGGGTATACTATGCCCTCTTTATTAAAGAAGCACAAGAATGGAAATTAAATGCTTGTAACCAAATGATATAACCAATTACTAGAAATACATGTATCAAATGATGACTAAAATGGTATTAAAATATCCAAAACCAAACTATAAATATATAAACCCCACAATATACATGCCCAATGTTAATTTGAAAAACCCCACCGTAAATAAAGACACTAAATAGTCCTAGTGGGTCCCAAATCACATTCAGACCCCTCTACCATTCTCTATCCCAAATCATCTATATAATATCAGACTCTTTCCCTTATATATTATTATAAACGTCAAGTCTATTATGATACTAATTAGAAATCTTGAGTAGGTAATGAGTATAACTCAGTAGGCTACCAGAAACCGTGTCTAAAGAAATATTTAGTAAATAATAGTGTGTATTTGTATAAAGAATAAATACATAAAATAATGTAAGAATTCTACATATATTAAATTATTCTTTATTATACTACCTAAACTCCTTGGTTTCAGATGAAACATGACCCCTTCGTACATGCTTCGGCCCATGCTTGTGTTTGATCCACATCACCTATTCAATTCAAAATATCATAGTTACCATTTTTATCATTTCAATTAATATTATAACAAATTAGAACCAAAGTCCAATTCCAAAATATTTTTCCTAAATCAACATGACTATGAACACATGGGTATATGAAGTAGTAGTATGTGACCAATATCCCATTTATAAAACAATCGTATAAAATGAATTTTGATGCACAAGATTATATACCAAAATCATTTATCACTATTAGATTTTGATGTAGTAATACATATCCCACACACCAATATCAGTTTAGCACTATCTTATTTTGAAGCAACAGATAGTGTCCCACACATGTCTATCAATCAATCACAAAATTTACATATATCAAACCGTCTTTGATTAATCATGATTAATCTTTTTATAAATTACTCAAAACATGAAACCATCACAATTTATCACAAAAATCATGGTCCTTTAGCCAAATCATAAAGAATGATATGAGAAAATAACCATTAAACCATTCATCAGAACATGACCACATAACCCATTAATCAATTCAGCTATTAATTAATCAAATTCAACAATACCAATATTGCATTATTTAATTCCCAAATTAATTAATTTAGTTCTATTAATTTCTATTTCCTCAAATTAAAAACCAATTCATCACCACATGGAAAATAAATCTAATCAATTGCATGATCCCATAAATTAATTATTCAATTTATTTATATAAATAAATAATCAATTAAAAAAATTTACAATTGAAATTAGAAAATACATGGATGAAATATTAATTCAAGACTATGGGAATGGAACTTAGAATTCCTATCTCGAAAAAGTTGACAGGCGATCTCCTTGCAGAAATTCCCCAAAATGAAAGAGAATGGCCTAACCCATAATAAAGAATGATATTTAGTACCAATTACTATAACTAATATTAAATGTGTCAAGATCTAATAACCATAGATATTGATTCATCACAAAAGGGGGAAACATCCTATAAAAGAATGAGGGAATGATGTGAGAGTGGATGAAAACCATATTTGATGATAATATCTTCTCGAGAGATGTGTAGATATTCAATACAAGATTCTATTTGCAAAGAACGGAAGTCATATAGACATAGAAGCAATTCAGGAACATCCAAAAAATGTTACAAAGCATTTCAGTTCTAGGATAGGGAATTTGGGGTTAAAAGAGAGTGGGTTTGATAATTTTTTTAATACGTTTCGAGGGAATTAAAAATATGTGCGCTCATTGTCCTATAAGTGGTGCACTGTTTCCCCAAAACATGCTCCTTACAATATGAATACTTCTAGGGAGACACATGGTTACTACAACAAGGGTGAATGATTTGAGAAATTGTGCACCATCCATGGAATTCCCCTCTATTTGGGTTCACACATTTTTCTCATCTAGGTGCATGGTTTGGCAAAATTTTTTACTACGTGTGCAATTACCCACTTACCTAATAATGTATCCAATTTCTCCCAAAAACTCCCCAAGATAAAACAAAACCATAACAGTCTCAGAAAACATTAAAACAGTAACTTCAAACAATCTCAAGACATCTCTAGAAAAAGATAGGATCATATAAATACCATTATTTCTTCATAGTTCTAGAAACAACATTTTTTTGGGATCTCACATGAGGGGGTACACTTTTTTGGAAATATACATTGTGTTTTGGGTAGAAGTCCATGGGCCTGATGTCAACAAGTGTCCTTGGAATGCTGGGATTAAAATTCCATTGGACAACACTATTGAAGGTCCACACATGGTCTATGGTAGGTCATTTGATTGAGGTTGGTCATAACCTATATTTTCATAGCTTCAGGTTTCATTTTAATTCCATGATTTTTTAAAACATTAAACTATATTTGGTTATGTATGTGGTAAAAAATAGTGAATAGAAAAAAAATAGATTATCTAAATGTGAATGTTTTAAGTGATTAATTATGGTTTTGGAAATGAATAGGATTAATTAAATTATGAATAATATATATAAATATCTAAATTAATATAAATAAATTTATATATTCTTAGTAAATAATCACTCAATGTTTAGTAATATATATTTTTTCTTCAAAAACATGTTTTATTCAAAAATTATTTGTATTTATTTTTATGATAAAATATTTTAATTAATATATCAATCATTTATAATTTTTTTTTAAAATTAACAACATTTTTTTAAATCATTATCTTCAAATTTTTATTGGTTAATTTTTTTATTTTTTGAAAAATATTAATTTTCAATGAATAGTCAAAATTTAAAATATTATTTGAAAAAACATCATTTTATTAGATTAATTATGAAATATCTATGATCCATTATTAATTAATTTATATTTTAAATTAATTTAATTGATATTTATTTTTACTAAATCTCATTAATTACATTCAAATAATTTTAATACAAGATTTTATATTAAGATTATTTTTATGCTTGAAAACACATTTTTAGGATAACTATTTTATAATTCCTACTATTTCACATTTTCATTTATTTAAAATTAATCCATATTATGGAATTAATTATGTAAAAAATATTTATAATATATAAATCATTTTTAATTGAAATTTATATAATGAAGATTACCTGTTATTGAGTCACTGTAAATTAAAATTTTCCTTGAAAATACATTTATTTTAAAATTATTTCTATCGTGTTAGTGGGTTTTATATTAAATTAAACTCATGAATGTTATTTAATTGATTTTTATAAGATAAATTAAATATTTTGAAAAATTGTAATTAATATTTGTGAATTTGGTAAATTAATTTCTGGAAAAAATGGATAATAATGATATTAAATATTTATTATCATAGTAAATAGAATATAGGTTAGATATGGCTAAAAATAAGTAACAATGAAAATAAAAAATATTACCCCAATTTTATTAATATTTCTATTTTTATTTTAATAAAATATTTTTAATATTTTTTATTTCATTATAAATAATTAAAAAATGCTATTGACAAAAAATAATTTTTATTATGATACTTTTTAATTTTTTGTAATGATAAATTTCAATAAAGGAATTATATTTTATAAATTTATTTCATTTTTACAAAATATTACAATAAAATAATTTTTATTAAATTTAAATGATAGTATAATTTTTATGAATTCAAATGTAATTGTTATATGGGTTAAATTTTTTTTTTGAAATAACCCATCAAATCCAAATAAATGTAAATTATTATTTTAGAAGTAAAATATAACATATTTTGAAAATTATTTTCGTAAAATAGATATATTTGGAATCATCACATAAAAAATATACAAGACTGAATTATTCATATTTTTATGAGATAGTCACATTTTTTGGAAAAAATTAAATACAATATATATATATGGTGTGAATTGTTAAATTCTAATGATGTAAGGGTGAAGTAAAAAATTATATACAGTGTATCCAAAACCAAATATTTGATTTAATTATACATATATTTTTAGGATATTTTATTAATTTTATAAAGCCATTATGAATCCTTTAGAAACTATATTATATTTTATGGTATTAAAAATCTATTATCTAAAAACAAGAATGACATATTCATCACCAAGAGAAATATATTGTTGATTTACTCTTGTATAATTATTAAATAATGATCACCCCTTCCTTTTTGTAGAATCAATGGTAAAATAACTTGGATGGTTTTTTGTTTTGATTATTTTATTGTATATATTCCAAAACATAAATTTTGGAAATTAGAAACAACTCCCATTTATTTTTCAATATAAAATTACCATTCTTCAATTACGATACACTAGAATCATATATCCCATCCATACAGATCCCTCTAATCATAATTTTCCACCAATACTTCTCCTAATAAATTAATAAAATTATCTAATGCTTTTGGAATCACCAACTCAATGTAAAATACCTCTCCCTCTTTTTTAAAATTCATGAAACATAATTTTATTTAGCCTTTTTAATATCAATTTTTTAGGTTTTCCTTATAGAGACCCTATAATTTAAAATATAAAATTAAATGGTATTAACCATAATTATACATCAGATTATAAGCTAAGGATATTGAATTCTATTGTCTTTGAAGACTAGGTACATATTAAATAAAACATGGGGTAAAAATATCTTTATTTAATCTCCATAAAAATCTCGTAACGTTCTTTGAGGCCATACATCTATATTGGGTACCCTGAGGAACACATGAAAAAATATATGAGCTAAAAATACCTGTAATGAAATGACCATAAGGATACAACTTATTCATAGAAATTAGGAGGCATGACATAATGATATCAAAATCTTGGAAAATAAGAAATGATATCATATAAACATTAGTTCATATAAACCTGGAATTATATAAATATTGGAATAAATTATAAAAATTCTTTAGTATGAGACATGGATAACAGCCAATACCATTTCAAATGGTAATGCAGGTCAAGGCTAACCACCAATCTTGTTTCCCATGGTAGTACTATTCAAGGTTAACTGCCAATCCCATTTCACATTGCATTTCATGAGACTTAACATTACCCAATGAATTGAAGCGCTATATGGGTGCACTGATCCCATCATTTTCATGAATATTCTTTCCAAATAAATAACCATACATAATCAACAATACATAAACATAAGGGAACCCATGGAACGAAATGGGTAACACAATCAGGTAATTAAGCATAATAAATGTGTGTTTTATAATAATTTCCATGAGAGAAGGTAATTAAAAAAATACATGGATATTCATAACTTAAAATATAAATATATCATGGTAAGTGATGTCAAACTAATGTGACAACATGTATGAAAGGAATTTAAAAATCTTTAGAATTAAATCATTTTTGTGTGGTTTTATGGAAAACACTATAGAGCCTTTAAAATTGTAAAAGTGGAAATAGTTTCTATAAAACTAAAAAAGAAAGATGAATGTTTTAAAAATAAAAGTACATATTTTACAAATACAATGGTTTCTTAAAATATAATATATTGTTTACTTGAAATCAGGTAAGAATTTAAGAAGATCCCTTATAACGGGTTCGCTTATCGGAAATTATTATGGAGGGAATCTTTAAAAACCAGTATATCCTAAAAAGGGAGTGATTAAAGAGTATTGATAATTGTATTTCATAAAACTAAACTGCATTTAGAATATGCACATATATATATCATGTAACTCAATTTGTTATAAAGAAATATAAGGAATCCCGTAAGGACAAATAAGGTTATGGTAGAATTCATTACGGATTATCGGCATGGTATTCGGTGTACCTAAAAGGGAATGATGAGAGAGAAATGGGGATTATCATCACTTATACATCATGAGGGTAATAAGGGGGTGTGATGAATAATACCCCATCATTCGAGATTACACATGGAAAATTATATCATAGATAAGAATCGTGATTAAGAGTGAAATAGAGAGGATCCCTTACCTTTTGTTCGATGGTTATAGTTTCTTGAACTTAATGACCTCTTGAGTTTACTTATTTTGAGAACCTATTAAGGGGAGTGGTTTTGGTATTTTGAAGAGACTAATGGCTGGTGAGCGTGGGGGAGGAGCATGGGAAGATATTTTGGTAGAATATTGGTAAGGCACGAGGCATCAGAGGAGTGAATATAAGTGGGTGTGAGGGCATTTTTTATTTGGCGAGTGGAAGGTTTTTATAATTGTTTAATCATTAGTTTCTAAATTTCCATCAAGACCAGAAATAGTGATGATTATATGACCAAAAATAGTAAATTAATCATTTGAATTTGAACCAAGGGTGGTGAAACCATCCATGATGCTTGGAATAGTCCATTTAGCTTTTATGGTATATATATACGGTAAATTGCGGTATTTCAATATACATAAAAAATTCATGTATTTCAGAAAAATCTCAAAAAGTCACCCTAACCATTTATCGATTTGTATAATATAAAAATAAATTCCATTTTTCGAAATAAATTTTCTTAAAATGATAAATTTAACACTTAATTAAAATCATAATTTATAATTAAAACCCCATTTTTAAAACATTAATTAATTTATTTTAAAAAATAGGTACATCAGACATTCAGTAGAATCTTATTTATATACTAACATATGTAAGGTTACTATTCATTAGGGTACATCACTATTCATAAGGTTATGTTTCTACGCATAATGGTAGGTAACCGGTCACCAAAAATTATTATTTTCGTATCAGACTCCAAATAACATACTGATTACAACTGTGTATGTCAGATTTTCAAAATTCCAAACCTAGAACTGACAATCATAGGTTTAAAGGTCCCATAGAACTTAGTAGTTAATTATGTTTTTATTTAATGTGGTTATGTAACATAATTATAAGAACAAAATTTCCATTTGAAACATTGGGTCGTTATATTATCCCCCCACCCTAATAAAATTTCACAATCAAAATTTCGGTTTACATTATAGGCCATAAACAGGTTCTGGTACATTTACTTCATTACCTCATATAGTTCCGAGGATTCCTCTTCATACTTGTGGTTCCGCCACAGTACTTTTACCAAGAGTGAAATATTGTTACATAGAAAATTATCTCCAGAATCCAAGATCATCACTGGATGCTCCATGTATGAAAGATCATCCTCCAACTATACCGCTTCTAAAGAGAGTACATGTTAAGGTTATGGCATATACTTCCTTAAGAGGGATACTCAAAAATTATCATGTACTTTGGCCATGGTAGAAAGAAGTTCTAATCGATAGGCCACATACCTGACGCGATCAAGAATCTCGAAGGGGATGATGTACTAGGACATTAAATCCCTTTCTTTCCAAACCTCATGACCTTCTTCCATAGAGATATGAGTATAAATACCATGTCACCAGCTTTTAACCCAAGGTCTCATAAATTATTTTCTGCATAAATCGTCTATCTACTTTTGGATTCCTTGATATGCTGTTTAATGGTATTCACATTCTCTACCATTTATTTGACCATTTCAGGTCCTAGCTACTTACATTAACCGATTTCATCCCAACACGCCAGTGTTCTACACCATTTCCCCTCAAGGTCTTTTTATGGTGTCATTCAGATTCTCAAGTGGAAACTATTGTTATATTAGAATTAAATCAATGGATAATGTTGTTACTATCCTCTTTTTAGGTTAATAGAAAATTCCCTCAACTTATCTTCAATTTTATAAATATTCTACTCTAATTGGCCATCAATTTGAGGATTTTAGGCTGCACTGATGTTCAGTTCCGTGCATAGAGCATGTTGGATACTTTTCTCGAACATCAACATTGATATCAGAACTCTATAAAATATAATAGAAAGTGGTACTCTGTGCAGCCCTAAAAATTATTTGATATATATCTATTCAATTTAATCCCATGATAAGGCCTCTTGAATTGTGATAAAGTGAGATATATTTATAAGACGACCTAGAATGACCCTATATACAATTGTTTCCACTAGATGTCCTTGGAAGCCTCGTGACAAAGTCTGTGGTAATGTTATTTCACTTCCATGTTGGTATGGGTTGTCGTTGCATCATCGCCATATACATTTTCCTCTCATTATTCACATACCAGCATATGCTACACTTTGATGTATATTCAGAAATCTTTTTTTTTAAATTTTCCCACAAAATGTTTTCTCGAAGAATTCGATAGAACTTTTTGCTCCCTGGGTTGATACAGATTATTGAGCTATATGTGTCATTCAAAAGCACCTTCTTTATCTCTGGATCAGATTGTACACATAATTGTGACCCAAATTTTACAACTCCTTCCTCATCAGTCATGAAATACATGGATTTCCCTTTTCTGATAGCTTCCACCTTTTTTATAATTTCACATATTTTCTTTAAGCATCGTTTATTTTATCCATGAGGGATGGTTGAGATATCATTTGAGAACGAATTGATGAAGTTCCTCCCATAAGGATTCCCATGTCTATACTATTCATATTTAAGAATACCATATCCTTTTCAATTCTCATCATTGGAAAAGATGCATGATCCTTTCTACAAAGAAAATACACTTCCTTGTTTTCCTTATTATGATGGTAGTGTATTGGGATGTCAAAATCATTGATGAGATCTATCCATATTCAATGGAATATATTAAGCTCTTTTTGTGTGAATATATAATTGAGATTCTTGTGGTCTATATATATATATATTTCACTTCCCCACACATAGATAATGCCGCCCGATTTTTAAGGCAATGATCACAGCCTCTAACTCCAGATCATGCGTAGGATTGTTCTTCTCATGGATTTTCAGCTTCCATGAGGCATATGCTATAACATTGTCATTTTTCCTCATAATACACCAATAAGATACTTATAATATTTTTAGGAACAACATTCATATAAACATCAACATTCAAAACAATAATCATAGATGTTTTCCCTAATGATATAATATCATTTTAGGATGGAATCCAATATTCATAGAAAAACATGAATGATATACTAATAGGACATGAATTAAAACACCTTATATCATGTACTACTTTTACGCGATGGTTACATGTATGTTATTCATCACCATCCACCTTTGAATAGTACTTTCAGTTCTACCTTGATCATGGTGATTGTTGATGCTCATCATGCTTCTCACCCCATGTATCATAGCATCCTGTTGGATAATGTCAAACATCTAAACATTTTTGACATGGAACTTTGTACGGTGCCAAAGATAGAATTTATTTTCCATTAATCACATTATTCATTATATCATGGAAATTGACTACATTGTGGCCAATCGTTCCACACATAAAGAATCTCTAAATTCTTTTGTGGCATTCCCCTAGGTGCCTCTTTCTACAGTTGTTGAAAAATGGAAATTGGGTCTTCCTTCCCTTATCACCTTTATCAGATGAAAATTCATGATATTTTATCTTCCTCTTCCTTGACTCCATTGGGAATTCTTCCATGTACCAATATTTAATCATAATTTTTGATATTTGGTTTGGAATAATCATGATATGGTCTTCTTGGGATCCAATCTGATCCGAGATCTCCTTTTGGTTGTTATCACATTGTCCTTCACATCGGTCGATATCCTGATTCATCCTATTACCAGAAATTGGCTAGAATATAATGAAAATTTTGGGATGAGTATGACATAAAGGGGAAACTAAATAAATTAAAGGTATAACTTACAAATTACACTTATCTACTTCAATAATGTGTTTTTAGGCCTCAACAAATGTAATTCATGATCTGTGTCTTTCTGTATATTTGTAGGGGGTCCTTTCTATTCCCTTAATAATAGTTCAGACTAACTTTATGAATTTACCAATGAATATCCCTTGGGAAATTCAATGCAAGAGTTCATCAATTCCCATTGTCATGTACCAAGATACCACAGGTCTAGACCGTAACTCCATGTCAGAGTTTTCCCTCATAGTTACATATGTGTTAGATCCCCTTGGCCTATTTGTATCCATACAAGGATGTATTTTATTGATAACCCACTTACTCAATACTTACCCAAATTTAGGGATATTTTCCTATAATTTGGCTCATCCATATGGTTCTCACTAAGGTCATATATTCCTAATCTCCAAAAATAACTAGACCATCCCTTAATATCTACTATAGAAACCCTATACTTCTAAATATAACATTATATGATTTTAAGAATAATTATACATCAAAGTAAATTCCAATGATCAATAATTATAGTGTCATTGATAACTATCTACATAAAACATAAAACATGGGGAAAATTTGTTTTATATAATCATCATAAAAATCTCTTAATGTTATTTTATCCGTTATATATGCGTAGTGTACACTGCGGAACACATAAACAAAAGGATGAGCTAAAAATCCCTGTAGGGTAATGAACATAAGGATACATCTTAGGCACATGAGTTACGTGGGATGAAATAATGATATAAAAACATGGAACATATATAATCACATCATATAAAAAAGTGATCATATAAAATTGGAATAATATAAATATAGAAGAAACAAAAAACATGGATTTTGTACAAGTAAAGACTTACTGCCAATCCCATTTCTCATAGTAGTACGTGTTAAGGAAAACTGTCATTTCGTATTCACATCGCATCTCATGAGACTTATCTTTACCCAATTCATTAAAGTGATATCTATGTGCGCCCATACAAAATTTTTATAAATATTATTTCCACATAAATATCAATACGTAATCAACCATGCATAAACATAATGGAACCCATGGAAAGAAATAGGTTACACAATCATGTTATAATGCTTAATAAAAGGGTGTGTAATAAATGTGTCCATGAGAGAATGGAATTAGATCCAACATAGATGTTCATATGGTACAATAGGCATATATCATGGTATGTGATGCCAAACATAAGTGGAAACATGAGGAAAAAGTTTTAAAGAAACTTTATAATTAAAAAATATTAGGTTTGTTTTAAGGAGAACACTATAGAGCCTTTGATATAGAAAAAGGGGAATTATTTTATATATAAAAAATAAGTGAACCTAGAAAATTTTCCTAATAAAAATAATGATTTTATAAATAGAATTGTGTCTAAAAATAGAAGATAGTGTGTACTTGAAATTGAGTATGAATTAATGAAGTTCCCTTACAACAGGTTAGCTTATCAAAAATTACTAAGGAGAGAATCTTTTTAAAACATGTATATTTGAAAAAGAGATTGATGAAAGTGTATTGATAAATGAATTGAGTAAAACTAAATAGAATTTTGAATATGGACATAAATATAACAAATAATTTCATTTGTATATAATGAAATATAAGTCAACCCAAAATAAAAATTAATGTTCGGGTAGAATTCGTTACAGATTATCGGCTTGGTATCTGGTGTACCTAAGAGGGATTAATGAGAGAGAGAAGGGGTTTCTCATCACTTATTTAACATGAGGGCTGTAAGTGGGATGAGAAAATCATACCCCGTAATTTGGGATTATGCAAGTAAACGCATAGTATAGAGAACAATCTTAATTATGAGTGATATGGAGAGGATACCTTACCTTAAGTCTGATGGTGATCTTTTCATGAAAATAATAACGTCTTGATTTTATCTCTATTTAGAAGGGGAGATGTTTGTGTATTATGAACATTCTGAGGGCTGGTGAATTCAGTGGGGGCGAGGGTCTTGGGGAGATATTTGGGTAGAATATTAGCAAAACACAAGTCTTGAGAGGACTGAATAAAGGAGGTAGTGAGGTGGGGGGGGGTTATATTGGATGATAGGAGGGTTTTCATAGTTTTTTATCATTAGTAAATTAATTTCCCTTAAAATAAGAAATGGCGATGTTTTCTAGAAGAAAAATAGTAAATGGGTCATGTAAATTCAATCCAATGTTGGTGAAATCATCCATGATGCTTGAAAAAGTAAATTTATCTTATAACATATATATATGGTAAATAACCATATTTTACTATTAATTAAAAATTCTAGTGTTTTAGAAAAATCAAAAAAAATTAACCCTAAGCATTTATTGATGCGTGTAATGAAAAAATGATGTCCATTTTTCAAAAAAAATAAATCTAATTCAGATTAATTTAATAATTAGTTAAGATCATAATTTATTATTAAAAATTAAGTTTTAAAGAAGTAATTTAATTATTCTATAATATAAGTAAATCATACTATAACATCAATCTTATTTATATACTCTAATAGGTAAGGTTACTATTCACTAGGATACATCACTACTCATAAGGGTTTGTTCCTATTCCCATGGTGTGATTTCATGTCGTTTTATAACATAATTATAATAACGAAATTTCCATTGTAAACTTTTGTTCATTACATTTATAACCTTAAAAATTCCCATATACTGTACAATTTATTTCCTTGTAATGATAAATCACTTTTCCCCTCTCGTTATAGAATTTACCTAACCCGTTATTATAGAGAAATTTATTTTGGGAATTCCCTCTCATATTTTACATTTAAGAACCATTTTAACCATAATCATTTCTAATCTAAATTGGATATATATCAATGAAATAATAAATAAAAATATATTGTCCAATTGATGTATTAATAAAGTTATATAATATATTCCCACTAATTATATCATCTACCTATGAAACTATTTTTCAAAAATTTAGAAAAAAAAAATCCTCTATTTATTATCCATATTATAGAAACATATTTATATAATTCCAATTTTCGTCTAATTAATATTTAAGGGATATTAATTTCCACATCCATATTAGTTCCCTTATTGTTTATATGTTATTATTATCACATTTTCACTGTCATTAATCAAACCCATTATTTATTACGTACCATAGTTATGCAGTTAAAATTTAAAATCAATTTTTCTAATTGATTTTTTTATTCATTCCCCTCCTTATCTTATGGATATTAATTCCTAAAAATTATTTTCAAATTATTTTATCACATATCCTTAAAAAATTCCTTTTTTAATTCCATGTCATGGGATAACCCTTTATATCTTTTTTCAATTTTTTTATGAATCCCCGTGTAATTCCAATACACTTCCGTAAAATCACTATGATTTTCTATGCCAATCATTGTTGAGTTGTTTACCTATACTCGTTTCCACTCAAGGTTATTAATCCAGTAGGGTGTATAATTAATTTAATGGGGGAATTATAAGATTGAAACCCACAACACTTAATAATGTTATCATATATGACAAAAAATGACTCAATATTGAGTGACATATAGGGAATAATAATGCATGGAAATTATATGAAGGTGATAGGTGGAACTAGATTAAAATTACAACCCACTACATTGGTAAATTGTTTATTTTCACATGTCTCCATGTATAGTTATCATGAGTTTATCCATAAAACATTTTGTTATAATGTATTGTTGGTTTTCCATGACCTAGGATTATGTTTTGAAGTTAAATGTTGTTCAAAACATTCCCATGATTATTTTTTTAATCATTCAATATATTTCCTCATTTTTCATTTCAATAATCTCGTCCCTTTTTTGTACCATAAAATTTCTTATCGTCTAACATGTAATGCATTATTCACGTTTTTCTTCATTTATTTACTTATTGGGCTTTATAGATAATTTTCCCCTTATTGTTGTCCCCATGTTATCACAAACAGTTTTAAGAATGACGGAATATTTTTAGCATGTTAAGGTTGATTTGTAATAATGTCAATGTGCCACCTATTATTATGTAGTAATGTAATGTTCCTAATTACCAAAAGAAACTACGCCGATAATTTTTATAGTTTTTAATAAATGTATTTTTATGTCATAAATAATGAATTAATGTGTAGTAAAGTCAATGGTTTTCATAGTTGGTATCAAAATGATGTCTGCTTATATTAAAGATTAATATTAAATAACTACAGAGAAATCCTTAGGGACACCATTATGTATAGTAAAATATCTCAATGTTTTGGTAATGTATAAAGGTTTTTATAAGAAAATACATAAATGTATTGGGAATAAAAGTGTATGTGGATTTGAGAAACATGTATGTTGGGGCAAAAACCCTGATATTACGGTATTGACCTAGAATCATTTCGTAATTTCTGTATGGAAATTTCCCTGCTATACACTATGTGTAACACTAATGGGTGATATAAATTAGTAAATTAAAAATAACATTAATAACAATTTATGAGTGAAAAAAATCCCATGAGGGAATATGTTATGAGATATATCATGGAAATATAGACATAAGACTAGAAATACATAAGAAAAGTATATATATGTCATTTATATGTTGTCCCTATAATTTCATTGCATTCTCATTTTTATATTGGATATTTTAAAAGAACTGACACCTAGTTTTCCATTACTTTTTCATCATATTAATGATAAAAACATAAAAATGTTACTCAACACGGATCTAAAGGTTTTTTGTATTTTGAAAAATAGGAAAATACATAACATTTACAACACAAACATTTATTTAATTCCTTCTTCTCTATCTTTTTATTAGACCTTGATTTCTCTATAGAACAAGTAGTCCCCCGAATATATAA
This sequence comes from Viscum album, assembly GCA_963277665.1. Lineage (NCBI taxonomy): Eukaryota > Viridiplantae > Streptophyta > Magnoliopsida > Santalales > Viscaceae > Viscum > Viscum album. The sequence goes on from OY728161.1 coordinate 843,525,334, forward strand.
ATTAATGGGGTGAGCTAAAATCCTAGTAAGATCATAGATTAGAACATGAAGCAATGTAACATTTGGTGAGAATAATCCTAACCTCATAATTAGAATCATGAGATGAATTCTTAGATAATAGCATGGAATGTGGAAAAACATAAAATTGAAACATCATGTCATAGTGGTTATCAATCAAACATAGTTATAGACAAATCTAGAATCATGTCCATGCATAAATCACATTAAACAATAGTTTATTCATATTACCTAGTTCATTGGAGTTCTATAAAACACTAGGTACACCAATGAAATCATTACATTTTCAATGTGCTATATAATTATAGGTGAACCCATCAAATCATAACATTTACATTATCATACATTCAACCTATAACATATATTAATATTGAACATAAAAGACCCATGGAAAGGAATGAGTTTCACTTCATAAATAATTCATTCATAATCTTTAGGTTCCTAAATGAAATGGGGAATAATATACATGATACATAGACCATCTACCTTGAGTGAGAAGTAAAGGGGTGTGTTTTTTAACGAAGATTTTTTTTGGAAAAATGTTTTATTGACATAATATCCAATTGAAAAATGTATATCCTAGAAAAATTAAGATATTTTTAATAAAATTGTTTTAAAATAATAATTGTGCTGAAATTGGAGTGAAAAATGGAAACCCCAAATAAAGAAAGTTGGGTTCGAGAATTCCCCATACCTTGTATCTCAATGCCTCAATCATGTTAATTTCCTATATAATCACATTAGAATATCTAATTGACAATTAAATAACAATTTATACATGATCATGATTCATTATTCATCAATTATTTTATTTTATAGGAATAATGATTAGTTGTAATGTCTAAATTCATTATTTATGAGTGTTCTTTTTCTTGGTATTCATGAATTTTTCACTTGTACATATGAATGTTTGTTCGTGAAAAACATTGATAAACATCCCAAGATTCTATTACATGATATAAATGATATTAAATGTTTTTAAATGATATTATAATGAACTTGGTTATGAGGATGAATCATTAGTTAATATTTAATGAAGCTCATTTTTGGTTAATTTGTGTGTTTTTTTCTTACCACAAACTTGTTTTGTTTTATCATTTAGTATTTCGTATAAAATGTGTTTCCATAACATAAAAGGGGATAAAAATACATAATAAAATATGTTTTAAAACATTTAATTGGTTTATTAACATCCTTGAAGAAATTTATGTAAAAAAGGAAGTGCATCACCCATGATGTAAGTAAATTAACACATCGTCGGGCACCAATTTCATTTTAATAAACAAAGGGGGAAGGGATAGTTTAATGAATAATCATCTATTTAAATGTAGAATACTTGTTTATCATTTATAAAAGAGTTATCATGTTATTTTGATAAGATAATTTGAGGAAAAGAGAAGAAATGAAATAAAATTTGAAAGGAAATTGAAATAATGGAGAAACAAATTTCCTCTTGAACATATCTTCTTTGAGAGCCTCTTTAGAGGAGAGGCTTTGGTATTTTATTTGGAAAGGATGACGGACATGGGTTAAGATGGAATATATTTGATCATAAATTTTTGTAGGTATAAGGCTTTTGAGGTGTGAGGAAATGAGGTTTTGAGGGTGGTATTTATAAAAGTGGCGATGAGTGTTTTCTAAATATATAATTCCATAGATTTTTAATTTCTATCATGATATGAAATAGTGATGATAAAATGAAAAAAGTAAGTATAGAGGGAATATGAGATCTAAACAATGGCCATTTACAACATCCATGACCCAGGAATGAGGCAGAAATTTATTTATTTAGCATATTTTATAAATTATCGAATTTCACTATTCAAAAAAATTCAAGTATTTCAGAAAAAAATCAAATAATAAACCTTACCATTTTTTGATGTTTAGAATTAGAAAATGAAAAAAAAATTATGAAATTTTATTTTTATGAATATGAAAATTTTATTTTGTAATTAAAATCATAATTCAATTGAGAAATATAAATTTTAAAAATAAACCTACTTTCTAACACATTGATGAATTAATTAACATATAATAAAACGACCAAATAATCTTAAGAATTCAAAAGTATAGATTATTAATATATTTTATGAAAATAATTTGTTTTAAAATTTTTAAATTAATAAATAAATATTCGTGACATGAAGAATTACCAACATTATAATATAAATATATTATATTGTCACTTATATATTGAATAAATATTATTTATACAATCTTCGGTAAGGTTAGTATTCACTTGAGCAATTTAATATTCAAAAGGGTCATATTACTTTTCAGAAGGGTAAAATTACTATTCATAAAGAAGAGTTACTATTCTCCAAAAAATTAAGTTTGTCGTATCAGACTCTAAATAGCTTACTGATCACAACCGTGTTTGTCAGATTTTCTCATAATTTGGAACCGTGAAGTGGAGAAAATATTTTTAAAAATCACATATAATTTTGTAGTCCATTTAATAATGAGGATACATTGTGTTTTCTAATGTGATTTTATGTGATTATACTATATGAAATTACAATAAAAAGGGGAAATTTCATTGATAAAAGTTTGGGTCATTACATTCTACCCCCATTTTGAAACTTCTCCATAAAAAATATTGTTTTATAAAAAAATGGAGGGTAATTCACCTTCATCTCATCCTTTGGTGTCCATGTTTCATCTTTATACTTATATTTTCTCCACATCACATTGATAAGGAGGGTTGTCTGGTTGTGTAGAACCATATCTTTTAGGTCAAGAATCATTACTAGCTACTCCTCATAAGAGATATCATCTTCCATCTATACCACCTATATGTTCTGTTTATGTTAGGGGTGTGGTATGTAATTCCTCATCAGTGATACATGAAACACATTATGAACACGATTCATATTCACTAGAAGTGAAAGATAATAGGCCACAACTCTTATATATATATGGATCTCAAATGGGAAAATGTAACATGGGGTAAGCTTCCCTTTCTTTCTAAACTACATGAATGTCTTCCATTGTGATGTTAAAAGGTAGAATTTATCTCCAATTTCAAACACCATGTCCCTTTGATGGTTGTCACAATAGATTTTTTTAAATCTGAGTAGATATAATATGTTTCTGGATGACTTTAACCTTCTCTATCATCTCTCTCAAAAGATCAGGTTCAAGTATATCTTATTCATCAACATCATCCCAACAAGTTTTAGTTCTACATCATTATCCATATAGAGATTCATATGGATCCATTTAATTAATCTATTGGACGTTTTTGTGATATGAGAACTCCAAAAATGGGAGATGCTTATCCAATACACCTATAAATTCTAAAGAGATGGATCTTATAAAATCTTCTATTTTCTGAATTGTCTATTCATATTTTCCATCTGTTTTGGGGTGAGGCCATTCTAAAATTTATTTCAGTAATAAAGGTATATTAGAGAATCCTCCAGATTTTTGAGGTGAACCATGGATCATGATCATAGACAATAAAGATTGAAACCACGTGTAGTGTAACCACTTCCATCACAAATATCATTTATTATTTTTTAAGTTTGGGATCATCTCGAATAGAGATAATCTCGGATGTATTGGGGATTCGGTCCACCACTAAACATATTACATTATCTATTTGGATATATTCAAAAGACTCATGACAAATTCTATAGTGAAATTCTCCCATTTCCACATGGGTGTAGGAAATGGTTGAATCACCCCTTTAGACTTCTATCACTCTTCTTTATCTTTCTGATTTATCAATCACTATGAGATATACTCATAAATATCCTTCTTCATGTTTTCCCACTGGATGTTTTATCAGAGATCATGGTACATCTTGGTGCTAATAGGATGGATAAAGAATGATGAGCTATGTGATTTTACAAATAAATCCATTATACCTGGGCATGAAGGAACACAAATCCCTATTCTAAACTGAATCAAACCATCATCATCAATATGGATCTTCTACTGCTTCAACTCCTTTTCTCCTTTAAACATTTTTTCAACTCTTGGTTATCCCTTTTTGGATCCTTAATCATCTCCAGTATATATGGATGAGAAATATTTTTTCCAAGGTATGATGTATTTTGTTCTGTTATGATTTCAAAATCAATCCATTTCATATCTATTATGATAGGGAATTTCTCAATCTGCATCTTTAATAAAACAACAAAATTTTTCCTACTAAGATCGATAGTGACCATATTCTATTTTCGAGGATGATAGGAATATAGAAATTTTAGTCTTTAATTAGCTCTAAATATCTCATTTGATTCATGTTTATCTCCTTTTGTGTGAATATATAATTTAGGATATTGTTCTCATTATATACGTCACACATCTCACTATAGAAATATTGTTGCTTGGTTTTGTAGGAAAAAATCATAGCAGCTAGCTCAAGATTGTTTGTTGGGTAGTTCTACTCATAGATCACCAATTTTCATGAGACATATTCATTCAAATAATCATTTTAAATTAGTATACAACCAAATAATTTCTTCAAATCTTAACTATATATCACAAAAAATCCAACACTTTTCATATAAGTTAGTACAGGTGCTAGGGTCTGCCTTCCTTTTAGATCCATGAATCATTCCATGAATTCTCCAATACATGAATAATTTTGGAATTTCCTTGATAAAAATATTAGTGGGCCTGAAAATTGAGATAAATTTATCAACAAACGTCGGTATTACCCAACTAATCCATGAAAACTATGGATTTCTATTACACGATAGAGTTTGGGCCATTACATAATCAGTTTTTTATGAACGGGAAGGGGAAATTCTTTCAATAGAGATCACTTTTCCCATTAATGTGACTAGGTTCATCCAAAAATTATAGTTAATGAATTTGGCATAAAACTTCTCCTTTCTCAATGTTTCCAAAAAATTTCGTTGATGTGAATAATGTTCATACGTTATCTTGGAATAGATGAGAACATCATTGATAAAAAGCACCAAATAGTTATTGAGGTAATATATAAAGACTCTATTCATCAAATCCATGATGATTTCAGGGGCATTGGTATGTATGAAGGGAATCACCAAAAACTCAGAGTGCCAATACCTTGTATAGAAGGAACTATTCTAAATATCTTCCTTTTTCACATTTAGCTGATTATATCTTGAATGAAGATCCACCTTTGAGATGTACAATTCTCTCCATAGCTAATTTAAATTTTTTTCAATACATGGGATATGGTACATTTTGTTTTTGGATAACATGTTGAGTTCTAAATAATCAATACAATGCCACATTGATCCATCCTTCTTCTTCGGAAAGAGAACTATCACAGCCCATGGTGATTCACTAGGTCATATGAACCCTTTGTCTAAATGATGTTACAATTACTTCTTTAATTCCTCTAATTCAATAGGATCCATCCTATAAGGAAAAATTAATATAGGAGTTGATTCTGGTATGAGGTATATGGAGAACTCTATCTCATGATTTGTTGGAATTTCATGTAACTCTATGAGAAATATAGCAATGCATTCCCACACGATGGTAATTTCTACTAGGTAGACACATTATATTCACTATGACATCTGATATAGGTATAATTATTCACAAGGATACAAAACCTATACAAGTTAATGATTTTACAAAGGATATTCATGAACATCCATTAATTTGAAGAGGATCATGGAATGGTTTAAAATATAAAAATATATTTCTTTTTTCCTAATAGTTTCTATGTAATATATATAACACGATCCAATATATTTCCATTATAGCATCGAATTACACAAAGTGATGTAGCACGGGATTTTCTGGAAGAATCTTCCCACATATGAAAACAAGAAAATAGTCCAATACGTAGGTTTCAATCATTACTCAACTTGGTGATTTACAGATATATATTTTATGTTTTTGGGGATTCGATTCTATTTTCTAGAAAACTTTCTAGATATAAATGAATGTGTATAACTAGAATCAAATAATAATTTTTCCATTTCTGAGTGAATAGGTAGTGTACCTTGTACCACTTATTTTTCATTCCCATCTTCAAAATTAGTGATGGAATAATACTTCCCTTTCTCTATTGGCCTCGGTGGCTATTGACACCGATTGCCCTCAAGGGCTCAATGTTTATCACAATGTATTTCATTGTTCTCTTTCACCCTATAGTTGTGTCATTGGACTCTGGGTGGTGATCTCCATTCCTCCACCATATCCTCCTATATTCTCATGTATTTTAGACACTCTTGATCATACTGTCCAAATCTCCCATATTATAATCATTGCACTATACCTTCAAGGGAATTCCCATGATTCTTCATCCCACATTTTTGACACGTGGGAGTTTGAGTTTTCTTTCCACCTTTCTCATTATATCCTCTTTAATGAATCTAAATCTCTAATTTCATATCACCACAGCCGTTGAACCATTCTCCAAACTCCATATCAACTTAGATAACACATCAATTGACTTCTTCATAACTCCCAATGTATAAAATTTCAAGATTTCATGGTAAATACATGTTATGAACCATTATCTAAATGTTTTCCATCTCCATATGTTTAATTTAATTTCCTAGCAAGGTTTAATTAATCAAATACATCCATTAGAAGTCTCTCCATCATGATGATAAATGGATAGGTCACCTTTTCCATTTCAAAATAGTGAATCACAAAAAAGATATTATCTATCTAGTTTACCCACTATTCCATGACTAGTAGACTAGAAGATCGACTAAATGTCGGTGGTTATTTCCGCATAAAACACTTGATAAATCTTTTTTCCCTCATAGGTGAATGAGGATGTTCCACATTATTGATGTTTTATTCATTACCCGAGACAATTTGGTAATCCTCTCCATGAGTTTTTGAACTCCAACACTCGAATCATATGGGATGTCATTCAGGCAGTCACTACATTGTCCCACACATGGTGTTTTGGCATAGTTTATACTACTTCCCACCATTTTCTAAAATAGAAAAGGTTATCATAAAAAATAAGTCAAAAGTCATGAATAAATAAGTTATTCCTTTTTAAAATTGGCAATAAAATAATATCTTATGGGATCCATGGGTTTTTAAAATAATGTTTCATTCTAATACATACTTAGTCTCAAACTAGGGTTTTTAGTAATGTTCTCTAATCCTAATTCCCATATTAACTAAATTTTGCATCAGATTCCAATTAGAGTGACCCTAATTTTCATATATTACATTTAAATCATTTTAATGTTAAAAACATAAATACAATACAGATATAGGATCCAATGTTTATGTTTCATAGGCATACGAAGACTATACAGAACATTTAGAACACAAAACATTTCTTTAATACCTTCTTCTATAGCTTGTTATTAATCCTTGATTTCTCCGTTGTAGAAGTAGTCAGCTGAGCATATACATAAAAGTGGTGATCTAAAATCCAAGTAAGAGGATAGACAGGAACATGATGAAATATAACCTAGGGTGTGAAAAATTATAACATCTTCATCATAATCATGAGACGAAGAATTACATAATAACATAAATTGTGGAAATACATAAAAATGAAATGCCATGTCTTATGCGTCATCTACAACACTAAATTGTGAACAAATCTAGCATCATGTTCACACATAATTCACATTACTCATGTGGTTCTTCAAATTTTATAATCTATTGGAGTGCTATATAATTCTATGCACACCCATCACATTATAACATTTTCATTGAGCTATATAATTATGGGTGAACCCAAGACATCATAACATTTACAATATCTTGCATACGAAATAGAACATATATTAATATTGAGATAAATTAACGCATGGAGACGAATGGGTTTTAACTTCTTAAATAATACATTCATAAAGATTGTTTTCCCAAATGAAAGATGGAATAACATACTTAATATAAGAACTATCAACCTTCAGTGAGATGTAAATGGTGTGTTTTTTAAAGAAGAGATATTTTGGAAAAAGTTTTTTTTGACAAAAAATCCTATGGAAAACATCTATATCCTAGGAAAGGAATGATAATGATGATGAAAATAATTTCAAGGAATAACCATACAGAAATCAGTGAGAAAAAGTGATAACCTAAAGAATTGATGTTGGGTTCAAGAATTCCCCTTACATTGTATTTGAATGCTTCGTTTACATTAATGTCTAGTATAATAATATTAGGTTCATTAATAAAAAACTAATGAACCTTTTATAGATGAATATTATTGAGTATGGTTTTATTATGTTCTTTTATTTCCCTTTGAATTAATTATAGTGATTAAATTCATTGTTTGGGAGTGTTCTTTTTCTAAATTTTCAAGAACGGTTATCATGTACACATTAATGGAAGTTCATGTGGATCATTCATTAATATAAAAAATTTAAATTAAATGTTATTAATAATACTCTATGTGTTTAAATGAACTTATAACGAATTTTGTTATGCGGATGAATAATTAGTTAATAATTAATGGTGATAGTTTTGGGTTTATTTCGGCGGTTTTTTTGGATTATAATGAAAATTATTTGTTTTATCATTTAGTATTACATATTAAACATTCTTCCATAACACATAATGGGTTAAAAAATTCATATAAATTTTTTTTTCAACCATCTAATGGCTTTATGGACATCCTAGAAGGAGTTGAAGGAAAATGGAAATGCATCACCCATGATATACGTAATTTTACACATCATCGAAGATGATTTGATTTTTTAAAACATAGAGACAGAGGGAGGAGTATAATGAATAATATTACAAAAAAATGATATGATACCATTAGATAAATCATACTAGATTTATCATGACATATTAATAAGTTAATCTGATGATAATAGTAGAAAAGAAATGAAATTGTAATGGAAATTGAAAGAAAATCGAGAGAAATTTCCCCTTGATTATAACTTCATTGGGAGCCTATTTAGGTGAGAGGATTTGGTATTTTTATTAATCCATGGGCTGTTAGACAAGGGAGAGGTGTGTGGGAAGTAATTTGAGTATAATTTTGAGAAGGAGAAAGTCATGAGAGGTGTAGGAAAATGAAGTTGTGGGAGGGGGTATTTATACAGAAATGGAGGGGTGTTTTATCAATATTTAATTCAATTGTTTATTAATTTACTTAAATAAAAAAAATATTTATGATTCAATGGCTAAATAGTGTATATAGTTCATGTGAATTTGAATCAATAGACATTTAAATCATCGAAGACACAATAATGACACATAAATTAATTTATTTTTCATATTTTGTAAATTATCGAATTCCACTATTGAAAAAAAATTCTTGTATTTCAAAAAATATAAAAAATTATCCCTAACCATTTTTCTACATGTATAGTAAAAAATGAACTCCATTTTGTGGAAACAATTTTATAAATTTGAGAAATTTAATTTTTATTTAAAATTATAATTTACATCAAAATTATAAAATTTTAAAAATAACACTGTTTTTCTAGAACATTGAAAAATTTATTAAGGTCTCGTAATATGGAAATATAATCATAAGCCATAAAAAATACATTTTGAATAAATTTTATGAAATTATTTTTTTCAAATTATTAAATTAATCATTCAATATTCATGACATAAAAAATATCAACATTATAATATAAATATACCATATTGTCACTTATAGGATGGAAAAATTCAATTTACACTATCTTTATTAATCATACTATTCAATTGGAAAATTTTACTATTCAAAATGGTGATATTACTATTCATAAGAGTAACATTAATATCCATAATGGTTAGTTAATATGTGATAGAAATTTAATTTTAACATATCTGACTCCAAACAGCTTACTGATCGCAACCGTGTATGTAAGATTATTAAAAATTCCAACCATAGAAGTGGAAAAAGTATGTTTAAAGGAGACATATAAGTTTTTAGTTCACTTAAAAATAGCATGGAATCAAATATCATAATCTTAATTTATGTTATTATACTATAAGACAATAATATTAGAATGGATTGATCAAATTGAAAAATGTTTGGTTAATTACATGACATCTCAAAGATGTTCATCTGATAATGGTGATAAATAAAAGAATATTATATTTCCTATAATAAAAAATTTTGGAATGCTAATATAGGGAAAATAAAAAAATGTAACTCTAATGTGTTTCATGTTTGGTAAAATAATTCATAAAGTTGTTATTTTCATTAAAAATGAATAACATGATGGAAGGGAATAATTTACATCAAATGACACCATTTTTTCCATGTGTTATGTATGGATAATATGGGAAAAATTCATTCTAGTGCCCTAATACAAGGGATAAATACTAGACTAATGAAAGTATTATTCTACAAAAAATAATTAATTGTAAGGAATAAAGTGGTAATGTATTCGTATTTCATAATTATGTATATGAAGTAGTATATTAATGGAATTATTCAAATAGGGATCATAATATATTTATTTATTTTTCAATATTTTTTTTTATTAAGGATTTGACACATATATTTAATCGTACTGATAACCTAAAAAAATTATTTGGTGACAAGTTGATATTTTGGAAAAAAAATATTGAAATATTGATAACACAAAATATGTATTTAATGTGAGGATAAATATAAATATTCTTGGTATGGGATGTAAATGTCTAATCCTATTTTTAAAACAATTAACAACACCTGTTAAGATAAATATAATCAATGATAATAATTATTAAGGATATTTTGGGAGAAAATTATAGGTAGAAATATCTTTTTTATTTTGAGTTTATTAATGATATTTTTGAATAATTTTATTTGGATGACGTATATATACTTTAGTAGTATTATAAATGATTATTTTTGAAGAATGGTATTATGATTTGGGTGGATTAAACTGATGGGTATGAGACATCAATTTAGGTTGAATTTTTTTTATTTTTTAGATTAATTTCGTTTTTTTGGTTATAAGTTTGTTTTCTTATGAAATTTTCATTGTTAAAACATTTTGGGATATTCTTTTTGGAATTTTGGATATTAATTCATTATGGTTTATTAATTGTCATTATTATCATACATTATGTTAATAATTTTGTATTTAATAATGTTATTTGGAATAACATATTATTTTATTGCGGTTATGTGATTTGTCAGAAGCTTATTCAAGATCAACATGCCTTAATATTTTATCTTGTGTACTCATTATTTAGAGATAATTATTATAGTTTAGTTGATATTTATAAAATAATGAAATTATAACTGTTAGAAAAGATAATTTAATTATTTTTTAGTCTATATTCTATAATAATTCATTAACTCATTGAAAATAATCTTGAAAAACTAATTTATCATATCAAGACAACGTTTAATAAATTGATAGTCTTTTCAAACATATCATATTTATGGTTATATAGTAATTTTACCAAATATTATTACAATCAATATATATTTGTTTTTTGGTGTTATAATTTTCGTGCATGTCAATATTTTCACATAACTATAATGTTATCCGACATAAAAACCTTGTTAAGTGATGACCTTGGTACTTCATTTATCCCTTTTCAAGTGGGTTTTTATTTTCTCTCTTTATAATGTTGTTTTTAATTTTTATTTTTAAGATACTAAATATTTATTACCACAATAAATTTTCAATTGAGTGGCGTAAACAAATAAAAGTGGGGAATAACATAACTCCCCATGTTTTTTGAAGTGAAAACAATGTTTGATAGAATTTGTGATATGCAACAAAAAAGCCAATGAAATAATGATTATATAAATATGAACATTTTAATCAATACATTATATTTGTGGACATGAATATTATTAAAATAATTATGATATATATATATATATTCTATAATTAATGTAAATATAATAAAAAAATTTAGTAAGTTATTCGTCAATTTTTCGTCATGTCATTTTATTCATAAAAATTAATTATTCAACAAAAAATATTTTTTTCTGAAAAAATATTATATTTTATTTCAGGATTATTTTTTAAATCTATTTAATAAAATTAAAATCATATTTTAAATCTTCATATAATAATTAAATTATGTTGAATGTTTTGTTTTTTTAATATTTATTTTTGTTTTTGTATATGAAAATACCATCAGTTTTGGAAAATTATCATTTCCTTTGATTAAATATGTAATTTAAATGTATCATTTTTATTTTAATGTTATTTTAATATTTTATATGTATTATTTAGTTATATTAAATCGAATTTATTATATTTAAAACATCTTCAGACCATATTTTAATTTTATTTTAATTTTTAGGCTTTACATCACATTTTTACTAAAACTATTAGAAAATGAAAAGGGATTATTTTTTAAAGTAATTTAAAACAACCCATAATGGGGAATGAATTAAATTAAATTAATGAGTCATATATCTGTCATTATGAATTGAAATTTATATATTCATTATTACTTGTAATTAAAACAAATTAAAATCATCTTTTTCTTGAAAATTGATTTGATCTTGGTAAAAAGTACATTCATCACACCTGTAGTATTTATATTAAATTAAATTAATCATCTTATATGAATTTATTTTAATATACTTGATTAAATATTTGTAATATTAATAATTAATCTTCAGTAATAAGATCAATTTAATAGTGGAATAATATTAAGAGTAAATATAGTAAATATTTATTACCATTTGTAAAGGAAAATAGGTTCCTTAATGATAAAAATAATCTAAAAATGACTAGAAAAAAAAGTAACCATAATTTTATTATTTTTTATATTTTCATTACAATATAATATCTATTATATTTTTTGTTTCTTTCAAAATAACTATGCAATTATTTGGGAAAAATAGTTTATGATAGGACCAAACACAAATTGTATTATTTTTGTAATGAAAAATTTAAAAAAATCATTAAATATTGGTGAATTCATGATATTATTAAAAACTAATACTTTAAATTTGTTTACATTTTTATAATAATATAATTTTTATTTAATAAATTGTAATTGTTATAAGGGATTAAAAACTATTAATGACAAAACCCAACATTTCATAAAACAAAATTAAATTATATTTTTAAAATTAAAAAATAACATATTTATAAAAAGATTTTGATAAAATAAATAGTTTTCGATGGATTTAAACTATTTATATTTTTCAACAAGGAAATTTTCATAATTTTTAAATATAATTAAATTTTAAATAAAAATTGTATACGATATAAAAATATTATTTCTATTAAGACATCATAATTACCACAAAGTTATGTTATAGATTATATAAATGTTATCCATGAACAAATTTAAGATTCTAATTCAAAATAATGTGTTTTTAGGTCATTTTAATAATTTTATAAAGCCTTAATGATTCCTCTTTGACGTATATTATATATTATGGTTTTAAAACCAATTATTTATAAACATGACACACTTTCACATCATCAATGATAATATTAAAATGAATTCATCTCATTTCCATATAAAATAAATAAAACTAATATTATTGGGCATAAGCCATTAAACATCACCATGGTATGGTTTTTTTGGTATATTATTTTATAGGGTCCACAACATATTTTTTATAAATAATAAAAAAAACTTATCTCATTTACTATACAAATTCACCCATGATGCCATTCATTATCAATAAAAACCCATCGATCACTTCCATACATTACCAAAATTCCCTAATGTTTTTGTAAGCTCCTTCTAAACATTTGGAATCACCCCTTCAAAGATGGAACATTTGTATCTTAATTTTAATTCACATTCTTTGTATTTATCATTTAAAATCGCAATTGGTTAGGTTTTAATGGAAAAATAAAGATACATATATTGTGTAATTAATGTCCAAATAATCATTGATCATTTATCCCCACTCATTATATATTATAGAGAAGCAATTTTGATTTCAGAATTTAGCAAGGGGTTTCAATCTCTTACATTCAATTCATGAACCAAAACAGTTCATATTTTTATGACAATATAAGGATGCCTATAATATCCAATTTCTGCTGAAACAATTAGTGATATTTTATTCCCTCTCATTATTACATAAACCTATGTCGTTACTATGACAAAATTTTTTGAGGTTCCATCTCTTCCTCTTCTTTATTCAAGAACAATATTTTTTTAATTTACTTTTTCATTCAGTTACAATTGATTATATATTATTTTAAACATAAATCTATATAGATTTTATACTCTATTTAATTATTTACCCCATTTAAACTCATTAATCCCTCCCATGAATCACTATTTACCCACATTTTTGTGTGAATTTCCCTGTCCATCTTTTTTTTAATTCACCATCCTTTTATTATACGTATTTGTTACAAAATATCTCATTTTTTATATTTTCCATGATATCTTTCATTCTTTTCATTTGATATAATTTTTATTAGTGACACATTTATCTCTTATTAAACCATTTTATGAAACTTCATGTAGTGTCTTTACAATGTCGAAATGTCACTATGATTTTCCTATTTTGAATAGCTATTAGGGGTATACCCATACCCATTTCCACTCGATGGTATCCACCAAGCAGCATGTATACATAATGGATTGGGTAATTCCATGTATTTAACCAAATTCTATAATCTTGTGATTAAATTTTATAAAAAAAATTATCCTATGATATATTATTAATAGTTCACACTTTTGTATCTACATAACATGAAATAGAATGTTGCACCTATAATTATATAGCACTCGAATGCATTGGTTAATGTTTTTATCTCATGAGACACAATATATGGGGCATGATTGGTTATCCTTAAAACATTATATTATAATATATTATTATTTAACATTGACCTATGTTTATGATATCATGTTTAATATAGTTTTTGAATTTTCCATGTTTTATTTATGTTATCACACTATATATTTTTTGTGTTTGTGATTCCCATTCCTTTTTTCTACGATTAAAAATCATATTTTCTAACATGTAGAAAATTATTTAATTTATTCTTTGTGTATAACCATATTGGGCCTTATGGGTGCCCCTTTCTTATCTATGTCCCAAGGCTATATCATGTAGTTTTAAAAGCTATGGAATTTTAGAGTCATGATAAGGATGTAATCAATTTATATCTATGTATCATGATTCTGTTTTATGTACTAAATTACCCAAATAAAGAAGGATTCTTGATATTTTGTGTTGCCTTTTGTGTATAATTATGTAATAAAGAATTAATTAATATGTAATAATGATATGTTTTTTATATTTTTCATAGAGGCCATAAGCACTTCAGTAATGTCTAGGATGGATAGTGAATTTTTTAGAAATTCCTCAAACACCTACTAGGTAGGATTTTCAACCCTATAGATATTTTTTTGAGAAATAATGGTCATGATATTTTCAATGTATGTACATATTGAAATATAGAATAATAACAATTATTAATTCATGGTATGAAATTTAATTGGGAAGCTTCAATGCCTCTTAAATTTCTTTGTGTGGCATCAAACATCTCTTGTTTCATCATAATGATCATTTTGGGTAAAACATTTAAATAATATTTTAACTATGCGATGAGATGGGTCTCACTGGCCTTCAAAATTATAAAATGGAAAATAATAATTGAAAAAAAATTAAAATATGTATCCCTTATGTAGAATTTAGTAGGATCTACTCTTCAATATGATTTTTCTAATTTTTAACTAAGTCCATGGGGGTTTAGTCTACCTCACATAAATAGTTCTATGTTAGATCAAATTATATATCCATTTCATTAGTTGTGGCAGTTCAGTTTTTATAGCGTTATTTATTCATCATTATCACATAATGTCATGGATTTTTAAGTATATATTCTTTACTAATCATGCATCAATAATGGATCATTGAGGCATTTTGGTTGATAATGTCACCATAACGTATGTCAGGTTCGGTTTTATCTCCCTTATTTTATAACCTTCAATATTTATTGGTTAATCTCAAACTCATCATTTGAACATTCGTAACTTCCTATTCTAATTATCTATACGTATGGTATATCATCATTATAAACTAACTCTGATGATAATATTCAATTATTTAGGATTGTCTCTTCGGTGGAGTGATTCTATGGTAGGCATGACATAAGTAGTTCGGGTGGTCATGATTTTTAGTATTGAGGTTAGTGGAACACAATGTGAAAATATTTATTTAAAAATCATCAAAAAAACATATCCTATTATGTATAATCACTTATTCATCATGGATATGGTATATCTGGACATGGTTTGTATTTTCTATTGGAAGGACTTTTCTTCAGTTTTAGGGGTTCATTTTCTAAAAAATCTAACCCTGGTAAATCATATCCCACTATTACTTTATTTAAATTTTATAAAATTTAAGGAAATGAATTCTAATGTCCCAATTAGTTTAGTATTCTAATTAAATTGATACAAAATTTAATATCACATTAAAAAATATAATACAAATTACACAAAATTCTTTTCAGGGAGTGAATCAATTTTTCTTCCAAAATAACATTCCATATTAATAATAATTCTCATTTTGGAATCCTTGGGAATGAAATAGAAGAGTAGTGTGAGGTTAAATTCCCATTCTTAGTATTAGTACCGTATAATATATAAAAAAATAAATAAATCATAATCAATATATAATGGTAAATAACTAAAAAATATGCAATTTAATAAATAATTTGATCATAATATGGTAGTGATAAATAGGGATAAAATAATTCCATATACAAAATAACATGATATTAAACATTCTTCATAGATATTATAATTAATATAATAATTACATTGACATCAATGACTATTCTTACAATTGTGGAATTCATAACATGAAACATGATAACCATGCCATTAAGACATTATTCCATGACCTCTTACAAAAATGGGTATTCCCTCGGCCAAAAACCGATGTTAGTTATTCCCTTGAAACATATCAATGCATCATGAGGATATTGGGGTAAAGAGACCACATTGTGTATGGATTGTATTTTTTTAGCAGATATTAATTTGTTCTCAATTGTAATCCATGAGATAATAAGATTTCATTGATGTCTATATATTTAATTTTTCTCCAATGTAAATGGATAATGGATTATATACTCATGACTTGATAATTCAAGAGACATATTTTGATGACTTTGAGTTTTGACGTGATTTTAAGAGAATTTTTACTGGTCTATTTGATGACAGTAGATTTCATGGTTTAATAATTATCTTAGTTAAATATAAATATCACTAGATGATTTTTATTTAAAAAAATATCATACATTTTATGGAGAATGGTGATGTAATCCTTATGATGGAAAAGAGTTAAATGGTTATTTCAATATTATATAGTATTAATTATAAATAATGACATTGATAGATGATATGAATAATAAAATTTCTTCCTTTGAAAATTTCATGATGATAATGGTGGTTGGTCAAAGATTACATATCATGATAGAGAGGGTTTGTGATAAAAGATGTTGATTGATGACCAAGCCAGGTGAATGTAAAGTATTATGGAAGGTGATGCTGATGTAGATCAGTGATTGTATATAAGGAGTTTATTTTGGACTGTAACATTTATCTATAAAACATTATATATTTAAACGTTCAGGGAATATGATGCATTGTTTATAGACTGCAATGGGGGAATGCAAAACATGAAACGAATTCAGAAAAAGAATAAATTCAGCATAGCTGCACTATATAGACTATGAAGTGAACTACAAATACTGTGTATAGAAAAAAGTTCATAGGAGGCACATATTTAGTACGAGGATTCATGTTTATGGGGGAATCATCCTAAGGGAAATTAAGGTGGTGACTTGTGTATCTAAAAATGGTTTTTGTCTACGAAAAATTTCCGCAATCGCAATGTTGAAAGGTGTTATGTTGTCTACATGACACATTTCATGGTGAAGGCTATCTCACATTGTTTTTTGGGTAAATAATATTATCAGGGTTTTTAGATTTACTTTCCCAAATAAATCTCCATAATCAATTCATTATGTTACAGTGAAATTCAATAAAAAAATATCATCGCTCTGAAAAGAATTCCGGGAAGTTCGAAAGAGTTCACGAGGAAAACATTTTGTAAAGGGAAGCAGTTTGGAGAGGAAACATTCCATGATGGAATATGTAATCCACGTGAAACTTTTGTAGGGATCTATATCCCTATAAAAAAAATTATATTGCGTAGTGATGGAAGAATTGGGGGTATCAACCGTCCATGATGTAGGGGAAGTCCATGGAATAAAAATATGTTCGTGAAGTACTTGTTCTACATAGTGTACCACTGAAGGACCCCGGAACACCCTGAAAGGGGAGGGGTGAATTAGGGTGAAAAATATTTCTTTAAATGTGATAGATCTTGTTCTCACGTTGGTAGGAACTTGTTGAACCTATATGTTGAATATGATGAGAAAGCAAACATTCACATGCACAGAGA
This sequence comes from Viscum album, assembly GCA_963277665.1. NCBI lineage: Eukaryota > Viridiplantae > Streptophyta > Magnoliopsida > Santalales > Viscaceae > Viscum > Viscum album. Next base: position 843,543,599 of record OY728161.1, read on the forward strand.
AGACATAACACTTTTTACTTGGTTCACCACTAATGGCTACGTCCAACAAGCATATGCCGAAAAGTTATTGGTCATACCTAATTACAGTAATCTTCATTATCTGTGGATTACAAAGGTTTGGGAAAATTCACTCTGTCCCAGGCTCACTACCATTACAAAGGTTCCGTGATAGCTCCCAGCTTCCCTTGGGTCACTCCTGTTGACTCCCCCTAGCTCACTGCCCTTGGTGAAGTCACGCTCAGTTAATAGACATGAAGGTCTCTTCATCATTGCATAAGAATGCATCCTCTATTTCATGAAGATGCTCTGTTGAAGTACAAATCTCACATGAAGACGAATTTGTCTTTGGACTGAGGGTATCGGATGATCCTCCAGCTTTCGTGCAGCTTCAAAATGACGGATGTACATTAACAAACCTGACGCGCTTCTCCTATCTCCGACGCGCATGTCTCAAGAATGGTGTGCAAGTCACTTGCGCGGTAAAAACTCGGCGTACATGTGACTCCAAACAACTTACACGAAATTTCCTCTTTGAACTCCAAACTTGTGCGACTCAGTGCCTCTAAATCCCAATCAACTTTGGACGTGCAGACAACAATAGGCGCGCAACCTCTACTTGCGCGACCCAATAACCACTAGTGCGACTCAACAACCACTTATGTGACTCAACCACTTGGGAGATGAGAGCTCCAAAAATCTAGAAGTCTTAATGTTTGTCACAAATTAGGAGGGGGGTCCACTATTTATAGGATAACGGGACCCCCTGCGCAGTGGCGTGCAAGTCTTCCCTCGGCGCACAGGTTCCAGCGCACATCTCATCCTCCCTAGCCTATGTCGCACTAATCACATGCACGACCAAACAAATACTTGCGCGACCTTATTTACTTTACCATATTTTGATGTTATGATCTTGAAAAACAATAGGCGCGCATGTTTCCAGTCCTCATAGGCTTCGGCACACAAGTCTCTTCACGGCGCGCAAGTCACTTGTGCAACCAGCACAAAACATGTGTGACCCTTATCCCTTTGCCATTTTCCCATGTTATGATCATGAAAAACATATGGTGCACAAGTTTTCTCTTCATCAAGTACAAGGACCACAAGTCTCTTTTCCAAAAACACTTTTCTCCATTTGTCGATTTTCATGCTAAAAAATTTGGAAAACACTGGGAAATGACACCACTTTTAATACTGTTGTCTTCTTGAACTATATGATCTCTTTGCTGGTACACATTCTGAACTTCCACTGATGATTGAGAAAAAAACACAAATCATACTCCAAATCTTGCATAGAATACCACGTTTCCAACAAACACAATACCCAAGAGGATGGAATTCTAGGAATCATCGATAGTTCATGGGAATCATATATCGATGAAGGAAATTTAGTATATTGAAAGAAATTTTGTATGTGGAATTAATGGTTGTCCGAAATTAAATATTCCATAGGATGCAAGGAAGCATATAGAGGACAAAGGATAGTTCAGGAATGAGAAACTACCATGTGCAAGAGATAAGTGTTTAAACCATCATTGTTTCTTATAAATAGAATGATCATAGGCCAATAAACATGTTTTAAATACACATGTTTGTAGTGATATTCAAATAATAGTTTGGTGAACTAGTTCTTGGGTATAATACCCACATTGAGTGTGAAAGTAGCATAGAGTGTTCCCACTAAAATATTGATTATTATTTTGGGAAGATGAATTATAATGATTCTAAGATACATTTTTCATTATTGATTTAATAATAAAAAATTAATTTTCAGATCCCATCAGGATGAAAAATAAGTGACCTCAGCGTTGTGGGTATTTTCCTGAAGGAGAAAGTGATAAGAATACAAGAAGCATTGGGTACCAAATTGATATTCGTTGAATAGAAAGTTAGTCAATGAAATACCAGTTTTCATCATTCCACATGACATTCATGTTATTGTGGTTCATAGAAAATGAATATTTTGAATCATTTAGTTTTCTTATGGGATGATATGTAAGAATATTTACATTCATGCTGTTAAGTATGTAATAAGTAATGAGTGGAAGATTAAATCTGAGCTATGTAATCCAATTGGTCTCCAAAGGTTCAAGACATTATAGGTGTTACAAACCTTTAACAAGGGTAATGCGGTATTAGGATGTTGTATAATGATCTAGATTTTTACTTTAAAAACACAATATTGGATTTTTTTTATTTAGATAAATGAATGTAAGGGCATATCCTACTCATTTTAGTCAACACAAAATGTTAATTTTTAGTTGATTGTGTGGAATGACTATTTCTTACCATTCAAAGGACTAGATACAATTATTGAGTGGTGAATGATCCAAAAACATTGTGTACTAGTATTTACTTGATTAAAATTCAGGCATAAAATAGGGAGAAGAGTATAAGATAATCAAGAACCTAATAGGTGAAATAGTTAAAGGGATAAACCATTGAATTAGATTAAAAAGTCCCCAAAACTAATTGACCCCCTATCTTACTATTTGGAATATCCTTCATTGGTCATATCTAGACGGTCCTACATAAAAAATATTACTCCAATTTATTCTATATATGAAAGGGTTAAAATATCCAAAACAATTATATTGGAAAAATGATCATACAAAATTTTTATACTCCCATCAACAAATAAATAAGATTATAAACCATTAATAGTAATATGGATAATGATATCAATATAGTACATCCTAGAAAAATGATTGTAAACTCTCCTAATAAGTAATAATGATGGTATGATTAAAATGTATTCCCATTGAATCATAATATAAAATTGGAGTGATTTTTTTTAATGAACATAAATACGATTAAAATTCCATTAAAAGCATTCTTGAAAAAAAGTCATTCTGAAAATTTCTATTTAAAACCAATGTTTTAAATAAAAATATTCATTAATATTTATTATAAAATTACATTGAATTCTTTTAAAATAATATTTAGAGCACCAAGTGGTCATAGAAGAATGAATTGTTTTGTACCTACTCTTAAGGTTAAAAAATATTCCGTTCAAATTTTTGGAAAAGTCCACCTGAAAATTGTTTGGGAAATTGGATGATGATTACATTCCATTTTTTACATTAAAACATGGATTAATATTTCATTAATAAATAATTTTTATAGTGCTAAAAACATTTTGAAAATAATTTTAGATAACATGTTTTTGGATGAAAAGTTATTTTTGACCTAATGGAGAAATAATGTTTTAATTTATTAAAAAAACATTCTTGATCAGGTTAACAAAAGAGTGTGAAAATGTAACTATTTCATGAAAATTACATAAATAACTTGAAAATAAGAAAATATAATGGTTTTAAGGTATAAATTTGAAAAGTAATCCCCCAGGGATGACTTAAGCATAATCAATCACGGATAATGATGTAGTTTATACACAAATTGTTACCACATTGGTAATTCCTGAATCAATAGCCTTATGATATAAAGAAATTCAAATTAAACATTAATTATCATGAATATAATGTAATTAATGATATTACATTTTAACATTGTATTTATGTACACCACACAAATAAATATGTTGTGAATATGGAATACATCTAACAAAAGTATAAATTTGGCGAGAAACCCTTACCTTAGGACATAATTTATTTTATACATGTTCAAGAACCCTATATATCCAAATTATGTAATTATTTAATTTATTATATAACAATATATATATATATATATATATCAAACTATATATGATTTAGTTAAGTTCTTTTTATAACTGTTAATTAATAATAACTTGTTAATATCACATTACGGGTAATAACAACCTCGTTTTTCCTATATGTATAGATTTGGAAATTTTTTATCTTATATTTATAATGGTAACTACATTTAAAAAAAATGAAAAACATTATGTAAGAATATTTTTTATTCATGTTCTATTTATTTATAGTAATCCATAAATATGAACAATAGAAAATGCATTATACCGTTAATAGATATGGTGTCTTTCATACATATGAACATTGTTTCCATATTCTCAATAGATGGAAAGAATGGAAAATTAATATCAATTCACCTATATAGATTTTTTTTATTGGTCAAAAATATCCTTATAACAATATATGTAAATAGAAAATTATGAAAAATTTACATCACTGCGTTGACTTGGTTGGTCAATAATCTGCATGAGTGATATTGTTGTTTTTTAATGGAGTGGAAGGGAAGAGGTTATATGTAACATTATATTTCTTGAAGTATGGATACATCATAAAAATCACATATATTTATAAACATTAACCTTAGTAATATCCTAGAAAAGTGTATATTAAAAAATGAATCATATCACTTCGTGAGGCTGTACTCAATCGTACACATATGTGATATTATCATATTCCTCGTGGTATAGATAATGAGAATGTATATAGGACACAATAGTTCAATAAATATAATAATTTCCTAAATATTATTTAAATCTCCTAAAACCTTCATTATATTATGACTTTAAGGGTGGTGATGGAAAAAATAATTATTTCGGTTCGCGAGGTAGTAGTCTTCCACAAACACGATCGACAGTTTCGTTTCCCATTAGATGGTAGATGAGATGGATACTAGTTACATCATTAAAACGATATAATATAAGAATATATAAAATAACTGTTATTATATTATCTCAAACAAATATCATTTGATTTTTGTTGATGGTGTAATAAAACAAGTACGTACGTTCAATAATTGTATAGTGTTTTTCAAAAATCATTCATACAGTTGTATCGAAATCCATCGTAGGAATAATTAATAATAAACATAATTCATATTGGTTATGTGTATAATGTTATTGAATTGATTTGGTATGTTAATTTCTGATTCAAATGGGTTTATAAGTTTAAAATGATTGGATAAGGGGTGTCTTTTTATAATTAAGGGAGAGAAAACACATTTACTTTTGAAAAAGAAAAACTATACAATTTTTTAACATTACACAAGCCTCCAAAATGGGACATTATGAAACCATGGATTTTATAAAGATTAAATTTTAAAATGAAATACATTTTTGACATGTTGTTATGTCATTTTGGCCCCAATATTATTAGTTTTACCCATGGTATATCAGTATTTACCTTAATTGCTTTAATTGAATTTTTTTTTTTCACTTCTCACATAAGAAAAAATTATTTTCATCATATTAGTTAATATTTATTATTCTCATTAAAAAAATGGAATATATTTTACCAAATTTAATTCAATGAACTTTCATAATTTAATTAAAAATAAAACCAATAAACATGTAGAAAAAAAATTTCCAAAGGAAAACAGCTAAAATATAATTAATATTTTATATGTAAATCTAATATAAAATTGATATTAATAGCCTAAATTAGTCGTATTGTAATATTAATAAAAAATATTAATGGTTAAATAACATTAATTATAATTTATCTTTTTTAAATAATGAAAATAAAAAATAAATTTTAATTAAAAAGAAATATTTTTCATTATTCATCAACAAATTATAATTTTTTTAAAATCCTTAAAAATTCACCTAGATACAAATTTTACATTTGTATTTTGGAAATAAAGTTTATTATTAAAAATAAATTTTCTAATTTTTATAATAAGTAATTATTATATATTTGTTGGATTTGAGATGAAATAACATTTTAAAAAAATTTTTTTTTTCAAAAAACATTTATTTTTTCATTTGAAACGTTATATTTACATTTATAATCATTTGTAAAAGTATAATTATTTTATATTTTTTTAAAAGGAATAATTTTCAAAATTTATTTATTACTATTCATAATAACTAATTTGATAGCTATGTTATGATGATATAATATATTCCAGTTCATTTATATTTTTGGTTACACATTCTGGAAAGCATTGGAAGAGATTGAAATTTTTTAAAAATAAATATATTGTAATGTATCAGGGTATTGAAATCTATTCAGTTTTTTGTTTTTTTTTTCATATATTCCATTAAATATGATTTTCTCTTTTTAAAACATCAGATTGTAATATTATACTGCATTAAATAAATTTTCCCTCATAATTTAATATTTACCTCAATAATAAATGGTTTAAAATTTCCAAATACCTTCGTTGAAATCCCACAATATAAAAAGTGTTAATATAAATTAATACAGATAATATTGAATGATAAGTAAACAATTAATATATAATAATACATTGTTGGGTTTCTATTTAGTAAAATATTAGGGGGATATGAATATATAGACATGGACATAAGAATAAATAATGATAGAGGGTAATGGAGATAATTGATCATAATAAATTTGATGATTAATAGATGTAAATTATATAAAATAAATTAATCTGTTATATTTTAATGTCTATTTGATTCAATAGATATTAATATAATAAGACACCATTTTTGTTTCATGATGCATTTTCCAAAGTTGAGGAATTCATTTTCTTTCGTCGGAGTGGACCGCTGAAAATATATTTACATAATAACTTTTTAAGAATAATTTTATATTTTGGTTGTTCATAGATCATGTTCGACATAATTTCTCACTCAAAAAAATAAATATCAAATATGAATTTTTTATTTCTAATTTAATATAATTAACATTTAACATATCATAAAATCCTTAAATGAGAAACATGTTATTCGACATGTATTTACATAAAAAAATGTTTGAAAATGTTACAGAATATAACATATTAATCTCTTATACACAAAAATTGACACTCATAATTCGAAAAAAACTATTTGCTAAATAGTTATCCTTACGACTGATCCAAAATATGTCACACCAAATTCAAAGCACTAAAAATTAGATGTAAGGACAAAATATAATAATTATATTCCCTAGTAAATTTTAAGTGGTAATTAATGTCACATTCCAAATATTAGAATAAATTGTTAACCAGAAAACCTTAATGAAAACATTTATGCATCAAAACAAAATCTTAGGTTGTCAAGTATATTTTATAATTCAAATCAATGATTAAACTCATTTAATTATTACATAATCCATCATATAACTAACCAATATCAAGGTCACCAATATTATCCCATAAAAATATCATTATCATTATTATTTCACCACTGTTCACATATTATGGTTTTCATACCTCAATCATGTATTTTCCAGAATACCTACCTGACAGTAGATCACTTTTCTTGGTCATTAGTACCATTAAACCAATAATTTCAAATATATTAATGTAATAACTATAGTACGATCATTATATGTTTCATGGATCATACACCATTAATATCATTGTTGAAATAATTCATCAACATAATTATTGAATCTATAAAAACAAGAAATTTAATCATTCCAATATTTTAGAATCAATAAAATGAGCTTCTCCTTTAACCATTAACTTATTATTAGTTATATTCCCTTGAAGTTTTGGGAATTAATTTTAATGGTGCCTCATATCCTTATAGTTGAACCATATACAATTAGAACATTTCATATATCCCTTGTAATCAAATGTTTGATAACCCTTCTATTCACTCATGAATCAAACATCTATTCCCATTAAAAAATTACAAAAGTGTTTCATTGCACAATAATCACAAGTTGGAAAATATTTCATCCCTTCATCTATTAATCCTTTTTCTTAAAAATTTCTACTTCTAATAATTCCCTTAGAAGTCATTGTACCAGGAGAATTATTTATCCATATTGATGGTGAAATATACAATGTCATTATAAGATAAGGATTTTTTGAAAACTAGTTCCCTATAAGTGATTGGGTTATGTTCAACATTGAAATGGTCAATTTTACAATTGGTATTACATATAAATTCCATTATAGTACATGATGAACTTGTAAATTTGGAATCATACTAATCACCATTTTTCTCTTCCCATTATCTTAGACTTGAGAATTTTATTTCTATATATTTTCATTCCTTAAGAGAAAAATATATTTACATCAATATTAATTTAAAATATATACATTCATGGTTTTCTATTTTATCTTCTATCGTAGTGTTTTGAATCAATGACCACCATTTATCCACATCCCCGTATAGATGGTAAACATCCAGGAAAAAATTTATCCATTCATTTCATCCAAAATTTATAAATATATTAACAATGGAATTTATCCATTTTTCAAATACAAATAGATTTTTTGTCCAATATAATGATGGAGGTTTCTGATGCATAAATTAGTCTAACATTGATTCACTGTGTAATTGATTTGTAGGATTCTTCATATGGGAAAGGTTATTTCTAATAACCTGAGTTAATATTACCAATAGGGTTATAATTTGTATAGTTCATGATATATATCACGGTCCATCATAATTATATTTCCTTGGAGTGAAATATTTACATTGACTATGTAAATTTATATATTTCCCATTAATTTCGCTAGTAACCATTTTTAAAAAAGGGAACCCAATATATTAGACCAAAAAAAATATAAAACATAAGGTATATTCCGAAAACTAGTGAAAAATCCAAAAAAAAATTAAAACATTAGGCATAGAAAATATCATAATCACAAACACAATTTCATTGGGTATATTTTTAGATTATAAAAATATTTTCAAAATATTTCATTATGTTTTTAAAATAAAATATTATTTATCCAGATAAAATACAAATGCAATTTTAATCCAAGTCCATAGTAGGTGTCAATACAAAGTGATAGGTAACTCTTGAGTCAATCCCAACACACATTTCTTAGAGTTATTACTTGTATATAAATCTATTCTCGAACCGAATCCACTTCTAGTCTCCAAATATAGATATATTTCACTGAAAACAACAAAATATATACCTTACTGAAAAATTATTACATTATAATATTCTTTACCAAAACAATTATCACAGGGTTCTCTTTATTTATCTATGTTTTCCTAAATCCAGTTTACATGGTTTTTATGAGATATCCTCTTATACTAACTATAAATACCCCAAATATAGAATCATAGTGTATGTGGATAATTTATTACTTAGGATAAATATAAATAGGAACACATCAACAAAAACATAATAGTTTATTAGTATTATTAACTAGAAATATACATGAATCTTATTTTACAAATGAGAAAATTAAGTTAAATAAGTATTTTCTTTATGTTCATTATTATTCTTCAATCATGAACCAATATATTTTTCAAAATTATTGTCATGGAATCCTAGGGAAGAAACATATGAATGGTTTGATCATATATGATCATTAAGGGAATGAGTACAATGGATTATATGAATAAATAATGTATAATTAATATGCAATGGTAAATAACTAAAAAACCATCCACTAAATCAATAACCAAACAATAATATGGAATGAATAAATTAAAATCTAATACTAAAATATACATAATCACATGAGATTTAATGTTTTCGTTGGATATTATAAATAATAAAATTATCACATAGAAATCAATGAACTATCACCTAATTAGGGTATTAAAAATATTTAAAAATGATAACCATCATGTTAAGGACTCTTGTAAAGGTATCTTGGATAAATGTGTAAGGCCTTAGATGAAAAAACCAATTTGTTTGTCTCATACTACATACCAATGCATTAAGGGGGTAAAAAGGGGACAACTTAAAATTTACTAAGTCTAATGTATTTCTTTTATGAAAGGATTCAATCATCATAAGAATTCATAATATAAAAAAATTATAATAAATTTATTACATTTCCCAATAAAAAATATAATTAAAAACCATTAAATTTTTATATAGTTAATTATTTAAAAATAGTACATGCATGTCAATTGGTCATAAAAAATCCATAGAAATTATAAATATGGAATCATTATAACATATTCCCAATAGAGCATAAGTTAAAATGGTGTGTGTTTTCATTGAAGAACCAAAATACCACAAAATGAGATTAATATTTTTTGGAAAATATCATTCCAAAACAAAATGTTTATAAAATAAATTAAAATTAAAATTCAATTAAAATATCATTGTAACATTTATGGTTTGTTTTAAAATATTGAGAGGTCATGATTTTTGTAAATTCTATAAATTCCATAGAAGTTATGAAAATATATTTTTTCTCATTTTTCTGATAAATTATAAATGGTATATTTTTGAAAAATGAAATTATTATTACCATATATTTTTATTTAAGTAAATCATTGGAATTTTTTTAACAAATCATTTAGATATTTTTAGAAAATTTTAAAAAAAATAGATAATATAGATTCAGTTGAAAAAATATTTTCGACCTTATAGATAAATAAAAATGGATCTTCTTAAATACATTTTATCAATATTTTTAAGTATAATATTGTTGTAAATGTTAATATTACATGATATTATCATTACTAAGAATATGAGGATAATATAAATTTGGTTGAAATTAAAAATATAAAATAATATCTCCAATGGAGACTAAAACAAAAATTATCCAAAATAATGTTGAGATTGTAAAATAAATATTCAATGATTTCGTAATTTTAGAATAGTAACCACTAATGAAATAAATAACATCAAATGAAACATGAAATAATATGAAGATAAGTTATTTAATGATATAATATATCTACTGGTTTAGTATATACACAACAAAAAAATAATTAATTTGTGAATATAGAAGTTGGAACACACATTTTAATAAAGTAAGTTAAGATGATTATAAAGAGAACATTGGATATCATAAAGTATCATATAAATTAAAATGAAGAAAATAAATTTAGTTAAAGGGACCGACACAACATTCCTACACATAATAAAGAAGGTGTATCTCCTCTAATGAAAGAAAAAAGGTGTCTCCTCTATACAGAGAACTTACATTGGGGGACCAATGAGGCTATATATGTTTTACCCCAGTGCATAGGGGATTTATGAAGAGGACCTACACCCATAACCCACTTGGAAAACATTCATTCGACCAGGTCTGCTCCTTGAGTACACATTGAACCCTTGTGCTCCCCATTTCATGAACTAAAATGTTGTAATAACCCTTGATTCTCTCATCTAATAGCTCTTTCACCAAGGTGCCACAAATATTTTAGGTAGATAACTAAAACAATAGATAACAGAAAATTAAAATGGATAAACAAGATCCAATTCCCTTTAGGATCTAAAAAACTAGATATTTGTTTGAGGACCCTCCTTCAATAAAAAGAAGTTACCTATTTAAGGTCATTTCTTAAGCAAAGGCATGTGAAACCATCTTCCAAAGACATCAAGGGACACCTAGGGTGATAATGCTAAAACCAAATCCATATGATATTGTACTGGTAGTCTATTACCAAATGCATATCAATATTTTATAAGATTTCCCTTGTTATGTTAATCATTTTTTAGTCTCTCTTAGGAACTGCACGACATACATACACAACATATATATGTGGGACTCCTATGTGGTCCACCAACAAGAGAAATCCTTTAGACCATATTTTAAACAACTCATAGAAGGAAAACTCATTTCATTATTCTTTTACATAAATTGGATCATGTTGAAAACTCCACCATGACATCATGGTCTACAAAACCATTGGGAACAGAACATCAACATGTCTCCCATATAACTTATTATTTCTACGATCAGAGGTTTCATACATTTGTCTTATACTAATGTAAGGATACTCAAAATTTCTATATGAATATTTATCTACAGTCATATGGACCCAGACCATAAGGATATAATTGGGGAGTTTGTTGTCTTGGATTTTTGGGATATGGATCTAAAACCCCCCCTCGTCTCTAATACTGATAGCTTCCAGTCATGGCTAAATGATTTTTGATTAAACATTCATTTCCATTCCACATGGATTGATATCCTATTCCTCACTACAACACCAATTTTAATGGATTCTATCCTAAAATATTCCCATGTCCATTCAATCTAGAACAAATTACATTCACTTTCAATTCACATTGACTATTTCATTACGTTGTGCCCACATCCAATATCAACGATACTTCTTTCACGATGGGGTTAGTATCATACATGTGTGCAAAATATAGTTTGTGGTTTATTGAATCATTCACATATTATTTTCTCATATTGATCATGAATCATGTGTTCATATAGGTTTATTAAAATTTCAACACCATCACAATCTACCTAATAGAATGAACTATGAGAACACTAAGTACCCCAATAAATGTGATACATAGGAATCCATCTCAATGCCCAATATCCCCATCATCTTATAAAAGTAATTATAAATCATGGTCTTATAAATGGTATTCCTCCTAGGTGTAATCCCCAAATGGAATGATCCATGATAGATCTGACTTTGACCATAACTGGTATACATTGGATTCCTTCACTTAGGGATCATCCTCAATAGACATCCTCCATGGGAATCCAACACTAATTCCTTTAATTCAGGCTTTCTTCTTAAGATCAAGCCCCAAATCAAGTCACCTTTTAATATCCATGAGTTATGGTATCTATTTTGGATCATATTAAAAGGTAATACTCTTTAATGTAATCCCTAAACTATTTTTCACAAAGGGTCATATTTCCCTACGAGACTTAGCATACTACATGTTCTTTGATTACCATCTAATAGGGATATATAGGAAGCCTACCTATGGGTCAAAACCAACACTCTAATTCAACCATGTTCTCTATGTGTCACATTCACAGTGTGGTCTAATCCAATTTGGAAACCTAAAACCTTTCCAGGTTCCTTGGGCTGCTTTGGTATAATTCCGACACTAATTATTAACTGGTCACATTCCGCCTAGATTTCCTTGCCACATTATGATAAACTATATACTTGGGTCCTTAAAACATGACCCTAAAAGTTATGATGTGTCCTATTAAGAGGCACCGACCCATATGGGTTCTGATTTAGTTAACAATGAAACATAGGAATCTCATATGTGGGTTCATTCCCAACATCCAAACAACCATTTTCTCCCAAGATGATGATAAATATCAGAGTGCTCCACTAATTAGCTTAAAAACCTCAATTTATTAATAATGACCAATGAATATATAACTAATATATGGGAGGATACTATTGATAGAGAACCTTGAATACATCCATATGTATCCATTGATGAATAACGTCAATTACATACAGATGATTTTAATTTCCATTGAAAATTTCCAATGAAAACTACATTATGCTAGGTAAATTAATAATGATTCATGAACATATCATAAATCAATAAGAGAGTCCCATAGTAGGAAATAATTCTACACAAAATTGTGCATTCATCCTGACCTCCCATCATCTCAACCAATGTTAGTTCTAAGGAATCCTGGACAATATACGTAAAAATTTTCTTCCATGGGAATGTAAGTCCCTTTGGATACAAACACCATTGGGTGTTTCACGTACAAAAAAAATTCATTATAAACCATTATGAAATAGTTATTCATAACAAGAACAACAATTCTGGTGGAAACAAAAAAAATGGCCCACCCAACGATTCTGTATCCAAGGGGACCAGCTTTCTGAAGGCAGGTGAACATAAAATATTTTGACCCACAATATCTTTATTACTCACAATGATTGAGAGAATGGGAGGTCAGGCTCATCACATCCAATTGGGGGAATTATTACCTACTCTGAGACTCTATTATATATTATTGATATGTTCCTGAATCTTTAATAATTTACCATGTGTAATTCATTTTCCCCTGAAATTTAAAATCAATGGAAATTAGAATCATCTATATGTATTCAAGTTTCATCATTAATTGAGACATCTATATGTATTATAGTATTTTCATAAATGGTATCCTCTCATATACTAAATAGATATTCTTTGGTTTTTTTATGTGAAAGGAAGATTTGAAACCACTCTGTTGATCAATATGAAATTTATCAACATTCAGTGGGGCATAAGTTTTATTAATATTGGGGTCGAACCCATAAATGATCTTTCTACTTACCCTTGTCAAAGGTAATAGACCCCACGTAGTTTAGTATAGCTTAATGGTACACATAATTAATTTCATGGTTATGTGAAAAGTATCCAATGATACAATTTAGCATCATGTGGCAATGAAATCTAGGAATATGGTTTTTAATTTATGTTGGGTGAAGGACTTATACTGAATCAAACCAAGGAACCTAGAAACGATATGTGTTTCCACGTTGGATTAGACCATGGTGGGGATGTTTCATAGGGAGTACATGGATGATTTGGCGTATTGTATTTGAACCTGAGGGTTGATTCCTATGTATCCCACATAGATGGGAATCAAATCTCACATATATTGGCAAGACTCACAAAGAAATATGAACATTTTAGATAAATAAGATGAGGCTTAATCCTAAATAGTATTTCAGTGTAATAGGGTCCATGAGATTTTTCATAACACATGAAGATTCAAGGGGGATTTAATTTGGGGATTCCCCTAAAGAGGACTCTTATATTCAAGGAATTATGGTTAGATACCCGAGGAGGAGGTCCAGTGAGTTGAGCCCAATGTGAAGGCTTCTTATGTATACCATTTTTGGTGGAAACTAATGTTCTCATAGTTCATTCCATTTAGGTCGTAAAAAATGGATGAGGTCCATTATGGAGGCATGATTTCTCATTTTTTTGATGAAATAATATGGAGCTTTGGCCTTGAAAAGTATTCCAACATATCCCAGTTATTGTGGGAATCAGTGTTCTCATATTTCATTACATCAGGTGGTTTGTGACTGTGTTTCAATCATTAAAACCCTCTAATCCCATGTTCCCCATTCTCATTGTTCCAAATAAGAGTATGTAAACTATTCAAAAACACAAAAATTTATCCTATGATGTTGGAATAGATTGTGACTACGGTTAATGATGATGGGGGTGATGGTGTATGATGATAAGAAGAAATGAACCTTTCAATGGGAAAGGAAGGTGCAAGTCATTTGGTCCGGGTCAAATGGGTAGGGGATTATTCCTGGTGGGATTTCATAAAACAGATCTCGTAGCGAGGATAAAGGATATCACTCCCTTTAGTGGGGAATACATGTTTGAACATCACTATTTCTACTCGGAATAGTGGATATTGGTCATAGAGATGTGTAAGGGAGGATATGGCATTATCACTAAAATCTATGGCATGGAACTCCCCACCACTTTCCATATGGTATGGGTCCTCATGACAATATATTAATAAACCCACAGACATCTTTAGTACCCTCACTCCCTTATAATACAAATGTGGGAAACCATTGATAGTATATATATAAACCCAGATGAGAGATATGTTGATGTGAATCTCTCAAAGGTTCAGTGGATCTGGAGTTCATTATGGAGGTTTCCACATAATGCCTTTAAGGAAAGGGAGAAAAGGAATGAGTGGTCATGTAACAAGTGGCATAAAAGAGGGTCTGAAGGATATATTACATAGGTGGTCTGCACATGGGTTCCATGTAGGTATATTTTGTATGTCCTAAGAGGTACTAAAAATTTATTAATATATGCTGGATAAGCCTATAACATCTTAATATGCCTTGGGAAATGGGTTGTCGGACAACAAAAGATGGGTGAGGTTTTAACATAAACACCTTGGGTGTCCCTTTATGTACTTATTAGAATCCCACATAGATCCTTTCCTAAGAAAATACCTTTCATAGGTATCTATTTATTATAGA
Organism: Viscum album; assembly: GCA_963277665.1. Taxonomy (NCBI): domain Eukaryota; kingdom Viridiplantae; phylum Streptophyta; class Magnoliopsida; order Santalales; family Viscaceae; genus Viscum; species Viscum album. Next base: position 843,559,068 of record OY728161.1, read on the forward strand.
AATCCATTCCTCCAACAAGTATCATGTATTTTAGACCATGATAAGACTTTAATATTTTTATAACTTTTAATTTTCCCTTCTCTCGTGCTTTAGAGTGCTGCATGAGAAAATTCAGGTGACCTTGGTGAAGGATCTATGCAATGGGATTATCGACAGTTATTCTTCCTTTTTCACTTTCTAAAATGGGGAACCCAAGGGTTCTATTTATAAGGAAAGATGGGTCCTGGTCAAAGGAAGGTTGTTTGAATATGTCATGGGTATAGCTCCTCTATGTAGATCACCCACGCATAGGTGTAAGACATATACATCTGCATAGGTCCCCCTATGTTGGTCCTATATGTATGTCCACGATGTCAAGGTTAAGACTTTATTTTGTACTAATGGAGATAAATTCTACATCTTCTGTGTAGGTACCTTGAGCTATATTTATTTTCTTTCATTAAATGTCCATGACAATTTAAGATACCCAATGTGATCTCCATAATATTTTACCTTTATTTAAAGGGCAGTTCCAACCAAACCCCCCCCCCCATAGGATTAGAACTGACCGAAACAATGTTCTAGTCCTAAGGTATGATTTTTGGGGAAATATTATGGAGAATTAAATCTAAATCATGCATGAATTTTGTGTAGATATGTTTCATACGTCATAGGTGTATATCAGTGGGTGAAGGTTGACGACATATGACAGTGGTGCCTATAAATATCCTGGTTCCTTTTCCCTATTCTTCACCTGCATTTTTATTTTTTTCCTCTAATTATGTAACTTGTTTTACTAGCTCAATTTTATTGTTCCCTTATTGGTGTCCATTTAAAATTTATTATGGTTTATACAATTGGGAAATAGGGTTATGGGGATTTATTTTATCGACAATGTTGCAAGGGAAGACACCAACAATGGACTTCTGCTAGTTAACTTGTTAAAAGACCTTGTTGGGTGACCTTATCGAAGGATATGCGGGGGATATTCCTTTCCCAAATTATGGATTCCTTTATGTTAAAATTTAAACATTCATAGTTCAATGTTTCATCTTAAAGAGAAAAATTTGGTGATTCGCTTACAAGAAATGGCTCGTTTCATGACATCAAATGAAGAATCTAAAATCACCAAAATGAAATATGGAAAGCCGTAGGAATAGAGTATTATGAAATTTTTTAGAGTACCCATCATGAGTTAGAGAATGTTTTTATTCTATACTAACACAAATATCTATGATGAAACTATACGACTTTATAAGGGAATGTGATTATTTATGATTACCACATTCTGGCATATATTAAATTTCCTCAAATACTTGGTTTGAAAAATTCATCAACTATAATTTAATGAATATTACTACAAAGAATATATTTATTCATGAGGAAACAGTCCCTATTAGAATCATCCTACATCACAGTGGTTTTACTCCTAATATGAAGGATCATATTATTGAATTAAGGATATATTGCTATGATTCCACCTTTAAGGAATAAAAAATTGTTCAATCTAATGTATGTAATGAATATTGGGATCTTCTTTCTATATTAGGATTAATGCTTAAATGAATGTGGGCATTTTTGGTTTTTCATCCTTGTTCTGAGTTCAGGAATGAATGCCCACTAAATATTTGCAGTCATCTGAAAAAATATTTCCATTTGAAGAATGATGAGTTCAACATTACTTTTTGGGATGTCTTCTGAATATCTAGGGAACCCGTTCTGGAATATTTGAATGATTATTTAATCCCACTAACAATAACATGGGATGATGCCGAGAGGACACCCCCATTGAATAATGAATTATTCAAAAAAGGAAAAAAACAAAAATAAGATAAATATCCTCATCCTAGGGACGATATTCATGAAAAATTATGGATGTAATATTTTAAGAACTAGTGAAAGAGAAGTGTCCAACTAGTAGATGTCCTATATATTTCTCAACAACAGATAGTTGGGGTGCATCAGACATGTTATCACTTACATAGTTTAGTGGCTATTACATGAATTAGGGATACAAGTTTAATCCCAATATTGATGAAAATGTATGCTTAGTAGGCCCCCTTTCCATGTGGCTATGAATTTAATTTCTCATAGTCTGTGAGTCTAGTGGTGGTGTAAGGCCATTAAATTTTGTAATTGCAACAAGATCGTAGAGACTAAATATATCCAGTTGGACACCATAGTATTAGCAAAAATATATCACCACCTATTACATTTATACAATGGTATTTCTACAATTAGTTTTGTAGGACCATTCCAAGTGTTTATGGGTAGGATTGTAGCACATTTTAATTCATATTTGTGGATAAATTCAGGTTGAGTCCCCAATGGTCATTTTAAATCATTTGTACAGAAAATATCTTGGATTTATACTCTAAACATGAATCTTCATGAGGAATTGAGGACACTAAAAGTACCATGAGAATTTATCCACTTTTCTTTTGTTAACCCATAAACTGGAACATTTTTTGATGATGGTAAGGATTATAATTAAGAGTTTAGGTTGTGCATGAAGGAATAAAGGGATATTGTAATATCAACCAAGTTTTATGCTGAAATAATCTATGAGTATTTTTTCCATTATTGGTTTATTATCCAATTCAACTATATTCAACAATCAAGAACCAATACTACAACATTTTTTAAGCATGAGAAGCACCCAATGGCATCATGAAAATTATGGATTCTGATGGCTCTAAAGAAATCCAAAATGTCGATTATTTTGCCTCAATTAGATGGATCATTTGGATTAGAGGATGGATATGATAAAGGTTGGGTTTCTACATACCGCTAGGGGGATTTAACAAAAGGGATACATCAGGTAGAGGCCACAAAAACTATCATTTGAGAAAATCATAGGAAAAATAAATAACCAAAGATGATGTTGAGGCTTCTGAGGATTAAAATCCTTCAAAATTACCTTGTACAAAATCTAAAACGAAGACCAAGGATCGAGAGAAAACACTTCCAACATTGAGTATATCTAGTCACTGTAATCAAAACGTGGTGTACATATCATCTACTAATTCTTCTGCAGATTAAGGATGGTTGGAACATGCCTTCCAATATGAGGGCATTGTGTTTTCCCAACGTCTAACCACATAAATTCCAAACAATCCGTGGCCTTTAGAAATCATCTACAGGAAAAGAAAGACCCATGACTTAAGGGATCTATGGATATTATTCCATTATGGACTTTAAATACCATATTTGGGTGATATTAGAGAACCCTTCAACAGTTATATTGATATAAATTTGGATGATTTACATGCATACATAAATGAGTTTTAGATTTTTATATATTCAATTGATGACCAGGTAATAGCCTAAAAATGAGACTCTAATATGCTAGATCGAGGAATATGCTAAGGTGTAATTGTTCACCTTGAAGAGGAATGGTAAAAAAAATTAATATAGATATTTTATTTCTCTCATTTTTGTTTATGTTATGCTCCATTATCTTCCATCACTAATCATGATGGGATTTCATTTTTCAGCATGAAATCAAAGGAGTAGCACCAAGAAAGGTTCCCGAGTCACCAAAGTATTGGCCTACGGACGACCCTATCAATACACTAGATGTATCACTTGGGTCAACCATACATTTTATTGGAGGGAGAACCATGATGGACATAATAGAGACATAAATTATTTAGGTATTACCATAGGTTTCTTTTACCATGAATATTAGTACAATCTATCAGTTATCTTTGGAAAATAAATACAAGAGATAATTGAATTTGGTCCAAAAATTACACCAATGTTAGTATTTGTGCAGCGATATGGTATTAAAACCTACTTGAAATAATTTTTCAAAAAGGATTATTTTTTTCTTGATATAAAAGAAAATCATCTATTTAGGGGTGTGATACTAGCCCCTCAAGGAATATGATTGAAACCTTAGTAGAACTACATAATCATACTGATTAATCTGTTACAGTAATAGATGATGTGTCACCTGATGTGGTGTCATCTTCTCTTATTTATATAGAGGGGTAGAGAGGGTATCATCATGGTAATGTTAGATGGATTTAGTTTTTGTATCACATGATACTTCTAACATTATTCTTTCCACAATATGTTAGATCTGTTGCACATTCCTAAGGATTGTGTGAAAATCAGTTCTGATAATCTTGTTTCTTTTGATGGAATGAGCAAGGTTCCTGGGTAGTCTGAGGTAGGTGATGGTGCTGATCCTAATTCAACATGTCTAGGAAAATATTGCACTAGGTAATGATCTGATATAAGAGAATGTTAATGGTGTCGATTTGGGCATCAATCAATGCTTGATGTATACCTTAAATATTGGAGATGATGATATATACAAAGATGTATACATTGAAATTATGGGAGCTATTAATCCAGACATTGATATTCTATGTTCCATCAATGTGTTTTGGGTCTTAAATGTGGAGTTGAAAGAATGTAGGTTATCATTCGTCCATTTAATATAAATAATTTTTCTTTTATGTAAAATTTCATATCAAAGATAAATTTATGTTTTCTTTTTTTAGAGGACATTTCTAAAGCCTTTCATGAATGGGGCATTCCACCGAATCTGTAAAGCCAACAAAATTTAAAGGAAATTTTTTTCGTATATTCGTTCGAATTTTACGAGTCCGTAGTTTCTGAATGGGCCTGATTCCGAGGCCCAGTGTGCTCGGAATCAATTTCGGATGTTTTTTTGGATATGTTCAGTAAAAGTACGTGTGGGTTTTTCTAACGTTTGAAATGGTGCTCAGAATTGAAATCTGAGGACAATGATGAACTCGTAGCACCAGTATTTTCCTAAGGGGACATTTAATGCAGTTGAATTTTATGTGGGCTAAAAGTAAATTTTTGAGGTTTAATAAAAACAAGTTAAATTAAATTGTTGTGAACAATTTTATTTATCATTGGTAGTTTAATCCTACATGGGGAAGTTATTGGTGGGTGCCGCATTCATATAACATCCCATATGTGGATATTTATAAGGTGTGTCCCACACGAGCCCCAACCTTTCATCTCCCCATAACTCCACTCAAACTCCCTTAAACACCTTGTTTAATTCCAAACACCTCCCCTCATTAATGTTAAATCTTCCACCTTCCTCCCTCTCTTTTAATATGACTACACATCTAATTAATGAGTTTATCTCGTCAATTAATTAATTATATGTGGTGTCATGAATTAATTTAGAATTTTCCTGGGGTCATTATATTTTTAGAGAGACAATTATTTCATTTGCGGTTGTATATTATTTTTTGTGGAGAAAGGCTTGGGAGAATTCACCTTCCCCAATGAAGAACACGAGGAACAATGTCCTCTTCGACGAAGGACACTGATTCCACCGAAGAATGATGAAACATATTCTCCTACCTTCTTCAATAGGGGAAAAAATTCGAGGTGACAATTCAATGAACTCCATCTTCTTTCCTCTTCCTCCACGTCAAAGGAGAAGAGGTCGCCGTTGCAAAAGACAATATATTTTTCTCCAATGTTGACGGAAAGACGTCTAAATTCTGCGACACCATCTTCCGTGACTTTGAAAAAACCCTTGAATCAAGGTAGGGGAATTTTATTATATTTCTCCATCCATATTGTGGAAAGAACAATGAGAACAGACCAACCTCTACATGTTGCATCCTCGGATCAATCATTCATGCGGGTTGGGATTCAAATCTAATGTGGGGTTATGTTCAGGTTTGGTTTTAGTTTGAATACTTTAACCTTGATTGAAAAATTCTAATGCGAAGGTCTAGGGATGAAGATCAATCTTGAAGCCTCCGCTGGTTGTTCTTTTGTGCGTGGATTGACAGGAAATGACGTAACGGTTCTGAAACGGCGATTTGTGGATTTCGTAGTGGAGTTTTAGACCAGAGAATATCATAGGCCGAAACGGTGGGTGAAACGGACCACCGGAGCACGTCCAGTAGTCCACGGAAGGAGGCAGTGACGCGCCTCCAGAACAGGCTGTCACGACAGCAGGTGGAACCAGAACGGCAGAGCCGTTCCATATTGGATGTGGCGCGGCATAATGTCACACTAGTAGGCAAAGGGGTTGTGCCCCACTGGGCCGGGCGGCTCCAGTGGCGGGTCTGGCCGCACCCTCCCAGGCCGGACCCGGACCCGGGTTGGATCAACCGAGGGTGGTTTGGGCTGGGTCATACTGGGCCCAGACCCCCCTTTTCGGACGATTTTTTGTTAATTACCCATAACATGAGCTACGGATCTCCGATCGACACACTGTGAGTTGCGTAGGATTCCTCGGATCGATATAGTCTTTTTGGTATATTACACTCAAGGTTTTTGCAAAGTTTGTGTACAGCCGGGTTGGTTTGAACCCGAAACCAACCGGTCCCTCAAAGCAGAAATGATTATAACTTAAGGACCAGATGTCCAATTGATGTTCCATAAACTACTTTGTATTCCATATGATGAGATGGTTATTTTTCATACTCCACATGAGGTTTCGATGCATTTGTTGTACGTTCGTGTTGGTTTTAGCTTAAAAATCAACCGGGCCCCTAGAACGGAAAAGCCAATAACTCTCAGACCGGTCGTCCATTTGAAAAACCGTCAGCGGAGTTGTTAATCTCATTGAGAAACGGTTCCTTTGATTATACCCCATGGGATTTCGGGGTATAGTTGAGATACAGTCGGATAGATTCGTACACGAAACCAACCGGTCCGCTAGGACAAAAATGTTAATAACTCACAGACCGGGCGTCCGATTGATGTGTCGTTTGTTGCGTTGAGACCCCTATGACGAGGATGCACTTTGTCATACTTTTCCGTGAGACTTCGTGAAACTTATAGTATCGACAAGTAGCTCGTGGAGAGGATCCTCCGGGAGATGAGCAGACAGAGTGTGGAGACCTAATATATGTAGACCTGACGACTGCTCGACTGATTCAACTCAGAGTTATTCGACTGGCCTAGTGTACGAAGCACCCAGTTTCACGGCAGACCCATGGCAGACGAAGCACCAAGTATAGAAGCAGACCCATGGAACTCAACAGAAGGAGTACGTTTGATGGCCATTAAGGGGAGCACCCGGTTTGGCTGCAGACCCACAATAGAGGAGTGCTAGGTTTGGAAGCAGACCCGCGGTACTCGACAGTAGGAGTACCTCAGCAGTCTATGGTTAGTGAGTAGTGCCTCAGTGTCACAACATGGCCACTTTACTCGACAGAGGTGGATCTCTCTTACAGTTTCAGGTTTGATAATGAAAATCCTAGTTTGAGCTGAGTCAATGACCTTTGAGTTTTCCTAATGATTGAAATTGTTTACTTGATAAATTAGGTATATGTATGGGAATATACCTAAGTAAAGTTTATCTATTGAGATATATATTTTTGGTTTATCCTTGTTGGATTTTGTGATATTTTTAGGGTCTCGGGGTCCCAACTGAGTATCGTTATACTCACCCCTGTACGGGCTATTCCCATACCTCATTGTGTTGGATACAGACGATGGACAGTGCTGACGAAGGCCGAGAGCGCTAGGAGTGGAAGATACCTAGAGGTGGACACTTGAGATAATGGAACACAGAGTAGACAGATAGACACGGAGTGTTGAGGAGGACATCTATACCTACCATTCAGGTAGGAACCCGGAGGATGATCCCGAAGGATGATCAAGGAGCTGCTTCAATCTTCCAGCTATTTTCCTTTTCAGTTGTACATTCTTTTAGTTCTAGGTGTACCTTTCAGTTGGTCTTGAATTTCCGATCCCTTTGTACTTTAATAACACTTTTTATATTGCTTTACTTAGTGTTTTCATCCTCTTGTTCTCTGATTGTGTGTGTTTATGTTTTATAAAGCCAATGCCTTCCCAGTTTTAGGGAATTACGCCTTTAGTGCTAGTCACCAGCCCCTGGCATATGGAAGGTAGGCTTGGGGTAGTCACGATACGGATCCCAGGGGATGGGTCATGAGAAATTGGTATCAGAGGAGTTGATTATACTGCATAATGTAGGAATATCATATATTTTTTTTGTGATGAAATAATGTTAAGCGTACTGTGTGTGCTTTTCAGTTCAGGGAGTCCAGTATTGGTGCGGAGGCTGACGTATCCATACCCCAAGACCCTGACTTCTGATTTCAGACTCAACGCACGAATACACTGATTGTGTGTGTGTTTTAAAAAATTTTCATTATGTCAGCTCAAACCAGGTCAACTCACCAGATATAGTCTTTTGACTCTGTCGCGCCTGTTTCTATTCACGATGTCTTCATCTAGTCGATCAGCGCGGGTTCTGAGTGGGGAGCGTGATGGTATCCCATCGTGCAGTGAGGCCACAGTACATGGCCCCATTATTTCAGAGGAACCAGTGGTACCATTACCCGTTGGGTTAAAATTACCACCATCCCTAGCAGTAGAGGATGTGCACCACTTGAATGTGTTGCAAGGGTTCCTGCGACAGAGGCCTCCGAGGATTCGAGGCGAGACAGATTTACAGACAGGTGGGTAATGGCTGGGGTTTGTAGCACAATTTTTCCACACAGTTGGGACACCCACAGACATGATGGTGTACCTAGCTATATGTCACTTTCAGGGAGCAGCTGAGAGGTGGTGGAGCCCGGATCTCTAGTTTTATGATGAGGTGACCCTCACATGGGGAATCTTCATGGTAATTTTCTGGGTAGAGTTTGTACCAGCAGCTCTACACTCTGTGCATGCTCAGGAGCTGCTGTTCTTGCCTCATGGATTCCCATCAGTAGCGGAGTCTTCTACAGCTAGCAGTATATAGATGACACAGGGTTCCAAGAGGACCACACCCACGGGTGGTCGATCGCATGACTCAAGATCGTGTTTGTGGGGAACCTGACACCGAGGTAGACCTGAACGGAGAAGAATATTTTATTCCTGTAGGTAATGTGGTCAAAGAGAACGTGACTATCCGACTTCCCACACAGTTGATCAGTAGGTGATGGAGGAGCCACTGAGGCAGAGGTAGTGGCTGGATCTTGAACATCAGCCGTGCAGTGGAAAAGGCTGTGGAGCAAGTCCTTCAGCGGATGGTGGTTAGACTCATCAAGCACTACTACTCCCACCCCGAGGCTGTTCACCTCAAGCTCTGGAAGCAGGTGGACATGAGAGGGACTCTTTCCAGGCATAGAGGCCTTTTTTCATGATTCTTCTATCTTCCTTAATTTTGTTTTTGTGGTTTCTTTGTGTCCTTGTAATTTGAGCTGCAGTAATAGTAGAGACTAGTCCTTGTTAAATTTTCTTTTCTACCTTTTTGTGTGGTTAATACTAAGAGGTTCTGGTTAAAAATGTTGACTTGAACCTCACATTTGAGATTCGTACTAGATGAGACCTAGTGACCACACACTGATGCCGAAAATGTAATTCAACCCTTGGGGGCGAGAGTAATGGTTCGATCTCTTAGTAGAAGCATTGAGGCCTTACGACATCATCCATGACAAGAATTAGTATTGTTAATGTCACGATAGAAAGTATTAGACAAAAGACATGGTCATCCAGGGGATGAGATCGGAGTTCTATTTTCTGCAAAGGAGAAATCTTAGCAGCTTTTATAGATCGTAGGTGAAGAAGGGTGAATGTCGACCAACTTACCAAGTCATCCAAATTCCTATTGACCAGAGATGGTACGAGATTTGACAGATAAGGTTCATATCATCCTGGAGTGGATGAAGACTACGTAAAGTAGGAAAAATTCTTATGTTGATATGAGATGGAGACCTATGGAGTTTGAGGATGGCGACCACATCTTCCTATGGGCCTCGTCTCGACGAGGTCTATAGTGGTTTAGATGAGGTGACATGTTATCTCCGAGCTTCATCGGACCCTTCCAGGTCGTCAGCAAGATAGGTGAGGTTGATTAACTCTTGGATCTTCCACCCCAGTTGCATCGGGTGCATTATGTCTTTCAGATATCTCACCTGATGAGATACGTGCACGACCCTTCACACATCATCGACCACGGGAAGCAAGATATTAATGACGGGGAAAGATTCACGGAGGTTCTAGTAGAGATTGAGGATCGAAATAGCGGGTCCTACGAGGATGGTCGATTCCTCTGGTGCACATTCTTTGGCAGCACGGTAACATCCAGGAGAGCACATGGGAGCGGGAGGCTCAAATGTGTGCTCAGTACCGCTTTGCTTTCCTTGTATGTGTTGTTGCTTTATTGGGACGTAAACCCCTGAGGTGGGAGTAATGTAAAGACCTGGAAATTTCAAGAAATGTTTTTTCTTAAATTCGTTGGAATTTTATGAGTCCGCAGTTTCTGACTGCGCCTGATTCCGCGGCCCGGTGTGCCCAAAATCAATTTCTGAAGATTCGTTTGGGTACGTTCAGTAAACGTATGTTCGAGTTTTTCAATATTTTGAACCGGTGCTGGGAATTTAAATCTGAGGACAACAATGAACTCATAGCGCCAGTATTCACTTATGGGGACCTTGAATTTTATGCGGAGTGAAATTTAATTTTTGAGGTTTAATAAAAATGTTAAATAAAATTGTTGTGAACAATTTTATTTATATTTGGTTGTTTATCCCTTCATTGGGAAGTTATTGGTGGGGCCCACACCCACATAACTACCAATGTGTCGATATTTGTGAGGTCGGGCTAACACGATCCCCAACCATTCAACTCCCCATAACCACCCTCAAACACCCTTAAAGCCCTTGTTTAATTCATAAAACCTCCCCTCATTACGGTTAAACCTTCCACATTCCTCCCTCTCTTTTAATATACCAACACTTCTAATTAATGAGTTAACATCCTCAATTAATTATTTATATGTGGTGTCATGAATTCATTTTTATATTTCTTGGAATCATTATATTTTTAGGGAGACAATTATTATTTTTTGGTATGACTATTATTATTTGTAGAGAAAGGCTTGGGAGAATTCACTTTCTCCAATGAATAACATGAGGAACGAAGTCCTCTTCGTAAAAGGACACTGATTCCACTGAAGAAAGACGACATATATTCTCTTACTTTATTCAATCGGGGAATGAACGTGAGGTGATGCCTCAAAGAACACAGTCATCTTCTCTATTCCTCCACATAAAGGGAGAAGATGCTAGCATCACCAACAACGACATCTTTTTCTCCAATGTTAACGGAACGACGTCTGACTTCCGTGACACCATCTTCTGCGACTTCGACAACACCCTTGAATCGAGGTAGGTGAATTTCATTGAATTTATCCTTCCTTTTTGAGGATAGAATGACGAGCGCAGACCAACCTCTGCCCGGTTGATTCACAGATCTCTCGTTCATGCGGGTTGGGATTGAAATCTGATGCGGGGTTATGTTTTGGATTGGTTTTAGTTTGAATACATTAAAATTGATTGAAAACATCTAATGCGGAGGGCCAGGGCTGAAGAATAATCCCGAACCCTCTGATGGTTGTTTATTAGTGCATGGATTGATAGGTGCCAATGAAACGGGTCCACAATGACCATTTAGGGCTTTCGCAGTGGAGCTCGGGTCCTGAGAAGATCATAAGCGCAAAAGGTGCATGAAACGGACCACCAGAGCGCGACCGGTGGTCTGCGCGACCGGTGGTCTGCATAAGGAGGCGGCAGTGGCGCGGCGATGCCGGCATCTGGCGGTGGTAGCGGGCCACCAAAACAGGTCTTCGTGGCTAAGTCGTAGTGGCGGTTTGAACCGGAATGGCAGAGTCATTCTGGATTGGATGCGGCAGGGCTTAATGTCGCACTAGCTAGGCGAGGGGCCGTGCCCCCCACGCTCGGCCGGCCGCGGGCCGGGCCGCACCAGCTGTGATTCAGGCTATACCCCACCTCAAGCCGAGCCGCTCCTGGCCATGATAGACCCAAACCCGGGTCGGGTCGACCAGGTTCGGGCCGACCTAGGGTGGGATGGGGCGGGTCGGACCGGGCCCAGACCCTCCTTTTTGGTCTGTTTTCGGTTAATTTCCCATAACATGAGTTATGTACCTCCTATTGATTCACCGTAAATTCCATTGGATTCCTCGAAACGAGGCGGTCGTTAAGGTTTGGTACACTCAAGGTTTTGGAAATGTTTGTGTACATCCAGGTTGGTTCGAAACTGAAACCAACCGAGCCCTCAGAGCGGAAACACGTATAACTTAAGGACCAGAGGTCCGATTGACGTGCCGTCAACTACGTTGGGTTCCATTTGATGATATGGTTCTTCTGTAATACTCCACTTCAGGTTTGGATGTAGTTGGAGTACTGTTTTGCAAGTTTTAGATTAAAAACCAACCGGGCCCCTAGAACGGAAAAACAAATAACACTCAGATCGGACATCCATTTGATGAACCGTCAGCGGAGTAGGTAATCTCGATGAGAAACATTTCCTTTGAGTATACCCCATGGGAGTTTGGGGTATTGTTGAGATACGTTCGGGTTGGTTCGTACACGAAACCAACCGGGCCCCTAGGACAGAAATGGTGATAACTCACAGATCGGGCGTCTGATTGACGCACCATCTGTTGCGTTGAGACCCCTATCACGAGGTAGTCCATTGTGATACTTCTACGTGAGACTTAGTGAAACTTGGAGTACCGAACTGTAGCTTGTGGAGGGGATCTTCCAAGATACGACAAGACAAAGTGTGGAGACCTAGTAGCAGTTGACCTGACGACTACTTGACCGATTCGACTTGGAATGATTCGACGAGCCCAGTGGAAGGAGTTTCCAGTTTGGCGGTAGTCCCACGAAGGATGGATTGCCTAGTTTGGTTGCAGACCCACTGTACTCAACAGAAGGAGTACCCCTGATGGCAATTAGGGTGAGTGCCTAGTTTGGAAGCAAACCCACAACAGAGGAGCGTCCGATTTTGTAGCAGACTCGAGGTACTCGACATGAGGAGTACCTCAGCAGTCTAAGGTTAGTGAGTAGCGCCTAAGATTAATGACAAGGCCACTATACTCAACAGATGAGGAGTTTTCCACCAGTAGCAGTTCTGATAAGGAAAATCCAAGTTTGAGCTGATTCAACGACCTTTGTGTTTTACACATGATTGAGATGGGTTACATGATAATTTAGGTATATGTATGGGAATATACATATGTAAAGGTTATATGTTGAGATCTTTATTTTTGGTTTATCCTAGTTTAATTTTGTGAGACCTTGAGGGTCTCGGGGTCCCTACTGAGTCTCATTATACCCACCCATGCACATGCTATGCTTGCACCTCGTTGTATTGGATGCAAACGACAGATACTGCTGACAAAGGCCGAGAGCGCCAAGACTAGATGGTACCCAGAGGTGGACACATAGAGTGATGGAACACTAAGTGGACCGATAGTCTCAGAGGGTCGAGGAGGACATCTGTACCTACCATTCTGGTAGGAACTCAGAGGACGATCTCGAAGGACGATCCAGGAGCTACTTCCATCTTCTAGTTTTTTGTCTTTTCAGTTGTACATTCTATCATTTGTAGATGTGCCTTTTTTTGGCTTGTATTTCCAGCCCCTTTGTACTTTCATCACACTTGTTACACATCTTTACTTAGTGTTTTCTTCCACTTGTTCTCTGGTTGTGTGTGTTAATGTTTTATAAAGGCAATGCCTTCCCAGTTCTAGGCAGTTACACCTTTGGTGATAGTCGCCAGCCCCTGGCCTATGGAAGGCAGGCTGGGGTAGTCATGATACGGGCCCCATGGGACGGGTCATGAAACTATCATTCTTCCATTGACTTCAGATAATTTCTGACTAAGAATCTATAATTTTGAGATACTTTAGATCCTCTGGTTGTGGTGACATAGAAAGATCAAGAGAATGTCCCTCCCCAAGAAGTACTAGCATAAACAATTGATGCTGAGAATATTGGGGAGGAATATCCTCAAGAATCTAACTTTTTAATGGGAAAATTTCATTGAATGACATGATCATGATTTGTTCATTCTACACTTTTGGAGCTAAAAACATTCTAATTCACCGTTTAGGGTTATCAGCCCCAACTGTTATGTTTGAAGGTGAAGCATTTATGTTGTCTCAATTAGAAATGAAAGATGAATCTTATTTAACATCAAAAAGAGTAGATCTAGGGGCCTATTTGAGTGATTTTATTATTGAATATGTTTCGCCTCAATGAATTAATTCTGATTTAGACTTAGAGATTTATGCTTCCCTTGGTAGTAAAAAAAACAAGACATGTAGAACTATTTGGAAGATAATCTCTAAGAATCCTTTGGCCAAATATCCCTCACATTTGGGTATAATTCTAGCATTGTTTAGTGTAATATGATTTTTTGGATTTTATTATCAAACAATTTTAATGTGTTGAAAGAGACAGTTCTTTGGAAGGATCATGAACACAAACCATGGAATGATATTGTAAAGGTTATACATCTCACAAATGTTGTGGGTTTTCAAGTGGTAGAATCCATGTTGGTATCCAACCATTGAAAAAAAAATTGATGGAATTAAATAACCAAATTATAGAGACAATGTATGAAATTATGCATCTTCAACATAAAATGGAAAATTCTCAAAAAATTCTTCAAAAATTGAACAAATCATTGGGAGAATCCCATTTGGAAGGGACAACTTCAAATTCAACTACCAATGATTCACTTCATTAGGTCAAGGAGGAGGATGTTCCTCCACTAAATGAGCTTCGACAAGAAGTTTATAGGGCTAGGGTGCATGTTCAATAAATGAAGATACATGCCAAAAGCTTCATGCAATATATGACAGATATACTCAATTATGTGTATGTTCCTTGGATTTTTCTATATAAATGAAAATAATTTCTTCTCCAATGGTATATATGTCTTCATAACTAATTCATTACAATAATCATAATATAAAGTCTTATTATCATAAAAATTCATCTTAACATATGATAATCATTGTTACAATGACAGGGATGGGGGTTCTTTATTTTTTTCCAATTCCAAGAGGCATTGTAAGTGTAGTTCGACTGTTGCTATGGTCATGTAGAAAACCCTACAAACATTGTGTCTTTTGACTTTTTATTACTCGATATTTCCTAAACAATACTGAGTGTCGGTCTAATGAGGTGAGACTCGACTTTTTTCAAAATTTCCCTTTACAGGTTGTTAACATGTTGAGTACTATGTATCTTCTTATTAGATGATTAAATTCATTCATTTTAGGCTAATAAGGCCAGTTTTTTTGTTCAAAAAACATTGGGAATAATTTTTTTTAATAAAAACCCAAACCAAACCAGATGGCTAGAAATGTCATTATATTCTTCAGATACATTCAAGGGGAATATTTATTCAAAACATTTCCTGGTCACAAAATGTAAAACATGTGGAATAAAATAGAGATGGTATTTTATGTGATAAAAGTTTCAACCATTTGAAAACCCCATTAAGGGGGTTGTATTATGAAGGTAAACCAAGGGAATGTTCTGCATGACCAAATAGTTGAATCCCTTGGCCCAAATTACCATTATGTGGTAAACTTATTCAAGAAAATCTGTGGCATGCATTACATAGGCAGGTAAAGGAGTTATTATAAATTATAACTTTCAACAACTAATAATTAAATGAGTTTATGATTTGGATGTCTCAAGACAACAGTGGTTTGATTTTCTAAGGAAATATGTATGAGAATAAAGGGGGAATATATGCTAACATTGACCATGAATGAGAATCCAATACTATATGAATTTAATGTGTGAAGGAATTTAATTTTTTCAAGAATTGGATTTATGATATTATGTTTTGCGGTTAAATACATCCATCAAGAAAATTATATTGTACAATTTAATTTCATGCAGTAAGGAAATTAAGGGAAATTTGATAATATGCTATACAGATTAAATTCAGGATACATGGACATTATGCTGTGAAATTTAATGTAATATTTAAATACATTATTGGTAAATTATTATGGTCTTTATCATTGACCGAAGATTTGATGGTTTTCAAATTTATGGGTAGTTGTATTGAAATGTGTTATCATATTTAGGTCCAAAAAGGTAAAATTTTAAGCTTTAAATTTGGGGTTTCTATATCCAAAGAGTGATATACGAAAAAGGGATAAATCGTATTAGAGGAGCTATATTACAATAATGAACTAATCATTAATTTATTATCTGGTTATGGGGGTGATATTAGGCATGTCAAACTAGGGAATATGCAGAATAGCCAAATAGTGGAATCCATATGTTGATATCCATATTATGTTGTTGGATTATATTCATGGCCAATTGGGGAATGCAATTCATAGTCATATAAAAGAGGTATCCTGAATTTTTGCTTTCTTTATGGTAAATTATGTTAATTGTTTATGGAGATTAATATTATCCCAAAAACAGTGTTTAGTTTATGGAGAAAAATACCTGAAGACATGAAGAGTAATTCTAGTTATAATTTCCATATAATCGATGGAATAGGATTTCCCTGAGGGGTTGATCCAAATGTAGGAAGTATGGTGTATGTATTATTAGTTCATGTGACTAGGATCCAAATATTATAAAAACATTAGATGATTTAGGGGTAAATGGTCTAGGGTTATTCAATTATGTATTGACATGGTGAAGGGGAGTAAAGTAAGCCATGGTATTGAAGAATTTTAGGTCTGGATAAAGGTTTTGGGACAAATACGCACTGGATGACCACTTTAAAATATGGGTTCATGCCAACCATAAATAAATTTGAGAGGGTATGGAAAAGGATTCTCCTATGAACAATATTACAACTATTTGTTAAACCCATTAAGGGGGTTGTATTATGCAGGGCCAACTGGGGCATATGCTTTAGGGCCAAATAGTGGAATATTTTAAATGATATGTCCATTATGTTGGAGACTTGTTCACGACCATGAAGGGTAACATACTGCATATTCAAGTAAATAAGCTCTTAGTTATCATACCTTATATCACTATAAGCCGTGAAAAGGTTATGATGATCAGAATGTATTCAAAATAGGGAGTATGAAATATGAAAGACTTAATTTCCAATGAATAAATGAATTTTTTGGATAGATATTTTGCATGAGTTTGGAGTCCCTTACATAGATATGACTCAGATGTACAACACAAACATCTTTTTTTTCCTTTGTGGGCTCTCTAAAGAGAGAACCCAAAATCAAGTCTCTCGTATAATTTTTTTTATTATTTATAGGAGGGGGAAATCATCTTTTATCCCATGGTTTGGACAATGATATGAGTCCTAGTCCTCAATATGTATCTCTAAGGAATTATAATCAAGCAATATGGTGTTCTTTGGACAACATTTTGTTTACTTTCACAAATCATTGACATTAGGTTGTTCATTTTAATGTCTTGTAATAAAAACATTAGAGGCATTGATATGAAGAGAAATTGAATATTGTGGATGGAGTAAGGTATAGGGACCATGTGTCACTACATATCATGTTGATGCATGAATCAAGCCATACATAGTTCTATTAGATACAAGTTCATGTAAAAGTGGAAAACATGTATTGAATCTCCTAATGTAGATCTTATTCATCCATTGCGTAACAAACACTTTTTCATACCATGTTGCAACATGTAATGGGATTGGAAATTTACATGTCAATATGTATATCATAGGAATAATAATCTATCCTCACATAGTTTTTAAAGAACCACATAGTTCATAAGCCTGTGAAGAGGATGTGATGTGATTCCAAAATGAAAAGGAATATTGCGGATGAACTAGGGGATTATAAAAAATTGTATGTACATATATTTCTAGGGAATGAATCAGGACACACATAGTTCATAAATAATGGTACCCCCACCGTAGTCGAATTCACAAGTGGGGTATAATGGGGGTCTTGTGAATATAGGTTCACACATAAGATGAGAAATCGTATGGATCCCCTCATGTAAATATGACTTGTATATGGGAGTACATATGCATTAATTTTATAATATTGTGGTTGGGTTCATGATTGAATGTCAACACATTAGTATTCATCTCATATAGATGATATTCAAAAAAAATAGTTCTTGATATGGTTTTATGTGAAGTTTTAAACCATACACAAGAACTATGGGATTTTAAAATTGTGGCTAAACTCAAGAATGGAAATTTGGGTGTCACTACCTATCTCATCAAAATGAGAATGAAGCCAAATTTCGTTCATAAAATTTCATTGAGTTCACCATCATGCAATAAGGATGAAGGTGAACTGATGTAATGTGATGAAAACATAGTAGTAAGGTTCCCAGAGTGAATATCTGGGAGTGACTATGTATCTCATGGAAATTAGAGTTGAATCACATGTTGCTCTTCAGAAGATCGTATTGTTTTACTATCATACTATGATGAAATCCATTTTGATTTTATGGTCTTATAACAAAGTCCATTTACAACCCCAAATGGAATTGAGATTCCTTATTTATGTAGAGAATATATTTACCCAAATCATAATACCATATGAGGTTGGATCTGTGGGAGGAACAAGGAGTAGTAAACTTTTCTACTGCAACATAATGGTGACACAAGTGAAGTATAGGGACATGATGAAATTTTTTTTTGATACAGGGTATAGGAGTCATGTGTCACTACATATCACATTAGATAATGAATCCATCCACACATAGTTCTTGAAATATCCTTCTATCAATTACGTTATGATCTAGGGAAGAAGGATTTTTATAATTTCTCGGATAATGGATTGGCCTATATTAGGAAGTTTAGGCATCATCGTATATCTTATTGAATAAAAATTTATTCAAAATTCCTTTAAGATATCACTCTTCTTCTCTGAATCATTCACGGGGTGAAAGAAGTAGATTTTTTTAGTCATGGTTGTGCCTAATAATAGAGATCTTGAATTCTCACTGTATCTCATATAGAGGAGAATCAAGCCACCCATTGTTTTTTCCAGGCATTTTACCGACATGAGGCAAGGACGTGGGTTACCTGATATTAATGAAATATTGTGGCTGGATAATGGGATATGACCATGGAATCAATATTTATCTTTCTATAGGAAATAATAATTCCACACGTATTTCTTAAAAGGTTTCCTATGTAGATCAGATTCATACACGAGAAATAATGCTTTTATTCATTATTTATTGTTTGACCAAATATTTGAGATTTTTTAATCACTATGATTCATGTTGACGCAAGATTCATGTCACCCTTTGTTCTTTAAGGTTCTCCCTATATAGGTTTAATTCAAATTCATAGGGGTGGAGGTACTTTTCCAACATTTTGGATGGACCCGAGATAAGGCTTCGGGGTGTCCCTACATATAATTCTACGTGAATGAATCAAGTTATATGAAATTATTAAATTTTTTCATGAAGTTTAATGTCATACGGTATGGTTGATGATGAACAATCGTAAATGGATTTAAATATTGTATTTTGACCAGGGGATGGGACCCAGGTGTCACTACACATATAGTTATTGAAATAATCAAGCCACAAGTTGTTATTGAATATGGTTCCCCAGATCAACTAAATGTTGATGTGAGAAACCGTGGCATTAATATTTTCTAGAATAATTTTTGGGATCCAAATAAAAGATGGTTAGAGAATCATGCAATATTTTCTGTAAGGTTTTAGAGTATATATTTCAATCATATACAAGGAAATATGGAATTTATTATTTTACGGTTTATTATGGGATGAAGATAAGAGATATAGGTGTCAATACGTATCTCATTGGAATGATAATCAATGCACACATATTTCTTGATAAGGGGTCTCGACGCAGATATGATTCATATAGTGGGAGAAATGGGGTTCCTGTACCACCATGTAGTGAAATTGGGGTGGTCAATTTTTTCTTGTCAATGATACTCATATTTTAACATACCAAAATGAATATTGATTTTTAGTATCCTTATATTTTTTTTACCATCTAATGGAGAAGAAGTAAAACATATATTTTAATGTAATGTGGGTAGGAAATATAGTTTATCTTCATTTGTAGGTCATGTGACATGGACCGTGTGTTACGTAGTTTAACATCCTATGACAAGGATAGAAATTCTACAAATTTTAATATCATAATACACTGACATATGGTTGTTACATAGTTTAATGTCATATAACCATGTTGAACACGGTGGGATTACACAAATTATTTCTTTAGGATCCTTTTATTTGTTGGAGTTTTATAGTGTTTTCCATCCATTTAGATAAATGAATATGATATATTGGTGTAAAACTTACGTATGGAGTAAGGTCATTCCCACATTGGATCAATTTTTGGAGGCTTCGTTTCTAGAATAATTATAATCCTAAGGAATAATAGCAATTCCCCTTTTAGTAATTAATGAAGGAGTAATTTCTTATTCCAATATCATTCTCTTTGTTTTTTATAGACTACTTAGTGGAGTAAGGTTTGATATATGGTTTCCCTATTTTGTTCAGCTCATCTTGTTGCTTCTGGGACAATTCAACTATAGATAGCTAGTTATAGATGGAAACTCCGAGTGAAGGCAATTGAACGTCAATGGGATGGACAACATCTGTTCTGTATTCCAATGAATATGGTGTTGGTCATGTGGAAGTATGGGTAATAGTTCTTTCCGTCTATAATGAAGGAAAGAGTTTATCATTTCTAGACATTGCATCTTAATCCACTATCTTCGAGAGTATTCTAGACAATTTTTTATTGAAATCGTATATTTGTCAATATTCCACGGCATGATTGCAGGATAAATGGTTGGATTTGATATTATATTCAAAATATAACATACCTACCTCATTATGAAATAAATTTGTATCATTGTCCTTCAATAGTGTATGAGGGACAATAAATCTAGTAATAATATTATCTTTTACAAAGATAACAATTATTTTAGATCCAACTACTTTAAGAGGTATTACCTCTTCCCATTTAGAGGAGATATAAGTGAAGTAAGGATGTACTTAAACTAAACGTCCATAGTTGGAGGATGAGGTCTTACTACATTAATTACCCATTTATAAAAATATTTATTAGTATTTGGATATATGTAGAAACTATGGGGGTTAATAAATGGAGGTGGCATAGACAAATAACGGATGACACATCATAGTGAAATCTGTGCATTCTTGTTTCATCGAAGGTCAAAATCAAGATAGCCTTCAGATTTCATGAGAAAGACTATACTCATACTGGTGATCACCATAGGCATGTGCATGTACATCATTCATGATAGGCATGATTAAATCTCCTTCATATTATCTAAGAGAGATTCTATTGAAACCCCATCATTAAAAATCGTCTTGTGATTTGGGACAACATAATGAGGTAAATTAACTACTTAGTGTGGGAATTTCCCTTTTAAAACTATATCAGGTGGATATAATCGGTCATGGAGATATTACAAGATGGGTTTCATTAATCCCAGGATAGGACAAAATGAATTAGTAGTGGGAATAATTTAATTTATTTCATCTATTTAGATTTGAATTCATGGTCAAACCATACGATGATGAGAAATTTCAATGATATACTCTTCCTAATTTGGATCTACTAGGAATGTACCTACATTTTGTAATGCATAATCTTGGAAATTTTTTGACCATGAGAGATAATACAATGTCGGTTTCTTGGGATATTGTACTCATAACTCTCGGACATAATAACACATGGGTATTAGTTCTTATTTTATAATGGAATAATCCCAATTAATCTGTTTGATTACAAATTATAAATCACCTTTCACTTCCATGTGATTCAATGATATATGAATTGCTAATTCCATTCCTGCAAATAGAGTTTTATATTTGGCCACATTTTGGGTACCACTTTCTAATAATAATAATGAGTATGTAAACACCACCTTTTCTAGGGATATAAGTACCATTCCTAACCCAACTTTTTTATGGTTAGGGTCTTCTATTCTCTTCCCCATTAGACTTATGGAAGCACCATCAAAATAAATTTCCCATTATTGGGAACTATCCTTTATTGAGAATATTTATTTATCAGGATTTTCAATATTCATGGAAATATCTTCTATAGATGGGTGTTCCTCAAGGAATTCTACAAAGGCATTACCTATTACTGATTTCAGGGAAAAAGCTATATATCAAACTTATATTGAATCACTTCCCCCCATTCCAGATGTCCTATCAACATAGGATGACTAAGGATAAATTATAGAGGATTATTGTGAGAAACCAAGTGGACCTCATGATGCTATAGGTTGTGCCTCAGCTTATGAACTACATATATTACTAATATGCAGGTCTTCTCAATATCTGAATATTGACTCTCTACATTTTTCATGGGTTGACTAAGATAATAAAGGTTTTATTCAATTACAACATGAATATTCTTTGCAATGATGGTGCCCAGTGATCATTCTAATGTCGTCACATAGAAGATGAGATGTTTTCCCTAAATAGGATGCATTTATACTTGATGTCTCAAGAGGTATATCATGAGGGAATCTAATGCCTCTAGGATGTAATTGGTCAATTGATATGTGACTTGTTTATTCATTAATTTGTTGAAGGTAGAAACTTGGCTACCAAATTAGCTATAAAGAACCAGATATAGGAAATGTTTTCTTAAATTCCTCAAGAATCCTTCATGTTTCAAGTAGCTGACATGCGAAGAATTTTTCTTAATTCAGATCAACTTTGATTCCATGATGGCATACAACAATGATATGATATTTTCCCAAGGTCACACAGAAATCACATTTCAAGGGGTACATCTTTAGATTATATTGTTGAAGCTTGATGAATATGGTCTCTAGAATTACCATGTGATCATAATGTTTTCTTGTATTTGTACACTATATCACCAACATATAATTAAATAAGCATCCTAAAGAGGATATTGATGATATGATTCCTGGAATGTTGTTATGTAGCATTAGAATTCATAAATCCAAATAGAATTTCCTGATATCCAAATATACCTTCAGTGGATCTGAAGGTTACATATTACGCATCTTTTGGGGACATCTAGAATTGGATATACCTAGAGTATCAATCCATTAATGAGAGACATTTTTATAAAATTGTTGCATCAATCAAGAGTTCAGTGATTGGAACCAGAAATTCATGTTTAGGAAAATTCCAATTGAGATCTCTACATTCATTTCAAACAATGATTTGTCCATAGTTATTTTTCATAGGGATAATTTTGGATAACGAATTTGGATATTTCACCACTTGGATGAAATTGTATTTAATAAGACTATTGTCTTCATCCCCAATCATGGAGGTGTGAGTCGGGGACATCCATCTTATTGCCTTCTTAAATCCCTTTTGTTATTCCAGCCAACCCAAATGATGGGTAGCCACATCAGGGTCAAGTCATAGAATATATGACTAGTTACAAGTAAAAAATCAAAGTTTTTCATTATTAATGAATTTTACACCACTTTTTTTTTTAATAATTCATGGTTTCACTAATTTAAATTGGGTATGGATCTTCCCCTATATCAAAATTTATATTTCTAAGTTCATCTAGTGTAATGGAGACCCCTTCCCCAAATGTTGTAGGAGAATCCTTTTGGTCTTAATCTAATTCATCTTCTATATGTGTTACTTATTCTACTACTTCTTAAAGGGTAGTTGATGAATAAATACTTTTAGAGATTGGGGGAGTTGGTATTTAGAGATCCTGAATAAGAGGCATCCATCTCCGTCCCAAATAATTATAATGGGACTTATTGATGTTCTGATGGGATGATTTTGGGGCACAAATCAGGATCCATATATTTCTCCATGAGTGTAATAACTTCATCTAACAAGTATGATTATGTAGAGACTCACTGAAAATCAATAGGTGAAATGAATACATCTATGTTTAGTCTATCAAAAAAATTTGGTGAAACAATTATTTCTATTTTTTTCAGACTCAATTTCCACAACTGGAATTATGGAAGCCAATGAACGAGTACATTTTTTTGGTCTACCCATTAGATTTGATTGATTTCAAGAATTTAATATTCACTAAGATGATTGGATTGGTTAGTTTTGATATTTTGTAGAGAATTCATATCATTGATTCTAGGAACATTATATTCCATGGACTTTGTTTCTATTATGTGATATAACTCTACGTTAATGTAATGAGATTTATATGCTTTGAATGGGGATTTATCACCGTGAAATGTCCCAATTTGTCCATTGATTCAATATATTAGATATTTCTGGTACAATGAATGAATAGTTTCATGCTGATGTATCCAAGGGCTTCAAAATAGGAATGGGAAATCAGTTTCTTCCCAGAAAACCATGAACTCTGAATCAGATATGATATCCCCATGCCATGTTATAAGCCTAAAATTATTGAGAGGTTCTTTCTGATTTTCATTATAACCTAATAACATAAATTTTGAGGGAGAATAATGTGATTCATTGATTCCCAATCGATGAATTGTTGATATGGGAATGAGGTGGACCCCTGATCAATAATCAATGAAGGATCATTGGATGTCAATATAATAGATCAAGTTGGATATGCATAGGAGCCTAAGGTGTCCTTGTACAACATGTTCATCATATTGGTCCATGAATGATATGAATACATGAAATTAATCAAGATCATTCTATATAAGGTATACCTCAATAGTATAAACCTTGGTTTTAGACTCTTGAGGGATTGAAACAGCACCAATATTTTTTTTCTTGTAGATCATTTGATAGATTCAGAGAAACTAGGATTGATATCTTGGAATTTAAATGGTCTAGTTTCATCAACATCATCATACTTGTAATCCATTTTTATGTATTTTCCATCATGTAAATTCTCTTGTTTATGTTATTTGGAAGCTAATGATCCAAATGTGGATGGAACAATAGTCAATGAAGAAGATATAAATTATTCGTCTCTGGGTGGATTAGGTTAGCTAGGTCTACCCATTAACAAATATGGTGGTGGCTTAGCCTATAATAGATCTTCCATGATGGTCTTGTTGGTCAATGCCCTATTCTAGGTGGGAGAATTACTGTTTTCCTAGAGTGCCCATTTGAGGGATCTCCCCTTATTATTTTTCTTCATAAACAGTTCAAGTAGGGGTGTAATTGAAATAGTAGCCTCTAGCATTCCCACGTCTTCTCCAATAACCTCAACCTCGAATAACTCTTACCCTAGTTCCACAGTAAAGTACTATGAACATATGTTCACAAAAAATATTATCATTTTTATTGGGATTTATTAAGTTAATAATATCAATGGAACTAGCTATCAATTTCTCATGTAATGAAGATTCTTCCTGACAGGTCGATTATTTATATTCCATTTGGTGGTTTGGTTCCCATGATTTTTAGATAGTTGACAGGAAGTATTCCAATGTCAATGAATAAATTAACATTATCAAGAATTCATATTTATTATCTTCCTCATTATTCTTCTAGGCATGATACTTCTTTAAATATTTCCAATTAGAGGAATGAGATTTTAATGAAGATGGATGTGCTGTAATAGATATGGAAGGATTAAAAGTTGGTTATTTAAATTCTGATCACAGAATTACTTGACATTGTTTGATCATTTTCCTTACCATTAAATAATTTAATTTATATGAATTCATACTTTTGACTTCATTACACTCACCTTCATCCTATAGATCGGTATCAGTAACAAATGCTACCAAGGATCTTGAATTTTTGACCCCCACCTACACAGAGTCCAGTATCTATTATAGGATGTATTCAAAAACAAATCATTACATGATAGGGTGTTCCAACTTTTGATGGAAGTGAAAATAGTTTGGGAGGTCCTCTGGTCCTTCTTAGTTAGTTTTTTCCCATGGAATCTAAACTATGTTGTTTTCCAAAGATTTGAAGAAGTAGTCAAGGCATTGCTCATTTAAAAAAGAGTTGACCTTTTTTCAACTCCTCACAGTGCCTCTGCCTTTGATCTCTTGGATCATCTTGAGGAGGTGACCATTCCTATTAATGCTTAGTAGTTGGATACCTTCGGTATGATAAGGTATTTGATGTAGGATTATATATTGGTGCCTTATTAATTGTATAGTTTAATTAAATTTTTGCTATATCTTCTTCCTATAGATTATGGGATTACTTGAGATTAGGCTCTAGTCCCTCTTAGGGAATTTTAATCTTGTTGATAAATTGAGGCCAAATCTGGAAACCCTAAAATGTATTTGACATTGATCAATGGTGTTAATAGATTATCACAGTGGTTTAAAACACAAATGGGCAGTAACTACCCATTAAAGTGTTATATATTCACGGATCATGTTATTCATTTCCACCAAGCAATGAAATCTGAACACTTTCATTCCCCATTTGCCTGCAATATGGGAGATCCAAGACTGTTTTCTACTACAAAATTGAGCTAAACATGAAAATGAACTTTTGATGAAGCTATTAGCATCAATTAATCAATTGAGACAAAAATCATATATACTAGAAAAGACCTAGACCCAACATTGATTGGAACATGATTTCGAGTTTCACAGCAGTCTATTTATTAGAGTTTCCCATAATGGGATCATAGTGAAAGGAAAAATGTTTCATCTACTACTCTGAATCTCATAATCCATTGAATATGGGAAATGTGGGTTCCCAAAGTATGGAGAAGGAGGTGTCAACTCCAACCATTAGGGATATATCTTGTTTTACAATTGAATCAGTGTGTTCTTTATTTACATAGATTTTAGTGGATTTTTTATTCACTTTATAATGTTCATGAGAATTCTATGAATAGTTAGTTGAGGTGGGACTTATATAGGTACAAAAGCTAGAGCATGAACTGGTATAAGCACAGGAAATACCACTGATGCCTTCTCTATCGGTAATTTTCATCGATAACCCATGGGGGATGACCTAGTTGGATGTGCTTGACCCTAATTTTTGTTGCGTTCTAAATCGAGGGATTTCCATATCGAAATCAGTAGTATTAAAAACCCTCATTGCTATTGTTCTCTTACTGAATGTTAACACTGAGGATTTTATTAAGGAGCATTTTTGCCTGGAATGTTGCTTTGAAGTAAATCTTCATTGAGTCTTCTAAATTCCTTAATATTCTAATATTACTAAAAAAATAGTTCTCAATGAAATGGGATTTTCCTTATCTATGGGAAAGGTGGGACGTGGTATAGCCTTTACCTTTCCCCTCATTAGGTGCCATTGGATGATGTCGGAGTTGAATACTCAAGGGAATACCTAAATTTTGTTTATGCCTCTGACTTCAGGTACACACATCTCTTTCATTTTATTTGGATTATAAATTATTATGAACATAAACTTCATCCTATAATTCCCCAAAACTGGAATCATTTTTGGGAGGGTCTTCCAAAATAGAATTAATGAAATTTACCGAGGCATAATGTGTTTTTTGAATTCTACCAATGTCTTGGGGAGATCTCCTTCTTCTCCATCCCCCACAAGTTTTTGTTCTATTTTTTTCAACTTTTTTGAGATATATTTAGTAGATAGTAATCTATAGGTAATTATATCATCGATTATTTTTGTTTTAATTTTATGCCTTCTTCCAAAATTGGGAGAAAACAGACTTCCACTCAGAATGGTATTTTCAATTTGAAATGTCTGCAGCCCTGCGAGATGGGTTTGTTTTGATTCTCCTTTATCAACACTTCAGAAACTATTAATTAGATCTGATGGTTGCATTAAGAAATCCCACAAACCTAGGGGATAGGGTGCATCCTAAAATATTATGGATGACATTAGCATATGTGTTCATCTTATCATACAAATTTTGGTCCAAACATTTTCTTTGTGAATTATCATGTAGTAACTTTAATCACTTGATTCAGAAGTCCATTATTATATTTTAGGAATTTCTGCAATCTTATTCCTAACATACTCTAAGAGGGAGGCTTGCTCAATGTGTTAAGACACTTAAGGAAAATGATTCTAAATAGATTTCTCTCATTGGTCCTAACTTTGGTGAAAGCCATTCAAGGCCAATTCATGTTGAACATCTCATTTTTCGTGGGTAGAAATTGTTTTTTGAAGTTGGACTAGGGCAGTAACATTTCCTCAGTCCACATTTAGTGGGATTTTTTGTATTAGATCACAGTGAAATAAAATACTCCTTGTGCACCCCATTCAATGATATGAACACCATATGGGATTTATAGGATGAGTTGTTGTAACCACTTTAATGCATTGATTAATGCACAATGAAGGGATTCTTGTTGGTTTTCGATCATTGGATGTCAAGAATCCTAGTGAGATGCCAAGTCAAATTGGCTAAAAACCATTTTATTTCCTTGATAAGACATTGAGATGAATATTATGGTAATACCTTTTCATTCATATGATGGAGAGTCTTTA
This sequence comes from Viscum album, assembly GCA_963277665.1. Taxonomy (NCBI): domain Eukaryota; kingdom Viridiplantae; phylum Streptophyta; class Magnoliopsida; order Santalales; family Viscaceae; genus Viscum; species Viscum album. Next base: position 843,587,168 of record OY728161.1, read on the forward strand.
AAACATTAGGATGATATCCTGAAGACAACTGTATTCCAACATATCTGTAATGTGGTATTGAGAGGTGGCCAATGGCCGCAACATGACGTGTACTTCACCCTAATCTAGTTTTTTCCTCATTTACAACATATCTTCTTCATTATTCTTCATAGGTTTCTTAACCTAGGTCAGAAAAGAGTGGTCGCTTTCTGATATCATTACCATAAGAAATGGGATCATTTGGTGTTTCCTCTACTATATTAGAAGGAAAATTACCCATGGGAGGTTCCAAGAATGATCATCACCATGGGTTTTATTCTAGGTGAGAATGTATTTCACCCATTATTAACAAGGAATTAGACATTAGTGGACTAATGATTTCATGTTCCTCAAGATAATAAGCCTTTCTCATCCCAACATTATCAATTGGATAATTCTCTTGACAGTTAGATACAATTCTTCCAAGAGAACATTCACAAAAAATACCAATATGGGTTGGACCACCATGGTGGATTATAGAAAGTGATAAATAATATATCTCTATGGTCTTCTAGCCATACAGAGTGTTTTTGTGGATCTCATATAGAGATAGGTTCTTGATATTAACCTAATTATCATGAAGCATGCCTTTATGAGGAAGCATATGATGAGAAACTCTAGGGTTAATGCTACTAGTCATGTAATTAGGTAATGGGAGGGAGGATCTTAAACTATAATAGATTAATGTCTGAGGGTTTCATGAACTTATGCTCTATGTGGAGTAAGATCACAGATCAACTATTGATTCCTCAACTGTGTTTAATGAAAATTATTCTTAACCACCTTCTTACATGTGGTTGGGGACACTTGATGGGAAAAGTGGTTATCATGGATAGGAGTGTGTGCCTACCTTGGATAGTCCATTAAAATAGATTGATTATCTTCAATTGTAACAGGTGTCTGTTCTAGATATGGTTTTCTGTATGAAATGGGGGATTGTGCCCCATAACCATTCTGGACTTAAACAACAATGTGTAACTATTCCTGGATGGCTTGAAGATGACTCATCCCATGTATGGGGATAGAATTATGTGTTCATTCCTCCAATACTACTGGATTTTTTTTTTATGATTTTCTGTAAAGATTCTAAGATATGTTTCGGAATTTCTTTATGCCCTTTCACCATTTCCAAAATGTGAATGGTTTATTCAGCAGCCCAATCAAGAATATATGTCAATTCCATATCCATAGTCAGTTTATGTACCTACCCTAAAATCCATTTCTCATAAGTGGATACTGGTAGTATTTGTGTGTGGGGGAATATATTTGAGTGTTGTATAGGTTTTTTATCAAAGCATTCCCACTAACATCTCTGATAGAAAACAAAGGAGACTATTGAAAGGAATGATGAATTCAGGTAGATTTTTGTTCATGCACGCTGTTTTCCGACAATCACGGTCAGAAGACATCATTACATTCTACTATATCATAATGATGGATGGTTTGGTCATTCAAGACATGTGTATGTTTTTTCTTAGAAGGATCTACTTTATTTACTTGGGGGAATCCTTGAATGCATACCAAATATTCTGATGACTTAATTATAGATTATAACTAGGTGCATGTGCCGACTCACTTTAATCAACCAAATTGAATTGGTGGGATCGGTTGGGTACCGCCCAATAAGTCTGCTAGATGGTGCAATTAAGGGGAAAAGTGTATGTTCCCTTTCATAGTTTGACACCAAACTAGGTTGGACTAGTTCTATTAAGTGATAAAATGTAGGAACATACTCATTGTTAGCCAGTTGTTGACATTGATGGTTCATATTGTGAGCCATGGACTGTGGGACCTGGGCCGAATAGCCAAATATAACACCCTCATCATGGTGACTGTTTTATTCCCCAGGGAATTGGAGGTAGTGATTGTTAGTTGATACTTAGGGAAGGTCACCTATGTCCTTGAGACATTCTCATAGGTGGAATCTTGGTCAACATCCCTTGAATTGGGATGCTATTGGTGAATGAATTCTGGGGATAAACTCTTGAAACTATTGATGAAGTGGTTGGAAACGTCTACTTATAGACCACTGATCATTATTGACCGAATTACAAGGGGTTATTCTCAATTTGGAGTGGATGTTGGTAATCATCCATGTTCTGGATTGTATGTTTTTGATTTTATTATCATAACTATGGGATGGAAACCAAACATTGAAGATGCTATGATGGTGAAGGTGTCCTTCGACCAGACGAGGATCCACCTTGAACAGATGTTGGTGCATTCATAATCGTAAAATTGAAGGAATATATTTTTAATTAATTGAGTTCATGGAAGAAAGTGAAAATATTTTTAAAAAATACAATAAATGAACTCAGGTAAAACCGCACATTTTTGGATGAACAAATTCATGACTGATTACCATTGTAGGACCTCTTTTAAGAATTAATAGGGTCTTGACAAAAGGGTTACACTGTCGTCATGGGAAAGGATTGTGTTAGGTTCTCTATTTATATTTTTACTCTGGAATGGGTGATCTAATTTGGAATCACTCTTTCCAAACAATTTCCAATGTTATTGTTTATGGAACTAGAAGCAACCAATATTTTGGTATCCAAAGGGGCCATATTTGCATATGTATGTTCTCATTAATTATTTTGACCCATGATTCATTAGAAATCACATTGGTCATGTGGATGTGAATTTGGGATCACCACGGACTTTTGTGGGAAATTATTGCCTATTCTAGGACACTATTGTTGTGCCCAAGTGAAGTAATTGCATTTTTTGTCAATAACTTGTCATGGTGTGCCATCTGATGAAGTACATCTTGAAGATTGATGATTATAGAAGCATAAAATCTGACGATTGTTGAGCTGATAATTAAGTTCCAAGAACTTGTATCAACTGGATACAAAGTCACAACACTTTTAGAAGACCATGCATTGTCTTCACAATGCATGAGGAGATGAAGAGAGCCATCCACAACTTCTAAGTGGATGAAGTGAGCTGAAGAAGAACATGTACTAATCCTTAGTGCATGACAATGTGAATGTGATCCAACTTGACCTCTAATTGGATCATTGAAGAACATTGAAGAATTATTTGATTCAGGAGCTTCGGTTGATGGAGAACCTTCAAAGAATTCACTCCTAAGTAATGAATACATGTTGAAGATAATGGAGGAATTTCAAATGAAGAAGAAGAGAGGAAGAAGGAGAAATGAGAATGATGGCTTGGAAGAAGTGGCACTTGGCATGCTTTATATGGAGGAGAACTTTGTTTTTAACAAAGTCATTAGATTTTCCTTTGCCAAAAAATTGGCCAGCCAAGGCACCTTGGGGGTTCAACCCCAAGGCATGGCACTAGGGAACCACGCCCGGGGGAACCCGTGGGGCGAGCCAGGGCGGCAGGGCGCACCCAAGGACACCACATGGGCGCCTGGGGCACGCCCGAAGGAGCGCAGAGGCAGGGGTCGTGTGTAAGCCCCCGAGGGCACGCGGTGGTGAAACCCGCGCACCCGGAGAGCATAGTGGGCGCTAGGAGCGCTCCCGCAAGAGCAGTGAGTGGGCGCAGAGCGCGCCCGTAGGGAGAACTCGGTGCGGGGCGGCACCGAGAGGGGAGGAGATTCAACTGGCCGCTCATGGGAGCGCCAGGGTGATAAACCGCGGAAAATCCGCAGAAGGCTTCGATGTGGGACGCGCAAAAAATTCCGGGAGCAAATCTCCGCCGTCCGTCTCATCGCGCGCTTGATCTGCACCACACATCTGATCCGCGGCGCCGCGATCTAATCCAGGTCGTTGAAGATCTGATCCGACGGACCCGGCTTCGTCTTCAACCTCGAGCCATGCCGAAGCACCTCCCGCAGCCTCCTTCGAACCAAAGGCTTCCCCGACGACGGTTTTCGAGTTCCCGGCCACCTCTGAAGGATCTAAGACCACCATTGAGCTCGTCTCGCCCTTACGAACACATCCATGCGTAGAAATAGGCATGCATGCCAGTAATGAAGATATTTGTGTTCGGCCGAGGCAAGAGAATCTGCCGAGGCATCGGGTGTTCATGTTTTGCATGTGTTAGGCTTTAACAGAGCCATGCATGCGTTCTAAAACGCATGTACGTGGAGAAGGCTGAAGGTGATTGAACCCGCGATTGACAGAAGATAAAACCGTGATATGCGGAAGATCTTTTTAACGCGTTTGAAGTTTTCAAAGACCCCGCAGATTTCGGGCATTCAAAACGTATTTCCCCGTGGATCATCCATGCACCTCCACTGCCTATATAAAGAGGAGTCTGAGGCCGAGTGAAGGTTTCTGTTCATTCGTGAAGACCCGCGATGCTCTCTGCCTCGCGAAGTAAAATCCTGCGCATCACTTGCGCGACAGGAGGTTTTAAGTTTTGTTCTCGCGCAATCCTTGTGCGAAGGGTTTCTGTTTGAGAAGAAAGGACCTTGCGCGCTCCTTGTGGCCTATCACTTGCGCGCCCTTGGTTGAAACACCTTGCGCGCCTCTTGCAACACCAAGCACTTGCGCGCCTTTATATTGGGCAGTGTGTATGCAAACAAGGCCGAGGCCTTTGTGTTTGTGTGCCAAGTGAAGAGGAGTATACGGGTAGAGTGTGTGCACAAAGAGGAGAAGGCCGAGGACCTTTGTGCTTTGGGTGCAAAAGGAAGACCACAATTTGTGTGTTTATAAATTGAAGAAGAAGGACAAGTCAAGTGGGTGCACTAAAAGAATGAGTAGTGCATGTGTGCACATGTGAAGAAGATCAACTTTGAGAAGAAGAGGAGTATACACTTATGTGTGTGAATACAAAAGAACTGATCATTCTAAGTGATTGGGTTTTTGATGAGCAAGACCAACAAGATCTTTTGAAGACTGTTGAAGCTACTTGAAGTTTTGAACAACACCTTTGAAGAAGTGAAGTGGAGCCATGATGAAGATGATGCTGTGGAGTTGGGGGGTTTAACCAACTTGTAATTGGGGGGGGGGGTAACCAATTACTGTGTAATCATCTTTTGGCATAGTGAATAATCTGTGTTGGGGGGTGTAACCAACACGGCAAGGAGTAGGTCTTTGTACCGAACCTTGTAAATCTCTGTGTTCTGTGCTCTCATTATTACTGAACCACTAAAAGAGTAGATCTAGGCTTTAACCAGCTGCAGAGGTTGAATTGATAATCCAAAGGGAACAATTCATAAAAAGAAAAAGTTATCACTGATTCACCCCTCCCCTCTCAGTGATCACAACCGATCCAGGCATTTCAAGTGGTATCAGAGGGAGGTTGCCTCTGTAAGGATCTACATCTGTGAAGATGGACAATCTGAATTCTGTTAATAGTAGGGGTGTTCCTACATTCGATGGAAAGAATTACCACAGCTGGAAGAATCGGATGTTACCCTACCTTCTATCTCTCGGCCTTGAAGTTAGAAATGCAGCCTTATTTGGATTCCCTCCTCTTGCTAATGAAGCTGCTATGACACTCGATGTGAAAAGAAATATGGAAGTTGATGGTAAAGCTCAAAATGCCATTCTTATGTCACTCTCAGAAAAGGTATACACAAAAGTCATGGGACTCAAGAATGCTAAAGAAATTTGGGACAAATTGGAAAGTAGTTATGAAGGAAACATGAAAGTCAAGGAAGCCAAATTACAGATTTGGAGAAGCAAGTTTGAAGATGTCAAGATGGGAGAAGAAGAAAATATTGATGATTATTTCACAAGAGTCAATAAAATTGTCAGTAACATTGGGGGATTTGGAGAAAAGTTGGAGGACTCCACTATTGTTAAAAAGCTTATGAGAAATTTTCCTGACAGGTTTGACCCCAAAGTCTCAGCATTAGAAGACAGAGATGATCTCTCTCTTGATGAACTACACAACATTCTCATTGCATATGAAATGAGGAAGATCCCAGTATTCAAGAAGAAGATCAAGGATGAGATGGCTTTTGAGGCCATGAGACAACTCAAGATAAAAGATGACGAAGTCCTAGAATCAAGTGATATTGACAATGAAGAAAAGGATGAAGATCTCAACACGATTATTTCTCTTTTTTCTAAAAGGTTTGGAAAAACTAAATTCAGGGGAAAAGGGAAATCACCATCTAGATGTTTCAATTGCAATAACATCGGACACTTTGCTGTAAACTGCACCAAGAAGAGATATAGTGCTCTAGAAGTTGAAGATGAGAAGTCACAAAAGAAGAAATGGAGTAGATACCCAAGAGAAGGAAACAAATTAGGTGTAAGAAAGAAAAGGTTCGTTACAGGTGAAAGAAGAAGCTATGTAAGCAAAGAGGAAGAATCAGACTCTACTTCATCCAGTCAATCAGAAGAAGAAACGAATTTTATGGCTCATGTAGAAAAAGGGTTTGATACCTGCAGCAGTGAAGATGATGAAAGTGAACGAACAGAGCTTGAATACAGATTGAAAGATGAATTAGTGGCTTGCCTTGAACAGAACACTGGACTCAAGAAAGAGAAGAGATTGTTACAAAAGGAAACCAAAAGGATGACTGAGGAGTTGGAAGAATGTATGAAGAAAGAGACAATGTACATTAATGAAATCAAGAGACACAAACTGAAGGTAGCTGAGCTTGACAAGATAGCAAAAGATCTTGAGGAGAAACTTCACCTCAAAGAAGAAGAGCAATCACTGACACATTCCAAGTGGATTGAAGCACAGAATAGCTTGACAAAGATGAGAGAAGACTTCAACAAGGCTATTGAGGTCAAGGCAGAATCATCTTATGCTTGTGCTCAGAGGCAGGTCAATTTACCACTACGTAAATCTCAAAATACATCTGTTATTTCTAACAATGCAGGTTCAAAGATAAAATTGAGACAAACATGGCATGAACCAATCTGTGTAAAATCATCTTCAATGGAAGAAAGGAAATCCTCAGGAAGGACTACTCAAATCTTGGACAGAAAATTACAACATGACTCTTATCAACAATGAAGGTCAAGGTTCAGAGGCTACTGCTGGTGTTGTGGTGTGTTTGGACATAAGGCCTATGCATGCTGGTATAACATGTCTCGTCCAAACATGAGGCATGAGTCAAGGGGGAGACATCCTGACACCCAGAGTGTTTTGCAGAAAGCATCAAAACCACCAACTCAGAACACATTTGACTGCCTGAGTGAAGCTTGTGGAAGATGTGACCAACAAGGTCATAGAGCTGATAAATGTATGACAACTCTTCCTAAACAAAAAGTCAACGACATGAAAGGGAAAGGCATTCAAGAAACCAATGATGAAATCACATGCTTTGCTGAAGTGGCTCTAAAAGCCAGCAGTAAAACCAAGTCATGGATTCTTGATAGTGGATGCTCATCCCACATGACTGGTGATACAAAAATTCTAAGCAACCTTGAAAGTCATGAGGGAGGAACCGTGGTGTTTGGAAATGATCGTTCTCTGAAAATCAAGGGAGTTGGAAAGGCTGTGATTGCAACAACAAATCTAAAATCCAATGATGTGTTGTTTGTTGAAGGATTAAAGCACAACCTACTGAGTGTAAGTCAATTATGTGATGATGGACATGAGGTGTTGTTCCAGAAGGACTCACGCATCATCAAGAGCTCAAAGGATGGAAAAATCATCACTCAAGGAAGAAGAACCACTGGAAATCTATTTCAAATTGGTGATCCCATCAATTCTTGTTTTCTTAGCTCTAAAGATGAAAACAACCTCTAGCATAGAAGACTTGGCCATCTTGGTCAAAGGAGTATGAATAAAATTCTGAAGTACAATGTTGTACGAGATCTACCCAAATTAAAGAGAGAAAGAGATGAAGTCTGCGACACATGTCAGAAGGGAAAACTGACCCATAGGTCACACAAAGGAGTTGATATCATGTCTACTAGACCTCTTGAACTCATCCATACAGACATATGTGGACCAATGAGATAGAAGTCTACAAGAGGAGATTTCTATTTTATAACCTTCATTGATGATTACACTCGGATGACCAATGTCATGTTCATGAAACACAAGTCAGAGGCAATCACGATGTTCAAGACTTTCAGAAGGCAGGCTGAGAAGGAACTGGAGCTCTGCATCAAGAAAGTAAGATCAGACAACGGAAAAGAATATACCGGTGATGTCTTTGAAAGCTATCTGGTCAATCATGGAATCAAACATCAATATAGTACACCATATACTCCACAACAGAATGGAGTGGCTGAACGAAAGAATCGAAGCATAGTTGAAATGGGGAGGACTATGTTAGCTGAGCATGATATCTCTAAGATTTTCTGGAGAGAAGCAGTATGCACTGCTATAAACATACAGAACAGATGTCTCCTGAGACCAGAAACACAAACGATAGCCTATGAAATGTGGTTTAACAGAAAACCAACTGTTAAATATTTCAAAGTCTTTGGCAGTCCCTGCATCATCAAGATTAAAAACATCAATCTGGGAAAGTTTGAAGAAAAAGGTGAAGAAGGAATCTTTATGGGTTACCTACCTAATGGAAAAGGCTACAGATGCTGGAATAAGAGGTTGAATAAAATGATTGACTGCAGTGATGTCATAATAATTGAAAACAACACCAAAACACACACTGTGGATGATGATGACTCAAAGAATGACACATCCTTGGAACAGAAGAATGCATAATTACCTGAGCCAACACCAACTGCTGGTGAGATCAACTCTGAATATACCAGTGATGAAGATGAAGGTAATGAAAATGGAAGAAGAAGATACAACAAATTGAAGAAGCATGTTGACACAGAAAATGTCCTTGGAGATCTACAGTCCTTAGTATGAACTAGAAGAAGATTGAGATTTGAAGATCAGACTGCACTGGTTTCTCAAGTTGAACCTCACACAGTGGCTGAAGCAGTTGTACATGAGGAATGGATACAAGCTATGCATGAGGAACTCAATCAAATTGAAAATAACTCCACTTGGGATCTTGTGCCAAGGCCCAAAAATAAAAATGTTATTGGGACAAAGTGGGTGTTTAGAAACAAACTCAATGAAAAGGGAGAAGTTTCCAGAAACAAGGCCAGACTTGTATGCAAAGGATATTCACAAATGGAAGGAATCGACTTTGAGGAAACCTTTGCACCAGTTGCAAGACTGGAAACTATCAGAATGTTCTTAGCAGTTGCAGCACACAAGCAGTACAAGGTCTATCAGATGGATGTGAAATCTGCATTTCTGAATGGAGATCTTGAAGAAGAGGTGTATATTGAACAACCAGAGGGATTTTTGCTGGACAAAGATGGTAGTATGGTGTGCAGATTGAGAAAAGCCTTGTATGGATTGAAGCAGGCCCCTAGAGCTTGGTACTCAAAATTGGATGGTTGTCTTAAAGACATGAAATTTGTCAAAGGAACAGTTGATAGTAACCTCTATGTCAGAGAAATGGCCAATGGTACCCTCATAGTCATTATCTATGTGGATGATATCATTTTTGCTGGTAACAAGGAAGGACTATGTGAAGAATTTGCTGAGCAGATGAAAAGAACTTATGAAATGTCAATGCTTGGTCAAATGTCATATTTTCTAGGATTTTAGGTGGAACAAAGACAAAACTCCATATTTCTTTCACAAGAAAAGTACGCAAGGGACTTAGTGAAAAGGTTTGGAATGGAAAGTTCAAAGGAAGTCTCCACACCCATTTCTGTCGGAACCAAGCTATGCAAGGATGAAGAAGGCAACAATGTTGATCAGAAAGAGTTCAGAAGAATTATTGGCAGTCTACTTTATCTCACGGCTTCAAGGCCAGATATAGCATATGCAGTGACTTTGTGTGCCAGATTCCAATGTGATCCAAAAGAATCTCATTTAACTGCAGTCAAAAGAATCCTGAGATATGTTAAAGGAACCCTCAACTATGGACTCTTATACAAACACAGTGCAAACATACAATTGTTGGGATTCACAGATGCTGATTGGGCTGGTGATTGCACTGATAGAAGATCCACATCTGGTGGAACCTTCTTTCTGGGAGAAGGATCTATTAGCTGGTACAGCAAGAAACAAAATTCTGTAACATTGAGCACAGCTGAAGCAGAGTATGTGGCCGCTACACATGCATGTACTCAAATGATTTGGATGCAGGTGCAGCTAGTAGATTTGAGGATTAAAGCTGAAAAACCATTGAGGATCTTATGTGATAATCAAAGTGCAATTGGGTTGTCTAAGAATCCTATCCAAAACTCCAGATCGAAGCACATTGATATAAAATATCATTTCATCAAAGAAAGGGTCGCCAGTGGAGACATCAAGCTAGACTACATTCCTACTCAAGATCAGGTGGAAGACATTTTCACCAAAGCTATGCCTACGGAAAGATTTGTTGAATTGAGGTTGAAACTTCATGTTCAGCCTTCTACTCTCACTTGAGGAAGAAGAAGGTCCCTCCTTATTCCCTAAATTTTTGTATTCTTGTACTTACATGCAGGGAATTGAAGGAGATGAGTGCATCCCCTGAGGGGGAGCATTGGTACTTGAAGATGTGCAGATTCCAGAAGCTCTATACTCTGAGTATGGCTTTCATTCATCCCTTTGCATTTGTTGGCCAATAAGGGGGATAAATCATCAGGCACACACGACATTCTCTCAGTGTGCTTCGGAGTATTGACAACCAAATACAAAGGGGGAGATTGTTGTGCCCAAGTGAAGTAATTGCATTTGTTGTCAATAACTTGTCATGGTGTGCCATCTGATGAAGTACATCATGAAGATTGATGATTATAGAAGCATAAAATCTGATGATTGTTGAGCTGATCATTAAGTTCCAAGAACTTGTATCAACTGGATACAAAGTCACAACACTTTTAGAAGACCATGCATTGTCTTCACAATGCATGAGGAGATGAAGAGAGCCATCCACAACTTCTAAGTGGATGAAGTGAGCTGAAGAAGAACATGTACTAGTCCTTAGTGCATGAAAATGTGAATGTGATCCAACTTGACCTCTAATTGGATCATTGAAGAACATTGAAGAATTATTTGATTCAGGAGCTTCGGTTGATGGAGAACCTTCAAAGAATTCACTCCTAAGTAATGAATACATGTTGAAGATAATGGAGGAATTTCAAATGAAGAAGAAGAGAGGAAGAAGGAGAAATGAGAATGATGGCTTGGAAGAAGTGGCACTTGGCATGCTTTATATGGAGGAGAACTTTGTTTTTAACAAAGTCATTAGATTTTCCTTTGCCAAAAAATTGGCCAGCCAAGGCACCTTTGGGGTTCAACCCCAAGGCATGGCACTAGGGCACCATGCCCGGGGGAACCCGTGGGGCGAGCCAGGGCGGCAGGGCGCACCCAAGGACACCACATGGGCGCCTGGGGCACGCCCGGAGGAGCGCAGAGGCAGGGGTCGTGTGTAAGCCCCCGAGGGCACGCGGTGGTGAAACCCGCGCACCCGGAGAGCATAGTGGGCGCTAGGAGCGCGCCCGCAGGAGCAGTGAGCGGGCGCAGAGCGCGCCCGCAGGGAGAACACGGTGCGGGGCGGCACCGAGAGGGGAGGAGATTCAACTGGCCGCTCATGGGAGCGCCAGGGTGATAAACCGCGGAAAATCCGCGGAAGGCTTCGATGTGGGATGCGCAAAAAATCCCGGGAGCAAATCTCCGCCGTCCATCTCATCGCGCACTTGATCTACGCCGCACATCTGATCCACGGCGCCGCGATCTAATCCAGGCCGTTGAAGATCTGATCCGACGGCCCCGGCTTCGTCCTCAACCTCGAGCCATGCCGAAGCACCTCCCGCAACCTCCTTCGAACCAGAGGCTTCCCCGACGACGGTTTTCGAGTTCCCGGCCACCTCTGAAGGATCTAAGACCACCATTGAGCTCGTCTCGCCCTTACGAACACATCCATGCGTAGAAATAGGCATGCATGCCAGTAATGAAGATATTTGTGTTCGGCCGAGGCAAGAGAATCTGCCGAGGCATCGGGTGTTCATGTTTTGCATGTGTTAGGCTTTAACAGAGCCATGCATGCGTTCTAAAACGCATGTACGTGGAGAAGGCTGAAGGTGAATGAACCCGCGATTGATAGAAGATAAAACCGTGATATACGGAAGATCTGTTTAACGCGTTTGAAGTTTTCAAAGACCCCACAGATTTCGGGCATTCAAAACGTATTTCCCCGCGGATCATCCATGCACCTCCACTGCCTATATAAAGAGGAGTCCGAGGCCGAGTGAAGGTTGCTGTTCATTCGTGAAGACCCGCGACGCTCTCTGCCTCGCGAAGTAAAATCCTGTGCATCACTTGCGCGACAGGAGGTTTCAAGTTTTGTTCTCGCGCAATCCTTGTGCGAAGGGTTTCTGTTTGAGAAGAAAGGACCTTGCGCGCTCCTTGTGGCCTGTCACTTGCGCGCCCTTGGTTGAAACACCTTGCGCGCCTCTTGCAACACCAAGAACTTGCGCGCCTTTATATTGGGAAGTGTGTATGCAAACAAGGCCGAGGCCTTTGTGTTTGTGTGCCAAGTGAAGAGGAGTATACGGGTAGAGTGTGTGCACAAAGAGGAGAAGGCCGAGGACCTTTGTGCTTTGGGTGCAAAAGGAAGACCACACTTTGTGTGTTAATAAATTGAAGAAGAAGGACAAGTCAAGTGGGTGCACTAAAAGAATGAGTAGTGCATGTGTGCACATGTGAAGAAGATCAACTTTGAGAAGAAGAGGAGTACACACTTATGTGTGTGAATACAAAAGAACCGATCATTCTAAGTGATTGGGTTTTTGATGAGCAAGACCAACAAGATCATTTGAAGACTGTTGAAGCTACTTGAAGTTTTGAACAACACCTTTGAAGAAGTGAAGTGGAGCCATGATGAAGATGATGCTGTGGAGTTGGGGGGTTTAACCAACTTGTAATTGGGGGGGGGGTTACCAATTACTGTGTAATCATCTTTTGGCATAGTGAAGAATCCGTGTTGGGGGGTGTAACCAACACGGCAAGGAGTAGGTCTTTGTACCGAACCTTGTAAATCTCTGTGTTCTGTGCTCTCATTATTACTGAACCACTAAAAGAGTAGATCTAGGCTTTAACCAGCTGCAGAGGTTTAATTGATAATCCATAGGGAACAATTCATAAAAAGAAAAAGTTATCACTGATTCACCCCTCCCCTCTCAGTGATCACAACCGATCCAGGCATTTCAACTATAATAGATATATGATATTTTCTTGTATCCTTATTTATTTATCAAAAGTATAGTAGAGTTCCCTAGAATGTTTTAATTAATTCAAATCATAAAAATCTATTTGTATTTGAGGTTCTTCATCAATGGTGACATATTTATGTATTGAAGGTTCTCCTACAATAGTACCCTCTCATATACAAATTATAGATTATTCAGTCATTATTAATTCAGTGTTGGTTTTTAATACACTCAGTGGGGCACTCTGGAAATTTATACAACCCATAGAGATTGAAGTTGTTTTGATGCTGGGATAAATCCCATAAATTATCTTCCTATATATCCTTGGGAGTGGAATCAAAACCCATGTATTTTGGTCTTTCTTAAAAGGACACATCATACCATTTCATGTTGTGTGACAAGGACCCAACAATATAACTTACCTTCATGTGGCAAGGACCTCAAGGTGGAAGGTTCGCATTTAAGGATTGGTGTGGTACTTCTACTGAAGCACTCCATAGAACCTTGAAGTAATATGAGTTTTCAAGATGGATTAGAACATGATTGGAATTCGTCCTAGAGATAATGTGGTTGATATCATGTATAGGGTTTGAACCTGAGGGAGTATTACTATGATTCGCTCATGGATGGGAATCAAATCTCACCTAGTTCACTAAGTCTCAAAGGGAAATATGACCCAGTGAATGAAATATTTGGGGGCATAATATTAATAAGGATTCCCTTGTAATATGGGTCATGAGATATTTATTAACTCATAAATATTTATGGGGGACTTAATTTTGGGCATTCTCCAATAGAGGATTATTGTATTAAGGTAAGTATGGTTGGATCCCAATGGAGGATGTCCACGGTGATTGAGACCCAGGTAAAGGCTTCCTATGTATCCCAGGGATATTGAAAATCAATGTTCACATATTTCATTATATTTATTGATTAAACCATGGAGGAGACCCATTGAAGGAGAATTATTTCCCATTTCTTGGAAAAGATTATGTGGAGCACAAGCCATGGGAAGGATTTCTACGTATCCAAGTTATTGTGGGAAATAGAGTTCATGTAGTTCATTCTGTTAGGTAGATTATGAGGGTGTTGAAATAATTAAAAATCATTAAGACCACCTAATTCATGATCAATGCGAGAATAAGATGATGTGAATGCTTCTGCAAAAAACTCACTTTCTCTTCCACTGATAAAAGAGGTCGGACCTAGGGAGAATGAATTTGGGGAGAAAGTTCATGAGGGCCTAAAGTAATGAACCTTTCAATGTGAAATGAAGGTGATGGTCATTTGGTCCAACCTAAGAAGATTGGGTCTTATTATATGTGGGATTCCCTAAAATGGGTCTTGTAGGGAGGAAAGAGGATGGAACTCTCTGTGGAAGGGAAAAGAAAGTTTGATCATCACTCATTTTACCAAGATCATAAGCTCAGGGTATTAGAGATGAAGTGGAAAGGATAGAGCCCTATCCCTAGAATCTGATGCTAGGAACTCCCCAAAACTGTCTATAGTGTAAAGGTACATGTGACCATATATATATATAAACCTATATATATCATTTTTATCTAAACATTCTTATGAAAAAATGTTGGAAACCTATTACTGTAGAAATATCAACCATTATGGGAGACATATTGATGTTCCGTTCTCAAATGTTTAGTGGATTAGGAGGTCTTTGTTGAAGTTTCAACATGATCCATTTCAGGAGAGGTAGAAAAGTATGTATAGGCCATTACATGGGGCTTTTAAAAGAGGGTCTAAAGGATATCTCACATAGGTGGTATACAGAGGTGTGCTATGTAGGTATGCCACACAGGTCATAAGAGTAACTGAAAAAGTCTTAACACGGGAATGGTAAGTATTTTAAGGCATGACATGACTTGGGAAATGTACTATAAGGAAAACAAAACATGGGTGATGTTTTATGTAACAGCCCGAGATTTTATGAAAAATATTCTTTTTAATTTTATTAATGTCTTTTGTTTTACGCTACATCAAAAGGAGCTTGCACAACACACATCCTTGACTTGCCTTGCATTATACGCAATCACGACCTTCCACGATAGCGTGTGTTGTACGCAACACCGAGTTTCGCTAAACAACGATATGCTATTAAGATATTATTAAAACTAGCCGTTATGAATAGTAATAACCACTTTTTGAAATTTTGTAAATTTTATTTTTCAAAATGGAATTCATTTTTTGATTCGTAATATCGAAATTAGCTTAGGGTGAAATTTTGGTACTTTTCGGATAACTTTCATATTCTGATGAATAGTGAAAATTACTAAATTTTAATTAAAAACAACTTTTTTAATCGAAATAATTAATATTGATAAATTATTAATTTGAGTGGTTTTAAAGTATATTTAAAATATATTTTTACAATTTAATACAATGTTGGTCATTGGATGTAATTTCACATTTAAACCAGTTATAAACTGCTGTCAATCTTTTGATAGTTATTATCTCTTAAAAACACGCTATTTGTTTTGACGACGAGAATTAATTTTTAAATTAGTTAATGCAACTGATATGTTTTTAATTTGGTAAAATATACATCATTTTTGAGTTCATAATATCCAATATAGCTTAGGCCTAATTTCTTGTATTTTTCTGAAAACTTTCAATTTTCGATGAATAATGAAACCACTAAGTGGTAGGTTAAAAACTAAATTTTGCATAAAACTTAATTTTACCGCTTCTGTGAATGGAATTTCGAAAATCCGACAGACACGGTTAATATCAAGGACTAAAATGTGGTTCAATTAGATGAAAATAATTTTTGGTGAATAGTAACTTTTTACTTTTTTTTACCACGGTTAATAGTAAATAGGGTAACTAAGGGTAAATATGATATTACTATTACCCTAACACATGTCCTAATTCTATTTGATAAGTTTAATTCGACCAAAATAAACCTTATGAATATAATATGACCATTTAGGTCCACTTGGATTAGATTATGACATTTAATATTATTTTATTTAATGAATAATTAAAATAGTTAAAATCAATGTTTAATAACAAAAACATTTTTAATATGGGGTTATACATAAGATAAATTAGACTATAAATATTCATTAGAAAGCTAAAAAGATTTCCTACATAATGATATTTTATTTATAATTTTTATACTTTAAATAAATTAATTTATTTATGACACAACAATGATGCAGTAATTACCCTTTTAAGGAAATATTAACATAATTGATGTTATAAATGCTCAAATGAATTTGAGACTTTTTATTAATTCCACAAATTTTCTAGGTTACTATGATATATTAGTGTCGATTTAATCAACTTGGTTCGAACATATAATTCTGTTATGACTTTCACAAAAATCATATATCAAATAGTGTCAAAATTGACACAAAATAGTTTTTAAATCAAATATTATATTATTAATTGTTATTTTATTCCTAAAAATATAAGGTTCGGCCAAATGACTTATATAAGGATATATGTATTAATAATAAACAATTTGGGGTTCGTTTGGCATGTTATAGTAAGTGTATTAACCATATAGTGAAAGAAAACAAAAAGACACGGTAAAAGTTAAATTATTTAACATAGAGTTAAATCTAATTGATAAGGTTAAAATAATACCCTAAACTTGTAAAAATCTTATTGGTTGATAGTATTTTGACCCATCCCCACTTTAGCTTCGAAATAAGACCCTTTGGAACCATTATAAACCGATTTTGACATTAATATAAAATAATATTTTGAGATATTCCTAAGGTGCCCCTCTCCTCTCTTATAAAAGGACACCTCCTCCCCCTCCTCCTCACACCAATTTGAGCACTCAAGCTCGGCCATCCCCTACCAAAATCACTTCTCCACTTCCCTAGAAAAATCCTAGAGGTTCTGGTCTTCCTCAAAGGCCAATTTTAGTGCCCTAAGAGGAGGTCTCAAAGAGGCGCTTCAAAGAAGAGGTAATTACCGTTACCAATTCTTTCATCTTTATTTCTTCTTCCACTTCTTCTTCTTAGGTTGTTTCATTATGAAGTAATAAAATCAGTATCACTCATATACTGATATGTTATTTTAAGTATGAAACAACCCTATTTCACCATCTATCCATCCTACGGAAAAAGAAATCACCGCGCGTGCGTACGTACGGAATACCGTCTCCACGCCGTGGTGAAATCTATTTTCCACCACCACCTTACATGGATGGGTATAATGGTGTAAAGAATAACTATACATAGTTATTACAACATCATATTTATTCTGATAAATTGTATAACCCACTCCAATTCAATTCAATAATTATGGAAATGATATCATCGCTCGTGCGTACGTACGGAATACCGTCTCCATGACGCGATGAGATTCATTCTTAATGATTAACCATTCATGAATGAATATAAAGTATATATAATAAGTACTAATGAAATATATGACATAATAATGATACTGTATTTATGTATATATATATATATATATGTATGTCATCTACTTACTTCCATTCAAGACAATAAAGAAAGAAAAACAGCGTTCATGCGTACGTACGGACTACCGTCTCCATGAACGGTGTTTTTCATTTCATTTATCTATCTATTATATATATATATATATTGAATATATATGATATATAAATCATATTTTATATTCTGGATGTAAGTAAATCATGATATAAGTAATAATAATGTCAAGAACAACAAGTAAAACACCTACGATAAATGAAACGATTTTACCCAAAACGCTTCTTTAACATGGAATTTACAAAAGAACAGGTAATATAATGTCATAAGTGAACCATATATGATATCATAACAATGAATATGATTCTGTAACAAGTCAATGACATTATTTAAATCATTATACAGGAGGTTCGGTCACATACGAAGCAAATCGGACCTAAGGTAAGGGAAATATCACAATCTCATTTTTATCCGAGATTGTTTATACTTTGGTATTTACTGGGGTGTATTTTATCATCCACATCCATGTTTCTTCAAAATGTAATATTATTTTCAACCACCTAAAATTGTTTAAATCCAATTTTACCCTTCGGTGAGTTTTTAGTAAAAGATATGAAAGGAATCTTTTGTCGTTTTTCATACGAGGTACTTTTTGACTTTTCCGACAAAAGTACGAAAAATGTTTTTTTTAACTTATACGGCATGAATGGATTTCTAAAAAATTATTTCCAAGAAGCTTTCTTTACAAGTATTCATGTTTATTTTTAATCAACTTCTTTTAGTTTAAAATTGTATGACATGTTAAGAAAGGAAAAGTGTTTTTGAAGTTGAAAGGATATTTTCCTCAAGAATGAAGTTCAAGTATTTTATAAAAATTATTTTCCATATAAGATAATAAAAGGGTTCTGTTTTTATCCCTATTATTACATAGATTTGATTATGTTATGATGGAAACATTTTTATTAATTCCTTTATCTTATATGAATTGTTTTATGATGTCATGTTGTTTAAGAATCCCATTTTTATTACATGGGTTATGCGATGATGTATGATTTATGATTATGTGGCACACATAAGAAAGGATTCATTATAAGATGGGTGGGACCTATATCTCCCTCCAACGCATTGGGTAATGATTTTATATCTCATGAGATAGACAGGGCTGGAATGGTAGGTTATACTGGTTTAGTGAAATAGGACTGAAATGAGGGTTACTCGATTTAGAAAGGGAATTTGTCCACTAAGACAGTCTTGGCAATGAGTCTTGACTAACAAGAAATGATTCTCTATGATTATGTGTGAATGCCACAAAGTTTCATGTTTTAAGTTATGATTATTGTGATTACATTTCACTGCCATGATTTATCCCATGTTATGAAATTATGCTCTCTTTTGCAGGTTAAGATTTCCATAATGTTATGTTCTTATGAATACAATGTGATTGATATTTCTTTTGTTTAACCTTACTGAGCATTTGAGCTCACCCTTTTATGTTTTCTTTTCCCCAGGATATAAAGAAAGGTTTTAGGTAAAAAAAAGGGAAGATCTTTATAGGAGATGTGGAAGATATTTCACCACGATTAGAAGATTATGTTCCGAGTTTCCAAAGACACTAAACAATTACGATCCTTGTGTGTATGTACTAAGTATTCCGAAAATGTAATGTAATGTCAATGTACGACAAGTTTCGGGTCTCTACAGTTGGTATCAGAGGAAAGGTTTAGTCAACCTTTGGAAACTAGGATGCAAGAACTTTAGTGAGATCCCTAGATATATTTATAAGGTTTGTCTAGGGATGTCCCTAAGGATAAGTATACGTATAGGATACAGTCCTATAACTACGGTAACGATCTTAGAATTTAACCTAAGAAGTTAGATATTGAGGATACTCCCCCTTTATAATGTTGTTTTCCCTAGCACGATTTTTGCCTCTCACACTATTCTTTTTGGGTTCTAGATGATGGCTGGAACCCGAAGGAACCATGTTGATCAATGAAATGGACAATGCAATGATTGTCCTCCTGAACAAACAAATTTTATGGGAGATGGAGTGCAAAATCTTATTGCTATACTTACACAAGCTATGAATCATTCTGCACTTCCAAATGAGCAGAGAAGGGAACACTATTCTATTGAGTCCTTCATGAGGCAACGTCCACCTTCTTTTAGTGGGTCTTCTGATCCACTTGTTGCTGAACAATGGATCAGTACCACTGAAAAGATATTTTCAGTTCTTCAATGTTCTGAACATGATAAAGTCATCTTAGCAGTATATCGTTTGGAAGGTGAAGCTGATCAATGGTGGAATCTTATCAAGAATACAAGGCAAAGGGATGAAATTGAGTCCATGGAATGGGACGAGTTCAAGAACTTATTTTTCAATAAGTACTTCCCTCGTATTCTTCGAACAAAGATGGAGAAGGAGTTTCTTGAACTAAAGCAAAAAGATGATGAATCTGTTGGTATATACGAAGCGAATTTTACAAGACTTGCAAGGTATGCATCTGGCATTATCATCCAACCTGAAAGAAAAGTTGATCGATTTTTCAGTGGTTTAAAACCAAGTCTTCGAAGGGAATTAGCTATAAGAGACTTCAGTAGCTATGAAGAAATTGTGCGTTGTGCTATCAAGGTAGAAATGGAAGTTGGGGTTACATATCCATCTCATGGTTTTGACAAGAAACGAAAGATGGAGTTCAAGGAGAAATCTCAGAATAATGGTGAAAAGAAGATGAATGATTCCTTATGCACAAAGTGTGGAAAGAAGCATGGTGGAGATTGTCTTAAAGTGACTAGAAAATGTTTTAAGTGTGGAAAAGAAGGTCATCGAGCAGCTGAGTGTCGAAGTAATGGAAAAAGGGTTTCTAATGAAGTGAATAAAGCAAACACTGTAGAGAACGCACCACCAACACTTCAATGCTTCAAGTGCAAGGAAATGGGGCATTATACTAATAAATTCCCTAATCCAAGGGTTAGTGATGATCAACATGAGCAACCACTGAAGGCAATGGACAAAGGGAAGTCACATGCGATCACTATTGGCAATGTTGAATATGACAACGATGTGGTGGAATGATTAAGTGTTTATGTAATGGGATTCCAAAATAATGTTGTATCATTGAGTATTTCAATATTTATTGATGTGGTATTCAAAGTGATTGAGATATTTTTTGGAAATAAGATGATATGCGCATAATGAAGGGAAAACGAGAAAATGAAATTTTTAATAGTATTCATGAGCACATGATTGATATAAAGACTAAGTGACATCATGGTTTGAGTATATAGAATTTTGAGGATTTTGGTATGTGGAAAGTGTTAACTTTAAACTGCATTCATGTTTTCACTAAGGTATTCAAGAGAATACATGATTAAAGACTTTGAATGTTTAGAATCTGACCAACAAGACATATCTTATGGGGATCAACAATGGTATTAAATCTCTGGTAATTGTTTTCACTATATTATGAGAGTGGACTGCAGTATTATGGGTAAGCCTAAAGATTGGAATGGATTATGTTGGAATAAGTTAGTATTGCTTAAGGATAGATGTTTTTTTTCGATATTATTGATGGGATGTTATAGTAATATAGTTTTAGAAAAAGGACAACCTGTAGGACGGCCGACAGCCCATCGCGTCGGACAAGGCTGTGGGAATCGAACCCACAACCGAAGTGCGACTGGCCTTTATCTCCTACCACTGGCCTACAGGAAGTCCCTGTTTAGTAGAAACTAGTTTTATTATATTGAGTTGTATGACATATGATGTATAAGTCCATTTTAGGAACCATATATGATTAATCTCACTATAGATCAACTTATGTATATAATTTTTTTTTTCTAACCTTTTGTTTGAGACAGATGGAATGACCCGTCATTCTATCACATGATCTGCTAACACTTCACTAATAACAAATTCAACTTCATTTATTTAAGAGATGAAGTGTAAATTGTTAAAGGCACAAACAACAGTGAGATTGTACCAAAATAAAGTATGTATTTATTCTAATTCAAATTATTTAACATTAGGGAAACGATCTTGAAAACCAAAAATGTTGTCCTAGTGATCTTATAACTGATGAATCAGATGGTACCTTAGATCGTAACAAATTTATGGCTTTGTGATTGCTGGATTTTCCATAGCCATGTTCTCTACCACTCTCCATCAGAACATGATGGTTCGATTTCTCTTCCATATCCATATTTTCACCTATGTGGAAACCCAGTGACTAGTTTATCTGGGTAACCGTTACGTTTCATACTTTTGTTTTTAAAGATTGGTTTTGATATTCCTTTTTACGATGTGGGTTTCTATTAAAGAAACTTTCGAATAATAAACCATTTATAACCCCGACGAATTTCGATGGCGAAATTCATTTTAAGAGGGGTAGAATGTAACAGCCCGAGATTTTATGAAAAATATATTTTTTAATTTTATTAATGTCTTGTGTTTTACGCTACATCAAAATGATCTTGCACAACACACATCCTTGACTTGCCTTGCATTATACGCAATCACAACCTTCCACGATAGCGTGTGTTGTACGCAACACCGAGTTTCGCTAAACAACGATATGCTATTAAGATATTATTAAAACTAGCCGTTATGAATAGTAATAACCACTTTTTGAAATTTTTGAAATTTTGTAAATTTTATTTTTCAAAATGGAATTCATTTTTTGATTCGTAATATCGAAATTATCTTAGGGTGAAATTTTGGTACTTTTCGGATAACTTTCATATTCTGATGAATAGTGAAAATTACTAAATTTTAATTAAAAACAACTTTTTTAATCTAAATAATTAATAGTGATAAATTATTAATTTGAGTGGTTTTAAAATATATTTAAAATATATTTTTACAATTTAATACAATGTTGGTCATTGGATGTAATTTCACATTTAAACCAGTTATAAACTAGTGTCAATCTTTTGATAGTTATTATCTCTTAAAAACACGCTATTTGTTTTGACGACGAGAATTAATTTTTAAATTAGTTAATGCAACTGATATGTTTTGAATTTGGTAAAATAGACATAATTTTTGAGTTCATAATATCAAATATAGCTTAGGCCTAATATTTGGTATTTTTCTGAAAACTTTCAATTTTCGATGAATAGTGAAACCAATAAGTGGTAGGTTAAAAACTAAATTTTGCATAAAACATAATTTTACCGCTTCTGTGAATGGAATTTCGAAAATCCGACAGACACGGTTAATATCAAGGACTAAAATGTGGTTCAAGGAGATGAAAATAATGTTTGGTGAATAGTAACTTTTTACTTTTTTTTACCACGGTTAATAGTAAATAGGGTAACTAAGGGTAAATATGATATTACTATTACCCTAACACATGTCCTAATTCTATTGGATAATTGTAATTCGACCAAAAACAACCTTATGAATATAATATGACCATTTAGGTCCACTTGGATTAGATTATGACATTTAATATTATTTTATTTAATGAATAATTAAAATAGTTAAAATGAAAGTTTAATAACTAAAAAAATTTTAATATGGGGTTATACATAAGATAAATTCGACTATAAATATTCATTAGAAAGCTAAAAATATTTTCTACATAATGATATTTTATTTATAATTTTTAGACTTTATATAAATTAATTTATTTATGACACAACGATGATGCATTAATTACCCTTTTAAGGAAATATTAACATAATTGATGTTATAAATGTTCAAATGAATTTGAGACTTTTTATGAATTCCACTAATTTTATAGGTTACTATGATATATTAGTGTTGATTTAATCAACTTGGTTCGAACATAAAATTCTGTTATGACTTTCACAAAAATCATATATCAAATAGTGTCAAAATTGACACAAAACAGTTTTTAAATCAAATATTATATTATTAATTGTTATTTTATTCCTAAAAATATAAGGTTCGGCCAAATGACTTAGATAAGGATATATATATTAATAATAAAAAATTTGGGGTTCGTTTGGCATGTTATAGTAAGTGTATTAACCATATAGTGAAAGAAAACAAAAAGACACGGTAAAAGTTAAATTATTTCACATAGAGTTAAATCTAATTGATAAGGATAAAATAATACCCTAAACTTGTCTAAATCTTATTGGTTGATAGGATGTCGACCCATCCCCACTTTAGCTTCGAAATAAGACCCTTTGGAACCATTATAAACCGATTTTGACATTAATATAAAATAATATTTTGAGGTATTCCTAAGGTGCCCCTCTCCTCCCTTATAAAAGGACACCTCCTCCCCCTCCTCACACCAATTTGAGCACTCAAGCTCGGCCAACCCATGCCAAAATCTCTTCTCCACTTCCCAAGAAACATCCTAGATGTTCTGGTCTTCCTCAAAGACCAATTTTAGTGCCCTAAGAGGAGGTCTCAAAGAGGCTCTTCAAAGAAGAGGTAATTACCGTTACCAATTATTTCATCTTTATTTCTTCTTCAACTTCTTCTTCTTAGGCTGTTTCATTATGAAGTAATAACATCAGTATCACTCATATACTGATATGTTATTTTAAGTATGAAACAACCCTATTTCACCATTTATCCATCCTACGGAAAAAGAAATCACCGCGCGTGCGTACGTACGGAATACCGTATCCACGCCGTGGTGTAATCTATTTTCCACCACCACCTTACATGGATGGGTATAATGGTGTAAATAATAACTATACATAGTTATTACAGCATCATATTTATTCTTATATATTGTATAATCCACTCCAATTCAATTCAATAATTATGGAAATGATATCATCGCTCGTGCGTACGTACGGAATACCGTCTCCACGACGCGATGAGATTCATTCTTAATGATTAACCATTCATGAATGATTATAAATTATATATAATAAGTAATAATGAAATATATGAAATAATAATGATACTGGATTTATGTATATATATATATATGTATGTCATCTACTTACTTCCATTCAAGACAATAAAAAAGAAAAACAATGTTCATGCGTACGTACGGACTACCGTCTCCATGAATGGTGTTTTTCATTTCATTTATCTATCTATTATATATATATATATACTGAATATATATGATATATAAATCATATTTTATATTATGGATGTAAGTAAATCATGATATAAGTAATAATAATGTCAAGAACAACAAGTCAAAACACCTACGATAAATGAAACGATTTTACCCAAAACGCTTCTTTAACATGGAATTTACAAAAGAACGGGTAATATAATGTCATAAGTGAACCATATATGATATCATAACAATGAATATGATTCTGTAATAAGTCAATGACATTATTTAAATCATTATACAGGAGGTTCGGACACATACGAAGCAAATCGGACCTAAGGTAAGGGAAATATCACAATCTCATTTTTATCCGAGATTGTTTATACTTTGGTATTTACTGGGGTGTATTTTATCATCCACATCCATGTTTCTTCAATATTTAATATTATTTCCATCCACCTACAATTTTGTAAATCCAATTTTACCCTTCGGTGAGTTTTTAGTAAAATATATGAAAGGAATCTTTTGTCGTTTTTCATACGAGGTACTTTTTGACTTTTCTGACAAAAGTACGAAGAATGTTTTTTTTAACTTATACGGCATGAATGGATTTCTAAAAAATTATTTCCAAGAAGATTCTTTTACAAGTATTCATGTTTATTTTTAATCAACTTCATTTAGTTTAAAATTGTATGACATGTTAAGAAAGGAAATGTGTTTTTGAAGTAGAAAGGATATTTTCCTCAAGAATGAAGTTCAAGTATTTTATAAAAATCATTTTCCATCTAAGATAATAAAAGGGTTCTGTTTTTATCCCTATTATTACATGGATTTGATTATGTTATGATGGAAACATTTTTATGAATTTATTTATCTTATATGAATTGTTTTATGATGTCATGTTGTTTAAGAATCCCATTTTTATTACATGGGTTATGCGATGATGTATGATTTATTATTATGTGGCACACATAAGAAAGGATTCATTATAAGATGGGTGGGACCTATATATCCCTCCAATTCATTGGGTAATGATTTTATATCTCATGAGATAGACAGGGCTGGAAGGGTAGGTTATACCGGTTCAGTGAAACAGGACTGAAACGAGGGTTACTCGATTCAGAAAGGAACTTTGTCCACTAAGATAGTCTTAGCAATGAGTCTTGACTAACAAGAAATGATTCTCTATGATTATGTGTGAATGCCACAAAGTTTCATGTTTTAAGTTATGATTATTGTGATTACATTTCACTGCCATGATTTATCCCATGTTATGAAATTATGCTCTCTTTTGCAGTTTATGATTTCCAAAATGTTATGTTCTTATGAATACGATGTGATTGATATTTCTTTTGTTTACCCTTACTGAGCATTTGAGATCACCCTTTTATGTTTTCTTTTCCACAGGATATAAAGAAAGTTTTTAGGTAAAAAAAGGGAAGATCTTTATAGGAGATGTAGAAGATCTTTCACCACGATGAGAAGATTACGTTCCAAGTTTCCAAAGACACTAAACTATTACAATCCTTGTGTGTATGTACTAAGTATTCCGCAAATGTAATGTAATGTCAATGTACGTCAAGTTTCGGGTCTCTACATTTTAACCAAAGAACCCCGAGTGTCCTTTAATATCTTTTTAATAAACTCACATATGTCTTTTCTTATTAAATTTCCTTACATAGGTAACTTCTTATAGAAGGATGGTCCTCAAACAAGTATCTTTTATTTTAGACCCCAAAGGGTCTTTGATATTGTTTATCAAATTTAATTATCTATTCTATCATGTATCAGATAACTAACTGGGAAAATTCATTGTTCCATGGAAAAGGATTTACACAATGATAGCTTCGAGAGTTTATCCAACTTTTCAGTTCTTGACATTTGTAGCCCAAGTGTTCGATTATTGGCATTGCGGGGACCTGTTCGAAGGAAGGTTTTAAAAAGTGATCATTGGAATATCTCCTCCATTTATATTTCCTATAAAGGGATTTAAATATTATATAACCGCATAGGTCCCCTATTATAGGACCTCTGCGTAGGGGTTTCACCTTTAGGTTGTACGGATAGGAAATACACTACACTTCTTGTGTGTAGGTACGCTGTGTAGGTACCTTTAGCAATATTTATTTTCTTCCATTAAATTTCCATAACACTTTAAGATATCCAAATATCTATTATTAAAATTTTACCTTTCTTTATTAAAAATGGTGTGACAAAAACGACATACCTCCCATGAATGTAAAATTGATGCAAGAAACCGTTACCTAAGGGGTTTTTTCCTTCATATGTGTTTGAATATACTTTATAATAAATTAAATTTACTTATAAATTAGTTATAAAACAAATTTATAATTATATATCTTAATCAATATATTTATTAATGTCCTTTTAAAAAAATTACTAACATTTCCTTGTTAAAATATCATTTCGATTAATAAGAACATTGAATTTCCAGTATGTTTAGATTTTTCATTTTTGATCATTTTAATTTGATAATTGAATTATCAACAATTTTATTTAATAATTTATATTAATATAATATATAATAATTATATATGTATTTATAGTAATCATTAAATATTAAAGATAGATAATTCATTAAAATATTCATAGAGATGGTATACCCTAAATAAAGGTGAACATTGTTTCCATTTTCTGGACAAATGCAATGGAGTGAATATAAATAAAAACAAAATATTAAAGAATAATTTGAATTTTATGTATACATAATTTATATTTATCAAATCTGTCATTATTTCTATCCATGCAAACATAAAATTGAAAACATTTCACGTCGTTATCTAGAGGATGTGATCCACATGTATACACGAGTGATGTTGTTTTTTTCAATTGATTAGAGGATAAGAGGTTATAGGTGATATTATAAATGATAAAGAATTTATATGACATAAATTTCACTTATATTCATTAATATTTTCATTTATTATTTCCATGTAATGATTAAGTGAAAAAATAAATCACATCACTTTGCGATGTTGTAGTCTTCCATACACATGGGAAATGTAATCATACCCCCCCATATAATGGAATTTTTGAAGTTATATGTGAAATAATAATTCTAGAAGTATAATAATTTGATGAATATCATATAAATTTGTTAAATCTATCATTATATCTATTATTTAAACTTGGTCATGGATAATGAAATAAATCAGTTCACGAGGTTGTAGTATCTTCCAGACATGATAAGCGGTTTAATTCCCCATTTGATCGAAGTGGATAAGGATATAGGTTAAGAAATTAACATAAAAAATATATTTAGATATAGGAATATATTTGAACTATATTAGACTATTTTATGATGAATTGAAGGATTTAAAAGAGCAAATAAAAAAATAATGCATGTTGAAGAATACTAATTAATTTTTTGGATATCTGAGTTAGGATTATACCTGATGCCTTTATAGTGGTATTTATTAAAAAAATATAACTTCTAGGATATGCAGATGGAATTAAAGAATATATTGTAATTGTTATTTTCAAAACTAAACAGTTTTGATAATGGCAGGAGGATGGTATTGGGAGGCCTTTTATTAGTGGTAAGGAAAACACACAAGGAATTTTTGAAAAGAATAAGTTGTACTCATGTTTTATCCTACTAGAAGACTCCAAAATGGTTCATTATAAAACAATATAGGTAATCATATCCAAATATTTCCATAAAATTGGTGTTGTAATTTTTTTTCTTATTAATCATTATCATTTTTTATTAATCACGAGTAAATATGTTTTTACATTACCTATCAAAATTAGTTTTTACTATTTTCATTATTAATTATGTTCAATATTTAGGTTGAAATTATTAGATAATATTAATTCTAATGTTTTAAATATGGAATATATGTTCCCAAATTAATTGGAATATATGTTAATATTTTTTTTAA
Organism: Viscum album; assembly: GCA_963277665.1. NCBI lineage: Eukaryota > Viridiplantae > Streptophyta > Magnoliopsida > Santalales > Viscaceae > Viscum > Viscum album. Next base: position 843,615,586 of record OY728161.1, read on the forward strand.
ATAAAATACATTGACGTGTTGAGAAAAAAATATAATGAATAATAGTCAAGAGTTTAAAATATTATTATCTCATAATTAAATATGAAATTGATTTAAATGACCCAAATTATTCACATTTTAATATAAATAAAATAAATTTACTTTAAAAACAATGAGAAATTTTTTATTACATTTTAATTAATTTAATCTAATAGAAATTATTATTAAAAATCATTATTTTTCACTACAAAAAAAAAATCTCCAATTATTTATGAAAAAATCTCCCAATGATTATTTTGAAATATTTGTATAATTTTTTTTTCATTTTCTAAAATAATTTATCTGAATTTTTAAAAATTAATTCTAAAATATGTTATAATGATTTAAAAAACGACCATTTTCAAATATACCATTTTCAGAAATCATTTCTTCCTCTTTCAAATGGTTTTTATTTCTATTTATAATTATTTGACACAACATTACATTTTATATATGAATAAACCATATTATTTTCATAATTTATTATTCTCTATTCATACCCTCTATATAAATTAATAGATTATAATTGTATACTATATAATGGTTTTTTTAGAATCGGGCATTCGTGATCCTCAAGCTATGAAAAGAGGCTGAATTTATTAAAAAATTATCATAAAGTATCAAGGAATTGTGTTTTCTTATAATTGTGGTTTTGAGGGTCTTATATACTATAAAATATTTCATTCATCAATTAATATCCTTGGATGGTACACACATTTGGTTCTCAGTTATCGTTAATGTGAAACATGTTCTAGTGGAATGCTAAGCGAAGTCTCATAAATAAACATGAAAATGCAGAAATGTAGCAGCATGATAATATTTCCATGGTAATTATAATGATTGTGGAGTGGACGGTGTGGAACAATATATTTTCAAGTCATTGTAGTGTGATAGAATGATACATAGGGAGATGATGGTTACTATTCTCATGACATGTTGTAGGTGTTATATGTAAATGTTAGTATAATAACCATTAGAGGTAGTGTTTTTAGGATGTATGTATATTTACTACATGGATCATTTTCTGTAGTAAACTATTTTTAGCAAATGTATAGTTCGCATTTCTAGAATCTGGTCTCCAAAATAGTTAAATATTTTTTTCGAAGTGAAAAATTAAAAAAATCTATATTTTAGAAAAACTATTAATCTAATTAATCAAAAAATTAATAAAAATAATAACTTTCAGAATTTATCCTTATAAAAATTAATTCCCAATTTATTTCAAATATAATTTAAAACAACTAAAAATCTAGTTTCTTAAAACATGTAATTCATCACCACATTTAAATAAAAAATTATATTAAAATTTTCATTAAATAATTTCCAGTTTATGGATTCTCAATTAATTGATAAAATGATAAATTATTAAAACACAAAAATTAATCCATTAAACAATTTTAATTCCATATTAAAATAAAATAACCTTAAAATTTTAATATGAATATTTATCTTTCTCAATTTAATTCAACATATTATTACACATGTAAACTATTAATTTTACATCATTCATAAATTAAATTACAAATTACCTACATCATTAAAAAAATTTATTTTCCCTCGATTTGTATAAATTTATAAGCTATTATCAATTTGTAATTCAAATTTTTTCATATTTTGGGTTCAAATTAGTTATATGGAAATATTTTACAATTAATTCCGTCTATATATTTTTTCCTTTTAATTAATTATATATTCCTTTAAACACAAACCCCATCATAAGAGTCTAATATAAACCCATATTTATTTTTTCCCATTTGTATAGAAGAAATTATGTTGGATATGAATTAATTAAGGATAATAAAGGGAAATTAATAATGTTTTATATATTACCATAACCTATATTGAATTTTAAATGTAATATATCAACCACATATGTATCTCCTGCCTTGAAACTGTAATACTATTGGATATTATGATATATAAATTTTGTACCATTGTAATAAAATAGCTACCAGATTTGGGTTACTAGAGTTGGATAGTTATAGTTAGTATCACATGAAGAATAGTATATACACTAAAAACTGGATTGTATAGAATGTAGATAGAAAAAAAACCCTATGAAATACAAGTAAAATAATTTTCATGGTTCTTTTTTATATAATAGGTGAAACTAATCAAAAGATTAATCCAGTATAAAATGACTAGAAGGGGGAATAGATAGAATGTAATAACATTAATTCTTCTTGAATATCTCTTGATTGAAAATAGCTTATATAGAAATGTAAATCATTAATTTAACACAAAAGGGAGAGGAATTTATTTTAGAGTATGAGGAAAAATTACGAAGGAAAGGAAATCTTGTTTGGAATTATGTATTAAATCAGGAAAGTGATATTGAGTATTTGTTTTTTGCATTAAATCAATACAATAAAGGATATTATTCTCTAAAATATTTTTCTCGTATGAGGTGATAATTTTAACTACTACAATTATGAATAAATATTATTAACTGACTCAAATTTTCAAATAATAATAGTAGGATAAGATGATAATTGGGTTCTATATAGAAAGAAATTTGGAAAATGAATGAAATGATATATTCTCTAAAAATAAAATAATTATATAATGAAAAACAATGGGAATCTCTTGATATGATTGGGAGATTACCTTACCTATAGATATAAATCCATTGAGCTCTTGATTGAAATGGTAAAAGAGAATATATTAAGGTTAAATTCATTATTTTTAATGATATATTGAAATACTACAATCAATTCCCTTAGTTTTGAGGGAATCTACCATTAAAGAGGCTAATGTTTCATTATTATGATTTAATAATTACTATTCTTGTTATTGAATTCCCAAATGATTTGATAATAAGATTATTGATCATATACTCAACATTAGGTGATATGTTATCTGATTTTAGATTTATGCACTATTTTATATTCAAAATATATTATAAATAAATTGAGTAACCCTTAATACTTTTAAAAGTTTTAGTTTGAAATTCATATTGAAATGTTACAGTAGTTAAAATATATTTGGTTTTCTATATTAAAATTGTAATTTACCAAATCTGGTCAAATAGGCTAGTAACTAAACCTGTACCATTACAAGGTGAGGCATAACAGATACAAAAAAAACAACTCTCTAATGTAAGGAAAAAACATACAACATGAGTACAATGATGAAATAATTGGAGATATAACTATGCCAAACTGTAAAAACTCAAAAATTTGAAATTTATAAACTAACAAGTATGCATGTGAAAAAAACACCTTCAAACCACTCCAAACTAAAATAGTGACTTAAGGAGAAAATGTGATGATAAAAAAAATCAATTCCCTTTAATAGTATCCCGAAATACAATGAATACAACCACCCAACGGAAGAAATAGGGTATGATAAACCAAGAAAAATAGGAAATAGTCCAGTAATCTATACAAAATCAATGATCAAGAATTTAAAAGTCTACCTTTAGAAAAAATACTTTGGAAAAAAATTATAAATAAAACATTTTGTAAACATTTTTCAAACAATCCATGGGTTTTCTACAAATTACATGTCATGTTTTTAAAATCCAAAAAGATTCCAATCATAATAAAATGCATGAAACATACCAAATATAAATATACTTGTTATCACTACTACAAAAATGGCTTTTATTAGCACTAAAAATGGCCTTTATCAGCGCTAGAAAAAGTTCTAATAAATCCAGAGAAGATAAAGGGGGTCCCCGTTATCAGCACTCTGAAAATCACTGATAAAGACCCCTTTTATCAGCGCTAAAAAAAGCGCTGATAAAAGGGGTCTTTTATCCGCACTAAAACAAAGTGCTGATAAAAGGGTCCTTTATCTGCACTTTGTTTTAGCGCTGATAAAATACCCCTATATGAGCGTTTCCTTTATCAGCGATTTCGGTTTAGCACTGATAATGGACCCCTTTTATCAACGCTTTTTTAAAAGCGCTGATAAAAGGTAAAAAAATTTGAAAAAATTTAAAAAATTTTAAAAAAAAATTATAAACATTTAAAAAATTTAAATAATACTGTTAATCGGGGGGGATTTTAGAGCGCTTGATCCCCCCTCCCCTTTTACAATGCTTTTCTACCCCTGTACAATGCCCCACACACCCCCTTCACCATTTAACAGTGCGTGCTGCTATATTCCCTCATGCGCGCTGGCCCCTGCCTCCACCAGGATTTGAACTCGAATCCTCCCCCATGCGCGCCTAAGCCTTTACCACTACTCTATTTTGACTTGTCTTCCTATTCCTGATATCTCTATATATATATATTTATATATTTAGTTATATTTATTCGTATAGTAGTATATATTTATATTATAATATATATATAGTTATATTATAATATATATATATATATTAATATATATATATATATAGTTATATTAATATATATATATAGTTTTATTTGTTCATATATTAATACATATTTATATTAATATATTTATATAGTTATGTTAATATATATATATAGTTATATTAATATATATATATATATATAAATAGTTATATTTATTCGTATAGTAATATATATTTATATTAATATGTATATATAGATATATTAACATATATATAGTTAGATTAACATATATATAGTTATATTAACTTATATATAGTTATATTAATATATATGTAAAATTATATTAATATATATATAGTTATATTAATATATATATAGTGATATTAATATATATATTTATAGTGATATTAATATATATTTTTATAGTAATACTAATATATATATATATATGTAGTTATATTAATATATATATAGTTATTAGATTAATATATATAGTTAGATTAATATATATATATATAGTTAGATTAATATATATATATATAGTTAGATTATTATATAGGTATATAAATATACATATATTTTTATTTTAAATAAAATGAATGTTAGTTATTATTTAGATAAAGCTTATATATTTTATATGTAAATATATTTATAATTACTTTTTTTGGTGTGAATATATAAATAATATGAATATATTGTTATATATTTGATTATAAATAGAAGTGCATTATAAAAAAGGATGAAATTTCAAAGACATAATATCAATATGAATGTAATACATTGGAATAAATTCATACCCAACCAAAAAAATCTAATAATACCCTCTTAAACGAGGATGAAAATAAACAAAATGTTATAAAATCGGGGTACCCCGACTAAAAACTTAGTTTTGGAGGCATTCTGGGCCACTTTTGGCCTCGAACATCACTTTAACGATGTTAAGCTAAACCACAACGATGTAGGTCTTGTCGCAGGCTTCGATTTGATATGCGGTAGAGATCAAACGGACATCTAGATCAAAAGTTATGACAGTTTGAAGTTTGAGTTGCGTTTTAAACATATTTTGGATTTTTTTAATTTTTTTAATTTTTTTAATCTTAAAATTGTTATTAAATTTCTATTACACCATAATAATTAGATAATTATTAATTAAAAATATTTTTTTAATTTTTTAAGTAGCCATTTTCACTAAATATCTTATATATTAATTATATTATATGTAAATGTACATTTATACTTATCTAAAAAATATTTAAAAATTGTATATTATATTTATATATCAATATAAATATATTTATATATTAATATATTAATATTTGTTTTTAAAAATGTATTTTTTAAGCCGACCCTTTATCAGCGCTTTTTTGAGCACTGATAAAGGCAGCACCTTTATCAGTACTTTTTCTTTAGCGCAGATAAAGGGCGGGCGTTGTGAAAAACTGTTTTTCTAGTAGTGGATACATCACCGATAAAGGAATATATCATGTAATAAATAACCACAAATACAATTCACTTTCTATTCAGGATCTAGTTGATTGAAAAATACATATTAGACACTCACGAGCCTTAAAAATCTTAATGATTGATCCAACTATAACAAATCAAGCTATTTCGCCATCTGATCTGGCACCCGACCCAATCTGTGGAATGTCCCGAAGGGTGTTCCTAATTCCAATGGTCTAGAAACAAGTTCCCAGGTATCGCTAACATGCATTGGTAATGATTTTACCCATTTTAATATATATAAAAAACCAAAAAAATAGACAAAACCTAAGAATACAAAACTGAACATGGCATTAAATGTTTTCTTGATTAAATTTTCACATGATTAACAAAAAAATAAAAAATGAAAAATACAATCACCAAAAAACCTATGAATCACCACATGATGAGAGATATCTCCTCCCATCCCACCAACATAATAGGAATTATAACAACATGAACCACTATCACTGAACACTTTTCTTCAACCTGGAAAAATATAGTTCCAGATCTACATAAACTGAATGGTGTATGTAGGCTGTGAGACAAAAACCAGTAGGTTGAAACCCTAAATAAAAATATTCCATGCCATATCATTGAAAATATAATATAAAATTCTCATTTTACAAAAGGATTTTAAAATGTTCCTTATGAAAACATTTATTGGTTAATCACTTTAAAAAGGGACTCTTTCAAATAAATCTATTTCACATCAAATGGAACAAAAATGCCAATTTATAAAACACACATGAGGTCCACCATATGTCGACAGTGGGAACCATATCCAATAAGTATCAATATGATTGTGATAACCATGGGTAAATACATTGGGTTAATCTATAATGAGTGGGACACTACAACCTAATACCTCAGTGAAACATGGAATGGAAAACATGATTAATAGTATTCTTATTCATGAGCCACTAAGAGGAGATGCACTATTGGCCTAGTTGACTCTAATCATAAAAATGTTTATTTAGTGATGTAATAGTCAATACTACTATATGAAACTAGGATGAACCACTTGTGTATCATTTAGGATATAATAACTAGTCAACCCCACATTTATACCAATGATTCCATTGAGCTCAAGTCCAAGTTCTCTTTTCTTACAGGAAACCACATTCAGAAAAATATGTCAAGAACTTCATGAAATTCACCATTTCATTAACAAACCACATTTAATTTTATTCACTCCCAATCTTTTTTTTCAAATAATTTTACCATTGATCAACCAATTCCGTTGGCCATGCCCTTTTGTAAATACTTACATAAACCAAGTTCATTCTAAAAATATTCATCTCAACATTTTTGACAATCTAAAATTCATATTGAAAGGTTTGCATCATGTTTAACATGTTAAGTATTTAATATTACTTTAAAAAATATTATATATTATTTTACATTATTTCCCTTTAAAAAGAAAGTTCAAACCCACCAAAAAACCCATAAACAATTTTCCCGAAACTCTACAACAAAAAAACTCATACAAAACATATCCAATTTCATTAATAAAAACATTTCCCTATCACATATCATGATAAACCACATAAAAATTACCCATTACACCCCAAATTGAAACCATAGAACAAATTAAAAAATTTATACAAGAATATTAATTTTATCAAATAATGATAAATAATGGAACCACAAAATTTTAACCACGAAACATCCGAAAAAGGGTGTTAAACATCAACTGCACCTTGAGAAAACCCAAAGAAGGAAAGGATGAACATAATAATTCAATATTGAACCGTAACCATCTAGATCTAACCCCAAATGGAATACCCTACCAGCTATAAAATTGAATCCCCAAAATATAATAGAGAAACCACTAAAATATAGAGGTAAATGGGAGAGAAGACACTTAGATGGGGTTCTCCTAATAAATCTGAACAAAAAACCCCAAAAAATATACCTAAAGGAAGGACGAAGATGGAGGGAGGTACTCCTAGGGATGGGAGGGTTGAGTGTATATATCAAGGGAGGTGTAATTGGGATAAAATTAGGGTGATAAAAAACAAATCATCATTTTTTAATGAGTTAGTTGGCTACATATTTAGTCTACATAGTTTATCAAATAATGCGGTGACGGTACAACCATCTGTTTGGAGGAGGAGAACAACAAAAAAATAAATACACATGGTCTGATATACAATGTAGAAGGAGTGTGGTCTCTTTTACCAGAGACCCCAAACTAACTCATTCTTTTTGGGTTTTTGTGCATGACCGATGGCTAGCTGTGTTGTAGGTTCTGTCTCACCTAGACTCTTACCAAACTGTTAATTGGGAAGAGAGCATGGTTAATACTAATTGGGCGCCAGCCATTCTCATATTATTATCAATCCAAAAAATCATATTTTTATTGGAACCCTCAAAATAAACCAAGTGAAAAAGATAGACCAAAAATAGAATGAAATAAAATCCATATAATTCAAACCTATCACTCCAGGTTCGTATAAAATTAACTAGGAACCCGACCCAAATTTGAGTAAAGGTGAATTAAAAATCCTTATGTGTGATAATTTCCCCCACCATAACACTTTCAACCCATGAAAAACAATCCCCTTATTGGATTAAAAAATAAGAACTGGTACTCCTTCTCAGCTCAAAGAGTATCTCAACAAATGACAATAAGAATAAGGGAAGAATAACATAAGCTAGAAACAATGTATACATGTTGGACTCGAGAGAATGGAATAGAATTCTAGCTATGTTACACCCACCCCCAGAATTCTAAGAAACATCTATATGATTAATAAAATTTGGAACTCTCATAACACGTAATACAATATCTTGAGACAAACACCTTAAACATAACTCAATGCAGCCCATGGAATTTTCACGAAATGAACAATGACTCAAAATAAGGCTACCACATCATTTCATCAACAAAACTATTGGGAACACTCCCGTCACAATGTTTTCTCATGGGAGGAGCTTGGGATTTGATACATAAAAATTAGACTTCCTATCACTAATGAAATAATATGAACAAAACAGAATTACTGACATGTGGAAGCCTGAATGGACTCCCCATCATAACAAAAAAGCTGGAACCTAAGACGAAACTGGAATACCAACACGTGGAGGCTCGAATGGACTCCCTACCATAATGAATATGATATCATTTATTTCCCTCAATGTAAACTCCATGAGAACCATAGTGTCACTACCCTAATAAGGATCAACCAACTAATATGACAATCATGGACCAAAATAAGAAATACAATATGGGATAACTTGGGAGCTTCCAACATGAACCAAATCCACCACTACAATGGGCCAAACAGAATTAAATCCAAACTACATATAGTAAACTGCATGATTCATAACTCCCATAGGCATTACCATCATCATATGAGGACAAACCAAAACTGAGATTGAAACTAAATTACAATCCTAATCCATCATTGACCACCACATATAGTTTATCACGGACAAGGGAATAAGTTATACGGTTTATGTAAATAAGATAACTACATATCATTATAACCATGGGGGAATATTATTCAAGTGCCATCCACAACATGGAAACTAGATCCCCAAGACTCTTTTTCATATAACATGACCATTCAGAATGAAACACCTACACAAGATGTTTGATCTGTCTACATTCCAAAAATTAGAGAAAGAAGTCAATATATGATCCTTCACATTTTTGAAGGTTACTAACGACATTCCATCTACACTTTGGGACATATGGATGGAAAACTGATGATTGAAGCATATCATGCCTCACAGTAAAACATTGAACTCCCTGAAATGAGGCACATCTTTTTTGTTCGTCCAGAAACCAAACCACAATCTAGATAGAATGAATAGAGCACAACACACCACAGAACCACTTTTCCTCAAAATTTCACATTCAATAGACCAAGAATCGATAAATTCACAAGAATCATCCATTCCCACCTCAAACAATAACTAGAAAAGGAATGTACATGCATAAGACATCTCTATCCAAAATAGTGAAATTTTGAATTTCCTCGAAGGAAAGACAAACCTCATTTAAAATATAATTTCTCAAAAGGATCCAAAAAATAAACCATAATATTTATTCAAGAACACAAAACTGTAAAATTCTACCATACTAGAACATTGCTAACTAATTTTCCATATAATGGAAGCGACAAAAAATCAAGCCCTAAACAACATGTGATTTTAGCATGCAATAATAACTACAATTTCTGATAATATATTCCACAATTTTGTCTGGGAATGATCATTTTCTAAGAAGAACGTGATGAAATATAAAATGGAACCTTATAAAAATGGATATCATGAACAACCCCAGACAGCTTTTACCATTCCTCACTGGAATTCCATTCAGCACTTCCATACAGGAACATAAGGTTTTAAGGTGAGAAAAATCACCATTACGGACTCAAATTCTCAAGGAAAATAAATATTCATTAAATACCTCTTACATTATCATTACTATGGTGATAGAAAGTGATTAATTGAAAATAAGTGTTGGATTCAATTTTTAAACCCAAGAAGGAATTCCTTAGAATGGTCAACTAAAGGGTCTTCCAATGGTAAACATCCATGGTCAAACATCAATCATGCATTAAAAATTTATGGGGGAAAATTTAAAAAACATGGAAATACATGGACCTAATAAAATTTTTCCATTGGCACTGAAATACCACAGGAGAACACCAAAATCAAAAAGGGAACCACCAAAAACAGTTCCCAAAAAAATTTGAAAAAAAAACTCAGCCTTATTTCATAGGTGATTCATCGACAAAAAAACATGAAAAAATCCTTCATAAATAGGGGACTCTGAATCTCAAATCATTTCTCCAACACCATTCCCAAAATACAATAATACACACCACAAATTCAACAGTTGTCAAAATATCACATTTGTTCTTTATTTCACCATTGTAAATGGAATTGGGTTTGCATGGTGTGCGTTCGAAAATGGTATCCCTTGGAGTCTCATTCATGCATGTTCTCCTGACACCACCGAAAATCATCTACATTACACATATATTCTGTGGATGTAGTAACTCATAATAGTACCAAATAATAAAAATATTGTTTCCACATTCCAATACAAAATCTTCAACCCACACTTCCATTTCAAATCCCATGACTCCATATTTCTATCCATTAACTACAAACCCTCAATCCCAATTTAAATCTCACAATAAATATTTCAAAATAAAACACCTATAATACAATTAAATCCAATTAAAAAACTTTACACATAAATTCTAAACACTTCATCCCCAAAAATTTCTCTAAAACTCTTATATTTTCATATAAAACATGTTTTTCAAAAAAAAACATCCCAAAATAAACTTACGCCTTACAAACAGCTGGTTTTCAATAAAGAAAAAATTTTTAATATAAAAACACAATATCATTGAAATAATTCATTTTTCCACAAATATTGGTTCATGAATATTTTTCCAAATCATCATTCAAAAAATTTTAATATCCCATTTTCCACCCATTTGGATATCAAATAATCTCTACTTTAAAATCCAAGTTCTATTAAATTTTCAAAAAATTCATTCCAAATATAATTTCCCGAGCCCATGGAGACATAACTTACTGCTAGAAGAAATTTGTGATGATGAGTGACTTAGACATATGGTTAGAGGCTATATTCCAACTACACCAATGAAGTGAAAAACACCAAACAAGAGGAACTCAAGCAACAAAAACCACTATTACTGAACACTTTCATTTAACTTGGGACACATATTGAACAATATATACATAAACCCAAAAAGTGTATTTAGTGTGTGATCCAAATCTAAGTAGAATTTCTCCCCAAATAAAAATATTACATCCTAAAACATTTAATATATAATCTAACATGATCATTTATGTGATATATTTTAAAAGATTTCTAATGAACAAAAATTCATGGTAAATACATTAAAAATTAACACATTCAATGAAATCCATTTTAATGTAACATTAATTAAAAGGGAATTTATGAAACACACATGAGCTACACCATATGCCGATTGTGGGCACCACATCGTATAAGTATCAAGATGAGGCTGAGAACCGGTGGTAAATTCCAAGGGATAACCTAGCTCAGAAGGGACACTAGAACCACAGACCTTGTGAAACATGTCTTATAAACCATGAATAACAATATTCTCATGCACATTCCACATGGAGGGAACAACCCAATGGCATATTGGTCTTACATAATCATATTATTTAGTTAGTGTATTCATCATCAATTGAACTAGAAATAACTAGGATGAACCACATTTGTATCATCTAGTATACAGGAACCACGATGCCCACCACAATACCTGTTAACTGATTATGCTTCAGTTCATGTTTAAATTTCAAAAATGTCACCACATTCACACTAAAATTTCATGCACTTTAAGAAAATCAAAATTTCATAAACATGACACATTTCATTTTACAATCCCCAAAACCATTTTTTAATATACTTACCATTGATTAACCAATGAAATTGGAGAAGCCCCTTTATAAATCCTTAAATAACCCAGGGTAATTTTAAAGACATTCCTCTCCCCATTTAAAACCTTCAACAATTAGTATTTAAAATTTCACATCAAGGTCAACATGTCACTTTTTCAATTTCCTTTAAAACACTATTCCAAATTCATTCTCAACTTTAGTTCTTTATAAAAAATGTTCACACTAGATAAAAACCCATAATACATTTTCATGAAACACCATACCAAAAAATTAAACAAAAAATAGCTAATTTCTTTTATAAAATCCATTCCCATTACATATCGTGCCAAACAACATAAAAATTCCCTTTCACTCCCCACATTTAAACCATTGATAATATTTATACACTTAAATAATAATAAATAATTAATATAAAAATTATAGGGTATGAAACAACCTACCTTGAACCAATAAGCATTCAGAAAAGGGTGTGTAACCACAACCACACATCGAGAAAACCCTAAGGAAGGAAGATCGAATAGAAGACATCAATATTGAACCTTAAAAAACAAGATATTACCCAAAATAGAACTCCCTATACACTAAAAAAATCAAAAACCCCAAGTAGAAGAGAAAAATCCATAGAATAGAGAGGGAATACAGTAGAGATGAAAGTTACATAGATATTTCTTGAAGAATACACACCCAAAATTCCCCAATATTAGATTCTAAATAAGGGATATGATATAGGTAGGCATGAAAATGGTAAAGAGGTTAGATATGGTTTTGAAAGGGGTGGAATTGGGTTACAATCTAGAAAATGGAAAAGAAACCCCAATTTTTAATTAAATGGAAGGCCATATAGTTTGTCTACTTGGGTTTTCAAACTATGCAGCAACTGTGAGACCATCTCTGCCTAGGACGATACCTACTGCATATAAACTCCACATGGTATGAAATACCATGAAAAGTTGTGTGGTCACATCTATCTTAGATCATGACATACCAAATGCATTCTGGGCCAAGTTGCATGACCATGCACTTGCTGTGTGGTATGTTCTCTATCACCAAGACATTTACCATACGTAACCTTGGTAGGGTACCCAGTTACTACTTCGAGACACCAACATTTCAATATGGACTATCCCACCAGGAAATACCATTTTTCATGAAAAACTCAATAGAAACCCATGGTAATAAGCTACTCTAATAATAGAAAGAAATAGTACCCCAAAAATTCAAACCCGTCTCACCCAGTTCTTGAAAAAATAACTAGGAACCCAACCTAAATCGAAACAAAAATAAATTCAATAACCCAGGTTTGATAAAAACTAATATATAGTCTTACCATATACAATTGTTATACATGAAGTTTCCTCTTAGTGGTTTTATACACACTAAAGCTTCTAATGTCCATTTTTATTTGCAACTTATGAATTTTTTTGTCATTTTCAATTTTAAAACCCATGATTAAATTTTAATTAAATAATTTGAATTCTAATATAGTAAATTTTTGTTTTTGAAAATACTATTTTATCCAAATCCTGGAAATTCCAATTTTGATGAAAACCCAGCCTTGAAATGTGAAAAAATTACCTTTTCAATTTAAAAACATTTTCTTTGATTTTCAAATCTAATTGAATTAATATGTAAAGTTTAAATTCAATAAATTTAGAAGATTATATAGATACAACTAACTATATTTTGTAAAAAATATTACCACCTATGAGAATGGGGATTGGAATCTAGATGATTTTCCTTCGAAATATAATGCATGAAAATAAGCATAAAATATTTTTAAGAAAAAAATTCTAATAAAAAATATCTACAATAATGAGTTCCACAACAGGAATCAATGATGAAACTAAATTAAATTCATAACCAAAGAAAAAAAGTCAATATAAATATTGATCTACTATCAAATATAGTGATCAGGAGGGAAATAATTCACCCAAAATCTCTTAGGGAATGTCTAATACCCTAGTGGAGTAGTCTATAAAAGATAATAAGTCCTCAATCACCTGTATAGTGATCCAAATGAAGTAAATATGGGAATTATATAGTGTATAATACTTCACATGTCAAGATGTTATTAAATTTTATGTTACACTAAAAAAATAATATTTTTTTAATTAAAAGGTGTGTTTTAACGTTAAATTATGTGTATGGATTATAAATACATGTACAACAATCATGAGGTTTATTCAATTAATGGTTTCTTTTCATGGGCCATTACAATTCATGTACTTCCATTACAAATTTTATATCTACTCGGTGATTAATAAAAACATTAGGTTATCATTTAAAATTCTTCTAAATCCATTACTTCACCATTATATGTATCCTTTCAAATTTATTGTTGGAAATACCAGCCCATTGAAAAAATAAACTCAATGAAAAAATTATAACATACCTTAGTTAAAGGTAATTTGATGTTATTGTATCCCCTCTATGAAATAATTCTTTCTCTAGAATGTGAACAATATCTGTGATAAAAAAAAGAGAAGGTCAATCCGACCTCATCAACGACTCCCTCTTACACATCTCTGGTAGATCCTGTCAACACTACCATTATAACCATACTAGGGGGATCAATTTACCGGGTAGTACCTTATCTAGGTGATATATAATATCAACTATCAACTCAACCAATGTGGTTTCGAGTACATGATTCATATCCTCCCACATAATAACCTGGGAAGGATATATTTTAAAACACCTCAACTCATATACATGAACTACATTGTGGATAAATATCAAATGATTTGGAGAGTCCTACCAATAGGGAAGCCTCTCTAGTCACTCAATGAACCCAAAGGGTCCCAAAAACATTAGTACCAACTAACCAAATTACCTAATCTATGATGACACATTTGATCTGAAACATTGAGAAAATTATGATCCCCATCAACTGAATCCAGATGTTGATGAAGAAGGCATGCATATTATTTCCAATTAATATATACCATGATAAAACACCTCTGGATCAGTTGTACCATCTTTTTCATCTCATTAACCAAGATATCCCCAACCATGGACCACACTTGAACCTCTTACCATCTTATGGTGGATCGACATGGACACCCTTACAAAGCCTCAAAGGGCGCGATACTCATTATTCCTGGTAGAAACTTCATAAGTAAAACATAGTTAAATGAAGATTCATGTCCCATAAACCACAAATATAATGGACACAAGTACTTACCAATCTATTTTTTCATCTATATACAAAAGATAAGTTGTGTTCAGTTTCAACAATTAATCCATTTCATCCAACAAACATTACCCAAATATATCTATGATCGTTGAGTCCCTTTTAAAAAAATCCTCATACGATGTCTGTTAATCTCTCGTATATATAATTCCACTTGTTGTTCTACTTTCTTCATTTCATTTATTAGTAATAAATGATATTATTTAGTTAATTTATCAATAATTAGCCAAATTATATATTACCCACTAGGGGATCATAGTAAAAAAGAAAAAACCACGGAAACATAATCCCACATTCATATCAGAATGGGTAATGGGTGCAAAAATCTTTTAGATCTCACATGTTCCTTCATAACTATTTGAAATGTGAGATACCACATTATAAAATCCACAATGTGCTGTATCAGCTTCTGACACCATTATCAAAATCACAAATCAGGGTACATCATTGTATCCAGATGGGGAATAGACCAACATTACAAGTCTACACTACATAAACAACTATTGATTAATAGAAAATGGAATAACCAACCTTCTAGGGAAGCACAAATATCTACTACGATACTGATACCTCTTTCCTAATATCTCCCTGCTATTTAAGATTTGTCAAAAGCATTGTATCTTTATGCCTATCATATTCTCAAGTTAAAATCACTCATAAATGGATGATTAAACCTTTATTACATCATATAAATCCTATCCACCATCAACAGTCACTCGTAATATCATCTATGTAAATAAAATCATATGATACCACTCATGAACTAATTCCTTCAATACATGGATTAGTAATGATCTTCTCACTGCATCAACAACCATGTTTTATTTTCTATGGGTACATATGATTTCGTAATCAATGGTCTAAATATACTCAACATAGAATATCTATCTAATGTTTAGTTCCCTATGAGTGAAAATATTCATTATATTTTTTTGATCTCAATAAACTAAAAATATCTCTCCAAAAAGCTTGTTATTCATCGACTTTACTGCGTAAATAAATTATTCCAACTCATTATAATGGGTTGGGTAGATATTATATTGTTGGAATAACAATTTGAAGAAATAATCCATCACATATATTCCAAGAATAAAAAATACCCCAAATCCATGCATGAGGAATCACATAAAATATCATAACATGAAAAAGGTTTTAGGAGAATTAACACTAGTGATGAAGTCAACCTCAAATTCATCCCCTTAAAAACAATATCATTTGTCACCCCACAAAAAAATTCACCCTTATATGTCAGATATATGGTTTGATATGTAATCTTGGAGAAGTAAAAAACATAACATTAATAATAATCAATAAAACACATGAATATTTTTTTCTTAAACACATTTTAAAATATTTACCATGACATAAATTCCCATACATTTGTAGGATTCAGTGAGATTCCCATATCAGATTTAAAATTCCCTAGGAACATCACAAATTTGATCCAAAAATCTATCATGGAATGTTTACCATATATAAGATATTATTTCATGGTTTGTAAAATTACTTCCAAATGGTATTCAATTTCTTCCAATGACATTGAGAATACCAAGATATCCTCTATGAAAAAAAATTCCAAGAACATATTTCATGTATATCTCATCAAATCCATAAATAAAACATGATAATTAGTGATTCCTAAAATTATAAAAAAACTCAAAATACAAAATATGACTTTGAAATGTTTTCTTATGCTTGTTCTTTTCTAAGACATTCAACATTTAATAATCTATCTAGAGGTTAATCATAAAAAACCAATGAGCCTCATTATGATTATCAAATATATCATCAATTCGGTGTAATGGATAGTAGTTCTTAATAGGAATCCAATTCAACTATCTATAATCAATACAATGCCTAAAAATTATTTCATCCAACATAGAAAAGCGTACAGGTAAATCCCATGGTCAAATGTTATTGTAAAAATATTGTCACCTCAATCTCCACTAGATTGTACAAAAGTTCAACAGACTCAGAAAGTTCCATTCTATAGGATGGTATTGAAATGGTGACTATTATAGGGAGTTGTTTAATTGTAATCTTGACCTATCTTTGTGGCGGTAAAATAGGAAAATAGTCTGAAAAGTCCTATGGGTTCATGCCCTACAATTGAAGGTATCTAACCTCCAAATAAAGATTCAAATATATCAAGAATTTTGTTCTGGAAACTACCATGGGATTACACCGAAATAAGGAACACCAGGCCAATCCCACTCCAATCAAGTTTCCCACGCACATTGTGAATCATAAGAGACCCCATTTATAGACTAGAACTTCACGAGATAGAAATACTAGTTTATATGGTCATTCTTGTAGATAATGAAATCCATGTCGATAATAAAGTTGAAGATTTCAAGATCATGCACTATGATGTCCCAAACCAGCTCAATGTTAGTTATCACCCCCGATACATGATGAAATTAGGAAACTGTTGGGACCTTATTCCCAAAGGCTTGGAAAGATACAACAAGAATAGAATAATATCAGAATGTCAAACCAACCTGTAAAACAACATTTCCAATATATAATAATTATTATTACCTATATAAATAAAATCTAGATCCATAGAGGATGAAATAAATATCATACCAGCAACAATAGTTTCCCCAACTTCATATTCACCTGGCGCACAATCTTCGGCGTTATGTTATTCGAAAATATCCCCTAAACATCCCCCTTGGTCTAATAAAGAGACCCACCACTTATAAGAACCACAATGTGAACATGAAATAACATGGTGAAATTTGATTGCTCTTTACTTATTTGGAATATCCTTTCATAAAAATATTTTTATGGTAGATCCTCCACCAAGATAAAAACTCCTACAAGCCTCTATTAAATGATTCATTGTATGAAAACTCATCCAATACTAGACTAAGATAACCTTTTACTTCCCTGAAGTGGCCCCATAAATTATTTCTAAAGAAAGCTAACCATTATTGTACATACATTTCAAATTTGAAGATGCACTATGGCTAACCGCTACACTAAATAAATATATTCACAAACATGCCCTTCTTAAAATATCTTTCTTATCCAAATATTAATTATCCAATACCTCTAAAATGTTTAGAAATAAACAAATTACTACCATAATCCATATATCATCACCTAGCCCCATCTCGTACCAGTGATACATCGAGTAAGCATTAGTGAAAAGGTCTTATTCCAGATGCACTAACTTAGCAAAATGTGTGGAGTACTCCAGAATAGAATTCCCTCCTTGATCCATGGTTAGAACAACCTGGGTATTTTTTGTAAGTAAATTATCAGGATAAAACATGCAATTAAATATTTTCCCAAAAGAAACCTATGTATGACCCTTGCACAATGTAACATGGACTTCTGAGTACCACCATATTCATTCGGACTCCATGAGAATATACATGTAAAACTCCACATTAAAATCATTAGGATTCATTAAAATTTTTAATATACTCTCAATCCATTCAATACAATCCATAGATTCATGAGTACCTTCGTCACCACAGAATTGAGGTGGATGATTATTGGTAAATTATGATCCATGATCCAACAACCATATAGTTTTATGGAAACCACTGGCCCTATAATATTAATGGTGTAGATAACTAACTCAATTAGTAATGTATCCACTAGATAATCCACACTTGTAACCCACCTCACGGCTTCCTCTATCATGATTGGATGATATCTTCATATAATAAGTATGTGTTAAAAAAATACAATAACCTATCACTCATGAGAAAATACAAAACTATTAAACCAACAAATATAATACAAAATGCATAAAATTATATGAATGTAATTAAATTATGAATTTTGTCACAAAAACTCCACACCCATTTAATGGAATGGGTTCAATAAATAATATGACCATATAATATATTTGAATAACCCTGCACACCCCAAGTCCCTGGAAATGTTTATAGGTCTATTTAAATTTGATTTAGATAAAATTTATTCAAATGAGCCTATATACAAAGTCTTAGACTTAGTAAATATTTTCTGACAACCCATGGAAACTCAAATTCAATCATGAGAATGATCTAGCCTGACCCCTCTTCCTCCCCAACTATCCAATTTCTAATGATCATACTCATGACTACCCATGAAAATAATCCAACTAAGGTAGTGTTGATACACACTTTTCTGAGTAATCACTTTCATACAAAATTTAAATGGACCAACCATGTTAATAAAACATGTCATCCATTCCATCCCATTACTTGGAGATTTATAACAATGTCAACAAAACAAATATATAATACATGAAAAAAAGTCATATGTCCAAATTTCAATGAATAATAATATGGAGATACAATTATGATGAACATGTTAAAATGGAGAATGTGAGAAGTGTAGACTAACAAGTCTCTATGAATCCAATAGTTACTGCCAAACCACCCCAAAATTAAATAGTGATGTAAAGGGAAACCAACACTCTACAAAATGCACTTCCATTTACCAATATTATGTGAAATAGGTCTATATACAAACAATGGTAGAAGTATGGTGCTAGAAATAGATCCTATTTAGAAACAACCCTGGAATCTATTTGATTTAAATTATCAATAATAGCCAAGTTATAACTTTAAAAATAGTTTTAAAATAATTTTTTAAATAATAAATTAAAAAAATTACTCAAAAAATTCATTGGGTTTTCGTTAAATTTCATTCCATATTTTATAAATCCAAAAAAATTAAAATCACAAAGAAAAATATAGTAAAAAATCTGAATATAGATATACATGTGTTCCAAGATCAATTTAATAGTTATAATGCATTAAAAAATGATAAAAAAACAAGGCACCTTCCAATCTATCACTTTCCTGTTGACAAAGACATACATGAAACTCATTAAACATGAATAAAATATGGTTTAATCCATAAAATATCAAGTCACTCCACAATAAATTGAAATATATGATTTTACCACATGGTTGTTTTACTCACACTAAGTCTACTTATGTCTTATTCTTGACAAACTGAAGGTTCCCAATGTACAATGTTGGTTAATTTTTATTTCATAACCAATGATATAATTTTTATAAAATGATTTCTAATATAATCAATTATGACTTAGGGTTTAATAGAATTTCACTACTTTTTATGGAAATTATTTTTTCGAAGTAAAAAGACCTTCAAAGAACTCAAATATGACATTTTCACTTTCATCAAATGAAATATCATTTAAAATATCTAGGACTATATAAGAACAATTACCAATTAAAGAAATTATAATTCTTCAATACATTCACCTACCACATAGAAATTTCAATTAAAATATCCACAAAAAATTGATTGAAACCCAAGATATTTTCTGTTGGAAGAAAAGGCATGACAAGAGACAGAAATGTATTTTTAGAAAACATGATTAGATTGAAAATCTCTACCAAAAATGGTGCCACAATGATAATGTGGAAGAAAACAAAAGGAATGATTAACCAAAGAGGAAAAACAGTTATCCCTATTGATCAATAAACTAATGGATCAACATGGAAAGAATGGAGTCTACCAAAATCTATATGGGTAATATCACATGTTCAAAGGAGGAGTCTACAAAAAATAATGAAGGGAAAAACTTGCATAAAATGATCTAAATGAAGAAACATTGGTAATTACATTTTGTGTAATACAATAAATGTTGTGAAATTGTTCAATTTTAATTTAAACCAACAAAATATGTATCATTTTTGACAAAAACCCTATTTTCACATCACATTACATGTAAATATTACATTATGTGTACAATTCTCACATGGTGTATTCATATTATAGGATCATTTCGGTGGCCATTACATGTTGTGAATTACCATTACACGTCACGTAACTTCTCAATGAATATTATAAACATCATGTTTGTGTTGAAAAATAAAAAAAACTAGACATTACAATTATTGGTATGCACCTCGTTTCATAGTTAGTAAAACATGACCAATTAAAAATAAACTAGATGGAATTCTTAGATAATACAACATAGAAAGGTGACAGGGCGTTACAAAAATATATGGAGGTAACATTGTTTAAAACATGGTTGTCTGATAAATGATTTCCAATGACATGATTCTCGGAATGGATGTACTACAATTGTATAATTATATAATTTATTCATTATATAATGATATTATAATATATGAGGATGGAATTGAATCACTTGTTTATAGAGGAATGATTCTATTTACGTAGTCATTTTTTGAACCACCTCTAGTGTAATATATTAATGAATTTATTTGATAATAAAATGAATATGAAATTTGGTCAGTTAATAAGAAGGTTGTATTAGTTATTAAGGATGTATCTATTATAAAAATTTATATTTATTTAATTTATAAAGATATAGGTATATATCCAAATTAAGATGTAATGGACTTCTCCATTTATCTCATATCAAATAGGAAACTCATTTGTTTTCCTCTATATATAATAGCAATATTAGAATTAGTATAATTAAATATGAAACTAAAATAATCAATTTATAGGATATTAAAACACCCTATTATCTTAGAGAAGGAAAAAATCATTAAATTCTTGTTGTATAAGGATTGTCCATTGAGGTTATTCATTGAATACATGGAAATAAATTCTATTAATATCATTAACAAATACAATAAACCATTAATTTATGATTTTTATTAAAAAATCAGGTGGATCTATACCTCTCAATGATTGGACATTGATCTTGTAACCATCCATTAAAATTCAAGAAGAATAGTAAACAAATTAAGTTACTCAAAATAGGTACAGAAAAATGAGTTAATGGAATTTTCAATTTTATTAAAAACACATTATATATATATATATTTGATTCATAATTAAATCAAGGATTATTTTGATATATATTTTATTGTATATATTGATTTTATCTTAACATAAAATAAAATCTATAAATTATAGGTGAACCACTTATTAATTTTTTAGAGACTCTCCTAAAAAACTATTTATAAATAAAATAAATTAAGAGTTATATTTTATTCAAAAAAAGTATTATGTTAGCTATTTTTTCTCCAATGATGGAATTATTATTGTAATTATGAAGAAAAATATGGTCTATGAATGTACCACACCAGTATTGTAACTAAGATATATAGTTTCCTTGTTTTAACTTGTTAAAATTAGTGATTTTGTTGAAATTTTTTATTGATTAGTTATTTCATGAACTATGTTTACACATTGGTATAAAATTAAAATTTTCAAAGGAATGTAAATAATTTTTCAAGGATGTAAATATGTTATTAATTGATACATTTGTATTTAAATTACAATAGGAAAAGTATGTATTTTTGATATTAATTAATCCATTAACAAAATTACTTGGTTGTATCTGTATACAAAATGATAAAGCATTTTCTTGAGTATCAAAGAGATTAATTTCCCACCAAAAAAATCATTAAACTCATGATATTTATCCCATACTAGAACTCTTAATATTGAATATTCCAAGACACACTATGTATATTATAATATTTTTCATTTATATGGATCTTAAGAGTTTGGAGTATATATTCACACAAAAATATCTCATTATGATGGAAATTATTTGAATATATATACCCATGATCTATGACTGTATTATAAACTAATAAATTGAGAATGAAAACGGTTTGGAAGAAGTATTGAGTACGAACGATTATGTATTTATTTCTATAATTAGGATATAATGGGATCCATTTCTTAAGGATTTAGTAAAGTTGGATATTTAAATTATTAAGCAATGGTATGCAACATTCTTTTTCAAACTAACGTAAATGAATATTTATAATAGAATTTAAAAATTCTATAAAATTATGAAAATAATTTAAAAAAAATACTAAATATATAAAAGGTTGTGTACTTTGTAATTCGTTTATAATGATAGGATTAAGACTTTTTTAAATAGAATATACATATAATTAGATTCTATGAAAAATAAAAAAAATTAGATGAATATCATTACTCAAATTTACCTATACACTATGGTAACATAAATATGAATAAGCATTTAGGATAACATTTATAATGGTATAACATGAAGAATGAAATTATAGACAATGTTTCAAGATGATTTGTTATTTTGGTGGGTAAAATATAAGTGAATTCTTCCAAATGGTTTTATAATACCTTCCCTAATTCCAAAATGGATGTGAGATAATATCAAAATGGAAATATTTGTTGGAAAACATAAGAAATATATTTGAAATGATATAATATGGTTCATTATAGATCAACAATAAAGTCCTCAAATTTAATAGAAATACGAAATAATATAACCCTTTATTATCATACAAGGATAAATATTAACGAATATGAGAGACTTTATGGTGAACCTATATAACTTTTATTTAAATATGATTATAATTTCACTTTAAAATTTTGTTGGGGTCTCAAAACATTTTTAAACCCTATCTCACATTTGTTTATTTCCTATAATCCTTAAATATATGGTTAGTGAATAAGGAATATTCCTTTCATTTAGTATTATTTTATACATAGTTTATGTCTCTGGAACCTATATATTCATTAATTAATGTATGAAATATCTCAAATTCAAACCACATAATTGCTTCCAAATAGGTGGTTGGGTTATCATTATTGAATATAGAATCATCATCATTCCCCATGAAAATATCGTACCTCTTAGGTGAATGAAAAATATTACATAACCTTGAATGTTCTTTGGAATGTTCATTTGGTTCTTCTCCCACTAAGACCCATGGAACTAACTAATTGATTTTAAGAAATAAGTAATCATGTTGGTCAATACCATACTGAATCCCTAGATACATCTATATATTTTTCTTCAAAATGAATATCTTTTAAATGAAAATTTCAGGTCGACATGGGGAAAAATTACATTCTTATGAATCATAAAACTAATACCCTATTGTTTACATGGGATAAAATAATAAAATTATCATATTTATTCATATAATTGAAAAAATAAATTTTTTCACATATGCTTCACAACCCCAATTCTAATGAAAATGCATTTTGATACTGAACTAACTCAATATTTCATAGGGTATATACACTACTCTATTATATGAAAATGGATTTCTTGTAAATTTATTCATTTATAAGGAATACCCCTTTAAGGATATAAGTATGTTAATGTGACTCATCATTGGTCAAACCATGTCGAATAAGCTTCACATTTTTTCTCTTCAAATACACCAATCAATTGTGTTGTTATAATTTCCATTAGTTTTTAGATAATAATATAATCCTTGAAACTCTCATAGAAATCTTATATCTTTTATTCACCTATATTGTTTTATTGATGAAAATTAATACCATTCAAATGAGTAATTTTTAGTTCATTTTTTAACGTCATAAAAACATAAAAGTACTAATAATTCGTTCCCATTAGAAATTGACACCCATTGAAACTATAATATTAGTTAAAGGACCTAAATTATTGATAAAATCCAAAATTATTAATATTTTTAAGTCCCACATACATAAAATTATTACAGGTCAAATAAATAATTTTTTATCTCTCATTTTCTTGAGAAAATATTTTTATTTGTATCTACTTTTAATTTTTTTCAATATATCATATTATTTCTAATAAAATATGTGTATGTGACTACAAACATAGAGTTCTAAATTATGTATACCATTTATGTGATTCATGATATAATTACAAAGGAATAAATGATTACAATTGTTATCTTTAATCCATTTTACACCCATGTTATAACCCATATTTTCATGATAAATTAATTTCAACCATAAATCATATATTGACACCAATAATAATTTTAATTTGAATTAATGTAATAATTTTTTACCATATATAAAATGAAAACATCCTACTTTTAATTAAAAGAGGGTAATTTTA
Source organism: Viscum album (assembly GCA_963277665.1). Classification (NCBI taxonomy): domain Eukaryota; kingdom Viridiplantae; phylum Streptophyta; class Magnoliopsida; order Santalales; family Viscaceae; genus Viscum; species Viscum album. The sequence continues at coordinate 843,640,778 of OY728161.1, forward strand.
TTCTATTTAAAAAATCATATAAAAAGGAAAATCTACAACTTCAGAACTAATTTATTATGGAGATTTATCATGTAAATAACAATGTATAATGTTATGTTATTCACCATATTACCAAAATATATGTCCACATCTCACATTTCATGAAAAAACATACTTCATAGATATTTATCATCACAAAAAATTTGAGAATCAATACTAGTATATTATACCCATTACTTAATTCCAAAACAACTATCTTATAGAATAAAAATACATTGGTTTGATGCCATAATTCTATTATGATGCACATAATCTTCTTGAAATGTTGTATAATTTATTTCTAATTCATTTTATCTATAGAATAAAATATATTTTTTGGGTGTTTTGACATTATGATTTAAAACATAATAAGTATGATTATCTTTTTATCATTTATTATTCTTCATAGATTACCATTATTCTGTACCCTTTCTTCATTATAAGATCAAATTTTAGGTGTGGCATCCAAATTATTTCTTCTACAATCTATAACAAGTTAATGTGATTAAAGAGTTAATTTTTCATCACCATCATGTAGTAATTACATATAACGATATTAAACAATAAAATATAATATAAATGGACAATGTTACTAAAAAAATTAATTCATAGTGGAAAACCTTGGCATTATAATTTACAATTTTACACATTAATCTTAATTATATGAGTCAAAATTTGTAATCAATAACATATTTTCATTGAACGTGTGTAATAGATATGTCATAATTACCCTGCCTTGGTAGATTTTGATAAATATTTATTATCTGTTAAATAATATTTATTACATCCTTCAATTCAAAGTATATTGTATCTATTTACTCATATTCACTAAAATTAGACATGTGATGTCTTCTGCATAAAATTTATTCATATTGTTATCATTTTTATCACCACATGTAGCTCCGATATTAATTTTTTTTTCTTTCCCTCTATTTTATGCTTCTTCTCATACATAATGACAATATTTAGTTTTAGAAGTCATTCAATGCAGTTTTTCCTATTATACTATCATTTGTTATGATAGAACTAAGTGTGTGGTTTGTGTTTTTTTATAGGTTTTCTTTTACATAAGAATAATATAATGAAATTTATTAAAAAAATTTATTTATAATATTAAATAAAAAATTATATTTAATATATATCATTTTCACAACCCTCACTGTCTTAGGTTTAACAAGATATGAAAATAATTATGATTGGGTGTTTGTTACAAATATATCCCAAATCTTTATTATTTTTAAGGACAAAATTTCAAATAGTAATCATTATTGATATTTGTTTATTGAATTGCATATCTCATAACCTATAAATTTTCATCAATATTTTTTCAAACAGTTTTCCTCTGGGTTTTTTCAATCATCAATAACATATTTAGGTTTGAAACACATTCCCACATGAGAGATGCAACTCCATCCTTAATGTATAAGAGTTAAATCAAATATTATTAGCTTTAGCATGATCCACCATGGATGATCAATGAATGATTAGAAGTGTGTTAAAATTCAAAGGATTAAACATGAAATATTTTAGAGTTCTTTAATCCAAAATTTATCTGATACCAATATAAGAATAATATATGTAGTCTAAAGATAATTTATACAACTAAAATAATTATATAATTACAAAACAATTACCATTTTAAATTTACAATAAAAATTTATAAATAAAAAATATACAATGAGAAAATTGTGATTTTCACTTATTGAATTCCCCTTTAAGAAATGATAATAATATATTTCTTATAAAAATTTAATGATATAATCTAATTGAATAGTTGATCGTTAATCATAAATATTTAATCCTTAGGAAAAATAATTTTTAATAAATATTGGAGGAAAATTTTTTCTCAATGAATTAGATTATCATGGCTGGTGTGATTCCAATCCAATGGTTCTATTAAAACCACCCCCTTGATTGTCCTTTAATATTATCCCTGAGTCTAGGATATAGTAAATATAAATTATTACATTATGTGAAAATAGAAAAAAATGTTAATACTTTATATTATGTTAAAAAAATATCATATATCCATTCACGATTGACATCATTTAATAAATATCATCTATATATTAATAATTAAAATAACTTATATTTCTATATATATCATATAAATATAAATATAAATATTAAATGTGATTATATGGAATTATCATTACATTATATATATACCCTATATTTATAGTAACAAAAATAATTAATATATATACCTATATCATAATAATGTTATGTTTTGAATAATAATAAATTATTTAAATCTTACTATATAATATTAATTAATAAAATATAATCAAATAACCTCCCAAAAATATCCTATATTTTTTGAGTAAAAATTATATCATTGTAATTTTTTAAAACATTATTTATCCTCTTAAATTATCAATATAAATTATCAAACAGGCTCATAATTATATCGTAACAGATAAAAGGTTTGGTGTTATTCCTTCTGAGTCCCCCACATCTGAGTTCAATTTATTTTCACTTAATTATATCAAAATTATGTAAATATTTATGAATAAAAAATATCTTTGATGTTCAATGAATATGGTAATGACAAAGTATTTATGATACCAAAAAATTAAATTGGATTTAAATAAATTAGTGTGATCGATATGTTATCATTCCCACCAATCCCAATCTAAATGAGCTAAAACATATTATAATAAAATCAGTAATTAATGTGATGTGAAAATTATTTAAAAATCATTACCATTATATGATATATAGTGAATAAGTTGTATTTTATAATAATTGTGTTTTCATTAAAAGTAGTTTTATTTCTATTAATAATTTCTTAATAAAAGAAATATTTTAAAAATATATTTAGGTAACAACATACTTGTCCTTTAAAATATCATATTTAAATTAACTTACTTTTTATTTTTTTTATCATTTCCAAAAGTGGTTATTTTTTAGTCGATAAATGGTTTTTGTGAAAATCGATATTTCCACCACATGATAAAAATATATGTATATCGTATAAAATTTAAAATCCAATGATGTTTTGAAATATTAAATTAAAAAATAAAATTTTACAATTTTAAATAGTCATCAAACATAGAAAACCTATCCAAGTTTTTCAGAATTAATGTCAAAACTTACTTTAGTATGAAAAAAGTTTATTTTATAATATTTAAATAAAGTATTTTTATGGTGAGGTTTAGCTTTGGATTACAATGGAATCCTGATATCTTTTATATATCTTATTATAAATCAATTTATTTATTAGAAATGATTAACTTAGATTATTTATCATTTATTGAAAATTAAAATCATAATATATTTTTCCAAAAAAATTAATGGTTTTACACATTTAAGATATTTTATTTTTTAAATTTATTTTCACATCTGATAAAAATGTATTTTATAATATTAAAAATATATGTCTTCAAATTAAAATTATAAAATAATGGAATTTTTATTTTTTTTTTCATTATCATTTATTACTATGGTTAAAAACGTTTTTCCTGGAAAAATTAAAACGGTGTAATTGAGTTTAAAAGTGTATAAATCTGAGAAAAGATAAAACATGTTCCTTGAATTGAGTTTTTGAAAATTCTATTGACCTTGAAATTCTTCCCCAACATGTTTTTAGATTTTGAATCCCTTATACCATAAAATAATTTTACATTATTGAAAAATTTAATGTCATTTCCAAAAGTGAAATAACATTCACATATAATAATAGAACACATATACCCTTAAAAGATATATATAACCATATTATTACTAATCGAAACTAGGAAACTTTTATATATATAGATCCCTTTTCTAAGAACATAATGAAACAATCACTCATAGTTATCCAACAACTCTAAAATCCCTATTTTTCATATTAGGCTATATTATGTTCTATTCAGACCTTCAAATATATCATTTATGGATTTATTAAGTTAATACAATTTATATGAGTAAGTATTCATGTTGTTTAGTCCCAAAAATGTTACCTATATTTTCATGTCCATGCTGATTAGGGTTTTCAATGATTTCATTTAATCCTTTATAATGGGTTTTTTGGATGAAATAATGGTATATTCTCATACTTGAAGTGACCATTCCAATCATCTTGAGAAGTTATATAATACAATGAGAGAGAATCAGTTATATATTAAGCTAACCAAGTTCCAAAAATGGATCAACAAGTATCACATATTGGGTCCCAATATTTTGAATTTATGTTAATTAGTTTTCATACAGAATGTGAGTTTCATTGATTCATTATAGAAGGGATTGAATGTGTTTTACATATAAGGCTTGTTCAGTCTGAATCCTATGAGAATGCCTTTTCGAAAATGAAAGGATACATACTTCTGTCTCAATCAAGATTCTTCTAGAGTGTGAAAGAAAATATATAGTGTATTGTGATGCATAAGGTATTGGTATGGTGGACTAAATGTTGCAAGGGGATCAAGTTTCTGTGTATGGGACTCTCCAAATGATACCACACACTAATAATTTCATAACTCACCACCATGATCACACAATGTTCATTCGTGGAACACATTTTTATAGACAATATATTTTTTGATAGGAATTTTTCCGTGTTTACTCACTATATTATGCAAATTATATAATTACACATCATGACTTTAATATGATATAGTGAAGATGGGTTGAATACCATCAATTTTTTTGAGTTTTATCTTACCTATTCACTTTGAATGAGAAATGTGTTAGCTGATGTGATGATCTGGAAAACTCAAGAAAAAGTAATTTAGGTAGCTAATGATTAATAGAGTATTTTGGAACCCTTTTATGATATTCATATAATGTTTCAAGAGATTCACAATTTTATGTTTCTTATTGCCTTAGGTGTTAAATCTTCACTCTCGGATAAGAAAACGATAATGAATTTTTTTGACATAGATGGTTTTGTCTTATGGGAAGGTATTTTGGGTGAGGACCCACCTCCAGATTGGTTTGTTAAAGTAGATGATATATTTAATTTTCATGTACATATCTAGTTTCGTTTATTCTAGTGAGAGGTGAAAATGAGAAATCACATGCTTCTTAGGGAGTAGTTCACATATGTGCCCCCTGATGAATCATGATATGTCCTTCTATTAATGGGGGCCTTGTACATTTGTACATATATGATATTTTATTCCTATATAGGGTAACCCATACTATAATTACATATAGGGATGTTCATTTCATATCAGGGTTCAAGAAATTGTTATAGAATGATTGGGGTACATAGTTACTTCTGAGGAAAACATTTCACCCATAGACCAATGGCTAATCAGAACTATCTATATAGATGTTATAAGACATTACCCATGAATGATTTCAGGATATTAGTGGTTATTATAAAATACATATACCACTAACTGAGTTTTCATTATATAATTTATTTCAACAAAAAATTTATATAGATTTCTATGTGGCCTTATATGGTAGACCATGTTGTTCAACACCATTCTTGCTATAGGAATGGAAGATGTGCTAATATGTCCATGAATTGTGTAGGAAAATTCAGGGTATGGGTTTTTTATTGTGTCATTGATAAAAACATCTCAATATAGAAATTAATTATATTCCAATTTTCTTCGATGACTTCTAGATTTAGGGTTGGGGATCGTGTTTCCTTTCGAGTATCACCCAGGCTCGTGAATAAAGTTATTTATAGGCAGTTGATGTTGTCTCCTCATTTTTAGGGGCATTAGATATATTTAGAGATTCAATCTAGTAACCTATCAGTTATTGTACACTCATAGATATCATTCCATACATGACATATTTAATGTTTCATGAATTCATGGTTACGATGTGGACCCATCTCATACTTTTAATATTGATGATAATGAATTGGATAAAAATTATTTATTTGTGGAGTGTTATATTCATATCCTACAATAAGGAAATAATGATCTTTGAGGTCTTTTGTTTACTCTTGTTGCGATGCAGTGGATGTATGCCAATGTGTAATATGATACATGGGAGATAGAGGGTGATATATCAGATCAGAGGCTTGATTTCTAATCAGAAAATGTTTTAACACCCCCTAAGGGGAAAATCATGGATGAGTTACCTTAAGAGGTAATGATGTAAGATCTTATTTTTTTCATATCATGTATGATCCATTAAATTTTGGTTAATCCTTCAATGAGTTTGTCTTTTTTAAATTCGACCACGGAACCATGCCTTTAGGCTATTTTGTTTGTTTGTTAGAATGTGTATGAAGAAGGATAGAGGCCACATATAAGATAAATAAATGATGTGAATTAATATCATGATTTGGATTTAGTAAAATATTGGTATTAAATACATTGTGTGAATTTTTCTAGCCATGCAAATTCACGATGTGTAATGGTTTTCCCTAGATGGTTTTAAACCCTATTATCACTGAATGTATATATTTTATAATTTTGGTAAATTTTTCTATTTCTTTTAATGTTGAACACCGTTTTTATCAGTCCCCCCTCACCATTCCCTCATATAAGAGGAGATTCATAGTGTATGATCATCTTTTTTCTTATAGTTAGTCTTTGTTCATGTCTCTTCATCTATACTCGAAATCATGATATATCTATCATGGTGGATTGCCACTCGAAAGTTCTTCATTCCGATATCTCCTTTTTTCATTTTTCATTAAATCGATAGAGTTATTTTCTTACTAGCTAATATGCACTATTTTAATGGTATTTGAAGGTTTCTCGATTTTCTTGTAATCTATACCAAATAAAAGGTCACTTCTGGGAGAGGAGAGTATTATTGTCTTATGGTTTGTTGTTTATGACTTTTCTATCAACATCTCACAATTTATAAATATTCTCCTATGTTTGAATGTATTTTCAACAAAATATTGAACAGAAATTTAATATTTTTTAAATTCAGTCGTCATAATTGAAACTAAGTCCCTGATGAGACATTTCGATATCATTGTAGGGAGATTCCTCAATGCCAACCACCCATTAAGGGTTTATATAAGGTTATTCATGTTTGATCCCTCATTTGATTTTTTTGAACATTGTATGTGTGTGATCGATTAATCTTTAGTAATGTTAGTTATTTATTTTAAAATATGACTCATAAATTGATATATTTAATATTAATACACATTTGTAAAGAAATAAAATGGTAATTATCCTATATAATGAATTTTATAATTGGTTTCATGTCTTTATATCCCCTTATCATTTGTAACTAATGGTGATGGTATGTACTTAATAAAAATTTAACTTGAATGATTATAACATTGAATTAAATCTTTGATGATAATTATAAAAATATATATGGTTCTTTTTGAAGATGGACTATTTCTTATTTTTATGAATGGTATGACATGACGTGACCTTGGATTCATGGGGGAATTCATAGATCACTCAGATGACACTATTTTTATACTTGTATGACCATATATACATCATTGAATAAATATCATCCATATATTAATAATTTATATAATTTATATTTATATATATATCATAGAAATAAAAATATAAATATTAAATGTGATTATATGGAATTATCATTACATTATATATATACCATATATTTATATTAACAAAAATATTTAATATATATACATAAAATCATAATAATGTTATATATTGAATAATAATAAATGTTTTAAAACATAGTATATAATATTCATTAATAAAATATAATCAAATAACTTCCCAAAAATATCATATATAATATGAGTAAAAATTATATGATTGTATTTTTTTTAAAAACTATTTATCCTCTTAAATTATCAATATAAATTATCAAACAAACTCATAATTAAATCGTAACGGATAAATGGTTTGGTGTTATTCCTTCTGAGTCCACCACATCTGAGTTCAATTTATTTTCAAGTAATTATTGCAAAATTATGCAAATATTAATGAATAAAAAGTATCTTTGATGTTCAATGAAAATGGTAATGACAATTTATCTATGATACCAAAAAAATCAAATTGACTTTTAAATAAATTAGTGTGTTCGATATGTTATCATTCCCGAAAATCCCAATGTAAATGACCTAAAACATAATATAATAACATCAGTAATTTAAGTTATTTGAAAATTAATTAAAAATCATTACCATTATATGAGATATAGTGAAAAGTGTTATTTTGTAAAAATTGTGTTTTCTTTAAAAGCAGTTTTATTTCTATTAATCATTTCCCAATAAAAAATTATTTTAGAAATAGATTTATGTTACAACATCCTTCTCCATGAAATTATCATATTGAAATTAACTTTATTTTTATTTTCTTATCTTTCACAAAAGTGGTTAATTTTTAGTCGATAATTGGGTTTTGTGAAAATCGTAATTTCCACCACATGATAAAAATATATGTATATCATAGAAAATATAAAATACAAGGATGTTTTGAAATATGAAATTAATGAATTAAATTTTACAATATGATATAGTCATCATACATAGAAAACCTATTCGAATTTTTTGGAATTAATGTCAAAAGAAACTTTAGTATGAAAAAAGAATAATTTATAATCATTAAATAATGTATTTTCATGGTGAGGTTTAGCTTAGGCTTAATATGGAATCCTGATATCTTTTATAAATCTTATTATAAATCAATTTATTTATTAAAAATTATTAACATTGATTATTTTTCATTTATAGAAAATTAAAATCATAGTATATTTTTTCAAAAACAAATTAATGGTTTTAAACATTTAAGATATTTTATTTTTTAAATTTATTTTCACATCTGATAAAAATTTATTTTATAATATTAAATAAATATCTCCTCAAATTTAAATTAGAAAATATAGGAAATTTTAATTTTTTTTCTTTATCATTTATTACTATGGTAAAAATCGTTTTTCCTAGAAAAATTAAAAGGGGTTAATTGAGTTTAAAAGTGTAAAAGTCTGAGAAAAGATGAAACATGTTCCTTGAATTGAGTGTTTGATAATTCTATTGACCGTGAAATGCTTCCCCAACACATTTTTACATTTTGAATCCCTTAGACCAGAAATCTATTTTACATTTTTGAAAAATGTAATGTTATTTCCAAAAGTGAAATAACATTCCCATATAATAATATAACACCTATACACTTAAAAGATATATATAACCATATAATTACTAATCAAAACTATGATATTTTTCTATACACATATCCCTTTTCTAATAACATAATGAAACAATCACTCATAGTTATCAAATAAATCTAAAATCCATATTTTTTATATTAGTCTCTCATTATGTTCTATTTATTCCTTAAAATATATAATATATGGAATTATAAAGTTAATACAATTTATATGAGTATTTATTTATGTTGTTCAGTCTCACAAATTTGACCTCTATTTTCATGTCCATGATGATTATTATTTTTCAATGGTTTAATTTAATCCTTTATCATGGTTTTTTTGGATGACATAATGGTGAATTCTTATACTCGAAGTGACCATTCCAGTCATCTTGAGTAGTTATATAATACAATGATAGAGCATCACTTATATGTTACGCTAACCAAGTTCCACCTATGTATCAACATGTATCACATATTGTGTCCAAATATTTTGAAGTAATGTTAATAAGTTTTGAAACATAATGTGAGTTTCATTTATTCCATAGCATAGGGATCGAATGTGTTTTACGTATAAGGCTTGTTTAGTATGAATCCTATGAAAAGGCCTTTTGGAATATGAAAGGATACCTACTTCTGTCTCAATCAAGATTATTCTAGAGAGTTAAAGAAAATATATTGTTTCTTGTGATGCATCAGGTATTGTTATGGTTGACTAAATGATGCAAGGGAATCAAGTTTCTGTGTATGGGTCTCTCCAAATGATACCACACTCTAATAATTTCCTAACACACCACCATGATCACACAATGATCAGTCGTGGAAAAGATTTTTAGAGAAAATATATTTTTTGATAGAATTTATTTGTGTGTTTACTCACTATAATAGGAAAATTATATAATTACACATCATGACTTCAATATGAGATTGCGAAGATAGGTTGAATACTATCATTATTTTGAATTTTAGCTTACCAATTCACATGGAATGAGAAATGTGATAGCTGATGCGATGATCTGGAAAACTCGGGAACAAGTAATTTTGGTAGCTAATGATTAATAGAGTATTTTGGAACTCCTTTATCAGATTAATCTAAATTTTCAAGAGATTCACAATTTGATGTTTCTTATAGCCTTAGATGTTAGATCTTCACTATCAGATTAGATAACTATACAGAAATTTTTTGACATATATGGTTTTTTCTTATGGGAAGGTATTTTGGGTGAAGACCCACCTCCATAATGGTTTGTTGAAGTAGATGATAAATTTCATTTTCATGTAAATATTCAGTTTCATTGATTCTAGCAATAGGTGAAAATGAGAAATCAGAAGATTCTTAGGGGTAGTTCATATACATGTCCCCCTGATGAATCCTGATATTTCCTACCATTAATGGAGGCCTTGTCCATTTATACATATATGATATTTTATTCCTATATAGGGTACCCCATACTATAATTACATATATGGATGTTCATTTCATATCAGGGTTCACGAAATGGTTATAGAATGATTTGGGTACATAGTTACATCTGAGGACAACATTTCACCCTTAGATCAATGGCCAATCAGAACTATCTATATCGTTGTTTGAAGACATTAACCATGAATGATTTCAGGATATTAGTGGTTATTATAAAATACATATACCACTAACTTAGTTTTCATTAAATAATATCTTTCAACAAACAATTTATATGGATTTTTACGAGGCCTTATATGGTAGACCATGTCGTTCAACACCATGCTTGCTATAGGAATGGAAGATGTCCTAATAGGTCCATGTATTGTGTAGGAAAATTCAAGGTATGGGTAGTTTATTGTAACATTGATAGAAACATCTCAATATAAAAATAAATTATATTCCAATTTTCGTCGACGACCTCTAGATTTAGGATTGGGGATCGTGTTTCCTTTCGAGTATCACCCAGGCTTGCGAATAGGGTTATTTATAGGCAATGGATGTTGTCTCCTCATTTTTAGGGCCATTTGATTAATTGGAGATATTAAATCTAGTAACCGATTAGTTATTGTACACTCATAGATATAATTCCATACATTACATATTCTGTGTTTCACGAATTCATGGTTACGATGTGGACCCATCTCATACTTTTATTATTGACTATTTTGAATTGGATACAAATTATTCTTTTGTGGAGTGTTAGATTCACATCCTTGAACATGGCCAGAATGCTCTTTGAGGACTTTTTTAACTCTTTTTGAGGTGCAGTGGATGTATGTCCATGCGTAGGATGATACATGGGAGATAGAGGGTGATGTATCTGATGTGTGGCTTGATTTCTCATCAGAAAATGTTTTAACACCCCTTGAAGGGAAAATCATTGATGAGTTACATTAAGACGTAATACTGTAAGATCTTATTTTATAATATCATATATGATCCATTAAATTTTGGTTAATCCTTCATTGAGTTTTTCTTTTTAAAATTTTACACTGGAACCATGCTTTAGGCTGGTTTTTTTGTTTGTTGGATTGTGTTTGAACAAGGATAGAGGCCACTTATAAGATAAATGTATGATGTGATTTAATTTTATGATTTGAATTTAGTAAAATATAGGTATTAAATACATGATGTGAATTTTTCTAGCCATCTGAAATAACGATGTGTAATTGTTTTCAATATATGGTTTTACACCCTAGCATCACTGAATGTGAATATTTTAAAATTTTTGTAAATTTTTATTGTTTTTTTAATGTTGAACACCATTTTTTATCACTCCCCATATCCATTCCCTCACATAGGAGGAGACCCATTGTGCAAGATCATCCTTTTTCTTATAGATAGTCTTTGATCATGTCTCTTCATCTAGACTGTGAATCATGATCCATATATCATGGTGGATTTCCACAAGAGTGTTCTTCATTCCATTATCTTCTTTTGTTATTTTTCATGAAATCTATAGAGTTATTTTATTACTAGCTAATTTGCACTATTTTAAGCGTATTTGATGGTTTATCTATTTTCTTGTAATCTATAACAAATATAAGGTCAATACTGGGTGAGGAGAGTATTATAGGATTATGGTATGTTGTTTATGACCTTTCCATCAACATCTCAATATTTATAAATTTTCATCATTGTTTGAATGTTTGTTAAACATTGAATTGAACAAAAATTTAATATTTTATAAATTCAGTCTTCTTTATTGAAACTAAAGTCCCTGATGAGACAATTCGATATCATTGGAGGGCAATTCTTCAATTCCTACCACCCATTATGTGTATATATAAGGTTATTCATGTTTAATTCTTTATTTGAATTTTCTGAACATTGTTTTTGTGTGATCTATTAATCTTTAGTAATGTTAGTTATTTGTTTTAAAATATGACACATAAATTGATATATTTAATATTAATACACATTTGTATAGAAATAAAATGGTCCATATCCTATATAATTAATTTTATAATTGGTTTCATGTTTTTATACCCCCTTATCATTTGTAACTAAAGGTGGTTGAATGTACTTAATAAAAATGTAACTTGAATGAGTATAACATTGAATTAAATTAGTCACGATATGTATATAAAATATATATGGTGATTTTTGAAGAAGGAACATTTCTTATTTTCATGAATGGTTTGACATGAGGTGACCTTGTGTAACACCCCAGGTAAATAGAGAATATGGCATTTTCATATTTATCCATATTTGTGAATAAAATATTAATATTACTTTAAATGGAATTCTATGCTCGATGGCGTACCCAATATGCAACAACAAGTTTCTTGGGAATCTTGCATTGCACTCTAATAAAAAAATAATATTATTTTAAATGGTAGTTAACGCCTAGCCGTTATAATGGCGGGAATGAACAGAACTAACTAATAAATGATTATATATGTTTTTCAAATATTTTTACTTTTTTCAATAAATGTTAGAGGATTAAAAATGTAAATGAATACATTTTTTAAGCGTAAACATTCTAATATTCTTTAAAAGGTCGATTAACAACCTTTTGATGGAGAACCCCTTTTAAATCCACTTTTTGACAATTTTATAAGCTTTATTTTTCAAATGAAACATATTATTTATGATTGGGACATTGAAATTTTCCTTGGGATAATTTTTGGTATTTTTCTGACAATGTTCATTTTTCAATGAATAGTGAAAAATACTACATTTTACATCAAAATTGATTTTTCATATTTTTTAATTATATGGTTATATTATCTTTTTAATTTGTTTTAAAGTTTAATTAGAATATATTTTTACCATGTAATTCAATTATGGTCATTGGGATTAATTTCACTATGGAATTAGTCATAAACAAGTGACAAACTTTTCATAAATATTGTTTCTAAAAAACCCGCTATTTGTTTGGACAACGAGAAGTTTTTTTTAAATTAATTATTGCAATTTATGTGTTTGTAATTTGGTAAATTGGATTAAATATTTGGAATCAGATGGTCCAATTTATGTAATTACTACTCTTTTGTTTTGGGACATTATGAATAGCAATGACGGTAATTATCTTTAATTATCTTGATTAATGAGTAATCGGGTAGTTAAAGAAAATAAGATAATATCATAATAATAACAAAATGACAACAAAATGTGTCCTAAGGCTACTGGTTGTCTCATGTCCAACCATGGGATGCCTTGTGCCAGACATGGGGGACCCATGGAATCACTTTTGTGAGATAGTGACTTTTTATCTTTTTATTTTAAAAGAATGTTAAATGTAAGAAAGAATGTATCCCCTAAGTAAAATATTTTTAAATTTGTCTAAATAAATGATCATTTGGACTATAAATATTTATTGGAAAGGTAAAAATATTCCCTACATCATAGTATTTTTTTATAATTTTTAGACATTAAATAAATTAAATTATTTATGACATCGTGATGATGCAGCGATGACCTGATTATTTAACGATTTAAATAAAATGGAAAGATAATGTAAAATATAAGACCTAAACAAGTCAAAAACCTATTGGATGGAAGGATTTCGAACACTTATCACCTTATCCTCTATAAAAATCAATGTGGGACCATTAAAATCCGAAACCCATTTGCAAATAAAGTTACATTTTATACCTTTCCAAGAGTGCCTCCTCTCTCCTCTTATAAAAGGACCCCACCTCTACCTCTTTACCCACACATCCAAAGCCTTTGGCTCGGCCAAATCCTGCCCATTTTTTCTCTTCACATCCCTCTCTAACTCCTTGAATCCCCACTTTTGGCACAATCCTTTCTAAGGAAGCCTTTGAGCTCAAATCAAAGGAAGTTACCTGATTTAAAGGTAATGTCTTCACTTGAGTCCTTTTGTTTTATTTTGATTCACCAACCCCCTAAACTCTTTTTACTAATTTCTTTTGTAACAACTCCAGTATCATCAATATAATAAGATGTTTTTATAAGAAGGATTAGATCTACATTTACACACACCTACATCTAGTGGTTAAAGAACATATTGTTTTTGTGGATGGCGAATTTCTGCCTCTCAGAACGATGATTGTTCAACATTCATTTAACACCTTCAAAGTTGGCCATTAAGATGTAACTATATTTATATATGATATATAATATGTTTATGTTTTACTTAATCTTCTTTATTTTTAATTTATGGCATACCTTTATGGTTTCCATTATGGGTAAACGCGATATCTTCATTTAAGGAAGTGCGGACTACCACCCCCTCAAAGTGATTTGATTCATTAATACCATATGTGGTACATATAAAGGATAAATTTAATGATATTATATATGATCCCATAATGGAATTAAAAAACTATTATTTATCATTATGTTTTAATTAAATATGAAATATAAATGGAAGTAGCGTTAATGCGTACGTACGGCTTACTGTCTCCATGAACGGTACATTTCATTTCTTATCTCAAAATGTTATGTACTATTATAAGTACATATATATAATGGATATATATGTAATATATTACATCTAAATTATGGATATCATTCTGGAATTATAACATATATATATCTCATTTTGTTTTAATTCCATTAATATGACAAAAAATGAAAGTAGCGTTCATGCGTACGTATGACCTACCGTCTCCATGAACGGTGCTTTTAATTTATCTCCAAATGCTATGGAAAGGTATAAAATTAACATATACTGGATATATATGATATTTAAAACATCAATACTATTCTGGATATTATGTACCTATAACTACATGGAAAATTATTTTCCAACAAGTTTAATTTTTGACTCATGTACCAAACATCGACAAAAACCTCTGATATGAACTAATATTATTAACCAATTATTATAAAATTAAAATATGTTATGTGAACTGAATAATAATATTTATATGAGGATCATAAGTAATTATAAATTTACCAATGTTTATTATTCAGGAATATAAAGAAACGAACAAGACAAGTTGGACTTGAGGTAAGGGATCCTACTCCTCTCTTTCTTTTTAAGTACACACTTTTATGTCGCTCCTTTTAAAGATCATATTTCTTGTTATTGGGATGTTCTTTTATATTACTCTTACTGTATTTTTTATTTTCATATGATTAGAGACCCTATTTTCTCTCGTCAATCCATTTTAAAAGTTTTGAGTGGCGTCGTTAGGCTGCCGAATTTTCGCAAGGGATCCTTCCTCTCTATTTCTTTGCAAGTACTCTCTTTTATGTCATTTCTTTTATGCTCCATGTTCTTATGTTGGAGGATGTTCTTTTATGTTCCACTTTCTGAAATTTTTATGTGATGATAGACCCTATTTGATCTCATCAATCCATTTTGGAAGTTTTATGTGGCGTTGTTAGGCTGTCGAATTTTCATAAGGGGATTTTCATCCCACTTTTTGTTCCCGAGAGATCCTTGCTACATTGGCCAATATTTCCTTTTTCTGTGGTGTAAGTACTGCATGTTATTTTACTATTAGTATAATATACTCTCATTTATGGGTAGTTACATCTTCATTGAATGACCATTCTTTCATGGGGTGTACGTTTTGAAAGTTTCCCAAATCGGTAAGGGAACCTTTCACCCTCCTCTTTTTAAAAGACATCTCTTGTTATGTATTGTAATTTACATCTTTTTATGTTGGGATATGTTCTATTATATCCTTATTGATGTAAATTTTATGTCCAAGTGATGAGATTCCATTTTTATCTCTCATCAACTCATTTTCTGAATTTTGAAGTGATGTCGCTAGGCAGTCGAATTTTACCAAGGGAACTTTTTAACCCAATTTCGATTTCTTTGGGTTCAACATGTAGTTATTGAATATATCATCTTTAAAATATGTGTGAATGACCTTTTATTTTTTTAAAAATAATATCCACTTATATTTGGGGTATTTATATTTTTCACACATAATTTTGTGATTGAATTACCCTTAATTTAAGGATACCTTCTTTATAAGGGAATTCATCACATTTGAAATTTCTATTGAGACTTCATTGGTGTTATGCACCAATTCACTCTTATATGGTGTATATACTGTCCTTTGGAATATTATATCATGAATCCATATATTCTCATGATATTATAAAGTTCTGACTAAATGTTATTCCTCAATTATTGTATTCAAGTGTCTCTAATTTTGGTAGAACCCCTTTAACCAAGATATCGCTTTAAATGATTTAATTATTTGTTCTTATTAATATCCATGTTTTCAAAATGGTTTTATGGATTTATTTATATGAATATTAATGGTTTAAAATTTTAAAATCTTCCAGGTGGTATGGGACACTTTGATTCAAAAATCTCTTTATTAAATGTTTGAAATGGTTTTGAAAATGGTTTTTTTAATGAATTAATTATTTCAATATCCTAAAATGTTATATTGTGATTAAAATGTGGAAATGTTATGTTTCATTTATGGATGTTTTATGTGATACGTTTATGTTATGGTTCTTTGGCATTGTTATTAAAACAGGTGTTTCCGTGATAAACTAAGGGCGGGTGAGCCCGATATAGCTCTCCAATGCATTGGGTAATGCGAAGGAGTGAAACATTAATGTTTCTCTGAAGATATTTAGGGAATATATTGTGGTGGGTATTTCAAACGTAACCAAGATGGTTACTCCCTACGTAAGAATTTTATGAATGCCTCAAGTTACCTTTTATGTCTTTTGATTTCAATGATTTATTCATGATTTGATGTGGTATGTTAATGTGCCTATGTTTTATGGGTAAATTATTATTTCATTCTTATGTATATATGAATTCATGTTTCCTTTCCATTTTTTTTATATCCCTTACTGAGCTTTTTATGCTCATCCCATGTTTTTATAAATGTTTTTCACAGGTCAAGGGAAAGGTACATAAAAGGATGATAGTGTCAAGGAAGTGTCAAGAAAGAATCCATGTTTTATTTTAAATATGTTTCCGTTGAGGGGAAAAATGAATACTATCTTTTATGTAACCACTTTGTTTAAATGTGGAATGTAATGAAAGGTTTATGATCTAATTCTATAAAACTTTAAACCTGAAATGATCCTCAATGTATAATCTTGTAATAACTCAAGATTAAGTAAGGATTAATTCTGGGGCCTTATAGTTGGTATCAGAGGTCGGTTTAGATAACTTTAGAGGTTAGTGTATTCTTTAAGCATAAGTGACATAATCATAATGGTTAGGATTTCAGAAAGAGTCCTAGTTTTAGATAAAGTGAATGAGTAAGTATATAATAGTGTTTATCTTCCTCATTATTACATGATGGTTCTGTTGATATACTGACACTAAACTTTCTGTTTTTAGTGAATGGATGGATCTAGTAGGCACCAACGAGACAACATGTTTGAAGGAAACTGTGGTGGTTCTCTTTTTAAGATACTTGATAAAATGGGGGATTCAATGAGGAAACTCGTGGTTATTCTAAAGCAACTATCAAGGAGTCATTATCAACCACTTAAACCATGGTATGTTCTGTTATGCATCATGTACTAGATGACGAATCGATGTGGAAGTTTAGGTAATAATTATAAAGGTAACCATTAAGTTTATATGATCCTTACTTTTGAGGTAATTATGAGTTATTATATGATATGCTTGAAAATGAAAGGCATGAGATAATCTTGAGGTTAAAATATGTTATGATTACTTTTGAAGATTTTATCTCGTTTTGGGGAATGTTTTAAAATTATATAGTTTTGGAAAAAGGACAACACGCAGACTATGTGACAACCCGTCGCGTCGGACAAAGCTGCGGGAATCGAACCCACAACCAAAGTGCAACTGGTATTTATCGCCTACCACTGGACTACGTGAAGTCCCTAGTTATTTTGACTTATTCTTTTTAGTTAGATGATTTTATGAATTAAGAGTAAGTTGATTTTGGGTTATCTATGTAAATTTATTAACCTATCATGGAGGATATGTGATTAGGTTAATTACTTTTCAATACGAGGCTTTAAGAGAAACTGATGTTGTTTAGAGATCAATGTTACGATTAAACTTGGAAGAATATGTGACTAAATCCTTCAAATATTTGTGTTTCAATCATTGATTGGTTTACATTGAAAAATTTTATGGAAAAATTGTATATCGGAAGTTCCTCGTTGAACTTTGGGTTTTATTGGACTAATTTTGGAGATTAATCATAGATTTTATTTTTAAAGGGTTATCCTTTTCTGGATTATCTGATCTTGTACTAACCATTTTGGTTTTGGTTTTGGTTAAAGTCTAAAGACATGGATAGTATATAGTTCTCTTTTTTTGATTTGGTGATTCTCAAGAAGTTGATTATAGTACTCTTAATGTGAACAAGTCTTCCTAAAAACTCTTCTTTTGGAGAAAATATGAGTTTGATTAAGAAATCTAGTCAAAGTTTAATGTCTATGTGACAAGTTAGTATGTTTCATTATGATTTTGTTATGCTCAAAAAAATAAATTCCTCAATGAAGAGTAACTTAAAAAAAAAATTATATTAACTTTTCCTACCGGGGGATCGAATACCGTTTAACCCATCACAATTTTGTGATTTTCTTGTGGTTAACTTTCTCCTAAACATGTTTTCTATCACTCTCCATCATAATATGACCCTATGTTTTCTCCTCCATGTCCATGTTTTCCTACATGGAATCCTAGTATGGGTTAACTCGGGTGACCTTTTTACTTATCTTTCTTTATTTTAAATTGATTGTTTTACCAACTCTTGTTTAGATGTGGGATGTTCAAGGATGTTTCCAAGCTCAATTTTAAAATTGTTAGGACGCAATTCCCAAATAGGGGGGAAGGATGTAACACCCCTGGTAAATAAAGAATATGACATTTTCATATTTATCCATATTTTTGAATAAAATATTAATATTACTTTAAATGTAATGCTATGCTCGATGGCGTACCCAATATGAAACAATGAGTTTCTTGGAAATCTTACGTTGCACTCTAATAATAAAATAATATTATTTTAAATGATAGTTAATGCCTAGCCGTTGTAATGGCGGGAATGAACAGAACTAACTAAAAAATGATTATATATGTTTGTCAAATATTTTTACTTTTTTTCAATAAATGATAGTGGATAAAAAATGCAAATGAATCTAGTTTTTAAGCGTAAACATTCTAATATTCTTTAAAAGGTCGATTAACAGCCTTTTGATGGAGAACCCCTTTTAAATCCACTTTTTGACGATTTTATAAGATTTATTTTTCAAAATAAACATATTATTTATGATTGGGACATGGAAATTTACCTTGGGATAATTTTTGGTATTTTTCTGACAATGTTCATTTTTTAATGAATAATGAAAAATACTACATTTTACATCAAAACTGCATTTTCATATAATTTAATTATATGGTAATATTATCTTTTTAATTTGTTTTAAAGTGTAATTATAATATATTTTTACCATGTAATTCAATTATGGTCATTGGGATTAATTTCACTTTGGAATTAGGCATAAACAAGTGCCAAACTTTTCATAAATATTGTTTCTAAAAAACCCGCTATTTGTTTTGACAACGGGAAGTTTTTTTTAAATTAATTAGTGCTATTAATGTGCTAGGAATTTGGTAAAATGGATTACATATTTGGAATCAGAAGTTCCAAAATATGTAATTAAGACTCTTTTGTTTTTGGACATTATGAATAGTAACAACGGTAATTATCTTTAATTATCTTGATTAATGAGTAATCAGGTAGTTAAAGATAATAAGATAATATCATAATAATAAAACATGACCACAAAATGTGTCCTAAGGCTACTGGTTGTCTCATGGTCGACCATGGGATGCCTTGTGCGAAACTTGGGGGCCCCATGGAATCACTTTTGTGAGAAAGTGACTTTTTATCTTTTTATTTTAAAAGAATGTTAAATGTAACAAAGAATGTATCACCTAAGTAATATATTTTTAATTTTGTCTACATAAATGATAATTTGGACTATAAATATTCATTATAATGTTAAAAATATTCCCTACATTATATTTTTTTTTATAATTTTAGACATTAAATTAATTAAATTATTTATGACATCATGATGATGCAGCGATGACCTCATTATTTAACGATTTAAATAAAATGGAAGGATAATGTAAAATCTAAGACCTAAAAATGTACAAATCCTATTGGATGGCTGGATTTCGAACCATTATCACATTATCCTCGAAAATAATCAATGTGGGACCATTAAAATCTGAAAATCATTTTAAAATAAAGTTACATTTTATACCTTTCCAAGACTGCCCCTCCTCTCCTCTTATAAAAGGCCCCCACCTCTACCTCTTTAACCACACATCCAAAGCCTTTGGCTCGGCCAACCCCTTCCCATTTTGTCTCTCTAAATCCCTCTATATCTCCTTTAATCCAAACTTTGGGCAGAATCTTTTCCAAGGAAGCCTTTGAGCTCAAATCAAAGGATGTTACCCGATTTAAAGGTAATGTCTTCACTTGAGTCCTTTTGTTTTATTTTGCTTCTTCAACCCCCTAAACTCTTTTTATTCATTTCTTTTGTAAAAACTCTAGTATCATCAATATACTAGGATGTTTTTATAAGAAGTATTCGAGCTACACTTACACACACCTACATCTAATGTTTAAGGAACATACTGTTTTTGTGGATGGCGAATTTCTGCCTCTCGGAACGATGATTGTTCAAAATTCATTTAACACCTTAAAAGGTGGCCATTAAGATGTCACTATATTTATATATGATATATAATATGTTTATGTTTTACTTAATCTTCTGTATTTTTAATTTATGGAATACCTTTATGGTTTCCATTATGGGTAAACACGATATCTTCATTTAAGGAAGCGCGGACTACCGCCCCCTCAAAGTGATTTGATTCATTAATACCATATGTGGTACGTATAAAGGATATATTTAATGATATTATATATGATACTATAATGGAATTAAAATACTTTTATTTATCATTATGATTTAATTAAATATGAAATATAAATGGAAGTAGCGTTCATGCGTACGTACGACTTACCGTCTCAATGAACGGTACATTTCATTTCTTATCTGAAAATGTTATGTACTATTATAAGTACATATATATAATTGATATATTTGGAATATATTACATCTAAAATATGGATACCATTCTGGAATTATAACAAATATATATCTCTATCAATTTTTTTAATTCCATTAATATGACAAAAAAATGAAAGTAGCGTTCATGCGTACGTACGACCTACCCTATTCATGAACGGTGCTATTAATTTATCTCAAAATGATATGGAATGGTATAAAATGAACATATACTGGATATATATGATATTTAAAACATCAATACTATTCTGGATATTATGTACCTATAACTACATGGAAAAATATTTTCCAACAAGTTTAATTTTGGACTCATGTACAAACTTCGCCAAAAATGACCGATATGAACTAATATTATTAACCAATTATTATGAAATTAAAATATGTGATGTGAACTGAATAATAATCCTTATAGGAGGTCCTTAAGCAATTATAAATTGACCAAAGATTATTATTCAGGAATATAAATAAATGAACAAGACAATTTGGAATTGAGGTAAGGGATCCTACTCCTCTCTTTATTTTTAAGTACACTCTTTTATGTCGCCTCTTTTAATTCTCATCTTTCTTGTTATTGGGATGTTATTTTATATTAATATTACTGTATTTTTTATGTTCATATGATGATAGACCCTATTCTCTCTCATCAATGCATTTTGGAAGTTTTGAGTTCCGCCATTAGGCTGCCGAATTTTCGTAAGGGATCCTACCTCTCTCTTTCTTTGCAAGTACTCTATTTTATGTCAATTCTTTTATGCTCCATGTTCTTATGTTGGAGGATGTTATTTTATTTTCCTCTTTATGTAATTTTTATGTGATGAGAGACCATATTTGATCTCATCAATCCATTTTTGAAGTTTTATGTGGCGCTGTTAGGCTGCCGAATTTTCATAAGGGGATTTTCATCTCACTTTTTGTTCCAGAGAGATCCTTGCTACATTGGCCACTATTTCCTTTTTGTGTGGTGTATTTACTGCCCATTATTTTACTATTATTATAATATAATATAATTTATGGGTAGTTACATCTTCATTGTATGACCCTTCTTTCATGGGGTGTACATTTTGAAAGTTTCCCAAATCGGTAAGGGAAACATTCACCCTACTCTTTTTAAAAGACATCTATTGTTATGTCTTTTAATTTACATCTTTTTATGTTGGGATATGTTCTTTTATATCCTTATTTATATAAATTTTATGTCCATGTGATGAGATTCCCTTTTTATCTCTCATCAACTCATTTTCTGAATTTTGAAGTGATGCTGTAAGGCTATCAAATTTTTCCAAGGGAACTTTTTAACCCAATTTCGATTTCTTTGGGTTCATCATGTAGTTATTGAATATGTCATCTTTTTAATATGTGTGAATGAAATTTTATTGTTTTACACTTAATATCCACTTATATTGGGTGTATTTATATTTTTCACACAAAATTTTGAGATTGAATTATCCTTAATTTAAGGATACCTTCTTTATAAGGGAATTCATCACATTTGACATTTCTATTGAGACTTAATTTTTGTTATGCACAAATTCAATCTTATATGGTGTATATACTGTCCTTTGGAATATTTTATCATGAATCCATTTATTCTCATGATATTATAAAGTTCTGACTAAATGTTATTCCTCAATTATTGTATTCAAGTGTCTCTAATTTTGGTAGAAACCCTTTAACCAAAATATCGCTTTAAATGTTTTAATTATTTTTTCTTATTAATATCCATGTTTTCAAAATGGTTTTAAGGATTTATTTATATGGATATTAATGGTTTAAAATTTTAAAAGCTTCAAGGTGGTATGAGACACTTTGATTCAAAAATCTCGTTCTTAATTGTTCTAAATGGTTTCGAAAGAGGTTTTTTTAGTGGATTAATTATTTCAATATCCTAAAATGTTATATTGTGATTGAAATGTGGAAATGTTATGTTTCCTTTATTCATGTTTTATGTGATACATTTATGTTATGGTTCTTGGGAATTGTTTTGAAAACGGGTGGTTCCGTGATAAACTAAGGGCGGGTGAGCCCGATATAGCTCTCCAATGCATTGGGTAACGCGAAGGAGTGAAACGCTAAGGTTTCTCCGAAGAGATTTAGGGAATATACTGTGGTGGGTATTCCAAACGTAACCAAGAGGGTTACTCCCTATGTAAGAATTTTTTGAATGCCTCACATTACCTTTTATGTCATATGATTTCTATGATTTATTCATGATTTGATGAGGTATGTTAATGTGCCTATGTTTTATGGGTAAAGTATGATATAATTCTTATGTATATATGAACTCATGTTTCCTTTACATTTTTTTTATAACCCTTACTGAGCTTTTTATGCTCATCCCAAGTTTTTTTGAAATGTTTTTCACAGGTCAAGGGAAAGGTACATGAAATGATGATAGTGTTAAGGAAGTGTCAATAAATAATCCATTTTTTATATTAAATATGTTTCCGTTGAGGGGAAAAATGAATACTATCTTTTATGTAACCACTTTGTTTAAATGTGGAATGCAATGCATTTTTTATGATCTAATTCTCTCAAACTCTAAACCTGAAAAGATCTTCAATGTGTTATCTTGTAATAACTCAAGATTAAGTAAGGTTTAATGTTGGGGCCTTATACCTTGAGTATGGAGAGGTGCTCTGGAGGCAATGTGGTCAATAATGTTTTGTTACTCAAGAGTGAACTTGATCTGAGATGTCACAAAGTCCTTAATATTCATGGATACTTCCTTGGAAAATTCTTGTCAATAATGTAAGTATTATCCAACTCTTATTCTTTCTTCATAATAATACTCTTAGAAATATCATATAACCGTAGTGATATTAATATTGTAGTATATTTAATATTTTTAAGGGTTTTTATATTAATAGTAAAATAATTATTTATTCATTTTCAACCCATTTTAAAAATAGCGGAATTTCAACCATGTGTGTGCATTGAATTCCACATAAACAAATAAATATTTTTTGTTATTCCTAATTATTCAAATTCATTATCCAAAAATTCTACAAATATGGTTCACTTTAACATTATAATTTTTAAGGTACTCTCATTTGATGGGTAACATGGTGTTTTCCAGGTTCATAGGGCATAATAATTAGTTTTGGTGTTTTTCATAGGGGATTGGGTTTTGTAATACTTTCAAGAGGAAATTACAATATATGTGATTTTCCTACAATATAAATATATCAGAGGGAAAATCCATAAAATTGGTTTATGGAATAAAAACCTTAACTCGGTACAATCCTTTTAGGTTTTAAAATAGTTTAATGCCATAAAAATCATACTTACAATGTTAAATTGTCTATTGTGATAAATTTAACTCATGGAGGTGTGTCTTTCGGAATATTTGAGTTATACGAGATTCACATGATAAAATTATGGTTTATGATGTCAAAACGTCATTCCTGGTAGGTTTTATCTTCAATATGAATAACTCATTTTTTCGTTCATTGTGAAACCATTCTCCCACAACCCTATATTTCATCGAGGTGATTTGATGTTTTTCTAAACCATCTATTTACAACTATTTTGAAATGAATATACATGGAAGATACATCACATCTGTTTAGGATGGACACCTTTCCCATTCTTTGTATCCATTTTTCATGAAAAAATTGTTTCTCTATATTTATAATATATTTTTATACTATGATGAATCTTATTTGATTATTTTAGATCTGTTGAAATATATTTTTTTCAAGGACAACCCTCTTGTTGATTATAGTCTATCGTGTGGAGTTGTTCTCGGTATGATGATATATCCACTCCTCATATCGTTTCATTTATGAAATTATATTAAAATAATTGGAACTTATTTTTAAGACATTAATTTTTAGTTATGCACATTCTATGGTGTTTTTGATCCCATTGAGGGTGGGTTGAAACTCGAGTGTGAGTAGGTTGGTTTTGAATATAGTCTATGATATGTATATAATTGATTTTTACTAATATATAAATGGGTTTATATTTAAATATTCATGAATTACTTATTCTTTTTTGAAAAATTGGTTTTTCATAATATGATTGTATTCCCCTTGTTTTGGTAATAGAAAAATGATTTTATAATCACTCAGAAATGTATTATAAAATGGGGTTACAATGATGTTTTTAGGGATATTTGTGTTTAAAATTATATTGTGTAATTTCTATTCCCATTGAAATGATTTTATTTTATTCACATGGGATCCTTGGGTACTTAGGTTAGTGGTGTAGTATTGGGTTTATCTTTTTATATTATTGGGTATGTTCGTTTTAGAGTGTGTTATTCTAATACATGAGTGAGATTCATTTTTATCTTAGTATTTGACTTGACATCATAATGGGGTTCACTTTCTAGTGAGGTCATATGTAGTCTATAACACAGTTAGAATATTATTGGGACTTCCACTGTGCACTATTCATTAATGAAGTATGAGTGTCCTAGATAACATTACCATGAGTCATATTTAGTGTTTTTATCCTTTTTTTTAGATTATTATGAATTTTTGTTGATATACCCGTTTTTTAATGAAATGAAAATGGTTTTCTAGATTTAATCTTTCCAAATTTTTATGTAGAATTTTTATCGACTGTGGAAGAAATGGGAAATAGTTTACCATGATTATGATATAAAATTACATATTTCCATGTCATTCAATGTTTCATAATGTGAGTATATGGAACTGTTGTAAAACAATATGATATGAAATACCTGCGTGAGATCCAACTAATATTGTTTATACCACAAAATGAATTCCTCTATTGGGTGAATAAACCTAGTATTGTATTTAGATGTAGTTTATTTTAAGGCATCAAAGTGGGGTTGTGATATTTATGTTAGTAGGGTATGCATAACTGGTGGTGATATGGTTGGATGTTGTCCATCTAACACATAGAGTAGCTAGTTTCTATTATAGAATTATTTTTTTATCGAATATATTCCTCATAGAATAATTTATATTCATTTTAATCTCATCAATACCATTGGATTTATTATTTATAAATATATTTTACTA
The DNA here is from genome assembly GCA_963277665.1 of Viscum album. Taxonomy (NCBI): domain Eukaryota; kingdom Viridiplantae; phylum Streptophyta; class Magnoliopsida; order Santalales; family Viscaceae; genus Viscum; species Viscum album. The sequence goes on from OY728161.1 coordinate 843,667,246, forward strand.
GTTGATCTTCCACTTTGTATTGGTTCCATGTTTCATGTTATTGGTTTTTCCAAAATCTATCTAACTATTAATTTTTACTTCTTGGGTGGTAGTAACTTTCACATATATATTGGGAAAATCATTTGGGATTGTTGAATATTAGTTCCAGTCCCTTTTAGGGTAATATGGGTAGGTTCATTACAAATTCATATTAGAGAAGGTTTTTCCTCAAGATTCCTTTTTTGGGGATGTTTGGAATATGGGAGAAATGATACATAGAATGTGATAGGTTAAAAATAGCAAGTTTAGGGATGGTGTTAGAATGCACCCTCTTAGTGGAGAGGTTTCTTGTTGAGTAGTCACCAGCAGCGAGACCCACCACCGAGCGTCACATAGCGGAGTCTTCTTTAGATGGAAATAGAAATATTTCATAGAGGTCCAAGAGGATCAGATCTATAGGTGGATGACCGCAGGACTCAAGGTCAGTAGTTCGAGGCACCCGAGATAGAGCCATTCATGAGAGGAGCAGGAAGTGTTATGCATACAACGAGCATGGTCACATGGATTGTGACTGCCCAAAATGTCGTACAGATGATCAGCAGATGGTTGAAGGACCGCCCAGGAAGAGACAAATTTTAGACCGAGGAGGTCCACAGGGAGCAGGCAGACATGGCAGAGGAGCTGGTCCTGCATCTGGTGGTGGGCGACGATTCGAGATGTTATCGCCACAACCACCAGGTGGTCCACCCCGACAATAGGGAGGAGGTGGAAAGGGGTGAGCTTAGCTCAAGGGATCTGAGGCCGATAACCATGGTGGTCTAGAGATGATACGAGGTACCATATGTGTCTGTACCACTTTAGTTTCTGTTCTTATAGACACAGGTTCCAGTCATTATTTTATTTCCACTTCCCTCGTTCAGAACTCGAATATTTAGGTGGATCTGTTGGCTCGATCCTTATAACTGGAGACTCCTACGGGAGAGGATTCGACGATTACACATTGGCACCGACAGTGTGATCATACTCTAGGAGGTGAGATATTTGGTTGGGATCTCATTGTAGTGGCGTTGAGGACTTAAGACTACATCTTTGGTATGGATTGGTTATATATATTGCATTCCCAAATCGGCTGTATTAGGTGCAAATTGTGGTGTGTCCGCAATGATGGGACTAGGTTTACCTTCATCGGAGTGAAGGGAGCCTTGGAGGAAGATGATGGACATACCCCGATGAGAGTGCAGCTGATCACTCATCAGTTTTCTAGGCTTACCCTCAGAACGTTTTATGTGGAAAATCCAAGCTATCCTGTAGTGGTGGACTAGTACACAGATGTATTCCCTGATGATGTTCTAGGTCTACCTCCTCATAGTGAGCAGATCATTTACATTGAATTGTACCCCAGGATGGTACTGATATCTACACCATTTTATTGGATTGCTATCGTGGAGCTTCGTGAGTTGTGGGTACAGCTGGAGGACATACAAGGGAAGGGGTTCATCCGGCCTAGTGTTTCTCCTTGGGAAGCCCCGATTTTGTTCGCCAAGAAGGAAGATGAGATCATGAGACATTATTTTGACTATCGACGCATGAACCAGGTGACAATGAAGAATATGTACACACTTCCAAGGATTGAAGAACTCTTTAATTATCTAAAGGGAGTCCGGTGGTTCTTAACGATAGACCCCAGGTCAGGTTATCACCATCTTAGAGTAAGAGACGAGGGTGTGTAGAAGGAATCTTAAAGATGTCTATATGGACACTAATAGTTCTTGGTTATGCCATTTGTCATGGACATCCCTCCCGCAGTGTTCATGGGACCCATGAACTGGATGTTTCAGCCATACCTTCGTTGCTCTTTAGTAGTCTTAATCAAATACATTCTAATCAACTTGTCTAGTGAGTAGGAGCATTCCTATCACTTTCAGGTAGTTCTGGACACACTCTAAGAGCACCATCTTTATGGTAAGCACTCATGGTTCCAATTCTATATTTTATTGGTTCACTTTCTAGGACATGTCATCTCAGAGGTTGGAGTTTCTGTGGATCCAGTGAAGACTGAGTCGGTACTTTCTTAGCAGCCACTTAGGAGTGTGATGGAGGTACGGAGTTTCCTAGGATTGTCCTAATACTACCTAAGATTGTTTCCATATTTATCCAGAGTTGTGGCACATTTATCAGAATTAAGGAAGAAGGGTAAACACTTCGTGTGGTCAAATTGAAGCTAGTGAAATTTTCAAAAGCTAAGTTAGAGGCTGATTATTGCCCCCATATTGAGGATTTCTGAAGAGAGCGTTGGGTACGTAGACTACTGCAATGCATTAGGGATCAGGCTCAGATGTGTCCTGATGCAGGAGCGAGTAGTTATTGCCTTTGGTTCTCGAAAGATAAAACAACATGAGTAGAACTATTCTACCCTTGACCTTGAGTTGGGGGTAGTTATGTTCCCTTCAAAGATGTAACGACACTATCTGATGGGCGAGCATTTTACAGTCTATAATGATCATCATATCCTCAGGTATATCATCTCCCAGAAGGACCTGAACCATAGACAACAATGTTGCCTTGAGTTTAACCAAGAATATTTGAAATATTCTATTCTCTTGGGAAGGGGAATGTTGTACCAGATGCACTAAGCATGAGATTTGGTATACAAATGATAGGTGATGTGACTGAGTAGTTGTTCTCTTTACAGATATCCTTTTTGGAACGAGATGGAATAGATTTTATTCAGTCTCTTACAGTCACTCCCTCACTTCTTTATTGAGTCAGGGAGGGGTAGTGTAGGGACACTGACAGCGAGGCTCAACATGCACAGATATACACAGAACACGCACCTGATGGATTTTCGAATAGTGGGGAGCACATAATAATTTTCAGAAAACATTCCATGGTACCTATGTCACTTCAGTAGGAATTATTGATGGAGTTCCACACATCACATATAGCGGTACATCTAGGAGTGGCGAAGATGCACCAGGATCTCTGACAACAGCACTGGTGGCTGGGAATGAAGGAAGAAGTAGAAGTGTTTTGTCTCTCGGTGCCTCACTTGTCAGCAAGTGAAAGCATAGAATTAGGTACCAAGCGTCTTTGTTCAACATTTAGTGGTCCAAAAGTGGAAGTGGGGTGGGATATCCATGGACTTCGTGACAGGACTGCCACATACTTCTAGGGGTCATGATTCAATTTGGGTTATTGTCGACTGACTCGCCAAGTCATCCCACATCATATCGATCAGAGAGAAGGGTTCAATAGAGAGTGTGGGACACTTCTATGTGAAGGATATTGTATGATTACATGGAGTACCCTTCATTATTTTCTCATCTCGTGATACACATTTCACTTCCGAACATTGGAAGGGGTTGATGGAGGCTTTCAGGACACTGCTTCGTCTGAGCACTGCCTTCCATCCTCATACAGATGGCCAGACTGAGTGAACTATTCAGACCCTCGATGACATGTTGCGTGCTTGTGTCCTTAACTTTAGTCACAGCTGGGGGGATCATAATACCTTGGTGGAGATTTCATACAACAAAAACTATCACTCCACCATTTGGATGGCACTTTGCGAGGCTCTGTAAGGCCGACCTTGCGGATCACCTTTGTACTGAAATTTCCGAGGGGATTCATCACTCATGGGACCAGATATGGGATGGGCTACCACAGAGAAAGTGAAAATTTTCTAGGAGTAGATGAAGACTGCACAGAGTATTCATAAGACTTACACTGATAGAAGATTGAGACCGCTGGAGTTTGAGGATAGTGACCACGTCTTTCTACTGTTCTTACCCCGATGAGTTTACGGAGATTAGGCATGGGTGGCGAGTTATATTTGAGGTTCATCAGTCACTTTTAGGTCCTTAGTAGAGTTGATGAGGTGGATTACTGCCTAACATGCCCCCCTCAGTTGCACCGGGTGCACGATTTGTTTCTCATATCCTGATTGAGGAGATAGGTACATGATCCTTCGCACATCATGGACATGGGAGAGCTAGACATCGATGATGGGGAGACGTTTATAGAGTTTCTAGTGGTGATTGGGGATAGATAGTATAGAGTCCATTGTTGGTGATTGATACTTTTAGTTTTTATTCGCTGGCAGCACGGGAACCTCCAGGAGAGCACATGTGAGCGTGAGGCTTAGATACATGCTCAGTACCCCCACATGTTCCCTTAGTTTGAGTTACAGTTTATGGGAAAGAAAAGACCTGAGATGGGGAGAATGTAAAGACGTGGATTTCCCCATGTAGTTTTTTTAAAAATATGGGAATATTATGAGTCTGCAAAAATCGACGGCGTGTGATTCCGAGGGCCGGAGTTCTGGGAATGGATCTCCGAACATTTTTTCCAGTACGTTCAGTAAACATGTGAGAATGTTTTGTAACTTTGAACCGGTGCTCAAAATTGAAATTCGACGACACTGTTGATCCCACAGCGTCAGTATTCACATATGGAGACCATCACCTCGACCGTAGTAGGTCAAGGGTGAATGTTAGTTTTTGTGATTTTCCTTGGAGAAAATAAAATAAATTATATTTTTTTTATTTATGAAATTCAATAATCTAAAATTGAATTTGGTGGTGGGGACCACCCAAGTGTTGAACTCCCTATTAAATGAGGGACGTGAATCTTTGGATCTTTTCCCATAAATTGTTCCAGCATAATATTAATTGATGTGAAAAAATTAATTGTATTAATTAAGTTACCATTATTTTATTTGACATTTCACATCATAGTTGGGGGTGTTTTGGAAAAGGAGATCTTGGGAGAGTTTTGAAGAAACAATCCCTCCAACGGAGAACACATTCTCCAATGAAGATCATCATTGAAGGATCCCCAATGAGGAACGTCTTCAACGATGAAAACCCGTTGTCTATATTTTCCTCTTCTTCACAGACTTCATCATGAAACACCTACAACAAAGAATCATGGTAGTGAATGTTGTTTTCAGTATCCCATACCATGTTCTTGTCAATCATATTAATTTAAAAACAATTATGCAGCTTGTTACTGTTCTAAAGCGGAGGGTGCGGTCCAAACGTGCACGGCCTGACCTCTTCACATCATTTGAGGTTTATGATGGTATTGAATCAAGGGAGACACTACAAGTCGAGTGCGGGAGTTTTCAAAATGAATAATGAGCCACCGGGGAGCACCTACTGACCCGAGAAACGTCACCGGCAACCCGTGCCGGTGAGTGTCACCGGTGGGGCTAAAGAACGGGAACCGTGACTCTGGTCGGCCGTGACGACATTGGTGGCATGACCGCACCAATGGAGAAGGTTTAGGCCTAGTTTTCCTTAGTAGATCTAGGGAAGCGGCCATGGCATGGCTGGCTGCGTGAAGAGGACAACAGCGTACGACTGTGCCACCGGGAATGTAGGAGCCGCGACACGTGGCTGTGATGGCGAAGGATGGTGGCTGGCTCGCTGTTGGCTTTCGGTGGTGGTGAATCATGTGACCGTTCCACGCGGGTGAGGGGGGCAGGCCTTCCACCTTGCTGGGGAGCCGAGCGGGAACCCGGGTCCCGCATGCCAGCTGCCTGCGCCACTTGGTGCCCGCCGGTTGGCTGCCCAACCCAAACAGCCCAGTCGTTCGGGGAACCCAAGGGGCACCTCCCACTTGGTTGGAGACTAGTGTGGACCCACCATGGGGCACCCAGCCGCGGGCCCGCATATGCCATCTGGATGCCCAGCGCCCCTCCCCCCCAGAGCAGGCTGCCTAGCGGGCTGCCCATCGTGGGCCGCCCAGCGGGCCGGGCCTGGTTAGACCATACATGGACCAGCTTCGACCTATTTCCACTCTTTCGGCCATAACAAGAGATATGGGCGTTCGTTTGACAAATATTCTATGACACTGGGATCATTGGATCGAGACAGTAGTTTTGGGTTACCCCATTTGAGTTTTGGATAATGTTAGGTTATGTCCGGGTTGGATCGAACACAAATCCAACCAGGCCCTCAGGACTAAAAGTCCAATAACTTATAGACCGGATGTCCAATTGACTCACCGTTTGTTGTTTTGAGACCCCTTTTAGATGGATTTATTTTGGGATACATCATCATGGGACCTCGTGGAAGTTAGAGTATCAATATGGGGCATGAAGACCATACCCTCCTGTAATCAAGCGAGCTTAGTGCGGGAACCCTGTAGCTGGCTATAAGATAGGAAAAGGATCTTATGTGGGTCTATTCCTTAGGATCCTATGTGAGTCTATGATTTGGGATCCTATGTGGGTCTGTGTTCCAGTATCCCCCTTGTATCCACTCAAGTAATCCAAGTAGGATTACTCTATGATCCTACGTGGGTTTGTGGTACTAAGATACTACGTGGGTCTGACAATTTAGGATCCTACGTGGGTCTGCCTCTTAATAGAGTAATATGATTCATTAGTTACATATAATCATCTTTACTTCCTTACCTATGTTATACTTGATATGATCTGAGTCTTTACATATGTGTTAATCATCGGTGTTGTGTAACTAGGTGATGAATACCGTAGTGGTGATACCTTTGTGGTATTATTTTTTTGGTGTTAACTTTGTGGAACATATCTTCATGGTTATACCTATGTGGTATTATTCTATGTGGAATTACCTTTGTGGTACATACCTTCATGGTGTAACCTTCGTGGGATAGTTGAGATTTGGGATTTTGAGTTGGGCCTTTTGTTTCCTCATGATTGAGATGGGTTTACTCGACAACTTAGGTATATGTATAGGAATATACCTATGTAGGGTTGTCAGTTTCTTTCATAATTTGTGGTTTATCCTTTGTGGATTTTGGGAGACCTTCAAGGGTCTCAGGGTCCCAACTGATTATCGTTATACTCACCCCTGCAAAGGATACACCAACACCTTGTTGTGTTTGGTGCAGATGATAGACATCATTGATCGAGGCTGAGGGTACTGGTACTGGAGGTAGCTCGGAGGATTACATTAGACGAGGCATTCCTCAGTGATTACCATTAGAGAGATTTACCTGCCCTTTAGGTAGGATCCTTGGCAGGTGTTCACAGAAGTTGTTCCAGTTAACTTGAACATCCCAGTTTTCATGTAATTTCCAGTTGGCCTTGTATTCTGGGCCCTTTTTCTTTTGATACACACCATGTTTAAAACATATTTTTTACTTTGTGCTAGTATCCATCTTTTTTTACTTGTTTGTGTTTATAGTTTATAAAGGCAATTCCTTCCCAATTTTAGGGAATATGACTTTTGGTGATAGTCGCCAGCCCCTAGCCTTTGGAAGGTGGGCTTGCGGTAGTCACAACGCAGGCCCCAGGGGGACGATTTGTGACATAAGATCCCATCCATAAAGTTTATGAAATAAATTACTCAAAAATGAGAGGGAAAAAATATACTTGACATGTTGAGTTTCATCCTTCATCAAATTCATACCAAAAACTCATCTTTCAATCCAAAAGATACTATATTTCAAAAATATTTTATTTATCATATTTGTATAGGGCTCAAAAAATAATGAATTTATAATTAATTTGTCATAATATTAAAAAAAACTAAATAATTCAAACCAGGAAAACAGGTATGAAAGTTGTAGGAGATCCACCCTTATCACCCTTCGGATGTGGGTTCAAGTCTCGCGGCCTTGTATGACGCGACGGGTTGTCACCTGAGCTCTGGGTTGGCCTTTTTTATGACAATCCAAAAATAATCTTTATAAATGATTTAAACATAAAAATAGTATCCAATGTCAAAATTAATCGATTCCAACCATTAGAATTATCCAAAATACTTCTATACTAACTCAAACTACAAAATTTATGAGGAAGTTAAACACAATGAAGTTCCTTTAATCCATGTAATAACTTGGGAATACCATCATCATGTATTATTTTAAAACAATGTAACAACTTGAATTACCATAAAACCTTATTGATTAGATTCATTCTCCCTTATCTCTTATAGAATACTGGATATACTCCTTCTATCCAAAAATATGGTAAACTCCAACAATGATGGAATATACAAATCATTAATCAGTTTAAAGGTAATCAATAATATCCAATATAATTTTTCAAAATCAATCATATATTATTCCAAAATCACTACCTCATTTTCAGAATCATATTATGGTTTATAAATCTCTCTACTATATATTTTCCAAAAAATTTAACCTTTTTATTGAGTCACTTTTCTTAGTTTCACACAATCTCAAATGCTTAATGAAATATTTCTGTAGTATAATCCATATATACTCTATAATTATTATAACATGTACATCATTAATAAAATACACAAATTTCATAATAATTTAATAAAAATATAAGAACTCTAATCATTCCACATCATCTTTAGTAGTGTCGTAACTTGATTATTATCCCATAATAGCATTTGGGGTATACACTGATGATATGCACATTGATTCAATAGTGTCCAAACTCCTTGCAGATTAAGCATTATACATTTGAAACCTTTTTCTTACCCTTGAAATCCCATACTTTGGGTACCTTTTCTCCACTCTTATGAAAAACTCTCATTCACATCAAAAATTTACCAAGTTGATTCTTCCCACAGTTATCACATATGGAAAAATAATTCTTTCCCCTCTTTCCATTATCCATCTTCCTCTCATAAGTCCTTTTCTTCTCTTTCTTCCCTTAAAATCCATAGGACTCGGAGAATTCATTACTTATCTTATCAATCCATGATACTATTTCTTCATATGATGAGAATATATGTGAGACTATTTCTATTTTAAATGTTTTCATAATACCATGAATGATGAGATCCTTCTTAATCATTCGACAATGTGTATTACTTGAATTTTCATTTATTCTATTAGGTTCCAATTCTAAACAATGGAATACACTAGGTTATTTTATTAATCGTAATTCATAATTCATAACCTATAAAATAACTAACATATGTTGAAAAGATTATGAATATAATCTATAATAATAGAATTTTTTCATAGAAGATGTATTTACTCTTAAATCCTTCATAATGTCGTGAAATGAAAATGGGAATTATCATAAGTATTTCCCCAGGAGTGTCATAACAATGAGTGCAACAAAGGCTATTGTCGTGTACTAACATACCTCGAGTTGTGCCTGAAACTCCTTATCGGAGTATTCACTCCAAGGTACATCTGTGGCAGAGATAACTTTATATTATAGTTCCAGACAGGTGTTTATAGATTGAAAAATTCACAAAATCTCTACATTACTAAAATTCGAGGATGTTCTTCTTTACTATTTCTCAAAGTCCATCTTAGGGTAATGTTCTCTAATCAGTGTTTTATAAATCAATTTTCAAGGTTGTTCCTATACTTCATCTGATACAAACTCTAACACCTCAACCCCAGTTACCTAAATTCATTTTTATTTTAATACATTGTCATGATTACAAGGAATCAAATCCCGAAGGACTAATCAGTTTATCAGTCTTGGAAAATAGATTACACAGATGAACATTATATTACATTATAAAATGAAAAACAACCACAAAATTCCCACCATAGACCAAAATCATATCCCTTAGACCATCCCTACAAGTATGTCATAATATACTTCCTCGAATCCTGAGAAAAATATAACATAGAAAGGGGTGAGCTCAGATTCTCATTAAGGATAATAATATAGCGGAAACATTCATAAGTTAGAATAAATATTTAAGGAAATGTATAAAACTAAAACTAAAGCCTTTTAAAAATAAACATTATTAAAATACGGAAAAGTTAAATAAAATTATATCCATTTACTTATTCACATGGATGTTATACTAGTCGAATAATCACATGTTATGTCAATAGAAAATTTCATAATGATGGAATGCATAATGTCTGACTTCATAACCACATAGTAAAGGCCTTGTTCCATGACTACAAATATGATTTTGTCAAGGCCTTTTTCCAAGACACTAGTTTGTCTCGTGAGACCTAACAATGCATCGAGGAGCTATATCGGGCTCCACCCATCACATACTAAGTCTAATTCATTCCTTATAAGAGAAGGTTTAAACATACCATAAATATTCGTATTAAAACAAACATATGAATTGTCAATACATTATCTATAAACCATGAATGGTATAAAAATAACACATCCACAATCAAACATATCACAAAACCTTCAATAGAATATGGATGAAATATATCATAATAAAACAACCTTGATCAAGAATAATATCTCATAATGGATGTTAACATAGTTGAAAATGGTTAGTAAAAATCATTGAGAGAAATATCCCTTTTTCATGAAATAATTTAAAAGTCATATAAAATATGACATTTAAAAGATATTTTTGAATCAAAGTGTCTCATACCACATTGATAATTTTGAAAGGAATTAACATTTTAAAACATTAATGTCCATATAAATAAATCCTTAAAACCATTTGGAAAACATAGTCATTAATGTAAATATTTAGAACAATAAACCATTAAACCATTTAAATTGATTTTTTAGAAAAATTCCCGTAACAATAATCCATTTGAAAACACATTTATGAATCCTGGACATGGATAATAAATATGTCCCAGTAGATACTTACATAAAAACAACATTAGATAATAATGATATTGTGAAATTAACCATTACCATGCAGTTTCCTTTAGTAGAGGGTAAATTTAACGTCCCGTATAAGTACCATAGTATGATATTAAATTATAAAATAACCATATTCATATTTATTATATCATACATGATTCAGTTATGACTTTATAATTCCCATTTAATAATGATTTCCATGATAAATTAACATTTTGGGTAATAATCAATTTCATTATCATATGTGTTTTAACTTGTATCATGTATATCATGTTTTAAATACTTCTAAAGTATAATACTTTATTTATATATCAAATATATTCGTAATATAAATTTTCATAGTAGATAGATACATGAAATGGACGACACCGTTTATGTAGATGGTAGGTCGTACGTACACATAAATTATGTTTATGTTTTCATATTGTATTGAACGAAAGTAAGTGAATAATATATATATATAAGTATATACATATACATAAATACATATATATATATCTAGTAGAATTATTATGTAATATAATACATTCTTATTAATAATTTTTTTTAATCAACGATGAATGGTAAATGTGGGAATGAATCTCATCGCGTCATGGATATAGTTATCCATATGTACGCACGAGTGAAAATATCATTATGTTGATGGTGAAATCATATGTAATTGGATGGTATATCATATATAAAGAATCATTAACATGTTATATTTATAATTTATATCAGTTATACTCATTATTATACCCATCCAAATAATGAAGTGTTTCAATAACATACTATTCCATGACGTGGAGATGGTAAACCGTATATACGCCCTTATGGTGAATTAATCATTTGTAGGATTTATAAAATAAATAATATTGTTGTACCAGATTTATAATAACTTCATAGTATGTGTTAGGTACTATATTTATTATTTTGGTAAAGAAAAAAAATACAAAGATGAAGTGGAAGATGAAAAGAGCATGAAAGAGTGTGATGAAATTATTACCTCTTTTTAGGGTGTTTCCTTTTGAGTTGATCAAAAGGGATCCATAGGTTGGATTTCTGATCAATTTAAAGATTCTAGGATGATTTGAGGTTATTTGGGAGGATATTTGGTCAGGGGATGGGCGATCCAAATGGCTTTGGAAGTGTGATTTTGAGATAAGGGTATGTGCCCTTTTATAAGATGGATGAGGGTCAATTTAGGAATAGATTAAAATATTAATTTATAATACCATAATATTCGGTTTATAATTGCTCCAAATGAATTTATTTCGAGCCTTAGGTGGTTATGGGTCGAAATAATTTCAAGAAATTTGTTTTGGAAAAGTATATTACTGTTTTAACATTATCATTTTGACTTTACTCTTAGTTAAATAGTTTAACTTTTAGCGTGCCTTCTTGTATTTTACACAATATGGTAAATAAACATACAATAAACTTCCAAAAAAACCTCATGTGGTTAAATAATGACATATATAAAATTATTTAATCCCTTTATACCAACTATTGGTTTTTAGAAATATTATATCACCCAATAATATAGTATTTGTTTTAAAAACTAATTGATGTCAATTTTGACACTATTGGTATTTTGTTTTTATTTAAAGTTTTAACCGTATCACTTCAAACAAAATTATCTAATCAACCATTACATGTCATATTATTGTATAAAATTGGTGTAATTCATTACAAGTCTCAATTTAAATTTATTTAGAGATTTATAACATCAATTATTTTAATATTTCATTAATATGGTAATTACTGCATCATCATTGTGTCAAAAATAAATTAAAATATTTAATATCTAAAAATTATAAATAAAATACCATTATTTAGGAAACAATTATAGCTTTCTAATTACTATTTATAGTCTAATTTATATTGTGTGAAACCCTATTTAAAAATGGTTTTTTTATTAATCTTTGAATTTAACACTTTTAACTCTTCTTTAAATAAAATAATAATAAATGTCGTAATCTATTCCCAGGGGAACAAAGAGGATAATATTTTATTCCCATGGTTTTGTTTGGTCGAATTATTTTTATCCAATATAATCAGGACATGTGTGTGGGTTATTACAATGTTATTTTTACCCTTAATTATGCGATTTACTTTTAACCGTGTTAAATAACAGTCAAAAGTTAACATTCACCAAAAAATATATTAATATTATTGAACCAAATTTTTCTTCGTAATGTCAAAAATGTCTGTAGTATTTTTGAAATTAAACATACATAAGTAGTAAAATTACGTTTTATGCAAATTTGAAAATTCCCCTAAAATGTGGGCAATAGATGTTAAAAGTTCAATAAAATTTTATTCAACTAAATTTATCATAAAATGACTCCAATGAATTTAATTGAACATATATAGGTATTATAAATCAATTTTGAGTTAAAATAAATTTATATAATGCAAATAATTATTTAAATAAAAAGTCGGTTTTAAATAATAATGTAATGTTTTTAACTATTCATCAAATTCGAAATCTTTTAGAAACATACAAAAAAATTATCATAAGATAATTTTTATATTCAGAATTAAAAAATAAATCATATGTTACCAAATTGAAAACAACGATGTTGAATTTATTAGTATAAAATTAAATTCCATTATAAAAACTAAAAAGTTGGTTTTTAAATATTAAAAACTATCAAAGGATTGACATGTTTTTATGTCAAATTTAAATGTAAAATTTCATATAATGACCTAAATTGTATTGAATGGTAAAAATATAATCTAATTATACCACAAAACCAGTCAAATTCGTAATTTAACTCTATAAATTATTTCAATTAAAAATTTGTTTTCAATTAAAACATAGTATTTTTCTCTATTCGTCAAAATATTAAAGTTATCCGAAAAGTACCAAAAATTTATCCAAACTGATTTTTTATATCCCACATCTAAAGAAGAATTTAATTTCATTAAATTGATTATATAAAAGTGTCAATTATTCTTTTTAAAGGGTTCGCCATTAAAAGACTGTAAAATTATATTTTAAAAAAAATACTTCTTTTTTCGGAAAAAATGAATATGTTCATATATTTTGACTAAGAAAAAAATAATATGAATGTTAAAATTATATATAATATATAAGATTCAGAATTTATTTAATACTATTCATATCTACTTTTTTAACGGCTAGATTGGTTAGAGGTTGTGTGCTCGAAATCGGAGTGGCGTGTAGCGCAAGAAATTCAATTACTTTAATAAGATGAAGTACTATGAAATCATGGGGTGTTACCGGAAACTGTAGGAAAAATTCCAATTATTGGAAAACATACTAGTGTTTTGTAAAAATAAGGGTTATATTATTTTCCTAGAAATACATCCTTTTCTTGATACAGGAAAAAGGTTGTTGTAGTGGGATAGATCTAATAAATTTTAATCATCTCAAAAATGGTTAGAAGAAAAATATATAAATAATTATTATAATTCAGAATGAATGAGGCATATAATAAACACATAATTATACACTATTGGAATTCAATATTTGGAAAATCAAATTTTCTTTATGATCCTTTATGGTTTAATTAAGAATGATTTTATGTAATTAGGTTACAAAAACTAATAAAAATAGATTTTGACAGAAAGGACTGGAATAGATAGTCCTAATTTAATAAAAAACTATAATATTTAGAACATAATTTTTCTCATAATTGAATTAATACCAAAATAAATGTTTTCATATGCTTTTATAGTAACATAAGAATTTTTTTTTTCGTATTTGGTCGAAAAAGGATCAGTAAAATGAAGGTGAGATAGGTATCTATGTAGAAACCAAAATATATTATACCCAAATAAGGTAGAGTAGGTAAATGGTTAGGAATTTATTTATATTATTAATATGATGGAATGTGTGTGTTTATGGGTCTTATATATGATAGTTTTGTTTATATCATAATAAAAATTAATTCTAGATATATTACATATTTAAATGAGTGAAGCAATATTAATCAATGAGATTATGGTATATTCTACATGTTATGATAATTTTTTCAATTATCTATAGACTGGTCATCAATAGTTCTACATTAATGATTTAGAAACATTTATAAAATGGTTTTAATAAACTCAAAAATTTATTTTATGTCATGGTTATGTTTTTTGGATAAGTATTGGAGAACACATGATTAAGGGAAAAATGACTATAATGTTTAAAATATTCTTTATGTTCATGTAATAAATGGTTTTTGGATTATTTAAAAATTGGGTTATATTATATTTTTATCACTCTAATTGATTATTTATTAATATAAAACGTTATCCTTTCTAATTTAGTGAATTTTATCATATTTTTTAGATTATGATTTTTTTAAATTTTCTTGAATTTATGATTAAGGGACTAACACTGGATAAAGAATTAGTTAATTTTTGGAAGATTATATATTATTTATTTTTTTCTAATTTATTGTAGATCCAAATGGTTTTGGGAAATGAAATATATAAATAATGAATGGTTATAGTATATAAAAACATTGGTATATAAATGTGGAAATGATCAATGTTTTTTACGGAAGTATAAGTTGGATTATATAATAAATCATTTAAATGATTATTGGGTTTAGAATATTTAATGAAAAATAAATGCAATTTGTGATATCTATTTTAAGGCATATGTTAATAATTATGAGAGAACCAAACTCATTTTAATATAGGACGAACCAATAAAAATATTGGTTAAACTATGATTTATATAGGTTGACATAAATGAATTAATGACTAATATGATGGTAAGGGAAAAATATTTTATTGTTGAATAATTATAGTGTTATTTATGATCTTAATTCCCCCATATTGATAATATTTTTATACTCTTGTTAGCTCCCTTTGTTTTAAAAAATTATAAATCCAAAATTATGCTTGTTAAAAATGAATCCTTGGATAATTTGGAAATTTTTTAATTAGAAAAGCCCCAAATAGATAAGGAATTTGTGATAATCCTTATTATCATTACATAATATCTCTCATAAAATATGACTAATAATTACAACCTATCTAAATTTTGAATCACACAAATATGTGAAATGGGGGGATTCATTAATGATCAGGTGACTTATATGATAAATCTTACCATACTCACAAGTATAAGGGAAAAATGGCAGCAAAAAAATATGTTACTTTAATTTTAAGAGATTTGTTATTATGTGGATATTTTTGATAGTTAAAATGAAAATAAAGGTGGTATTTAACAACATCCATATAACATCCCATTGCACTTTTTGGGGATCCTGTTTGGATGATTTGTTTCATTTTTCTTGTATGGATATGATTGTGGGATTCATAGTGATGGAGGGGCTATACAAGGGAAAATGACTTAATATTTTGGGATTTATGTTTGTTGACTTATTAGAGTCAATGAATCATAGTGTAAATGGATTTAAATGTTCATCCTTATGAGAAGAGAACCTTAATTTAGGGATTCATAGGATTTCATTATAGAAATGGGATATTTTCCTTCTATTGGGAGATTACAAGTCATGTAATTAGATTATACATCATGTAATGGTCATTGAAAAGAAGCTGTGAATCTAGTTTAAGGTCTTAATGGTTTAAACATAGAGTATTTGCAATTAATATCATGTAATGGAAATTCATGTTTTAATAAAAATGACAAATTTTTTATTGTCTTTTCTTCTATTATTGAATTCACATAATGTAATGAGATTACATGACATGTAATCCTCATATTTTTTGGTTTATAGGAGTCCATAAATTTGAATAACAGTTCATTTGACCTTTACACCTCCCTTTCATGCCATCGAGCTAACCACAAAATATTTTGGAGATCCATGATCCTTAAGAATCACTTTTTCAACTATTGACCATCAGTGTCATTATGGTGAACCTATTCGAGTAGGTGATACTCCATTATCCAATTTTCATTTTCTACATGAGTATCTCTAATCATGATTAGGTTTTTATATTCATGAATGAATAGTTGTCTCTATGGATGCATTTAATTTTAACGAGATGACATGTATTTTTAAGGATGATATCATTGTTTCCAATCAGAATTATAAAAAGTGGCGATGTTTATACCATTTTGAGTTTGGTGATTCTGTACAACGGGTTAATGTGATGAATTTATTGTTATTTTTGATAAATTATTTTAGTTTGTTCATTTAATTGATTGCATTCGTGGTTTCAATGGATTTCATGGAATGGTAAATTTTTCAAAGGGGTTTTTAATAAAAATGAATTTTTTATTTGAAAATGGGTTTTAAAACAATGTATGAAATTGTTTTGTATTTTAAAATGTATTATTAACTATGATAATGGTTTAATTTTTTTTTACGACTGGAACATTAGGAAACTTTGGAATTTCATGAAATTGATGTCGCTATCCTTAGTGAGTGTTGAACCACTAGGAGGTATCTATTGTGATATTGATGGACTATTGAAGGATTCAATATTGGTATGTACAAACATATAACTATTTATGAGTTTTTATATCTAGTATGTATTCCCATAGGAAATATCCAAGTATGAAGTTATTTTTCATAGGTGATATATTTATAGAATTATTTTTTATCACAAATTTGTTCTCACAGGTTTTGATATGATTTTATATCACATATCATGAAATGATAACTTATTTTATTGATATTTGTTTAGATTATTACCTCTTCAGTTATGGATTAGAATCCATTTTTTCCAAATTCTATATTTCATATTTTTTTATTGGTAGATATTAATGTCTTTTACGAACACCATAGGATAATAAATTATTAATGTGTTTTTATTTATGATAATTCAATGGAAACTATTTCTATTTTAAAATCAAGAGTGATTGAATTATTGATATTAGTAATCCTATATAATATATGGTGGAATCCTATTAGAATTCATGACCCCACCCTAATTTTCCCCTTTAGTATGTTTTTGGATGTTGTATTATAGGATCTAGTTAGTGGGATTTCCATTTTGTAGCATCATGTAATCTCTTGTTGTGGATTCCTTTCGTTTGTATTGATTTAGATGTAATGATTGGTCACATGGAGTCTTTTTGGTCTTTTCTATATCGTTATTTTTTCAGATTTAGCATCTTTTAATTAATTTTTATTGACACAGATCATTGTATTTTTTCCACATTGTACTCTAGTATTATGTTATTTTTATTTTTCTTTATCACTTGTTCTATTGTATTTTTTCTACCTCACTATAATCAACAAGCTCATGTGGATTATTTATTTTATTGTAGTTGGACACTTATAATTTACTATGAGAGGTTATGTATCTTGGGAATATAAGATTTATGAAAATCGTAATTCCTATAGTAAGTGCAGAAAAGGGGCATGGCAAGATAACTTTGGGTGTATAATCTATGTTACCATGGGTGGTTAAGTAAATTTAATAGTTTGTATACATAATTATTGATAAATTTGAATGAAAATAATGTGATATTTATTTGAATTGACTATAACTACTCATATGATGAGATTAATTGGTAGAAATCATAATTACTTTAATTTCATGTTGTTTTAATTCATTGATTGGAATTATTAAGGTGGCCCTGTGAATTTTTAATGTGATCATGTTCTAATTGGTGATTTCCTTTTTGTTAAACATGACTATGAGAAGAGAACTTTAAAATCTGAGAGAGGATGTGGTAAGAGAGGATTAGTATGAGAATTCTCTGGTGGATCATTCTTTATTATAATCTATTATCCTTATAATTTATTCTATGGGTCGATTGAGTGTCTAGAACCTAGAACATGTGGTTTTTTAGGCTCTGAATTCACTATGATGAATCCACCAATATTCCATAGTGATAATGGACTTCATGAATATTATGGGTGTATTGAGAGGATCTTGAAGATACTAAATACACTAAAAGTCTCTATAGTGGGTTTTTCTATATACAAGCTTGAGGGACCTAGAAGGATATGGTTTGATTCTAATGAAAAATTTATATTTCATGATAATATTACTTGGAATTACATTAAAAATATATTTAACACATATTTTTTCTTAAAATGTTTTGTGAAACAAATACTTGAATGTTTTTAACCATTGAGTTTGGGGGACATACCAGTCTTGAGTTTTCACCCCATTTTGTTGTGTTGGTGCTTCTAGAACCATACCATGTTACAAATGATTACCTAATAGATTATAGGGTATTATTGGTATTTTGAATAGATAAATTGATATTAATAAATACATTTTTCCTTCCAAATTTTTTTGAGGTTTTTTAAAATGAATCTTTTTAGAACCAATATAAAGAGGGAATTAATTGTTTGGGGGGGGGGGCTTCAATTTGTTCTATTATTTTACATGGTGTATCATCAATCCAGAAAAGAAATCATATGGGTGGTCGTTTCTCTTTTGGATTAGTTTTGTGGGAATCATTAGGAAAGCATTATGTTGTTTTATAATAGTATGGGAGTCTTTATCATACATATCATAATTATATGGAGGGACCTAGGACATTTCACCATTGAGGATTATATTTCCTATAGAAACTATTTTTTGAATGGATTTAGAAAAGTATTAATAAAGGATCCACATTAACTAACAGTTCGTAGATTCATAAAGATGCATCCATTGGTGATGTGTCTTATCCTTAGGCTAAGGGTTACGTTCATTTGTCCAAAATATATTAGGGAGGAGATGTGAATGGATTCTTTTATATACTAGAGTATGCTCCAGATGAATATAATGTGGGGATCTCTTTAGTTACAAGGACAATGATTATTTCTCCATCCATAGTTCTATAATTTTTTGACACAAGTGCTACTCATTCATTCATTTCATCAAATTTAAATGACATGTTCGTTTTTTGATTGGAAAAAATAAAAAAATTACAAATATTTCAATGCCTTTTGAAATGTGGTATGAACAATTTTTTGAATTCCTTTTATGTCTGGTGAGGATTTCTAAATTTTAGGTGGAGTGTGATTTATTACTTTATGAAATTGACATCTTATAAATAATTATTAGCAGGTATTTTATAATCATTCTTATAACCTAGATAATATGTTATCACTATTGAATTCATTTATTATCTTCTGATGGGGTCACTCTTGTTTTTCAGGGTGAGTGGGACTTTATATTATGAAGGTATGGTCCTTTTTTTCATGGGTAATATTATTCAGGTTTGCAGATATTTTACTTGATGAAGTTTTCCATTTAGAATTAGTTGTGATACATTCAGTTGTGTGTGATTACTATGATGCATTTCTATATTATTTTTGTATTTCACATCGAAATATTGAGGTCATGTTTACTATTAATCCACTCACTAGTTGAATTATCATTTCTTTGCGATCTTATAAAATGGACCCAGCTGATTT
Organism: Viscum album; assembly: GCA_963277665.1. Lineage (NCBI taxonomy): Eukaryota > Viridiplantae > Streptophyta > Magnoliopsida > Santalales > Viscaceae > Viscum > Viscum album. The sequence continues at coordinate 843,687,013 of OY728161.1, forward strand.
GGTATACCTTAATGTATATAATGAGGATATAGAGGATAAATGACTTATTCATCCTATCATATAATTGGGGTCCTCACATTTATTCTTTTCTAGGAAGGAATACTGGAGCCTCATTCTTTTTATTGACTATATAATGTTAAATCATTTTACCATGAATAAAAAATATCCATTTCCTATGATTGAAGAGTTCATGGATCCACTGAAAGGAGATTTTTGGATTTAAAATATTTACTTGCGATCATGGTACCATTTTTTCAGATTCAATTATGAGAATATACCTAATACATTGTTTATAATCTGTTATGGGGATTTTGATTTTATGGTAATAATATTTAGTCTGAAAAACACTTCCATGGTGTTTATGGATTCGATGAACCAAATATTTCATCAATTATCCAACCTTTTTATTGTTGTGTTTATAGATGATATATTGGTGTACTCCATTAAAGGGAAGAATCTTATAGACCATTTGGATTTCATTCTTAAAATACAAAAATAACACCATATATGTGTTAAGATTTCCAATTGAGAGTTTTAGATCATGAAGTGAAATTTCATTGGCAGGTGATATCTATGTGGGGAATCCCAAAAGATCCATAAATGTTACATCGGGTTTTTCTTGGGAGGAACATTAAAATTTATATGATAACATGAGTTTCCTTGGTTTTGAAGGTTAATATAGATTCTTTGTTCGTAATTTCCCTAAACTCTCATCATTGATGACCACTTTATCCCAACCGTCTATAAATTTTTAATGGAAGAATAGTTTTTAGATATATTTTGTCTATCTGAAAAGAAGGATTAAATTAATACAAGTTTTGATTATTCCCAAACCTAGTTTTGGATAAGATTTTTTCTGCAATGAAACCAGTATGGTTTTTCAATTTATCTTAATAGAGGAAAAATAATTTTGGTCATATAAATCATGATATTTATTTTCTCATGATACAAACTACCCTATCCAAAATCTTGAGTTTTGACTGGTTATTAGTGCACTAAATGCGTGGTGTCACTATCTATGTGGGGAGAGGATAGTATTATATTAACATCATAATAGATTGAAATATAATTTTACTCAAATGGGTCTAAATATTTGATATATTTGTTGGTTGGGGTATCATCAATGATTTTATGTTAAATTTGTATACACCCCATGAAAGTTGAAAGTGGTTGTTCAGAAAGAGAGCATAAAACTTTGGATACATTACATAATGGAATCAGATGAGGAGTGATCTTCTATGATTTTGTTTGATAAGATGAAAATGGGAATTTAAGAGTCTTAAGAGTAGGTATATCTAGTGTTTATAGGGTACTAATTGATTACTTATGAGTGTGTTCAGAATGTGAAAACAAATAACAATGAGTTATATAGTAATAGTAATTTTTTTGGTGGAAGACCATTGGTGAGGAATGTTGATCTATATGTTGAATTTTTTTCATCCATATATATTTGGTTATGATTTTTCCTCTATGGATTGAGATGATGGATATTGGAAACTAGTGTTATTGGTCTATTCAACATGGGCCTACCAAGATGTGTCATAACATGAGATATTGGTATTTGTGGGAGAGGGGAGAAGGATGATTAAATTTTTTGAATACAGTTGGCATACTTGTCAGAGTATTTGTTTCAGACTGTATAGACCTATGGTTGTAATGTATCCCATTCCCATTCCAGTATGGAAGTGGAATTGTATTTCCATATACGTTATTATTGATATTCCATGGACTCATACTGAGAAGGATATGATTTGGATGATAATTGATTGAGTCGTGAAATTTTTTTATTGTCTCCCTACTAGGGAGATAATTAATGTGTAACAACATTGGGTCTGATATTTTCAAGGTATTGAGATACATAATATGGTTTAATATGAGGTTGTTTTCTAATTTGGACATGAGGTTCAAATATAGGTTCTATAATGGTTTACATAAGATTATGGGTTACTATTTTGAATTGAGAACCAATTATCATCCACATAGCATTGGATAGATAGGGATGCATATCCTTGTTCTTGATGATGTGCTCTATCATTTTGTACAAGTTTTTACAGGATCTTGCAAAAATAATTTCCCTCTTGTTTATTTTATACATACAAATAGTTTTTTGACCATGATTAATATGGTATCCTTTATGGAATTACAAGTGAGTTCATGTAGATATTCCATGTACAGAGAATATTTGAGAGAGTGGTCTTGGATACGATGATTCTTGATCATAAGATACAATATATCGTGAATTTTTTCTAGAGGAGATTAATTCATATAGAGAGTCATCGAAAATATTCCATGGAATGTTGTCATATATCGATGGAGTTTTATGTTGGTGATCAGGAATTTATCATAGTTTCATCTCACTTGATACATCATTAGTAGGTAATGCAGTGTAAGATGGAACATAATACTGTGATCCCATTTTATATTGTTGTATTACTAGGTAAGATGACATATCAGTGGTACATACCATCACGTTTCACTTACATCATCAACATGATTCATGTCGTGTTGTTGTAGAGGTATATTCCAAATCATTCTCATGTGATGGATGGTAGGATGTGGATATTCAGACCAACATCACCATGGTTGAGTAGAGAATTATCTTTATGGATCATTGAGGGAATGTATTTAATGGTAAAATTTTTATCTATCTAGGTATAGTGGATGTTCATATGAGATAAACATGAGATGTGAGAGAGGGAATTATTGATGAGGAAAGAGTGACCATCAAATTATGATGATCCATGATCATTAAAACATTGTTTGATTAGAACGATTTTATTATTGGGAGGACTGTAGTATTCAATTATTCTTTTTACGAACTTATTTCTCAATGTTTTATTTCATCATCCTTATATGTGTGTATTTTCCAGATTCCTAGGGATGTAGAGACATTCTTGAAAAATTAACTAATGTTTTGGGATGTGTGTTTGTTTGAATTGAATATATCAAGTTATAATTGTGAAAATATATTTATATCTTCTTCCAAGGGACGGGAGAACCATCAGTTTTGTATTTCGAGACTCTCTATAAGGAACCATGTTATTTTCTATCTTTTAGGTAATTAAATATAATTTAATGGTATTATACATCATGTAAATGTATTACACATCATGTAATGGTCGATTGGAAGATTTTATTTTTCTAGATTAGGGTGAGATAGGTTTAATTGAAGTTTAGTTTTAATTTACCCCACTTAATGGAAAAAATAATATTTTTATAGAAAGAGGTTCAATTTTATCATTTTCAGCCTTCGTGGAATACACATTGTGAAATGGGATTACAACAAATGTAGTACTCATGAGTCCTGGTTTTTAAGGTTTATTACTAGTGACTAGTGTTTCTTTTGTATATGAATCCTCTCATTAATTACCCAGAGGTCACTCTAGGTTTTTGGGAGATCTTTACTCATTTCAGTTAGCTCATTTGGTGGTCCCCCATCATGATTGTTGCGATGTACCTCTCTGAGTAAGCCCCCCTTCCCCATTTCATTTATATTGTTTGTTAGAGGGTGTTTTCCCATATATAGGATTCATTTTTGTGGTCTAATAGTATTTTTTTCAATCCATTTCATTTTTATTTTTCCCTTGTCTTTTAAAGGCCGGTCACTATGTTTCTAATCACTTTTGTCAAAGGTGACTAGGTTTAAAGAAATTTAAGGTAAGCGTTTATATACAATGGGTTAATGAAATTAATAACATATTGTTCTTGATAAATTTAATATATTTTTAGTTAATTTAAATTAAATTTTTTAAGGGACTTCATTAAAAGATAAATGTTTTTTATAGGGTTCCTTTAAAAAATGTTTGAGTTTTTATTTGGAAATGGGTTTACAAACATCGAAAAAACTGGATTTTTATCAAAAAAAATTAACTATGAGCATGGATTTGAAATGTATTTTTAAAATTGTTACATTACGAACCTTGGGTGAATTAGATAATAGACATCAGTAGACTATGTGAGTGTGTAATAAATAGGAGGATAGATTTGGGATATATACTGACATTGGAAGGACGCTATATTGTTTAATACCAACAAAAGTATTTTTTTCTCTTTCATGTGTAGTACATAATTTCATAGGATAGGGAATAACACATGGTTCTTTTCAATTTTTTTTTTAAAAACATGATGTTTTTATCACGGATTGTACCCAGTAGATTCATATAATATTTTTTAGTACATAGATCCACATGAAAATGTCGTTTCATGTATATATGTTTACCTTTTATCCTCTTGATGTATATATTTGTATTCTTATATTATCACCTCTATTTTTCATATTTCATGCTTTGAAAATGTTAGAGGAATTTATAAATAAGAAAAAAATATTTTTACAAACGAGTGTGGATTTATAAAAATTCTTTTTTAATCTATTTTGAAGCTCTAACAATGGAATTATTGATATTAAACCCTTTATACACTCTATGATCGTATCCTACTTGGATTCAAGATTGCACCGCATTTTAACATTTGGGTAGTTATAGATAGTGTGTTATGGGGTCCGAGTAAAGGGATGGCATCATGTATAATCAAGGATTCTATAATTATTATGGCCATCATTTTGTGTTTATTTAGAGGTAAAAGTTGGTAAAATGTGGACTTGTGGGTCTTGTCTTATCCATATATTTTCTAATTTAGCATGTTTTTATTTATTTGTGTTGATATAGTTGTATCTCTTCTCTTCCTCTTTTTACTTCATTTTTTAGCCCGGTTGCATTATATTCAACACATGTTTTGTGGCCTATTTTTACCTTATAGTGATGGGATGGTTTGGTTTCAATGTCTAGTAAACTCGGATTGGTTTGTTACAAATCATTTTAACAAGGGAAAGCCTATGAAACTATTATTAATGAATCTGAAAGTAAATTATCACTCAATATTTTCTAGTTTCTTATGTCATGTTATTTTCACCATCAAATGGATATTGAATCATAATTAAAACCCATACTATTATTATTATCATATAAATCATATTTTGGGATTTAGGGTTGCTATTAATTTTCTATGTGGATCTTCATCCATTATAAGATTTTTATTTGAAATTAGGAATGGGTTAGGTACATTTATAAATTGATTATAATTATTTTTCATATAGATAAATCTTATTCCAATTTCTAAGTAAACATATGATCATCCCACTATGGGTGGTTGACTATATGGTCCGTAGTGAAATTACCCAAATCTTATCAGTGAAATTGAGATGAATCAATTTATTTTTGGGGTAGAATGTAACACCATGTTATTGATAACATGTATTTCACAAAATAAACCACATAAAAAATCCAAAAATATTTTCATAATATTAATAATTAACATAATTTTATAAACAATTATTTATTACTATAAGTCAATCAACATGTAATATGAGGTAATTATATAAAATGGAGTTACAAATTAAATAAAATTTTATTATAATTTATGTAACACATTAAGGTCTAAATATCTTAATGTTGTAACAATAATTAGTTAAAATAACTCTACTTTTTGTTTCATAAAATAAAAAATATCTTATTTTGCATTTTTGATCATTTTCTATAATTATTTATTTTTAGTAGAAAAATATTGGATTTTTTATGAATAAAACGTCCATGATTTTATCCTAATGTACAAAAAACCTAGAATATTAAAAAAATATTTATTAAAACAATAAATTATGATATAACATTAAGCATATTTAAATATTATTTTTACATATAAAAAATATTTCAGATATTTTCATAACTAATGAAAAATGATACTTTAATATAGAAATTGTTTTTTATCTTCTGTTTATATAGATAATTTTCAAGGTGTGTATTGTTTTATTATTAAAATGGAATAATTTTACATTTTTTAAAATTAATTATTCAGTAATTTTTAGCTATAAAATTGAAAAACATTATAATTTTATCATATATATAAATTCAAAATCTAGATGAAACTATTGATCCAAAAAACATTTTTACAAGTTTTTTTGTTTTTATTTTAAAATAAATATTTAATACTTATATAAATATTATTTGATATAATGGATTTCATAAATGTTATTAGAATATTAAAATTACATAATAAATTCAATTTTAACATTTTCATTAAACTTAATTAATGATTAAAAAAATTAATTAACGGGAAAAAATTTAAAGGGAGAAATTGAGTTTATCCTAGTCCAAAAAGCATGAAACATTAAACAAATGTAACATTAATTGAATGATTCTGAATATAAAAGACCATAAAATGATCCCTGCCAAAAAAATAAATCTTTATGCTTCAGTTCCTTGAAAATTACATTGCAATATTGAAAAATTTAACGGTGTTTCCAAAAGTTACCTTACCTTCACATATAAAAATATAACACATAAAAAATTCATTAATACCCATAAAATTTTAATTAATAGTTTAAATAAAACAATTTTACACTTTTTATCACCCTTTATAACTAAAATAATACACTTTTCACTCATAGTTAACCTATGACATTGATATTCAAGGAGACTTATATGGAAATTCCTAGTCCCCTATCGAAGTGTCATCTCCCTCTTAATAATTTTTCATAATCATACTCTTAAAAATATCATTTAAAAATAATTTAATGATGAATTAGTTATAATTATTATAATCTGGTTTTATCATTATCTACTCATTTTCATCAACTAATAATGACAATGCAATGTCAATCATGTCTATGGGTGGACTACCACTTCGACCAATAATAAATGTTTTCTAGTTTTTAATTATATATCCTAATCTACTAAAATAACATTCAAAGTAATACAAACATTACAATAGAATCATTATTTGTCAATTGAAATGATATAATGTCTAAATAATATTATCCTTATCCATACTCTCCCATTATGTTAATGCATATTCATGTTTTGGTTTATTTAACCACCTATAAGAATGATAGTTTAAATTCCGATCCTAAATGACTACGGAAAGAAAAACATCAATTGTTATTTTTTAATTAAAAAATAAGTATAATTTTATCATTTTTAAAATTTATATATGGTATATAATTTATTATTTATAAATAATCTTTTGTCACCAAATTTACTCAAATTACGTGTTATCAACATGATTTCCACAAAATTTAACCAAAACACGTGTGGAATGAAAAAAAAGTAAATAAATATAATATCTATAACATAGCATCATTTATGATATATAAAAAATTAAAATTCTATTAAAGTAGGGTTAGGTATATAATTTTTTTTAAACATTCACAAAATTGTTAATGCAATTAACATCTATTGGGCCTAATATGTCATAAATTATTAAATTACTCATGATAAAAAATAAAATTTCTATTGTTAAAGGTTAGTATTTATGAGTATATTTATGAAATATTATATTATGTCAGTTATGTTTTTTGAATATTATTTTCCGTTATGGTCAACTAATCATGGAAACAAGGTAAGGATTTTCATCTCAAATTCATATCTTTGAGACACATTTGATATTATTCTCCTATATTCATTTTTATTATTTATATATTAAATGTTTGAGATAAAATATCATGAATAATATTTTAATAATTGTATATGATGTAAAATTACATTATCTCTCTTTTAAATGATTTTTCGATTAATGGGTTACTCAATTCACAATATTTTTCTTTGTCTCAAAACTGATTCTTTATAAGTAGTTTCATGTTAAGAACCATGTTGAATTTTATGGTTTATCCACAAAATATGTATATTTTTATATCAAATTAAAAAAATTTAATGGAATATATAATCCAAACAATGTTCCCTTATTCATGTGGTTCTTGTTCACGTTTTTTCACATATACGAATGTATTTATGTAACTCAGGACCCCTTATTTTTTTTATGTTATTTTGTCTTGTTGGATGTTCTTCTATTAATATGTTATTGTATCCTAGCATTGAATTAAATTTTTTTTGTAATCCACTTTTTTCAAAATTCTGTTTAAATACCTAGAAGGTTTTCATACTATTTTTACAATGTGGGTTTATAACAAAGGAAATTTCAATGATTACAAATTTCCCATTCATAATAAATTGTTATGCATCCATATATCATCTAGAAATATTCATCTATTATTCAAGGCACCATTATGGGATTTTAGTTTAAATTTATAAATTTTTAATGTGTTATCACAAAAATATTTCTTAAAAAAATTGAAGTAACCTATAACATCATATTTTACAACACATTTAGAAATGTTTTGAAGAATTATTTTTTTTGATTTCACATCAATTTCCATTTCCATTCATAAATTTTTTTCCAAAAAACATTTAATGTTTAATTTTTAAAAATATAGTATGTTTATATATAGTATAGATATAATCTCAAGATACAAAAATAATAATAATTCAAGATCCCATATCTGGTAGTATCAGTCATCATTTCCTTTACAATGGTGTTTTTAACCTACATCAACATAATTTTTACTTTATTTTAATATAATTTATATATTTTATTTTTAAAACATCAAATCCCATAATATGAATTAATTATGATTATATTCCTAGGTATTGACATAGCCATATACTCATTTCTCTATATAGTGTAGCATCAAATTTTACTTACTTCTAATTGGATGGTGTTCACCTAAAAATAATGCAATTCAATTTATATTCTGAAAAGTGTTGAAATTAAATTTTCCTCATTTTAATATGTTTTATTATTTTCATATTGAACATTTATTCATCAACCACACACCATCTACAACATTATGGTTTATGATCGTGATATCCATTTACTACCATGGGGAAAAGTATTTTCCTTGAATATGTTTTTATTCTAATATTGATAGTTTTTAGAATGTTGAAAATGTATTATTTTACCATAAATATTATTTCTCATGATGTTTTATAATCATTTTTTTTGATTTTCTTTACATGTGGTAAATTATTGGAATTCTGGATAATTATTGACTACCAAAATAGGTCGATCATGTATTGAAATTGTTTAGAATTCAAAATAAGGATATATATGTTTTTCTTATAATAGGTTCCTTAGGGAATGGTAGGAAAGGTATTGACTGATTTTATAAAGAATAAATTGTAATTAATCAAGGTATGGGTGGGGCTATGAATTATATATCCTTATGATTCATAAATTGGTATAATGTAACAAAATAGGATGGGGTATTTGATGTATATCTGACCAATTCAGCATGATTTATTGAATACAAACTCAATGAAAAGAGATGTATATTAGTACAATAAATGAGGAATTGTATTTTTATTTTTTGGAATTATTCATTCCATAATTATAAGAATATTAATATTAAAATACATGTTTTTATTTATTTTCATGTATATAAAATCTTCCTGGTTTAATTTTAGTTATGGCCTATGGGTTTTCTCCTATTACATACATAATATTTATACCTTGAATTTATTGTTATTTAATTAGTTATGTGTTTCGGTTAAAAAGTGATTGAGCTCTCCCATTGTTAAAAGTTTATTCCCCTAACTTATGAAAAAATAAATTGATGTGAAATTTATAGAATGATGTAATTTGTTGAATAATTTATTGTAAATTTTTAATACATATCATGAATAATGTATTTTTATGTATTATAGAAAAATAATTCATTTGATACAAAGAACAATATATTTACCAGTTTTTGTTTTTACATATGTCTTTGAAAATCCAAACCTAAAATGATCATTGAGATTTATGAGATGCAGTTAATCAATATTTATTTTTTCGTTATGGATTGTTATATATAATATTTTACAAATGGTATCAAATTATGAATAGAAAGTATATATTTATGGAACTAAAAATTAATGTGCGGGTATGGAGAATCTCATATATGATTACAAATAATAAGTAAATAAATCATATTCTAAAAGAGATCAAAAGAAAAATTGTTTCTAATTATATTATGTGATTTTCATCTTGAAGAATCATATTCGATATAATATTTTATGTTCCCTTTTATGTTGAGATTTTGTGTTCAATCCTTTTTAGGGAAAAAGAGAATTTTATAATTTTTGTTGTTCTATAGATAATTTACATCAATGATGAAGGCATATTAATATTGAAGTAATATTATTCAAGGAATGTATGAAATGTTTTTTAGATAATTTGGAAGAATCATCTATATAGGTGATTTTGTTTCAGAATAGTATTTTAGATCATATTATTGATGATCTATTAGTTTCCACAAAATAAAAAATTCATGAAATGAGGTTCTGAAGAATGAGAATCCGTGAAGTGAGATTATATTGAATAAGATTATATAAATTGAGATTTAATTACTTATTTTTTTATAACAGATACAAACTTTTTATAATCTATTAGTAATACCTTTTGTACCTAAAAACATTCCATTCAAAACATTCATTAGTAATAGAGAGTGCACATTATTTATAACATTGAAGAATCCATCATAGTATCTCGAGTGACCTCATGGATTGAGAATCCATAGTTAGTGTACTAACTACATGAATAAATAGATATGACCAGATGAATATTTATGTCCTTGTCGATGTACTAACCTCATGAAAGTGATAAAATACCATGATCTACATATGTTAGGTGATGTGACCATCAGCTACCTAGTAGGTGGAGCTCTAACGTGAAATTAGTATCATGATGAAATGATGAATGATAAAAATAATAAATAATGGGAAAACATTATAGGGTGTTTAATCTACCACATGATGAAATATTAATAGATAACATGAAGTATTTCAAACCAACTGTGTGAATAAATGATGATATACCACATGGAGAAGGTAATCGGCAATGTGCACCCATAGTTGGTTATGTTGTTGTGGCCTTGCAAGGTAATTTTTTCAAAATTACCATAAACTATATAATACATCATTTCGTATGATAATATTAGTCGGAAGATAGTAACATATAATTTTTTATTCATGATCTGAATGAAAACATGGGTAATGATATTCATATAATTCACAAGATTCCATGTTATTATATATTCAGTTATTGATTTATCATGATAATAAATTTAATGAAAATTAAAAAACATCAATTGAAAACAATAGAGATTTCATTAGATGCTGCATGGATATTTATGATTGATTTATGTATCATCATCATCAACAAAAACGTCATGATTTTTTAACATTGGAGAATTTTTTCCCCACAAATCAATGAAATTTGACCATGATGTTTGTCTGACAAATATTTTAGAATATTATAGGTATTCCAAGATTTAGTATGTAAAATATCTTTTTAATTATCATCATATAGAAATTTTAATCAAAAAAAATAAACAATTCAAAATGATTATTTAATCCTGAATAATAAAATTAGTTGATGTCAAGTGTGATGTTATTAGATGGAAATAATATGCATGTCATGATAATTATAAGAACCTAATGTTCTATGAGGTACGTATTCCTTTAATTTTCATTTAAAATCCTTAATTTTGACCTAATATGAATTCCTAGTGAGGACAAGAAGAAAACAAGTGTGTTCAGTTCATGATCAGAGCCTAGATCCCCGATAGGTGAATGAATACACTAGGCCACATAATTAGTAGAACTCTTTTCATCTAGTCTGTAAAGTTCATCCAAACTGTGTAGTGGTGTTTAGTGAGAAGAAGTGGGCCACATGGTTTTACCAAACCTAATTATCTTTGGTGGAAGCACATGCAGTGGCTCTATAATTATTAACACATGTAGAAATAATTGTCTGGGAATAATTTTCCATAACATATGCATGAATCTTGTGGGATGCCACTTTGGATAGATCCTATAATACAAATGGTGCACGATTTGGCCAACCATGGGACCAAACCATATGACCCCAAATTTTTGGTGAAATCACCATTTCATCCTTAAATTTTAATAACCTCCAACTCCCTTATAATACTTATTTTAAGTAGATAATAGCTTCATTTTTTCTCCCCTGAGAGCTTATAGTCCTCCTGTAATCATGTTTAATAAAATCATTCTCCATCAGGACTCGAAGTCTAAATCTCATCATCTCATTGGACTACCATCATTAATTGATCTGATCGTTATGTTCATTTTGCAATTTTAATCCAAATTGACTATTTCTATTTTGAAACATTATAGAATTCCATATTTTATGAATTTTCATCCATTATTCTATTTTATACCTATCAAAAGTAAAATAATGGTTGAAACTATATAAGGAGATTGTTTTAGTAAAATGGTAGGTCATCTACGACTCATAAATTAATATATAATTGTCTACAATTTTTTTTTCGTTTCATACAACATGGTTTCAAAAGAATATTCATATTTAATTCAATTTCATAAAATAATATTTTTTATCATATGCCCTAAATACCTAATTATAAATTTTCTTAATGAAATTGGTGGTTGGGACCTCAACACCATCCACTAATTTGGATTTCATACCATGTTAGTATTTTTATCCATTTGTTTAGATCATCTGAGACACTATATAGCTGTGATTCCCAATGCCTTGTTATGTTAATTGTCACTATATAATTAATTAAATATGTAAATTATTTAATAAAAATTATATTCATAGATATCACTAGGACTAGTTAAAATATATTTCAATTTGCAATGATTTCGTTTCATCTACCCCTTTTCAGAAATAATTAATTGTATAGAAGGAACTTAATATATGATTTTGAAATTGAATGGGTAATGTTTATATGTCCTCAAATCAAAATTTCATGTTTAATGAAGGTAAATGGAGTGAACCTATTAAATTATTACTCGAAATGAGTACTACTTTGTTGAATATTACATATGATATAAATGAAATTATTAAAAGTACCCTATTTATTTTGACCTTTTTATCATTGTATGAATGGTCAGACTTTAGATGGCCTTAGATTCCTAAGGGAATTCGTTGAGTTCCTTTTGGATTTCATTCTAGTTTACTGAGTTGATTTTTGTTAATGATTCCCATAAAATAATCTGTTAATTATCTTATTATGTGAATTCATCATCATTGTACCAACAATTCAAATGAAATATTTTCCAAATATTATAATTCCACGGATATAGTCCTTGGATTCAACATGATGTCTTCAGAAATGCAACACTATTTATTCACTCCATTAGTCACAATTATTATTAACTCCAAATTCAATGAACAACATCCATGGAAACAGTTAGACTCATTTAATTTTTATTTCCTTGGAATTTCTTCTTATATATACACTCATATATCTTATATCTAAGAAGCATGGGATACTATTATGGATTCGCTTCACCCCTGAGGTTAAGGATTCTTTAATCACACCACAGATTGCATGTTATTATTACACCCTATTATTTTACTATTGATACTAATTATACATGATATATTTATTATAAATTGAATCATAATTAATTAATTGATCAGGATCATAAACATTAATATCTAATTTTGAATTAGGTATGAGTTTTTATTCAAGCTTTTCTTAATTTTATATACCTTCAAACTATTCAATTTAAACACAGAAACACGATTTTCATATATTTCCTTGGTGGTGGACAATTGATATTTATCTCTCACCTAATAAGGGCCATCATTTTTCACATGAATATTATATTATAGTAGGTTTATATAGGTTTAATCATCCGTCTATGGACATCGAACATTCATACAATAGGATGGGAGCTCGGTAGTAGATGACTAGTCCAGTTCTTAGGATTCATGGATAGTAACTAGTATTTTTCATTATTTATTGTTGAATGTATTGAACTATCTTCCTAATTATATGGATGATCTGTTTTTCATTCATAGAAACATAAAATTAAATTCTCTTATTTTATATGATATACTATATGGATCTTATGTTGATTATTTATTACAAGGATATTTATGTATACTTCCACTACAAATTTTATTTATTATTATATTTCTCCCAATATTTAACCATTTATTTTTTATCCACTATAATGCACTATTATATAAAGTTATTGTATCCACATAGACACTCTCTAGGCCATCACTATAATCCAATAGCCTCTAACATTAAAAAATGTGCACTTTATGCCTTATGGCCCACCGGGTGTTGGCACCTTTGAGCGGCGCCTGGGTGAGGACACCACATTAATTTCATTCATTATATAAGATTTTTTTCTAAAAAACATTGAATATATAAATCTATGAAGGTATGACCATAAATGAAGGTTATTTTATTTTGGGATTTTTATGGAATACAGAGGAATAATGAACCATGATATTTTTGTCCAAAATATTTTTTTCCATTACCAAAACTACTATATATTTAAAATAGACATGAAAATCACATTTAAAAAGATTTATTTGGTGTAATGAGTGAAAAATATTTCTATAGATCATTCAAATAAAACAAGAGTAAGTACTGAGTATTTAGCAAGGACTTTAAATAAACATTTAATGAGATTAATAAATGAAAAAATTTAAAAAAAGGTTGAGAAATTTGGAGGTGGATAGATGTGGTTACTAAAGATATTTATGGAATTGAATTAACCTAAAACATGGAAATTAAAATCATTATTTAACATTATATTATTAATATCAATGAAATATAAGAAAATAACATTATTTAATGGTTCATATTTTATTGTTATATATATGAAAATAGGTGTTCAATTTACAATTATGTGGAAATGAGAGTAAAGTTCAAAATTGTGATTCCAGAGATAATATAATTTTTTCATGAAGATATTTGTATGAGTATATGATAAACATCCTTACACACATTTTTTTATTACAAATTAATTACAAGAGAATCTATTCATAAAAATTTAACTAAATTAGTATATTAAAAGGGAATAGGGTTGAAAAGTTAAGAATATATTAGAGTGTCGTGAGTATTTGTTTGCATAATAAGAAAAAGAAGAAGAATACGATGATGAAGGTAAGAGATGAAATATGGTAAAATAGATATATATTTCAAATAAAATTAAATAATTGAAATATAAAGAATAATATAGAATAAATATGTAGGATTGTAGAATAAAAAAAGTTGTTTAAGAAGAATAATAGTTGAATGAGCTCATAATGAATTTAAAAATATTACAAATTCTCTATTTAATCTTGTTTATAAAGATAAATAAGGGACTTATAGTCAGTGTAGGAGAATAATAATAGAAGGAAGATGGTGAATGATATTTTATTCAATATGAAACAATATAATAAGATGGTGGAATAGAATGAAGATGATATGGGGATTTCATTAGAAGTAATATATGTTGGAGGACTATATTGAAGTTGTGAAAGACATTAAAATGACTTAATCATTATATAGAGGTAGTATAAACATTCAGTGGGAATTGGAAATTTTTACTGTTTTATCACTAGTCTATGTAATCAAGATTATTTTAGGTCTCCTATATTGTGTATATGGTACTAGACATCACATTCATGATTATTTTCTTATGAGACAATTATAACTACAAGATCATTATAATATTATTAATAATCAAGGAATATTTTACAATTTCATAATAGATAATTTTTTGTTATTGAATATTGTACTGAATTAATATCATGTCAAATATTTATGCGTGTTAATGAAAAATAGTGTGGTATGATAATAAGATAATAAAGATATTAATCAATAAATTATGTAAATGGGGTAAAATGATAAATTTATCTAAAATAGATATAATATTAATTAATCCCCCCAACCAATCAATGTGGTGTATGTCAAAAAGTGATCTAAAAAATTGGTATAAATGAATCATTTCCAATCTAAATAGATTCAATTTATGATTTTGTTACCTTTTTAATGATTTGATTTTCATTCATGTATTAACAATAAAGTAAAATTTAGAGGATACCTTTATTTTAGATTATAATTAAATCACTACCAATACTATATTGAACATGAAAAATATAGGGAAATATAATATGAAGAATGGAACATCATTATGATTATAGAAGGCTTTTCCAAGCCTTGTTATATAAGAAGAAATTTATGGTATAGAATATTATGAATAATGAACATTGTTTTCATCCATGGAGACGGATAGACCATATACCTCAAATAATTTAAATTATATTTTGTTATGTGAAAATAATTTCCTAAACTAGCCTTTATAAAAAGAACCAAGAATAATTGGTTATGTTATATTAGTATTCTATCTTGAAATATCAGTTAATTTACTGAGATTTATTATAAATTTAGTTATCGCGGTTATATTTTTCCTTCAATGTGGAGTTTTTTAAATGATACATGAAGATAACATCCATGTCTAAGATGAGGCAGTGAATACATAGAAGGAATCATATTATATGGTTCTAGAATATCCAATGAAATCCAAAATCTTAATGAAAATGATTAAATTAATACATCTCAGGAAGAAAATTGCATCAATTTTGAAAATGAGTATACAAAGAAAATTTATGGGGATTATGAGGGAACAAATGAAACTGGGAAAATGTTCCCACTCATAAAGATTATATTACTATCAATAATGCTAATATAGTGTTCATGGCTATGTGGATTAATAATCTTCAGCCTTCATGACATGAAATACTCAAATTACGTGATAAAATGAAAAAACAATTAAGAAGTAATGTAAGGGTATAATGAATATAATAACACAAGATTTTCATTCATAAATATTCTGTAATTGTGTCTAATTAAAATTAATATTGAAACTATTTCATATGTCCAGGTTATCTAACAAGACCATAAGATCAGGAAAAAACAACTAGTTTCTATAAAGAATAAATCACATCAAATGTTTACAAATAACAGATGAATCGCGTTGAATTATTTCCCACAACATATCAAGAACATTCATGTGATTCCCACAATTGATCAAGCAGATTTAATTGATTCCATTATCTATCTAATAAGTTATAATTAATTTCCTATTTCATTGGAGGGTGATATAGGTCACATCCATCATATAATAAAAACAAAACATATGAGTTTCACAAGAACATAAATCTTTCATCATATCAAAACCCATGAAAAAAAATATGATTCATAAACATTTCTACATTTTATTAACGATGGAAATGTTTGGGGATTAATAAATGTCATGCCTTCTTAAACATGAACTAGTAGGACAAAAAATAATGACATTATCCTTTTATTATATAATCCTTAAGGAATTTCCAAAAAAAATATCATAATGAAAAATGATTTTATAAGATCAATTGAAATAATTATTGAGTATAATATGTTTTTCATTTTGCTAATTTTTTTTTGGAAAACTGATAAAATTAAACAGAAAAAAATTATTTCAAGTTAACTTACTAATATTTTATATAGAGCTTCAATACATTATGGAATTTTGATATAGGGAAAATCTAGTGATGTATAGTTAGTTAAAAAACATTCCTTCTATATTTTTATTAAAAATTTATAATGTAACTTATTTGAAAAATAAAAAAAAGTATTCATTTGGGAAATTTTATAAAAAAAATTGAAAGGTTTAAAAATTAATTTTAATATTAATAATAGAATTTTAAAAACATTTTTGAATTTTTTTAGATATCATGAACATAGAAGAGAAATATTCCTCGACGGGGTCTTAAAGATTAAAAATCCCAAATAATTATGAGATTTTGAAATAAACCATTAACAAATAACAATCAATTGATTCGTATTCCCTATGAATGAATGAAAATTTTATTGATATTAATTTAGAATAATCATTATGATATGTCTCATAAAATATATTCATTTTTATTATATACGCTGCACAAAATTAAATAATAGTGCATAATGTATGTGTCCAATTGAAAAAAACATAGACAAAAATCTTATACCTCATTCCATGAATTTCATTTCCCAAATATAAACCTTATTTATAATAAATATGAGTTTAATATACATTTGTTCCATTAGAATATATCTATCATACCATATATGATATTTTATATAATCTATCACCCTTTTATTATTATTTTAATTAAAATCAATGTTCTAGGTGATGAAAGCATAATTTTCCCAGCTTGTTTCGGTTTTATAGCACTGATATTTATAGTACATTCATTGTCCCATAATTTCAATAATTTTAATAATATTACAAAAATCATATTTATTAATTTTATACACACTTATAATAATTCATATAAATTATAGATAAAAAAATATTTACATAATTCATTGAGAAAGTATGTCGTATGAATGACGTTTACATTTTTCAATGAAAGGAATCTAAGAATGTAAACAATAATACACCATACCCGAATAGTAATTATGTTTATATATCATATATGGTCTTAAAAATAATCATTATTACCATCCATCTAATGTATAATTTAGAAAGAATCACATCCCATCTAGGATATGGTAGTCCATACGTACACATGAGCATTGTTTTTATTGCTCTAAAAGTTGGATTGTGATATGGTAGAAATAAAATAATCATTAAAGGTTAATAATTATTCAAAAAAATCATAAATAATTAATAATACCATCAAAATACCCATTCATATAATATGATGGTAAAAAAAATTAATTGTATCACTACATGGAGATGGTAACCCATACGTACTCTTGATAAATTCATTAACTTCATGTTTTATGGGATTGTAGTAGTATAATAGAGCTTTAAAAATAATAATTATATTTCATTATATTTATGATAATGAAGATACTATTTTATTTTAGCTATCATATATTTTTAATAGGTATGTAAGTGTATAAAAAATTATATTAGTTTGAGTGATTACCTCTTCATCGAAACAACTACTTTGGATTTCCTCTAAATGGCTTTAGGGTTGGTCTTTTGAGAATAAAAACCTATATATGGTTTCTAGAGATGTTAGAATATGTATTTTTCTGGCATGGTTGATATACAAGGCTAAATTGTTTTTCCAAAAAGTGAGGGTGGGTGCCCTTTTATAATTTATGTGAGAGGAACTTTTGTAAATTCTTCACTATATTAGAAAATAAAAAATTCATTTTCTATCCAGTTACCACCAAATTTAAATTTATTAGTTAATTTGAAAATATAAAATTGTAATATCATAGTCCAATACAATTTATACGTGTTTTGGATTCATTTTAAATAATAACATTTTTATTAATGCCTTAGTTAATTATTTTTTCCCTTATTTGTGGATACCATTATTTTACGTATAATGGGTTAATAATAATAGTATAAACTTATACATGAATTAGAAAAGGATCATTTATGATTTTTTAATCTCTATTACATTCACATGGATAATGATATTATTATTATGAACATTAAAACAATTAATAAATATTATTTTGATTAATTATCATTAATGTCAATTCTTAAACAATTAATTTGAAATGACATTAAATACATTATGAAAAAGGGGAAATCGAATATAATTATTCAAAAACACTATAATTTTTCCAATATATCAAGATAACTCATTTATTTTTTGGAATAATTAAAATTATATAAAAACTAATATTTTTTCAATCATTTATTTTATTTTTTAGTTAAATAAATAAATAATGTGTTAGAATTTGAAAAACATTTACGGAAATTATATAATTTATATTAATTAGAAATAAAATTAGAAAAGAAAACTTATTTAATTGTTATAAATATTTAAATTTATTTTCTTCCATAACATTATTTTGTCCTTATATTGAAACTGAAAATATATTAAATATGAAAAGAGTGACATTTTGTATCTATCATTCATTAATATAATATAAAATTAATTTTCATGGACAAGTGACCAATAAACCACTAAAATTAGGAAATAAATCTCTAATGGTAAAATAATATTCATCTAATATTTTTTTGTACTAGTTTAGGTCATGTATATATCCATATTGTTTGGTTTTAACCCTTATTTAACCCCTTTAACTCATACAGTGATACCACAAATTTTTACCATTTGAGAGTTAATACAGTTAAAATATATAATAAAACGACCAATAAATTGATTGTTGATTATATTTTAAAACACATTATACTCATTTGGTCAAATTTAATATTTTTTTTGAATTTTATATAATTTAATAAAATATTATTTATTATTAAATACTCACTATGTCAATTTGAAGGACTATTAATTACATTAACATTAATAAAATCAATAAACCAAGATAAATTCAAACTTAATATTTTAAAACACTTTTAATATGTCAAATTAATCTATAATATTTCTTGTACTACATTTATTATTAAAAATTATGTTTATTTTAATAGTTTATATATCATTAATTTTATATTTCCATTAATAAAATAATTATTGCATCATTGTTGTATAATTATTTATGGTATTTATTTATTCACTAAAGTTTGTAAATAAATTATTTTTCTAAAGGTGAACCTCTTATTTATTAAATTAATATTTGAATTCTAATATATATTCTGAATCACCCTATATCGGAAATATTATTATAATTAAAAACATGAATATATCATCTTTCAATTTTCATGAAATAAAATATTATGAACATAAAAATCACTTCCAAATGAAAACAAAATGATATATATGTGAAATTTTATTTATTTCAAATGAATGGAAATAATGTAATAAAATTGGACCAAGTTTCAGGGTCATTGTCTAGTCCATATCAATTTATTTCAACCCTTAAATTCCATATTACATTTTGCTATTGTAAAAATAGTTACTAAAATTACTAATCATATTGGGAAAAAATAAAATATCCCTTTTTTATTAATTTTTAACTCATTAATCCATATATGGTTACAATTTTTTTTAAAATTCAAAACACATACCATTCATTATATAATTTAAATTTATATGAAAACACAAAATGAAAACGTTTTTTTTTTTGTAAAATAAAAATTTAAATTTTAAATTTTTTCTATACTATATTCAAATATATAATTTATTTAAAAACAATAATTTTACCTTCTGAAAACTAGAGTAGTATAATTTGAAACAAAAAAATGGATGTATTCACTATTCATTAAAACATTAATATTTTCAGAATATTATCAATGTTTCTCCATGTGAAAATTTTTATATAATGACTTCAAAAAATGAATTTCAATTTATAAAATAAATTTTATAAAAAGACTACAAAAATTAATTATAATATGCTTTCATAAAAAGAAAAAAAATAAATTTTAATGAAAATTTCCTTTCTGAATATTATAATTACTTTACTAAACAAAATTTATGATCATTTTCTTAGTATATTCCAATACAATCATATTTATTTGTAAATTTATATTTATTTCATAAATTATTTATTCCTTTTCAATATTTTCAATTTAAAAACAAGGTTATATGAGACATATAATGTTACAATGTTCATTTAAACATGTTATTTTATACAAGATATCAGTGAAATAGAATTATTAAGAAATATATTTCATTAAAACCTATGGGTGTTTTATCATACCCCCCTCCCCCCATAAAATGAATTTATCCCTTGAAATTTTACTCTTTCATCAAGAAATAATTTTTTATAACTCATTCATAGAAACCCAAATCATAAAAATGAATATTAAATTTCCATTAAAAATGGAAATATGGAGACATAACTATTGCATTAAGTAGTGCATAGCTTGTTTTTCTCAATAGAAAAAATTAAAATATAGATTTGGTAGGGATTAATATTCCCATAGAACTAATAGATTGTGATAGAGAACATGGTCATGATAATGTTAATGACCACAAAAACATAGACCAAATAAGTGTGAAAAAATTCATTGATATCATCAAAAATGATTATAATAGGATAAAATTTTATTCAAAAATACATTGAGAATATATTCTTACATTATTTAATTTCATAATAATAAGGTCACTCTTTAGTTTTTCCTTGATAAATTTCAACAATGACTTTTACTCCATGATACTATAATTTCTAAAGAACTAGTGGATGAGAATATATATATTGGGATGGCATTTCCTTCCTTCTATATATAGTTATAAACAAAAAAATGTTTAGTACATGTTATAATATATGGATAAATAGTCAAATGGTGAAGTGATAAATTAATCTCTGAAAACACATCTAATAATATTTTCATAAATAGTTTCCCTTATGAACCATCCAAATATTAATATCAAGAGCTTCTAAAATAGGGTCACTAAATATCTAAAATCAATTTATTAGTAATCCCCCAAACAACTTGATGTTTATCATAATTTTCATACACAAAAGAATTTGTGTACCATTATCATGTATTCATGAAATGCATTTAAATATCCTATATTACCATAAAAACATAGTGAAAATATGAATTCTTTCAAGAATTAACCCTTTCCTCATATAGTAAATCAAAAAAAATTATATAAAATCAATTCATGATATAGTTAATGACCATGTCATCATATTACAAAATGGTTCAAAGGTCATCAATAGTATAAATTTTATTTTATCACAACCAATCATCTCTTTATCTCATTATGTCATCATCATGATCCCATTAAGGTTCATATTTCCTTTAATCATGTGTTCTTTAAAATACTTACCTTACCAACTCAATCAATTTTTTTGGATACTAGTACCATTCAATATATGATTTGAAATACATAAGGAAAAACTATTTGAAACTAGTCCTAAGATATTTCATTATTCTATAATACCATGAAATTATTCGTACAACATTATTCTGGAATTATAATACATACACACTCAATTATTTCACAACCTTCATAAAATTCTAACTAGGATTTTTATTTGTCTACCTTAATTATTATTTCATCGCATATATCATTTACATTATATTCATTATTAGAATTATGAACATTAATCATTAAAGTCTGTTCATTTCCATAATAAAAATACCCTAGAGGGAATAGATTTTCATAATAACCTTACATTAAACATTTAAAACAATTAAATATTGATCATGCATGGGTAATACCATTATCTTTGAAAATTTATTAAACATAACATTTCAATTATCATTTTTAATAATATTATTTGTTTACTTTCCATCGATACCCTAAGAATCTATCTGTTCCATTGAAACATTCTCCTTGATGCCATTCCCCACATGCATTCTATGAGGAAAATTGATCTTTCTTTTCTCTTAGGTAACTATGATACTCTATGTTTCTATAATTAGTTGTCTCAAAAAACTCACTGATGTTGATATTTTTTATTATATTATGACATTTATGATTGGGAATAACAATAATGTTTCATATTTTTAGTCCCATTTAATTTGGTTTCTAATGAGAAAGATCATTCCAATGTCCACCACACTATCCATTTACATGACACATCTCGATTCCATCCATTTCCTAAAACCCAAAAATCATTGTCCGAAAAATAATAATCTTGGTGGGAAACCACACTATAATGATTGAATATTTCTAAATGATGAAAGAATTTTTTTAATAAACCAATTCATAGGTTTATCATAGGTTTCAAAAACCATAATGGGTACTCTGGTATCCCGATAACCTAGTCGGTCCTAAAATAGCCTTAAGGGTGTTCCAAATCCCATTGGTTTGCCGAATATCACATTGAATCATTCAACATGATAGTGGGAATAAATTTTCCACAAATGATAGCAGGATAAATAATTACAAAATATTATCCATAAAAACATAAACTCAACTCCAATAAATGTAAGAGGACACAAAAAGGAATTAAATTCCAAAGTACTACAACCTAATTACCAAAATAGAGAAAAAACAACCCATGTCCCTATATACACAAATCAAAATGTCCATGGATCAATAGTTGGATCCACCTCAATGAGATCCTTTCCCATTGGTCAATCCTAGTTAAATATTTTCTAAAAACACTTGAAGGAACAAGGAGGGTGTGGTATAAAAATTCCAATAGGGTCTCACCATATACACCATATCAGATTGCAATAATTGATTAATGAAAGAAATTCATTCAATTTTTAAATAAATAGGTGTGGCACTTTTAAACACATTCAAAAAAACAATCTATAAAATTAAAATGATGGAAAAAATTGTGAAAATTATTTACCATTGATGAAATATTTATAAAAAATTGATTAAATAAAAATATTTATATAAAATAGTTAAAATAAATTTTGAAGGTATGTAAAGATGTTTAACAACATTATAATACATTTATATCCCAAATATAGTAAAATCAAACAATATTTGCATATGCCAAATTAGTAAGAAAATTATATGCTATATGAATCATCACTCTCTAAGTTATCACATCGATATATGTATGCACACGACCCTTTAACACTAGCCCGATGATACCCATCACCATCCCATTAAGGATGTAACTAGTTGTACTTATGTTTTATAACATTTTATAAGTCTGTAGTGTGTCTTAATAACAAAAAAACCACCTAAGGAATTCATGTTCTCTTACATAATAAATTATAGGAAATTTATTTTAAGACTTCTTAAAATAAAATTAAATCACATCAACCCATTTCAAAAGTAAAATTTCAATTTAAAACCAAAACGGGTTTTATAAGAAACATTATAGTTTAACAAGATAAAAATGTTGTGTTTCTATAAAATCTTTTTAATCATTTTACATGTGTTTCAAATCAATTAAAAGTCATTTCCACAAATTTCACAATCTATTTCAACAATTAAGTTAGATAATATAATTTATATATCATTTATCAATTCTATAATTAAAGTAAACAATTTAAATCAACCAATTTACATAAACACTCCCCAATTCATGGGAATTGTTTGTTTTCCCAATCATCATGCCCAAACCATTTCAAATATCCCAATTAATTGGAATTAGGTTTTATAAAATAAATTGAATGATTGTTTTGGGAATTATATTTAAATAAAAAAATTGAAATAAGTAAAGAAATTAATGGGTAATCAATTTGGCCAAAGGGAATGGAATTACTTAACATTTCCCTAAAATCCAAAACTCACAACAGATCCCATCGACATGAAAGATACTGTAGATAACCGTAAAACTCAACCTTGAAATGAGATCTAGCAACTCAGAGTATATATCCATCAATTTCATGCTGATTTATTGAAATCCCAATGGAGGATAAAGAGATAATGATGAAGAAAAAATAAGAATGCTTACCAGGGAATGAAACTGCCAAGGAAAGAATGATAGGAGATGGAACGAAAGGATTCAGAGGTGTTAGATAGGCCCAATATCACATGGGGAAGGCCATGGGGTGAGTGAAATGAGACTGGGAAAGAACCAAAACGTAGGGATCTTTTGTGATTTCCATTTAAAAACCATATTCAGGGTATTAAATGATGTGTAACCCCATTTCTAGTTATGAAATAGTTAATTTCTTTTACTACTATAAAATGAATTGCTTTGAATTAAAAATTAATAATTAATTAACACTTGATGTGTAACGGCCCATCACATAATGTAAAATTAATGGCATGATACCTTCTTGTTATGAACATGTTGACTACTTCACATCATGTAACTAGGTTACAGGGTGTGTAACTATCCAGGAGCCTGCAGAAAAGGCCCGTTAAAATTTTGAGCCCAACAAATATTTTACTAGACAGCAATTGATATCCTCATAAATCATTCTCAAACCTACCTAGTTAATGAAATGCTAACCCCAAGAAAATTTTAATGACATACCTATTAGATCAATAACATGATGTTACAACCTCCCCATTATTAACACATTTTGTCCCCAGAAATCCTATGAAGATTCTTCAATTGCCAAGAGTTATGGACAATGTTGTCTTATTAATTTATCACATTCCCACATCTTAATAGTATCATAACCATTCTTCCATATCACTCAAACCAAATATATCATCCTCCAATGATGTACTTCGGTCTTAGAATCAACTATCCTAATTTTTCAATGAGTTAAAGATAAATTCGGTTGAATATCATGATCATTATGACCGTAAATGTGACATGGATGATAAATATTTGTTTTCTACTAAGATACATGGAAAATTTAATCTACTGATATCATCCTTGGTGGATGTGAAAAAATTGTACGAATGTTTCCCCATCTACTTAACAACCTCAATAGGTCCTAAAAATTAGGATTTAGCTTCCACTACCTCCCAAGCCATTGGTGGCCCAACTAGGGAGACACATTCCAGAAAACCTAGTCACCAACTCTAAAATCCAA
This sequence comes from Viscum album, assembly GCA_963277665.1. NCBI lineage: Eukaryota > Viridiplantae > Streptophyta > Magnoliopsida > Santalales > Viscaceae > Viscum > Viscum album. Next base: position 843,712,851 of record OY728161.1, read on the forward strand.
TGGTTTAAGGATACAATCAAAATTATACATATATTGGATTTTTTTCCATCATAATTTTCTAGAGAATTTACTGTATATTAACTATTATCATGTGGACCAAACATTTTCCGACCAAAGAGCATTAACTAAAATATAACCTACATAATGAATATTTATAAGGAAAGATATATGAGTCCTCAAAAGGATCCATTATCATTAAGGACTAGTAACTATTTTATAAGAAAAGTTAACCAACCACATGTGATGATCCCAATCCCCACAAAATCTATGAAATAATGTATGAAGCATATACCAATTAAGTCTTATAAATCATTGTGTCTAACCATACAACTATGGATGGTAGCCCGTACTAAAATGTAACTGACATACCAGTGCATCCTAAAGGCCTCTTTAAAAGGGAGATGTTATTTGAGGATCTATATGAAAAAATTTTGCATATGGAACTCAATGGAAACTAATAATCTATTTCATGTAGGGATATCCCAACTCCCCACTATTTGTTGTATCACAAATAGAAATGAATCGAGATGACTTGATCATATAATCGATCACAAACCATATCACATTATTTTTTCAATAGATACGAGCCAATACAACCATAAATTTAGTAGAGTTTTCATTTCGCTTTTGAGTAGGTATTGGATGTGTTTTAAGTAAACTAGAATGTTTATGATGCTCGTCCATAACCTGGTGGAATGTATAGTAGTGAGAAACAAAATAAGAAATTTCATCCCACTTACCCGGACACCAGAACTGCCTCTGCAAAGCAAAAAACAATGTAGGGGTTCCTGGGTTCACAACCCACTTGGAATTAAGAAATTTGTCCATCATAGACTTCCTTTTAGCTAAAGGCACAAAAATGTGATTCTGATATCATAGAACAACCTCTTTGGATATCAACCACAGATCTATTGTTTTCCAACCATAAAGAGAGTATATAATTTTACATAATTCATCATCAGACTCTTTGACAAGACGAATCATCTAATAATGATGGGATTGTAATAGTATCATGTCTAACTAAATGTAATCCACTATCTCCGAAACTAAAATTTGAATCTATGATGAAATAGATATCAATCTCTAGTCTTCTAATGATTCCTTCACATTCTAGGTTGGATGTTTCCTTCTCAATGCATCTGTATTGACATTACCAATCCATAGGGTATATTTTATTTCAATATCAAAATATTTTAGTTACTCCTCCCAATGCCTCTAGAAAAGATTCAAACAAAATTAGGTAAGATATACATAAATATTTTTATTTATAAATAGACATTAAACATTTATCCAAAATTTTATTTACATCCACTCTTATGTGTGTGCATCATATCATCATGTTCAAGGTCATGGGTGGGATAATTCATCTCATGTGGCCTTAGTTGACGGGATCTATAGGAAACTACATGATCACCATACATAATAATGATTCCCAATCTTGAACCCAATGCATCATAGAATACCACATACCCCTTCCCAGCCTCAGGAAGAGTTAATAATATCTCAATAGTTCCAAGTGGGTTCAGGTCTACAAAAAATTTTGGACAATTATCATTCTATGAAAGAATAACCCCTTTCCATGTATAAGTTGTCATCATATAAGCCAGTGTAGAGAATTCCTTCAAAAACTGATGATAATATCCGATTAATCCCAGGAAGCTACGAATCACGATGTCATTACATGGTTTATGCAAATTCAGAAGTACCATAACCTTTTTAGGAAAAAATAATATTCATTTTTCTGACTATATGTTTCTCCATAATTTGACTTTCCAAATCTAGAAATCACACTTCAAAATCATGGAATAAAGTCTGTGATTTCTCATTAAGCTCAAAACTACTCTCAGAATATACACTTGAAACTCTTTATATTTAGAGTAAATAAGGATTTTATTCATGAAGACTACCACCAAGGTATCTATATACTCATGATAAATACTTTTAGTCAAATACATGAAAACATTAGGAACATTTGTTATCCCAAATAAATTAAAAATTTATTCATAATAATGATACCTTCTCTGAAATTTGGTTTTATGAATGTTATATTCTTTTACTCTAAGCTGATGGTAACTATATATGTGGTCGATCATTAAAAACCACATTTACCCTTTTAGAATGTCAAACATGGATTCATTCAATGGGAACATATAATTTTTTTTCACAATAACATTATTTATCTTTTGATAGTCCACACCTAGGAGAATAGAACCATAAACCTTCTTAACAAAAAGAATCAGCACAACCCAAGGTGACATAGTTGAGCGTATAAATACATTTTTGTGAACATAGTCCAACTGGGACATTAATTCATTCATTTCTACTATATCTGTGTATTAGGTGGGAATTGAAACAAGTTGAGTAACAAGAATTAAGTAGATGAATAACTCAACCTCCATTACTGGGGGAAATCCTGCGTAGTTAGAATAAAACACATTGGGATGCTCGATGCCAAATGGTGGGAGATCACCACTCAATTACTCTCTCTCCAAATCAAAATAAAACAATAATATTACATTCCACAATTATGGATAAGAAGTCTGGTGTCCTCTCAACCTAGGGATATATTCTCCTTTAATTATAAGAGACACACCAATGGGGGTGATTTATTAGAAATGTTCTAATCCATTCCAAAAAATGACATCAAGTGGTTTCATGTTGAGGACTAAAAAATTCAATGATTTCATGGAATCTGATATAGAGAAGACACAATTGGGACTATGGAGACAATGATCTATCTTCATACCAAGGGGTGTAGTAATATCTATTTCATAAGATAATAACACCATGATAATATTTATGATATTAATAATAGTGGTCGAAATAAATGAATGAGACTTACTAGTATCAAATCGATAAGTCACTAATGATGAATCTATAATAATTTTATATCTCACAGTTTATGGACCCATGTTTTCTTCCCCTAGAGACTCTTCTGCTGCATGAACAAGCATTTATCTGGATGCCTATGGCAGGAATCCTTCAATACTAGAATCATTTTATTTCCATGCTGTTTTTATATGAGCTAATGATCTTCTTCCACTATATAGAGTAGAAAATCTATGGTTTCATCTATTAAGTTTCCCTGAACATCCAAAATATCAATAGTTCTTAGGTGCCTTAGCTAATAAACTCTTATAATTTTCTGGACATCCACATGAATAGAATGTAAAACAACTTCTTTATAGTGTTGCCAGATGAATAGAATGACCCCACCATAGAGAACTATATTGAGAATAATCATGATTTCACTTTCCCATAATGGAATTGACAAAACAACAAGGTGAAAAAGAAGTCTTTTCAACCTTGAATTACTCTCTAGGTCCATATCAACTATCATGACCGTATAAAGAACATCATTATAAGTATTAATATTCTGCAAGGTAGCCTGAGAAGAAATATCTGATCGATGTCCCACCTTGAACTGTTGATCCTACAAACTCTCATTAGATACAATTACATGTGAAATCATCACAATATTAGAAAATCAGTTAGAATACTCAGTCATGATTTTTTCATCATTTTAAATATTGAAAACATCCTCAACATTGGCCAACACCATTCACTCTAGATAGAATAGTATAGTGGGATGAACCTTGAAGTAATTCGACTATAATCCATTATGTCTCTTCATTATCACTATTGTGTCCCACTAAATAGTACATGGACCCTCCAACATGAATGTTTCACACATCACATTAATATCATATGGTATCTCTATGACCATAAATTTTTTTTTATATCCATCCCCACCATTCATCAACATATTGAGGATCAGTGGTGCCTCTGAAAATTAATGGCTTCTAGGAATGTAACTCTTGAGAATGATTTCAAAGAACGTCCCCCTAAGGATCTATAGTTGGAGCCTGAATAGGCAATAGAGGTGGTACATATCCTAGATCATGGACTATACACACAATCCCCTCAGCCAGATTCAGATCAATAATAGGATTCACGTGATGGGGATGATCATGAGCATCTTCTATAATTAAATATGAATGTCTTCTTAGAGGCATAATGAGACATAACATCACTAAAAAACATGGAATACCTTAAAATAACAGTAACTGACTGATAAGGGTAGTTATTTATTATATATTGAAAAACAACATATGTATTCTACTCAATCTGATTCAAAATAGGGAAAATACGTGAATTAATCCACAGGAAACATTTCCCTAACCCCATAGTTTCTTATGGTTCATTTTTTTGTAATTTGTATAAGCACTGAATCATAACTACTCCAAATTCATTATAATATTTCACAATTGAATACTAACATCAAGAAAAAAAATCAACTTGAACATCCTCTGATTCCATTTTTTTGGAACTAGACTTGGTACCCTAGTAATCCCATAACTAAGCTAGTCCTGACAAAGATGAAATGGCATTCCCAATCCCCACATGTCAACAACTATCACCTACAACCATACAACATTAATGTGGGAATTTATATTCCACAAAAAAAGTAGATTATAAATAAGAAAAAAAATATTCATAATAAATGAAACTCCCCTAGAAGTAATGTACCCGATGTCTAAGAAGAATTAATGCCAAAATTACTACTTCCCATTTACCAAAACATGAAAAAAACCATGTACCTAAGGACACAACTCATAAAGTCCATTGATAAACATGCCTATCCCCCTTCAAGATATTCTTTCCTATTGATTGAGCTCAAAAGGATATTACGTACAAACACCCAAAGTCACAACTACAGTGTAAGATAAAAATCATAGTAGTGTCTCACCATGGATTCCATATCATAATCTAAAAAACAATTAACCAAAGTAAATCTTCCAATTTTAAAAGAAATAGGTCTTTAATTTTAAAACATATTTAATTATATCATGATATACAATTAAAATGATGGAAAACACTTTATAAAAATTCATTATCAATGATGGGATATTTCTAAAATAGTGGCTCAAATATAATTTTTATATAAATTAGTTTATCAAAATTCAGAATGCATGAAATGAATATTAAAAAGATTGGTATACATTTATATATCAAATATACAGAAATGGAGAAACATTGTAATATTATAAATAGGTAAAAAAATATTTAGGCTATTGATATCCCCACTGTCTCTGTGACCGCATTAATATGGGTATACACACTTCCCTCTGAAACTGGACAAAGGTGACTCATTACCATCCCATCGAGGATGTGAGTTATTGAATTCATATTTCAGAACATTGTTTTGGCATAGATCATGCCCAAATAACTAAAAAACTAAATAAGGATTTCATGTTCTCGTACAAAATAAGTGATGAAATATTTATTTTAAATATTCTTATAATAAATTTAAATCACATTCCCCCCTTTCAAAATCCAATAATCCATTTGAAACTAAATATTTGGTTTAAAAATTTCATCTTTATCAAGAAAACCCACTAGGTTTCTATCAAAACATTTTAAAAAATTTCTATAGGATTGAAATAAATTAAAAATAAATTCTATAAATTTCACAATCCAATTAAATTATTAAATTCATTAATTTAATTGAAATGGATTCCATAAATTATACATTTTAAATTAAACAATATAAATCGATGAATTTCCATAATCACTCTCCAATTAAATAGAATTCAGGGTGTCCCCAATTTTCATCCCTATATCATTGAAAATATCTTATTCACTGAAATTTAGATTTATCAACTTAAATGATAAAAGGTTACAGAAATTGGATTTAAATTAATAATTTAAAAAAATCATGATTTTCATAAATTTATATCTCAAATATATAATAAGGTATAAACATGGTAAACTTAAAAATATGTATAAAAGTTTTAGGCTAAAGGGATCCCAACACACTAAGCGATCACATTAATATGTGTTTAAACACATACATCTAACATTAGACAAAGGATACTCATCACCATCACATAGAGAATGTGACTTATTGAATTTATCTTTTAGAACATGGTGTTTGAATAGATCATGCCCAAATAACTCACAAACTAAATATGACTTTCATGTTCTCTTACATAATAAATTATGCACAATTTATTTCATGTCATCTTTAAAAACATTTAAATCTAATTCCCCCATTTCCAATTCCAATTTTCCATTTTAAACAAAAAATTGGATTCAACAAAAAAACATTCATCTTTAACAAAAATACCACTTGGTTTCTATCAAAACAATTTATAATTATTTGACATGTTTGAAAAAATTTAAAAACCTATTTCATAATGTTCCCAATCCAATTAAAATATAAATCTCAGAAATTTAATTGAAATGGATTATATTAATTCTACAATTAAAATTAAACAATTTAAATCAAATAATTTTCATTAACACTCTCGAATTGAATGGATTTGCGGGTTTCCCCAATTTTCATTTGAAAACCATTTCAAATATTCCAATTATCTAAAATTCTGGTTTATCAAATAAAATGAAAAAAGGTTTGAGAAATTGTATTTAAATAAATAATTGAAATAAATCAAGAAATTGTAGGGTAATCTGTTTGTCCGAACGAATTGAAATCACCGACCTTTTTTTTCTGAAATCCAACACTCATAACAAAACCTATCGATGTGAAAAAAAGTTTTAGAACACCTCGATAAAAATCTAGAAATAAGATAGGGAACCATTGAGTATATATCCATCAATATTACAACAATTTATTTAAATACCAACAGAATAGAAAGAGATAATGATGATGAACAAAGTAGAATTCTTACCAAGGAATCAAAGCACAAGAGAAACGATGATCGAAAGTGGAATAAATAGACCAAAAGGGGTTGTAGAGATCCATAATCACCTGGGAAATGCATTAGGTACTGAGAAATAATTTTGGGAAAGATCTAAAAGATAGTGATCTACAATAATTCCTTTTAAAAAACTACAGTTACGGTAATACATGGTGTGTAACCCCATTACACATCATGAAATAATAAATTTTTATAACCTATAGAAAATATTTTTCTATTAATTAAAAACATATCAATAATTGCATCACGATGTACAATGAATCATAATGTCACATAAAATTCATGTTGTGACTGGTTAACTGTATGCACTTAGTGACTATTACATGTCGGGTTACCTAGTTACACAGTTTGTAACCCTCTAGATTCATGCAAAAAGGCCAGTTAAAACTGAGAGGCCAAGAAATATCTTTCTCCATCATTATAGTTATCCACAAAATTCCTTCTCAAACCCACCTAGTTAATGAAAAGGTAAAACCATGAAATGTTTAATGGAGTACATTTCATATTGATAACAAGATGTTATACTAAGTCATTCATGACCATTACGAAAACATTAATATTTTATCCTATACATAGTCATATACATAGGGTCTTCGTAATTTCATTAATCATAATTTCCAAAAAAAAATAAAAATTATTCCAATACTATCTACAACAACATAACAGTTTCATATATAGATGTTAAATCTTTTTTTATGAATAAAAATATAATTCATTTTGGAGTTGTAATTATTTTAGAGTCTTTCAAGATTAGATATAAAATAATATTATTTTATTATTTCTCTTCAACATCACCCATATATATTTTCCAACTTTTTAATCGTCATAGGAATACCTATTAAAAAATTTATTTATATGATAATGAAAATAGAAAAAAGAAATTGGTGATCTCAGATGCTCCGTAACATAAAACATTGAAGTTATCAATTGGTGATCATAAAAAAATATATGAAAAGAATAATAAAATTATATCCAAACCATAACATAAAAATTTCATTCCCAATATGAGAAAGATCATAATTATTAATTATAGAATAAAATATTAACATTTCCATGGACATGAATCATATGAACGAGAAGACATCATAACCAAATAACATACCATATGTCCATGTAATAAATTTATATTGAATAATATAAACTATGTAATCCTTTTCATATGTCAATATTAAATACCATGACCATCAGTTTGGGTATCAAAACAAGCTTCCCATAATCGATCAAACACATTTACATGGTTCCAGTAAAAGATCAATCTCATTAACTCGATCTGCATAACTAACTCATGATATATATTTCATTAACAAATGTATCAGAGGGATATAATGGTCTCACCAATCATGTAATGGAATCCATACATTTTATTTCCAAAAGAACATGAATCATTAATCATACAAGATCTCCTGAAATAAAATGGATTTCAAAAACACTTCGTTATTTCATAACCCATAGAAAATTAACGGGGTTTATAAAAAAACATACCATAATAAAAATAAACAACCCATATAAATAACAATAAGGATATCCTTTAATTTTATCCCCATTAAAACATAACTAATATAAAATAAATTTTTCATATAAGGAAAATGGTTTTAAAATATCACTTGAAATAATTTTGGGGAAAATATCCTTTTAATTTTATTTTCATTAAATGGTGTGAAATATTAATAGAAATAATTTTTTATGAGAATAAATATTTAATGGTGTATAAGAAGATTAAAAAAATTATGTGTTTATTATGGAATGAAAATAAAATCACATAGATAATGTTACAATGACATTACGTCCATATGTTATGTCAGAAAAGTCACTAAGTACCATGCTTGGAAAATGATAAAAGTACATCTTTCAAACCATTTAGTAAACAATAAAACATTATAAAAAATTGAATTTAAAAAATAATAGGAAAATATTAATAAAATTTATTAAAAAAATTAAAACATGGATAGGGAATAAACATATTCCCCATTAGAGTATTAATCATAATCACTCTCGAATAATGATTAGATTGTGAAATAAACCCTTAACACTTTCTAATCAGCCAAATCATATACAAAATAAATAAAAATAATTATATGGATATATACATACCGTAATATTAATTATAATAATAATTAATAAATTCAATCGATGTATATAGACCACATAAATGAAACAAGTTATGTATAAGTCATGTGTCCCATATAAATTAATGTTAGTAAAAAATTTCATACCTCAATACTTGAATTTATTTTTTCTTATTGAAAAATCAAGTATAAAGAATATAAATTTATTATAAATGTATTAAATAACCATATATCTCTAATATCATGATTGATTTTTTTATTTCATCATTTCGTGTATTTATTAATAATTGTTTATTCAAATCATTGTTCTTAGTGATATAATCTGCATTTTCTTATCATCTTTATGTTCGGTAGTCTCAGTCCTTATAATTTCATCATGGTACCATAATTTATATAATTTTAATCATGTTATTAAAATCACATATATTAATTTTATACTTATATTCATTCATTAATAAATATTTGAGAGAGAAAAATGAATCACACGATTCAAGGATATTGTAGTCCATAGGAACACATGAACGTTGTTTCCATTGATTATCTAATGGAGTGAAAGAAAAATAAATAATATAACACACTTAATTAATTATTACTTTGTTATATATATCATATATTTTCATAAATACCATACATTTTACAATCCATGTGAAAAATATGTGAAAATGAATCACATCACATCGTGAAGATGGTAGTCCATTGGCACAAAAAAGTGATGTTATCATTTCTCAAATGATTGGCTGATGATTAGATTGACATATTATTATCATTCCAATTATTATAATTATATTATAAATTTAATATATAAAAAATATTCCCATATTAATTCCCATTCATATAATATGGTGATGATGACAAATGAATTTTATTTCTATGTGTATAATGTAAGATATACATGCACAAAATCAATAATATTACTTCTTCTTTGATGGGAATGATGGTATATAATTAAGCATTAATAATATTAATAAAATTTAAATATATATAATATAATAATTTTAGTTTTTCATTTTAAAAATAATATATTTATTGGAGTTAATGAAGTGTAGATAAAGAAAGTTATCGGGTTGAGCTATTAAAACTTCTTTGAAATGTCTCCTTTGGAACTCCACTAAATGTCATGAGGGTTGGAATTTTGAAAGGAAAATACCTCTATAAGGTGTCTAGGGTATTTTAAAAGGTAAATTTGTAATGTATGGTCCATTTATAATTCTATAATTTGTTCCATAATGTGAGGGTGGAGGTTCCCTTTTATAAAGGAGGTGAGGGGAACATTTGAAAATTATCAAAATATAAAATTATAATAAAACCATTTTGATTCCAAGTAATAGAAAATGAAAATTGAATAAAATATAAGACAACATAACATTTTTATGTCATCAAAAAATATTATTTATACAATATTATGTGTCATTTTAAAAATTATCTTCTTATTAACACCTTGGTTATTTATTTTTCACATTAACCAATGTGAACATTAAATTAATTCTGGTGGGTTAATAATATTACTCTAAATGAAAAAATTACTTATGAAGGGCCTCTTATGATATTCTAAAAAATATTCTACTCACATGAAAAAAAATTGTTTTTATGAAATATAAATAATTTAACAAAATATAGTTTTCATAAATTATGAATATTATAAATCCAAAAACTATTCAATTAATTTTACATTTAATACATAATGGGAAAAGGGGAAATTTGAATATAATAATTTCAAAGAACTATAATATGTAATATAGATCTATAATATTCATTATACACTATAAATAATTCAATTTATATTATAAATAAAAAATTTAAAATCATTTATAAATTTTTTGTTAATTAAATAAATATTGTATTAGAATTTCACAAGAATTTAATGTAATTATATATTTATAATAATTAATATATATATATAACTAAAATAATTTCATTATGATAAAAAAATATTTTTTTTCTTATCTTGATTTTCTTCTTATGTGGACATATAAAATATATTAAATACAATGATAGTGACATTGAGTAACTATATTTGACTAAAATAATATATAAGTTATTTTCTTAGAAATATGTCCACTAAAACACTAATAATCTTAAATTAGGTGATGAAAATAGAATCACAATCATCCAATATTTTATTTACATGTTTTTTTCATGATTATATCCTTTTCTTTGAGTTTTAACCCTTATTTAACCCCTTATTTCTTACCAAGAATACAGGAATGTTTACTATTTGTGGTTTATATTGTTATAATAAAATGTCAAAAAAATAAATAAATGTATCATTTATATATTTAAACTATACCCAAATAGTTTTATTTTTCATGTTTGTTATTTTATAAATTTCATACCATTAAATAATGTATTATTTACGATAAAATATTCATAATGTCCTCTTTACGGACTACTCATTTATTTGACATTTTCGCTAATAAAACAATTACCATATCTTCGTCATGTAATTATTTAAGGTAATTATTTCATCATTGTAAATTAAAAATAGAATATGAAGATCTAGATAATCCTTTTGGTCTTAAAATTTATATTTATATTATATGATATTTTCTAAAAAATATTATATTATAAATTCTATAGTTATTAATAACATGAAAATAACACGATTGAATTGTCATGCCATAAAATATTATAAACATCCTAATCACTAAAAAAATGAAAATTTTCTCAATATTAAAATATATATTCATTATAGATTTAAACTAATCACCTTATAGGATATTAAAAATTGTAATTGTCATTTTATAGTCCTTATCATTTTATTTATACCATTAATTTCCCAATTTACTCTTTACCAGGTTAACAAAAATTAACAATGATACTATTAATATTGGCCAAAAATAAATGGACCTATGTACATAATTTGTACCTTCGGAATAAAAATATGGTATAAATTTATCAAAACTCAAAACACATAAGATTCATATTTTCATTTAAATTTAAACCGGAAAAATTAAATGAAAACAATTTTTTTTTAAAAAAATATTTTTTAAATTTCTTATGTTTTACACTAAATTAAAGTAAAAAAATACATTTCAGAAAACAAAATTTGATTATTTTAAATGAATTTAATTAGTGAAATTTTAAAACTAATTCTAAACAAAATTTGGACTTATGAACACTAGAAGAATATAATTTTTTGTAAATTTTTTTTTTACTCTTCCTTAAAACAACAAAAATTAAGAAAAAATATAGAAATTTGACCATTGAAAATATTGTTATGATAATAAAAAAATGAAATCCCTTTTATCAAATAAATTTTCTAAAAAAAGAAAAAAATAAATATAATATTTATTCATAAAAGGTAATAAAAATAATATTCATAAAAAACATATTTTCTAAAGATGATAACGACTTTATTAAAACAAAATATCATAATTTTATAATAACAATCCACACATTCACATTGAGTTATAAATTTATATTTATTTAACAAATTTTCTATTATTATCCACTCATGCCAGTTTAACAGCTAAGTTATAAAAGGAATATATTGTAATGTGATTTGTTTAAATGTTCAATTATGTGAATTAAACCAAAAGAAGTAAAATTAATTAGTAATATATTTAATAAAAATATCACGGTGTTCCATTGAAGTTATTTCATGTTGATAAATTCATTAAAAAAACATTTTCATTGATCTATGATTAAGATGATTGATTATTCAAAAATTTGAGCTAAATAATTATAAGATTTTGGTAGAAAAATATTTCTTTCCTCCCACTATTATGAATAAGATATTATTGAAAAGGACACCATGATATCGAAATAAGATTAATATATCATAGGATTTTCATTCTCATCCTTCCTTTATGAAATATGCATGATCCAAATATATTTATACTAATTTTAGGGAAATAAATATCAAAGATTGTGCATACCTAAAAAATTCTGTACATGTATGGATATTGAAAATTTTGGATAATAATACCAACAATAACATGGTGAATATAAGAATAAAAATTGAATTTGGTTTTCAAAAATAATTCCAACATGTAATAATTGTATCGAAAAAATATTTTCTTCACAAAACTAGACACTATGAAAATAAATTGAACAAATAATGATGTGTAGGTATTATTAGGTTCCATATACAATTTTGTTAAAATTAAATAGATGATTTTTACAATATATTAAATGCTAAAACACATTTGAATCCCATATCTAAACGGTAAATTTAAATGAAGATTTAACATCTAGTTCCACCATATTTGATGTTCATGGAGATATTTGTGGAGGCGTTAGAGATGGTGGTAATAGAGATAGTGAATTCCCATCTCAACATCTGTGAATTTCAAAAGATAAAATAAGGAGGAGTGAATATTCTAAAAAGTATTATAAGATACACACACATCCAATATGAAATGGAAATACTCCAAAAAGTAAGTAATTGACCCAAAATAAATTTTCTTAATTTGAAAAATAGATCTGTTAAAGAAAGTATGTATGAAAGACGAAAAAGTTAATGTTTGTTCTAAAGGATATAATTATGGTTCACACAATGAACATGAATTACATGATAGGTTTTAAAAACGAGAACCCTTATATTTATAATGTTCCTCAGGATATATATAAGGAATTTGTCCACAATAATAAAGCATGGTTACTATTAACTCAGTTCAAGATGTAGGACATAAAAAATTAAAGAATTTAATATGCAATAGTTATATTGGGAAGAATAATTTTCCAAATAATGTACAAGATGATATAATAATACCCATTCTACTAAAAAATAAATCAAATTCAGACACCATATATAGAAGCATGAAGAGAGGGGAAGATTGGTTGAAATAATCCTCCAATCCTGGTAGTTCATATTAATGGAATATTAAAAAAACATTATTTATTTAATAATTTTATTTTTTATTTGTTTTTAAAATTATTGTAATTTAATGTGAACAATATTATTATGGGTAGAACATGAGAATCATTAACAGCCATCAATTCTGGATATCCAATTTTAATAAGTCATTTTCTATGATTTATTTCTAAATTTTTATTAATAAAATATTATTATTGGATTATCATTATTATAGTTATTCAATTGGTTTATAACAACACTTGAAATAAAATTGAATAAGGTACCATATTTTCTTGACATTATAATTAGTATTCTTCACAACATGCATTGTATAAGATTATATACTGTGATGATTTGTAAATTTTAAAAACTATATTTCCATATGTATAAGATCTATTTTTGTAAATTGTTTGCATATATAATCATGTGATATGGATTTCTATGAGATAAAACATTAATAAAATCATGATGAGTGTCTCATTAATGATCATACAAGAGTAAATTTTTTAATAAGCATCCCAATTTATCATTTTATAAAAAATTGGTTGTTCTCAAATATGATTCAAGGTTATTACATTAATAAAGTATGATTAAAAAATATCTCATTCATGGTAACATAATTAAATTAAAATGTTAATTGGGGTGAAGGAAAATAAAAAAATTGGATGAAATTTAATGTTTTTAATATGTTCAATAAATATATTAAATTATTTGATTTTTTACTTGAATTATTTTAACTTGTGTATTGATGTTATTGATGAGAATTCGGGTTTCCATTTATCATGATAAATGAGTATCCAAATCTGTATCACATGTGTAATTTGTCTTAATATATTAGATGTCCCCTAATATAGGTAAACTTTTTTACTATAATATGGTTTCATGGTCATCTAAATGAGATATATTTCTATTTAAATCAAATACATTATTTTTTATATGCCAACAATGGTTCATAGTGACAAAGTGAGATTATTGATGGAAAATTTTCTCAGATTGACCTGATACCCTTTTCTCGAATACATTTTATATATTTTCAATAATAAAGAGATAGGGTGAAATTAATTATTGTTGAGAATGAGAGAGTTTGGAATAAAGACTTCACATTATCACACATCATTCATAAGATATTTCCAACTAATAAAAAAGGTGTCTTATCGAGGTCACTTTGAATGAATTTTTAAAAGAATATTTGGTTATACTTATAAAAAATTTTATATATAAATAGTATAATGTATATAAAATAAAGATGGTGATTACAAATTATTATTTATAAATGATGATGAATCTATTTTTTTTGTAAAATAGATCCAAAAAAATGTGTCCAATCATATTAAGATGATAATTATTACGAAGAAACATATTTCAAGAAGTATTTAATGTTACTTATTAAATATAAAAATATTTGTCGTTAATTTTGTATGTAAAGTGATTATATTATTATTTGTGAATTTATATATGGAATTTATCTCCATCGTAAAAAGATATGATTATTGATGTACTATTATTTATGGAATGTATGACATGTGTTGGTTGATATTATACCATTATCAACTATATGGGGGAGTTGTTTCAAACATGTTTTTTTATCCTCACTCATGAAGATCAGTGATATTTTGATGGATAAGAATCCATGAAATGAGATACCTAAAAATGATAATCTATTTAGAAATCTTGTGTGCGTTAGTATTTTTTTCATTGATTTTATAAGAGTAACGACGATCGAAAATATGATGTTTTTGATGATTTAATGATTACAAACCTCATATGAGGATAGACCTCTCAATCGACAAATGTTTTAGTATTGTATAGTCCACATTAGTGTAATGGTCATATAGATAAACAATACTAATTTCCTAATGTGATAATTCATGGTTGATGTACCAAACATCTGAACGAGATAACATACCAAATAATTCACATGGTTATTCTTGTGATCGGGAGTAACATCATAAGAGGTGACACTATTACCAATAAACTACATGTATAAATGTTGAGTTTCCATATGATGAGTTACTTGTAACGCATGATAGGTTGATCCTGTATCTTCTTAAAGAATCAATGACCTATCACATGATGTTTTGGGGACCGAACATAAAAAAAACATGTTTATCTTCTACATGGAGAAGGAAATCATTTGTTTGAATGCATGGTAGTTAAATTGTATATGAACTTCCCAGATGGTTTTAACAATTGCACAATCAGTTGAATTGAATATAGAATAGCATTATAAGCTCAGTATAAAGACATTGACCTAAAATTTTCACTATATTATATAATAATTATGATAATAATTAGATCATTATGATTCTGTTAAGGAAATTTATGTATTCTCCAATGATACATAAATCCCATAAAAATTTTCATTAAGGTTAAAAAATAAAACTATAAGAACATAAATGGAATTCAAAATTCATATGATGGTGATAGTCAATATAAGGTTCATCCACATTTAATATAATCATGCATTATGAATTTTATAGAATTTCTGAATGAAAAATAAAAAAAGAAGAGATCTAGATGTTTATGTAATGGGTTACTAAGAATATTCGATGTATAATGAGATTTAGTATATCAAATATCATGATAATATATATCAATATTTCATCAGTTAAATTGAATAAGAAGAGATGAATTCATGATGTACTTTTCACCATGAATTATCCAATTAGGCGATCCTAGACCTTTTTTCCTGAAAGGAAAAAACCTTCATATCATGAAAATTGTATTATTGATAGAGTATATTTGATTAAATTTTTGGAAGAGATATTTATGGGAATGTCACACCACAAATTAAAGAGATATTATTATATATATTTATTGAATAAATACCAATAAATAACTATATTTTTTGGTTCAATGTTCTAAGGTCAAAACGATAATAATTAATACCTATTCAATAAAAAACAGGTTGTACTTTTAATATGTTGATTTTGTGGTGTGGTGAGTTTGGCATATTTCTATATATCATGGAATCAATTGAAAAAGAAAAATGGATATTTAGTGATTTCTTTTGAGAATGTTTGAATGTTTCTAAATACTAGAAAAATAAATAAATGTTGATTAATGTGGTTCTATTAAAAATTTGTTACCATTGATCTATATGTATTGGAATTATTGTAATACATGGAAATTAAAATAATGTGTTTATATTTATTTTAAAATATTCAATATAATAATAATATAATGAAAAAAAACGTGTTTTATTATTATATTTATATATTGTTGGCCAATGAAAAACTGTTAGGATAAGGGAGATAAGTTCTAAATGGTATGTCCAGAGATAATATTTTTCATGTCAATGAGAGGGAGACCTAACCCCATGATTATCATCCTCAAACACACACTATGATTTTAATCAAAAAATAAAATACATAGGTCATTTTATATGCACTGATGAAAAGGAAGAGAAGTGAAGATGCTAAAACATTGAAGAAAATAATAGTAAAATGTGAATTTCTATTTTCATAGGAATAATAATAAAAAGAATAAGACAATGGGATGAGAAGTGCCATTTAGAGAAATGAAGGGAATAATGTAATATAAATATATATTTACATAAGAATGTTATGATAATGAATACAAAAAAAGAAGAATAGTATATGTATTTTTAGTACTGTTGCATAAGAATATTAAGGATACAAAGAAGAATTGGATGAATTTTTTGTGAAAATCAAAAGAAAAATTACGCTTCATGAAATCCAATTTATATATAAAATGGATGAAATATTAATAACTACAGAAGATTAATAAGGGAAGGAAGATGGTTATTTCATTCCATAGTCCAATTAATAATAGAAAGATAAGAATAAGAAGAACAATCAATCACTACAAAATTTAATATAAGACACATAATGTTAATAGAACTCTTGATGATTCAAAATAATTTATTAAGATGAAGAATATCTACACTTGAAGTAAAATGATCTTAATGGTATCTATATATTAGACTATTTTATCACTATTCCACTGATGTATTATTATTTTATATTACAATATTTAGTGTATGATACAACAATTCTGGATTGGAATTGATTTCTTTCTCACAAATTTTAACTATTATATCACTATTTAATTATGTGTGACCCTAAATTGTTTCATGATTAAAACATTTAATATCATTTCTTATTGGAAGATTAACCTCATAAATATCTTTTCACCTTTTTTGTGTTCTGAAAAATAATGTTGATTTATGGGAATTGTAGAATCAATATCTTAATAGGTCAAATAGGTAAACGGGATAGAAGGATAAATTCTTTTAAAATGTCACCCATTCTAATCCACCTATAAATTTTTACTATATTGAAACCTATTCCTAATGTTACAATCCCCCATGTTCACACTTCATCAAATATTTATCTTATATAACTTCATGAATAAAAATGGCACATGTATTATATTAACCATGCATCACTCAGAATTTTAATATCTCTCATCTATATGAATTAACTAAAGCAAATAATATATCCAATGTATTGGATCAAGAAATAATCTTTTTTAGAGTAACACAAATGAGGATAGTGATGTTTAACCAATACCTTAAATGGGAAATTCCTAATATGATATCAAGTGATTTACCACCAATGATTATTAGAATACCCAACAACCATACATTTTAAATGAATTTTATTAAAAAAAATCCTTGAAGCATAGGTTTTAAATTTCTGAGAGAATGTGTATCACAAACCCATTAATCAAAGTAGTGATATATTACACAACAATATATATAGACCATGTACAAATATGGGATAATCCAAGTGGTGATTCCTATGTAGAGTCGCATCCAGTTTGTTACACCTCACATATAACATATTTATCCCTCAATACATCCAAATGATTTCATTATATATTCACAATAACCATGATTAACAATACATACATTAATTATAGTACACCATTAGAGATAAAACATGGACCATAAGATCCATGAGTATTATTATCATAATTAATTTTCATAAAAAACAAATATAAAAAATCATGAAATAGTAAAATTATATTATTAAATAAGTTATTAACTGAAAAATACATTATTAAAAATAAATTATTCCATGATTGGGTTCATGGGAATAATTTCAATCAATTAAATTAATATTTCTTGGACTCTTTATTTTGTTGGAGTTATTTTATAAAAAATATTATAAGACAATATCATAAAAACACCCAATGGGTTTCAGTGGTATTAATGAGGAATAAATACTCCATAATGATAAATATTTTAATTTGATTAAAATATCTTATGAATTTTTTTATATAGTTATCA
This sequence comes from Viscum album, assembly GCA_963277665.1. Classification (NCBI taxonomy): domain Eukaryota; kingdom Viridiplantae; phylum Streptophyta; class Magnoliopsida; order Santalales; family Viscaceae; genus Viscum; species Viscum album. The sequence goes on from OY728161.1 coordinate 843,731,694, forward strand.
ATGATTTATACAATGTTAACATGAAACTCTGATGATGACATGACATAAGTGAGTTTCATATAATTTGTAATTTTTTTATAAATCATTTTTCATATTATCCCAATAATGATATTACTCATTTTTAATTATTTTTCATTAAAATTATATCCTAATATATAGTTATTTTAAATTTATATCATCTCATAATTTATAACTCAAGGAAAAAATAGAATAACATTTCAATTTTAACTATTTAATCCCAAAACATGTTGAATGGTTTATTCAATAATTGTATCAAACCCCAAAAAAATTATTCTCATCATTCAGAATCATATAAACGAAAAAAAACATATCATATATCCATAACATAATACCATGTATAAGGATTTAATGAAACATTTTCTAATATGAGAATTTAAGTATTTTGTAAATTTATTATTTTGATTCATAAAATATCATTTATTATCTGTGGTGGTCATGTAGTTATGTTTTAATATTTAAATAACTAAAATAGGAAAACATAATATGTATATTCACTTATCACACTGTAAACAGGAAAAAATCATCAATCAAATACATCATCAATGGTTCATTACATGTAATCCTACATCAATTAATTTTTCACTCTCATATATTATAATATCAATCCTTATCCAAATGTTAATAAAACACTAAATGTAAATTGTAGTGATATTTCCATGTAATAGAAATCATAATCTATTTACCATACATAGTAAGATTCAACACAAATCAAAGTTCTCATGTTGAGTAAATTCAATAGTATTCTTATGATAATGAGCATAATATAGATATCAAGACACCCCATTAAATTAACAAGACTACAGTTAACCTATAATAAATTATCACACAAGATTCATTGGGAGAACACATTATGTATTTATATTAAATTTAAAGTTAAATTATATTAATATTTAATATCCTCAACATTCCAATATTAACCTTCATAAAATATTATATAATACAATGATAGAATTTTAAAATAATGAAAAAAATAATTTACTTTTTTGAGGATAAATTTCAATGATCACCACAAATAATGAACCGTTATTTTTAATCCCATAAGTGAATCCAATAGAATATAAAAAATTTATTTATCAATTAACCATTTGAATTAAGAATAAACCACTTATATTAATATAAAAATTAAATTAATATGTTTGAAATAAATTAGTCGTAAATAGTTGGTCCTAAATGAAAATCACTTTGACTCTAAATTAATGTCATTTGGTGACATGATATATTATTTTATAAGAAATATGACTTGTTATAACATATAATATAAGGAACATATAAATGAATATTCTCTAAAAAACTAATAAATTTATGAAATTCCTCTTAATTATTTCTCCGATAGTTCATCGATTCACTATATTTTTTTAATATTAAATTATTTTTATCCCATGGTCTATATTTTGTTATTCAGTTAATGTTAATTTTGGAATTAATGTGTAAAGTCAACTGATTTTGGGAATTATTTTTACATTTTCAAAATTTGTAAATTAATTTAGTTATTTTTTTGGTAATATGAATGGATTGATATAGATTATTCTTTACCATTCTATTGTGATGTATTGAAATATGTAGTGTGTTATTATATGTCAGGGAATATAAGGTAGTTATTAATGAAATTAATGATTATTTATTGACTAATAATGATTTATCCCCCATGATTAAATGCATAAAATAATGTTGAATGGAACATGGATTGAAGGATGGTTCACATAAAAATGAATTACTCCTTCATTATATCTAAATGTGAATAAATTTCATAAAAATTGGATCTATAATGTTGAATCTAGTGTTATTTATTAATGAGTTTTATCATATATAAGAATTATTAGATTATATAGAGACATTATTATTATTTCATAATCATGAATATAATTTTCTTGTGGTATTGAATTTTTTTTGTAAGAATCATTTCAGTACTCTGTGAGGATATTCCCACCGCCAATATAAATGGATTTTTCTTTTTAAACATGAATGTTAGTATATGTAAGGATCAATTTAGGCTAAATTGGAATGAATTATTCCTTCCTAAATATTTTTTCCACAATGTAAATTTCATTTTCCCGTACATAAGCATCATAAAATTTCATAAATTACGAGATGAAGGGATTTCTATGGAATTTTCATAAAGATGCAGAGGCAAACTAATATAAATATCTAAATAAAATAATTCATTTCAGATACAATATTTATTTTAAATAATTTCACTATGTCCTAAAATAATTCTTTAATATATTCCACACTATCTCAATTATAATACATAATACTCTCCATAAAAATGTAATGGAATCAAAAAAATGGGTGAGTTAAACTGGTCATTAATGTTAAATAACGAAAATCATAAGTGTGTATAATATTAATATGTGTGTATGAGAATATAATAAATGTCTAAGAATATATAGTTTGGATATCATACAAAAATAAACATGGATAATAATAAAGAAACATGCATATAACAATATATTAATACATAAGTTATTATAACCTGAGTAAAATGTAAAATTTATGAATGAAACACAATCACATGTAAAGACAATCAAACCATATTAATCTGGGAATAATGTTTCTTCCTCCGGCCACATCATTGATTAACAATTATTTCCTGAACTCCCATACTTATCTCATTTGATATCATACAATTCCCAATTCATTACGAGATATATAATTTTTTTTCTAACACATCACAAAAGTAAAACCATACATATGTGTTCCATGAGAATATAATATAATGATATTTCAATATATCTAATTTTAAAAATAGAAAGGAGATGGGTATCATGGAAATTTCTATAGAATATTTCATAATAACTCTAGTAAAAGAATCTAAATGGCAGAAAAGGGCCAATCCCATGTGAAACCTAAATAATTTATATATATGTTCATATAGATTAAAAACACGTTTTTAGATTATTTAATAAAGAACATTATGAAATAAAAATAATACATTATTTCTTTGACACAATAATAAATAATCTTATTTGGGGAAAAAATATAAAATTTAAAAAAATAGTCATAAAAAAAGAATGATTTTCAAATAACTATCTTTGATGGAAAATATTAAAAATACACATTCATCATACTTTTTATAAAGACCCCATGATGAAGATATCAATAGATTACTTATAAATATTTAAAAATAGATTTAAAATATTTTATAAAATGCTTAATTAATCAGTTAATCATAGATATGGATGACCATATTATAATCCATTGAATTTGGTTATAGGGGTGTATGATTCATGAAAAAAATAAATGTGGGGTAAGTTTCTTTTATAAGAATTGCATGAGATAAATTATTTATAAAGTGAAATAAAACATATTAAGGAAATGTAAAACCACCAATAATTACAAATACAGATGAGTTTTTTTCATATATAAAATTTATCAATTTTTACTCATATATAAATTCATTTATAAAAATATTCAATTGAAAATTTGATTCGAATGAAAACATTTCTGCATTGGTAACCTTTGAGTCCAAACCCCTATGAAAGAAAATGACTGATATTTATTTGTAAATACCATTAATTTCATTATTTTTTATTATAATTAGTCTTTTTATCATAATATACATGGAATGAAATGAAATAAATGTTGAATATTATATAATTCTAAAATGACCAAAATGGCATGTCGTACACTTATAATTTTACTCGTGACATCAACTTATTCTTATTCAGATCATATATAATAAACATAATCATATTAATAACCTATCGTAGATCCTTATATATGTATATCAATAAATGAAATCATTGATTGAAAATTAATTAGTTTGATATTTTATTATCAATTATTATTTGTAATTTAGAATATATATCAAAAGTTTCTTAATGGTGACATAAATTCCCATTATTTGATTCTAACATCATAATTCATAGATTATAAAATAACTTTATATCATTTTAATTCAATTTTTATGTATCTAAATGGTCATTTATATAGTCTATTTGGAAGGTTTTTGGGATCGGGGTCCATGATGAGCTTATTTAATTTAAATTAATGATATCAACAGATTCCATTATAATGATTATCATTTTTTGTCACTTAAGAACCATATTTTGAAATATATAAATTTGTTATAAAATCTATATTAATAAATTAAATTTTATAACCATCCATGTTTGGTGGTTATTAAAATGAAACACATCTCCCTCAGTTGCAATTTAAAAAAATATATACAAGCGATATTTTTCATTTTCTGATTAATGAGAGGAAATAAACGTAAATAGATTATTTATAATAAAATATGAGATAAAAATAATATTTATTCCATTAATTTATTATTCCAACCATACATGTTAGGATGTAATATGATATTAAATATTTCATTCGTAAATGTGGTAGACCACACGTAAGAATTAGAAATGTTTTTATTTTTTGAATCGTTAAGAAGAATGTGTAAAATAATTACTCTATTATCATAATAAAATTTTAGTTCACAAATGGTTTTTACTTTCAAACCATTTTTTCCCATTTTGAAAAAGCCGCTTTAAGGGAAGCGGGAAACCATAAAATTCAAATGGGAAGCACATTCATTTCAAATACAACATTCAAAAACCTAATCAAAATAATGGTTCCCACCAACCTCGAGTCGAGCTCCTTCCTCGCACACAAATCCTTCCTCAAGTCACACACCCATCGCATCGAAAATATTTACCAATCGGCTCCCCATCATCACCATGCCGGAGAGACCCTCCGGAAACGTTATCAAATTCAACGACATATTCGTCATTTTCACCGCCATCATTCACTACAGATCCATCCAAAAACCAGATCACTGCCATCTTAGATTCATCCAAAGGGTAATACCCAGAACATACCAATAACAATAGAAAAATAACCAACTAAACATGAAAACCATAAAATTCACCAGTTTCTAGAATGTAATCCAAGAGACCCGCAATGAATCCAATGAAAAGAGACGAAGAATCAGAAATTCATTAAAATCCTCAACCTGGTCACGAAAACAACCAGGCATCGCTAACAAGAACCCATCGAACGTCGCCACCGCAGCTCCAAAACACCATACAGAACAAACATCACCAATAGAACCGAAGATCCCGAAATTCAACACCAAATAATGGAAACATCAAGAGGAAACCATCACCGTCGCACAAACAGATCACTACGAACCCACATATCCCTAAACAATACAACTGCAAAAAAAAGAGGAAATTAGAAGAAATCACCAGACATTGGATGAAAGTCTCACCGCGTAGATCCCTTCAGCGCCAAACCGTACACACTCATAGCCCATGACGAATTGCCCACTGCGCACACCGTAGGCAAGGAGGAGACCCTAGGACATGGGAAATCAGATTTCAAACCCAGAAATCAACACACTGCCATGGATTCCCTATCTAGCTTTGAAGGAGTCGGGTAAAATGCAATGGTCGTTTCTAAGAAGCACTGCCACTACCGAGAAAACAATGCCAGATCTTGATGAGTACAGGGAGGTCACCTCCTCAATAGTGGTCCATTGAGTTGAAAAATAAAACTTGTAAGAGAATAAGCATTTTAGGGAGGTATTTAGGTAGATTTCCTTAAATCTAATATTCTTAAGGTGTGAGGAAAAGTGGGTGTTAAAGGTATACTTTTATAATTTATAAGATACATATACCCAAAAAGTTTATTTTTTACACTAATTTCATCTTACCAAATTAATTCATTTTTTAAACACGATAATTTTTTTATGACTGAAAATAAAATTAACCAGATTAGATAATTTGATATGATAATTATAATTAATAGAAACATTTAATAATAGTAAATTCTGTAATTGATAAATTTTTTTTACAAAATATCAAAATAGTAATACATAAAACCTGTTTTAGAAAAAAATAACCTGAGTTAAAAAATTTCAAATATTGGAAATAAATTTATATATTATAATTTGAAATGTATTTTATTATATATTAAATACATATTTGTTCATTATAAATTATTCAAAATATTTAATGTAATTCCTATATCATAATGAGGTAATAAGAGACACTGTACTTGAAATAATCAATATTTTGTATTATTAACAAAAAACAATATTTTCTTTTTGAAAAATCCTTTAATTTCATCACAATTTACTATTTTAAGGATTATTAAATAAATATTTTTATTTTGATGATATTAATATTCTAAAATTTAGTAATATAACTTTTTAATGGAATCCTAACATATAATTTAAAATTATTTTATAATTAAAATTAAATTTTAAAATATTTACCTTTATTTTTTACTGATAAATTAGTAATTATATTAGCATTAATATATTATTAATATCAAAAAATAATCTACCATAATTTAATAATATTATATTTCATTTAATATATGAAAATTATAAAGTGCATAAAAAGAAATATTTTTTTAAAAATAGCTTTTATGCATAAAATGACCATATTCGTTCTTTTGCTACAATAATAAAATTTTATAAAATAGTTTTTATTAAATATAACATACTTTTACTATCTCTATAGATTTCAGAATTCATTTTATTCTATTTATAACCTCAAATGTAACAAAACCAATTTGGGGACCATATTTAACACTTTTAAATTTTTACCTTCCTGAATTGTGCTTTATTATACTGTGACGTTTCATGTGAAAATGGAATTGAGAAAAAAAATAATTAAGGGAAATTATATTACAATATTTTTGTTTTTTAAAATATATCCTAATAAAATAATTTTTCCCACTTAATATTTTTTATCCAATGTAAATGTATTTATCTACTTTTGGGACATTGAATCCTAAAATTCACATATTGCATCCTCAATCAAATGATATATGCATAAATATTAACCAGATGAGTAGTCTGGTTTTTTATTTTTCTGTGTTTTTGATACATGATTTCAACCAATTAATTCCCATAAGATAGATCATGATCTAGTTTTAGGACCATTTATTTCCATACATGGGATATTACAAGTATTTATGTCTGTAGAATTGATATATAGAACACATCATGTACATATGATGAAATTGGAGGATTTTTAATATGATATAATTCCATTATTATCCATTAAGGATTTCAAAGGGGTTGATGTATTTAGGGATAAAATTACCCTTATTTAAAACTTTCTTATATTTCTTCTATACTTATTTACATATTAATACCTTTTATATAACTATGATATAAAAATCCCATCAATAGTTATCAGTATAACTCTTTTGTCAACTTTGGGCCTCATTAATGTGTCAAAAATATATTAAATCATCCCTATCATCTCTTGACCAAGGTCAAGTACCAAAATCTTATATTCCATAGTTTCAATCATATATGATTGAGTTTTAATTATTTTCTCATATAAAGCCTCATATAGAGAATTTAAAATTCTTTAATGGAATCTATTGTGTTATGAGAACACTAACGTGAAAATGTGTTGTCAAAAAATCGATATTAAATCCATAATATAGGATCTTGATAAATATTCCAAATTTTCATTGGTGTTTTTATATTAAAAATCAATCAGAGGATGGTAATTGGAATTAAATCACATCTCTATTCGAACAGTCGTTAAGATTTTTTTTAAACATCAATGTGAATCTCAGATTATGATAGTGTATAATGGAAATTGGTAAACCATGTAGCCAAAAAAATTATTTTAAATATATCTTAGTGAGTTATTCAATAAAAAAATCTTGCATCATAGAAATAAATGGTATTGAATTTATAAGTTGGTTTACTATAAACCAGATAAAATTATAACACATGTACATTTTTAAGGAATCTAATATTGGAATCCATGGTGATATTCTCCCATTTCTATACATGTATGGGTGATATTTACATAGTCCCCTTATTCTAATTTAATTTAACATTAACCTAATTCCATACAAATAACTTCTATAAATAGTTGAAAATATTATTTTCAATTTTTTCTTATGATAAAATTTTAGAAAAGATAGATATTCATCTTTTTTTATCCATGATAAATTGAGAATGATGGTTGATGTGTACCATCAAACCAATCCATCATTACTTTTTTTTGTAGGGATACATATACTATAACATCTTTAGTAAATAAAAAATAATACATTTGAATGTTTATTAATATTTTTTAATTAAATTTTAATTGTACCTTAAAGTGGATGCTATGTTCGATCGCATACCCAATACCCAACAACAAGTTTCTTTGAAATGTTATGTTGCACAATAATAATATAATTCTATAATTTTAAATGGTATTTAATGCATATCCATTTTATCGGCATGAATTATTAGAACTAACTACAATATGATTATACATGTTTGTTAAATTTTTGTACATTTATCCAATAAAATTTTTAGGCTTAAATTGTTAATGAATCTAAGCATAAATACTGTAATATTCATTAAATGGTCGATTTACCGCCTTTTGATAGAGAACCATCTGTAAGCCAGGTTTTTTGTCAGTATGTTATGATCGATTTGAAAAAATAAAATTCTTCTTTAGAATTGGGACATCATAATTTTCTTTGGATAAATCTTTTGTATTTTTCTGAAAAAATTCATTTTTTAATGATAGGTGAAGAATACTGCATTTTAATTCAAATTTAATTTTTTATCTAATTTATTTATATGGTTATATTACCTTTTTAATTGCATTTAAAGTGTAATTAGAATATAATTTTACCATTTAATCAAATTTTGGTCATTTTATGTAAATTTATTTTGAAATTGGACACAAACAAGTATTAATCATTTGATAGTTATTATTTCTTAAAAACACGCTATTTGTTTTGAAAGTGGAAATTAATTTTAAATTAATCTCTGCCACTTCTGTGTTTTGAAATTAGAAGAATGGAATCCATATTTTTAATTAGTAGGTATAAATTTTTTAAATAAGTAAATTTCGTTTTTAGTCATTTTAAATATTACCTTAGCATATATTTAATTTATCATGATTAAAAGAAAAATATAGTAAATAAGGGTAAAATATAATATTATAATAATATTAAATTACCATAACATGAGTTCTAATCATATTGGCTGATACATATATGACCATGGGAATACTTGGGTCCAATTTGGGACCCCATGGAGCCACATGAGGGTAACAATGACACGTTTTATTAATTAATATAAAGTAAATACAAAAAATGTTATAAACAAATATCTTTTAGTATATCAATTTTTAAATGGGTTTTTATAATTTATCGGTTATAATTTAAATATTAATTAAAAAAATAAAAACATTTCCTACATCATTGAATTTGTTTTATAATTTTTTGATATCAAATAAATTAATTTATTTATGACAGAATAATGATGCAGTATTAACCTCATTAATAAATGATTTCTATAAATAAGATTATAAAATATTAAAACAATATCCAAATCTAGTCCAATTCTTATTGGATATTTTATTTCGACCATGATTCATCTTAAATTCGTCTTTAACTATTTTTTCACATTTGGAAACTGAAGATGAGTTTATAATAAAATAATTGTTTCAATCATTCCTAAAGAGACCCTCATATACCTCATAAAAACTCCTCACTTATAACTCATTCCTCACACATCTCAAGCCTTTGTATTATAAAACATCTAATCCAACAAGCTCCCAATATCCCTCTCTTCATCCTATAAGCCTTACCTTAGGCATAAATCACTTCAAAAAACCCTTTTGGTTCAAACCAAACGGAGTTACCCGATTTAAAGGTAACATCTTCTATTAAGTTCTTTTTTTATTTTACATCTCCAACCCCCTAAAATCTTTTTATACCTTTATTTTATAACAAAACCATTATAACAAATATTCTAGGATGTTTTTACTAGATGGATTCTAACTACACATACACACACCTCCATCTAATAGGTGAAGAACATATTGTTTCTGTGAATGGTAAACTAACGCCTCATGAAGTGATGACTGTTCAATTATCTCCTACCGCATCTCATGGTGGCCATTACCATGGAATTTTATTTATATATGATATATATTTTGTTTATATTTTCTTTATCCCTATTTATTTTTCATTTATAGTGTACCTTTATGGTTTCCATAGTGGGTAAATGTGATAATTTCATTTGAATAAGTGCGGACTACCACCCCCTTAAAGTGACATGACTCTTTAATGACATATGTGGGACTAATAAAGGGTAGTGTTAATGATATTATGTATTATATTATATTAGAATTATAATATACCTAGGTATCATTATGTTTTAATTCCATTAAAGTACAAAATATAAATGAAAGTAGTGTTCATGTGTACGTACGACTTACCGTCTCCATGAATAGTGAATTTCATTTCTTATCTCCAAATGTTATGTACTATTATAAATACATATATATACTGTATATATATGATTAATATGATATCTAAATAATGAATATCATTCTATAGATAATTGATTGTTGTAGAAAAGGACAACTTGTGATTATAAGGTGTTCATTTTTTACTCAAGTACCAAATATCGACGAAACAACCATTAATAACATAAATGATCACATAATGTTTATAACATGATAATAAGTTATATAAAAGGAATTATAAAATTGATAATGTTTCTTAAGCCAGTATAAATTAACTTTACTTCATTATTCACGATATTAAAGAATGATCGAGTCAAGTCGGACATGAGGTAATGGACTTAGATTAAATCTTCTTTCATTGAGGAATATTTTGTTTTATTCTCAACTTTCTATTACATGGTGTATACATACCTTCCACATTTCATTTAATTCAAAGGGAATATTTTCGTATGAGTCATTTTACTAAATGACAAAAAAAATTCTATTTAACATAAGAGGTGACACTGACCTTTTCCACTGCCATGAGTATTATTTGATCTTTGGCTTCCTTAACAAGTAGTAATGTTTTTAAAAGGAAAATAAATACCATATAATCTTTTTATGTATTTTGGTATTGAATATGGTTTTTATAATGTATTTTTTATGTCAATATTTTTAAATGATATATTGTGATTAAAATGTTGAAATGTTATCTTTCCTTTATTTTTGATTAATGTGTTATGAATATGTTATGGTTCTTGGGAATTGTTTATGCATACAGGTGGTTCCTTGATAATCCTAGGGTGGGTGTGCCCGAGATAGCTCTCGAATGCATTGGGTAATGTGAATGTGGTAAATGTGAATGTTTCTCATAGGATATTTAGGGAATATACTATTATGGGTATTCCAAATAAAACTCCCTCTGTAGCTGTGATAGCTACAATGTAAGTATGATATTGATGCCACAAGTTACCTTTATGATTTATTTTTTATGTGTGTTATTCCTAAATCATATGATTTCATGAGGTATGCTAAAGATCTTATGTTATGTATATAATGATGAACTAATGCTTTCATTCATTATTTTATAACCCTTACTGAGCTTTTTTATGGTCATCCCAAGTTTTGAAATGTTTTTTCATAGGAGTTAAAGATGAATATAATCAAGGATGGGATCAAGGAAAAGTCATGCTATCTAAAACATAGAACTAGACATGACTATTTTTTCAACAGTGTTTATTCTGTGTAAAAATGGAAACTTAGTAGAAGTGTCTAAATTGTAATCTTTTATGATGTAATTGTTATGTATTACTTCTAAAAAACTGTACACCTAAAAAGATACTTATTGTGAATTATTCATTTAGTTCAATGTTATATAATGTTTTACGGATAGGTCCTTATTGTTGGTATCAGAGGTCGATTTATGTAACATTAGGAGTTAGGGTATTGTTAAATTAATATAAATAAATTAATTTATGTTAATATAGAAATGATATTGAATTTATAGATTAAAATTTTATTTTGCCTAAGATATTTCTATGTCTAGAATGGTTTTCCGTAGAGGAAACAATGAAGCTATATTGGGATGAAATCGGGAGGAACACAACCTTCCAAATCAGCAACCTGATATGATTGGAATCGGAACTGAACATTTTGTTGTAGTGATGGAACAGTTGAATCAGGCTATAAATGGTGGTGGTATCAATGCATGAGATCAGCCAGATCAACCACATAGGATCATGTCAGTAGTGGAGCATTTCTTGACCCAACATCCCCCATCATTCAGAGGATCATCTGACATTGTGCTAGTAAAAGGGTGGATTAAAGCATTGTAATTTGTTGACGTTATGTGGTGTTCAAAACACAAAATGTTTATTCTTCATGTATACCATTTTTAAGGTGAATCTAGTTAGTGGTGGTTGATAGTGAAAAATATCAAGGACAGAGGAGATTTATACCCTTGATTGGGATGAATTCAAAGGTTTCTTCCTTGAGAAATATTTTCCTATGGTGGTTCAACGTAGTATTGAAAAAAAATCCTAGAATTGAGGCAGGAGGATGAATCAATCGCTATTTATGAAGAAAAATTCACTCGACTTGCAACGTATGCTCTGAATATCATATGAGATCTTGATAGTAATATCAATCATTTTTACTCAGGATTAAATCCAAAGTGTCAAAGGGATTTTGTTTCTCATTAGTTCAGAAGTTTTGAAAAAATGAGTTTGTTGTGTAGATAAGGTGGAAATGAAGTTTTCCAATGATTAGGTGTTCTTTGAAAAAACAATAGAATATGTTTTTGAGGTGGGAGATGAAAGGGAATAACTCTTCCAAAATGTCAGATGGTATAAAACTTAAGTTTACTGGTTACGAAAATTGTGGTAAGAAGTATGTTGGGGAATGTATTTTCAATTCTGGTAAGTGCTAATGATGTGGTCAAATGGGACATGAGGCTCATAATTGCACTAAAAAATATCTAGGTAACAGTATGAAAAAATCTTATTTACAATCAGTAAAATTTTTCAATGGTAATGAAATGGGCCATTATGCAAATGAGTGTCCAACGAAGAACTCAACTATGGGAAATCATCCAGACAAAAAGCCTAAAGGAGTGGTGAAATCCTTTGCAACTACATTAGCTGATGTTGGTCCATTTATTGAAATAATATCAGGTAAACTATTTATGTGTTCAAATTATGCCATTGTATTGTTTGATTCAGGGTCTACACATTCATTCATTTTTGGGAATTTTTCACGTAAATTGGGAATTTTGTCTCATGATATGAATACAGAACGTATGGTAAAAACACCTATAGGAAATGTTTAGAAAAAATGAAATTATAAGAACCTTACTGTCCTTTTGTGGGGGAAGAATCTACCTGAAAAAATTATATTTTTTCTCTTATAGAGTTTGATGTTATTTTAGGTATTGATTGGCTTTCTGTTTATCATTCTAAAAATGACTACAGATCTAAAGAAGTTTCTTTTTGGAAATATTTTCAGTTTTCGTACAAGAATGAACCCATACATTTGATAACATATTGGGAAGCTGGGAATCTAGTAATAGATGTAAACGAATGTTACCTTTCACATGTTGTCAAAATGAAGGAAGTATTAAGATTAATGATGTGCCTATGGTAAATTAGTACCTTGATGTTTTTCATTATGAGTTGCTTGGAATTATAATTGATCAGAAGGTTTAATTTACCGTTGACCTAGTTCCTGATGCTAAACCAATTTCAAACCCCCTTATTGAATGGCTCCAATTGAACTTTTAGATTCAAAAAATAAATTGCAGGAGTTATTAGATAAAGTTTTCATTTGACCTAGAACATCCCCATGTGGTGATCCTGTCTTATTTGTTAAAAAAAGATGGACCAATGAGATTTTCATTGATTATAGATCATTAAATAACATCACTGTTAAGAACAAGTATCGTTTTCCTCATATCGATGATTTGTTTGATAAGTATAAGAAGATCATTATTTTTCAAAGATTGATCTCAGGTCGGGGTAACATCAGTTGAAAGTAAAGGAAGAAGACATTCCGAAGACTGTATTTATTACTAGATCTGTTCATTATGAATTTGTAGTTATGCCTTTTGGGTTGACCAATGCACCTGATATATTCATGGATCTTATAAATAGTATTTTCCATGTGTTCTTGTATAAGTTTGTGGTTCTGTTCATTGATGATATTTTGGTTTTTTCAAAAAGTAAAAAAAGAATGAAATTAATTTAAGGGCTGTCTCGCAAACCTTAAGTGAAAAGAAACTATTTGGGAAATTCAACAAGTGTGAGTTTTTGTTACACCAAATTTTCTATCATGTGTTACATTGTTTCATTAAATAGAATAACTGTTGATCCTACTAAATTTTTTTTTTGAATAATGGTCAAGATCCACAAATATAACAGAGATTTGATGTTTTCATGGTTTAGAATGTTATTACTGAAGGATTGTTAAAAAAATCATGTTTATCTAGTTCAATGACTAATTTTACTCCAAAAGGTGATCAGTTCATCTGGACAAAAGAATGTGATTATTTTTTCAAGAATTGAAAAAAAACATTGTTAATTGATCCCATTTTGGAACTATTGTCCAGAAATGGTTAGTTTCTTATCTACAGAGATTCTTTGTAGAAAGGAATTGGTAGTGTCCATATGAAAAATTATCAGGTAATTTATTATGCTTCTGTTAGTGGAAACCTCATGAGTTAAATTACCCTACACATGATTTGGAATTAGCTTATGTTGTTTTTGCATGAAAAATTTGGAGACAAAATTTTTATGGAGTAAAATGTGAAATGTATACTGACCACACAAGTTTAAAGTATATATTTAATAAAAAATAATTGAACATGAGAAAGAGGAGATAGCTATAATTAATTAAGGATTATGATTTCACGATCCATTACCATCTGGGAATAGAAAATAAAGTGGATAATGCTTTGAGTCGAAAATGTAATGATTCATTAACCATGCTACGTTTTGAACGAGAACCTTTGGTTATTGATTTGATGTACTTTGTCATAGAATTTTTTAGTGCATGAAATTATTCAGTTTTGTTTCAGGTGTTAGTGGAATCATCTCTATCAGACAGAATTAAGATAGTGCAGAAAGAAGTCATTGAGTTTCAGAAAAAGATAGAGTTGGTTCAGAAGGGTAAGTTGCCGGAATTTAACATTGATAACAATTTTTTTTGAGGTTTGGGAAAATATTATGTGTTCCTTATGATTAACAGTTGATGATTTAGTTGTTATTTGAATCTCATAGTACACCGTTTTCAGTTCACCCTGGAAATTCTATGATGTACGGAGATCTTTTGGGAGTATTACTAGTGTGTTGGAATGAAAAAATATATTTATGATTTTACTGTGATGTGTTTGACTTTTTAGTAGGTTAAAGAAGAGGGACAATTACCGAAATTGATGCTTTAGTCTTTACCGGTGCCATAGTAGAAATGGGAAAATATATCCATGGAGTTTGTTGTGGGATTACCAAAGATATCTCTCGGTTACAATGCAATCTGGGTTATTGTTGATTGATTGATTGAATATGATCATTTTCTACCTATTCAAGATACTTTGTCTCTAGGTCAACTATCTCAGTTTTATGTTAAATATATAGTCAGGTTTCATGGTGTTACCCTCTCCATTGTATCTGATCGTTATCCCAGGTTTACTTCTAACATTTGGAAAGGCCTTCAAAAGTCATTGTGTAGTGAATTAAATTTTTGTACAACATTTCATCCTCAATCAAATGGGCAGTCAGAATGAACAATTCAGACCTTGGAAGATTTTTTACGTGATACCTCGATGGATTGTCTTAGATTTTGGAACAACATACTTTTTTCATTGAATTTTCATATAATAACAGTTTTCATTCCAGTATAAAGATGGCTCCATTTGAGGCATTATATTGAAAGCGTTGTCAAACTCCAGATTTTTGGGATGAATTAGGTGAAAAAAGATAATTGGACCAGAATGGGTAGAAGAGATGGCATAAAATGTTCAGTTGATTCATGACAACATGAGCACAGCTTAGAGCAGGCAGAAAACATATGCGGATAACCTGAAGAAGGGTTTATCTTTCAAGGTAGGTGATCATGTATATCTGAATATTTCTCCATGGAAATGTGTGATGTTTTTTGGTAAGAAGAGAAAGTTGAATCTGAGGTTCATTGGACTATATAAAATCCTAGATAATTTTTGTGCAGTTGACAAGTGAGTGGCTTTACTCTCATGTTTATCTCAGGTACACAATTTTTTTCATGTTTCATTGTTGAGAAAGAATATGCCAGATCCATCTCATGTTTTGAGACCAGAGGTAGTTCAGTTAGAAGAAAATCTCTCCTATGAGGAACAACCACTCAAGATTCATGACCATAGATAGAAGTGTTATGGAATAAAATAACTTTTTAGGTAATGGTTTTGTGGAAAACCCATATGGTTGAAGAGCCAACGTGGGAATCTAAAAATGTTATAAGAGACAAATACCCCCCACTTATTTGATTAGTGAATAAAAATTTTGAGGAAGCAATTCCAAAAATTGGGGAAGGATGTAACATCCCATGTAAATATAGAATAATAAATCTTTATGTTTTTTAATATTTTTCAATTGAATATTAATTTTACTTTAAAGGAGGTGATATGTTAAATAGTGTACCCAATACGCAACAGTGGGTTTCTTTAAAATCTTATGTTGCACACTAATAATATAATATTATTAGTTTAAATGGTAATTAATTCCTAGAAATTATATCGGTAGGATGAATAGAACAAACTACTAAATTATTATACATGTTTGTTATATTTTTTTTATTTATCCAATATAAGTTATAGCCTTAAAAAGTGAATGAATGTATGCATAAATACTCTAATATTCTATAAAAGATTGATTTACTGCCTTCTGATGGAAAACCCTATTTAAATTGAGTTTTTGTCACTATTATATGTTTTATTTGATCAAATAATGTTCTTCTTTAGCATCAGGATATCGAAATTTACTTTAGAAAAATAAATATTTTCTGATGAAATTCGTTTTTAAGGAATAATGAAAAATGTTGTATTTTAATTCAAATCTAAATTTTTTATCTGACATATTTATATGGATAGATTATATTTTTAATTAGTTAAAAAGTGTTATGATAATATATTTTCCCATTTAATATAATTTTTTTCATTGTAAGTAATTTCATTTTGAAATTGTAAAAAACAAGTGTCAATATTTTAATAGTTATTATTTCTTAAAACACAAAATTTGTTTTGACAGTGGGAATTAATTTTAAATTAATTTTTTCCACTTTTGTGTTTTTAATTTAGTAATTTTTTTTCCATATTTGGAATCAGTATGTCAAATTTTTTTAAATAGGTAACTTTTATTTTAATACATTTTAAATATTTACTTCGGAAAATATTTTATTTACCATGATAAAAAGGTAAATATAGTAAATAAGGGTAAAATATAGTATTTTAATAATATTAAATTTCACTAACATGTGTCCTAATCCTATTGAATGATACATATCCAACCATTTGCATCCTTGAGTCGAATTTGGGACCCCTTTTAGCCACATTGGAGTAATAATGACACATTATATTAATTAAATTTAAGTAAAGCTAAAAATGACACAAAAAATATCTTTTAGTAAATAAATTTTTACATCGGGTTATATAAGTTATATTTTGGACTATAAATATTAATTGGAAGTCTAAAAAAATTTCCTACATCATGTTATTTTTTATAGTTTTTGGTCATCAAATAAATTAAATTATTAATGACACAATAATGATGCAGTATTTAACTCATTAATAAATGAATTAAATAAATAAGATTATAAATATTAACACAATATACAAAATCTGTACAATTCTTATTGGATAATTTTATTTGGACCCTGAGTCATCTTAACATCGACTTTATTTATTTTTTTCCTTTTAAAACTGAAGATGGGTTTATAATAAAATAATTTTTTCAAACTTTACTAAACAGCCCATCCTCTCCCTTATAAAAATCCCTCACATCTAACTCATTTCTCACACTTCTCAAGAATTTGGATCTTAAAACCTCTTCTCCAATAAGCTTCCAAGATATCTCTCTTCATCTTAGAAGAATTATCGTATTCATAAAGCACTTCAAGAAACCCTTTTGGTTCAAACCAAAGGGAGTTACACGATTTAATGGAAACGTCTTCTCTTAAGATCTTTTGTTTTATTTTACTTCTATAACCCCTTAACACTTATTGTTCCTATATTTTACAAAAACACCACTATCCTCAATATAATAGGATATTTTTATTTGAATTATTCCATCAACACTAACACAAACCTCCATCTAATGGGTGAAGAACATACTATTTCTATGAATTACAATGTTACACCTCACGTAGCGATGATTGTTCTATTATCTTCTACCACCTCCCATGGTGGCCATTAAGATGGAACTATATTTATATATGATATATATTATGTTTATTTTTTTATTTATTCCTCTATATTTTTCATTTATAGCTTTGCTTTTTGGTTTCTATAGTTGGTAAACATGATAATTTCATTTGAGGAAGTGTGGACTACCACACCCTCAAAGTGATTTTCCCCATTAATTCCATATGTGGGACATATAAATTGTAGAATTAATTATATTATATAAGATATTATACTAGAATTATAATATTCCTAGGTATCATTATGTTTTAATTCCATTAATGTATGAAATAGAAATGAAAGTAGCGCTCTTGCATACATACGGCTTACCGTCTCCATGAACAGTGCATTCCCAATATTATCTTCAAATGTCATGTATTGTTATAAATACATATATATACTAGATATATATGATTTATATGATATCTAAATCATGAATATCATTCTCTAGATAATGTATTGTTGACGACATGGACAAAATTTGATTATAAAGTGGTTATTTGTTTTACTCAAGTACCAAATATCGAAAAAATATACATTAATAACATAATGATTAAATAATGTTTATAACATTGTAATAAGTTATATAAAAAGAATAATAAACATGAAAAATGTTCTTAAGCCAGTAGAAATTATCATTATTTTATTATTCATGATATTAAAGAATGATCGCTTAAAGTCAGACATGAGGTAAGAGACTTCGTCTCAATCTCCATTCATTGAGGCATATTTTATTTTATTCTCAATTTTTATATATGGAGTATAAACACTTTGAATTTTCATTTCATTAAAAGGGAATATTTTCCTACGAGTCATTTTATTAAATAAAAAAAAGAATTTTAATTTTTAATGTAAGCGATGACAACGTCCTTTTCCACTGTCGTGAGTATTATTTGATCTTTGGATTCCATTACAAGTCGTAAATTTTTTAAATGGAAAATAACTACCACAAACTCTTTTTACATATTTTGTTATTCAAAATGGTTTTGATAATGGATTTTTTATTTCAATACATTTAAATGATATATTGTGATTAAAATGTTCAAATGTTATCTTTCTTTTATTTTTTTATTTTTAATGAATATGTTATGGTTAGTAGGAATTGTTTATGTATACGGGAGGTTCTGGGATAAACCAAGGGTGGGTGAGCTCGAGATAGCTCTCCAATGCATTGGGAAATGTGACAAAGGTAAATGTGAATGTTTCTCCAATGATATTTAGGGAATATACTGTGATATGTATTCCAAATTTAACTCCCTATGTAGCTGTGATAGCTACAATTTAAGTATGATACAGATGACACCAGTTACCGTTATGATTTATGTATTCTATGTGTTATTGATAAATCTTATGATTTCATGAGGTATGCTAAAGAGATTATGTTATTAATGTATTCATGAACTAATGATTTCATTCTTTGTTTTATAACCATTACTGAGATTTTTATGCTCATCCCATGTATTTATATGATTTTCAAAGGACGTAAAGATGAATAGGGTCAATGATTTGATCACAGAAAATTCAAGCTGTCTAAAACATGGAACTAGACATGACACTTTTTTTCAAGACTTTTTATTTTGTGAAAAAATTGAAACTGAGTAGAAGTCTCTACATTGTAATCTTTTTAGATGTAATAGTTATGTCCTAATTATCTAAAACTCAAAACATGAAATGATCCTCAATGAGAATTATTCATTTAATTAAATATTATGGAATGTTTTAATGTCTGGTACTTATATATACACTTCTGAAATATTATAACTCTTTCATTTTAAATATTGAACTCTAAATTTCACAGTGCATAATTATGTATCTTCACATCCACTATTTTGGATATATGATATAAACTTGGATGGTTGGTTGAGTTTTCATTTAAGAAACAGATGATGTATCCAATTTACTATTGTTTAATGGTATATCCTTTGAAATTCAATAGTATCAAATATTATTCAAACGCCATCATTAAAAGGGTATCATGTTTCATTTTCCATTAAGAATATACATCATTATTTTCCTTCCCATTATGATAATGTATTGATATATTATTTTTTTGACCAATTATATTCATATCATTTAGATCACAGATAACCCATTTTAGTGAATATATAAATAATCTCTCATGGTTTTTATATATATATAAATTTTTACCGCAAAGATAAATCTGAAAAAATTATATTTTAAACACTACTACTACCAACTCTATATCATGCATCGGATAATTCTTCACATGGGACATTACATGACATAATGAATAAGTTACTAACATTTCATTTTTTCTAAAAACACATCCCAAACCCATTAATGAGGAATCAATGTATATTTAAACCCCTTATCGACTGTAGGGTAAATTGAGAACACATTTTCTAACAAATGTGCTATTAATATCATTGAATGTTTCTTCACCTTCATATATCAAAAGGATAATTTCTCCCTTACATGTTATCATAGTTACATGATTATAAGACTTTGATAAATTTATCAAAAATAATCTGGTTTATCCTGTTATTCCATGAAAACGTAGAACATCTATCAAATTAATTGGATTTTTACATTCTTAAATCACACCATTCAAGAATGGATCCTTAGATATAACCTCTCATGAAATTAATTGTCTTATTTGGGATAGTGGTTACAATTAAAATTCAACCTTCTTGATCATGAAATATAATTTTCCATTAATATTCTCGTTAGAAAAATCCTCAAAATGGTACTCATGTACAACCATTCTGAATGAATATATTATAATATCAATAATAATAAATCCTTGATCAATTATAGGATATATTTATATAATCATTACATATAATAAAAAGTTAATCCAATAGAATTTGTGATCAGAAATGAAATTATTTTGAATTCACAAGAATACCAAAAATTCAATAATATTGAGTTGGTAGTTATTTTGATATAGGGGCATAGGATAAAGGAGATCATATCCTTAAGGATAAATTTTTGATTAGTCATGGTAGATGATATACAAACATGATTCTCACATTATATTTGATAAAATGAAATAAAATATAGTATTATTGTGTAAAATTATCATTTCATCTAATGTATCAACAAAATCATTCATAAGCCCCTTATCTATATACAAAATAATGAATCAAAAATAAATGTTGTGCTCATTTGATCAGTAATGGAGAGTGTGCTTCAAAATATATCTGAAGAAATATAATAAATGAATAATGTGATAAGTATAAACGGTAATGAAATTTAGAATTAATTATTTTATGAAAATGGGTTCAATACATCAATTAGGTATGGAACATAAATAATAAAATGGATGAGAAATATATTCACATTTAGTGAAAGAATAATTTTACGTACCATAATCCTACCATTTATTCCTCATTCCAAGACTCATAAATAAAAATGTAGGGAATCTGCCAAATAACCCAAACTGTTTGCATCATGAGAATTACCAATGAATCTAGGAGATTAAAATAAGACCGTTCGAATAAATATTTAGTAAAATTAATTCACCCTTTGAATGAAATCAATAATAATTCTATACATATTCAATTTAAAAATTTGTATTATAAAACTATCATTGGAAATTTTATTATTTTTTAGTTAATCACTCGAGAAAAATGACCATAATCAATCTCTGTTAACAATGTTGATGGTAACCTTAGATTATCTGCCCATTAAATCCTATGGTTCATCAAATGATACTAGAATTGAAGAAAATAATTTTAAAACATAATTGTACAATTTCTTGATTAATGATTTATTTTCATTATGAAATGAACTATTTTAATATGAAAAAATTTAAAAAAAATATGAAAATTATTATCTTTTTAATGAACCATGTAATTTTTAGGGATGTATTAAAGGAAAATAATAGTTTTGTTGGGTGGAAAGATTATTCATGTACAAAATTTAAAAACAAAAATTCCATTCACACCATAATTAAAAATTACCTAATTTATTAAAGGAAAAGAAAGATTCTTATAAAAAATTATAGAAATTAAAAATAGTTTAAAAATGACTTTATTAAATCATTATAAATTTTCAAAATAATTCATGAATAACTTATAATGAAAATATGTACATTGAAAATACCAAATCCTGACCAAATATAGAAATAATGTTATTTTTCCATAATAACATTCATTTAGACTATTTTGTACATAGAGATAGGAAAAAAAGAAATTTACAATTTCTAAAAATAACCCAATTACAAGAAAATATATGGGTATTAATTTAAAAATATTTTATAATTATACTACTAGAAACATAAACATAACCAATCTCAAATAAAGATGATATTATGAAATAAATCATTACCTCATGTTTGAATGGCATTATATGTTCCCTTTTCCCTATAATAGAATAAATTTAAATTTATTACAATCCTTTACCAGAAACATATACAAAAATATAATACCATATATAATACAATTATGACAATTAAACACATTATTATAAATAAACCATTATTAAAAGATTCATTTCCATGTGTTAACTGTTCCAATTTTCATGTAATTTTCGGTTTGATAAATTTAAATATTTTTTATTGGTCAGTATTCTATAATTTCTACATTGGTAATAATGTAATAATTATAATATTTAATTTTTTAATAACATTAAAAAACATTCATATAAATTGGTTATCAAAAACTAATAATGTTACATATATGAAACTTTAATCTATATGCATGCACCAGTTATGTTTCTACTATTTAATGGATAAAATGAAAGAAATATAAATAAATTTTTATTTCAAATTAATTATTATCATATCATAAAAATGATATATATTAATTAAATATTTCCATATTAAAAACCATGTAAATTAAAATTTAAAATGAATATCATCTATTCATGATGGTGGTAGACTCCATGTATGCCCAAACAACATTGTCATTCCTCGACAAACATAAAGGTTAGAGTGAAGATAATATATTATTATTAAAAAAGAATTGTTATTTCATAATTATAATATATGGACTTTATTTCCTTGGTATTAACAAACCATGATATAATGTGATGTAAAATGAAAATTATCGTTCTGTGGAGATATTTCTCCACATATACACACATGGAATAAATTCATTTCCCATTAGATTGAATAGATGGAGAAAATGGTTGGACAATAATCATAATAAATTAGTTGTATAATTATGATAATTTATTATTTATTTTATGATATTTAAAATTGATTTATATGTTCTATAATAAATTATAAAAATTTAAATATTTAATAAATATGATTACCACATCTTTGGGACAACTCATTTGGATTAGACCAGAATCCATTATAGAACAGTCTTAAGATAGTATTAAAATATCATGAATAATTAGAACTAATCTCTGATTTTTTTGGGATTTGTTATTATAGATTTCTCATTATTTGAGTAAAAGGGAGGATAATTTAATCCATTTTATATGTTATGTGAGTCAGACACATGGAATTAGATATAATATTTTAATAATGATAATTAATTTTCTAATGATTTTTTCTCCAAATGACTTAGAAATCCATGTTTACATTTTATAATGTAGAAATATCTTAAAATATTAATTTTTGGATAATATTAAATGGAATTTTTACCCTTATCTCTTACTTTTACCCTTGATAACTTTGTTTAACAATAATTGTGATATAAACATTTACTAGTTATTATATTCATTGTGAGCAGAAATTTAGTTTATATTATTTCAAAAAAAAATATTATTTATTTTTAAAAATATGGAACCCATTTTACATGATTAAATATTTAGTAATGTAAAAAATAAAATATATTATATGTGAGAAATATTCAATGAAAACTATTTGTATATTTTTTTAAACATAATCGTAAAAATGATTTTCCCGAAATATAAATTACAAAATTTATTAAAATTTAACTTATTGTGTTATGTATAATAATGTGAAATTTATTTGACATTAAATCCAAACCAATTCATAAAAAACCTTGTATATTTTTTTAAATAGGGAATAACAAAAAATAAATTTTATTTGAAAGAATAATATTGATTAATCTTCAAAAAATTCCATGCTTTTTTTTATTCAACATTATATTTTTCTATGAATTATTTTACATATTAAACATATATTTTTCCATAATAAGGGTTTTATGTTATACCTCATCATTAAAATTTCATAAAATTGATAGTAATTGAAAATTTTATATTTTTATTATTCACCCATAAATCAACTATTTTGAATAATTTAAAAAATTCAAACATATTTATTTTTTTAAATATAATTTAAAATATACATTAACTACAATTAGATTATTTTACTAAAAAATATATAAATAATTCTATGTATTTAAACATTAAAATCATAAAATATATTTTTATAAATAATCTATACGTGTAGAAGAAAATGAAATTTTTCTCATATGTTTCATAGTAATGAAAATTACAAGAATGTATAAATTTTTTTATTTAATAAATTATTTTTATTAATTAAAAAATTTCTAGATATATTTAAGTATTTATTTATTCTAATTCATACATTTCAAACCAATGAATAAGTTACAAAATTAATATTCAATTAATATTATTTCATTTCATGATTATGCTCAATATTCTAGGAAAATAGTGTTATCAAACCTATAATTCATTTAATCAAACCTAAAAACATGGGTTTTACATAATACCCTCTTTATATAAATTGTTTTCCTAAAAATTTCAATAAATAATTACTAAATCATTAAATTTTATAATATTTTTTGATGAATTATTATTTATTAGTTATTAATATGGATCTTTTTAATTCGTAAATAAAACATATGTGTAAATCTATAAAAATTTAACTATGAATGTGTTTCTAAATGTTTACCTTATCAATTAAATGTTTCCATCAAACAAAATATGATATATATATATACCTTTTTTTTCTATAGTTTGAATAATGATATGAAAAAATAATTAATCGATTTCTTCAAAATACTTAATTTTGTTATTTTTACATAGTATTTTATTTAATTCCCATATATGATTGTAATGATGAATTCGTATGGATTATTCATCATTATTAAAGGACAAAAATAAACCAATAATGCACTATAAGATGTATAAAATAACTAATAGTTTTTTCTCATTTCCTAAAAATAGAATTTAAGAAGTTAAGATAATTATCATTATGAATAAACCATCTTGGGGTGAAATAATATATTAATTCTGAAGATAAAAAAAATTAACCCATCGGAATTCTATAATACGTTATCATTTAAATTACAATAACAGTAGTTCTACATAGATTATTTTATTTTTTATCAACTAATTATTAAATACACTAAATATGTTAATACCTAAATTGTTGATAATCTCAAATCCAAATAATTTCGATAAATACCATTTTTGAAACTATATAATAAAAAATTATCTTAATAAAAACCAGTTAAAATATTAAAATTATAACAAGATTCCCAGTAGGTATCATGAATGAAATTGTTTTCCTCAGAGAGTACTCTGAATATCAGTTTTCTAGAAAAAAAAATTAAAAGTTTTCATAGATCTAGAATGAAATAAATCACGAGTTTGTTATCATGCTATCAAAAATACAAACATAATGGATTTAAACATCATCTATAGTAATTTCATAAGCATTAACTATTTTATATAAAATTATTGTAGATTAATTTCTCTTTTTATTGGGGAATTCATTTTAACAGTTCCACATAATCATATTGTTCAAACATAACACTTTAATCAATTATTTTTACTATTCAATTAATATACCTGATGGCCTTTATCTCCACTCATAATAATAACAACCATTCCCTCTAATAGTGAACCATGTTGTTCAATTCCACAATTATAACATGTTGGATGTTTCAACCTTCATTTTTCTCTTTTGATTCATTTTTTACTTGGATTTATGCCTTTTTTTTATCTTGATTTAATTATAAAATATATTAATTTGAGAATTATTTATATGTCTGGACGTCACATGATATAATAACATCATTATTATAAATTTTTTGATCATCATCATCCCATAAGTGTCTTCATTTAATCCCATAAAATAAACAACCATTCTTATTTATTGAGTTATTTATGTAGTATATGTAAAGGCTTTCTAATATTGAAATTATTCCTTATACTCAACAAGAAATTCCAATTTCATCTATCATAGATTTTGGAACATTGTGTCAATTTCATCTCATTTTACATGGGGAATGTTTTCTAGTTAATATCTATATAAAATTATTTAATTATATTAACTATATCGATTAAACCAAAATTTTACTTTGAATCAATAACCACCATTTATCAACATCATCCATTAGAAAATACACTATAAAAACATCCTTCGCTGTTTCATTATATATCAAAGCCAAAAATATGTTCTCAGGGGACTTTATCAAATCTTCAACAATCCATAAAATATCATATATTTTATAAGATGGATTTTTCTAGTTTATTAATGTATCTGGCATCATTTAATCTTGTTTTGAAGAAATAATATATTTCATCCATGAAAGGTTACTGGTCATAACCTTAGTAAATTATCATAATAGGTAAATAATTTTCCCAACTATAACACCCAATGTGGTATCTTTTTTCATGTGGGAAATCCCTACATTAATTTTGGGTGTATAGACATATTCCATTATTTCGGATATCATACTTTTCTAAAAATGTAATACACTACATTATCTCATAGTATTGTGAATTTTAAAATATATTGCATAATTCTGTATATTTTTTAACTATTAACATAAATTGAAAATTTATTATGAGATAATCATAGAATCAAAACCTCAGAATATATGGGAATATTCTAAAAATAAATAAAAAATTAAAACCATTCACCATGGTTTTCAAAGAGTGTAGAAATTTATCAATAGAAATCCCGTGTGAGTTTAAAGATAAGTTTTCCTTTTTAGGACCACTCATCATGTATTAGTGATGGTAAATTTCATACCCAATTTGCACCTTTCAAATTTAATACCCCATGGTTCATTAGTAAAATAGCAGAAACCACATCATAATATCAGGAAAATTATTTAATTATAATAAAAAACAAAATATCTACTTTACCAATTCAATATTTTATTATCCTAGATATATACATATTCTCATAGTCTGTCAATGGGTTAGATTCCTAATTTTTTTCTCTTGGATATAAATTTCAAGGTTTATGCTAATCTTCCATTGATATCACCTATAACATCCTATCTCTAGTAAAATTAATTTAATCGATATTTTACTACATTATAATAATATAAAATAGATTTTCATGTAATATTTAAGAGGTTATTAGTCTGGTGAGATTTGATATATACATTATTTACACATTATAATCAAAAAAATTAAATGTAACATAATATTTTAGTTATAGAATTACCATTTTTATATTATATCCCGGACATCATTCAAAAATATATTCATGGTTTCCTTTGGAGAGGAAAAAATCATTAACTACGATATTTTTTGTGCATTAAGGGAAATATTATAACATTATCTATCACAAGATATATAAGGAATGCATTATACGGAAGTGATAATGAGTAATCAAATATATAATATAACTAATCTAATAAAAAGGGTACTAAATCTGTGGTTAACATAGTAATATAAATAATCAAATTACTAATAAATACATATTTTATAAAGATAGAAAGTATGATTATGGACACGACAATATTTTATTCATGGACTCATTCACAGACATCATATATTAATTGACATGGTATATGCCAAATACAAAAAACTAGTTTATCTCCTAAGACCTACTGATGCATCAAGGGAATATTATTGGACTTTCTTATAAAATATTATTTCAAATTCATTCAATATATAAATCAAATGAACAATAATTCAAAAAATAATAAACATAAATTTTCATATTAAAAATTCACATGTGAAATGTATATTTTTACTTTAGTAATTCTGTAGAGAATCATAATCATAATACATCAAGAGTAATAATGTAGATGGAATCATAAAAGTATTTTCTTGGTAAAGTAAAACGTTCATCAAAATAGGTTTTCATAGATAAAAAATCATTAGAAATATTACTAGAACATTTTTTGACGAAAATACAATTTTCAATTATGAAATAAAATTTTGAAAATAAAAATATTTATTGAATATTAATAATATTGTATTTTATTCAACACTTCAATGGAAAATTATAAATTTTTTCATGGAAAATAAATTCCATAACAATGGGAAATGTTTTATATTAGATATGTACTAATAAAAATATTCTATTCACATACCAGGTAGAAAGTAGCACATTCATAATTCGAAAATAATATTTATTTCAAACTTTTTTATAGAAATTAAATCATTGGTACAAATAACATTAATAAATCACTGGTAATTTATAAAACTATAAATTCATTTTTAATGATATTATGGATATAGAATAAAAATATTCCTAATCTAATATTTAAACAAAGTAATTTTGGCATAAAAGTATATATCAGAATTTTAATTATCTATTGAGAGTAAAGTTAATGAGAAACATATAACATATATAAATAAATATATGATAATAAAATAAATGGAGAATAATATAAAAAATGTATAATTCGTCCAATGTAAACATAAATAAAAATTCTAAATTAGTTTAAGATTATGAAACAAACTCATACCTCAAGTTTGAATTTCCTTAAATGTTCATCTATCCCCCAAAAAAATTATATTCATTATAATTCAATATAATAACCATATAAAAACTTATAATATCATGTATGTTTAACTTATAACATTTTTACACATTTTCATTAATAATTAATTATTTAAATCATCATTTCCAATGGTTATTATTTCTTTGTATGTTTTGATTAAATAATGTTGGTCTTGGAATATAGTTCACGATTAATTATTCTCAATTCCATAACTGTTTCATATATTCAATTTTTTATCATTTTATATATATTCATATCATTTAGTATAATGTATTGATGAATATTAAATTAGATCACTTCATGCATATAGTGGTTTAAGCAGAAACAAGGGTTATGTACCCACTTTTGATGGAAATGACGAAATAAAGGTAAAAAATAACATTTTTGAATATTAATATTTTATCAGAAATATAATATATATTCATTAAATTTTCTTATATTTTCATCCATTTATAGATGAAATTAAAAATTAATCACATCACTATGTATATGTGGTCGTCCACCTATCTATGCGAGTGAGTTAACATTTCTCAGCAGATGGGATGGTAAGATAATATATAAGATATTATAATCCAATAAGAATAATTTTTCAATTAATATCATTTCTGAACATTAAATATTTTATAATAAAATGCAATTATTTATGGTGTTAGAAGATGAATCATATAACTATTTAGAGTTTGTAGTCCACACGAATGGACGAGTGATACTTTCATTTCCAATTTTATGGGAATGAAGTGAAATATAGTTGTCCCATAATCATAATAAGATATTATTATGTTTATTATGTTGGATTCATTATTTTATTAATGATATAATATATTTAGAGTATATATGAGAATAAATAAAATTTTAAATATTCCATAAAGTTTATTATAACTTCTTTGTGATACATCATTTGGATTACACTCTAGGCCTACTTAAGATGGTCATAGGAGAAGAATAGATGATCAAGAACAATAGGGAGGAATATAATATGGATTTTTTATTTCTCATGGATGAGTTATAGTTTCAAATGATTGTGAAATAGGTAGGATAAGAGATTCTTGTATTGAAATGTGGTGAGGGACAAAGAAAGAATTACATAAATGGTTTAATTAATATACTTAATTTTTTTTGAAAGTGGTGAATGGTTTTTAATTAGAGGTTATAATAAGATAATTAAATAATAAATTCAACAAAAAACATTGGTACAATTTTATGTTATATTTTTTTAACTCTTTGATACCCCCCTCCAACATAACACCCATTTTAACTCTTACTATGTAATGATGTTATAATCATTTTACTACTCATTGTGGAATACTCTCATCTTAGGACTATTGAATGATAAAAAAATACATTTATTTATAATATTTAATCCATTTCAGTGGATTCAAAATATATAATTTCATTAAATTAATTTCATTATATGTGTGTTATAAGAAACACAATGTTTTTTTAGAAAATAATTTCTTAAATATGAAAATGATTTTACCAAAAAATAAATTATAATGAAGATTCAATGAATTCTTTCATATTATTTTAAATAATATGGTACCTATTTTTATTTCATACCAAATGATGACTGAATTTATAATTCTTAAAAAATAATAGATAAGCACTAAAAAAAATTTCTGTTTAATCCAACATATTAATTACTTTCTCAAAATGTTAAGAATATATTCCAAAAAAAAATTAATTATTAAATTAATTATTAAATATATATTTCATCATAAAATTTGTATCAGAATATTTTTATTCATTATTTGTCATTAATTTTTCATAAAATTTATAGTATATTAAAAATATAAACTCCTCACTATTAACCCAAATATAATAAGTTTTTTTAAAAATATCAAAAATTCACCCTCAACTAATTTGGAAATCTTTTTTTAAAAACCAACATTTATTTTGTTAAAAATATTATAAAATAATATATATTACATCTATTTATTCACACATAAATATCCAAAAAAATATTTTAATGGAAGAATATATTTCTTTTTAATAAAATTAAAATATTATTATACTTTTTGAAGTAAAATAGTTTGACAAATGTAAAATTTTTTTGAATGATTTTAATGTTTTTTAGGGTAATATATTCAACATATACCTCATTTTTGATTTATTCATATTCAAATAGGGTAACAAAATGTACACATTTTATTAGTCAAATTTAAATAATCTAATTTCTTGGTTTGTTTTAGAATGTTGATTACAATTGTGCATTATTTTGAATTATGTATTCTTTATAAGGAACCAAAATAATTGGTTTCTATATTGATATTTTTCATAACTTATGATAGGTAATTTCATGTCTATATATTCTATCATTACATATATATGATGGTATCCATATCAAAGATAAATATTTTTTAAATATTTATCTCCTCTTACTTGATTCATTAAATATTCAATATGGGGTGGTGGATATTTTTTTTGCAAGATATTATTTAGTTAAGGATAGTAAATACTATGAAAAATTGATCCTTCCTTCTTCCTAATAAAGAGAATGTGTGCACCCAAGTGTTAAGCACTTAGTTATGTAAAACCCATACCATGATTTTCATGATTTTTCTATTTCAATTCATCTAATTAAATTTGGGACACTACTTAAGGACTATTTTGTATAGGTTTGGAAATATATTAATTTTATATTGAGACTCAATATCATAAATAATGGGAATATTAAGAAAATAATTTGGAAATGCATTAATGTAATCACTCATATTTTGCACATATTAATAATATTCTTTCCAAAATATTTGAGTTAAATACCCATCAAAATTAATTATTAAGAAATATATTCTGGAATAATTTCCCTTATAAGATTTTAGTAAGACATGAACTAATTGATGAAAATGTATTGATTCCAGATATTAAATATGACTCCTCTATCCTAAAAATTATTAATGGATTTATATAAATTCAATGAGTTCATGACTAAAATCACACAAAATTAATTTAATGGATGGATTATAATATATTCATGAATCATATTCCTTTAATCATTTATAATAATAGATTTTTATACATAAGATATAGTTTTCCAACCACAAGGATTTTTTACTAATTATGATGTATCTAATCAATATTGGGGATATTGGATGCATTATCAAAAGTAAGAGATATAACCGAGTGTGTTGACCAGGAATAAAATAAAAATAGAAATATTTAGAGATTGAAAGTTAAGTATGCCTATCACCATTTATTTCAATTGGCCATATTCTACAGTTTTTATAGCATATGTTTTCTAATGTCCCCATGGAATATTATATTACTAACATTTATTATCAGCATGAACCCATAGAATAGTTTATATGTTAGCATAATTCTAATACTACTTACAGTTGAGGCACCATGGTTTTTCTATTATATTAGGTAGAGAATATTTTTACTCACTTTAATTAACCATACTCCTTACCTATTTTTGGACAACACATTAATGATGGAAAAATTTTCTAGATTGAAAATATATTTTGGAATATTTGAGGAAATTTTTCTCATTCCACTTTATATATTTCTATCATATAAAAAGAGAGAAATTATTTCCTATATGTGATTAAACATTTACTTCATATTGAAAACCCAATATTCTTTTATTATACCCAAAATTATGAGAATAATGGGATTTCTAAATCTCTATTACAATAATGAGAGGACATTAAAAACTCACATCATATAATTAATAGATTCTTATCTCTAATGCCCTTCTAATTTGTTTTTTAAGACACTAAAGAGTCATTTGATCATGATTTTAGTGTTAGTGATAAAACTAAATGCATTTCTTGTGATCCTCATGAACTTTTCTTCTTATGTATGAATGAATTAATCATTTTTTTGGTTTCACTCTAAGAAATTCCTCAATTATTCTTTCCAAGAGTTCAAGGAAACTATTTGTTGAATAATAATATCTTGAACACCACCTATTATAATTATTGATATTCTTAATTTTTATTTTTAATCTTAATAAGAGATGACAATTTTTCTCTCCCCATAATGATTATTGATTGACAAAACAACTGTCTCATAATCAAAACACTAGACAACGAAAAATATATTCTACATTGAATTGATCATATTTTTAGTAATTAGTGTCTATTAAAGCACATGATAGGAGGTTTCTCTTTGATGTGTAAATAATATAGTATAAATATACTATTTGGTATGTTTAGAAGCACAACCTTTTTTTCAGTGTTATTCATTTATTCTGATAGTTGATTGAGAATAACCATAAGAATTTTTACACCTACTCACATATTATTTAGCATCCCATTGATACAATCAACATATTACGCATAATATACATTATTAATATATTTATCCTATTCCCAATCCATTATATAAATGAATGTAACTATTTTTCCTTGAAAATTACTAATTAAAAAAACTTTAATAATTAAAGAAGTCACTCATATATGATGTGAATAACCTAACTTGTGAATCCCTATGATATAATAGTAATTCTCCATTATAATTTCCTATTATATTATACAACTAAAATATGTTAAATATATAATGATGGTTTCCAAGGAGATCGTTTGTTATCCAATTCATATCATTGTGGAATGTTAAACCAGGTTTGAATTTGGGATTTATTATCATTCACCAAGTAAATATTGAGGTAACACTCATCCAACATTTTTAGGATTATTAGCCCTTACATCAACTATGTGAGATAATATATTAACATATTTCATTCAAAATGAGGATTTAATTAATCAAAAACCACAAACAATGTATTTATTCATTTTTAGCATATCTTGCAACATTTATTAATGTCCTGTGGATTTTCATTAATTTTATACTCTATGATTCCATGGAAATAACTAAATTTATCTCAAAAAATAGTAAACCCTAATTTGATTCATAACAAGGTGTTTTGAAGCTAATAATACATATATAATACTTCCTTTCACATTAATACTTATTAAATTTTAAAATTAATCAGACCATAACACCCAAAGGTATAATATATTTGGAAACTAGAAACAGAAATTATTTTTTCATAATCATTTTCAGTTTCTCCAATAATAAGACTTCCCACATGATAGTATATTTGATGTATAAAAATAATAATCTCTGGAATAACTAGTGTAATGGAATCATAAGAAATATCATGCTCAGATTCTCAATAAGGGTAAACAATAACGATCATAAGTGAGTATTACTTAAAAATGTGGGTATGAGAAAATAATAATAGTCCAATATTATAACAATATATGATCACACACAAATTAAATTGGTTTATAAGATATAATTAATATATCTAGGCATAACATAAGACATATTAAATTATTGAATGAGTAAGATTGAAATTTAATGAATTTTCCACAAATATAACTTATAAAAATATAACATAGAGGATCTAGAATCATGTTCTTTTTAATTATAACCCATTATACCAGTAATCACATCCTTCCCTCCCAAAATTATCTCACGATATATCACAAATTTGTTAATGCATTGGATGGATATAAAATTTTAGGCCCACCTAACACATAATAAATATATATATATATATATATATATATATATATATGAATTTCATGATAACATTAAAACATTCACATTTCAATATCACATAATTAACTTTTTTAAAAAATCTAATCTTCCTGAAAAAAATTGTGTGAATGCATCATAATTAATATATAGAATGAATAATGGTGGTATGATAAGAATATATATCAAATCTAACATGAATAACAACCAATTATACTTAAATATAATAAAAACATTTTCACATTATTAAATAAATAATTTTTAAATATAAATATAATTACATATTTTCAATTGAAAAAAATAAAAATTATGATAATATTTTTAAAAAATAAAAATGAATTAGATTCATTATAAAGAATAATTTTTGTAAAATAAACATTTCATATAGAGAATTTTTAAATATAAATTATTCCCACACATTTTTAAAAAAATGTATTGTAGAAAATGTTAAAACAATTAACACATGAAGTATATTCTCGACAAAATAGAAGAGGAGGGTTAGTTTCTCTTACCACTATCACATCAGGTAAATTATTTTCCAACTCAAATAACATTGATAGATAAAATATTAAAATAAAATAAAATTAAAGGAGGTGATGTATTTTTTTGGTTTTAGATATAATGTTCTAAAAATATTTCTTTATATAATTTTTTTCGTAACCATCATGATTTGAAAATTTGATTCGATAGAAACCGTAATAGTTTTGGAAGCCTTGGAGTTAAATCCCCCTTGAAATTGAGAACGTGAGATGGATTAGTAAATAACTAAGATTTATTTTTTCTATTTATAATTTTTTCCAAAGGGTTGTTTATATATCATAAAAAATGATACATGTGGTGAGGATGTCATATGTTTCCAAAGGATATAGTTTAGACGAAAAAAACATACCCTATTAGAACCCTCATATATGAAATATCTTTAACAAAATATAAAATAAAAATAAAAATCATAATAGACTTTTTTATGAAACATATTCTCATTAAAAAACATTCCAAAAACAAAATATAATCATTTATTATACATTAATTATTGAGATAATTTTTTTTTCTTAATCGGATATAGATATTTTTTAATTTTTTCAAATGATTCAAAATGGATATGTTAAAACCCATTGATTGATAATATTTAATCATTAAAAATATAAAACAATTTCTTTAATTAATTATAATTCAATGATTTATTCATCATAGTGTTTAATTTATTGATGCTATGGACATGTTTTTGAGAGAATATGATCCATAATAGGATTTTTTTCAAGTAATTTACAAATAACAATGGACTATAATTTAATCTTCACCGTTTTATTCATTGTACAATAACAATATAAAATTTATATATTTATCCGAAATATAATATATATTCTTTATATAAATTTTAGAACCATATATTTTATTTGGTGAGGAAAATAATACATATCCTCCATGGAGGCATTCATCCACACATATGCACAAATAATGTTATTATTTTTAAATATTTAAGGCGAAAATAAGGTCGATAATTTTTTATCATTATATAGCAATAAATATTTAATAAATATTATTTTTTTCCAAAATATAGTAATATAACAAACCATCATAATTTAAGGATATAAAACAAAATATATGATTCAGGGAGGTTGAAGTCCGTACATATATACAAGAGATGATTTCCGAATTATATTGGATTAGAGGAAGATACAAAATTATTCTTCCATTGTCATATTAATATATATGTATAGTTATGATACAAAAATATTTGTTTTACCATCAATAGAATATATTAATAAGTGGTAGTATAAGAATGAAATAATTATGAACAAAACAATTATAATTCGGAATATTTACATTTCTTCTTTGAACAATTGATCTAAAAAATGGGATCTAGCCTTTGAATGGTATTCCTTAGAGAATTTATGGACATATAGGGTTTTTATATTAATTTTTTGGATTCATTTTATCATATTTGTTTCAAAAATAAGAATTATAACATATACTGAATTAGGGAGGCATAATGGCCTTTAATAAGATAGATGTGTGGAATTTTTATGATAATAGTCGCACTGTTAAAGGAAGGTACCTCTGCAAGTGGAAAATGATATATATATGGTATGATATCATAAATACACCTCTCAAACACATATATATGGTATATTTATTGAGATACTTTTTCCATATTCCCTTAATTTATCCGTTTACCATAATTTACTTTTACCATTGTAACACTTTCATTACCTCAGCTGCTTATTATTATGACTAAAATAAAAATTAACCTTTTAGATATTTTCATATTATGATTCCAAATTGAAAAAAAATTCATAATATTATATTTTTATAATTTTAAAAAGTAATAATTTGAATAAATATAATTTATAATAAAATAAAATAGATTAAGAATAAAAATATATCTTATGTTTGAAAATCTCAAACAGAGGATTATAGTTTAAAAATTAAGAATTTTAATATATTATTATACTTATTTAAAATAATATTGTTCCATAAGATTTTTTGATAAAATCCAATGTCATGAATACACCCCAATGATGTCATAAAATTCACAAAATTTGTAACAAACAATATTTTGGACAATTCTCCTAAAAACAAAATTTTTCAGATAAAATAATGGAATTTAATACTATGAAAATATATCCATGAAAAATAAAATATATATATATATATATTATAAAATTAAAAACAGAAAATTTATTAATTTTTCTTTTAAATGGATTTATAAAATATAAACAAACAAATATCATAGGTAAATAACTTTCTAAAATACTAACGGTTGTTAAATTTATTTCCAATTTGTTGAGAATTAAATTTGTGTTAATATATTATTTATAAAAAAATATAACGTATACTAATTTAATAATAAACAATTTATTTTATAAAAATAAAAATTCTTAACATATAAATGACAATTTTTGGCTAATATATTTTTTTCATAAAAAGATCTTAATAGATATTTGGCATTACTAAATGGTCTTTATCAATGAAATTGTATTAAAAAGACCATTTTTTATCTTTTGACATGTATTTCATACTAAACATACTTATATTTTGTAGAGACCAGGAGCCTGACGTACATGGAAATTACATTACTTTTGCGGAATACATAGTACATAACAAAAACACACACACAAGGGCTGTAATAGTTTAGAATCTTTGGAAACTCAGAATATAATCTTCCAATCGTGGTGAGTGATCTTCGACATATCCCATAAAAATATTCCTTTTTTTACATAAAACCTTTCTTTATATCCTGGGGAAAAGAAAACATAAAAGGGTGAGCTCAAATGCTCAGTAAGGGTAAACAAAATAAATATCAATCACATCATGTTCATAAGAACATATCATTTTGGAAATCTTAACCTGCAAAAGAGAGCATAATTTCATAACATGGGATAAATTAAAGTAGTGAAATGAAATCCCAATAATCATAACATAAAACATGAAAATTTGTGGCATACACACATAATCATAGAGAATCATATCTTATTAGTCAACACACATTGCCAAGACTATCTTAGTGGACAATGTCCATTTCTGAACCGAGTCAGCCTCGTTTCAATCCTGTTTTACTGAAACGGTATTACCTACCGTTCCAGCCATGTCTATCTCATGAGATATAAAATCTTTACCCAATGAATTTGTGGGAGATATAGGTCACACCCATCTCATATTGATACCTTTCTTATGTGTGACACAAAATCTTAAATCATACATCATTGCATAAACCAAGTAATAAAAATGGGATTCTTAAACAACATGACATCATAAAACAATTCATATAAGATAAAAGAATTCATAAAAATATTTCCACCACAACATAAGAAAATCCATGTAATAATAGCGATACAAACATAACCCTATATTATCTTAGATGGAAAATAATTTTGATAAAACACTTGAACACTATTCTTGAGGAAAATATCCTTTCTACTTAAAAAAAACTTTTCCTTTCTTAACATGTCATACAATTTTAAACTAAAAGAAGTTGATTAAAAATAAAATTGAAAACTTGTAAATTATGATTCTTTTAAATAATTTTTTAAAAATCAATTCATGCTGTATAAGATAAAAAAACATTCTTCTCTTACTTTTGTCAGAAAATTCAAAAAAGTACCTCGCACGAAAAA
Source organism: Viscum album (assembly GCA_963277665.1). Taxonomy (NCBI): domain Eukaryota; kingdom Viridiplantae; phylum Streptophyta; class Magnoliopsida; order Santalales; family Viscaceae; genus Viscum; species Viscum album. The sequence goes on from OY728161.1 coordinate 843,770,044, forward strand.
TGACAAAAGATTCCATTCATATATTTTACTAAAAACTCACCGAATGGTAAAATTGGATTTAAAAATTTTTAGGTGGATGGAAATAATACTAAATATTGAGGAATCATGGATGTGGATGATAATATACACCTCAGTAAATACCAAAGTATAAACAATCTCTGATAAAAATGAGATTGGGATATTTCCCTTACCTTATGTCCGATATGCTTTGTACGTATTCGAAACTCCTGTATAATGATTTAAATAATGTCAATAAATTATTACAGAATCATATTCATTGTTATTATATCATATATGGTTCACTTATGATTTTATATTTCCCGTTCTTTTGTAAATTCCATGTTAAAAAAGCGTTTTGGGTAAAATCGTTTCATTTATTGTAGGTGTTTGGACTTGTTGTTATTGACATTATTATTACTTATATCATGATTTACTTACTTCCAGAATATAAAACATGATTTATATGTCATATATATTCAGTATATATATATATATATATATATAATAGATAGATAAATTATATGAAACACATCGTTCATGGAGACGGTAGTCCGTACGTACGCATGAACACTGTTTTCCTTTCATTATTGTCTTGAATGGAAGTAAGTAGATGACATACATATATATATACATAAATAAAGTAGACTTAACATGTCATATATTTCATTATTATTCATTATATATACTTTATAATCATTCATGAATGGTTAATGTGGAGAATGAATATCATCGTGTCGTGGAGATGGTAGTCCGTACGTACGCACGAGCGATGATATTGTTCTCATGATCGTGAACTTGTGTTGAAGTGTATGTATACTATTTCAGTATCAATATAAATTTATAATAATCATATATAGTTACTCATTACACCATTATACCCATCCAATTAAGGTGGTGGTGGAAAATAGATTACACCACAGCGTGGAGACGGTATTCAGTACGTACGCACGTGCGGTGATTTTCTTTTTCCGTAGGGTGGATAGAAGGTTAATTAGAGTTGTTTCATATTTATAATAACATATCAGTATATAAGAAATTCTGATGTTGTTACTTTATCATGATACAACTAAAGAAGAATAAGTTGAAGAAGAAAGAAATTGAAAAAGATCGGTAATGAATATTACCTCTTTTTGATGCGCCTTTTCTTAACCTCCACTTAAAGAACTAATGATGGTCTTTGAAGAAGACCAGGACCTCTAGGATGATACTAGGGAATTGGAGAAGAGATTTTGGCAGTGTTTGGACGAGCATGAAGGATCAATGTGGTGTGAGGAAGAGGAGGAGGAGGTTCCCTTTTATAAGGGAGGAGAGGGGCATCTTCGAAAAATCTCAAATTATTATTTTATATTAAGGTCAAATTCGGTTTATAATGGTTTCAAAGGGTCTTATTTCAAAGATAAAGTGGGTATGGGTCTAAATCCTCTCATAAAATAGGATTTAGACATGTTTAGGTTATTATTTTAACCTTATCAATTATATTTAACTCTAAGGTAAATAATTTAACTTTTACCGTGTCTTTTTGTTTTCTTACACTATATTGTTAATAAACATACCATAACAAGCCAAACGAACCCCAAGTTGTTTATTATTAATATATATATCCTTATCAAAGTCATTTTTCCGAACCTTAGATTTTTAAGAATGAAACAACAATTAATAATATAATATTTGTTTTAAAAACTAATTTATGTCAATTTTGACACTATTTGGTACATGATTTTTATGAAATTCATAACATAATGATATGTGAAAAAAAAGTTACTTATATCAAAAATAACATTTCATATTAACCTAGAAAATTAATGTAAGTCATAAAAAGTCTCAAATAGATTTATTTGTGCATTTATAACATCAATTATGTTAATATTTCATTAATAAGACAATTATTGCATCATATTTGTGTCATAATAAATGACAATTATTTAATCCCTAAAAATTATAAATAAAATTCTATGATGTAGATAATTGTATTATCGTGTTGGAGATTATACATTTTCGAAGTTTCATGAAGTTTATCACTAAATTAAAATTATTATACTAATAAGATTTAAGAAAGTTACATGTTGTCACATTCTTTGGTTTTAATAATAATTAAATTATTTTCATGGACAAAAGTCCATAAAATGAATCTAATCCGACCCTTAGGTTATATGGGTATACTTTTAGCCATCCAATAGGATTTTCCATGTGTTAGGGTAAATTTATAATCTTTTATTCACCCTTAATTACCTAATTTACTTTTAACTATAGTAAATAAAATTTACCATAGTTACTATTCAAAATGCCCAAAAATAAAAATTAGCTTATTAACATAATTTGGACATACAGATTCCAAATATGGAATCCATTTTTGGAAATTCAATACACAAAAGATGCAGAAATTAAATTAAAATTAATCCCGTTGTCGAAAGAAAACAGGTTTTTCTTTAAAACATTGCAAAAGATTGAATTGATTTAACCTATGAATTCAAGGTAAAATCAATTTTAATGACATAAATTATATTAAATGTAAAAAATATAATCTATTTATATTTTAAAAGCATTCAATATTATAATTTAACCACATAAGTTATTACGATGAAAAAAGTTGTTTTTAATTAAAATATAGCGTGTTTTTACTATTCATTAAAATATGAAAGTTATCGGAAAAATATCAAAACATTATCTATTGTAAATGATTATATCCTGATTCAAAAGAAGAATTTTATTTTGTAAAATTGAACATATAAACATATCAAAAACTAGATTTAATGTGGGTGCGCCATCAAATGGCGGCAAAACTGCATTTTTTGAAAAATACTTATTTTACCCGAAACATTTATTTTGTTCTTATACCATGTTCTAGAAAATGTGTAAGATGAATAATAATGTTATAAAATTCTAAATTTAGTTAACACTATTAATAATGGCTTGTTCATAACAAAATTATTATAATATATCGTTGTTTATTAAAACCTGGTATTGCGTACACCACACGCTATCGAGAAAGGTCGTGATTGCGTGTAATGCCAGCCAAGTCAGGGTTGAGTGTGTGAAAGAATTATTCGTTGTTTCTTATAATAGAATCCAACCATATTTCATTTATACATTGAATATATATATATATATATACTCAATGTTGCGTAGAATAACTATTATCAAAATTGTGTGTAACACGATCCAAGAATAGTGTTGCGTATACTGCAAGCTAATATGGTGTTTCGTATAGCGCAAGGTAAAATTGGTGTAGAATACAACACAAGACATTAATGAAATTAAAAAAATATTTTTCATAAAATCTTGTGGTGTTACATTCTACCCCCCTTAAAATGAATTTCGCCCTTGAAATTCTTCGGGGTTATAAATGGTTTACTATTCGAAAGTTTCATTAATAGAAACCCACATCGTAAATAAGAATACCAAAACCAATCTTTAAAAACAAAAGTATGACACGTAATGGTTACCCAAATAAACTAATCACTGGGTTTCCACATAGGTGAAAATATGGATATGGATGATAAATCTAACCATCATGTTCTGATGGAGAGTGGTAGAGAACATGGCTATGGAAAATCCAGCAATCACAATGCCATAAATTTGTGATGATCTAAGGTACCATATGATTAATCAGATATAAGAGCACTAGGACAACATTTTTGGTTTTCAAGATCATTTCCCTAAAGTTGATGAAATTGGAATTAGAATAAATACTTTCGTGATTTTAGTATAGTCTCGCTGTTTGTCGTTCTTTGGACAATTTCCACTTCATCTCTTCAATAAATAATGTTGAATTTGTCTTTCGTGATGTGTTAGCAGATCATGTGATAGAATGATGGGACATTCCATCTGTCTCAAACAAAAGGATAGAAAACTTATCAAAAAATACATAAGCCCATCTATAGTGAGATTAATCATATATAGTTCTTAAAATGGACTTATACTACTTAATATAATAAAACTAGTTTCTACTAAACAGGGACTTCTTGTAGGCCAGTGGTAGGCGAAAAATGCTAGTCGCACTTCAGTTGTGGGTTCGATTCCCACAGCCTTGTCCGACGCGATGGGTTGTCGCCCGTCCTACAGGTTGTCCTTTTTCTAAAACTACATTACTATAACATCACATTAATAATATCAAAAAAAAGTTCTATCCTTAAATAATACTAACTTATGGTTAACATAATCCATTCCAATCTTTATTCTTAAAATACTTCAGTCCAAGATCATAGTATAAAGAAAACAATTACTTGCAATGTCGTCAACAAAGCATGTGAATACCATCATTTATCCCCCATATATCTTGTTGGTTACATTCCAATCATGTGAATACCTTAATGATGTATTCTCTTGAAAATGAATACCCATTAAACCTTAGTGAAAAAATGAATGCTTCCAAAAGTTAATACTTTCCACATACCAAAATCCAAAAATTCTATATACTCAAACAATGATATAACCTTTTCCATATATCAGTCTTGAGCCCATGAATACATTTAATTTTCGCCTTATCCCTTCATTATGCTCATATCATCTACATTCCAAAAATATCTGAATAACCTTTCATGGATACTGGTACCATTAATCATACACTTTCAAAACTCAAGGAAAGACAACAGTGTAACAATCCTTAGATGTCTCTTTATTCCATAGTACCATGAGATTACTTATACAACATTACACATGATAAACATGTAATCATTCCACTACATTATTAAACCATTGACCGAGCTTCAACAATTCTTTCATCTCATATATCATTTGTAGTCTCTTCATCATCATCCACATAAATACTACCCATACGACCATACTGAATCTCTTCATTAGACTTTCCCTTAGGGCATTGGTTTTCATAATTCCTGTACATTCCACATTTAAAACATTTAACCATTGTTGATGTCATAGAAATACCATTATCCTTATCCCTGGTGTTACCTAAACCTTTTCCTTTGCACTTACCGGCTTTGTGTCCTTCTTTTCCACACCCAAAGAATCTTCCAGTTCCTTTGAAAAATTCTCCTTGATGCCTCTTCCCACATGATTAACATAGGGGAAATTGAACTTTATTTCCTCTATGATCATCATGAAACTCCATCATTCTCTTATTAGAAGAGTCATGAAACTTTCCAAATTTTACTTTATTGATCATATTATGAGATTGCTGATTCAGTATAATAACGATGTTTGGACTTCCAAATCCAATTTCAATTGGTTGCTCATGAAAATATCATTCAATTGTCCATCATATCCTCCATTATTGTGAATCATCTTGTTTCCAGCCATTTTCTAAAACCCAAAAAGAATAGTGTGAGAGGCAAAAATCATAATAAAGGAGGAGTAACTTCAATATCTAACATCTTTGGTTTAATTAATAGCGTTACCATAGTTCTAGGACTATATCCTATACATATACTTATCCTTAGGGGAATCCCTAGACATACCTTACAAATATCTCTAGGGATCTCACTAATGTTTTCGCATCCTAGTTTCCAAAGGTTGACTAATACTTTCCTTTGATACCAACTATAGAGACCCGAAGCCTAACGTACATGGACATTACATTACTTTTGCAGAATACTTAGTACATAACAGAAACACACACACAAGGACTGTAATAGTTTAGTGTCTTTGGAAACGCGGAATATAATCTTCTAATCGTGGTGAAAGATCTTAAACATCTCCCATAAAGATCCTCCTTTTTTATACCTAAAACCATTCTTTATATCCTGGGGAAAAGAAAACATAAAAGGGTGATCTCAAATGCTCAGTAAGGGTAAACAAAATAAATATCAATCACATCATGTTCATAAGAACATAACATTTTGGAAATCTTAACCTGCAAAAGAGAGCATAATTTCATAACATGAGATAAATCATAGTAGTGAAATGAAATCCCAATAATCATAACTTTAAACAGGAAACATTGTGGCATACAAAAATAATCATAGAGAATCATATCTTATTAGTCAAGACTCCCTACCAAGACTATCTTAGTGGACAAAGTCCATTTCTGAACCGAGTCACCCTCGTTTCAATCCTGTTTTACTGAACCGGTATAACCTACCGTTCCATCCATGTCTATCTCATGAGATATAAAATCTTTACCCAATGCATTGGAGGGAGATATAGGTCTCACCCATATCATAATGATACCATTCCTATGTGCGCCACAAAATCTTAAATCAAACATCATTGCATAAACCATGTAATAAAAATGGGATTCTTAAACAACATGACATCATAAAACAATTCATATAAGATAAAGGAATTCATAAAAATATTTCCATCACAACATAATAAAATCCATGTAATAATAGGGATACAAACAGAACCCTATATTATCTTGGATGGAAAATGATTTTGATAAAACACTTGAAGTCCATTCTTGAGGAAAATATCCTTTCTACTTAAAAAACACTTTTCCTTTGATAACATGTCATACAATTTTAAACTAAAAGAATTAGATTAAATATAAACTTGAAAACATGTAAAGTAAGATTCTTGGAAATAATGTTTTAGAAATCCATTCATGCTGTATAAGTTAAAAAAACATTCTTCTCGTACTTTTGTCAGAAAAGTCAAAAAAGTACCTCATACGAAAAACGACAAAAGCCTCATTTCATATCTTTTACTAAAAATTCACCGATGGGTAAAATTGGATTTAAACATTTTAGGTGGATGGAAATAATACTACATATTGAAGAAACATGGATGTGGATGATATAATACACCTCAGTAAATACCAAAGTATACACAATCTCGGATAAAAATGAGATTGTGATATTTCCCTTACCTTATGTCCGATATTCTTTATACGTATCCGAACCTCCTGTATAATGATTTAAATAATTTCAATAAATTATTACAGAATCATATTCATTGTTATGATATCATATATGGTTCACTTATGACTTTATGTGACCCGTTCTTTTGTAAATTTCATTTTAAAGAAGCGTTTTGGGTAAAATCGTTTCATTTATCGTAGGTGTTTGGACTTGTTGTTATTGAAATTATTATTACTTATATCATGATTTATTTACTTCCATAATATAAAACATTATTTATATATAATATATATTCAGTATATATATATATAATATATAGATAAATGAAATTAAACACAACGTTCATGGAGACGGTAGTCCGTACGTACGCTGAACGCTGTTTTCCTTTCCTTATTGTCTTGAATGAAGTAAGTAGATGACATACATATATATATATATATACATAAATCCATTAGATTTAACATGTCATATATTTCATTATTATTCATTATATATACTTTATAATCATTCATGAATGGTTAATGTGGAGAATGAATCTCATCGCGTCGTGGAGACGGTAGTCCATACGTACGCACGAGCGATGATATCATTCTCATGATAGGGAACTTGTGTTGAAGTGTACGTATAAAATTTCAGTATCAATATCACTTTATAATAATCATATATAGTTACTCATTACACCATGATACCCATCCAATTAAGGTGGTGGTAGAAAATAGATTACACCACAGCGTGGAGACGGTATTCTGTACGTACGCACGCGTGGTGATTTCCATTTTTCCGTAGGAGGGATAGAAGGTTAATTAGAGTTGTTTCATATTTATAATAACATATCAGTATATAAGAAATACTTATGTTATTAATTTATCCTGAAACAACTAAAGAAGAAAAAGTTGAAGAAGAATGAAATTGAAAAAGATCGGTAATGGATATTACCTCTTTTTGACGCGCCTTTTCTTAACCTCCACTTAAAGAACTAACGATGGCCTTTGAAGAAGACCAGGACCTCTATGATGATACTAGGGAAGTGGATAAGAGATTTTGGTAGGGTTTTTCCGAGCTTGAAGGCTCAATGTGGTTTGAGGAAGAGGGGGAGGAGGTGCCCTTTTATAAGGGAGGAGAGGGGCACCTTAGGAAAATCTCAAAATATTATTTTATATTAAGGAAAATTCGGTTTATAATGGTTCCAAAGGGTCTTATTTCGAAGATAAAGTGGGGATGGGTCTAAAGCCTCTCATACATTAGTATTTAGACAAGTTTAGGTTATTATTTTTACCTTATCAATTAGATTTAAGTCTAAGTTAAATAATTTAACTTTTACCGTGTCTTTTTGTTTTCTTACACTATATAGTTAATAAACATACCATAACAAGCCAAAAGAACCCCAAGTTGTTTATTATTAATATATATATCCTTATCTAAGTCATTTGGCCGAACCTTAGATTTTTAGGAATTAAATAACAATTAATAATATAATATTTTTTAAAAAACATAATTTATGTCAATTTTGACACTATTTGGTACATGATTTTTATGAAATTTATAACAGAATGATAAGTTCTATCCAAGTTACTTATATCAACATTAACATGTCATATTAACCTAGAAAATTAATGTAAGTCATAAAAAGTCTCAAATTACATATATTTGGGCATTTATAACATCAATTATGTCAATATTTCATTAATAAGACAATTACTGCATCATCTTTGTGTCATAATAAATGATAATTATTTAATCCCTAAAAATTCTAAATAAATTCCTAGGATTTAGATAATTGTATTATATTTCTGGATACTATTCATGTTCAGAGTTTCATTATGTTTATCACTAAATTAAAATTATTATACTTATAATATTTAAGAAAGTGACATGTTGTCACATTCTTTGGTTTTAATAATAATTAAATTATTTTCATGAACAAAAGTCCATAAAATGAATCTAATACGACCCTTAGGTTATATGGGTATACCTTTAGCCATCCAATAGGATTTTTCCAAGTGTTAGGGTAATTTTATAATCTTATATTTACCCTTAATTTCCCGATTTACCATTAACTATAGTAAATAAAATTTACCGTAGTTACTATTCACAATGCCCAAAAATAAAAAGTAGCTTATAAACATAATTTGGATATACTGATTCCAAATATGGAATCCATTTTTCCAAATACAATACACAAAATATGTAGAAGTTAAATTAATATTAATGTCGTTGTTGAAAGAAAAGGGGTTTTTCTTTAAAACATTGCAAAAGATTGAATTGATTTAACCTATGAATTCAGGGTAAAATAAATGATAATGACATACATTATATTAAATGGTAAAAATATATTCTATTTATACTTTAAAACCATTCAATATTATAATTTAACCACATAATATATTATGATGAGAAAATTTGTTTTTAATTAAAATATAGCGTGTTTTTACAATTCATTAAAATATGAAAGTTATCGGAAAAATATCAAAACATTATCTAATGTAAATTTTTATATCCTGATTCAAAAGAAGAATTTTATTATTTCAAATTGAACATATAAACATGTCAAAAACTAGATTTAAAGTGGGTGCGCCATCAAAAGGCGGCAAAACTGCATTTTTGGAAAAATACTTATTTTACCTGAAAAATTTATTTTGTTCTTATACCATGTTCTAGAAAATGTGTAAGATGAATAATAATGTTATAAAATTAAAAATTTAGTTAACACTATTCATAATGGCTAGTTCATAACAATATTATAATAATATGTCATTGTTTATTAAAACCCGGTATTGCGTACAACACACGCTATCGAGGAAGGTCGTGATTGCGTGTAATGAATGCCAAGTCAGGGTTGCGTGTTGGGAAAGAATCCTTTGTTGTTTCGTATAACAGAATCCAACCATATTTCATTTATACATTGAATATATATATATATACTCAATGTTGCGTAGAATAACTATTATCAAAATTGTGTGTAACACAATCCAAGAATAGTGTTGCGTATACTGCAAGCTAATACGGTGTTGCGTATTGCGCAAGGTAATCTTGGTGTAGAATACAACACAAGACATTAATGAAATTAAAAGAATATTTTTCATAAAATCTCAGGGTGTTACATATTTATTCCCACTAATTCATTGAATATAATATAACATCCATATTAAATAATTTAAAATTTTTCTTAATGATTAACATTTAATTTTTATTCAATGTTGCATGTGAATCATGTTATTCAAAAAAAATTAAATAATGAAAGATATATTCTTATATCATCAGTTATTACAGATGATCTTTTTAGTAATATATTATTTCGTGCTACGATATTGGATTTCATGATATCAATTATATGTGGACATATGGATTATATTACGCATGTCATTTTGATAAAAACATAATTGGGAAGCTGTAGATTTTAGGGAAAACCAAATCGACAATGAGAATGAATTCTAGGAAAGATTTTTTTATAAAAATAAATAAAATAGCGATATTATGAGAAATTAATGAGTTGAGGAAGGGGTAATGGAATAACCTATAAAACATTGGTGAGTCCTACCGATGAGAAGGGGGGGATTGGGGATTTTTTAAATATTATTTATAAAAAAAATTAATTATTTTCTATTCTTTTTGAATTTATTCTTATTCATCAAGAATCTATAGTATTCCTCCCATAGAGGGATAAATAATTTTGTGATTAGTGATGATAAGGACTTAAATAAATAATTCTAGATATTTATAATTTCATTGTATAAAAGAAATTATTTATTTTATTTAGTTTTAGTATATAGTGATAGTTCATTATTTTGAATACATTAATGATTTCATTATTTTTTCAATGTATTTTTACCCTGTTTGATGATCAATAATATGAATCCACATTTCTCTATATATATAATATGGCAAAAAGAAGACTTAGTGGTGAAGATATTGATTATTTTTTGATGTTTGGTGAATGTTTTTAAACAATCTTTGATGGATTAAGGAATAAAAAACTCAATTGGTTCTTACCTATGTACAAAAAGAGTGGGGTTTGAATCACTTTTTACATAATAAAAAATGTAATACTAGACCTAGATTATAGTTAATCTTATTATAAATATTTCATCCAAGTGGAAGATAAATTTATTGTGGAGATTTATATTCATTAGATAATAAAAGCAGGTGTGAAATCTTTGAAGTATATATTATCATTTAATGTGTATGACCAAACTGGGCCCAAAAACATTTTAGGAAATTTATTTTAATATATTTTGTTTATTTCATTAATATCGTTTTTAATATCATCAAATCAAGATAATATATTTTCATAATAAAATTGAAATATAATTTTGATCACTTATTAATAGATAAAACTCAAGATATCCATTGAACTAAATTTCCATTTGGAAAATTAATAGTTGTTTAACACCTTGGGATGAGGTTCTTATAAATTTTTTTTTATTATTACTAGAAAAAATTTTCCAAAAATAATAAACTCAAAATTTCTTGATAAGATAATTAAATGAATAACTAATATCCCTAGACCATGATATAGACATATCCAAACTAATAATGATTAATCATTTAAATTTAGAAATATTAATTTTGAGAGACTAACATGAAAAAAGGAGTCACTTATAATATTAAAATGGAGCCTTCCTATATAGTATAGAATTTAACTAATGATTTGGGAGACATTTATGTCAATTCATTATAGATTTATGAAAGCAATAAAATTTTAATAACTACTTTAAAAATGATTTTAAACTAAAAAACTAGTCAAATTAAATTATTATGTCCATTAATTTGACTACCCTAAAAACACAATCATTTATTTTTCATTAATCTAAAAAACATTGAATCATGTATATGTGAAAATATAGCCATTCATGATGATAGGATTACCATTTTTAATTGATCAAGAAACTAAGGATTAGTTTTATAGTCTATGTGAAGCATAATTATAGGTCCTGGATAAACAGAAAAGTTGTTTCATTAATATATTATTCCCGAACACTATATTAACATCCATCGAGATAGATATTTATACTATCAAAAAATATTCAAGATAGACTCATTATAAAAATAGTGAGAGGATTAAAAATTTGTTTTTAGTTTCCCACATTATTCTATTAAGGAGAAAAATTTAATTATATTTTTCTACCATATATTAATTGATAGTGATTATATCCTACTAGTGAAATATTTTGGATGATATTTTATATAAAATCAGCAGAAAAGTATAAGAGACTTATTGGGATGCTATAATAAAACCAAAGAATTATGGAAAAAGAGATACATGTACCAGAGGCTAAGAGAAGGTATGTTCTTGTGACTAATCTCCATTTCTAAAATCTAATAACGAACATATATAAAAAATAGACAAATGGAAATAAATAAATCCAGTGAAAAAAACATGTACATGTATATAGTTTTCTGGAATCACCTAAAAATATACTGATTACGTTATTGAGGTTCAACGTAAAGAATTCTATATTGAAATAATACATCTAGAGGAAGTTCAAAATAAAAATTCATTGGGGAGATATATTTCCCAAGAAGAATAAGGATTTTGGAATTAATAAAATCAATTTATATCACCCTATAAATATTAGTATCGATAGAATCCACTATTCAAAAAACTACCACCCTTGAAACAACCATACAAACTATCAAATAAATAAATAATGTACCCAACACCCATTTTAATCAAGGTAAATATTTTTAAAAAACTCCAAACTATGTGAAAATACAATTACAACCACTACATGTATCAGTGATTGAGAACCTTTGGAAGGAAATAAAGGAACTATATAACCAACTTAGAAGAATTGTATAAATTTACTAGAAATTTAAAATAAAACTAACAAACTAATTAGACCCAAGTCCCATGGTAGATGTATGAATGGTCACCATATTATGTGGAAAGAAAATTAGCACCTATTCATATATGAATCATTGAAATTTCAACCTCCAATGAAAGACATAGTGCAATTTTCCTAGACCCCATTCCACTACTGTAGGTGAGAATAAAAAATAGAAGAATTGGATAGATCATGGGATGTTTGAAAGACACATGTGGTGCCTTTGTATAGGAAATTACGGGATAACATATATAATACACACACTTGTAATTCCATGTTTATTGAATATAATAATATCCATGAAAAATAACTGTAAAATATATTCATAAAATTTTCTCTAAATTTGAGATCCACATTCACGTTATTTAAGATTTCAAAAATCCATAACTGTTTTACGTTTTTAATAAAATAATGAACAAATAATTGAAGGAATAAATTGTATTAATGGATCATTTTATAAAGAAGTGCTTCTTCATTTATGTCCTCATAATTTTCCACAATATATCCAGATCTAGTGATAATTTGTATCCCTTTCTCTATTATCTAAATGTATTTGTTTGATATATCATATTATATTGGTTCTTCTATTACTATTATCCCTCGTGTATTTTTTACCTCTTTTTTGATGTAAGAATTAAATTAAATAATAATTTGAATAAAATTTAAAATATGTTAAGAACATATCCCCTATGATTCTTGGAGGACATGATAGAAAGATTTCATTGTTTAGTCATCTAAGTAGACATTTATGAACTAGAAAAAGAGGAAGATACACCCCCAATAAAATCAGAATTTATTTGGGACTGTCCATTCGTGAATAAATTTTACTCTATCACAATTTTTCATGATGTAACTGTAACATCCCATCATTATACAATATATCATTTTAGTAAATAAATATAATTTTTTTAAAACACTTTTCCCTCATAAAAACACCCTAAAATTAGATGTGTCGTAATAGAAGAATATCATACATTAAATTTAAAAATAAATAACCCATAGTAAATATATATTATTTTAAAAATTATAAATGTGTATGATGTAGGATTAAGAAATCATCAAGTATTAAAATGGAAATTTTCGATACAATTAATTTTGGTTGTAGTTTAAAAATTCATAAAGATAAATTTTATAATTTTATATTTTAAAATTTTAAAATTTATATCCATTTAAATTAATAAAATATAAATTAAATTTTTTTTATATTTTCCTTGAAAAATATTTTTTAGGTGAATGGTGAAAAAATTAAATGTCTTGTCATATCATCAGTTTTAGGAAATTATCAAAATATATGAATTATTTAAATTTTTTGAAAAAAATTTATATAAGATAAATAATTCAATAAATTGTAAAAAACTATTATTTTAATTTTATATCACACCCCAAAAAATCATTATAACCTAGTTTTGGAGCCATTGAACCTTTCATAGTGACATTCCATTATGGAAAAATTAATGGGAACCTATAAGAATATCATTTTCTCAATTATAAAAAGAGATCAAATACATCAATTATATCCCAAAATAAAAAATAATTATATGATCCAATTTCTACCCTAGTATCTCATAAACATTATCCCCATTTTCATGATTATTATTTTCAATACAAAAGACCATGTTCATGAACCTTAATGTTTTACAGAAGCGATAAAATCCAAAAGAGATGCAATGTTCTCAACCAAGATCTTTAAACTCATAATTTCTTTTACACCAAAAAATGTGTTCTATACATGATAATTTTTATAAATTATGTATTTATAATATAATAATATTTTATTTTATAAAATTAATATAACATTTTTATGTTCCTCACAACTATTTAGAAAAGGAAAAATCCTCATTTGTTACACACAGGATACCACATTAATAATAAATATGATACATTTTTCTTAACCACCATAAATGGATTGTTTAATGGATTAATATAGTTAATTAATCGGGTATTTAAAATAATATTAATATTATGAATAATTTAAATAACATTCTACCGCCATTATATTCTATAAAAATGAACGTGTCATCTATGCATACGTGTGGACTGTAGCCTCCATAAAAGCGGATCATTTTTTCATATATACTATTATTCCTTAAACAGATCTCTCCAAATTTTACATAAGAACATAAATTTATTAAAATTATATTATTATATTTTATTTGTTTATTAAATATACCAAAAACATCACTTTCTTAACAATACTCTCCCAATTCTTATAGCTTCTTCTTATTCGGTTCACTTTAACCACCTACATGAGAAATTATAAAAAAATTATTATAGATGACTATGGAATAATAACTAATATTTTAAATATCCATTAATGATAAACTAGATTTTTTATTATACTTCTTGAAATATTATATTACTATTTCTTGAATTATTATTAAAACTTTTTATTCATTAAAAATTACTATAAAAGATATCAACTAAGTTCATCAACAAAAATGATAAAATATATATATATATATAATAAAATTAATGAGTGATAATGTATTATATAAAATCTTTTTCCATGCCTATAATGATAAGTGATGTTGAAAATTGAATTGGTAAATAATAATCATCACCTCCATTATGAACCTAGTACTGAAATAATACTCAAAGTTAAGAACATCTGATGATAATAATAAGATAATTCAAAATTATATATTTTATAAATTATTAAAAATAAAGTATAGAAAGCGTTATTGGTATTAAAAATAATCTAAATTAATATATTAGTATTTATTTTTTATGTAGGAGTTTAGGGAATACTAATCTAATCATAATTAAAGGTAGTGTTTTTAGCTCGATTTTTTTCATTGATATATGATTTGTATGCAACACTTATTCCCATTTTATGGTGTATATATTGGACATGTATTTATTTTATAATAATTTATAGTAAAATATATGGGATTTAAAAATATGTGTCTTCTCTCATTAATGGTCATTAAATTAAAATAATAAATATGATGTATGGGTGATTCGTCTTGAATTATATTACATTAAAAATGATTATTTTATTAACAAAATTTTATTTAAATGGTTTTTATACTCACTATTTCCCATATAATATCATAAATTTTTTTACTCATGTTATTATAAATAAAATTTCAAGAAATCCCTTTCTGTTTTGTTTTATTATAATATTTCATAATCTATAAGAGATATTTCATTACTCAACTTCATTTCTATAATTTTCTAATTCCATTCCTCCTTATTTAATAGGAAATTGCATTGAAATATTTATTTCATCGTAAATTTTTATGATCTATAGAATATTTTGTAGACTCTCCAAATTATCTATTTTCTTCCATGTCTAGATTTTATCTTCCTACCAATGTTATATATTATATCTAGAAACCTAAAAATGTCTTATATCATTTTACCAAAATAGTTCACTGATCCAAAATTGAATATAGTTTTTATTAATCTTTTGGTTAAATAGGATTTTGTAAAATGTATTTAAAAAAAATTAAAAACGTTTTTATTCTTTCAGAATAAGATATTTTATCATTAAATATACATTACCATTAGAAAAAATATTAAATATGTATTTTACGTCTCCATTATTAATAATTATTTTTAAAATTTAATGTTTTTAAAATATTTTCACTAAACTATTTTTAAATAAATATTTCACTATTAAGGATACATTATTAATTATTCTTTTTAAATATTATCAATTTAAAAATATGTTCACATTATCGTTTTATGGAATTTTTGAAATTTTCAAGGATCCACTTTTAAGGATAACTTTTAAAATTTTTATTTTTTAATATCACTTCTCCATTTCAAACTTTTTCTTTTAATGAGATTTATCGCCCCAACTTTTAAAATATAGAGAAACATGTTCTCTAAAAAAATTTGCAGTTTTAATTTCATCTTCATCTTTATCACTAATGGATTATTTTCCATGGAAATTATTTGCAAGAAAAAACTTCAAAAATATATTATAACATACTATTTTGGATGTTAATAATTTTTAGTGGAAATGTACTATATTATTAATGTAAATTGTTGTGATACATTCTTGAAATATTAAAAAAAAATCATATTGATTTCATGGTTTCTTTATAATGATATGAATAATTGTTTTATGTAACACACATATGTATGGCTGATTGAGGGGGGGGGGTCAATAGTTCCCCCAAATACACTCGTATAAATTTAGATATAGAATTTTTGTGTGATTTTAATTTAGTATAGTTATTATCACATTCTTATCAGTGAGTGTAATTACTTAAGCTATAACAAAATAGATATTCCACATATATAGAGATAGTAAACTATGATAAAAAATACAATTTTTGGGTGTAAATTTTATAAGTTATTCCTACAATGACGATTTATGAGTTTAATATTGGTTAAGCTAATCTAATTATATTTTGTGTGGGTGTAATTTCATTAAAGTCATTCCCACAATATTGGTTATGTGTAGTAATGGTAATTCTCTCTACATTGTGGGGGTAATTTTGGTTATGTTTTTCTCACATTGATGTGTATCAATATTATTGTTAATTATCTATGTTTCTAAATGATATGTTTTCTTGTGATTATGTTTATCAAATATTTTATTATAAATACATGTTTCAATATTATTCCATATTTCTATGTCATATTCTAATGATTAAGTTCCATGTCTCAGTTTTATCATCCTAAAGTCTTATAAAATGGTAAATTATTTCTCATTGGAGATTTCATATCCACCAATTTTGAGATATGAAAAACTTTTATTAGTTAAGGTTCACTATAATAATATATTTCTACAATAAACATATCTTCACATATGCATATATTTAAACCACTAAAAAATATTTAACTTTTTCCAACATGGACATATCTATTGGTAAAAGTACATTTTCTGTTGGTAAAACGTTTTAACAAAACTTATATCCCTATCACTAAACTGTCGGTAAAAGCTCTGTCGCTAAATGTTTTTGCGATAGATAAAATATTTCTATTACAATTATTATAATACCAAAAGATAATATATATGTTGGTTAATGTATTTAGCAACAGAATATTATGAAAAAAATTTATGTTTGTAATAATATTACCAATATAAAATATATATATATAATTTACATTTGAATAAAAATTATATATTTTTATATTTATTAATTTATAAAATATAATTCATTTATTTTAATTATTTAACTGAAGAAGATCGACACAAATGTTGGAACATAGAAAAAAATAATTATATTAATAAGGAAATTTAATACAAAATGTTGATTCAAATACAAAAGACCCCCGAGCACCCCCACCCCACCCACAATAGGGGTCCATCACACACCCACACCCCCCAGTTAGCCCCAACTATACCACAACCTTCAACGCACCGGCACCAGTGACTCATCTATGCCCCAAAACCAGCGAGTCATCTCCAACACCAATATGAAACAAAACAAGTCATCTCCAATACCAGTAAGAAACCTCATGTCGCTGATATGTCACACCCTTTGGCTCCAATATCTATATCACCAGAAATCAAAAAACAAACCCAAAAAATTAGTAAAAAATATCTACATGAATTGAAACCTTTTCTTATATAAATGAGACATGAGTTAGTCACCCAACTCATACCTCTAAAACCTTATTAAATTAAAAAAATTTGCACGAATACACAAGGTGTAACGATCTTACACCATCATGAAATTGAAAATTGTTACAAAAAGACACAAAGTGGTGAAGGAAAATGGATCATATCATCTCCAATGAAATCAATCCTATATTATATATAGATCCATGATTTGATAGCCCACCCATATTTCAACCAGTTGCTGTAAAAAAATTTCCACATATCAAAAGTCTGCTCAGATCAGAGGTTTCCAGCACATAAAAGTGTATAATTTAATGGGATTTACATCTTTCATTCTTCATTATACAACTAAGCATGTAATATTTATATTCCATTTCATAACTGGTTCCTTACATTGACATAATGGACTTCAATACCAGAAGAAATAAATCTGGTATGATTTCATCCTTATAAGAACTTCAAGATAAAAAGAAACATATACAGTGGAGTACTTGACTCATAAAATGGTGATGAAGGAATAATAATACACAATGCAGTGAATGAGAAATGAATCAGTTCATCCTCAATGAAATAATCCTTCTTCATTTAGAGATCCAAAATCGGAAGGTCAGCAAGAATCTGATTCCATTTCCGAACGTTTGTCCATAATATCATGAAAGATCGTGATCTAAGGACATTATGTCGCAGTATTACCATGTAGAGAAAGATATCAAACATGTTTTCATCCTGTCAGCAAAGAGGATCAATAAGAATTTAAAATCATAGAGTTCAATAGTCCCAAAAAAATTTTACTATAAAACCATAGTCAAAGGAATTTTGGTTGGATAGTTTTCTATTTTGGGGCACCTGCCTGGGAATAAAGGATTCAACTGAGAAAAAAAATTTATGGCATACCCGAAAAATGATGTTTAATTTTAGTTCCTTAAATACACAATAATATAAACAATTGGACAATTTCAATCCATATTTCAAGGGCTACTCGCTTAAGTGACAACAAATCCTTACTACAAGTGCTTCTCATGTAGTAGAAAAACTGAAGCTTCAACACAAGGGTTTCCCCATCATATTCTTCATTCACATACAAGAAAAAATCATCATAAATTATTACCCATTTATAAAAACATATCAAAGTGAAAAATAAAAAAATGAACATATAACCAAATAAAAACAATAAATAAACATATGTTATTTATGTTATTTTTTCAAACTGTTGTAAGAAATGACAGTATAAATATCTGAGTGACACATATACTAATTGAAATGATAAAAACAATAAAAAATGAAGAATAAAAATATTATATTTAAATGTAAATATAGAACCACTTTCCTTGTTCTAGTCTTGCTTTTTTTATTGAATGATTGGGCTGATTCTCAATGGGGCCTCTGTTGAGTTTGGCTGGTTTAAATGAGTTACTATTGTAATGTTTTTCAAAATGAAAATAGCTACAATAAGAAAAACATGTCATACAACATTATCCCAAGGAAATAGGGGATAATACCCTCCCTACCAGGTCATATTTCAATGAAGATTCTTTCTAAAATCACAAGAATCTCTCATTTTAACATGATGTCAGTGTCACTACCGTGACAATCCCTGAGCTATTCAATATGAGAACAGAACTCGATGTAACTGAGGAATGGTTGTATTTGTTGACCAAGGATGAAGATGTAAAGATGGGTTAATCATCATATATTTTTACTAATAAAATAACAAACCAACATTTCACCAAATTATTTTTTCAAATATGTTTAACAATATTCATAAGGCAACACAATATTTAATATTTTCGACAAGAATATCAGTATGAAAAATAAGAAATAAAAACATATAACAAAATGAAAACAAGAAATAAGGGTAGGTAATTCATGTTTTTTTCCCAAATGGTTGTTAGAAATGATAATACAAATCTGTTTACACAAATTCAAATTGAAATACTAAAAATAAGAGAGAAAAGAAAGAATAAAAAACCATATATTTGAAGGATGAAATGGAACCTTCACTCACCTAAATAGCCTTCAAATGTTTTTCTCAAGATAGAAATTTCATCTCCTCACAACTTGAACACCTGAAAAAATTCATTTCATATCCTATAAGAACATCTATGGATACATGTACAATGGAATAATAATCAAAAGAAATCTAATTATCAAAAAACATTTGTTAAAATAATGCATGTTACATGACATATGATGTGTCAACAAGTATTAAACACATTTTCAATTACATTGTTTTAGGTTCAAAATGTTTTTTAATAGAATACAAGAATTAATACATATTATAAGAACACAAAAAATATTAGGAAAGAAATAAATATCCCCTGATGAAAGTTGTTATTCAAATAATTAAATAAAAAAATAATCCTCTTTCATATGAAAAAATAAAAACATGTTTCTATCATCAAAATACATATTCATAATAGATAAAAGAAATTATTAATTTCTAAATTCGAGTTTAATGAACTATAATTCGAGAAATGTGATGGTGTGCCATGTGGATTGAATAAGTGAGAACTCTCATCTTTTATCTATTTCCAACCTTCTAGGAAGACTTCATTAATTCCCCACGGTAAAGATTGAATTTCTTATGTCAGATCTAACACCCTCTCAAAGCTAGTTTCAGTGCTCCTCTCAGGGTGTTAGCCTCTCTATATGGTGTCGTCTTAAATGCATCATCTCTTAATTTGGTTGACGCACTCCCTAAATTAATTTCCATGTTCACACTCCTACATTTCACCCACTCAACTAATTTGGTTCAACAACATCTCAAGAACTCTGAACACTTGTCATGTCATTAAATTCTGGATATACTTCCTCTCTGACATCCTTCTTCAGCTCAACTACTTTAGGAATGGACCGGTCATAAACCGCCTGGAGTGAGGACTCCCTCTATACACCATGTATGTAGCATGTCATTCTAACTACCCAATGCATGGAAAATCAGTTTCAGCAACCAATACACGGTTTCCATCTTTCCATGCATTGAACCTCACTTCAGTCTCCACTACACTAATGATATCACATACATTAAATCAATCATTTACAAGGAAAATCACATATAGTGTTATCAAATTCCAATAATAAATCTAAAGTAGATCAGATCCATATGTGCAGTGAACAGTCCAAATAGAAAACAAACATCTCCATCGTAAAACTGCACACACATACGAGAACAAGATCTAGGAAATATCCACCTTACATCAGCTGTAGCAACGAACTCATTTTATATGTAACGCATCAGCATCACAAATCAGAGTCATCTTTATTCTGACCTAATAGCAATTAGAACCTAACACAATCACCATTTCTATTCTATATTTGATTAAAATATGTAGTAGTATTTCATCCAACAGAATCTGTGGAAAACACTATAAATGGATCTGCAACGCTTCAACCTTTAGAAAAATACAGCTGTGTCGCCTGACTCTATGACCTTTACCTAGACTTGAACAACCGAGAGTCTTGAAAGCAGTGGATCCAATTCTCTTTTCACGAACCGCAAATGACCCTCAAAAAGCTCTATGCATAGAAATAGTAGTCCAACTTCAATTGGGAGCCACCAAAATTGAACAACAAGGAATAGATCCAATAATGACTTGTGGTTAGAACCAACGACAACATAAACCAGCAGTGACTCTGTACTTGCGACTCCTTTCAATATGAAAACTCCACTATAGAAGCCTCATTATAACAAGCTATTCCCTTCCATAATTTACGGAAAATCTCCATGGAGTCATAAATAAAGTATTACTCTAAAAATCACCACCATGACCATCACAATTCACAAACCATACACTTTAAAATAATTATTTATAACAAATAACATGTACTTATCCATAATGTAACTTTTTTAAGTTGATTTCATTTGAAATGTATCTATAAAGAGACCTAACCCCATTGGAGAAGTTCTATATATAATCCATCATCAATGAAAAACATCCAATAAGTAAAGAACATATAAAAATAATAATTTTGAATAATAAAATAAACTAAGATTCATTTACATGAAATGATGGGTTTTAATCACATGATTATAGAATTTTGATGTTCCAAATATAAATGCAATTCAATATAAACATCAACTGCTAAACGTATTTAAACTAATTAAATCTATAAGGAATGAATTAAAAAAACAAAATATTATAAGCTCTAAATATCAAATACAACGGTATATAAAAAAATTAATGTAATAACCTCTAAAAGTCCATGCACGGGCCATAAGAAACTCAATTAACATGAATAATAAAAAAATCCAACCAAACTTCCAGAACATACTCCAAGGATCAACCTCTAGTAAAACAATGGAACCCCATCATGTTCATTACATCAACATGATCCAGAGAACAAACCAAAAATATGAGGCTACTACCATGGCATGTGCATCGTAGTTATGCTCCATTTGGTAACACGATAAAAGTATTTTAATAAAAAATAATAATTACTTCTCTATATTGTCACATATTTAACCTGAAAACATCATCTTTAATATTGTATATACGCAGCTCAATATGATAAAACAAGTGAAAAAAATAAAGAATAAAACCTTATTGTTGAAGGTAAAGAATCTGGACACTTGGAACTCTTCACTCCCCCCGATCACCTTCCATTGTTTTTCTCAAGCATTCCATTTCAATTATTCACAACATGAACACTTGAAAAGGTACATGAATTTCCTATAAGAAACACAAATGAAATGAATCAAAAAAAAATCCCACTTAACATAAAGACTGTATTCCAATAATCGACCTCTAGTAAGACGATGGAACCCCTACATTCCATTACATCTACAAGAACCAGAGAACAACCCAAAAATATGATGTCACTATCATGACATACAATGATTCAAAAATGTTTATAATCGTGTAAAAATATCAATGTGATGTTCTAATTATAAATTCACTACAATATAGATAATCAACTATTATGCATATTTCAACAAATTAAACCTATAAGGAATGTATTGAAAAAACTCTATATAGTATGGACTCAAGATATTAAATTAAATAGCCTATTAAACCATTGTTAAAATAAAATGAATATAATGCATTTACACATAACAAGGAAAGGGAATCATACATTAATAATGAAAATGAACATCATTTAGTTTTTGCATACATGAAAAAAATGATCTGTAACCTTATAATAAATAAACAACTATTATTCACAGCATTAGGAATGAATCTTCTAATATGTTGATTGTGAGTACATTCATATGTATGACATTCAATTTCCACTAATTTCATATGTAAAATTTGTATGTGAATTGTATGCTTTACTATAATTCATTGAATGGAAATGTTTTTTCAATTAAAATTACATCTGGACATATAATGAGATGTGAAAAGGAGTCCATTGAATCTTCAAACTGTGTGGGTTTATCATCCACTAAACAATTGTATCCTAGAATGGGAAAATTGTAATAGAAATTTCATATTTTTTGACTTCCAATATGTTCTTCGTGGGGGAGAGGGATTGATGAACCCAGGGGTGATGATTGAATGGAATGCAGCTGCTGAGGAATGGGGTGGCAATTAGCCGAAAGGGTGAAATATTAACAGCTATTTGGGGAACTTGAATGATTACCGGATTTGGGGTAACCTGAATGGGGTTGAACGTTGTGGCGACAAATCGAAGGGATGATCCCTACTGTGACTAATGAAAATGATGAACCATATGTCGACAAACTGAAATGTTAAACCATGTGGCGATGATCCAGAGTGGGATTAATGTTGTGGCAAAGAACAAAGGCGTTCCTCAGTATTTTTAGAGTTATCAGGGGATGGGATTTGGGAATGAACATCCTATAGTTGGGAGCCGGACTTCTATTCATCGGATGATATTAATAAATATAAAGAATGATTATTATTAGAAAAATAATATATTTTTAAAATAAAATACTTATTATCAATACATCTAATTCTATATGTTTAACTTTGTATGTTTATAATTTCTTTTGTTAGAATCAATATATGTTTGAATCATTCATTGGTAAATTTAAATTATATATATTAATTTCATGAAACAATATTAAATTATCAACATTTTAATTCAATATATATGTGCATATTTTTATTGACAAATGACATGATTGTAATAAAAAATTAAAAAATTTATATAGTAAATTAATGGTAATATATTTTTCGATGTTGAATAATTTCATGTAATGTGTTTGTTTAATAGGAAAATATTTTTTATTAATAATAAATAATTAAAATATATTCATTTTTTGTAAGATTATTGTTGGTATTTTTAAGATATAGAGTCAAATTTAATTGATAATAAATGATGTGTTGGTATAAGACAGTTAATACTAAAAAATGTATATGTTGGTAAGAAGAGTTTTCGGTAATTAAAAAAAATAACAACATAATAATATATCTGTTGGAATTGGTCATTTTTTACCAAGAAGATATATTATCTGACACAAAATTTCTGTTGGTATAGGTCACTTTTTTCTATTGAACTTTTCATTAAATGTTGATATGTTTTCCCATATTGAGAATTTCAGATCACCAGTTTATTATTTTTCCATTTCCGAGGATTGAAAGATGATTATAACCTATTGATATTCTATAAGGTTATATTTTAACACCACAAGCTACCATGGTAATCATCTCTTTTAATAATAAAATAGATTTTTTTGTACGCAATTTCGATTTCTAGCACATCACGTCCAATAAAACTAGTCATTTAAAAAGTAGATATGAATATTCATAACTAAATTTTGAAATTTTTTAAATATTATTTTTCAAATTGTAATAAATTTTTTTATTCAAAAAATAAAAATTAGCTTATGGTGAATTATTTGTATTTTTCTGAAAATGTTTAGTTTTTTGATGATTAGTGAAAAACAGTATGTTATTGTTTAAAATAAAATTTTATTTATATATTTATTATATTATTTTATATTTTTTTAGTCAAAATAGATACATATTACCTATATTAATCCAATGAAATTCATTGGAGTATGTTTATAATAATATTTGATATCTAAATTTTTATTGAATTTTTTAACATCTTTTACCCACAATCTAGGAACATTTTCAAATTTGCATGCAATGTAATTTTACTGCTTTTCATAAATTAATTTCAAAAATAAAAGAAACACGGTTAAGATCAGTAAATATAATTTAGGTTCATTTGGATGAAAATAATTTTTGTTTAATAGTAACTTTTGAATTTTATTAACCACGGTTAAAAGTAAATAGTGTAATTAAAGGTAAAAATGTTATTATAAAAACCATAAAACTTCTACTAATTCTGTTGGATAAGATTATTTCAACCAAAATAAACTTTTGGAAAAAATAATGATCTATTTTTCTCAACTTGGATAATATTAGGACAATTATTATATTTTATTTAAAGAAGAGTTAAATGTTTTAAATTCATATTTTAGTAAATAAAACATTTTTCATATAGGGATATACATATAATAATTTCCACTATAAATAATAATTATAAATATAAAAATATTTCCTACATCATGTTATTTTATTTATAATTTTAATACATCATATAATTAAATTATTTTATGACCCATTGATGATAATGTAATTACCTTATTAATGAATGATTAAAATGATTATTATTTTAAATATTAAAATAAATAGAAATTGAGAATTTTGATGCATTCCTATAATCTTCTAGGTTAATATGAAATATTTGGTTTTATTAAATTTGTTTAAGAAATCAAATTCTTAGGACCTTCACAATAACAAAATTCTAAATATTGTTAAAATTGGTATAATTCGTTTTTTTAAATTAATACTATTTTATTAAATAATATAATATTCTTAAAGATCTATGTTTCTGTTAAAGTACATATATAATGATAGATATATGTTTAATGATCTACTTGAGGTTCTCTTTGAATTTTATAGTATGTTTACGAACATTGTAATATTAAAATGGAAGAAGACATGTTAAAAGTTAAACTATTTAACTAAGAGTTAAATCTAAAAAATAAGGTTAATATGGTGATCTAAACTCTTCTAAAACATATTTTTTGTGAACATTTATACTCAACCACAAATTATTCTTGAAATAAATCTATTTGTGGTAATTATAAATGTAACACCCCAAGATTCCACGGTACGTTTCTCTTTGAATAATACAGTAGTGTGTGTTGTACGCAACTTCGAGTTCAAACACACAACACAACCAATCAATCATGCAGTTATAAATAGTAATATCCACTTTCTGAACATTTATAAATTTTATCTTTCCAAATGCACTTCATTTTAGGATTCATAATATCTAATTTAGCTTAGGGTGAATTTTTGGTATTTTTCTGAAAACATTCAATTTTTGATGATTAGTGAAAAAACACTGAGTTATACTTTAAAACTGTATTTTTTATTTATATAATTATTTATTTTATTTATATTTAATAAAGGTCAAAATAGAATAATTATACCTATATAATTTCGATTTAATTCATTGGAGTTAGTTTAGAATAATTTTAGATGTATAAAAATTTTATGGAACTTTTCACTGTCTTTTACCGACCTCCTAGGAAAATTTGGAAATTCACATAAAATATAATTTTAACGCTTCTGTGAGTGGAATTTTGAAAATCTGAGAGATTTGGTTAATATCAAGGAGTATAATGTGGTCCAAGTAGATGAAATTCTTTTATGAATAGTAAATTTTTACTTTTATTTACCACAGTTAAAAGTAAATAGCGTAATTAAGGGTAAAAATGATATTAATATTACCCTAACACATGTCATAATTCTGTTGTACATGTGTACATCGACCAAAAACAACCATAGGAATAAAATATTATCATTTAGATCCACTTGGATTAAATTTGGACATTTATTATTATTTAATTCAGAAAGAGTTAAAAGAGTTAAAATCAAGGTTTAATTACTAAAACATTTTTAATATAGTGTAATACATGAGATAAATTCGATTGTAAATATTCATTAGAAATTTAAAAATATTTCCTACATAATTGTATTTTATTTATAATTTTTATACATTAAATAATTTAATTTATTTATGATATAATGGGGATGCAGTAATTACCTAATTAATGAAATATTAAAATAATTGATATTATAAATAAACAAATAAAAATAATTTAATACTTATTATGATTTAAAATAATTTAATAGGTTAATAATACATATTATTATTCATTTAATTGTGTTTTATTGTAGTAATCATGTTGTTATGAGTTTCAAAAAATGAAATACCAAATAGTGTCAAAATTGACATAAAAGAGTTTTTTAAAATAATATAATATTATTAATTTATATTCTATTCATAAAAAATATGTTTTGGACAAGAGACTTATATTATGATAGGTGTATCATTAATGGACCACTTTTGGGTCTTTTATAAGTTTATAGTATGTTTATTGACTATATAATATAAAAATACAAAGAGACATAGTAAGTGTCAAACTAATTAACTATGAGTTAAAACTAAAAGATAAGGTTAGTAAAGTGACCCAAACCTATATAAAACCTATTGGTTGAGTTTTTTTA
This sequence comes from Viscum album, assembly GCA_963277665.1. Taxonomy (NCBI): domain Eukaryota; kingdom Viridiplantae; phylum Streptophyta; class Magnoliopsida; order Santalales; family Viscaceae; genus Viscum; species Viscum album. Next base: position 843,797,642 of record OY728161.1, read on the forward strand.
GACCTATCCCCACATTAAACGTTAAATAAACCAATTTGGAGCCATTATAAACCAAATATGAATTTATTATAAAATAATATTTCTAGCTTTTCCTAAGGTGTCCTTCCTACCCCTTATAAAGGGACACCACTTGTAACCAATTCTTCACACCTTCAATGCCTTTTGGCTCGGACAACCTCTACCCAAATACCCACTCAAATATCCTCCCTTCAACCCAGAGTCCTTACTTTAGTGAGAAAGCCATCTTACGGAGCCCTTTTGATCAAATAAAAAGAAATAACCCGAATAAGAGGTAATGTTTTCACCACCCTCTTTCATGTTCCTTTCTACTTCAACTTCTTATTTATTTGTTATTACCATTATAAACTAATAACTCCAGTATATTCTATATACTATGATTTTATTATAAATATGGTACAACCATATTCTGTATTCTATCCATCCTTTCAATGAAATGTCACCATACTTTAATACGTACGGATTACCGTCTCCACGTTGTGGTGTAATTGTTATTCAAAACATTATTATTTGGATGATTATAATAAAGATGTGTTATTCATGTAAATAATAAATATAACATGATATTTATTCTTTATATATTATATAATATCCAATTATATATTATTTTAATATCAAAAGAGTGATATTGTCGCTCGTGCGTACGTACAGACTACCGTCTCCATGAACACGATGAGAATCATTCCCCCATCATATCCATTCTAGTCTAATTTTATTTTATGATTAATAAATAATGTTTTAGGACATTATATCATTCTGGATATGAATAATATACAACCTATCAATAAGAAACATGGCTTATGTGACAAAACATATAAAAGAAAACGAGTAAGTTAACACCCAAAATGACGATAATATTAAGATATTATTAACAAAGCAATGTTAAAAGATCATATATGATATCATATTAATGTATATGATTATTGTATAATTTAATAAAAAATATTTCACCATTATAATGGAGGTTAAGCTACCCTTGACCAGGAAAAAGTACATGGTAAGGGTTTATTTCACAATCTCTTCATTATCCGAGGCTGTTTATACATAATTATCTAATGGGACCTCTTTTTCATCCACATCCATGATTCTTAATAATGTATTTCCAAACAATATTGACATTTTACAGAATATGGGTTATTGTCATTTATAAACTTGTTTGTATTTTTATAGGATGTTTATAAAAGAATGTTTCCGTCGTTTTCCAAACAAGGTCATTTTTAACCTTTTTCGACAGAATTAAGGTAGGAATGTATTATTTACTTATACGGTGGGTGCAGCTATTTTCCACCATTATAAAATCGTCGAAGCTTCCATTAAAATATTATAATAATATTTTAAATGTAAATGTTTTCTTTTATATTTATGTGAATTTTAAATGATTTAAAATAATAGATATTTCTCTCAAATAGTTTTCATTTCATCTATCTCAACATCCTTTGATGGATTTTAAGCTTATTTGAAGATGATTTAATATGATACCAAACTTACATATTGTATTGAATTTTTTGTGATATTTTTTACTGTGGATGTGTTTTTTTATACCATTCATTGTTTATGGATAATTTATTGACATTTCATATGCTATTTTTAATACGAATGTTTATGTTATGTTAAAATCTGTTCATATAAGGAATGCATTGGATTTAATAAGTTACGGGTGGAGCCCGCTCTAGCTCCTCTATGCATCGGTAGGTATCATGAGACAATCTAGTGTCTTGGCATAAGGCCTTGACAAAATCTTATATGTAGTCTTGGGACGAGGCCTTGGCTACGTGGTTATGATATTCTGTCATTAAGCATTCCTTCATTATGAAAGTGGTTATTGATATGGCATGTGATTATTCGACTAGTTGAATATTCATTTGAATAAGTAAATGGAATTATTTCATTTTATATATGCCATATTATGCTGATGTTCATGTTTAAAAGGATTTTGTTTTAGTTATACATTGCCTTAAATATTTATGCTTATATATGAAGGATTCCTCTATATTGTTATCCTTACTGGGCATTTGTGCTCACACCTTTCAATGTTTTATTTTTCCCAGGATGTGAAGAAGTATATTATGAATGAACTGGAGGGATAGTATAAGTGGATATTAGTGTGGAGACAAGATGTTTTTGTAGTTTTCACTTTATGTTGTAATGTAAACTTTATGAATGTTTCTAGTTATTCCAAGGCTACTAAACTAATTATCCTTTCTAGATTTGATCTTTCTTATGATCATGATAATGATATGTGAAAATGAACCAACTCTGGGTAAATGGGGTCGAGGAATTACAGTTGGTATTAGAGGATTTTTAGTATAAACCTTGGAAGCTATATTTAGATAAACTCTGATTAGAGCACATAGCCCTATGATATACTTTGGGGATGATAATATAATAACTTCCTAGAATTTTGGTATTGTAGAGATTTTGTGAGATTTCCAAGCAATACATCCCTGTATGGATACGAGTAGGAATAGGGGGCTCTGGCACAGATGTACCTAGGGATAAAACCCGAAAACACAGCTATGAGCTAGACACGAACGAGGACAGGTGCACGACAACGGGCCTTGATGCACTCATGGTTACGACACACTCGGGAGATATTATTAGGATAAATATCATTTTCATTAAAACCATTATGAAGGGTTTAGGTGAATATACTTCCTCAAAGAATTATTTTATGATTATGGATTATATCCATAAATAGTTCAATTTAGGTGAAGTGTTTTACATGTAGGGAATTATGTATTTTGATTCATAAACTGATCTAGTTTATGCCATTGTTTATTAATGGTTCCTAGTGGAAGAAATGGAAATCATATCAATGCACGCACTCCATTGTGGATTTTCGTCCTGCTCATGATAATTATATTGGAGCTGGTGATACAACTGGTGCTGATCAGCTTATCACCATACTTGGACAACTGACTCAGGTTATAAATAATAAACATACCAGTATGGAGCACCCTGATCCACAACATGGAGGATCAATGTTATATCCCTTCATGAGGCAACAACCATCAAAATTCAATGGTAGTACAAATCTATTGGTAGCTGAGAAATGGATATGTTCCCTATATAAAATATTTCAGGCTTTGGGGATTAGTGAAAGGGAAAAAGATATCGTGGCAGATTACCGCATCACAAGAGATGTTGATCAATGGTGGTCATTGATTCAAAACATGAAGGAAGATGATGAAGTAAATAATATGGAATGGAGGGAGTTAAAAGATCTGTTTTTAGAAAAATACTATCCTCGTGACCATCGAGAAGATATGGAAAGGCAATTTCTGAGTCTGAGACAAAAGGGGGATGAGAATGTCGCAAAGTATGAGGTTAACATTACAAGGTTATCAAGGTATATTGAATATTATATATGTAACACAAGAATTAAGATTTACCATTTCATTGATGAGTTAAAACCATTTGTTTGTCGAGAATTAGTCTCACAATCCTTCTCGTCATACGAAGATATTTTCTGTTGTGCTATCAAGACAGAAAAAAAATTCTCTAACTCTTACAACTTTAAAGAAAAGAAGAATTAGAGATCTATTGATCAATCTAGGAATTGAAATAAGGGCAATAAGGGAAATGTTGAATATCCTTCATACAGTAAATGTGGGAAGAAACACCCTTGTAGTTGCTTGAAAGGAATGAGATTCTGTTACAAGTGTGGTGAAAAAGGCCACCAAGCTCGTGATTGCAAAGGGAAGAAAGAAGCCACCGATGTTCAGTGATACAATTGTAGGGATATGGGAAATTATGCAAATGAATTTCCTACGAATCAGGGGAACATACTTCAGAAAAGGCCAAGGGATCAAGGCCAAGATTATGTTATCACTACTGCCGAGGTAGAAGCTCCGAAAGACGTGGTGGTAGGTAATTTAATGGTTTCCTCAAGTTTTGAAAATGCATTATTTGATTCTGGATCATAATATTATTTCATATCTTCCTAGTTTTCTATGAAAATTAGATATTTCCAATTTGATTTAACAAAGGATTTTTCAGTTAAAACTCTTGAGGGAAGTATCATTGCAACAATGTTTTGTGAATCAATCCCCATTAGAGAACATAAATTTTCTTTATCTGATGATCTCATCGTCATACCTATGATTGAGATTGATACATTCCGTGGAATGGATTGGATTTAGGATCATGATGAGATGATTTATTGTAAGACGAAGGATGTTACAATTTTTGATGATGACGATAATGAACCCCTTATCTTTAGAGAAAAGTCATCACCATTTAATTCCTATCTGGATCCACCCCTAGTAGCTCAACTAAATTCAATTATTGGGGTAGAAGAGAACGAAATGACCGTGGGTGAGGAAAGGAATGTTCAAATAGAGTATGTACCTATTGTGAAAAAATATATAGATGTGTTTACAAAAGATTTATCTGGACAACCTCAAGAACAAGAAGTTGAGTTTTCTATTGATTTAATTCCCGGAACAATGCCTATATCAAATACCCATTATAGAATGGACATATGTAATTAGATAAACTAATGAAACAACTAGAGGAATTTAATAATAAAGGATTTATTCACCCAAGTGTTTCTCCATGGGGATCCCCTGTCCTTTTTGTTAAGAAGAAAGATGGATCTATGAGGTTTTGTATCGACTATTGGGAAATCAATGATATAACAATAAAGAACAAGTATCCCCTACCTCGCATTGATGATGTATTTGACCAACTGCATGGAGCTCAATACTTTTCAACGATTTACCATTGATAAGGATACCATCAGTTGTGTGTGATGAAGGAAGACATTCTGAAGACAGTATTTTGAACCAGGTACGGGCATTATGAGTTTACAGTAATGATTTTTGGGCTGACTAATGCACCCTCTATTTTCGTGGCTCTAATGAACATTTTTTTCAAGTAATATCTCGATAATTTTTAGTGGTATTTATTGATTATATCTTGATATAATCCAAAATCTACTTAGATCATGAAAATCACATGCATATTATCCTGAAGAATCTGATAAGACATGAATTATAAGGGATGTTTAGCAAGTGTGAATTCTGGCTTCAGGAGATTTCTTTTCTAGGACATATTATCTCTAAGAATGGAATCAATGTTGATCCTTCTATGACCAAGGAAATCCAAGAATGGCCATCCTCGATGAGTATAACCGAGGTATGCAGTTTTATTGGTTTATAATGTTATTATCGACATTTCGTCTAGAATTTTTCCCGATTGGATAACCCATTAAAAAAGCTCAAATATAAAGGGGTTAAATTTGTCTGGAAAAAATAGTGTGAAGAATGTTTGGAAGAACTGAAGAGAAGATTATTCAATGATCATATATTGACTCTACCATCAAGAATGATGGGTTCGTTATTTATAGTGATGCATCAAAGAAAGGACTTGGTTGTGTCCTTATGCAGAATGATATGGTTATTTCCAATGCATCTAGAGAGTTGAAAATTCATGAGTAAAACTATCCTACTCGTGATCTCGAGTTAGCAGCTGTGATCATTGCTTTGAAGATATGGAGACACATCCTCTATGGTGAAAAATGTGAGATTTATACTGATCAAAACTGTTTGAAGTATATTTTCTCACAAAAAGAACTCAACATGAGGCAAAGTTGATGGCTAGAAATTCTCAAGGATTCTGAATGAACGATACGCAACCACCTGGGGAAGGAAAATAAGGTGGCAGATGCTTTGAGAAGAAAAGATCATGCAGTTTTGAACATGATGAGAATTGAAAGGGATCATATTTTCATGGATCATTTAAAGTTGGATATGGGAATCCCTAAGGAAGTTGAAACACCAATTCATTTTCAAATGGTTTCCAAACCATCTTTACAATAAAGTATAAAGTGTTCTCAGACCGATGATTATGAGTTCCAAAAGAAGATTATAGGTATGAATGATGGGAGATTGTGAGACTTTTTTTATGAAGAAGGAGTTTTAAAATTTGGGAAGAGACTTTGTCTTACCAATATATGTGATCTAAAAAGGGAATTTTTGGACGATTCTCATAGTTACAATTTCTCAATACACCCTAGGAGAAACAAAATGTATAGAGATTTGATGGAAACTTTTTAGTGGGACAACATGAAGAAGGAGATTTCTGATTTTGTGTCATAATGTATGGTGTGTCAACAATTGAAAGCTTGAAGGAAACATCCTGGAGGAGTCATGCAACCTCTTCCCATACCTGAGTGGAAATAAGATAATATGATGGTGGACTTTGTCGTGGGACTACCAAAGACTCCTAGAAGGAACGTAGAAATATGGTTCATTGTTGATCGTCTTACCAAATCAGAAAATCTTCTTAATATAAGAGAAGATCTTCTACTTGAACATCTAGAAATGCTATATATTAATGAAGTTGTGAGGCTTCATGGAGTACCCCTATTGATTGTTTTTTATCGTGATCCCTGTTTTACTTCAAGATTTTTGAAGAGTATTCAAAAGTCCTTGGATACTGAACTTCGTTTGAGCAATGCCTACCACCCTCAAACATATGGACAATCAGAACGGACTATTCAAACCTTAGAAGACATGTTGAGATCTTTTCACTTGACTTTTAGGTTATGTGTGATCAATATTTACATTTGGTAGAATTTTTCTATAACAATAGCATCCAATAAAATATTCAGATGGAATCATATGAAGCTTTATACGAAAAGAGATGTCGCACACCAACCTCTTGGGATAACGTTGGTGAAAGAAAACATGTAGGCCCAGAACTGCTAGAGGAAACGATGGAAAAGGTGAAGGTAATCCAAAACCACATCAAAGGAGCTCAAAGTAGGAAGAAGAGCTATGCCGATAACCGAAGGATTGATTTGTAATTTCAGGTAGGAGATCATGTTTTCTTGAAGGTATCTCCATGGAATGGAGTTATAAGTTTTGGTAAGAAGGGTAAATTTAGTCCCAGGTACATCGGATATTTTGAAATTATAGAACAAAATGAGGTTGTATCTTACCATTTGGAAATTCCGCGAAGTCTCTCCAATGTTCACGATGTGTTCCACATATCACTGTTGAGGAAATACATGCCTGATACAATGCATGTACTAACCTATGACGAATTAGAACTGCAACCTGATCTGTCTTATTACGAAGATCCCGTCATGATTCTTGATATGAGAGAACAAGTACTGAGAAATCGGACGACTCGTCTGGTAAAATTTCTATGGAGAAACCATAAGATGGAAGAGGCAACATGGGAACCCGAGAATCTCATGATGAAGAACCACCCATGTAGTTTAATGTGGTATTATTCTAGAAATTTTGAGGATGAAATTATTTTAAGGATGAGAGAATGTAACACCCCAAGATTCCATGGTACACTTCTCTTGGAATAATACATCAACATGTGTAGTACACATCTTTGAGTTCTAACACACACCACAACTAATCAAACTAGACATTATGAATAGTAATACACCCATTTTGAACTTCTATAAAATTTATCATTCAAAATGGACTTCATTTTTGGATTCAGAATATTGAAATTATCTTAGGGTGAGTTTTTGTTATTTTTCTGTAAAACATTCAATTTTAGATGAATAGTGAAGAAACACTGAGTTATAGTTTAAAACCAAATTTTTTATTTAAAAAATTATTTATTTTATATTAATTTAATTAATGTCAAAATATATAAATAATACCTATATATGTTCATTGTAATTTAATGGAGTTAGTTTAGAATAATTTTAGATATATATAAATTTTATGGAACTTTTCACCGTCTTTTACCCACCTCCAAGAAGAATTAGGAAATTCACATAAAACATAATTTTACCGCTTCTATGAGTGGAATTTGGAAAATACAAGAGACACAGCTAATATCAAGGATCATATTGTGGTTCAATGAGATGAAAATAATATTTGATAAATACTATCTTTTTTACTTATATTTACCACAGTTAAAAGTAAATAGGGTAATTAAGGGTAAAAATGATATTATTATTACCATAACACGTTTCCTAATTCTATTGGAAAAGTGTATCTTGACCAAAAAAAACTTATGAATAAAATATTATCATTTAGGTCCACTTGGTTACGATTATGACATTTATTATTATTTAATTCAAAGAAGAGTTAAAAGGGTTAAAATCAAGGGTTATTTACTAAAAACAATTAATATAGGGTTATACATAAGATATATTCGATTTTAAATATTAATTAGAAAGATAAATATATTTAATACATAATGGAATTTTACTTATAATTTTTAGACATTATATAATTTATTATATTTATGACACAATGGTGATGCAGTAATTACCTAATTAATGAAATCTTAAAATAATTGATATTATAAATAAACAAATAAATTTAATTTGAGACTTTTTATGAATTCCACTAATTTTATAGGTCAATATGACATGTTATTATTCATTTAATAATGTATTTTCTAAGTAATCATGATGCTATGAGTTTCACAAAAATCAAATACCAAATAGTGTAAAAATTGACATAAAAGAGGTTATAAAAAATATTATATTATTAACATATATTCTATTCGTAAAAATATATGTTTAATACAGGATACTTATATTATGATAGTTGTATCATTAATGGACCACTTGGGGGTCTCTTGGAAGTTTATAGTATGTTTATTGACTATAGAAGATAAAAATAAAAAGTGACATGGTAAGTGTCAAACTAATTAACTAAGAGTTAAAACTAAAAGATAAGGTTAATAAAGTGACCCAAACCAGAATAAAACCTATTGGTTGAGTGTTTTTCGACCTATCCCTACCATAACCTTTACATAATCCACTTTGGAGCCATTAGAAAACGAATATTAATTTATTATAAAATAATATTTCTAGCTTTTCCTAAGGTGCCCTTCCTCCCCCTTATAAAAGCTCACCAATTATAACAAATTATTCATACCCTCAAATCCTTTTGGATCGGCCAACATCTACCCAAATGCCCACTCAAATATCCCCCCTTTATCATAGAGGCCTTCCTTTCATCATAAAGCCATCCTATAGAGCCCTTTTGATCAAATAAAAAAAAAGAAGAACTCGAAGAAGAGGTAATGTTTTCACCACCCACTTTCAAGTTCCTTTCTTCTTCAACATCTTCAATTTTTTTATTCCAATTCTAAAATAATAACTCCAGTATCTTCTATATACTGTGATTTTATTATTAATATGGTACAACCATATTCAGTATTCTATCCATCCTTTGAATGACATGTCACCATACGTGTGTACGTACGTCTTACCGTCTCCACGTTGTGTTGTAATTGTTAATCAAAACATTATTATATGGATGGGTATAATAATGATGTGTTATTAATGTAAATAATAAATATAACATGCTATTTATTATTTATATATTATATACTATCCAATTATATGTTATTTTAATATCAAAAGGATGATATTTTCGCTCGTGCGTACGTACAGACTACCGTCTCCACGAACGCGATGTGATTCATTCCCCATCATATCCATTCAAGTATATTTCTCATTTGATGATTAAGAAACAATGATTAAGGAATTTATATCATTGTAGATATGAATAAGATACAACTAGTCCAAAAAAACATGGCTTATGTAGCAAAACATATAAAATAAAACGAGTAAGTTAACACCCGAAATGACGATAATACTAAGATATTAGTAACAATGCAATGTTAATAGATCATATATGACATCATATTAATGTATATTATTATTCTATAATTTAATAACAATTATTTCACTACTATAAAGGAGGTTAAGCTACCCTCGACCAAGGAAAAGTACAAGGTAAGGGTTTATTTGACAATCTCTTCATTATCTGAGGTTGTTTATACGTAATTATCTACGGGGACCTCTTTTTAATCCACATCCATGTTTCATAAAAATGTATTTCAAATCAATCATACCATTTTACAGAATATGGGTTAAATCCATTTATACCCTTGTTTAACTTTTTATAGGATGTTTATATTGGAATCTTTCTATCGTTTTCCAAACAATGTCCCTTTTAACCTTTTTCGATAGAATTAAGTTAAGAATGTATTTTTAACTTATACGGAGGGTGAGGCTATTTTCCACCATTATAAAATCGCCGAAGCTTCCCTTATAAAATTATAATAATATTTTCAATGTAAATGTTTTCTTTTATAATTATGTGACTTTTAAATGATTTATAAAAAAGAGATTTTTCTCTCAAATAGTTTTGATTTCATCTATGTCAACATCCTTTGATGGATTTTAAGCTTATTTGATGTTGATTTATTATGATAAAAAACATCCATATTTTTTTAAGGTATTGTGATATGTTTTAATTTATATGTGTTATTTTTATACCATTCATGGTTTATAGAGAAAGTAATGACATTTCGTATGCTAGTTTTAATACGAATGTTTATGTTATGTTTAAACTTGTTCATAAGAGGAATTCATTGGACTTAATAAGTGATTTGTGGAGCCTGCTATATCTCCTCGATGCATCGGTAGGTATCATGAGACAAACTAGTGTCTTGGAACAAGTCCTTGATTAAATTTTATTTGTAGTCTTGGCACGGGGCCTCGGCTACGTGGTTATGATAGTCTGGCATTATGCATTCCTACATTATGAAAGTGGTTATTGATATTGTTTGTGATTATTCAACTAGTAGAATATCCATGTGAATAAGTAAATGGAATTATCTCATTTTATATGTTCCATATTATTCTGATGGTCAATTTTAAAAGTCTTTTGTTTTAGTTATACATTGCCTTAAATGTTTATGCTTATTTATGAAAGGTTCTACTATATTGTTATACTTACTGGGCATTTAAGATCACCTCTTTCAATTTTTTATTTTTTCCAGGATGTGAACTAGTATTTAATGAATGACCTTCATGAATAGTATAAGGGGATATGAGTGTGGAGATAGGATGTTGTTGTAGTTTTCACTTTATGATGTAATATAAACTTTATATATGTATCAAGTTATTTCAAGGCTTCTAAACTAATCGGTCTTTTGAGATATGATCTTTCTTGTGATCATGCAAATGATATGTAATAATTCACTGACTCTGGGTAAATGGGGTTGGGGTGTTACAATTGGTATCTGAGAATGTTTAGTACAAAGCTTTGTAGCTATATTTAGATAAACTCCGATTTGAGCACATAGCCCTATGATATACTTTGAGGATGAGAATAGAATAACTTGTTAGAATTTTGGTATTGTAGAGATTTTGTGTGTTTTCCAAGAAATACATACCTGTCTGGATACGAGCAGGTAGAGGCGGCTCTGACATAGATTTACCTAGGGGTAAAACCCGAAAACACCACATTGAGATAGACTCGAACGGGAACTGGTGCACGACAACAGGCCATGCTGCACTCTTGGTTACGACACTCCCAGGGGGTATGCTTAGGATAAATCTCATTTTCATTACAAACCATTATGAAGGGATTATGCGTATATAATTTCTCAAAAAATTGAATTTTATGATTATGGATTATATCTATAAATAGTTCAATTTACTTTAAGTGTTTTACAAGTATGGAATTGTGTATTTTGATTCATAAACAGATCTAGTTTATTTCATTGTTTAGAAATGGAGCCTAGTGGAAGAAATGGAAACTATATCAATGAACACACTCCATTAATGGATTTCCCTGCTGCTCAAGATAATTATAGTGGAGCTGGTGATTCAGCTGGTGCTAATCAGCTTATCACCATACTGAGACAACTCACACAGGTTATGAATAATAACCTTACCTGTATGGAGCACACTGATCCACAACGTGGAGGATCAATGTTAGATCGCTTCATGAGGAAACATCCACCATCATTAAATGGGAGTACAAATCCATTGGTAGCTGAGCAATGGATATGTTCATAGAGAAAATATTTCAGGCTTTGGGGATTCGTGAAAAGGAAAAAAGTTATCATGGCATTTTATTGCCTCACTAGAGATGTTGATCAATGGTGTTCATTGAATCAAAATACAAAGGAAGATGCTGATTTATTAAATATGGAATGTATGGAGTTTAATGATCTGTTTTTAGAAAAATACATTCCTCGTCACCATCGAGCAGATATGGAAAGGCAATTTCTAAGTCTGAGATAAAAGGAAGATGAGAATGTCGCAATGTATGAGGCTAACATTACAAGGTTAGCAAGGTATGATAGAGATTATATACATAACCCAAGAAGTAATATTGATCGTTTCATTGATGGGTTAAAACCATTTCTTCATCGAGCATTAGTCTCCCAATCCTTCCCGGCGTATGAAGATATTGTCTCATGTGCCATCAAGATATAAAAATAATTCCCTATGTATACGACTTTAAAGAAAATAAAGAGAAGAAGAGATCTGCTGATCAATCTAGGAATGGAAATAAGGGGAAGAAGAGAAAAGTTGAATATCCATACTACAGTAAATGTGGGAAAAAACACCTTGGTACTTGCTTGAAAGGAATTGTAGTCTGTTACAAGTGTGGTGAAAAAGGCCACCACGATCGTGATTGCAAAGGAAAGAAATAAGCTACCGATGTTTTGTGCTACAATTGCAGGGAGATGGGACATTATACAAATAAATTTTCTAATCATAAGGGGAACATACCATAGAAAAGGCCAAGGTATCAAGGCCAATCTAATAGTATCACTACTGCTGAGGTAGAAGCTCTGAAAGACATGGTGGCAGTAAATTTAATGGTTTCCTTTTGTTTAACAGATGCGTTATTTGATTTTGGATCATCGCATTGTTTCATATCTTCCCAGATTTCTAAGAAAAATAGATATTTCCAATTTGATTTAATAAGGGAGTTGTACATTAAAATCCCTAATGTAAGTATCATTGCAACAACGTTTTGTGAATCAGTCCCCATTAGAGCACACAAATATTCTTTATCTACTGATCTAATCGACATACCTATGATTGAGTTTGATATAATCCTCAGTATGGATTGGCATTCAGACCCTGATGCGAAGATTTAGAGTAAGAAAAAGGAGGTTATGATTTTTGATGATGAATATAAGGAACACTTTATCATTAGAGCAGAGTCATCACCACCAAATTCCTATCTAGATCCACCGCAAGTAGCTCAAATAAATTCAATTATTGGGGAGGAAGAGAATGAAATGATTGTGGGTGAGGAAAGGAATGTTCAAATATAGGATTTAACTATTGTGAAAGAATATGTAGATGTGTTTCTGGAAGATTTTCCTGGACATCCTCCAGAATAAGAAGTTGAGTATTCCATTGATTTAATTTGTCGATCAAGGCCTATATCAAAGACCCCTTATAGAATGGCCACTGTGGAATTAGATGAATTAAGGAAACAACTAAAGGAATTGAGTAATAAGGGATTTATTCTCCCTAGTGTTTCTCCATGGGGAGCCCCTATCCTTTTTATTAAGAAGAAAGATGGATCTATGAGGTAATGTATCGACTACATATAAATCAATGCTATAACAATAAATAAAAAGTATCCCCTACCTCGCATTGATGATTTATTTGACCAACTGCATGGACATCAATACTTTTCAATGATTGAACTTCGATCTGGATACCATCAGTTGTGTGTGAAGAAGGAAGTCATTCCGAAGACAGCATTTTGAACCAGGTATGGGCATTACAAATTTATGGTAATGCTTTTTGGGATGAATAATGCTCCCTCTATTTTCATGGATCTAATGAAAAGAGTTTTCAAGGAATATCTCGATTATTTTTTAGTGGTATTTATTGATGATATCTTGGTATACTCCGTAAGATACTAAGATCATGAAAATCACCTACGTATTATCCTGAAGACTCTGAGAAGATATGAATTATATGGGAAGTTTAGCAAGTGTGAATTCTGGCTTCTTGAGATTTATTTTCTAGGACATATTGTCTGTAAGAATGGAATCTCTGTTGATCATTCTAATACCAAGGTAATCTGAGAATAGCCAACCCCGACGAGTACAACTGAGGTATGCAATTTTATTGGTTTAGAAGGTTATTATCGACGTTTTGCCCAGAATTTTCGCCTGATTGGCTAACCCATTAACAATTCTCACACATAAAGTTGTTAATTCTTTTTGGACAAAAGAGTGTGAAGAATGTTTCGAATAACTAAAGAGAAGATTTTTCAATGCTCTTATATTGACGTTACCATCATGAATGATGGGATCGTTATTTATACTGATCCATCAAATAAAGTACTTGGTTGTGTCCTTATGCTGAATGATTGGGTTATTTCTTATGCATCACAACAGTTGATAATTCATTAGCACAACTATCCCACTCATGATCTCGAGTTAGCAGCTGTGATCTTTTCTTTGAAGATATGGAGAAACTACCTCTATGGTGAAAAATGTGAGATTTATACTGATCAAAAAAGTTTGATGTATATTTTCTCACAAAAAGAACTCAACACGAGTCAAAGGCGATGTCTTGAAGTATTCAACGATTATGATTGCACGATTCACTACCACCCGGGGAAGGAAAATAAGGTGGAAGATGCTTTGAGCAGAAAAGATCATGGATTTTTGAACACGATGATAATTGAAAGGGGTCCTATTTTAATGGATCTAGTAAAGTTGTACATGGAAGTTCCCATGGAAGGTGAAACATCAATTATTTTTCTAATGGTTTCCAAACCATCTTTATTAGAAAGGGGAAAGAGTTCTCAGACCAATGATGAAGAGTTTCAAAAGAATATTAAAGCTGTGGATGATGGAAGATTGAGAGACTTTGTGTATGAATAAGGAGTTTGAAAATTTGGGAAGACATTATGTGATCCCAATATACCTGATCTAAGAAGTGAATTGTTGGACGATGCTCATAGTTCCAATTTCTCTATAGACCCTGGGAGCACCAAAATTTATAGAGATTTGAAGGAACATATTTGGTGGGACAACATATAGAGGGAGATTTCTGGTTTTGTGTCACGATGTATAGTTTTTCAACAAGTGAAAGCTGGAAGGCAACAACCTCAAGGAGTGATGCAACCTCTTCCCATACCTTAGTGGAAATGGGATTATATCACGATGGACATTGTCATGGGACTAAGAACGACTCCTAGAAGGAATGATGCAATATGGGTCATTTTTGATCATCTAACCAAATAGGAACCTTTTCATGATATAAGAGAAGATCTTCCACTTGAATATCTAGCAAGGCTATATATTAATGAATTTGTGAGACTTCATGGAGTACCCCTATTTATTTTTACTGATCGTGATCCCCATTTTACTTCATGATTCTGCAAGAGTATTCAGAAGGCCTTGGATACTAAACATCATTTGAGAACTTCCTACCACCCTCAAAATGATGGTTAATCAGAACGGACTATTCAAACCTTATAAAACATGTTGAGATCTTTCTCACATGACATTCAGGGTATGTGGGATAAATATTTTCCTTCGGTAGAATTTTCCTTTAACAATAGCTTCCATTCGAGTATTCAGATGACACCATATGAAGCATTATACAGAAAGATATGTCACCCACCTACCTGTTGGGATGCCGTTGGTGAAAGAAAAAATGTAGCCCCAGAACACGTAGAGGAAACGATGGAAAAGGTGAAGGTAATCCAAAACCACATCAAAGCAGCTCTATGTAGGCAGAAGATCTATGTGGATAACCAAAGGAAGTATTTGGAATTTCAGTTAAGAGATCATGTTTTCTTGAAGGTATCTACATGGAAGAGAGTTATAAATTTCAGTAAGAACGGTAAATTGAGTCCCAGTTACATCAGACCTTTAGAAATTCTAGAACGAATTGGGGTGTATCTTACCATTTTGAAATGCCTCTAAGTCTCTCCAGAGTTCACGATGTGTTCCACGTATCACTATTGAGGAAATACATGTCTGACCCAACTCATGTACTCAACTATGAAAAATTAGAGCAGGAACCTGATTTGTCTTATTGTGAAGAGCCCGTCCAGATTCATGATATGAGAAAACAAGTACTGAGAAACCAGATGACTCATCTCGTAAAAGTTCTATGGAGAAACCATAAGATAGAAGAGGCATCATGGGAACCAGAGGAAATCATGGTGAAAAAACACCCAAGTAGTTTCATGCGGTAGTATTCTAGAAATTTTGAGGACGAAATTATTTGAAGGAGGGTAGAAAGTAAATCCCCAAGATTCCACAGTACGTTTCTCTTTAAATAATACAGTACTGTGTGTTGTACGCAACTTCGAGTTCAAACACACACCACAACCAATCGAACTAGACATTATGAATAGTAACAACCAATTTTTGAAATTTTATAAATTTTATCATTCAAAATTAACTTAAATTTTTAATTCGTAATATCGAAATTATCTTAGGGTGAATTTTTGGAATTTTTCAGAAAAAATTCAAATTTTGATGAATAGTGAAGAAACACTGAGTTGTAGTTTAAAACTGAATTTTTTATTTAAATAATTTTTTATTTTATATAAATATAATTAAGGTCAAAATATATAAATAATACCTTAATAAGTTCAATGTAATTCATTGGAGTTAGTTTAGAATAATTTTAGATATATAAAAATTTATCGAACTTCTCACCATCTTTTACCCACCTCCAAGGAGAATTTGGAAATTAACATAAAAACTAATTTTAACGCTTCTGTGAGTGGAATTTAGAAAATCAGAGAGACATGGTTACTATCAATGAGTAAAATATGGTTCAATGAGATGAAAATAATTTTTGATGAATAGTAACTTTTTACTTTTATTTAGCACTGTTAAAAGTAAATAGGGCAATTAAGGGTAAAAATGATATTAATATTACCCTAACACATGTACTAATTCTATTGGACAAGTGTATCTCGACCAAAACAACCTTATGAATAAAATATTATCATTTATGTACACTTGGATTAGATTAGAACATTTATTATTATTTAATTCAAAGAAACGTTAAAAGAGTTAAAATCAAGGTTTAATAACTAATACATTTTTAATATTGGGGTATATATAAGATATATTACATTGTAAATATTCATTAGAAATCTAAAAATATTTCCTAAATTATGGTATTTTATTTATAATTTGTATACATTAAAAAATATAATTTATTTATGAGACAATGGTGTTGCGGTAATTACCTAATTAATGAAATATTAAAATACTTGATATTATAAATAAACAAATAAATGTAATTTGAGAATTTCTAGGGATTAAAATGATTTTATAGGTTAATTTGAAATTTTAGTATTCATTTAATTATTTTTTAATATGTAATCATGCTTTTATGATTTTCACAAAAATCAAATAACAAATAATGTCAAGATGGTCATAAAAGTGTTTTTAAAACAAAGATTATATTATTAATTTATATTCTATTCATAAAAATCTAGGTTTCGTCAAAAAGACATATATTATTATTGGTGTATCATTATAGGTCCACTTGGGGGTCTCTTGGATGTTTATAGTGTGTTTATTGACTATATAATATAAAAATACAAAGAGACATGGTATGTGTCAAACTAATTAACTAAGAATTAAAACTAAATGATAAGGTTAATAAAGTGACCCAAACCTATCTAAAACCTATTGTTTGAGTGTTTTTAGACATATCTCTACATTAAACTTTAAATAATCCACTTTTTATCCATTATAAACCTTATATAAATTTATTATAAAATAATATTTCTAGCTTTTCCTAAGGTGCCCATCCTCACCCTTATAAAAGGACATCATTTCTAACCAATTATTCACAACATCAAAGCCTTTTGGCTCATTCAACCCCCGCCCAAATACCCTCTATAATATCCTCCCTTAATCATAGAGTCCTTCCATTAGTCATAAATCCAACATAATGAGCCCTTTATATCAAATGAAAAGTAAGAACATGAAGGAGAGGAAATGTTTTCACCACCCTCTTTCAGGTTCATTTCTTCTTCAACTTCTTTATTTGTTATTCCTATTATAAAATAATAACTCTATTATCTTATATATACTGTGATATTTTTATAAATATGGTACAACCATATTCTATATTCTATCCATTCTTTGAATGACAAGTCACCATATGTGCGTACGTACGGCTTACCGTCTCCACGTTGTGGTGTAACTGTTATTCAAAACATTATTATTTGGATGGGTATAATAATGATGTGTTATTAATGTAAATAATAAATATAACATGATATAGATTCTTTATATTTGATATACCATCTAGTTATATATTATTTTAATATCAAAAGAGTGATATTGTCGCCCGTGCATACGTACGAACTACCGTCTCCACGAACGCGATGAGATTCATTTCTCATCGTATCCATTCAAGTCTAATTCTAATTTTATGATTAAAAAATAATGTTTAAGGACTTTATATTATTATTGATATGTATAATATACATCCTATCCATAACAAACATGGCTTATGTGTCAAAAAATATAAAATAAAACGATTAAGTTAACACCCGAAACGACGATAATGATAAGATAATATTAACAAAGCAATCATAAAAGCTCATATATGATATCATATTAATGTATATGATTATTTTATAATTTAATAACAATTATTTCACCATTATAGAAGAGGTTAAACTACCCTCGAACAAGGAAAAGTACATGGAAAGGGTTTATTTCACAATCTTTTCATTATCCGAGGTTATTTATATGTAATTATCTACTAAGAGATCTATATCATCCACATCCATGTTTCTTAAAAATGTATTTCAAAACATTCTTTCAATTTTACAGAATATGGTATAATTTCATTTATACCCGTGTTTGACTCTTTATAAGAAATTTATAATGTAATCTTTCAGTCCTTTTCCAAACAAGGTCGTTTTTAACCTTTTTCGACAGAATTAAGGTCAAAATGTATTCTTACCTTATACAGCGGGTGTGGCTATTTTCCACCGTTATAAAATCATCGAAGCTTCCCTTAAAAGTTTATAAGAATATTTTCAATGAAAATTTTTTCTTTTATAATTATTTGACTTTTAAATGATATCAAATAAATTAGATATTTCTCTCAAATAGTTTTGATTTCATCTATGTCAACATCCTTTGATGGATTTTAAGCTTATTTGAAGTTGATTTGTTATGATACAAAACATCGATATTTTATTGAAGGTTTTGTGATATGTTTGACTGTGGATGTTTTATTTTTATACCATTCATTGTTTATGGATAAAGTATTGACATTTCATATGCTAGTTTCAATACGAATGTTTATGTTATGTTTAAAAAAGATCATATGAGGAATGTATTGGACTTAATAAGTGATGGGTGGATCCCACTATAGCTCCCCGATGCATCGATATGACTCATGAGACAAACTAGTGTCTTGGAACAAGGCCTTGACAAAATCTTATTTGTAGTCTTGGAATGAGGCCTTGGCTATATGGTTTTGATAGTTGGAATTATGCATTCCTCCATTAAGAAAGTTGTTATTTATTTTTCATGTTATTATTCGTCAAGTATAATATCCATGTGAATAAGTAAATGGAATTATTTCATTTTATCTATGCCATATTATTTTGAAGTTAAATTTTAAAACCCTTTTGTTTTAGTTATACATTGACTTAAATGTTTATTCTTATTTATGAATGTTTCCGCTATATTGTTATCCTTACGGGGCATTTGAGCTCACCCATATCATTGTTTTATTATTCCCAGGAAGTGAAGAAGTATTTTATGAATGGCTTGTAGGGATAGTATAAGGGGATATGATTTCGGAGAAAAGATGTTGTTTTAGTTTTCACTTTATTATGTAATGTAAACATTATGAATTCATATTGTTATTCCAGGGCCACTAAACTAATTGGTATTTTGAAATTTCATATTTCTTATGATCATGCCAATGTTATGTAATAATTCACCGACTTTGGGTAACTGGGGTTTGGGAGTTACAATAAACCGAAAATGATTTTATAATAAAATAATATTTCAAGCTTTTCTTAAGGTGACCCTCACATCCCTTATAAAATAGTAATCCCCCTTCCCTTAATTTAACACCTCCAAATCCATTTGGCTCAGCCATCCCCTAATCAAATATCCTCCCAACTACCCTCCAATCATCCTAGGGGTCTTATGTTTTTCATAAATAAACTATATGGATACATTTTGATCAAATCAAAATGAAGCACCCGGAGAAGATGTAAATATTTCATCACCTCTTTCAATGTTCTTTTTTTCATCCACTTCCTATTTATTTTCCATTTACTTTCCAAAGTAAAAAACCTAGTACCTTATACATATTGTGATGTTATTATAAATATGGTACAACTATATTCATTATTCTATCCATCCTATGAATGACAAAGTCATCATACGTGTGTACGTACGGCTTACCATCTCCATGTCATGGTGTAGTTTGTTATTCAAAACATTATTATATGGATGGGTATAATAATGAATATAATTGATATAAATAATAAATATAACATATTAATGATTCTTTAAATATAATATACTATCCACCTACATACTATTTCACCATCAAGAGAATCATATTGTCACTCGTGTGTAAGTACGGCTTACCGTATCCACGACGCGTTGAGATTTCATTACCCATCATAACAATTCAAGAATAATTTTAATTTTATGATTAAAAATAATTCATATGAACTTAATATCACTCTGTATATGAATAAAACAAATCCAATCCATAAAAAACTTTACATACTTAACAAAACATATAAAGTAATATGAATCGAATGACACACGAAACAATTATACTACTTAAATATTATTAACAATTCAATATTAGAAGATAATATATGATATGATATTTTTGTATGTGGATCTTGTAAAATTTAATAACAAATATTTAACCATTATACAGAAGGATAACATACCCATTACTAAGGAAGAGTACAAGTTAAAGGTTAATTTTACAATCTCTTTATTATCGGATTTGGTATTTACGTAAGTATCTACAAGGAATTTTTTCTTTTCATCCACATCCATGTTTCTTAAAAATTTATTACAAAAAAATTTAACTATATCCTTGACTATTGGTTATATTCATTTATAAAAGTTTTTTAATTATTATAAAATGGTTTGAAAGGAAACTATCTGTCGTTTTCCAAACAAGGTTCTTTATGGCCATTTCGATAAATTAAAGAATTAATGTTTTTTTTAACTTATACAGGAAGTGTAGCAATTTTCTGCCATTATAACACCTTTGAAGTTTCCCATACAAGAATATAAGAATATTTTCAAAATCAATTTTTTCTAATTATGTGACCTTTAAATTATTTCAAAATATAATGAGATATTTCTTTCAAAATGTTCTGATTTCATCTATGTCAACATCCATTGTGGGATTGTTATGCTTGTTTGATGTTGATTTATTATGATAGAATCTTTTATATTGGGCTGATGGTTTTGTGATATGTTTGACTATGGATATTCTATTTTTATACCACTTTTTGGTTTATGGATAAAGTATTGGAATTTTGTATTCTAGTATTAATCGGAATGTTTATATTATGTTTCATCCTTTTCATATGAGAAATGTATTGGACATTGTAAGTGACATGTGGGGCCCAATATTGCCCCACGATGCATCGGTAGGTCTAAGGGGAAAAAATAGTGTCCTGGAAGAAGGCCTTGACAAAATATTTATTTTTAGTCTTCGAATAAATCTATGACAATGTGGTTGTGTTGACTGGCATTATCCATTCCATCCTTATAAAATTTGTTATTGATATTACATGTGATTATTTGACTATTATAATATCCATGTAAATAAGTAAATGGAATTATATGATTTATCTTTTCCATATTATTCTAATGTTAATGTTTAAAAGGCTTGTGTTTTAGTCTAATATATTGCCTTAAGTATTTATTATAATTTATGATAGTTTACATTATATTGTTTCCCTTATTGACCATCTGAACTCACCCCTTATGTTTTATTTTTAACTAGATTCGAAAAAGTATATTTTGATTGAACTCTGGGGATAGGCTATGGGATATAAGTGTTTTCAAAGGGGACACAAATTTGTTGTTTTTCCATTTCATATTGTAATGTAAAACATATGTATGTATCTAGTACATCCATGTCTACTAAACTAATCAGACTTTTAGGACATGATATCTTATGATCATGTCATATTTATGTAATAATACAACAACTCTAGGTAACCGGGTTTGTGGAATTACAGTTGGTATCAGAGGAAGTCTAGTACACACCTTGGAAACTATATTTAGAAAACATTGATTAGATAACATTACCCTAAGATAGACCTTGAGGATTAGTATAGAAGAAATTATTATAATTATTCTAATGTAATGATTTTGTGAGTTTTCCATGCAATATATCCCAATCTAGATATGAGAAGGTAGAGTAGAATCTGACAGAGATGTATCTAGGGGTAAAACCCAAAAACACTACTTTGAGCTAGAATCGAACGAGAACTGGTGCACAACAATGGGGCTTGCTACACAATGGGTTACGAAAATCCTGGTAGGATATTATTATGATAATTTACATTCTCATTAAAAACCATTGTCAAGGATTTATGAGTAAATACTTCCTCAACGAAATCATTTTTTTATGATTACAGATTATATACATAAAATGTTCAATTCATATTATGTATTTTAATAGTTTTGAATTATGTATTGCAATTCATAATCTAATCTATTCTATGCCATTGTTTATAGATGGTTTCTAGTGGAAGGAATGGAAACTATAAAAAATTTACAAAATCCATGTAGGTATTTCCCACCTTCTCAAGAGAATTATAGTGGAGTTGAAGATGCTACTGGGACTGAACAGTTTATAACCATATCGGGACAAATCAATCATGTTATGAATAATAACCTTACCCATATAGAGCATCCTGATCCAAAACGTAGAAGATCAATCTTAAATTTATTCATTAGGAAACAACCACCATTATTAAATGGGACTAAAAATATCATTCTAGCTAAAAAATAGATAAGTTCTTGAGGAAAAATATATCATGCTTTGGGGAGTAGCAAAAGGGAAAAAGTTGTCATTGTAGTTTATCATCTCATTGGAGATGTAGATCAACAATGGTCATTAATTTAGAACAAAAACGAGGATTATGAAGTATAAAATTTGTAATGGATATATTTTAAATAGCTTTTCATAGAAAAATACTTTTCTTGTGAACATCTAGAAGATAAGGAAAGAAAATTTCTGAGTCTAAGGAAAAAGGAGGAATAGAATGTCGCAAAGTATGAGGCAAAGATTACAAGGTTAGAAAGGAATTATTCATATCATATATGTAACCCAATTTGAAATATTGATTGATTATTTTATGATCTAAAACCATTTATTCATCGAGAATTAGTCTACCAATCCTTCTCATCGTACAAAGATATAGTCTCATGTGTTATCAAGGCAAAAAAGTAATTCTCTAATTATTACATCTTATTAGAAAAATATGATAATAAGAAATATTCTAAACACTATGGAAATGGAAATAATGGGAATAAGAGAATATGTTAATTTATATATTCTAGTAAATGTGGGAAGAAACACCCTAGTACTTACTGAAGGAGATGGAAGTTTGTTACAAGTGTCGAGAAAAAATCCACCATGCTCATGATTGAAAGTGGAAGAAAGAGGCTTTCAATGTTGAATGCTAAAATTGTAGAGGAATTGAAAATTATGCAAATGAATGTTTTACTGACCAATGAAACTTATTCTAGAAAAGGATAAGAGATAAAGTCCATGCTTATGAGATCACTACTACTGAGATTGATGCTTCTAATGACGTGGTGGTAGGTACATTAATTGTTTCCTCAAATTTACTCAATGATTTATATGATTCTGGATAATCACATTCTTTAGTATCTTCCCATTTTTCTATGAAACATAGATACTTATAATTTTATATATCAAGAGAGTTTTCTATCAAAACTCTTAAGGCATGTGTCATTAATACAATGTTTTGAGAATCACTTTCCACTATGACATATAAACTTTCTTTATCTATTATTCTCATTGCCATACCCATGATTAAATTTGATATAATCCTCGATAAAGATTGGCTTCCGGACCATGATGTGAACGTTTATTGTATGAAGAAGGAGGTTACAATTTTTAATGGTGATATGTAATACCTTATCTTTAGAGCAGAAACGTCACAATCTGATTCTCATCTAGATCCACCCCTACTATCTCTAATAAATTCAAATATTGGAGAGGAATGGAATGAAATAACTATTGGTCATGAAAATAATGTTAAAATATATTATTAAATATTGTACAAGAATGCATTTATGTGTTTCCAGAATATTTACCTGGACATCCTCCACAATGATAAATTAAGTTTTCTAATGACTTAATTCCTACTTCAAGGCCAATATCGAATACTACTTATAGTATGGCCACAATGGAATTAGTGGAATAGAAGGAATAGTTAGAGGAATTGAGTAATAAAGGAATAATTCAACATAGTGTTTATCCATGGGGAGCCCCTATTCATTTTTTAAGAAGAAACATGGATCTATGAGGCTATTCATTAACTATAGGGAGATCAATGCTAAAACAATAATGAACAAGTATCCCCTACCTCTCATTTATGATTTATTTGATCAAATCAATGAAGATCAATATTTTCCAATGATTGACCTTCAATCTGGATATTATTAGTTGTTCATGATGAATGAAGATATTCTAAAGAAAATATTTCGAACCAGGTATGGGAATTATGAGTTTACTCTAATGCCTTTTTGAAAGACAAATGAACCGTCTATTTTCATTGATCTAATAATCATGGTTTTCAAGGAATATATTGATGAATTTTTAGTGCTATTTATTGATGATATCATGTTATACTCCAAAATCTATGTAGATCATGAAAATCATTTGCACGCTATTCTAAAGATTCTTAGATGAAATTAATTATATGGGATGTTTAGAAAGTGTGAATTTTGTCTTTAGGAGATTTATTTTCTTTCCCATATTACCTTTATGGAAGGAATCTCTATTAATATTTAAAACAGAAGGGTAGTCCAATAATGGAAAACACCAATGAATATAACGGAGGTACACAGTTTTATTGGTTTAGAATGCTATTATCATCATTTCGTACATATTTTAGCTCGATTGCCAAACAGAGTGTCCAAGCTCAAATGCAAAGGGGTTAATTTATTTTTAAAAACAAGAGTGTGAATAATTTTTTTATGAACTGAAGTTATGATTATTCAATGCTCATATCATGACTCTACCATCAGGGGATGATGGGTTTGTTATTTATAGGTATGCATAAAAGAACGGACTCAGTTGTGTCTTTATGTAGAATTATAGTGTAATTGCCTATGTTTCACGGTAGCTAAAAATTCATGAAAAAAATTATCCAACTCATGATCATGAGTTATTAGTTGTGAACATTTCTCTGAATATATAGAGGCACAATCATTTTGGAAAAAAATATGAGATATATACTGATCAATAGAGTTTGAAAAATATTTTCTTAGAGAAAGAACTCAATATTAGGAAAAGGCAATGGCTTGAACTACTCAAAAACTTTGACTGCATTATGCACTACAACTCGGGGAAGGAAAATAAGATAATAGATACTTTGAGCATAATGTATTATGGAGTTTTGAACAATATTAGAGTAGAAAGGGATCCTATGTTCATGAATCTAAGAAATATGGATATGGTTATAATCATAGAAGGAGAAACTTCAATACATTTTATAATAGTTACTAAACCATCATTACTATAATGGATAAAAAGTTCCCAGACAGATTATGAGGAGCTTTAAAGGAAAATTAACGTTGAGAATGTTGGGAGATAGATTGATGTCGTATATGAAGATAGAATTTTGAAATTTGGAAATAGGCTTTATGTACCCGATATATGTGATATAAAAAGGGAATTATTGGATGATGATCATAGCTACAATTTCCCTATAAACCCTATTATAAATAAGATGCATATATATTTGGAGGAACATTTTTGTTGAGACAACATGAAAAGGGAGATTTCACATTCTGTGTCAAGATGTTTGGGTTTTTAACTGATTAAGTCTAGAAGAAAACATCCTATAGGAGTCATGCTACCTCTTCCAATACCTGAGTAGAAATGGGATGATATTGTGATGGACTTTTTCATGGGTCTACCAAAGACTATTGGATGGAATGATTCAATATGAGTCATTGATTATAGTATTACAAATTCATCAAATTTTCTTGATATTAGATAAGATTTACCACTAGAACTTTTAGAAAGACTATATATTAATGAAATTTTAAGAAATCATGGTGTACCCCTATCAATTATTTCTGATTTTAATCCATGTTTCACATCAATGTAAAAGAAAAGTATTTAGAAATCCCAAGACACTAAACGTCATTTATGCACTTCCTACCACCCTTAAACTGATGGAAAATCAGAACAGACAATTAAAACCTTTGAAAATATGTTGACATCTTTCTCACCTTACTTTCATGGTATGTAAGATCATTATTAACCTCTGGTAGAATTTTCCAAATACAATAACTTCCATTCAATTATTTAGATTGCTCTATATGATGCGTTATAAGGAATGAGATTTCACACACCAACTTGTTGGGATGTTTTTGGTGATGGAAAACTCATGGCCTATAACAAGTTGAGGAAACACTGGAAAAGGTAAGGATTTTCCAAACCCACATCAAAGCAGCTCAAAGTAGGAAAAGAAATTATTAGGATAACCGAGTGAAGGATTTGTAATTTCATGTAGGAGACCATGTTTACATGAATTTATCTCAATGGAAGGGTGTTATACGAATTGGTGACAAGGGTAAATTAAGTACCATGTACATTAGACCGTTCAAAATTCAAGAATGAATAATATTTGTATCTTACCGTTTTACAATGCCGCTAAGTCCCTCAAAAGTTCATGATGTGTTCCAAATATCACTATTGATAAAATATATTCCTGACCGAACGCATGTACTCAACTATGAATAATTAGAACTAGAACCCGATTTGTCTCATTGGGAGGATCCTATCAATATTTTTAAAACCAAATAACAAGTGTTACGAAACCCGGTGACTCCTCTGGTAAAATTTATAGGGAGAAACCTTAAAATGGAAGAGGCAACGTGGGAACCTCTAGAACATATGATGAAGATCCACTCGAATTCTGTTAAGTAGTAATATTTTAGAAATTTTTAGGAAAAAATTATTTGAATGAGGGAAGATTGTAACACCCCGATAATCCACGGTACGCTTCACTTTTAATAATACAATAGCTTGTGTTTTACGCAACCTTGAGTTCGTGTACATCACGACCAATCAGACTACTTGTTTAAAAAGTAGTTATGAATAGTAATACCTAATTTTCAAAATTTTATAAATGTTATTTTTCAAAATGTACTTTATTATTGAATTCGGAATATCAAAATTAGCTTTGTGTGAATTTTTGGAATTTTTTGGAAAACATTCATTTTTGATGAATAGTGAAAAACATTATATTATTGTTTAAAACCGAAATTTATTTAAATAATTAATATTTATATTTAAATTTAATTTAAATTAAAAATATATTTTTAATACCAATATTAATCCAATGTAATTCATTGGAGTCATATTATAATAATATTAGATATATAAAATTTTATTTAATTTTTTAACGTCTTTTACCCACCATCTATGCACATTTGCAAATTTTTATAAAATGTAATTCTACTACTTCTATGAATTTGATTTAAAAAATATGAGAGACATTGTTGACATTAGTAACTAAAATGTGGTTCAATTGGATGAAAATATTTTTTGGTGAATAGTAACATTTGAATTTTATTTACCCCTATTAAAATTAAATAGGATAATTAAAGTTAAAATTGATAATATAATTACCAGAACAAATGTCCTAATTCTATTTGAGAAGTTTATTTAGACAAACATAAACCTTAGGAAAAAAATATGATCATTTTTATCCTCTTGGATTAGATTAGATCATTATTTATATTTTATTTAACGAAGAGTTAAAAGTGTTAAATTCATATTTTAATAACTGAAACATTTTCAATATAGGGTTATACATAAGATAAATTCGACTATAAACAAATATTATAAAGATAAAATTATTTCAAACAACATTGTATTTTATTTTTAATTTGTATACATTAAATAATTATATTTATTTATGACACAATGATGATGAAGTGATTACCTTATCAATGAATGAATAAAATAATTAATATTTAAAATATTAAAATAAATAAAAATTGATACTGTTGATGCATTAAGAAAATTTTCTAGTTTAATATGAAATTTTATGGTTGATTAATTTTATTTTCTATTTAATAAATCTTACTTTTATGACATTCAGAAAAACAAAATACTAAATAGTGTCAAAATTGGTATAATTGAGTTTTTAAAAGAAATACTATTTTATTAAATGATATTATATTCCTAAAAATAAATGGTTTATAAAAAGGTCTTATATAAGGATATATATATATCATTAATTACCCACTTTAGGTTCTCTTGACATTTTATAGAATGTTTATTAACCATGTAATATAAAAATACAAGAAGATATAGTAAAAGTTAAACTATTTAACAAAGAGTTAAATCTAAAAACAATTGTTAATATGGTGACCTAATCATGTCTAAAACCTATTTTCAGAATATCAAGACCCATACCCACCATATCCTTGATATAAAACCATTTGGATCCATTAGAAACCTAAAATTATTTAATAATAAAATAACATTTCAATCTTTTCGTAAAGTGGCCATCGCCTCTCTTATAAAAGGGTATATACCCTTCTCTAAATTTCACACCTCCAAACGTATTTAGATCTTCCAACCGCTACTAAAATATCATACTACAACCCTAACATCAACCTATAGGCCTTAATATGATAATAAATAAAACCTTAGGTGCCATTTTGATCCAATCAAAAGGAAGCACCCAAAGAAGATGTAATTATTTCATCACTTCATTCAAGGTTCCTTTGTTCTTCCAATTCCTTTGTCTTTATTGTTTCCATACCAAAATAATATATCCAGTACCGTATATATACTAGGATATTATTATAAATATGGTTCAACCATATCCATTATTCTAATCATCCTATGAATGAAAAATTCTCCATACGTGCGTATGTACGGCATGCCATCTCCACATCGTGGTGTAGTTTTTTATTCAACAAATAAGTATTCGAATGGGTATAGTAATGAGAATAATTTATATGAATAAAATGTATAACATGTTAAATAATATTTATATATAATATAAAATCTAACTACATACAATTTCACCATCAATAGAATGATATTGTCGCTCGTGCGTATGTATGTCTTATCGTCGCCATGACGCGTTGAGATTGAGTTTCCCATCATAACAATTAAAGATATATTTTCATTTGATGATTAAAAATATTGTTTAACAACATAATATCATTATAGATATGAATAAAATACATCATATACAAAACAAACAAGACTGACTTAACAAAACATATAAAATAAAATGAATTTGTAAACACCCGAAACAATGATACTATTGAAATATTATTGACAATTCAATATTAGAAGATCATATATGATATCATATTTATGTATTTGGATGTATTTTAATTTTATAAAAATTATTTAACCTTTATAAATGAGGTTAACATATGAATTACTATAGAATATTACATTGTAAGGGTTAATTTTACAATCTCTTTATTATATGAGGTTCTTTTTAAGTAAGTATCTACTGAGACTTTTTCCTTATCATCCACATATGTGTTTCTTATAAATGTAGTTAAATAAATTTTTAATATATTCTAGAATATGTTTTAAAGTAATTTATATAATTTTTTGACATTTTATAAAATGGTTTGAAAGGAATCTATCTTTATTTTTTCAAACAAGGTGCTTTATGACCTTTTCAACAAATTCAAGAGAGAATGTTTTTAACTTATACGGTGAGTGAGACAATTTACCACCATAATAACATCTTCCAAGATTCCCTTAAAAGAATATAAGAATATTTTAAAAATAAATGACTTCTAATTATTTTAATTTTAAATTATTTCAAAATAGAAAGATATATTTCTCTCATATAGTGTTGATTTCATCTTTGTCAACATCTTTTATTTCATGTTTACGCATGTTTGAAGTTGATTTATTATAATACATTCTTATATACTGTACTTTAGGTTTTATGATATGTTAGAATGTAAATTTTCTATTTTTATACCATTCATGTTTTATGTTTAATGTATTGACATTTCATATATTTGTTTTAATACGAATGTTTATGTTATGTTTCATCCTTTTCATATGAGGAATGCATTGGACTTAGTATGTGATGGGAGGGGCCCGTTATTTCCCCTCGATTCATCAGTAGTTCTCATTAGATAAAATAGTGTCACAGTACAAGGCCTTGAATATATATTTAGTTTTAGTCTTTGCACGCATCTTTTATTACGTAGTTATGATGTCCGGAATTAGAAATTCCATTATTATGAAATTAGCTATTGATATTACATGTAAATATTAAAGTAGTAAAATTTCAATGTAAATAAGTAACTGGCATTATATGATTTATCATTTCCATATTATACCTAATTTTAAGATTAAATTTCTTATGTTTTAATCTTATACATCTCCCTAAATATTAATTCTTATTTATGATAGTTTCCTCTATATTGTAATCCTTAATGAGCTTCTAAACTCACCCCTTTATTATGATTTAGTTTTTCCAGGATGTGAAAATTATATTATGATTGACCAGTAGGGATAGAAATTTGTTTATGGGTGTGTTACAAGTGGACACAATGTGGGTTTCTTCAATTTAATAATGTTATGAAAAACTTATGTATGTATCATGTACTTCCAAGGCTACTAAACTAATTGTTATTTCAGGACTTGATCTTTTCTGATCATGCCAAATTTATTCAATAATGCACTGAATTTGGGTAACTGGGGTCAGTGTGTTACATATATAGTGTGGTTTGACTATGTATAAATATTCAAGAGTATCATAATACATGATTATTATATTGATAGTCAACAAATACACTAACCCTATCGTTTTTGAGATTGTGTGACCAATGTAAGATGTAATGTTTGAGTTATGTATATAATGTGGAATTTATAAATTTTTATATTAGGAAAACTCAATGTGTACTGAAATTACTGTTTATAGCATGTGCTTATATCACTAAACATGGATGTTTCCTTTTTTTGTTATTAATTTGGGATCTGATAATGATATTGTTATTTTTTTGGATTAATATATTTCTTGGAGGATAGGATTTTATAAATTTAGTGAAAATCTTATGAATAAGTCCAAGGGATAATTCTTCGTATAGGATAACATCCTAATATTTTGTTAATGTTTGGTGTATGTGTATTTTATAGAAACTACATTCCTGCATGTTTAATAGAATGTGGATGTATCAATGGAATATATATACAAATGGGAAATCACCATAAAAGGGTTGGTTGAGTATCAAATTGATCTTCAGATGGTGAATGATGAGTGGGATAAAGACTGAATACCAATCTAGAAACTATCTGGGGGATATGATTTGTTAAATCAAATTATCTTTATGAATGGATGTGAAGGATTAAAAGAATTTAAAATTAGATAACGAGTTAGGTTATAGAATCCATTTTGAAGATAACCTTGAAAAAACCTGGTTAATGTAATGGATTTGTAGTGTTAATCAATTATATCATAATTTAACAGAATGCATCATAGTTTGATGTTATGTTATTATTTTATATGAAGTCTTATAATTTATTTTTCATATTCATAATATCATTTACTATGACATTATAGGAAATTAACATTAATTTTTTTTTTCAATTTTAGAGGAATTAGAATAATTAAAATTATGTTTTTGAAGATATGCCTCCATAAACACAAAATTATTTCACGAAATATATGGGAGAAATTTTTTAATAAATTATTAACATAAAAGAAAAATCTCAATCTATTCCTACTATATAGTAAATAATGATCCACCTAGTATCTAAGCTTTTGAGATTGATATCTTAGAAGAAAATATATATTGACTGTCTTATATATCTCATATGATCTTTTATTAGAAATAGATAATTAAAATTTGGGGGTTTAAATTTTTCTGATGAAATAATAATTTTCTTCCATGATATTTTACAATATATATTTCTTTTAAATAAATATAATGTCTTTGAAAACGATTTCTAGAAATAAAAAAGAAATTAAAATGAGTTGTGATATTTGAGATGAATATCGATAATTAAAATTTAATAATAAAAAATATATTAAAAAATTTTGTAATGAATTTTATATTCATACAAAATATTACTAACAAAAATTACTGTTATATAAAGTATATTTTAAAAAAAACTAGTTTAATTTATATATTGTATTTTTTTTTACTATAAGGTAAATTTATAAATTTTTTATTTTCTGTTTTTTATGAAAATAAATTTTTAATATAGTATGTTAATATAGTATTAGGGTAGATTATTTATATTTTTCAAACATATTATATTTTTAATGGAATAGTGAAAAAGTAATTATTTTTTTAACTGCATACTTTTTACATTATATTAATAAAAAATTGATATAAATAAATTCAAAGCTAAAAACAACCAATGAAGAAAATAATTATAAATTTCTAATAGATATTTAAAAAATTATTATAAATGAAGATTTTTGAATGTTATAATTATGAATATGTTTTTTAAATCAGTGATTATGATAGTTATTTCTCTTATATAGGAGGTTAGATAATGCATGGCTAAATAAGATTAAGTGTTAGCTTTTTTTAATATCAAATTTGTTTTTATTTATATTTGACTTGTATTCACCCCTTATTTCATTTTAGTGATGTCTATGTTGTCCACAGTTTTCATTTAGAATTATTTTTCATTCAATCTAAGGGATTCGAAAAACCATATCATGTTATACCCTTAATGTGTATTTAACTCAAAAGATAATGATGATGTAAGGGTTTTTCTTTTCAATTCCCATTCTTTGAAAAAATTTTGTTTTATATAGATAATTTCAATAAAAAAGTATATATTCCATTCTGTATATAGAATAAAATGAAATTTAATTTTTAATGGGAGTTTATGTTTAATGTCATGATCTCTATATAAATGTGTTTCTAATATAAAATTTCATATGCTGTAATAGGTATAACATGACTCATGTAATTTATTTCACATCTGGTCTTATATTCCAGTAGAGAGTTCCCCAAGATGATGGGCCATAAGAACTCATGTACACCTCTATATACACCAGAGGCTTCCAAGTAGTTGTGATGTTCTTTGGTGTTACCATAGGAAGACTACGTCCTCATTACTAGAGTATCGCAAAGGTGAAATATATAAATAAATTGTGAAATAATGTTACTGAAATTATAACAATTAGTGGAAGGTAATACATTAAAATTCCATGAATAACCAATAATAACAATATGTACTATCATATAAAAAAATAATGATATGTCACAGGCCCAAATAATGGAAAAGTCAAGACATCAATGAAATACATGTATCAAAAAGTGATAAAGACTCAGAATGATTATCTTCACTAGCATAAAGAGACACAAAAAGGTCATATGATCCATACTCCAATGTTATAAACATTTCAAGAATCAATAACAATGTGATTTCCCCTATCCCTACCTATATCGACATTTTCATCAAGATTTCCCTTGGCAGCCCAGATATGGTGTGAGATAAACTCAGTAAGACACCACCATTGGTGTCTATTAATATCTAGTTAGTTTATAAATATGGACGTGTGTAGAAAATAATGGTAAACAATAAATAAAACATTATATAGGTTCATATATAGTTCCAAAAGGGAACCACACTTTCATTACCTTATTCATCCTAATATAGATAATCTATCAATAAGTAAAAAATGTATACACATTTAAGTAAGGTATTCATATTGATGTCTATAACCATATATATGGTTACTAAAATTATCATCGATGTGAGGTATAACTCAAAAATCCATAAGATGTAGCATGATCCTCACAAGTATTATAATATTTCATTCCCATTATAACAGGATTAGGTGACAACATGACCAGTATAATAGTAATGTGGATTCCATGCCTAGTGTAATATCAAGAATATTCATAATGCCCATTTCACAATCATGGGGATTCTATACCCATATCACAATCAAAGGGACACGATGTTCGTTTCACATCAGTAAGGGTCTCTATTCTTATACCTTATTTATACAGAGTATATGCCCATATTATATTTCTAGGGTCCCAATCCACAAATCATATCACTGGGGTCACCATACCCATATCATATCACTAGGGGTTTTTTGTCTATATCAAAATTTATAAGGTTCTTCAAGCCCATTTATAATAATAATAAAATGGAAATCAAGACTATATATAAAATAAGGAAGTATTATATACCAATATCATAATAATAAGGGTATTTATGACCAAATTATAACATAAAGTTCTACGTGTAGTATTATGTCAGTTATAAATATTCAAGGGCTTTAATCAGATCCAAAAGATAATTATTGTCTCATTTACTTCTACTAATAACAATGGTGTAACTGTTGTTATACTTATTTAGGTTATGGGTACATTCCATTCACCTCTATTCTACTACTCTTAAATTTAAAAGTGTGTTAGTAGTTCTATAATAGAAAAATTAACCATTAATTAAATATGATAACCCCATTTGGTAGAAAAACAAATCACATAGATTTGTGTTTTGTATTTTTACTGTGAAATCCATTTTGGACTGAAAAGGAATCACCCATAGTAGTGGAATACATTGAGGATGAAGACCTAAATTTTTTCGTGGGATCTAATGATTTAATTATGTTCCTATAACATGATAACCATTTTATAAAAGATTCATATTTTTGGAGAAAATATTTAAAATATTAATTTTTTACACCAACACATATTATAAAACATCTCAACATTTAGGTATAAGAACTAGACCTCCATAATTATTCGTATATAAGATAACTCATCCTATATTGTCCTTTAGTTTGATCTATATCAGAATAAAGTAAAAAAATATATGAATGACATAAATTTATGGTATAATAGACTACACCAAAATTTCATCTCTGCTGTAAAGTCAAATGATGAATGGTTCCTAAGGAGTGGAATACTTACTAGTGCACATCCAATGAGACAGACGATGTTAGAATTGGGGTATTATCATGAGATGAAACCAAATCATATCTTCTTATTCAAAGGAGAAAAAATGGGAGGACTACATGTGTAGAGACACAAAACTTGACATAAATGGACATTACATTACCTTTGTGGAATACTTAATACATGACCAAAACAGATTCCCATATACCATATTAGTTTAGTGTCTTTGGAAACTCGGAACATAATCTTCTAATCATGGTGAAAGATCTTCAACATCTCCCATAATTATATCCTCCTTTTTTTTCTTACCTAAAACCATTCTTTATATATTGGGGAAAAGAAAACATATAAAGGGTGAGCTCAAATTCTTATTAAGGGTAAGCATGGGGAAAATAAAACAAACCATATACATTTGAATTGAAAAAATGAACATAATGTTTAAGCATCAAAATTTTTATCAATGACATAAAACAAGGAAGTACATAACGCATAGATCATAAAGTAACATTAATAATGATAATATAGAATGGTAATAAAACATTTAATTGTGGAAAACCATGAATCACATGTTATGATTTCCATAGCAGCCAAGGAATTGTTGCCAAGACCATCATAGTGGAAAAAGTCCATTACTGAATCGAGTTCACTCCTCGTTCCAGTCCTGTATCACTGAACCAGATTAACTTTCCATTCTAGCCATGATTATATCATGAGATATAAATATTTAACCAATTCATTGGAGGGAGATATAGGACCCACCCATCTCATAATGAAATCATTCTTTTGTGTGACACAAAATAAACATAGATCATTCATAATAACCCAATGAATAAAATCGGTTTCATTAACATCATCCCCTCAAAACATAATCCATATAAAAGAAATGGATATCATTTCATCATAAGAAAAATCAAACCATGTAAATAATGGGTACATTATACCTGAAACACAAACATACTAAATAATGTCCTCTTAAATGGAAAATAGTTATTATAAAACACAATAAATGAATTCTTGATGAAAATATAATTTCTTCTTCAAAATATTTATCTTTTCTCAAAATGCCGTGAAATTTTAAAAGAAAATGATTTTGTTGAAAATAATCATTAAATTTTGTAGTGGAAGCTTAATTTAAATAATTATTTATGAAAACATAAAAATACATTCATTTTTTATAAGTTAAAAAAACATTCTTCCCGTACTTTTCCCAGAAGTATTCAAAAATTACCTTATATGGTATCCAAAGGAATGATTCCTTCCATACAATGTGGTAAAAAATCAACAATAGGTAAAAATGACTTTAAACATACATGGAATAATAATTAAAATTTAATGAAATTTTTTTCAGAAAACATGGACATGGATGATAAAAATAACCCTAGTAAATACTTACGTATAAGCAATCTCGGATAAAAATGAGATTTGAAAAATTATCCCTTACCTTATGCCCAATTTCTTTTGTATGTGTCCGAGAATCTGGTATAGTGGGAATAAACATATTATTAACTTGTAAATGAACCATAATAATATTTATGATATCATATATGATTCACTTATGACATTCTATTACCCGTTCTTTTCTCAATTCCATGTTAATGAAGCGTTTTGGGTAAAATCGTTTCATTTATCATATGTGTTTGTACATGTTGTTCATGATATTGTTATTACATATATCATTATTTACTTACTTCATGAATGTAAAAAATGATTTATATATCATATATATTCAGTATATATATATATAATGGATGGATAAATGAAATGAAACACACCGTTCATTGAGACGGTAGGCCATACATACGCATGAACGTTGTTATCCTTTCCTTAATGACCTGAAAAGAAGAAAGTAGACGAAATATATATATATATATATATACATAAATCCAATAGAATTATTATGTCATATATATCAATATTATCCACTATATAAACTTTATAAGAATTCTTGAATGGTTAACATGGATAATTAATCTCATCGCGTCGTGGAGATGGTAATCTGTACATACGCACGAGCGTTGATATCATTCAAATTATTGTTGAATCGAATTGGAGTGGATGATATAATATATAAAAATTAGTATCATGTTATAATAACCATATATAATTATTCTTTACAGAATTATACCCATCCAAGTAAGGTGGTGGTGGAAAAACAGATTACACCACAGCGTGGAGATGGTATTCTGTAGGTATGCACATGCGGTGATTTCGATTTTCGTAGGATGGATAGAAAGTGAAATGAAGTTGTTTAATATTTATAATAACATATAAGTATATTATTTATACTTATGTTATTACTTTATAATGAAACAACTAAATAAGTGGATGTAGGAGAATAATGCAACTTGAAAGAATCGGTAGTAGAGATTACGTTTTCTTTGACGCGCCTGCTCTTAACCTCCACTTAGGGCACTAAGGATGGACTTTCAAGAAGAACAGAACGTCTAGTAGTTTTATATTGAAGTGGATAAGTGATATGGTCAGGTGTTGGCCGATCCTGAAGGCTAAAATGTTTGTGAAGAGGAGATGGTGGAGGTTCCATTTTGTAATAGGGGTGAGGGGAACCTTACAAAAAACATAAAATATTGTTTTATAATAAATTCATATTCGATTTATAATGGATAAAAAGTGACTTTTTAAGACAATAGGAAGGGGATGGGTCGAAATAATATCAACAAATAGGTTTTAGACATGTTTAGGTTACCATTTTAACCTTAACATTTAGATTTAATTCTAAGGTAAATAATTTAACTTTTACCATGTCTTCTAGTATTCTTACACTATATGGTTAATGAACATACTATAAACTACCAATAAAACACCAATTGGTACATTAATGTCATATATATTATTATATAAGTATTTTGGCCAAACCATAGACTTTTATGACCATTATATCAATTTAAAATATAATATTTGGTTTAAAAAATCTTTTATGTCAATTTTGACAGTATTTGATATTTTGTTTTTTCTAAATTCATACCAGCATTATTACATAGAGAAAAATTCATCTAACCAACCCTAATATGTTATCTTATCCTCAAAAATTAGTGAAATTCATAAAATTTCACAAATTATATTTATTGGTGTATTTATAATATCAATTATGTTAATTTATCATTAATAAGGTAATTAGTGCATCATCATTGTGTCATAAAAAATTAAATTATTTAATGACTAAAAAAATATAAATAAAATACCATTGTGTCGGAAATTTATTTATCTTTTAATGAATATTTATAATCGAATTTATCTTTTGTATAACCTTATATTAAAAATGTTTCAGTTATTAAACCATGATTTTAACTATTTTAACTCTTCTTAAAATAAAAATAATAATAAATGTCCTAATCTAATCCATGTGGACCTCAAGGGTAATATATTATTCCTAAGGTTTTTTTTGGTCGAATTACACTTCTCCAATAGAATTAAGACACGTGTTAGGGTAATAATAATATCATTTCTACCCTTAATTACAATATTTACATTTAACCCTAGTGAATAAAAGTAAAAGGATACTATTCACCAAAAATTATTTTTATCTTATTGAACAACAATTTACTACTTGATATTAACCGTGTCTCTGGGAGTTTCGAAATTTCACTCACAGAAGCAGTAAAATTATTTTTTATGTAAATTTGTAAATTCTCTTAGAATGTGGGTAAAAGACGGTGAAAAGTTCAATAAAGTTTTTATGTATCTATAATTATTATAAAATGACTCTAATGAAGTAAATTCAACTTATATATGTATTATGCATAATCTTTGGCCTAAAAAAATATAAAAAAAATAAATATTTATTTAATTAAAAATTCGGTTTTAAAATATCACTCTGTGTTTTTCAATATTTATAAAAAATTTAATGTTTTCAGAAAAATACAAAAAAATTCACCCCATGCTAATTTTGATATTCTGAATCCAAAACTGATGTCTATTTTGAAAGATAAAATTTATTAAATATCAAAAATTGAGTATTAATATTCATAATGGCTGGTTTATATAATATTTTAATAGCATATTGTTGTTTAGTGAAACCCGGTATTGTGTACTACACATGTTATTGAGGAAGGTTGTGATTGTGTGTACTGAAAGCCATTTCAGGACTATGTGTAGTACAAGATCCCTTTGGTGTTGCATATATCATAATCAAAACTTATTTCATTTATACGTTTTACAAAATCTATAATTAATGTTGCGTAGAATAATTACCACAAAATGAACATGAAATTGTGTGTAACACGAGCCAAGAATAGTGTTGCATATACCGGAAGCTAATACAGTATTTCGTGTAGTACAAGATAATCATGGAGTAGTGTAAAATTGAAGACATAAAATAAATTATAAATAATATATCACATAAAATCTCAGGGTGTTACATTCTACCCCCCTTAAAATGAATTTCACCCTTGAAATTTGTCTGGGTTATAAATCGTTTACTACATGAAAGTTTCGTTCATAGAAACCCACATTATAAAAAGGAATACAAAAACTGTTTAAAAAAAGTGAAGTATAAAACGTAACGGTTACCCAAATTAACTCATCAATGGGTCTCAATATAGGATCACATAGGCGAAAATATGGATATAGAAAAGAAATATAACCATGAAGTTCTGATGGAGAGTGGTAGAAAACATGGTTATGAAAAAGCCACAATCAAAGAAATAAATTTCTGATGATCTAAGTTACCATCTAGGGAAACATTATTTGTTTTCATGATCAATTCCCTAATGTTGAAAAAATTGGAATTTTAAGAAATAGATAATTGATTTTGGTACAATCTCACTGCTGGTCATGCCTTGAACAATTTCCACTTCATCTCTTAAAGAAATTATGATGAATTTGTCATTCATGAAGTGCTAGCAGATCATGCGATAGAATGATAGGTCATTCTAACTATCTTAAACAAAAGGTTAGAAAACGTTATTAAATATACATATGTCCATCTATGGTGAGATTAATCGTATATGGTTTCTAAAATGGACTTATACTTCATATATCATTCCACATAATAAATTAAAACTATTTTATACAAACCATTGACTTCTTGTAGGCTAGTGGTAGTAAATAAAGGTTTGTTCCACTTTGGTTGAGGGTTTGATTCCCGCATCCTTGTCCAACGCGACAGGTTGTCGCCCGTTCTGCAGGTTGTCCCTCTTCTTAAACTATACTCTTATAACATTTTAAAAATAAAATCGAAAACAGGTTCTAGCATAAAACAATACTATATGATGTTCAACTTAATTCATTTCTACTATAAGTCATATCCTAAATAATTCTTTCCAAACTCATATTAGAAAGATAATGATTACTAAAAAGGTTATATAACAAACACGTGAATACCATCATTTATCCCTCACATATCACTAGATATATCTTGTTGGTCACAATCCAAAAATGTTATTACCTTAATCATCTATTCTTTTGAAACATGTATTACAATAGAACCATAGTGAAAACATGAATTCAATAAAAATTTATCACTTTCCGCATACCAAAACCCCAAAAATTCTATATACTCAAACCATGATATCACTTTCTATTTATACCAATCATGAGATCATGAATACTATCAAACATATTATTTTCTCCCTATTCCTTCATTATGTGCATATCATATGCCTTCCAAAAATATTTCAATCACCTTTCATGGTTACATGTACTATATAATTATAGAAAACCACATAAAACCATTACATAGATATTACAATATTACTATATACTATAAATGAGATTCTACTACATTATTTCGGAATCCCATTACACAAACACATAATCATTCCACTACATTGTTGTCATACTCAACATCTCTAATAGTGATCACATGTGACTTCCCATTGTATTTTTCCATAAGAGGTTTTTGTTGTCGATCATCATTGACCCTTGGATTAGGGCATTGGATAACATAATGCTCCATTTCCTTGCACTTGAAGCACTGAAGTGTTGGTGGTGCGTTCTCTGTAGTCTTTTCTCTATTCACATCATTAGCTGCCTTTTTCCCATTACATCGGCACCCATCTACTCGATGACCTTATTTTCCACACATGAAAATCATTCTACTACCTTTTAAACAATATCCACCATGCTTATTTCCACAGTTTGAGCATAAAGAAACATTCACCTTACTTTCACCATTGTACTGAGATTTTTGCTTAAACTCTATATTTCATTTCTTGTCAAAACAATGTGAGGGATATTTAACACCAACTTCAATTTATACCTTGATAGCACAATGCACGATTTATCATAGAAACAGAAGCCTCTTATAAATAATTCCCATCGATGACTTGGTTTTAAGCCACTGAAGAATCGATCAACTTTACCTTCAGGTTGGATGATAAATCCAAATCCATACCTTGAATGCCTTGAAAAATTCGCCTCGTATATACCAATAGATTCATAATCCTTTTTCTTATTCTCAAGGAACTCATTTTACATATTTTCATGAATAATACAAGGAATGTACTTATTGAAAAACATGTTCTTTATCTCATCACATTCCATGGATTCAACTTCATCTTGGGGCCTTGTATTCTTAATTAGAGTCCACCACTGGTCTGCTTCACCTTCAAACGGGAAACATAAAGAATGAATTTCTCATGTTCCAAACATTGAAGTATGTAAAATATCTTTTCAATGGTACTGATCTATTGTTCAGCAACAAGTGGATCAGAAGACCCACCGAAAAAGGTTGTTTTTTCTCATGAAGGACTCAATAGAATATTATTCCTTTCTCATCTCATTTGGAAGTCCATAGTGATTCATAGCTTCTTTAAGAATAGCTATAAGAATTTTCCCTCCATATCCCATCACATTTGATTTTTCAGAAGTAAAACCATTGCATTGTCCATTACATTGACCAACACGGTTCCTTCGGGTTCCATTCATCGTATAAAACCGAAAAAGAATAGTGTGAGTGGAAAAATCATTCTAGGAAAACAACATAATAAATGGGGAGTACCTTTAATATATGACATCTTAGGATTAATTCTAATATTGTTACCATAATTCTATGACTATAATCTATACGTATACCTATCCTTAAGGACATCCCTAAACATACTGTAGAAATATCTCAAGGGATTTCACTAAAGTTTTCGTATCCTTGTTTCCAATGGTAAATTAATCCTTCGCACTGATACCAATTGAAGAGATCCAAAGCTTGATGTACATGGACATTACAAAAAATTTTCAGAATACGAAATATATGACAAAAATAGATGTCGAAAGACCATAATATTTTAGTGTCTTTGGAAACTCAGATCATAATCTTCTAATCTTGGTGATAGATCATCAACATCTCCTATAAAGATCTCCCACTTTTGTATTCTTATCTAAAACCTTTCTTTATATCTAAGGGAAAAGAAAAAATATAAAGGTTGAGATCAAATTCTTGGTAATGGTATGAATGGAGAAAATAAAACAAACCATATACATTTGAATTTTTTAAAAAAAGATCATAATGTTTAAACATAAAAATTTTGAGCAATGACAAAAAACATGGAAGTACATAAGGCATAGATCATAAAGTAACATTAATCATGATAAAATAAAATGGGTCTAAAACATGTAATTGTGGAAAACCGTTATGTAGAAGTTATGATTACCATAGCCTCCAAGGAATTGCTGCAAAGACCATCATAGTGGATAAAGTCTCTTACTGAATCGAGTTCACTCCTCGTTCCAGTCATGTATCACTCAACCGAATTAACTTGTCATTCCATCCATATTTATATCATGAGATATAAATCTTTACCTAATGAATTGGAGGGAGATATTGATCTCACCCATCTCATAATTAAATCATTCTTTTGTGTGACATAAAATAAACATACATCATTCATAATAACCCAATGTATAAAATGGGTTTCATAAGCAGCATCCCATCATAACATAATACATATATAATAAATGGATATCATTTCATCATAAGAAATATAATTCCATGTTCAAAATAAATACATTATACTTGAAACATAAACATACTAAATAATCTCATCATAGATGGAA
Source organism: Viscum album (assembly GCA_963277665.1). Taxonomy (NCBI): domain Eukaryota; kingdom Viridiplantae; phylum Streptophyta; class Magnoliopsida; order Santalales; family Viscaceae; genus Viscum; species Viscum album. Next base: position 843,840,599 of record OY728161.1, read on the forward strand.
AATAGTTTTGATAAAACTCTTGAAATGAATTCTTGAGGAAAGTATCATTTCTTCTTCAAAATCATTTTCTTTTCTCAAAATGCCATGATATTTTAAAAGAAAATTATTTTTTTGAATATAATAATGAAATTTCGTATTGGAATCTTCTTTAAAATAATTCATTATGAAACTATAAAAATAAATTCACGCCGTATAATTTAAAAAACATTCTTCTTGTACTTTTGCTGGAAAAGTCAAAAAGTACCTTATATGGTACCCAAAGTAAAGATTCCTTCCATACAACGTGGTAAAAAGTTAACAAATGGTACAAATTACTTTAAAAATACATGTAAGAATAGTAAACGTTTTATGAAAACATTTTTAGAATACATGGACATGGATGATACACATAATCACAGTAAATACTTACGTATAAACAATCTCGGATAAAAATGAGATTTGTAAAATTATCCCTTACCTTATGTACAATTTCTTCTGAATGTGTCTAATATTCCTATATATTGGGTTTAAAAATATTATTAACTTTTAAGAGATCCATAATAATATTTATGATATCATATATGATTCACTTATGACTTTATATTACCCGTTCTATTGTCAATTTAATGTTAAAGCATCATTTTAGGTAAAATCGTTTCATTTATCGTACGTGTTTGGAATTGTTCTATATGATATTATTATTACTTATTTAATGATTTACATACTTAAAAAATGTAATAAATGATTTATATATCATTTATATTCAGTATATATATATATAATAGATATATAAATGAAATGAAACACACTGTTCATGAAGATGGTAGGTCGTACGTACGCATGAATGCTGTTTTCCTTTCATTATTGACTTGAATGGAAGTAATTAGATGATATATATATATATACACATAAATCCAGTAGCTTTATTATGTCATATATATCATTATTATTCATTATAAACACTTTATTATGATTCATTAATGGTTTACATGGAGAATGAATCTCATCGCATCATGGAGATGGTAATCTGTACGTACACACGAACGATGATATTGTTCCCATTATTATTGAATGGAATTGGAGTGGATGATATAATATCTCAAAATTAGTATCATGTTATAATAAACATATATATTTATTCCGTACACCAGTATACCCATCTAAGTAAGGTGGTGGTGGAAAAACAGATTACACCACAGCGTCGAGACGGTATTCCGTACATACGCACGTGCGGTGATTTTGTTTTCCATATGATGGATAGAATGGGAAATGGGGTTGTTTCATATTTTTAATAACATATCAGTATATTATTTATAATAATGTTTGTAATTTATAATGAAATAACTAAAGATGAGTAAGTAGAATAATAATGAAACCTGAATGATTCGGTAGAAGAGATTACCATTTCTTTGACGTGCCTCCTCTAAACCTCCTCTTAGGGCACTAAAGATGGAATTTGAAGAATTCTAGACGTTCTAGTAGGTTTTTATGGAAGTGAATAAGTGAAATTGGAATGGATTTTCTGATATTTAAGTCACAAATTTGTGTAAAGAGGAGAGGGAGGAGGTGCCCTTTTATAAGAGGGTTGAGGGGCACCTTAGAAATAACGTAAAATATTATTTTATAATAAATTTATTTTCGTTTTATAATGGATATAAAGTGAATTATTTCGAGTCCTTTGTGGGTATAGGTCGAAATAATCTCATCCAATAGGTTTTAGAGAAGTTTAGGTTACCATTTTAACATTATAATTTAGATTTAACTCTAAGTTAAATAATTTAACTTTTACCATGTCTTCTTGTATTCTTACACTATTTGGTTAATTTACTTATTATAAACTACCAATTTAACCCCAATTGGTTCATTAAGGTCATATATATTATTATATAAGTCTTTTTACCGATGCTCAGATTTTTAGGACCCTTATATCAATTAATAATATAATATTTATTTAAAAAACTCTTTTATGTCAATTTTGACACTATTTGATATTTTGTTTTTTTTAATTCATAAAATCATTATTAATTCGTAAAAAATCCATCTAACCAACCCTAATATGTATTATTAACCTATAAAATTATTCTAATTTATAAAAAGACTAAAATTATATTTATGTGGGTATTGATAATATCAATTACGTTAATATTTATTTAATAAGGTGATTACTGTATCATCATTGTGTCATAAATAAATTATATTCATTAATGTTTAAAAAAATATAAATAAAATACCATTATGTATGAAATATTTTGACATTTAATATTAATATTTATAGTCGAATTTATCTTTTGTATATTCCTATATTAAAAATGATTAATTATTAATCTTTGATTTTAACTATTTTAACTCTACTTTAAATTAAAATAATAATAAATGTCCTAATCTAATCCAAGAAGACCTAAAGTGTAGTATTTTATTCCTAAGGTTGTTTTTGGTCGAATTACACTAATCCAATATAATTAGGACATGTTTTAGGTTAATAATAATATCATTTTTACCCATAATTACCCTATTTACTTTTAACTGTGGTAAATAAAAGTAAAAAGTGACTATTCACCAAATATTATTTTTATCTTATTGAACCAAATTTTACTCCTTGATATTTACTGTGTCTCTCGGATTTTCTAAATTCCACTCACAAAAGCGGTAAAATTATGTTTTATGTAAATTTTCCAATTCTCCTAGGAGGTGGGTAAAAGACGGTGAAAAGTGCAATTAAATTTTGATATATCTAAAATTATTATAAAATGAGTCCATGTAATTACATTGAACTTATATAATAATTATGTATCAATTTTAACCTAATATAAATTTAATTAAAATAAATAATTATTTAAATTAAAATTTGGTTATAAACTATAACTCATTGTTTTTTCACTATTACTCAAAAATTGAATGTTTTCAGAAAAATACCAAAAAATCACCATAGGCTAATTTCGATATTCTGAATCCTAAAATGAATTCAATTTTGAATGATAAAATTTAAAAAAGTCAATATAACTATTCATAACAGCTAGTTTATATATTATTTTAATAACATATTGTTGTTTAGTGAAACCCTGTATTACGTTCTACACACGCTATAGAGGAAGGTCATGATTGCATGCAATTCAAGCCACGTCAGGTCTGTGTGTAGTGCGAGATCCCTTTGGTGTTACGTATATCATAATATAAACTTATTTTATTTATACATTAAACAAAATCTATTCTAAATGTTGTGTAGAATAATTCCCACAAAAAAAACATGAAATTATGTGTAACACGAGATAAGAATAGTGTTGCGTATAATGCAAGATAATACGGTGTTGCATATAGTGCAATCTAATCTTGTTGTAGTGTACAATTGAAGACATCAAAAAAATTAGAAATAGTATATCTCATAAAATATCGGGGTGTTACAACATCTATGAGAGATATGAAGGATAAATATATGGTATGGAAAAATTATATAGGTGGAACCCCTGAAAAACATAAAATGACCCTTACAAAACATGTAAATATTGGGAATTACCTTATGTAAAAATCTTATTTGATATTGTGAACATGATTGTTCAAAATACATGTCGTGTATTTGAACTATAGGAATCCTTCACCCCATACATCCTTCATTAATATAAAAAACTACCTATTATAATTCCTAGATTCAAGTTTTTAACCATTAGAGAGTTTCAAAAAAGGGAAAACAAAATGTTAAAAGACATATAACAAAATGATGAAATAAGGATCTTACAATGTACCCCACATAAATGATCTTTACCCTGATTAGGCTTTATGATTTTGGTAAGACATTTTCTGATAATTACTAATCTACTAACCATGTTCCTTCAAATCCCAATACCATGTATCATCATGTGCATGGTTGTGTTTCCCTAACACCCACACTAATGGGAAAGATTTCCCTCGAAGAGCGTTTATTCCCTGATCAACAAGGTATATGTAATACTCCTCAAAAAAAGAATTGGATTCTAATTCCACATGCTTAGTATAAAATGTATGAGATGGGTCGACAACATAACTATAAAGCTTTGAAATTTGGAATAGGTCATGCATGGCATAGTACCTCAGTGGTAATAACAATTGATAAGGTACCGACCTAACTCTATTTATGATCTCAACTTGAATTAAATATCATGGTGAAAAAATCCATTACGTATATGTCCATTTGTTCCTATGTTTTGGTGATACATATAAGAAAAAATAATTCCCAACATCAAAACTCGAGAGTGATTTAATAGCGATCAGCATAAGAATTATGTCTAGACTAAGGGATAGACATAAGCATCCAGGTCAATTGAACCAACTCTGATGTCTCCTGAATTAGACAATGACCCAGTAACACTTTCACTCCTTCCTCTATCCAGTATCAGGGTGAATAAAATTATTTACCATATAGGGCCTCATAAATATCCATATCTTTTATTGCCTAAAATATAGTATTGTAGTCAAACATTATGAGATCATAATTCTTCTCATAGTAACTTCCATAAACAGGGAAAAATTCATGGATCTATAATCTATCCCCTTAATTGTACATTTAGATTGTCAATCAATTTGGGGTTGAAAGGTTTTCACTCATAACAAATATATACTGATACATCTCTAAAACCCCATCGAGAACCATGACGTAAATATAGAATCCCATTATAAAATGATAGTATTCGGGACACTGTGAATATATGTAGAATCAAAGGAATACATTATTCTCATTTCCTCAAAAGATAACGTCTCCCTGGTAGGGAGGAACTGTGATACCATGATCAGTAGATCCATGAAAACCCAGTCGCATCGCAACCTTAAGGTGAACTTGGAAATCGTATTACCAAATCCTTTGCAACATCTTCACATTTCCATTTCAAAACCAATAATTGTTATAGAAATAAAATGCACCACCAGTGCTCCACATTTCCTACATACAGGTGGGATACCTATTGATAAAACCATATATCTAACATTTCATCCTTGGCCACTAATACTACTGATACATATAAAAATACAACCATAAGATACCAAGATGAATTTCCCACTGAGAATAATGTGACTCTTAGATAAGTTCCTCTATCATGTATGTAGGGACCTATATAATCCCATGTATACAAAGTATGTCATCTCCATAAAAATTTAAAATCCGTAGGTGGTTCCTTTACATAAATATTCTTTTGTAGGCCCAAGCCTCTATGATCCAAAAACTTCAACATATTCACTCTCTCTATTAGTTAGGAGGTCACAGATAGGGATGTAGGTACAAACTATCCATGATGATCCTAAACCTCTATGTTCATATTATAAAATAGGGACCCTGAAGATTCCACTAACTATTTTTTTCATGGTGTTCCTATGCTTGATTCCAACTACATAGAGAATCTATTATAGAATTTCCCCCCAGTGTATAGGGAATCTCCAAGTCAAAGGGATGAAGCTATTCAATACAAAATAACTACATATGGTCCAATTCATGCTATGTGAAAATATACATGAGGATTTTTTGTTTAGTAAACACACCAAAATTATATCCCATTAGATAACGTCTCCAACAACATAAGTCTTGAAACAATATACGCCAACACGAGAACGTGCATTGGGTAATTGTTCTAAACATGACATATCTATCATAGACTAACACACGGAAATGATATTTCTATATTATAACTTCCCATTTCTAGATATCTAATGTATCATAATACACTGTACAGATTCTTCCAATCTCTATAAAATCATGATCACATTTGATGTCAATATCCATTTTAACTCCAAAAATGTTGTCTCATAGGCTTATGACCATATAAAAAACACCATTTTTAGTAAATCCAATATGAATACATAATAAGCAAGAGAATAATTATATGAATCCCATGTAGTAAAAATATAACCCATGAAACTCATTATATCAATGGTGTTATTTGAATGCTCCCATGTTAATGCATCACTCACCTTATATAGGTAAATTGAAATTTTTACCTGAAAGATTATATGTCAGATGAAGAAAACATTACCAAGCCAAAAGTGTCATTTATTTATCATATCATAAAACATGGGAAATCACATTGTATTCAAAATGATCTCACTATTTTTAGAATGGGTTCACAGATTATGATAATACACTAATATGTTATCCATGAAGACAGTATATATGGAATCCATATATGAATTGAAAAACATTTTCATCATGTCCATAAAAATGGATGGATATTTTGTGACACTAAATGACCTAATGAGATACTCATAAACACTATTCTGACTACATAAATATATGTGGAATATTTGAATGCATGGCTCACAACTGGTGAATTCCTAAACATAGGTAAATCTTTGAGAAAACCATAAATCCTACAACCTTTCCAGGTATATTATCAATAAAATGTAAGGGATATCAGCTATTCATAATTAGGTGATTCGTCTTTTGGTAATCCACACAGTTTTTAAGGATTATTTCTTCAAAATTGGTTAAAACGATCATTGAAGAATTCAATGAAGTACTATGAAAAATAGAACCATTGGCTTCTAAATCATCTAATTCCCTACTGAGATCCTAAAACTCAGTAATATCTAACATATAAATCGGAATGGATAATAGTGTGTCTCCACGAACTCTATCAAATATAAACTCTACCTCTCTATCAAGAGGTTTTCTTGAAAATTCATGTTGTGAAGGAATCCATTAATCAATAAACTGGATGAGGGAAATCAGCCTCATGCATTCCTAGAAATTCCATAAAATGTTGGAAATCTAGGGGTCACTCTACTTATCATAGGATTATCTAATCCAGCTATGCCTTCTTCGACATCCCACTCACCCATGTGAGTATAAGTACAACCCTCTTGTGTTGTAAATGACACCATGTAGTGATACAAATCCACAAAGGTATGATAGGGGAAAAACCAACCCATCCCATGAATTACATCAAATCCTTTCATTTCAAGTATAAAGTGGTACTTCAGTATGTGATGGTATCCTACCTCAAGGTAAAATTCTTTTCACTAGTGTATACACTACAAATGTATACACAAATGTCCATCATCAATCATCACACCACATGAGTACAGAAAATGATGTCCATGGCTCTCCATAATTTCCAAATAGATTATGGATAAAAAATAACTTTTTTAATATAAAGAATAAAGAATAGTAGATGATACTAGAATAGTACCTTGAATAGTAGATGGAAGGACCCCATGTTCTTCTGATATTGAATGCACTATTAAAAGAAAGCCTTAGCCACAACACTAGGCTGCATCCTGACTACCTATAATAGATTTTCCCTAATGAAACAATGTATTTAAATCATGGATACCTCATCCACGGACTCCTTCTATACATGTATGGATGGTAGTACCCCAGCTACCTATATGGTGTTGTTATACTATTCCTGGTACTAAGTTAGAGTTGATACAGATCCTCTCCCACTAGGAACATATGGTATGTTCATATAAAAACATGGATGATTACTCAATATTCAAGAGAATTGACACTCAAATAGATTTTTATGACACTGGGGTTTTTTATTTGTAGGATTACTCATATGTGAAAAACCTATAACTATTAGTGGGTGTCACTAGGATATCATTTCACATTAGTGTACCCTCATGGAGTGGCTTCTGAATGCTATTCTAACCACTTGTCCATCTCAAATATTAATTTCCTTCACCAACACTGTATGATTCTCTTAGATTTTTCTTGATGATAAGATTTGGGTTCTCCCTATTAGACCTGATATTCAACAAAAATACATTCCCCTAAGAATGCATAAGATGCCTAATCCAATCCTCATCTCTTCTTACATTCACTATGCCATCAACAGTATAGGTAGGGGTAAAGCACTAAAGCAATGTAAAATGAGTTGAATACTCTATAATAGTAATATAACCCTACTACTAGTTCATTTACTCCCTAAAATGACCAACCCTCATGGGTTCATGAAAAAAAAATTGTAGAAAATTAATTGGAAATCCCTTCAAATAACTTTCAAATTAACCACCTATTTGTTTTAGAATATCCAACAAATGATTTTCAGATAAAAAAATAATATAATTGGAGAGCTCCATTTCCTTATCTTGATTTTTCTCATGATTTCCAAATATAGATAATAATTTTCCGTCCCTAACTCTTCACCATTGGGGGCAACCATCCCATTAAAATGTTAGGGGTCGCTTCTATTAGAACTCCTTCATAAGAACTCCCATTAAAATAGATGGTCATTGATATATTATTATATTCTAAATAAGATATGTAAACTAACATATAACATTTCATGGTCTCATACATCTTATATAATAGGTGGTTCAACATGTGGCACTACATGGGGTATTATGTGCCGATCATTGCACACCACCACTATACCATGGTGTAACATCCCAGGTAAATAAAGAATATGAAATTTTCATATTTATTAATATTTTTTAATTAAATAATAATTTTTATTTAAAGGGGATGGTATGTTCGATGGTGTACCTGACACACAGCAATGGGTTTCTCCAAAGTCTTATGCTTCACACAATGCTAAGTCATACTGAAAAATAATAATATAATATTATATTAAATGGTAGTTAACTCCTAGACTCAGTATTTATGGGAATGAAAAAATATAACTAGAATATAATTATACATATTTGTTAATTTTTTTCATTTATAAAATAAATTACAGGTTTAAAATGATAAGGAATACAATTTTAAGCATAAATACTTTATTATTATTACAAGGTAGTTTTACCGCATTTGATGGCGAATCGATTTCAAATCTACTTATGTCACTTTTATATGTTTTATTTGAAAAAATAAACTTCTTCTTTTGAAGCGGGATACAAAAATTTACTTTGTGTAATTTTTTGGAATTTTTCAGATAAAATTCATTTTTAAATGAATAATAAAAAATACTATATTTTATGTCAAAACATTCTTTTCATCTGATTTATTTATATTGTTAGATTATAATTTTAAATGCATTTAATGTTTATATGGATTATATATTTTACCATTTAATCCAATTTTGATAATTTTATGTAATTTCACTTTTAAATGGGACATAAACATATGTAAATCATTTTATAGTTTTTACTTCTTAAAAGCATGTTTTCTAGTTTTGGAAATGGAAATTAATTTTAAATTAATTAATGATACTTAAATTTTTTTATTTTTTTATTTAGAAATCATTTTTAAAATTAGAATATAAAAAATTATTTGGGTGAAATTTCTTATTTGTTTTTTAAAACGTTCAATTTTTTTGATTAGTGAAAGGCACTGCATAGTAGTTATAAAAACGATTTTTTCTTTTTAATAAAATTTTAATGCATCTGTTAATTGAATTTCAAAAATCTGACATACATGTTTTTCATCAGTATTTAAAATGTGGTTCTACATGATGAAAATATTTTTTGGTGCATAGTAATTTTTGTTTTTTATATACATTAGTTAAATGTAAATAGGGTAATTCAAGATTAAAATAATATTAAATAGTATAAAATTACCTTACCACTTTTCTTGACCTTATTGGATGAGTCTTAGACGACCAATAAAATCCTTGGGTAGAATTTTTTTCCACTGGAAGCCACTTGGGTATGATAATTACATTAATAACTTTTTATTTAAAGTAAAAAATAAAAATATCATAATCATGTTTTGTTTTGCTAAACCAATTTTAATGTGGGATATATGACTAATATAATTGTATATAAATAGTAATTAGAAATAAAATTATATTTACTACATCTTGGTTTTTTTTATAATTTTTAGACATCATATAAATAAATTTATATGTGACACAATGATAATTTAATTATTACCACATTAATGACTGTATGAAATAAATGTGATTTTAAATATTAAAATAAATTTTTTATGGAATGTTTTATGACATACACTATTTTTATGGATGACTATGACTTGTTATTTTTTATTTAATGAAGTTCTTTCAAATTTATTATGTCTTTATGATTTTTAATAATTCATGATATGTATAGTATAAAAATTGACATAAATGAGTTATTAAGTAAATTATTATTTTATTAAATGATAAAATAGTTTAAAAAATTTAATCTTCTTCCAAATGACATATATGTTGTTTCAAATGTCATTAAATATCCATTTTGGGTCTCTTGTAATTTAATAGTAAATATATTAACCATATAGTTTGAATAAACAAGAAGACATGGTAAAAGTTTAATAAGTTAATAAAGGTTTAAATAAACAATATAAGGATTAAAAAATTTCTAGACCCTGTACAATTATTATTGGATGATTTTATTTAGAATTATATAAATCCTATATTCTAATGTAATTATTATTGGTCCTTTTTAAATAGAATTTAATTTTATAATATAATAATACACTCAAACATTATTAAAAGCCCATCATCCCACTTATAAAAGGATACCACCTCTATCCCATTACTCACACCCCTAAAGCACCTTGGATTCCCCAAACTCTACCCAAATAAAGTAGAAAAATCCCTTTATTCCTCCTAGAATCATTCTCCTAGCCAGAAGACAATTCCATAGATCCATTTGGCTCAAATCAAATGATGTTACCCAACTTGAGGTAACGTCTTCTCTCAAGTTTCATTCCATAGTTTTTCCTTCTCGAATCCCTATGCTCTTCATATTCTTTCTTTAAATGAAAAAACCAATATCCTCAATTTACTATGTTTTTTATGAGACTTATTTGAACTACACTTACACACACCACCATCTAATGGATTTGATCATAAAATTTCTATATGTGGTGAACTGATGCCTCACGAAACGATGAATGTCCGATTTTGCTCTACCACATTTCATAGTTTCCATTACAATGGAACTTTAATTATTTATGATATTTATGATATTTATATTATCTCTTTGCTTTTTTAATTCTCATTTATAGCATACCTTTATGCTTTTCATGATGTATAAATATGATAATTTCATTTGAGGAAATACGAACTACCACCCCCTCAAAGTGATATTACTCATTCATAACATACATGAATGATATAAAGTATGGTGTTAATGAACTTATGTAATGTATATAAAATATGATATTACACTAGAATTATAATATAATTATGTATCATTTGGTTTTCATTCCTTTAAAAATAAAAAATGAAAGGAATGTAGTGTTCATGCGTACGTACGACTTACCGTCTTCATGAACGATACATTTCATTTTCATATATCCAAATGATATGGAAATTTACAAATTCATATATACTGAATATATAAAACATATATGATATGTGAATTATAAATATCATTCGGTTGATAATGGAATTTTTACCACATGGACAATTTGTAATTATAACAAGTTCATTTTTTAATCATGTTCCGAACATCGACAAAATATCAGATAAGAAATAAAAAAATTAAAAAATTGTTATAGAAATGTAATAAGTGACATAAAATAAATAATAAACATGATAAAGGTTCTTAATGAATTATAAATTATCTAAAGTTTATTATTTAGGAAATTAATGAATAAACGAGCCACATTGGACATGAGGAAAGGGACTTCATCTTGATCTCCTTTCATTGAGGACTGTTTTGATAATATACACATCCTTCTTATACATGGTTTATAATAAATCCCTTTTAAATTTACATTCATTAAAATTGAATCTTTTTTAAAAAGTGTTTTACTAAATGACAAAAGGAATGTTTTTAACATTTGTTGATACAATGGCCTCTCCACCACTGTAATAGTTATTTGGCTTCCTCTATAAGCCTTAATGTTTTTAAAATAAAATAAATCCCATATTACCTATTTGGGTGTTTTGATATTTTAAATGGTTATTGAAATGTATTGATTATTTCAATATCTTGAAAATATTTCTTATTATTCCAAATGAATTGTTGTTATTAAAATTGTTGATATTTGTAATATTTAATGTGTTTTTATTATATAATGATACATGGACATTGGACAGGTGGTTACTTGATAAACCAAATGATGTGTGGGGCCATGATAAACCATGGACGTGTGGTTATGTAATAACCACCAATTAATTATGTATGAAATTATACCATATAGCTATTACATTTATTGATATGTGTGGAAGTTGATTGTATGGTTATTCTATTTTACTATATTTATGTCACAAGTTACCTTTAAATGCTTAATGTTTCTTTCTATGGGTTTTATGGTAATCATTTGGGTAAAAAATAATGTTATGAAATGAATTTACATTCATTAATGCTTTTTTAACTTCATTAACATGAAAGGTGTTACTTTAGGAAAAATTACTCATGGTTTACATGTTGTTTTGAAAACTTATAGTTTTCCTTCTTTATGAACCACTTTCTGAGCTTTTATGCTCATCTAATGTTTTTAAAATGTTTTTCACAGGACAGAAAGTGGAATATGGTTAAGGATGGGATCATGGATAAGAAATTTTGTTTAAAAGATGGAACTAAACATGTTACTTTTCTTTTGAAGAGTTTTTATTTTATAGAAAAAATAGAAACTGAGTAGTGTGTCTACATGTAATATTCAAGTTGTTATGTATAAATTATGACCTAATTTTATAACAATCTACACCTGAATAGATCATCAATGTAAATTACTAACATTATCCATGATTATTTAATGTTTAAGGATGGGGTCTCATAATTGGAATCAGAGGTCGGTTTAGACATCATTATGAGTTAGGGTATTTAAAAATTAATATCGATAAAATAATTTATGGTAAAATTGAAATGATATAGCATTTAAATGTTACCATGTTGATTTGCCTAATATATTTCTATGTTCAGAATGGTTTTCTATAGAGGAAATAGGGTAGCTATGTTGGGAAAGAATACAGAGGAGAATAACCTTCCAATTCATCATCCTGAGAGGTTTCAGAATCAGAACTAAACAGTTTGTTGCATTGATGGATCAGATGAATCTTTTGACAAATGGTGGTGGAATACATGCACGAGACTAACCTGATAAACCCCATAAGAGCATTTCTATTGTGTATAATTTCAATAGGCAACATCCCCCATCATTTAGAGGATCATCAGACTATATTCAAGCTAATGGGTGGATCAAAGAACTAAAAAATGTTTTCGATGTCATGGGTTGTATAGAAAATCAAAATGATGGTCTTACTATTTATCATTTTAAAGGAGAAGCATACCAGAAATGGTTGATGGGTACAAATATCAAGGAGAGTGATGAGATTGATGCTATTGGATGGGACGAATTCAAAGGTATATTTCTTGAGAAATATTTTCCTAAGGGAGTTCGATATAATATGGAAAAAAATTCATCGAATTGAGATATGAGGAAGAATAAGTTGATGCATAAAAAGATAAGTTCACTAAAATAGCAAGGAATGCCCCAAATTTCATCTGGCATCTTTATAGTAAGATAAATCACTTTAACGTATGACTGATGTCGTGATATCAAAGAGAATTATCCTCTCATGAATTCAAAATCTAGGAGAAACATTTCAGCTTTGCTGAGAAGGTAGAAATGAATTTTTCTGATGATCAAGTGTTATAAGAGATAAAGGAACAAAAGAGGTACAGTTGGCAGGAAAAGGGAATGAATTCATGAAAAAATCCTACAGGTAAGATAATTAAATTTACATCTCATGAAAAGTGTCATAAAATAATCTTTTTTTAATTTTTAAAAAAGTCTTGAATGTGCATTGAATGTGGTAGGCCTGGTCAAATTGCACATAACTGTAAGGAATATGATCAAGCTGGAAATGAAAAGGCAAAGGTAAGATTTTTTAGTTGCAATGAGTCTAGGGATTATGCCAATGCATGTAGAAAAATTTATTACCTAGGGTGGAAAGTAGACAGATCAAAAGAAAAAGGGTTGGGAAATCTTTTTTTCTACTAATACGGTTCATGTGGGACCATAAAATGAAGTGGTATCTGGTACATTGTTTTTTCAGATTATTCTAATGTATTATTTGATTCAGGATCCACATGTTCTTTTTTCAGATAAATTTTCTAATAATTTGAGCATTCTATCTCCATAAATGAATCATAAACATATGATAAAAAAATTGGTAGGAAATTTTGAGACAAAATAAAATTATAAGAAACTTCATGTTCTTATGTGCATAAATAATCTACCTACAAGCCTTATTGTTATTCTTCTAGTAGAGATTGACGTTATTGTGGGAATGTATTGGCATTCCGTTTATCATGAAAAGTTTGACAATAGAGCTAAAGTGGATTCTTTTCGGAAATAATTTCAATTTCCATACATGAATGAACTATTACTTTTGATAACACATAAAAAAGATGAGAAACTAATGAATGATTAAAATGAATGTTTTCATTCACATATAGATGAAAAAAATGAACTATTGATATTTATGATGTTCAAGCAGTAAATACGTACCTTGATATTTTTATTGATGAGTTTCCTGGTATAATACCTGATCGAGATGTTGAATTTACTGTTGACTTAGTTCCTGATGCTAATCCAATTTCAAAACCCCCTTATCAAATGGCTCAAATTTAACTTTTCGAGTTAATGAAACAACTCTAGGAGTTTGTATATAATGGTTTCATTAGACCTTCCACATCACAGTGGGGTGATCCAGTCTTGTTTGTTAAAATTAAAGATGGTTCAATGAGACGTTGCATTGATTATTGATTATTGAAAAACATCATTGTTAAGAAAAAGTTTCATTTTCCACATATCGAGGATTTTTTTCCAGCTCCAGGGAGATAATTATTTTTCAAAATCTGTCTTGAGGTCAGGGTACTATCAGTTGAATGTAAGGGAAGCATACATTCTAAAGACCATGTTTCGCAATAGATATAGCTATTAAAAATTTGTAGTTATGCCTTTTATGATAACCAATTCACCTACTGTATTCATGGATCTTATGAATGGAATTTTCCATGACTTCTTGGATATGTTTTTGATTGTTTTTATTGATGATATTTTTTATTATTACAAAAATAAAGGGGAATATTAATTTAATTTAAGGGTTGTCTTGAAAATCATAAATGAAAATAAATTTTATGGGAATTTCATCAAGTGTGAGTTTTTGTTACAACAATTTTCATTCCTTGGTCACATTTTTTCAAAAAATGTCATAAATATTGATCTAGAATAAAGAAAAGTTGTTGAAGAATGGGCAATACCTATAAATATAAACAATATTCATATTTTTCATTATTTAGCAGATTATTACCAAAGGTGTGTTGAAATTTTTTAATAGTTATCTAGCTCACTGACTATGTTAACTCGAAAAGGTGTTAAGTTCATATGATAAAAAATGTGATGATTGTTTTCAGGAATTGATAATATGTTTGGTGAATGCTCCAGTTTTGTCCATGCCTTCTAGAAATGATGAGTTTGTTATCTATAGTGATGAGTCATTGAATGGACTTGGTTGTTTCATAATGCAAAATGATCAGGTATATTTTTAATCTTCACATTAGTTGAAACCTGAGGAGTTAAATTACCCTACAGAAGACTTGGAATTAGCTAATGTTGTTTTGGATTTATAAATTTGGAGACATTATCCATCTGTAGCAAATTGTGAAATCTATAATGACTAAAAATGTTCGAATTATATATTTACATAGGGGGAATTAAAAATGAGATAGATTAGATAGTATGAATCATTAAAGGACTACGATTTCACGATTCATTAAAATCCAGGAAAGGAAAATAAATTGGTTGATGCTTTGAGTCGAAAAAAGTAATGCTACATTAGACATGTTATGTTTGGAACTAGATCCATTGATTAATAATTTGATGAAATTTTTTATAGTAGTTCTTGGTGTAGAAAATTTGTCTATTTTTTTTCAAGTATTAGGTAAATCATCTATAACAGACAGAATAAATAATGTGCCTAAATATGACAATGAGTTGGAGAAAAAGGTATAATTTGTTCATAAGAGTTAGTTACCAGTGATTAATGTCGATAGATATAGTTTTGTGAGGTTTGGAGATTGATTATGTGTGTCTTGTGATTTGTAATTGAAGAATGATTTGTTATGTGAAGCTTATAGTTCTTTGTTTTCAATTCATCCTGGTAGTACTAAGATGAACAAAGATCATCGAGAGTATTACTGGTGGTATGGAATGAAAAGTGATATAGTTGAATTTACAATTATGTGTTTAAATTTTCATTAGGTTAAAGTAAGGTGGAAATTACGGAATGAGATGCTTTATCCTTTACCGATGTAAGAGTGGATATGTGAAAATGTGTCTATGTATTTCTTCATTGGATTACCAAATACATCTCGAGGTAACAATGCAATCTGGGTAATTGTTGATTAATTAACTAAATCATCTAATTTTCATTGAATTCAAGATAATCTATCTATTGATCAACATTTTCGATTGTATATTAACTAGATATTCTTATTACATGGATTTCTCCTCTCCATTGTGTCTAGTTGAGATCCCAGGATCACATCTAAATTTTATAAAGGCCTTCAGAATTCATTGGGTGAAAAAATAAATTTTAGAATTGCATTTCATCAACAATCAGATGGTCAGTAAAAATTAAAAATTCACAGAAGTTGGGACTATCACCATTATTTAGTTGAATTTTCTTGTAATAACAGTTTTATTATAGTATACATATGGCCCCATTTGAGGAATTATATAGAAACCAATGTCGAAGTCCATCTTTTTGGGATGAAGTACGTGGAAGGAATATGATCAGACCAGAATTGGTAAAAGAGATAACAAATAATATTTAGTTGATTCAGAAGCACATTAGAACAGCTCAGAGAAGGCAGAAAAGTTATGCAGATAAATAGATGAATGATATTTATTTCGAGGTAGGTGATCAAAACTTTCACAAAGTTTCTCCGTGGAAAGGAGTGATGTGTTTTGGAATGAAGGGAGAGATGAGTCTGAGGTTTATTGGACCATATGAATTCTTAGATAAAGTTGGATCTGTTTCCTACATAGTGGCATTACACCCATGTTTATCCCAGGCACACAATGTTTTTCATTGTTCATTGTTGAGAAATTATATGCCAGATCAATCTCATGTTTTGAGTCTATAGGTAGTTCAGTTGGAACAGAATCTCTCTTATGAGGAAAAACCAATCCATATTCATGAATAAAGGGATCATGGGTTGCAGAATAAGGTAATTAATTTGGTAATGGTTTTGATGAAAACTATATGGTTGAGTATGCAACATGGAAATACATAAATGATATGAGGGATAAATACCCATCAATTATTTTATAACGGCGTAAAATTGGGAGGATTCAATTTCCAAAAGATGGGAAGGATGTAACATACTAGTTAAATAAATAATATGTCATTTTAATATACATTAATATTTTTGAATTAAATATTAATTTAACTTTAAAGGGGATTCTTTGTTCGATGTTGTACCTGACATGCAACAATGGGTTTCTCTGAAGTCTTATGTTGCACACAATACTGACTCATACTGATAAATGACAATATAATATTATTTCAAATGGTAGTTAACGCCTATCCGTTTTACCAGAAATAATGAACAGAACTAAAGATAATATTTTTATACATATTTTTGAAATATTTTTAAATTTATACAATAAAATTTAGATTCCTAAATTGAGAATGAATCCATATTTTTGAAATATTTTTTATTACGGGATATCATAATTAACTTTGTGCAAATTTTTGGTTTTTTCTTGATAAAGTTCATTTATAAAATCATTAGGAGAATCCTACATTTTATGTAAAGATTTTCCATTCATATGATTTATTTATATGGTAAGATTATCTTTTTAAAAGGTTTCAAATTTTAATTGGATTATATTATTAACATTCAATCCAACGTTGGTCATTTTATGTAATTTTACTTTGAAATTGGACTTAGCCACATGTCAAACATTTTGTAGTTTTTACATCTTAAAAACATGTTTTTTAGTTTTGACGACAAAACATAATTTGAAATTAATAAATGAAACTTATATATTTTTAATTTTGAAAAATAGAAATCATTTTTGATATAATAATTTCAAAATTATATTGCCTGAATTTTGGGTTTTTTTTCTAAATATGGTCAATTTTTGATTAATTGTGAAAGACACTACATAGTATATTAAAAACCGACTTTATCATTAAAATGAAATATTACTGCTTCTGTGAATTGAATTTAAAAAATCCGACATACATGGTTGTAATCATTAAGATATATTTGGTTCAATATGATGAATATAATTTTTGGTAAAGAGTATCTTTTTATTTTTATTTATAGCGGTTAAAGGTAAATATGGTAATTAAAAGTAAAAATAATATTATAATAATTTTAAATTACCATAACACATGTCCTAACCATATTGGATCATTCATGTCCGACCAATAAAATCCTTGGGAAATTTTTTTCCCTTTATAAGCCATTTGGGTAATATAATAACATTAATACATTTTTATTTAAAGTAAAAAATTAAAAATATCATAAACATGTATAATTTTTCAAAAAACAATTTTACCGTGGGTTATAAAGTTGATATATTTTACTATAAATTTAATTAGATATATAAAAAAATTCCTAAATCATGGTATTTTATTTATAATTTTTAGATATGAAATAAATAAATTTATTTATGACACAATTAAGATGTAATGATTAACTCATTAATGAATATTTTAAATAAATGAGAATATAAATATTAAAATAAATTATTTTTTAAATTTTTTATAACATACACGAATTTCATAGATGAATAAACTTGTTATATTTTAATTAATGATGTTTTTTTCGAAGTGATCTTGTTTTTATGGATTTTTAAGAAGTAATGATATGAATAGTACAAAACTGAAATAAATGAGTTTTAAAATAAATTAATATTTTATTAAATAATAAAATAGTCCTGAAATATAATATTTGGCCAAACAACTTATATGATGTTAAAAATATCAATAATGATCCATTTTGGGTTGATTGTAATTTTATAGTAAATAAATTAACCATATAGTATGAATATACAAGAAGAGACTGTAAAAGACAAATAAGTTAACTAAGGGTAAAATAACAATGATAAGAATTAAAAATTATTCAAATCCTATAAAATTATTATTTTATGAATTTATTAATACATATATTTATCTTATTATATAATTTATTTAGTTAAGGACCTTTTTTATCTGAAAATAATTTTATAATAAATTATTATGTTCAAACTTTCTTAAAGTGTCCATCCCCCCTCTTATAAAAGGACACCACCTCGAACCCATTAATGACACCTCTAAAGCCCGTTTTATTATATAACATATAGAAAAGTAAGCTCCCCACATCCCTATATTCCTCCTATAAGCCTTATCACAGGTAGAAGGAAATTTAATAGATCCCTTTGGATAAAATCAAAAGAAGTTTCCTGATTTGAGGTAATGTCTTCTCTCAGGTTTCTTTCCATTATTTTTCCATATGCACTCCATATGGTCTTATTATTCTTTTCCTATATAAGAAAACATGTATCCTAAATATTCAATGTTTTTCTATTATATTTATTCAAACTAAACTTACACACACATCCATCTAATTGATACGAACATATTGTTCTTGTGTACGACGTGCAATTGCCTCCCGAAACGATGATTGTCCGATTTTTCCCCCACCAACTCTCATGATGGATATTTGATGGAATTGTAATTATATATGATATTTATTATATTTATTTTACCTCTATTATTCTGTAAGTCTCATTTAGAACATACCTTTATGTTTTTCATGTTGTATAATTAAGATAATTTCACTTGAAAAAAACAGCAGACCACCACCGCCTCAAAGTGATCTGACCCATTCATACCATACATGGAACGTATAAAGGATTTTGTCAATAAAAATTTGTAAGATATATAAAATATTATATTATAATGTAATATCATCATAATTATGTATCATTTCGTTTTCAATCCATGAAAAATTATAAAAAAAAAGTAGCATTCATGCATACGTAAGGCTAACCATCTCTATGTATGGTGCATTTCATTTTCATATATCCAAATGATATAGACTGTTTTAAATACATATACACTGGATATATATGATATATATTATATCTAGATCATGAATATCATTATGGAGAAAACGTAATTTAGACCACATGGAAAATTTGTAATTATAACAAGTTCATTTTCGACTCATGTTCCGAACATTGGCAAAATGTCAGATATGAACTCAAATAATTAATTAATTTTTATAACAAGGTATTAAGTAAAAAAACCATTAATAAACTTTAAAAAAGTTATTAATAAATTATAAATCAACTTATGTTTATTATTCATTAAACTAAAAAACAAACGAGTCAAGTCTGACACAATGTAAGGGACATTGTCTCAATCTCCTTTTATTGAGGCACTTTTTGATAATATACATCTCCTTATTTTAAACGGTATATAGTAAACCACTTCAAATTTTACATTCATTCAAGGGGAATATTTTTTTATGAAGTTTTTTACTAAACGAAAAAAGGGATTTTAAATGTTTGTGGCGACAATGCCCTCTCCAGCGCCGTAATTGTTATATGGATTCCAATATAAGCCAGAATGTTTTTAAAAGGAAATGAAATACCTATTAAATTTTTGTGTGTTTTGATATTAAAAATGGTTTTATAAATGCATTTATTATTTCAATATGATTAAATTATTTCTTGTTATTTCAAATGAAATTTTATTAGTGAAATGATGATATTTTCAATATTTTATGTTTTTTGATTATATAATGGTACTTGGAAATTTGACGGGTGGTTACGAGATAAACCAAATGATGGGTGGTGTTGTGATATAAACCAAGGATGGGTGGTTACGTTATAAACCCCAATGCATTACGTATAGAAGTCAGTCATAGGGCTATTCCATTTAGTGATATGTGTGGAAGTTTACTGTATAGTAATAAAATTTCAGTATGTTTATGTACTAAGATACATTTATATAATTTATGTTGCTTCCTATGGGTTTTATGGAAAACTTTTGGTTTTAAAATAAGGGTAATAAATGAGATTACATTAATTGATTTTTTCTGCATCATTTTTATTGTGAAATGTATTACATTTTGATTATGTACTCATGGTTTGAATGTTGTTTTGAAAACTAATTGTATTCCTTCTTTATGTATCCCTTAGTGAGATTTTATGATCAAACCATATTTTTGAAATGTTTTTCACATGACATGAAGTTTAATAGGGTCAAGGATGGGATCATGGAAAATTCATTCCGTTTAAAACATGGAGCTAAACATGTTTCTTATATTTTAAGAGTTTTTATTTATTGAAAAAAAACTTAGTAGAGGTGTCTTCATGTAATATAATAGTAGTTATGTATAAGTTATGACTGAATTATCTAAATATCCAAACATGAAAAGATCCCCAATATTAATTACTAACTTAATTTAATATTAGGTAATATTTAATGCTTGGGTCTTATTTATGGTCTTTACCACCCTCCTAACGCAATGTATGCGGATTTTTTGGTGTAATTGCACTAAAAATAAAAAAAAGTCCCTCAGAGAGAATGTAAAACAAGTAAAATTAAAGATATATGAATATGATTGTTATAATCCTTTCTATATAATAACCACGACCCTTATCAATGAGCCACATCTAGAAGATAACATAATTTATATAGAACACAAGAGAAGTTACCTAATTCTAATTAATATGATCCAGTCTTGGTCAAGCATAAAGTTTTGATGTATGGGTAATAGAATACGTATTGTTAAATCTAGTTTTTATAGATGAAACTATTTAAATATATATTAGAATCCGTAATTAATAGTGATTGTTTAATTTTATATTTCAATTTCCATTAATATCATTCTTTTTTGTATGTAAATTTTTATTAATGTTGGAATAGAATGGATCACCACTTATAATCTATAATTTCCCAAAAACCATAACAATTGATGTGTCATATCATTTTTAGCACAAAACGTCACTTAACAAGATCCAGCATGGGAGGTTAGCACAATACATGTTCATAGAAATATGCACCAAAAAATTCTGTAATAAGTGTATGTAGTATTGAAATTGTGGCATGGAGTTTGACATGAAATATAAATCATGATTTGATCCAAAATTATGCATGGTCATGATTAATTTATTTCATACAAGGGTAAAATATAGACCTCAATCATAATAATAAATATCAAAAATATTGTTCATATCCCAATGGTAGAATCAATTCATCTCAAATAACATAAATACTAATCAAGACGTCTCGTACCAAGTAATTTAGAATTTCCTCGATTGTGGGGTAGATACTCGAAGTCACAACTATTTACGAAATTTGGATGCATTCTAAAACCCTTTCTAATATTCATAGAAAATAAAATAAAAGAAAAAATTGAATCTTTGATACCACTATGCGAAAATTTTGAATTGGATTCCACTCCACAGTTCCCAGAGCGAGTGGGTCACATGTCCTCAAGCACTCCTCCCTATATATCAGAGGCTATTGACTAGCAGTAAGAGTCTAAGGAGGTATAGTGGGTATACTATACCCTTGTGATCAGTGTATCACAATGTTCCAATATATATATTTTTAGTGGAATAAAAATAATAAACTAAAAACTTATTGTGGAATGAATATTATATAAATATCATAAATAACCAATAACAAAAATATCTAGTATCATATACAAAATTATGATATGTCAGATGTCCCACAAAAATAAACCGCCAATATTTCTATACAATACATGTAAAAAAATGGAATATGAATCCAAACTAATATTTATACATGAACCATGAGCCATGTCTCAGTATTATTCTCCCCTTCTCATATTCTATTAACATATAAAGAATCAATTACTGGGATCTTGACCATATACCAACCGACATCCATATAATCATTCTTTGTACCATCGATGGGATGGATAGGGTGTGAAATAAATATAGAAAATCGCCACCAATAGTGTCTATAAATATCTAGAAAATTCATATAATATTGTAGCGTACATGGAATAACTGTAAACAGTTAATTAAACTATATTGTTTTCAACTATACTTTCAAAAGAGAACCATGCTTACAATACCTTTTTTGTCCTAAGAATAATAATATCTAAACAAGTAACCATAGGTATGAACATAAATGGGGTGTATGCGTACTGAAGTCTACTACTATCGATATGAATACTACAACGTGACTATACCCAAGGCATAAATCATTCATCCATAAGATATATCTTGTGTCTCAAAAGTAGAAAAGGATACCATTCCCATTATCACATTATTAGGGGATTCTATTACATTTATTATAGTAATAGGGTCACCAAGCCTAGTTTCATATCCAGAAGACTATTCGTTCCTATATCACAATCATAGGGACTTATGAATTTATCATAATCATGTATATTCTACACTTCTATCACATCATAGAGGGTCTCTATTTCCATATTATATTTATAGGGATTTCATGACCATATCATATCACTTGGACTACCATGCATGTATCATATTAATCGGGTATCCATGATCATATCATAGTATTAGTGTCTCCATACCCATACCCATATCACAATTCATATGCATCTCCATGCTCATGTATCAAATTAGAAAAATAGATTCCATTCATGTATATACAATATGGAAGGGATTCTATTCCAATACCATATTTATAGGGGTCTTCATGACCAAATTAAAACCAAAGGGTCTCAATGCTCGATTATATAAATTTGATGTAGTGAAGGGCTTTAATCATATTCAAGAGGCAATTCATATCCTATTTTCATTAATTAATAATAAGGAAATAATTATTGATCTATATAATTAGAAAATATCAGCATACCACTCACCACCATTCAATTTAGGTTAAATTGATACGTTTATTTATCCATGTTATACCCCAACAATTATCCATTCATTAAATATTATATCAACATTGAGTAGTAAAATAAAATGAAGTGATACCATTTTTTCTATATTACCATGAAATCCAAATATTAATGTAATGGGAACACTAATATGGGTGTTATACATTGAAATTGAAGAACACATATAGTTATTGGGATCAAATATGGTAATTACGATCTTGAAAATGACAACTAATTTATGATAGATTCAATTTAGGGGTAGTTAATGTTGAAAACATTGTGAAGAACAAATGAACATATTATAAGAAATATATATATTTATGGAAAATAACTAGAGAACTTGACTTATACATCTTGATGATCTCTTGACCATTATCAGCATTCAGTTTTGTCAAGATCATAAAAAAATGGGAAAACAAATGAACACCCTACAAATATGGTACAATATCTTGAACCAAAATAGAGTCACTAATTAAATGAAAAATAATTAATGTTTCATAAGGAATAGATTAAATTCTATTGTTCATCCAATGACATGGAATGTGGAAGAATTAAAATATGGATCATGAGATGGCACCAAATACTAGCATTGGAATGAAAAGTGATCAAATTGGAGAAACCTCCGGGTGAGGGAGATAAGAAGAAATGAGGTTTATAGAAAAAATAAAATTGGTCATCCCCTTTTAAAATATTTCACAACATCTAAATGATGTTCAAATTATTTAGAAATTCTGTAAGTCATGGGATTTACCTTCTAGGAACTGTTCATTATCTATTTTTAATTGTCCTTCTAAGTCTAATAAGATTCTTGTATTTTAAATACACATCATGTACTTCCCATATAGGAAGTATAAATCCCCCACGATTCCTTATTTGTACAGAAACATTAACCTTATTAAGACATAGATTCTACTATTAATCCATAAAAGATTTGAAAAAGGTATAAATAAAATGTTAAAAATATCCAAACATTTTGGAAAAACTATGATCTTACACTTTTCTAGACATATAATTGTTCCTCATTAAACACAGTTTTACAATATGGATTTTGACTATTAAATGATTATATTATAATTATTTACACATTATATTAATATTTTATTAAATTAATATATCTCTCTTTCTATAATTTTTTAATTAAAACAATAATTTTGAACATCTACAAATAATCTCTTTCATACCTTTTCATTAATTTGTCTTCCAACAATGTTATCCATCATATTTGGAAACATAACGATTTGTTATCTCATGTTCCCATCATCTTTTATCTCGCCTCTTTTAAAAGTATTTTTTGTTAATTATTTTTTGTAATGATTTTTTTTTTAATTTTATGATATTAAAAATAATTTTTAATCTTTTATAATCATATGTTTTAACATCAACTCCACATTTATTTTATATAATTTCTTAATTTTGGAAATATAAATTTTAAAATATTCATTTTAAAATTATTATTTTTGAATTATTTTCAAATAACCTTTTTATAATCATCATATCTTTTTCAGGGCTCTGATAATAAATATTATTTTTTAAATTTAAATGAATTCAATATATTTTAAATTCTATTTTTGATGTAATTATTCCCTTTTAAAAGACCAGGTGTAATTTTTTTTAAACATAGTTTTTTCAGATTTAATTCTTCACTTTGTTAAAAGTAAACGTTGAATGAGAATAATATCCACATATTTTATGATTATGATAAATTTTTTTTCTAGAAACTGTTTTTTGGTTTTAGAACCATTTTCTACATTATATCTAAATGATTTGTTTTCTTGTAAATTTATTTTTTCATGATTCATCATCTAAATACTCCTATGAAATAATATTTTGTTATGATTAAATTTTGGGTGGAAAACTATTTTATTCTTGAATTAAATATTGGTGATACATTCCATAAATGATACAAAAACTATTATGTATCCTTGTGTTCTTTATGATGTGTTGAATGATTGTGTTCATGTGAAACACATATATATTTATGATTTATTTGTAGGCTTATATATTTTTTATATCCTTAGATACAATTACTTTTTCTAGTGTAATTTTATTTATTTAAGCTCATATATACTTTTCATGAATGTAATTGTAGTAATAATTAGTCACAAAAACTTTTCATGACGTTAATTATAGCATGATATGATTAGAAATATATTGTGTGGCCATATTTTCAATAATATATACTAATAAGTACTATGTATGAGTGTAATTATACTAATTCTATGCTCCTAATATTCCATGTGGGTATAATTTTTGGTATCCTCTACAAAAAAGATTGTGTGTGAGTGTAACTTGGATTAATCTATTTTCATTATATTTTGCATTTATGTAATTGTGCTTAAGTTATTCTCATAAGTATATATATGGAATAAATTACTAATAATCATGTTTCATAGTGTTATGGTCTATTTTTATTGTGTTTTCTCTTCAGTTCCGTGTAAATATATAATTTAAAAGAATTCCATATTTCTATTTCATTTTAATAGTATTAGATTCCATGGATAATGTTTATTTTCTAACAATGTTCTTCTATGGTTATTATTTGTTTATATGAGATTAAAACACTTATTTAGTGAATTTTGAGAAACTATTTTTATTCCTTATTCATTTTAACAATAATTTTCCACTATTAATATTATCTTTGATGATTATAATCTAAAACGTAATTAAATATTGATATGATTTTCCTTTAGAAAAATTCAATTTCACCCCTTTCTTATATATTAATTTTCTAGGTTATGTATCCAATCCTCAATGGTACAAAACTATCCATTCTTAGGAGTGTGATATTATTTTGGGATGTAATTTTGAATTCATTAAAATTAATTAGAATATATGTCAATTTATACTAGATTATATCACATTATATCAAACCTAATGTTTTATGAAAGTGTTTTTTTTTTCACCATACTCTAGAGTTCAGGTTAGGGGAACTATTGAAACTCTTTCTAGGGAATTTTGATATTAAACTATCCACATAAATTTATTTTCTATGATAAAGTTTCCTTAATAGGATAATATACTTTCTACAATACAACACATTAAGGTAGATAAACCTAGTAATGAAAACGAAATTTTTCCTGATATGTTATCTAAAGTAAAATAATAATTCTTTTATAATTATTTGAAGAATTATATAAATCCAAAATTATTGAAAAAATTAATTAATGATTAGTATAATGGTTATTTTTTAACTTCATTGATGTATATGTTTTTTAGATATGGGATGGTCGATATGACATATGTTTTATAGGAATCTCAAACATTGGATGTGAGAAGTATAGATCTGATTTCATCTTTCGTACTACCGATAAATCAATAATTAAATGTTTTTCCAAATAATTTTATTTTTTTTACATTAAGGGAGATGAAAAGATTCATATAGTCATTTATAATAACCTTTCACCTAATAATGGACAAAAATTAATGATTATTTTATAAGAAAAATAGGATGTAATATGGTGGAGTTGATGATATATTTTTGGAATAAGTCCAATAATCTACTCACATTGAAATCATCTTGGGGAGAATTACATACCTATTAAGAATCCCCAAATAATTTTTAATATAAAACTGATAGAAAAATTTAAAAATGATGTCGATAATTTTATAGAAGTATGAATAATCTAGCCGAATTCTTACACATAATGGGATAACCATGATCATGTAGTTCCACAATATTTGGACTATCATTATAAAGAATGATCAAAATGAATTAATACTAATTAGATTTCATAATAGTTGGAGAGTGTGTATATATTATAGGAAAATGAATTATTTTTTCTGATAAATATCATTTTACCATTACATTCATTGACTATATGGGGAATGGTTAGTAGGTTATACTCATTACTCTTTGGAATATGGTTTTTTCGGTTACTTGTAGGTGACCATTACACATGTGGGTCAGGATAAAACCAATATTACTTATATCTTTGCTAAAATTTAAAATATGAAGACTAAAAATTTATTATTTAATTTCATATATACATTTTAGGGTATTTGTTGAGTATATTTATAGATCACGATAAAGATTTCCTAGATGAATTTTAAAATGATGTCAACATTTAATGGGATTATTTGGATTATTTCATGAGATATTTTAAGAATATTTTGAAAAAATATAATGAAAAAAACCATGTTATTTATTTATAAAATATTGATTTCATGGAAGAATAAGGAATAGTACTTGGGAATTTTATTTCAAAAAATATATATTGAGGTATATATCTATAAAATTATAATGGTAATTTCATTTCCAATCAAACATATGTATAACAGGTTATAAATTTTCTTGTACATCAAGGCTATTATATATGATAAATAAAAAATTTAGTAAGACTGATCTTACACATTCTAGGTCAATTTGGGAGATTATAATTTTTATTATGACATTGATTAAAGGGATGACTATGATTTATTAAAGAGAAGATTGATCATAGCTTATGTGATTTAACACCCAAACAAGGAATCCCATTTTAAGTTTTGTAATGATTCTTCTATCCAATATTTTAGTATAATATCCCAAATAATTTGCTATAGATTACATGTTATTATATATATAGATTGAAGACATTGTAATCAACTAAGACCCACTAATGAACCACTAAAAATGAGTATCTAGGAATCATTTTATGTGTAAAATTTTTCTAAACAAATAAAATTGAATTTTTTTAAAAAATAGATCTTTTTATTTGATAAAAAAAATTAGACAAAAAAAAGTTTATAGTAATTAAATTTCGTACTCAAATAGTTCAATATATTTTTCAAGGAAACTCATAGGGCTATGGAATAGGTGTGGGATCAGTTATGTAGCCTATGGAATACTACTGAAGATGATATACATTATAGATATATACATAACCTAATATATTTATATGGATATTTTTTTTAATTTCCTAAATTTTTATCTCACCAGAACACCTAATATTTTATTAGGGACAAAGATAAATCAATAATATACATTTGGGAATAAAAATATCTATAAAAAATATGTACTGATAAATATATAAAAAGCTGTTTTATTTGAACGTAGATAAAGTATGTGATTGTATTTTTTTCATACTCAAGCTTATCGAGGATTTTTTGGACCTTAATGGACTACTGGGAATGTGTTTGACAATGTTACCATACTAGTTTTCTTAAAGTCACAGATGACTATTATTAACATTTTAGACTATTTAAATTATTATCACCACCCATAAATGAAAAAAACACTCCCCAAACACCTATGAGATTTTTTGATATATCATATATTTTTTTAATAGAACTCATGGGAAATTTTCTCACCACAATTAATAACTCTTATATATTTTCATTATTTTATTACACCTCAAAATTGGAAGAACATAAGGCCATCAAAACCAATGATGCTATTTTGGTGTGTTATTTTTTCAAGACTAGAACATTTTATCGTTTTTGAGTTTCAATTTCAATAATTAATTTCTAATAAAATCAACTTGAAAATTTTGTCATGAAATAATTGATGTAGATTTTTTGTATAAACCATAAGGAATCCAAAAAAGAACCCCAAAAAACAAATAGCCAAAGATGATTGTTAAAATAGATAATTATGGTGATTCAATAGAAAAAAAACTCAAGATAATTGGAAAAAATGATTTTTAGGTTCAAAGAAACATTATATAATTTTTGGGGAAAAATGAAACAAAAACTAAAATTATTCCTTTGTGAAATAGAACTCTTGGGAAATTTTCCCATCTCATTTAATAAATCTTACATTCTGTTAGCAGTTTATTAGTTCTCAAAATTACCAAAACATAAGGCCACAAAATCAAATGATTTTATTGTTTTGTGTTACTTTTTAATGACTAATATTATGTATAGGTCTGGAGTTCCTAAATCAACCATTAGTTTCCATTGAAATATCATTGATTGTCTGGTCATGAAATCCATGATGATGATGTTTAGGGAAAAACATAAGATATCAACACAACCACCCATAATCAAATAGAAAAGATGATGTTTCAAATAGATAAATTATTTCAATTCTACACAAAACATTAAAGAGTATGTGGAAAATTTATATTTGATGGTTGGGGGAAACTTTATGTGCTTTTCGGAAAACCAATGAATCGCCAATTTAAATGTTTCTTTATGGGTTGATTTATGGGAGTATCTATCACCACCCTAGGGAATTGGATAATAAGGAATATTGGGTAGTGTGGTCGATGAATCTTGTTCAAAGAAAATGTATAAATGACCAAAAACAACAAGTATTAATGTGTTAATATTACCAAATATTATCTTTTGTAATATTGTAAATTTATTAAAAAATATGTAATGTTGATCCTTAAAAAAATATTCTTAAAAAAGACCTTCATCCATGTGAATGTGTTTTCCTATATAACTCAAGTCTCAAACCAAATATCGGTTCACATTATTCCATATGTGATGTCCATTTTTCCAATTCATATTCATCTTTTTGGAACTCTACAATATTATAGAGAAATAGAGAAAACCCCATTGATTATAAATTTTCGTAGCTAAAATAAATTCTATGAAAATATTCTCCATTAAATGGAGTACAATATTTTAGTCCTCCAACCAATGTATCTATATCACCCCAAGCTTCCATGGTACATTTCCCTTTGAATAATGTAGTAGCTTGTGTTGTACGCAACATGGAGTTTTAACACACCACAACAAATCAAACTTGAATTCATGGGTAGTAATTACAACTTTTTGAAATTTTATAAATTTCGGTTTTCAAAATGGACTTCATTTTTTAATTCTGAATATTAAAATTAGCATAGAGGGAATTTTTTGTATTTTTCTGAAAACATTAAATTTTTGATGAATAGTGAAAACACTAAGTTAATGTTTAAAACCGAAATTTTATTTAAGAAATTAGTTATTTTATTTAAATTTATATTAGGAAAAATGGATACATAATACTTATATATCTTCAATGTAATTCATTGGATTCATTTTAAAATAATTTTAGATAAATAAAATTTTATCGAACATTATACCATCTTTTACCCACCTTCTAGGAGCATTTGAGAATTTGCATAAACATAATTTCACCACTTCTGTGAGTTGAATTTAAAAATTATGATAGAAATTATTGACATTAGTAAGTAAAATGTGGTTCAATAAGATGAAAATAATTTATAATGAATATTAACTTTTTACTTTTATTTACCACGTTCAAAGTAAATATGGTAATTAAGGGTAAAAATGAAATAATAATTACCCTAACACATGTTTTAATTCTATTGGATATGTGTAATTCGACCAAAAACAACATTATAAAGAATATATGATCCTATATTGTCCACATATATTAGATTTTGACATTTATTATTATTTTATTTAATAAAGAGTTGAAAGAGTTAAATTCAGTGTTTAATAATTACACCATTTTTAATATAAGGTTACAAAAATAAAAAATTTACTCCAATTATTCATTAGAAATCTAAAACTATTTCCTACATAATGTTATTTTATTTATAATTTTCACATATATAAAATAATTTTATTTATTTATAACACAATGATGATGTTGTAATTACCTTAATAATGAAATATTAAACAAATTGATATTATAAATATACAAATAAATGTAAAATGAGACTTATGATAAATTCTAATATTTTTATAGATTAATATTACATGTTAGTGTTTATTATATAAATTTTATTCAAAGTGATAATTTTTTCATGTCTTTCAAAAAAAGAAAATACTAAATAGTGTGAAAATTGACATAATTGAGTTAAAAAAAAAACTATATTAATAATTGATAGAACATTCATAAAAATATATGTAAAGTCCAAAGTACTTGTACAAGTTTAGATATATTAATTCTTAACCACATGGCATTATCTTGTCTTGTTAAAGAAATTTTATTAACCATATAATATAAAAATACAAAGAGACATGGTAAATGTCAAACTATTAAACTAAGAGTTAAATCTAAAACATACGGTTAATATGGTGACCTAAACGTGTCTAAAACCTTTCGGTTTAGAGGTTATTGACCCATCCACACATTATCCAATAAATAAATAATTTTTAATCACTTATAAACCGAAAATTATTTTGTTATAAAATAATAATTCAAGCTTTTCCTAAAGTGACCCTTACCTCACTTATAAAAGGGTACTTCCCCTTCTCATTATTTCACACCCCAAAATCCATTTTTCTTGGTCACAACCTACCCAAAAATCCTCCCAACTATCATACCTTAATTCTAGGGGCCTTACTTTGATCATAAATCCAACCTATGTTTCCCTTTTTATCAACTCAAAAGGAAACACCCGAAGAAGAGGTAATAATTTCACCACCCTCTTTCTAGATCTTTTCTTCTTCCACTTCCTCTTTCTCTGTTGTTTCTATACCAAAAGAATAACTACAAAATCTTCTAAATATTTTGATTTTATTATAAATATTCTACAACTATATTAGTTATTCATTTCATCCTTTAAATCACAAAGTTTCCATAAGTGCGTAAGTACGGATTACTTTCTCCACGTCGTAGTGTAGTTTGTCATTCAAACACTTCATTATTTGGATGGGTTAATAATGAGTATAAATATTTTAAATAATAAATATAAATATTAATGATTCTTTATATATGTAATACCATACAATGACATATTATTTCACCATCAACAACATGATATTGTCACTAGTGCGTACGTACAGATTACTGTCTCACGAACGCGATGAGATTCATTCCCCATCGTAATCAATCAAGAATAATTTTTATTTTAAGATAAAAAATAGTATTTATGAACATAATATAATTAAATATATGTATCAAAAATATACTATCCATTGCAACCATGGCTTACGTAACCCATCATATAAAGGAAAACAAATCAATTAACACCCAAAAAGATGATTCTAGTGAAATATTATTAACAAATAAATATTATAGGATCATATATGATATCATATTTATGTATGTAGTTCTTTTATAATTTAATAATAATGTTTTAACTATTATATGGGAGTTTAAAATGCCCTCACCTATGGAAAATTACTACTTAATAACTTATTCTATAATCTCTTTACTTATCTGAAGTTGTTAATACGTAAGTATCTACTAGGACCTCTTCATCATCCACATCAGTGTTTTATTAAAAATTTAATTCAAAATATTTTTACTATTTACTAAAATGTGGGTTAAATTCATTTATACCCTTATTTTAACACACATGATAGGAAATGAATCTTTCAGTTATTTTCCAAATATGTTACTTTATAATCTTCCCGACAAAATTAAGGTATGAACGTATTTTTTTTACATGTATGGATGGTGTGGATATTTTCCTCTATTATAACATCATCTAAGCATACCATAAAATATTATAAGAATATTTTCTAAATAAAGGTTTTATTTTATAATTATATGACTTTTAAATGATTTAAAAATAGAAAGAGATATTTATCTTCATAAAGATTTGATTTCATTTTGGTCAATATCCTTTGACTAATTTTAAGCTTATTCAATGTTGATTTGTTATGATAAAATTCTTCCATATTGTATTGATGGTTTGTGATATTTTTGACTAGGGATGTGTTATTTTTACACCATTCACGGTTTATGGAAAAAGTATTGACATTTTTATGCTAGTTTTAATACGTATGTTTATGTTATTCCTAAAACATTTCATATGAGGAATGAAATGATCTTAGAATGTGACTGGTGGATCTCGATATTGCTCCTTGATGCATAATTAGGTCTCATGAAACACACTAGTGTTTTGGAACAATGCATTGGAAAAATATTATTTGTAGTCTTGGAACAAGGTCTTTACTTTGTAGTTATGACATCTGGCATTATCCATTTTAACATTATGAATTTTGATATTGATATCACATGTGATCATTTGACTATAAGAATATCCATTTGAATAAGTAAATGGAAATATTTGATTTATCTTTACCATATTATGATTGAGTTTAAGTTTAAAAATATTTTGTTTTAGTCTTATAAATTTTCTTAAATGTTTTTACTTATTTTTGAATGTTTCTACTATATTGTTATCCTTACTGAGCATCTAAGATCACCCCTTTCTATGTTTTATTTTCCCCATGATGTGAAGAAGTATATTATGACTGACCTGCAGGGATAGTCTAAGTGATAAATGTGGTCAATTGAGACAATGTGGTTGTTTTTTTTCATTTTATAATATAATGTAAAACTTATGAAGGTATCTAGTACTTCTATGGGTACTAAAATAATTGGTCTTTCGGGATTTTGGTCCCTTGTGATCATGCCTATGTTATGTAATAATGCACAGTATCTGGGTAACTAGGGTCTAGGAGTAACAATATCAATTATACCCTTTCGGTGTTAACTTTTCGAAACATAGTATTTATATTTTTGGCTATAAAGAATTCTATTTTCTTTAATAAACCTGTATGAATATATGATTGATTTAAAAAATTTATTATTGGTGGAGGGAACATCAATATTGTAGTATTTTATAATTTTTTTTTCTTCTTAAAATTTTGGTGTCATTTTTTAATTCTTCTATGCCTATTTTTCATTTTTAGTGTGTCTTGAAACATGTTAATGGGAATTCATGATATGAATAAAATTTTTGAAATATATGGAATATAATTTTATTATAATTGTATAGAAATTACTTAATATGACTATAACCTGATTTCATTTATTTTATAGAATCCCCAATTTATTAAAAGATATTTGATATTTTTGTATTACAATATTTTCTAAATAATATTATCAAACCCAGGAGCATTGAGTACATTATTTTATAAATGATTAATATTTTTTAATTTTTTTAAATAACGTTTTTCACGGAACTCTAAATTATTAATGATTTTTTTATTTAAACCTTAATTTCATTATAATCCATGAATAATCTTAATGGGAAGCGAAATTTTATTGAAAAAATCATTACCTACCATTCACTACTGGAAATGGGGTCTTTCCCAATGGTTCTGAACCGTTGGGAAAGCCTGCAGAAACATTGGTATATGATATTCCAACAGTTTTGCAAACAATGGGGAAGTAAGCCATTGGGAAAACCTATCCAAATAGTTTAAAAAGAACCATTGGTATTGGTTAGTAAAATTATCCTATGCCAATAGTTTGGCCAAACTGTTGGAAAAAATTTAACCAACGGTTAACACAAAACCGTTGGTAAAAATAAGGAAATGAACTCTTTCCCAACGGTTTAGAAACCATTTGGAATGGTATTTTCCAACGGTTCTCATTGAACTATTGGAAAAATTCCCTAGAAACCTTTACCAACAGTTTTTAAACCATTGGGAACGGGTTATTACAAGCCTATGACAACGGTTTGAAACCGTTGGCATAGGCTATGCTGTGCAAATTGCACAGCATCCTGCAATTTGCACAGCAGCCTCTAATGATGTCTATTCTCCTCCTTTCCAATTACTATACCTGAAATAACCATCTGATATATACATATAGAGAACAAATTCATACACATTTAATATATGATTCATTCTTGAACTATAAACATCCAGAATTAAATCATTATTCATAACGTTATTATAAACATACATAATTGATTTAGAATTCAATTTAAAATTTACATGAAAATTATATGTGGAATTCATAATTCAATTCATAATTGATTACATACATAATTTAATTATAAATTATAAATAAAATACATAAAAATTTGAATAAGTATCAACAGAATCCGAATATGTTTGTAAGGTTTTTCGTAAACTAGTTATTTTTAATAAAAATGATGTCCATTTTAAACAAAATACAAACACATGGAGTGATACCGACCACACCATGCCTCTAATTGAGGATGGGTTGACTTGTACACGTTACATATGACCCATGGATCGTTGTAGTAAAGTATCAACATATTCTGAAAGCGTTTGGTCAGTTTTACGTACGGTAGTTATTGTTTGCACTTAAAATGGTGTTCATTTCAAAAAACATTACACACATTGAGTGTTTCCGGCCACACCATGCCTCAGATTCAGGTGGGATTAACTCGTAAAAGTCTCATATGACTCATTGGTCATTGTGCTAATGTTTCAACAAATTCGGAATGTGTTTGGTCAAATTTTCGAATGCTAGTAGTTGTTTTTAATTAAAATATTGTCCATTCCAAATAAACATAAGACACATTGAGTGGTGCCGGCCACACCAGGACTCGGATTGAGGCGGGGTTGACTCATAAATTTCACATATGACTCATGGATTGTTTTCCTAACATTTCAACGGAATCCGAATGCATTTTTTTGGTATTTAGTATGTCAGTTTTTGTTTTCATTTAAAATTATGTCCTTTTGAACCAAAGGAGATATACTTTGAGTGGTTCCAGGAACACCATGCCTCATATTTAGGTGAGGTTAACTCTTACACATCACATATGACCCATGGATGATTTCCCTAAATTTTCAATAGAAAAAGAATGTGTTTGGTTAGTTTTCCGTATGCCAGTTGTACTTTTCACTTAAAATGTTTTCCATATCAAATTAAACTAAAACACATCGAGTTGTGACATGAATATTGTGCCTCAGATTTAGGCGAGGTAATATCTTATACATCACATATGTTACATGGATCGTTTTCCAAAATATTCAATGGATTCCGAATTCATTTGGTCAGTTTTTTGTATATCGGTTGTTGTTTTCACTTAAAATGATGTCCATTTTAAACAAAGGATAGACACTTTGAGTGGTGGCGGCCACAACACACCATATATTGAGGTGGGGTTGACTTGTACATGTCACATATGACCCGTGTATTATTTTCCTAAAGAATAAACACATTTAGAATGCATTTGGTCGGTTTTCCATATGTCAGTTGTTGTTTTCACTTAAAATGTGGTTCATTTCAAAAAAATCAGACACTTTCAGTGGTTTCGGTCACACCATGCCTCAGATTAATTTAGGGTTGACATGTAAAATTCACATATGACCCATTGATCATTTTATAACCATTTAACACATTCCAAATTCCTTTGGTCAATATTCTGTATGCCAGTAGTTGTTTTCTATTAAAATGTTGTCCATTTCAAATAAATGTGAGACACATTGAGTGGTTCCATCCACACCAGGCATCAGATTGAGGCAATATTGACTCGTACACATCACATTTAACCCATGGATCATTTTACTAATGTTTTAACAGAATAAGAATGCATTTGGTCAGTTTTTCGTCTGTCATTTATTGTTTTCACTTAAAATGAAGTCTATTTTAAATGAAAGAAAGACAATTTGAGTGGTTATGGCCACACCGTGTCTCATATTGAGGAGGGGTTTACTCGTACACGTTAAAAATAACCCATGGATCGTTTTACTAAAGGTTTAATAGAATATGAATGTGTTTGGTCATTTTTTGGTATGTCTGTTTGTTTTTTCACTTAAAATGAAGTCCCTCTTAAACTAAAGAGAGACACTTTGAGTAGTACCGGCCACACCGTGCCTCATATTGAGGCGGTCATGTCTCTTGCATGTCATATATGACCCATGTATATTTTTTCTAATGTATAAACACAATCATAATCCTTTTGGTCGGTTTTCTATATGTACATAAAATGTTGTCCATTTTAAACAAAATACAATCACTTACAGTGATCCAGGCCACAATGCGACTCAGATTGAGGCAAGGTTGACTCCTACACATCAAATATGACCCATGGATCTATTTTCTAATTTTTAAAAAGAATTTTAATGTGTTTCATTGGTTTACCGTATGTTAGTTGTTGATTTCAATTAAAATGAATTCCATTTTGAACTATAATGAGACACATTAAGTTGTGTCAGCAAATACACGGAAAAGATTGAGGCTGTGTTGACATGCACAAGTCACATATTACCCCATGGATCATTTTCCTAAGGTTTCAACTGAATATGACTGTGTTTAGTCAGTTTTCTGTATGTTAGTTGTTATTTTCATTTAAAATGATGGCTATTTCAAATAAACCTGAGACACATTGAGGGGTGTCTCCCACACCTAGAATCATATTGAGGAGGGGTTGACTCGTAAACGTCAAAAATTACTCATGTAACATTTTCCTAAAGTTTCAACTGAATGTGAAATCATTTGGTCGGTTTTCCATATGTTAGATGTTGTTTTCAATAAAAATGAATTCCATTTTAAACTATAGAGAGACACTTTGAGTGGTGCCTGCCCCTATGCACCTCATATTGAGTCTTGCTTTACTCGTACACACCAAAAATGACACAAGGATCATTGTACTAAAGTATCAACATAATCTGAATGCATTTGGTCAGTTTTCAGTATGTTAGTTGTACTTTTCACTTAAAATGTTATCCATTTCAAACAAAACTAAGACACTTTGTATGGTTCCACCCACATTGTGCCTTATATTGAGGTGGGGTTGACTTTTACACATCACATATGACCCATTTATCGTTTTCCTAAAGTTTCAACTGAATCTGAATGTGTTTAGTTGGTTTTCCGTATGTAAGTTGTTGATTTCACTTAAAATGTTGTGTATTTCAAATAAACATGAGACACTTTGAGTGGTGCCAGACACACCTGAACATGGATTGAGGTGGGGTTGACTCATAAATGTTGAAAATGGCTCATGGAACATTTTCCTAATGTTTCAACAGAATATGAATGTGTTTGGTTAGTTTTTCGTATGTCAGTTGTTGTTTTCAATTAAAATGATGTCCATTTTAAACTATAGGGAGACACTTCGAGTGGTGTCGGCCACTCTGCACCTTGGATTGAGGATGGGTTGACTCGTACACATCACAAATGACCCATGTATCATTTTCCTAATGTGTTAACATAATCCGAATGAGTTTGGTCAGTAATCTGTATGTCAGTTGTACTTTTCACTTATAATGTTATCCATTTCAAACCAAAGTGAGACACTTCGAATGGTTCCGGCCACACCGCACCTCGTATTGAGGCATTGTTAACTTGTACACATCACATATGTCCCATGGATTGTTTTCCTAAAGATTCTACAAAATACGAATGCGTTTAGTCAATTTTACGTATGTCATTTGTTGTTTTCATTTAAAATGTTCTTTATTTCAAATAAACCTGAGACACATTGAGTGGTGCCGGCCACACCTGGCCTCATATTGAGGCACGGTTGACTCGTAGACACCAAAAATGACTCATGAAATGTTGTACTAACGTTTCAACAGAAGATTAATGCGTTTGGTTGGTATTATGTATGTCAGTTATTGTTTTTAATTAAAATGAAGTCCATTTTAAACTATAGGGAGACACATCGAGTGGTGCCAAGCACTCAGCAGCTCCAATTGTGGTTGGGTTGACTCATACATGTCGAAAATGGCCTAAGGACCATTTTCTTAAAGTATCAACACAATCCAAATGCGTTTTGGTCAGTTTTCCATATGTCAGTTGTACCTTTCACTTAAAATGTTATCCATTTAAAACAGAACTGAGACAATTCTAATGGTGTCAGCCACAATATGCCTCGAATTGAGGTGGGTTTGACTCGTAAACGTCATATATGACCCATGGATCGTTTTCTTATGGTTTCAACTGAATCCAAACGTGTTTAGTCCGTTTTCCATATGTTATTTTTTGTTTGCATTTAAAATGTTGCCTATTTCAAATAAACCTGAGACACATTGAGTGGTTCCAGCCACACCTGGAATTAGATTGAGGTGGGTTTGACCTGTACCCATAAAAAATGACTCATGGAACGTTTTACTAAATTTTCAACACAATCTGAATGTGTTTGACCGGTTTCCTGTATTTTAGTTGTCGTTTTCAATTAAAATGACATCCATTTTAAATTATAGAGAGATAGTTCGAGTGGTGTCAGACACCCTGCACCTCAGATTGAGGGTGGGTTGACTCATACACATCACAAAT
Source organism: Viscum album (assembly GCA_963277665.1). Lineage (NCBI taxonomy): Eukaryota > Viridiplantae > Streptophyta > Magnoliopsida > Santalales > Viscaceae > Viscum > Viscum album. Next base: position 843,880,092 of record OY728161.1, read on the forward strand.
GACCCAAGGTTAATTTTCCGAAAGTATCAACACAATCTGAATGCGTTTGGTCCGTTTTTCTTATGTCAGTCGTACTTTTCACATAAAATGTTATCCTTTTTAAACAAAAGTGAGACACTTAGAAAGGTGTCAGCCACACCACACCTCGAATTGAGGCGGGGTTGACTCATAAACATCACATATGTCCCATGGATCATTATGATAATGTATCAACACATTCAGATTCCATTTCGTAATTTTCACGTATGTACTTATTGTTTTCCATTTTAAACATAAGAGAGACACTTAGAGTGATCTCGACCGCACTGGGGCTCAGATTGATCCGAGGTTAACTTGTACACGTCAGAGATGACCCATGGATCATTTCGATAATGTATCAATAGAATCCGAATGTGTTTGGTCGGTTTTCTGTATGTCAGTTATTCTTTTCACATAAAATCCCTTCCATTTTAAACAAAATAGACACAGTTAGAGTGCTATCGGCCACACCACGCCTCATATTTATACGGGGTTGACTCGTACACGTCACAAATGACCCATGGATAATTTTCCTAATATATCAACACAATACAGGTAGCCCACACCTAGAAACCAAAGCATACATCCTGGAATCTCATGTCTAAATTTCCTAAGCATGACGAGTCCTTCTAGGAGTCCTTAACATGTGACCCATGTCTTATCCTAACAATTGAAAAGTAAACAAAATCAAACGAGGAATAATTCACATAACATGGAGAATGTACAACAAGGATTTTTTTTCAAATTAAAGAATATCATCACATAAATTTGATGAGACTGAGCTAATAATCTTACCAGGACATTCATATAATTCAAGACATACAAAAATGGAATAATACTAAATAACATTGCATGATTAGATATATATAAAAAGGAATGTGAAATCAAGGAGGAGGGTGGGGATGTCTAGGGGTCAAGGGAGGAGGGTGGGGGGCTCTCTGGGGGGGTTGTCTGGGGTCCAGGGAGGAGGGTGGGGGGGGGGGGCTGTCCGGGGGGTTGTCCGGGGGGTGTCTGGGGGGCTGTCCGGGGACCAAGGAGGAGGGTGGGGGGCTGTCTGGGGGGCTGTCTGGGGGTTATTCGGGGGGCTGTTTGGGAGGTTGTCCGAAGTCCATGGATGATAGTGGAGGTTGTCTATAGTCTAGGAAGGATGGGTCTATCCATAGAGATCCCAAACACACAAAACATTATAAACATGCTCATGATACACCACAACTACTAAAAGACATCAACATCCAGGAAAACAAACAATATATAAAAATAACTCAACATCAATACTATACTATGGATCTAGATATAACTAACATCTAGAATATATTAAACATCAAATATTAGTAATATATGTCAAAAATGTAATAGATCAACTTTTCCCACATCACCATCACCATCATCTTCACCCTCTTACTCATCTTCACCCTCCTCAACGCCCTACTCCTCGCCCTCCTCCTCGCCCTCGCCATCCACCTCGCCCTCCTCCTCTCCCTCCTATTCCGTATCAAACTCCTAGCCATCATCATCGGTAGGATAGACATTGTATTGACCACCACTAGAACTTCCACCTTGTGAATCATATATACAATGTATCGACGAAATATATTCATCAAAATCTGGGCTGGCATCTAGTGGATGTTTTGGACGTAGAACTTCAATAAATTTCATGAATGCAATGTTTTCCCTAGCATATTGTTCTTCCGTATCTGATGCCCTTTTGTCAGCATGTTCTGCCTGTTCCCTAACTTTCTACAGCTGGGTGGCACTACAACTCGTACCTGAGGATGGCCAATACCTCATCGGGGCTATCCTTAATCGGCATTGTACTCTTATAGGATGCTCCTCTACCAACATCTACTGTAAGTGATCAGTTGGCCCAAAATTTTCTTGTTCTTGGGCATCGAGGGCCTCTGAAGCATCCTATTAAAAATATAAATATATTATTATGTTACAAAAACGATATTAAAATTTAAAATCAACAGATTAAACCATACAATCTGTTGCTGAGTCACTTCGTTGACGGAACTTCCATCCTTTTTCCGTCAACTCGAGTAAAAATGTTTTGCCTGAGGCACACGTCCTTCAATATAATGTACATTCCTTTACAATGACATTGAAAACTAATGTTATATGAAAACTTTAGAAAACGATTAAATAATTGAGGAAACAAAATTATGTGTATGTCGTAGAGAAAACCTATAAATAATTGTCATACCAGCTTCCTCTCATGATCTGGCATCGTTAAACATCCCAGTGTGTGGAGGTATTTTTTTTCATCAATGTTTATATATTTTTTCAGATGGTTTCTAAATAAAATTCAATATTGAAAAGGATAGAATTAATGAAAAACATGAAAGTTATTATTTAAATATTTCAAATCTAATTAATGCCTTAAACTGGGTAGTCGCCCAATGAGTAATCATCTGACGATACTGCTCTATAGGACAATCATTCATGACCGGTACCGCCTCTAACTCAATTCAAACTCTAGAAGGCCAACCAATATATAACTCATGCTTGTAGATTCTCCAAAGCTTGCCTAAATCTTTTAGATGTTTCGGTCATGCACCGTCACCTTCGGGAAAATTAAATCGAAGCTGATATAAAAATATTAATTCATATAAGTATTAAATAATTCATTCCATTAAATACTAAATATTTATTTACCAATATCTCTACCCAAGAATTATCCTTGACCTCATGTGGAAAATGTCTCCACGATAGCGGGCTGACGGGAATGATGTCGGAGTATTTGGAAAGCGTCGCCAAAAAACTCCAACATTGTGGTCATGTATTCCCAACCATTTTGTTGTCTCCATTGCAATCCACTATAACCTATGTGATGCGGTTCCACACCACTTTCATTCATGTACGCCCCCTCCCCTGCCTCCTGTTAGTATATGTATCTATCATGAATGAAAAAAAAATATTTTTTCAAAACATTTTATAATTAAAATAAATATTGGTATAAATTTTTTTAGGGTTCTATAAATATACATTCTCTAGTCTGATCGCTGAGCGTCACTAGATCCACAGAAACAGATGGAACAACCTTTGGTGGAATAGGTGTCAAAAGTGATGGAATATTGAAGCTCAGAGAGACATATGTAAATGGAAAAGAATATGGGATATTTATATGACCGGATTCTGACTTGGGAGTGCGAATCATCATGAGATATGAAAAAGATGGGCCAGAAGATGAAAAAGGTGGTGAGAAAAGGGAGGCCTAAATATCCAGTGTGTCCCTAACACCACACCGGGATCAGAATGTGGGAAGGATGACATGTCACTTAGAGGGTCAGGGTCTAGTCGGTTATGCGAAGCTGCTCATCCACCTCTGGTATGAACCCTCCTCGTTCCACCGGCCTAAGTACTAGGACTAGTACTAGGCTCCTCGTCAAATAATTGTCGACGTATAGGTGGATCCTAAAAAAATGTTTACAAAAAAATTAATCACATGACATTATATATTAATTAAATATATATATTTGAAATTAAGTCCTCATTGTAGTCACTTATGGTGGAACGCCCATATCCTCCATTCAACGATTGTTCTCCATCAATTTTTCCTTTGTCTCTCTTCAATTGGCTATATTTCGTTCATTTAAATACAAATATGTAATTAATTAAAAAAAAGAAACTAATGTGTAACCCAAACAACTAAATACATTAGGGAATAAGGGGATTCATTGGTAATTTAGCTATCAATTGTTTTATAAGAGATTGAATAGATTTAATAAGTCATACAAGTTGTAATGTTCACCAAGATAGAAATATGGTTGGACTAGTTTTGAATATTGTTCAATTCCAAAGTAGAAAATGCAATTCAAAAAAAACTGCAACCAATAAACATTGAAAATTCACATAATGGTCAAGTCATCTAAAACTTATTTGTGATCAATACTAAATCCATTTGAATATTACCAACCTTAACTACCCAACTCTATGTAAACCAAAAGAATTAGAACATGGATGATTGATTCTATATATTTTCAACCACAACTTCAGGTTCACAATCAACTCTGAAAATTGAGCTATTAGAGTTATCAAAAGAAAAAAATGGATTGGTTCCAATGGAAATAGGGAAAGTGTAAATTCCATCATCACCATCATCAAAAATATGTCTTGGAATTACTTCAACTATGACACCAAATTCTAGTTGAAGTTGGTCTTTGACATAGAAAAAATTGTTTATCCATTGATGCCAACACATATGGTTCTTCGGTAGGAATAGTGCGAGTCATATTAATTACACGAAATCCACAATAATCAATAAATGTTATATATCTCGTCATAAAATCAAAACAATAGCCTTTCATCATTGTGACTCGTTCATGAGGGTAATAATACAATATTATTATTTTCTCAACGACTCCATAACAACCCACATTTTCAAATCGTGGTCTACTACTTGATGCACAAAAATAAAAATCTGTTGTGGTAGTAACCATGACACCATCATGTTGTGTTGTCATGTTTTTTGCTCGTTCAGTGACAATAAATTCGTACCCATTGATAACAATTGATTTACAGTCACGAACCACAGTATTAGAACCAAAATCCAAAGCTCTTATTTCCATAGAGACGGAGTCAGCAGACATACTCAATACATGAAATATAAATTACTATTAAACTTAATTAAATATTGATATAATTATTTTAAACAGTAATATTTTTACATTCAATTTTAACCAAGAGGAAAACTCTTTGGTATGGAATGTCCCCCTCCTTCTCAATGATAAAGTACAATGCTTTCTATTTATCATTGTTATATGTTCCCTATAGATATTAAATATGAATAGTTTAACAGATATATATGTAAGATATACATATTCAATTTAGTTTCCTGATATTTTCATCGAACAAATCACAGTTGAACAAAACTGTGTGATGTACCATCTCCTGATCTTCATGGCTTAATGAATTCAATATGTATGATCCTGGAATTCCTCCTATTTGAGGAAGTGATGGAAAACTGGGTTTAATTTTCTCATACTCTTTTCTTCATTTATCATTGGTCTATTCATTCTTGTAGTAAGATCAGACAAATACATTGTGCAGAAATCCATACATTCTTGAGAAAAGTAACCGTTCATGATAGAACATTCTGGATGATTCCTATATCGGACATAAGACTTTAATTTATACATATTTCTTTTAGTTGGATACATCCAATGAAAACAAAACAGGTCCTCTGATAAGTATTTCAGTGGGAATATGGACAGTCAGATGCAGTATGCATGTGAAAAATAATGGAGGAAAATTTTTCCCCAACTCACACAAAATTAATGGGGCATCTATCAACATTTTTTGAAAGAAAGACTTGGACAACTTCTAGCACAAAGATCTCTAAAAAAATGGCAGAACCGAAAAACAGTCTCCCTTAAATTATTGGAAAAAATATGACAGATTGCTATTGGATGAAACTCATGCAGTAGAAAGTGATAATCATGAGTCTTCAAAGATTTTAGCTTCAACTCTCTTTAGTTGACCCATTTAGATATGTTTCTTGAATAGCCATCAGGTACTCTAATAGTTTCTAATACTTCCAGAAATTGTTTTTTTTAATAGGTGTCATCACATAAAAAACACAAGGATGTTGCCATTTATTTTCACTGATACACACATGATGAATTTCTGGTCCGATTCCCCAATCCACCAAGTCACGCAGAGATCGTAAATCATCTTTTGTCTTCCCCTTGACATTTAGAAGAACTGAAAGCAACATTTCACATATATTCATTTAAATATTAATTTCATCTAAAGAATGATGTAACAAATTGGTTGACCTATAAGGAAAATCAAAATAGATTCTCCTCTACCTCCTATTGTAACAAGTTTCAGTGGAAACATAATTTCTCTTTCCAGATTTCATTTGACCATTCCCTAATAAAAAACTGAAATCGTTTAAATTAATTAAGCACATCAGTTCCAGATATATACTGAGGTGGATCATCAGTCTCTATGGTATTATCAAATCTTTTATGATTCATTCTATATGGATGATCCTTTGGCAAGAATCTTCGATGTCATATACAACAAAAAATTAAGTGATGTACGAGTCTTATGGATCATGTATTCTTCATACAAACTAAACATGACATGTTTCCATTCCTGCTCCATCCAGACATCATTACATAAGTTGGGAAATCATTGATCATCCACATAAGCATAGCACACATCTAAAATATGTCTTCCGAACATGCATTGTATGTGCGCACACCCACATCCCAAACCAGTTTCAACTCTTTTATTAACGGTTGCATGTATACATCAATATCAATGTCGGGATCAGAAAGACCAGATATGAGTATAATCATGAAATTGAAAGGTTTTTTTCATACACAACCTTGTGGGATTATTATAAATGTGTATAAAAACTTTCCATGTGTTGTGACAACTAAGCATCATCCCAAACAGATTAAAATCGTCTCATGAAACACCCAGCCTCACATTACGCACGTCAGCTGTAGAATCAAGATGCCGAGCGTCAAAACATCTCCATGATAATCCATCTGCAAGATGAACCAACTCATCACTAGTTTTCTTTCTCTCGGTATCATTCCATCTCATTTTTATTGATATGTCATCAGACATAAAAATATTCTCGAGTCTAGTGATCAATGGAAAGTTCCACATTACTTTTTGTGGAATGCGGGATGATGTTCCATCATATTTTGACTTCTTATGGGATGTGCAACAATTTATAAAATAATTTCATTCAGTGGTTTCCTCCCAGAATAAACTGCAATCTTTCAGGAAAGAATAAATTTTGTTTCTTGAAAATATATGTTCTTCAACAAACGTCTATTCCATATAGTGGTTTGAGGTAATATCTGCATCATCTGGATGTAAATCCTTCAAGAGGGTACGAATATAATTGATTGCTTTATTAGAAATCCCATACATAGTTTTCCCATGATACAATTGGATTAAATATTCCAGCCTTTTTATTTTATCCCATTGTCGATATACTGGAATCGTGGCAGCATCATTCAATTTTTTTCACCCTATCAATATCATCATTTTCACTAGATGCATCATATGTCCTCATATAGAAGTCTTTTTGAGTCAAAATCATTTCTTTTTCATGATGACGAATAAATGGAAACTAATCATATAACAAATTCTCCATTCCAGTCCTTTATTTTTGATCATCACCAATTTGAGATTTCATTTTCTCCCCATTGTGATACCACACAAAGTAGTTTTCTTGAAAACCATATTTGGTTATGTGCTATATGACTTCTTCACGGCTCAACCAAGGTCTACCAACACAATTGGAACATGGTCAGTGTATGTGACCACTATCTGAAGCATTGTGAAATGAAAAATCTATATATCTCTTCAAAGTTTTTAGAAAATCGCTTGAGATCTAATCGGTTTCATACATCCAACTTCTATCCATTTTGTAAAAATAATTTATATAAGTCATTTTGTCATAAAAAATTCAATAGGATTGAACTTTCATATAAAATACATTTAAGTAAACGATAAAGTAAGAAGTTTCTAGTCGATGTAGTGAACTACTAAAATAATGTAATGAACAAGTACTCAAATATTAAATTAAAATTTATTTATATTCATTTTCATTAGGTCTATAATAGGAACATGCCTCAGGTCCCATTATGTGTTATAGGCATCCCAAATCATTTACTCATGTTCAATAACTCATTACTGGCACCTCTATGGCCATACCTTTCATTACCCAATTATTTCCCCAAGTCTAGAGCACCCCATGGGTGAATAAATTTTAGGCTTCAACACTAAAAGGTTGTTCATGGCTTGTAAAAAGATTTAATTTCATAAAGTATAGACAAAAACATTTATTTTAAAATTTGAGATTAATAACAAAGTATCTCAATGGTAACAACATTATTGAATTAAACTTGTGACTTATCTAACATTTTTATGGGTGTCTACACATGCCAGCATGGCTAGTGAAAATCACCCCACCCTCATAAAAGTGAGTATTGGACAAGAAGGACACATAATATACAACGTACAGTGAAAACCATGTTAAAATGGCCCTAATGTTATATTAGTACAGTCATCTTAGGGGTAATGGAATTTATGATCTTGGTTGACTGATGAATTCAAAATCTCGTATTCCATATGTTGGACACTATCTAATTAAAAAATCATGTGAGGATGGGAATACATCATTCAATTTCTTACATGCTAGTGATAATGAAGGCATGAATTAATGACTTGAGTTCACTGATTAAATTACGGTATAGGTTGCATAGGTTGTGTAAATAGAATGGTTAAATAAGTGTAGAGGTTGCATACACTATGCATGGGGGGGAGTCTCATATGATTTAGAAACTAAAATAAATTCCATCATAGGTATCAATAAGAAACATCATCGTCAAAAGAAACTCTAAATAAAAAAGGACTAAAAAAATCAATCACTTTTTATGTTATCCCACCAAAAAATGTTCACAAATGTCCATATACGTTTTAATACATGTATATTTTTTATAGAGTTTATTGTTATGAGCTCCATCCACCTAAACACCCTCCCCACCCCACATGGAGAGCCATACCCCCACCCCACTAAGACAACCCAGCCCCCCCCCCCACCCCCACTTGGACAACCCTACCCCCACCCCACTTAGACAGCCCCACCCCCACCCCACATGGACAACCCAGCCCCCCCCCCCCCCCACATGGATAGCCCAACCCCCACCCCACTTCGACAACCCAGCCCCAACCCCACTTGGAGAGCCCTACCCCCACCCCACTTGGACTACCCATCCCCCCCACCCCACATGGACATCCCTACCCCCACCCAACATGGGCAACCAAGGCTCCACACCCCACATGGACATCTCTACCCCCACCCCACATGGATAACCCATCCCCCCACCCCACTTTGATAGCCCATCCCCCCACCCAACATGGACTGGACTACCCCCACCCCACTTGGACAACCCATCCCCCCCCACACCCCACTTAGACATCCCTACCCCCACCCCACATGGACAACCCCCCCCCCCCCACCACACCACTTGGAGAGCCCTACCCCAACACCACTTGGACAACCCTACCCCGACCCCACCCACCCCACTTGAACAACCCTACCCCCACCCCACTTGGACAACCCAGCCCCCACCCCACTTGGACACCCCTACCCCCACCCCACTTGGACAACCCACCCCACTTGGACAACCCACCCCCCCCCCCACTTGGACAGCCCTACCCCCACCCTACTTGGAAAACCCATCCCCCCCCACCCACCTAGACACCCCGACCCCCTACACCCCACATGACCCCCCCCACCAAGACAACCCTACCATCAACCCACTTCGACAACCCACCCCCCCCCCCCAACGTAGGGAGCCCCTACCCCACCCCACCAACATACCCTCCCCACCCCACTTGGAAAACCCTAGATGGACATCCTCCCCCACCCCACCTGCACACTCTCCCACACCCCAAACAGCTCTACCCCCACCACATTTGGACAACCCAGCCCCATCCCCCACGCTACCTTGACAGCCCCTCCCCCACCCCACATGGATAGCCCTCGACATCCCCCCCCCCCACCCCATCGGCACACCCTCCCCCAACACAAATTGATTTAGAAATTCAAACAAATCAAAATACAAAAAATTCATAGATTCGTAATTCCTAATCAAAACAGAAAACAAATAATCATAGAATCATAACAAAAAAAACAGAGATAGAACTTACAAATTTTCAGTGTAGAATAAGTAAAGTGTTGATTGAAGTGTATGGAAGGATCTTCGAAAAGTGGGTAATGAGATACCTTTGAGAAGACAATGAGCTAGGGATGTTGCGCGCGGACAGGGAATTGGGGGTTCTATGTATTTGGAGGAAAACATACCCAATGGTTTTAAAAAACCAATGGTAATGATAATATTTACCAATGGTTTTGTATAACCATTGATAAAGGATATTAACAATAGATATTTCTCAACGGTTTAAGGAAATTGTTCGGAAAAAGTGTTCCAATGGGAGATGTCCCAATTGTTTCCTTAAACTGCTAGAAAAAATGAACTAGGCCAATGTTTTTCTCAAACCGTTGGCATGAAAGTGTTGGTATATCACACCATTCCATTACTGATTATCACTATATTGATTTATAGTAATGTTATATTTAACTGGGAGGACTTATCTATAATAAACTATTTTTGAAATATGGTTTAATTTCCATGAGGAAGTGTTGAAACATTGGTACTACATTTATTTGAGGAAAATAATTCTCAAAAGAATGATAGGATTTCATAAATAAAATTAATGATGGGAATAAAAGTTTTTCACTATTTCTGTTTGAATTATATTATAGTCCCCTCTTAAATTCAAAACTATTAGAAATTAATGATATAGATATAAAATAAATGTATCCTAAGAAAACGTGAAAAGAAGAGAAAAAATTGGTACTTCTCTTGTTCTATAAGAGATAAAACCCCACAAAAATTTACATTTTATGGATATTGTATGCAAGATGTCTCCAGAAAAGGAAATGTGAACATTAAAACATAAAAAAAATATTATAGTAATCTAGATAATGCAACTGAAATAAATATCATATTTTTTACAAGGGAAGGGTTGTAGATATATTAATGGATGATAAATATATATAGGGGATTCAATTCATGATGAATGATTATAATAATGTGTCATACTTATACATAGAGATAAATTCTTATAATAATCCTTGTTATAGTCTCCATAGAATCCATTATCTTATTAGCTATCGAATAATCCAAAAACCCCTATTGATATACACAAATACTTGATTAATAGTGTGGAGATAATAGATTTCATGTAGACTGTGGTAACCTCAACATGATCATTGAATGAGAAAATAATTTCTTGTAATTCACACATGAGTGTTGAGTAAAATAATTTTTGGAAGGTATGTATAAATGTGAGTGGGAGTACAGATGATGTGAGAATGAATTTAATGGACGAAATTAAGATGACGATAATAAAATAATTATGGAGGTAGGATAATATCATGTTTCATGGTTTTGGAAAGGAAATTTACTTTGGTGTGTATTTTATTTTTTCATGATACCATTTTTGTTGTTTACCTGTCTAGAAGTCCAATGATTATGGGTGGGAGAATTAAAATAGCTTATAAATTCATTATATATTTGAATATTCAATACAATTTTATCCTTCAAATTTAATTATTATTAGATATAATATTCAACTTGGAATTTAAATTTCATATAATTATTCCATTTGAATATTTAATATTTATTAAAATAAATAATTTTGGTATTTAATTATCTTATGTTATGCTCATGACCCTCAGCTCGATTGGTGAGGACTCCTTAAGTGCATCCCGGAGACATGGGATCAAATTGAGGTTGAGGCATATTTTCTTGGGTGTTGTAGCAGGCAATATAGAAGAAACTATAGCAGGTAGTATTTGGAACTATAGTAGTTGGGAATATTGCACCACCTGGGATTTCGGGCCACCGATTTGGTCCCTGAGTCCTTTAAGGCTTTCGGGCCACCCATGCCTTTTTGTCTGTAAGCCCCTTCGGGGCCACTTCAAGGCCTCCATGGACACCTTATGTACAGATACAAAACCAAAACAACCTATAAGGAACAAGATCTTGAAAGACGATGAGTAAGGAGATTTTCACCATAGCAGAAGCTAAAAATGGATTGCACGAATGAAATGGTATGGATCCGGCCATCGGTAAAAGCCTATGCATGGATATAAATACCTATCAGAACAGACATGTGAAGGTGGGAGAGCTGATTTCATGATGAAGATGTTGGGGAGGAGAAAGTTTCTAAGTAGTTAGTCCAGGGTTTTTATGTAATGTTTTGAAAACTACGAGCAATGAATTCCTCTAAGGGCCTATGCACCATGTAATACTTATGCCTACATGCCTTGTAAAGGGTTCCACCTCACCGCATGAAAGGTGGACTATCAAAATAAATAACAATTGAAGTCCCTTCACGCCATTAGAGGGAAATTATCTTATTTTTAATTTTTTATATAATATTAATGAACTTCCATTGATTATTCTTTATGTTACTGTAGTTAAAAACATATATCATTGAGTGTGAAAATTATTTTTCTTTCTTGATTAAAGAATTTGGTTATATAAATTTTTTATTATTGAAATGTTATTATTGATTCAATATCAAATATATATTGACAAATTGAATTTTTAATTGATATTTTCCTGAGTAGTTGGGCTTATAATGAGAAATTAATCATTTAGAAGTTCTAGAAATGAATAAATTTTTTGTAGTTGATTCCCAAAAAACCTAATACAATGATCATTGTATCACATATATATTCAAATAATTTAATATTAATATTAATGTACAATCATTTATTGGATTTCTTCCTAGAATAAAAATTGATGTCATAATGTTCTAGAGTATTTGTCACTTTTATAAAGTCATAATAGTTTCCCTGCTTTGACGAGTACCTTTAAGTTCCATGATAATATATGTAAGTATAGTTATATGGTTGTATAAACGTACTATGAAAGGGAACATAGTATATGTGTAGTCCCATAATGAGCGATCATAAGAATATGAGACTTTCTCTCTTGATGTTTCCACTTACTAGTCTATACAATAAGATATTTTAAAAAACATGAATACTTGTGTTAATTCTGTATGTTATGGTTTCATAAAAATATTTAAAAATCAGTATGTATTTTTGAAATGGTCCTTTATACTTTATAATTATTATTAATTCATGTTAAAACATGTTAAAATAGATTTATTTCTTAAAAGAAATATGTTAATAGTTTCAAGGCCCAAGTGTGATATGTTTGGGAAGAATCAGAAGTGGTGAATTATTAATCAATAAGTTAATAATGATGTATTTCCACCCATATTTATGGATGCTTATTTCTTGGCACATTGAATAGAAGAGAACAATCACATTAAAAGTCCATGGTCACGGTTTTAATGAAGGTTTTATTTCAGACAGTCCAAGAAGGTATTTTTGACCACATTTGTTGATGAAATTCATATGCAATATACTTGAAGATATATTGTGGAAAAAAATGTATTATATTAAAATAGTGAGGGTTAGTATATGGTTTTTTCACCATTAAGACATTATTTTTTTCCATATTTAGTTTTATGAAAATATTATTTTTTTTAATGATAGGCATTAGAAATACTCACACAATTCCAATGTGAAAAAATCCTTTAGGGGCCATTCAATAATAGTATCCATTGATCACAAATAAAAATCTGTATGAATTTTAAAAAATGGAATAAAAATTATTTCTCAAGATTGTGAAATAATTATTTGAGGTTTTTATTGATCATATAAATAAAAAAAAACATTTATTCATCGGATTTTGAAATAACTTTATTTATTTACTTAATTAAATATTTCACAAATATTTATTTTATGGTTTGGGAATAAAATATTTATTTAAGAGAGTGTATTATTATATTCAGGTATTCAATAGATGAGGATTATTTGTGAATAATCTAAAACCATGTTTGATGAGGAATAATTATTTACATGCTAGTATATAACATTCATCACTGCACAAGTTAGTTTATGCAGGAAGATAATAATAAAAATACTATTATTATTTTATGGAATGGGATTATATATTGGTAATGATATTATTTAAGTGCTAAAATGATATTAAATAATATTTTAACCTAGACAAAATATTTATAAATAGATGGTTATGTATATTTTGTAGAGTTTATTGAGATATAGAGAAATGTTTTTCATATTGAAATCTCCATCAAATTAATTTTTCTCCCTGCCTCTGTGAATGAGAAATTCAAGGGAGATTCCTTTAAGATTTAATAATAGGAAATCAACATAAACCAAATAATACAAATTATTCACTCTGAAAGAACTAAAAATAAATTGAAATTACATAGAGATCATATGAGAACATGTTGATCAATTATAGAGTAAATATACCCAGGTATCCCCAATAAACAATTCATTCAATTCTAATAGTTAATTTTGGATTATGAACATAATCACTTAAAAAGTGATCCAAAGATTTGTTATATATTTTTCTAACACTATAATATTTTTAAAAAATAACATCAAGTTTGAAGTGTTTATGAAAACAAACCAATGAATATGATATAATATAACCTTGAATTAGTTTAAAGTATATTTTTTAGGTATACTCAAACAGTTTAATAGATTCTGTTGTACACAACACCGGGTTTAAACAAAATGAATTAATCTATTAAAATATTTTTATTTTAAAATGACCATTATAACAGAGCCATTATGTTGAAGGGTTTGAATAATAGTAATTAAATTATGAAAATATAAATTTTTCAAATCTATAAAATAAAGAAAATGAATACATATTTTTTATAAATAAAATAATAAATATTTACAAGACAAAAAATGATTTCTAAAAACATTATGTTTCTGAAAGGTTGTTTAGTAAACTTTTAAGCACAATATTTATAATTAATATTACCACACTGTAAAATTAATTTGAAAAATATAAATTTATTTTTTAATTAAAAATATCATATTAACTTATGGTAAATAATTATTATTTTTATTAATAGTTTAACTTTTGTGATGAAATGTGAAAAATATTAATTTATTCAAAAAACATTCATTTCATTTAATAAGAATTCAGAGGTAAAATTATTTTTAAAGCCGGTGTTAATGTAAATATACATAAATTATATTATTATTTTACTAATTTTGGTTGTTTAAATAATTTTCTTATTGTAATTTGATACTAAAACCATCAAGGCTTATGAGAATTTCAATTTGGAAACCTGTTTTTGCATCCTATCTATAGGCATAATTTTAAATTTAATTGTACAATTTATTCGAATTAAATTCGGAATAATGTATTCCATATTTTTATAAAATATAATTAATATTATATATTACATAAAACGTAATTTTTTTTATAAATTTATTATGAAATCATTGAAAATTAATGACATTATGTAAGGTAAAATATGTTTTCCATGTGTTCAATCAAATAAGAAAAGTGATAAAATGACCTACAAACATGTCAAAATATTATTGTATGGAAGTATTTCAAAAAAAATTCCATATAAAGAAACTACGTTAATTTTGAATCTATTTTGATGAGAATTTGTAGAGACCCAAAGATTGACGAACATGGACATTACATTATTTTTTCAGAATACTTAATACATAAGAGAAAAAGACACCAAAGGACCGTAATAGTTTAGTGTCTTTGGAAAATCAGAATATAATCTTCTAATCTTGGTTAATGATCTTCAACATCTATCATAAAGATCCTCCCCTTTAATTTTCTTACTTAAAACCTTTCATTAAATCGTGGGGAAAATAGAACTTAAAAAGGGTGAGCTCAAATGCCCAGTAAGGATAAACATAAAACAATGCATAAATGTTCGAATGCAAAAACGTGAACATAAAATCAAAACATAAAAATCTTGAGAAAAGACATGAATTTGGAAGTACGTAAGGCATATATCATAAGGGAACATCAATCATGTTAAAATATCATGGGATCAAAACATGTGATTGTGGATACTATTAAGCACATGATATAATTTCCACAGTAGCCATGGCATTGCTGCCAAGACAATCGTAGTGGAAAAAGTCCCTTTATGAATCGGGTTCACTCCTCATTCCAATACTGTATTACTGAATCATATTAACATACCATTCTAACCATGTCTATCTAATGAGATATAAATCTTTACCCAATGAATTGTAGGGAGATATAGGTCCCACCCATCTCATAATAAAATCATTCTTACTTGTTCTACAAAATCATAAATCATACATCATTGCATAACCCATGTAATAGAATGGGATTCTTAAACATCATGCCATCATAACATAATCCATATAAAAAATGGATATCATTTCATCATAATAAGAATGAAAAAATTTAATTAATGGAGACATTATACTTGAAACATAAACATATTAAATAATCTCAATATAGATGGAAAATAGTTTTGATAAAACACTTGAAATTAATTCTTGAGGAAAATATCATTTTTCTTCAAAATAATTTTCTTTTAATAAAATGACAAGAAATAATAAGAGAAAAGGGTTTTGTTTAAAATAATAATGCAATATTTTAGAGTAAGCATCATGAAAATGAGCCGTTATGATACCATAAAAATCCTTTCAAACCATAAAAGTTAAAAATAACATTCTCCTCACACTTTTGTTGGAAAAGTCAAAATGTTCCTCGTATGGTAAACAAAAGTAAGATTCCTTTAATAACATGTGGTAAAATCCAAAAATGACTAAAAATTCCATTAAAAATACATGAAAATAGTTTTGTAAAACAAGGACAATGATGATAACAAAAACCCCAGTACATACTTATGAATAACAATCTCAGATAAAAATGAGATTGGAGTAGTTATCCATTACCTTAGGTCTGATATGCTTCATACGTATCTAAACCTCATGTATAATGATTAATATAATGTAATTTACTTATTAAATATTCAAAATCATTGTTATTATATCATATATGGTTCACTAATGACTTTATATTACCCGTTCTTTTGTAAATTCCATTTTAAAGCAGCGTTTTGGGTAAAATCGTTTTATTTATCGTATGTGTTTGGACTTGTTGTTCATGATATTATTACTTATATCCTAATTTACATAATTCCAGAATTTAAAACATGATTTATATATATTTTATATTCATAATATATATATATATATATATATATATATGAAGGATCGATAAATGGAATGAAATACACCGTTCATGGAGACGGTAGGCCGTACGTACGCATGAACACTGTTGTTGTTTCCTTATTGAATTGAATGAAATTAAGTACATGACATAAATATATATATACATAAATCCAGTATCATTATTATGTCATATATTTCCTTATTATACATTATAAATACTTTATAATCATTCATGAATGGTTAACATGGAGAATGAATCTCATCGCGTTGTGGAGATGGTAGTCCGTACGTACGCACGAGCGATGATATCATTACCATGATGGTGGAATTGTATTTAAGTGTATGTATAATATTTCAGAATCAATATCACTTTACAATAATCATATGTAGTTATTTATTACACTATTACACCCATCCATGTAAGGTGGTGGTCGAAAACAGATTACACCATGGCGTGGAGATGGTATTCCGTACGTACGCACGCGCGGTGATTTTATTTTCTGTAGGATGGATAGAAGGTGAAATAAGTTTGTTTCATATTTATAATAACATTTCAGTATATAAGTAATACTTATGTTATTACTTTATAATGAGACAACTAAAGAAGAAGAAGTTGAAGAAGAAATAAACTTGAGGGAATCAGAATAAAAGATTACCTCTTCTTCGACGCACCTCCTTTAAGCCTTCTCTTAAAGAAGTAGATTTGGTATTTTGGGAAGACCAGAACCTCCATAATGTTTCTAGGGAAGTGGATAAGAGAAATATTCAGGTTTTGGCCGAGATTCAAGGATCAATAAGGTGTGAAGAGAAGAGGTAAGGGGTTCCCTTTTTATAAGGGAGGAGAGGGGCACCTTCGGAAAAACATAAAATATTATTTTATAATAAATTCATATTCAGTTTATAATAGCTCCAAATTGATTTATTTCAAAGATAAAGTGGGGATGGGTCGAATTTCTATCAACCGATATGTTTTAGACAAGTTTATGTTACTATTTTATCCTTATCATTTAGATTTAACTCTAAGTTAAATAATATATCTTTTACCGTGTCTTTTTGTTGTCTTACACTATATTGTAAATAAACTTACCATAACAAGCCAAACGAACCAAAAGTGGTTAATTATTAATATATATAACCTTATCTAAGTCATTGTACTGAACCTTATATTTTTAGTAATATAATAACAATAAAAATATAATATTTGTTTTCAAAACTATTTTTTGTCAATTTTCACACTATTTGGTAATTGATTTTTGTGAAAATAATTACAACATGATTATTTCTAAAAAATCAATTGGAGAAACACTAACATGTCATATTAACCTATAAAATTAGTGTAATTTATAAAAATTCTAAAATTTCATTTATTTGGGTATTTATATCATCAATTATGTTAATATTTCACTAATAAGTTAATTAATACATCATCATTGTGTCATTAATAAATTGCATTATTTAATGTTTAAAAATTATAAATAAAATATAAATTTTTAGGAAATATTTGCATCTTTATAATTAATAATTATAGTCGAATTTATCTTATGTATTACCCTATAATAAAAATGTTTTAGTTATTAAACATTGATTTTAACTATTTTAACTCTTCTTTAAATAAAATAATAATAAATGTCCTAATCTAATCCAAGTGGACCTAAAGGGTAATATTTTATTTGTAAGGTTGTTTTTGGTCGAATTAAACTTATCCAATAGAATTAGGACATGTGTTAGGGTAATTGTAATATCGTTTTCACCCTTAGTTACTCGATTTACTTTTTACCATGGTAATTAAAAGTAAAAAGTTACTAGTCACCAAAAATTATGTTTATCTTATTGAACAACATTTTACTCCTTGATATTAACCGTGTCTCTTGGATTTTTTAAATTCCACTCATATAAGCAGTAAAATTATGATTTATGTAAATTTTTAAATTCTCCTAGGAGGTGGGTAAATGACGGTGAAAAGTACAATAAAATTTATATATATCTGAAATTATTAGAAAATGAATTCAATGAAATACATTGAAATTATATAGGTATTATGTATCAATTTTTACCTAAAATATTTTTATATAAATTAAATATTTATTGAAATAAAAAGTCGTTTTTTAAATAGTAACCACGTGTTTTCACTATTCATCAAAAATTGAAAGTTTTCAGAAAAATACCAAAATTTCACCCTAGGGTAATTTCGATATTCCGGATCCAAAAATGTAGTCCCTTTCGAAAGATAAAATTTATAAAAATTTATAAAGTGGTTATTACTATTCATAACGGTTAGTTTATATAACACATCGTTGTTTAGTGAAACTCGGTATTGTGTACATCACATGCTATCATGGATGGTCGCGATTGTGTGTAATTCAAGACAATTAAGGGATGTGTGTAGTGAAATATCCTTTTTGTGTAGCGTACAACACAAGACATTAATGAAATTAAATTGAATATTTTTCATAAAGTCTCGAGGTGTTACAAAATTACTTTATCATTTTACATTTTTTACGTATATTTCAATGTATATTACAATTGGGTTCCCTTTCCTGACATATAAAAGGAATCTATCTCCCCTCACTTATTCACACTACACAATCCATTTGGCTTTACCATACACTGAAAAAATATCACCCAAACTTCCATATAAATAATCTATATCTTATTTTCCTCTTAAATTTCTATCTTTAGTTTCCTTAATAGGAGATCCAATGGACGTTTCTCTTAGAGATGGTAATTATCATAAGAAATCTCTATCATTTATTTATTCTTCTCAAATGTAAATTATTTATTAAAACAACCAATATTGTAAAAAATTAATATCACATATTATAGATTTTATTTTTATTCTATAGAATAATATGTATCAATCCCCACTTCCATAAATTTGTTAATAACATCATTGATTGTGTGTACGGTAGGCTATCACATCGTGAACCGATGTCGTTCGTTTTCTAACACCACCATTCAACGATAGATATAATTTTAGATTCCAGAAATTAATATGATATTTATGATATTATTATTATAAATTAATTTTAATATCACATAAAACTTTTTATGTATCATTCCATTTCAAATATGATAACATCACTCATTTGTATAGATGATTATTTCCTCATGAAGTGATCTGGTTCACTTTTCAGATGTTCTTTACATGGAATGTAATAAGGAAAATATTCATTAATACATTTGATATTAATAAGATTATACAAATAGTTTAAAATTAAAATATTTGTCAATTTTTTAACGTTTAACATTTTAGTGGAATGGTATCATCACTTTTGTTTATGTACAACATACTATCTCTTCAAAGAGATATGATTAATTTTCTCTGTCCATAATTTGTAAATTGAACTGAAAATAAATATAATATGTAAATTTAATATTTATATAATTTATATAAATATTTAATATAAATACATATATATAGATATATATATATATCACTCCTTTTCAAAAGAATAATACCCTTTAGTAAGTCATGTGTATAGGAAGTCAAGGAAATTAAATCATTAAATAATGAATATAATCAAATAATATTAAATAATTGGTAGTAAAATGTTATAATTGAATAATATAAGACATTAAAAATGTCATTATTTTTTAGATATAAATTAATAACTTTTGTATAACCAATAAACATGAGGTAGGTACTTCAATAAAGGAAATCAAAAAAGAGGTAATGGTTTCTCATCTAACTTTTACTTTAGTGGGATATATGACATATTCCCCAGTTATACATTTTTGTGGTTTATATTCTGGTACGTTTGATTTTTCATATCATGAGACTATTTGTATTCATATTATTTAATGAATCAATTGATGTTATTTCATTAATGGGGATTAGGATTCTGAATTTACCAAATTGTTAAGGGTTCATTTTGCAATCTATTTATTATTTGGGATTGATTATGTTAATGTATCTGTTCTAGGAATGATTTGATATTTATATCTTAAAATAAATCTATTTTAAACTAATCTGGTTATTAATAAGATTTTTCCAAATAATTTTTCCATTTTTTATTTCTATGAATCTTTAAATTTTTTGGAAAATGTTATTATGAGAATATGACATTATTTGTCTCATTAGTCTGAAATCTATTTACAACAAAAAATGGTTTCAAATTAGGTTATTTAAATTTTTTTTAGAAATATAAAAATGATTATTTGATTTTATTTTGAACCATTTTACTTTTTAACATATTTTAAATGAATATCTCCATAATTTTTATAACATTAATTTTATATGGATTTTACATAAAATGCCTAACAAATTTTTGTTTTCACATGAATGTCAAGAATGTTATTTCCCACCACCGTGAGCAATAACTAATTTTTATACTTATGTTAAATGATTTAAAATTTTATTTTCAATGAAAATTAATTTTAAATTGTTTTGTGAACTTTTTATTATAAAACATGATTTTAAAAATGGAAATGTTTTATTAAATAAAGTTTTAATTTTGTTTTCATAGAATTTCTATTCATTAATAACAAAAACCATCTATTTTACTTATGATAAATCGATGATATGTTGTATTTATAAAATTTTTAGTATTTATCTTGGTGGTTTTTGATATTTTTTACTAGGGATGTATAATTTTATTACCATTAACCATTATCCATCGTACTCTCGAATGTTTATGATTATGTTTATTATTTGGGGAATGTATTAACATTTTGTTTTTTGGTTTCCCAAAATGATTTTTTTATATTTATTATGTTTAATTGATTTTATTTTTAGAATAAATTAGACATAGTAATTGAAATGTAGGGACCATTTAATCCCCTCGATGCATCAGTAGGTATCATGAGCCAAACTATATTGGGTTTTTTAAGCCATACCCATTTATTTTCATATTTTGGTACAAATCCTTTATGATATATTTTAGATGTACTACATTATCAATTCTATCATTATAAATTCATTTATTGATATTAAATGTAATTATTATATTTTTTAGAATACCCATAGGTATTTTTTTAATCTAATATAATTATTTTAATGCAATTTTTTAATAATTATTTCATCCAGGTATATTATGTTGAATTTATTGATTAAACAACATGTGTTTCATATAATTATATATATGTATTGATTATGCATTACATATTCATAGATTAATCTATATTATTTCCCATTCTAAGAATCATAAAACACCCATTTTTTTGTTTTATTTTTTCCATGACACCTAGAACTATTTTCTGGTTGATATACAGGGATGAAATTTTAGGAATAATGGAATTATAAAATAAAATAAATTTTCCAATTATTATTTTAAATTATATTGTTAATTTCAAATTTTCTTTGTGTATACCAATAAAAATAGACTATTTAGTGTTTTTGGATGTAATTCTAGGTTTCTTTTGTAAATTTAATAAAGGAATACAATCTTTGAGAAACTATAGTAGGGTTTACAATAGTTGGTATTAGGGGAATATTAGTAGAAACCTTGGGTACATTATTTAGGAAAACCTAAATTATGGGACATAACCATATGATATATGTTGAGGATTATTATATAATAGTATCCTTAAATTTTGGTAATTAATATATTATGTGATTTTTCATAGAAAATATATCCATTTCTGAATAGTACAGGTTAATGTGTTTCTAACACCAATGTATTAAGGGGTAATAACTCTGAAATGGGAGTATTAGGATTGACCTGACCCAGACCTTGTAAATAAAAATGTGCCTCACATTGAAATTTTTTTCACCCATAGTGGATATGACTAGGATAAATCACATTTTCATTATTATCAATTTTGAAGGAGTTGAAAATAAATAAATATCCAAGGAAACCAAGTTTATGATTAAAATATTAACTATACAAAAACATTTCCATTTATGTTAAGTGTTTTAATAGTTTTTTTATATATATTATGTTTCTTTGAATTATTCTCTAATCTATTTAATGATATTGTTTATAAATTTCATTTAGAGTAAATAATAAAGACAATATCAATACACACAATCCAAAGACTAAGAAGTTTCATTTCATTAATGGGTTTATGAAAATCCTGTGAAGGGAACTAGTTTCCCTAAAATTACCATCAAAAGACTAAATTTTATAATTTTTATCATGATATATGAATAATTATTCAATTACTATTGAGTCAATAGAATGCCAAAGTATATGATAAAGTCATAGATAAAATTGTAAAAGAGGAACAAGGGAAATAAGGGTTTCCTGCATCTAAAAATTCTAGAAATAAATTCCTTGGTGCTTTCCAAAATTTAATGGTAGTTCTCTAAATGTGTGGAGAGAAATTCAACCATGATTTTTATTAAAAGGGAATGAATGAAATATCAAATGTCCAATGCTTGAATTTTAAGGAGATGGGGTACTATAAAAATTAATTCCCCAAGCATATTAGGAATACACCCCAGAATAATTTATGGTATCATGGTCAAGCATATGTTATTACCATAGTCAAACATGAGTTATTATTGTGATTATGTTTGGAATCCTAATTTTTTTATATGAGTATTTTTTCCATGATATAAATATTGTGTGAATTATGAAATATATAATTATAGTAATCTATGACTATTTCATTGTGGATTTGAGAGGATTTGTTCAATTGTAACAATGACTAGGAAATGTGATTTAGTGAAAATATTGAATTCATTGATAATAAATGATTAACAGAATATCACCATTAATAAAATCTCTATTATGATAAAATAATGATAAAAATATTTTTATGTCATAGTATTTGTGGCCATGAAATTTTTTAGCTAGTTGATGGTTTATGTTATCATTTTTGTAGTTTACTTCTTATATTTATTTATTAAGTATATTCAATACCGTGATATTTTTTATTTGGAATAATACATTTTTTGATGAATTTTATATATTGATAAATGTATTCTCATATTTGAAATTTTGTATTAAAAGACAATTTATCATATTTGGGAATAAAATGATTATTTTTTAACCTTCCATATAATTTTTTTCAAAGATATTTCGGATTTCCTTTAAGGTAAATTAGTTGTGGAATGGTGTTTGTTTAAATTTGGGTGTTATTGGATATAGTTTTACAAAAATTTTTGTTTTATTAAATTTATTAGGAATATATTGTTACTTTTTAGTGAACTTATAATATATAATATGGAAATTCTAAGTCATCATGCATGAAAATTTTATCAAAGATATGCAGTTCATTTATTAAGAATTGATGAGTAAAATGATCAACAACAACCCAAAATTTGAAATTATTATTGTAAAATAAAGAAATATCATGCATGTATATATTTTTGTATTCCTATATCGTAAAATAATTCTTCATCTTTATGAGAAGTATCTTGAACCAACAATGTTATTGTTATATATTCATTTATAATGAATAACATGGTCCTTTAATTCATCATGTATTTTTGGATTTGTGGTTTTTGACATTTTGTTTATCATTCACCTTATTTTGATCAATTTCATCAATCATCCTCCATTATTATTTGTGAATTAATCTTTTCTTCATCATCCAAATATTCACATCCAACCGATGTTCTACTTGAATCTTAATTATGTGATTATTCATTATAAACTTCATACTTCAAATTAACAGTTATGATGATGGTTTTATAACTATTTTCTGGACATTGGATTTTAAGAATGAAATTTTCAAATATCAAACCCCTTTTTATTTGGATGAAGATAAATTTGAAATGAAGTAATTCATTTAGGGTGTAAAATATAACACCCCAATATTTTAGAATAAAAACATCAGGAATGATACCTTATGTGACATGAAACACAAATATATAAGAGAATATAACACCTAGGGACCTAACATTATATTTATTTATAAATAAATTCAATATCATCAATAAATTACAATTTATAATACCCAAGGCTTAAATGAAACACAATAATCTATAAAAATATTATTATTTGTACATGAAAATTATAACCTAACCATTTATATTTTTTTTATGAATACTACAATCAAAATTGTGAACTTATATTTTTCGAGAAAACATAAAATAAATAAAATGGATATATATTTGTTATTAATAATATAAGAACCATTTGAATAAAGAGTGTAATCTAAAAACATTACTTTTGTATGAGGTTGTTTGGTCTCTCTTGGAACACATGGTTTATAATTAACTATTACAAATTTAATAAAATTTATTTTAAAAATAAAATTCATATTGATAATAATTATATCAAAATAATTTTAAGGGGATTTTATTCATCTTTATGAAATTTATTTTTTTATATGAATATAGAAAAATATTAAATTTTATTGAAAAATGCAATTTCATTTAAATAATTTACATGGTTAAATTATATTTTATATTGTTTTTAAAGTAAATATAATAAAATTATATTAAAATTTAACTAGTTTATGTAATTATAATCAATTATATATTAAATTATAATATAAAAACCATATATAAATATCAGTATTTTATCTTTATTAATGCGTTATTTAACTGAATATGTGGGTAAAATTGTAAAATTAATTATATCACTTATTTAAATTGAATTTTTTAAAATGTATGAATATTTTGTAATAAAAAAATTATATTATATAATATTTTAAATATAAAATTTCAAAAAAAATGAGTTTTGACAACAGTAAAAATTAATTATCATCGTAGAGGTAAAATGGGTTTACCATGGGGATAAATAATGATGGTAATTGTTAAATGTCAAAAAAATGGTTTTAATATTATTTTATGGGAATATTTATATATTATCCTATAAAAAAATAGATCCTATTTTTAATTAGAAGCTTTTGGCATGTAAGTAAATTTATCATTAAAGATGATTTTGGGAAATCTCCATGTAATTTTCAAGAGGGTTCTATTTACCAATTTATAAACAGCAACTCCCTCCCCTCAATTTATAACAGCAATAAAGTTCTCTAGATCGATAAATCATTACAAACAATTATCCTAAGAATCTTTATACAAATTTTATATCTTCTAGTCATCCCATAATACCATCCATCAAGTCCTTAAATGGAGATCCAAATGTGGTTTCTCTTGGATAAGGTAGTTATCTTATCAAATATCATTCATTTTTTTAATTTTCTACATTAAATTATAAATTTAAAGTTAAAATATTTTATAAATAGATTAGAAAATATATTGATATTTAATTATTTTAATTAAATAATATTTATCCATCTCCACTTCCATCACATGGGAACGAATTCAACGATTGTTTGTAAAGGAGACTACAGTCTGGAAAACCGATGATGATCATTTTCAATAATAACCATTATAGGATGGATATAATGATTGATTTAATAAAAGTATATGGTATTTAGAAAATTATTATAATTATATAATATTAATATCATAGATATATTTTTATTTTTCATTACATTTATAATACAATAACATTTTTCATATGTACGAAAGACTACATCCTCACAAAGTGATGTGATAAGTATTCCACATTCAATATACATTGAATTTAATGAAGAGAAATGTAATAAATATAATTGGTATTAATGATATTTTTTTTATTATATAATATTTATATATCACCCACTTCCTTAACCTTTCACCCATTAAGAGAATGATATTTTTACTCATGCATATGTATGATCTACCACCTCCATAGAGAGATTTGATTAATTCCCCCTTTCCAAATTTTATAAATGATTATAATAATGTATTTAATGAGAATATAAGATATTTATAACATTGATATAATTTTTTATATTATCTATTTTTATATATATCCTTTTTTCTAGAATGCTAACTTTAATGATAAAACGAACACAAGATAACAAGGAAACTAACACCCAAAACAACAAAAATAAAAACATATTATTAATAAAAGGTGGTAAATTGTTATAATAGTATCATATATGATACTATATATATGACTGTGGATCTATTGTAAATTATTAACATTTTAAAAAATTTATACTAGATTTACAAACTTCTATGTAGGAAATCATACTCGATCAAAGTGTTTCTCATCTAACTTTTACTTCTATGAAATATAAACCACATTTTACACATTTTCATGTATGTGTTATATGATTGCAATTTTTATTTGTTATATCATTATTCTATTTATATACATCGTATTTAATGTTTCATTTGAGTTTATTTTATTCATGGGGATTATAACTCTGAATTTTACAATGTCTTATGGTTTTATTTCTTAATCTCATCATTATATTGACCTATTCATGATTACGTATCTCATGGGTAAATTATTTGATATTTATAATATAATATATATATATATATGTTCTTTAAATAATTTAATTAATTAAATTATTCCTATAATAGTACATTTTTCCACACGTGGGTACTTAAGTTGATTGGTAAATAATTTTTAATAAAAGGCAATTTTTTTCTATCTTCAGTCGAAAATCATTTTTCATCAAAATACATGTTTTCTAAAATTGATTACAAAAATGGTTTTATCCATTTAAATATGATTTATTAAATATAATTTTAGTAATTTTTAATATTATTTTTTAAAGGAAACTCCATGTTGTTTTTATTTCATTTCTAATTTGGATTTCTCTAAAAATGTAAAAGGAATCATTATTTTAACATGTATGGAATTAACATAATTTTTCACCGTTACATAAATTAAATGTTTTAATTCATATTTTATACATTTTAATTGGTTATTTTTATGGAATTGAATTTTAAAAATGTTTTTAGATCTTTTTTTAAAAAGTTATTTTTAGAATAAATTGTTTTATCAAAAAAAGTATGGATAATTTCATTGTATTTATATTCATCAAAAACGTCAACATTATATTTTAAATGAGGTCCAATAAGGATATGTTTTATTGATCTTAAAATTTTCAAATATCATGATATTTTATAACCTATTTGACTAGGGATGTTTAAGTTTATTACCATTCACTATTTTACACTATATGGTTTATGATTATGTTTATTGATTTGGGTATCTTTTAGAATTTCATAATTGATATTTTCAATATGATCATTTATTTGGATTATGATTGAACCATTTTATTTAATTAATACATCAGAGTTATTAATTGATGACCAGGGACCTCTATATCCCCTTGATGCATCTAAGGGTCTCATGAGATAGAATAGATTAGGTTTTGGTTGAGGCCATAACCATTTATTTAGATACATTTTAACATGGCCTCAATGGAATGTTTAAGATGTGTTTAATATGAGTTCCATAATCGGGAATTTAGTTATTGAAATTTCATGTGCGATTCAAAATGTAAGAATATCCATGGTTATGTTTTCAAGTTTCGGTGATTATTTATATGGCTTTATTTGATCATAATTTATTCCTACCATATTCTAATTGAGTTATTGATTATATGTAACAATTTTTAGTTATTCACCTTTCCATATTGATTAACACTTATTATTTCATATCTTCAAATATACGGGTACCCTTACTGTGACTCTTAGAACACCACATTCTTAAGTTTTATTTTTCATAAGATACATGGAATTATTTTGTGATTGATATATAGAGATAAACTATTTGAAATAATAACTTTTAAAAAATTTATTTTTTCATTTTATTTCCTCAATATTAATGAATATTTTAAGTGTCTATCTATTTTTTCAAGGCTACTAAACAATTTTGTTATTTGGGGTGCCATTACTTTTTAATTATTCCAATGTAATTAAGTAACCACCATATCTAGGAAACTCGGGTTAGGGTCACTAAACATTTTGTCGTATATAAATAAATGAATTATAAATATAATATGAAATATTCTCAATCGGGGTTTTGGGAACTAAATATTAAAATAATTTTTAATATATCATCGACCACATAACAATATCGCTGTGCCCTAAACAATCAACTTGTATTATAAATAGTTTACATTTTAAATTTTATAATTATTCATTTGATTATAGATCTATAAACAATCAATGTTCAATGTGACATTTCAGATTATTGATTATTTAATTAGATATGAAGTTACATGTTTTATAAATACAAATAATGTTGGATAAATGTTTCATTTTCTTAAAGGAATAAGAAAATATGAATAATGACTACCAATTCCATCAGGATGTTCTAAATTTATGGTTGATAATAATTGGTTAAACTATATTTTGTAAGAGTTCATTTCATGTTACCTAGATTACTTATCTGATATGTGTCATAGTATACATGACACCGCTAGTATTTTTTCCCAATGAGAATTTTATTTCGAACCACATGTAGATTGATCCAACCATGAACATGAAATGTTGTATTACATGGTGTGTAGTTAGTATATATGTCAGGTTGTCTACATGTGTTAGGGACATAAATCATGAAATCTATATGGTCATTATACGTGGTTAAATAACATGAGAATTAATCCTATATAATTTATGATATACATGACATGTATCTGGTTTACACACCGTGTAGTTCATCATTACACACTTTCAAAATACACACTGAGCCATTCATTGAGATCTATAGACACATGGAATATATATAGCTTGTACACCAAAAATTTTCACCTAAAATATATACATTTTCCTAGGAATTTATCATTGTCAAAAGGAAAGAGGATACATGGAATGTCGTTTGAATGTGAACTCCATGTACCCTAGACGAGGTGACATGCAAAATCCCCAATCCTATAACATAGATACATGACAACTGAGATGCAAATAGTCTATCAAGAAGTACATATTCTATTGTTTTTTAATAAATGGATGAAATAAATTACATTAAATTTATAATTTAATAATTAAAAAATTATTTAATTGATTGTCATCATTTTTCATTAACAATATTGTAATGGTTTTAAAGATTTTTAAATTATCAACCTAATTAATTTAATCATAAGTAATAATTTGGTTTACTATTAATTTTTGATTAATGAATTAATGATGGGTTTTCCAAAGAGTATTTGGATGGTACTTATGATGAAATTATATTAATTAATTAATTAATTAATTAAATAATCTTTATCCAAATAATGAAAAATAAATAAGAAAATAATTTTAACATGTTTAATTTTCTGTATGCATTGCATGTATGTTCATAAGATATGAAACAACCCCAAATTATATCAATGATATTTCTATTATTATAATTATTTTATATAATATAAATAACATAAATCACACATATAACAAAATATAATCTTTATAAATGATTAATGGATGAAATAATAGGTTTTTCTATAAATTAAAAAACCTATAATGATAGAATAGTAACATTTCCATTGGAATAGTAATATTCCCATTATGATTAATAACTTTGATAATAGAATATTAATATTACCCATGTATTTATTTTTAAAATTTATGAATCATATAATTGAAAGTATGATATAATAATATTATGGTACAAGTAAATAAATGGTTTAAAAATTATAAATTCAGTATTGGTATTTTTATAAAATATAAATATTTTTTAATACTTTTATAATTAGTATAATTATGTTAAAGAAATTTTATTTTTATAAATTAGAATAATATATTAATATTTTGGTGTCTTATGATTATAATAATATTTAATGAGACATTAATTAATTTTTCAATGTGTCATCAAATCAGTTATAATTTGAAAATAAGCATTTTACAAAAATAATGACGATTTTTAATAAAATCTAAATTTCTCATATATAGAAAAATATTTTAATTAAATGTATTCTTTAAATGATTTATACATGTTAAAAAATTAATAGGGTTAGTTGTTTTTATTTTTCAATGATAGTAGAAATTATTGTGAATATTGAAATTTGGTAATTTAAAAAATCATTCAAATATATGAACTTATTGGTCCTTGTTGAGTTGTGGATAATCTAAGAATTATACTCAAAAAATATCATCCATTATTAAATATATTTATTTATATTTTTGAACACTGTAGATAGCCATAAGTCAAAAAATCAAATAATTAATTTAATAATAAAAAATACTCTTATATTACACAATAAATACCAACCCTCAACACCTCTTCTCATAACACATTAATTCAATAAATATTATAAATATTTTACAAAATAAAATTACTAATTATAACCCCTATTTCCAAGAGCCTTTTCTCTAAAAAAATACCAAAATTATATTCCGTAAGGGGGTTCTGAAGGAGAATAATTTTAAGAGGTAAAATCATTTTCTATTTTATTTTAATTTCATTTAAATTTCTCTTCTTATCCAATACTCACCTCCAATTATCCAAATGAAATTATAAATAAAATATCTATATATAATTATAATTAATAGTTTTACTGTAAAATACATCATCAAACCTCTTCTACTATTCCTTTTATTCTAAAAATTAAATCATATTCAGTGACATGTCGATTTACCGCCATTTTGGACGATGCATTTCCATTATCTATTACCAACATCATGGATGATCATAAAACCATTAGAGTGGCTAAAATGAATTTTAAAATGTAAATTAAAAATTATTTATTATTCTGAAACCTAGTATATATACATTATATTAATTAACAATTCCAAAATTGTGTGTGATGAAAATAAAATCTAAAAAAATAAACAGTTATCCTTGACATTTTATCTATTGAATAATAAATATATTTAGAAAATACTATATATAAAAACATTTAATATTTTTTATGTTCATTAATTACATATAATTTATATTCTAGATTACTAATCATATTTTATATGATCCTTTATATATGTATACAAGTAAACCAACATGAAAACCAAGGAAACCAAAAAACTTGAATGACAAAATTGAATATCACAAAATATCAAAAGGAAAAAAATGAACATAATAAATTAATAAAAATAAAATAAAATATATATTGGTTATGAATTAATATATTAATGAATCATTTTTTTTTCATTGAAATTATGTTCAATTGTAGAAACCTTTTAGACATATGGTCGGGGATTCTCTCCGAACCTCCCAATTACTTTGGGTTTATGATTTATCTCTCTTTTAACCAATGAAATTATTATTTAATATATTATATTTAATTAGTTTTCTATTTATATGTTCCAAAGTTATGTATCTAGATCCATTCATCCTTACTTTATTGGGAAAACTTGTTTTATAATGATTCATTCCCCATTATTCATAATAAGTGAGCGCAATTAAATGGGAAGTACTAGTTTCTTATCTATTTTCAAGTGCACACTATAATATTCATTAATCCACCAATATTTTTTCTAAAAAAATGTTTTAATCATAAAAACCTATCGTAGTTTATTTGTTTTTTTATGAAAATAATTATTCCTTTTCCCACATTAAAGGGTGTATATTACTTTCATAAACAACACTAAATAATCTCTTTTATAAGTTTTCTTAAACAGTATTTTAGAAAATTTTCACTTAGGTAAACAACATTTATCATGATATATTACTATATTACCTTATTTATGCCAATTGATGATTAAAGTCCATTCATTCATGGACACATTTATGATACACCAATTTGTTATGCTTCATGACATGATTATGATACTTGTTTCGTTACAAGGGTAAGGATTATGTTTATTTTATATTATTCATGTGTAACACAGATATATGAACATGTTATGATGGGTAACCTAGATATCCCTCCAATGTGTTGGGTAATGTTTTAGTCTCATGATAAATCATGTTAGGATATGGATTTAATTTTATTCTTTTATGAGACTTATCTACCATGTGGAATGGTCTTGGAAGTTAGCATCGACACATGCTTATGTAATGAATGATCCAATTTGAAAATTCATATTATTCGATGACAAAATTACACCTTGTTCTTTGTGTTATGGTACCTTATGTTTATTTTGGTTCCATTCCTATTTAGATCATTATGTTATTCCTTCTAACCCATGTGATATTATTTATTCATATGTTTGTTCCATTACATGGATTTTCAGCCCGTACCTTTTTTTCATGTATACCTAGGTCTTATTTTCAATTGTTAAGAGCTAAAAGGATGATAGGAGATCTATATAATTATTAAATAAAATAGGTTTCTATTATTTTATCATCCTTTATAATTTAATATCAAATCATTTTAAGTTTATAGTATTTATAACCATTTGTTTGTATTTCATGGAAAATTATAAATTAAATCTTGTAATAATATGAGTAAATTGATAGGAAAATTATAGTTCATATCAGGGTAAGGTATAGTTTTTTGATTAAGAGTAGAGATATTTACTAATAACCCAAGGATAATTCTATCCCCATGTATAACATATGTTGGGAATTTTGGAATCACATATTATGATATACAGTCCATTTATAATTTAATCCTGATATGTTCAATTTTTCATTTTTAATGTTGATTAGATAATTATTTAAGACCCCATAATTGTTATTTCATTTTCATAGTTAATTAATGGAAGTAAGAGAACTATTTCCAAAAACCATGGTGATAAGAAATGTGATAATTCCCTAAGGAAATGGGAATGGGTGCTTAAAACATCACGAATGTACATTGTTATCAAGCTGAAATGATGAATTATAACTTGAATATTCAATAATTTTATACTTCTCCTAATAAAGATAATTTTTTGGTTGATCATTTATGTGAAAAATACCCCCTTATTTAGGTTATCTTCTAATCCTATCATAAAAAAATGGATTACCACCATTTGGAGTATATTCTTTATCCATCAATGCTCAAGTGAAGATAAAGACATAATCAAAGAATATCATTTTGATGGGGATTCTAATCAGTCGATGAAACTAATAAAAAACATAATGTATAGTGGTGAAATTGATTCCATTAAATCTGAATATATGAATAAAATTAATTTCAATAAATATTTTATCTGAACTCTCTTTCTTATGTTGGAATTGGAGTTCATTGGAATTAAAAAGATAGAATATGATTCTATTGGGGAAAATTAAGAAAACATTACAATGATTTCATAATACACCTCTGGATTTGTCATAAACACATAGAGAATGTTTGTTGCATTTTTTGAAAAATAAACTGATGCCTTTAAAAAATATGGTGATCTGATACATCGAATGTTATGTGGAGATTATATATTTTTTCATTAAAG
Organism: Viscum album; assembly: GCA_963277665.1. Classification (NCBI taxonomy): domain Eukaryota; kingdom Viridiplantae; phylum Streptophyta; class Magnoliopsida; order Santalales; family Viscaceae; genus Viscum; species Viscum album. The sequence goes on from OY728161.1 coordinate 843,913,667, forward strand.
TTTAATTGGATGTTAGAGACTATCAGTAGTCTCATTTACCTAAAGAAAAACTAAAAAAATGGAGTTTAATATGGGTGGATCAATAGATAAATCCCAACAAGGAATGAAAACCTAACATCCCACTAATATAAACAGTGGAAAGAAGAATCATTGGAACTTCATAATGGGAACTAGGACATGCTTCAAGTGTAGAAAAGTAATCATATGGCTAATAATTTCAAAAGGGATATTATGAATAAAAAAATGTGGAGGGGTAAATAATGGTTCAGATTAATAATCAACTTGTATTTCTATGTTTCAACTAAAATGAACATGGTAATTATGCTATACATAGCCCAAATCCAAGAGCTGTTGGAGGAAATTAACAATAATAACATTGAAGGGAATATGAAATGGCATTATCTTTCACTACACCTGATGTAGAACCCGACATTGATGTTGTGATAGGTATGCTGGTTTTTCATTAAAGAATAGAAAATGTACTATTTTATTCTAGTTCTACGAATTCTTTCATATCATGTTGGTCTAGTAAACTATTCCAAAAAACCCTCCAAATATGGAGTATGAGTTATCAGTGAGAATAGAATATGGTGAAATTATCGCAACCAAAGTATGAAACTCATTATTAGTTAACTTTTCTGGAATAAAACTCCAAGAAAATAACATCTTACATCATTTTGTGGAGTTTTATGCTATTATTGGCATATATGGGTTCTGTTTAATCAAATACAACATCAATTTTCATGAAAGGTATATCATTATTCATAGCTCAACGAATCCTCTAATTCTATTCATGTATAAGGAGGATGATGAATCTCATTTATAATATTCATCTCAATTGTGGATATTAATACCTTGTGAGATAAAAAAAATATATATATATATATATGAAATTATTGATACAAAATAAGGGATCATGATCAAAGACATTCCCATTGTGATGGATTAGAAAGATGTTTCCCCTAAATAATTTACTGGTCTACATCATAACTAAGAGGATATGTTCTTAATTATAATTATTTCTAAATCCCTAGCTATATTTAAGACACCTTATTGAATGGCCAATATAAAGTTGGTGAAACAGAAGAAGTTGTTACAAGGAAATCCAAAAAAGTGTATTATACACCTAAGTTGTTTACACTAGGGTTTGTCAGTCCTCTTCATAAAAAATATTGGTTGATTATGTGTCTCAGCATTGAGTATCACAACATCAAAAAATCATGATAAAGAACAAGTATCCTTTTCCATGGATGGATAACTTGTTTGATCAACTATATGAGACATCGTATTTCTTATAAGTGTGCCTTTAGTCATGATATCCAGAATTAACTATGAGGATGGATGATATTCCCAATAGTCCCCTATTAATGAGGTATGGACATTGTGATTTCATATTGATGCATTTTGGACTCACTAATGATTCAGAAATATTCATGGACTTCATTAATAGTGCCTTAATATATTAGCTAGACAAATATTTGGTATACCATTTTTATTATATTATGATATACTCCAAGAGCAATACAAAACAAGATGTGAATTTTAATACTATGCTATGATATTTAAAATGGTGAAATTAAATGCAATGTAAATTAATTGTGAGTTCTGGATGGAGGAGGTATCTTTCATGGGGAAATTTATCACTAGAAAAGGAATATCTGTGGACCCTTCCATGAAAATGGTAATTGAAGTGTGTCCCATGGATATATATGTAAAGGATAATTGTAGTTTCATTACTCTAGATAGTTATTATCATTGAGTTGTGATTAACATATCAAAATTTTCAAACTTGCAAACCTCGATGACTTGGAAGGGATAATTGCTTGTCTAAACCAATGAATATGAATATTTCTTTAAAGAGTTAAAAAATATTCTTCTCACTACACTAGTACTCACACTTCCAACAATTGGGGAACTCTTTTGGAATAAAATGATGCTTGAAAGGATGTATTATTATTTTTATTGAAGAAAAATTATAATTTGATAGCTTAAACTTCAAGGAAGTTCAAAAATCATGAGAAATTCTACCCCACACATGATCATGAGTTGGAAAATATGATCTTTGCATTGAAAATACAGAAATATTTCCTCTATGTGATGAACTTTGAGATATATACTGATCAAAATAGTCTAAAATGTATATTCACATCGAAGGAGATTAACATATTCCAAAGAAGATCATTAAATTTCATAAAGTATTGTCACTTTAAAATACACTATCATCCTTTTAAGGAAAATAATTTGGTATATACTCTATTTATAAAAAATCCTGGAACATTATCAATGATGTGAAATGAGAATAATTTAAGCTTATTATATTTTAAAATAATGGAAATGGGAATCATTAATGGAGGAACATCATAAATAAATTCTAAATTGATTACTCAACCATCCCTCATCGAGTAAATAATGGGTTTTCAAAAGAAATGATGAAGAAATTCAGTCAAAGATGGATTCTAAAAGAAATGGAAAATTCTCAACGATCAAAAATGATGAAGAAAAAGTTCTAATATTTGTTTCAGAATCATGTGTACCATTCAACCGATAGATAAATAAATATCATTGAAAATACTCCCATATATCCACCTTATCAATTCAATAAGGGAGAGAAAATATATATCGAGATATCTGATATCACTGTTGTTAGGACAATATAATAAAAGGGATCACTAAATATACATAAATGATTCTAGTATGTCATCATGAGAAGGATGAAAGGAAAATGTGTAAGTGGATGACACAACCATTACCCACAACAACATGGTAATGGAAAAACATAACTTTGGACATTTTTACAATACATCCATAGATATCTGGTGGAATCAATGGTAAATGGATTATTGTGGATCATCTCATAATGAAAGCACACATTATCATAATTAATGAGGTCCTCTCACTTGACCAACATTCAGGGGTATACATAAAAGAAGTGGTGAAGATGTATGGAGTACCACTGTCGGTTGTATCTTGGTGAGATCTGATATTCACCTCTATGTTCTAGAAATGACTCCAACATTCTCTGAACACTGATATAAATTTTAAAATTACCTATCATCCTATAACAGATGGATAGACTATGTTGAAATTTTAGAAAATTGAATATATGTTTATATCATATCCTATATACATCAATGGATGATTGGACCATCATCTACCTCTGTTCGAGTTCTCTTACAACATTAGTTTCCACTCAGGCACTGAAAATGATCCATTTGATGCCCTTTTTTGGAAAAGATGAACAACAACCGAATTTTGGGATGATTTCTTAGAATTAAATCTTGTAGAACCTGAAATAGTTGATGAAATCGTACAAAAAGTAAAAACCATTAAGTAGAACATCAAGGAAGCACAATTTTAATTGAAATTATATGCCAACAACAATTGATGGGACATAAATATTTTGGCTGGAGACCTGGTATCCCTTAGAATATATCCTTGTAAGATGATAAGAAAATTTAGGAAGAAAATAATGTTGAGTTTGTGGTACATTGGTCCCTCCGAGACTCATGATTATGTTAATGATATGTCCTTTCCAATAGCAATTCCACCTACCTTGTCACAATTACATGATGTATTCCACATATCCCTCTTGAGAAAGTACATATCATATCCCTAACATATTCTAAATCTGGAGGTGGTACAACTAGATAATGATCTCTCAAATGAAGAAAAGTTGGTGAAGATATTGGAACATAGAGATAATTTTCTACACAAAAAAGACTACTCATGTGGTAAATTAATATGAAAGAACCATAAGTGTGAAGAGGAATCATGGGAACTCGTGGATGTGATGATGGAGAATTCCCCTCCCTATTTTCACCTTTTTATGTTAAATAAAATTTCATGGGTAAAATGTTATAAGGGGGATGAATGTAGCAACTCATAATTCGATCAATTCAATTTACCTTATTATAATTATGTTTTATAGATTAAATCACAATAAAAACCTGAAAAATTAATTGTAATTGAAATAAAGGGGATTTCTATAAATTAAGGATCATTTACCGATTGAATAGTAACTTTCTATTAGTATAGTAATATGACCATCAGGAATAGTAATATAGCCAATAGAATAATAGTATCACCAGTGAGACAATAATCTATAATTAGGGATAATTTTATAAGACAATAATTATTTATGAGACAATAGTTTTTTTAATGTGTCCTAGAATCATGTATAATTTAATAATCGATATTTTCTAATAAATGAATATTTTAAATAAAAGTAATATTTATGTTATCTAGAAAACTATTTTAAAAAAATGGAGTAAAGTTCATAAATCTACACCTCAATAAATTTATGGGTTGATCTTTTGAGATTTTTATAAAATAGCTGAAATTTTGGTGAATAGTAAATTCTATAATTTATAATATTAGATAAATACATATAATATTGAGTTCTTATGGGGTATGGATGATGTAATAACCATAATCTCTATGTATCCTTTATTATTTACAACTTTTACTGACAAGGTATAACACTATTTATACTATTCAACCAAACCAACAAAATAATGAATATAATAATCAAAAATACACTTCCCTTCCCCCTATAAATACCACCCATCACCACATATTATTCTAACACATTAACAATATGAATATTTTATAAAATATTCCCAATAATATTAAAAAGTTACACTCCTAATTCCATGTGCCTTTTTTCTCAATAAAATCCCAAAACAAATTTCCCTAACGAGGTTCTCAAGGACAGGAAGTTAAAAAGGTAATCCCACCTTTATTTTCTTTTAAATTCTATTTGATTTTTATGCTAATATTGTACTCACCTACAATTATCCAATTTAAGTGATCACTATAGTATATTATATATATAATATGAATTATGTTTTTTTAATTATATATCCATCATATATCTACTTATCTTCTTTCTTTTATTCTAAAAATGAAAACATCACATGTAAGGTCTCAATTTACTTTAATCATCGATGAGGCATTTTTATTTTATATTAATTGAATAATGAATTGTCATAAACCAATTATAATTGTTAAAAGTGATATTTATTCATTAATTAATATTAATTTAGTGGTTTGGAACCAGTATATATACATAATATTTATTATTAAAAAAACTATTGCATGATGATCAGAAAAATGATCAAATAAATGGAACTGTTATCATTAATGATTTATCTTATGAATCATCCTCGTATATGGAAAAATAATATACATAATAAAATAATTTTTTATATAAGTTATTTAAAAATATAAAATTTCAATTCTATATAACTATTAATATTTTAAATGATCTTTTTTACATGTATACAAGTGATCAAATCATGAAAAACAAGGAAACAAACACTCCCAAATGATGATCCTAAATCTTAAAATGTGTCAAAAGGCCATAAATTACCTTAACAATTATAATATATGACTTACATATTGAATAGGATATGAATTAAATTTATAATGAATCAAATTTCATTATCCAAGAAATTAATAGCAAGTATATAATAATTTCAAACATATTGTAAGTAATTCTCTTCAAAGCTCCCAATTACTTTTAGGCTATGATTTAAATCACATCAAAAATATGTAATTTTTTATTATTCATATATATGAATATTTCAAATCCTATTAATATGTTCCATAATTATGTATTTTTAATTATTTATGTACTTTTTATGGATAAATTTATGTTTTATAATGTTCTTTTCTCTATTCTTCTCAATATGCAAACCTGAATAAATTGTACTTCCAAAATTTTACCCATATTCAAGTATAATCCATAATTTGTTTTTGAATCCACCAATAGCTTTCTAAAAAAAATTTATCTTGAAAAAAAAATGTTTTTTCATTTCTGGTTTTATGCCATCAAATATTCATTTTCCCTTGTTAAATACACTTTAATATTATTTTAACCAAAACTAATGTGGTACTTTTCTAAAGTTACTAAAAGACTCTTCTTAAATGTTTTCACTTCAGTTCAACATTATTTATCTTTATCTTTTCATATTTATCATTATTAATTTCTAAATAAGATTTAAATACATTTTTTCATGGACAGTTTTATTATACACCGATTTGTTTGGCTCCATGAGAAGATTATGATACCCATTTCATTCCATTGGAAACCATTATATTTATGTTTGATTAATATTGTGAAACACATATACCTGAATGTTTATAATATTTTCACTTCGAAATCAATAAAATTCATCTGGTAATGTTTTAGTCTCATGATAATTCATGTTGGGATAGGGTGTGCACCCTATTCCTTTATAGGACTTTGTCTACTATGTGAAAAGGTCTTGGAAGTTTTCATTCAATCATGATTATGTTCGACAGAATGTTAGTGGAACATTCCTATTGTTCCATGATTAGAAAATCACATGTTCTAATTGTTATGATTAGTTATGTTAATTCACGTTCCATTAATTTTTATGTCAACATCTTATGCCTTCTAACCTATGTGTTATGCATTGTTTCTATGTTTATTCCCTTATTGGGATTTTTAGCTCATCCCATTTGTTCATTTATTCCTCATGTTGTCATATAAGGATGTACGATCTTAATAAAAGTTAGGAGATCCATATGGAGATTTAATATGATATTTTTTCTCTAATTTTATTCTCTCTAATTATGTACTTAATCATTAAAAGACACTAGACCATTTGATCCTTTATATGTATTCCATGGTTAATTATTCTTAATATCTTGTAAAAATATTCGAAAAAGGGTAGGTCCATTATAATATAGAATAAGACCGTAGTATTCACTAGAATTTATATAATTTAATTTAGTACATTATATTGAAATAATGAATATTGAATTAATTTTATGTCCCAAATTTCATCCCTCTCCCCATTAATATGTATGAGTAACACCCCAAGCTTCCACGGTATGCTTCTCCTTCAATAATACAGTAGCGTATGTTGTACGCAACTTCGAGTTCTAACACACACCACAGCCAATCAAACTAGTCGCTATCAATAGTAATACCCACTTTTTAAAATTTTATAAATATTATCATTCAAAATGGACTTCATTTTTGGATTCTGAATATTGAAATTTTCTTAGGGTGAATTATTAGTATTTTTTTGAAAACATTTAATTTTTAGTGAATAATGAAAAAACAGTGAGTTATAGTTTAAAAACGAATTTTTATTTAAATAATAATTTATTTTATTTAAATTTAGTTAAGGTAAAAACAGATACATAATATTTATATTAGTTTAATGTAATTGATTGGATTTAGTTTAGAATAATTTTAGAAAGATAAAAATTTTATTGAACTTTTCACCGTCTTTTACCCACCTCCTAGGAGAATTTGGAAATTCACATAAAATGTAATTTTACCGCTTCTGTGAGTGGAATTTCGAAAATCCGAGAGACATGGTTAATATCAAGGAGTAAAATGTGGTTTAATAAGGTAAAAATACTTTTTTGTTGAATATTAACTATTTACTTTTATTTACCACGGTTAAAAGTAAATATGGTAATTAAGGGAAAAATGATATTAATATTACCCTAACACATGTCCTAATTCTATTTTACAAGTGTATCTCGATCAAAAACAACCTTAAGAATAAAATATTATCATTTAGGTCCACTTGGATTAGATTAGGACAATTTTTATTATTTAAATCAAAAAAGAGTTAAAAGAGTTAAAATCAGGGTTTAAGTACTAAAAAAAATTTAGTCTAGGGTTATACATAAGATAAATTCTATTGTAAATATTAATTAAAAAGATAAAAAGATTTCCCAAATAATGGTTTGTTATTTATAATTTTTAGACATGAAATAATTTAATTGATTTTTGACACAATGGTGATGCAGTAATTACTTAATTAATTAATTATTAAAAACATTGATACTATAAATATCAAAATAAATGTAAATTGAGAATTTTTATGAATTAAACTAATTTTATAGGTTAATATTACATGTTAGTATTCATTTAATTATGTTTGTTTGATGTAATCATACGTTTATGATTTTCACTAAAATAAAATACTAAATAGTGTCAAACTTGACATAAAAGAGTATTAAAAACAAATATTTTATTATTAATTGATTTTCAATTCCTAAAAATCTAAGGGTCAAGCAAGAGACCTATATAATTATAGGGGTATAATTAATGGATCACTTGGCAGTCTTTTGGATGTATATGGTATGTTTATTAACTATATAATATAAACATAAAAATTGATATGGTAAATGTCAATCTAATAAACTAAGAGTAAAAACTAAATGTTAAGGTTAATATAAGGACCAAAACCTATATAAAATCTATTGTTTCAAAATAATAATACCCATACTCACCTTATATATTGAATAATCTACTTTTGAGCCATTATAAACCAAATATGAATTTATTATAATATATTACTTTATGTTTTTCTAAGGAGTCCCTCCTCCCCTTATAAAAGGACACCACATCTTACTAATTCTTCACACCTTAAAAGCTATTTGGCTAGGCCAACCCCTGCCCAATTATTCTCTAAAATTCACTAAATTCAACCTATATGCCTTTGTTTGATCATAAATCCAACCTAAGTATCCCTTTTGATCAAATCAAAAGGAATAACCCGAAGAAGAGGTAATGTTATCACCACCCTCATTGAAGTTCATTTCATCATAAACTTCTTATTTCATTGTTATTCCAATTATAAAATAATAACTCTAGTATATTATATATACTATGATATTATTATAAATATGGTTCAACCATATTTAGTATTCTATCCATCCTTAGAATGACATGTCACCATACGTGCGTACGTACGACCTACCGTATCCACATCGTGGTGTAATTGTTATTCAATACATTATTTTTTGTATGGTTATAATAATGATATATAATTAATTTAAATAATAAATATATCATGATAATGATTATTTATATATTATATCCCATCCTACTATATATTATTTTATTATCAAAAGAATGATATTGTCACTCGTGCGTACATATAGATTACCCTCTCCACGAATGTGATGAGATTCATTCTCCATCGTATCCATTCAAGACTAAATTTTATTTGATGATAAAAAAAAATTATAAGAGACATGATATCCTTATGGATATTAATAATATAAATCCCATCCATAAGAAATATGGCTCACATAACAAATAGTATAAAGAAAAATGAATCCGTTAACACCCGAAACGACAAGAATACTAAGATATTATTAACAAAGAAATTTTTAAAGATCATATATGATAAAATATTTATGTATATGATTATGTTATAATTTAATAAAAATTATTTAACCATTATATAGGAGGTTAACCTACCCTTAACCAAGTAAAAGTACAAGTTAATGGTTTATTTCACAGTCTCTTCATTATTTGAGGATGTTTATACATAATTACATACTGGAAGCTCTTTATGATACGCGTCCATGTTTCTTGAAAATTTATTTCAAAACATTATTAATATTTTAAAAAATATGGACTAAAGTCATTAATACCCTTTTTTGAATTTTCATAAAATGTTTATGAAGGAATATTTCCGTCGTTTTCCAAACAAGGTCCTTTTTAACCATTTTGAAAAAATTAAGGTAAGAATGTTTGTTTAACTTATATGGTGGGTGTGGCTATTTTCTACCATTATAAACTCGTTGAAGCTTCCCTTACAATCCAATAAGGATATTTTCAAAGTAAATTTTTAATTTTATATGAATCATAAACGATTTGAAAATAGAAAGAGATATTTCTGTAAAAAGGGTTTTGATTTCATCTATGTCAACATCCTTTGATGAAATTTATGATTATCTGATGTTGATTTATTATAATACAAAACTTCCATATGGTATTGATTGTTTTGTGATAATTTGGACTGTGGATGTGATATTTTTATACCATTCATGGTTTATGGTTAATGTATTGACATTTCAAATTCTAGTTTCAATAAGAATGTTTATGAGATGTTTAATCCCTTTCATATGAGAAATGTGTTGAACATAGTAAGTGATGGGTGGAGCCCACTATAGCTCCTCGATTGATCGGTAGGTATCATGAGACAACTAGACTTGGAATTGGACAAGGACCTATCGCAATTTAATTTATGGTTTTGGCTGAGGCCTTAATCCTTTTTAGACTTTTTGGCTGAGTCTTTGACAAAATGTTTCAGAATATCCGACATTATACATTCCCTCATTATGGAAATAATATTGATGCTTCATGTGGTCATTAGACTTGTATAATACACATTATTATGTTTTATTATGGAATTGTTTACAAAGATCATATTCTTTGCATAAAATTATTCATGTTAATTATTAGTAAAGGCATTTGGTTTCAATTATTTATCATTCTTATTATTTATGTCATTTTCTACTGTATTACATACCCTTACTGAGCATTTGAGCTCACCCCATTATTATGTTTCATTTTACCAGGATATGAAGAAGTTAGTTATGAGTGACCTGCAGGCAAAATCTAGGAGGCTGGGATGTTTTTGTTGAAAAATATTTGTGTTGTATTTCTCTTCAGGTTTTAATGTTGAACTTGTCTATGAATCTCGTGTCCAATAATACAAAATTGATCGGTCTTTCGAGACTTGATCTTTTGTGATCATGCCAATGTTCTGTAATAATGCACCAACTCTGGGTAACTGGGGTCAGGGTGTTACAGTATGGCTTGTGTGTTCAATGTTATTTATGTATCCACTATAACAATACATCGATTCCCCTCTCCAAAATTTGAATTATATATACTATTAATTAATGGTTTTTCAAAGTCATGTGGACACATTTCAAGATGGATCCATAAGGATTGAAAACTGGGCATAACACATGTGAAATGGTAGAATGTTGTATCTCATGCCATGATTGACAAGAGTAGTTATTTCCCACTATTTATTGGTTACTCTAATGTCTGCTCATTAAATAAACCCTTATATATAAATTTTATTAGTTAATTTAATTATTTATTTATTCTAATATATGAATTATATATTTTATTGATGCAATACTATTATCTGACAAATTAATGTATGAATGTGCATAGAAAAAATTTAAATAAATGGAGTATGTGTAAATGTTTTATCCATTATGGTTAAATATTTAATTAAAACCCTTTAATATTATCAATACATGTAAAGAATAAAACATGATTAAATTTATTCATAATAATTTAAAATACCTATACTAAATATGATTTCAGGATATTTCTTTAATTACATTATTTTGAATGAAACTATAAATCAATGTCTTTTTAGGGCCCATATTCAGACACAAACATTTATCCAGGAGTTTTCATTATGCTTATAGGTTGAATTGAACGAAAATATAATTAATTTAATGGCCAAATTGTGTTCATTATAAAATTCGAGGAATGTGATGAGGAAATATAAGTCATGATTTTAGGATTGGGGATTCCACTCAACATATCACAGAGCCTCAATCTAGTGGTTTAAAATAAAACCTACCTAAAACCTCGTATTGGATTATATGTCCAGTTTCTATATTGTTAGTATATTTAATATGGGTCCTTTCAACAATAATTATATAAAACTACACATTTTGAATCAAGTTGTGAAGTCTTCTGATTCTTGATAAAATTGTGGGATAATTTATAAAATTAAATTAATATTATTTCTCGCATATTTTTTAATCATATAAAGTATTAATAAACTATTTTCATTATTCAATTAAATATAACTCTAAAACACAAAAATGATATCATTCATAATCATAGGGAAAGTCCTTAATAATACAAATTTCTATATAGGGTTTAATATTTATGTGATGCTTTATTAACAGATTTTTTTTGAAATATCTAGGAATACACAACTGCTATTCTATAACTCATCTAGTGAGGAATGATGAAAATGATTCATATAAGAGATATGTTGATGTTTATTCTTTTTTCAATTTTATTATATTCTATAATATTTTGACATATTTATGATACAAAAAGATACAGTAATTCTAATAGAATAATATTTTATCCCTTCTCTATTGTAAATGATAACGAAAGGCTTGCAATATATAATAATTTAAATATACTAAATATTTGTAAAACTGAAAAAAAATTACTAGAAAAATATCTTTAAAAATGTTTGTGTATATGTATCAGTTAGAAAAACCGATATACCACTTGAGTAATAAATTTTCCATTAGAAATATATTATTATCCATTCCACCAAATTATTTATGTATGTTCAAGACTGGAATAGTGAAATGGATTAGTAACCTAGGAATATTTTTTTTTATAATTCAAAAAGATGATGAGGATTGGTTGAAACATGTTTCTGCACCCCTTATGGTGAAAATATTTAATTGAACGGATAAAGATCACATGCATGATCTAATGATAATAGAACCCTTATATTTTCCTTTAAAAAGGAAAAATATTCATTATTACAAGAATAAACATGAGGATATTTTCTTATATTGTGGAATTATAGAACAGTAAAAAATAAATTTCAATGAATTAAATAAGAAATGTGATTCACCCACTTCAGGTATATTAATAATTATTATATTCTACTCATGTGTATTAAATACAATATTCTTACAATGTATGTGTATTAAAATTTTGGAAATGTGAAAGAATAGAAATGATGTAGATTGAAATCAAAATAATCTTAGAAATTATAAATCTTATGTTAAATAAGGAGGTTTTCTCTATTTTTCATTTCAATATTGGATTGATTGCTGTTTATAATATGTTTTTCCAAAAAAAATAATCTATATGTCTAGATAGACAGAACAAGATATTATTTATTTTGAGAATTAATGTTTTTAGGATACATTAATATTAAACTAAGAGTTTAATACCTATTGAATAAAAAATATCCATTAAATTTAATGAGAAATATAAAATTTAATACTCCTTCTATATTATAAAAAGATAATTTTTTTTCATGTAAATTCTTAAATTAGTTTAATTATTGATGTTTATTAATGAATTTTTGTAACAATTTATTGAAGATAATAAGTAATTTTACTAACTAATTACCATGTTTTTGCTAATGATTCATTTTGAAATGAATTTATTTAAATAATGTTTTAGAGTTAGTTTAACATAACCATGTTAACAATTTTAAAGCTAAAGGGGACTTCCAATACTACATGAATATTTTTAGAAATTCTTATTGATGTATGTAAGTGGACTTTTTAAAAGTAATCTCCAAGATTTCTTATTAGATGATATATTTTCCAATTAATCATTGATTTTATATATGGAGTACAAGTTCTTTATAACTGAATGTGTTTATATATAAATCAATTTATTTTTTGTAGTAAAATTATTATTAATAATGAGTCAAATATATATTATAAATCAACCATTATTCCCTTAAGGAAATATTTTAGAAATATTTGTGTAATAAAAAACCAAATGTCATCATATGTTTTAATAGAGATATCATAAAACCTATGATATAATTTTAATCTATTAGTAAACTACTATGAGTGTTCATTGGAAATAATTTTGTAAAATTTGGTATTATCTACAAAAGAACATCAAAACACTAATGTGACACTCAGTTAATGATATTATAGGCACTAAGTATATTAATTTATTGTCTAGATTATCAATATTACAATAAATAAAGTGTATATATTTGATGATAGTTGGTGTAGACTGTACTTATATAGGTTAAGGATCTTGATTTAAATTAGTTGTAACAAGAATACAAAACTCAATTATGCTTAATGAAATTATTAGTTCCACAAAAACATATTTTATATGAATTTATAACAATATTGGTTGTTCAAGTTAATTGTGGATGGACTACATGGATTATTATTTTATAATTTTGATTCTAAAAAAGAAGGAGTAAAAGGAAATTTGATATTTTTTACCTATATATATAAATTTATATAATAGACTCCATGTATCATGATTCAAAACCTTTTATTTTGGACGTTTCTAAGATTGTATACAGCTTTTGAGTATTCAATAGAAAATAGGTATGTATGATATACGATGGTATAATAATGAACGATTGATTATTTAATCATTAGTCAATGATAAAATTTATTTACCTCTCATCATGAATAACACCTTGTTGAATTCTACTTTTTAAATCATACTTCTATAATAAACTTATTGGGCTATTGGTTGTCAAGGACTCCCCATATAGTTGAATACTTATGGAACATGTCTATATGAATCAATGAAAATGATAACCTATGGTACATGTATAATAGGAATAACAAAAAGGATGGTGAAATTATTAAATTCTAAAAATATATACATATTATATGAGTTCATTTATGAATAAATAATGTATAGTGATCATAGAAAATACGTATATAAATGAATGTTTATCAATTTTCTCTATCTAGTTAGTTATAGAAATATAGATTTTTAAGATAGTATATATTGATAAAAATTGGAAACAAATTGTGTTTTACCATTTTATTAAGACCAACTAATTGAAATTTGTCATAGTATGATGTAATGTTGAAACTGTGTTCTAGTGAACTAGATTTGAAAAAATTGATATTTTAGTTTATTGATTTTATTCATAATACATATGTCAACATTGTATATAAAAATATAAATTGGAATACATTATTACCTAATTTATATTGGTTTATAATCCTTCTAGTAGAACATGAATGGGAATTGTAAGAGATAATGGAGGGTTAAATAATTATAGAAGAATAATACTAGGTATTCATCTCAAATTAAATAATATATAATAACATTTGATATTTGTAATTCAGACATCAAAATAGTTGAATATAAAAAATATAGAAAAAATTCATAAACATGTGGTAAGAACTATATGAAAATCCGTTGAAATTTAAAACTTGATATGTTTTCGGTTCCTATAGAAGTAGGAATAATTTTGATCATAGGAAATTGAATTATTTTTATTTACATAGTTCAATATGAACTAGTATCATAGAAAAGGTTCATGTAATATACAAAGAAAAATTCTTACAACAGGTGGTTTCTATATCTATAAATATATTACTACATTCTAGCTTTAGATGTATCTTAATAAGAGTTTGAGCAATATATTATTCTGATTTGATAGTTATACTAGAAGAAATAGATTTCACAATTTATGATAAGCTATAAATATAGATATTGTCAGGAAGACAAGATTTTGACTTGTGAATAATTTGTGCCAACTTGGTAATATTACAACTTGATGTAATTTCACAAGATATCAATGATATAGAAAATAGATGTGTCTTATAGACAAGTGTGTTTTGTAACCCAATAAATTGAAAAAAATGCCTAGAAACTATATCTATGTATTTTAAAGGACTTGTTTACATCAAATGGCTAAAAAGTAATTAGAATTATGCTCCAGTTTAAGAGGGATTTTGTTGGAGTTGGTTCCATAAAAACAACTACCTTGTACTTTGGATTACATATATATATATAATGTTGTTAATATTAATATAAAATTTATATAAAAAATTTATTGTTATTGTACATTAAAATTATATGATAATATATTATTATATCTTTCACATTGATTAGGTAATTTAAATTCCCCTCTATAATGATAAACGTTATATTACATGATTATATTTATAAATATGGTATTATGGTTGGATAAAAAATTATGATATACACCATTGTTTGAATATTGTATGGTGAAAGTACACTTAAGTGAATGAGAATTCATCCCATGAATTTCTCATTGTGTAATATCCAAGATATGGAATATGAGAATAGACAGACCAATCAAAATTCAGCATCAATTGTTTTCATTAGATGTTCCTAAATATTTGTTCGGGTAATGGTCCTTACACATTAATATTATTATAAATACTTGTTACAACTCACACATTAAGATTTATTTCATAAAAAATGATGAAAATAGTTCATGCTGAAGTTGAATATGATGGGTGCATCATGAGTGATGTGTGATTAGTGAATAAGTCAATATATGATTTATGCATTCCATCATAATGGAAGTTTATATCATGACTCATATATTATATTAGAAGCATCACATTATATTCCAAGATTATGACATAATAATGGGTTTATTTTAGATAGTCGACGAATGAAATCTCAGGTACATAGGTTGATGATGAATATGTGAAAATTTCACGATGATATATTGTGAAAAAGTGATTATATTAAATTGTGGGTGTTCATGTTTTGTTTTCATCACTACAACATTCATGTATTTCTCTTTGGTTCATTGACCCATTTCTAGACAGTAAAATTGGAATTTAAGAAAACCCCCCTAATTCCAATGAGAATGAAACCTAGCACGTCACAAATTTAGTTTATCTATTAATCAAGGTTGAATTATATTTAAATTGAATAAATGGAATAAATTTTAATATCAATATTGATGAAAACATTTATTGTTGTTTCTTTGATCATATAAATTAAATAAATATTTTATCCTCAGATTTAAAAAGAATATTTATTTATATTATGATTTGAATATTTAAAAAATATTTATTTCTTGATTTCTGAATTTAATTTGTATTTATGATGAATAAATTATTTATTCATGTAATCAGTAATCACTGAGGTGTTCAAAGGACTAATGCTGGGTCTGATGATCAATATGTTTTTTCATGTTGGTAAATTAAATTCATCACAATGCATGTAAATGCATACAATAAAATATAATAATTATTATATCTATATTTTAATGTAAAGGGGTTTTATGATGGTTATTATATAATTGAAGGGATTCTATACAATTAAATAATAATTAATCTTAAAACCTAACTCTATTAAAAGAAAGGCTTGTTTGTAGTGTATGGTTAATCTAGATACTGAAAATTGTTTCATAAATTGAATTCTATCTCAAATTTATTTTTCTCTCTACTTCATAAATAATGAGAAACGCAAGAGTGAGACAGTCAATGTCAATAGAATAATAATAAACATGAATGGTGCAAGTAAAATAATTCACCACACATACACCCAAAAATAATTTAGATTTAGTTGAAGATCAATGGAGGATGTGTTGATCACTGCTATATGGATTCTACCCATAGAAAACCACTTCACAATGAAGGGAATTTAAAAAGGGTTTGTTGGGAGATAAATAATGTAATCAAAAAAAGGATCCTATGAAAAGATATTTATTTTCATCATATATATAAATAAATTAATTATGAATTCAACACGAATGATCCTGAATCATAGTATTTGGAAACTAAATATTAAATGAAATGTTAATATATCACCCACCACCTCATTCTTACTCTATGAGAAAAACCATTATAAATGAAAAAGGAATTGGCCCCATAAGGATGTATTCGTAACTTCTTAAGAATTATTTTCATCTTATGTAACGTTAAATGATCTTTTCATAAATACAATTATGCTAAGTATGAATAAATCGTGTTTTTTATAATTGTGAATCCGATGATCCAAATGAATCATTATGATAATCTGTATGGAAATAAATCTATCATAAGAGGTAATTTTGACCTTTTTAAACATGAATCTAAGTTAGTTTAAAGAGTTTTTATTCTTTGAAATAATAAATTTTACCATCATAAGGATTATTTCCCCTATATAATCATCATTTTAGGTTGTATAAAAGTAATTTATTTTCAAAAGCAACAAGAAAAATCGTGTTATAATGGATGTTGGCAATGATGATTTGAAGTTAAACAAAAAGAATTATGGAACCACATTAGTGTTCGATAAATCTGTCATAGGTGGACATGTTGACTGTAATTTATATAATAGTTTAGTAACGAGAAATTGGGGGATGTAAGAATTTTAGGGAAAATCAAATTGCAGTTGAGAATGAATTCCTAGGAAAAGAAGTAAACATTCTATAAATTTAAAAAAGAAGTTCATTTAAAGATATTAGGTGAGAAATGTTATGATTAAACAAATAACCTACAAAAAACAGTGATACAGGTAATATATAGAGAGGATATAAGGATTTATGTGTTTCTACTACATCTTTGTATTAATATATTTTTTTTACAACATCTCACTCTTGAACCTATATAATACCTCACAGTTTAATGAAAAATTTAATGATATGGGATAAAAAAAATTCCATTTCAAATTCTGGATATTATATACCACAATGAATAAAAATATATCATTCAGTTATTTTTTTATGAATTCATTAAAAGTGTGTTATATTGAATATGATTGTTCTTTATTTATCTATTTATTTTTTTAATCATTGTAACCCATATCTCATTTCACATTATATTTAACATAATTATCTATATAAAATTCATATAAATCAAGATTTCTTGTTTATTTGGATTACATAATACCTAAATATAACAATATTACACAAACATTCTTCATATTTAATTAAAATATATAACATTTTCATATATCAAATTTCTCTACTAATGCTATACATAATATCTTGGGTAATATATAATTTAATAGGGTAATCTATAAATCATAGAAATGGAGAAATTATAGTAAGTATGAGATATATGAAACAAAATTCATATCCTAAAAACATAATCTAAAATATTAATGAAGAATAAAAATGATGATATCATATGATAATAGAATCATGGTAATGTGGAAGAGTTTTAAAACATGAAAACATAAGAAAATTTGATGGGACTATGAAAATACATCATAACACAAAATTATAGGCTAACCGCCTTTGCATCATAGATGTTATCTCCTGAGATGAAAAAAATATCCATTACATTGGAATTAACTCAAGGCACACAATTCATTTGAAATAAACCATAAACAATTACCCCAAATTAAATGGTTATATAACTATACTAAAACTACATAAATGGAATAAAATCAAATATTTCCAAATAGTTTAGTGTTAATGGAAAACTAGATGCATTCTACAATTTCACATAATATTTTAAACCATCACAATGAAATATAGTATTTCTTTGCGTACATAATTATTCCATTTATAATAAATATTTATATCGATAATAATAATAATCTTATTGACAACATAGATAATCAAAACCTAAAATGGGGTGATCTGAGATGGTCAGTAAGGGTAAGAACATAGTGGAAGGTAATAAGATAAGAATAATTTGGAATGAATAAATAATGATCAATTGAGGAAATATATATTATTAAATGATCATGAAAATTATATATTGAAATTGAAAAAAAATTAAATAATTAAAAGGGAATAAATAAAAAATTTCATATTTAGGGAATGTACAATACCAAACATCAGAAACATACCATTCTGGCCCAGTGCTATGACATATTAAAATACCATTATGTCCTCATTCCTAAACATCTACATAAATGGGTAATACCTTACCCAAAACCCAATCAATTGTTTATCTAGAGACCTATTATATGTTGAATTATTTATGTCAAGAGAGGGGTTGATTTGATTTTTCAAAAAAAGTATCTGATATTTTTTTTTTCAAATAAAATCTCCCAAGTAAAAATTGATCCATCAAGTAAATCAAAAGCGTATTTTGATATATTCTTGGTATTTTTGAATATTTATCAATGCTTGATCATTTCTCACTAAAAACAATGTTGGAGATCAATTTAAATTTTGAAATCCTTTTACTCTAAAAATCCTTTTATTTACAGTAGTTATGATTAAATAACAAAGGACTTGTTTTATTAAATGTTTAAACACAAATATTTAATGTTTTTAAATGAAGAAAAAAAATTAAATCACACACTAGAATAAAGAATTTTATCAATCTAACGGTGATCCCTATTACCCTCAATATGAAAATTATGCTTTTCTATGAATATTATATAAATATAATTTGATCCACAACCATGATAATTTATAAAAACAATATATTTCATACAGTCCAAGTTGAAAGGAACATATATACTAATACGAGGGAATAAAATCAAATCAGTACTATCATGGACCTCTTCCATAATAATCATGTGTAATAATATGAAAATATATTGAAGAGAATAACACATATTATATAGTTTGGTTGTTAGAGTTAGTTTGTGAAAAATTATTAAAAAGATATCACATTAAATGAATGGTATAATAAAAAAATAGTGATAATTAATTATTTTTCTATTCATTTTTTAATGATCCATATTTGTATGAGTCCTTGGGTTTTCCCTTGTCTGTAGAAATAACTATTTCTTTAAAAATTGTAAGAAAATATAGCATCATAAGGGTTTTTTTCATCTATAGGAATATATCATAATATTATGTGAGATATACACAATCACAGTTAAAAAAAAGTATGTATATAACATGTATTTTCAAAAATTATGACCATAAAACTCTAAAAACCTTTTTTTCAGTCCCATCTATTACTCTATATCACACACATTGGAGTCCTTCGACAACATAATGAACATCATGAAATATTATCTATTAAAGACTAATAATTAATAACTTTTACATACTCATACCGAGCTCTTAATTTATCATCAATGGTTCCATGTAATAGTTTAATGAATAATAATTACAAAATCCTTCTTCATTAGAATCAATAAAACATTTGTTTAAGAAATTAATTTATATCATTCAGAGTACCATCAATAACACTTCTTGGGGTAAGAAATCTCCGATGGGGACTCATATATGATATTGACTAATATAGAGTTGTGAGTTTTTCTGGTGGTAATTCATTATAGTGGTGACTCATATCTACGAGTGAGTTAGTCTGGTAGTGAATCATTCTAGCAGTGACTCATATTTTTGGGTGAGTCCGTTTGGTGGTGACACATTCTATAAATGAATCATATCTAGTAGTGAGTCATATCTAGCAGTGTTTCATTCTTGGTGGTGAGTTAATTTTGTGGTGAGTCAGGTCAGGTGGTGATTTCATTATTATAGAAACTCAATAATATTGTGGACTCATTCCAAAATGTAATGAATGTTAAATTATATTTCCATATTAAAAAAAATTCGTTAAAAATAGTAATCTCATTTGGATCATTATAAAATTTTTGTGTGCATTAAAACATAGAGGTTAAAAAAATATCCTACATTTTTATGATTAAAAATACTAGAATTTTGATAAAGAATGTATAAAATAAACATAGGTATAAATATAGTAATTTAATTGACAATTGTCTGCCTAAAATTATGAATGTCAAAGGTGACATTTAGAATATAAATAGAAAATAAAATTTTCTTGAAATTGTATCTAAATAATTATTGTACCAAAAAATAACATCCACACTATTATAATATAAAATATAACATTAATTACTGTTGTAAAAGTTAAATTAAATCACATATAAATAATCTATCTAACAAAACATGATTATTAAGTGTAAATTAAATATAATAAATTTATCATAATATACTTTTTGGTGTCAAATAAAAAACATGAAAAAAATATTTCTATCAAAAATAAATTCTATAACTATTATCCCTCTATTTGGATTAACACAATGGTAAAAATTTAAATAGTAAAGAAAAATATACATATAATAATAGATAGAAATTTCATTAAGATCAAAAATTCATTATATAATAGCCTAAACAGTTATACAAGGAAAAGAACAATAAAATCCATATCAAATACTGTGACTTATCAGCGTCACAATCCGCGTAGGAGTTATTATCACCCAGTCTTTTTACCTTTGTAGATGAATGAGGCACTAAAATAGAGGATTATGGGGTTAACATATTAGTAGAAGTTGTTGAGGTAGTGGTAGGAAGCTATCTGATAGTCACTAGACTATGATGCTGGACAATATTCACAAGAGACATAAAAAATGGTTTTTAATAAAATGGTAGAGGGTCTAAAGAAATATAATAGGTAAAGGAATTCATGGTAATCAACTATATAGAAACCGAAATAGTACTAGATACAAATAGGATGGGATTAATAAGGTTGTAGATTTCTACAATAATGATTCCACCTTGCTCCATATCACTGATTTTTTTAGTTTTTTATTCCATGATAAGCTTGAAAATAGATTTAAAACCTTTCATCATAAGGACCTATTCCTTGGAATCTTTTGTGAAAGGTGTGAGTCATATATTCTAACCCAAGATATTAAAATTTAAATTCATCTCTTGTTCTGTATACACCTTACAAATATCATATTTAATAGTCCTTTTATGGTTTCTATATCACTTTAGGCCTCATTTAAAAACTCTCTTACCTTATTATATATGTTTTCACTATGTTCCATAATATTTCATAGGTCTGCCTAAGAAGAAGAAGAAACATCTCTCAAAATTACTTGAATATCTTCTCTAACACTAAATCTGATCAACACAATACAAACCAAAACTAATTGATGTGGATCACTGGATGTGGAATCCACTATAGGTAAACACTCAAACCAATCCATCATAGAAACTAATTAGAATCAAATAAGGACATAATATTCTCTATAAATAGTATAATAGTGTCAATTTCACAGGCCAAATATTAGTTATCAATTTAAACTTCATAAATGTGATATTTTTTTAACTTTATATAACAAACAACTTTCTCGAAGAGGTTCCCAGAATTAGTCTCACGATGTTGAGTGGCCAGAGGTGCCTGAGAACTCAAAATATAGTTGATGTTCGAAAAAATATCCATTAAAAATATTATCAATATTAACTAGAAACAACATATAAAAAATATAGTGAATTAATTTTTTTAACCCTATGAATAATATCTTATCACAGATCTGATCTACCAACAGGTGAATTGGATGAAAAAGATTTATTCTCACTAGCATGGTCAATCATCTCAATAAAATATCCCTTATGTTATATCCCATATCTAACTATGAGAAAAGTTCCACCATTATTAGGTGGATTGTTGTGTCATTACCACTTCCATCATTACCGGAGTCATCATGAGATATCCCAGGAAGTCTAAAACCCCATGATTCCCCCTAGATGATAACTCATTATTTTCCAGAACAAAATCACCTTGAGAATATATATGCTCTACAACATCTTCCTCAATAACCATGGATTATCAATATTCCAAAAAAATTTAAAAATATCCTAGTTATTTCCCCTACTCATTATGATAACCTACTATAAATATAGACTAATTTACATTGTCATGGTCATCGTGACCAGAAACATTATTAAAAAATGTGTTGGTTTCCTCCCCCTCAATATATACTCTAGTCACTCCTCTTGATAATGCAACATCATGAATAGGTTTCTCTATTATAGTTCTCTCCAAGGACTCAAATATAGTCAATCTAGATCTTTCCATAGACCTTACTGAAGCAGGATGAAAATTTTGATTGATTATGTCTTATCAACACAATCACCATAAAAAAATTGATAGGTCCTCCCACATCACTAGCATCATTATCAAATCCAATATTTACATTAACATCATCCCCATTATTTACATAATTATATACATATGAGAACAATAATACATGTTCATATGATTTATAATAAACCCAAATATACTCATTTTCGGATACCTCTATCTCTACATTATCATCACCTCATTCACTTATGACACAATAATTGGTAAGCATATAAACTGAATGGCTAGAAGATATAAATGATATGGTAGGGAACTTTGGTATATCCAAATCACTACTCTCTTCCAATGTGGGTGAAAACATATCTTCATCAAAATCCCCATAAACTTCTTTTTCTTCTTCTTCTACTTCTTCTTCATCAGAATAACATTCAATATCATATGGATCCAATCCAAGATACACATGGTTATTGGTTCTGCTAGGATGATTAATATAATTAAAATGATCATAGATCTTAACATTATCTCTAACCAACTTTTTCATTCAAGGGTTCCAAATCAATATTTTAATTATAAATATAACTATTTTTAGGAAATAATCGACCACATTTCACCTTCCACATCCTCCTCCTCATAATTCAAAAACACAATTTCCAACATGGTCAAAATTAACATATGTTAAATATGATAATTGTATTTTTAGGATAACTTACACATGTCAATCATGTGAACCATGAGGAATCTTGAAAATTTAATTATATCCCATTGATTCATAATTAATATATTTTGTACATCCTAATATCTTATAGTATTAAATAACCCTTTTTGGTATGAAACAAATGGATAAAAACTTAAAAAAAAGGTTTTCATTCTCCATCTAACACAGTATATGTAGTCCTTCATTGGATTCAGTAGCCATTAAAATCAGGTATAGAATCCTCATAAATAAATGATTCACTTTTACTAGGAATATTACTATTATATTATTCAAAAAAACACATCAATTATGCTCTTTTAAAAAAATTCACATTCATTTGAAGAAAATGTAAACTGCATAAAATATATCACACTTAGAATCATTTATTTAATCATACCAAAAAGTGACACAGTGTATTAATAAAATTGAAAAACAAACCTATGCTAGATTGGTCTATCATTTAGGGAGAACCAATCTACCCATCCAATTATTTTTCATAAATAACTAAACGATTCACAATCTATGGGTTCTTTAGCTCGACAATAGCTTTACTGAGTTGTCATTTCAATCACTTCACATTAAAAGATTCCTTAGGAGATAACTCATAATGGTACTTGATTATCACCATTGTATAAATAAAAGGTTGAGGTAGGGGAATGATAGATTTTAAGGTTGTGATATAAAGGGAATGTGACATGACACAAAGGGACAAAATTGGAGAGAGAGAGTGACTCAAATTCAAACATTAATTCTGATTTATCAATTAGGGATTCTAAATAATAATATATTATAAAATATGAATAAATAAATTGAATAATGATTAATATAAAAATATTAGTAACCGTAGAAACACCTGAAATAATGATTTGTAGAATAACAGAGACGGTTGACTTGTCTAATGGTGACTGTCCAAATGGTGAATTACCAATGGTTTCTTGCCAACAGTGACTCCACAATGGTCAGTCACCAATGGTGACTCGCCAAAATGGTTCTCTAGTGGTGAATCGCTAATAGAGACTCACCAATGGTGACTCACCAATGTTGACTTTCCACTGGTGACTCACCAATAGTGACTCACCAATAGTTACTCACAAACGGTGACTCCCCAATGGTTAATCGAAATTAGAGACTCTCCAATGGAGACTCACTTATGATGAAATTCCAATAGTGAATATCCAAAAGTTTCTTTCCAACTATTCATTTTCAATGGTGACTCATACAATGATGAACACTAATTGAATTTTATCATTCCTAAATAATTTTGGATGAATTTTAATCTATAAAAATTCTATGGTTTTGTAAAAATATATGAAAGATAATGTTAAGTTCCTATGAAATCCCGTGATATACCACCCATTCTGAATTTGTCACTAGAAAAGGGATCTCTTGCATCAATATTCATTGTTCTATATTGAAAAACAAGATTATTAGAAATATGTATCACACATCTGTTTTCATAGGATATATGGGCATGTTTGAATTTATATCTATAGTATAGTCATGTTTGTTTCATACCAATTTTTTTTTAAAAAATTCCCTTCAACTATTTGTTTAGTTTTAGAAGTAGACAGTTCCACATAATTTTTATTCATTCTAGACCAATATAAAATAGATCGTCACAAAATATAACATGTCCACATTGTTTTTTTTTCTATTTAACTACAATCAACCTAAATTATCATTTTAATAAATAACTATGTCACATTATTGACTTCTCGGATAGAACACTCTTAAATTGGTTATATATATGAATTTTTTGAAAATTATTTTAAATTAATGTTAATTAAACCCTTTATAAGTTTCATGAAAACAGGCACACATACACACACTAAAATAATATCTATTCATCTAGAAGATAAATATTGAATTATTAAAATCATACCTATGTAATTTGATTGATTCACTACCTTTCTAGATTCATCAAGATCTATCATACAAGTGGCACTCCTGGGAGTCTCACTACATTTAGTGTTATCAAATTGAAAATGAATTTTTGAGTCATTAGTGTAATAAATTTTATTTAAAATAAATTTTTCTCTATTTTGAAAAATTTTAAACCCAATAACAAATTTAAGTTCACCCATGAAAATAATTTCAAATACATTTGGAATTATATTTGAAACATAAGTACAAAAAAAATACATGATCCAAAAAATAAAATCAATAAAATAAATTTTTACAATTAAATCATCTATTAAAATTATTTTTATAAAAAAGTATGATCATCTATACCTTATGAAAATCCATTAGAAATTAGAAAATAGGAAATTTAATAAATCCAACATATAGGGGCTTATTTTGTTGAAACTATATATTTTTTAAAATTATAAAAAAAATTTGGATGTTGAGGATTTTGAAATCCATGGGGTTTTCAATAAGAACATACTAAACTATATAAACATCAATGAATGAAATTTTTATATCAATTTGATATTGTTTGAAATTAAAATCTGCTATATGTGAAAGTAGTATTCCTATGGAATGATGTCTAGTCACTAGTGAAAAGGTTTCCTCATAGTCAACAGACACTTCTTTACTATATAATTATAAAACCGATCTGTCATTATATTTTACTATTAGGAATATTCATCAACATAATCTAAAAAAATCCATTTTGTTTTAATATTGGGAGTGCATTTATATCTAATTAGAAGTTCCCAGACTATATTTCTTCCAAAATAACTATGTTATTTCATTTATATGATCAATAATTCAATATTAATTACTTTATTGTTTTTCTTAGGTTCATGTTGTGACACAAATGAATGATATTCAACATGATTTATAAGAGAATCACTTGATTGTGAACCTATATCTAGGTCCCAAACTATAGAATCAAAAGGATTTTATTTATGGGTCCAACTCACTCTTTGAAAAGAAGAGATAGACATTTCAGGGCCATTTGTAGATTTTATTTTAGGTTGTTCCTCTGAATTAGATGATTTTTTTCTTTCATTACATATTTTTTAAAATTATTGCAATTAATTTTTGTATTTTAAATATCAGGAGTTATATGCTCATGTGGATCAGTCTCATCAATTTTTACATGAATAGACTCTTCCACAATACTGATTATTTTATTAAACAGAATATGTGATTTATTAAAAGTTGAAAAAACATGGAAACTTCCTTCATCACCCTTCGAAGAATTTTTTTCAATATTATTATTATTGTTACAAATAAATACTTTTCAACGAAAAAATAAAATGTTTTAAAACTTTTTATTTATACCATTAAGTAATTCATAATGTGTTTCCTTTAATATAGGTATGATTAAAACACTATTAATTATATAATGTAATGTATCTAAAGCCTCTTCCTAAAATTAAATAATAATGTCATTATCATTAAATATAGTTTGGAAAATTTATTGAAGTGTTGTATTTATTATTTCTAAAAACAAATTTTGAAAATGAGACATATGATAAAAAAATTATAATAATATCCATTTTGTGAAAAAAAATTTAGGGTGTTGATATTAAAACTCACCTCCATGATAACATATTATAATTTTAGTCCTATTTCCACTATTATTTTATAAAAATTTATCATTTTTTGTGAAATATGAGAAAGAATAAATTTTGTGAACATTGAAAAACTCCAATGTATATGTATAAAATTAAACTACACTGACATTAACAAGGTTCATCTATTTTAAACTATGAACTCTTAAAGGTCCAAATTAATATACGTGAACCAAATATATGGGATGGGAAATTGAGACCTTTTTATCTAATTAAAGAGATATTATGTGATTAATCCCTTATAGAAAATGGTTCTAGAACTTGTTACTTGGGAATTCTATTTTAGGAAGATTATTGAATAACCATTTCCAAATGATTTTTATAATTGGGTGATGTTTTAAATGATCTAGTTTTTTATGATAATTCCATGATTCTGTATAAAATCCACTTTGAAAAGAAATATTTTTAGAGAACAAATAATATAAATTAAGTGAATCAAAATTGACATTTCATAAGGTATTAAAAAATGTATAATTTTTAGAATGAGAAACATTACAATTATTAATTTAAAATTTTAAGTTAAATATATAACAAAATAATTTTGATACTATATCTTGATTTTACATTAAAATAACTACAAATATTACTTCCTAAATACATATTGTATTATAAATACCAATTTTGACAAGTCCAATACCTTAACATTGGGAATTTTCACCAAAACTTAAATTATCCCCATCAAATTTTAAAAAATTCTTTATTCATGAATAATCTCTGATCATGTGTCTATAAAATACATTGTCTAGGTACAATGTTATCTTACATGATATTTTCAAGAGGTTCACCAACAAAACAATTAACCAAAACTAATTGTGGTACTCAAATCTTATTAATAATATATATATTTGTAATTAAATCATTAGGAACATGTATTTTCATTATAGGTTTTCTATATGATGTTTTTAAAATTTTAGAAATTAAGAATTTAATAGGTCTTGATGAATAAAAATTACTATTATAACATTAACTATGAATTAATTTATTTTTATCAATACTCTTCTATCCCGGTTGATACCTAATTTTAGTAGTGGATTTATGATCTATCTACATTCTAAGAAATTGTTTGAGTGTATTTATCCCATTGCTGAATATTTATAAACATTTCATTAATTGATCATTATACAATTTTAGTTCTTTATTATCTTCTAATCATTGATCATTTTTTTCTTTTTCAACATTAATATCCTATTTAAAATTTGTATTTAATGAATGGTTTTTCATTAAAATATTATATATTTTCATCACCCCATAAAATGTATCTTCTTGAATATTATATTACTCAAATTGATCTTGATTGTACATTTATTAATCACTATTTTCATCTTTATTTTCATATATAGAATGATTATAAATTTGTGAAGTTGAACCAAGAAAGATATTTGGTACCTCATATGTGTTTTTCATAAAACAAATTTTATCTCTATAATTATTTTCCCCGTAGATAGTTTTTGAATAACTTGATCTGTCATTCAAAGAATACTAATTTAATTTAATTTCGTTCTAGTACATCTTATCATTTTCTTTCACATTTATTTGTTTTTTCATCTTTATACTTTTAGATTTGACATTCCCTTTCATTTTATATCAATAAAAAACAATTTCATTTGAATTATCATCTCTCTTCCAACCCTTTATTTAGTTTCCTCTATTATCATATTTACCATTATAGCTTTGTTTACTAAAAAATTTCTTATTATTGTACTATTTAAATAATCCATCTAGATGTTCCATCTCACCACTATCAGAAGGTGATTCTTCATCACTTCAGCAACCATATTAAACATTCTCTTTCTATTTTCTGGAAGTGTATTTGAAGGATGTTGATTTTCTTTTTGGTTCATCCTCCACTTCTCTAATTACATTGCGTTCATCCTCAGACATCATTATTTTTTATATCATCTACTTTATAGGTAACATACATTAATCACACAATTCTATAATTGATACTAAGGTTCTTCTCCAGCATACTAGTAGACACCTTCATAGGCACATCACATGGTCCTTATAAGAAATAAGATTCCCAAATCATTACATTGTATTCAATATCTCATTATACTCTATATACATGTCACAAATAATCTCATCATGTTTCATTTCAAAAGTATCATATTTAATAGTATATGTATTTAAACCCACTTTATTGACATTCAATGATTTGTCATGTGGAACGACTAATGTGTCCCAAATTTCAATATATGTTTCACATACAGGTACTCTATTTAGTTCCTCATCATCCAAAACACATTACATAAAAATCATATATTTTTAGTTATTATTATATGTAGATTTAGTATAATTATCCCATGTATTTATAACATTTGTTGGTATTTTATATTTTTCAACAATATCAGTCAAAATTTCAAAACACATTCCCTCAATATGCATGTTCATCTTGATCTTCCACTGAGATAATTTGTTCCATTTAAAAGAGATGTCATATTAATAGTAAATTTTTTTTTCAAATATAAATAAATTTATAAAAAACAAAAATTTGGAATCTTTGAAACACCACTAAAATAACATTTGAAATGATATTTAAAAGTCATTTGATTCCAAATGTTTTTCATAGTCAGTACCTCAAGACGGGGGTTAATTGATTACCAAATAAAATTTATATTAATTTTTTTTAATAAATTCCTCTAATTAGATATTGTTTCCCCAAGTTAATCAATATAGTAATTTGATATAATTTTGATCATTCAAAAGACTTCTCATAGCTTTATAATTTCTCAGTTTAAATACTTTTCAAAATTTATCTACATTATAAAATAAATTTACCTAGAAATTCCTTATATAAGTACTATTTAATACTAAATATCAAATTAAATTTTCTTTCATAGTTCATATATAAATTATGTTAATGACTTCTAATAAAGAGAAAAAAATAAAACACATATATGACTAGAAAATGATTTCATTCTCCAGACGATTCCCAATCCCCTCCACTTGGAAATTATCCCATCTGAGGAAGATTATATAACTATAATCTGATTCAAAACTTGTATCAGGTATAAAAACAATAATTAAAACTATATCCCTGTTGAAATAATATTCCATGTTAGTACATGGGAATAAAAAATACGTAGGACATATAGGTACCTCTTACACAATAAAAGCAGGCAATCAGATAAAAAGATATAGAATATAATTTCATGTATTCTACATTTCTGGTACAGTATCATGTTTGTAAATAGATATAGGAAACTACATAACCCTCAAAAGGTAAAAAAAATAAGAGAAAGTAAATATATATAATGATATGATGCTCTAATCAATTTTTAATGCTCTAGATGGATGTGGGTCCTCATGTATAGATTAGTGAGGTTCTATAAAAGATTCTAGGAATATTATAGGAAAACAAAGAATCATAGTGTTCTCTTTTCTATATGTAGTAGTGGTTATAGATATGCAATTATATCTAAAATTAATAGTCAAATCCAAGTATGTATATAGAGTTTTGATTCTCATGCTGTGACCATTAAAATCTCAATAACATTTCTCATTCAAATATGTATCTGTATATCAGTCACGAGGGAGTTCTTTATAAATATAAGTCACTGAAGAAACGAGTTTCTATTTAAGACTAATCATCTTTATCAACAATATCCTGATACTGATATTTTACTTCTTGTTCAATGAATTTTTGAAATAGTTTAATTGAAAATAAATAAATAATTCTTCTACATTACGGTCAATTAAATATCTATTGAAGCATTACATTCAAATCATTTATAATTCAAATATTGAGACCTACAGTGGTAATCCATATTTAACAGTGACTTGTCTTTGGATGTGAATCATATCCAGCAGTGATTCAGTATGGTGATATGTCATTTCGTTGGTGACACATATATGGTTGTGAGTTATTCTAGTGGTGACTCATTCTGACGAGGACTCAAATATGTCATTGAGTTAGATTGGAAGTGACTCATTCTAGTAGTGAAACATGTTTGGTTGTGATTCATATCTAGATGTGAGTCATTCTTGGTAGTATGTCAGTCTGGTTGTGAGTCAAATCTAGTAGTCACTCATGTATGATGGTTACACAAGTTTTACAATGACTCATTGTAACGCATTGAAAAATTTCAACATATTTTCGTATAAAATAATAACATACCATAAAAATGTAATATCATTACAAACATAATAAACTAGATTTTTGAGCGTTAACAAAATGAGGTTCCAAAACCTACCACTACATCGACGGCCCATATTGATCATTCCTATCACTTACTCATTCGAATGCATTCATCATATAAATAATCAATAAATCATAATAAACATGAATTAAACATCGACACATATTTTTATTGAAATTGTTACCATATGAATTATAAATAATTTCCCTAATTAGGATAATCCTAAACCTTTCAAATAAATATATGGGATGGTATCACTAAAATATCTCCTTGGTAAACACTATTATTCGTAAAAGGTTTTTTACATAGTTGAAAATTATTTTAGAAGACCACTTATAGAGAATAAAACTCTTTACATTGAAAAAACATATTTAAAATTGTATAATTTCCAAAACATTAAGGGAATAATTTTCTTTGGAAATAGACATGTAAAAAATTACAAAAATCACCAAATTAGATAATGTTTATTATGGTCTAAAATTATGTTACTGTCGTATAAGATGAAAAAATATTCCTTTAAAACATTTTTTTGTAAGGTCAAAAGTAATTTTTTGTTAATTAAAAGAATCATCATATTAAATAATTTTATAATCAGTCAATCATGGGTAAATTTTAATTTCAAATATCATAAAATAATTTTAAAAAACTTCTTATAATTTTTTTAATAATAATGGATATGGAAGAAATAGTTTTTTCATCTAATGGGTGAAATAAAGTCAATGTCCCATAAATTAACAATTAAAATATATTGAATACTTCTATTGTGTAAAATTAATGTAAAACTTTTTTCCTCAATATGTTACTACAGAAAAATAAAATATATTGGTTTTAAGAAAGAAAATCAAATAATTACCCCACTAGATACTTTAGGAACAATCCCAAATAAAGATAAGGTTACGAAATAAACAGTTACTTCTTTGGTAATTTATGAATCATATCTCCGTGGCAGAATAAACATAAAATATAAAATTAAATACTATTTATATAAATTAATTAGTGATATATCATATCAATCTAGGTGTATATACACCACTTTAAAGAACAAATTGTTGAAGTTGACATATGTCACATGAAACCTAAAGTGAGATGTGAAATCCAATACATGAGGTTTGACTTACATTTTATTGGACTGAACATCCAATAGAAAAAATATATATTTCATATAAATAATTTACATAACCTTAATTACATATATCATACAATATATTATTTAATTATAACCTTTTATCACACACTTATAACTAATTATTTATTAAAATAACTCTTTTGGGTGAAAATTGATTCCTTTTTCATGTATGTTTTGCCTTGGAAATTCCACTCCATTTAATTTTATCCTAGTTTAATCTTTTAAATAATTTTAAAAATTATATAAATATCATATATATTCAATATATATAACAATCCAAAAATATTGAGAAAGAAAAATGAATTACACCATTTATTGAGGGGGTAACAGTATGTACACATAAATGATGTTTTCACTTTTTAATTTATGGTATCTACATATTACTATTATTTGTTTTTAATTCTTTTAAATATTTCTATATATATTTCTAGATCTATGGTTTGAGAGACTGTTTGATTTCGAGACCCGGTGTTCCCAAAATTAATTTTATAAAAATATTAAATATATTTTAAATTTCATGTGAGTATATCCATAAAGAGGACATCATAACTCATAAATGGAATCTCAAATTAAAGATATAGAACTAAGTCCATTTTTGGAATAAGGTTTTACTATAAGAGAGACATAATATGGGTTTTCATGGGGAATTCAGACTCCTCTCTCATTGGTGGTTTGTTTAGTGAAAAAATTAATTATAAAATTAATTAAAATATTCTTTTGAAACCTAAATGAATCGTAGAAGATTATTTCTAGGTCGAATTCTATATGTTTAACCACATAATCCCTAGTATAATTCATGATCTTCTCATTCATACTACGTTTTCAAATCACCTTGGATGATGATGAATCTCTGGATCAGAGAAGAGTAGGACACAACAAAAACTTCTTCCTTCGATCAATGTTAAGGGAATTATTTAATGATAAATGATCCTATAACCTGGTCAGAATCCTAAATTTGAGGGTCATTCCCTAGTTTATTAAACTTATAGAGTATATAGGTCTCTTCTACCAATCAATTCCATTGCTGGATTGAGCATTCACCCTTTTATAGAAATCATTATTGACTTATTCAATGTTTTCTAACCAAGGATAATCAATCTTGATCGTTGGACTAGAAAGTTTGGAAATATTTATTATACTATTTTAATTGTTCATAACCACATTTTTTATTCATTTTCATCACCATTTATACCTTAAGGTCCCATTTCAACACTGTTGAGTGGTATTGATCTCAATCGGATCCCTAGAATAGCAATAGTTCCGAGAAAATTGGCAATATTGAAGAAATGAGCATATCTCTAGGATCATGACGATCATGGATGTTTTTTTTCAATTATAACTGATCTATAAATTAATGATGGAGTTAACCATCGTTTATGACTTTCATAATGAAGCCCCCGATGCTCTACTGATATATGATTTCTGTTGAATAATGGACATAAATGACAGATCTGACCTAGGTCCACTATTTTCAGCTAAATATAGGGCCAAAATTGATGATTCCATATTAAATTTATTGAGTAAGGATAATATATGAGAAAATATAAAGAAACCCAACTACTAGTCCATTTAAAGGATAAAAACTTGTTGTGTATCCCCTATAGCACATAATCTATGGTTTTGGATATTTATAAGTATCACAAAACATGTATCCTACCTACATGTCATGTACCTCATCCCTTAGTGGATGAGTCAGGTGATGGGTTAGCAGGGAAAGAATCCATGGAGGAGTACATAACCAGGCACCAAGCTGTGTTCTAAATCACAATAACATTACATGACTACATGGTCACAACCACAAGGACATGGACAGGTACGGGTTAGCTTGGACTCTCCATGCAGTCCACCTTAACAGCATGTGATACTTCATGGTAAGGGATAAGTGTACCCCCAAGGACATGTATAGGAATTTTAATGGGACCACATGTCATGTGGGTTCCCACACATTCCATATAACCCTTGGTTCCTTTTTTGGGAACATCAAGGTTCTGAATCACCTTACATTGAACATGAAATTTGGAGATCAAGTAGCCTATCCTTAGTGTTTGTTTCAAATATAACACGATTGTTAAATCCTTTGTGGCTTTTAAGACACAATGATGTATATTAAAGGAATGACCCAAGGTAAGTAAATTCTTGATGGTGAGGTTGATCAAGTATGATTTATAGAGGCTTATCGAGTTGACCCTATAATAGATATGGAAAGTAGAGTCCTTGGGGAATATTGTATTGATCTTCTATTAGAGATGGGAAGTGAAGTCATCAATGACTATCGTGCTGAACTTTTTATAGAGTATGGTAGTAGAGACCTCATTGAATGCCGAGTTGAATCTCCAGTAGATCTTTGTAGTTGATTACTGGATGATTACCTAGTTGACCCTCATGTAGATCATTGAAATAGATTCCTCATTGATTACTGATTTTCCCTCTAGTAGAGATTGGTAGTGGATTCCTTGACAACTACCAATTTGACCTTCATGTAGGTTTGTGTAGTGGATTCCTCGAGAACTATTGATTGGTACCCTCCATTAGTGCTTGGTATTGGGTCCATGATGCGTATATGAGTGGATCCTTCATAATTTATCAAGGAATGTGCCCTATTATTTTAGTTTTTGGCCCCTTTATTTTTCAGCACGGTCACAAAGCATGGTTTGAATTTTATAGTTACATCAGGGAAGACGCATAAGAATTTGGGAATTATTGATAAACATTTTGAACTATTAGATACATTTATTTTTTGAATGAGCTATGAGACCGAGATTCCATTACATTCTCAATTGGTCTTATTTTGAAAGAGAATTTATATATATTTATATATTTTCAACATTGTTACTCTTGGATATGGTTAATCTCCTACAATGAGATGTGAATACTTTCCGCGTATGCTACATGCATGTTTTTCATCATTTGGTTGGATGAGTCTACACTACACCTATAGATGGAGATGACTGAATATGTTGTTTTCATTTCATTATGTTGAGCCCCTTGTGTTTGGATGTGTTTAATTATTCTCTTTATCATTGGTTAAGATATTCTCATTGATTGTGTGTTTTATATACAATCATTATATTAATTTGTCATCTCTTAATTTTTCCCCATCTATATTTTGGGAATCATACTGATTATCTATATAGACACCCCTACCTGGGATTTTACCTACTGTGTTGTGTCTTATAAATTTGACTAAATGGTGAGTTGTGACTACAAATGATCTTAGGGATACTGGGTAGATTGGAAAAAATATGGTGGTCATAGTATGTGATTTATGATGTGAGCTCACTCAATAGTTTTCTTTCCCAGTTTTGTTAGGTTGTGACATTTATCTAGTTGGGATATTATTTTTCTTCATTAATATTAATTTTTAACAATTGTACTCCTATACCACTAGAGGTTATGCATGCTTGGTTTACTTTCTATCATTGTTGAATATTTTAATCCTTCCCTCTATGATTCTCGATTGAGATGGTTGTCTTTGTGCATATAGGTACATAGAAAAATTCCTCTCAACATTAGATATATCTTTGAATCTGGTTTCCACCTCATATCCTATGGATTTCAGCATGGTGTATTTATGGCTCGGGTCATCACAAGGGTTGGGTCATGATTGATTATTATTAAAGAAAGGCCATTTCCTTTCATTTTGTTGGGACTATTCAAATTACAAGTATTTTGTAGGTTTTAGGGTAACATTACAACTCTATTTTGGGTGAGACTCTTAGGACAGGGAATCCAATGATGGCGTGGGTGGCTGCTGTATCCATTCTCCATCACCATGATGAATTTATTTTTGACTCAAAACTCTAAGACATTGGTATCATGGATAAATAGTACATGAATTATATTGGATTGTATCTATGATTATCCGTCATGAGTCACATCATAATTTTTCTATATATACATATGTACATATAAATATGGTATGTTTTGATAGACATTAGGATGCCTATCTGATGACAACCATATATATAAAAGTTCAGGATCATGATGATTATATAAAAAGCGATGAGGCCTCAGTTCAAGCTCTATCATATGAGATTGTTTCTCTATGTAAGTAGTGTCCATCACCATCACATAGAGCGTAATAGATATTCCTAGTAGGGAAGGATGAGGATTCATGCAATATAAAAATGCATCATATGTTCTAGTGCCAGAGGCCACTGAGGTTGCAAGATGATCCAGATCCTCATGCAGTAGAGTATTAGATAATGTTTTTTTATATCATTAGGTTTATTCTGACCCCAACAGATAATGTGGTTTTATTTGAAGCAATATTTTTCCATAGAGAAATGGGGCACTAGAGGATCCTTGTTATGATGATGCATGATGAGTCGATACTCTCATGGGACTACATCAAGTAGATGTTCCATGAGGAGTTCTACACCTCCTACATGTTCTTAGCTCAGATTTAGAGGCTTTTGGAGATGCAATTGGGTGGTATGACAGTGGATGAGTCTATAAGATGGTCCATAGAAATTACCTAGAACTCTTTGTATATCATTTATGATGGATACTTCAGAGAATTAATATTTGAGAATGGTCTCCATAGAGATATTTGTGCCAGTGTGGTTCCCTCATGTATCACAACATTTTCTTGGCTACTGGATCATGCACTATTTACTGAGATAATTTTTTCAAATGGATACCAAAATGTTGTTGTCAGTATTGGGAGTCATTTATATGAGTCTTATAAAACAACTACTTAGATCCAGTCCATTGGATCTCATTTCACGAAGACATTTTACAATTAAGACCATGCATGATGGCATGTGGTGTTGGGATAGCACAGAGCACTAGGTTATCCTGGATAGATTTGATTCACTACTTGGGAAGGGGAAGGTCACATATCATTGGACTTCTAGCCTAGATGTACCATGAATCAAAAGAATATAGTTGATGTAAAACCAAGGTAGAGGTAGCACTATGATCATAGATCTCACAAGTGAGGAATGGGTGGTCCAAAAAGAGGTATAACAAGTAGAAACTCCAGAGGATACATTTGTTGTGGAAGAAACAATGATATATGCTTAGCACCACCATTAGGCTTCCCACATCATGATTAGGGATACGGCAGTTAGGTTTATAGGTAGGTTCCATCTCTAGAGGCATATGACCCTGCAACACATGATATGATTTAAGGTAAGTTGTTTTTTATTCTACTCATTCATCTGTATTAGTAGACATATGTGACATTATTTTTTTCATCGCTATAATCCTAGTGTGAGAGTGAGACCTCCTAGTCAAGGCGCAAGCCCAACTGCTTCGTCTTAAGGTTTATACATGGAGAACTTGTTCTATGTCTTTTATCCGATGGTATTTCAAGCTATATATTGGTGGAGAGAGGTTCACACATGATATTTTTTTCTCATGATAGAACCCAATAATTTCATCTTGGGTTTCGATTTGTTTCCCAAGGTCCGATCCAAAATTTATATTACCCATAGACATGTTATATTCTTGCACAATGGTGGGACAACCTACTCCTTTTCTAGAAAGACATTTCTCATGGTAGGGAATGTTTTTTTACAAGAAGAATATTATAACCCATATCGAATTAGTTTGTGAGTATAACCATTGGTGTTATAGGATATTTTGGAATTTATGTTCCTTCATTTAAGGAGGATTATATAGATGACTTCCCCAAGGCTGTTTTTGGACTACCTATAAGGCGATAAATGGAGTTTTGCATCATCCTTCATCCGGAGACCACTCTCATTTCATCTACGGCATATCATATTTCCCCTACCAAGATATTGGATATGTGGATGTAGTTAGAGGACCTTCGGGATAAGGGTTTTATCAAACCCATTGTGTCCCCTAGTATTCTCCAATGTTTTTTATTTAAAAGAAATATTAGATCATGTGTCTTTGTATGGATTATCATCATCTAAATTAGGCCATGATAAAGAATTATTAATAAAAATTGAGGATAAATTGCCACATTGATATGTTTTGAGGCACGATATGCTTCTAAAAGGCCAATATCATGTCTGGATACCACCAGTTGAGGGTTCCTGAGGTAGATATTCCAAATATGGAATTCTAATGTTAATATAGAAACTATGAGTTCATGGTGATCCCTTTTGGTCTGACGAATGCCACCACCGTATTTATGGGTATGATGAAAAACGTTTTTCATTCATACATGAAAAATATTGTGGTCATATTCATCAATAAAATACTCATATACTATGTTTCAGAAGAGGAACATGTATATATCATCATTATGGCTCTATATTTTCTTTGAAAGTATAATTTTTTTGGAATGCTATTAAAGGTCATGATATTAATTCATGGGGATCACTTTTTGTGGAATTTCATTTCTAAGTAGGGTTTATGTATGGACCAAGAAATTATTTATAGAGTGACTTCATGGGATCCACATAAGTTCAGGTCATAGGAATGGATCATTATTTGTTTGGAGGGATACTATAAGAGTTTTGTGGAACTCTTATCCAAAATTACATCCCATTAAACCTCCCTGATGTTGGGAGGGAAGCCATCTTCATGGTATGAATAACTCTAGAGGGCCTTTCAGAGTTTAGGTTGATGCTTCCAAGTGATCCAGTGTTGAAAATACCATAAGATGGCATGGAGTTCATAGTGTATTTTTATACCTTAGGAGCTGGTCTAGGTTGCGTGATGACACTGTGAAAGGCAGAAATCACATAATTGTAGAAGATGTTGAGACCCCATGAGAATAACTATGCGAGGAATGGACTATAGATATAATTGGTAGTCTATTCCTTGATAGAGTGAAGACACTTACTTCTAAGATAGAGTTCATGGTTTTACTCAGACCACCATAGTCTCAGGTATGTCTTCATGCAGTGCGAAGTGAAACTAAAACAATTATGATGGTTGTATTTCTTGTTGGACCATGAAATTGACTGAGTCTATACTCCATTGATTGAAAATGTATAATTATATTACCTTAGAAGGAATTTTTGGGATTAGTTGGAATAAGAAACTTCAGAGTAGTTGGCCTCCTTATAGATAACCTTGGTGTTGCATGATAGTACAACGTTTCTCTAATCGATGGTTTAGATTATTCTTCTTCTCGGGCATGTGAGAGTTTCCCAACTAGAATGAATCGACTATAATATATTATGTGACCAAATATCTATGCGGGGTTCAATAGATTGATATTCTTATATTGGTGATCATGACATAATTTTCTAGGGATGGATGGTTGTTTCAGTCACGATGCGTGAGGAGGTGACCCAAGAGTTCCTCACTTATCCCCTAGTTGTACATCCCTATTTGGGGATGATATACAGAGACCATCATAGGCTGTTTTTTTGGTATTAAATGATTTGATGTGTAGTAGAGATCACCTTTAAATGACTCAATTTTCATCATGTGAAGGCTATAAACCATGTACTGATAGGTTTTTTTAATCCCCTTGAGACACCAGAGTGGATGTTAGAAGGAATATAATTGGACATTATAGCTAGGATTACACACATATTATATGTCAAAAATTACTTATCGGTGATTGTTTACTAACTCAT
Organism: Viscum album; assembly: GCA_963277665.1. Classification (NCBI taxonomy): domain Eukaryota; kingdom Viridiplantae; phylum Streptophyta; class Magnoliopsida; order Santalales; family Viscaceae; genus Viscum; species Viscum album. The sequence goes on from OY728161.1 coordinate 843,953,686, forward strand.
TAGGCCAACACACTTCCATGCCATATGGGAGAAGATTTTGGTGGAGGGTTTGGGGATGTTGTATATATGGGAGATCATTCTCCTTCATGAGGGGAACTCAACCACTATCTCTGATCTAGGTTTCTAGTTCATGTCATGATTATGGAGAGGCCAATAGAAGGAATTCAAAACGCAAATAAGGAGTACTACCTTTCACCCCTATCCCAATAAGAAGATTGAGTGCATTATCCCCATGATAGATGATATACTGAGAGATTTCATATTACAAATTATATGGAGCTAGGAGGATAACATTCCATTTTTAGAGTTTACGTAAAATAATATATAAAAATTTAACATTAAAATGACACCTTTTGAGGCCATATACATGAGTCCCTTCAGAAAACACTTATGCTGTTAAAAGATCAGTGAGGCAACTCTTTTGGGCCTAGGGATGGTTTAGGTGATGATAGAGAAAGTCCATGTTCATCATGAGTAGATGAGGATGGCCTAAAGCCGATGTAAATCTTGTGTAGATCACCATTATAGGAACCTTGAAATTTTGTTGGGAGACATCATCTTCTTGAGAGTCTCCCTGTGATGAGGAGTACAATGGTTCAAGCAGGGAGGGAATCTATCCCTGAGGTTCATCTAGTCATTCAAGATTGTGTAGAGGGTTAGTGAAGTTGACTACCACCTATCCCTACCCCCACATCTTAAGAGAGTATATGATGTCTTATATATTTTGTAGATAAAGAGATACATTCATGACCCAATGCATGTTATAAACTACGGAGATCTACAAATTGAGTATTGATCCAACTTTGTAGAGCACTAAGAGGTGATTGTGGACCAATAGAAGATAAACCTGGATGGAAGAACCATCCCCATAGTTATCATGTTGTGGAAGCATAAGATTGTTCAAGATATTTCCTCAGAGTGGGATAGAAATATGAGGGGTCACTATCCAAATTTTTTTTTCATACTTTTTATTTTCACGGATCAAATTATTTAAGGAGGGAATAATGTACTAGCCCATTTGATACTATGTAAGACTTTGAAATATATATATATATATATCCATAGATAGTCACTAAAAAGAATATGAATACATGACTTGGTTTCCCTAGAATTAATTTTAGAAAATTATTAAATATATTTTATATTATGTGCATGAATAACCATAAAAAGACATGAAAACTCCTAAAAGAAGTCTTATATCAGAAATGATAGACCACAATAGAGTCTAAAACGTGGTAATCATACTAGGAGACACATAAAGTGGGTTAGTGCTAGGAATTGAGACTCCTCACTCATTGGATGTTCCTTTAGTAAAAAAATTATTATTAAACTGATTAATTATTTCTTTTTAAACATAACTATACAATATAATATTAAATCCATGGAAAATTGTCCAAGGTTATCTATATAAGCCCCGATATAATTCTAGTGTGTCTCCTTCCTGATTCATTAGTGAATTTCCTCATATGAAGAAGAAATTATGGATCAGAAAGGATCAAAAGGTAGTGAACACGACAACTTCCTTCAATAATTCATGACTAAAATATTCAATGAAAAATGATTAAATATGTAGTTATGACTCTTCAAATTAATTTATATGATCTTTTTTATTAAACTAATTGAGAATATAAATATCCTATATTAATCTATACGAATTTTGGATTGATCAATTTCTAGTGTATTAATATCATCATTGAATTTTTCAGTGTTTTTTATCATCAGATCCCCGTTCTAGATTGTGGTCTAGGATATCATGGAAAATATCGATTGAAATATTTTTTTCGGTTTTTTCCCCTTAATTATAATTATGTTGATCACCATTTGGACTCTACGGTCCCATTTTGACATTGATGTCTGCTACAGAGCCCAATCAGACCCCCGAAATCGCAACGATGTCCCAAAGAAATTTAATATCAACGAAATAAGCATTGATATGGGATCGTTTTGCGGAATAGAGGATTGTTTTGTTGATTGGAGACTAGTAAATCAATAGAGGAGTGAACCGATGTGTATGTTTTGAATAATGAAACCCCTAAATCTCCACTAGAATCTGATTTCAGGGAAATGATAGCCAAAAATGATAGTTCAAACCTAGTTCCAAAATTTACATTCGAAGATGTGGCCAAAATAAATATGGAAGGATAATATTCAATGAACGATGATCGGATATGATAAATTTTGATAACACTAAACTCACGCCATGTTCAAGGATGAACACATGTTGTGTTTCCCCTTCATCAAAACAGCAAGGGTTCTTTAGATTTATGAGTCTGACACAACATGTATCCCTCACACACATTATGTTCCTCATCCCTGGGTGGATGATACATGTGATGGTTCATATGGTAAGTACATCATGTAAGAGTACACATCCATGGTAAAAATTACACAGACACAATTGGTGTACATAGAGATGGCCAGAAGGACACAAACCGGTCTAGGTTGGCTTGGACATACTGTGGATTCCACCTAAATGGAGTGTATTTATACATCATATGGAATCCATGTATATAATGACCTAATATTAATGTATATAAAATTACATTAATTTTACAAAATATGTAAAAATTTATACAAACAGATGCTTAATAACTGTATTAGTCTAGTGCCTTGAAAACATTTTTTCAAAAATACTGGTATAAAAATATGATACATCATCTCCTAATAGGTTTTTATTTACTAGAACCCTTATTAGAATAATCAAAAATAACTCATACCATTACAACCCAGGGGAAGGAAACTTAAAAAATAGTGAGCTCAGAGGCATAGTAAGGGTAAAAAAGTAGATACAAAATCGTAATCAAGAGAATAAGGTTATAAGAACATGATAATGAAAATGGAATATCATACCCTATATATAAAAGATAATAAATTTGAATAATTTAATAAATAATGGTTGTTCATATGACATGTTACACCCAAACTACAGAATCACAAAGATGGTGAATTGTTTTATTTCAATAGCATGATTAACAGAAATCAAATCCAAAAGGATAGTTCAGTTTATCATCCTTCTAAATCTAGATTACATACATGATAACCATAATAAATTAGGTATATAAAATAAAAACACAATTCAAAAATATAAACAACATCCTTGAATTCTTATTCAAATATTTCATCTACATAACATCAGGAAATAAATAATAATAAAGGTGATGTTAAATGCTCTCTAAGGGTAAATAAAATGAAAGAGATAATGAATTAATGTGAATAAAATAACATAGAATGTTATGAAACTGTAGAAAACATTCCATTAAAATAAATATAAAAGGTAAATTCAATATGGAATGTAAATAAACAAAAACCCATTCTATTTAAATTTGTAAACTGTGAATTAAATTTATCTATATTAATGTTGATGCAAAATATTGTGGATGAATAATAACAGGATATAAAGGAGGGAAATGCTTAATTATTGGATTCTAGGTTTCCTAGGTACATGGAACCAATAATTTCATGTCCTTTCAAAATACATTTTAGCTATTAGGTAAAACACCATCTAATTTGGGCAACAATTTCATCTCATGAGACTAACAATTGGTCGAGGTGCTATCTAAAACTGGGCCCCGCTAAGGTCAAACTAGTCCAATAAATTATTCATAATCATTAATAAAGTTCATTATCAAAATATCATCATTGAATAAATTATAAAAATTGAAAAAAAAATACACCAGTGGAGGATATGTAACGACAAGGCTTACTAAAATTAATGAATTGAAATACCATTGAAATATCACAAAAATAATCTTGAGGGAAATGAGAATTCAAACATTCCAATGTGTCCCTTTCCACATCAAAATGTTTAAATCATAAAACCCAGAAAAAAATAGTCTTAAATGAAACATAGAATACCAAGATCATAATTAGATTCAAGATATAACATGTTAATTTTATGTAAATAAAACAAATAAAATTAAATTGGTTCTTAATAACAAATTAGTCTCAAGATAATGTAAATTGAGATGAAATCCCATACCTAAACCTTCCATTTCTCATGTGGTATTTGTTCTAAATTATAGTAGTTTCAAATATGTTAATATATTATAACATAATGATACCAAGATTAATTATATCATATATTAAAATCTTATAATTTCTTATTACCTATTTGTTAACAATAATTCATTATTTTGACTATTTAATGTGTCAATTGCCTAGTTATCTCAAGTATGGTTTGACTTTCTATTTTATGTTATTATTGTTTGATCATTATTTAATCATATAAATAATATAGAACATTATTTAATTATAATATATATTAAATACATATAATTTATAATAAATAATAATTTTATAAGATAAAAAATGAAATGCACTGTTCTTGGTGATGGTAGGTCATACATACAAATGAACACTAAATTCATTTATTTGTCCTATTAAAAGAACGAAACATAAATGTTACATATGTATATTATAATTAAATTATCATATCTATGTAATATATTTAATATATTTTTAATAATATTATCATTAATTCATTCCATGTATAACATGAACAAATCACGCCGCATTGAGTGGGTGGTAGTCCACACTTCCACAAGTGATGTTATCATATTTACACAAAATAGAATGTCTTGACGTATTTATTATAAAATAATTACATAATAATTGAGATATAATATATATAATACATATATTTTATATTAGTAGTTTCCATCATTATGGTTACCGTGATAGGGGGTATATGAATAATACAAAATCAACACATCGTAAGGCAGCAGTTCATTGTACATAGAAAAAATAAGTTCATTACCCATAAGATGGTGGTATGTGTATGTGTATGTCATAAAGCAAGAATAAAAATATCAAATTATATTTATGATACATTTTTTATACATGAATATAATAAGAAAAGTATATGCATTGGAGAATGGAAATGAAACTAAAAATCCTGAGAGAATATGTTACCTCATAATCGGGTAACATCTTTAGGTTTATACCAAAGGATTAATTGGATGGATTTATGAAAAAAGGGTGGATTAAAGGTAAATGGGGGAAATTCTAAGAAGTTATTTGGGAATATATTTTCCGATCCTAAATAATTTGAGAGGTGTGAATATGTGGGAGAGGTGGTGGCCTTTAATAGGCATGGAAAAGGAATCACTATGAATTTTTGGAAACAAGTTAGGTGGACATATTTTCATACCTAAAAAATCATAAAAACCAACCAAAATAGGTAAATTAATGTTTAGTGAATATATATTTCCATAAAATGGGTTTTTGATAAGTTTCTAGTTCATTAGGGCCCTTAAGGTAATGGTTTAGTCCTTTATTATGCTTAAATTTACCCTAATAAATATTATTAATCTTAATTACATTCAATAAAATATTTATTCAAAAAAATTTCATTATTATAAATTTTAAATTATGGTTATTAGAAATATGGAATCCATTTTTCAAGATTCCAATCTTAGAACTGACCGAAATTAATTTACAATGTATCACGCAGGTAGGATGACAGTACGAGTATTTAAAGTAAAAATATCACAATGTTTACAATGTTTTTATAGTCAATTTAAAATTTATATTTATACATAGATACTAAATTGTATTAATGGATATAAATATTGATTTTTTAAACATTAAAACCAATCTAATTCATAATTTATCCTCATTAATAGATAATAATAAAAATCATTTTTGAACAATAATTAAATATTATTAACTATTCATTAAAAAACTAAATGTTTCATAATAATGTAAAAAATTCCCCATAACCTAATGTTCATGTTCCTATTTAAAATATTATGATTACTATAACATATAATATCAATTAAAGTGTTACAATTCAGAATCAAATTGGGTTCTCCGTTGAAAGGTGAAAAAGTTCCCATTAAAAATATATAGGGTTTTAAGTGTAATTTTTGGATTGTTCTTATATTATACTTATCAAATATATTGGATGAAAATAAAAAAAATATATTTAAATACAATATATATATATATATTAAATTAATATCACTCGCTAATTTTTATTAATCACATATATTAGGGTAAAATAGCTTTGTGAAAATAATAATATTTTCTTTTATATTCCATCAGTTTTTGTATCCATTATTAATTAAATTATATCCAATGAATTCATTTTAAATTTGGGTAAACTATATATTTTCATAAATTATATACACATTTTAATAAATAATAATTTAATTTCTAGGTTATATCATTATGTATATAATAATAAAACGCTATTCAATAAAACGTAGTTTTTCTTGTAATGAAAGTCATCAAAGAAAGTCTCTCTTGAGTGTAATGTAAGCTAACATGGTTTTTAAAGAATTGTAAAATATAAAATCTATAAAATATATTAAAATAATAATTATATTTTAAATTATCATGGTCTAATATCCCCTTACATTCTTGGTCTCATGTGTCATGCACTCTATCAAATATAAGGTTACTACTTTAGGAAATTGGGGTTGTTACAAGACAATAACCATAAGAAACTACAGATCATAAGACATTAAATAATAAAATAGTATGAAATCATGGAATTATGGGAAAAAATATTCATATAATATGAATTCATTTTTATCTAGGGCATATCTACGAAGACTATCTTAGTAGTATAGGTTCATTCGCAATACCATCTTGGTAGTCATGCTTCTCTTCCATAGAAATATTAAATCTCAAGGTTCCCTTAAAAGGCCATATTAGTCTATCTCATTAGATATAAATATTTTCCAAATTCATTAGAGGGAGATGTAGGTTACACACATCACATAATGAAATAATACATACATGTGACACAATATCATAAATAATCATTTCATAAACGATGAAATCAAATGGGTATTACAAACATGTAATTGTATCATAACTTGTTTAAAAAAGAAAGGTTTCATAATCATTTCTTCATAAACATAACCTTTGAAAATAAGCATGTTTCAAAATCATATACCCTGTGAAAAAGAAACGAGTTTCACAATAATCAGGACAACAAAAAATATTTCATTCATAGAAATAATAATAATTGAAACATTAAATAATTTCCCCCAAAATCTGGAGTAAAAGTAGTGGATTTTAACTCATATGGGATATAATTTTTAAAGATATTTTAAAAAAAATTTAGGAAAATATCCTTTATCAATTGAAAATTTATTTTGAGAACATAATATCATTTTGAAACCTTTTTCATTGAATAAGATATAAAACTTTTAAAAGAATAAATATTTCTATAAAATTTTATTAAAATCGTTTTTCATTGAAAATGGTCTTCAATGATCTTTTTAAATCGTTATTGAAATAATTTTTTTTAAAATCATGCTTTTTTAATACAAAAAATTTCCGATCGAAGATATAGACAGTATTATTTTACATAAAATTATAATATTGAGTATCAAATATAGTGAAATTGTTTTAATACATGAGGAAATATTATATAACCATAAGATAAAATAAATTCATGAGTGTTCTTGATAGATGGATTATAATATTTCATTAGGTGCACCATAAACATAAGCAATCTTGAACGAATATGAGATTTTTCTATAATCTCTTATAACATTATAACATGGGATCATACTATCTGTTTAAGAAACTTAAATTATATAAAGCTTAAAATATCACTACAATAATTAAATTAAAGATATAAAATGTCAAAAATATGTATATACACCATGAAAAAAATGTAGTTGAATAACAAAACATGTGTCTCTAAGAATGAAAATTATGAAAAAATTGTTTTATTGAATTGGTATCTTTTGAATCATAAATCCCATGAATGTAATATCTTAAAATATATATGGGAATACCTATGAATTTAATTATAATATACATAGATTATAGTCACAGTATGTAAATACACCAATCAATAAAATGAATAGTGATTAAGCCATGTATATCATAGTGATAAAAGTGAGATGAAACTCCCTTGACTTATGTCTTTACTCTCATCGAACACATTAAAACCTCTTGTATAATAAATATATTTTTATTATACATCTATCATATAACAATATTTTTATATATAAAACCCTATTTTGTTTGATTATGACCTTATATTACTATCAGTTTTACGATCATATGTTAGGGTTTCTCTTCGGGTAATATTCTTTTTGATCATTTCATGTGTCTTAATCTGTTATATAATTGGTCCTTATACTTATATCATGATATATAAAATTCATATCATGATATAAATATCAATTATATTCTCTGTATTTGTGTAATAATTTTCTATATAATAAAGAATTATGAAATGGAATACACCGTTGATGGAGACGGTAACCCATACGTATGCATGAACGTTGTTTCTCTTTTTATTATCATATTGAAATAAATATGGTAAATGAAATATGTATATATAAATGTATGTGTGTGTGTGTCATTATTCTATTAGTATTATTATATTCAAAAGATTGGGGTCATTCCCCTTTATTAAAAAAGAAAAGACACGAATCCCTTTTTAATGGGAAAGGGAAAACCATTACATGCTATTAAAGCCGAACGGATCAATCCACTACAAAACCCAGTCCATTGACCATTACAATGGCCCAAAGGCACACAGGGAAATAACCAACACACCCATAAGTCATGAGAAAACCCTAGAACAACCAATCATATATATACATATATCATATAAGTTCACTAAACCAATCCATAATACATTTCATGTAGTGTGTAAACGAATCACATCGCTTTGAGGGGGCGGTAGTCCACACTCCATCAAATGAAATATTGATTTCAATATGAAATTTATTTTGATATATTAAATAAATTATTGTGTCAAAATTAATATTTATAATGGGATCTCCATTAAAAGTTTGTGAAATTTCATTTATAAAAATATAGGTTTTAAAGGGTAATATTTTCTTTGGTCTTATCTTATGGTTATCAAATCTATGTGATAAACATCAAAAATATTATATTGATTATAATATATATATATATATATTATATTAATATCACTCAAAAAAAATTTATTAATATAATCTATTAGGGTAATACATATTTTTGAAAAAAAAATATTTTCTTTTATATTCAATCTATTTTCATATCCATTCTAAATTAATTTTTAACTAATTAATTCATTTAAATTTTTTGTAAACAAGATATTTTCATTAATTAGCTGCCACTCTTAATATCTACTAATCTAAATGCTAGGTTATATATTTATATATTTTACAATATATCATTATTTGGTAAAACTCAGTCTTCCATCTAACACAATCCATCAAAAAAATTCTCTTTCAAGTGTAATGCATGCCAACATGTTTCATGAATCAAAAAATATAAAAAATATAAAGTCTATTTATAATTGTAATTATAATTTAATATATCATGGAATTATTTCCCCTTATATTCCTGGTCCTGCAATTCATGTACGATATCGAATATTAGGTTCGTACATTATAATTTGGGGGTTCTATAATCAATACACCTTAATTAAATTGTGTCCTCGCTATTTAAACATGATCTCAGTTATAGAGTGATTGAAAATAAACTATTGTTGAAAGACCCAAATTGTAAGAAAAAGGTTAATATCCCATATTATTAATAAGAGAAAAAGAAATGTACAACTATCATGTAACTAGGTTCCCTGTTAGGAGAATATAGGTGGGAAATAAAAATATGGATTTGTAAGAAAAATTCCAACAATCATGTTTTCATAGAGAGTCATATAGAACTTGTTCATATGAATGTTGTGGACCAAAAAACCATAAACCATGGGTATTAATAATGTTCATTGAGAATATAAATATTTATGATCACATGATAACATTTTGGTTTCTAAATTTTTTTTCTCTATTGTTAATAAATTCATTAACTATATAAAATATAAGTATATATACATTTTTATAAACATAATATTTTCTTCTTATTATTCCTTGAACTATTTAAACTTTATCTCTTAGCACAAGATACATTATATGCTGAAGTAATAAAGTAGCTCAAAAATCACTTCCAATGTCTATATTAACCCATTTTATAAATGGTTAGCTTTTATAATAGATTATGATCAAATCAATTTTTAAGGAGAGTCACTGATTATTTGGAATGAACTTATTATTATCATTTAATCAACATAAAATAGCACTAAATTTACATATTCAAAACATGTGAATAACTAAAATATGTACCCTCTTGAAAGATAGTCATAACTAAAATTAACAAAAAACCAAATTAAATACATGTATTCTTTTTATTCCTTAATTAAGACACAAGTTATTGGATATATTACATAAATCCGAAAGTTTTGTAATCATTAGTAGTGACATAATAGACCAATTTTCAAAAAATCATTATTCAGTTCCAAGGTAGTAACCACATATCCAAATCATTCATTTCATCATCATTATCTAATAATTAGAAACATATTAAGGGTTTTCTTTCCTCAATCATGTGTATTTTAAAAAAACATCTTTCTAATTAATAAAATTTCATTGTACAATTCAGCATATGATCTAAAATATATAATTAAAAATTACTAGAGTAAAATCCTTAAATTATTCATAAATCATATGATGAGAACATAATAAACAGAATACTTTTAAAACATATTTCATAAATCCAAATACATATATACATTTATTATTTAAATTTGATTGTGTCAATAACATATTCCTAACCTTGACCCCTTAACATTATCAAAGTTATATTCTCTTGAGGTTTAGGGAATTCATTTTCAATGAGACCCATATCCTTATAGTTGTAACAGTGAATTGTATCCTTTTTATTCTTCTCATTGCAGTATTTTTTTTGGTGACCCTTTTTTCTACACTTATAACAAACTCTCATTAAATTTGACCATTTACCCAAGTTATTATTACCACAATTCTCACACAATAAAAAATTCTCAAAATTATTCTTATTATTTGATGAATTATTCGTTTCTTGGTGCTCAAAAGGCCACTTTTTCTCCTTTTTCCTTTTAATGTGTTGGATTTATATATTTCCTTCATCATCCAGATGGCACATAAAACTATTTCTTCATATAATGAAATATTCTGATAAACCAGAGCCCTTCAGATACATTTTTTACTTCCATCAAAGCAGTGGTTGATCTTTCACTCTATGTTGTGTATATAATCCATAGAATACTAGGTTTACTTTGTAATGGATTCTTCGTAATATTAAACACTCTCCTATTCTTTTTTCTTTAAACTAATATACATTTATTCATGTAAATTTAATAATCATGAAAAAAGTATTTATTGAAAAATGTCTCCATAAAATTCATCAATTCCATGAGTTCTATTTCTTCTTCTTTACATGTATTCTAGATCAAAGACCACCACTAATCATTATAACAATTCACACAATATTCTGGAAGTGTAACCATTTCCATTTCACCACATCCTAATTCCATGAATATCATTTACAATGACTTAATCCATTGATCAGATACCATTGGATTAGTATCGCCACTAAATGATGGGGGAATCTACTGCATAATGTGTTATAACATCATAGATTATCACTATGGAATTGTGGAATTGGTTTATCCATCAAGGAAAGGTTACATATCATAATATTATTTTGATACCATAATATTTCCAAAACATTCTCAGTTACAGTACCGACTATATTGTTTTCATCATCAAGAAAATCTCTACATTTTTCTTGAGTATTGACACTCTTCATCCATACATGTGCCATTTTGAAATAATGGAATATAATAGGTTAGTTCTAAAAAATATATCATTGTATAACTCTAGATATGGTATAGAATATAAGACAAATTTTTTCATCATAAATCCTAGAATAATAAAATGTAGTTAACGTTGTAGGAATCGTTAATTCCAAATCCTACAAAATGTTAGGAAATAGAATATAAATTATCGTAAGGATATCCCTTGGGAAAGTCAATCCAGGCATGTAGTAAGGCCCATTTTCATGTACTAGGTTACCCCAAGTTAGGCTTGAAAAAACTTTTTGGAGTTGTTACTCTAATGTACATATGTGCTAAAACCACTTCAACTTGTAGTATCTAGATGGGGATGAATTCTCATGAATACCCACATAATACCTACTTTCGAAAAATTCTAGGATGTTCTTGTATACTTATCCTTGATATCTATATTAGGGTTTTTCTCCCAATTCAATGTAATATAAATCTAGTTATAAATATTTCACCTAAACATCCTTTGATACAAACTATAACTCTCTGACCCAGGAATCCTGGAGCTGGTGCATTATTTTATTACATTGGCTTGATTACAAGAAATTACATCCTGAAAGAACATTTAGTTTATGATTCTTTCAGATCCATATTAGATAAATCAATTCCATAATATATTGGGATGTTAAAATATAAACATGATTCATAATAAAAAAATTAACCACATAGTTGAATGCTTATTCAGCGATTTCTTCTTTATAACCTTGGGAGAGAAAACACAATATACATGAGATAAAATTCTAGTGAAGGGTAAATAAAATGTAATAAATAATGAATAAATGAGAATAAATTAACATGGAAGGTTAAATAACTAATAACACATTCTATTCTAATAACTATATAGGACAATATCAATATGGAAAAGTGTGAAACTAAAACTCAAGTCTTATAAATCAATTAACTAAGAGTGAAACATATCCATATATATGTCGATGAAAACTCTCATGGAAGAAGAATTAAAGAATCTAAAATATGTAAATTCATAATTATTGGATTCCATGTTTCTTAGGTATATGGAACATGTATCATTACAACCATGAACAACATAGTTTTTCTATTAGTTAAAACCCTGTCTAATTTGGACAACAATTTCAACTCATGAGTCTACTGATGCATTGAAGGTAAATCTATAACCAAGCCACACTCGTGTCATACCAGTCCAAAGAATTCATCATAATCATAATCAATGTTCCTCATTAATATATACATATTAAATAATAGATACAGATTTATCAATAACACCGTAGTGGAGGCTAAGTAACAGCAATGGTTGTTGACATTAATGAAAGTAAAAACAATTTAAATATCATAAAAACAATCTTTATGGAAATTACATTTAAAACATTATAATGTTTCCAAAAACATGGTGAAATATTTAAATCATAAACCCCATGAAGGAATAATATTAAATGAAACTTAAAATTCCATTAGGGTAAGAAGATTCCTGATAAAACCAGTAAAGTTAAGTAAATACAAATAATAAAATTGAATTGGTCTATAATAAAAATTAAATATTAATGAAATAATTTTTTTAAACGACCTTACCTTAGCCATAATTTTCTTGTATGGTCTTTATCATCCTGTTTATTGGTTTAAGATTTGATATTATCTTATACAAGAATGATACTCATATTCCAAATGTCACGACCCTTCTTCTTCATTATGAGGAAAGGGATGTAAATGTTTAATGACATTCCTTCTTCAGGTTGAAAAATAGAAAATGACCCTTAAGTCCCATATCTAATAGGACATGGGGTGAAGAACAACACCAAGTGTATTCAAATCTCGGAAAATTTGAGGTATTTACCTTTTATAGTATCCAATATTGGGAGATAAGATGTATAAACCAAAAAAATTCCAATAGATATATATAAAATAAGAAAAAATCCATCTCACATGAATGATTCAAGTAAAGCTGCTAGAAATACAATGAAATGCTCAAAAGTAAATACCAAAAGAACAAAACTAAGGATCAACATAGAAATTTTACAGATTCCCAAGCTAGTAAGGTCCATAATGGTCTGCATAATCTCCCTAGAAACATGAAAATAATAATATATGTTTACGGTGAGTATACTTGTATACTTAGTAGAAAAATCCAATGTCACCCGTGCACAAGTGAGAGAAGCATACTAATTCCCCTATGAGAAAATAACAGAAACTCAAAATCACCTAACAAGATATAAAATCCACCCCCAACCTCACCATGGAACACTCACCAAACAATACAAGTTAGTTAAAGTGAAGTAGTAAACACATTGATATTTGGGTACCCCACACTACTTTCCACTGGTTTACAGCTCATCCCTAATAGGGAATGTACTGATGCTACATATATCTTCCATAATCCCCACTTCACACCCATCCTATACACACCTAGTCCACATACCACATCCTATCCACAATCTCCTGTGAGATAAAACCGCAACCTCATCATGAAGAAACCTCTCAATATACATTATATCTCATCTGGAAGACACATGGGAAGTACTCCTCAACCACAAACACTTACGCCTCACAACCACAACACAACCTGCTGGAAGAGTCTGGGTATATTTATGCCTAGAAGAGGGAGTGGAGAATATCCAATGACTAGAAATCCATCCTACCACCATGATGTGGGGAAAGGACATCCTCCCCAATAACCATGGGGGTGTTTCAGATGTAGTGATAATCACGGGTGGGGTGCGTATAGAAATCACTATGAACAAACAGTATATATATAGGTAACAAACACTCATCACAACCTTAGGGTTTTCAGGAAAATTCAACCAACCCAATAACTACCTTTTTTGCACACCCTAAATTCACATATCACCAAGAACAACAGTCCCTTCCATAAGTCTATATATAAACTCTTTTTCAATAAAAACCTCATCTAGATAAATACAGCTAGAAAATTCATTTAACGAGTAATAATTCATAATTATAAATACATTTATTTACTTATTACATCTCTGCTTAGGAAACTACCAATACATCATACCATATGAACATCATAACCCACACATAATTCACGAAGTCCCTGGAAACTCTAGGAAAAAGGCCCATGCAAGGTAACACCATCCTTCTTCAAAATCATCCATCCTAAACCATCTCTCGAAACTCCACTGCATGAAAAACACCACATCTCACAAAACAAACAGAACTCAACCAGTATACAGTCCCACTATATAGTCCCCTTTCTAGGATAACCCAACCACAATTCTTTAAACTCATGCCACCATGTACTTCTTCTCACTAGGTAAACCCCCCCAACACCCATCATCACAACCACACTTATTAGCCATACTTCATGACAATAGAACAACTAGCACACGCAATAACATAAACATAACACAACCTAAACCTATATCCCTACATCCCAACCACTGCCCAGATGCAATCCCACTGCATAAAAAGTTCACCTATTCCACAATCAACCAATATCTCAACCTAATATTCCATTACGCAAAACATAACCCAATACTCAGATCCATACTTCTAACCACAACACCATACAATCAACATGAAATTAAAGGTCGAGAGAACCACACACATATTACAGCCACACCAACAAGGATGGTGTATTCATATTTAACCATAATCATTCTTTAAATTTACATTGATTATTCAGTTGTGATCATAGAACATGTTTTATTTGGGGGAATCCATATATTTAACCATGTGGTCATGGTTAATTAATTTCAAACTTTTATATCAGTGTTTCAAAAATCATACAGGTCCACATAGTGATACCACCAACATCCATGATTTTTATAGGGAATTAGGACAACACAATTCCCATCATGGATCGAAGATAACATGACAAAATATAGAAATCATCATTTTCAACTCCCATCCCCTTATTTATTACTTTTTTTTAAAATTATGCAACCATATTAACAAGATTAAATCTATATACCCACCCCGAATTATGATTAATTGAAATAGATATGAATGAATCTTTACCTAAAACCACATATGATCAACAATTCTTTAGTGTGCCAAAAAATGGTTTCGCACAATAAATAAGAGAAAATCCCAGGGGAAAAAATTTTCAATGGTTGTATAAAATAGATGAATTCTTTGGGATGAAAGGTTTTAGGAACAATAATATGAAATGGAATGATTAATAGGAATAGTGGACATTGAGTGTAGAAAATCTATATTCTATATCAACGGAAGGGAAACGATTTTAGTGGACATTAAAGTTGCATCATGATCAAGAACATAGAGTTTGACTATTTAAATCTATTTGGATCATTAATATATCCAATTTATAATAAATTTCCATTGAAAACCCATTATAAAAGATAAAAACGGGTCTTTAAACATGATTTATGTCAAGTAAAACATAGGATGGGTAAAATTGGGAAAATATGGAAAAACATGAAATGAGTCACCGATGGGTGAGTCTGCAACATGAGTCACTGACACCTGACTCACTAATAAATGACCCCCTAAAATTAATACAATGATTTGAATCTCTAACAACAAGTTGCCGACACTACTCACTTATTCCTAACTGATCGATTCCTGACATAACAGCTCCTCAACCGATTGACTCCCTCACTCATTGATGCCCTGACTTGTTGACACCTCAACCTACAGATGCCTCTACCTAATTATTCTCTAAATAACCATGTCCCAAACACAGTGACACCATAACCTACCATCGTACTATCTCACTAATACCCAGACTCTCTAATTCCCCAACCTACCGATGTTGATCTACCGATGTTATATCACCAACACCGATTCATCGATGGAAAAATGGAATTTTAAAAAACTATGGAAATGATATACCATTTTCTCCAAGATCACCACAATAAATGGATTTTGACAAGTTAATGTACCAATGAGGTATGGGATGTTAAATCATATACCTTTTAAACTTTTCTTTCCCTTGAAAATTCAAAACCAAACCCAGAAGAAATAAGGGTCCGAACAAAAACCCTATAGGATACCTCTTAAAGATAAAGCATCATGTGTTTTTCTAAAGTGAGACTAAAACCTCAATATATAAGAACACCTCCTCCCATATATGCTAACCCAAACATCCACAAGATTCCCCACACAAGCACCAACTATATAAACACATGAATCATTGATTTTATACCTCCATGTTATGATATATTCCTCTCATAGTGGTATTGAATCTCCCTAGTAGGTTAAATCACATCTCAATTAGTGTGTATCGATTAGGAATAAGGTATATCCCTTTTCACAGGTCAGGAATTTTTCATACATCACATAATTAAGAAACAACTAATCTCATAAAAATAGGATTCTAGAACTTCATAAAAAATAAAAACACACAAGAAACACTGAATATAACAATGGGAAATGGGCACACATCTGTGTCTCTCACTACCATGTTCTCTTCTCCAAGACATTATACCATTATAACACATGAACCAGAGGAAAGTTCTATCAATGCAAAACCTTCTCCAAATGATACTAGATCTTTATTGGCATATCCAAAAATATTTTTTTCATCCTTGATAATCAACACTCCCCATAATACCACATGGGAGATATTGTGAAGATACTGACGAAGCTGGGAGACATGAAAGATGATGTTTATCCCCTCCAACTTTGGTGGAAACGACAACAAGTATGGCACCTCAAAAACTGTCCCAAATACCTCAAAACGTTTCATGAACATGGGAGAAACCGTTCTCCCTAAACCAATCCTCTACTACCCATGTTGAGGGGAAACATTGAAGAACACCTGGTCCCCAACCTTAATTTCCATGATCTATCAGCCACGATCAGCATACGACTTCTACCGATCATGTATTGTATGAATCCTCTCATTGAAAAGATTCACATTATATTTCATACTCTACACCAAATTCAGATCAAGAACTTCTACCTCTCAAACTTTGGTCCAACACAATGGTAAATAACATGGACCTCCTTTTAATGCTTTGAACTGAGCCCTACCAATAGAAGAATGATAAATATTATTGTATGAAAAATCTACCATGGGAAAATGTCACACCAAATACCCACCAAATTCAAAGACACATGCTCTTATTATATCTTCCCACATCTAAATGGTCCTGTATTTCGTCCAATTTTTCTGAGGGTGGAAATCATTGATGAGGCGTAACTGAGTTACAAAATCATGATACAATAACCTCCATACTCGCTAGGTAAAACATGTATCCCAATCCAATACAATATATCTTAGGACTACATGCATCCACATCAACTCATCCAAATAACTTCTCACTAATGCATCCAATATGCTCAACTCCATAATCTTAAGAAGTGACACAATTTTTTCAGTTCATCCCCCACTACCCACATAGAATCATATCTTTCCTAATACATGGACAGTTATATGATGAAATAAATCGAGATGGAATCTCACTTCCAATCGGGGACATTTAGTGAATGCAACAAACCACCAAGAACACAATGGTCAGCCTTCACCTGCCAGAACACTAGTCACTTTACCACAAACTCTGCCATTATCAGCTTCATCTAGGGCCATCCAAACTACTCCCTTATTCCATGCTACATATTGGAAACTCTTAGGAATACTGTAAAGGGTGATCTATGAAACTCACCGAAAAATACATTGTGTATCACCACAAAAAAAAAATATTCCCACAAAAAATTATTCTAACCATCCTCCATCCATCCCTCCAGAGAATCACCTTGGTCATTCTAATCATGCGTCACCTCTACCTCTGAGTCTCCCCACAAATACTCCTCCCCTTTCTGCCTCAAAGATGACCACACCATCAACTAAAACTACCCTCCTCTTCCACAATCAATTCTAGAATCGAAGTGAAAGGTACCAAACTTCTCCATCACCCTCCAAGAATCTACCAATCCTAGAATTAAATCCTTTTATGAAATCATTTTCAATGAATTGCCTGCAACATTCCCCTCTAATAAGGTGTAATAGATATAAAAGTTGTAATTTTATAGAAACTCTATCCACCTCCAGTTCCAAAATATCATATATCACTGGGAAAAGATTTACCTCAAGCTCTTGTGATCTATAAAGACCAAAAAGCACCCCCCCAAATGAGGTAATGCCTCCCAAAATTTATCTCAAAAACAACTACTTATATGATTAGATAATTCATGGGATACTTATGTTAATGAGGTACGTAATTTCCTGGACCCATAAGACATCACTCATCATTATTATATCAGAACACACACCCAATCCTAGATAGGAAGCATTGCATAACACTTGGAACATCACCCAATCCTCTGTAAACTTGAGCACTAGAGCACTGACCAAATTCACTTTTAGATAGTTGAATTCTTTCTGGTAGTTCTCCCTCCACATAAAGGCATAGACTTTTCGGGTCAGATCTGTCAACAAAGTTTATACCCGAGAGAAGTCAGGTATAAATCTCTAGTAATATCCGACCAGACCATGAAAACTGCAAACCTCTTCCACATTATTATGTTTTTCCCAAAAAAACTTCCTAGAACATTGATGGGTATGCTTCTACACCCTGATGAGACACCACATGTCCATGGAAGTGGATATCCCATGACCAAAAATTTCACTTGAAAAACATTACATAGAGATGGTGGCATTAGAGAACCTCCAATATTTCCCTTATATACTTGGTATTCCCCTCCTCTGAATTTGAGTATATCATAATTTCATCGATGAATATGAAAATTAAATAGTACAAGAATTTGTGAAAGATGGAGTTCATAAGTCCCAAGAACAAAACTATTTTGTTCGTAACAGCGAATGACATAACCATGAAATCAAAGGGCCCATACCTACACCTAAAAGCAGTCTTCGGATGTCACTCTCCTTCACCCACAATTAGTGATACCCATACCATAGATCAATCATGGAAAACAAACTTGCTCCCTTGATCAGGCCTAAAAGATAATTTATCCATAGGACATGGTAGAATCATTTGAGAGTCACCTAATTCAACATTTGGTTGTATATCGAAAAAATTATACCACCATCCTCCTTAATTTAAAAAAACAATGGATCACCCCATGTTAACACACTAGGCCGAATAAATCCCTTATTCATAAAATCGTTAATCTAGATCCATAACTCCCATATCCCAGAAGGTGCCAAATGATATGGAGCCATCAAAATCAGAGAAGCATTGGGATGAAAGTCTATCCTAAACAAAAATTCAAATTAAGGGGATAGGGATATAACATCCTTGAGAAAATTATCCAATAACTCAATAATAACTATAAAAATCACCACTATCTCAGTATCAATTGATTCGACTAAGAAATCAACTAACAATGAAAAAAGAGGCTTCTTAAACCAACTACCCATAAAAAAATTCACTCACCAACAAATGCCACATGTTGGCAATCAAAATCCCAGATCACAACTCTCCCCTAGAAGAATTAAATAATAGAAATAACATAGTGAAACCATTCGATAAAATGAATGACATTCTATGGCTTCTTCTATAGTATAAAGGGATCCACATTGGACTGATGTGGCCCCATCATTATTCTACAACCACGGAAAACATAAAACACGCTATTCTAACCTTTGATTGTTATATTTAACACCAAGGGCATGGAAGTTCTCTATATTTCTACTATGAGGGCTTGGAATATACTAGGTGAAGCAAAGGATTATGATGCTCTTGAATCAAACATAGCTCAAACAAGAGTATTAAATAAGATGATTGTACCTAGAAATGATCTTTGGCCTCATTGGAACTACAACCTCTCTGGAACGCAACAAACCATGAACAAATACTCTCCCCCTATACTATAAATTTCCTCCTTAACCATATCTGGTTTGAGGTCCCTTAAGAATACCCTATGTTTGGACTCTACCTGCTTTGTCTCCCCTTGGTGGAGTACGAGCCTCATGTCCCTACTACTGAAACGTCCTAGCCAGTAACTATTGTTGAGGTGGGCGCTGAACCAGTCCATCTCCAGCATACTGAGCTCAAACTGGGATCTTAATCTGAAGGTTCCCATAGCCTCAAAAAGAAAAACACCTTAGTCACAAGCCTACATGAGAAGGATGAGGACCAGAAGGTCGGAATTGAATCTTCTAGGGTCATCTCCCCATGGGCTAAATCATGGAATACATTGGTGGATGTGACCTACTGTTGGAAGCCTTTCCCTTTATAGAACCCTTCTAGATCCCCTCTAATATTTTGAATCATCATTAGTGTATCCTCTCAACCACTTCCTCCTTCTTCTGGTCCTCTAGGGGTTTCAGAAATGTAATGGGAGTAACTGCATATTGGAGTGATGGGAAGAGTGCCTCCACTAAGCATGTCACTCAAGACTCCTCATTTAGGTACACATCCAGGGCAAGGAGAATGGTGTATTAGAACATGATCCCTAGTTCACATACCAATGTACTCCCCTATTAGAGGTAGAGTAACACTTTTTTCATATTAGCATTCTGTGTAGAAGGTTGGAATTCTGCTCAGAACACCTTTTCAATATCATAACATGAAACATCAATGTCCTTCTCTCCACCATGTAGAGTAGCCACCACGGACGTGTTGCTCCCATCATCCTGCTAACCACAAAAGAAACCCATTACTCTTTCAAATCCCAGAACAAGGATTAAGTGATCCTCAACACCTTTAGACAAATCTCTATATTTTTTCCAAAAATTTTGCCTTCGTACATTCCAAGAGTTTTCCAATAGAAAGAATAAAGTGTCTTCTCACACTAATTATTCTCCTCATCTAGATCAACCCACTCCCAATAAACTGGATTGGCTTATTGCGCATCTACTACTTAAGCCACTCAAGGATGACAACTCAGTTTCATTGCTAAAATGTAAACATGGATCTCCTAAGACCAAGTAGTATATAATTTATTTAGGATTCATTATAAATAATTTTTTATTTATGTTTCCTAAAATCTCCCAAAATAAACCAGAACACAAGTTATCATGATGAATACACCATCCCCAGGTTCTCGACCCTAGAAATGGTGTACCCTCACTTGGTTGTTCTGTAATCATAATTTATTTTCCTTAGATAATAGGGGACCTAAAGTCATGCTTCATATCTGGTATTCCCGGGCATATGTTGTGAACTAAGGTCACCCCGCACTATTTCTCTACTGTCCCATGAAATCCCCACTATGCCTAACTCAAAATTACATCCTATATCTCAACCACATCCTCTGATAACATTCTATCAAGACCCTCCTTCTTCAAGATGAGGGAAGTGAGGACTTAGGGTTGTGACCTTAATTCATTAAGATGAAAATAGAAAATTACACCCAATACCCCCCTCCAATATGCCCCATAGGTAGAGACCATCACCAAGAGTATTAAAATATCACAAAATGAGAGCCATTATCATTTTTATAGTAACCATGATCAGGGGTTAAGATGTATCAACGTCAAAACAACTCCTATACATATATGTAAAAGAAGACAAAATATATATCACATGTATGTTTATAGTAAACCTTATAGAAATAAAATAAAAATATCAAAAGTAAATACGGAAGGAACAAATCTAAGAAGAAGACCAGAAACTATCATGATGACGAAGATAGTAATGTCAATAATTATCAGTTTTATCTCCATGGAACCCTGAAAACATATTTATATATTTTGGTTGAGGATACATGTATGCTCAGTAAGGAAAACCAATATCACTAGTACACAGGCGGGAGAAGCATTCTAGTTCCCCTCTGGGAAAATATTAGAAAGAAAAAAGAACCTAACAAGCTACAATACCCACCCCAACCTCATTTTGTAATGCCCAACAAATAACACCACTCCTGTAATGTAATGAAGTAAGAAGATCAATATAGGGGTAACCTACACCACTTCCCACTAGTTTATTGCTTATCTCTAATGGTGATCACCCTTAGGATACCATGATCTTCCACAAGTCCCACTGTCACAACCTACTAGCACACACCTAGGCCACATATCACATCATCCTTATAAATAACTAGGTTACAAAACCACAACCTCATCCCAAAGACACCTGGGAAGGTTAAACATATCTCATCCTGAAGACATCATAGAAGCACACCTCAACCATTGACACATGGGCCTCACAACATCACTATAACCAGCCTGAAAAGTATTGGGCTACAAATTCCAAGAAGATGGAGTATAGAAGATCCAATAACCATCCATCCATCCTCCCACTAGGATTTTGGAAATGGAAAGCATCCCCTCATAACAATGGGGGGTGTTCAGTGTGTATTTCTCAAAATGGGTGGGGTGAATATAAAAATCACAAGCATGTAAAATTATATATATAGGTACCAAACACTCATCCAAACCTATGGGTTTTCAAAACAAATAAACAACCAACAAAACTACCTTTTCTACTACCCCCTTATTAAATGTATCACCACGATCAATGGTCACTTAGGTAAGACGATAAATGAATATCACTTCAGTAAAATCCATGGATCAATACATACTCCTAGAAAATACATTTAACCAATTATCTTTATGATTTTTCAATACATTTATTTAAATATTCCATCCCTACTTGGGAAACTACCAAAAACAGCACACCATAAGAACGTCATAACCCACACACACTACACAATGTACATAGAAACTCCATTTGAAAGTCTCATTGAAGGTAAAACCATCCTTCTTCAAAATCATTAATCCTAAACCATTCTTGGTTGCCCCACTCCACAGAAAACACCACATCCTTAAAAACAAACAATACTCAACCAGCTTGCAGTCCCACTACATAATCCACTTTCATGGAAACCCCCATCATCATTCTTCATAGTGATGCTACCTTTTCCTTTCTCTCACCATCTAACACCCCCAAAAATCCTCATCACAACCAAATTTTCATTCCCACTATATAACAGCAAGACACCCAATAACATAATAATATAAACACTTGAACCAACAGCCTCACTGCTGAACCACTACAAAGATGAAGTCTCAGAGCATAGTAAGTTCATCCATTCATTAATTAACCAATTTCACTACATAAGATTCCATTAAACCACCCATACCAGCCTATTCTCATAGCCAAACTCCTAGAAACAACACTAAATGAACAACATAAAACTATATGTTGATATAACCACACACATCACACAACCATGCCAACAAGAATGGCATATTCTAATTTAGCCACAATTGTTATTTAATTACACTTTGATAATTTAGGGCCAATCACCGAAAAAGTTTTATCATGGGGAATCCATATATTTATTCGGGTATATGTGGTTAATTAATTACATAATTTTATTGCATTTATTCAAAAATAATATAGGTGTGAATAGAGATACCACCATATGGCCATGATATTTAGATGGTATACAGGCAACACAATTCACAAAATGGATCAAATACAATAGACGAAACAACGTAAACAACAACATCATCTCCTTAACCCTTATTTATTACATATTCTAAAAGTATACAACTATATTCACAAAAAGACAGAAGTATACCCACCTCACAAGATGCATAACTGAAACATAGACAAAGGAATCCATACCAGTAAAAATAGATGATCAATTATTCCTCATTATACCAAAATAGCGGGTCGTGCAAGCAGAAGGGGAAAATCTCAGGGAAACAATATTTCCATAATTACAGCACAAATGCAACTTTTAAAGGAATAAATGTTTTCGGTGCATGTATAAAAAATAGAAGGGTTTAAAGAGAGAGAGTATCCCTGCTTTAAAAAACGTCAAATTTATATCAACATAATGGAAACTACTTCAAGGGAAATTAATGTCTCACCATGGTCAAACCCATGTGGTTTGACGATTTTAAAGTCCTCATATAATTATGATATTAATGATATAATTAATATCCTTTGAAATACTTTTAGAAATACTCAAGAAATGTTTTTAAGATGGTTTATGTAAAATAAAACGTTATAGGTGAGAAACATGAAAACTATGAAAAACAAGAAATGAGTCACTGATGGGTGAGTCACCGACATGAGTCACCTGCAGTGAGTCATCAATGCTAGACTCACCGACGGATGATCCACCGACGTTGAGCCACCGACGAGACTCGCAAAAAGTGAGTAACTGATGATACCCAATAATAGCTGACTCATAAATTCCAAACATACCAACACCTCAAACTAGCAACACCGTGACTCACCAATTCCCTAACTCACCAACACCTTGACTCACCTACAACCCAACCTACCAATGCATCGACCTACCAATGCCCTTACTCACTGATGCCCTTACTCACTGACTCCCCAGCCTACTTTTTTCCTAACTCAGAAACTCTTTGACTCACCCAGACCCTAACCTACTAATTCTGAACTATCGACTTTGAGTCACCGATGCTGGGTAACCAATGAAAAAACTAGAATTTTGGAAAAATCATGAAATGAACTACTATTGCCTCCCATAACACCCAAAACACAATATTTTAAAATTTTAATCAACTATAGAGGTCTGATTAATTACAAATAGTATCCAGTATTAACTTCATATAATATATTATTGTCATTTTTAAACAACCATTCATTATTTTGACTATTTTGGGTGTTAATTCCATAGTTTTCCCAAAAATGTTTTGACATCCTATTGGTTGTTCTTATTATTTTTACTATGGTTTAATAATCTGATGAGTTTAGACATGCTTTAATAATATTATATATTAATTTCATAGTTATTTATAATAATATAAAAAAATGGATTAAAATGATATGCTTAGATCATGGATATAGTAGGTCATACAGACACATGAACGCTCAATTCATTTCATCGTCATGTTCAAAAAATGCAACCTAAATGACACATGTGTCTATTATAATTCACATATGTTATCTATGTAACATATAACATATAGAATTACTAATATCATTCTTAATATGTTCCATAAATAATGTTAATTAATCACATCTCAATATGGGTGGTATTCTACACTTCCACAAGAAATTTTCTCATATTTATGCAAATTGGAATGTATAAATGTATCTTTTATAAAATTATTAAATAATCGTAAAGATAAAAAAAATAATATATATATATATATATATATTATGTAATAATATTATCTATCATAATGGCCACATTGATTGGTGGTAAGGAAAAAATGGTCAACCATCATTTCATGTGGAGGTAGTTCACCGTACACAGAAATAGTATGTTTTTTACCCATTAGATGGAGGTATTTGTAAGTGTAGGTTGAACCCATAGAATAAGAAAATCATACTATATTGATAATATTGGGTTTTTGTACAATAATTGATTAATAAGAGTATAAGAATTTGAAAATGGAAATAAAACTAAAAAGGTTGAGAGAAGACATTACATCTTAATCAAGAAACTTCTTTTTTTATTCCAAAATGATTCCTTGCAAGGATTTCTGACCAAATGAATGCTTCAAGGTCAAGGGGATGGGTTTTTAGATTTTTTTTGGAAATATATTGGCCAATATTAAATGTTTTTAGATGTGTTAATAAGTATGATAGGTGGTGGTCTTTTATAGGGAAGGAAATGACTCAGTATGAATTTTTTTAAATAAGTTATGTGTACACATGATATTACATTTAAAATGTCATAAAGAAAAAAACCAAACTAAAAAATGGAAGGTTTATGGCCTAGATATTTCTATAAAAATGTTGTTTTAAATGTTTACGGGAAATTTTGTCCCTTATGATAAAGTTTTAGTCCTTTATTTTTCTTAATTTTACCATAACATTTGTACTTAATTTTAATTACTTTCAAATATATTTTTGGTAAAAAAATTCTACCTTATTATAAATTATAAATTATACTGATTAAAAATATAGAATCCAATTTTATAGATTCTAATCATAAATGTGGTGGAAATTAATTTAAAATTCATTATGTGGGCGGGATGACAATGTATGTATTTAAAGAAAAAATATCAAAATGTTTGTTATGTTTTTATAGTCAATTTAAAATTAAAATTTATCACAATTAACTGAATAAGTTTAATTTTTAAAAATATGGAATAATAAATCATTAAAAAATCAAAAAAAATTATTATTATAAATAAATTAGATGAAAATGTTATTTTGAATTAAAATTTAGTATTTTTAACTATCTATTAAAACAAGAAATGTTTTAGAAAAATATCAAAAATCCAACCTAACATAATATTTATGTTTCTATTTCAAATACTATGTTTGTTTTTACATATAAAATATATTTAATTTTAAAAATTAATATTTATAATTTGTTAGCCATTACAATGATATAAAATTGCCTTTATAAAAATATTGGTTTTTATGTTTAATAATATGTTTTTTCTTATCATACGTTTGTAAATTATATTAGATTGAATAAAAAAGGATTATAGTGAATATATAGTCTATAAATTACATTAATATTACTCAATAATTTTGATTAAATATATCTATTTGGGTAAAATACCTTTGTAAAAATAGAAATATCTTCTTTTATATTCTATCAGTTTTCATATCTATATATAATTATTTTATAACCAATGAATTCATTTAAAATTTTTGTAAACTAATTATTTTCATAATTTAGTTACCCATTTTTATAAAAACTAACATAATGTCTTGTTTATATATTATTATATTTTACAATATACCATTATTATGTAAAAAGTGATCTTGCGTTCAAGGCAAGCCATCGAACAAAGTTACTCCTGAGTGTAACTCATACTAAATTAGTGTTTCAAGAATTTAAAAATATAACGCATAACAAATCTAGTTAAATATAAATTATATTATAATGTATCATGGTATTATATCCCCTTAAGAACTTGGTGTCATGTGTCATACACGCTATCACATATAATGTTCTTTCCTTAGAATTTAATGGTGTTACAATATCTAAATAATAAGGAAATAAAGAACATAATCCATGAGTTCATAACATAAGAATAATACTATGAATTGTTAAAAAATATTAGTTTGGTCATCACTACTAAGAAAATCTTAGTAGTATGGGTTCATTCCCTATACCGTCTTGGTAGTAACAGATCACAACTATGGCCATCTTAAAAGTAATGGTTCACTCCCTAGACTATCATAGTAAATCTGTAAGGATATAGATCTTTAACAAATGCATTGAATGGATATATATGTCCCACCCCTCTCATAATGAAATAATACATACATGTGCCACAAAAAAATAAATATTCATATCTTAGAACATGAAATTAAATGGGTATTAGAAACATGTAAACATATCATATCCAATGAAAAATACATTAATCATAATCATTTGATCATAAACATAACCAATGAAATGAAGCATGTTTGAAAAGAATATAACCTTTGAATGAGAAAAGAGTTTCACAAACATCATTTTAGAAACAAATGTTTTATTAAGAAAATGAATACGATTGGAAACTTTTAAATTTTCACTAAAAAGGAATGAGTAACACCAATGGATGTTGCCTTATATGGGGAATAATTTTTAATGTTATTTAAAAAAAATATCTTGATGAAAATATCATTTATATATTGAAAAATGATTTTTAAAACAAAAAACCTTTTGAAAAAAAAGTATTCAAAAATAAATTTGAAAACATATAATGGAATAATTGAGAAATATAAAAAAAACTAAAAATACTTTTTCCATTAAAATGGACTTAAAAGTTATTTTGAAGACATTTTCAAAAACATTTTTCAAAACATTGTCTTTTAATACATCAAATTTCTGGCTGAAGAGATAGAGGGTCATATTTTTCACAAAAACATTATCCTAAGTATCGAAGACTGGTAAAATGGTACTAATAAATGAATATGTATTTAATATATAGATGATAATGAAATTCAATAGTCTTATTGAAATATGGATCAAAATATTTCATTAATTGAGGAATAATCATTATCAATCTTGATAACTGATGAGATTGTTTTTAGTAAACTCTTATTACATGGTAACATGGAATCATGCTCTCAATGTAAGAAAAAGAAATTAAATGATTATTAAAATACTATTAGAGTAATTATATTCAGCATATAACATTTATAAATGGAATAATATAAACCTCGGAAAAAATGTTGGGTTATAACAATACATGTGTCTCAAATAAATAAAACTGTGGAAAAACATTCTTAAGGAATTGGTAAATTTTTAAACATAAACCGCATGAAACTAAGATCACAAAATATATATGATAATACCACTAAATTTAAGTATATTAGACATATATTATATTAATTTAGAGTAAATAAAACACACAAAATAATTGAGTGTTGATTAAGGCATGTATATCATGGAAATAAATGTGAGATGAAATTCTCTTACCTTGTATCTTGAATCCTGTCATACTCATTAAAAACTCATGTATATTAAACATAATTTTCTTATAAATATATAATAACACCATATTATTATATATAATACTTTATACAGTTTTATTATGATCTTAAATTACACACTTGATAATAATCCTATGATTAGGTTTCACTTCAGGTAATATTTTCTTTATTGTTTCCATGTGTATAAATTATTTATATATTTGGTCATTATACATATATAATGATTCCAAGAATGTAAATAATGATATAAATATCATGTATGTTCTGTATATTTTTGTTAAAATAATATACATATTACAAAAGTAGGAAATGTAATAGACCATTCATGGAGACGGTAGGTCATACGTATGCATGAACGTTGTTTCCATTTTTATTGTCGTATTGAATGAAAGAAGGAAAATGATATATGTTTTTATATATATAATTTTTTTGTAGAATTTTTATATCATATGTATCATATATTTTCACTAAACTTATCCTTAATACATCCAATGTAGCATGTGAATGATTCACATAAATATGAGGGGGTCGTAGTCCACAATTCATAAAACAAAATTATCATATTTACACAAAATGAAAAGTATAAAGATATATTTTTAAATTGATTAAAAAATTGTAATGAAAGAATAAATATAATATATAACATATATAAACATAGTTTATACCATAATTTTTAACAACATAGGTGGTAAAAATATGAACATTCATCATTTTTTTGATGCAATAGTTCGTCGTACAGATAAAAAGTGTATTCATTACCCATTAAGTGGTGAAGTTTTTAATTGTATATTGAAAAAAATAGAAAATCCAAGTATATTTAAGATACTATTGTTGTTATTAAATCATGGAATAATGATATTTGAGGTTGTAGAGAAGGAAAATAAAAAAACGATGCATAAGGGATGGTGTTACCTCTTAATTGCGTAATTCCTTTTGGTCAGCCCCGAAGGGATTGAATTGAATGATTTATGACCAAATTTAAGCAATATGGAGGAAGGGAGAGATATTGGGAGACTATTTAGGAAGAATTTTGATGAGAAAATATGGCATGAGAGGTGTCACGAAGGGGTAGAGTGCCTTCCTTTTTCTTCTAGAGGGGGAGTGGCAGGGTTGTTAATACAAAACGGTATTCAATAATGGGACATATTATTTACCTAAAATCGATCCAAAATGTAAAAATAATATATTTATGTGAATTTATGGATGAACCAAATAATCACCACACAGAAATATGTTCATTTTAATAATTTGGTTCGTTATCTTCTATGATTCAGAAATTTTATTATTTTGGATTTTATTATTTCATCTTGTTTCTATCCTATGTAATTTAACCATTCATATTAAAATAAAGTTATATTTATTATGTAATATAGAACCAATAAATTATAAATATGATACCTAATTTAAAAAATAAAAAACTCATCTCTTTTTTAATTTTTTAAATCATGCGCATGTGATATGTAAAACACTACTTAAACGTGGATTGTGCTAATAATGTATTTATAATATTTTGATCAATATGGTGATTATAAAAGTTATATTATTTAATTAATATAAATTATGTAATTTTTTTTACATTTAAATATCTCTTTACAAAATATAGTATTTTTATTATTTTTAAATAATTTAGAAAAATTTCATTTATTATCAAATAATAATAATGTGAATTTTGACATTATTATTTTAATTTTAAATTTAGAATATAAAAGTAATATTGGAATTCAAATATAATACATTTAAATATGAGTAACATGATATTTTTTTCAGCAAAAATAATTGAATAAAATAATTATGTCAATTCAAATAACATAATATTTTATGTATCATTTATTTTAGTCAATTATTAATTAAATAATAACAATTTTGGTGTTTCTTATGAATTTTAAGTTACTAAATCTTCATTAAAAATTATTTATAATTTTTTATAATAAAAATAAACCTTTTATATTTCAAAATAATATTTTTAATTTAATTATCATGTTTTGTAAATATCTCTATGTTTTATAAATGTTAATGTTAATGAAAGTTCCTTTTATGCCTTTTTCCTTACATAACCTTTAATATAGGGGGATTTCATTTAATAATATCCTAATAACCCATAAAAATAAAACCAATAGTGTATATAATCACATTATTATCATCCAATGGTTTTAGAAACGTTTATATGTCATTTAGATACTTAAGATTATAGAATAGTCCTTAATTAAGAATAATCATACCTTATTTAGTGTGATTAATTTTAATCACATTCAATAATAATTTTAGAAAAAAAAATTAAAATTATCAATAAGGTTTTATCATCCTTTTATTCAAAGGATAACTAAACCATTTCTCTAAAATAAACAATAATGACTCAATCATGATTTATATATACATTACATAAATTTTTTTGATTACTAAAAAAATTATACAAAAGGACGCCCAAAGTCAATATTGGTCTAGTGAATTTGGAAAAGTGGAAACATAAAAATTGGCACAAAAATAAGATACATCATATATCACTAGGTTCTTATTGACTTGAACCCTTGTTAGACACATCAAACATAATACATACCATCATATCCTAGGGGAAAAAAATAAAAAGGGGTGAGCTCAAATTTTCAGTAAGGGTAATCTAGGGAGATACATAAGAATAATCAAGATCATAATGGTGTCATAACATGATCATGTTAATAGAATATCATACCATGCATATCAAAGATCATAATCCAGAATAATTGAATAAATCTAATATGCTCCTAAGACATGAAAAAAAACTAAAGAACATAATACATGAAAGCATAATATATGAATAAAAAATGAAATTATAGAACACACAAAATCATATAATATTATTTCTATAGTATCTATGGAATCTCTTCCAAGACTATCTCAATAGTAAAAGTTCACTCTCCATTCTATCGTGGTTTTCATGGTTCATGCCCATGTCCATTTTAGTAGCATGAGTTCAATCCTCATACCAACATTATAGTCATTGGTCACTCCCCATGAAATATTAGTAGTCAATGTTTAGTCTCAAGACCATATTATTATATCTCATGAGATATAAATCATTACCCAATTCATGGGAGTGGGATATCGGTCCCACCCATCCCATAATGATATGATACATGCATGTGCGAAAAGATTATAAATAATCATATCATAACCCATAAAATTAACTCGATATTGAAAACATGTAATCAAATAATAAGATCTGTAAAATATGGGTTTCATAATAATTTCATCATAATCATGACCTTTGAAAAGAACCTTGTTCCAAAACTATAAACCTCATGAATGGGAAATGAGTTTTTGAAACATTATTCCTTTAAAACATATTACATTATGAGAAATAATATGAATGTAAACATTAAATATTTTCCCCATAAAGGCATGAGTAACTACAATGGTTGTTATCTTATATGGGATATTTTTTTAATCATCGTCTAAAAAGATTTCTTGAGGATAATATCCTTTCTGTATTGAAAACCCTTTTTAAAACATTAATCATTTTCCAAAAAACCATTCTTCAAAAATCGAATCGAAAAATTATAAAGTAATAATTTAAAACCAATAACTTTTTTAAATACGTTTTCCTTGAAAATTGTATTCAAATATGAATTGAATTAAAAATTAATAGAAGGTTTTTGAATATAATAGATTTTTGACTAAATAGGGAGATTGTCTCATTTTTCATAAAAACATTATCTTAAGTTCCAATGAGTGGAAACAATTTACTGATAAATTAGTTTTTCTTTAATGACCATAGGATAATAAAATTAATTAGTTTTCTTGATATATATATCCTAATATTTCATTAATTTATGAATAATCAAAAACAATCTCAAAAAGTAATGAGATTGTATTAATATTATATTATCTCATGGTAACTTGGGATAATAATATCTATGTAAGAAAATGAAATGAAATGAATCTAATATTGTCCTTATAAGAATCATATTCATGATATTTAATGTCAAATGTAATTATATACCTCACTAAAAATGTAGGTTTATAACAAACATGTGTCTCAATGATAGAAAATTGAGACAAAACTCTCCTACCGATTTGGTAATTTTTGAAATGTAAACCACATGAATGTAAGATCATAAAATGGATATGAGAATAAAAATAAATATAACTATTGGAGACATATATTAAATTTATTTTTAGTAAATTACCAAAAAATTAACTGAGTGGTGATAAGGTAATTTATCACATAGAAATAAAACTGACATTAAATTTGCTTACTTTGTGTACTGAATCCCTTCGTACTCATTCAAACCTCATGTATAATGAATATATTATTATTATAAATCCATCAAATAATCATATTATTATATATAATACCTTTTATGGTTTTATTATGACTTTATATTACCCACTGGTTAACAATCATATGTTAAGGTTTAACTTTGAGTAACATTCTCTTTGTTCTTTGCATGTGTCTTAATTGGTTATATCATTCACTTTTATACTTATATAATTATTTCGTGAATGTAAATAATTATTTAAATATCATTTTAATTCATTATATTTTTATATAATAATCAATATAATATAGAATTATGAAACAGAGTATTGTGTTCATGGGGACAGAAATATGTACGTACCCATGAACGTTGTTTACATTTTTAATATCATATTTAATGAAAGAATGTAAATTAAATATTTGAATATATATATATATATATATTACACTATAATTATTATATCATCTATATCATATATTTTTACTACACCAGTCCTTAATACATTCAATGTATTGTGTCAACGAATTCCATCGCATTGAGTGGAGGTAGTCCACACTTCCTCAAGCAAAATAATCATATTTACACAAAATAGATTGTATAAATATATTTGTTGTAAACTTATTACATGAGATTAAATAAATAATTAATTTAACATATTACATATGTAAATAGTTTTTCCATAAAAATTTCCACCATGAGAGGCGGTAAGGAAAAATGAACAATTATCGTTTTTTGAGGTTGTTATTCATTGTATACATAAATACTATATTTATTACCCACTATATTAAGGATTGTTTATGAGAAGGTGGAAATCCAAGAATAATAAATAAAATTATATTGAAGATATTGTTGTTTTTATAAAATCAAGGAATAAAGATAGTGGATAAGGTGGAGAATGAACATAAATTAAAGGAGCATAGGGGAGGGTGTTAACATTTAATCAGATAACTTATTTTGGGTTTCCCCAATGGTATTCCTTTAAAGGATTTATACTCAAATGTATGATTCGAGGTGTAAGGGAGGAATTTTGGATGAATATTTGGGTATTGGACAGACGGATAAATGTGGCATGAGAAGCATGATGAAGAGATATAGTGCTTTCTTTTTTATAGTGGAGGGGGAGTAGCACTCATATTAATACCAAAAAGTATTCAATAATGGGACAACTTATTTACCTAATGGGACTATAAAATGGAAAAATAACATAGAAAAGTTAAATTAAGGATGAAAAAAAATATACTCCATGAAAAAATATGTTGATTTTGATAATTTCATTATTTAACATCTAATATTCCACAATTTGTTTATTTTAGTTTTTATTACAGAATCTAGTTTTATATCCAATGTTATTTAAACATCCAGACAAAAATAAAGGGATATTTATTATATAATATAGATAAATTTAAATATATGTATGATACCAAATTAACAAAATTAAAAAACTCATGTAATTTTGAAATTTTTTTACTATCACATGTAGCATGCAAAAAAATGCTTAAACTCAAACTGTGCTAACATTGTTTTTACAATATATGGGTCTATATGTTAATTAAAAAATATAAACTGGTCCATTAACAGAATATATTTAATATTTATTAATACATAAAAATCAATTAGTATAATATATTAATTTTATTAATTTTTAATAATTTAATAAAATATCATTAATTATAGAATAACAATATTGTTAATTTTGACGTTATTTATTTAATTTTGATCTTATAATTTAAAAATATTATTGTAAATCAATTTTAATAATTTTAAATATGCATACTATGATATATTAATCTCCAAAAATAATTGATGAAAATAATCCAATCAATTCTCTTAAATTTTAATACTTGTTGTATCATTTATTTTACTTAATTATTAACTATATAAGCATTATATCTGTGTTTTTTCATGCATTTTATGTAACTAAATCATCTCTAAAAATTATTGATAAACTATTTTGATAAAAATAACCCATTTATCATCATAAAAGGATATATATAACTGTCACGACTCGTCCTCGGGGCCCGTGCCGTGACGACCCCAAGCCCGCCTTTCATAGGCCAGGGGATGGCGACTAGCACCAAGGCGTAAATCCCAGTATAAAGTGAAGGCATTGCCTTTGGAATGTAAACAAACACCACAAAGTAAGAAAGCGGAAAAGTAAACACTAAGTAAAAACAGAGTAAAACTGAAAGTGCGGAAATGTAAATGGGCCAGTATACAAACTCAAACTGAAAGTAAAGTACAGCTCAAAAGGGAAAACAACAACTGTAAAGTAAAAGCCGCTACACCGAGCTTTCCACTGGAGATCCCACCTGAAGGGTGGGTATAGATAGCTCCACTGCTCCACGGGTCTCACCGTCAGCTCCGAGTACGTCTCGCCCAGTGGTCCACCTCCAGGTACCGTCCTGCTCGGCAAGCCTCAGCCAAGATCAACACTGTCTGTCGTCTACAACCAACACAATGTAGTGCGGGCATAGCCCGTGCAGGGGTGAGTATAAGCTACACTGTAAGGACCTCAAGACCCCCGAAGGTCTCCAAAAATCCAGAAAGGATAAACCACAAGGAAGATACAATTACGAAGTAACAACCGACACTGCTTAGGTATATGCCCATACATATACCTAAGTCATCAATTCCAATACGCTCCAACCTCCGAGCCCGAGTACAACTCAGTCCACACAGGAAAGTATACGTATTCCACACAGGAAAGCAAAACGAAATCCACACAGGATATCACAACACAATCCACACAGGAAAGTAACAGGATTCAGCTCACACAGGTATACTTCTTCGAAAGACGATAAAGATGATCTCTGATCCATCTAAGTCGTCAGACCCACGAAGGATCGATAGGTAACTAACCCCCCCAAAGACCCACACAGGATCGGGCCCACACAGGACCTGTAGGAGCTGGTTCACACAGGACCGCTGAGCGCAACGACCCACACAGGATCGGGCCCACACAGGACCGGTAGCACTGATCCACGTAGGATCACTGAGTGTTGTAGTCGTCGTCGAATCCACACAGGATCTATGTACTGTCGTCGTCGCAATCACAATAGTAGTAGCAGTAGCAGTAGTAGTCACAGTCGCAGCCAGCACTAGGGTTTCCGCACACAGCAAGCTCGTTCAGGAGGGTCTGCTCCATGAGCCGAGAGGCTGATACATCAACTGTCAGAAAGTCCAGAGTTGATGTATCTAAAAGTTCTGTATCGTCAATAGGAACTCAACGCTACAGACGGTGCGTCGATTGGATGCCCGGTCTGAGAGGTTTTGGCTTTTTCGTCCTAGGGGCCCGGTTGGTTTTTAAGGAAAAACCAGCCCGACCGTACTCCACCTGCGTCCAAAACTCGGGCGGAGTATTCCAAATGATCTGTCTCACTATTAGGAACACAACAAAGCTGATGGCACGTCAATCGGACGTTCGTAGCTCAAGATAAGAGTGTTTCCGCTCCGAAGGCCCGGTTGGTTTCGTGCACGAACCTACCCGGCCGAACTCAAAGTATTCCGAAACATTGAGTGCGATATACCGAATCGACCTTCTCGATCCAAGGATCACAATGCCACTGACGGTTCGTCAAACGGAGGTCTGTGGCTCACGTTATGGCCAAAAGACCGAAATCGATTTGAAAACGGGGGGTCCGGGTCCGGGGCGACCCGGCCCGACCCCCCTGGGTCGGCCCGAACCGGGCCGTCCCGAGCTAGGTCCGACCTGGCCCGGCCGGCGGCGGCGCGGTCGGGCGCCGCTCGGTGCCACGCGCGGGGGGCATGGCCCCCGCTTCCCAGCTGACGGCGTGGCTAAAATCCGCGCCTTTTGGAGAAACCGAACTCCTTCGTGGGGGCCTGCCTTGAGGAAAAACGGGGGGCCGCCTGCCCCCCTTAATAAAACTGGCCCCCCTCATAATGGGGGGGCAAATAACCTGGCCGGGGGAATTTAATTCCCCCGGTCTTTCTCCTTCCGGCCGGCCCACCTGGCCGGCCGGTTTTTCATCAATGGGACAGACAAACCGGTCCCCTTTCCGCCTTCCGACGCTGGCGGCCCGGCGAGCCGCCGGTCCTCTTGTCCCGCCGCGGCCCGGAACCGGCCGCGGTGTTCGTCGTCCGGCGCGGTGCAACGTCACCGCACCCCTCCTCCGCGGCCCCGCTCCGGCTGCGGCGCCTTCGGTTCCATTCGACGCGGTGCGACGGCTTCGCGTTCAAGATAATCCTTCCACGGCGCGGCGCGACGGCGTCGAGAAATACAACCGTGCGAATTCCCGCGTGGTGCGACGGCACCACACCATCTCTTCATCCACAAGAAAATAAAAATAATCACGAACAAAGGAGGGGGGATTCGGCCGTGTTTGTGCGGTCTGACCCCCCTCTTGTTAGAAGCTAACTCTTAAATAATTATCCACAAGACTATCATGATAGAACCAAGAAAGGGAGTAAATAAATAATCAACAGCAACCCCTACCTTGGTTTCAAGATCGAAGATCATCAACAACCCACGGAAGACAAGGTCGCGGAGGTCGGGCGTCGCGGTAATCGTTCGTCAAATCCGTTGACGAAGAGGTACGTCCGAAGAGGTACGTCGTTGGCGAATCTTCGTAAGCCGACGAAGGAAGTCCTAGGAGGAAGCGGCGTTCCCTTTCGTTGACACGGAAGGCGTCTTCGATCTTTGGAAACAACCAGCTACGAAGAAGAGAGGAGTGGCGTTCTTCGTCGGAGCTCGAAGGTTCTTCGCGTTCTTCGTCAAAGTTGAAGAAGAAGAAGGAGCTCCCAAATCCTCTCAAGAAGGCTAGAGAAATCTATCCAAATAAAATAATCTAGAGTCTTATTTTATTCACACACTTAACAAATTGAATTTCAAAGGTTTGAAATTCAAATAAAAATAACTCCAAATTAAATAATAAAGTTGTCATGTCATTTAAAGAGGGGTTAATGGGTGTTTTTAATCGAGAAGATGAAAATTTAGGGTTCGTGTGGGCCCCACCACACCTAATCCTCTCAAGGGAGGTTAAGTGGGTGCGGGTCCCACCCCTAACTTCCTTTGAGAGAAGTTAACCAACAAGATAAAAAAAAGTGTTCCCACATTTTTTTTATTTTAACGTCTTATAATTTCTCCCAAAAATTAACTTTTGTCCCGCATAAAACGCAACCTCAGAAAAGGTCTCCTTAAGAGAAAAATGGCGTTGCGAGTTCATCGGTGCCCTCATATTTCAATTCCGAGCACCAGATCAATAGTTAGAAATTCCCGCTCGTTCATTCACGGAACGTACCCGAGCCAAACTTTGGAAATTGATTCCGGGCACTCCGGGCCTTGGAATCAGGTGCCGTCAGAAACTGCGTTCTTGTAAAATTCCAAAGAAAATTAAGAAAAAATTTCCCTTGAATTTTACGGGTCTTTACATTACTCCAACCTCAGGGCTTTACGTCCCGATAAAGATACATCAAAAACTAGGGAAACAAATGAGGGTACTGAGCACGCATTTGAGCCTTCCGCTCCCATGTGCTCTCTTGGAGGTTCCAGTGCTGCCATCTGATGCGCACAAGAGAAATCGATCACCCACGTAGGACCCACTCCTGTCGATCCTCTATCTCCACCGGGACCTCCGTAAAAGTCTCCCCATCGTCAACGTCAAGCTCCCCATGGTCAATGATGTGCGTCGGGTCGTGCACGTACCTCCTCAGCTGAGATACATGGAAGACGCCGTGCACCCGTTGCAACTGAGGTGGTAGTGCCAGGCGATAAGCCACCTCGTCAATCCTGCTGAGGATCTGGAAGGGTCCGATGAAGCGCGGAGATAACTTTCCGCCTCGGCCAAATCTCCGAATACCACGTCGAGATGAGACCCGCAAGAAGACGTGGTCTCCATCCTCGAACTCCAGTGGCCTCCGCCTCCTGTCAGCGTATGACTTTTGTCGGCTCTGAGTTGTCCTCATCCGCTCCTGGATGACCTGGACCTTCTCTGTCGTGGCCTGGACCATCTCCGGTCCCACAAGTGCTGACTCCACAGGGTCTGTCCAGCACAAAGTGGATCTACATGGTCGGCCGTACAACGCCTCGTACGGTGCCATCCGGATGGTGGAGTGGTAGCTGTTGTTGTACGCAAACTCCACCAAGGGTAGGTGGTCCTCCTAGCTACGACCAAAGTCGAGGACACATGCGCAGAGCTTGTCCTCGAGAGTCTGAATGGTCCTCTCCGTCTGACCATCCGTCTGAGGGTGAAAAGATGTGCTCAGACGTAGCTGCGTACCGAACGCCTCCTGTAACCCCTTCCAAAGCCGTGAAGTAAAGTGAATATCTCGATCAGAGACGATATATGATGGCACGCCGTGGAGCCGCACAATCTCCTGAACGTAGAGACGTCCCAAGCTCTCTACTGAGCCCTACTCTCTGATGGGTAAGAAGTGTGCCGACTTGGTGAGTCGGTCAACAATCACCCAGATGGAGTCGTGACCTCTGGAAGTGCGTGGAAGTCCAGTCACAAAGTCCATAAATATGCCATCCCGCTTCCACTCCGGGACCTCCAAGGGCTGTACCAAGCCTGCTGGTACCTGATGCTCTGCCTTCACCTGCTGGCAGGTGAGGCATCGAGAAACGAACTCTGCTACTGCCTTCTTCATGCCCGGCCACCAGTGCTGTCGTCTGAGATCCTGGTACATCTTTGCCACTCCTGGATGTACCGCCAAAGGAGAAGTGTGAAACTCTCTCAGCACTTCCTCTCGTAAAGAAACGGGTACCATGGTACGTCCTCTGAAAAGGATGTCGTGCTCTGCTTCAAGGGAGAAACCATCAGGTGCCTGTCTCGAGGATATCTGTGCACATCGTGTCTCATAGTCAGCGTCCTCACGCTGTGCCTCTCTGACCCGCTGTAGTAGTGGAGGGGTGACTGTGAGAGACTGGAGGAAGACTGCTCCATCTCTATCCACAAAGGATATCTGTAAAGAGGCTAGCTGCTCTGTCGCCTCCTCAAGTAGCTGAATTCCCGTCCTCCTACTGAGGGCATCGGCTACCACGTTCCCCTTCCCAGGATTATAGACTATCTCAAAGTCATAGTCCTGGAGGAACTCGAGCCATCGCTGCTATCTCAGGTTTAGGTCCTTCTGCGAGAACATATACCTAAGACGCTGATGATCGGAAAAGACTGTAAAGCACTCGCCCATCAGATAGTGTCGCCATGTATTCAGAGCGAAGACCACTGCTGCTAACTCCAGGTCATGGGTAGCGTAGATCTGCTCATGCAGTCTTAACTGACGTGATCCATAGGTGATCACTGCCCGATCCTGCATCATAACACATCCGAGTCCGGTCCCTGATGCATCGCAGTAGACTACGTACCATACTCCCTCCTCATGCAACCTCAATATAGGTGCGCTCGTCAATCTCTGTCTCAGCTCCTCGAAGCTCTACTGACATTTGTCTGACCAAAATAAGGGTTTCCCCTTCTTCTTCAAAGATGTGAGTGGTGCCGCAACTCTAGAGAAGTCCAGCACAAATCTCCGATAGTATCCAGCTAGTCCCAAGAAACTCCGAACCTTAGTCACGCTCCTGGGTGGCTCCCATGCTAACACAGCCACGATCTTCGCAGGATCCACTGCAAATCCCGCCTCAGAGATAACATGTCCCAAGAAGTGGACCTCACGTATCCAGAACTGGCACTTCGAGAGCTTACCATAAAGCTGGTGCTCTCGGAGTGTGTCTAGTACAACTCGCAAGTGATAGGTGTGCTCCTCCTCGGTCGTAGAGTAAATCAAAATGTCATCGATGAAGACTACGACAAATCGATCGAGGTATGGCTGAAAGATCCTGTTCATGAGGGCCATGAACACTGCTGGAGCATTGGTTACGCTGAAAGGCATAACCAAGAACTCATAGTGGCTATACCGACATCTGAAGGCTATCTTCTTCACGTCCTCGTCTCTGACTCTGAGCTGATGATAGCCTGTCCTGAGGTCTATCTTCGAGAACCATCGTGCTCTCATGAGCTGATCAAAGAGGTCATCAATCCTAGGTAGCGGATACTTTTTCCTCACTGTCACCTGGTTCAGGCGACGATAGTCAAAACAATGTCGCAGGCTCTCGTCCACCTTCTTGGCGAACAGTATCGGGGAATCCCAGGGTGAAACACTGGGTCGGATGAACCCCTTGCCCTACAAGTCCTCCAACTGTACCCGTAGCTCTCGAAGCTCGATGAGGGCCATCCGATATGCTGGAGTGGATATCGGGGCTATCCCGGGGTACAAGTCAATATAAAAGTCTACCTCTCTGCGAGGAGGTAGCCCTGGAACGTCGTCGGGAAAAACGTCCGCAAACTAATCCACCACTACAGGAAAACCAGGACTCTGCACGTCAACTGCTCCAAGGATGAGGCTAGCTAACTGATGAGTGTTGGGTTGTCCTCTCCTACGCGGAAGTCCATCCTGTGCTGCGAAGGCTCCCTTCTCGCCGGTGAAGGTGAACCTGCTTCCGTCGGTGCGTACACATCACACCTTGCGCCTAAAACATTCAATTTGCGCTTGGACCGTAGATATCCAATCCATGCCCAAGATGACGTCGTAAGGCCTCGACGCTGCTACAAGAAGATCCCTGCCGAAGCTCTCTCCTCCTAGAGTGAGCTCACACTGCCGAAAACAGTGTGTAATCGTCGAGTCTGCTCCTGTATGAGTCTCTAGCCGTAAGGATCGAGCCAACTGCTCTGTCGGAATCTCCGAGTTCTGAACAAGGGCAGCGGCTATGAAAAAGTGACTCGCTCCTGTGTCTATAAGAACTGCAGCAAGGGTGGAATAGACACAGATAGTACCTCGAATCATCTAGGGTGCACCGTGGTCGTAGGCCTCTGCTGCCTGGAGCTGTGCCTGTCTCTACCCGCCAGCTCCCTATGGTCGGGGTGGACCTCCTGGTGGTGGTGGTGGTGGCAGAGCCTCAAAGCGTCTCCCACCACCTGCTGCTCGGCGAGATCCTCTGCATCATCCGCCTCCTCCCTGCGGACCGCCACGGTCGACCCTATGCCTCTGCCTCGGTGGTCCCTCAACTGTCTGCTGATCCTCGGCACGGCGGGTCGGGCAGTCACGAGCCATGTGGCCCTGCCCGCCGCACGAGTAGCACTGCCTGCCTCTCGAAAGACTGGCTCCTCGCTGTGTGCCCCGCACTGCTGAGCCAGTGTCCTGAGGTCGTTTGCCCGAAGATCTGGTCTGCCTGGACCCCTGAGTCATCCGTCGACTGCCTACTGCAGATGACTCTACCACGTGCCGCCCTGCGGTGGGTCTCGGTGCTGGTGTAGACTCAGCAAGGAAGCTCTCGATCAAAAGGGCCCGCTCCAGTACTCCTGTCTGAGTCGGTATGCTGAGGGAGATCAGTGATGCCCTGATCTCGTGTCTCAAACCTTGATCGAAGGTCTGGGCCCGAAATAATGGGTCTTGTACCATGTCAGTCGAGTAGCGCGAGAGATCGGTAAATCTCGCCGAGTACTGAGCGACCGTCATGCTGCCCTACCGCAGCTGGAGAAGCTCCTGGATACGCACCGCACGAAGGGTGGCTGGGACAAAATCTGAGCGGAAGAGGCTCTATAAGTCCGTCCAAAGTAGAGATTCCTCATCGTGCCCCTGGAGCATCAAGCTCCACCATCATTCTGCTGCTGCGTGTAGTAGGCTCGCAGCGAGGATCACCATGAGGTCTGCTGGTGTCCTCACTAGCCTAAACACATGTACCACTACCTCCAGCCAGTCCTCGGCTGCCTGGGGATCCGTCTCCCCGCGAAACCTAGGTGGTCGCTGGCGCTGAAACTCATGCAGTGTGCTGAGGCGATGTGCATCGTCAGCGGCTGGTGCTG
Source organism: Viscum album (assembly GCA_963277665.1). Lineage (NCBI taxonomy): Eukaryota > Viridiplantae > Streptophyta > Magnoliopsida > Santalales > Viscaceae > Viscum > Viscum album. Next base: position 843,996,542 of record OY728161.1, read on the forward strand.
GAAGTATCGGTGGCTCGACGGGTAGAGCTACCGCCGGTGCCACTGCTGACAAAGGGCCCTGCACCGAGGCCTTGTCGCTCGGTGGGCTATCGTCACACTCGAATTTCGGAACCCTAGCTCGCTGCCGTCGTGGGGCCATCCAGAAAAGGAAACAGGTGCGCCACGGTCAGAACAGTATACCTGGTGAGCTGATATATGTAATCACAAAGAAAACTTTGAAACACACACACAATCAATGTTTTCGTGCATTAAGTCGGAAATCATAAGTCGGGGTCCTGGTTTACGGATACGTCGGCCGCCGCACCAACACTGGACTCCCTGGACTGATAACCACACTCAATATGCTAAACATTATTGCTTCACATAGAAAAGATCAGAGTTCGCGGTAGAACCGAACTACTCTGATACCAATTTTTCACGACCCGTCCTCGGGGCCCGTGCCGTGACTACCCCAAGCCCGCCTTCCATAGGCCAGGGGCTGGCGACTAGCACCAAGGCGTAAATCCGAGTAAAAAGGGAAGGCATTTCCTTTGGAAAGTAAACAAACACCAAAGAGTAAGCAAGCGGAAAAGTAAACACTAAGTAAAAAACAGAGTACAACTGAAAGTGCGGAAAAGTAAATGGGCCAGTATACAAACCCAAACTGAAAGTAATGTACAACTCGAAAGGGAAAATAGAAACTGTAAAGTAAAAGCCGCTACACCAAGCTGCCCACTGGAGATCCCACCTGAAGGGTGGGTATAGATAGATCCACTGCTCCACGGGTCCCACCGTCCGCTCCGAGTACTTCCCACCCAGTGGTCCACCTCCAGGTACTGTCCTGCTCTACAAGCCTCAGCCAAGATCAACGATGTCCGTCGTCTGCAACCAACACAACGTAGTGCGGGCATACCCCGTGCAGGGGTGAGTATAAGCTACTCAGTAGGGACCCCGAGACCCCCGATGGTCTCCAAAAATCCACAAAGGATAAACCACAAGGAAGATACAATTACGAAGTAACAACCGACATTGCTTAGGTATATTGCCAAACATATACCTAAGTCATCAATTCCAATACGCTCCAACCTCCAAGCCCTAGTACAACTCAGTCCACACAAGAAAGTATACGTATTCCACACAGGAAAGCAAAACGAAATCCACAAAGGATAGCACAACACAATCCACATAGGGAAGTAACAGGATTCATCTCACACAGGTATACTTCTTCGAACGATGATAAAGGCAATCTCGGATCCATCTAATTCGTCGGACCCACGAAGAATCGATAGGTAACTAACCCCCGCAAAGACCCACACAGGATCGGGCCCACACAGGACCTGTAGGCGCTGGTTCACACAGGACCGCAGAGCGCAAAGACCCACACAGGATCGGTCTCACACAGGACCTGTAGCACTGATCCACGTAGGATCGCTGAGTGTTGTAGTCATCGTCAAATCTACACAGGATCTCTGTACTGTCGTCGTCGCAGTCACAGTAGTAGTAGCAGTAGCAGTAGTAGACACAATCGCAGCCAACACTAGGGTTCCCGCACACAGCAAGCTCGTTCAGGAGGGTCCGCTCCACGAGCCGAGAGGCTGATACATAAACTGTCACAAAGTCCATTGTTGATGTATCCAAAAGTTCTGTATCGTCAACAGGAACTCAACGCAACAGACGGTGCGTCGATCGGACGCCCGGTCTGAGAGTTATTGGCCTTTTCGTCCCAGGGGCCCGGTTGGTTTTTAAGGCAAAACCAGCCCGACCGTACTCCACATGCGTCCAATCCTCGGGCGGAGAATGCCAAAAGATCCTTCTCACTAAGAGGAACACAACAAAGCTGACGACACGTCAATCGAACGTCCGTAGCTCAAGATAAGAGTGTTTCCGCTTCGAAGGCCCGGTTGGTTTCGTGAACGAACCAACCTGGCCGAACTCAAAAGTATTCCGAAACATAGAGTGCGATATACCGAATCGACCGTCTCGATCCAAGGATCGCAATGCCGCTGACCGTTCGTCAAACAGTGGTCTGTGGCTCATGTTATGGCCAAAATACCAAAATCAATTCGAAAACGGGGGGTCCGGGTCCGGGGCGACCCGACCCGACCCCCCCCCCCCCTGGGTCGACCCGAACCGGGCGGCTGCGCAGCGGCGCGGCCCGTCGGGCTGCGGCGCAGCCTGGCGCCACACGGTGCCACGCGCGGGGGGCATGGCCCCCGCTTCCCAGCTGGTGGCGTGGCTAAAAGCCGCACCTTTTGGAGAAACCGGCCCCCTCGTGGGGGCCTGCCTTGAGGAAAAATGGGGGGCCGCCTGCCCCCCTTAATGAAACCCCCCCCCCCCTCATAATTGGGGGGAAAATAACCTGACCGGGGGAATTTAATTCCCCCGGTCTTTCTCCTTCCGGCCGGCCCACCTGGCCGGCCGGTTTTTCTTCAACGGGACCGGCATACCGGTCCCCTTTCCGGCATCCGACGCTGGCGACCCGGCGAGCCGCCGGTCCTCTCGTCCCGCAGCGGCCCGGAACCGGCAGCGGTGTTCGTTGTCCGGCGCGGTGCGACGGCACCGCACCCCTCTCCCGCGGCCCCGCTCCGGCCGCGGCGCCTTCGGTTCCCTTCGACGCGGTGCGATAGAGTCGCGTTCAAGATAATCCTTCCACGGCGATGCGCGATGGCGCCGCCCAATACAACCGTTCAAATTCCCGCGTGGTGCGACGGCACCACGCCATCTCGTCATCTACAAGAAAATAAAAATAATCACGAACAAAGGTGGGGGGATTCGGCCTTGTTTGTGCGGTCCGACCACCCTCTCGTTAGAAGATAACTCTTAAATAATTATCCACAAGACTATCATGCTAGAACCAAGAACGAGAGTAAATAAATAATCAACAACAACCCCTACCTTGGTTTCAAGATCAAAGATCGTCAACGGCCTGCGGAAGACAACGTCGCGGAGGTCGGGCGTCGCAGTAATCGTTCGTCAAATCCGTTGACGAAGAGGTACGTCCGAAGAGGTACGTCATTGGCGAATCTTCGTAAGCCGACAAAGGAAGTCCGAGGAGGAAGCAGCGTTCCCTTTCGTTGACACGGAAGGCATCGTCGATCTTCGGAAACAACCGGCTACGAAGTAGAGAGGAGTGGCATTCTTCGTCGGAGCTCGAAGGTTCTTCGCGTTCTTCGTCAAAGTTGAAGAAGAAGAAAAAGCTCCCAAATCCTCTCAAGAAGGCTAGAGAAATCTAACCAAATAAAATAATATAGAGTCTTATTTTATTCACACACTTAACAAATTGAATTTCAAAGGTTTGAAATTCAAATAAAAATAACTCCAAATTAAATAACAAAGTTGTCATGTCATTTAAAGAGGGGTTAAAGGGAGTTTTTAAAAGAGAGATGAAAAGTTAGGGTTCGTGTGGGCCCCACCACACCTAATCCTCTCAAGGGAGGTTACGTGGGTGTGGGTCCCACCCCTAACTTCCATTGAGAGAAGATAACCAACAAGATAAAAAAAAGTGTTCCCACATTTTTTTATTTTAACTTCTTATAATTTCTCCAAAAAACTAACTTTCGTCCCGCATAAAACGCAACCTCGGAAAAGGTCTCCTTAAGAAAAAAACGGCACTGCGAGTTCATCGGTGCCCTCAGATTTCAATTCCGAGAACCGGATCAAAAGTTAAAAATTCCTGCTCGTTCGTTCACTGAACGTACCCGAGCCAAACTTTGGAAATTGATTCCGGGCACTCCGGGCCTCAGAATCCGGTGCCGTCAAAAACCGCGTTCTTTTAAAATTCCAAAGAAAATTAAGAAAAAATTTCCCTTTAATTTTACGGGGCTTTACAATAACTAAAAATATGATATTATTTGAATATATCAATGTTTTATAAATGTTAAAAGTCAGGAAGGATCATTATTTTGTGTTTTTTCCTTACATAACCTATTATATAACGATGTTAATTTTAATAATATCCCAATAAACCATAAGATTTTGGAAAAAAGGGATATGGTTGATTTATTTGCATCTAATTTTCTATGGATAAGTTTCCATGTCATTTTTATCCTTAAGATAAATGTTTAGTACTTAATTAAGCTCAGTATTACCTTAATCATTGTGATTAATTTTAAAAACATTCACTAATGTTTTTGGTTAAAAATTATGTTTTTCTTATTGGAATAAAAATACCATAAAAATGATAACCTTGTATGTATGTATTTTAAAATTTGAATCATAGAAGTAGGAAGATTCAGTTTAGCGCTAATCCCATTGACATGTCAACAAAGCGGTATTTTCAAGTAGAAAGATTCATTGTTTTAATAAGTTTTTATATCTCATATCAATATATAAATGATTCAAATGAAATAAATTACTTTATAATATATATATTATTTATCTATTGTGACTTTAAACACTAATTTAATATATAAATTAACACTAATTATAATTTAAAATAAAAGGTGTTAAATTGAAATATTTTTTACAAGTCTCCTGAAAATAACGTTTCTTGGAAAAGCCCCAAAAATTAACCTAATATAATTATAAAAATTGTAATTCAAAAATGATGGTTTTTTATTGAATTAAATGTCTATTATTTTCGCAAATTAATTTTCCTATTGTTGAAAATAGGACATTAAATTATGTTTTATTAAGAAAATAGTATTTTTTAAACATATAAATAAAATAATAATTTTATATATTTCATTATCAATATGTTTTCATTATATAAAACCATCATAAAAAATATTTTATAAAGATTTATTACTATTAATATTACATATTTTTTCATTTAGGTTATAAGAATATCCTTAAAATAATTCAAACAATAAAATTTTGTTTTATAGAAACTATGTGTGGCATGTAATGAATGTCTTGTAAGTGTTACATGTAGTGCAACCCAACTTGGTGCCATGTGATTGGAATGTTTGACTTCGTTTAATGAAACGAATTAACACAAATTAATTCATTTGAAAAAAACTCCTGAAATCTTGAGGTCATACAATGTACTCCTAGGGACACAACCATGTGGTTGAGTGGGACCACATATCGTGTGGGTCCCCTCAGATGTCGCGTAATCATTGGACCTTCTTTAGGAAACATAAAAAATCCATATATTCATTATTTGAACTCTTATTTTGGCAGGTGAGTAACCTATACTGAGTGTTTTTTAATGTAGAAGAAGATGGTTCATTATGTTTTGGATCTAGAGATAAAATATGGGCTGGTCTGGGAAAAAAAATTGGTTAGAAAATGCCGGAACATGGTAGTCTTCACACAAATTCAATTGACGATTACTAATATGACCCTCTAGTACAGGTGGGTAGTGGAGCCCTCGATAACTACTATGTTATTCCTCCATTAGAGTTGGGAATTGGAGTCCCGAAACATTATATAGTTATTCCTCTAGTAGATCTGGGTGACAGATTCCTTGATGAGTATAGTGTTGAATCTACAATAGAACATGGTGGTGGAGTCCTAAATGACTACCATGTTGACCCCCTCGAAGATTTGGGAAATGGATTCCTTGAAGAGTACATAGTTGACCCTCCTGTATTGCTAGGAATTTTACTCCTCGAGGGCTACCGAGTTAAACCTACTGATGTTCTAGTTAGTGGAGTCATCAATGACTACCGAGCGGTACAACATATCTAGGTGGTGGGTCCTCAATAACTATCAGAGTCGATCCCTCATATTTATCGTGGTATGGGTCCTCTTTTTTACTTTTTTCACCTCGACTATATGACAGAGTGATTATGCATGATTTTAATTTCATGGTTAATCAGGGAAGACTTGTGACATTTCATGTATCACTGATGTAATTTTGGGACTGTTATCAAATCTTCTTCCTTGGATGATATGTGAGATGTAGATACCCTTAAAATATCGATTTAGATTCTTTTGATTGAGAATATATATATTATTCTATTTCTATAATCTGGGATTTTTTCCCTCCTTTCATCAGAGGAAAAGACACATGGTGTATTCCATGTTATTTTTGTGTGTAGTTTTTCATGTTTGGATGAATCAACTCTCATCCTATAGTTTTGGAAAATTAGACATGTAGTTCATCTTATAATCTTATTGAGCCTCTTCTATTTGAATAGGGTTTCTTCTACTCTTCTTTTTAGGTTGACCTATGCTCTATTTCCTTGTCAGTCATCTATTATATTTCTATTCCAATTTTTTATCATACTTATATCCATTATTATTTTGAGGTGTCTAACTGGGTATGTATAAACTCACCCCTTCACTGGTATTTCCCACACCTATCATGTCTTTTGAAGACGATAGATAGGTTGTTGGTAACTTCGGAGGAGCATAGGGATACCTGGTACTTTGGACCAGGTATGGTGGTCACAGCTTCGAATTCAGAAGATAAGCACTATCAGTGGTTTACCTTCATTGTTTATTCTTGATGGGACATATTTCTGAGTGGGCATGTGTTTTTTCATAAAATTCCGGTTTACATTGTTGAATGTGTGTACACCCTAAAGGTTATGCATTCTTGGTTTACATTTTAGTTATGATTAATCTTTTACTCTTTACCTCATGAATTCTACTTCCTGATGTCTATATGTGTACATATAGGTACACAGTAAAATTACTTCTTATGTAAGATATTACTTTGGCGCTTATCCTTAACCCCTAGTATTTGGAGGTGGTCTTGGGGTAGTTGTGGCTCGAGCGCTGTTTTGGGTGGGGTTGTGATGGAACAAAATAAATTTGAATAATAATTCATGTCTTTTGAATAATTTTTATATAATATCTATCATATATAATAACTAATTACATATTTTTTACCATCCATTTAATGAGTATATAAAAAATAGATCATAGCGCTTCCTGGAGGTGGCAGTCCACACGTACACATGAGCATCATTATCTTTTTCAAAGGATTTTAATCTTAGAAGTTACATATGATATTATATTTCAAGAAATTTATTTATTCCATAAATATAATAAATAATCATTAAATCTATATTTGTAACCATTCATGTTAAATGGTGATGAAAAACTAATTAAAACACTCTTTGGAGATAGTAGGTCATACGTACGACTAATGTCTAAACATTATTATAAAGTTGAAAAGGTAGAATATCATTGTCCCATAATCATAATAGAAAATAATTTTATTTATTATATTATATTTATTTTCATAGTATATGTACAAAACATTAAGAGTATGTAGAAGAAGAAATAAACATTAATGACTTGGTAACGATAACTATATCTTCTTCAGTATAACTCCTTTAAATCCATACATAAGGGAGATGTGGTTAGTATTTTTGCTATAAAAAACCTATATAACCGGGATAATTGTGTTTATAAGATAAATTTTCAAGTATTAAATTATTATAAAATACATTACATGTAATAATGTCTCTAAATTGAAATAAATCTAATATAATTTGAGGGTGAGTTGATATCATATCATTAAATAAAATTGTTACTTTTTTAACTTGTTTTTCTCCATTTTATTTTCTTTTTTACACCCTATTAAGCATTTTAACGATTACTGTTATATTATATTTGACCACCCTTTAAGAATTTTTAATGGTACCATATGTGGAAAAACACCTCGTAAATGGACCATGGTTGATTTTTGTTAACATATCTTGTTCAAATGGCTGAGGCTACTATTTTTATGTGTATTAAATAATTTAACAAAATATTTTTAATATAACATATCTTTAATATCTTGATAAAAATATTAATTTTATCTAAATATAAATGAATTATTAATAAATTAAAATTATATTTTGATGCATGATATCATTAATATCATGTCAAATATATATTTAATATATCACCTGAAACATTTTATGCAATATACCTATTAAATACATTATATTAAATAGATAGCATATATTTCATGAAGAAATATGTATTTTGTGAATCAAACATTAAAGGAGAAAGTTATAAGCTATCCATTAAACATAAATTTTCCACTTCTATGTTTTGAATTTCGAAAAACGGTCATTTAGATTTGTGACCAGCAAGTCATTTTCAGTCTGATAGAACCATCTTGATTTTTTGATGAATAATATCATACCCTTATGAATAGTAACATGAATTGTAATATGAACCATATAAATAGTAAACAATTATAATATTTTATTTTCTTATGGTAATAACAAAATGAGATATTAATTAATTTTTCAATGTGATATAGAACTAAATATACCTTTAAAATTTGTATTTTTCGAATTAACTATGATTTTATTTAAAAATTAATAAAAAAAATACAAAGAAAATTATTTTCAAAAAACGGAGTTCATTTTTTAATGTTACTTGTCAAAAAATCATTAGGGATCATTTTTGGGATTTTTCTAGAATACATGAATTTTTCATGAATAGTAAAAATACAGTTTTGAGTTTTCATTAGTTTAATGACATCATAATGATGTAATAATTAAATATAAAAGTATGGTAGAATTTTTTAGAGTATCTTATTACATGAGGTGTCCCAATGGCTAACACCATGGGCAAATACCATGTCGAAGCTCTTGGTTCAGAAAAAAAACCAATAATGAGGCGTCCCTTTGAAATTATTAAAAAACTACCTCTCTTTTTCTATAAATTACCACCCATCCATTCGTTTTATTTCATTACAAATCCCACATTGTCTAATATATGGTTTTTATACCTCTATATGAGTCCTCCCAAGGTTTCATTAACCTCTCAAGGTCCCATAAATCATGATATAGGCGTTACAATATAAGATAAAGGAATCCTTAATTCTCTTCTTTTAGTCAACACTTTTTTATGTTATCCATTTGAAATTCCATTATCATATGTTGGAGTATGATATTATGTATACTTCTTCCAATTATTTTGATTTCAGTATGATTATCTACCATTTTTCGCATCATTTAATTTTATGATATTTTAAGCGACGTGGTTAGGCTGCAGAATTTTCATAAGGGACCTCTAAACTATTATTTTATTTTGAAGTTCACCTTTTTTCATTTTCTCTTCTCACATTATCTACCTAAATGACCATGTTAAACTCCATTATCATCTATATACTAAAATTATACCACTTTAATGTAATATCCATCTTCAATATTCATACTCCCTCTTTTTATTTTTATAAATGCAATCAACGTCATTGAGGTCCTAATTTATAACCTTTGTGAACGGTGGAGTTTTGTTCTTCACTTTCTCCTTAATTAATAGTCATGAAACAATTTTATTGGTTGAACCAGATCATTATATTTTTTTCATCTCATTAATGTTCTGTAATCTATACACACTCATAATATGGAATAATAATACAAAACTAGTTTATTGAATACAAAACTGTCAAGCTAAATCCAAGAGTTTATCAAAAAAATTAAGTAATGATGAATCCTCAAGAATATAACCTAAAATCATTATAATATCATTATATCTCTTTAATTCCACTTATAATATATATTAATAATTCAGTATGTTTAACCTCATTTCAAAAAAACTTCCATTCCTTAATGCAAGTAAACGAATCATGAAAACCAATGAAGAAAATGCTTCCAAAACAATAAAATTGAGCCTCTTATACCCATAAAAAGGCCATGAATGAACATAATAAGGTTAAAATAAAACAATTTAATGAATATGAGGTTATTTAATTATTATTCAATGAATATAAATTTTATTATTCAGGTCATTAAGACAAATGAAGAACACACTCGAGCATAAGTTAAGGGGTTTCTCATCTCAATTTTATTTCTATGATATTTTCATTGTTCGCCACTTATTTATTGTGTGTGCTATATATATATACTAGTATTTAATATATAATAACATTATTAAATTTATATTCATGTTATTCAATTATTAAATTTAGGTTTATTATGTTCTGGTCATATAATTCGACCGATTACATTGTGGTAAGAGACATTGTCTCAACTGCTATTGTGTTGTGAATAACATTGTAAGGTACATCTAATAATAATTATGTGGTGTATCTACTACCAATTATAGATAAATTTTCATATTAAATTATATTTATATTACATATACATTATCTCATATCATGGATATGTTTGTTGTCTAAACCGTATACCATTTAATATACGATGTTTATTTGGAAATTTATTTTAATTATGGATATATTGATGAATACATATAATCTAATCTATATGGATATTGAACAAACAAATTTCTCATGTATTGAATCAATTTAATATGAATTATTTAGACATGAAGTGGCATTTGGGGCATGCTATAGCCCCTCGATGCATCAGTAGGTCTCATGAGACAAATCAGTTTGGCGACAAACCCTTCAAGTTTGTTTCAAAAAATCAGACAGGTTTCTACCAATAGAACTAAACCGTTTAAACTGTACTATTGTATCATGTTCTAGATACATAATTTCCATTTAATAAGAATTTTCTTTATTCATTAATAGGTATTACTATCAATTAGGTTTTCACTATGACAAAATATATGCATTCAGTTTTATTCACAGTTTATTAATGCCATGAGTTTTTCATTTATTCACCATGCCATGTTGATTATGTCAAAGTATTTATAGTTAAGTTATTATTGATTCATGATTCTGTCATTTTTATCCTATATTGAGCATTTTATCTCAACACTTTCATTGTTTACCTTCAACATGAGCTGAATTGAAGAACGTTTATTGAGTTCCCATGGATGTAGTTTTTTTTGTTTTATATTGTATTTTGTAACAATTTCCAATGTAATTTGAGTTAAATTTATGTATTAAGTTTCTTTAGGACTACTAAATTGAATTTTCCATTAGGTTTTTCATTCTTTCTAACCATTCCACTATAACTAGTAATGCACTGGCTCTGGTCTAGTGGGGTCGGGGTGTTACAATTAGTATTAGAAAAGTTTAGTAGAAAACATGGAAACTATAAAAGTAAATGTATAGAAGAGAAAAAATCCCTAAGGTAGTATTTGAGGATAAACATACATAAATATTATGGTATTTTGGTATGGAATAGATTATGTGAATCATTGTAGAAAATACATCCATGTCTAGATATGATAATCCAGAGGTGGCTTTAGCAAGGATGTGCCTTGGAGTGAAAGCTTTGACAAGGAGTTTCGGGCATGACCTAGGGTATCCTGGTACATGACAATGAGAATTGTTGCATTCTAGGTTATGAAATAAACAAGGGATATTCTTATAATAATTCAGTATTTTTCTTACAAGCCATTATGAAGGACTGAAATGTAATATTTTCCTCAAAGAAACGATTTTTCTGATTATGCGATTATTCATGTATACGATCTCAATTTATGCTAAGTATTTTGTAAGTTAAGATTATAAATTATCATTAATACTACAATATAGTGTGTACCATTATTTATAAATGGAATCTAATGGAAGAAGGGGAATCAATACCTATGGGCAACGTAGGGATATCTCCACTAAGAAAGTCAACATAGTCATTGTTGGAAAATATCAGATCATTACCATATTAGGACAACTTACTCGGGTAGTAATGAATAACCATTCCACACCTATGTTGGATCATTTCATGTGGTAGAATCATGCATCTTTCAGTTGTACTACTAATCTAGTGGTTGCTGAGCAATGGATCAAGTCCCATGAAATGATATTCATAGAATTAAGATGCAATGAAAATGAAAAGGTAGTACTGGCAGTATATTGTCTCAAGGGAGACGGTGATAAATGGTGTTCCTTGATTCAGAATACCATGGTGGAAGAAATAATAGATTTTATGGAATGGAGGACTTTTAAGGAAATATTCTTTGAAAAATATTTCTCTCGTGAGAAACAAACCAAAATGAAGAGGAAATTACTAGGCTAAAATCAAAGGGAAGATGAAAGCATGGCATAGTGTGAGGATACCTTCATATGTCTAGCCAGGTATTCTATAGATTAGGTGCATGACTCAGCAGATAAGATTGATCATTTCATTGAAGGCCTTATGTCATGTATTCAAAGGTCACTAGCATCTCAAACATCTTCATATTATGATTAAATAATATCAAGTTCCATCAATAAAGAGAAGGAATTTTCTAGATCAAATTTGTTCTAGGGGAAAAAAAGATAATAAGATGTACTCTAATAATAAAGGGAAGGGTGATGCACCAAAAAAGAATAAGGGAACAAATAAATTCCCATTATATGAAAACTGTGGAAAAAATCATCTCGGTAAATGATTAAATTTCATGGGAGTCTGGTATAAGTTTGGGGAAAAGGGTCATCAATCTCATGAATGCAAGAGGCAGAAACCATTTGATGATGTTCAATGCTAATATTGTTGAGATATGGGACACTTTAAAAATGAATGTCTTAAGATCCAAGGAAATATGCCTTATAAAAAGGCAAGAGTACAGGGGAGAGCATATGCGATTAAAACTGCGGAAGTTAAAGTTCCTAATGGTGTGGTGGCAGGTACTTTAATTATTTCCAAAAACATAGCCAAAACATTATTTGATTCTGGATCATCGAACTCATTTATATCGTCCCAGTTTTCAAATAAAATTATACATGTCCAATTTAATTTAATAAAGGAATTTTCAGTCAAAACTTGTAGGGGATGCATCATTGCGACAAAGGCGTGTCAACTTGTACTCCTTGTGACACATAAACATGATTTATTTGCTATCCTTATCATCATACCAATGAATGAATTTGATATAATTCTCAGTATGAATTGGTTGTAAAACTGTGATGCGACGATTTATTGCAAGAAAAATAAAGTTTCAATATTTGAAATTGTTCTAGAATCAATTATGTTTAGAGCAGAAACCTCACCATCTAATTCTTATCTAGATGCATCCCCAGTAGATATAATGAATGAAATTCGTGAAGAGGAAGATAAACCAATATATATGGGTGTGGAATGAAATATTCAAATTTATGATCTGCACAAAGTGAAAGAATACATTGATGTGTTTCCATAGGATTTACTTGGATATCCTCTAGAGTGAAAAAAATTGAGTATTCCATTGACTACATTCCTAGTGCAAGACCTATTTCAAAGACCCCCTGTAGAATGGACACTATAGAGTTAGTGGTGCTAAAGAAACAAATAGAGGAGTTGAGTGGCAAAGGATTTATTCGGCATAGTGTTTCTCTATTGGGATTTCCAGTCTTGTTTTTCAAAATGAAAGATGGATCCATGAGGCTATACATTGATATAGGGAATTCAATGCTATTATAATTTTGAATAGGTATCCTCTTCCCCAGATTGATTCTTTATTTGATCAACTTCAAGGAGCTCAATACTTTTCAAAGATTGGCCTTCTATCTGGATGTCATCAACTATGTGTGAGGATGGAATATATTCCGAAGAAACCATTTCTAACTAGGTATGGTCATTATGAGTTTACATAGATGTATATTTATTTATTAAATAAATATTACTGAATTGTTCTCTACTAAATTAATAAATATGATATTCACTGAATAGAAGAAAAAAATTTATTAAATATTCTTCAAACAATATACTCTATCAAATAACTTGTGACAAAATAAATGCAATCAAGAATACATGAGTAATTATTAAACCATTTTCGGGGATAATATTTATTCAACCAATTAAGTAATAAATAATAATATATATTATTTATCTCAGATTCTGGAAACACTTAATGTGTGACCACTAGGCCTCTTTCTTGGTGGAATTAGGGGAAACAACCAAATTTCCAAGGTTAGCATCCAGAAACACACCATGGAACTCATAGAAAATTATGTTAATTCTACAACGACATGTCTCTTCATTGAAATTCATTTCATGTAATATAATCCCTTAATCACAATTTCTTAAATCGAGTCAGTTTCATGCCAGTTCCATGATCCTGTATGATCAATATCTCTTTTTTTGACATTTGGGAAATAATACTTTCCATTTGATCACCATGTCCATTTATTTATATATTCTCTATGATTTCCAAGAAGGGAAATGTGATATTTAATTCTATTAAATAATATAAAGAATAAATCATTTCTTACATTATTCATGAATGAAATATTATTCGTTATGTGCCCAATATATCCTACCTCATCGCGAACATCAATCGTCATGGTTTTCATTAATAAATATAAGTATGCGACTCATAATACTCATTAATTATAATCCTAAATTCTAATAAACTATATATAAATCCTCATATATGAACATCCAATGATAGATATAACTATGGATTTTTTATCGCCGGTCTTATTCTCGTAATATCCATACTAGATATTAACAAGGGTGTACTCCACGAGAAGGTGATTGAAATTCATATAAGTGTCCTCCCATTATATAATGTATAATGTTTCCCAAAAATGATATCATTTAGCAATATAACATATATATTCAAGAATAGTGTCATAGAACTACTAGGTTCTCATCAAACCGAGGAACTGCTATGACCTTTTAGTGCGACAACTACTCCTAAGGCATTGTCACATATTATGTCATGTTGAAAAAAAATCATGATATGATAAGTATGATATTAATATTTAATGAATTGAATACATGTTTACCATAATGTACAAATAATTTAGTTCTAGGGAACCAAATTCAAAATACTACCACTTGCACTAGAGCCAACTACTAATAACCTTTAGTCCACTGGCTCTAACGTGATATACATGCCTCTAATAGGATAGGTCTTTAGTCAAGCGGTACCTCACATTCTATCCATAAGTAATCTACTTACAACAACATTACCTCTCAGATTGGAATCCCTCATGTGGTGATAATTCTAGAGAATGTGATTTATCCATTGGTGTTCCCTTGGCTCTTTTTCAAGAGCCAACTCTGTATTATTTTCACAGTAATATCTAATAGGGTTATTACTATTAGATACCACATCATTATCTTGGACAATATTCTGAATCCAAATAGTCATTGGTTTCATCGAAAGCCACTATATACTGAAAAATTGATGTATAATTTGATACAACTGGCTACTTTGAACACTTACAACTCGCATTTCCTCTATTGAGATAGAAATAATATCTTTATTGTGACTCCATATCATTTTGATCAGTCTAGAAATCAGCATCGTTATAACCTTGGATGAACAGCTCCCTATCTCCTCCATAAACTAGGTGCATATCCTAAGTTCTTCTCAGATACTTAAGGATATCCTTAACACCACTCCAATGATGTTATCCTATATATTCATTTTATCTTCCTACCACTCTCAATGCATAAGAAACATCAATTCTTGTACATAACATGGAATACCTGATTGATCCTGTCACCGAAGAATATGAGATCTTAATCATTCTCTCTTTCCCGTGTTGTTTCTGAGGACATATTTTCATATAAATATGTAAACCACATGACACTAGAACTAATCCCAAAATGGATTTTTCCATACAAAATATCCATAGTATCTTTTTAATATATATATACTTTGAATTAGTCCAACTAGCCTCTTAGATCTATTAAGAATGTTCTTGATTCATATAATATAGACTATTTAATCTAATTTCTACACAAAGAAACAACTGTTCAACTTTTCATTAACAGATTTTAAGACTGGTGTGTCATTTCTAATAAGTAATATTTCATCACCATATACTACTAGGATAAAGTCCACATTTCCATTAAACTATTTTGTAATCACATAACTAACATTCATTCTTAATGAAACCAAATTATTTTATGTATTGATATAATAAAATGTTCGATGACCTATATTCTTTCATTATCCCATTAATAGATTTCCACAAATTGAAAATCTTTTTGGCATCACCTGTAGATAGAAAGCCTTCTTATTGTTTCTTATATACATCATCCTAATGGTTCTCATTATGGAATGCAAAATTTACATCCATCATCCAAATCTGATACTCATTGTATGCTAATATCACAAGTATTATTATGATTTATTGAAACTAGTAGAATAATGGTCTTTAACAACTTTTTTTTATTTTGATGTTAGTTTTTAACAGACGTTGATGTCATCGACGTAAAAAATATGACATTTTATGTCCGTTTTTGTAAATTGAAACAAAAATGAATTAAATTTGTTTTTTAGAATCATATTTATAAAAATAGATTCCTAAAAAAATCATTTGTATCATTTTGGGCATCGTTTTAAATAAAAACTGATGACAAAAAGATAAAAAAAATAGTTTTGGCATTAGTTCTTGAAACGAACGATGCCCTAAATGAAAAAAATATATTTTTTTCATTTTTTTTAAAAAATGAATGCCAATGGTAAATAATATTTCTTCTATGTTTTTTGATAATTTCATAAGATTTTATTTGATTTTTTTAGAGCTAAAATAGAGTTACAGATCAAAATTAATGGTCTTCAGAAGTTGAACATATCAAATTTTCGATTGATAAAACTCTTTTTAAAAGAAAAAAAGATAAACCAGAATTAAAATCATATACACTAAATGAAATAAAATAAACATAATACTTCAAACAAATTTTAATTGTTTTATGAGATTCCATCAAAATTATATGTTGTTTATCATCGTATAACTTATATTTAGAAATGATAATTATTAATAATTTTAATAAATCTAATTTATTTGTTTGGAAATTAAGGATAATAAAAATATAGAAAATAAATGAATAGAATATGTACTGTGTTCAAATTAATGATTGAAGCCGTGTTGAAAACTTTATTGAATCGAAGAGGTTGATAATTATAAATGAAGGAGAAAATTGATGTATATATAGAGTAAATGAAAATATTTTCAACTTCATTGTATGAAAACATAGGCGGGATTTTAAAATGTCAAATGCCAGTTTGAAAAAATGGAAATTCCAATCCCAAGATGCACTTTGGCAAAGGTTTTTAAATAAACCGATACAAAACAGTTAAAAAAATTAATTATCGCCTCAGTTTTTTTAATAATAGACGCCAAATAGTACAAACAAAATATTTTTTACATTAGTTTTTTAATAAACCGACGCTAAAAATATAAAAAAGAAAAAACCTTTCAGATCAGTTTTTTTAAATCCAACGAATAAAACTAAAAAACCATTTGGCATTGATTTTTATGAAAACTGATGCCAAAAAGATAAAAAAAAATTATTTACTATGTTTTAGATAATTTTTTAAGCTTTGAATTGACTATTTTTGGATTTAAAAAGGAGTTATGGATTAATAGTTATGGCCTTTAAAAGTTGGACTTCTTTAGTACTTCTCTTAGAGAAGATCAATTTCCAACATCGATAACTTCTTAATCGGTAACTCTATTTTTTCTCCACAACCAATAAAATAGAATCTTAGATAATTCTACAAAGAATTAAAAAAAATTAATTGTTTGGGGTCAATTTTCATATAAACCGAAGCCAATTTTTTCACAATGATTTTTAAAAAAACCGATGCAAAAGATTCTCCGCAAACATTTTTTATGTCGGTATATAAGCATCCAATTTCAAATTTATGGTGTTAAAAATCATTTTAATACTAGTTTGAAACCTGAAAATATATGAAATGGTTTCATCGTAGTCAATTATTTTGTGTTGTTTTAATTCTTTATCCCCTATCCTTTCTTTTTGGGTACTTACTTTACCTTACATGTGTTTTTTCCTCCTGAATACCCATTTTCATCCAACTGGATTGACATCAACTAGTGCATCTTCTAGAACCCAAATAATGCTCCAGTACATGGAATCAATATCTGAAATCAAAGATTCAAGACATCTTGTAAATTTTGAGCTCTATATTACCTCTCTTTAGGATAGAGGTTCATTATTGTCAACCAATAATGAGTCACCATCCTCAGTGAATAGAAAACCACAATTCTCTGGTTCTCTTACTTCTTTTACACTCGTTATTAAGACATGTTTTTTAGGAACTACTTATTCTACAGAGACCTATGGAATATTTTTTTTACTAACTCTTGGGTATCTTGAGCATCAACTTTTTTGAAGTCAATATTTCTCCAACTATAATTTTTTAAGGTGTTCACCCTCTCAGGAAAGATGGATTGTCTAGAAACCATCACTTACATGTCTGAGGGGTTGTATGAGTATTATCTCCTTGTTTCCTTAAGATACCTTATTAATACACTCTTCATGCACTATACAGATAGTTTTTTTCTTGAGAAGGCCTTAACAAACTCTTCACAACCCCATACATGTGTGTGAAAAAATGTAGGTTTATTTCCACACTATAGTTCGAAGGTAATTCCATTTTCCACTTCATTTAGTTGTCGGATTAATGTTTATGTCATAGTTTTCAATGCATATCCCCAAAAGAAAAATAGAATATATAGTTGACTCGTCGTCGACCTTACTGTGTCTAAAAGGTTACAATTCCTTTATTCAATAACACCGTTATACTATGATGTGTAAGGTGGAGTGAGGTAAGATATAATCCCAAACTCTTGTAAAAAAGATAATGTACTATTTCTTATGATATTTACCACCTCAATCTGATCAAATCATCATTATCTTCAAACATAGCTGATTCTCTACATTCTTCTTAAATTCCTTGATTTTTTTCCTGGACTCAGAATTATACCTTATCAAGACGATATAGACATATCAACTTCATTCATCAGTTAATGTTATTAATTAGGAATATCTACCTCTATCTTCTATTGAAAATTGTCAACACACATCAGTGTGTACCAATCCTGTAAGCTTTGTGGCCCTTTTCACCATGTCCACCAAAAAGTGGTTGGGTTATTTTTTCATGTAAATAAGTATGAATTATTTCAAATGGTTTTATCTCAAATGAATATAAATAACCATCTTGATTGAGATTTGTAAAACACTTCTAGTTCACATGATCAAGATAGTTATTCAATAACTTGGGAATATATGATTCATTTGAACATGATTCTTTATCTATTTCTAACAATTGGTTCTAATTATTTAATACATAAGAACCATTATTTATATGTATAATATCATAACATATGTTTGCCTAATAAAAGAAACAAATTTTAGTTCTGTATTAGAAAATAGACCAATCTGTATACAAACATGGGGAATAAATTAAGATTTTGGTAAATATTGGTAAATTATAACAATCTATTAAAACCAAATTTTATCCCATTAGAAAAGAGTGGTTGTAGTATCCACTGGATAGAGCATAAAACCTCTCATCATTGGGAGTATGTAGATCCACCTCTCCTCTAGATATCTTCCAGAATCTACTTGGTTCCTGTATTTTGATACATATATGAGAACCAAAAGATGAATCTAATACCCAGTGTGTAGATATGGATAGATTTCACTCAATAAAAAATTCACCTTTAGCTTCCATATGCTTTTGGATTCAGTTCTCCTTCTAGTGGCCTAGCATTCCCCATGAAAAACAAACTACCTTTATTTCATTGCATTCCCTCGGGATATTCCCCTTAAAGGGAAGATGGTGCAGTGGATATTTAGAATGATTGTAGGTATTGGGCCCCTTTTCCTTGTTCTTCCATTTATTATTCACCATAAGGTCTGTGCTTTTTTCATATCCCATGTCTTAATCCACTTACTAAATCATGTTAACTTGTTCTAAATTAGTCATCTCATTATTTGTCATACTATAATTCATAATAAGGCTAGATAAGGTCATGTGTAGTGATGAACATATGATATCTGTAGGAAACTCATCTGAGAATTTAATCCCTAAGATGTCCAGTTGTTCAATTTAGACAATAATATTGAATACATGAGGACTAGATGACCCAGACTCTCCAAACATAGTTTTGAACAAAAAATTTGATATCCCATGACTCCCTTGTCTCTCCTTCTCTTGATAGATATCCTTAAGGTTCAAAATCATGCTATAGGTATCAATATCCTTATTTTTCTTCAAAATATCATTAGAATTGGATGATGACATGAAGAAATGAACATATGTAGCATCATTCATATGATTAGAATATAGAGATACTTCTTCATCACTTGCCTCATTTCTAGGTGCAACTTGTAAAGGTTCTTCGAGCACATATAATTTACTTTCTTGGTGAAGGATGACCCATACGAGCCTTTTCCACTCATGGAAATTACAGCTACTGAAAAGGTTTTATTTATCATGTTTATATCATAATTATATGTATGATGTCATTTTATTTCTATTTATACAAAATTAAATAATCAAAATTTTAGTACTATATCGGATAAAATTTTGACAAAAAAAATTATATTTATTAGTCTCCAAATATCTAATCGAAACACAATAACCCTCACCATTGGCTATGAAATATCGTGTTTGTTATACATTCTAGTGTCGATGATCCATAATCCCCTTCTCATAACTCAAACTTTGGTTGGTCAATAAAATGGAATGGAATTATTAAGGAATTTCATAGGTCAAATTCAATAACTCATTATCCCTTGATCTGTTGAGTAATCTCCCTAATACTGAGGCCATTATTTTAGATGTCCTCAAACATTCCCTCATAATTACTCTGTGTATTTCTTTAGCAGTCAACCATAGATTCAAAAAAATATAATTCAACCCAAAACCTCATGTTATAATTCCCTAATAATTTAATTTATCCTGACTTTGGCTGGTCAAGGACCATTAAATATGGTTTGATTCTAATTGATGTAACGATAGGCTATACTGACATAATATTTTATTGAATGATTTTTTACTTTATGAATAAATTTAAAATTATTATCATTATTATAGGATATTAAATATTAATTGGGATTACTTAAGTGATTAATTATTTTTCATAAGAATTTTTATATTATTTATACCATTCATTCTTGTAAATTCATTAATTTAGTGATCACAACAATAAGTCTATAATGTAAAACCCATTCAACTAACATGAATAAAATAAATGTGATGAGCTTAAACTAACAGTTAATTTATCTAGCGGTTGATAAACCAACTGTTGACCTAGTGTAGAAACACCTTGAACTAATTGATGTTCAAGTTTACAATATTCCTCCTTCCCTCCTTTGTATCACTTTGTATTGGCTTCTCCTCATTTCATAACATGAAAAAACTCCACTTGTTTGGGAGAACCATCAATTACATATGCCTTTTAATCACATTAATGTGTGTGTAAAGGGTGGTTTACAAGAATTAAACCATGAGAACTCATGCCCTACATAATAATGAGGAGGTAAGGCACACTTTCCAATAAGTTAACAAGTGTTCCATGAATCTCTAGATGTTGTCGAAGTAGTCTTTGTATGCATGAATAGAAGATCCTTGTTCTTGTGTCTTCCGCCATTGATCTTCTCGAGAACCGCTTCCAATGAATTCATCTTAAAATGGTGAAGGATGATTTTACTCCATTCTTGATAGTATTCATAGATAAAGGGGGATCTCTAGGCTTGATAGGATTCTCCAAAATTGTAGTGAAAAACTGAATCAGGCTATGATATAATAACATAATTGGGTATTTGTATTTCTAGGGGTAAAATAATATAATTTGACGAGTTCCCTTATTATTTATTTAATATAATAAAAATACCAGTCAAATAATTATAGTAATATTATAATTTATCAACCTTCACTGAACATGGGAAATATAATTAAATATTATTTAATTAAATAATATTCAATATTATCATTTCTTATAAGACAATTCAACTCGGTCCATAATTCCTCCAAAATATGTATCGATCCATGAATAATGTCTATTTATTTACAAAATAAATATCACTACAATATTCGGCAATAAATAAATAATTATTATATTCATTAAATAGTTAATATATATTTATTAATTATTCCCCTCACAATATATAATCACATATAACTAGTTGCGGAATAAAATCCATCAATCATACATGAATTACTATTAAATCACATGCATTAAAATTATTAATTTGAAATAAATAAATAATAATAAATTACATATATTATTTAAATATAATTATGGATACATGTAGTGGGTGACCCACTAGGCCTATTTCCTAGTTGAATTATGTGAAGTAGCCTAATGTACAAGGTTTGTGTCTAGAAACCCCCAAGGAACCAATAGAGGAAGATGTTAATGTAGAAATAGCAAGTCAGCTCATAAGAATGCTTTCTATGTTATATAATCCTTTTGTCACAATATCTCAAATCAAGTTGGTTTCATGCTAGTTCCATCTATTAATATGCTCTATGTCTCTTTCTTTGAATTTATAGAAATAGAAGTTGCCTATTGATCACCATTTCCAGATATTTATTTAGGCTATATAATTTTTATCAAATGTCCAGAGAAATTAACATCCTTTAAATAATACATGGAATATATATTTTCTCTCATTATTCATTAATACAATATTACTCATGACACACCTGACATATCCAACGTCATTACGAACATATGTCTTCATGAGTCTCGTCAATACATATATTTGTGTGAATCATAATACTAATTAATAATAAAATTAAAGTCCAAGGACCAATACACATGTCAAAATATTGGAACATCCAATGAACCATAGAAATGTGGATTTTCTACTGGTGGTTCTCATTCTCATAATATTAATACTTGATATTACCAAGGGAATAAACCATGAGAAGGTGCCTCAAAATCCTATGAATATCCACACCTGATATCATGTAATATTTGTGTCCCTAAAATGATACCCTTCTACTATATAACATATATGTTAAGAAATAGTGTCATAGAACTTTCAGTATCTCGTCATAGAAGATAACTGATATGGACCTTCTCGTTTGAAAACTAATCTTATGACATTATCACATAATATATTACAAAGATGAACAATCATGATGTGATAAGTAGTTCATTAATATTCAAATAAATGAATAATTTTTTTATTAAAATGTTCAATGAAGTTGGTTCTAGGGAACCAACTCCAATAGAGGTGTACCATGTGCTCTATTGATTGTTTCCCTTGTATAGCTAGAATGTGGGAAAACATTGTGATTGAGTATACGATCTCAAAGATGGAATCAGTCCACATGTATGTATGTGGAATTCCCATCCTTATGTACATAGTTATCCCATCCCACATGCACTTTATACCTTAAGGGGTTGATTTAAACCTACTAGAACTTGGTTCTTGGCCTTCACTTTCTAACATGTAGGGAAATAAGTGACAAAATCTACAACTTCATACTTCATCCCTAGAAAACAAAACTATCATTGGAGGACTTCAAACATTTGTTCCACATATGGATGAACCACAAATGGATATGTATGAATATATCTCATATTTTACTCTACAAAATATCTGGTACCGTCGTGCGTCCTCTGGAAATAATAAATTTCCACCATGCTTTAAAAAATCTATCTGGAGCATGTATAGTTGATATCTGAGTATGTAAGGTCCCAAAGCCAGTATCCCTATGTTGTTAAATTCTGAATAACTACAAGACTGTAGTTGTAATACCCATTTACTGGTGGTAAGATTCATCATATCCATAGACAAAGGATAACATCAATGAGGCTGACTGCTCCGATTCCTCGTCCAGTGATTGTGAACAATATCTCATTATCAAAGAATATTGTAGCAATTTTCCCTTCCTAGTAGTATAGATAATTTTGAAGTCATTTTCCTTGATAAAATGTAACCATCACCTCTATTTCAAATTAATACCCTTCTGAGAGAAGAAATACCTGAGACTCTTATGATTAGACTAGATGATAAACTACTCTCCCATCTGGTAGTGTTGTCACATCTTCAAATAGATTACTACCATTACTAAATCAAGAGATTATATAGCATAGATATGCTCAGGTGTTCTCAAATTTCATTACCCATAGTACATATCCAATTTCCTTTACATTAGGACAAAAACAAGCAAGATGTATGATTCATCACTTAACACTGCATACTCGACACCCTCCTCTGGAAATCTCATGATGGGAGCGTTAATTAAACTATTCCTAAAACACTAAAAATGATGTTAAAACTATTATTCCACATGGAAGAATTAAAATTTCAAGTCAAATATGTCATGGGGAAAGATTTACTGGAGATATAATGTAATAATATCCTGTAATAGAATGAAAATTGAAGTAATATATACACCTTCATCATGCTCTTGGGTGGCTCCAAATATTACGTAACCTCAACCTTAGAGAGGTCCACTGTCACTCAATATTCTAAGATAACATGTCCCAAAATGTGGACCACCTAAATCATTAATTGAAACTTTGAGTGCTCTCTAGAAATATGGTCCTCTCGGAAAATTTCAAGAACACTCCTAATGTTCCTCTCATTCCACTCCTTGGTCACTGACGATATATAGATATCATCGATGAAGACTATCATGAACCGTTCAATGTAAGATTAAATGATCATGTTCATTAGTATTATGAAAACTGATGGAGTTTTTTTCCTTCCAAATGGAATCACCATGCACTCATAATGACCAAAGTGAAATATGAATGTCATTGCAGGTATATCCTCATCCCTTACTCATAACAGGTGATACCCAGATGTGATGTCAGCCTTGGAGAACCATTGTTCCCCTATCAACTAATCAAATAGTTCATTGATCCTTGATAGTGGATACATGTTCATCATAGTCACCTACATCAAGGATCAGTTTTCCACACAAAACATCATGCTTCTGTATTCCTTATTGGGAAACAAAATTGCATTTGTCTAGGGTGATACATTGTATCTAACAAACCCCTTACTTTACAAGTACTCTAACTATACCCTCTACTTGTGAAGCACTATGTGGAATATCTGATATGTTTATACAGATATCGATGTTGTATAAGTGGGTAGATTGATGCTGAAGTCAATCCCTTAGTGGGGAGGTAAACCTGGAACATCCTCGGGAAAGACACCCTCATACCCCACCACCACTACAGGAAACATGGAACTCACAATATCTACTATTCCGAGAATTAGGCTAGAAAACTCATGAGTAATTGGACTAACCATATTGTGCATGATTCTAACATGCACTTCGTGGGTTTTATTTTCAAATAAAAAATCATATCCCCATTTACAGGAAACATGGAACTCACAAAATCTACTACACCAAGGATTAGGCTAGCAAACTAATGATTAATTGGACTAACCATATTGTACATGATTCTATCAAGCACTTCATGGGTTTTCTTTTAACCAAAAAATCATATCCTCTTTTCATCACCATGTACACACGACACCCTTCACCTAAAACATTAAATTTTAAAATGAATTGTTGAAAAGAAGTCTCTACCATGAATGACATCGTAAAGCCTAAACACCTCTAATGAGATATTCCAATAGAAAATATCACCTCTAAGAGTTAGGTCACACTTTTTCTAGAAGTTTGTGATCACATAGTGTTCTCTATTAAGATTATTTATGTGTGAGGGTCGAGCAAAAGGATGAACAAAAATTCATATGTACAGTACAATGTATGTGGGAAGAAAGGAATGATAAAAAACTATTTCTATAAATACTATAAATAAGGTAGAAAAGACACAGATAATGGATATATTATTCCTTGAGTCTCTTTTCATTAGCTTCAAACACATGTAGTTATCTTCACCCCTTTACTCCTGCTTCTTGAGACCCTGATGGACCACCAAAGAGTGGTAGTGGTAACAACTTAATACATCAACCACCTCCTTCTTCTCTCCCAGCTGCTAGACTATGTCTTCAACCATAAAAACAGTCTTTCTCCATCCATTGTCTCTACCTAAGTGTATCATCCATGTTCTCTCTTTTCTCCATATTTTGATTTAGACAATCTCGAACAAGATATCCCATACAACACATGAGTAACATCACCTATTACAAGGATAATTATCCCACTATGTGAGCCCTAAACTATCGATTTTCTATCATGGTTCCTCCACTGGAAAAACATCACACATCCAATTATTTTACACTGATATTGAATCCCTTCTTCTGAGGTCTACGCTCCTATGTTCCCTTTGATGATGACCACCAAATGCATCTTCTATTCCAAGATACTCTCGACCACCAAATCTTCCTCTATCACAATGGAATATGTATGAATTCACTGGCTCAAATGTCTCTATTCATAAATCTATCTAATTTCTGATCCTTCATTAACTGATCTCAAACCATATCCATCGAGTTCCTTAAGAGGTTGAAAAATCTCGATGAATACTAAGCTACTGGTGTGTTGACCTATTGGATCATTAGAATCTCCTCTATATATACATCCCTCAGTGTAGCTGGTGAGAAATAATCTCTAAAATATAACTTCAACTCTTTACATGAAAGAGTCACCTCATCGTAATACTAGGTCACAAAACCCCACCATCGCTCTGTAGAGTCATGTTGAAGGTTCTGATCTAGTACCACTATATGATTTACTCATCTCCGGACTAGTTAGAAAACTCGGTTCATTTCCTCATACTAGTGCTTATCCACACGTTGTTTGTGATCATTTCGGAACTTGATGTGAATCTATTATAGAAACACATGAACACATTCGGCCTATGAACTTAATTTGTTGGTCCTACAGGTAAAATGTGTTGTTCATCATGTGGTGGTATGGATGGTTCCCCATAAGAAGGTAACATCTTGGGAACTAGTCTATCTATAGACATCTAAACATTGTGGGATCATCATCGGGATCATCATGCTAAATCCTAGAATTCATATTTCATGAATTCATTTTGAAAGAAACAACATGTACCATATTTAAGGACTATATCTAGAGAGATGACTCAAGAAGGAAATAGAAACCATAAACATTTAATATATGATGCATGTACCATTTTTTACCACAAAACCAGTTTTCACATTTATTGAGTCCAAAATTATGTAATCAGAGTCCTAGTGTATGGATACATCGTCTTCGTCCCCAATACTAGATTCTTTGGCATGATATATTAACATCAAACACTTAACTATTTTTCCGCAAACCAATATCAGATCAACTAGTGAAAAAGTAGAACTAACCCTCCACTGATTCCACACTTTCACAGCCCTGCCCAAAGAGGCATGAGAAGTGACTCCCCAAGACCGCCATCAATATGCCAGTGTATGGTGAGAAGCGCTATGAAGGTATTTCACTAACATTGGAGTCCTTAACCTAATTTCATATACAAAAGCACACATATCCAATCCTATACAATGTAAGAATGTGAAAAAATGAAAACCATGCATTCATACATCTATTTCATCTAATAAATGTACAATAGAGATAAAAATAAATTATACATTGAAAAATAAAATCCTTTCACAATGATTTTGAAACATAATCCCAACCTGAACGTAATTTCTAGTACAACTATCAGAAGGCCACGAGAACACACATTAGTGTTACTGGTATCACTAAACACCATCTCATCTTGTAATGTATAAGACGCTGTTAAAAGGTTGATCTTCTAAACAAGACATGACATGTGTGGGAAAAGCCTTTGGATGAGAGAGTATAAAAATACTAAAAATGAGACCCCAACACCACACAACATAAAAAATGTAAACATAGTCAAATCGACACAGGTATATTTCAATATCATATATTACATGGATATCCATATATAGTAAACATTGACACATAGTTGAGAGGAAAGTCACAAATATAGTATACTAACCTAGGATTCTAGTATGAATATTCCAAAAAAATTATCTGGGAGAACACACTCTTGAGTTTGATATCATGGATGAATTCCTTATGAGAGTTAATTACCATCGGGCCTCATCATGAGTAAGAATATATTTATAGTCCAAAGAAAATAAAAGACAGAGATTAGGATCACAACTAAGGCCATCGGATGATACCAAAAAATAAATTTTGATTAACACCCTAATTAGAGGATTTGTTCCCATGTAGTGTTGGGCATGCCAATACCATGAAATCTGCCTAGGTATTGATGATGAATAAGGGATCTCTTTCCTGGACTCTTAGAGAGATTCCAATTACTGTATCGAAGAATTCGTATTGAGAGGATCATGGTCTTATTATTATAAGATGATTATACACCAACCTTCGGGGAGATGATAATGAGAACATAACATAATGAAACATGTCCAAGAAAATGAGGGCAAGAGATACAATCCATGGGTAAAATATTACATGTTGTGTAGTAGGGGTAACATATTGTATCCCTTAACCCTAGGTATGACCCGTGTAATCAACATATGTCATCAATTCATATATCTGTAGTAGTACATATCATGTATGAATCACATGTACTATACTCTAGTGCTATTACATGGATTAGAACATGTTCCCATGTCTATATACTAGTTCATGTATTACCTCTTGTACTCGGTCCAACCCATGTTAATGGATTGGAGTACAAGACGTGTAGGCAAACCATGTACTCCACCTCGTCACTATGTACTTCCCAAGTTACATATCATGTCACCTAGGAGACACCACATTCCATGTGATAGGGGTTATATGATTTTTTATACATAATTTCCTCTCAAATTCTTGCCGATATAAATGGGGCCCCATATGACATGTATATCATACATACATGTCATTTATCATGAAATATTATGGAATCTCTAGTCTGATTCTATGTTTAATCCAATGCTAATGGACTTCGATTAAGTGATCATTTATTCATCATACCGAATATCCCATTTCATCCAATCATCATCATTGATGAAAAATGCATTCCTCTGTCATGTCTACTTGAAAAAATGATCAAATCTCCATTCATCATTATGATCTAAAGAACACCGAAGAATGTAATATTGGGTCTCCCCCATCATTTAAATCACTCCATAACCATCATTGCAACTTTTTTATTCCATTTCGATCTTTATTATATGATATCATATCATTGTACCGAGAAACAAGTGTGAAATGATCGATCAATTGAGATAAGTCAAGCTGAGGGCCAAATAAAGAATGTCTGCAAAGAAGGATGAATGAGGGGAGAAAAGAACAAGAACATATTATAAAACAAACCTTGACCGATTTTCATATCAAATCTGATCCATCTCCATTTTAACAATAATCAATATAATCAAATCAAAAAATTATTATCCCATCAAAACCCCACAAAATAAACCATCCCACATTACGATAGTTCCGCAGATCAATCTTTTTTTTGATTGATTCACATCCACTATAGAAATCAATAAAGATGATGAATCAAATAAAAACACAAACCCAACCTTGATTTTTATTGAATTTTGATGAATGATGAGGTTTCATCATTTTTGTTTGCAGGATTATTTGATTATATGTTTCATTGATCATCAATCCATGATCATTTCATCTTTTATTTGAGAGGAATACCTTAAATCTCTCTCCAACGCCTCAAAAACTATTCAATGGTTTAGGTGGATAACCCTAGATTCCCAACATGAAATTATATTTAAATATAGTTAATATCCACATAACAAAATGAAATGAAATAATTTATTCAATTATTTTCTTCATTTTTGTGCTCGTTGAGATTTTCTATAGATGACTTCCACTAACTAATGTTATATCTCCCGGAGGGTAAAAATAACATTATGAACTCAACAATTCCATTAGATTTACGATCTGAGAACTTGTTTTTATGTAATTACACTATTTCCAATAAACTGAGTATGTGTGTGTAATATTTAATATATTTATTATATTACAAATATTTATTTTAGGAACATTGGTCCTTGGAGTCACTCACCATCTTAGTGCCTGGTCCTGAAAATAATCCATATTTTATCCAAAAAAATTCACGAAAAATTTGATCCATTATAGTATATGAGCTTGAAAATTGGTTTCACTTTTTATTCTATAGAAGAAAATAAATTTTAAAAATAAATTACCTTTCTAGAATCCTTATTATATCATATATATCATATATAATCATTTAATCTATCATTATTACATTCCACATAATTATTTTATGATAATAGGGTCATATCTTTTCTTATAGGGGGTAGTCCAGACATACTCAATAGTGAAATTAACATTTTACAATGGATTGGAAGGTAAGAAGGTATATATGACACTGTAATTCAAGAAGAATATTTATGACATAAATATATAAAACATTCCTTAGTTCAATATTTAGAACTGCCTAATTCAAATGGAGATGATAATTGATTATCAAAGCTACGTGGAGATGACAAGACGTATAAATGGATGGCCACTGTATTCACTTTTCTAAGGATGGATAAGATGTGAAATAATGTCATAACATAATAAAATTAATAGCATATCTGAATATTTTTTATACTAGAGTTATTATCTTATTATTTTTAGAATACTAAGATGAAGTATAATAAGAATGATGTATGAAGGACTTGGTAAATACGATTAGTTATTTTCAATCGACATCCTTTATATCTCTTCTAATGTAACCTAGGGTAGGTCATTTTGATGGAAGAGAGCCTCTAAAACAAGGATGAAGGTATTTATAAGATAAATTATTAGGGGCTTTTTGTTCTATGCTACTCAAAGTAGTGTTATTAATTTAGAGAAGGGGTGTCATTTAATACTTGAGGGGGGTATTATTTTAATTTTCTAAAGTAATAAATTAATATAAATTAATCATCATATCTAAATTCAATTCAAAAATAATATTATTATGAGTCTAAATCATATAATTAAACAAAATTTAGAAAATAAAAAACATGATTTTTCACAATTATATTTTAGTTTTAACCCCATACAACCCATTTGACAACTACTACATTGTTATAGTATTCATAAAATTAAGGGGCGTGAATATTACCATTCGAGTATAACCAACTAATAAATTGCCCATCATTGATACCACTCACTTTTCATCTGTTTTGAATGATATGAATTTTAAATCATATAATATAATATTACTTATCATAAAATGTCATTAATTTCATTTTTGACAGTATATATTTATTTTGAATATCAATTCCTCAGGAAAAATGGGGAATTCAAAAATAATAATTTATCTTGTCCATTACATGTCTTACAGATCTATAAAATTCATATAATACAATAATTCATTCCAATTATACCAATTTTTCTATTTTTAAAATCATTTAATTTATTTCTCTATTAATTTAATAAACAATATATTATCATTAAAAATCAATTTAAGGTAAATATTTAAATAATTAGAAAATTAAATAAATTAAAATCTTGAATATAATTTTTTTATACACCAAATAGACACATTCTCACATATTTATGACTTAGTTTAGCCTGATTTAATCAATACGGAGGTGATAAATTTTACCACATCACTATTTAAATTTTTTAATATAATAGGGACCTATATAAAAAAATTAACCTCCTTATTCCAAATATTGAATCCATTTCATCATATTCAATACCTATAAGTTGATGAAATTAATTTTAAAATATGTTTGTAAAAAGCTATTAAAACCACTACTAGAAAAATTATATTTAAAAAATTGGATTTATTATTATCCCATTTATAGTGAAAATAATATATAAATTTTAATAAAAGTTGTTCAATATATAATATATTATTTTCATTAAATTAACTCACCAATATTTTTCAATTTAATTTACTAACATAAAAAGAAAATTTATACATAAAAATACTTCTTTCATAAAATTTCTTTATATGTATAAAAAATTTCAAATGAATAAAAAGTGATGAAAATGAATTTATTTTGATTATTAATAATAAAATAAAAATATTTTTTGTTTTAAAACATTTGACAACAAAATGAAACTTTATAATTTCATAAATCAAAAAACAGTTTTTAATAAAAATATGTATTCTTCACTATTTACTAGGAATGAAATCATTATAGAAAAATCCAAAAATTTATCCCTAATATAATTTTGATAAATTGAATGAAATAATTGTATTATTTTTATAATATAAACTAAAATAACTTATATAAATAATATGTTATATTTTTTCAAAAAATTAAATAAAAATTAGTTTTGAAGAAAATATATTTTTTAATCATAAAGTAACTATATCAAACATTGTGTACATATTTCCTAGTCATTAATGAATTAAATTTTTATTATATCTTATAAATATATTTCATAATTTAGTTAATATTATTCATATAGCCTAATTCAATGGTTTGGTTATAATCTTCATATATAAATAATAATATTCAATTGATCATTTAAGATCAGTGTTACAAGATATATATGTTATCAAACAAATTGATCTTTTAAAATCATGGTATGTTACATAATATAAATAATTTTATTCCTTCCACTTATATAATTTTTCATAAAAACTAATTTTTTAATAACTTATGGAGAATGATAATTATCTTCATATATTAATAATTGAATTCATAAGAGATTAATTACATGATAATTTCAACATATTAAACCCATTATTATGGGATATGAGTTTAATTAATATAAATGATCAGTAAAATAACATATTTATATTTATATTTATAATCAAGAAATAAAATAAGTTTCAATATTAAAAGAAAAAGGTGGCATGTAAATGAATAAATGATTTTGGTAACCTAAAGGGTGTACAAAATGAATAATAAAATGGGATTAATGAGATATAATCAATTTATCTCTTATATTTAACATCAATTTTAAATTAATGGAATGATTTTTAGCGTATAAAAAACACTAAAAAATAATAAATATTTCTCTAAAGTAAGTACTTGAATAAAAATTTAGATGAAAATAATCCATTAAATTATGCGGTAGCTTCATGAACCATGTAGAGGGATCCTAAGAAAATATTAAACTCATTAGAGAGATTATACCGAGGTAAAATGAGAGTTAAATTATTATCAAAGCCTTTTGGAGGAGGGGAATTAGATAATGTGTTGGTATTTGCAGAAAATGAGTGTGATTTGTTAATTAATTTATAAACATTGGCATTGGATATCTAGGATGTTGAAAAGGAAAACCCACAAGCATAACCATGTGTTTATATCATGATTCTTGATATTTAAAAATGTCTTATTAATTCTCCAAGGGTAGAGATGAAATCCAATTTTTATTATTTCATTGGGCTTGGGAAGTTAGTTATTCGACATATTATTATTTCTAAAAACATTAATCCCATTTTTGACTTTTTAATGTTAATAATTGGTTTGGAAATTATATTATTTCATAAACATAAATTATATTAATAAAGTAACATATATTTTGCGGTATGTTATTTATATTAATAACTATAATGGTATTACTTATTTATGATGCTGTAAAATTTATGAAAAATATAAAAGGGAATTTTTTTATTAGTCACTAAAAAGAAGGTGTCTTTAAATTACTCAATATTTCACCCAAACATTACTTAGACATGTTGATATCAAAAATTATTTTTATTTTATAAAAATTCTATCCTAATTATGATATATTGTTATTTAAAAAAAATATTTTATATATAATACTATATTTTAAGGGAAAAAAATATTTATTCACTTTTAAGAATTCTATTTTTTATAGTTTGAAACATATTTATTCATATATAAAAGATTGAAAATATAATTATAATACTGTAGAATATATATTTTAATTGATATTAAAAAATTCTATTCGGTACTGTTACTATTCCAATCATCATTTAATGATCAAATTTCATTCGTTAGGTAATAGAAATATCTTAATTATCATATTACACTTAAAGCCTATATATATAATCCACAATTCTTATAAATCATCTTTCACTACTTCACATACAATGGTTCTAAACCTCCCATGACAATGTTTATTGTATTCTTAAAGATTTAAATTTTTTATTTTGTATTTAGGTCATGATTTATAATTATTGGAGAATTAATGAATATGTGGTTTACAATAGTGATTGAATTATTAATTATTTATCTCAATATAATATTACATTCTATTATAATTTTATTTATTTCATGATATGAAGTGTTCCTATAAAAAAAATATTTTCTTTTTATGTGATTCCATTGTAAAACAAAAAAACATAGTCATTAACAAACATGTGTTGTTTTATTAATAGAAGGAATTTATCAGTTATTATGTCATTCCCCCTTAAGAAATTTCTCCATTGAAATTTTATTTCATACTCTCAGGTGAAAATAATTGAGATTAATTATGCTCTATCACATATTTGGTTTCATATGTTTCTTCCATATACTTATGGTCCTCCAAATTTATTTTGACAAGGTGAGTTTTCTTATTGTGTAAAACCTTCACACTATGGTAAGTATTAATTATAGTGTGTTGCCCATTGGATAAATAACTCTCTGAATCTACCTATTAGGGACTCAATATATGTTAGGAAATTGTTATATAGTTCTTTAAAAAGAATAAGTGGAACGTTTTATGTACATTATGTTAGTTTGGAGGGAGTCATAATTGATATGTCATTATTCTAATGTGATCATGAATATCTATGATGCCAATATTTATAAGATAGATTAATGTCTTTGAGAATCAACAAAATATGAATCTTATTTTTTAAAATCTTTGATAATTGTATTAAAATTTATCCACATTATACCCCATTGATGTATTCTCATAAGTTATACTCATATTCATTTCCTGAGGGAAACATATGAATATGGTGATCTGAAACGCTCTATGTGGAATCATTATAAACATGTTATAATGGGTTATATAATAATTATATGATAAAATAGTAGCATAAGAGAAAAATATTATAAATATAAAATGGAATGATAAGATTTCTCCAGTATTCATTAATGAATGAAATTTAATATCAAATATATAGAAATAAACAATGTTATAGGATATAAGAAACATGAGGTAACAAACATGATCTAAAGTATCATTACAAAACTATATAAAATTGAAGATTTTATAAGTCGAACATAGAAAACAATAACCTAGAAATGTATGAATTATCACATAATTATCATAACATAGTTGAATTTGGATAATATCCATTTCACCTTCCTAGACTTGAAAAACAACCCATATACCCTATTGGTATTCATATAATTTATGTAAACCCTCATGGGTGTAGGATATAACCCCTGAATTTTCATTCATTTGGGTACTACCCATATACAAACTTGGTCATTGGTTACAACCCATGTGACCTATTGGTCTTAGACTACTATCCATGTACCATGTGGGAATTTGATAATACCTTTGTACCCTCTGGGGATTAGGATACAATAAGTGTAACTTCAAAACCTAGGGATTTAAACATGTATACCCATTAATGCTTATTTTTTGTCCTATATAACTTCTCAGGCATAGGATTCTACCCATGTTCATTATTTGGATTATGATGCTACATATTTACCTTATCAGGATTAGTATATTAACCATATAACCACTTGGGATTGCGATTATACTCTTATACCCTATTCGGAATGAGCTACAACCAATGTACCCTCTCTATCTTTGGTTAAAAAATCATGTTCCCTCATTGGATTAAAATAAAACCAGTGTACCCAACCATGCTTGTGATTATTTTCTCATATTCCCTCTTCAACTCATGTTATGAAAACATTACCAATTAATTTTAGAGAGATAGATGATCCCACCCATAAACCCTTTATACAAATTAGGGCTACATTAAAGAATCGTTTTTTCATCATTAGGATCCCATAAGAGGAAAAATGGGTTTCTTAACATTTTTACATGGTATCAATGAAATTTTCCTCATAAATGGAAATTATTGATACATAAAATTAAATCACCTAAAAAGATAATTTTATCATAAAAATTTTAGTTTTATTATAGAAAAGTTATTTCTAATGTAATAAACCCATAATGATAATAAGAAATGTAAGAATAGTCATCATAGATTTTTAAGAAAATGAGTTTATTGTGGGGGTAAAAGTAGAACTTGTAGTAACATGGAAAAAAATTAACAAAATGGACAAAGTAAATTTAATTAAATAATTTTATTTTAAAAGGATATTTTAGAAAAATATACTTGAAAATATTCATAAATAATTCCCAAATGTGCTGAGAAATTACCTTGAAACCCTTCACATTAATTTAAAAAAACTATATTATGTACTGTATCCTTAAAAATTACACAAAAATATAAAAATGCCATGTGAAAATATTTGTAACCCATTTAATTATAAAAATAATCTTCCATAATAAAATTTTTTAATACAAAAAGTTTATAAGTATTATATAGCATATGATAATTCATTTGAGTTAGAAATTATGAAAAAGAATATTAATTTTCTAAAATGCCATTGCTGAAGCCCGGATCATAAAATCTGGTAAAATAATACCCCCATAAGATGATGTAATGTAAAATATTAATCCTAAATTTTTAAACATGTATATTGATTTAAAAATACAAGATTAAACTTCTTTTGGTAATAAAAAATAATTGCATATAAAAATATTTTTATTTCATGGAAATGAAATTTTTTCCTATAAACATTGCATTTTTATGAGAATGAAATTCATTTAGAAAGAATATTTTTGTTAAAAACATTATTTTTCCTAAAGAAAAATGAGTAAGTATCTTTTGAAATGTGAAATATAAAACTTTTTCAAACATATAATAATGATGTTATGGTATAATGTTTTATCTCAAATATGGTAAATTCAAGTAAAACATATCCTTTACAGATATCATAATTTAAGAAGTAAAATATAAAAAGGGGTTTACCTAGTGAAAATTTAAATCCTCATAAAATAAAGATAAAGTAACACACAATATTATCAATGTAATAAATTTTCATAATATATATTAAATATGTTCAAATAGAATATTCATTACTTGAAAAAATAGAATTGTGTTTCCAAAACCACTTTTAACATCCTAATCATTCCAATTTAAAATTAATTTATAGTAAGACATGGGATATATTTTTAGATCACTTATATATCATGAACAATAATTGTAAAAAAATTCTATGGATGATATATACACCACAAAAATGAAACAAGTGGTGAATAAGAATCATGTCTTAATAAAGTAAAATTGTTATACAAAGATACCCTTATAGTAATTGTAAAGTAATTATTAAATGAACATGACTGGATTAGCATGAAATAGATATTAAAGTATTATTAAATGGGATATATTTATTATATATCAATGTAATTGGATTTTGAATACATCATATAGTACAAATGTTTATGTGGAATATCATGCACATCTTATTGAATTGTTAGTAGAGATATATATCACTAAGAACCTAAATGATAAAAATAATTTTATTAAAAAATTATTAGTAAACTCTCTTAACTATTACTAATTTTCTATGATCAATTATTATCATATATTAATTATTTATTATGTATAGTTTTGTAATGATGGTTGTAATTTAAGGTTGTTCGGTTCATTTATAAAAAAATACATGGTTTGTTGAAAGTGGTAAAAACTGTTGTATAATTGACACATTATCATAATAAATATCAAGTTGTATCTCATTTATTATTTTTTTATCCCAAAATATTTATATTTTCACATTTATACCAATAATGAACTCAAAATAAAAGAAAATTTTATTCATATGTTTTTTATGTATTTAATATTAGTAAAACTTCTTAGTGTTAATACAATTTAGAAATTTTCTAAAATTGCGTTATTAATAATATTCATAATTTCATAAATATAACTTTTAAACCATTAATATAACTTTTATACCCTAAATATAAGTTAAATAAAATATTTATTATATAGTAATTGAATAAACCATTCAACTTAGAGAATCATTTATAGTCATGCTAGTCTTTACGTATGCTTGAAATCATGTTCCTTTTTGAATAATTAAAAAATAATGTAGAAGGATTATATTAAATTAGATTAATAACATTAAAAAATACTAAAAAAATTACATTTTTATGATTTTATTTATATAGAATATTTTAGCAGGTAGAAGTAGAGTATGAAAAAAATACTAAGGAGTAAAAAATACCAAATTTGATAACATCATATTTTGGATGAAAATATCAATGAAAATGGGGTAATTATAATAACTAATTAAAGAAAATTAATATTTAAATGATATTTTATTATTAGGAGAGAAAAATGGAATATTTCCAAGAATAATTTTGCTCAGATAGGCATATAATGAAGTGTTGTCAATGATCCCATTTTATAATTGAAAAGAATAGTAACTTTGAATCTACAGAATACATTTCAAAATTTTCTGACACTGTTAATGGAATAAAGGATCCAAAATTCTAATATAATTGAGGGGAGGATATTTTTCAAGGATAAATATCAATCAGAAACATTCATGCAGGTTTTCGGAATGTTTTATGTACATTTCACTTAGTAAAACTCTTATCTAATTTTTAATTTTATAGTGGTTACTAATGCTTTCCATCATAAATTAATTTTGATTATAAAAAAAATAATATTAAAGATTTTAAAAAATTTGAACATTCTTATTTTCCATATAATTTTTTTTGATAAAGTAAAATGAATATTGTTTAGAAAATATAATTTAATAATTAATGCACATTACACATAAAAACATTTTTTGAAAAATTATGTTCTTAATCATAAACTTAAGGTGTACGTAATAATTAGAAATTTTTTATATTAAATGTATTAAATTGGTAAATAATGAAATAAATAAATGATTTATGTAATTAAGAAATTTTATAATATAATTTTCATAAAAAAAATATAATTAAATTAGCAGGACAAAAATTTTACATTTGAAAAAGAAGGATACTTAAATTATAAAAAGTAGAGAAATGTTTTCTAAGTTAGGAATGTTTCAAAAAATTTTAAATATAATAAATATTTTATTAATTATGAATAATTATAAATTATTAATTCCTTCTTATATAATGATAAATTAATAAAATTATTAATTTTGGTAAATACTATATTTTACAAAAATCCAATAAATATCATCTATTTAAGAAACATATAAAAATAATAATCATAAGTTAACATTAAAATTATGAATACTAAACTGAAGATCATTTTTAAAAAATAAAATTACAGAATTTAGAAATTTGTCATTTAAATAAATTATATTAAGAGACACTGTACTTTTTAAAAAATACCCTCGTAAACCATTAAATATTCTTATTTCTATTTAATATGAATATTTCTTTTTTATATTAGTTTTATTTTCAACATATATGATTAATTTTTCTTAATAATATTTTAAAATCATTCCATTGAGTATTTTAGTTTCCTATTTTTTGTGGAGGTAACTATTGAATAAAGTATTAATTTAGAGAAATATAATTTTCCAATTCTCAGAATGTTATAATCTCCATAAGTAAATAAATTGGGTCATCAAATTTTTATTACTACTGAAAATTGAAAATATATATGTGTATCTAAAATTTAGACCTGAATTGTGATATATATTCTAAAAAAAATTACAACATTTCTATCTTAGGTAATACTAGATAACATATCATTTTCCCTCATAATGGGAATATATTGTGAATCTCGACCATTTATTCTAAAATTTTCTTTTATGACTAAGTCTTAGGATTTTATAAAGACATATATGACATATTAAAAATATCAATATTCTATTCCCAATAAAATAATAAATACCAATGGTTATGATATATTTTTTATAAATGATATTATGAATATGAAAACTCAATCATAGGATATCATTTCTAATGGAAAATTCATTTCAATATATAATAATTTTGATTCAACTATGTTATACATGGTTAATCCTACAACTCTGTTGAATCAACCAATTAAATCCTTTCCAATATTCATGCTATGTTCATTAAAAAATACTTAAATACAACATAATGGTTCATTAAGAGTAAATTTCCAAATCATATCCCATTTTAGTGTCTTTCAAGGTGTTCTATCTTAGTCCCACTCATCATGCACCAAATAAATATTGATTTGATAATATATCATCATTTTTCTAGGTGATGACACCAATTTATATATTTTCCAGAACAAAATCTAGTTTCATATATCTGGAAAGGTACATAATTGCTTGGAAAACCCCTTACTCCAAAATTTATAAAATTTATAATGTTATACTTTACATAGACTCATCCTTAAGACTTATCCTTATGTTTTTACTAACGCTATGCCATCTTGATCCCAAAAATAACTACAATAATATTTAAAAATAATTAAACCCCACTATAATACAAATTGAGAGGCCTAAGACCTACAATCCAGAATATGGTGATAAAAAATATTTATTCAAACAGTATCATTGAAACAAAGTAAGATGAACAAATATTTATTTTAACCACTAACATATGTTAACTAATACATCTCAAAGAAAATAAAAAATCATATGAAGGTAAGGTATAGTGGATGTTTCTATTAAATCCTTAAGAATATTATTTTATTACACATATGAACGCATTTATAAAATTAAACATACTAAACACCCTTATATACATTCCATAAATTATACTCAAATTAATTACCTAAGGGAGGAAAAAATAACAGACGATTGATCTAAAAAAATGCTAATATAATAGTTATCTAAATTTCATTAGGTTTTATTTTATAATTATGTGGGAAAATAAAGACATGGAGGAAATATCATATTTAAACAATATATAACAATTAGATATATCAATAATTTATGATAGAAGGATCATTGATATCAAATAAAAAATGTAATTTTATGATATAGGTTTGTAGAATCATTAGGCAATAAGTATGAGATATATTATCATAAAATTACTATATAATAATGAAATTCAGAATAATAGAAAGCATAGAAAATAGGATCTTTGTGGAATATGAATTTCAATCATATTATCATAACATAGAGGGAATGAGATAACAACCCATATACACACTTTGTCTTCAACTACAACCCGTGTACCGTCTTCCACATTTTATAACACTTTTGTACCATCTTAGGCTTACAAAAAACACATAAACCTTATTTGGATTGGATGAGTACCCATATAACCACATGATGATTGGTTACTACTCACGTACCCTTTTATTATTAGGCTACTAACTGTGTACCCTTATTATCTTGGGATACTACATATGTATAATCCTTTGTTTGGGCCCACAACTCGTATGAACTCTTGGGATTGAGATACAACCCATGTACCCTCTGGGGTATTTGTTACTACCCTGGTTCCCTCTAGATCATGTGATACAATCTATATACCCTCTTTTGATTGGGATGCTACTCACATACCCTCTTGGTCTTGGGATACTACTTGTGTACCCTCATTGTATTTGGATACATTCTTTTTAACCCCGTAGAGATATATGTTACTTACAATGTTACCACTTTGTGTGGGATCATAACCCATGTACCAGCATGGGATTGAAATAATACTCTATTATTCCCTTTTGAGTATATGGGATAGAACACTAATAATATATTAATGTGCAATATCACACCACACCAATCATTTATATATATGTATTTTTGTGACATGAAAATAATCATTCATCACATCTTCAACTACAAATTAAATGAAAAAAGGGGTTGGTAGCATTTGAAGAAGGTATCAAAAAATTTAAAATTATGAATTTAAATTGATGAAACAAAAATACAATAACCCCAATATAGTGTTTGTTGAAATAATCAAGAGGGTGATTCATGATTAATACTTTCCATGTAAATAAAATATATATAGGTAATGGTAATATGGTATCAAAATCATAAATTACTTTCAAATAAACGTTTTTATCATTGAGAAAAAAGAATAATTTATAGTAAAATTGAAAATATATTTTTAAAAGGTGGAGTGAAAATATGTGAAAATATTTATGATTTAATAATTTATGATTCAAAAATTCATAATGATTTAAAAATATTTTTGGGTAAAGATAATAACAATTATTAAAAAATAAACCCAATCTTATGTATAGGATTCCTGGAAACAAAAAAAATTACTGAAATAAGTGAATATGAATTTTTTTAAAAACAGTACATTTTTGAAGGATCATCCATAGAATAGATTTGAAAATAAATACTTGTAATAAAAAAGTAATGTGTAATGTAAGATAAAATATTTTATTTGAAACTTTATTTTTTCATTTTTTAAAATA
Source organism: Viscum album (assembly GCA_963277665.1). NCBI lineage: Eukaryota > Viridiplantae > Streptophyta > Magnoliopsida > Santalales > Viscaceae > Viscum > Viscum album. The sequence goes on from OY728161.1 coordinate 844,038,075, forward strand.
CTATTATTGAAAACCAACATTGTAAAAAAGGGAATAAAATATATAATTGAAAATTAATATTGGGAATAATAATGACACATGAGTAAACATTTATTTAAATTTTTAGATAAAAAAAGAAATCATTTCTTGGAATAATGAAAATATAAATGGGGGAAAATCCTATATTAAAGAATATATTTTCCCTTAAAAAAATTCATCTTTAATGTGAATTTAATTCATAAAAGAAAAATATTTGAGTTAAAAATAATATTTTACCTTGTGAGAAAAGAGTAAATATCTTATTCAATATGTAATATAAGAATTCATCATACCTAGAGTAAAGATTCTAATTGAATAATATTTTAACTCAATAAAATTATAATTGAGTTATCTAGATATCTTATGGATATTATCATTCATAAAGGAATAGAAATTTAAAAAATTGTTTATGTGGTAGAAAAGTAAATCCCAAAAAAAAAGATAAAATACCAAATAATAAAATCAAATAGTATAACATTCCAAACTATATGAAATAGAAAAAATAAGAAGATTCATAACTCAATGAATGAGAAATGAATTTTATAATACTCGTACATTATCTTAATTATTCAAATTGAAAATATATTAATGGTTCAAGATGGAAGATATTTTTAAATTACATAGATTTAATGAATTATTATATTTGAATAATTCAAATTCCATTATATATAGAATAAAAATATAGGAATTAGTGAGTAGTGACATATATAAATGAAGAAAAATTGAGATAAAAACAGTTATAGTTATGGTTGTGTAAGAATAAAAAAAATTGAGGTTCACCAAGAAATATATTTTAAAGTATCATGAAATGAAAAAAATTATACTTAATTTCAATATGGTTGTTATTAAACCAGATAATGGAACTGATTATGCACAATATCAAACATGTCTTAAGGAATTTAAAATGAAGACAAATAAACCTTATCTTGAGTCTTAGTTAGTTATTCTCATGCACCTAGAATACTAAAAAACTAAATTGGGATTATTAAAAACATTATAAATAATATATTTCACATATATTTTTATTTTATAAGGTTTATTTTTTATTATCATTTATTAATTTGATAAAATAAATTCTTAAAGTGGTTCCTTTATATTGTTCTGATGATTTCTATGAAGCTTCATTGGTATATTTTTTTTTGGTAAATTTTGTTGGTAAATGGATTAATATTCTCAATAACTATATATTTTTAGGTATTTTATTATTAAATTGTCAAAATATTTAATGAGATTCATAATTTTTCCAAAATTGACTGAAATTAGAAAGGTTTGGTGACGTGTTTACTTAAAACTTTTAATTTTACTATGAATTTATCGAGTCAATATTAATGTGATAATGTATAATATTATATTTCTAGATTATAATAAGTTTCATACATATCATTATTATACCTTAAATTCATTTTAATTTTATCAATTTTCTATTGTAATTGATAAAATTGTACACATCCTTTGTGGAGGTGGTAGTCCACTAGTACAGATGATGACACATTACTTTTTCAAATGATTATTGAAGAAGGTTGAAAATTGATATTTCATTATTAGAAAAAAAATATGTATATTATTAATTTTAATTTTATCATAATTTCATGGATAGATAACATTTTAGTGGGTTTTGTTAGATTTTGGAGAAAAGACTAAGTGGTATGATATATTCTTGATGAGAATATGATATTTCCCTGTGAAATATATTTAAAAATAGAGTCATTATGATAACTAATTGATATATGATCCTTATGAACAATATATATCATTTTACGAGGACAAAATGGTAGAGCATATGTATGATATTCAAATAGATATGTTTTTTAAGAAATTGTGGAAGTGATCCCCTTTTGTAACTGAAAAATTGGGTAATTTATAAACTACCCAAAACATTTACATATAGGTATGTCACTATTCAAGGGTAAAAATTTTCATAGATGGTAGGATATTTTTCTAATTTACCTCTCATCCAAATATTATAATTCATTCTTTTTAAATGTTTTATGTCTTTAAAAATTAGTGAAACTCTTTTTAGACATTTTACATGTACCATTGTAAATAATCTGTCGACATCAATAATTAATTCTATTGACCAAACATAAAATTAAAATCAAAATTATCATATAATTTTAAAATAAAATATTATTTTTTATTAAATATGAACTTTATGTTATATAAAAGTTTATTTTCTAATTAATATATATGATTTGTAGAATATATATTTCAAAAAAAGTGTTATTAAAGAAAAAATATTATGTGTGGGTGAAAATATTATAGGAATCCAAAATTAATATATTTTATTTTTTTTGAAAATAAACCTGTTCAAAAAAACTAAAATGGCCAATATTGTAAATAATAAGGGTAATGTGTTGATTAGGGGATTGGTAACAATGTTCTGGAAAATTTTATTATTATATTTTTTTACAATAAATCTATAAGATTATTATTTATACAAATTTCCCACAAAAAACATGTAAGGGATTACATAGGAAATCTTGATTTGAAGATAATGTATGAGAATCTCACAATAATGAAACATATCCAACCATAGAAGAATAAAATGTGGTGGTGTATATGGTGCAGGTTACAAAGGATATTGTCATGTGTAACATGAAAAACAATAGGTCATAATGGAGAATGAAATCACCAACATGGGGAATTAGAATGGGACTACTTCTAAATGGCCCCATAATTCATTTCCAAAGAATCTATGGATAATTTCCTGGTATAATATGGCCATGGGCTGGTTTATATTCATGAAAAATTGGCATTGCATCTCATGATAGTGGTCTTGTTCTATAGATGGCCCACACAAGGTAGACTATTCCATAGAGGTGGGAGTGGTGGATAGAGAGTCTCTCTGTGAGACCTAGTGACCCCATTATTTTTGTGGTGGTGTGTTGTAGTTTGTAGATGATAAGATTATATATTAAAAAAATGAAAAAATGGGGGAGTTTCATATTATGGTATATATTATTTCAATTGAATAAATAAAAAACATTTTTTTTCATGACAGGGTGGATTTCATGGTCTATTTATAGAGAAAAAATGATCCATGGTAGGATACCACAACATAGTGCATGGTTTTTTGGATTTTAAATTCTAAAATTAATTTCACTTCATCGTTGTGAGTGTAATATCATTTGATGACACACATTATTGAGGAAAATTAATTATATAGATTCAATGATGGTAGATAAATGATTCAATAATCATGGTATTGTGTTCAGATCATCATTACATCATGAAAATAAGGAATTTACAACATTCAAAAATAGAATTAAATGTATATTTAATTTCATGAGGGAATGAGAAACAATTTTATATGATGAATTTATATATGTTTCCAACAACTAAAGGATTATGGTACATGTTTAATGTAGAAGTTTTGGGAAGATTTATTGATATGTAATAATGCTGACATTTGACGATTTCAGTTTTCATGATCTCCCATCTTTTATGGGGATAGAAGTAATATAATAAAGGGGATAGATACATGTAAATATTGTTTATTTGAACTCAAATAAGTGTTCTAATTGTATAGAAGGAAGAATAAGATCAATGAAACTATTAATGGGTTTTCATTAGTACTGTAGAAAGGAATTATTGTATGACATAAACGAGAATACGAGATCAGTTTTATTATGAAAAAAAAGAAATGATTTTCTATAATAGATATTTTCACAATTCCTGAAGGATAACCCAAATTGGAATTTCTAGGCACCCATCTACATTCACTGACAATAGGGATGTGAATTTTCTAATGAAACATACAAGTCTATTAAATGTGAAGATTTCCTACCATGATGTGGTGAGAAAGGGAGGAGGAGAAGATAGTGATCCATGAGTGGTTCTTTGGGGACAGTAATTCAACATTAAACATTGTAAGGGAATGATCATGGGAAAGGAGTGACAAATCTCAAAACACTATTGAATATTATTTCTCTTTATAATGATTTTTTCATGGAAAAAATCAAAGAAATATCCTTGGGTATATCCATTTGACCAATAAATAAGTAAAGTATCGTTCCACGGTTTATTTAATACATAAAGAGCAAAAAAACCAAGTTAAATAATTTATATATGGTAAAATAACATAAGAGGAAACACATATTTTTTAGAAGTGAATATAGATTTAGGGAATTGGGATATCAAATGAGCAATTGTTTTAATTGGGTAAAACATTGAATGTCTAGATTAACCCCCCCCCCCCCCCCCCCGAGGTAATCTCATAATAATTACTATTGGGGAAAAATATATGTTATCAAAGGGAAGGTCAATTCATATTTATATGATATTTTATTAATTAATATTTATTTTAATTTTGAATGAAGATAAATGGAATCCATATTTAAGGCTATAATATTTTATTCAAAAAAACATACAATAATGTAAAAATGAGTTCGTTTCCAACATAGAATATTCTCTTAGAGTTCCATGAGAATATGTGGATGAATTTTTTCCAAAGTAAACGTGATTTTTTATTTTAAACAGAACATATAAAAATCATATTATATCTTTCATCAAAAAAGTATGTAAATTATTCTTTAGATAATAAATCTATAGGGATGTTTCACGAAGATATTTCCCTATGCTTTGTGTGTAACAAACCAAAAATTCATTAATGAAAATTCTTCTTGATCTATTTAAATGTAATATTATGGTTATGTAAAACATATACACTTATTTGGTCCTATATTTTTTCTATTAAAATACCATTACAAATTGTGAAAATTTCTGATATAGTCATTGAACAGTGATCACATGATTAGTATAAATATATGGCTTTAATAAATCCAATTTACTCAGACAAAGGAAGTGATGGCCTCATCCAGTAGATTATCCACATACGAATCCCATTTTTTGGAGCACAGTAAGGAGGTAGCATCATTGGGCTTCAATCTTTACTAAGGCCAATCCAATATTGATTATGTTAAGCTCGATCGGAACCGCCAATGAGAGAACTGCAAGTTGATAGAGATTACCACTCGAGAAATCTTATCCAAACCACACCAAAGAGTCTATCACCCTCGCAGACCTTTCCCAAATGTCTAATGTGGCTATTTTAATGGGTTATGGAACAAGACCATAGTACTACAATTATGTACATTATTTGTAACATCCCAAATAAGTAATTAATAATATATATGGTTATCTATGTCTATTTATGAATTAAATAGTGTTTTAGAGGCTTAAAATGAGAATAAATCCAATCTTAAGCATGGAATACACTAATATTTTTAAAAGATTGTTTTATTGCCTTTTGATGGAAAACCATTTTTAAATCAAACATTCCAAAATTTTATAATCTATATTTATCAAAATAAACATATTAATTATAATTGGGACATTGAAATTTACATTGGATAATTTTTTGGTATTTTTCTGACAATGTTCATTTTTTAATGAATAGTGAAAAATACTGCATTTTACATCAAAACTGCTTTTTCATATAATTTAATTATATGTTTAGATTATCTTTTTATTTTTTTTAAAGTGTAAATAGAATATATTTTTACCATGTAATCCAATGGTGGTCATTGGGATTAATTTCACTTTGGAATTGGACATAAACAAGTGCCAAACTTTTCATAGATATTATTTCAAAAAACCCGCTATTTGCTCTAACAACGAGAATTAATTATTGTAACTTATATGTTTTCAATTTTGTAAAATGGGAATCATTTTTGAATTTGGAATATCAAATATATCTTACAGTGAAGTTTTGAAATTTTTCTGAAAAACTTCAATTTTTGATGAATAGTCAAACCACTAAGTGGTACTTATAAAAACTGATTTTCCGTTTAAATGTAATTTTACCACCTCTTTGTTTTGAATTTAAAAAATCCGACATAAATGGTTGTCATTAAGAAGAAAAATGTGGTTCAATGGGCTTAAAATAATTTTTTGTTGAATAGTAACTTTTACGTTTTTAATCGCGATTAGAGGTAATTACTGCAATTTAAGGAAAAAATTATATTATAATAAAATGAAAATACCTAGACACAAGTCCTACCCTTATTGGATGTGTCATGGCCGTCCAAGAAAATCCATGGGTCAACTTGGGGTCCCCATGGACCCACATTGGAAGGAATAAGATATTAATATCTTTTTATTTAATGTTAAAGTAAAAATGACACAAACATGAGTTGTTTTTCTAAAACAATTTTTAAATGGGGTTATACAAGTCATATTTTTTACTATAAATATTCATTAAAAAGATAAAAATATTTCCTACATCATGATATATTTTTTATATTTTTTATACATTAACTAAATTAATTTATTTATGACACCATGATGATGCAGCGATGACCTCATTATGTAACGATTTAAATAAAATTAAAAGATAATGTAAAATATAAGACCTACACATGTCAAAAACCTATTGTATGGGTAGATTTAGAACTATTATCACCTTATTCTCGAAATAAATAATTTCGGGACATTTTAAATCCGAAAAATATTTTATAATAAAGTATCCTTTTATACCTTTCCAAGAGTGCCCCTCCTCTACTCTTATAAAAGGCCCCCACCTTTACCACCATACCCACACTTCCAAAACCTTTGGCTCGGCCAAGCCCTGCCCATTTTGTCTCTTCACATCCCTCTCCAACTCTTAGAAGCCTCACATTGGGCAGAAGACTTCCCAAGGAAGCCTTTGAGCTCAAATCAAAAAGAGTTACCTGATTTAAACGTAGTGTCTTCTCTTGTGTTCTTATGTTTTATTTTTCTTCTCCAACCCCCTAAACTCTTTTTATTTATTTATTTTGTCAAAACACCAGTATCTTCAATATACTAGGATGTTTCTATACTAAGGATTAGAGCTACACTTACACAAACCTATATCGAATGGTTAAAGAACATATTGTTTCCATGGATGGCGAATTTCTGCCTCACGAAACGATGACTGTTCCATATTATTTTAACACCTGAAAATGTGGCCATTAAGATGAAACTATATTTATATATGATATATAATATGTTTATGTTTTACTTAAGCTCTTGTATTTTTAATTTATGTCATACCTTTATGGTTTCCATTATGGGTAAAAGCGATATCATCATTTTAGGAAGTTAGGACTACCGCCCCCTTAATGTGATTTTATTACTTAATTCCATATGTGGGACGTATAAAGGATGTAATTAATGGTATTATATATGATATTATAATGTAATTATAATATACATTTATATCATTATGATTCCACTCCGTAAAATATGAAATAGAAATGAAAGTAGCATTCATGCGTACGTACGGCTTACGGTCTCCATTAATGGTGCATTTCATTTCGTACTTCTAAACATTATGTAATATTATAAATGCATGAATATACTGGATATATATGATATATATGATATCTATATCATGAGTATAACTTTGGATATAAGGGATATATGATCAACTTGTAATTATAAAGAGTTTATTTTTGACTCAAGAACCAATGATCGATAAAATGACCATTATTAACTTAAATAAATACATAGTGTCAATGACATGGTAATAAGTGATAGAAAAGGAATAATGAACTTGAAGAAGGTTCTTAAGGTAGTCGAAATTAACTCATGTTTATTATTCAGGAGGTTAAAGAATGATCGTGTCAAGTCGGAACTGAGGTATGGGACTTCGTCCCAATCTCCTTTCATTGAGGCATATTATGTTTTATACACAACTTTCATTTATACAGTGTATAAACCCCTTTGACTTTTACGTTTATCCAAAAGTAATATTTTTATATGAAGCGTTTTACTAAATGACAAAAGGGAATGTTTTTGTCGTACCTATGCAGCGAAAATGACTTCTCCGCCGCCGTGACCATTATTTGAGTTTTGGCTTCCTCTAAAAGCCATACCTTTTGTTTAAAAGAAAAATAAATACCATGTTTTACATTTCATTTATTTTGGTATTGAAAATGGTTTTCATAATGTTTTTATATCAATGTTTTGTATTGATATCTTGTGATTGAAAAGTGGAAATCTTATGTTTCCTTTATGCATGTTTTATGTGATACGATTATGATCATGTTCTTGTGAACTATTATGAAGACGGGTGGTTCCGTGACAATCTAAGGGTGGGTGAGCCCGATATAGCTCTTCAATGCATTGGGTAACACGAAGTAGTTAAACGTTAATGTTTCCCAAAAAAGACTTAGGAAATATACTGTGATTGGTATTCCAAACGTAACCAAGAGGGTTAGTCCCTATGTAAGAATGTAATGAATGCCTAAATTTAGCTTTATGACTTATGATTTCTATGATTTATTCATGATTTGATGAGGGATGTTAGAGTGCTTAGGTTTTATGAGTAGAGTATAATTTTATTGATTCTTGTGTATACATGTACTCATGTTTCCTTTCTATATTTTTATATCCCTTACTGAGCTTTTTATGCCCATCCCATGTTTTTGAAATGTTTTTCATAGGTTAAGGGAACGGTACATGATATGATGATAGTGTCAAGGAAGTGTCAAGAAGGAATCCATGTTTTATTTTAAATATGTTTTCGTTGATGGGTATCATTTACGTAAACACTTTGTTTAAATGTGGAATGTAATGCATGTTTTATGATCTAATTATCTGAAACTATAAACCTGAAAAGATCCTTAATGTGTAATCTTGAAATAACTCAAGAATAAGTAAGGTTTATGGCTGGTTCCTTATAGTTGGTATCAGAGGTCAGTTTAGATAACTTTAGGAGTTAGAGTTCTATTAACTAATTATCCAAAAAACTTTTATAGTCAAATTGAAATGATATAGCATTTGCAGATTACCATGTTGTGTCATCTAAGACATGTTTGTTCATAATGGTTTACCGTAGAGGAAATATGGAAGCAGTGCTAGTAAGGAATACAAAAGGAAATAACCTTCCGAATCAGCATCCTGAGATGATCAGAATTGGAATTAAATAGATTTTTGCGGTAATGGCGCAGTTGACTCAAGCAATAAATGGTGGTGGTATCCGTGCACAGGATCAGCCAGATCAACCGCATAGGAACATGTTAGTGGTGGAACATTTCATGGGGTAACATCCCCCATCATTAAGAGGATCATCTTACTATGTGCTAGCTGAAGGGTGGATTGAATCACTGGAGAATATTTTTGATGTCATGGGGTGTTCAGACAAACAAATGGTTAGTCTTGCTATTTACCATTTGGAGGGTGAAGCAGACCAGTGGGGGTCAATGGTTAAAAATATCAGGGACGCTGATGAGATTGATGCTCTCAACTGGGATGATTTCAAGGTATGTTTCTTGAGAAGTATTTTCATAAGGCTGTTCGACTTAGGATGGAAAAGAAATTCCTGGAATTTATGCAAGAGGAAGAATCAGTGGCTGCCTATGAATAAAGGTTCACTCGATTTTAAAAGTATGATCCAAATTTTATCCGAGACCTTGATAGTAAAATCCATTGATTTTACTCAGGATTAAAGCCAAAATATCGAAGGGCATTAGCTTCTCGTGAGTTCAAAAGTGATTAAATTCTTGTTCGATGTGCTGAGGAGGTGGAAATGGAGTTTCCCAATGATCAAGTGTTCTATAACAACAAACATAAGAAGAGACAGAGGTGGCAGGAGAAAGGGAAGAATTCTTCAAAAATGTTTGATGGTAAGAAAACTAAGTTTCCAGTTTGTGATAAATGTGGTAAAAGGCATGCTGGGGAATGTCTTATAAATTCTGGAAAGTGCTACTAATGTGGTTAGATGGGACATAAGGCTCGTGATTGCACTGAAAACAATCAAGGTGATGGTAAGTCCAAATTCGATTTACTGTTAGTGAAATGTTTTAAGTGCAATGAGATGGGTCACTATGCAAACGAGTGTCCGATAAAGAGCTTGAGTGATGGGAAGTAGTTAGACTACATGCAGAAAGGGGTGGTGAAATCCATTGCAACTACTTCAGCAGATGTCGGGACATCAAATGAAGTTGTATCAAGTACATTGTTTGTTTTTTCAGATTATGATAGTGTGTTGTTTGATTTGGAGTCTACACATTCTTTCAACTCTAAAAACTTTTCTAGTAAAATGTGAATATAATCTCAAGAAATGAATCCTGAACTTTTGGTAAAAACACCTTGGGAAAATGATGAGGCAAAAAGAATTTATAAGAATCTTCCTATCCTTATATGTGGAAAGAACCTACTTGCAAACCTTATTTTTTTACCATTAGTAGAGTTTGATGTTATCCTGGGTTTCGATTGGATCTATATTTACAATGCTAAGATTGACTATAGAGCTAAAGAAGTTTCTTTTCAGAAAGACTTTCAGTTTATCTACAAGAATGAACCCTTACTGTTGATAACATATCAAGAGGCTGAGAAACTTGTAAAAGATGGAAATGAATGTTACCTTGCACATATTGTTGAAAACAAATGAACTATTTAGATTAATGATGTGCCAGTGGTAAATGAGTATCTTGATGTTATTCCTGATGATTTTCCTGGAATAGTACCAGATCGTGAAGTTGAATTTATTGTTGACATAGTTCCTGATGCTAATCCCATTTCAAAACACCCTTATCAAATGGCTCAAATTGGTCTTTTAGAGTTGAAGGAGCAATTGCAAGATTTATTAGGGAAAGGTTTCATTCGACCTAGCACATCACCATGGGGTGCTCCTGTTTTATTTGTTAAAAGGAAAGATGGTTCTATGAGACTTTTCATTGATTATAGAGCCTTGAATAACATCACTATTGAGAACAAATATCCTTTTCATCATATAAATGATTTGTTTGATCAGCTCCAGGGAGCTCAGTATTTTTCAAAGATTGACCTGAGATCGGGTACCATCAGTTGAAGGTAAAGGAAGCAGATATTCCGAAGACCGCGTTCCGTACAAGATATGGCCATTATGAATTTGAAGTAATGCCTTTTGGGATAACCAATGCACTTGCTGTATTCATGGACCTAATGGATAGAATTTTCCATGAGTACTTGGATAAGTTTGTAGTTGTTTTCATTCAGGATATTTTGGTGTTTTCAAAAAGTAAAGAATAACATGAAAGTAATTTAATAGTAATTTTTCAAACCTTGAAAGAAAATAAATTGTATGGGAAATTCATCAAATGTCAGTTTTGGTTGCAAAAAATTTCTTCCCTTGGTCATATTGTTTCTATAGATGGGATAACTTTTGATCCTAAAAAAACAATGTTTGTTGAAGAATGGCCAAGACCCACAAATGTAACTGATATTTATAGCTTCCTTGGTTTGGCAGGCTATTACCAAAGCATTGGTAGAAATTTTTCATGGTTATCTAGTCCAATGACTAAGCTAACTCGGAAGGGTGTGAAGTTTATCTGGACAAAATAATGTGATGATTGTTTTCAGGAGTTGAAAAGAAGATTGGTGAATGCTATAGTTTTGGAACTACCTTCCAGGAATGATGAGTTTGTTATCTACATTGATGCTTCATTGAAAGGAAATGGTTGTGTCCTAATGCAGAATGATCAGGTAATTTCTTCTGCTTCACGATAGTTGAAAACTCATGAGTTAAATTACCCTACACATGATTTGGAATTAGATGTTGTAGTTTTCACTTTAAAAATTTGGAGGCATCAATTGTATGGAGTAAAGTGTGAAATATATACTGATCATAAAATTTTAAATTATATATTCACTCAGAAAGAATTGAACATTAGATAGAAGAGATGGCTGGAATTAATCAAGGATTATTATTGTACAATTCATTATCATCCGGGGAAAGAAAATAAAGTGGCTGATTATTTGAGTTGAAAAAGTAATGCTTCATTAACAATGTTGTGTTTGGAACATGATCCTCTGGATAAGGATTTGATGAACTTTGGCATAGAAGTTTTTGGTCCAGGATGTTCTTCTGTTTTGTTTCAGGTATCAGTGAAATCTTCTCTATCAGACAGAATCAAGTATGCATAGAAGCAATACAATGAGTTACAGAAAAAGGTAGATCTAGTTCAGAAGTGTAAGTTTCCTGAATTAAACATTGATAATGATTTTTTTTAGATTTGGGAAGATATTGTGTGTGCCTTGTGATTCACAGTTTAAGAGAGAGTTGTTATGTGAAGCTCATAGTTCTCCGTTTTCAGTTCATACTGGCAGTACTAAGATGTACAGAGATCTACGAGAGTATTACTGGTGGGATGGAATGAAATGAGATATTGCTGATTTTACACTGAAGTGTTTGACTTGCCAACAGTTTAAAGTAGAGTGGCAGTTAGCGAAAGGGATGCTTCAGCCTTTACCTATGCCAGAGTAGAAATGGCAGAATATATCCATGGACTTTGTTGTGGTATTACTGAAGACATCTTGAGGTAATAATGCAATCTGGGTTATTTTTGATCGCTTGACTAAATCTGCGCATTTCCTTACTGTATGAGATACTTTTTCCCTAGATAATGATTCCCGTTTGTATCTTAAAGAGATAGTCAGGTTACATGGAGTTCCTCTCTCCATTGTATCTGATCGTGATCCCAGGATTACTTCTAACTTTTAGAAAGGCCTTCAGAATTCGTTGGGTACTGAATTAAATTTTAGTACAGATTTTCATCCTCAATCAGATGGGCAGTCAGAACGAACAATTCAGACATTGGAAGATATGCTACGTGCTTGTTCTATGGATTATATGGGATGTTGGGACCAACATCTTTCCTTGGATGAATTTTCATATAATAACATATTTCATTCCAGTATATAGATGGCACCATTTGAGGCTTTAAATGGTAAGCGGTGTCGAACACCAGCTTTCTTGGATTTGGTGGGTGACAAGAAGTTTATGGGACCAGAATTGGTAGAAGAGTTGCTAGAAGAAGTTAAGCTGATACAGAGACACATGAGAATAGCTCTGAGTAGGCAGAACAGTTATGCAGACAACAGGAGGAAGGATCTCTCTTTTGAGGTAGCTGATCATGTCTTCTCAATGTCTCACAAAAGAAAAGTGTGATTCGATTTGGTAATAAAGGAATGTTGAGTCCATGGTTCATTGAACCATATGATATTTTTGAGAGAGTTGGATCAGTTGCATACCGAGTGTCTTTACCTCTGATTTTATCTCAGGTACACAATGTTTTTCATGTTTCAATGTTGAGAAAGTATATGCCAGATCCATCTCATGTTTTGAGCCCAGAGGTAGTTCAGATGGAAGAGATTCTCTCTTATGAAGAACAACCACTCCAGATTATTGACCTAAGGGATCAAGTGTTTCGAAATAAGGTAATTCACTAGGTTATGGTTTTCTGGAAAAACCATATTGTAGAAGAGGCAACATGGGAATCTGAAAATGCAATGATGGTTAAATACCCCCACTTATTCGATAAGTAAATAAATTGTGGGGACACAATATTCTAATGGGGGGAAGGATGTAACATCTCAAGTAAGTAATGAATAATAGATATGGTTACTTATGTCTATTTTTTAAATAGATAGTGTTTTAGAGGCTTAAAATGAGAATAAATCCAATCTTAAGCATTGAATACACTAATATTATTAAAAGAATGTTTTACTGCCTTTTGATGGAAAACCATTTTTACATCAAACTTTTGACAATTTTATAATCTCTAGTTTTCAATATAAACATATTATTTATTATTGGGACATTTAAATTTACATTGGATAATTTTTTTGTATTTTTCTGACAATGTTATTTTTTAATGAATAGCGAAAAATACTGCATTTTACATCAAAACTGATTTTTCATCTAATGTAATTATATGTTTAGATTATATTTTTAATTTTTTCTATAGTTTAAATTGAATATATTTTTACCACGTAATCTAATGGTGGTCATTGGGATTAATTTCACTTTGGAATTGGGCATAAACAAGTGCCAAACTTTTCATTGATATTATTTCTAAAAAACCTGCTATTTCCTCTGATAGCGGGAATTAATTGTTAAATTAATTAATGTAACTTATATGTTTTGAATTTTTTAATATAGACATAATTTTTGAATTCGGAATATCAAATATAGATTATGGTGATGTTTTGGTATTTTTCTGAAAAACATCAATTATTGATGAATAGTGAAACTACTAAGTTGTACTTATAAAAACTGATTTTCCATTTAAATGAAGTTTTACCACCTCTGTGTTTTGAATTTAAAAAATCTGACATACATGGTTGTCATTAATAAGTAATATTTGGTTCAATTGGATTAAAATAATTTTTTGGTGAATAGTAACTGTTAAGTTTTTAATCGAGATTTGAGGTAATTAGTGCAATTTAAGGAAAAAATGATATTATAATAAAATGAAAATACATAGAAACATGTCCTACCCTTATTGGATGTGTCATGGCCGACCAAGAGAATCCATGGGTCAACTTGGGGACCCCATGGAGCCAATTTACAATGAAAATTACATTAATATCTTTTTTTAATGTTAAATTTAAAATGACACAAACATGAGTTGTTTTACTAAAAAAAATTAAATGGGGTTATACAAGTCATATTTTTTACTATACATATTAATTAAAAAGCTAAAAAGATTTCCTACATCATGCTATATTTTTAATAATTTTTAGACATTAAATAAATTAAATTATTTATGACACCATGATGATGTAGCGATGACCTCATTATTTAACAATTTAAATAAAATGAATGGATAATGTAAAATCTAAGACCTAAACATGTAAAAACCTATTGGATGGAAGGATTTAGAACTATTATAACATTATCCTAGAAATATATAATTTTGGGACCTTTTAAATCCTAAAATAAGTTTATAATAAAGTATCCTTTTATACCTTTCCAAGAGTTCCCCTCCTCTCCTCTTATAAAAGGCCCCCACCTCTACCACATTACCCAAACTTCCAAAGCCATTGGATCGGCCAAAACCTACCGATTTTGTCTCTCCACATCCCTCTCTAACACGTAGAAGCCTCACATTGGGTAGAAGTTATCCCATGTAAGCCTTTGAGCTCAAATCAAAAAGAGTTACCTGATTTAATGGTACTGTCTTCTCTTATGTTCTTATGTTTTATTTTGCTTCTCCAAACCCCTAAACTCTTTTTATTTATTTATTTTGTCAAAAAACCAGTATCTTCCAAATACTAGGATGTTTTTATACGAAGGATTATAGCTACACTTACACACACCTACATCGAATGGTTAAACAACATACTGTTTCCATGGATGGAGAATTTCTGCCTCACGAAACGATGATTGTTCCATATTCTTTTAACACCTTCAAATGTGGCCATTAAGATGAAACTATATTTATATATGATATATAATATTTTTATGTTTTACTTAAGCTTCTGTATTTTTCATTTATGTCATACCTTTATGGTTTCCATTATGGGTAAACGCGATATCTTCATTTTAGTAAGTGCGGACTACCTCCCTCTCAATGTGATTTGATTCGTTAATACCATATGTGGGACATATAAAGGATGTAATTAAGGATATTATTTATGATATTAAAATGGAATTATAATATACCTTTATATCATTATGCTTCCACTCCATAAAATTCGGAATAGAATTGAATGAAGCGTTCATGCGTACGTACAGCTTACCGTCTCCATGAATGGTGCATTTCATTTCTTACCACTAAACGTTATGTAATATTATAAATGCATGTATATACTGGATATATATGATATATATGATATCTACATCAGGTGTATAACTCTAGATATAATGGATACATGAACAACTTGTAATTATAAAGAGTTTATTTTTGACTCAAGTACCAATGATCGATAAAATGACTGTTATTAACTTAAATAATTACACAGTGTTCATGACATGGTAATAAGTGATATAAAAGGAATAATGAAATTTAAAAAGGTTCGTAATCAAGTAGAAATTAACTCCAGTTTATTATTCAGGAGGTTAAAGAATGATCGAGTCAAGTCGGACCCGAGGTATGGGACTTCGTCTCAATCTCCTTTCATTAAGGCATATTATGTTTTATATACAACTTTCTTTTATACGGTGTATAAACACCCTTTGACTTTTACGTTTATCCGAAAGGAATATTTCTATACGAACTGTTTTACTAAACGACAAACGGGAATGTTTTTGTCATACGTATGCGGTGACAACGACTTCTCCGCCGTCGTGACCATTATTTGAGTTTCGACTTCCTCTACAAGCCATACCTTTTCTTTAAAAGAAAAATAAATACACGGTTTTACTTTTCTTGTATTTTGGAATTGAAAATTGTTTTCATAATGTTTTTATATCAATGTGTTGTGTTGATATCTTTTGATTTAAAAGTGGAAATGGTATGTTTCCTTTATGCATGTTTTCTGTGATATGGTTATGTTATGGTTCTTCGGTATTATTATAATGAAGGGTGGTTCCGTGATAAACTAAGGGCAGGTGAGCCTGATATAGATCTCCAATTCATTGCGTAACATGAAGGAGTTAAACGTTATGGTTTCTCAGAATAGATTTTGGGAATATACTATTATGGTTATTCCAAACGTAACCAAGAGGGTTACTCCCTACATAAGAATGTTATGAATGCCTCAAGTTACCTTTATGTATTATGTTTCTATGATTTATTCATGATTTTATTAGGTATGTTAATTTGCTTATGTTTTATGAGTAGAGTATTATTACATTGATTCTTGTGTATACATGTACTCATGTTTCCTTTCCATATTTTTATATCCCTTACTGAGCTATTTATGCTCATCCCAAGTTTTTGAAATTTTTTTCAGAGGTCAAGGGAAGGGTACATGATATGATGATAGTGTCAACGAAGTGTCAAGAAGGAATCCATGTTTTATTTTATATATGTTTTCGTTGATGGGAAAAAAGAATACTATCTTTTATGTAACCACTTTGTTTAAATGTGAAATGTAATGCATGTTTTATGATCTAATTCTCTAAAACTCTAAACCTGAAAAGATCCTAAATGTGTAATCTTGAAGTAACTCAATAATAAGTAAGGTTTAAGGCTGGGGCCTTATATTATTCTTGTATAGTAAATATACATTCTTTTTATTATTGTTACATTGTAAATATTTTTTAAATCACAAATAGTAATTTTAGTTAATATACAACTATGAAATATATTTTGATGAATTAATGGGTTTTTGAATTAAAAAATATTTTATGAAAATATAATTATTATTAAATTAATTTTTATTAAATATAAATGATCATATAATTTTTGGAATGAAATTGTAATTTTTTAAAAGTTTGAAATCTGTTTTTGTCAGAACCCCTGAATTTTTGAAAATTTTTGGTTTTTACATTAAAAGTAAAAATTCACATATTTATAAAACTAAATTGAAAAAATGTATATTAATTTTTGAATCAGGACGTCGAAATTATCCAATGGTGAATTTTTCATAATTTTTTGAGACAGTCGAATTTTTGGGTCTAAATTAAATACTATTTAAATATATAATGTGTATTACGAAATCATAATGACCCAAT
The DNA here is from genome assembly GCA_963277665.1 of Viscum album. Lineage (NCBI taxonomy): Eukaryota > Viridiplantae > Streptophyta > Magnoliopsida > Santalales > Viscaceae > Viscum > Viscum album. Next base: position 844,055,443 of record OY728161.1, read on the forward strand.
AGTAATGTGATAAAATAATGTAAACATTATTTTCGGCCAATATATGTTTTAACATTAAAATAATGTTATTTTGGGATTGTTTTATTTATTTTACAAAGATTTTGTGGACCCTTCAAGTCTTATGAAACATTTTTCTTTTAAAATTGTTTTCCTTAAGAGTGTGACACACCTCAACATAAGAAACCCTATTAATTCAAGAAGTTAGGACTTTTCCTGAGAAAAATACATTCTTCCACTCCCATTTGAAAAAAAACAATGGGCATGAACCATGGGCAGGTTTGTGGTTTTGATTAGTTTAATGTGTGGTGTCCCAAACCTAAAGAATAAAGAATTCACTCACCTTTACTATATAAACCCACCCAAGATCCCACTTCATCTTCACTAGAAGCATTTTTAGTTCATCCAAATTCATCCCACATCTCTCTAAAATCCTCTAAAGGTGCCCCATTCTTATAATAATCCTTCTCAATCCTCTCTCAATCCTTTGGGTTCACACATCCACGTAAGGGATTCTCACATTTCATATTTATGTCCATGTTTCCTTATACTGTTATGACATTTTTATTTTCAATTGTAAATGTCTGGGTATGATTTTGAACCTCCTCCATACTTCCCTATTCATTTTTTAATAATTACATATCCCCTTTCTCTATAATTAATGCTTCCCATTTACAGATGTTACCATACCAAAATTCCGTTAGGATTTTATCTCTCTTTATTTAAATTAAAGAAATTATTTTGTATTGTGCATCTAAATTCCATTAAATTTGTTGGTACATGTATCTATATGACCCATTACTGTCTATTTCATTTACATATGATGATACACTCATATATCTCTCATAAACCTTTTTTATGAGTTCTTATGTCACGCCGTTATGCTGCCGAAAGTGCCCCGTGTTTTTCCAGGCCAAGATCGTAGTGTAGTGAATAACTTACCCATGTCCATATGAAGGGAATTCACCATTATGCTCATATACATATTTAATTTTCATTAATATATTTATTACACATTCCTTAACCTTGTAATAACTTATTATTTTGATTGATTCCATGTTATATGATCCATGTGGCACACAGATGCATGAAATGAAATGTTTAAGAAGGGTGCGCCCTAATAGCGCTCCAATGCATAGGGTAAAGTATAGTATCCTGATACATCATGTGAAATGAGTTTTGACTCATACTAATTCAAGTGAAATGAGTTTTTACTTTTTCTTCATGATCAATGATGGTTTACTCATGCTCTATGTGCAATGAGCTCGGGCTCATGCTAATATGATGTTAAATGTTGTTTCAACATATCCATGTTATGATTATCATGATTTATCATGCCTTTATGTTCATAATTCTCTTTTGATCCATTTATATTCCTATTTACTAACATGTATTGTATTCCTCATGTCATCAATGTTTATTCACTTATAGGGCTTTATAGCTCACCCTTTTCTTATGCATGTCCTCAGGTTATCTCATGAAATTATTTGTACGAGGGAATGTAGTGGTCATGTAAAGTAGTTTTTTAATAAAGATGTTGTGTATCATGTTTTAAATCATTAGGTAATGTTCCTAAACCCAAAATACACTAAACCTATTGATATACCATGATGTATCCGGTGAAGGTTTTTGGTAAATAATCATGTTTAATTATGTATTAAAGGGAAGGGTTGTTATAGTTGGTATCAGAAGATAGGTTTAGTTATTTTTTGGATTAGGATTGGAAAACCATATTAACGCCTTAGAGAAAATACTAAGTATAAAAAAACATCCCTATGTTTTTGTGGGTATTGAGTAAGTGGTTTATAATGAAAATACATCCATTTGTGGATACAAGAAGGTAGAGGCGGCTCTGGCATAGATGTACCTAGGGGTGGAAACCCTAACAAGGAGTTTTGCGGTTAACCCGGGGTATTCTAGTATATGACAATAGGCCTTGCTGAACTCTTGGTTACTACACTCCATGGGGATATTATTTGTAAAATTAAAAATCTTAGTATGAACCATTATTAAGGGAATTTAAAAATATACCCCTAAGAATATATGTTAGAAAGTAGATCATGGATTAAATAGATTGAAGCCTATCGATTCATAGGATAAGTAAATAAAAGCTCTTTAAAATTCATATGTTTTTCGCTTGGATTACCCTCTATGTGTAACCCCTACCTTTCCTTTTACTCCATCCAATGGCCAGTAATTGGAGGAGTTGTGCTAACAACTGATGTGACGATCAATGTGATTATTGTGTTAATGATATTCTAAATCCTATGGGAGTGGGAATCATGAACATTTTCACAATTCCATCTTTGCTAAATCAATATTTGAATAGAATCTTGGGTTAAGAAGAAGGTTCATTGTAACGCCCCGACCCTAGTTACCCAGAGTCGGTGCATTATTACATAACAATGGTATGATCACAAGAAAGATCAAATCTCGAAAGACCGATTGGTTTAGTATCCTTGGAAACACTAGATATATTCATAAGTTTTACATTACATCATAAAGTGAAAAACTATTACGACGACATAATGTCTCCATAGTCCACACTATTATCCCCTCATAATATCCCTGAAGGTCATTCATAACTTACTTCTTCACATCTTGGGAAAAATAAAACATAGAAAAGGGGTGAGCTCAAATTCCCAGTAAGGATAACAATATATCGGAACATTCAAAATAAGCATAAACATTTAAGGCAATGCATTACTAAAACAAAAGCCTTTTAAACTTGAATTTCAACATAGTGTGGCAAAAGTAAAATGAAATAATGTCATTTACTTGTTCACATGGATATTCTACTAATAAAATAATCACATGAAATATCAATAACCAATTTCATAATGTCAGAATGCATAATGATGAAATTTAATTTCTTTGTCATGGCCTCGTTCCAAGACCTAGGGGCTAACTGTAACCAAAACCCAACCCAGAGTGCCTCTAATAACCGGACACCAACCTGGAGTGCCTCTAATAACCAGACACCAACCCGGAGTTCCTCTAATAAACGGAGACCAAATCGGAGTTCCTCTAATAACCGGAGACCAAACCGGAGGGCTTACTTTTACCGGTCCCCAACCCGGAACATACTTGCCTAACACATTCATCTGAATGAAAGGTTGAAATATAACATAAATATTCGGATTACAAATAACTTATGAAATGTCAATACTCTAAACAAAAACCATGATTGACATAAGAATAACTTATCCACAGTCAAAAATATCACAAAACCTTCAATAAAATATGGATGTTTTGTATCATAATAAATCAACTTCAAATAATCTTAAAATTCATCAAAGGATGTTGACATAGATGAAAAAAAGACTATTTTAGAAAAATATCTCTTTCTATTTTGAAATTATTTAAGAGTATTATATTTATGAAAAACAACAATTTTTTTAAAAATATTCTTATTATCTTATAAAGGAAGCTTCGATGATTTTATAACGGCGGAAAATAGCCACACCCGCCGTATAAGTTAAAAAAAACATTCTTACCTTAATTTTGTCGAAAAGGATAAAAAGCACCTTGTTTGGAAAACGACGAAAAGATTCCTTTATAAACCTCTTATAAAAAGTCAAACAAGGGTATAAATGACTTTAACCCATATTCTAGTAAATAGTAAAAATGTTATGAAATTCATTTTTAAGAAACATGGATGTGGATGATAAAGAGATCCCAGTAGATTATTACGTATAAACAACCTCGGATAATGAAGAGATTGCAAAATAACCCTTACCAATTTGGTAAGTTATGAAACATACAACCCATAAAAGAGGTATCATACAATGAATATGTAAATACACATTAATTAGAGTGTATTACACAAAGAATATAATTATGGGCAGTACATACACCACACAAAAGGTGATGGTGGCAATATGGCATGAATCTCACGGGAATAAGGAGTGAGATGAAAACCCCTTACCTTGTATTTTTACTTGGTTGGGGTAGGTTAACCATCTGTATAATGGTGAAATAATTGTTATTAAATTATTCAATAATCATATATATTAATATGATATCATATATGATCTTTTAACTTTGCTTTGTTAATAATATCTTAGTATTATCGTTGTTTCGGGTGTTAACTTACTCATTTTATTTTATATGTTTTGTTACGTAATCCATGTTTGTAATAGATAGATTGTATATTATTAATATCCAGAATGATATCAAGTCCTTAAAAATCATTTTTAAATCATCAAATGATAATTATACTTGAATGGATACGATGGAGAATGAATCTCATCGCATTCGTGGAGACGGTAGTCCGTACGTACGCACGAGCGAAAATATAATTCTTTGGATATTAAAATAATATATAAATGGATGGTATATCATATATAAAGAATAATTAACATGTTATATTTATTATTTACATGAGTTACACATCATTATTATACCCATCCAAATAATAATATATTGAATAACAATTACACCACGACGTGGAGACGGTAAGCCGTACGCACTCACGTATGGTGACATGTTATTCAAAGGGTGGATAGAATACTGAATATGGTTGTACCATATTTATAATAACATCACAGTATATATATTATACTAGAGTTATTATTTTAGAATGGTAACAACAAAGGAAGAAGAAGTTGAAGAAGAAGGAACTTGGAAAAGGGTGGTGAAATCATTACCTCTTCTTCGGTTTCTTCCTTTTGATTTGATCAAAAGGGCTCCATAGGATTGCTTGCTGATCAAACTAAGGCCTCTAGGTTGTAGTGAGGGAAGTTGGGAGAGTATTTGTTCAGAGTTTGGACAAACCAAAAGGCTTTGAAGGTGTGAAGAAAAGATAAGGAGGAGTTCCCTTTTATAAGAGGGGTGAGGGGCACCTTTGGAAAACCTAGAAATATTAGTTTATATTAAATTCATATTCGGTTAATAATGCCTCCAAAGTTGATTATTTAAATTTTAAGGTGGTTAGGGGTAGAAGAAAACTCAACCAATAGAATTTAGACAGGTTTGGGTACTTATATTAACCTTATCTTTAAGTATTAACTCTAAGTTAATTAGTTTCAATTTTACAATGTCTCTTTGTATTTATATATAATATGGTTAATAAACTTACTATATACATCCAAGAGAAACAAAGTGGTCCATTAATAAGACACATATCATTATATAATTCTCTTGGCCTAGCATTTGATTTTTAGGAATTTAATATCAATTAATAATATACTATTTGTTTTAAGAACAGTTTTATGTCAATTTTGACACTATTCAATAGTTGATTTTTTGTGAAACTCATAACAGATTTATTACTTCGAAAAAATTCAATTAAATCAATCCTAATATATTATATTATCCTAGAAAATTAGTTTAATTCATTAAAAGTTTCATATTATATTTATTTGGGTACTTATAATATCAATTATTTTAATTTTTCACTATTATAGTAATTAATTCATCATCATTGTGTCATAAATAAATTAACTTATTTAATGTCTAAAAATTATAAATAAAATATAATTATGTATGAAATATTTTTATCTTTCTAATTAATATTTATAATATAAAATACAACATATATAACCCTATGTAAAAATTGTTTTTCAAAAAGATATATGCTTGTGTCATTTTTGTATTCATTTTAACTTAATTAAAATAAAGTGTCCCTATCACCTACAAGTGGCACCATGGGGACCCAAAATCGACCCAAAGATTCCTATGGTCGAACATGTATCAACCAATAAGGCTAGGACACGTTTTAGGGTAATTTAGTAATATTATAATATTATTTTTTAATCCTTATTTACCGGATTTATCCTTAACCATGGTAAATAAAATATTTACCGCAGTAATTATTCAAAATCTCTAAAAATAAAAGTTAACTATTTACACAATTTGAACATCTGGATTCCAAATATGGAATCCATTTTTCTAAATTCAAAACACAAAAGTGGCAGAAATTAATTTAAAATTAATTCCCGCTGTCAAAACAAAAAGCGTGTTTTTAAGAGATAATAACTACCAAAAGATTGACATTTGTTTATGTTTGGTTTAATTGTAAAATTATGTCTAATGACCAACATTATATTAACTGGTAAAAATATATTCTAAATATACTTTAAAACCACTCAAATTCATAATTTATCACTATTAATTATTTTGATTAAAAAATTTGTTTTTAATTAAAATTTAGTAATTTTCACTATTCATCAAAATTTGAAAGTTATCCGAAAAGTACCAAAATTTCACGATAGGCTAAATTAGATACTCCGAATCCAAAAATGAAGTCCATTTTGAGAGATTAAATTTCTAAAATTTTAAAAGGTAGGTATTACTATTCATAACGGCTAGTTTGATTGGTTGTGGTGTGTTAGAACTCGAAGTTGCGTACAACACACGGTACTATATTATTCAAAGGAAGGTGTACCGTAGAAGCTTGGGATGTTTCATTATAAATTTTTTTGATGTCCCCATTTAGTCAAAAAGTTTAAAATATTTTATTTTAAAAGGTTTCACTATTAAAAGTTGATAAAAGTGCAATACTGAAAATGAATCTGTTCTGGCATTATGTCTAAGAAACTCATAATATGGATTCTAAAATTATAAGAATTATATAAAGTTTAAAATTTATTTAATACTATTCATAACCATTTTTTTAATGGATTTTTTTGGTATGTCATGGTGTGATTGAACTCGGTGTTGCTTGTAGTGCAAGTTATTGAATTATTTTGAAGAAATAAAACACTATGAAATCTTGCGGTGTAAGATTCTCCCCTCCTTCAATAAATTGCGTCCTCGCAATTTGAAATTGTTTTTCGAAAATAAAATGTTGAAAATAAAAAATCTATTTGTGGAAAAACCCACATCGGAAATTGGGTTACTAAAATTTAGTCTTAATATGAGGAAAAGAGAAATGAAAGGGTCACCACCAAATTATGATCTCGATTAGGAGAACATTGGCAGCAATTAGATACATATAATTGGAGGAAAAATGTAAATATTTATATGTAGTGATTGAGGTCATCAGTCACAAACATGTATAAAATTGATTTCATTAAACTCATCAATCAATGATGATTTGAAATACCATCGGTTCAACAAAACATAGGGTATTGGGAGAACACATTTTTGACGTTTCAAATTATCTTAGTTGAAATCCCACATCAAAAAATGAATTAATGAGGCCTCTATTTAAAATAAAGAGTGGAAATTATGAAGATTACTGAAAATAACACATACTAGGGTTCCATGTAGGAAAATATGGATATGAAATAGAAATCTAACCATCAATTATCTGATGGAGAGTGGTAGAGAACATGGCTATGAAAAGGCCAACAATCCCAAAGCCATAAATTAGTGATGATTTAAGGTACCATATTGGACAACATTTTTGTTCTAAGTTCCTTTTATTAATGTTGAGGAATTTATTTATGAAATTAGATAAGATCATAAGGAGATATACTTACTTTATAATTAGTGTTTTATCCATTAATAAATCTCTACCACAAACTTATCTTTCACTCTAAAAGATAATTGAACGTAAAAAATTTTCTATTTATACTATTTGTATAGGGTTCCAAAATAAATTATTTTATAATTCATCTACCAGATATTTTAAAAAAACTACATTATTTAATCGAGGACATCTCGTGGGCCAGTGGTAGGTGATACACCCTTGTCGCCCTTTGGTTGCGGGTTCATGTCTCGCAGCCTTGCCGGACGCAACAGGTTGCCGCCCGACCTCAGGGTTGTCCTTTTATGGCAATCCAAAATAATCCAAACTAGAACTATCCAAAATACATCTGTCCAAACTCACAGTCCAACATTTATAAGGAATGTAAACATAATGTAGATCCTTTTTACCCCGTAATAGCATATGAATACCTTCATCGTGTATTCTTTTAATACACTGAAACATCCTGAATTACCATATTCTTTATTGATTACATTCATGCTCCCTTATTCCATATAGAATGCTGGATATACTTCATCAATCCAAAAATGTTTTAAACCCCAACAATGATGGAATATAAAAATCATTAATCAGTTCCAAGGTAGTCAAGAATATCCAATATAATTTATCCAAAACAATCATGTATTATTCCAAAATCACTACCTCGGTATCAGAACTATATTATGGTTTATCATTATCTCAACCATATATTTTCAAAAAATTTATCCTACTATTGAGTCACTTTTATTTGTTCCACACAATCCCAAGTCCTTAATGAAATAGTACTGCAGTAAAATCCTTATATACTCCATAATTATTATAACAAGTATATTGTTGATACAACACTCAATTGACATAATCAACATAAGAACTCTAATAATTCCTCTTCATCTGTGGTAGTATCATAACTTGATTATTATCCAATATCATCATTTGTGGCATAGTCTAATTACTGAGACATAGGTTCGCGTAGTGTCCAAACTCCTTGAAAATGAAGCATTGTACATTTGAAACCATTTTCTTACCCTTGCAGTCACGTACTTTGTTCCCTTTTCCTCCACACATATAACGAACTCCCATTCCTTTCAGGCAAGTTTCAGGGTGTTTCTTTCCACAATTATCACATATGGGAAAATTCTTCTTTTCCCTCTTCCATTTATCGATCTTTCTCTCTTCCATCCTTTTCTTCTCTTGCTTCCCTTCAAAGCCATAGGACTCAGTAAACTCTTTACTTATCTTATCAACACATGATATTATTTCTTCATATGATGATAATACATGCGAGACTATTTCTCTTGTAAATTCTGGCTTAAGACCATAAAATATATGATCCTTCTTTCTCTTTGTATCATGTGCATTGCTACAGTTTTCATTCCTTCTACTGGGTGCCATTTCTAAAAAATGGCATGCATTAGATTAGTTTATGAATAACAATACCTAATCCCAAACATGTAAAACACATAACATAAATTAAATAGTTTATGGATATAATCCATAATCATAAAAATGTCTCCTTTGAGGAAGTATATAGTCATAAACCCTTCATAATTATTTGTAAAGAAAATGAGAGTTATCCTAAGCATATCCCCCGAGATTGTCGTAACCAAGAGTGCAGCAAGGCCCGTTGTCATGCACAAGTTCTCGTTCGAGTCTGGCTCAAAGCGGTGTTTTCGGGTATTACCCCTAGGTACATCTGTGCCAGAGCCGCCTCTACATGCTCGTATCCAGACATGGATATATTGCTCGGAAAACTCACAAAATCTCTACAATATCAAAATTCTAGGAAGTTCTTCTATACTAATCCTCAAAATTCATCTTAAATCTATGTTCTTTAATAAGAGTTTATCTAAATCTAGCTTCAATGTTTTGTACTAAACTTCCTCTGATACCAACTATAACGCCCCGACCCTAGTTAACCAGAGTCAGTGCATTATTACATAACATTGGCATGATCACAAGAAAGATCAAATCTCTAAAGACCTATTATTTATTAGCCTTGGAAACACTAGATATATTCATAAGTTTTACATTACATCATAACGTGAAAAACTACTACGACAACATATTGTCTCCATAGTCCACACTATTATCCCCTCATAATATCCCTGCAGGTCATTCATAACTTACTTCTTCACATCCTTGGAAAAATAAAACATAGAAAATGGGTGAGCTCAAATGCCCATTAAGGATAACAATATAGCGGAACATTCAAAATAAGCATAAACATTAAAGGAAATGCATTACTAAAACAAAAGCCTTTTAAACTTGAACTTAAACATAGTATGGAAAAAGTAAAATGAAATAATTCCATTTACTTGTTCACATAGATATTCTACTAATCAAATAATCACATGAAATATCAATAACCACTTTCATAATGTCGGAATGCTTAATGTTGAACTTTAATTTCTTTGTCAAGGCCTCGTCCCAAGACCTAGGGGCTAACTGTAACCGGAACCCAACCCGGAGTGCCTCTAATAACCAGACACCAACCTGGAGTGCCTCTAATAACAGGACACCAACCTGGAGTTCCTCTAATAACCGGAGACCAAACCGGAGTTCCTCTAATAACCGGAGACCAAACTGGAGGGCTTACTTTTACCGGTCCCCAACCCGGAACATACTTGTCTAACACATTCATCTGAATGAAAGGTTGTAATATAACATAAACATTCGGATTACAAATAACTTATGAAATGTCAATACTCTAAACAAAAACTATGAGTGACATAAGAATAACTTATCCACAGTCAAAAATATCACAAAACCTTCAATAAGATATGGATGTTTTGTATCATAATAAATCAACTTCAAATAATCTTAAAATTCATCAAAGGATGTTTACATAGATGAAATGAAGACTATTTTAGAAAAATATCTATTTCTATTTTGAAATCATTTAAGAGTCTTATATTTATGAAATAAAACAATTTTTTTAAAATATTCTTATTATATTTTATGGGAAGCTTCGATGATTTTATAACGGCGGAAAATAGCCACACCCGCCGTATAAGTTAAAAAAATCATTCTTACCTTAATTTTGTCGAAAAGGTTAAAAAGCACCTTGTTTGGAAAACGACGAAAAGATTCCTTTATAAACATCTTATAAAAAGTCAAACAAGGGTATAAATGACTATAACAAATATTCTGGTAAATATTAAAAATGTTTTGAAATTCATTTTTAAGAAACATGGATGTGGATGATGAAGAGATCCTAGTAGATTATTACGTATAAATAACCTCGGATAATGAAGAGATTGCGAAATAACCCTTACCGATTTGGTAACATATGAAAAATACAACCCATAAAAGAGGTATCATAAAATGAATATATAAATACACATAAATTAGAGTGTATTACACAAAGAATATAATTATGGGCAGTACATACACCACACAAAAGGTGATGGTGGCAATATGGCATGAATCTCACGGGAATAAGGAGTGAGATGAAAACCCCTTACCTTGTATTTTTCCTTGGTTGGGGTAGGTTAACCTCCTGTATAATGGTGAAATAATTGTTATTAAATTATTCAAGAATCATATATATTAATATGATATCATATATGATCTTTTAACTTTGCTTTGTTAATAATATCTTAGTATTATCGTCGTTTCGGGTGTTAACTTACTCGTTTTCTTTTATATGTTTTGTGACGTAATCCATGTTTGTAATGGATAGATTGTATATTATTAATATCCAGAATGATATCAAGTCCTTAAACATCATTTTTAAATCATCAAATGATAATTATACTTGAATGGATACGATGGAGAATGAATCTCATCGCATTCGTGGAGACGGTAGTCCGTACGTACGCACGAGCGACAATATCAATTATTGGATATTAAAATAATATATAAATGGATGGTATATCATATATAGAGAATCATTAACAGGTTATATTTATTATTTACATGAGTTACACATCATTATTATACCCATCCAAATAATAATATATTGAATAACAATTACACCACGACGTGGAGATGGTAAGCCGTACGTACGCACGCATGGTGACATGTCATTCAAAGGGTGGATAGAATACTGAATATGGTTTTACCATATTTATAATAACATCACAGTATATATATGATACTGGAGTTATTATTTTAGAATGGTAACAACAAAGGAAGAAGAAGTGGAAGAAGAAGGAACTTGGAAAAGGGTGGTGAAATCATTACCTCTTCTTCGGTTTCATCCTTTTGATTTGATCAAAAGGGCTCCGTAGGATTTCTTTATGAACAAAATAAGGCCTCTAGGATGTAGTTAGGGTAGTTGGGAGAGTATTTGGGCAGAGTTTGGCCGAACCAAAAGGCTTTGAAGGTGTGAAGAAAAGAGAAGGAGGAGTGCTCTTTTATAAGAGGGGTGAGGGGCACCTTTGGAAAAGCTAGAAATATTAGTTTATAATAAATTAATATTCGGTTTATAATGGCTCTAAAGTTTATTATTTAAATTTTAAGGTGAGGAGGGGTCAAAAAAACTCAACCAATAGAATTAAACAGGTTTGGGTACTTATGTTTACCTTATCTTTAAGTATTAACTCTAAGTTAATTAGTTTCACTTTTACAATGTCTCTTTGTATTTATATATCATATGGTTAATAAACTTACTATATACATCCAAGAGACACCCAAGTGGTCCATTAATAAGACACATATCATTATATAAGTCTCATGGCCAAGACTTAGATTTTTAGGAATTTAATATCAATTAATAATATAATATTTTTTTAAGAACTCTTTTATGACAATTTTGACACTATTCAATATTTGATTTTTGTGAAACTCATAACAGATTGATTACTTCGAACAAAGTAAATTAAATAAATCCTAATATATCATATTATCCTAGAAAATTAGTTTAATTCATTAAAAGTTTCATATTATATTTATTTGGGTATTTATAATATCAATTATTTAATTTTTCACTATTATAGTAATTAATTCATCATCATTGTGTCATAAATAAATTAAATTATTTAATGTCTAAAAATTATAAATAAAATATCATTATATAGGAAATCTTTTTATCTTTCTAATTAATATTTATAATGTAAAATCCAACATATATAACCATAATTAAAAATTGTTTTTCTAAAAGATATATGCTTGTGTCATTTTTGTATTCATTTTAACTTAATTAAAATAAAGTGTCCCTATCACCTACAAGTGGCACCATGGGGTCCCAAAATCGACCCAAAGATGAATATGGTCGAACATGTATCATCCAATAAGTCTAGGACACGTTTTAGGGTAATTTAGTATTATTATAATATTATTTGTTAACCCTTATTTACCGGATTTACCCTTAACCATTGTAAATAAAATATTTACCGCAGTAATTATTCAAAATGTCTAAAAATAAAAGTTACCTATTTAGACAATTTGAAAATCCTGATTCCAAATATGGAATCCATTTTTCTAAATTCAAAACACAGAAGTGGCTGAAATTAATTTAAAATTGCTGTCAAAACAAAAAGCGTGTTTTTAAGAGATAATAACATCAAAAGATTGACACTTGTTTATGTTCGATTTAATTGTAAAATTATGTCAAATGACCAACATTATATTAAATGGTAAAAATATATTCTAAATATACTTTAAAACCACTCAAATTAATAATTTATCACTATTAATTATTTTGATTAAAAAAGTTGTTTTTAATTAAAATTTAGTAATTTTCACTATTCATCAAAATATGGAAGTTATCCGAAAAGTACAAAAATTTCACCTTATGCTAAATTCGATACTCCGAATCCAAAAATGAAGTCCATTTTGAGAGATAAAATTTCTAAAATTTTAAAAGGTAGGTATTACTATTAATAACGGCTAGTTTGATTGGTTGTGCTGTGTTAGAACTCGATGTTGTGTACAACACACGCTATTGTATTATTCAATGGAAAGCGTACCGTAGAAGCTTGGGATGTTTCATTTTAAATTTTCTTGATGTCCCCATTTAGTCAAAAAGTTTAAAATATTGTATTTAAAAAGGTTTCACTATTAAAATTTGATAAAAGTGCAATAATGAAAATGAATCTATTCTTCCATTATGTATAAGAAACTCATAATATGGATTATAAATTTATAAGGATTATATAAAGTTTAAAATTTAGTTAATAATATTTATAACATTTTTTTGAATTGCTTTTTTTGGTAAGTCATGGTGTGATTGAACTCGGTGTTGCGTGTAGTGCAAGTTATTGAATTATTTTGAAGAAATAACATACTATGACATCTTGGGGTGTTACATTCATCCCCCCTCCCAAAATGAACTAGTCACTATCAAGAGCTTCATGAGACAAAGTGCTCTGACTTTTAATAGGGAATCTAATCCCTCAATCGTCGAACAATGGATAAACTCTATTAAAAAGATCATCCACATCCTTCAATGTTATGAACAAGAGATTGTTCTCGTTTATCATTATAATATGGTGGGTGAAGATGATCAATGGTGGAAATTGATAAAAAATATGATGCCTGAGTTGGAGATAAAGGTGTTGGAATGGAAGGATTTCGGGAAGATGTTTTTCCATAAATATTTTCCATGAACCCTTCAGCTTAAGATGGAAAGGGAATTTCCTTCCCTCATGCAAAGAGATGATGAATTCAATGGAGCATACAATGAAAAATTCCCAAGTCCTGAATGAATTTCTTTTTGATTTATCATTACCCCCAAATGCAAGGCTGACCACTTCTTTGGTGGGATGAAACCTAGCGTGTGGAAAGACCTAGCGATTTGTGACTTTGACAGCTATGAGTAAATTGTCTGATGTGCCCTCAAGGTTGAAATAGAGATCAAAAAATCTTATGGATATCATGGGGAAAAGTAACAAAAGTTGGATTTCAATTCGGGTAGTCAGATGGATAAATCCAACAGTGCTATGAAGATCCAGCACCCCACATTCCAAAGGTGCTGAAAGAAGCACCCCAGAAATTGTTTGAAGGGGATGAGAAAATGAATTAGGTGTGGAAGAGAAGTCCACATAGCTATTAACTACTGACAATAGAATCCCACAGTTGCAATAGGGGAGTGGAACCGTCCATTCGAATCTCAGCGCATTGTTCATTGCTTCAACTACAATTAACCAAGGCATCTTGCAAATCAGTGCCCAAAGCCAATGGTTCTTGGGTGCAACCAGCATCCTCCAAGGCAGCAAGGGTGAGATTTTTTTATCACTACTGCTCAAGTGAACCCTGACAACAAAGTGTTGATTGGTATGTGAGTTATTCATTAAATAATAGTGAAAATACTTTTTGATTTAGGTTCTACCCATTCTTTTATATCCCAAACTTTTAGTAGAAAAACTCCAACTCCACCACAAATCATGGATGTAAAGATGTTAGTGAGTACGGGAAATGGTGAAATCATTGCATCCCATTAATATTACTCCTCCTCTGTCTTAATATATGTATTGAACTTCCTGAAAAACCTTGTCATAATTCCTCTAGTAGAGTTTAAAGAAATTCATGGCATGCAATGGCTTTCCCTATATAGAGCAAACATAAACTGTCGTGAGAGGGAAATCACCCTCTATGTGGAGGTTCGACCTTCGATTCTATACATGTTCAAGGAGGAAGATGAATCTTCTTTAGCTCTATCATGTCGGGTGTTTAAATTACTGACCTATGAGAATTCATATCTAGTTCAAATGATTGAGTCAACGGAGGAAACCATCCATGAAGACATGCCTATTGTGAGGGAATTCAGTGAATTGATTCCCGAGGAAATGGATGGTCTTCCTTCTAAAATATATATTGAATTATCAATTGATATTATACCTGGGGTTTTTCCAATATCCTTGAATTGATATAGAATGGATGTTGTAGAGCTTGAGATTTTGAAAAAACAACTACAGAAGAATTTGGATAAAAGTTTTATACACCAAAGTGCTTCACTATGGGGTGAACCAATCCTCTTCGTCAAGAAGAAGGATATTTAAATGTGCATTTGCATATATTATCTAGATCTTAAAAATAATAATAATGTATAAGTATTCTATCCCAAAAATTGAGGAATTTTTTGATCAGCTACATGGAGAAAATTACTTCTCCAATATAGATTTGTGTTCAGGATATTATCAAGTAAGGGTGAAGAATAAATATATCCCAAAGACTGCATTTCGTACATGATACGGTCCATATGAATTCATATTAATTCCTTGGGGACTCACAAATGATCCAGAAATCTTCATTGAATTGATGAATAGAGTTTTTAGATGTTACCTTAACAAATTTGTGGTAGTCTAAATAGATCATATTCCAATATACTCCAAAACTATGGAGGATAATGGGAAGAATCTATGAACTATACTATAGACCTTGAGGAAAGAGAATCTATAATCAAAGTACAAAAAGGGGGAGTTTTGGTTGAAGGGGGTCTCATTCTTGGGCCATATCATCATATGAAATAAAATATATGTGGATATCTCAAAGACAGCTGTAATATAGGGATGGTCAAGTCCAATATTGGTAACATATATCCAATTCATTTTTTGGTTAGCTGGATAGTATCAACGATTTGTGAAAAAAATATCTCATGATTGTCCAACCCTCCTAACAACCTAAATTGGAAGGGATTAATGTTTTCATGGAGTGATGAATGAAAATAATTCTTCAACGAGTTGAAAAGGAGGCTTATCACTTATCTTGTGCTCACATTACCTACAAGTGGAGAACTTTTTGTGGTATTCAGTGATGCTTCAAATAAGTTTATGTGATGTGTGTTGTTGTAGGATGAAAAAGTCTTTTCCTATGCTTCAAAGAAATTAAATTTTCATGAGAATAATTATCTTACACATGATCTGGAGTTGGGTGTGCTGATTTTCACTTTAAAAATTTGGCGACATTATCTCATTAGGGAGAAGAGTGAAATATATACAGACCACAAAAGCCTCAAGTATATATTTACACAAAAAGAGTTGAACATGTGCTAATGAAGATGGTAAGAGCTGATCAAAGACTATGACTACTCAATCCATTACTACCCTGGGAAAGAGAACAAGGTGGCAGATTCCCTAAGTATAATGTACCTTATGATTCTATTGTTGATGAGAATTTAGATGGATCAAATTTTCATAGATTTGATAATGATGGAAATGATAATCTTAAATAAGGGAACATCATCAATCATTTCACAATTTATTTCTCAACCATATCTTTTGGAAAGGTTAAAGGATTATAAAAACGATTATGTGGGAATTCAGAATAGAGTGGTAGTTATCAGAAAAGGAAAATCCATGGAATTTAATGTTAATGAAGAAGGAATTGTGCGATTTGGGAATAGTCTATGTGTTACATCATGTTCGGAGCTGAAGAAGGAACTTTTGAATAATGAACATAGTTTAAATTTCACTATTCTCCTAAGAAACCCAAAGATGTATCGACTTCTCTAAGGGCATTATTTGTGGTATAATATGTAGAAAAATATTACTGAATATATTTCAATGTGCCTGGTGTGTCAGCAAGTGATAGAAGATAGGCAGAAGTCTAAGGGGATGATGCAACCATTTCCCATACGAGCATGGAAATGGGAGAACATCACTATGGACATTATCACCGGACTTCAAAAGACATCCAAAGACAAAAACACAATACGGGTTGTTGTGGATCATCTTACAAAGTACGAACACTTCATTGTAATTTGGGATTATTTAAAATTGGATCAACTAACACGTATATAAATCAAATATGTGTAAAGGATGATGTGGTACCACTATAGATTGTATCTTATCGAGATACAAGATTCACCTATTAATTTTGGATGAGTCTTCAACATTATCTGGATACTGGATTGAACTTTAGTACGTCAAATCATCCTCAAAATAATTTCCTATCATAAAGAACTATTCAGACACTAGAATATATGTTATGATCATTTTTAGGGAACTATATAGGAGGATGGGATCATCATCTTACTCTAGTTTAATTCTCCTAGAATAACAGTTTCCACTTGAGAATCTAAATGGAACCTTATGATGCCCTGTATGGGAAGAGGTGCAGAACAAAAGCATGTTGGGATGATGTTGTTGAGCATAAGCTGCAGGGACAAAAAATGGTCAAATAAATGGTGTAGAAAGTGAAAACCATTCAGCATCATATCAATGTAGCCCAGAGTCGACAAAAGCGTTATGAATATAACTATCAATGAGACCTTGAATTTAAAGTTTGAGAAATTGTATTTCAACGCCTATCTAAATGTAATATGGTCATGAGGTTTGGAAATAAGGTGAATTTAAGTCCAAGGTACATTTTCCCCTTGGAGATTCTAGATCGTGTAGGGGTTGTGGCATATCAACTAGCACTTACAACTACCATGGGCAATGAACATGATGTCCTTCATGTATCACTCTTAAAAATGTTCATAACAGACCCTTCACATATACTCTCTTTAGAGGTAGTACAACTAGTGGATGATCTATCTTATGAGGAGAAACCAGTATTTATCATATATCATGGTGAAAACATCTATGAAATAAGGTAATGCTCCTCATCAAGGTGTTGTGGAGAAACCAAAAGTTTTTAGAAGATATGTGGAAATCGGAGGGAGTGATTTAGAAAAGTTACCCATATCTATTTTAGTGTGGGAAAAGGAAATTTCGAAGGAGAAATTTCTTAAGGGGGGAAGATTGTAATGACCCAAAAATTCATTAATGTAAATTCCTCTTCATCTATTTAAATGTATTATTATGGTTTTGTAAAATGCATGTGCTTATTTGGTTCTATGTTTTGGTTTTTAAAATACCATTAAGAATCATAACTGTTGCTAATATAGTTTTTGAATAGTGATCACATGATTTGTATAAATATAGGGCTTTATCAAATCAAATTTCTCAGAAAATGAAAGCGATGACCTCATCCAGTAGACTTTACCCATACGAATCCCATTTTTCAGAGCTCGGAATGGTGGGGGCATCATTGGGATTTTCTCTTGACCAAGCCCATGTCGATCTTGAATAAATTTAGCTCGAGCAGAACTGCCTACGACAGAAGTGGAAGTTGATAAAGATTACCACTTGTGCAGTGTTATCTGAGCCACCCCATGAGTCATTCACCATCGCACACATTACCCTAAGGTCGTAGTCTGGTGTTTTAAGAGGTTGTGTAACAATACCCTAGTACTATTATTTTGTACATTATTCATTTATAGGGAATATACATTCTTTTTATTATTGTTACTTTGTAAATAGTTTTTAAAGAACAAATAATATTTTTATTTAATATTCAACTAAGAAATCTATTTTAATGACTTAATGGAATTTTTAATTAAATAATATTTCAATAAAATATTATTATTATAAAATTACTTTTTATTAAATATAAATAATAGTATATTTTTTGGAATTCAATTGAAATTTTCATTATGGTTTCAAAACTGTTTTTGTCAAAACCCATTAATTTTCGATTAATGTTGGATTTTATTATAAAAGTAATAAAATCACATATTCAAAAAATTATTTATATAATATGAATATTATTTTTGGAATCATAATTTTAAAATTCTTCAATGGTGAATATTTCATAATTTTCTGAGACAGTCAAATTTTTGGGTAAAAATTAAATATTTTTTAAATATATAATGTGTTTTATTACATCATAATGACCCAATAGTGACATAATAAAATACTATAAACATTATGTTCACTCAATATATGTTTTACAATTAAAATAATTTGATTTTGGGTTTTTTGATTTATTTTAAAATGATTTAGTGGACCCTCCAAGGCTTATAAAATTTTTTCACTTTTTCAATTGTTTTCCTTGAGAGTGTGACTCAAATAAAAATAAGAAACCCTATTAATTTAAGAATTATATCCATTGTCCTAATGAATTTTTTCTTCCACTTCCATTTTTCAAAAACCGTGGTATGGATTGGGCTTTTTATTCGTTTAATGTGTGGTGTCCAAACCTAAATAATAAAGGATTCCCTCTCATTTCCTATATAAACCAAACCAAGCTCCCACTTCCTCTTCACTAAAAGAAATTGGAGATCATACATCCTCTTACCTACTCTCTCTATAATCCTTCCAAGGTTCCCCCAGCTCCCATGAAGCTTCTCCCAAGCCTTTTGGATCACACTTCCAAGTAAGGGATTCTCACTTTCCTTATTTTTGTCCAAGTTTACTTATATTATTATACCATTTTATTTTTAAATTATAAATTTTAGGGTATGATTTCAAACCTCTCCATACATCCCTCTTTATTTTTGAATAATTAGATACCCCTTTCTCTCTCATTAATTACTCTCATGTACACCCATTACCATGCCAAAATTCCTTAAGGAATTTCACTCTCCTAATTCACATTCAACAAATGCTTTTGTATTATGTATCTAAATTCCATTACATTTGTTGAGAAATGTATTTATATGAACCCCTTACATTATTTTTTATGTAAAAATGATGATATACCCATTTCTCTCTAATCAACCATTTTTATGAATTCTTATGTCACACCGTTATGTTGGAGAAATTGCACCGCATTTTTTCAAGCTAAGATCATAGTGTAGTGAATACCATACCCATGTCTCTATCAAGGGTATTAAACATTATTCTCATATTCATATTGAATTTTATGAACTTTTATTTATTACAAATTCCTTAACCATGGACTAACTTATGGTTTTTATTTATTCCATGTGATGTGATCCATGTGTCAATATTATGCATGAGAAGAAATTTGTAAGAAGGGTGGACCCTAATACCGCTCTAATGAATTGGGTAATGTATTGTATCATGTTACGTCATGTTCAACGAGTCTGGACTCATGCTAATTCAAGTGAAACTACATTTTACTCATGCTTCATGTTCAATGAGTGTTTACTTATGCTCCATGTGCAATGAGCCTTGGCTCTTGATAATATCATGTTTAATGTTGTTGATACATCTTCATGTTATGATTGTCTTGTATTGTCATGAATTTAGGTTCATGTTTCTCCTTTGATCCATTGATATTCCTATTGAGTAACATATATTTTATTACTTATTTTATTCCATGTTTATTCCCTTAGTGGGCTTTATATACCACCCTTTTCTTATGCATGTCCCCGGGTTATCCCATGCAATTCCATGTATGAGGAAATGTAGTGGTTCTTTAAAGGATGTTTTAAATAAAGATAATGTGTTTCATTTTTTTAGTTGTTATGTAATGATCTTAATCCCCAAAGACACTAGGCCTCTTGATCTTCCCTATTGTATCAAGTGAATGTTTTATGTAACAAATCATGTTGAAGTGTGTAATAATGAGCAAGGTGGTTATATTGTGGTTACAATTGGAATAACTATATGTTAATGATGATGAAGTATACATATTTTTCAAATAAATGATGTAATAATATAATTAAAAAATAATTAATTCACCTACCAGGGAAAAAAATATGAAAAAATATTAATATCTAATTCTATCATTTATTTTGATGTATTTTGTTAAATCATGGACTCTATTTCAGAGCTAAAATTAATATTTAACGATGAAGTGGAAACAACATCATGTTTCTAATAAAGGATGTGATGTTATAATTTCCAATTATTTATCTCAATTATATATCAAAATTTATGAAAATTGAAATACATGCATGAATTTTATTATACATGGATGGAGAATTTGATATTGGTTAATAAAAAGATAAATAATGAATAACTGGACCTCAATTTCAGTAATAATAAAATGGATAAATTATTAAGGATCAATGAGACATGATTAAATATATTTCTTTTTAAATTCCAAAAAATTGCGCCGAATTAGTATTTGAAGAGAATAATAACTACAATCATGTAAGAACTCAAATAAACAAGGAAATTGAGAATGGAGGATGCTTCCAATTTGAAAGTGGTGGCTGGAAAACTTTAGATTATGGTGAGGTAATGAAGTGGATTTTGGAAAGGATATGTATCTTTAAATAGAATAATATGATCCCATATATTAAATACATAAAATTTAAATCAATTATAGATTTTAAATTTTTAATAAAATGGAAATTTTGTGAAAGAGGTAATCCATAAAATGAAAGAGGTACCATAATGATACTATTGTCAAAATAATTTAGACATAATTAGTAGTTGTTTATAATCCAACAAGATAGATGATGTGAGAAGAAGACTACTGGTGAAAATATCTCAATCAAGATGAGAAAAAATTATATATGATTATTATCATAGATGTTTATTTTTCAAAACTTGATTACATGGAGAGGTACTATAGTTTGAATAATGAATTAAAGGGTAAATATTAAATAATGAGAAACTCCACTACCATTACATTCCAATAATGAGTTTATCCATTGAAGAATGATGTCAAGTACTAGATTAACGTTTTTTAGAATGATAAAGATCATCAATAAAGGGTGTGTGAAGAAATATGATATAGAAACACATAAAAACTATCATAGAAGAAAAAAAATAAAATACAGATTCAAAAGAATGTGGTTTTACAATATTTAAAAAAGGAGGAATAAAATATAAAATAGAATCTATATATGAATATGGAATATCTGAGGTGGCACTCTTGGACATCAAAAATGATGTTTTCCTAAGTGGTTCCACACAAACCACTAAATATAACAATATAAATATGCAATGGAAAATGAAGCCATATGTGAGTTCCACTACTAATGAATCTAAAGTATCTAATTTTTGGAGTGTGATTGGTTGTAAAATTTTGGAGGTGAATGTAAATTTAAAACAAACTAGGATTTCCAAAACTTTTTTGGAACCTTATACTTATAGAAGAAAACTTTTTTATCATGATATATGTGATTGATTTCCAATCTGATAATTCCACCAATATTTCTTGATTAAATAGAATCAGTGACATCCCAGGTTTCTCAAGCCTTTTTTATGAACCATTTAGTTTCATGAATTATCTTTTCTTCATTCTCATACTATCATCACCATTTTTGTAAAGGATTGACAAATTTTGTATATCTTATAATTTTATCCAAACTAATATTTGAAACATTTTCCCTAATATTGGTGGAGACAATTGATTAGATGTGTTTCTATGTTTACTAATCATCAATAGAGGATTTATTCCATGTCTAGAAAAACATAAACTCATAACCTAATAAGATGAATTTACCCACCTTCCTATGGGTTATGAATTTGAATAAGGATTGTGAAAATATTCCATAGGAACAGTGGATCCAATTTCAAAGGATTACACTACAATTTTATAGCCTTTCAATGCTCACATGAATCAACTATTAGATTGGAAAATTTATATGGAATGATGATTCTAATATTTGTGAAGAAACACCCACACGTGCATTTCGGATGAAATGTAGTATGACATTACCCAACCCAAATACATATATTAACTTTTCAACAATAAGGTATTCTAAAAATATATAGACTACAGTTATAAGATTGGTTTATTCTCAAAGATATATATTCAGGGTTACCATATGGATTCTTACTTATGTCCATCGGGATTCCTTCTCATATCAATGAACTGGATCTAGTGGCTATCCCCTCCAGCTTCTTCCATGAGTTAATTTAGTAATGTATATTGTTATAGTTAGAATAATTATTTTTTATAACAATCTGTGTCAATTGTAAATTCCACTGTGAAAAAAAAATCCTTTTATGGCTCGTGTGTAGGTCACATTTCATCTGAGTAAGGATATTTTATCCTTCACTTTTGATTTTATTCAATTCTATTGAATGTTAATTTTAATTAATCTTTTTTATAATTGGATATTAGTATAGTTTTAGAGAATTATTTTTTCCTACTTTTTATATTAAAAAAATATTCTACTATAATTACTGATTCCCAACCATTGCTTAATTGGTCATCTATGTCTATTGATAAGTAATGACTATCAATATATAATAATATTCAATATTTTAAAATTAAAAGTACCTATAATTGTGTTGATGAAATAAAAAAAATACTCATAAGGATCCCCTTATCTTTCTGGTTTATAAATAAACCAATTTTCTTGGAGAGATAAATAAAAGGGGTTCTCTAATTACCTATTAAAGTCATGCCTTAGATGATCACTAACAACTAAATATAGTGTTTCAAGGAGACCTCCACATGGTACCAATTAAGGGTAATAGTATTATTATGATTTATTCTGTGTATAAACATTGTATAATTCCCAGGGACACTTCTAAAAGACATGTATTTGAGAACAATAATATTAAAAATCATATTTTAGATCAAGAAGGATTAAATCTCTTTCAATGTAGACAATCGAAATAATATGTATATTTTATATTAGGAGGATTAATATTTTTATCCACATGGATACATTTATATGGGGACTAGAAAAAGATCAACTTGATCATGGAAAGGGATAAACATTACATATGATATTTTATGAAGATAATTAAATTTGATATTTATTATTTAAACTCAACAACATTTTTTCAAACTCCCCACCATTTTCATGAGGTAATGGGCCAATAACAGGAAAAATGAATGTATAGATAATGAATGAGTTAATAAATGTTGTAACATGAATATATATTTGTAAGGTAGTTTTTATAGTGTTTTTTGGATGGGTTGTTTTTTTCTGGGTTCCTACTACAATCTAAATATTAATTTATTAATCAAAAATGGATTTTGAGTAATGAAGACCTATATTGATTCAATAAAATGTTTTCAATATGTTACATATATCTATAATTTGACTATATATACTATGAAAACATAAATATAAATAAAACAACTAAAAAAATATATATTATTATGTGAGTTTTTTTTTCAAAATTAATAATAATGGAAAATATATATTTTTTGATTATCCAGGTATTCAATTTTCCAAAAATTTAATAAAATCATAATTTAACATTTCATAGTTATAACATATATTTATATAAACATTATGACTTAGTATTTCACTTTTATCCAATGTGAACTAGTCTATTGTGAAGTTTACCTATATGGTACATTACATTTGATGGGATAGGTGATTAACGTAAAATGATATCCAGTTTAAAAATTCATTTTCACATTTGGAATGTTACCATTGGTGTTTAGGTTATTATGTATGATGAGTGTTGATGAAATAGTTTCATGGAATGTATATTTGGTATTTGAATATATATATTTGTTAGTTAATTCATGGAATAAAGATACAATTTATCCTCAATGACGTATAATGGGATTTGATTGGTTGGATGAGAATGAAATAAGAATATTTTAGATAAAAAAAGTGGAAATGTTTTTGGATTGATAGATGTCATTGTGTGATTCCTTAATATAAATTATTATTTCATAGGTATGGGTTTCATTTAAAAATACAAAATGGGCCCACAATCCATTTTAATTCAAAACATGTGTGAACATTTATCCTATTATAACTATAGAACCATAAATTTGGCACCTTAATATAATTTCCATTCATATAATAATTAACAGGAAAATTGTGAGAAGATAAACACTTTGGGGCTATAGCCTACCTTCTCTATAGTTTATTTTGTTTCTTTATTACGTAAACCCAAATAGAAATTTTACATTGATCCAATATAATATATCAATTAATTCATTACCAAAATTGAAGATAAATGTTTTTATCTTAAATTTAACAAATGTGTTCAATTTTTTCCCTCAGAATATTCAATAATAAAAAGATCATAACAAAACATAATATAAAAAGATTTTTAATTATGTAATTCCATGAGTTATTTGATTATACATATAAAAATAAATTATATTGTTACATTTAAAATAAATGTTATGAGATCAATATTTTTGAACTATGATTGGGATTTTCATTGTAATATGATCATTATATAAGATGAAAATACTTCAAATAGATTAAATATTTATCAATCACATGAATTATTAAGAAAATTTAAAACACTATACTCCAAATACATTATTTTTTCCAATTTACTACAATAATCATAAAATAGATATATATAAAAAATCACAACACCAAAAATGAACTAAATACCAACTCATTTATATAAAACCCATTTTAATAAAAAAAGAAAAAATAATTTTAAAATTGAATAAAATTATATATAAAATAATAATTTTATATCATGATATTAAAAGAATAATTTATTTCCATATTTTTAAATAAACTAAATAATTAAAATTATATAAAATTACATCTACACAATCTTAAAATTTTATAACATGAAAAATTCTAAACCCTATTATTAAATTAATTTTTCAGAATAAAAAACGTTCAATAAAAAGATTGATTACAATAAATTAAATGGATAAGAATTTATTTAAATTATAAACTAAAAATAAATAAAGAATCCAAAATTATAAAATTATAATCAAGGATATTAAACCTTAATCTTGGACCTTCACACCACGGTATTATCATTGAAATCATCATTCTATAATGGTAAATTCGGTAAAGGAATGGAACTCCACAATAAAAAAATATTCTTTATTGTTTTGGATCTACATGGGGTGTTTTAAAAATGTTCAATCATCCTCTAAATCCTTGTCACTATATAGACCCACATGGATACACTGCTAGTGTTTCAAAATACATAGAACATCATAAAACAATTCCAAATTTGAAGGTATAATTTGCTGATATATTACTTATTTAATCCACTCAACAACCACTGATTATCTCATGAACCATGGAGATAACATTTTCTAACTACCGGACAAGGTCTTCCAAAACCACTGAGAAATGTCACCAAATACTTGACCCAAATATCAAAATCTAGTAGTTTATGACTCTGGAAAGAATAATTCTTCATACAAATCTATTGCACGTATATATCATATATAGTCATCAATATATTCCTTTTCATTCTGTATAAAATGTTTTCCTCAAGAGTAGGAAACTCACCAAATTAACCAAATACAATACCAATTATATAATTACATATTTTAATGAATAATATTTTTTTATTTGTAATTTTTCCTCTAAATATACATTTGTTTCATATATATATAATTAGTATGCTGAAAAACACATGCACCGCATGATTAAAACCAATAATAATTAATTTCATCAATATAAAATGTTACATGAAGAGAATAAATACGATCTAAATAATTTAAAGTTGTTCAATGGGATAATAAACGTAAGGAAATAACTAAACCATTATAGAATTTCCTAAACCATCATGGTCTCCTGGAATTATCATGATCATGTCCAACACCAATAAATTTAAAGTGAAATGGTTAGGGAAATTATTGGTGTATCGTAAAATATAAAGATAAATTTGATATAAAACTATATAAATGTTGAATAATTAAAATATATATTATTTATTAGAGTTTTAAAAAAATACAATAGTTGTAAAAGTAAAATGGCCATTATAAATAATAGTTTTATAGTTAAAAATTTGACTTTCTTATTAAAATATCTAACTACCTTGATAATAATATTCAGTAAGTATAAAATAATTATCTATAAATTGTAGAATTATATATAATAATTATTCAAATTAGATAACTATAAAAAATTATTGGTGCAATTTTAAAAAAGTAAATTTTAATATAGATTTCAAATCCAAAATTTTTTTATTGAATATAAAAATTACCTAAAATATAAAATTATTATTTAAAATATTTTCATTTTATAAATCACCACACAAAAATTTTTAAACAGTTATTTTTTAGAAACATTCTTAAAGAAATTAATTTTCACATGAATAATAAAAATATAGTTTTTGAAAACAATGATGTTTAATGATGTGATACTGATAAATAATGAAATAATTAATCAAATATTTATACTAGATACCATAAATATGAATAATGGGATAAATAATTAATTTAATATCAATATTATAATTTTAAATACATAAAAATTATTTTCAATATTATAAGATATAATTTTATATCATAAAAAACATTTTATTTTTTGGTTATTACTCTTTTGTATAAAATAATAAAGCTAGTTTTATAATGGATTAAAAACTATAAAATATTGTAATTTTATTATATATGATTTATAATGTCAAATATGACCACTATTTATATATTTACTTTGGGAATAATATTTTATGAAATATTTTAACTCAAAAATACCACTCCCCTGAAGTATGAATAATTCTTATCACCATCTATGAAATCCCTTAAAAAACACTTCATATTACTCAATCCCTACACACATCTTTCCAATTAATTATTTTTAACCGTACAGATGTTCTAGGGTTTGAAAAATCTAATCCTTCATAGTATTATTCTATTAAAAAATGTCAACTTTAAAGGGAAGGAAACCCCTATATTTTTCTTTCAATCCACTTTTATTATTCCATTTTTCAATTCTTTTAATCCTCTCAAAACTATCTATAACTAAGTTATTTTGTTAGTATATTAACATGGTAGTAATTATATTAAAATACTATAAATTTTTCTTTACAATGTATAATATATATATATATATACCCCTCATTGAAACATCCCATTAGCATTAAATTTTGTCTACCTTTGATGAAATTTAACTAATGTGTAAATAAAAATAGTTAAAACTATTAAATCAAATCAAAATTTGTTAGTTTGATGAGACATACCATCAAACCATATCATTGTTAAAAAAATTATAAAAATATTAATATTATTATAATTATAATGTAATAAAATTAATTAAAATTAATCAATTTTGGATTCATGTTTTAATAAATTTATGTGTGTTGTATGAGAGATTAAAATGTGAATAAACAAAATGGGACCTTTAGAAAGTGTGGTTTTGAACACAAATATTTGTTTGGGTTTTATTCTACTCATATATATTATTATATATTTCATCTAAAACAACTTCTAATAGTATTATATATACCACTCTATATTTATTTGTTTGGGATATTGAAGTCTCTTTTAAATTGGGTTGAATCCATTTCCACCATCTGATTTTGAGAAATTAATTTTTATAAAATCATTAAATATTTTGTCTTATTATTATTCATATTCTATCTATGAAATTTGATCTTTTCATTAATAATGAAATTGTTTACTTTCCAAAAAATTGATTTCTTGTTTTCATTTTTTTAATATCCATGTTTTCACATGATTTTATAATTCATGAATCTTTTAAAACCTCATTCTTTTCTTATAGGATTATTGCATGTTTTTTATTGATATTTGTTCCCTATGTATGTGTAACGTTTGTTTATGGTAATATTATGATGTAATGGTTGAGTTCAAAATGATATATTACACCATTACATTAGATAAAGTCATGTATCATAAGTGATTATTAATCATAAACAATATTCCAACTATATTTACATTCTATGCAATATTCTTTGTGAATATACAATTTAAATGAAAATAATGCTACAATATATATCAATTTATTTGTTTTACTTATCCAAAATAACATGATGTCCCATTATTATATAAGTTCCATAATTCATATATTCTTCAAATAATTTCCATGTGTTTATAATGATTATCCTCTAATTATGATATGATTATTCTTAACTTTCTCACACATGAACTAGATTTATTTTTTATTCATGTAACATCCCTATTTCCCCTACCAATACTGGGATTCTATATCTCATTTTCATTGATGTACTTCCATTGGAGATTAAATTTATTAAAATAATTTTTTATTATTTCAATTAGACCATAACAAAGGATTTAAAGAATATTTAGAATTTCATATAATTATTTTCAATGAAACTGTGTTTCCAAGTACATTAATCATTTAAATTCTTGAATCTATTATTGTTATTTTTTTTAAAATGATACAATTGTAATATATGCATGATTTTGCTTACTATTATTAGTAAAAAAGAATGATTTTGTAAATTTTGAGTTATTTTACTGAAGGATAACCGAGGATATAATTAGATACCTAATATGTTTAGAATTTAAAATTGATACAAATAAGAGAATAAGTCATAGTTCATCACCATTGCGAACAAGATCTTATTATCAAGATTATGGATTGGTCGATATGGATTTGATTCAACTATCATGAACCTAGAAATATATATATCAATAAAAATTCTCCAATACCAAAGAATAATTACTTGTTTTATCATCTTTAATGAACTCAATAATGATAATAAAATAGATCATCATTATGGATATCATCAAGTTTAGGTAATTAAAGAAGAAAATAAAAATATATTTTTTTACATGATATAGATATTTTTAGTTCATTGTGATTCTAATTGTACAAAAAAATACAAATAAATATTAATGGAATTTATTAAAAATTACTTTAGATAATACATCAATAAATTTTTGTGGTTTTTAATTATGATAATAAAATATAATCCATGATCGATGAAGGGAAAAATGAGTATCTAAATATTGTTATGAAGATTATAATGAAGGCTGATGTGTAATAAATGTTTTGTGTGTGTGACATATGGATGAATAAAGTCATATTCAGGGGATTGTGGTCACATGTGAATGAATGTTTATGGATCCATAAAGGAAAATGTTTATTGAGTAATGTACTAGTCTAATAATTTTTTTAAGATCGATTGTTTTCTTTTATTAGTAATGTACTACAAAAAATTATTATGATTTTTAGGACTCTCAACACCACTAATTACTATAACATGAATATGTGTAATGTATATCTGGATAAAATAATGTGAAGTTTTTTTTAGGATCTATATAAGTGTCTAATGATTTCAGATGAACATATAATACCGGTGAGTAGAGAATGTTTTTTTATAAATTTATAATACCAATTAATTATTGGATTTTACACCCAAGAAAAAATGATAAATTAGTAGTCTATGCATCTTTGAAATTAATGGTCTTTGATAATAGATACTCCACACGTGATTTTGAGTTCAAGGTTGTGACATTTGCATTGAATATTTGATGTCTCTTCTTATATGGAAAGATGTGGAACATAAAAATTGATCAAAATTTGTGATATTATATACTCACAAACAAAGATATTAACATGAATCAACCAAGTTGTGTAGATTTAATTAAGTACTATGATTAAATGACACAGTACCATCCTAAAATGGCCAAATAGGTGGTTGATTTTCATTGAAGATGGAAACCTATTACCCTATCCATGATGAGGTTTTATAAATACTATTTCTTTTTTAAGGTTTAATGTATGGATCTTGAAATTATAAAATAAGGTAATAGCGCAAAAATTTACCAAATTATTCCCTTACCATATATCTGAGAAAAAATCAATGATGCTCAAAAAGGTTACATAGAACATCAAATGATGATACGAGAAATAAATGATAGAAATATAAAAGAATTATGAATCTATAATGATATATTAATTTATCATGGACCTAGAATATCTGTGAGATGATTACTATAGATACATAATGATCCATTATATGATTCATACAACTAAACTTTCAATATTTGTCCTTGAATTTCTAAGATGTACTAGGTTCTAAGAGAAATATTTTGGTAATTTGTTATGAAAAAAATATATTTCTAAGTACACCACAATGATTATGGTATGTCATAAATTTAAGGAAGTGTATCAAAATACAATATTGTTAGTCTGGTTTGTATGTAATGTTTGAATCCTACGGGCACTGAATTCATCTAAGGCCTTTGAGCCATGTAATACTTACTCCTACGGTCATTGAAAGGGTTCCACCTCACCCCTATAAAGGTGGATTATCAAAAATAAATATAAAATGAAGGCCTTTGGGCCATTGGAGGAGTATATAAATTTTATTAGATATTTAGAATCTATAAAAATGTTAAAATTACTTATAGATTCTAGTGGATAAACTAAACATGAATACTCACACAATAAAAATTTCTAAATATTTATCAATAAACCAACTTATTAATATATATATTAAAGAAGTAGTGACATTTCATCTGGAAAAAATTTGGATTTTATCTAATTATTATCCAATTTTCACCATTAAATAATGGGGTTGTCTCAACATGCCTTCTATACTAAGTTGAAAATTATTTTTGACTTATCACCCCATACTAATGTTTAATATGATTTAATAAATTTGTATTTTGAATATATGATGTGAGCTTTCGTTATTGACTTTAAAGGAGACTAAAAACCAAAAAATCTATTTCATTGTGTTCTTATACAATGATAATTTTTACTCGAGTATTAAAATGGCCACATATGATTCTCTACATGGCACATAGTATTTCACTCTTATTTGTTTGGATTATGTTGGTAAATATAATATACTAGGATTTATACTTATTAATGTGATTATTGAAATTTTTTTAACCATTCCAAAATACATTAATTATTCTCTGTGAAAATATAATATAAATGAAAATAATAATTCAAGATAGAAAAATTGATATTGGATAATAATCATAGGTTTAGATATCAACCTAGATGAGATTCTAGATGTTTTTATAGATGGGAAATCTTATCCTTAGGTACATTGTCTAGTTTTTATTATAGTATTGGACTACTGACAAACACTTACACCAAACCAAGCTCAAGTGCATTGTGTATTGAATCAATATCACCTAAGGGATTACATAATTAATCCCTCCCATGAACTAAATATAGAAGTAGTATAACTAGAGAAAAAACTAATATAAGGAAAACCTAGTGATTATATATCAAAAAAACAACTAAACATGGTAGTGTACTTTAGAGAAACCAAAGTTATGAAGATGAAATATTGGAACCAATGAATTAAATTAAAAAAAAGTGACCTTATAAATTCCTGACCAAGGATATTAGTTTAAATTTTGTGGATGAATTTTTTTGTGGTGAACTAAAGTAAAATACTTATCCTATATGATATATAATTTTTCTTTGGAATAAAAATGTGTGTTATATTTAAGAATATGGCGTATTGTAAAACCTGTGAACAACATAATAAAAGATGAAAATAGAATTTCTCATCATTACAGAGATATAAATATTGAAATAAAATACTCCAAAAATTTAATGTACTATAAGGTAAGATAGAAGACCATAAAAAATAACATAACTATAACATTTAGAACATGATCATTATGATCCCCACGAATTAGCACTATTTTTGATTTGTATCCTTAGAGGAAAAACAATATTTTTTATTTAATCATTCATAAGATTAGTATAAGGAAATTTATGGAAGAACACAAATTTAAGGATTCACTGTTCATTATAAAAATAAAAAACCATTAATAATAAAAACAACAACGAAAAACATGATGAAAAATAGTGGTCGGATGTATATTAGATAAGGAACCATTAATGAATGTAATGAAAGTGTGATGGATCAAATGAATAAATCAGAGATAATAGAATAATATAAAATATAAAATTAATCTGAATATTCATTTAAGATTTTACAATTTTAAAAACTTATAAATTTATGCTAATCATTAATAAGGTCTTCATCAAAAAAAATTATTTTTTCTGGCTGTAACGAGAAATTAATTGGTATGGAAAAAAAATTTATTATTTTTTCATAGTAAATTTAAACCATGCCTTGATAAATGAGTGGAATGAAATTTATAAAAATCAAACTATAACCTAATATTGGATGTTTATTATATATTACTGGTTTAAATATATCTTATCAGCTGATTTCTGTGGAAATTTTTCTTATAATTTTTTTTTGATTTTCAAATAGATCACCCATCAAAAATTCAAAATAATTTATTTTTTCTACAATGAATGATGAATTTAAATATAATTTGAAATTGTAACAATGATAAAGTGAGAAAATAAAATTAGTGGAGTATCTTTATCCATGTAATGATTATATGAACAACATCTTACATTAAATTAATTGATAAAATTCTATTAGAAATAGGATAACAAGATAAAAAGATGTATAATAATAGGAATGCTATCTTTTTAGAAGACTCTCTCTCTATGATTTAGATTCTTTTGAACTACCATAGTCAATCCCTTTTGGTATTTTTGTTCATGTGACTGCCCTTGTCTCTATAAAAACCATTGGTCTTCAGTTACAAGCATCCCATGTGAAGTAAATATATAACTAACAAGAAAATAATTTCTGAAATAATTTCATATAGGAATCCAATCAAGTACTTCATTCCCAGTTCTCCACTTCAAAGTATGTCAATTGTCCTCATCACCATCATGTGAATTCAGTGGTTATTTATCCAAAAATGGAATTTCTTTTATTACATTTGGATTAAATCATAACATTCACATTTTTATGTATTTTATATCTAGAATTAGTCTATAAATATTTTCTTTTGAGAATGTCTCGTGGATTTCAAGATATACTACTTCACTAACTAGTCTCCCATTCTTTTATTTCTATTTATATGAATTATGGGTACTACATGTAATTATATTAATTTTGGAATTTATTCCTTTGGATATTTACTGAAATTAGTAAAGTAAAAATGTTATGTTGTTTGATAAATGGTGAAAATTATCTTAAGCATTAAATTTTCATAATTCATAAATCATTAGAATATTGAGTAAGAAATTATAAATCAAAATATGATAATATCCATAGTGAAAATTATGTAATACCTTATCTATTTTCCAAATGTGAAATACATAAAAATGATACATATATCCTTATTCTTGTAAAATACATTACACATCATCTCCTGTTCAAAAAAATTATACATATCAAACGTCTTAAAAATTTATTCATATAAAGTATAGAGGGGGTAATCATATATATGAAATTTATTTTCAAATTTTTCATTCAAATCCAATATATTTCATAAAAATTATGTTACATGTTGAATTTAATCATGAAATTTCACAAATTTAAATAATAAATAATTATATATATATATATATCCCATCATTTATAAAAATTTCATTCTAATAATCATATTCCCCTAAAAATTTATTATGTATGAACCACTGTTTATTTTTCAAATAGGGAAATGTTACATGAGGTCTCCATCTCAAAGAATATGTTACATATCAACTTATTGGATAAAATTATCAAACATATCAAAATAAATTATATTTATTACAATTTCCGAGAAATTACATAACTTATTACAAAAATTGAAAACATATTCTAGTAGAGATGTAAAAATTTCATGAATGAATTAAAAATTATTCCAATTCATTATTTGAAAAATATATAATTTTTATTAATGGAAATATGATCTCAAAAATAAAACAACCATTCCAAAACCACATCATGGTATCATTTCAACAAAATTATAAAAAATGTAAACAAAATTTTTAGATATTAAAATATATTAAAAATTGTGAACTGATAATTTGGTCATTTTAATAAAAAATTTCTTCAATTTCACACAATCATTCAAATATTTTCAATTTATTCCCAAAATAATCAACATTGAATGAATTTTCAAAATAGTCACATTTAATTCCCAAAAAATTAGAATTTAATGATAATTATATAGAAAATATAAATAAATTAATCCACATTACTCACTAATAGTAGTATCTTAATATTTTAAATAAAATACTACATTAAATAGCATACAAGATAAGAAACAAAAATCCTAAACCAGATGTAATATATTACTATTTAAATATGAACATTATATCATATATATTGAAATGAAGGGTCTGTATAAGAATATATACAATAATATATATATATATACAAAGGTTATAATAAAAATAAATTTATTAATTAATTCATAAGAAATAACAAATCAATTTATAGTATAGAAATCTTATTCCAAAAATATACATCATCCTAAAAATTGTTTTTTATTTAATTTTTAGAGGAAAAGATATAAATAGTTTATTGTAATTTTAAAAACAATACTTGATAATATAAGATAACATATTTAAATTATCATATCAAAATTATATTATGGTGTTTTTGTTCAGAAAATATTGTCTTTTAGGTCAAATTTAATTTTATTTTAATGTATTTAAAAAGTAAAATTATTTTTCAGATTATTTTTAAAAATTTTCTATTTACTTTTTTATTTAAAATTTATAAATTGTGATTTTTGAAATGAATTTTGAACTTGAATTTCAAAAAAATATATATTGAAAGGGGAATTTTTCAGAAAATTTTGTTTTCATCCCATTTTTCCTCTTTAATTTTTAATTAAATTCTTAAAATTTTATGATTCCAGTAATGAAAAATGGGTACAATATTTTTAATGAGGGGTCCGATTTTTTTAAATAGTTTTCATTGAATATTTCAAATAAAACAATAACCATGGTTATTTTTTTCCAAGGTAATGGATAAATTGAGTAAATAAGTGTTAAAATTATTATTGTAAGGACTAAAAAATGACACTAAAAATTTTATTAATTTTATCTACTAACTCCATTTTTTCCCAACTCATCCAATAATCAGTTATATAGAGTTTAATTCAATTTGGATGTGACTATTACATTTATAATATTTTATGAAAACAAATGTTAAAAATTTTGTACTCTAATTTTTATAACTACAATATTTTTCAAAAGGGGGTAATTAGAGGATACATATGAATATAAATATAATTTGTAAATATAAATGATTTATATTCTTTATATTCTTTATTTTTATTTGTATAGAATAATATAATTACTTTAAATTCTTACACAACACAACTGCAATAATAATTCAATAAATTGATAAATCAACTAATTTATTTAAATTAATAAAATTATATAATTTGAGAAAATTATTATTATCCATGAATTTTATTGATTACTATAACATGTTAAAGAAGTTTAAAATATTTTTTTTGAGTTTAATTTTTTTGTTTATGTTATTAATTTATATGTAATTAATTGTTTTAATAATTATTATTAATGATATTTTACAATAAATAATATTTTATTTCATCATAAAAAAATTATAAAAATAAAATAACAATTATATTGAATATGATATGTTTTATAATATCAACCATTTTCTATTTATGGTATATTTTTACATTTATATAAACCAGCAAGGATCTTAATGTGTAAAAAAACCTAATGTCATTGTAAGTGGGAAAAGTATTAATTAATGGTTAAAACCAAAATATAAGGGTATAATTTTGATTAAAATATGTAAAAAAATATTCATATTATTTCAAAACAACATAATTTATATTGTAAAATTTTCTATCTAGATTAAATATGAATTATAAATTAATTTATATTAAATTAATATGTTTAGAAATTCCAAGAGTATCGATCTCCTCTCTTATAAAATAGAACCACTACTTCACAATTATTACCACTTCAAAATAGTTATCTTACCCAATACCTTAAAAAATAAATTCCTAACAATATAAAACGTTCTACATT
Organism: Viscum album; assembly: GCA_963277665.1. Classification (NCBI taxonomy): domain Eukaryota; kingdom Viridiplantae; phylum Streptophyta; class Magnoliopsida; order Santalales; family Viscaceae; genus Viscum; species Viscum album. The sequence continues at coordinate 844,091,892 of OY728161.1, forward strand.
CCTTATTTTGTGAATAATATCAATCTTATAGGTTTAAATATGTTAATAAATTGTAATTTTCGTAAGAAGTGGTGTAGTTTCTAACGACCTGATTTCTATTTATTTCCTCTTAAATATCCTTAAAATGTTTTTCATCCATTATAAAATAATATTTCAAGTATCATCAATATATAAATATTTTTTTAATTGAATAACCAATATCGATATTAAAACTCTATTAAAATGGTATAAGAACTCATTGTTTGTGTGTACGATGAACTACCACCGAAAAAAAAACTGATAGAATTCATTTTACATCACTATGTCTATATAATTTTCATAATGATTTATTTAATATATATATGTGTGTGTGTGTGATATTTTTTTTATTTCTATTATTATGATATTGTAATATATCATTTATTTTCTTACCATTCCATCTACTTAAAAATGATAATGTTGTTCATGCGTATATATTCACTACCACCTCTATGAAGAGATGTGATTTTCTTTCATCACCACATCACATAGATGATATATATATTAATTAAATATAATTTAATTTATTATATTATAATAATTATAAAATTATAAAATTATACCTAACTTATTTACATAGATATCTTTGATAAATGGAAACAATAGTCCTACGTACATACGACCTATCCTCTTTGTGAATGTAACATAGTTCATTTTTCATAATATCATTTAATTATGGGATTGATAATTTTAATTTACCTATAAAATGGAAAATTATTACATTATTATTATTCTATGGATGATATAATAATTACATCCATTTCTATAGTCATCCATCAAATATATTTTGGACTTATGAACTGAATATCATCAAAACACCAAACATGAACATAAATGACTAAGTATATTTATATAACATAGATCTGAACAAAATAAAAAAGGAATAATAAACCTGAAATTGGATCTTATGCATTTTATTAAGTAACCTAATTTTAATATTTAGTATAATAAAGAAAGTATGTGACGAGTCATACTTGAGGGAAGAGAATTTATTTCCGAAAACTCCATTTACATTTCCCAATTCAATTATTTGTCTTCAACATCTATATTCTTCTAATTAAATTTTTGGAATGATATTTAAGTATATAAAATATTTATATTGTTCATTTTATGTTCCTTTTTTACTATCATTCAGTGGTTTTCATAAGGAATTATGTTAAGGAATTTTTGAATAATATTAAGAAAAAAAAGAAAAAAGTTTGTTCTATTTTATCATATATGTCGACAATGAATTTTCCTTCCACCAAAACCATTATTTTATGTTTTAATTTCATTATATTCATAAATTATTTAATAAAATAATACTCCATTTTTCATTATATTTTTAATTTTAGTTTTAAAAAATTTGATTTAAATTTGTGGAATATATCTATTTCCAAAAATGTTTTTTTTATAAAGAATATTTTTATGATGTAAGGTTTTGGTGTAACAATTATGCTATGCTTCTTCAAAATTTATTATAATAAAGGTTGTTTATGTTGTTAATTATAGATGATTGGTTCTGTGATAAACCAATTTGATGTAATCCCTTTATATATCTATAATGAATTAGGTAATGGATTTAATTTCATGTTCTAGGTTTCTCCAACGTGAGTATGAGAATATAGTGTGATGGTTATTCTAGGTAAAAATATGATGCTTACTTAATATGTAATTGGGATGGTCACCCCATGTATAACCATGATAGTGATTCCATGGATAATAGTGTGTGTTACTCCATAATTATGAGTGATATTACAATTATTCCTCAACATAACTACTTTATTATTCTATGAATACTATGCATTTAATATAAATTATATCATTTCACTGTGTAAGAGAATGTATGTTCTACATATTGAGGCTGCAAAGTAGGACATTCTAAAAAATATAATATGTGTTTTTCATGCTATTAAATAAACCAATGTGTTTTTTATTTTAGCATTATGATTTCTTATGAAATGATTTATAGAAAACTTTGGACCTAGAAGTTGATTTCGTGGGTATGAAAATGTTTATTTTTAGCCTAATGTTATTTGGAAAAATGAAAATATTAATAAGTTTTAATGAAAAAATGGTTTCTTTTTTATTTTTCTGTCCCTTACTAAAAATTTAATTCTCATCCCAAATTTTAAAATGTTTTGGATAGGGTTGAAAGGAAAATTCAGGATAATTATGAGTTCATGATGAAAAATTTGATGATATTTCATTATAAAAATATGTTTTTTAAAGAAAACTTATTTTTTAGGAAAAACATATAATAAATAAAATTTTAGATATTATAATATATTGATTTTTTATACAATACTTATGACATAAATCTTTATAAATATAATCCTAAAATATCTTTGGGAATATACGAATGATAATTCTAGTATAATTACACTATAATTGTTAATGTATAAGGTTGGGTATATATAGTTGGTATCAATGTAGGGATTAGATAACTTTACCGTTTATGTAATAATTTGACAAAAAACAATAAACATATCAAATACACACAATAGATTTAGAAACAAATAATGAGTTGAATATAGAATGGTTAAAAATATCTTAGTGTTTCCTCCACATGGGATGATATGTTATGATTGTAATGGTATACTCATAATAACCATGTTTTGTAAGTGGATTGATCCAATAGAAACCAAAGTGACAATGGATGTGATTGAAAATATTATGGTCTTTGGAATGAGAAACCCAATGAATTGGGATATGTAGCGAAAACTAATTTTTTATTCTTCACTAGCTATCATGAGTTATTATTAACAACAAAATAATATGTGAGTTTCATAATTCATCAAATACTAAAGAAATAAATCTTCATGTATGTTCAGGTGAACAATATCCTACAAATAAAAATATTTGATGACTTCTGTGTTATGAATGTGGGAAAATCACCTGGGAAACTATATTATAGGGATGGGAAGTTTTTTATGTGGTAAAGGTGTACATGATGTAAGAACTATTTAATAAAAGAGTGTATTTTATATTAACTCCATGAAGGGAAGAAAATTATTCTAAATGATTCAATTGAATGTCTAAAATATGGGAATTAAAGATAATACATAAATCAATTTCCTATAGGAATGATCAAGAATGAGATAAATAAGACCATACATATAAATGATTAGAAATTATTAATGACATTAAATTTGAAGATGAAGATATAATAAATGAAGTATCAAAGGTATAGATTATATCTTTGATTATGTTTTGATATTTTTGAATATTATGTTGTGATTAATATTTTATATATTAATTTTAAAAATTATTGGATTAAAAATCATTGTAAATAAATAATTTTGAATGATTACGCATTATACATATAGGTATTTAAGATATATGATAGGGAGGTATCTTTATGAATGATCATAATATTAAATTCATATATTCACCTATTGTTGTTTCATGTGATGGGAATATTTTGGGAAACATTGATTGAAATTTGGTAGAAGTTTGAGGTATATGTAATGCTGAAGTATAACATGTTCAAATTTTGTTTAAGGAAGAATGAACTTTTATTTTTTTGTAAATAAGTTTAATGGTATTGATAAAATTTTGTTTATATATGATATTTTATTATTAATTTTAGTTTTTAGGATATTCATCATATTTTGGGAATATATGTTTTATCGTATAGATGTCCATTGGGATGAAAATAGATATTTTGGTTACGTGGTTAATGTAATTTCCAAAGAAGTTAACTATATTTGATACTTATTTTATAAATTTATACATAATAATATGGTATTTTATTTGATGATTTAATATTGAAATATATTTTGGAATAATATAAAAATATAATTCCACATTATAGTGATTCTGTACATTTATTTAAATGTTTAGAAAACCTTTTCCTACAGCGTTTTGATATTAGACTTTATGATGTAATGAAATTATTTGAAAAAATGTTCTATTTATCCAGGATGAATATGTGATCAGATAATTATAATCCTTGTGTTTTTGTCTTAGTCTAGACCATTTTTAATAATATCAAGAATAGTTATATATTGAATGATCATAATTGAAAATTTTTTAGACAATGAATATTAAACTTATATATATTTGATTAAATTTTAATTCATTTTGGGAATTATCTTATCTTGTGCAAACAATTTTTTTGGGTTTATTTTCAAACATAGGTGGAATATATTTTTATTCCCTTCTATATTATGAAATATGTTAGATGTTTATTTTTCTATTTCATGTGTGGAAAAACCATCTTGAATAATAATTATTATTAGAAAAATGAGATTATGGTGGAAGTTGATTAAGAGATGAAATTATTATTTTTGAGTATGTGTGTTTTCATATATTATTATTATAGGTTATAAATCAATTCCTCAAATATAATATAAGGATGATTAAAAAAATTATCCTATTACCATTATTTCCAATGAAATTATATTCTTTTTCACAACTCTTTGGTCTATGGGTTTTTTGTTGCTTAATTTTATAATATTATTAAATTTATGGTGATCAATGATTTCCATTACTCTCAATAATTATTTAGAAATTATTATTTCCTTCCATGTCCATTTCTTCACAATACCACAATGTTTTCCAATTTGGAATCCTAATGACTAGTTATTCTAGATTAACATAAAACTTATATTTTACTTTTTTATTAGGTAGTTTTATTAAATATTTTTACAACATAGAATATACAAAAAAGTATTTTTATATATAAAACCATTGATTATTGAGCATGATTTCAAATTTTGAGGTTGAAATATGTTGAATGGGATAAATTTAAAATCTATAGATTTTAAAAGAAATAAGTTGATTGATATGATACAAGAGATGTAATACCAAACATAAACTATCACCAATATATTATTATTTAAAAATGACCTTTATAATATAGTTGTTGAGTTGGAAGATAATAATATGTATAACTACATTAATGTATATATCTATGTGTGTGTGTGTGTTTCTTCTAATAAATAACATTTTTTATTAATGCTTGTCAAATAACAACCCCAAATTTTTTATATCCATTTTATTCTTCAAATATATGTCTTCTTCAAAGATGTTCTTTATTGATTTCTATAAGAATATTATATAATGAATTTATGTAATTTTTAGAAAATTTATTTCTTAAAATAATATTAATTATATAAATAAGAATATCAAAATTTGATTATACTAAAATTTTTATATTTTAAAAAACATTATATTTTTAAATGAATAGAGAAAAATATTTATTTTTTTTGAAAACTATGTTTTATTTTAATGTTTTTACAAAGTAAAATTCTATTTTGGATTATATTTAAAATTTAATTACTTTATTTTATATTTAATGTAATAATATTTTTGTTAGGAAATTAAATTTATACTTGAATTTATTAAGAATACAATTTAAATATATAATGTGATATTTTTTAAAATCTTATTTTTTATCTTATTTTTTTAGTTTAATTATAAATTAAATTCAATTACCTTTGCATAATCAATATTAAAAATGGATTCCATGTTTTGAATATAGAGGTCCAAAATTAGAAAATAGTCCCCTTTAAATTTTTTAAATATTAACAACAACCATAATAATTTTTTCCACGTTGAAGTGTAAATCGAGTAATTAAGGAAAAAAATAAAATCAAAAGGACTAGAAAATGAATCTAACGGTTGTCATAATTTTTTTTGAGGATTCATGTTCATCCAAAATCATTTAATATCTAGTTATATGTCATTTTTTCCATTTTTTTTGTCATTATAATCATTATACTATTTTATATAATGGAATGTAAAAAAATCCACACTTATATTTTTTATAAATATAAAAATTTTAACGTGGGGATAATCAAGGGATATGTTATTTATAATTTTTAGTGAACAAAATAATTACCTTCAATGATTACATATCTCTAATTAAGACATTGGAAAGTCAATGGGAAAACAAAATAAATTATATTTAAAATATTAATTGTAAAATAATGTTAGATCCTTCAGGTGATAAATTATTTTTATAGATTAATATATCATTTTTGGGATGTAATAATTATTGTTCTTAAATTTAATTTGTCTTCTTGATGATAATAAATTTAGGGTAATGAATTTCTTGAAAATTGGCATTAATGACACATTATAATAAAAAATAATTTTTTTAAATTATAAATAATTCTCCAAAATCTAATATTTATTCATATTTTATGATATATATTTTAAAATAATACATAGTAAATTTATGTGATGTTTTTCATTTATAGTTACTAGCAGGATCTTAAATGTGTTGAATACCATGGGGTTATGGTAAATGTGAAAAGGGTTAATGAAGGATTAAAACCCAAAGATATAGCTATCAATATGAAATAAACATATAAAAAATTTATTTGATGGTATTATTTATACTCATACTAAATTTAAATTCTTATATTATTAATTATGACTTATTATTATTTAAAAAATTAATTTCCATTAAATTAATATTTTAAGAAATTCTATGATTTCCTCTACCCTCTCTTATAAAATGGGAACTGCTTCTTATTTATTCACAATTCAAAATCCATTTGGTTTGGCCGTGATATATTCAAATAACTTACTAAATACATAAAAGCATTTTAGATGATTTATTTATAGAATTATATTTATCTTATATGTATTAAGATATTAATATCCAGATATTTTCAAAATAATATCTATAGTTTTTAACCGCATTTTGTTGTATTTTTTATCATCCTCCTTCAAATATAATTCATCCATGATAAAATAATTAAAAAAATATATTCCCAATATATTTATATTTTATTATGATAATGTAATAAGCTATATCGTTCTCCAACCTACAACAAATGGGAGAGGAATTTATCATTCATGTGCATGGCGGGCTACTTCCTCACAAACTAATATAATTTTCATTCCATAACCGTATCACAATAATGGTTATAATTATTGTTTCCATGTATGTGTATGATATGAATTAAATATTTTTAATTAATAAATGATAAAATTTTATTTAATTTATTACCATTCGACTCATTGAGATAACATAATTTTGTTTTTCTGTACCTTTTAACTAACACCTCCATAAAGCATTGTGATTCATTTTTCGTCATCATATCACATGGATGACATATATAAATATATATAAGTATGTTTAAATAATGAATATGGTATTTAAGAAATTATGATAATTCTAGAATGAAAAATTCATACTTACCTTATATCCACAGTGATCATTAAAAAATGAAAATGTTTGTTATTCATATATACAACCTATTGTATCTATGATTATAACATTTGTTTATTTTTCATAGTCGTATATCATGATCAGTTTTAAAATTATATTTCAACTAAAAAAATATAACAATGTAATTATTATTATTATATAGGTGATGAAATAGTGACAACTTTCACCATATTCGACCCCTGGATGTGATTTTATTCTTAAGAATAAAAGATAATCAAAACATCTTAAATGAACTTAAACAAGTATACTATTGTATATAAAATTATAATGGATAAAATAAAAGGATTAATATAATTTTAAAAAGTATTATGAGAAATAAAAAATTAACATAAGTTTATTATTCATGGATATAAGGAACACAATTGACAATTCGGCCTCGAGGAAGGGTACATTCTTCTAAACATCTACTTTAATGGTTTATCTTTCATCTTTTTTCAATCAATGTGAATATATTTTAAAATTAATTTTAGGTTGATTATATTTCTTCATGAATCTTATATAAAAGTCATTTTATATCTCTTTCGACTTTAATTAAACTAATTTCAAAAGGATTATTTTGAAGAAATTTTTCCTCTTTCATTACAAAAAGAAAAAATAAATGTTCTATTCGAACATATAAAATGATTAAAAATTATCCCCCCTATATAAAAATTATTTTGTGTATTTATTAATTTATAAACATTCATGTTTCATTCAATGAAAAAAATAATCTTTCTCTTTATTTTTCGAATACCTTTTTTTGAAAATTATGTTTTAATTAAAAGGGATATATCAATATCCTAAAATTACTTTTTTGTGTGTAAAGAATATTTTTATGAAAATCTATTTTATTTTTTATGATTATGTTATGGTTAGTGGTAATTTTTTATGATAATAGGTGGATATGTTATTGACCATTTAAGGGTGGTTTTGTGATAATCCATGTAAATTAAGCATGTTATATCTCTCCAATTCATTGTATAAATGGATAGAGTTAACTTGTAAGGTTTGACCTATGAAAATATGAGAATATAATGTTATAGTTATCCAATGTAAAATCGTGATGATTTTATCAATAATAACATAGTTGGTCACCCAATTTATAATTGTAATGGTTATTCCATGTGAAACCATGTGTTTTACTCAATATTAATGATTGACATGAAATTTATTCCTCTATTTACATAAATTACTTATCTATGATTTTTATGTTTTATTATGTAAGTCTTATGATTTCATATACTAAAGGAATGTATGTTCTATAAAATAAGAAAGAATATTATATCCTTGTGAAAATAATTATTATGAGTTATTCATGATCTCAAAGAAACCATTATGATATTAAAATTGCTATTAATATTTATTATGAAATTATTTGAAATATATTTAAATATATATGTTGATTTATTGGGTACGAAAAATTTTATTTTTATCCCAATCTAATTTTGATAAATAAAAACATTAATATATTTTTTTCATAAAGTAATAGTTTATTTATTTCTTTTTGTTCCCTTTATTGGTATTTGTTTCTCATCACACATTTTAAAATGGATTACAATGGTGTTTAAGGACGAATTTAGAAAACATTGAAGTTAAGATTAAAATTGGGAAGATGTATCATGAAATGAAATCATATTACAATTTAAATGATATTTGATAGAAAATAAATACATACTATATGTTTAAAGGTTGTAATATATGTGTATTTTATGTAGTAGGTAACACCAAAATCCATATACCTCTATATGTAATAGATCATTGGGAACGAAAGAAAGTGAATTAAAGTTTAAAGTCATTAGAATATGTAATGTATAAGGTCAATTCCTTGACAAAATTGAAATGTAAAATTAATTATATAGTCAGATAAATTATTTTACTCTTAAAATATCCAGATTATTTTTATATAAAACTAATTTAATGATGAATTAAGTAAATATGAGTCCTCTATCATAATTAAAAACCAAAATAGATTAATAGAATAGTTACATGGGCATTAGGAATAGTATCCTTACTATCATGAATAATAACATGAACACTAGAACAGTAAATTGACTGTTATAATAGTAAAATATCTTGTAATAAATATTTTATATGAATAAAATAATTAAATATAAATTTTAGAATGTTATAATATAAATATAAAAATTTGAAAACTCAAAAAATTAAAAGTTCATTTTGAGTAATGTGTATTATAATATAGTTTTTGAAAACTTAATATTTATACTAAATAAAAGTATTAACTAATATATATAATTATGATTAAAAAATATATATAATTTTATGAATTATAACATTGAAATTTTCTAGCAGTGATATATTCATATCCATCCAGTAAAAGATGAATTTTTTGATGACCAGAAAAAAATTAAAATACTAATTTTATATTAAGTATTATTCATGTAATAATTATTTGATTAAAAATTATGAGTTAAACCAAATATATTTTAACAAAATAAATTATTAGTTTTGAAATAAAAAAATCCAATTTCCAACCCAAGAACAAAATTTGTAAAGTCTAAAAACATTATGTATATCATAAAAATCATTTTTTCTTCTTTTCTTATGTATAAAATAATAAATTATGTTTTGTAAAGGTCTAAAAGACATAAAATCATTAAATTGTATTCAAATTTGATATATATTGTCAAATATGACCATTATTTAATGTTTTACATTGGGAATAGTGTTTTATTCAATATTTATCAAGAAAATACCCCTAGATCAAATATAAATACCCACTCTCATACCCATAGGAAATTAAATTCTATGTCACTTCCCATATCCCATTAGCTACCCACTAACCTCATCATAATTATTTTGTGATAATTATGATTTTTTCGGGGGGGGGGAGTCATTTCCTCTAAGAAAATATAGTCTTAGAAAAGGAGTATCTTGAATGTCATGGTGACCCCTCCATTTTTACATATATGAAATGTTGATTTCAAATTATGTTTTTAACATTAGTTATTATTAACTAAAACAAAAAGGAAAAAATTATTTTCACCAAGGTTATTATAAAAACTAAGTTGAAAACATCATTTATATAGGTTTCACATGTGTAATAATTATAACCGACATGAAAACAATGATATTTGGACTTTTTTATTTTTTTTATTCTAATAGCCTAACATAGAAAACAACGTTTTTGGTTTTACCGTCGGTTCCACTAATATATTATTTTGAAACATATTATTTAACATTTATTATCAATAAGAAAATTATTAAAACATTTCAAAAAAATATAACTTATACAAATTGAGGTTCTCAAAATTTTGAAAATATTTTCTCATACCCAAATTTATACGATTCATGTACACCTTTCTCAATATCCCTCAACCTAATTCATCATTTGTGTCAATTTATTAAGTAATTTTCTACTTGATTTATTAAAATTTAGTATGTTTTTTTCACATTTCTGTAACCTCAATTCATTTATTATCAGCCCCTGATATTCTAAAAATATTTCCCCTGAAAGAATCATTATTTCTATAGCATGTTTCACAAGAAACATCAAACTATAACAAGTCAAAGAATATTAAATAAATATTATCAAGAACACTATATGAATAGTAAAAACCACTAGTAAATATAATTTATTGAATAATTAAAAATATTGCATATAGAGGATAATGAAAAAATAATATGTAAAATTAAATTGGATTTTTTTTCTAAAATATATTTTTTAAAATCTATGATTTACTTCTTCAAAATAATTAAATAAATCATTTTTAAATGAAAATATATCATATTTATTTATATTCAATTCTGTATTATATTTATTCAAAATTAAAATTTATATTAAATAATATTTATAACATTTAATGGTTTAAACACAATTTTTAATAAAGGTAATTTTTTTATTTTGAATTTTCTTCTAAAAACAAAATTTTTAAGTTATATAATCTAAATTAGATAATTATAAATTATCTTTGCATTAATTTATGATTATTTTCTATAAATGATTTTTTTAATACTGAAATATTATATTTTTACTAATACATTGACTTTTATGTCATTATTAATATATATGTTTGACATAGATATTTATGAAAATATTTCCTCCAAAAAATAGATATTTTATAATGTACATTAATAATTTTAAAATATAGATTATAGTATAAACACATATGATTAATATTTTAAGACCCAGGTTATATGTTTCTAGAAAAAAAATTTATTACATTAATCATATATTATATTAAAAATTATTTTTACCACTTAAATAACGGATCCATAAAAAGGCATTTAAAATTTATAATCATTAGGTAAAAAATATTTAATAATTTTAACATTCAATTTTAGTGAGAATGTTTCTATTACCTTATCCAGAAACTATTTTTCAAGATAAAATTTTACGTGGAAATTTAATTATTCAATTGATAAAGGAATTAAAATATGTTAAAAATGATTATAATTTAATTTTTGAGAGATTATAGACATCATATATATTTAAAAGAAATTTTTTCTATTTTTTGAGAAACTTGACATGTTTAATATGTGCTCTATTTATATTGATTTTTTATATTTAAAAAATTTATTTCTCAGCACATTTAATTGGGCCTCTCACCACCCCATTTAGGAGCTCCTAGAAATTAGCCATCAATCTAAAATTATACCCTATTTAATTAACCTATAATCCAATCTAATATTCATAAGCTTTTATTCATTTGGGATTACCCTAACCAATCCTTTCCAAGGAATTCCCCAAGAAAAACACAATATTCTCAATGTAAGTGTGGTACCTTTGGTAATGGATTTTCCTTCTATCATTCATTCGAATGATTTTTTTTCTCGATATTATGTGATTAATTAATTATTTATGGTATAATAACTTTTTTATTTGGTAAATAAACATATAACCCTTCCACAATTCCCCTTATGAAAAGAGAAAGCATCAACCATGTGTCTATATTGACTACTGGCTCCATGACATAATGTATTTCACATTCCTTAACCTCGATGAAAATATATTTCTAATACATTTTTAATATATATGTATGATTTATATAATATTTTATAGGTTTTTAAATGACAATAAATAATATTTATTTCATTATTATTTGTGAAATGACATCATCATCCCTGAGAATGTGTGGACTACCACTACTGATGGAATTTCGTATTCTAATTTTCACAACCACTTTCTTGGATGGTTCAAATTTATAATTAATTAGTATATATGATTTATAAGATTAATATATATCACAAATATGAATCTTTATGGATAAAAAATTAATCAATTTTATTATGTAATCCATTAATATTAATAAATAACTGGAAATTGATTCATCCCCAATTTTTTCTTGATGAAACATGACATGACTCTCATATAATGAAAATATAACATTACAGGATAATATATATAATATTTTAGTAGATAATATATCCTATTATTAATAACCTTTGTAGAAAATAATTAGTATTCAAATCGACATCATAAGGCATACCTTAAACAATTAATGTTATTAATAATCGATGATGAAAATAAATTTTAACTAACTCATATATTCATAATAAAGTGTCATAAATGATTTATTTCGTTTTGTAATATATATGAGTTTTTCATAAAATATATTGTTAAGATAGTAATGTTATTCTTTTATGATTTTAGAGATATTTTTAAAATATGGTATAATGATAAGTGGTTTTCATGACCAAAGTTTTTTCTTCCCTAATAGTAACTCTATTTTTTTATTACTAAAGATTGATTAATTATTACCTATGATTATTTTTTGTTATTTATAAATATTATCTTATTGTTAAATAATGTTTCATAGTGAATAATTCTGTGATTATTTATCATGTATTCCATTAACATTTATTATGCTTAAGAATAAATTCAATATCTTTTAATAGATATTTCATCTATATCCATTTCTTTTCTTCCCTCAAATTCCCTCATTTACCTAGTTAAAAGTCTATTTTTTATCTTAATTTATCCATTTATCCCTCTTTATTAATTTTAAAATAAATATTTCAATTTATTCATAAAAATATATAGTTTTTTTAAAGGTGATTCAAAATTTGTTAAATTATTTTCATTTACATGATCTTATATTCGTACCTTATGCATTCAATTTTTGAAATATATTTTATTACTTATCGAGGCATATATTTTTTAGTTTATTTTGATTTCATGTTGGAATTAGTTTTGTCTTCATCACTATAAAACTATTTTCAAAAAGTGACATGAAAATTACATTTTTATGATGATATTAACAAGTGATTTTGAAGAAAAAATTTTTCTTTGATTTATCTAACATTTTCAATGGAATCTTCTTAAATAAAATAATGTATCATAAATCAACATATATTTCATCATCTTAAATATCCCTACTGTGAAACTATTTTTTATCAAATGGGAATATTTTATTATATGATACTATTTTGAAAAGATATTTACTTAAAATGTTTTTTATGATATGATTAATAACTTGATTTTGAGTGGTAATCACATGTACGGATGATCAAAGGTGAGTTCCTATATCACCCTCCAATTAATTAGTTTGTTTTTATATCTTATGAGCTAAAAAGGATAAATTAGATCATTTTTCCAAATAAAAATTGTACATGGTTGGATTTATCCCAACCGAATGGGGTACATGAGATGTTTTTCACCAAGCCTAATGGTACACTGGACAATTATCAGAGGCCTAATTATATATAAAATTGGTTACCCATATCCTAAAATGTGATTTATAAAATGGTGGGTACCCATGAAATAAGGTTTCTATGATTATTTTTATGTTACTATCTTAATCATATTCTCATTCCAATGTTATTCTCTCATTTTTAATATTTATCAACTAAAGCATCCACCCAAATTTGATTCATTACAATGTTATGAAAATAATTATTCCATGAATCATTATTTATGATATATTTTTTGTATTATTTATATATATATATATTGATTATAAACTTATTCCAATCTTTTTCTCACCTATGATATTTAATTTTTATCACTTCTGTTGGCCCATATTGAGAATATAATATCACCCCTATATTTTATTTCTAATCCCCTAGTTATGAGGATTAGTGTATCATATATAATTTATAGAGGAGGTTATATAGGAGGCATGGTTATGTAATGTTTTCAATTTTATTTTTAAAATAAGATACTTATATATATGATAAATATTCACTAATCATTTTGGTACATGGGTTGTGTGACTTTTTATGGGAGGTATTAATTTATCAATAAAATAAAAGTAATCTTTATAAATTTTTCTCTTAGGTCTCTATAGTTGGTGTCAATGTATGTTTTAGTTATTTGTAAGATTAGATTATAGAACTATATTACAACCCCTTGGAATATGATTATGTGTATGATAACATCATAGAATTTTTATAAAGGGGATATTGTGTGGTATTCCTAGAAATACCATTAATGTATAGATAATATAGGTCCATTAAATCTATGAAATAGATTTACCTAAGGCTAATAACATTAGAAATGGCTTGATGGCTATTAATTATATTTTTTCCAATTTCAATTCAAAGAGGCCACATTTCACACATTATTTGAGAATAAAAATGGACATTCATTTGTCAATTCACATTCTCTATATGAATAATTATTTTGGATTTGAATAATTTTAAGAAAGACATCATAATAGAAAATTACAAGGAATAGCTCAAATTGAATCCTCAGAATTTATAAATTATAGAATTTATGTAATTTACGATTCATTCAATATATGATAACTATTTTATTTATAAATTACTTAAATTTATTATTATATTTTATTTATTAAATAAATGTTTGGATTAGGGAAAAACTCATTAAATAAATGGTGTGATGTCATATTAAATTATTATCCTAAAAAACTATAAAAGGGGATGGTATCTAGTGTACAAATCATTTTATAAATTCTCACCCGACTATTTTAGATTATGAATAGTAACACAAACCATGTGTATCTCTAGAAAATGATAAGTAAGGAGAACTATAATCTCAAATCATTTGTGTGACAACCCCCTCCCTCCTACAATGGATCCTCAAATCCATATTTTTTAGAAATGGATAAATATGTTGAAAATGATATTTTTTGTTCTCTATTAAATAATGAATGATAGGTAGGTATTTTTTTATATCCATTGTATATGGTGGATTAACAATTGTGGAATCTCATTAATAATATGTAAATGAATGAATAATTTGACTCTATTGAATGGTAGGTATTCCGAAGTGATTTATTTTGTAAATATTTTCACTAGAGCCCACACACAATTATGAAGAGATAATTATTATAGATGAAAAAAATGTAGTAAAAATAAGTGTGTACCTATGAATCATGCATCATCATACTAGAAAGGTATACCTATAGTTTTATTACTACCATGTTTGCAATATCGAATGGTTCATTGTTGGACTAAAAGCATGTATTTCAAAAACATTAGCTATAAGAAACATTTATATTTATAAAGATTTTGTTGGATGTGCACATAAATTGTAATTAGAAGTAGGAGAATCAATATATAAAAAATGGTTTATGGATGTTTATGGAAACATAGATAAAAAACCACATGGATTAAGGAAAGGCTAGCTACTTACGTGTAAAAAATGTTTAATGAAGCACACTATAAAATTTAGAAAAGGAAAAAAATAATGTTTTATGTGAAGAAGGATAGACTATTTAGATAATGATTCTAGAGGATATAATAATATGACAAATAAATAATTATATGATAATAATTTAAAAATATTCAAATACAAAGAGTGCGGTTATTTTACAAATCAATGGCCTAGCCAAGGGACTAATAATGAAAATGAATATAAACAATATCCTAATCCAATAAAAGAAAGGAAACCCATTGCAATCAAAACAAATTATGTTTTCCATGAAATAAATAATTAAGTATACACTCACCACTTACTCAAAAAAACAAGTTCCCAATTTGATTTCCTACATATGTCTTCTTATCCAGAAAATTTCAATAATGAGATATCAAATTATCAATAATAACACCTTTTAATATGAAAATTACACCCCAGGTATATAAATCATATATAATAGATTTTTATGATAATATAAAACCTATAAATTAAATTATCATTCCTTTATCAAAAATAAATTATTTTATAAATGGAATACCTATCTTCATATAGATCCCATAATAAAAAAAATGAGACATCATATTTTATATCCAAAAATAAATTTTTTTCTAAATATCGTTGTAAGGGTGTAGATGAACTACCAAGGTAAATTGATTACCTTGTGTAGTTATTTACCCATGTCATGAGGATAATTTATTTTAAATGGTCCGGATTAAACCCCATTTTTTATATTACTATTTTAATGGAATAAATAATTTCCTTAAAAACACACATGTTACAAAGGATGAAACATCTATAGAAATAAAATAAAAATTCATCTCAATATTTAGAAAATCCAAAAATATTTTTTGAGAATTTTATTATTAAATTTAAAATTAATAAATTTATTTTAGGGGGATAATATAACACACTGATATTTTAGAATATATTTTATATTAAATATACATTATATCGATCGCATGTTTTACACACAACATTGAAAAAATGAGTCAAGACATGTTAAATGAGAATTATTAAGATATTTATAAGAATAATATAAATATATAGAAAAAATTTATTTTAAATTAACAAAAAATTATTACATATAGAGTGTAAAGAATAAATGATATTTAAAATTGAAATGAATTTTTCTTTCAAAAATAATATTTATAAATAAATATTTATAAATTTTATCCAAATAATTAAATTAAACCAAAATAAATATTAATATATTATATTTCATTAAATTAACTAATATATTATTACTGTATAAATTATAAGTTGGTATTAAATAATAATAAAACACTTAATGGTTAAAAAATATTAATTTATATAAAAGAAATTTCTATTTATATTTTTAATTTTCTTTTATAAGTGAAATTTATATAATTTATAATTTAAAATAGATAAGAGTGACATCATTTTTTATTTAAAATTGATAAATTATCGCCATATGACTTTTTTGATATTTTTTTAAAAAATATGATTTATGTAGATGGTGAAGTATATTAATTTTACCAATATTATAACCATTTAGAAATTATTAGTATATAATTATGACATTAAAAACTGTAAAATATTAATATATAAAAAATTTAGTTTATAAATTGAATTATTAATTTTAAAATAATTATTATAGCTCATAATGAAATGATTAATATATTTGAACTCATGTAATATTTATATCCAAAAAAATTAATACATTAAAAATTTATGATATTAATATTAATTTTTAACAGTTTTGGATATTTAACTTGGAAAATTAAAGTTAAAATATATATTTAATAGGATCATATTATTTATAACATTCCACTTCAATTTTATAGGATAATGATAGTGTGTCCTTAGGTAAGAACTAGTTACCAGTGTAAAAGCCTAGATGGAAAATGTAATTATTCAACATATAATGTTATTGAAACATGATAAATATATATTTATAATAGTTTTTTGACAGATTATGAACCATATCTTACTGACCACAAAATTTTTGTCTATTTTGGCGGGACTTTAGGATATTATGATATGCTCCCTTCGTATTACGTATAAAAATTTACAAAAAAAATATATTGTCACCACTTATCAATGGGGAAATTCATAACCACTTCATGGAGATCCCAAATAGTATTTTTCCTCATAAAATTAATCCCTATATACAAGATATAGTATAATCCTTCACTCTTATAGTATTCCATTTACATGAGATTATCCTAATCCATTCCATTCAGAGGAATCATCCATGATAAGCCCAATGTTATTAGGGTAAGTACAATATTTTTGACAACTAAATTTCCATTTACCTTTCATTTTAAAGATTATATTTTCCCAATAGTAAATGATGAATTTTTTATTTATAGTATATTTGATATTGTAATGTTATGTTAATAAAACTTAATGACCTCTCCCCTTCCCCTTGATAAATGAAAAACATCAATATTGTGTGTGTGCGGAAAACCATCTTCCTGACGTAACATGTCTCATTTTTATTATCCATATTAATGGAATAGTAATAATATATAATTTCATATATAATATTTATATATTTTTTTTAAAAAAATTAGGTTATTATAATTATATAACAAATAACCCCTTTCTCTCTATCTATGTGAAATGAAATCATCATCCATGCAAACATGTGGACTACCCCCCATGGATTGGTGTATTTTTTTCACTAGAACCTTCACATATTGATATAAATTATAATTAATTTATATATATTATATATATTATTACATAAAAAACTAAAACTACCACTAACACAAAACTGGGCATGGCATGCACCAGCCTTTATCAGCGCTAACAGAAAAGTGCTGATAAAGGGGCTGGCCTTTATCAGCGCTAAAACAATTGCTGATAAAGGTTCACCCTTTAGGATCACTTGTTTTAGTGCTAATAAAGGGCACATTTATCAATACTTTAAATATCCCTTTATCAGTGCTTTTATTAGTGTTGATAAATGTAACATTTATAAGTGCTTTTCTTAGCACTGGTAATATTTATTGTATAGATTAAATAAAAAACACATGTTATAAATATATATATATATATATTAAATAATTATAATATTAATACTAAATATATTTACTAGATTTATTAATTCATTATATATTTATTAGATTTATTATTTCATTATATATTTATTAGATTTATTAATTCATTATATATTTATTAGATTTATTAATTCATTATATTTAATATATATTTATTATGCTTCTTTATATTTAATGTATTTGTTTTATTTATAAATATATAATGAGTTCTAATATATATGTATAATTTAAATTATTGAATATATATGTGTTTTCCAATGATTTCGGATCGATCAATATCATATATGTGCCCGTATATATATATATATATATATATATATATATATATATATATATATATATCTGTGTGTGTGTGTTTTACAATGAATTGGGGTTAGTGAATATATCATACATGCGTATATATATATGCATATTTAATAATGTTCATTTATAGATTATAATTCATTATGTTACCAATATAATATATATATATATATATATATATATATATATTAATTAAATGTACACTTAAAATTAAAATATATTTAAAAAATAAATATATATTTTATTATATTTTCAATGATATATATATAAATATACATTTCAAATAAATTTATAAGTATAAATAGAGATATAAATATTTAGAGTTAAACAAATATATAATAATATAAACAAATTCTTCAATTTATAAAATTTTCACTGCTTTTATTAGCGCTGATAAACTACGTATTTATATATATAATTAAATAAATATATATATATATATATAAATAATTATAAGATTAATAATAAATATATTTTTAGATTTATTAATTCATTATATATTTATTAGATTTATTAATTCATTATATATTAATTTATTAGATTTATTAAATCATTATATTTATTAGATTTATCAAGTCATTATATTTGATATTTATTTATTATATTTATTTATATTTAATGTATTTGTTTTATTTATAAATACATAATTCGTTCTTATATATATGTACTATAATTGAAATTTTTGAATATATATATGTGTTTTCCAATGAATTGGGGTCAGTGATTATCATACATGTGTGTATATATATGTGTTTTCCAATGAATATATCATACATGCGTATACATATGTGCATATTGAATAATGTTCATTTATTGATATTTTAATTCATTATGTTACACATATAATATATATATTATAAAAAATGTACACTAATAATTAAAATTAAATTATATTTATAAAATAAATATATATTTTATTATATTTTCAATGATATATATATATACCTTTCAAATAATTTTATAAGTATAAATAGTGATATATATATTTAGAGGTAAATAAATATATAATAATATAATGAAACACTTAAATTATTTGAAAGGTATATATATATATCATTGAAAATATAATAAAATATATATTTATTTTTTAAATATAATTTAATTTTAATTATATGTGTACATTTTTTATAATATATATATTATATGGGTAACATAATGAATTAAAATATCAATAAATGAACATTATTCAATATGCACATATGTATAGCGCTGATAAACTACGTATATATCAGCACTACAAAAGTACTGATAAAGGTGGTATTTATCAGCAATTTTCATTTTAGTGCTGATAAATACACCCTTTATCAGTGCTGTTTACTATAACTGATAAAGGTCCACGCTGGATTGTTAAAATCCACCGAGTCCTCTTCCTCCTCCCCCCACCCTGTCATGCTCTTGCGGAAGCCCTCCTCTGCGCCGCTGCCGCCGCCGCCGCCGCCTCCTTCTCCACCTCCTCTGTCGTGGTCGCCGCCTCCTCTGGCCACCACCACCACCTCCTCCATCCACCTACTCCTCATCCTCCTCTACGCCTGCTCCTCCTCATCCTCCTCTAACGCAGCCTTGTCGTCATTCTCCTCCTCCTCCTCCACATACTCTGCTACCTCCTCTCCACCGCGGGTCCTCCACTGCAGCCTCCTCCTCATCCTCTTACTCCTCCTCCTCCTACTCATCTCCTACATCCATGCTGCTTCCGCTGCCTCTGCTGCCTCCGACTTGTCTCCACGCTGCCTCCGCGCTGCCTCTGCGCTGCCTCTGTTGCCTCTGTTGTCAACGCCTCCTCCTCCACCACCGGTTCCTCCTACTTAAGGTGAGTAAAATTGAATTTTCATGAATTAATTATGTTTTCATTTATTTTCATTATTGAGATTAGTTATGTTTGGCTTAATGAGGTGTGGTTTGGTTTCTAAATGGCATAAAAGCCCGTTTGGAATCATCAGAGCATACATGGTGTTTTCCCCATGGTTTTGAAAATGGAATTTTATTTGTAAATATTAAAGATCTATTGGTATTTTTGGTGTTTTGGAAATTGGTTTTGAAACTCATGTGATGTGTAGGCCCAGTTGGCACATGTGTGTTATTGGTTTATACCATGAATGTGATGGCCTCTTCATTCTCTGGGTTACTACTATAATGGGGAATCAATGTTGGTTGTTTACTATAGAGGTACACCATATTTCGGCAGGTGAGTCTGAACCTAGTAAGTCTAGGGATTTCTTCTAGGTATGTTTAGGTAATTCTAATGATGACTAATCTATATGTTCTTCTTTATTTTCATGCACTATGGTTATATTGTATTCCATTATTTTTCTACTTTTGTTGATTCAATTAATTTCATCATGGCTCTGTGATCACCTTTTTTTTATTTTTTTATTGAATTTTGAATTCATTTTTTAAACTATATATGTATTTTAAAAAGGAAAGTCATGATTTGTTTTGAAAATGGATTTTATAAAAAATATGTGATGGTTATTTAAATGATAAAAACCTATTTTATAAATGTATTTCAAACTAGTCTTTTTGTATTATTTCAAGAAAGGTAATGTGTGTATTCTATGGTGCTTACCTACTATGTTGTTTTATGCTCACACCCTACATGTGACAATAGGCATCAGTAGACCCAAGTTATTTTTAGTTTTTGGTTTCTTGTTTAGTTTTCCTTTAAAGCAGGTTCGTCTTATAGTTAGTGGTAACCCAAAGGTCACGACGATATCTGGTCGGGTTCAGATTTATTATATCCCTATTTTTAGTTTCTTTTCTGTTCAGTTGACGCTGTTTATGGATCATTTTTATGAATTATTTATGTTCTATGATTATAGATCCTCATGGTTTTGTTGTTTCATCTATTTGGTTTATATATATCCCCATTTCTATATCTCACATCATATTATCACACCATGACTCTTATATATCCTTAAGAGGGTGTTCCTCATCATACGTGATATATAAAACTATATGATCCATCTTCATTAGGCCTAATACTCTAATAAAATAGACCTAGAAAAACTAACTAGGCTATACAAAACTCATACCAAACCAGATACTTTCATAAACACAACTACTCCAAGGAGTCATAATCTCTGGATGATCACAAAATCACAAACATTCAATAGAACCCTCACTCTATCTCTCAAAAACACCATATTTATTTACCTTGGTTACTCTTTATTTCTATCCCTTTCATTGGAACACATATACTCATGCATTAATGCACAATCATTCATGAATTGGAACATGATTTTTTATTATAGGGTCCACCTACCTCACAAAACATGGTGCATTCATAATACAAGGATAACCTCAAGCCAATACAATTAAAATCTAAATCATCTGAATTGATTTGAAGATGATATAGTGAAATCATGAGACAAATCCTAGTTAAAATCATCCCAAATCATAAGAAAATAATTTATATTATTAATGGAGTAAGTATGATGGGAAAACTCACTATCAAACTATAAAAAACTCCCATGAACCACCCCTCATCAGGGGTGATCGAAGAGAGGAAGAGATTGGATGAATCCCAAGAACCACCCAAGATTTTCTATTAATGAGAACTCCCCCTACCATTTTTGAAGTATATAGTTTTTTATCTAAAATATAGTCATATTCCTTCTCCCCTAACCTATATAATCATCCTAGGTATTTCAAATAGGGTGAATATAAATAAAGAATGGATGACTTCCAATCAGTTGAAAAAATAGTATGAAGAAGGCATAAAAGAGTTTATCAAGTTTGCATAAGATCATGCATGTGGAACTTATCAAATCCTTTGTCCGTGTTTACGATGTTGTTATTCAAAACAAATTAGTCCATAGGAGTTTGAAGAACACTTGATCTTTCACGGAATAGATCAGAGTTATACATGTTGTAATAAACACGGGGAAACAACGAATGTAGGTAGAGACTGGGATGACACTACGTTTTATGGATCATCTGTTATGATTAAAAACATGAACAATGAAGATGACCATATGAAGGATGTGATTACAGATGTGAATGATGATGAAGATCATATTGAGTAAATCACAAGGACCGTCGAAGATGATCTTGGTGATTTCCCAAAATTCTTTGAGAAGTTAAAAAGTTATGGAAAGACACCATTGTATGCTGGTTGAACTAAATATACTGCATTGTCAGCCGTACTGAAGATGTATAATTTGAAAGCGGACAATGGGTGGAGTGACCCATGTTTTACGAATCTACTTGCTCTCATGAATGACATGCTCCCAGAAGACAATGAGCTCTAGAGCCAAACATACGATGCAAAACGAATGCTATGCTTGATGGGTATGATATATGAAAGAATACACACCTGCCTGAATGATTGTATGCTATTTTCCAAGGACCACAATTCACTTAAATAATGCCTAAAGTGCGGTTCTTCTCGAAACAAGAAAGACGAATCCAGTACTACTAAAGTTGTATGGTACATTCCAATCATTCCAAGGTTTAGACGCCTATATGGAAGTGAGGAGACTGAAGAAAAATTAACATGGCATGCAAATACAATAATTAAAGATTGAATACTACATCACCTGGCAGACTCTCCTCATTGGAAGAGAATCGATCATGAGTATCCTAAATTTGGAAATGTGTCATGAAACCTTCGTCTTTCATTATCTACAGATGGAGTGAATCCTTTTGGTTTTAAAAGCAACAGTCCCAGTAGATGTCGGTTATGTTGATAAATTATAACTTACCATCGTGGTTATGCATGAAACAAAAATACATCATATTTTCTTAGCTTATATCAGTACAAAAACAACCGGTTAATGATATTGATGTTTATATAGCTCGATTAATCAATGATTTGAAATTATTGTGGAATTCAGGTGTTACATTGTATGATTCTTACAGAAAGTAATATTTCACATTGAGAGTCATGTTCTACGGGACGATAAATGACTTCCCTGCTTATGGAAATTTTTCAGGATATAGAATTAAAGGGACTCAAGGTTGTCCCATTTGTGATGAAGGTACACAATCAATTAGGTTGAAACATTCATTGAAAACAGTGTTTCTAGGACATCACAGATTTCTACAGTGACGACATATGTACCGTTCTTGGACGACATCATTTGATTGATGTTCAGAAGAACGTACATCACCATCTATGATAACATGCAATCAATTGATTGAGAAAGTTAAACATGTGGACACTAATTTTAGTAAACCAGTTTTGAAAAACCTTACGAAAATCAATTCTAAAAAGAGATCATTTTTTTTGAATTACCATACAGGAATTGTCTTTATGTAAGACATTTTCCTGATGTTATGCATGTAGAAAAAAATGTATTTGATAGTGTTATCAGCACGTTGCTAAATACATCGGGAAAAAAATATGGAATTAAATCTTGTTTGGATAGGGTTGAGATGGGAATATGAGAATATTTGGCACCAGTGAAGGGTGAAAAACGAAAATTTCGTCCTCCTGCTACTTACACTCATTCCATACAGGAGAGATATCTATTTTGAAACTTCGTGAATGACGTAAAGGTTCCAGAGGGGTATTCGTCAAATATCATTAACCTAATGAAAATGAGCGACATGAAGTTAAAAGGTCTGAAATCACATGACTATCATGTTTTGATTCAATATCTCATTAAAATTGCATTACGTTTCATTTTTCCCACGAATGTCCGCCATAAATTAACAAAACAGTGTTTCTTCTTCAAAGCTTGATGCAGCAAAGTTATAGACCCGGCGAAATTGCCAGCTATGGAAAAAGAAATTTCTATCATATTATGTGAATTAGAAATGATCTTTCTGCCTTAATTTTTTGATATGATGGTTCATTTGAGGGTCCACTTGGTTAGAGAGATTCGACTATATGGTCTTGTACAATACAGATGGATGTACCCTATTGAATGGTATATGAAGATGCTGAAAGTGTATGTCAAAAATAGAAGTCGGCCAGAGGGTTGTATTGCGGAGCAATATATTGTTGAGGAATCCATTGAATTATGTACCGAATACTTGTCTGGTGTGGAAAGCATTGTCTTACTGAAATCTCATCACACTAGGCGGCTTGAGGGTGAAGGAATTTCTGGAAGACAGGTTGTCACAATCAATATTACAGATCGGGAGCAGGCCCACCATTATGTTTTGAATAATAGTTTGGACGTTGACCCATAGGTTGAAATCCACAAATAAATTATTAGGAATTTTAATCCATCTAGGGCTGAAATATAGATATCAGATACACATAATCGACAGTTTATAAGATGGTTTCAAGATCATATTTTTAAGAAGTCAGATGGAAATCCAGAGTCAATTTTGGAAGGACTTCGATGGCTAGCCGGAGGACCAAGTGTGTATGCATTATCTTACAATTCATATCTTGATAATGGTTATACATTTTATACTAATGAACATGATGAAAAAAGTACCATGCAAAATAGTGGGGTTACACTTGTGGCTGAAGCGATGCATGTTTTCAGTACTAAGGATAGAAATCCAATTTATGCGAATATTTCATACTTTGGCATCATAAAACAAATATGGGAGTTGTATTATACGTAATTTCAAGCTCCGATATTTCAATGTAAGTGGGTTGATAACAGGAGTTCTGTTAAAATAGATGATTTGGGATATTTGAAATTTTATTTCAGTATGGAAGGGGAGAAATACGAACCATTTATAATGGAATCACAGGCAGTGCAAGTATTTTATGTTTCAGATCCCGCAAACAGAAACTGGTCAATCATTCTGTTATCGACCAAAATAGCGGAAGGGTCTGATGAAAATTTAATGGAAGATGACCCTTTCATTGGGATTTTACAATCATTTAGCAGCGGTCCCAATGTAGAGGACGTTTTTTATGTCAGAGGAGACCACAATGAAGGGATATGGATAGATGATATAGGGGGAAAATCCCTTTAGCCTTTAAAAAAATAGAGTTCAATAATCAGTTTATTTTTTATTGTAATATAGATTGTGTTACATTATGCTATAATATGTTCGATGCTGCTTCTATGTGATCTAAATTAAATGTTAAACTAGTTATGTAGATAATAACTTCTTCACCTACTGATTCACCCAATACCAAGACACAACATGTCTCTCAACCTATTGTAGCTGGTCCCACTAATGAGAGAAAACAGGTCTCTCAACCTGTTGCAGCTGGTCCCACTGCTGAGGTACAACAGGTCTCTCAACCTATTATAGCTGGTCCCATTGCTCATGATAGTGGTTCGGAGAAACATAATGATGATGCATAAACATAGGAAATGGTAGGCGATGAAACGCTGGCAACACAAAAAAAATATGTT
Organism: Viscum album; assembly: GCA_963277665.1. Classification (NCBI taxonomy): domain Eukaryota; kingdom Viridiplantae; phylum Streptophyta; class Magnoliopsida; order Santalales; family Viscaceae; genus Viscum; species Viscum album. The sequence goes on from OY728161.1 coordinate 844,118,217, forward strand.
CACCATAGTTTGACAATTTTAGCCATAATCCTTAATGAAAAAGCTAAAGGCTTTAAATATGAGGTGGGATGGAAAAAACGAGGCCAGCATGTAAACCCCAAGAAAGCCATTTTTAGTAGCTATATTGGAATCATCACTCGACAACCCATGCAGATTGATGTAGAGTCGTGGCACCATGTGGTCAGTAGGTTGAAAACAGTAATGTGGGAAGAGATTATTGTAACATTACGATACCATCTATTTAATTTATTAAAATAAAATAAAATAGAATACTGAAATATTGACTAACTCTTCATCATCTCCTGTAGAGTTCTTTTATAGTAGATGTTTCGCACAAAGAATATGTATTAATATTGGCAGGAAGGATTCATAGAGGCTTTCACACCAATTTAAAGAAACATCATCTGAATGATGCTGAAGGGGAAAATCAAGCCGCACCCGCCTCCTCTTTATGCACACTTGATATGCCATGGAACGTGGGATGCGTTTTGCAACCGTCGTGCGGAACAGAATTTTCAGGTACATTGTGTTTGGTTACACGTTGTGTAACATTTCCTGTATTCATCACGTTTATTGACAGGTTTTTCTTTATGAAATAGCAACTGAGTGCTGAAAATAAAAAACGGGCAGCAAAACCAGTGTACCCCTAACGTAAGGCAATGATGGGGTAAGCTTCAATTGAAAAACAATTGGTACTTATTTTAAAAGTACTGTAATAATTTTATGCGACATAAAACAAAAATGTAACCATGTTTCTCTATTTATATGAAAATTGTTGAAGAAAAATCCCAATCCACTTCCATTCCACGCCATGTGCAATGGAAGGAGGCTCGAGTTAATACAGAGGGGAAACTGGTAGATGAAAACACACAAAAAGTGTGGGAAACATGTGTATGTATGACATAATATAAACTTGTTTTTCTTTAAATCACTATTACATAATGATGATTACTTATTTTTCCATATTTTCTATTTGACATAGTAACAGGAATCAACAACACCCTCATAGGATGCATACATACTTTCAGCGGCCATTAACTAGCCAGAACAGTATGGTTGCATCAAAGGTGTGGGTTTTGGGGTGTCACCCCGAACATATTTTCAGAAAAAAAAAAGAGGACGAGAAAACTAAAGAATTGCATGTAATAAGAGATAGAGTAGCTACCCTTGAAGAAAAATTCCAATGTTAGGGAGATATTCTAGCAAGTTTGATGGAGGAGAGGTGAAGAGAACAAAAAACTCATGACAAACCCGTTTGAGAAGATACCTCCCCACCCCCAACAGCTTTGAGGCGAGCCATTCCCCTTGAAGACATAAAGTATCCATGGTAATCAATGTTCTAATATTCGTTTCTATGAATTTTGAATCACATAGACACTAATACCATTCATGTAATAATATTATTGAGGGTGAAAATGACTATGATTTATATCTGTCAACTCCCACCCATCGCCTTGTAGCGAGGGCTACAATGTTCAATATACAGAATGACACACGACACTCCAGACCAATTCTAACATGTCATGTCAAAGTATCGATTAACGTAGATAATGATCCAAGATTCGAGCTACCCGTGCCAAATGACAATGATGTCATTCATACGATGGAAAAAGTTGTTAGAACATTTGTTGCATGGCTGTCGAATCTTGTAAAAAAACATGTTGAACAGTAGGTATTCATTTCCAATTCATTTTTCAAGTAGAACATTTATCATTAAATTAGAAAATGGATGAATTGATGAATGTTATTACAGGAGGAAAAAATGGAGGAGTTAAAACAAAAGAGCGGCTCCAAAGGATCAACCAACTGATCAAAATGATATACTGAGAGTGCGTTCACCCCGCCCGTTCTATATCCATATTTAATATCATTGCAAGATCATGTAGATATGAAAATGATAGGTGGAAAGAGTCACACAATTGTTTGTGAAATATATATGTACGGAGAGGAAACATTAGATTTCATTAGTGTAAACGCTGTTGCTGAGATCATCACATTCGACTGGCTAGGCACCTCAATTATAAATGTATACATGAGGTATGTTTTCATGATTTTATTTTAGAGAAGCTGATATACTTTGATAATTATGGCTAAATATATCTCATATTTTTCACAGGAGTATATATGAAAAACAATTTTGGGGATTTTCCAATGAATAAAAATTTGGACACGTTAGTCCTCACACCATTTCTACACAACGAGAAGAAATTGAATCTGATTTTTAGGCCGAATTAATATTAAATCTTCTCAGAACGTTTCAAAGAAGAATTATGGATGACAGATTATTATTAATACCATCCTTGTAGGGGTAAAACTCTACATTTTAATCATATCAATTATATTTTCATTTCTATCAGTTCTTTTTTCTTTTTGTGTTTTTAGGGATCATTGGATGCTCATTGTAGTAAATTTGGATACTCCAAAGATTTATTTGCGGGATTCACTTCATAGATATCCAACAAACCGACCACACATGATGGCGATTTTCAATTTGTAATACAATAGATCCAACATTTTAGAACTGAATATCTAGTTATATAATTTATATTATCTTTCAATGATAATTTTGTTATGATAGGGCTGTGTATGAATATCGTCTAAAGGCTGGAATAAATCCTGGTCATAAAGTAGGCAATGCCCACATGATCTACAAATGGAGAAGTAACGGGGTATATATAATTATATTTCACTATACTAATACATATAAAAACAAATTACTTATTTTTATCGATGTTTCTACAGTGTCCGAAACAAACAATTGACAAGGACTATAGTTATTAATTTAGTAAATTTTTGAAAGAAATCCTATTTCATGAACAAACTAGCATCCATGAAGAGGTATTTTTTGAAAATAATTAATACTTCATTTAAAATAATTATTAATCCTTTGTGTATTTATATTTTTTCAGTACTACTATAACTGTCGCAAAACCTATTATTCAAAAGATTATATAAATGTGTTTAGAAATGATTGGGCAGCGTACCTGATGGAAGAATGTAAACAAATAGGACAATGAAATTGAATTCATAATAATTATGTTATCTTTATATGGTCATTGATATCTCCCTTTACACTTATTGATCATCTATGATCTCCCTTTCTTATGTTTCATATCCTTAGATTAGTGAATTCCTACTACTCAGTTTGAAATTGAAATAACTTTAGAAAACAACACAACTGACATATAGAAAACTGAGAAAACTCATTTGGATTGTTTTGGTACTTTAGGAAAACGATCCCTAAGTAATTTGTGATTTGTATGAATCGACTGCACCTCAATCTGACGCACGGTGTGACCGGTATGGCTAAACGTGTCTGATATCAGTTTCAAATTGTGATAATCATTAGAAAAAAACACTACTGACATACAGAATAACAAGAAAATGTGTTCGGATTGTTTTGATACTTTAGGAAAATGATCCATGACTGATTTGTGACGTGTAAAATTTAACCGCACCTCAATCCGACGCATAGTGTGACTGGTATGGATAAAAGTGTCTGATATCATTTTCAAATTGAGATAAACTTTAGAAAACAAAATTACTGACATACGGAATACTGAGAAAATGAATTCAGATTTTTTTGATACATTAAAAAAATGTTCCATTAGTAATTTTTGATATGTACGAATCGACCACACCTCGATCCGATGTATGGTGTGACCGTTATCGCTAAAAGTGTCTGATATTAGTTTCAAATTGAGATAAACATTAGAAAACAACACTAATGACATATAGAATACCGATCAAACGCATTCTCATTTTTTTTATACTTTAGGAAAACGATCCCTGAGTCATTTGTGACGTGTAAGAATTGACCACACCTCAATCCGATGCACGGTGTGACCGGTATAGATAAAAGTGTCTGATATTAGGTTCAAATTGAGATATACTTTATAAAACGACACAAGTGTCGTACGAAAAACTGAGAAAATGCGTTCGGAGTGTTTTGGTACTTTAGGACAAGGATCCCTGAGTCATTTTTGACCTGTACTAATCGACCGCACCTCAATCCGACACACGGTGTGACCAGGATGGATAAAAGTGTCTGATATTAGTTTCAAATAGAGATAAACTTTAGAAAACAACAGTACTGAAATATGGAATACCGAGCAAACACATTTGGATTGTTCTGAAACTTTAGGACAACGATCCATGAGTCATTTGTGACGTGTACAAATTGACCGCACATCAATCTGATGCACAGTGTGACCGGTATGGCTAAAAGTGTCTGATATCAGTTTCAAATTTACAAAAACTTTAGTTAACAACAAAAGTAACATATGGAAAACTAAGAAATGCATTCGGATTGTTTTGATAAGTTAGGAAAATTATCCATTAGTCATTTATAACGTGAACGAATCATCGGAACCTCAATCCGACGCAAGGTTTGACCGGTATGGCTAAACATGTCTGATATTAGTTTAAAATTGAGATAAACATTAGAAAGCAACACTACTGACATACAGAATACAGAGAAAACACATTCGGATTGTTTTAATACTTTAGGAAAACGATACATTAGTCATTTGTGACGTGTACAAAATGATCGCTCTACAATCCGACACACGGTGTGACCGGTATGGGTAAAAGTGTCTGATATCTGTTTTAAAATGACATATACATTAGAAAACAACACTACTGACATACAGAATACCAAGCAAACACGATCAGATTGTTTTGAAACTTTAGGAAAATGATCCATGAGTAATTTGTGACATGTACGAATCGACTGCACCTCAATCTTATGCACAGTGCAACCGGTATGGCTAAAATTGTCTGATATCAGTTTCAAATTGAGATAAACTTTAGAAAAAAACACTACTGACATACGTAATATTGATCAAACACATTTTTATTATTTTGATACTTCAAGAAAACAATACATTAGTCATTTTCATTGTGAAAAAATTGACCGCACCTTAATGCGACTCACGGTGTGACCGGTATGGCTAAAACTGTCTGATATCAGTTTCAAATTGATATACACATTAGAAAACACCACAATTGACATAAGAAAAATAGAGCAAACACATTAGGATTGTTTTGATACATTAGGAAACTGATCCATGAGTCATTTGTGACGTTTATGAATCGACCGCACCTCAATCTGATGCATGGTGTGAACGGTATGGCTAAAAGTGTCTGATATCAGTTTCAAATTGAGATAAACATTATAAAACAACACTACTGACATATGAAATACCGAGCAAACACATTCGCATTGTTTTGATACTTTAGGACAATGATCCATGTGTTCTTTTTGACGTTTACAAATCGATCTAATCACAATATGACACATGGTGTGACCGGTATGGATAAAATTGTCTGATATCAGTTTCAAATTGACATAAACTTTAGAAAACAACACAAGAGGCATACAGAAAACAAAGCAAACACATTCAGATTCTTTTGATATTTTATTACAACGATCCATGAGTCATTTGTGACATGTAATAATCGACCGAACCTCAATTTGATGCACGGTGTGACCAGTATGGATAAAGTTTTATGATATTAGTTTGAAATTGAGATAAACTTTAGAAAACAACACTACTGACATATGGAATACCGAGCAAACAGGTTTGGATTGTTTTGATACTTTAGGAAAAAGATCCATGAGTCATTTTTGACGTGTACAAGTCAACCACACCTCAATCTGAAGCACGGTGTAACCATTTTGGCTAAAAGTGTATGATATCTATTTGAAAATGACATAATCTTTAGAAAACAACACTACTAACATATAAAATACTGAGAAAACGCTTTCGGATTGATTTGAAACTTTTGGAAAATGATCCATGATTCATTTTTGACGTGTATGTATCGACCGCACCTCAATCCGACGCACAGTGTGACCGATATGGCTAAAAGTGTCTGATATCATTTTAAAATTTTGATAAAATTTAGAAAACAACAGTATTGGGATACAGAATACTGAGCAAACGCGTTGGGATTGTTTTGATACTCTAGGAAAACGATCCATTAGTCATTTGTGACGTGTACGAATCGACCACACCTCAATCGTACGCACAGTGTGACTGGTATGAATAGAAGTGTCTGATATCAGTTTCAAATTGAGATAAAATTTAGAAAACAACACAACTTACATAAGGAAAACAGATAATACTCGTTTGGATTGTTTTGTTACTTTAGGAAAACAATCCCTGAGTCATTTTTGATGTTTACGAATCGACCGAACCGCAATCTGATGCATGGTGTGACCGGTATGGCTAAAAGTGACTAATATCAGTTTCAAATTGAGGTAAACATTAGAGAACAACACTACTGACATACTTAATACCAAGAAAACATGTTCGGATTGTTTTGATACTTTAGGAAAACAACCCATGAGTCATTTGTGACGTGTATGAATTGACAACACGTCAATCCGACGGACGGTGTGACGACTAAGGCTAAAAGTGTCTGATATCAGTTTCAAATTGAGATAAACTTTAGAAAACAACAATAATGACATACAGAATACCAAGTAAACACGTGCGGATTGTTTTGATACATTAAGACAACGATCCATTAGTCACTTGTGATGTTTAAGAATCGACCGCACCTCAATCTGATACATGGTGTGACCGGTATGGCTAAAAGTGTCTGATATCTATTTGAAAATGACATAAAATTTAGAAAACAAGACTACTGACATACAGAATACCGAGAAAACGTGTTAGGATTGTTTTTAAACATTAGGAAAATGATCCATGAGTCATTTATGACAGGTATGAATCAACTGCACCTCAATCCGACACATGGTGTGACTGGTAAAGCTTTTCATTAGATAAAGAATCAGTATTTATTAAATGAGATAAATCAATCAAAAACATATTGATTTTACATTATTCCCTTTCATTGTTATGAGAATGAAAACATTTGAGTTTAAAATTTCATATTTTAGTTTCACATTTCCATATTAATATATTTTTTCATATTACTATTTTAATTTATTTCATTATTGCATTACTAACATAATATTAGTTTTCTTGTATAAGTGAATTTTATTCCTTGAGTTCAGATGCTTTGTTCGGCAAAAAATACCGTTAACGACAATTTTTGAGAGCGGATAACAGATATCAAAGGATGAAACATGAATTTTTATAACTGTTGTTGAATAATTTTAATTATAACCATGTAAAACACGGTTTTAAATGTATATTTAAATGTATTTTTTTTGTATTCATGATGTTAAGTAAATTTATATACTATTGTCGGTCAAAATATTGTGTGCGAGTGTTATTTTGTGCAGGTGTTCATGTGCTACTTTGTGCAAGAATTCAGGTGTGCAGGTGTGCAGGTTCTATTTTGTAGGTGTAGGCGATGGTGCCTTTATCAGTTCTTTTTTGAGTGCTGATAAAGAAAACCTTTAACAGAGCTAGAAGAGCGCTGATAAAGGACACCCTTTATCAGTTCTATGAAAATCACTGATATAGGGGACCACCCCCCCCCCCTTTAACTACTCCGGCATTAATAGCACTTTTCTAGAATTGTTAATGCCTATTTTTAGTGCTGATAAAGGGGCAAGTTGTAGTAGTGTACTTCTCATAGAAAACATAGAAAATAATGATTTTAATTTTGTAATCCAGCAATACCGATAATTAAAAATTACTAATTCATCAACAATTTCATCATCACAGTACATGACAATAATATCATATAATGTTTCATTAATTTTATAAGATATTATAAAAAATTATTTACATTATATTATGTAACCTTGTAATAAATAATATGTTATCAAATATTGGGTACCAAAATTGATATCATAAAAGATATATTATACAATTAATGTTAATAGAACCCAATTGTAAAAATGAGTGATTACTTACAAATATATTCTTAATAAATAAAAATAAATGAAATATTTATAATGTTATTGTATTTGATATAGTGTATTAAATAAAATATTAATATATTTTATATTTTTATATGAGGTTATATAACATTTTACAGAGATGAAAAAATGATTGATGGTTTTCATGGTCAAAATGTTTTTGATGATTCAAAATCAATCCATATATATTTAACAATCCAAGACTGAATTATAATATAAAATTATTATTTTATAGATTATTTCCATATTCCATTATTAAGTAATAATTTTTTATAAAAATGTTTTATAACTTTATGGATCTATTGTTTCAAATAAATTATTTTTATTTATAAGAATTTCCACCTCTTTTCATTGAATTTTCCTCCCAATCCTGGTTTTTTACATTCCAAAAATGTTATGCTTTCCATAGTAGAAACACAAAATTTTATTGAATCAAATTATCCTTTTATTACCACGTAATCATTTAAAATCGAATGACAATTATTATTTTTCACTATTTGGTTTTTTGAAAAATGTGTTCTAATAATATTTGAATGTAATTTATTTTCAAAAATATAATATTCTTTAATTCTACATTTTATTTTTGAAATATTTTTTATTTATTATTATTTTATCTGTATTGTAATTTTTTTGAAATCATATTTCAAGATGAAATTTCTTCCATTTGAAATAATGTTTTTTTGTATTGTGAAATTAAAATAATGACTTTTTAAGATGATATTAAAAAATATCATTTTATCAAAAAAAAATTGTCATATATTTTCATTTTTCAAAGTGTTTCTTTAAAATGGAGTAATTTTACATAAATCACCCTATATATGATGTTCTTAAAAAACACTTTTTGGAAATTATTTTTTTATTTGTAATTGAACATGTTTTTTATGAGACAAAAATTAGAAAATTTATATTCCTCTCATGGGTTATTTTATATAATATTAGTGATTTCATTTTATATGGAACTCATATATATGGATGATTATGGGTTGGGTACTATAACTCCCTCAAATGTGTAAAATCCCATTTTTTTGGAGAGGTGTGATTTCTATTAATTTTAGTTAAACCCTTTTTGGGGATCAGTTCAGTTGGATTAAATCTTGTTAAGGGATGTTATATTGGCTATTTGGGAGATTCTGGGAGGATGTATAGGCTATAGTATAAGATTGAATATAGAACAATTTGTGATTTTTATGTTTTTTCTTTACCTAAAATTGTAAATTTATGGAATAAACCCTTTTTATTACATAAATGGGTTAGAAAGACCCCATCAAGAGAATAGATTTATAGAGTCCATCCCCTATATACACCATAAATTTATCAACCATCTAAAAAAGAGTGGGAAATTGGCTATTAAACCCTAATTAATTTGAACCCATATATGTTCATTTTCCATTTTATTCTAATTAGAATCTCCTCTAACCTCTTTAGATTCCTTCTCTTTCTTAGATTATCATTGAGCACGCCTCTCCATCTAGCATTAGAATCACTAATTGTTCATCTCATTGGATCCATATTTGTGGTGTCTCTCACAATATTCTATCATTTGTTTCATTTTTTCCACCTTAAGGAATGATAAATATGTGTGAGAAATTATTTGCTATTTTTAATACATTTTCCCAATTCTATAATTTAATTTGTTTAAGCTCGAATAGAAATCTAATGTTGTAAGAAGAGTACTATACGCATTTTAGTTCAATGGGGTATTATTTATCCCTAAATTTCCTATTATATATTTTTTGTTCCATGATATAGAATCTTTAGACCTTCCATGCATTTCCTTCAGCCTATAAATTTCATTAATTTGAATTATTAGGTATGCTAGGAATGAACATAAAATCATTTTATTGTCTAGGGACTTTCATTTTTAATACTATTACCCCTAAGAGGGTTCTTATGATATTCTTTTGTCCATATAACGTCTTATGTGCCCAAATCATCTTCTATGTGCGTTTGGAATGATATATAAATTGAAATTCATTAATTTAATTAAAGGTAAGTAAATGGTATGACCACTTCAAGTTACTTTATGTAAATAATTTCTTATGCCCCCGAATAATTAAATGTTAAATTCTTCGAAATCATCTATTAGTTTTTAATAAATCATAACATACATGATGAATTATTATAATTATTTCTCAATAATTTATATTTGATGTTGATATGTGATTAATTATTGCATTGTACATGACTCTTCATTCTCCCATGACTTGTGATGTTGGGCCTGAAATATCACTTTTTTTTTGAATTTTGGACATGATTTTTCACATTCCAATATATTTTTTTGGACATGATGTTTCACTACACCCATTGGGTTGAAATTTATGACGGAATGTGTTTCCTAGATCTAATTCTTGAGTTTGTGCCCTTATCTACTTCATGAGACTCTTATGATTATGCATGCATTCCTTTAGTATACCCTAAGTCCTTGGGGGCACTACATCTATACCTAGTTTTAGTTTCAATTCCTTCATTAAAATATTATATCTTCATACATAAATTTTATGTGAACTAGATGGATCATACTAGACATCATTGGTAGGTTCATAGTTAGTATATCTCACTCCCTATTCAAGCCACCCAATGGTACTAGAACAGACATCATATTAATATGTAAATTAAAATGAAATTTCCAAGATATGGATGATTTATTTTATCTTCTAGGATAGTGTATGATTGTAGTGAATTTGGATTATTTATTCAATGCTATTGGAGATAACGTGGGACTTTTTCATCTTTTTGTATATCATGTCATATTTTTATGTTTCACTGTATCCATTGAATTTCCCATTGTGTATATTATCAAGATATTCAAATTTATATATTTATTGATATATTAGAGATATTAATCCATATTATTTACTTCTTCTTCTAATGATTCATATTGTTATATTTATTCTATTGGTTTATATATAATTCTCCAATATTCACTATTATAACTAGAGGTAATAGTCTAACCATGGAAACAACCTAGACCCTCACTACTAGTTAGTATCATCTACCATATTGGGATGTTATCTTGATGCCATGTTCCAAACTATGTTGAATACGTAGGTGTAAACCAGGTCCAAGATTCTATAATGTTTTATCAAAACATATTTTCATTTTTTTACTTTTATTTGGGAATGGTTAGAAATGAGATTTTCAGTTGTTTAAATATGGTAATGAGTTTATGTTGGGCGAATATATCCAATGTATATTGAAAATAAATTTTTATTAGTATGGTACTTGTTGGTTTATATTTTTCTTTTCACGGTTATACTAATTTAACCATTGGCTGACGAACTTGTTCTATGATGTGGCATTTATGGATTTTTCATTTACATCTAGCCTGGTAAGGAAAGGATGTATTATCCATGCATCAATTTATGCACATAGAGATTCACATGTATTGTATTAGTAAATTAATTATAGGTGTATCCTGTTTCTTTCACTAAATGTATTTTCTGTGGATTTTGTGAGTTTATTTTTAGTTATATTCAAATTTCACTACATTTTCTTTTAAAGAGATCAATAATTTTTTATTCAAAGATTCTAACTCAACATAAATTTTATTCCCATATAAACTTATGGGGACACTCTAACTAACCAATTATAGAGTGTTTGAGCCATATAAAATTGGTCACGTGGGGTGAAACGTTATTATTTCAAATTAAATGGATGAAAATCGAAATTTCAATTGTGTATGTGCCTCTATAAATTTGGAATGCTGATATAAATAATAGTACCATTAAAAATGGTGGTGGTAGTTACATGATGTACAATGTAGAAACTTATAAAATGTAGGACATTATTAATAAGAATGGATATTGGGTCTAACTACACCTAAATGTATACATATATGTGAAAATTAATAGGCATAATTTTTAACCTATGAAATAATAATTAACATTAAATTTTGATACCAATTTCAACGTAAAGGAATTTATCTTCTATACCTTGCAATTTATGCTCTATAGATTATGTCCTTTAATATATCATATTGGACAATGACCCTGACTCGGCCCTAGTAGTAGGTGGAAGGGAGTTTCACATATGAATCTAATAATATTATAAAATTACATATCCCTATCATTAGCTGATAGTGGATGGATGTTTAGTATTTTATAAGAAGTCAATATACCTATGGAATTTCATTATATTTGATCTGTTCTATTATAAAATTCTATTCTGAGGAATGTGTTTAGAATTTATAGAAACATTCCCCCATGATTGGGTCAATTCATCCATTACGAAGGTTGAGATGATTGTTCACCATATGTATTCATACTTGATCCACCAATATTACCTCTTATAGTTCAACATTCGGAACCTCCAAATGTACTAGAGATGGGAACCAATTTTCAGTTTTGAGAATGTTTCATATGGCTTATACATTCCATGAATGGATCTCCCTAATCAGCCTATTCTATGGAAGACTTTAAATGAGATATACAAGAACAACTTCCACTTATGTTCAATGGGGATAATGTCCCCACTGATAATAATTCATAGATTGAGGACATGTGATCTATATTTAAGCATTTATAGATGCCTTTAGAATGGGTGGTCATGCTCATAACCAATATGTTGTGTCATTCCTCTAAGTGGTGTTGGGACATTTTCGACTAATATGCTCTGTATCAGGATATGGTCACGAAGGATTTCTAAATATCTATCAACAATTCATTTCATCTGTGGAAACTGAGAGTTGATTGGTGCAGGGAATTTATGAAACTTCATGAGGGTGATATTTCTATGATGGGGTATTTTACCCATTTCATTGTGTGCTATAATTTTTCATTGACTCTTGGTTATGAAAATATGGTTATAGTGATACAGTTTTAGGATGGCCTGGTATGCACTATGAAATATTATGTTAATAATATTCAATTTTCCATTATTTCATAGATTTTGGACCAAGGCCTCATCACTGAGAATAACTTCACAGAATTTGATTATGTTGTCAAGGGTAGTTTATCACTGATACAAAGAAGTGGATCATATATCACTCGGTAGTAGAACCTTGAGTATGATTGTGGGGATAATACCAGTTAGGTAGAACACAAAAAAAATTTATATGGATAAATTTATTATATCCATTCATGTGAAGCCTCGAGGAAATAAAGATTGTTAAAAATCAAGCCTATATAAAATAGTTCCATCTACAATGTTTCAATTGAATATTCCCCCATTATTTATTGACAAGGGGTATTGGCTAACTCCAAATTCGATAGTGGGGTATACATATCACATTAGATAGAAAATTGGTCTAATATTGTCTGATTAGTATGAGTAGTTGGATGTAGCCATGGAAGCTAAACTTATAATATACAGTGATAGTAGAGTTCCACTATATTGGAAATCCATGTTGTGGATTATGTCCATATTACATACTAGCTTCATGTAGTACAACTGATACTATATGATAAGAGCTCATAGTCTTTTTTAGAATGAGATACTATTTTACAATCCTCTACATTAGTTTTTCCACTATTTGACCTAGGTTCTATGAATTATTTTATCTCTGTTGATGTTATGGAATGTTTGGACATTTAAATTAAGTAATTTTTTGTGTAGTGAGTCTAGATAATTTTTCGGGAATGTGATCAAACAATATAAACTCATGATAGGATTTTCCCATCAATATTAACATGTTTTTCATATGGAACCACAACATCCATGATAAAGAATTTTTTTAAATCATTCATGGAATAAACCAATTACAATATTACAGTGACAATATTTAATGTTTTTTAACATGGGTGACAATTTCCTTACTTGAGGGTGGTAACTACATGCATTAGGGAGAGTAATATTTCCAAGAAACCCAGGTTGGATCCAAGCATTATGCGATGTGTGGTGTGTTAGCCCACATTTCTATACTTATTATGAGTGATTAGGGTGTGTGATAGATTGTACTCCATAAATAATTGGACTATTTTAGGAATGTATTATATGATGGCTTTCCTATATTACATCCAAATAGAGAGGTATATTTAACTATAAAGCTAGTATTTTTACAAAAAGAAGTATCAATTATTCCTTATAAAATGTCACAAACACAGTTTTATGAGCTCACGAGATAATTAGAGAACGTTGAAGATAATGGTTTAATATGGCCTAGTACTTATCCGAAGATTTTATCAATGGAATTCTCCAAAAAGAAAAATATGAACCTTAATATCTATATATACTAACCAATTATAAACCAACCTTTGGTCATGAACTGATATCATCTTCCCTATGTAAGCATCATATCTAAATATCTCAAAGGAGTGGTGGTATTAACAAAGATTAGTCTAATGTTCAGTTATTATAAAATGATGTTCAGAACATACGATATACAATATATATACATTATAATAATATGGTACTGTCATTTCATCAATGGAATTCTCATGTGGTTAGCATGGCCTTGATGAGTCATTTCTTCGACATGTATCTAAATTCAATTCTGGTCATCATTATGGGAAACAGATATGTGTATTCACTCCCTCAAAAAGATCACCCAAAACATCATAATATTATACTAAGTAAACTGAGGGAGAACCAGTTGTATTATAGGATCACAAAATTCCACTTTTGAATTGATAAAGTTCACTTACTAGATCACATAATCTCATATACATGAGTATCTATTAGACCAGGTAAGGTGAGAGACATGTTATCAAGGGAGTATCAAAATATCTCATTTGACATATTATGTTTTTTTGGGCTTAGTAGATATTAATTATTATTTATTCAAGACTTATATTTCGATAAAAAATCTATTTTGTGCTTGAAAATGAATGGTGTTAGGATTATATGGTTTGATTATTATGAGAAGTAATTATAATATTCTTAGTGGAGAATGACTTCAGGGCCGATCCTAATTATTTCTAACCTATGAAAATTATATACAGTGTATTTTTAATTAACTATAATTGTTTTAGGATCCATTATCATGTAGGGAGAGTGTTTCATGGCATACATATATCATTAATGTATGCCTCAAGATTATAAATACATAAAAACATGACCTCATGATGGTAGTTTTTGTTCATGCCTTATGTTGTTGGAGTCATTATTTATTTGGAGAATGTCTCTTCATTTAGATAAACTATAAAGTTCATCTACTTCTCCACTCAACTTGAATTGAATATCAGACTATGTAGATGGGTAGAATACCAATTATCATTTGTTTTTTAGATCTCTTAAATTTCTGGTAAAGGGGATGTAGTGACTGATGCATGGAGATGGAACACCCCTATACAAGTTGTTCAAGAGTCATGTAGTTTTTGGTAGTAGATTGATCTATTATATCAGATGCATCTATAGGTTTAGTAGTATCCATGATAGCATATTGTAGAAAACTTGTTAGTTTTATATTCTCTTTAAGAGTATCAAAATATGAGATTATTTTCTGATATTGAGGTATTTTTCTTGATTGATATTTTATCTTTTGAGGACCCACCACATTATTGTGTTTTTGATGAGGATAAGATTTTATACATTCATGGGCATGTCTATTTGATTATAGATATAATGAGAGAATTTATGTTGGAATGTCGTGCCTCTAAATGGAAGGTATATCCAAAAATTAAAATGAAGAATAATGATATATGAAGAGTGTATTGGAGACCATGAATGCTGACACAGATTTCATGTTTTATTAAATGGTATTCCACCTATTAGTGGGTGAAGGAAGAGAATTAGTTTCATGGTGGACTTTTACAACCTCTATCTATTCTGTACTAGAAATAGAATGATAATATTGTGTATTTTTCATTAGTTTTCCGATATCTCATTACATTAGTGATGTGGTATGGGTAACCATCGATAGGTTTACCAAAGACTCTCACCGCCTCCATATCAGAGATACATTTTTAGTAGATTAACTTTAAAGTATTTACATCAATGTGGTTATAAACCATCATAGTGTTCCATGTTTTATCATGTCATATAGGAAC
Organism: Viscum album; assembly: GCA_963277665.1. NCBI lineage: Eukaryota > Viridiplantae > Streptophyta > Magnoliopsida > Santalales > Viscaceae > Viscum > Viscum album. The sequence continues at coordinate 844,133,985 of OY728161.1, forward strand.
ACATAGATTACATATTAGTTCTAGAAGGGTTAAAATCATTCACTCGGTTTGCAGATGTTTCTAATTATAGCATATCACCATCATATTGAATGTTATTCTATGAATTTTATATGGGTGTTGAAGGAAATTTGTATAGTATGCCTCCTTGATTTTGTAGTTTTATGGGTGAAACACCAACCTATCACATAAATTTATTAAAATAAATTTTTTCTCAAATCTACTCAAATAGATGCATATGGATCGTTATATAGTATGAGGTTTAGTTCAACCGAAATTTGGTAAGAGTTAGTTGACATAGAAATACTAGGAAGTCATATTATTCAAGAGAAATTTGTGTTGGTACAATTAATTGAGATGTGTATGGATATAACTCATTTTAGATAGAATTCAAATATTGATCATCACCACATACCTCTTGACTCTGAGATGGGGTATCTAGTATTTCGGTAACACCCAAATCTTCCACGGTACACTTCTCTTTGAATAATATAGTAGCATGTGTTGTACGCAACTTCGAGATTTATCAAACCACAACCAATAAAACTTGTCGGTATGAATAGAAATACCCACTTTTTGAAATTTTATACATTTTATCATTCAAACTGGACTTTATTTTTTGGATTTGTAATATTGAAATTATATTAGGGTGATTTTTTGGTACTTTTTGGATAACTTTCATATTTTGGTGAATAGTGAAAATTAATAAATTTTAATTAAAAACAAATATTTTAATCGAAATAATTAATAGTGATAAATTATCAATTTGAGTGATTTTAATGTATATTTATAATATATTTTTATAATTTAATATAATTTTGATCATTGGATGTAATTTCACATTTAAACCGGACATAAACAAGTGCCAATCTTTTGAATGTTATTATTTTTTAAAGACATGCTTTTTGTTTTAACAACGGGAATTAATTTTAAATTAATTTCTTCCACTTCTATTTTTTGAATTTAGAAAAATGGACTCCCTTTTTAGAATCAGGAGGTCCAAATTGTGTAAATAGGAAAATTTTATTTTTAGACATTTTAAATAACTACTTCGGTAAATATTTTGTTAACCATGGTTAAATGGAAAATCTGGTAAATAAGGATAAACAAATAATATTATAACAAAAATTAATTATCCTAAAACGTGTCAAAAACCTATTGGTTGATACATGTCTGACCATGGGTATCTTTGGATCTATTTTGGTACTCCATGGATCCACATGTAAGTGATAACGACACATTATATTAATTAAGTTAAAGTAAATACAAAATTGACATAAGCATATATCTTTTAGGAAAACAATTTTTACATAGGGTTATATATGCTATATTTTAGACTGTAAATATTCATTAGAAAGTCAAGAATATTTATTAAATAATGGTATTTGATTTATAATTTTTAGACATTTAATAATTTTATTTATTTATGACACAATAGTGATGTAATATTTTTCTTTTTAAGGAACGAATCAAATAATTGGTATTATAAATGTTAAAATAAATATAATTTGAATTTTTTGATGCCATAAATAATAATTTATTGATTAATATTACATGTTAGTATTGATTTAGTAAATTTCTTTCGAATTAATCAATTTGGTCAGACTTTAAAAAAAATAAATATATAAATTGTGTCAAAATTTACATAAAGAGATTGTAAAAAAAATATTATATTATTATTTGATATTCTATTCCTAAATATCTATGTATCACCCAAATGACTTATATAATAATATTTTTTTTATTAATGGACCACTTGGGGGTTTCTTGAAAATTTATAATAAGTTTATTAACCATATAATATAAAAATACATAAAGACATGGTGAATGTAAAACTAATTAACTATGAGTTAAAACTAAAAGATAAGGTTAATGAAGTGAAAAAACAAATCTAAAATCTATTGGTTGAATTTTTTTCAACCTATAACCACCTTAAACTTTAAATAATAAAATTTGGAGCCATTAGAAACCCAATATTAATTTATTTTAAAATAATATATCTTTCTTTTCCTAAGGTGCCCCTCACCCCTCTTATAAAAGGGAATTTCCCCTTCCCTATAATATACACCTTCAAAGACTTTTGGCTTGGCCAAATTCTAAGAAAATATCCTCTCAACATCCGTCACTTCAACCTAGAGTCCTTATTTTTATATGAATGCCCGCCTATGGATCCCTTTCGATCAAATCAAAAAGAATAACCCGAAGAAGAGGTAATGTTTTCACCACCCTCTTTCAAGTTCCTTTATTCTTCAAATTCATCTTTTATTGTTATTACCATTGTAAAATAATAACTCCAGTATCATATATATACTGTGATGTTATTATAAATATGGTACAAACATATTCAATATTCTATCCATCCTTTGAAGGACATGTCGCCATACGTTGGTACGTATGGCTTACCATCTCCACGTCATGGTGTAATTGTTATTCAAAAAATCATTATTTGTATGGGTATGATAATGATGTGTAATTGAGGTAATTATTAAATATAAAATGATAATTATTCTATATATATGTTATACCATCCAATTATATATTATTTTAATATCAAAATAATGATATTGTTGCTCATTCGTACATACGGACTACCATCTCCACGAATGCGATGAGATTCATTCCCCATCGTATCCATGCATGTCTAATTATCATTTGAGGATTAAAAATAATGTTAATGACTTAATATCATTCTGTATATGAATAATATACAACCAATCCATAATAAACATGACTTATGTAACAAAACTTATAAAAGAAAACGAGTAAATTAACACCCGAAACAACAATAGTAGTGTGATATTATTAATAATGCGATGATAAAAGATCATATATGATATCATATTAATGTATATGATTCTTTTATAATTCAATAACAATTATTTTACTATTATACAGAAGGATAACTTACCATTGACCAAGGTAAAGTACAAGGTAAGGGTTTATTTCACAATCTCTTCTTTATCCGAGGTCGTTTATACGTAATTATCTACTGGGACCTCTTTGTCATCCACATCCATGTTTCTTAAAAATGTATTTCAAATCGTTCTTACTATTTTACAGACTATTTTTTAAATTCATTTAAGCCATTTTTTGACTTTTTTATAATATTTTTATAAAGGAATCTTTCCTTCGTTTTCCAAACAAGGTCCTTTTTAGCCTTTTCGACAGAATTAAGGTTAGAACGTCTTTTTTTTAACTTATACGGCGGATGCGGCTATTTTCCGCCGTTATAAAATTGTCGATGCATCCCTTACAAGCTTATAATGATATTTTCAAAGTATATTTTTTATTTTATATACATGTGACTTTTAAATGATTTCAAAAAAGAGAGATATTTCTCTCAAATAGTTTTTATATCATCTATGTCAACTTTATTTGATGTATTTCAAGCTTATTTGAAGTTGATTTTTTATGATACAAAACTTCAATATTGTATTGAAGGATTTGTGATATGTTTGACTGTGGATGTGTTATTTTTATACCATTCATGTTTTATGGATAAAGTATTGACATTTCATGTGCTAGTTTTAATACGAATGTTTATGTTATTTTTTAACCTGTTTATATAAGGAATGCATTGGACTTAATAAGAGATTGGTGGAGCCCTCTATAGCTCCTCAATACATTGGTAGGTCTAATGAGACAAACTAGTGTCTTGGAACATGGCCTTGACAAAATCATATTTTTTTTCTTGGCACAAGGCCTTGACTATGTGGTTACGATAGTCTGGCCTTACACATTCCATCATTTGAAAGTGGATATTGATATTGAATGTGATTATTAGACTCGTAGAATATCCATGTTAGTAAGTAAATGGAAATATTTCATTTTATTTCTGGCATATTATGCTGAAGTTCAAGTTTAAATTTCTATTGTTTTAGTTATACATTGTCTTAAATGTTTGTGAATATTTATGAAAATTTATGCTATATTGTTATCCTTAATGGTTATTTGAGCTCCCCCCGTTCTATATTTTATTTTTTCCAAGATGTGGATAATTATTTTATGGATGACCACTAGGGATAGTATAAGGGGTTATGAGTGTGGAGACAATATGTTTTTGTAGTTTTCACTTTATGATGTAATGTAAACTTAATTAATGTATCTAGTTATTCCAAGGCTACTAAACTAATCAGTCATTCGAGACATGATCTTTTGTGATCATGCCAATGTTATGTAATAATGCACCGACTCAGGGTAACTGGGGTCAGGGAATTACAGTTGGTATGAGTGGAAGTTTAGTAAAATCTTTGGAAACTATATTTTGAAAAACTCTGATTAGAGTACATAGCAGTAATATATATATTGAGGATTATTGTAGAAGAAATTCCTAGAATTTTGGTATTGTATAGATTTTGTGAGTTTTCCATGAAATACATCCCTGTCTAGATATGAGAAGGTAGAGGCATCTATGACACAGATGTACCTAGGGGTAAAACCCAAAAACACCGCTTTGAGCTATACTCGAATGGGAACTGGTGCACGACAACGATCCTTATTGCACTCTTGGTTACGGAAATCCCGAGGTATATGCTTTGGATAATTCCCATTTTCGTTAAAACCCATTATGAAGGGTTTATGAGTATATACTTCATCAAAGAAAACATTTATAGGATTATGGATTATATCCATAAACTGTTCCATTTATGTTTCGTGTTTTACAAGTTTGGAATTATGTATTTTGATTCATAAAATAATCTAGTTTATGACATTGTTTACAAATGTCACCAAGTGGAAGAAATGGAAACTGTATTAATAGATGCACTCCATGTAGGGATTTCTCACCTGCTCAAGATAATTTTAGTGGAGCTGGTGATTCAACTGGTGCTGATCAGTTAATCACCATACTGGGACAACTCACTCAGGTTATGAATAATAACCTTACCCATATGTAGCACCCTAATCCGAAACATGGAGGATCAATGTTATATCGATTCATGAGGCTACAACCACCAACATTCAATGGGAGTAAAAATCCATTAGTATCTGAGAAATGGATAAATTCATAGAGAAAATATTCCATGCATTGGAGAGTAGTGAAAGGGAAAAAGATATCATGGAAGTTTACCGCCACACTGGAGATGCTAACCAATTCTGTTCATTGATTCAAAAAAAAGGAAGATGATGAATTATCAAATATGGAATAGAGGGAGTTCAAAGAGATTTTCATAGAAAAAAAACATTCTTCGTGACCATCGAGCAGATATGGTATGATAATTTCTGAGACTGAGGAAAAAGTAGGATGAGAATGTCACAAAGTATGGGGATAACATTACAAGGTTTGCGAGGTATGCTAAAAATTATATATGTAACCCAAGAAGTAAGATTGATCATTTGTTTGATGGGTTAAAATTATTTCTCCATCAAGGATTAGTCTCACAATCCTTCTTGTCGTATGAATATATTGTGTCATCTGACATCAAGATAGAAAAAGTATTCTCAAAGTCTTATGACTTTTAAGCAAGGAAAGAGAAGAAAAGATCTTGTGATCACTCTAGGAATATAAATAAGGGGAAGAAGGAAAAATTTTAATATCCATCCTATAGTAAATTTGGGAAGAAACGCCCCAGTACATTCTTGAAGGGAATGGGAGTCTGTTACAAGTGTGGTTAAAAATGCCACCAAGCTCATGATGGAAGGTGGAAGAAATAAGATATCAATGTTTAATGCTACAATTACAGGGATATGGGACATTATAAAAATTAATATCCTTAGAGTCGGAGAAACATACATGGGAAAAGGACAAGGGATCAAGGCCAAGATTATGATATCACTACTACTGAGGAAGAAGCTCCGAAAGATGTGGTGGTAGGTAATTTAATGGTTTCCTCATGTTTAGAAAATGCATTATTTGATTCTGGATCATTACATTGTTTCATATCTTCCCAGTTTACTAATAAAATTAGACATTTCCAATTTTATCTGTCAAGGGAGTTTTCAGTTAAAACTCATAAGGGAAGTATCATTGCTACAATGTTCTGTGGATCTATTCCCATTAGGGAATATAAATGTTCTTTATCTAGTGATATCATCACCATAACCGTGATTTAATTTTAAATAATCTTCTGTATGGATTGTCTTCCAAACCATTATTTAAATATTTATTATAAGAAGAAGGATGTTAGGATTTTGGATGATGATGATGAGGAATAACTTTTCTTTTGAGAAGAATCGTCACCACCTAATTCTTATTTAGATCCACCCCTAGTAGCTCAACTAAATTCAATAAATGTGGATTAAGAGAATGAAATAACTGTGGGTGAGAGAAGGAATGATCAAATAAAGGATGTACCTATTGTAAAATAATATGTATAGGTATTTCTAGATGATTTACATAGACATCCTACAGAACGAGGGATTGAGTTTTCTATTGATTTAATTCCTCGATAAAGGCCCATATCATGGACCCCTATAGAATGGAAACTATAGAATTAGTGGAAAAAAAGAAACAACTAGATTAATTGAGTAATAACGGATTCAGTCCCCCTAGTGTTTCTCAATGGAGAGCCCCTACCCTTTTCGTTATGGAGAAAGATGGATCTATGAGGTTATGTTTCGACTATAGGGAAATCAATGCTATAAGAATAAGGAAGAAGTATTCCCTACCTCGCATTGATGATTTATTTGACCAAGTTCATGGAAATCAATACTATTCAAAGATTGACCTTCGATATGGATACCATAAGTTGTGTGTGAATAAGGAAGACATTCTGAAGACAGCATTTCGAACCAAGTACATGCATTACGAGTTTACAGTAATGCCTTTTGGATTGACTAATGCACCCTCTATCTTCATGGATATAATGAATAATGTTTTCAAGGAATATCTCGTTGATTTTTTGGTGGTATTTATTGATTATATCTTAGTATATTCCAAAATCTACGATGATCATGAAACTCCCTTGCGCATTATCCTGAACATTCTTAGAAGACATCAGTTATAAGGGATGTTTAGCAAGTGCAAATTCTAGCTTCAGGAGATTTATTTTCATGGACATATTTTATCCAAATATAAAATCTCTATTGATCTTTCTAAGACCAAGTAAATACATGAATGTCCAACACCGATGAGTATAACTGAGGTACGTAGTTTTATTGTTTTAGAAGGTTATTATCGACGCTTCTCCCAAAATTTTTCTCAATTAGAAAACCCATTAACGAAGCTCACACGTAAAGGGGTTAAATTTGTTTAGAAAAAATTATGTGAAGAATGTTTTGAGGAACTAAAGTGAAGATTATACAATGCTCCTATATTGACTCTACCATCGGGGAATGATGGGTTCAATATTTATAGTGATGCATCGAAGAAAGGGCTTGTTTGTATCCTTATGCAGAATGATAAATTTATTTCCTATGCATCATGACAACTGAAAATTCATGACAAAAACTATTCAACTCATGATCTTGAGTTAGCTGCTATAATCATTGCTTTGATGATCTGGAGACATTATCTCTAGGGTGAAAAATGTGAGATATATACCGATCACAAGAGTTTGAAGTATATTTTATCATAGAAAGAACATAACATGATGCAAATGAAATGGATTCAACTACTCAAGGATTATGATTTCACTATACACTACCACCTAGTAAAGGAAAATAATGTGGAAGATTATTTGAGTAGAAAGGATTATGGATTTTTGAGCAAGATGATAGTTGAAAGGGAAAATATTTTCATGGATCTATTATAGATGGATATGGGAGTGACCATGGAAGTTGAAACATCAATGCTTTTTCAAATTGTTTCCAAACCATCTTTAATAGAAAGGATAAATAGTTCTCAGACTGATGATGAAGAGTTAAAAAATAGGATTAATGCTGTGAATGATGGGAGATTGAGTGACTTAGTGTATGAAGATGAAATTTTGAAATTTGGGAAGATAAATTGTGTTCCCAATATACCTGATATAAAAAGAGAATTGATGGATGATGGTCATAATTACAATTTCACCAGACACCCCGGGAGCACCAAGATATATGGAGATTTGAAAGAGAATTTTTGGTGGGACAACATGAAGAGGGAGATTTCTGATTTTGATTCATGATGTATGGTTTGTCAAAAAGTGAAATATGGATGGAAACAACCTGGAGGAGTCATGCAACCTCTTCCCATACCTGAGAGGAAATGGTATAATATTACGATGGACATTTTCATGGGACAACCAAATACTCCTAGAAGGAAAGATGCAATATGGGTCATTGATTATCTTCTTACCATGTCACCACATTTTCTTTCTATAAGGGAAGATTTACCACTTGAAAATCTATCAAGAATATATATTAATGTAGTTGTGAGACTACATTGAATACCCCTATCGATTGTATCTGATCCTGATCCATGTTTTACTTCCATATTCTGGAAGAGTCTTCAGAAGGCCTTGGATACTGATCTTCTTTTGAGAACTGCTTACTGGCCTCAAACCGATATACCATAAGAATGGAATATTCCAACCATAGAAGAAATGTTGAGATCATGCTAACTTGACTTTCAGGTTATGCGGGATCAATATTTACCTCTGGAAGAATTTTTCTATAACAATAGCTTCCATTCAAGTATTTAGATGGAACAATATAAAGAATTATACTGAAAGAGATGTCGTACACCAACCTTTTGGGATGATATTGGTGAATGCAAACTAATTGGCCCAGAAATGGTGGAGGAAACGATTAAAAAGGTGAAGGTAATCCAAAACCACATCAAAGCATCTCAAAATAGGAAGAAGACCTATACTGACAACTGGAGGAAGGTTTTGGAATTTCAGGTAGGAGATCATGTTTTCGTGAAGCTATCTATATGGAAGGGTGTTATAAATTTTGGTAAGAAGGGAAAATTGAGTCCCAGGTACATCAGACCATTCAATATTCTAGAACGATTTGGGGTTGTAACTTACTGTTTGGCAATGCCGCCATGTCTCTCCAAAGATCAAGATGTGTTCCGCGTATCACTGTTGAGAAAAATACATGCCTGAACCAACGCATGCACTCACTTATGAGGATGTAGAGCTAGATCCCGATCTGTCTTATTGCAAAGTGCCTATCAAGATTCTTGATACCATAGAACATGTTCTAAGAAACTAGACGACTCATCTGATAAAATTTCTACGGAGATACCATAAGTTGGAATAGGAAACATGGGAACTAGAGGAACATATGATGAAGAACCACCCATGTCTTTTCACATGGTATTATTCTATAAATTGAGGAAGAAATTATTTGAATTAGGGGAGATTGTAACACCCCACGCTTCCACGGTATGCTTCTCTTTGAATAATACAGTAGCATGTGTTGTACAAAACATTGAGTTATAACACATCACAACCAATCAAACTATTTGTTATGAATAGAAATACCCACTTTTTACAATTTTATACATTTTATCGTTCAAAATAGACTTCATTTTTGGATTCGAAATATCAAAATTAGCTTAGGGTGAATTTTTTGAACATTTCGGATAAATTTCATATTTTTATGATTAGTGAAAATTAATACATTTTATTTAAAAAAATCATTTTTAATTGAAATAACTAATAGTGATAAATTATGAATTTGAGTGATTTTAAAGTATATTTAGAATATATTTTTACCATTTAATACAATTTTTTTAATTAGAAAAAATTTCACATTTAAAGCGGACATAAACAAGTGTCAATCTTTTGATAGTCATTATTACTTAAAAACACGCTTTCTGTTTTTACAACAGGAATTAATTTTAAATTAATTTATGTAACTGGTGTGTTTTTAATTTATAAAAATTGATTCCATATTTATAATCATTAGTTCCAAATTGTGTAAAAAGGTAACTTTTATCTTTAGATATTTGGAATAATTACTTCGGTAAATATTTTATTTACCATGGTTAAATGGTAATTCGGGTAAACAAATAATATTATAATAATAATAAATTACGCTAAAACTTGTCCTAACCCTATTGGTTGATACATGTCCGACCATGGTAATCTTAGGGACGATTTTGGGACCCCATGGATCCACTTGTAAGTGCTAATGACACTTTATATTAATTGAGTTTAATTAAATACAAAAAATGACATAAGCATATATATTTTAGAAAAACAATTTTTACATAGGGTTATATATATTATTTTTTCAACTATAAATATTCATAATAAACATAATAATATTTCAAAAATAATGGTACATTATTTATAATTTTTAGACATTGAATAATTAAAATTTTTTATGACACATTAATGATGCAGTATTTTCATTATTAATGAATGAATCAAATAATTGGTATTATAAATGTTAAAATAAATATAATTTGAACGTTTTTATGCCATACAATAATTTTATTGATTAATATGACTTTTTATTGTTTCATAAATAATTTTTTTTTGAATTAATAATGTAGTTAATACTTAAAAAATCAATTATTAAATAGTTTTAAAATTGACATAAAGGAGTTTTTAAAACAAATATTATATTATTATTTTATATTCTATTCCTAAAAATCTATGTTTCGGCCAAAGGAATTATATAATGATAGGTTTATTATTAAAGTACCACTTGGGGGTCTCTTGGATGTTTATAATATGTTTATTAACCATATAATATAAATATATAAAGAGACATGGTAAATGTCAAACTAATTAACTATGAGTTAAAACTAAAAGATAAGGTTAAAAAAGTGACACAACCCTATCTAAAACCTATTGGTTGAGTTGATTTCATAGTATACCCACCTTAACCTATAAATAATACACTTTGGAGCCATTTTAAACGGAATATGAATTTATTATAAAATAATATTTCTAGCTTGTCCTAAGGTACCACTCACCCCTCTTATAAAAGGGAACATACCCTTCCCTATAATTCACACCTTAAAAGCCTTTTGGCTCGGCCATCCTTGGCCCAAATATCCTCCCAACTTCACTCCCTTCAACCTAGAGTCCTTATTTTGATCAGAAAGCCAACCTATGGATCCCTTTTTATCAAATCAAAAGAAAGAACTCGATGTGGAGGTAATGTTTTCACCACCCTCTTTCAAGTTCCTTTCTTCATCAACATCTTCTTTCTTTGTTATTCCCATTATAAAATATTAACTCCAGTATCATATATATACTATGATGTTAATATAAATATGGTACATCCATATTCAGTATTCTATCCATCCTTTGAATAAAATTTCATCGTACGTGCGTACGTACGGCTTACCGTCTCCACGTCATGGTGTAATTGTTATTCAAAAAATTATTATTTGGATGGGTATTATAATGATGTGTAATTGATGTAAATAATAAATATAACATGTTAATGATTCTTTATATATGATATACCATCCAATTATATATTATTTTAATATCAAAATAATGATATTGTCGCTCGTGCGTATATATAGACTACCGTCTCCAAGAACGCGATGAGATTAATTACCCATCATATCCCTGTAACTCTAATTATCATTTGATGATTAAAAATAATGTTGAAGTACTTGATATCATTCTGTATATGAATAATATACAACCTATCCATTACAAACATGAAATATGTATCAAAACATATAAAATAAAATGAGTAAGTTAACATCGGAAATGACGATAATACTAAGAAATTATTAACAAGGAAAAGTTAAAAGATTATAAATGATATCATATTAATGTATATGATTATGGTATAAGTAAATAAAAATTATTTCACCATTATACAGGAGGTTATCCTACCCTCGACCAATGAAAAGTACAAGGTACGATTTTATTTCACAATCACTTCATTATCTGAGGGTTGTTTATACGTAATTATCTATTGGGACATATTTATCATACATATCCATGTATCTTAAAAATGTATTTCAAATAATTTTTAATATTTTACAGAATATGGGTTAAAGTCATTTATACCCTTGTTTTACTTTTATAAGATGTTTATAAAGGAATGTTTTCGTTGTTTTCCAAACAAGGTCCTTTTTACCCTTTTCAACAGAATTAAGGTATGAATGTATTTTTTTAACTTATAGGGTGGGTCCGGCTATTTTTTGCCATTATAAAATCTTAGAAGCTTCCCATACAAACTTATAAGGATATTTTCAAAGTAAATGTTTTATTTTATAATTATGTGACTTTTAAATGATTAAAAAACAGATATTTCTCTCAAATAGTTTTGATTTCATCAATGTCAACATCCTTTGATAGATTTTAAGCTTATTTGAAGTTGATTTATTATGATACCAAATTTTCATATTGTATTTAAGGTTTGGTGATATGTTTGATGTGAATGTTTTATTTTTATACCATTCATGGTTTATGGAAAAATTATTGACATTTCATATGCTAGTTTTAATACGAATGTTTATGTTATGTTTAAACTTGTTCTTATGAGAAATGCATTGGAATTAATAAGTGACGGGTGGAGCGCGCTATAGCTACTCGATGCATCGGTAGGTCTCACGAAACAAAATAGTGTCTTGACACAAGTACTTGAAAAAATCTTATTTTTAGTCTTGCCACAACACCTTGAGTAAGTGTTAATTATAGTCTGGCATTATGCATTCCATCCTTATGAAAGTGTTATCAAAATTTCATGTGATTATTCAAGTAGTAGAATATCCATGTGAATATGTAAATGGAAATATTTCATTTTATTTCTGCCATATTATAATGACGATATAGTTTAAAAGGCTTTTGTTTTAGATAGACATTTCCTAAAATGTTTATGCTTATTTATGAAAATTTACGCTATATACTGGGCATTTGAGCTCACCTGTTTCTATGTTTTATTATTCCCAGGATGTGAAAAAGTATTTCATGAATGACCTCTAGAGATAGTATAAGGGGATATGAGTGTGGAGACAAGATGTTGTTGTAGTTTTTACTTTATGATGTAATGTAAACATTATGAATGTATCTAGTTATTCCAAGGATACTAAACTAATCGGTCATTCGAGACTTGGTCTTTTTGACCATGGAAATGTTATGTAATAATGCACCGACTATGGGTAAATGGGGTTGGGGTGTTACAATTTTTATGAGTTTATCCTAGGTTGGATCATAGATGGATTCAGAGAATAATTAATATTATGATTCGTTATGTTGGTCCTTCTGAGATTGTGAAGATTGTATGGCATGTAGAATATGGTTGGGTATTACCTCAGAGGTACCGGGACATGCATGACATCATCCATGTATCATAACTTTTCCATTAAATTTTTTCCATATCCCATTATTTTGATATTTTGGATACTGAGTTATTGGCTAGTACTTCTTTTATGTATCATCTAATTAGTATAATTAATTAGAACACAAATGATCATGGAGGTAGGTCATTTCCTCTAGTTTGGTTTCTATGGAAGCATGGTCATGTACAAGATGAGACGTTGGAGTCAGAGGCCAATATAGATGTTATGTGTACTATACTATTATCATAAAACTAATTACTAATAAAATAATGGAAACTATAAGATGAGATGATTTATGGGGGGTGTAACATCACATTTTTTTATTGAGGTACATTTATTTACTTTATGTTAGACATTTTTATTTTTTGGTTGAGTTTGATTAGATCTTGATAAAGGATATTATAATGGTTATTGTGATTCTTCTGGGTGAAAGTAGAGGCTCCAATTAGAGATTGACTATAGAAAATATTACATTGTAAATTTGAGATATGTTCCATAAAGAGTTCAAGTATGGGTACACCCTTCTTTTGTAACAAATGTATAAAGAATACACCATTATGAGGGGGATTTATGAACTAAATCCACTATTTATGCCACAAAATATATCTTAAATATTAATAAGTGGGGATATTACCTTTTCACAAAAAATTCCATCTGACCGAATTCATTTCCAGTGTCCTTTCAATCCCACACATAAACCCTCCAGCCCCTCAATCTACCTCCTCCCTCTCAAGCATGGATTTGAGACAACCTCTCCATTCCATATTTTAATCAGTTATCATTCATGTCATTTGATCTATCTCTTTAATTTCATGAATCATTTTACTTTATTTCTCTATTTATCTCTCATTATGTAACGATAAACCCTTGCAACTAATATGCCTATTTTCAAATTATTTTTGTATTTTTTTGTATTCTTTTATTCATGATCAAATATGATGTTGATTGTAGATGATGGGTCATCTTCCATTATAATGTTGGTGATCAAGTATTTATCTCTAAAATATCATTTCAATATACCAAGAGTTTTTATGTTGTAATGTATGACCTTCCATGTGTTTCCCTGAACCTATAAATTTCATTAATCTGAATTATTAAACATACTAAATATTCCCTTACACTATTTATGTTTGTGATGGACATTCTATTTGGCTTGTTTCCCTGCATATTGAGTTCTTATTGAATGACTATGACCTTATAATTTCTTATGTCACCAACCTATACTATATGTGGGGTCGAATTGATTCATAAATTGAAATACCTTATTTTAATTAAAGTGGTCTGAATGGTAGGACCACGTCATGTGCCTTTATAAAAATATTTCATTATGCCCTTATCTAATAAAATGATAAAAATTTTGAAACCACATCTTAGATTATTATGATGGATTATTATTTTTATTATTTCTCACTATTTATATTGAATGTTGAGACATGTTTAAGGATAGCAATGCACAAGTTGATTCATGATCCCCTGATGTGTTAATGTAAGCATGGCATCTCACATATTTTATTGAACATTAGATATGATGTTTTATGTTCCACTGTATGTTATTGGACATTATGTTTCTATTTTCTCATTGTGTTAATTTATATGATGAGATCTCTATACATGATCAAATTATTTGGATTATTTAAACATCAATTGCATGAAACTATGTTTAATGTGAATGGATTCCTTTGGTATACCCTAGGTCCTATCTAGTACAATTTATCCATAAATATTTTCATACACACAAACACACATATATACATACAAATACTTGTCATACCATATATATACATATGCTTATACATATTGGTGATAAATTTTTAGATGTATCCCAACTTAGGCTAAAGATGGTAAAGATAGGAAGGTGTCAGAGAGGAAGCTGAGTTAACCTGATTATAGTTTACATTCCTTCTTCACATTATTATATTTTTAAAATTTCTCTTTGTATGCACTAGAGATATTATTCTAGGAATCATTAGTGGTGGCCTATTATGTATATCTCATAACTTTCTCGGGCCTACTATTGTTACTAGAAAAAACTTCTTGGTTGTAGGTAGGTATATAGGGAGGAATCCAAAATATATGTTTGATTGTTTATAATAGTATAGTGTATGAGAACACATGATTGAGCTTATTATTTTTATGCTATTGGAGAAATATTGGACCTTTTTTGTTGTTTTTATGGAATAATGAATATTCTTGTTGCTCGTTATCCCATTTAATTTCGATTTTGTAATGTATCCTGGCATAAAATAATTTAAATTGTTTAGGGAACTTGTTATAATTATCTAGATTATTTAATTTTACTTCCATTGATTAATATTATTACAAAGCTTTCACTAATTTTTTAGTTATTCATAATTGATCTCTTCTCTGACCAGAGGGAATAATCTCCCCACAGACACACCGTAGGTCTTAAATTATATTTGGAAGCCTTAGTTATTTTGAAAGGAATACATGAGTCCATCCATATAACAACAATTTACATAATTTTAGGTTTTTTCCCATTTATTTGAGTATCCTTCTATTGGATCACTTCACAAGTTGTTTTTTGTGTCTTTTGGAGCTTTTTTTAATGTTTTTGGGCCTGTGAAATGTTAGTGAATGGTTTGACAAAAAACTATCCAAAATATGAAATTTAACTAGTAGAAGAACACAATCAATGAATGATTACACCAAAAATGATGCCAAATAGTGCAACTTGAACAGAAGGGGTCACACAATTTTCTCATAGTTGAACAAACCGTGTAGTGTATCCTTGAATCAATTCCAGTTTCTCTATGTGGGGTGCACAGTTAGGTTAAACTCTAGTATTGACCTTTAGATCTAACCCAAGAAACAATTTGAATAGGATTTAATGGCCTAAAATTCATAATTAAAATTCCAAAACCCCCAGAATTGACCAAAATCATATCCTATTTGAACATAATCTTACCCTTTGGCTCTAGGATCCCACTAGGCACATTTTGTCTCTCCCAAATGCATCTATTTGTGGGTCAAAGTTCCAATCAAAGTGGTCATCCTATATTGGTGAATTATTTTCTTATTGGTATTCGATCTCTCTTCTCCTCTAGATTATTTCTTCAATTAGGATATGGTATCCTTATGGTTTATTGAACCTAATGAGGTTGATGTGGAAGTTTGGATCTAGGATCTATTCTCACTTCTATTAAGTTCCCTCTTCCTAGATCTATTTACCTCCATCGGAGTTGAAACATCTTCTGTTATTTATTATTCGATTCTGAATATTCCAAGTGGTTGTTTCAGTGATTTTTATTCATATTTTAATTCCTTGTTTCTTTATAATTCTTATATACTTTCTTCTTAATTCATAACAAATGTTCTATGAATTTTTTTCCTAAATTCGTTGTTAAAGATTCATTTACCCTATTATCGTTGAATTGAACATGGTATTAATTAAATAACTATTTTCTTGGTTTCTCTCAAATTTTTTGTGAATATTTATATTTTATGTTTTTTTTAAGTAATTTTAATCTATAATTTTTTTAAATTGTGTGTTTTAGCCTAGTTTCTTATTGTTAAAATCAAATTCCTTGTTTTTAATGGATTGAGTTTAACTATTTTATATTTTATAAATAGTTTCAAATACAAGAATTTTTTTAAATGACTAGGAACCCCATTTGAATGATGATACCGTTATTTTCAATTGGGTGTTCATGGGTAACATAAAATGAGTGATTTCAAGATGGTAGCTAATTCATAAATCCTTGGCCAAGGTAGTTGAAGGTAATCCTTCTTGTTTTATCAAAAAACAATAAAGCAAGGATGATGACACAAGTGTGCATCTTGCTATATGAGATATCAAAAGACAAAAAATTATATTATATATAAGGTGATTATACGATGGATTTCATTTCTATAACTATTCATTATCTCTTTATGGGTCTAGATGGATTAATAGAATCCTCTATAGGTCTATGAATATTATTAACTTATATTGAGATAAGGTCCTAGTGGGACACACACAATAGCGTATTAAATAATATGGCCTATTCTTTTGAATAGCAATATTTGGTATGGTGGCACCACTATGGGGGTTTGATAGTTGTCTACAATATCGATCATCGATGAATAAATAAATTTATTTATTTTTTGTTAGGAACAGAATTGGATAGAATTTATTTATTTACTGTATTTGAAATTATTTATGTAAATTCTTGAAAAATATTATATGAATGAATTAAAACTCACCGACTAATAAAATGAGGTATCCATTTATTTAATTTATTTAGTTGGTATAATTAATTAGTGATCCTTGGACCTCTACTAAGGCTCAGATCACTGAAGATGATGAAGTTCCTTCACTCTAGTGATGCATGTTTTTCTAAATACCTGGCCACCAGCTTCCTCTATGTGCCTCGATACCTTCAACTAGTATTATATGTTTAGTGGGAATATTTCAATCCAATAGAAAATTAATTTTCAGTAAATTTAAGTTGAAGGTATTAATTCAGTCAAAATAGATCTGACTTCATTTCTATATGACATTGGAAGGAAGAGTTAATGCCACATAAAAAATACTACAAAAAAAGTTTTGGTGTATTGAGTATTAATTTTATGGAAACATTTATTTTAATATATGCCTATTGTCTCAATGTAATGGTCGCATGTAATATCAATGATAAGATTTGAAAGAGACAATTACCATTACTCCATGAAATAAAAGTTAAATTTATTATATATATATATATGACTTGATAAGGACAATTACCATAAATCCATGGAATAAAAGTTAAATTTATTATATATATATATATATTTAAAATATGATAACACATATTCTATAGAAATAGTGAAAGGGGTGGGTACAAGAAGCTAAAAAATCATACAAGGGGATAGGTATTAACATGGTTCATGTATTATATATATTCCACCTTTTTCTTCCACACCGTTGGTCATTGGGTGTTAAGGGATTGGGGGGTGAGGGGCAGGTCGCAGGGTCAAGTCCTCGGGCTTGCAATTTACATGTAATTTTCCCTTTTTCGTGTGTGCGTCTTTCACAGTTGTACCAAATTTTTTTATATTAAACAATTTTTATCGAAAGGAAATAATTATTCTTATAAGAAAGTGTAAAAAATTGGGCCTCGCATCAATGGATTCCCTAAAATGCCGACTCACAGCCCTAACCCACCTGTCATGCTCTCCGACCAAAGAAACCTCTCCGCTCCTGGTTGTTGGATGAGAATATTCTAGTGAGACTCTTGAATGCCTCCATCAGACCACCACACTACATACGTGCCAAAAACTATGTTTAGCTTGCTCACCATCAATCCTACCCCATTTCAATCTAGACCCCCATGGACGCCACTACTCATTGTGCCCTCTGACGCTGGTTTCCCTCCGAAACTGGCCTCACCGGGCCACCATCCATCTCCGTTACCTCCCATCCGGTAATACCTAGCCACCCTCCCATTGCACTATCCCAGACTGTTGGTTATACAAATCGAAGAATATGAGAAGAAAAATTGAAGTGGAAGAAAAATGGGCACACAACATAAAGAAGATTTCAATCTTTTTCACAATTGATATTTCAGACTACAATTACACAAATTTATCGACCCACAACATTAAATGCATAGCATTTATGTTGTTACAAAGAAATACGAAAACATTAAATACAAAAAATCTATGACGGTACAAGGAAAGGACAAAATATTTAAATTCAGATCATTTATGACGGTACAAAGATATACCAAATCCTTAAATTCATAGAAATTAAATTCATAAAAAAATAAATGACGCGGACCCGCATGAAATAAATGACGCAAAAAAATGTGAGCTGCTTGACCCGTGGGTTTTTTGTTTTCAATTCCAACACTCCCCTTGAAATCAAAACCAGATTCATTCCGAGCATCGTTCTGAGTTTTTTGAATGCATCTGTCGGTAATTTTTTTGTGAAAATATCATCCACCTGTCCTGTAGTATGACAATATTCCAATTTTATCATTTTCTGCTTCACATGATCTCTCAGAAAATGGAATCGGGTATCAATATGTTTTCTTCTTCCATGTTGCACTGGATTTTTGGAAAGTTCAAATGCTGACTTCTTATCCACATATATAATTGTGGATCCATCATGTGGATGCTTCAACTCCTTCAGCAGATTTCTCAACCATATTCCTTCACAAACAGTGGATGACGCCGCCACATTGTCTGCTTCACATGTAGACAAGGCACCCACACTTTTCTTCCTTGAACTCCACATGAAAGAAATTGATCCAGGAAAAAATACATACCCAGTGGTGCTTTTTCATTCATCTTGGTCGCCTCCCCAGTCACTATCTGAGCAGCCATGAAGAATTTCTTCTTCATTGTATGGATTAAAAAGACCAAAATCCATCGTTCCATTAACGTACTGAGGATAATTTTTTCCGCTAGACATTGTGACTCTTTTGGGGCCTCCATGTACCTTCTTAGAAACCCAACACTATAGAAAATATTAGGACTTGTGATTGTGAGATACCTTAGGCTTCCAATCAGACTCTTGAACCGAGTCGATTGAACACTTCTTCCTTCTCCATCACTTGAAGGTTTTAAGTTCATTGCCACAGGTGTGTTTACAAAATTTCAATTTGACATCTAGAATTTTTCAAGAAACTCTTTAGGATACCTCTTCTGAGAAATATATATGCCTCCATGTTGTTTCTTTACTTCTATTCATAGAAATAAGGACATGGGACCTCCGCTGGTCATCTAGAACTCCATGAACATAGACTTCCTAAAACCATCAAACATCTCTAGACTATTCCTTGTAAATAGAAAATCATCACTATACAAGCATGCAATGAGTATATTTCCATGATCATTCTTCTTGGTGTAAATATCATGCTCAAATAGACATTTGGTGAAGCTGTTCTCTCGAAGATAGCTATCAACGTGTGAATTCCAAGCACAAGGATCCTGCTTCAACCCATAAAGAGCATTTTTCAGTCGATACACTTTTTCTTCCTCCCCTTTCGTAACAAAGCCTTCAGGCTGGTCTACATAAACCACTTCCTCAAGAATTCCATTCATGAGTGCAGAAATCACATCCATTTGGTAGATCATCCAACTTTTATTAACAGAAAAGAATATAATCATTCTCACAGTGTCAAGGCGAGCAACCAGAGCGAATACTTCTTCATAGTCCGCCCCATACATCTGTTTGTACCCCTTTTCTACGAGCCTTTCCTTGTAGCGATCGATTTCACCATCACCATTTCACTTGATCTTGTACACCCATTTGACACCAATGGATTTCCGGCTATTAGGACGTGTGTTCAGCTCCCATGTCTCATTTTTCTCTATGGCTTGAATTTCTTCTCCCATAGTCATTCACCAACATTCTTCCCTTGTGTCTTCCTGAAACTTCAAGGGCTCATGATCTGCATACATGAAAAAAGATTTACCTCTTTGGTATGCTCATAAATGTCGCTTAAGTTTTTCATTTTTTATGGGTTCCATGGGTGAGGATGAGTTCGCAAAATTTTGACTTGATGGATTCCTTTCAAGAGTGCTGGAATGTCCTCTTGGACTTGTGTGTACTGATGATGCACCTAGGGAAGGTGTTGCTGGCTTTTTCTCACGATGATCATTCCTTTCTTCTAGATATTCTGTTAAGACTGGTATCTCTTTGTTTGGTTTTTCATCATTCCATTTCCAAGATTCTACCTCACTAAAGTCCACATATCTACTCACCACTAATTTATTTGTTAGTGTATTGTAGATCATATAGGCTTTAGAATCTTCACTGTAGCTGATGAATATGCACTTTTCACCATGATCGTCAAGCTTCCTTCTTTTCGCTTCTAGAACATGAGTGTAGGTAACACACCTGAAGATTCATAGGTGTGCTACGCTCGGTTTGTAGCCACTCCATGCCTCTTATGGTGTCAAGTTTCTAGCGCACTTGGTTGGGAAATGATTGAGAAGATAGTATGAACATGCAACTACTTCTACCCAGAAGTTCTTTGGGAAGCCTTTATCCATTAGCATTGTCCTCGTCATGTCGACGATAGTGTAGTTCTTCCTTTGTACAATTCCATTCTACTATGCCGTGTAAGCAGCGGTATAATGTTTCTTGATGCCTTGTTCCTAGCAAAAATCATTAAATGCATTTTATGTGTATTTACACCTATGTTAGATCTGAGAACGTTGATTCTAAAACCACTTTCAACATCAACACGATATTTGAATATTTTAAAGATCGCACATGCAGAATATTTTTCTTTGATATAATACACCCAGAGTTTCCTGGTAAAATCATCATAGAATGTAATAAAATACCTTTTACCTACAAGTAAGGGTGTTTCATGAGGTCCGCAAATATCAGTGTGAACCAACTGAAGTGGTTTCATTGCTCTTCTAGACACTCCACTTGGAAATGAGCTCCTTTGATGCTTGCCGAGTGTACAAGCCTCACACACATTTTTGGAGCATCAATCAATAGCAAGCCACGAGCCATGATTAATGATGAGAGAAGATTAAGCCCGCTAAAATGTAGATGTCCAAATAGTAGATGCAATCTCCATGAGTCATTAAACATGAGTCTCAAGAGAAACTCCTCGGCCTTTGTGTTGATATGCAGCGGAAACATGCGATTCTTCACCATTTGGACCTGAGAGACAAGTCTCCTTTGAGCATCCTTTTAAAACAAAGAAGAATTTTCCAAGTGTATGACATACCCCATCTCAAGAGGTTGGCCGAGACTGATGATATTATTTTTCAAACATGGTACGTAACATAGATTAGAAATGTAATTAGACTCTCTATTCTTCATATAGATTTTGATTTTACCTTTGCCTCTCATGGGTACCTTGGATGAGTTTCCAAAACTCATGTCACCATGAACTTATTCGGTTATTAACTTGAACAATTGTTTGTTACCAATCATGTGGTTTCTTGAACCCTTGTTGAGATACCACACATCGGGGAATTCACAAGCCTTTTCTTTTTCGAGGAGGAGTGTGGTACCTTCTGCTTCATGATGAGATGCTTTAGCATAGTTGGATCGTTCATCATGATCCACTTTTGTCTAACAATCATATGCATAATGGCCAAATTTCATATAGTTGTGGCATTGAATGTTCTTTGCATTTCCAATACCACGCGTGAATCGACTCCACCATTCCCTCTTCCACGAAATCTAGTAGGATTTTGATTCTTTTTTTGATGGATTGGATAATATACACGCCCTCTTCCTCTTCCACGATGACCGCTTTGTTGCGTGTGGACATTCTTTTGTTCTTGTAGAATCAACATGGACTCCAAGGCTTTCTCTATTGTTGAACCAGTATTCGTTTGCATCCGTTGCTCATGCACTTGCAACGACCCCATCAGTTCTTCAATGGACAGTTTCTCAAAATCCTTTTATTATTCGATTTCCAGAACCACATGCTGAAACATGGTTGTGAGAGATCAAAGTGATTTTTTGATAACTCGAATATCCTCCACTTTTTCACCATTCCTTTTCAAATTTTTAAAAGTAAAAATTAATCTTGAGAAATAATTGGAGATTATCTCACCGTCTTTCATATGCACAGCTTCAAATTCCTCTCTTAATGTTTGAATACATACCCTCTTCAATCGATCAATAGATTTGAAGACGGTGGCGAGGGTATCCCAAGATTGCTTTCTTGATGTTTCTTCGTCAATCTTTTCAAACGTTGATTCATCCAACCATTGATAGAGGAGGAACACTACCTTATTTTGTTTCTTTTTTTGATTTTTCAAGCTCGACATTTCTTCATTCGTGAAGGCGGCTTCTTCCTCTGATGTGGGAACAACAAACCCATCGGTAACAATCTCCCATAATTCTTGCGATCCAAATAACGCCTACATTTGTATGCACCATCTTTCATTGTTTTCCTTAGACAACATCTGATCGTGCGGCTGGATTGTGGCCATATTAAAAAAATTGGCGGATCTTGTTAACTGGCCTCTGATACCTATTTTTTGGCTATACAAGACATGAAATATGAGAATAAAAATTGAAGAGGATGAAAAATTGGCACAGAACACAAAGAATATTTCATGCTTTTTCAAATTTTAAATTTCAGACTACAATTAAATCAACTTATAGACCCACAACATTAAATTCATAGCATTTATGATGGTTTAAAGAATGACCAAACCATTAAATAAAAAAATCTATGACTGTACAAGGAAAGGCAGAAATCTTTAAATGCATGAATTTATGACGGTACAATGTTATACAAAATCCTTATATGAATAACATTTAAATTCATAAAAAAATAAATGACGTGGACCCGTATGAAATAAATGATGTAGAAAAAAAACGCGAGCTGTTTGTCCCGTGAGTTTTTTGTTTGCAATTCCAAGACCACCACCCCATGGAGGGACCACTTTTGAGCCTCCTGATTCGCCACTCCTCTAGCCAATGTTGTTTGTTGACCATCCACAGAAGCTGAGCTGCTGGCGCTATCCACGGTTGATGCCTCTCCCGCAGATCATGCCAAGATCCTCCATCACCCCCCATGGCTGGACCACCAAATGAGTCACCACATTTAGCTCTGGCCAGTTCAGGGCTCCATTGAAACCTCAACCAACCACCACGATAGCCCCTCCGACAAACCCCTTGTATAGCCACATAACTACAGAAATTAGATTCTCACTATTCAGGTTGGACCTAACCCGCCCCCTAATAGGGAAAGGAGGGACTTACCAACCTTGAACTCCATTTTATGGGGTCTTGTTAGCCCTCGATAGTGCTGCATAGGTTCAGACCAACCCACATAGTCAATCTGTGTGGTTTTGGGTCCCATGAAGTTTTTATTTAATCCAAAATTAGATTAATTAATTAATTTAATTTTCATAATTAAATTTATTTAATTAAAATTAATTTTTTATTTTAAAAATATAATATTTTAATAATCCAGGAAAAATAATTTTATTTTAGGTAATTCCTTATTTATTTAATTAATTTATTTTTTGGAATTAAAATAAAATTTATATCAGGAATGAATGAGTTATTTGAATTTAAATAATTCATTGAATTTATTTAAATTCCCTGATACATTGAATTTACTACAATTTAATTTTATCACACTAAATGGTCTTGAGAACTGACAGACCTTGTGTATGATTGATTTAGTTTATTTAATTGCTTGTTACCTGATCCCAATGTCTTTAATAAGTAGTTAATTGTAATGGTGGTATGTGTGTCATATTTTTCATTTAAAAATGTATAAGGGTCTACATGACCATCCATATTTCTTTATGTGAAATATGTTTCCTAAGACCCCCTTGAATTTGTGAGAGTAGATTTGTATTATGACAACGATGAGTTATGACATTGACTATTTCATGTCATGGTGAAATCATGAACGAAAATGACACACTGGATGGAAATGATATGCATCACGAGTCAAGACATGAGTCATGTATGATTATGCTAGGTCATATTTAATCCAATACATTTAAATGGATTATAAAATATAATATTATTTATACTAATATGGTTTCATTATTTCCTTTATGGATTTTTTTTCATTTTATAATTTTTCATGATAGCAGAAAACACATAAAAATAATATAGAGTAAAATGAATAAAGATGAAAAAAATGTTTTCCTATAAATATTTAGTTGCGAACACGACAAGATAAAATGAATGTATTAAAAAAATGAATTATATTCATTGAAAACATAGTATACACCCTCACAAAAGTATTATGTCTCAAACTCCTTCAATAATTTGATTTTGAACGAAACCAGATGTACTGGGTGCTCATCGGTCATAATTGAGTGTGGCTCCTACTATAGGGGAGTTTATTTGCAGATGTTGTGTTGAAAAAACTAATGATGGCAGAAAATTAGGCATTATAGATTGATTTTTTAATTTTTAGTGGCAAATAATAAGTAAATCATATTATTGATTTTATAATATGTTTCTTCACTCAATAGATCAATGTTGTTTGACTTACACTACTACAAAAACGGCCTTTATCAGCACTCAAAATGGGTTTTAACAGCGCAAAAAAAGTGTTGTTAAGCATAGTGATGATATATGGGGGTCCATTTTATCAGTGCTCTAAATAAGCATTGATAAAGACCCATTTATCTGTTCTTTTAAAAAGCACTGATGAATGTTAAAAAAATTTTAAAATAAAATATAAAAAAATTATATAATGCGGGGAGAGATTTTAACAGTGCTTGACCCCCCCCCCCCTTCAATGCTAGGCGGACCCCCTCCCACTCTCCCACACGTGCATCCATTTTCATCCACTCAAACTCAAACCCGTGACCTCACCCTTTCGAGGCTTCACCTTTACCACTAACCCATTTCGTTTTTTCACCATTTAATGATATATCTACTTACATATATATAGTTATATTTATTCGTATATTGATATAGATTCATATTAATATAAATATATTGATTCATATATTAGTATATATATATATATATTCATTCGTATATTAATATATATTAATATATATTTATATATATATATTTAGTTATAATATTTTATTCGTATATTTATTTTTATATTAATATATACATATAAGATTAGTTTTAAATACATTTATGAAAAAATATGTTTTTTATGTGTGATTATAAATAAATAAATACATACATACATATATATATACAACACACATACACACACACACACACACACACACACACACCGACACATATATATTTACGAATAAATACATATATATGTGTATTTGAAAAGCCATAGAATGTTAAAACGACCATAACATATAATCTAGAAGCCCATTTCAACTCCACAACCAGTGAATCCAAAGAAAATGAAACAATCATAGATATTATATGTAGAACAGGCCTAACAGACATCCGGATCAGAAGTTTTACTTGTTGAATGTTAACAAATCGAGGTATCCGAACAAAAAACTCAGTTTGAAGGACTTTTGGGCCTATTTTGGCCATAAAAAATGTTACAAAATCTTTTCTTGGGTCACCCGTGCGTAAAGCTTGTCGCAGGCTTCGATTTGATATGTTTTAGAGTTCAAACGGACACCCGTGTCAAAATTTATGGTCATTTGAACTTTGGGTAACATTATAATCTTATTTTAGATGTTTTATTAAATTTTTTAATTTTTTATGTCTTCAAAAGGTTATTAAATGATTTTTAATCAATACTAATTATCAAATAATTAATTAATAATATTTTCTAAAATATTTTAAAGAAATTTTCACTAAATTTCTTAGATATTAAATGTACTAGTCTATTTATACATGTCTAAAACATATTTAAAAAATATATATTATATTTATATCAATATAAATATACTTATATAACAATATTTTATTTTTCATAATTTTTTATGAAACATAAAATTTATCACTAGTTGGAAAACGTGCTAATAAAGGTCTCCTTTATCAGTGCTTTTTAGTGGTGGTAAAATGGTAGCGCTTCCCATGCCTGTTTTTGTTGTAGTTTTAATGTAGTTGTCTAGTCAAAAGCGCACCTGGATCTCTCTAAATAGTGTCATAGACATAGATTTTAGAATATTAGGGTAGGTTCTAGGATCCATCCTCAAGAATTCTGAAGAGATAGATTATTCCAATCCTAGTAGATAGTGTTTCTAGAGTATGGTAAAATAGTGGGAGACATTTAATGAATAAATTAATCAATGATTTCAAAATTGGTAAACTAGATAAAAGTAAAATCATCTATATTTGTTTTAGAGGACATGGAAACTAAGACCACATGTACACTATAAAAAATATTGGAAAATTCATTTTCATCACTGATATTATATCTAATGACTAGTATTTAGGGTTGTGAAAAGTAATAATATATCATAAATTCATGGTTCCATGGTCCCCAATACCTATTACGACACCTCCAGATGCAAGTGTGTAGAAATGATTACATGAATCTCATGTATGATGAAAATTATGGTTATGTCATAAGGTTATCATAAACATCTAATGTCAGTTCTAGATTCAACATTTCAATCTATATGATCAATGAAAATATTGAAAGGTTAAAGTGAATCAAGATATAAAATAGTGATTATTACATTGGGAATGTGTATATTGAAAATCATATCACAATCTTTAAAAACAACTCATTATTATATCATTCTCAACCATGTACACTAGTCTCATTTATGATTATAAAATGACTATTAAGTAGAGAAAACACTACTTTATATTTTGGGTAATGTTTTCAAGTAAAATAGGAACATATAGAATATATTAGTTCTTAATGTGAACAAGTTGAATAAAAATGAATAATGGCCAATGGAAAGTGTGATATCAAAAGAACCTTATCATATTTCCTTAAAATAAAATATGTTGGCTCTAATATAGAAGGTTTTTTTGATACATATCATGAAATCAACTAATGGATGTTTAAATTAATTGATCTGAATTCAGGAAGAAAGTATTTTTTTTCTTCATCATGTATATTAATCAATTGTGAGCAACGTTTCTATTTTACTTTTGGGTATCAAGTACAATATGACTATTACATATGTGAATTAAAATACAATAAAAAGTAAGTATATAAATGTTACTAGAATTATGGGGTGTTATCCAAGTAGTTAAGAAATGGTGGTTCCTAAGTCAGCGGTGAGAAGCACCTAACTTCTAATTACCAAGTAAATGGTTATAGTTGAACTTTTTCATAATGAGAAATTATTATTTCTCAAGAATGAAAGGTGTTTATTGTTTTTAATAATCAAAGAATATATTTATAATGATTACATCATTAAAAATACAAGATGAATATAAAATATTAGAATCATTTACCATGTTGTTGCAGGATTATACATTTTCAAGGAAAACTAAATAGTTTTCAAAGATATACCCAACATGGTTTTGGTATCTTTTGATTTAAATACCACTAGTATTATCAATATACAAAGGTTATTAGTTTTGAACAAATAATCCATTATAAATAAAGGAAATCCATTATACTATATAATTTTTTCAATTAGAGAGAATAAACTATTCCAAGGGTTATCTAGTTGTAAATATACCTCATATGATTTCTTTATGTGTTTAAGGAATGTGAAATTGAAGTATCATATATGCATGGTCTGGTGATTGGAGTTTCATTGGGATAGTTTCCTGAAGAATATATTGACCAATCATTCATTTATCAATGTAATATAGCATGGAGTAATACTTAACTGCACATTACTTATATACTTCAAATTATTGATATTAAGAAGGTGGATCGATGATGAGCCTTACATACAATCATTAATCAATGAAATATCGAATTTAGTGATTTTTAAATGCATATGACTTTATACACACTAGAGAGAGTATATTAGTTAATGGAGAATCAATTTTGATACATATATCCATTGAAGATACATAATTCATTTTTCAAGACAAACTTTGAAATTAAATGAGTTATCATACAATCGAATGAAAACTATCATGAAAAATGGATGTAAGAAGAGTTATAGTATGATGGGAATACCTCAGTTCATAAGAACATTATTTTTAAATGTAACTAGTTTTTTATGATATTAAAAAATATACATCAGCAAAAACACAAAGTACATATAAGGTAGTTATCATAACGTCTCTTAGGATGTTACATAAATCCCTATGGTTGAAAATTTGTATTCACGTGATGGACTACATTTCTATAAAAGGGTGAAAATATATATTTGAGACGGTGGGAGAAATATTGAAATGGGTTTATTCAATACTAGGGATACACAAATAGATGAACTATGAAAAAGATCCACATAATCTTGTGGAAGGGGAATGTTCCAGAGACATACTATTTAGGAAAGAATAAATCATATAGATGGTTTAAAATTCACCATTTTCGGTGAAACATTAATTATTGAGAATAATAAATCCTATAAGTAGTATATGCTAATAAAATTTAATTTACAAGGTCTATTAAAATTAAATAGTTGATTCTGAGTATCAATATTCATGGGGGATTATTTTTTAACACCACAATGGGTATTCAAGTGAAACAATACGCATGTGAAACCATTATTTTTTCAATACAGCTTAATTGATAAAACCAATTCACTATTACTAAGTCCATTATAAATTTACTTATCAAATATACTTTCCACGATCGTTTAATTGATAATTGAATGTCAATACCACTAATAAAATAAGCTGTCTACACGATAAAACCAGAAAGGGATAAGGACACCATAATAGCCAATTAGTGGCACAAGTTACTAAAATATTGTTCAGGATTGATGTAAGACACATTGTCAAATAATATTCAGTTGGAATAAAATTTTTTCCTACGATTTCCAGTGATTAGTGGGAGCTTCATGTTTTCTGGGTGAAATTTCATTGGAACCAAAAAGAAGACAACTATTGTTCTTACAATTATTCAAGATCTGAATGAATGAATATCTTCAGAGAAGGAATTAAAGTAGAAACCTATGCTTTTAGAGACATAATATACTAGTGTAGATCTAAATGATTCTTTCATCAATTCATAGTACATATACTGACTAGGTATTGAAAATTATAGGTTGGAACAATTTAAGATATAATTTTTACCAATGTTATTTGGCATAAATCTCTCTAAGAAGACATTCTAATGAACATGAGGAGATTAAATAGGTGACTTGAAATAAATGGATATATTTAATAGTCCATTATTTTTAATATATATGATATTTCAATATATAATTTAATGTCATAAAAATGTCAAATATATCCAGGAGATCTATAAGGGAACCAGTCAAAACTATCTAATAATACTAGAGAAAGTATAAAATTCATATACTAGATAAATGAAAAGGAATGGATGCTAGTTTTGAGGGGACAAAAACTAGCCTTTCTTGTATCAATGTAGTCAAATGTCATAGTTATTCAACGTTAATAATAAATTCATGATCATAAAATCTTGTGGTACCCATGAATATATATACTGCGTGCATTGTGGATTCTAAGGCCGTTAAAGAAGAAATGATTAATATTAAATGATTTTTAATAGTTAATATAATCATATATAGATTATAAAGTTTTATCATTACGATAATTCTATAACTATTACTTACCTAGATTTCATGTTAAGACACTAGAAAAAAGGATATATACTCAGTATTTACATCTCTTGAGGATACATACTCAAGTAGGTGTGGTCTCACATAGCAGAATATCCATGCAGCGAAGATGTGAAAGACCCAAAAACTAAATCCACTCTCAGTAGAAACATGATCTTAATCACATGGGATATAATAAGGATAGTTAACATGTCAGATCCAGTGTAAGTGGGGGTGTATTAAATGTTTATTCCCTATAAATAACATTATCAAAACATTCCAATTTCAATTTCATGTATATAGTGAGTTACACATGATATACACTTACAATTAATGTGTATATATTTCTTCACCTACTACATAAATAGTTATTTCCAAAGAATATATGTTATATTAAAAGGTTATAACAATTCCCAGGCAATAATGAGAACTTGGAGATAATTTTTTAAATCATAATCATATTTCCTATAGTCCAAATACATCATATTGACTGGACATAGTGGATATTTTAATATCTGGTGATGGGGTATCATAATAATTGAGATATCTTCACATCAAGATTAAACTAGATGATCTATAGTGGGTGAGATCATGAGGATAAACGCACCTATTGGAACACAACATATTTTGGATGTCATTGGATATTCTTATCAAATGACATGTGTATTGGTATCGTAACTTGAGATCAATATTAATGTTCTATTTTTTTATAGTTTGATGAAAAAAACCATGAAAATGAATTTGTGGAGAGATAAATTGGGTTTGTTGAGTTTTTGGTGGTATAAAATTGGTTTAATGGTTAAGATAGAATTTTTCACTTCTATGTTTTTGAAGTGACATATCGTTTTTTTTATCAATATTGTATTACCTTCATAAATCATTGGCCAATGTTTTTTAAGGTACATCCATGAAATTACATAAAAAACAATGCAATAATGGTTGACGAAAAAAATGTGCATCATACTTTATGCGATATTCTATGATAAATTGATTATTTACATTGTACATGTTCATTGGATGATTGTCTTTTCTTTGACTATTATTTTCCACTTTAAGGGAAATGATGGGTGGTAGACTCCTATCATGATTTGTGAATATTATTGAATTCCATTTAGATAAGGGAATATGGGGTCAATCAAAATAGATTATTCAACAATCTTTCCTATTCTAGGGAATATGTATATAAGACATTGTGAAACCCATCACAAGGGTTAGAGAGTTAAAAATGTAATTGATTATGAAAGAATAAATAAATTCATCATTATTCAATTATAAAATAATTGGATTAAATTTATTTTCAAAATTTGTTTATACGTATTTATGTAAATTCATTGAAATTATTATATAAATGAATATTAATTTTATATTCATGGTTCTCTTACTATTATAAGGAATTTGGAGTTGAGTAAATGACGTTGGATTTATCGTGTAAGATATTTATTTTATTGGATGAAGTTATAAAATATAAATAATATTTATGAAGTAGTTAGTTCGTCATAACTTATTATTTATTATTTATGTGGTGGGAATTTTATTTTCGGGGTCCAGGGAATGCTTATTTGTATTTTTAGAAAAACACTATATAAGAGTTAGAGGAGATATATTTCATTTTGTGTTCATTCCTGTGGAATGAGAGTATCCCCCTCCTCCGAATTTCTAGAGAGAGACAATCTCTGTCCAAGGGAATAATTTTACAATGTCTTCAATGGATCAAAGACACCTGATCATGGTGATCATCGAGACACTGAGGGATTATTTAGAGCTCCAGGATAGCACCTGTAATTTGATGAATGACAAGGACATAGAATCATGAAGTGTTTGTGGGGGATCTAGAGGGGTTCAACTCCATATCGTTCTAGGAATGGTCATCTGTAATTAATGTGGTTTGGATAATTTATGTGAGATAATTTAACATATAATAAGTATTATATATCCCAAGATAACAATACTCTTCAACATTAGTGATGATTTTTTTTAAAAAAAAAATCCAAATGGAATTCAATGAGGACCCACTAACTTCACTTCTCTTTTAATAATACATTATTTTATCTCTTTTTATTCTTGTACATACAATTTATTGGTGTCTAAAAATGGATTATTTAATACATGGATGTTTTGGGGGTAGGAGTGATATCTAATTTGATCACGCAGTCCCATGATATAAATTGATATGTATCATCATGTGATCCATGTAACATGATTATATCACTCCCATAATTAACTAGTAAGGGGAACCTAGGTAGTTGTATGGAATGACTGTTAGGTCAACTAGGTTGAATACCCTGAGAGGAGGGTGAATCAGGGTATAGAATATTAAAACATTCTCACATATGAATCTTTTTTTGGTGTAAAAAAACTCTATTCCTTCTTCCTCCTGTTGCAATATATAACTACATATGAAATCGTGGACAATTCACAACTAGTTTTACTAGGTTCACCCTCACTTTTCTACGTCCAAGGAGCATACAATGACGTTGTGGTGTTGTACTAAATTAACTAAGGCTCAAAGCAATTAATGATTAAAAAGTTCATGATAGATCTTTTATGCTCAGGATCACTGCCTTTAAAAGGTTTAGGGTCTACTCACTGCATTCCTAAAGGTCACTCCCTATGCCTCTTTCTCTGGCTCACTGCCTGTTGAAAGGGTCATCGTCTTCCTCTTCCCGTGCTCACTACTCTGGACAGGAATCCGCACATAGTTAATCAACATTTAAATCAAACAATGTTTATGGACATGTAGGTACCTTTATATTCATGATTTTTTTACCCTCAACTATAGGTAGATTCTCATTTGAAATTCCTTTTTCACCCACAGATGATGTACACCATCCCGGGTAATGGTAGGTACAGGAAAATACTTTCGAAAAATGATTTGAAGCTTTCACAAGATTCATTGTCAAAATCACGAACCACCTACTTATCCCACCTTATAAGAACCAGGTTTGGTATGCAGAACAACTCTTCACATACTGATTCTTCCTTCCGCGAACCTCCCTTCATCCACGGACCACTTCCACCTTCTCTATCGCGTACCACCTCTGCATACTGATCCTACAAACCTCCTCTATAAAACCCCTCTTATCTGTGAAATGGTCTTTGTTCATTTACTACCTTTTCTAACCATATTTATACCTTTCCTTCTTCCTCTATGTAATGTGTCTTATGTGGGTTACGGTTCTATGTTTAAATTTATTGGTGAAATTTCTTTCACACGAACAACTTTATCATTCGTGGAATTCTTCCTTGCAAACCACATTCGGAATTTTCTGAAAACCCCATACAAAAAATATGATCTCTAATGATATTCGGTCACTATAGTGATCGGTGGGATTCGATATTCTTATAAAGGAAAAGATATCAACAAAATCTATTATTCTAAGATTTAGTAAATCTTCAATCTAGCCTTCACAGCATACCAATCCTTCTACCACCTCAAACCGCAAGCCACCCACAAACCGTTTTTACGATATGAACTACCAAATCTATTTGTTCCTATATGTTTGATCTCCTATGATGATTTCAAGACATCTGGATAATGCATCTCCTTTTTTCGTGAACCATTTTCGGTTTCAAGAACCACTACAGCGTACCATTCTTTCCAATCCACATACCATTCCTAACACTCTGCGTACCTTTCTCGGAACATGATACGTGGTCCATGAATTATGGAACGCGGTTCCCATCCTTTTTCAATTTTATTCAATGTTCTTCATTCTATTGAATCCTATGAAAAATTCCTTCCTTTTTCAACACCAAACTCCTGATTTTGAGGCCCAAAAATTAGGAAAACACTGGGAAATTGTGAAACCTTAAAATCATGTCTTCAAAAAACACTAACCATTCTCATTTGCGGTCATATGGCTTTGTGAAAAAACACATCCACACCCAAAAAATACTATGAGGAAACCTTAATGAATTTTTTCCCACAATCTCCCCCATTAGGTTTGTTGAAAACCCTTCTCATAACAATTCTGTATATTTTGATACCTCATTAATACTCCTTCCAACTTCATCCAACATTCGCTACACATGATTAAGATAAAAATAAAGGATTTAATCAACACATATTCTTAACTCACATGATCCATTCTCGACATGAGAAACAATAGTATAATTATAATATCATCAATGAATCACTTCATTGCTAATCTCCAATTGCTGATACCATACTGATACACTAATACAAATGAACTGCTTTCATCACTAACCTTAACCTTTGTGATATCTAATAATTGATCGATCACTTCTAGAATCATCATATTTAATACCCCCCATATGTTAGAGCACCTACAATAGATTCTGCTCAGCTTTAACTCCCCTATATTTCTTCTCTACATAAAAAATTTTCTCTGTGCCTTTTCTCCCCCTAGAATAGTCACACTTTCTACCCCTTTGTCAACGAACCCGAAAGGGAACTTCAAGGTTGTCTACAATAGTTTAAAGAACACATTTCTTCACATTAGGTAAAGACACATCATACCTAGGAAAGAGGGGGACCCACATCAACACTTTTTCAAGTATGAGAATTCAACTGGACTCTTAGAGCCAGTCGATGCCTTTCAAATTCTTCTTTGGGTAAGGCCTGTGTCATAATTTCTGCAACCTGTTGTTCTGTAGGCACATACTCTTACATCACAAGCCCTTACTCCACTATCTCCTTGACTAAATGATACTTGATTTCAATGTTCTTTGTACTTGAGTGATGTATTGGATTTGGGATATGATTTATAGTACTTGAATTATCACAGTGAATTCTGATTAGAGATTCCACTTCAAAGCCAAGGAAAAATGTAAGCTAAGAAATAATCGACATTTATAACTCACTTTTCAGGAATTCAGATAACTCTCCATATCGTGATTTATCTAATCAACCCAATATTTTTTCATTGGCACTATTTAGCACCATCATTCATTGACTATTGTCATCGTTGAAATACATATTGTAATCAACTCAACTCCACTAAAAAACAAGATTCTTTAAAACTCCTTCAAGAATTTAATATCATGCTCCTGGTGCTTGATTCAAGCCATATAAATCCCTATTCAGACAAAAAACCATGTTCTCCTCTTTTTAGATGATAAAACAATTTGGTTTCTCAATATAATCTTCTTCTTCAACAAATCCATTCAGAAATGATGACATGACACCCTTATAAAAAACCTTAATCATTATTTTCACTACTATGGATACGAATACATTGACTGTCTCCAGCCATGAAATATGTGAGAATGATTCATCAAAATCTATAACCTCTATCTGAGAGTACCCTTTTCCCAAAATTCATGCTTTGTTTTGAATTACAACACCATATTCATTAATTTTTTTGTGAAAACCCCAATTTGTCTCTATGACATTATTGTATGCTGGTATATATACAATTTCCCACATCTGAATTTTCTCAATTTGTTAAACCTCTTTATTTATTGCTTGAACCCAATTCTCATCTACAGCTAATTAATAAAATATTTTAGGCTCCACTTGTTATAGTATGATGCTTTCTGTAGAGACTTCATTTTCCTCATCAGCACTGGTGTTGTCTCATCACCAATTATGTTCTGCCAATCAATTTCAAATCTTTTTATAGTCTCTAGGTAGACACTAATATATTTTCATCATATGTGTCTTCTTCTAAATCATCTTCCTGAGCTAGATCATCTCTCGATCTACTCATATATTTATCAATATTTTTCTGATTTTTATTATGTATTGGTTGAAGATTCTGTTCATTCTCTGCTATAGTCACATCATGATGTTCAACTATCTTTCCTAGCCTCTAATTAAAGAATTTATATTCTTTTCTTTTCTTTGAGTATCCAAGAAATATTATTTCATATCCATGAGATTCAAACATCCTATGTATCTCTTTATTGAGAATGAAACACTTATTTCCAAACAATCAAAAGTATTTTAATGATAGTTTCTTTCCATACCATATCTCATATAAATTCTTCTCTTAATTTGGAAAAAATAAGGATCTATTTGACGTGTAGAATGTTTTCATCACTTCATCTTTCCAAATCTTTTATGGAATATATTTCTCAATGAGCATTATTTTAACCATGTTGTTCACAATTAAATTTAATCTCTAAACTACTCCATTCTATTTTGGAGTTCTTACTATTGGAACATGATGTCTTATACTATTCTTCTCAAGATAATCCTCCACATAACTATTTGTGAACTCTGTTCAATTATCTATTAAAATTATCCAGATTTTTGAACCAAGAATCTTTTCACATTCTTATCAATATCTTTTAATGAAACTAAATACTTGAGATTTTTTCGTGATTATTGATACCCATTCCATTATACTATTGTTCATAAAAGAAGAGAACATTATATCTCCTCCCATCAGTATCCCATGGTGAAATTTTCCCACACACATCGATATTCACCAACTCAAGAACTCTTCTTTACCTTTTCTCCTTGGGATTATATTTTTTTTGAATGATATTCCCTTGTTGATAGGAATCTCACGTATGGGTTTGATCATGTGATAATATAG
The DNA here is from genome assembly GCA_963277665.1 of Viscum album. Taxonomy (NCBI): domain Eukaryota; kingdom Viridiplantae; phylum Streptophyta; class Magnoliopsida; order Santalales; family Viscaceae; genus Viscum; species Viscum album. The sequence continues at coordinate 844,170,591 of OY728161.1, forward strand.
GGAGATTTTGAGATGCATCATATTTCACCAGATCTTCCAAGGAACCTTGGCTTCTATGGCCAAGATGCATATACCATAATAATTTTTCTTCATCCATAGACAGAAAGAACATATCTTCTTCTCCACTCACGAGGTAGTGATTCCCATTAGTACTCCTTCCTTGAAACACAACAACACCATCATGTGTTTCGATGATACATAATTTCTTGGAAAAACATATGGCATGCCTTGAGTTTCCCAATAGACTAACACTGGGTAAGTTGTGACTAAGCCCCTCAACAAACAATATATCTACATGCCTCATGTCTTTTCCTCCTTAATTGGATTTTCTAGAACCAATAATTTTCAAGCCCTCATCATTACCAAATCTTACGATACCTTATTTTCCATACCTGATTCTAGTCTCTAGATCACTATTTCCCATCATGTGGGAAGTGTATCCACTATCAATGATCCATATCCTAGTGAGATTTGATGCATTGAATGCAATTCCTATAACCACCACATATTTTTACCTTTTATTTTTGACCCAATTATTTGCATATACATCTATCACGGAATGGTAATCTTGATCTTCTTCAGTATGTGATAGACCAACTTCAACTTGTAGATATGCAAATCGATTTTCAATTTTTATATCTTTTGAAGATATATTTAGATACTTCTCAAGATAATATTCAGTCATCCTCAACACATTCCTCTGCATTGTTGATGTGAAATATCTTTCCATATGTCCCAGTCCTTTACACCTAAAACAATGACCACCAAATGATGACATATAATTTTGAGCTCTATAAGACCACCTATGTTGGTCATATTCCCTTTGGTACATATTTTTTATGGAACATAAATTTTGACAGTGTCCCATGTTACAACAACAATATCATCTTATGTAAGGTACATTCTTATGATGAAATGATGCATCAATAGTTGTGCCTTGGGTTCTCTAAATCTTATGATTATTCTTTGTATCAAAATCAATCTTTAATTTTTGAGTGGGTGATTGTGGTCTGACTTAACCCACGCCTTCTTTTTGTTTTATATCAAGCCCCATACAAAACATGTTATTTAGAATTGACTATTGCTTATATTATGATGGACCACTCTACTAAAATCCCATCTTATTAGTTTTCTTTATGATCTTCTTTCCTGATATCGAACCAATAGTTAGAAATTTCTCCAGATCTTCAATTTTTCAGCGTAGATTGGAAAATTCCAGTTCTAGTTTTTAGATACATTTAATTTGATAATTTCTAGTTTCAGTTAAACTATTAATTTCTTTTTTATTTTCTTCAATTTTGAGATTTTACTCAACTACCTTTTCTGAGTATTGTGGCATTGAAGACCTCAACTTTTCAGTTTCTACATTGAGCTCAAAATCACTTTCTTCCTACTGTTGTATAAAGAGTTTGGAATCACAAACAAATTTGTTAGATTTTATTTTTTTCTCTAAAAATATCTACCTCTACATGGTAAGCTTCTATTTAAGCATTAAGATCAACTCTTCCATCAATTTCTCCTTCTTCATTGTCACATTCCTCTCTTTTTAATGAATTTCTGACAATTATATCTAAAGCATCTATTTTATAATCCATGTTGTCCTCTAACTCTTCTGCCAAAAATTCATGTAAACATTCATCCACTCTTGAAAGAAAATTCATCTTTTTGAAGATCTTTATCCCAGTACTTCTCCTCCCTTTCTCATTTGATGAATACTTCTTTTGTGGAATTTCATCATTTTCTTTATTTTCATGATCAAACATCTTATGACCCTTTGCTGCAAAATTCCCAATCATTCTGCATCGAATGCATGAAAATGGAATTTTACCATTGAACTTACCCTTTCCCCATTGCAGATTAGAGGATAGAATTGACATGAAATCATCAGTATTGTCCTCCTCAGGAATATCTTCAATAGAGATATTCATCATGACTTAGAATACCCCTTCCATAGACATACCCTTTTCAACTGAATAATTATCATCATTTCTAATTTCATATGATACAAGGGTACTGTGCAGGTTATCTAGTGTCAGCTCTTCATGACTTTTTCTTCCAACACTAAAACATTCAGATTGAACTGTGGTGGAAGTTTCTTTATGGTACATTTCACAATTTTTATATCTTCAATAACTTAACCAAGACCATGAATTTCTTCCACAATACTTTTTTCCTATTGAAGAATGTATCAACAGACTCACTAGGATTCATTATGATATCCTCATACTTATTCAATAGAACCTGTGGATTTTCTTCTCTGACTATTGTGTCACCACCATAAATTTTTAATAATTTTCCCACATTGCATGTGATGTTTTACAATACATGACCTTCGTATAAATTTCATTTGATAGGTCTCACCCTAAACCATTTATCCCTTTATCATCAACATCCAATTTCCTTCATTTATCTTCTAATAGAGCACCACTAATAATGTTAGATGATATTCTCTATATAGCTATAGTATAGAAATCCATCCCTACTAATCGGAAGCAGTGATGCATTCTAATCTTCTATATTTGAAAATTATTTCCATCAAAGATCAGAATTTTTTTGATTGACCAAATCCATTTATTTTTATTTATAGGGAACCAATGACTTTCATCATTACCCTATATTACTATTTGTTAGGTCCACTAGGCTGATTACCCTGAGAGGATGAGTGAATCAGGGTAAGGTATATGAAAACATTCTCCCTTTTGGATCGTTTTTTGTTATTATACAAAACCCAATTCTCCCTTCCTCCTGTAGAAATATATAACCAGATATAAAAACATGAAAAGGAAATAAAATTTTTTACTTGGTTCACCTTCATGGGGTTACGTCCAAGGAGCATAGAACGACAATGTGTCGTTGTACCAAATTCACCAAGGATAACAACCAACAATGAGTACAATATTTGGGATATATCTTCAATGCCTAGGATTACTGCCTTTAAAAGGAATAGGGTATTCTCACTACATTCCCAAGGGTCACTCCCTATTTATCTTTCTCTAGATCAGTTCTGGTGGAATGATTCACTATCTTCTTCTTCCGACGCTCACTCCTCAAGAAAGAAATACAAACACAGTTTATTGACTTGTAGGTCAAATACATTTTATAACCATCTAGGTCCCTTTATGTTCATGAAATTATGCATCCTAAAATATAGGTAGATGCTCTGTTGAATTTCCTTTTTCACCCGTAGATGATGTCCACCTTCCTGGGTACATCTAGGTACCAGAAAATCCTTTTGCAAACAAATTTAAATATTTCACATACTTCATTGTGATAATCATGACCAACATTCTTATGATGCATACTAAGTACTAGGTTTGGTATGTATAACAAATCTCTGTGTACTTATTCTACCTTCCACAAACCTCCCTTCATCCACGTACTGCTTCTGCCTTTGCTATCAAGCATCGCCTCTGCATACCGATCCTGCAAACCTCCTCTATGAAACCCATCATGTCTGAAATTTTTTCTTTTTTGTGGGAAACCTTTGAAAACAATACACCTACTGAACCTTTTACTTCATTTACCTTGTCTAATGCGGTTTACAGTTCTCCATTTAAATCCTTCATTGGAATTTCATCCGGGTGAACCACTTTAGCATTCGTGGAATTCTTCCTCACGAACCACCTTCAGACATTGCCAAAAACCCCGGACTAAAAATATGTTCTATAATTAATTTGGATCACCACAGTAGTGAATTTCATTTGTGATTATTATATAGGAAATGATACCTATAAAATCCTTTATTTTTTGATTTACCAAATCCTCAAGCCAGCCTTCACTACATACCGATCCATTTTCCACCCCAAACTGCTAGCCACCCATGAACCATTTTTTTGATTTGGTCTATTTATTGTATTTGTTCCTACACAGTTGATCCCCTCCATAAACATCATGACATCTACATACCACATAACCTTATTCCATGAAACATTTTCAGTTTAATGAACCTCTCTGGCATACCATTCCCACCACTTCGCGTAACGTTCTCACCGCTCTGCGTACCGTTCCCAGAACATGGTATGCGGTCCATGATCTATGGTACGTGGTTTTCCTAATTTTAAATTTTTCTTCAACATTCATCATACTCTTCAGTCCTATAAAGAATTTCATCTTTTTCCAAAATCAAACTCATGATTTTAAGGCCCAAACATTTGGATGCATGGCTTGAAAAGTTTGTGTGCATGGAACTAGTTTTCTTGTATCCTAGGAGACTAGATGTTTTCTTGACAATTAGTTATGATGACTTCAAGTCCATGGTGGACTAAATGTCATACATCGGTTGGTCCCATGACATCTATATACTAGATAAATGAAAAATTATTGTTTCATCATCATGATATGGAAATGGAGTTTCTATTATTGATCGATGACTCGTCCGGATTGATATGTTTATTGAGATGTAACACATTGAATATATTATATTTCCTTATATGCATATTCTAATTGATTAGTATTTTCATATAAATTGGGTTTTAAATATTTTTAGGAAAATGTGTTATTTTTAATTGTAAAATTACTTATTTTACATATTTCGATTGATAAATAGATTTTTAATGTCAAAAAATCTTTTTTCAAAATAAGCATTGTAATATCTTTATTGTACACCATTCTTAAAATATTTTAATTTCTATATAAATTAACTATAGAGAATATTTCATGAAATTCATTAGGTCTTTATAGATCATGTATTGATTAATGTATTTGGTTCTTGCATAACTCTTATACTTATAATATGTTCCCGTGTGATCTTTATCTTCATTTTACCCTTCAGGTTTGAATGTCCAAGGATAGATGAACTAAGACATAGTGGGTGGTCATGGACCACTAGGACATGGTATCTGCAAAAATTATTTTAATTGTAGTTTGTATCATCTCCATGTACATTATATTATGATACTGATCTATGAATGAGATGATTTTTCTGTAGTTTACATTGTTTATTATAATATTTTGTCGAAGAAATCATTCCCAATAACTATTTCTTGATATCCATGTTCTTTTCATTGGCCCATGGAGATCAGCAACACACTTCGGGTAATTGGTAAATTGATTATATTACTAGTTTATAGGAAAATCTATGGTGGTTCATCGCTAATGGTAATAGAGGTTGTATTTCTATAAAAGGAAGAACTTCTCCTTAGAGGCCCTTATGTCATATGTGGTAAGTCATAGTAAAAATGATATTAATACTGTTTCAAGAGTCAATATATAGTTCATGAATGGGAAATTGATCACTACCTCCACACGATGAGATGTGATTTACCCTAAATGTAGGGACTTGAGTCTTAATTTTTTGTTATTCCATTCTTAATGTAAAACGAGATTCAAATTCTCACTGAGAATGTATTTGATTTGGGGAATTTATTATGAGTTTTTTGTAGGAATGGAAAGATAACCAAAGTTAAATTATTCCATCAGGTTCTATTAATCATTGAATAATTAGTGTGACTGATCTAAAATTAAATCTAGGTATAGTTTTGTTGTTGGTGTGTGGTTTTCCAGCCTATGGGACCAAGTCTTGCATAGTTATACTCTAACCTAAACACACCATGTTTTTATTTTATTTCCCAAGTTATTTCACTCATTTGAGTTAAATTGGATGGTTATAAAAGTTTTTTTCATGGTCATGTTTTTTTGTTTTAAATATAATTCCTTATTTATGGTTTTAACTCCATTGTGAAACCCAAATTGTGTCATAAAATAATTTTTTATTGAGTACTTCGAGGAATTATTTCAATTACAAAATAGAATTTTTTATTATTTTTTTGGATTGTAAAACTTATTTACAATGACACATTTATTATGTGTTAAAGAAACAGTTAAAGTATTTATTGTATTGGTAAAGGGATTGAAATATAAATTTAATTGATAATTTTAATATGGGATTATTGTTTTTTTTAAATAAGGGATAATTTCCATGAGATGATTAATGATTTTTGGAAAGTGTGATGAATTTATATTTACATTTTTTATTTTTAATAGAAACATTATGTTTTTATAAATGGTTTAATTTTTATTGTTTTTTAATCATTAATTATTTGATAAATTAGTTTATGTATTTTTTGAATGATTTTGGATTCCTTGAATTCTAATTCAAGATTTTTTTTGAATGAATTGGTGATCTTGGGGTTTTTGATGACCATAAATATAACATAATAATTTTTCTATGAAATATAGAAGATCAATTCTTTAGTAGGGTTTTGATGTGTTCCTTTTAGTTTTTAGATATTGAATTTCTTGTCGATGACTCAACATAGGCTCCATATCAAGTCCTGGATTGAAAGACATTCCAACCTTTAAACCACAACCTTGACATCATGGATTTTCATAAAACTTCTTATAATGGTTAAAAAGGATGTACTAAGGTACTAATGTGTCTTGAATAATTTAATGGAATCATTTATTCTCTCATGGCTCTTAAGGACCTATGATTCAATTATTTCAATTTTTTGTTAGATGTTTATGGCCACAAGTGGTGGAAATGTTTTATTATATCATGTATCTATGAAATAATTTCTAGCTAATTATCCATGAATTTATTCATTTAGTGGTAGTATCTTGAGGATGTGATGAAGGATATAGTTAATGAGTTCTTTAGTTTTGGTCAAGGTGAGATATTAGTGGAGGAGTATTACATGAAATTATTATTTTTATATGTTTCTTACATGAGATGGTTTGTAATTTCTTCCATAAAAAATTATCTTTTAGGAATGATAATCAACCATACCTTTTAACTTCCATTCTAGTATCCAGGTTGATATCATATTCAGATATCAGGAATATGTATTTTTTTAGTAGAAGTTTACCTAGTGAAATGATATAAAATGAATAATACCTCATTAATGAATGAAAAAAGAAAATATCCTTGAGGAATGTGGTGGGATCCCATATATTCCCAGTGCAGATATCCAAGTCATTATAAGAGTAAATATTTAAAATAATTCACGGTTTGAAGATTGACTGACTGTTTGGGTCACCATATGTGTTTTTCATATTGGTAAATCAGAAAGGGATGTTTTGTTTGGGGATAATAAGATCCTAACATTAGGGTAGTATATGCTTTAAGATAATTGAGATATATCCATAGTCCATTGAGTGAATCCTTCCACATAATGGAGGATCTTATGGTTTCTCGATGAGGTTTATATTGAACCATATTTTTGTATCTGATGACATAGTAGAAACTTCTCACGATTTTAATCATTCAACATTATCTATTTTTGGAAACCATTTTTTAGAGATCTTGGTATACTGTTTTGGGATCTTTTTGGATTATCACTTTTGAAAATGGTTGCGATTTTGTGGTTAGTTTTAATTTTATGATATCTATGTGATTTTTTCATGTGAATGGGGACGATTTAATTCATAGCCATATTTTTCAATGAATTTATTTACTTGATGTTTTTGTGCTCCTAATGAAGTAGCAGAATACTGTGTTGTGAAACATTCATATTATGGGGGTTTTTTGTTCCTGTAAATCAATTATTCATTTCCATCCATGGATGTCTTACTATGGTCAGTGTTGGATAATTTTTTTAATTTTGTTCCTTGCCAGAATTTTTTTTATGGATAGAGAACAATTATATATGTTGGATGATCAATCTTGTGAGAGTTTAGTTACCTGTTGTTCATTGACCTAGATGATCATGATCCTTCCAGTTTAACTTTTATAGACCTTTGCAATATACTCAACTTTCTAGGATAATCCGGATTCATGATGGATCAGGCGCTTGAAGGTATTGACATTTGTTTTTATGAGCATATCGAGGGGAGAGGTTAGATGTTGAAAATAATAGGTTTCATTGAGTACATGCCTATGGTGGAAATCATTATCAGTTCTTTTAATTGTGTGTGTATTTTTGATCATATTTATTTATCCAGGGTTTTGGTTAAATATTATTCTTTTGGTCAAAGAGACATGCTTTTTTTAAGATAGACCATTTTGGCGAATATTTAAATGTTAGGGAGACCTAACCAAGGTCTCTAGTATCTCAAAATTTTTTTGATGTGTGATAATTTTGGTCAATTGATAATGGAGTTATATCTATGTTTTTAGACTTTGGATGAGTCTTTAATCTAGAAAAATGATTTTCTACAACAAAAGATAATAAAGGGAGTTCATATTGTGCCTTCTTGTTCTATATTTCTAATTAGATGATTTATAGGGATAAAAGTTCCCATGGTTGAGATGTCGTATAGTCATGGACAGAATTTTATTTTTTTTGATAAATTTACTTTTGTATCCTTTTATTGGATATCTTTGTGGGATGTTTTCAAATTTTTTGTTTTTATTAAATTTTTTATGGGAATGTGCAAGGTTAGATCTTGGTTTGAAAAACCATTCATCCAAATTGTGAAATAATTACAATATCCTAAGTAGTGGCACACAATTAGTGTATGCCTAGGAGAAACCTATTATTAAACCACGAAACTAGAAAAAAATTGGTTATATTGTTTATGTATATTCAAACAAACCATGCACCTATTCGTGTGGTTCTATTTGGGCTTCACATTTAAAAATAATTTTATTTCATACAACATGACTAAGGAAACCATGTGAACAAGGATTAATTCCTAGAAAATATTATTTAATATTTCAACCCCCCAATCAACATAATTATTACCTAACTTCTCAAATTCTAACATAATATGGTCCTTTAGATTTTTGGATCCCTCTGGAGGTGTTTTGGGTTTTCATCCTTTTATCTTGGTAGATCAATGCACTGATCGAAGATGTGATCCTCATTCAGTGAGTTAATTTCTTCATGGTCTTTTATATATCATATAATATTGATTCATTATACTAATATGGTTTTATTTCATTAGGATATTTTGAAACTATCATGGTTAATGTGGAATTTTGGATATAATATCTATTCTCAGATCTATCGAGATCCCTCTTCCTAGATAACATGATCTCTATCAAAGGAAACAAGTCTTGAATTCATTGTTTTTGGATTTAAAATATTCCAAATATACACTTATATGAATTTATTTCACCATGTATTTTATTTTTTCATTATAATTCATATATATATGTTTCCGGATTTGTGAAATTTGTTTTATGAATTTGTTTATCTAGAAATTCGTTGTGAAATATTCTATGAAAATTTTAACTGTGAATTTAAAATATTGTGAATTAAATTGAAAGGATCTTGATTTCTATCACATTTTGTTGGTTGTTAAATTATATTTTTCTTTGTATTTATTTTAAAATAATAGTTAAGGCATTATTTTGTGAAGGTGTGGGTTTTGGAATAAGTTTTAATTTTTTTAAATTAAATTAATTTTATTTGAATAAAATTAGTTGAACAATCTGAATTTTACTAAAATGAATCAAATGATTGAATATTTGATATTACAAAGATTTATTTTTGAATTATGTTTCCCCTATTTTGAAATTTCAATTTTTGGGTAACATGAAATGAGTGGTTTATTCACTATTAAAGAGAGTGTACCCCCATGTTTTGATTTTATTTCAATACTTTTCAAAATTATTAAACATCCTTGAATTAATTTGTGGTATTGTGAAATAATTGATTTAACTGATATTTTGGAATTTCCATGATGTATTGTGAATGAAATTGTGTATGGATACCATTTATAATGGTTGAATTGTGGAAATGGCTGTGAATTGATATTGATTATTCTTAACAACCTGATTGTCACAATATGATGAATATATCTTATAATAATCACTTTTTATAACTGTATTGGTTCATGTAATTACATTTTATTAGTGTTTAAAAATTTATTATTTACTTCAAGGGAGTTTTGGGGGTGAGAGTGAGTTGTGATTTGAGAGCATGATCCCATGATTGATATAGATAAGGATCCTTATATAATCCTATCACCTTGATTATCCCACTCCCATATTTGAATAGTCATGGTAACCGATATATTTTGTTTCTTTTACCATGATATTTTATTAATAATAAAACTCACACCCCGTAGTGGATCTATATTGAACATTAAAGGTTCAGGATATGGATTTTTTTCCATGAATGTGGGTGTCTGTGGAAGTAGTTTTCTTGAGATCCATGAAACTATATGTAAGACCAATGATTTGTCGAGATGATTTTTTATCATCTAGTCTATGATGTACTCACTATTATTCCTAGCTATTTCCCATTACATCCATATTATTGATAATCGATACATGAAAACATTCATTATCTCTGTTAGGAACTATAGTTTACATTATTGATTGATTACTACTCTTGAATAATCCGTTTATTGAGATGATACAGCTTAACTATATTTTATTGACTCATTCACATATTATAATAGTAGGTTCATATTCACAAATTTCTTTATTGAAAAACAATTAACATGAGAAAGGATTATCAAATCCTTTAATGAATATTTTTATATTTAAATATTGAAATGGAACATTTAACATATTTTGTTTTATAACAAATTTTTAAATGTTATAAAAACTTATTTAAAAAAAATTATTTAATCTCCCTATTTTACACCTCTGTTAGAATATTTGACTTACCTTCTGAACTAAATAAATATAATAGATTTTGGAAACCTAATAGGATCAATAGTTCACAACCTACTTGTACCATCTTGTTCTTGTAGCCCTCTAATTATCATAAAAGTTGCAGATGTGATCATTAAATACCATTATGCAATTATATTTTTCTTACTATGGATTGGTGACCCTAGACATGGTGGTTGGTCATGGATCCCTATGAGACATGTTTGTGGTTTATTTTTTTATTTATAGATTTTTATAATCTCTATGATCATGAAATGATTATACTATATTATGTATCTAAAGATGATTCCAAAAGTACAATTTTTTTATTGTTATATTTTATGACATAAATCTGTCCCAATGGTTCTTTTTTGTTGCCCATGTAATTTTAACCATCCCATGGATAATGAGAATTCACTTCAAGTTATTGGTGAATTATCCTGGTTGTTGGTTTAAATGGTACTCTGATTTGGTTGATCAAAATGTGTCCAACCATGTTTAGATACCCAAGGGTTAACCGTGTTCGGGTTACTAAACAATGACTAGTTTTGAATTTATTTATTATGATATTAATATTGTACATGGGTATATTTAAACAAGCCAAAGGATAAAAAATATTATTTATCTCAAGACAGAGGTTTACACATGGGGTTTTATCCCAATCACAATGGTACATGAGTGGAAAACCTAATACTACTATGTGATGAATGACCTGGTGGGTACCCTAGACATAATTTTTATGATTTTGTATTTTACAAACTCCTATGAATTTTCTCATTCACTGTTGTTCTCTCATGGGTCAGTTTTGTTGAATAATTATTTCATAGACATTAGTTTCAGGAAAATTTTTATTAGAGAAATTATTCGTTTAATCATGATTTATAATCTAGTCCTTATTGGAAATTATTTTATTATGTATCTTGATTATAAAAGTATTACCATATTTTTATAACATGTTTTCTATGATTGGTGGAACTTATGTATTACCGTACTGAGCATCTGACTTAACCCCTTTATTATATTTTCATTCACCTTGTTAAGAAGATGAGTACAACTTATGATTTGTATATAAGAGCGGATAGAGGTGCATAATTAGGAATAAATGTTAATAAGAGTTTTAAAATAAGATACTTATGTTGATATTTTCTAATACAGTAAGTATTTTTAACTTCGAGTTTGTGAATATTTGGGATATTTTTTTCCTTAAACATGAAATTAATTTAATATTTATGTACGTTTAGTTCATATCATTATATTCAACATCTCCGTAAACATTTCCACCATTCCCATGTGATATTTTGTTTTAAAATGTGTTACAAAATAATTTCCTTGAATCTAATGGATTCATACTTCTGGATTCAACCAATTAATTACTAATATACTTCTTGAAACCATATTTTTAGTGATTTAACTTTTTATTTTTTAGTATTTATTATGGATATGTGTATTTTAAATTATTTTCATTTCTCTAAATTTTACCCTCCTCTAAAATGATTTAACACATTCGATAATTCATTTATTGAAATTTTTTATATATTCTTTGAAGATATGGAATCTGCATTAATATTTTTTAACAGTTATTTTTTTAAATTTTTTAGTACATTTATTAAATTACTTTAAATTATAAATTTTATTTATTATTTTTTAATGAAAAATATCTCATTTAATTTTTGTAAATTTTTTGTTCATTTATAATACTTTTATCTCATTTGACCAATGGTATACTATCCAGATTTACATTTTTTTAATTATAAATTGATTTGAAAAAAATATTAAATTTTATATATTTTGAATTTATTTTCATTTATTTATGATTTATAAAAATGATAAATCTATTTATTATATTAAATTAATTAATTTATTGTATTAATGTTTATATATTATTACACTCTGTTTGGATTTATTTTTTATGATTTTTTTTGTTTTTTTTATTATGATTATATTCATGGAATTTAATGGTTATTTGATTTATTTATTTATTGTATTTATTTATAGTTTTTATAATTGATTATTTTTATTAATTTTTTAATATTAAACAATTAATAAATAATTTTATTAGATTTTATTTTTTACATATATCAATAATATTTTTGAATATATATGATTTAAAATTATGTATTTCATATATTTATATGTGTATATGATCTATATTTATCTGTTTGTATTTTTTTATATGTTTATATGTTTTAATATATTCATATCATGTATTTTATATTTCTAAAATTAATAGTTTTTAATTTTCTAAATGAATTAAGTAAAAATGATAAATATGATAAAGGTGTTCATGTTTTCAATGAATATTAAAAAAATATTAAAAACATATATCTGATTTTATTTCTAAGAATTATTTCCTTGAATATATCTGTTGTTTTAATCATAGTTATACATAATGGATCTGTTATGGTGAAATATAAATGAATTAATGATCAACTATTGATGAAGAGTATTAACATGTGATCTAAGGATGTGTTCAAGATTTAATTTCTAAAACCTGAATTGAAACCATTAAGGAAATCTCTAGTGATGAATGATTTTATAGACATGCTGAGAATAAATAGTTTTAGAGTTGTAGTAAATATTTGGGTAAAAATCCCTCAAGGTATCATTGAAATATTTTTTAGGTGATTGTGTTTTTTGACAAAGTGGGCCTCTGAGTCGGGTTTGTTCACAAAGCAGATCACGATGCATAATGTGTTGACAAAGGGGGGGTTACATTTTATTTTTTTGGATCAAGAGATGTTGTTGAATATCCATTTTTGATTGAAGAACCTCAACAATGGAATGGATGATCTGGAGGTCATACAAAAAGAGCAGATACATGGTGGTTCCGTTTTCCAGTCTACCAATTTTTTTGGGCCAGAAAATTGGAAAATGTAGAGATGTGTTTTTTAAAAATGGAGGTTCGTGAAAAATTAGAGTGGTGCGTGAAAAATGATTTGGTTTGTGAAAAATTTTCATGGTGCGTGTAAAATATAGTTGTGCGCTAAATATTGGCATGGTGTGCGAAAAATAATGTTTTGTGTGAAAATTGGTGTGGTGCGCAAAAAATGAAGTGGTGCATGAAAAATTGGCGTGGTGTGCGAAATAAGGGATTGATGTTTTTCTCGTAAGAGCTGTTTCGAGAACAAATTCTCAAAAATTGGAAAAGTCATGAGGTGTGTAAAACAGTGGAACATGGTGCGAAATAAGGTGTTGTGCGGAAGATGTGGTTTTTCTTCTCAATAAGGATTATGCGCTGGAGGAGGGTTTTTGTGCATGGGTTGATTTTGACTATAAATATGAAGTGACCCTCCTCATTCAGTACAACTCAAGACATAAAGACTATCAAAGCTCTGCTGCATGAAATTAAATCTCACAAGGGTTTTGTTCAAAAACAATAAGTTTTCATGTAAAAGATCTATTTGCGCTCAAGGAAGAGGCTACGCAGAAAATAAGACTATTGCGCGAAAAGTGGATTAAACACAAAAGCTGAAAATTACACACAAGGAAGTATAGAGGTTTCACGTAAAAGAAGTGGTTGCGCGTAAAATAGATGTTGTACGAAAGTTGTATTTCATGCAGGGCATGGGAATTACGCGCAATGTGTCGTAAGGGCTGCGCATAAAAATTGGAGTTGCCTGGTACACCTGGTGAAAAGTGAGATTCATCTACAGGTGAAAGTTGGATGTTAACAGAGTATTTATTAATAGTTAAAGATGTAGATTTCATTATAGAATATGAAGAGACCTAAAAGTCTATAAACTGTGAGTGGATCTTCTGAAGAAGCTGTGAGCTCACATCAATTGATAGAGTAGTGAGATTTCATTTTGTGAAACCTTGTAAACCAGAAGGGATAGTGAGTCCTCTTCAATCATTGTAAACAATAGTGCATTTTAGTGAAGTTGGAACATTGGCACATTTCTAGTGTATGCTTCTTGGATGTAGCCCAGTGAGGGTGAACCATATAAAAATCATTGTGTCATGTACATGATTTAGATTCTTTTTATCCTTTTTTAAAAGAAAGAGAGAGAAGAGATTTTTTTCTTAACAGCAAAACACGATCGATATGGGTAGATGTTTTAATCATTCATACCCTAATTCACACCCCTCTGAGGATATCTAACCTAGTGGACCTAACATAAATTTAGAGTGTTATTAATATTTTTCAAATTGGTTAACATGAAACAAAAAATTAATTGAGGGAAATATGTTTCATTAAACTTATTATACATTTGAAAGAGTAAATTATAGAAGAAAAAGGCTTCTTCATTATACTTATTTTGACAAAAAAAATTATTTCCAATGAGATTTTTGTATAAGAAAATATTTTCTACTCCCAAAAAATATGTATTTTATATAAAATAATTTTATTATTTATTAGATGTTGATATATACGAGACATCAAGATATAAAATGTATGAGAAATGAAACTATAATTTATTCTTAAGAACATTCCCCAAACATACCAATAAATTAATATGGTATTATCCCATAATTTCTCATTTCATGTATCTATTTGTATGTTGAAATTATGTAAAGATGTTACACTCTGATAGAAACCTATATCACCCTTATAATTCCCTATAAAAGAATATAATTGATAAAAAATTTCCACATTTTGAAAATGACATAGGAAATATCATATTGGGATTCTTTGTAGTTAAAATGAATCTATATCAAATCCACAGTAGAAAACATAGTTCATGAAATAATATGTTGGTAGTATAGAATATGTATCAAAATCTACTCAAGGGGATAAATTTATTGTGATGTCCTTGATTATTTGTGGACCAAAAGTGCCTGAAAATGATATTGGTATTTATATATTACCGTTGATTAGTATTTTGAAATATCTATGGGATGATGAAGTTATGGTTTTTGATGAAAACACAAAAGTGTATTATCTATTATGAGTTATGGTAATATTATCTACAAATGACATTCATTTTTATGAAAAAATATTTACATACAATGTTAATGATCATAAATCACGTCCAATTTTAAATGATGCAACTTTATATCATCAATTGAAGAATGTAATAAATACAGTGTCCATGGGGCACCAATTTTTTTTACAATAGTCATCCTTATAAAATATTAAAAAAGTAAATTAACTGTTTATAAGATATTTATTTTTTAACGCCCATGGATTTTACAAGAGAACTATGTTTCATAGCTTGTGATTTATGAAACATAAAACTAAATTGAACTATGATACTTTTATAAAAATACATTATTAAAATGAAGTATAAAAATTAATGCAATATGATGGTACAATGTGAAATAACATGAATAAAAGTAAAAGTAGAGTAAATGAACATATCTGTTAAAATACCACAAATATAAAACCACTATAATCATTGTTATCTATAAAGACTATGTCCCCAATAATAGTTATAGAAACAAGTTAAATAATTTAGAATAAAATATACATTATTTGAGGGATGTAAATGAACATATTTTAGTGAAACATATATATCTATATACATGAATGTAATATGAAAATTATATATATATAGTTTTTTTCTACATATAGATCATATATATATGGCCATTAAATATATATCTGATAGGTATATTTAAATTTTAGTTTGTTGGAAATGAAGGTAAATAGTTTAAAGTTAAAAAAGATATTTTCAATCAAACTGTTGTTATCTGCGCAATGTATTTTTAACATAATATATTAAATTAAAATATATTGATAAAAAATAATATATAAATTTTAATAAATTAATCTTCATTTAATTATATTCATTAAGATGAAAATGATAATAAGCTCTTTTTATGCTTTAAAAGTACATTTTCTAAAAACAATAATTTCTTTATGTGGGAAAATAATATAATTAATTTATTACACTTTTTTAATGGTTATCTGAATAAAATAATTTCATTTTTAAATTAATTTTTTAAAAATTAACATAATGTTAAATTTTTAGTATTTTATAAAATGAATAATTTTTCTATGAATAGATAATAATAAGGAATTCTATGATAAAATATCTTTTCATTTCCAAATTGTACAATTATACATTTTATTTCAATAAGGTTTTTAAAAAATTAGATCCTTTATATTATTAATAATCTAATTAGGTTTGTTGTAAATTGTCACGACCCCCTGCCCACAATGTGTACCCCTCCTGGGCCAGTAATGGGAGAAGGGAGATAATGTCCCCTGAGTCCTACCTCCATTAGGCCCTAGGATGGCGACTAGAATTGAAGGTATAGTGAACACACAGATTGGAGGCATTGCCCTCTAGGAGAACACATGGGAAACAGAGAGATATGTCAGACACAAACCAACTCTAAATAAAACAAAAATACAATTAAAATCCCAATTACACATATATAATGTCATGCAAAACTGCTACAACTAAAAGGGGAAAACTACAGGTACCCAAAAGAATGTAAAAACAACAGCAACCACGAAGTCCAAATAGCTCCCGTATCCCCAAGCTCATAGAAATCATCCTGATCATCATCCTTCTCTAAGTGACCTGAGAAACATTTTCTATAAACATAGGGTGAGTATAACAATATACTTAGTAGGATCCTCCATAGAGCTTCTCGTGTAAAGGTAACGAAAAAAAGCTAAAGGAAAATGAAAAACAAGTGAAACTAACTCATCACCTAAACAAGTATACTATGTTTCTAGACTCACAATGTCTACTCTCACCAAGTATCTCTTAAGAAAATCTATAATATAATAAATAATGTCAAGGGTACCCTGCTACTACTTCCCCATTGGTTTTCCGCTTTTCCCCAACATCGCACATCCTAAGAATCTCTCTCCAAAAGGCTTGCCCACAGAATCCTAGACAAAGAACCCCAACATGTATCTCATGAAAAAAACACCACATCCACATAGGCAATGTAACCTGGTAGTTTCTGGGAGCCACCATATTTCGCATAAGGTTTATCAGACATCGGGTATTAAACCTCAAACCATTATAGCCCATACACCGAGTAAGGTTCTTCAAGTTATCATTGCTTATACAAGATACACCTATAGTTGTCCATAGGAAACTATATCCAGAATATAATTATTTGAATTACCACAAGACATTACAGCCAACATCACACATATATGGGGAAAACTATCCGTTGTGCCTAAAGACACAAGTAACTACCATGAGAAGGGAGTGGGGCCACATGGGGTAGTCATCCATCCGTCCTCCCTCCAGAATGTTTGCAAAAACACCCCCAGGGCTCAAAATCCTCAGGGTGTCAGTTTCCCTGAATGACAGGGTGGATTAGAGAATAGAAAAATAAAAAGTAAAAAATATACTATAGCTCACAACCACATTGTGCGCATAACATATTCTTAGACATAACTGCATCAAATGTCTCTCGGACTCCCGACTGCCACATGTAAGACAAGGTATCCTATAAGCACAGAGCCATTTAAAGAGATTAATTACATTAATTCATTCCCTTTTTATCTGTTCATGTTTGCATTAATTAATTTTTTAAACATTAATTAACTATTAACAATTCCACAGTAAATTTTATTAACATCACACCCAATGTTCAGTATCCATTTAAATTGTAACCTCAATATTTCATCCCAGCAAGATCCAACCCCTAGGGTTAACATCATTTATTCAGTCCTTTATTAACAACATTATTACATTCCCATATTCTGAGGCATTCTAGAGAAAAATTATAATCTACTAAACACATGTAGGATCAACTAATTGAGTATATGAAGTAGCCTTCAAGTAATTTCCAACTATAGAAAAAGCATATACCTATCCTCCCTTGAGAAGCTAAACACAAAATGCACGTGGCATACCATTCATGTCTTCGCCCCTTTTTGGAAAGAGGGTAAGAAATCCAACTGCCTTGAGCATTGGGTAAAGTAAATAAGATAAAAAACCAACAAGAATCAACAAGAATCCAAACATTCACATCCAACCCATTTCATCATCCTCAGTGTCCTCCCTGACACCCACATCCATAAACAGATGCATCTCACCACTCGAGGCGTAAACTGCTGCCACGACCAATAGGCCTCCATTCCCCCACATATCACAATAGCCATCAAGGCTCACAACACTACACAAGAAGAATAAAAAAAACATCATATAAATTGGGATGTTATCCCTTATACAAGAAAGAGATTAAATCATAACCCTAAAAAGAATTATCTTTTATCAAACAAATAGTTCTTTAATCCATGTTGAATTAACCGATATTTTAATTAGAGGATCCAACTACAGGAAACCTCAATAGTTATCTATCACAAATTGATTTAACATGATTAATGACTCAATTTTAGTAACATCATATTACAATTAAAAAATCAGATTCATTATCATGCCTATTTATCTTTATCCAAAAAATTATCAATTAATTCCATCATTCTTTACTTTGATAATTTCCATCAAGAAAAAACAAAAAAACAAAGAAAGCATATATATCACACTATCTATTTAAAAAATAGGCAATAATATGTGATCTATATCAATTTATTTATCTGATTCAAATATTTATTATGTCAATTCCATTGTGATCCAATGGGATAAAACATGATAAATATGCAATTGAATGTAAAAGAAAAGAGAAGTAATGAATCCCATACCTGAAACGGTTCTTGATGTTCTTCATACGAGAAAGAGTAACACAATGGGTTATGATATCCTCCCTCCCCCCCCCCCCCCCCCGTGACAACTGTATCCACCCGAGGATGACGAGACACAACCACAACAGTCAACACCCAAGAAAAGACTATTAGGAACATGGATATAACATTCCATAATAAGTAAATGAGAAATAGAAGGAGATGAACCCAAAAGAATGACGATAGATCATACCTTATATTGAAGATTGATCGATACTGCTCGATTGCATCAAAAATAAATGTAAACCTATACAAGGATGAATGTTTGATTTCACAACTCTTATGCGAAGGAATAAAAGGTTCGAGCATCCCACACCAGAGAAAAAGTTGGAAGAACTAGGGAAGAAGATATCTCATCCCTTTAGATGATTTAACATAGTAGTGGTTTAAGATATACTAAATTTTACATTAAAAGTGGATCACATTAAACAATGTGGGATGACCAAGTAAAAGAATCCAAAACCTTAAGAAAAATTAATATAGGAGTTATGGCCTTTGAATCGTCCTTAGAGTCCTTAAAACGAGGATTTAAATGCATTTTACATCAAAGGAAATGTCAAAGGGGAAAACTGTAAGAAGATAGAAACACTATTCATGAACAAAAATTTGGAAATGGAAATAGAGGTTACTTTTAGACCTCACCAATCTAGAATAAATATTCATGAACTCAAAATTTGGAAAATAAAATAGAGGCTACCATTGGACCTCACTATTCTGGAAACACTATTCATGAACACAAAATTCTACAAAGGAAATAGATGCTACCATTGAACCTCACCATTCTAGAATCACTGTTCATGAACTCAAAATTTGACAAAGGAAATAGAGGCTACCGCTAAATCTCACCGTTTTGGAAACACTATTCACATATGGTTACTGTTTCACTATTCACAGAAGCCTATTGAAGACACTGTTCACATAAGGTTACCGTTGCACAGATCATATAAGGCATTCGATGACACTGTTCACATAAGGTTATCATTGCATTGTTCACATAAGGCTACAGGTGAAAATGTTCACATAAGGTTATCATTACACTGTTTACATAAGGCTACCAATGACACAATTCACATAAGGTTACTGTTGCACTGTTCACATAAGCCTACCGATGACACTATTCGCATAAGGTTACTGTTGCATTGTACACATAAGGCTATCGATGAAACTGTTCGTATAAGATTTCCATTGTATTGTTCACATAAGGCTGCCAATGACACTGTTCACATAAGGTTACCATTTCTCTGTACAAATAAGACTACAGATGACACTATTCACATAAGGTTACAGTTGCAGTGTTCACATAAGGCTACCAATGACACTATTCACATAAGTTTTCTATTTAACTATTCACATATGTCTACCGATGACATTGTTCACATAAGGATACTACTACACTATTCACCTAAGGCTATAGTTGAAACTATTCACATAAGGCTACTATTATACTATTCATAGAACTGGAAACACTATTCAAAAAACTGGAAATTTGGCAAAGTGTTGGGGACAAGTCACCTTGACCTCCTGGAACACCTCAAATATCAGATATTTGCAATGTAATGGACCAGAGAGGTCTGAACCATTACATTTTTTTCATTTTAGTGTACAAACATTTTTTGCTTCAGAAAAAATCTTTCAAGAAAATCTTTTTCCGTGACATTTTTCTTGTTCACTTTTAATTTAAATTCTGATACACATATTAATTGAATTAATAAAAATGGATACTATATTTGAAATTATAGTGTTAAAATAGGGTAAATAATACCTTTTTTGTTTTGGTCATTATGAATAATAAGCGTGAAAAAAATCATTTGTAACATCAGTGAGATTAAAATGAGAAAAATTTGGTAAAAGACATGACATAAGTTTTCAAAATTAAACCAACACTTGCATTTATTTAATTTTATTGAATAAATTCGGCCATATACATCTCAAATACATATATATTTAATTCAAGTTCCATTTAACTTTTATAATGAATTATATATGTTTTTTATTACAGAATATTCCCAAATATCACTCTTTTGAATTTTATATAAATAAAATTTTTACATATGGATAAAAATAGTATATGTTATGTTATGAATTTTTGTTATAATTATTATATGATTTTATTTTTCATGTTAAATTATTTTTTATTTTTTCAGTTGATATAATTACCTTAAATTCTTATGCAACGCTAACAAAGTGCATGTTAAAGTATTAGAAAAATCAGGTAAATACTGCTTAAAAAATCTAAAAGTAATATTTTCTTGGTGACCTATACTACCCCCCTTAATTTTGTAGATTAATATATCAAATTAAGTATTATTATATTATTTATTTTAATATTAAATTACTATATTCATGTATTTATAATTAAATAAAATTAATAGTGTAAAAAACGAAATTAATACAAGAGAGGCTCTTCCATAGGATAACCCCCTTAATGTTTATTAAAATAAAACAAAAGGAAAGTAAACAATCAAAATAAGTAAAAAGAATGAGTTGCATTTCATAAGAACTATACCCATCTCTACATCCATGGTAGCAAGCTTCGTCCGTAGTAGTCGATTCCCATTTTGAGCTGTCATAATGCTTCAGAACCATAGCATATTTCCTTCGCAGATTTATCCGTTTCAAGTATAAGAGTTCAGTGTGACCACCTGAAGACATGGTGGCTAACTGCTTTGGCGGGGGGGAGTAGTCCTTCTTTGAATGGCGTCATGGAGGGTCTATGAAAACTTCTTGGTTCTCAATCATATTCTTTCCTCCCTCCTTGTACCACATCACTAAATGAAGGATTGATCATGCCACCATAGTTCTCTTTATCACACTTAGAGATGTCTCTCCATTTCCCTTTCATGATCACATTCTAGATATTATCATCTACTCCTTTAACCAATTGGAACTGGCTAGTGGTGTCAATAGCGAGGCCCCTTGGCTGTTCCATATTCTCGTAAATAATCAAAGACCCCTGCTACACAGCATTGGATCCATTTCCACCCTCTTAAGAAGAAGAGACATTCTGAATTTTATTCTATGAGAGGTCTTCCTCCACATTCTCCTTCTCCAACACCTAAAAATAGCTTCCAGTAGCACCAGTTAAAGCCACACCCCCATTATGCACAAACCTACATTGTTCTCCATTAGCAGCATCCAACACTTCCGCAGGATCACTAACACATCTAAAAACATCCAACATACCTGTAGACACATTCACTTCTCCCTTACACCAATTCCCCAACCTTTCATTAGATAAATTCATACACGCGTCAAGCTATAAATCCTCCTCGGCAGCAACAACACCAATGGGACACCCCATTGCAGTAGACCCAGAAGCATCCTTTGCACCAGCTTGTTTTACCCCAGCACCCAACTGCAGATCATGGTAAAGTCTACTAAAAAATGCAGCCACATCTGGATTTGTAGGTGCCTCAACATGTTTCCTCAAGGGCACTACAGCCCAGTTCTCCAAACTATCATCAATACCAGATGGCATCGGTCCAGCGGACATCAGACTCAACCCATGAGGCTTTCCTTCCCTCTCCCTGAGGTTAGAAACGCTTCTGTTCAAAACCTCAAAATGACACTATGAGGCCGTATGCCCCAATCAGAAACATGCATTGCAGTAATCTGCCCACGATTCAAAGACCACAGACTGTCTCCATCTGAACTATTCTCCCACGGTAAGCCATATCCAGTTGACTAAAGGCCCTGCAATGTCAATCTCCACACAAATGTGAGGATTCCCCGGGTGCCTTACATTGGATGATCGAACATCCGAGCAGAGATACCACCCCACAATATTACCAATCATACGAAATATAGCAAGATTTTGGAAATAATGAGGGAGTTCAGGGAGACTAACCCATGACGCAATGGTTGAAGGATCACGGTTCATGCATAAATTGAAGTACCAACTAATAAGTAAGAAACAACATCTGTTGCATCTGCTAGGGGCACTAGAATAGGCGCAAATCAAATAATACTTTGAGGAAAACCGAATCATGAAATGGCGTTTGTCGGGAATCCCAACAACTTCCTGGTCTTGAAAATCCCACTTACCAAAGACTAAGCGGTAAAAATCATCAAATGAGGGCCTTCAATGATGGAAACGAGCCTGTAGAATAAGATCCAGATTGCTCGATGCTTCAACGAACTCCGATGACGAAATCACATGTTGAGGATCATCCTGATGAAGATCCGGAAACTTCAGGCATAACGAAATCATCTGGAAATCCGGGAGAGATATAGGGATTGATAAAGGAGTGAAGGCTTTGCACGTAATTGGTGGATGCGGTCATTCTCCGCCCCCTCCCACCTCCAGGAAGGGGATTGAAGTCATCCACGAGTGTCATCTAGGGTTCCAGTGGTGCAAATCGCCATTTCCGTTGATGAGAGAAGCCACAAGTCTCCGTCTGCATCTCAAAAAATGACATTAATATTTTATATTAAATTAATTTTATTAAATTCTTAATAAAAGAAAAAAATCACGAAATAATAAAATTAAGAGTAATATGGTATGAATATATAGAAAATATCAATTTATGAAATAATTATTATAATATGAGTAAAATTATAACCCCTTATTGTTGAAAAATTTCATACCACGTTTATTGTTTAAATTGGTTAATGAATGGGTAAAACTAATGGATAAGGTTTAAAAGGGCCCCAAAACCTATATAAATTTAATTGGATGATTAGTTTTCAACCATAAACACTTTATATTCTAATTAATGACTATTTATAAGAATTATTCTATAGAAATATATTCATTATTTAAAAATATGTTTATGTGATTCCAACTTTTTCATTTCCCTCGAATATAAAAGGACACCCCTTCTGTCTTTTATTCACTCCACATTGAGACTTATATATTCAATGACCTCTGGAAAATTATATTTTAAACATCATTATACCTTAATTATAGTTATTTTTATTCTTCAAATATTGTTCCAATGGTCCTTAACAAGGGATCTCAAGGATGACTGTGAAGAATATGATATCTTCCCGCTTTACCTCTTTCAATTTATTTGTTCTTCTACCTAATCCAAATCAAATGTATTCACTATAAAATAATAAATTTATTGTTATAGAAATATTTAAATGTTATTGTTATCATGAAACCACCAATATTCACCCTTTTTCATTAAATTGGAAGGTGATGTATCACTCATGCATACATATGTATTATGACATCCTCATAAAATTTCAATTAATTTCCCATAACTGTATTTAATATATGGTTATTATGAACATTTTATAGTATATAAATTATATATTTGACATAAATATTTTTTTATCCTCTAATATTATATTTATCTTCTTACCTTTAAATCCATGAGAAGATAATAATGCCGCTCGTGGGTAGGTGTGGTCAACCACCTCCACGTAATGATGTGATTCTTTTTTCATTTATGATTTACAAGGTTAGTAATAAGGATTGATTTTTAAAAAATATGAAATATATTATATAATTATGATTCTATAATGGTGATTTTTTATTTTCCTTTGTTTCTTTCCATCCATTAAAAAATTAAAACAACGTACATGTGTATGTACTGTCTACTGTCTCCATGAACGGTGTAATTCATTTTTCAATCCCTATACTTTGTCGATGAATATAAATATATATATTCAGAAATATATTATATTTATATCATTATTAAAATTTTGGATATTATGTAACTATTATCAATGTAAAATTACTAGAACTAAAAAAATGAAATTCTCCTAAAAAACAAAACTATTAATTCTCAGAAATTAAAATTTTAATAAATAATTGTAAATAAATTATTTTTGAAATGGTATAGTGGATAATATATATTTTATTTTAAGTATGAAATTTACTTTTATATATAATTATAATAAATTTAAATTTATTATACAGGTATTTATATTTCTTTCAATGTAATTTGAACATGATTTACGAGATTTCATGTACCACTTTTATTTCTATGATACATATTCGATATTCACTGCATATTTTTATGTGGTGTATATACTGTTATGAATGTATTAAATAATGGTTATAATTTATATTATGTTGATTAAATAAATCCTAATAATTTTATATACTTCTTGATGTATTATTCAAAAATTACAAAAGTGGTAATAGATTTCTATTACAGTCTATTTATTTATCAATATTGTTTACGATCTAGTTTCAGATGATTAAATTTTATGAAATATATCTCAAGAATAAAATGAATTTTTTTATAATATGTTCATTTTTTGATATGACATGCTTTAATTTAATTTTTAACTCTTTAGTAACTGAAGAACCAAAATAAATGTTTTAAGGGAACCCAAATTTATATCTCTTTTTCATAGAATATCATTTTTATTCTATACGAGTGTTTTAAAAAAATTATTTCAACAATTTTTTTAATATTCAATTATGATTTCGTAATTTCATTATTCTAAATGATATTTTTTTAATAAAATTAATAATATTACTATTTATATATTCCAAAATATGTACCTTGTAATTTATATAGAAAATATGATGGGATCCATTACATTAATATATAGGACATGAACTGAATTTTCTGCTATCATAACCGCTCAATTATCTAAAGATTACATTACATGTTTACATCGTTCAATTTAAATAAAATTATTTCCATAATATTTGAGAAATTTTATTATTTTATATAACTAATTTCAATGTCACAAGTTTATTTATCTTGAGAGATATTATATGTGATCTTTTAGTGACATTATCATCTAAGATGTGTTCCTTTGTTGTTACTTATGATTTATTAGGGATCTGATCCAATGATACAATCCTTATTATTTTTATAGATGAATTATGATTATCATGATGAGATGTTTATGAATTAAATTTATTTTATATGGGCTATGTCATGTTGAAATGTTGAAATGCTAATGAAATTTGTTTCCTGTCACACTAGTTATGATACACGATTAATGATCTATGATCTTTTGGAATACATATGAATTTATTTATGATTACAAGAAAGTGGGAAATGATTTATATATCCATATATCGAAATGGGTATTGATTAATGTATTCTGATCTCAACGGTACAAAAAAGGTTATCAAAATACCAAAATAGGGTACATGGGAGGTTATCCCAGGATTTAAGTAGCTACGTAGGTCCTAATCCCATGCTTACTATGTTATGAATTTCATGGTGGGTAGCCTTGATATATGATTTAAAAGATTATGACTATGCCATTCTTTATTACACACTTTTATAACTTGATCATATGTTAATGTTATATTATAAGGGATCATGTTTATTGGATCCAATATAATTCATGGCTTAAAAACATTGAATATTTATTCAATGACACATTTTTATAATCTATGAATAAATGTGTATGATTTTCAATGGTTATTCTCATTTTCCCATACCCTTAATACTCATGTGATTTTTTGATGACCATTAATATCTTCCATATTTAAATTTAATGGGAATAAATGTTGACCCTTTACTATATTATTCCCTAGTATATGAAGAAATGTTTTAATCATGATTTGTCTAAAAGGGTTCTAGCTATGAAGAACAATGTGGGAGATAATGATGATCCTTTATGATAAAGTTCCTTATATATATGCATTTATAATTTAAATAAATTATTTTAGTTCTAGCATCAATCCTAATATTATGTAATTAATATTAATCTAATAATATGAAATACAATATTGGAAGAAAGATGTAATGGAGATAGGATTGGATTGCGTAATAAATAGTCTATACGAAAGAACTATTTCCAAGGGAAAATATTCCAATCCTAAATGAATTTTTAAATTAAGTTATTTCCCAAGGAAAATATTTTTTAGGCAAAAATACATTGGTGTGAATGAACACAATCTGGTGGGAAGAGTATTTTTAGAGGGAATACGTTTCCCACCGCAAATAATCTAGCACTAAAATAAAAAATGTGATGGGATTAATCGCAATGGATTCATCGAAAATATTTTTATACTTCCACAATTATTTGGGATGGGTCCTTTCACAAATAATATGTTGATATACAACCATTTTTGAATTTTACTATCATAATAGTGTTATATCACTACTGAATTTATTTATGGTGGGTACTTTTTTGATGGGTTCTATCATAAATATTAGTATTTGTGATGGAATTACTCCACAATTAATCATGTCACAACTAATATAACCTATAAATAGGGCCACTTAAAATTTTTATACAATTATTTTATATATTCTTCCTTTGTATCTATGTTTTCTCTTTATATAATTTTTTTAATTTTTTCAATGATATAGTTCTTTAAGCATCAATTCGGTGTTTTAATTCTGATGAAGGGTCATTTTAAAGTATATATTTTAATATTTTTAATTGTAATTTTATTTATTTTACTTTATAAGAGAAAATATTAGAAATAATTAGTTTTAACAATTGTAAATATTGTTAAATGGTATTAGTTATAGTTAATTGATTAATAATTAGTAATAATTAAAATGATTTTTAAAATATATTAATAATTATGAAATGTTAGCTATAATTTTCATGAAATAACAATAATTTAATATAATTATATAAAATTAGAATTCATTAGATAAAATCACTATTAACTTGAAATAATTGGTGGTAAATTAAAAAAATTATAATAGATAAATAAAATTACTTATTAAAAAATAGTGGTAATTATTAAAAATTAATGGTTATTACTAATAATTAACATTAATTTGTAAAAAGCAGTAAAAATTATTTGTAATTTGAAATAATTAGTAAAAATTACTAGTAACATGTGGTAATTCGTAAAAATTAAATTTGACAATAATTAGTAATAAATAATAATAAATTTGGATAAATAGATAAAATTAGCAGTAATGAGATAAAATTATGTAAAATTAGAAAAAATCATCATGAATTGGAAGTAATTAGCGTAAACTAAAAAATTATCGATAATTAATTGTAAATATTAAAAAATAGTGATAATTAGTAAAAAAAAATATAATTTTATAAAAAAATATAAATATGTAGTAAAAATTAGAAAAAATTATGATCAATTGGCATAAATTAGTAAAAAAATTCAAAAAAATGGTAATTAGTGTTAATTTGTATAAATTTCCAATAATAAGTATAAATTAGTGAAACATTTTGATAATTACTAACAATTTATAAATTTTTTTAATAATTAGATATTATTAATAAAAATTATTGACAATTATCCGAAATTCAAATAATTGACAAAAATTAAGCTTTAATAAAAAAACATAAAAACAAATTAGTATCAATTCATAATGGAACTGACCAAATGTTTTAATTAGTAAAACATATAGATGATTAGAGATAATTAATATGAATTTGTATCAAATACATAAAATTAGAGAGAACAAGTAAAAAAATGTTATTTAGTGTAAATTTACAACAACCAGTTTTAATTACAAATGATTTCTAATAATTATGAATAATTGGAAATAATTGTTAATAATTTGGAAGAATTAAAAATAATTATGAATAATTAGTAATAAATAGGAATAATTAAATATAATAAGAAATAATTATCAATACTTAGTATTAATGAGAAATAGTTACCAATAATTAGTAATAATCAGTAACAATAAATAATAATTATAAATAATTATAAATAATTTCGAATAATAAGGTGTAATTAAAACAAGGATATAAATAATTATAAATAGTTAGCAATAATAAATGAAAATGAGAAATAATTGGAAACAATAACCAATATTTACTAACAATTAACATAAATTATAAATTATTAGTAATAATTAAGTAAAATTAGAAAAATAATAAAAAATTTGAAACAAATAGAAATAATTACAATCAATTATTAAAAATTAGAAATAATAAAAAACAATGGGAAAAAATTAACCTAAATTTGAAACAATTTAAAACAATTAAAAACAATCATCATCATTTAGAAATAGTGAACAAAAATTATAAATAATCACAAATAATTAGATACAATTTGAAATAATATACAAAAATTAGAAATAATTAGCTATATTTATCAATAATTAGAATTAATTCATATTTTTTTTGAATAATTAGAAATTATTAGTTGATCAATGGTCATGAGTGAACTACAGAGAGGAGAGGATTAAGGTGTCAAACTAGTGAAAATAATGATGTGTACCATGGTTCATATCATCTAGACACATAGTCATGTATAAACCATTGAGTGATGGATATAGAGAATATATGAGATATACGAATGAAAATATTATTTAATTTTCTTATTTTTTTGTTGAATTTCTCATCGTGAAAAAATAAAAACTTACTGATTATAATTTTTTTAGACTATCATTATCTATAAAAAATTATTTTCTCATGTTTTGATATTGAACCAAAAAAGGAAAAATACCCACTAAGCATGTCATTTTTATCTCTCGCATCTTCTTTTTATTCCTCCACTCACAGGTTTACATATCAATGTATCACCTCTAAGCATTCTAAACCCAAGGGAACCTGAATTCTTTCAATCTAATATTGTCTCCATCCCATTCACACCTTACTTCCCTCCTCTTCTACCCTCATATGTGGAAATTAGAAAAAATGGTTAATATATTTTTGTATAATTATAAAAAACTATTATGAAACATTTCTATTAATAATTATTTTTTAGTTCCTTTTAATTATGATATTTACTTATACATAACACTAATTATCTATATTTCTGTAATATTTATATGTAATTTTGGTTTTTGGATTTTTTGTTTTATTTTTTGAATTATATCATCTTTTTTATTATATTTATCATTTGAAATATTTTATTTTGTTATTTTTTAGAAAAATATTGTACAAGAAAGTTGAAAAATAGTTTTTATTACAAGAATATGATTGGATAAATAGTCACAGGAATCCAAAATGTTCTAGTATAAATCTTGTATATAATTAGGATGATGAGGCTTTTTTCATTTTCATCATTAAACATGATATTTTTTTAGAATGGAAAATCTTGTGTCCATTTATGAAATGTGATCTAAGGATATTTGGAACATTTGAAAGTGTTGGGGCATCTCATGAAGAATTTTCATAAATACTATGTTTTTTGGAAACAAAATGGTGAATTATGCTCAAGAGAAGATACTAATAATTTTGTATTATATCCTTCATGATTTAATATACTTGTACATGATTGATTTTCAATTTTTTTTAGAAAATCGAAACTCAAAATTATATGTATATAACTCATGAATATGAACCATCTTTATTTTTTGAGTTTATCAATTTCATTGTAGATTCCACATTTCCAAGATGCAAATAATAAAATTTGAAGCTATTAAAAAATTTATGGCTATGAAATTATATAATGAATGTAAAATAATTATTTTAACCAGATATTATATTTACACAAATTACTGTTACCAAAATGAAATATGTTTACAACAAATTTCTATGTGAACAAGAGGCTAGTTATTAATTTGGGTACCAGTTATCATAAGATTTATGGATATTAAAATGATTCTATACTATATTATGATTAAAATGTGTCATTAGTTAGTTACCTTATATGTGGAAAATCATGGTACAAAGAAGCTAAACAAGGAAAGTGTAGACTGGTTCGCATTAAATATATTTGTATTTTCCTTCTTACACCCTGATTTTAGTATTTTTTTTTCTAAGAAAATAACCATATTGATGTCATGGAAAAATGTAATATTTTGACAGGTAAAATCTTAAATCGTTATTACGATGTCCATTCATGTAATCATTTTGTCCAAGTCCATCTATATTTTCCAGAAGAAGACTATAACATGTCATTGAGTCTTTATATTGATGGTTTCTATCCTTTTTGTTCTTCTGGTAGTCAATATACTTGTTTTTTATACTTATACACTATACAACATACTCCAATGACTGATTTTTAATAATTCATATATATTTTTTCCATTTCCAATTCCATGAAATTTATAAAATAATATTACTGTTTATTTAATTACAATGGTTGAAGAGTTAAATTTATTGTGTGGAAATGGGGTTAGTATATAAGATATTGTTACGAAAAATAATTTCATAATGAAAGATGTAATAATGAGTAAAATTAGTGACTTCCGAGCATTTAACATGTTATAATATTTTATTGAAAATGGTTCAAAATAATTTATATATTTTCTAAGAGGAATTACATAATTTATTATCATTAATGTCATAAAACACATATTTTTAAACATTCATCATAGATTTCATCCTACTAATCATAATTTCCAAGGAAACAAATATCATTTTATAAAATGTATAATTGAATGAGATACACCTCTATAAATGATCTCAGGTAATTTTTCAAAAAATATTTTTTCTTTATTAACTCCCATTACCACTGTAGAGTCTACAAACTATCATAAAATAGATGGATTTAAGAATCATCATAATTATAAAAAAGTGATTATTTTTTGTAATCATCCTTATTATATTAAAGTGTTTTTCCATATCATGTTGGATGTCATAAATAATGACAAGAACTATTTTAATAATATATTTCATATATTTTTGACACACCTTCTAAGACCAAATATAATTTAAAAGAATGATTATATTCATATGGCTAAAACATGATTTGTTTGAAAATGAATGTCATAGATGATAATGTTTTCAAAAGAGATATATAATTTCCAAAGAAAATTCTTTATTATTTTTTCATTGGATTTCGGATTTCATGCTACTAGATTGTTAAGTTTTCAATTTTTCTAGATTTATTATAAATGGTCATATTACAATATTAGAAAGTCATCATTTTCATCTTATAATGTATATAATTCTATTACATGGAATTATTATTTTTTTAGGACTTTAATTTGGGATGTAGAAATAGAAATATCATATATTTTTTTCTGAGACATTTTTGTTGGTATAAAAGACTATTATGCGCTTATTAGATTGTACTATGGTGTTGTTTTATTTTTATGAAAATTGGAAAAAAAATTCTTATATTTTTTGACTCAATAGATAATTTGATATTACGTTTTCCGAAAGAAAAAAATGTGATGGGACCATGTAGTTCTCATGTATTTTCCCAGAATATAGATTCATATATAAATTGATGGAAACGTTGTGTGACAAAGCAATCATTACAGGGTAATTTTCATAATCTTATTTTTTATAGTAAATTCCATTTTCTAGATCCCTTTATTTTTGAACTTGAATACTCTTAAAAACACAATATAATTATCTATAATGATGTAAAGGTTAATGATACAATAAACAATCAATTATTAGATTTTTTATATCTAAACATGGATTTGTTGGAGTATATGAATGATGTATTTCAGAAGATGAACAACATAGATCTCATAAACATGTTATTCTCAACTTCGATGAAATAAAATGATTTATATAGTCAGTAATAATATCACCTATTCTAAATAATTTTTTTAAAAGTAAATAAATATTATTTTATTTATAGATTTTTTTATCATTATATCAATAAACCATTTTAAAAAATTATAGCTACTCCTACTAAAGAATATTGATAACATAATTTTACTTTTTTGTTTCATGTACTAGTATATAAAATTTTTAATGGTTTATCATTTTCAATAAATTTAATATTTTTTTTAATATATAATTTTTTTCAATTTTTAATTTATCCCCACATCCTTATGAAATGGAAATTTTATTTTGTACGTTGAGTAACCCACAATCAAAAATGGTTAAATCTAATAATTCATATTTGATTAATGGTTTTTGATTTTGTAAACATGTATATGGTGAATCAAAATAAAACAATGAAAATTTTCCATTTCATGATGGGTATCATTATATAGAATGTGGGGTTTAATTTTATTTCAAGATAGAAATACATTTTAAGATATGTTATCTGATACATAATTATGTAATGATGTTTAAATTTCAATGGTTTGATTCCGATAGAGGCATGTGTGTTAATTTTCACCATAAAATTATTGAAATTAAATATAAAATCCTTCTTGTTCTAAATGCACCTATTTTTTGGATCATTGATAATGTAAAATTTACTATGAAACATATTATGCTACTTAAAGTGAGTAAATTGGTTGGTGGAGCATTATAAAAATGAAATATCATGGAAATTAGTTTATGAAAATTGAATTTTGTTACTCTAATGTGAAATGAATAGAAATTATTTAAGAGATAGATCAAAATACATATTTTACATGAAGATACATGAAAATTGTGGATGATTGACCATAGTTATGGGACAATGGTGATGATGATATTGATGATGTGATAATTTTATTTAAAATAACAATTGATGATAAAGCTATAGATTCTATACATATTACTGATACTAAGTCGGAAGATAAATATATTTAAACCAGTATATATTAATATGAGTATAAGGATGAATAATTATAAAATTTATTACTAGTTATAGTCATAATATATATTTATTTATATTATACAAATTTTAAATTATTTTTTCACAAAATTATTTTCATGTTTCAGATCATTGATAATGATTTATATGAGATGTTCCATAGACTCATAGAGGAAATTCTTCCTAGCGATGAGCCAGATTATTTTTTCATTTCATCCTTTGGTTGCTTGCAGTTTATTGTTGAATATGGGTGGTCATGGTCTTCAGAGATTGATTATTCAAGACCATATTCCTATTTTTTACATCATGACTTCGATCCATGCATGCAGAGGTATGTCAGAATGTTTATTTTAGATAATTTTAATTAATTTATTTATATAATAATATTTTTATTACTTTTTTAGTTTTAGAAAAACTTTTAACGTATAGCTATTGTATAAAAGAGTTCAATTCTAAGGAATTGTTTTTTTGGAGCATGGGTACTCTTTGATTATATTCCAACTGGTTTTCAACAATACATGCTCGAATATTTGATGGTCTATCAATAAAAAATTGATATCTTTTATTTTCTTAATTAATAAATTTATATTATTAATTATTTATAATTTTAATTACATCCTATTGAATATATCATGAGTCCCTCTGTCTATGAGGCATGAGAAGCATTTATTCTTGAATGTTGCGATTATTTTTTTCATAATCTGAGCAAGAGTGCCAAAAACAATGTTGGAGAAAGATTTTTTATCATCCTTTCGAAGAACATCAAACCAATTAAATTTTATCACATGTTTGGGATGGATTCTCTTCATATTAGATGGGAGATAGTTTTTAAAAGAGATAATCACTATATTGGTAGAACTAGAGGTGGCTGGAGTTCACACATTGAGATCTTAGTCATACATTTAATACTCATCAATGTAATAAAGTAGGTAATTTTATTTAATAATTTTTATAACATTAAATGTAAACTATTTATTTTATATTCATTTAGACATTTCTGGTGGTTGAAAGTGTCAGATTTTTTTTATTATAATTTTTTTAGTTTTAGAAATAAGTAAATATTATATTTTAAATATTTTAATTCCAAATTTCATTTTAATTAGTAATATGATGTTAAATATTCTCACACACATGATGAGAGTCATATCAAGAAACTCTGTCAAGCCACCAATGTGTTCAGTTTTTTTATACTTCATGGATACGAACAATTAGGTATGATATCTTGAAATGATGATTTGTTTACATCATTTCTTGACTAACACCTAGATGTTATTATAAAATAATGTATGGTCGCATTCCAGCTCAATGAGAACTCATGGATAGTCTTCATCACCGAATACATCAAATGTGGAGATGATTTGAGGTTAAAATGAGGTTAGGGAAACCCAATGTAGGTTAACTTAAGAGCTCCATTGACACTAGCATCATGATAAGGAGTTGTAGCGTCGATAGTAGGAGTACCATTGTGATCATATGATTTAGTTCATGTGATGACTGGTATAGGGTGTTGGAATGGAGTTCCCCCCCACCTCCTCCAGGTGACCATTTACCTCCACAATGATTCATATACACTTTTTTTGACACATTTATTTTTATAAGTGTTAAATTAACATTGTATGTATAATATATTCTTTAATTCTTAAGTATATAATTATTTATATTTTTTGTTTTTAAATTTTTAATATGATTTTTAAATTTTTATATATTTTTTAAATTTTATAAAATATGTTTTCCAATAAATAAATAATCCATCATAAATTATCATGTTAATATAGATAGAGAAAATATTTGTGTTGGATGAATTAACATCACACAAAAAAAAAATTCATGTGATGACAAGTTGCACAAATTACTTTTGGGGACTATTTTTTGGACATTTGATATTTGTGATAGGATATCATCACAATTTACTATTTTTTTATTTGATTCATTCACAAAGATCCCATAAAAAATAAATCATTTTCCTATAGTGATATTTATATATGAATAAATTAAGTTTCTATAGTTAGTTTCAAAATAGGTTTTAATTAATATTAATAGATTATAATTAATAAACATTGGTAAATAACCTATGGATAATTCTATATATATGATAATATCATAGTGTTTTATTAATGTAGATATTATATTATATTCTTAGAATTATATCACTATATGTATAGTAAAATTGAACATGGGTTTGGAAAAGATTCATATAGGGGTAATAACCCCAAAAGGGTTGGCTAATTATATCTTGATCTTCATTCTGTTGTTGATGAATGTGACCTTACTACACACCTAGTTTGACACTCCCTGGTGATTTAATTGGGTAATCTATATTTTGTGTGTGAACCATTGTGAAGTATTTGAATATATGATAACCAAGTATGTCCTAGGTTAAACCGAGGGTTTCAGATATGAAAAATAAGGTGTCAAGATTTAGTCATCCTATGAATGATTTTACATGATTATATTATTCCACAATTATAATATAATTTCTCACATTGTACTATCTAGTTATATTAAATAAATAAAATTGATAGTATGTTTATTAAAGTTGAATGTGATTGACAATCAAATGATTATAATAATGGAAAACTAAATTAAATGTGATTTGGAATGAAAAACCTTGTGATTATCCATATTTATCTATCCTAATATGTGGCTGAAAACCTCAAATTGGGGGATTTTACCATGACACCTAATAACATAAATATGGAGATTTATAAATACCAAAGAGAAAAGAAGATTTATTTTCTTTAATTTCAATAATATGGGAAGAATAACATAAGGCAAGGTATCAAATGAATGAGATAGTGTTTTTTGTGTGTAAACGAAGGGAATAAAACATGTAATTACTGATAAAAAATCATGAGTTGGATGATGTAAAATAAATTTCATCCTAAGGATAAATTTATAGTTCAATGTATTATGTGTTGGGCGATATGGGAATTGTCCATGACAATTTTATATCGTAAGGGTTAACTCATAGACCAAGAAAAGATATATGTTATTCCAATCATTCATGTGAATGGATCAAAGTGTTTCTTTATTATGATATGTGTTTTATGTTACAGATGTGTTATATCAATTATTTTAAGTTATACGAATAATGAAACATTCATGAATATTTTCAAATTTTTTTTATTTAATTATTTGAAAACATATGCTTAATGGTATCAATAACCAGGAAATATTATTTAGTGGTAATGTAATAAGTTTAAGTTAGAAAAATGAGACGACAAACAATGATGAAGTAAATGGAATAATAATAATGAAAATGGAATTTTTAGTTATTTTATGATAATTTAAATTGTGAAGTCTTTGATTAATTTTATTACATTTTTTATATTTATGGAATATATTAAATAATCTATGATTTAATTTGAATAAGGATTCTATTAGTTTTTTGAAGCATATGTGTTTACATTAGGTTTTTATGGTATTTTTGGTTATTACTGTGTTTTAAGGAAATAAATTATCATGGTATTCACATGTTTGTAAAGTAAAATTATGAACTTATTGTTGATTTTTAAGGATAAATGATAAATTTGATCATTGGAAAATAAATGTGATCAAATAATTTCGATTTTTGGGTTATGAATTTGGTCTGACATATTTTGTAGGAGTGTTAGGTTATATTTTTTGGAATAGATAATGATAAAATTTGGGTGTTTTTTGTAAGAACCTGAGTTTGTAGAACTGGTCAAAATCCCGACCCTGTATGAAATTTTTACTAGTCCTTGAGAAAACTGAAGAAATTGGGCAGTTTCTTGAAATTTCTAGACTACATGCCATGTACTTTAAGTACACACTGTGTATATGTTACATGAGTGGCGGCCGTGTGCTCGACGAGTACATGCTTTTTGAGGACTTTGTAGGAATTTTTTACTAAACAGCGTCTAGTTTTCTTCACACCATGTACCTGTGACCGTGTGGAGGCCGTACGAGGTGTGTAAACCTGTTGGCCGGGTATAATCGTTTAAACTAATAACACGTTGTGTCCCCCTTGGACATGTCGTGTAGTTTGTCCATGTATGAGAGATATACATGGCGTGTGGCTACGTCGGCGAGGAAGAGATGAAAAACCATGTACACATCGTGTATCCCTAGGTGCACACCACATACTCATGTCAGAAGGTGTAGGAAAGTATGTTGGTGGAATTTCATCCATCTTATTAACAGTAAAATGATACATGATGTGTATCCCTGAAGTACACGCCATGTAGTTTATTTTATTTTCACTAAAATGGGCAGTAGCTTCGTTTTGAGGCAGAACCTCAATTTTCATGTCGGGTAGTGCGGGGAGAGCCGACTGAGATTTCAATCCTCTCTCATTCCATTGTCCGAGATCCGATTTGAACACTTATTTTTCCGTTGGAACCCCCTCGGTAAGGCCTTGATTCCTTTTGAGCCGTTTTTTAGTTCTGTTCTATAGTGAGTTATAGGTGTTTGAGGGGTATTGATTATTTTATAGATCTACGATGTTTTAGAACTAATTGGAGGCTATCGTGGAAGGAGTAGCATCGTACGAGTCTTAGGTAAGTGGTGCATACCTCTTTTTTTGTTTTTGTGGTCATTTGGGTGGTGTGGTCTTCAAAGCGTTTTTGGGTATTTTGAGCAGGATCAGTTTTATCTGCTATTACATCTTGAATTGATTGTTGACCTATGGGATGCATTTGGGTATGCCATGTTACCAGTTTGGCTAGAGCGGGGTTGGGCGAGGGGTCATTGCTCATCGGGTAATTTTCGTCGTAGAATGTCAAAATGGTTATATTTGAATTTTATTGTGATTAACTATAGATTTTAGTTATTAAACCTTGATATAAATTGTGGGAGGCCTTAAATTCCTCAGTCATGATATGGGACAACATTGCTTATGGAAATTCAACTGTTAAAATTGTTTTTCTTATTTATGTGTTATGTTTAAATATGTTATGTATGTAATTGCTGAGTTGAAAATGTTATACCCTTTGGGTTGTTTGGGCAAGGCCCGAATATTTTTGAGTGATGCTGATCATAGGTTGGGCTTAGCCCAGGATACGTTGGGTGGTTCTGACCACAATACTGGGCGTCATGGGAATCGATTTGAGGCAGGATGATTGTCAGGTTGGTCTTGGCCCAAGTTACTGGGATGAAAAGGCCATCAGACATGAGCGGCATGGTCGTAGGGACACGAGGTGTCAGAGGTGTTGTTTCTTGGGTACTATTATGGTGATTACCACTCTCCCGTAAACTTGGAGTAGTGTACACATAGTGAGACTCTGTGATGAGGTGGTTTTGATCACTCGCGTGGGTAGAGGCCCCCATTAGTTGCGGTTTAGGTACAATTGGTTTGGGGGTGGTTGCCATAGGAAGCCATGTGGGAGGTGAGTAGCCTTCAGGAGATAGCATTGAGAATATCGGGTTGGGGGCATAGGCTCGTTGTTATATGAGGGCAGGTATCACTGTCCCTCTGGATACTTTATTTGAGGATAGATATTGTTGTCCCCCGGATACATTATTTTATCTCAGATATCGTTGTACCTCGTGATACTTTATCTGGAGGGATTACATCGCTATTCCTCTGGCTACTTATTTTGAGGTCAGACATCACTGTCCCTAAGGTTACTTATTGAGGATGGTCATCATTGTTCCTCCAGGTTATTGTTTCCCGGGCGTGCCATTGGGATGTCGATACTTAATTCACATGGTGTCAGGGGGCACATGGTGTCAGGTTGCGTGACAGAGATTCTGGCGTTGGCCAAAGTAGGTGACACTCCATGGTGGATGGTAAGCACTAGTGGAGTTTATGTTTATTTGTACATTGTTTTGTTTACTTCTTTCCTTATAAATGCATGCCTACTTAAACACTTGTATTATGTATACACCATTGGGAGGTATCCTACTGAGATTCGTCTCACACCCTGTACGGGCCCTTCGGGACGCGTGTAGACTTTATGGATTTACGTGCAGGAAAGATGCTAGATTTAGGAGTTGGGCTATATTAGCTGTTTCTTGGAGATGGTATGGACTTGTGGGTCTTTCCTAGCTATAGTTTATCGTGTTTTTCATTATTTCTTATATCATAATGCTTACTTGTTTTGTAGCTATTGTTGGTTATCGATTTAAACCCATTTTATATATGGATATGTATGACCTGCTTTGGATGCATATTTTGTTGTTTAATAGTAGTTACAAGTGATCAACATGCTATTGTGTTTATTTCAAATGTTGTTGTATAAATTTATTTCTTCTACGGTTTATTGATATTGACTGTGATTCTGCTCTGTGGTTCGGGATCGATTCTACTAAGTCATTTATTCCACTACATACATATTATTATACTTGAACCAGTACCATGATTATTATCCTCTAAGAGGGTATAGCCTCTCCATTACACCTATATGACCCTCGCTTCTAGTATATAGCCTTTGGCATTTGGGGAGGTGCACCTGACGTAGTATCACTCGATAAATTTAGCACAATTTGGGTGACAGTTCGAGTCCGGTTCATTACAAAGTGGTATTAGAGGATTTCATGATAGGGAATTAGTAGTAGTGTTTTACTGGATAGTAATGATATTGAGACCTCTCTATTATTTTTACTGGTTTTACTATTTGGGATATAGTAGACTAGAGATAGGTTGTTACTGGAAACTGGGTTTCTAGCTTATGCATGGGTGCCTGCAGCCCCAGGTATGAGGGATGGACCTTGTTTACACGGGTGAGAATTACTCTTAGCTTTTCATAGATTATAGTTTATATTATTTCGACCTCGGTGGCTCACATGGCATGTGATGATATTCATTGTGATATATAACCCATGACCGATGCGGTAAGGGAGAATTGTACCATGGCCAGGTATAGAAAGGCTTGTATTCATGGATTTTGATAGGAAAATTTTTACGGTATTTCAATTTCATTATTCTATGTATGCTTTGTTAAGTGATAATGTCATGTGAATGATATCAATTTCCATGATTTTTATTCATGAAATGTGAATAGGTGAAATTGCTGATAGAATTTCTTGTTGTTGAAATGTGTATTCCATGCTTTATATATATTTATAATTGCATGAGATTGGGTATTTGGGTCTGGCTCCTATACGAGAAGGCATGTACTATCAGTTGAGGTGATTTTGATTACCATGATTGGGAGACTCGTTTGTCATTTTGAAGGAACGTCGGTTGTCGTGACGGTCATGGACCAAGGTACTTTTGATAACTGGCTCTGTTACAGGTAGGTAATGAGGCCATGAGGCCGGGATGTTGTGCAGCATGGTTGTACTGGGGGAGAGTAAGGGTTGTAGTTGTGTACTGCATTTTACTTCTTTCTAATCTGTGTTGAATATATATTTTTTTATATATATGGGATGTTTGACCATTTATGGTATTCAGCGGGTTATTTTTTGGGAGACTCAGTTGGAGTTTCACACATGAGATGGTACAGTGCCACAGGTTCTAGATTAGGTTCAAGATCAGGTGCAGGTAGAGCAGGAGCCGTAGGTACAGGCTCAAAGATAGGATCAGGTTCACGATCCAATGCATGAAGGGCAACAATTGGGTTTGGCAGCATTTGGACAATGGCTTGATGACCATCTCAGAGCTATCCTGGTGCGTGTCTTGCAGGGGATTGACAGAGGCACGTAGGGTATTGATCCATCTATGGAATATCTAACGCAGGTAGGTTGAGGTGCTTCGAGGATGGCTTAGGACCCGCCATTTGGATCCTGGAGAATATCTTCAGGATGGGTATTTTTTCAGATGTGGTGAATCAGGCACTCATAGTAGAGGGAAACCTGTGGGAAAGGCCTACAGTTGGCCAGACGACAGATTCAAGTGAAGGTTTGGATACCAGGAAGCGAGGACAGGATGAGTTCTAGCAGGGCCGTCGGGCCAAGAACTAAGATAGACCACCTCGTAGCAGTTCTTCAGTGGTTTTCTTTCAATATGGACAGCCATGGCATGTTCAGAATCTGTGGGATAGGTCTCCAAAGGAGTGTTGGGCATGTGGAATGGTTGGGCACCTTGAGAGGTTTTAGAGGCAGCCATATCCGATAGCCGACAGGAAGGGACTAGGATAGACAGTGGCATCGAGAGTTAGATCAGGTTCGGTACTAGGAGAGGGTAGCTGAGGTTCTACTGCATGTGGAGGACACGACAGAGACATCATGATCCAACTGATGGGTTAGTGACTGGTGGCTAGTGCATCACCGCATGGAGGTTAGACATCAGGCAGCTGTACTTTAGGCCAGGTGCATGTTGTGGAGCTGCCAGAGGCTAAGCAGTCTGGTGAGCCGATGACGGTTAGAGGTACACCACAGGTGTGTCTGTGATTCCCATTTTTTCCATTTTGGCATAACCTGTAGAGGCATGTGCATTTTGAGTGCATGTGATACACATGTTCTATGTAGACTGAATAGATTCATGTTAGTGGGACAATCACCATATCATTGGCATGATATATTTATATATATGTATGAGATGCGTAGCATCATGGGCATCGAGGATGCGGGTGACTTGATGTGTCCTGGGCATCAGGGCATTGGGGATTTGGTTACTTGAGGTTCGTTGGGCATCGGGGCATCTATGATGTGGGTTACTTGAGGTGCTAGGCACCAGGTTTGTTTTTGAGTGTCCATGGGATGCATGACCTCATAGAGGTGGACAACGATGCCGTGTAGGATACATTGGGTGTCAAGAATGACACAGGAGCACCAATGAGGGGCATAGGTGACGATGCATCATAGAAGTATTATGAATTTAGAAAATAGGTTAGTTAACCCTTGTTTTGAGTTTTTTCATGTTGAGACTGAGTTAGGAAATTCCTATGGTGGGGATCCCCGTTGAGGAATTTAGTCAGGACCACTGAGACAGGGGATGAATGAGTTACTTTGATTAGAGTGGTGTGTTTGGTGCCATCTCTAGGTTTCATTTGAAATATTTGGGACGAGCTATATTAAGGCGGGGAGATTGTAAGAACCCTGGTTTTTATAACGGTTCAAAATCCAAACCCTGTTTGAAATTATGTACTATCCATGAGAAAACTGGAGAAATTGGGCAGTTTCTAGAAATTTCCAGACTACACGCCATGTACTTTAAGTACATGCAGTGTATATGTTAGGTGAGTATCGGTCGTGTGCTCGCCGAGCACATGTCGTGTGATGACCGTGTATGAATTTCTTACTACACTATGTGTAGTTTTCGACACACCGTGTACTCGTGACAATGTGGAGGCCATACATGGTGTGTAGGCCTATTGTCCAGTTTGAATATTTTAAACATAGTACACTTCATGTCCCCCATCGACATGTCGTGTAGTCTGGTTGTGTATGAGAGATATACATGGAATGTGGGTTAGTCAGCGAGGAAGAGAAGAAAAACCAAGTACATGTCATTACCCATAGGTAAACACCGTGTACTCATGTCGGCAAGTACTGGAAAGTAAGTCAGGGGAATTTCAGCCATCTTATGAATAGTAATATGATACCCGGCATATAGTCCTAAAGTACATGCCGTGTGGTTTCTTTTTTTTCTCTAAAATGGAAAGTAGCCTCGTATTGAGGACGAATCTCAATTTTCTCATCGGGTTGAGTGGAAGAGCCGACTTGGATTTCAATCCACCCATGTTCCTCCATTCGAGACCTGATTCAAACAACTATTTATCAGTTGGAACCCCCTCAGTAATGCCTTGATTCCACTTGATCTGTTTTTCTTGATTTATGTTCTAGAGCGTGTTATAGGTGTTTGAGCGGTTTTCATTATTTTGTAGATCTACTATTTTTAGACCTAATTGGAGGATTTCATCGGAGGAGTAGCATCGTAGGAGTCTCAAGTATGTTGTGCATACCTCTTTTAGTGTTTTGGTGGTCATTTGGGTGGCGCGGCCTTCGACGCATTTTCGGGTATTTTGAGCGAGACCCGTTTTATCTGCTATTACATTTTAAATTTATTGTTGACCTATGGGAATCCTTTGGGTATGCCATGTTTCCAGTTTTTCATGAGCGGGGCCGGGCGAGGGGTCGTTGCACATCGGGGAATATTTGCTGGGGAATGCCAAAATGGTTATATTTGAATTGTATTTTTTTAACTGTTGAGTTTAGTTATTAAACCATGATATAAAGTGTTATAGGACTTAAGGACACCTGTTCTGGTATGGGAAAACACTTGTATAGTGCAATTCAACTGTTTATATTGTTTTCTCTATTTATGAATTCTGTTTCAATATGTTATATATGTAATTTTTGAGTCGCATATGCTACACCATTTTGGTTGTGTTGGGAATGGCCTGGATATTCTTGAGTGATGCTGCTCACGGGTTGGGCTGGGCCCGGGTTACGTTGGGTGGTTCAGACCACAGGATTTGGTGTCATAGGCATCATTTTGAGGCAGAATGACTATTAGGTTGGGCATGGCCCGTGTTACTGGTACGACAAGGCCATCAGACAAGAGAGACATGGTTGTAGGGAAACGAGGTGTAAGAGGTGTTGTGGCTTGGGTACTATTTTGGTGATTACCTCTCACCCAAAAACATTGAGTAGTTTACACACATAGAGACTACATGATGAGGTGATTTTGACCACTAATGTGGGTAGAGGCCCTTGTTAGTTGTGGTTTCGTTACTATTGGTTTGGGGGTTCTTTCCATTAGAAGCCACATGGAAGGTGAGGAGCCTTCAGTGGATTGCATTGAGGCTATCAGGTAGGGGGCATAGGCTTGCCATTATTTGAGTGCAGATATCACTATCCCTTAGGATTCGTTAATTGAGGGAAGATATCACTGTCCCTATGGATACTTTATTTGAGGGAAGATATTGTTGTCCTTGTTGGTACTTTATTTTGAGGGCAGACATGGTTGTTCCTCCATGCACTTATTTTGAGGACAGACATCGATGTCCCTCAAGTTACTTATTGTGGACAAGCATCACTATTCTTCCTTGTTAATATTTCTCAGGAATTCCATTAGGATGTCGGTACTTGAGACACGTGGTGTCAAAAGGCACATGGTGCCAGGATACATGACAGAGATTTCAGCGTTGGCCAAAGCAGGCGACACTCCATGGTGGCTGCTGATCATGAATGGCATTTGTGTTTATTTACACATCATTCTGTTTACTACATTCCTTATAAATGCATGCATGCTTAAACACATTTATTAGGTATTCACCCTTGGGTGGTATCCTACTATGATTTTCCTTACAGACTACACGGGCCCTACGTGATTCGTGCAGACTTTATGAATTTACGTGGAGGAAAGTGGTCAGCTCAAGGTGGTGGGCTGTATTAGTTGTTGCATGGAGATGGTATGGACCTTGAGGTATTTCCTAGTTGGATTTTACCTTGTTTTTTCTTTATTTCTTGCATCAACATGCTTACTTGTTTTGTAGGTACAGTTGGTTAGCCATT
This sequence comes from Viscum album, assembly GCA_963277665.1. Lineage (NCBI taxonomy): Eukaryota > Viridiplantae > Streptophyta > Magnoliopsida > Santalales > Viscaceae > Viscum > Viscum album. Next base: position 844,215,282 of record OY728161.1, read on the forward strand.
GGGGCCAATTTTATAAATGGATATGTATACCTGCTTTGGATGCATGTTTTTTTTGTTCAATAGTAGTTACATGTGATCATCATGTTGTTGTATTTATTTCCATTACTGTTGTTTATATTTATTTCTTTCACTGTTTACTTATATTGAATGTGCTTCTACTCTGTGGGTTTGGTTTGAGTCTGCTGAGTTTTTTATTCCGCTACATATTTATTATTATACTCAGAATGGTACCATTATTATTATCCTCTATGAGGTTATAGCCTCCCCACTATACCTATAATACCCTAATTTCTAGTCGACAACCTTTTTCATTCGGGGAGGTGTAGCTTAGGTAGTAGTGCTCGACCCGTTTAGCACTGTTTGTGTTGTTGTTCGGGTCCAGGTCATTACATTATTGATGGTTGTTTTCAAGAGAAATGTATTGTATTTATCCATATTGTATAACATGTGAAAACCATTTTTATTTTGTTAAATATTTATTGGTATAAGTATGTAATTAAAGATATTATGATCCATTAGTAGTAAATTAAAGTTTATTGGTCACGAAAAACTAATCATGAATATCAATTTTTGTGAGTAAAAGTTGATATAGAAGTGTAATTTATCATATCACAAACAAAGGATGTAATTGTACTTTTGAAGTGAAAAAAAGATTAATTATGTATATTTTATTACTTGATATAGATTTAATGTAATATAATACCACATATTTTTGAAAATATCATTGTAAAAATGGTGACCCTGGTAACTTTGCTGTCATTTCGATAGTATTACATTGGAATAGATAAAAGGGGTTAAATCCAGAAGGATTGACCCATTTATCCATTATAGAGAACTGAATATATAGCTAAAATTCAAATGAAATTTTAAAATATTAAATACAGAAAAAATCATTGAGAACACCAAGATTACACATCACGTATCCTTCCATATACATTACAAAGAACTTTTTATTACCCTAGGGAAAATAAAACCTAATAAAGGGGTGATCTCAGATGCTCAGAAAGAGTGAGCATACAGTTAAACTTATCATGAATAAATAATCATAGTAAATCTGGTAATTTAATTAACTAAAATACAGTCCATTTAATCTATTATTTGAGCACAATATGGTAGAAATTAATGATGATCAAATAATTATAGATAAATAATAAAATAATCTTGATACATATATATGGATATTCATTCTAATTGAATAATCACATGTAATGTAATAAATGGACTCTGAATGAGTGAATAGATAATGTCAAGCATCTAAAACATACAGTAATGACCTTTCACAAGACAGTTTAAATATGTAGGTAGAAACCTATCAATTTTAACCAAATATTTTTTCTCATGATTTATGTTGATTCATAGAGTGTTTATATGTAAGAGTTCTTTAACCTTCATATATTAATTTCAATTTATTTGTAATAACCTTGTTATTCTATGAGGTATGAATCTTTTAAATTTTGGTCTAATTTTTTATCCTATCACTTTTATGGATTCCTAACAATGTCACAAATGTTTCATGGGTGTTTGGGTCTCGATTGGAGATAAAAAACCAGGCAGGTGGATGAAATAAATTGGTTGTGTTGTTAAAAGGAACCATGCATCATAGATTGGATGATTTCCCCTAATAGTATTTAGGCATTTTTATAGGGAAAATAATTGGACCAATTTTCCCAAATCATGGGGCTAGGGCTTTCTAACCATGAGGGTTGTCTGCAATTTATATTAGAGTTATATTGCATGGTTGGTACAGTATTTATCGAATCGTGCGGCAAGACCTTGTGGATTCTCTCTTATGGCTAGGCTTGGTGTATGGTTGGTTCGCATTTTGGCCAACAGTGTAGGCTAACTTTTCACCCCTATAAAATTTGTGTAAAATTTGGTTTTCTCCATTAAAATTATTTTAATCCCACCCTTTATTATTATTCCATCTTATGTGCACAACAAGATACATTTTCCTCATAAGGATAGATTCTAATCGTTCTTCGTTGATTGATTCATTGTTCAATGTCCGATTTGACTTCTGATCTTCTTGTTGGATTCCTCCAAGTAAGCTCTTAAATCAATATTCTCAGTTCATTATTTGTATTTCCCTCAGTGATGTTATTTTTTTGTAGGATAATATTCCTTATTTTTAGGGAGTTGATCTATTCTCCAATTTTCTTTTGATCTTGGATAAAATAAGGGTCAATACTATATGAATAGAGTTCTAGATGAATTAGGTAGGTGGTTTATGACCTTTCCATAATAGCCTCATAATTTATAAGTTGTCCACATTATATTCATTCCAATTAACCTTGAGTTTCCTATAAAGTTTATATGCCTTTATTATAGTCATTGTGCTAATTTTATAAAGCCCTTACATATATGTTATTCATGTCATTAGAGGTTAGGACCTCAATGATTACCACCCCATATACGGTGATTCCTTTTCTAATCATTTATACCATTTTTATAATTTTCTGAGTCACTATTTGGGTTCGTTGGATTGACCCTTCTAATGGTATTTCCCTTTATCAAAAATGAATAATGAATTGACAATGGCTTGCACATGTATATGGTGTCCAATTATCTCCTTCCCCTTTATGGTAAGAGTTTCAAAATAACTTATTAATTTATAACATGAAAGTATGATTATAGTTATCACACGGCCATATATTATACTATAATGGAACTGAGATTTGTTTCATGTCCTTAACACTACATATCGTGATTACGAATGTTAATGGAATGAGCCTAATAATTGAATATAAAAATCAAACCAATGAATGTTTTCATGTCCATTATGTTCTTTTTCATGAGTAGTGAAAGGTAATTGAATAAATTTAATAAGTATTTAATAGGGAATGATTATTACATGGGCTAAAATAAATAAATAATTTTATATATGGTTCATATTGAATATGAACCTTTTAATCTTTATAGGAGTGGTCATACTTAAGGCATCCCTGGATTCTTAAGGGAATGCCTTGAGAATATGAGGAAGTAGTTCTGATTTTAGGAGTTGTTTTACAGGGAAGATTCTCACATTAAAAAATGATCATTTTATACGAGTGGATGTGAGGATTGACACTGAAGGATCCCATTACTACCTTTATAGAAGTTAGGTTACCTTGGATACACTCATTGGATCGAGTTTGATGTCTTTAGTCATGTGGTGCCATGGATTCACGCCATCAAACAGAATCATTATTAGCCCGTGATTTCCTTAGATAATATCCTCAAACATAGTTATAATATTTTATAGTGGTATTCCTTGGAATATTCCCCTTTGATTAAACTCAGATCCCTTTATTTCAAGAATTCTTGAGTAGCTACTATTAGTGGGATAACACCTGAAGTAAAGTATCCCTTGGTTATACATTGGATCCAATTTTATTATTATTATGATCAATTACAATTTTTTGAAACATTATAATTATTTATCTATATAAACATAATAAATTAATTAACTAAAGGATAACCAATTCATATATAATACCAAATGAATCTAAATTCGTTATAACTTATTAATTTTTAATTGCATTACATTTATATATACCTACACACTATTAGTTTATATTAATAGACTATATTGTATACGAACTATTAGTGGTGACATACTAACATTTATCTCACACCCTATATGGGTTGTCGATGGTACCCAAGTAGATTACATGTATGTTAGTGTTGATAAGGGGAATAATCTCATAGTAGACACTAGAATTCTTTAATTGATTTAAATTGGAGTGTGGTAGAAGATGACTGAGCTAGTTCCCCATATTCGTTGCGAGTTTTTGGATTCTTTTATATTCTGTTGTATAGCATATGGTCTATAGTCTGTTAAATTACATGTATAGAAGTTTTTTTTTTGTAGGTTCATTCCATATATCATCATTATATTTTATTATATTCATCTTTTAGTGGATTCTTATTATTTGATTCTTATTCTTACTTTCCACTTCTTACTCATTGATATTATGCTTCTTCCACTTATCTAATTAGAATACCACAATGGTCCACTATAATAAGAAGGAATAGTAACCCCACTATCACATACTAGGCCCTCGTTGAATGTTGGCAGGCTCTACTATATGGAGAGGCACACATGAGGCTATGTGACACACCAAATCAGGGAACCTTTGACTGGAACCCGGTTTGGGACATCAAAAAGTGATATTAGAGAACTTCATATCATCATTTTTCATATAGTTTGGGAATATATAAAATAGTTTCGGAATATTTTGGAACTTGGTTATGAGCTATTTTTTGGAGTAGCTAACCCATGTTCATGACAAATTCCATAAATCCTAGTAATGGTAATTGTATTTCTACTTTTTGATTATTATAGATGATATAATTTCACCATTTACTGATGATAATTCATTTCGGTATCTAATATGATTTATGGATATTTCACCATGGCCAGATATAGCGAGGAGAACTATGTCAAACGTCATTATTAGAACCTAGAAAATACATGTATTGTATATTCCATTCCATATAGGTGCATTTCACTTCTTTCATTACATTTGTTGTCTGTGATTATTGAGAGATCCATAGTTTTCATATATTCTTATGATGTTAAGATCTTATCCAGGGTAAGGGAATTATTTACTTGATGTTTCATCGTCAATATAAATAATTTTTTCCAATATAGGTTTATTGTGTTAGGTTAAATTGTTTTTTACCCATGTCAGGTATTTACCTCAGGATACATGAGCTGATCTTCGACATTGGTTGAGTGACTACCATTTTCAATTTATGAGATGTGTGGGTGCTCAAGATTTCAAATGGGTAATTTTTTGAGTCAATCCATTTTATATTACACATTACGATTTTGATACCTAATGTATGGTAGCTATTTAAAATTAAATTGTTGTTGAATTTATTTATAAAGTGTATGGGCCTTTATTATATATCAATAATGATACATTTAATCGATCCTTGTAATATTCATGTTTGAAAATAATAAACTCTAATTGTAAATATAAATTTAAAAAATAAAATGGTGTCTATCAAATGAAATTAAAAATTACAATTGTACTTTCAATTACTAAACCCCCCATAAGATAAATTTAAAAAAATACTAATACCTGACCTTATAAGAGGGTAGATGGCATAGTATACCCTGGGTAGTGAGTCATTTTCATTATGATATGATTCCTCTAGAGTTTCTACATATTTCTAATTTGTTATGAGGCATGTTCCTTTAATTTTTAGAGATATTACACCATATTATACTCTAGTCTGGCACTATGATGGTGGAAATGATCACACTATAGAGGTGGTGGGACATGATCCACTTGTGATCCCCAGAGTCCAAAGTCACCACCTGTTATTCATGATCTTAGAACTAAAACTCAATATTGATAGGGTTTTCTACATTTGATGCAGTCCATGCATGGTGCTCTATGACATGAACCTATTATGGCTGATTGGACTAACATGTTCTATAAGTATCATCTTCTAATATTTTCAGGTGATGGTGGTACTCAGGATATCGAGTATTGGAATGAGGATATCTAACATATATTTGAGAATTCAGAGATGCCTCCAAAGTGGAGGGTCTTGATTTCCGCCTATTTCTTGTGTGATTCGTCCAAGCACTCGTTGAATGCCATTACAATGGTGGGATGTCATTTTGTCATGGTATGTGTTGACTTGTAGACTTCATTCATTGATTACACTTTTCCTAATACATTATGGGCTAACTTGAGAGATGTTTTTCATGCCCATGGAATGTGGTTCTATGTCCTTCATGAAGTATGAAATTATTTTTTCTTTGTTTCATCACCTTATACTACTTACAGCCGGTGAGAAGCTATCAAAAGAAATACATTTTGAGGAAGGGATATAGTATTCCACTTAATCATAAGTGAATTTATTTCACATATCAACGTTTTTTATATCATAAATTTGGATATTATCACAAAGAGAAACCTGATTGAGTAGATATTAGTAGGCTCATATGTTAAATGATGAGATGGGGTAGTAGTACGTCCTATAGTAGGAAGTATAGCCTTGATATTTATTATTATTAAAGTGGAAACCCAAGTATCCATAGTGGCTGTACTATTATATTCTATCTGTGTAGAAGAAAGTATAATACGAAGACTCAATGTGATGTATACCCTCTTGTGTGTTTTTATTTCATCCATATATGTTATGTTAAGAGAATCATTTAGAGATTTCCACCCACATCCAGTGAAATAGGATCCTATACAGCTCCACCTTCAACGGATGCATAAGTTGTTCCATGTTAGGTTGGTAGTTGGAGTAGAACTGACATTATAGGATGAGGAGGAGGTCATGGTCATGGTTGTAAAACATATTATTAAGATAATCCAAGCATACCTAATCAGGGTAGTCCAACTATAGCATAGGGTTGATGATCATTCCATTTACTTTCCTGCATGAAATACATGAGGATCACGGTGCAACAAAATATAATGAATGATGTACTATTATAGTAGCCTCTACTGTTGTATCTTTATTTCTCGATATTAGTGATTCTAAATCCTTAATATCTATATCAATCATCGATTATCTCAGGATATAAATTGATAATTTTTGTGGTGTTCAAACCATGGAAGCACTATTGGGAGGGAAGTCATTGGGAATATTCTAATGGAGGGACTACCCTATGAGGTAGTAAGTTATCCCTTCATGTGAGACAAATTTTTACGTGATAGGAAGGCCATCAATTTCATTCTTATGATGGACAGACTGGTTCCTTATCACAACTATGTGGAATCCTATCACCATACCATGTTTTTTACATCAACAAATGGGTACATCTCTCTCCCGAAGGGTGCGTGAAATATCTTGGTTGGTAGATCTGCACCAAATAATCATGGTTTATGTGGAGTGACCTCCCATATTATTTCCCTTTCTTTGGAGAAGAAGGGATTACATTAGATTGATTTTCCTCTAGCTGTAGTTAATTTAATGTATGTAATTTCTAATGATTATTCTTGATTAAATATTGATATGGAGGAAACTTTTATGATTGACCTTTTCCCAAAGTAGCTCTAGTATCTATTACACCATACGGGATGGAAACTACTATGATCTAGTTTCTAAATTTGTAGTCGGAGGATTTAAAATCAAACTGTTTTATCTAATCCCATCGATCTTCTTGGGGTTCACCCATATTATTCTCAAAGAAGTTGGATGGGACCCATAATTTATGATTTTATTTCTTATGGTTGAACCAACTTATGGTGGAAGACATCTATCAACTTCCATGAATAAATGATCACTATGACCATCATCAACGATCTAGGGTATTATTAATGATCGAATTGAGATCTACATACCATCAAGTTAATTCCATGCCTTCATATATACCATGATCGACATTATAATGTTATTATTATTTATATGAGTACCTCTTTATACCATTAATTCTTACAAAAGTTCCTTCCATTTTCATGGCCTTAATGAGTAGGGTATTCCACTCATATCCCGATTCCTTTTTCATGTTTTTCATAGTTTACATCTTAGTGTATTATCACACTCGTAGTGATGATGGAAAACACCTTTAGATCAATTTTAATACACTAAGTGAAAATAATATATACTCCAATCTTTGTAAATGAAAATTTTTGATTGAAAAAGTTCACTTAATGGGTCATATTATCTCAGAATTTGAGGTATTAGTTGACCTAAAGAAGATGAGTATTGTAATTTTCTATGAGCAGCCCAAGAATATGTTTGACACATAGTGTTTCCTGGGGATTCCTGGATAATATAAGAATTTAATATAGGACTTATAATAAATTTTTTTACATATTAATATTCTTACAATTATGGTTGTGATGTTACTATTGTTAGAATCATTCGAGAAGGTCTTTCAAGAGTTAAAATGAAGGCTTACATTAGGAGCTATTAAAATTCTTATAGTTCCCATTAGTTTCTATAAAGTGTTATGAGATTCATGAGGCATTGTTTAGGTGTAGTGATGATGTACGAGGATAGATTCGTCACATAAGAGTCTCACTAGTTTTTACATCATGAGAATAATTACCCAATGCATGATGTTGAACTAGCAGCTTATATTAATTCCTTATACTATTATATACACTTTTTGATGGGAGACTGATTTGTGTGGTATATAGTCCATAAATGAATAAAAAATATCATTAATCTATGTGAATTTAACCATAGTTAGTGATAATGGGTCAAGTACCTTTAGTCTTTTGTCTTTATCTTTTCTATATGCATATTCTAGGAAATGCAGTAGCTCTTGTGTTGAGCTGAAACACCCATGAATAGAAAGTTCATGAATCCAGTGATGAATGGAAATAGATCACCCAATTTTATAATTTTCCACTAGTGTTTCATGATAGTCAATAGAATCCTTCCCTTATGGAATTTTTTTCAACCTATTCAATTCTGGATATGGTGAACAAAAGGATGTTTGTATATCCTGAAGGCTTAGTTCTCTTGGATAGTATTTATGGTGAGGACATCCCTCTAGTTAGTCTAGTTAATAGAGACAAAATCCTATGTATACATCAGTGCCTCATGGTTCCTATAGATATTGGAGAGGAACTTATGTGATAGTCCCATAGTTCTCAATAGGATGTTCATCCAAGAATCTTCACATTTTTCCTTGATATGTGTTGTTATTATTGGTGGCGTGAGATGAAATGTAAGATATATAGTTACATCACTAGGTATTATAACTATCCATAGGTCAAGGTAAAGAAATTGTGACCCATTTTCTTGTTATATCATTTACCATTCCTGTAATGGAAATGGAAAAAATTTTCAATGGATTATTTAGTCAACGTACAAAGGTCTCCTCAAGGTAGTGATACAGTTTTTGTATTCATGGTTCGACAAGAGAAAGTACTCTACTTATGTCTTAACTTAGATATATTCTCATTTTATGAGATGGGAGGACTGTATGTATTTATGATTATATGGTTGCATGAGGTACCTCATTTAATCATTTAAGATAGGTTTCTTTATTTCACATTGATGTTCTGGGAGGGGTTACCGAGAGATATAGGTACTCGAATTCTTCTGAGAATAAATTTTAACCCTCAGAAAATTGGCTATTCATAATGGATGATATATATTATATGAAATGATCTGAACAAGGAAAATTTATTACAATACTTATTGTAAGATGCATATCCCTCTCATTGATTTTTCTTAGAATAAAATCTATCTAGTGATGATTCATATGGCACCGTATGGGGCCTTGTATGTGTGGGTCATGAAGTTCACCCCTTTGATGGTTATGGGTAGAATAGGTAGTTCAACTAGGTCCTAATATAATGAAGGAGACATAAGAAAAACATTATAAGATCCAAAATTGTATATATAATGAGCAGTCTAGGTCGAAATCGTAGGCCAATCAATATTGGTGACGTCTGGTGTTCAATGTAATTGTTCTTCTTTTCTAGTTGGTTTCACCCAGACTTCATTATATATATATATAAAGGGAATATATGATATAAAATAATTATTTCCTTCCATTTGAGATTATAGATAGATTTATTCATATATACTATCTGTTGATACTACCTCATAGGTACCCTGCCATCAATGACACATTCCATGTTTCATAACTTCTCCATTATCCCGCTGACCCATATCATTATTTTAATCCCATAGAGGTCCAGTTTGATGTGAATTCATCATTTGAGGATAAGACCATAATCATATTTAATAGTATCATGAACGATCATCGATTTTAGTATGTCCCTTTAGTATTTGTGATATGGAATCATGGTCATGTACATGATCATATTTGGGGGTGAGAGGCCAACATACATGCCCGGTGGCAGAATTTTTTTAGAAAGAGTTTCACCACCATTGGAAGGGTAACTCAAGGATGAGTACATTTAAAAAACAAGTCTATAAGAACCCAAATCACAATTACGTATGAATCCTTTAAATTTTGGTCTATTTATTTATATTTTACCTTATATAAATTCATAAGGACGACACAAATGTTTTTGGGGGTGTCCTTGGAATGTTCAGAGTTCAAAACCATAGTCGGTGGATGAAATAAATGGGTCGTGTGATTAGTAGATACATTTTATAAAAACCTAAACGTTTTCCCCTAAATATGGGTTTCATTTTCTGAGGAAAAATCAGGGCACATTGTTTTACATAACCACACATCTAGGGATTCAGGATCGTGCTGGTTGTCTATAATTTTTAGTAGAGGCATATAGCATTATTGGTTCCTGATTTCTCAAATTATCAATCCATACCATGTAACTTCCCTATTAAGGCACATCCTGGTGCATGAATAGCATAAAGTTTGTCCAAACTTGTGATCAAATAGTGGGCCCATTAAATGTTTGAAAAATTATGTTTTTACCCTTGAAATTCATATAAGATCACCTTTCAATCATATTTCATCCTATTCATAGAATAAGATTAGATTTTTCTTGATGAGATATTCTATTTAGGGTTTCTCAATTTTTTCTCTAAACAATGTTTTATTCAACTATTGATTGTCTCATTGTATTCTTGTAGGTAAGATATTCAATCTGTTGTGTTCATACATTGTTTTTCATTCCCTTGAAGACTCTATTTTATTGTAGGCTCATATGCCCTATTTTATGGTGTTGATTACTTCTTCATTATTATAACAATCATATCCAAAATAAGGGTCAAAACTAGATAATGATATTTCTAAAAGAATTTTTTAGGTGTTCTATGTAATTTCCCAAAATGTCTCATTATATATAAATTTCGATCATTGGGTTCACACCAGTTTCATTGGGCGTTTCCTCTAAAATTCATATGACTTTACTATATTATTTTTGTTCATGTTCTAGATACCTTTATATATTTGTTAATCATTATTTTAGAGGTTAGATATAGAAACCATATCATTTTACACATATCATTGCATTATATTAATCATAATGAAATATCATAGTACATGACAAGGATCGTAAAGTATAGTGTCTTGGAAGAATAGGTAAATAATACTGAAAAAAATGAACTAAATGAAACATTTAATTATTTAATCATTAAATTAAGCTTGAAAATTATATTGTACTCATTCATCTGTATAATGTACACTAAAGAACACATGAATAAAGGGATGAGCTAAAAATCCTTGAAAGGAAATAAACATAAGAATAAGGCTTTAGCACAAGGGTTAGAGATTATGAAATAATGGTATAAAATAGAATATAGAATCATAAAATATAAGAATTGGTTTATATAAACATGAATTCAAAGTAATTTGGTAGAAACATAAATAATTACTTTATCACTAGTGAAGGCTCATTTCAGTTAGAGGAGAACAAGTCATGGGTAAACACCATAACTGATGCACATGGTATCACGAGTCAAGGATAACCGCCAAGACCATTGCAAATAACATCTCATGATACTCAACATTACCCCATACATTGGATCACTATCTGGGAACACCCATATTAACATATTCATGAATATGATTTCCAAATATATAATCAGACATAAACAATCCTAAACATAGGGTCACCCATGGGAAGAATTGAGTAACGGAATCATGTCATAATGAATACGGAATGGGTGTATCATAAAAAGGTCCATGAAAGAAAGGAATTAGAACACACATGGACATTCATATGGTAAAATAGACATATTACATTGTATTTTATGTCAATATAAAGTGATAACATATTAAAATAGTATTTATGAATTTTTTTCACTAAAATATTTTAGTGCGGTTTTAAGGAAAACACTAACAAACATTTAAAAAAGAAAAGGGAAAAATATTTTATACAAAACCATAAGTGATCCAATGATTCTTTAATAATAAAAACTATTGCAGCTTAAAACATATGGTAAAGTGCACTTGGTATTGAGTATAGATTCAGGATGTTCCCTTAAAACGAGTTTTCTTAACAGAAATTTTTTAAGAGGGGATCATTTAAAAGAATGTATATCACCAAAAGAGAATGAGGGAAGGATTTTGAAGAATTATTTTGGAACATATAATAAGAATGTATATTCATTACATAAAAATAAACGCCTAATTCATTTGGGTAAAAATAAAGATAGGGAAACCCGATGGAATAAAGGCGGTTCAGGTAGAATCCCTTATGAAATATCACCATGGTATCGAATGTACATAAGAGGAATTAATGATAGAGAATTGGATTTATCATATTTTATACATCATGAGGTAAGTATTATGAAGGTGAGAAATTATACCCCATAATTAGAAATTATATATTAAATGGATAACATAGTTTTTATTCTTGAATAAAAGTAAAATATAGAGGATCCATTACCTTAAGTGCGATGGTGTTCTCCACTTGATATTAATGACCTAAATAATTATATTTGGTTCATTAATTAATAATTAAGGAACCTATTATATATTTAAAATATTAATTATATCATTTTATATCCATTTATAAACATTTTGATAGGTTATGTGGTTCAATTTTATTGTCTAATTCTATTTTCTTCCTTGGTTTTAATGGCCACATCACATGTTTTCATGATTGGAGAATCATGTAGAATGGGGATGGTTGTCCTAAATTAGAGTAATATTGTATTATTTAACATCTAGAAATTTACGTAGTTTTAAATTTAATTTGGTTACTTAGTGTGATGTTGAATAATTATATTAAACATTAATGATAAATGATTGATTTAATTTGGTGATTTTTCTCATAAGTAAGATGTTTTGTATTATTGTTTTACAACATGTGTGAAAATGGATTCCAAAAAAACATAAGATAAAATTTATATTTAATATTTTGGTTCCACCATAAAAATGAGTTCATTAACTAAATTTAATATAGTTATAGAAATTTAATACCCATCATCCATGAGTATGGTAAATTAACACATATTAGATGTTGTCTTTACAAATAGTATAAAAGAAGAGTAAAGGGGAGATGATAACAACATATCTCAGTATTATAACAAAATTACATTACATGTAAGGAACTGAAGTTTTCATAACATTTTTATGATGAGAGGTAAGGATATAAAAGAAAACATAAGGACTTGAAAAGAAAAAAAAAGAAAAAAAGAGGAATTTACCACTTCATAAAATCTTCCTTGAGAGCATCTTAAGGGGAGATGATTTGGTCTTTTGGGGAGAACAATTGGTTATGGATGTCGGGGAGGCTCTTGGGGAGAGATTTGGGTAAAATTTATGGAATTCACAAGGTTTGAGATAGGTGAAGAGATGTGGGGAGTGTGGGTGTTTTTTATAGGTGAGGGGATGAGGGGTTTCTTAATATTTTAATCAGTAGTTTATTACTTTTCCATAAGATAAGAAATAATAGTTATTTTTGTGACCCAAAAACAGTAACATGTTCTTGTGAGTTCGATCCAATGGCCATTTGAATCATCCATGACTCAATAATGATGGTGAAAATCAGGTTTAAAAGTATATTCTAAGTTTTCATATTTTACTATTCATAAAAATTCATGTATTTTAGAAAAATACCAAAAATTCACCCTAATCATTTTTTAAATTGTATAATACAAAAAATGAGATCCATTTTTTTAAAATAATTTTCTAAATATGATTAATTTAATTTTTTATTATAATTATATTTTACTTGAAAAATATGATTTTAAAATTATAATTGATTTTAGAATGATTTCAAAAATTATACAAGGTCATATAAATTTATCTTGAAAACATTACACATAAAATTGATAATTTATTAACACCTTTTAAGAAATTAAATTTTATCAATTAATTAATTTTAATTTATTAATTATGACTTACAAAAATACTAATACTTTTACATTGGTCATATTATCAGTTATAAGATACCAAAATTTTATTCCCACATTCATATGAGAGGTTACAATTCTTTTGAATGATTTTCTATTCATAAGGGTCATATTACTATTCATAAGGATAAAATTATTATTCATAAGGGTATTTTTCAATTCCCAAAAATTATGTTTGTCTTATCAAACTCCAAAAATCGTACTGCTCATAACTGTGTATGTCAGATTTTCAAAATTCAAATAAAAGAGGTGAAAATATTATGTTTAAAGGTAAAATAGTACTTGATAGTTCATTATGTTGTGATTCCATATGATTATATGACAAAATAATGATATGAAAATTTCCATTGATAAAACATTGGGTCATTACATTATTCCTCCCATATGAAATTTCACCCTTGAAATTTCATTTTACATTCTAAGCCATAAATATGTGCAGATACTTTTCCTTCATTTCCTCCTCTAGTAACTATGTTTCCTCTTCATACTTATGGTTCAACCACATTACATTGATTAGGTGAGTAGTCATGTTAGGTAGAAATTTATCTCTATTATCCAAGATCTTCACTGGCTACTCCTCGTAAGAAAGATCATTCTACAACTATACTAACTGTGAAGAGAGTACTTGTGTAGGGTCTAGTATTTACTTCCTTATGAGGGATACATGAAAGACATTGTGTACTTTGGACATGGCAGGTAGAAGTTCTAGTCGATATGACAAAGATCCAACTCAATCCCAGATCCAAAAGGGCCGATGTACTTGGGACAAAGATTTTAATTATTCAAAAATCTCATTAACTTATTCCATAAAGATATGAGGAGAAATACCATATCTCCACATTGAATATAGGGTCTTATTGACGATTGATTGCATAACTATATGGTCAACTATGGGAAACCTTGACGTGCTTCTAAATGGTTTTCACATTCTCCACCATTTCTTCAACCTTTTCAGGTCCTATACCCTTATTATCACTAACTTAATCCCAACACACTGGTGTTCTTCACCCTTTCCCAAAAATAGATTTATATGGTACCATTCAGATGCTCAAGTGGAAACTATTGTTGTACGAAAATTCGACCAGTGGAAGATATTGTTCACATCCTCATTTGATGTTTATTGAACACACTCTCAACATATCTTCCAATGTCTGAATAGTTCACTGAGATGGGCAATTAGTTTATGGATTATAGGAAATAATGTAGTTCATTTTAGTGTTTATAGTGTGTTGGATATTTTTCTAGAACTTCATGGTGAATATCATATCTCAATTGGATACAAAATATAGTGGTACTCCAGGAAGCCTTAACACTTCTTTGATATATATCTGTGCAAGTTGATAAAATGATAAGTCATATCAAATCATGATAAAGTGGGATGTCTTTGTAAGACAATGCACAATAACCCATATAACATTGTTCCCTCAAGATTTCTTCTTTTTGTTAAATGGAA
This sequence comes from Viscum album, assembly GCA_963277665.1. NCBI lineage: Eukaryota > Viridiplantae > Streptophyta > Magnoliopsida > Santalales > Viscaceae > Viscum > Viscum album. Next base: position 844,230,445 of record OY728161.1, read on the forward strand.
AATTTCATCCTGATGTTTTCCCACTTCCATGTTGTTGTAGTTAGTACTTGCATCACCCCCATAGACTTCTATCATTCATCCTTCACTTGTTGACATAAAAGACAATTTGAAGCATACTCAGTAATCTCCTTCTACATATTGTCCCACCAAAAGTTCTCTCGGAGATTTTGATACATATTTGTGCTCCCTGGGATAATAGAGAAGTTTGAGGTATGAACAAAATTAAAAAATCCTTATTTATCTCTCTATTGGATGGTACACATAATTGTGACCCAAATATTAAAACTCCTTCCTCATCAGCCATGAACTCAGAGGATTTACCATTTTAATGGCTTCTACCCTTTTATGAATTTCCACATATTTTTTTAACATCCTTTATTTTCTCTATGTGGGATGGTTGGGAAAATATTTGAGAAAGGATTGATGATGTTCCTCCCCTAATGATTCCCATGTCCATCCTCAAAAAATGTTTTTAGATCATATCTTTTTCAATACTCATCATTTATAAACATGAGGGATCCTTTCTATATAGAGCATATGAAACCTTATTTTCCTTACTGATATGGTGGTGAATTGAGTATTCATAATCCTTGATGATCTCTCTCCATCTTCTACAGCACATACTGAGAATATTTTGTTTGAATACATATTTGAGACTCTTATGATCAGTATATATCACACACTTATCTCCATAGAGATAATACACCTATATTTTTAAAGAAAATATAATAGAAATAAACTCTAGATCATGCATAAGATAGTTTTACACATAGATTTTAAACTACCTTGAGGTGTAGTCCATCACTTTCTAATTTTTCATGAGCACACATCCTAATCCATTATTTAAATATCAATGTAAACTAAAAAGTGTTCTCTACTTGTTGGGATTGGGTGTCTGGGTGCAGTGATAAACCTCTTTTTCAACTCCTTAATGTCGTCTTCACATTCTAGAGTCTAGAAAAAATTCACTCCATTCTGTGATAGCTTGGTCATTGGGTTTGTCAACAATGATAAGTTCGTTAAAAATCATCGATAATACCGCGCTACACCCATAATGCAATGGATCTCCATTACAGATGTTGGCCTACACATCACTTTAATTTCCTTTTTCTTAGATGTGTCTACATATATCCCTTTCATGGTTATAACATTCCCAAAAAATGATACTTACTCCATCCCAAAATCAAATTAACTATACTTTTCATATATTTTATCCCTTCACAGTGTCATTAACACAATATTCAAATACTCCTAATGTTCCTACATTCTCTTGGAGTATATAAGAATATCGTTGATAAATACTACCCCAAATATATCAAGATAATATCTAAAGGGTCAATTCAATTAATCCATGATAATTGATGGATAATTAATGAGTCTAAAGGGAATCACCATGAATTCATAGTGTCCATACCCCATTCTATTGGATATCTTGGGAATATCTTCCTTCCTCACAATTAATTTGTGATATCCTGATTCAAAGTCCCCCTTTGAGAAATAACTAGCCCCATGAAGATGATTGAACAAGTCATCTATTCGTGGTAGGGGATACATGTTATTTATCATGATTTTATTGAGATCGTGATAATCAATTCAAAGGGGCATTGAGTCATCATTCTTCTTGATGAAGAGGACTTGCGCACCCAATGGTAAAGCACTTGGGCATATAAAACCCTTCTCAAGATTCAACTATAATTGATTCTTCAGCTCCTCCAGAACTACAGTGGCCATTCAATAAGGGGTCTTTGATATAGGCCGTGATCGAGGAATATTTTCAATTAAGAAATCAACCTCTTGATCTGGAGGAAGACCAGTAAACTCATTAAGAAATACATCAGTGAAATACCTCACAATTGGCATGTCTTAATCCATGTGTCTATCCTTTGTCTCAATCGTTTGATAAAGGGATAATTTCTCATAATTAATTATTATAAACACTTCAGACAATAATACGAAAGGATATTAATCTTCCTTCTTACACTTGTCTTGAATTGGAGGATTCTTCGTGATGTGAAGAGTGATCTCCCTATACAGAAAGCTGATGTTTGATTTGTATAAAGATAGCCAACCCTGTTTTCAAGATAGCTTTGAGCTCCACAAAAGCATGTTTAAAGAGATTTTCTGGATGGTTTTTTCCAAAAAAAATTAACCATGGATGACATATAAACCATGTATGCAAAAATTTCCCCATTCGTTGTTATTATATATAACATATACTTCAAATTTTTAGGTGGTGTTTCAATAGTTCTATTAAACATGCTAGATATGAGAGAATACATAGAACCAGAATCAAAGAGTATGTTTGATTTTATTGTATGAATAACTAATGTACCTATCACAACATCATTGTCTCGAGCCAACTCAGTAGTAGTGATAGAATAATCTTTTTCCTGTTTCATGGGAGGTTGTTGTTGATTTCATCCTACAAACCTCAACGTAGAGAAATTGTTTTCATAATTCCCATACACATTGCAGTTAAAACATTGCACTATAGGTAGAGTGTTAATTTGAACCTTCCATTATTATTCCACATTAGAGGGATTTTTCATACCCCTTTGGAATTTTTTTAGCCAGATGTCCCAACATACCACATTTGAATCAATTACTGGCTCTCTTTAGACAGTTCCTAGGATGCTTCTTCCCACAATTTTTACATGTGGAATAATCGAGCTTATTTCCATCAAGGAATTTATTTGAGGGACCTCCCATATTGGATTCTAATTTCCCCTTCTTTTCATTGATCCCACAATACCACTGAGAGTCTACGATCTCCATTTCAATATTAATGGTACAACATATAATCTCCTCATAGCTATCAAAGTATAGAATCTCCAATGATCTTGGTAGGATTGGTTTTAGTACACAAAGGAAGTGATCTACCTTTATTTTAATGTTCATGAAAAATCCAGAGGTTTAACATTAAATCCTTGTAACTTTTTCTTCATACACCTTGATTGACCCATCTTCATTCTACTTTAGTTTGAGGAACTCTCTTTTCTATCCTGAAATGGAGGGTTCAGAGAAAATATTTATTGAAAAACAATCTACTAAATTCATCCCAATCAATGGAACCAATTTCCTCATGACGATTAATATTCTTGACAAGTGTCCACCACTGATCAAATTCTCTATAAAAATGATAAAATTACTGTATAATTTTCTCTTATTCTGAGAACTGTAGGATAAAGAATATCTTTTCAATGGAGTTAATCCAATATTCTACAAGGAGGGGATAAAAAGATCTATTAAACATGGGGGGGACATTGAAACTTACAGGATTCAATGTAAACATGCTCTTTATTTGGAGGCGGGGGGTGTTCCACATGATTCAACTTATAATTCTTATCATGAGCTAGCTGATTAAGTACTATCATGAAGTTTTGAGCACCCATTACCATTATATTAGGCATATCATTAGATAAATCTTCACATTCCCTATCACATTTACTGTTAGCACGTTTTCTTCTATTTCTCTCATTTAACTAAGAAAAATATCATGTGATTATAGTGATTGAATATATAATATTTGATCATAAAAAAGGAAACATTTAACATAAGAGGGTAAGCTTGTAAATGATAAGTGTATCTTATCTTCTGTTTCTATATGTTTCAATCTAGATTGTCCATGATCTACTTCATAACATATAATCTTTTGGGATTTTTTATTCTCTGAATAATGGTTTGTACCATTCTCATGAATTTACCGAAGCATATCCCCTGAGGAATGTCCAACCAATAGTGCATAAATGGCTATTGCCATGAACCAATTCATGTTCAAGTGTAGATAAAAGTTGTGTTTTTGTGTTTTAACCATAGATATATCTATCCCAAAGAAACCTCTACCTATTTATATCTATACAAGTTTGTACTTTCCTGATAAACCACTTACTCGATACTTACCAAAATTAAGAGTTGTTGTCTTATACTTTGTATCATCCTTAAGGTTTTTAGAAAAGTTCTCTATTCCTATTCTCCAAAAATAATGAGGTCATCCTATGAAACAAACTATAGAGACCCCATCCTTTTATACATATCATTACATGATTTTAAGGATAATAAAACATTAGAGTAATTTACAAGGATCATAAAGTCTAGTTTATTTTATGTCTAGGTACATAAAACTGGAAACATGGAACTAAATGAAACATTTATGTATTTAATTTTCAAATTGAGCTCCAAAATTCTATTTTTTCTCAAACAAACATCATAGGGTACCCGGGGGAACACATGAACCAAGGGATTATCTAAAAAACATATCATGGAAATAAACATAATAATAAGGTTATAACACAAGGGTTATAGATCATGACATAATGATATATAATAAAATATAGAATCATAACACATAAACATGGAATCATATTAACATGATTTCATAGTAATGTGTAAATAACATAAATCATTAATTTAGCATGATTAAATGATCATTTCACATAGAGGATCACAATTCATGGTTATCCACCATTACTTTTGCGCATGGTAGCAAGAATCAAGGATAACTGCCAAGACTATTACACATAATGTCTAATGAGAGTCAACTTCACCCAATGCATTGGAGTCATATCTAGGCAGACCCATATTAAAATGTTCATTAATATTCATTCGATATATTTAATCATAGATAAATAATCCTAAACATAAGGGCACCCATACAAAGAAATGAGTATCATAATCTTGTCGTAATGAATAATGAATGGGTGTATCATAAAAGTGTCAATAAAAGAATGGAATTAGAACATACATGTAATTTAATAAGGTAAAATAGGAATATTTATGGTAATTTATTTCAGACATAAGTGACAACATTGGAAAATAATAATAAAGAATTTTTATCATTAAAAATTTTTAGTGGATTTTTAATGAAAACACTAACAAGAATTTAAAATAGAAAAGCGAATATGTTTTCATAAAAAATCAAAAGTGATCGAAATTTTTTATAATAAACATATTATTTTTATAAAAACAATGGTGGATTAAAAAATATGATATAGTGTGATTGAAATTGGGTAAAATTGTGGAATATCCCCTAAATTGGACATTCTTAACGGAATGTTTTTTAGGAGGGAATCATTTAAAAGCATGTATATAACAGAAATAGAATGAGGGATGCATCATGAAACCTGAGTTTGGAGCATATAATCAGTATGTTTAATTTTTCCAAATGTCAAATTCATTTGGGTAAAAATAAAGATAGAGAAACTCGAAAGAATAATGGTGGATCTAGTAGAATACCGTACAGAATATCAACATGGCATCAGCTGTACTTAGGAGGGCTTAGTGAGATAGAAATGGATTTATAATATTTTATACATCATGAGGTATTTATTGGTATGTTGAGAAATCATACACCATAATTAGCAATTACATGTAAAATAGAATCACATAGAGAATATTCTTGAATAAATGTGAAATAAAGAGGATCCCTTACCTTAAGTCTGATTGTACAATACACTAGATATTAAGGACCTGAATAATAAAACTATATTCATTAAATAATATTTAAAGAAACTATTATATATTTATAATATTTATTAAACCTTTTTAGTCCATTTATTACCATTTTGATAGGTCATGAGGTAGAATTTTATTGATCAAGTCTTTTTTCTTCCATGATTTTAATGATAGGCGTACATATTTTCATGAATGGAGAATCAAGTAAAATGAGGATGTTTGTCATTAATTGGAGTTATATTTTATTATTTAACATTCATATGGTTACATGGTTATTACATTAATTTTTTTACTTAGATTGATGTTGAATCATTATATTAACCATTAATGATAAACACTTGAATTAATTTGGTGATTTTGTTCATAATTGAATTGTTTTGTATTATTATTTTTTATCATCTGTGAAAAAGGATTCCAAAAAAATAAATATGATAAAATACTTATTTAATAGTCTTTTTAAAACATAAAAATGGTTTCATGAATAGAGTTTAAAATGGTAATAGAAATTGAATACCCATCATCCTTGAATGTGGTTAATTAACACATCTTAGATGGTGTCTTTACTGCTAGTATAAAATAAGAGTAAAGGAGATATTATAATAACTTATTCAATTATCATAAAAAAATTAAAGTAAATTTAATGAACTAGATTTTTCATAACATTTCGAATAGGAGAGTTAAGGATTTAGAATAAAACAAATGAACTTGAAAATAAAATGAAAGAAAATAAATATATCACCTCTTGATTAAATCTTCCTTGAGAGGCTCTTTAGGGGGGATTTGGTATTTTGAGGAGACAAAATGAGTTTGGACGTGGGATAGGATCTAGGGGAGATATTTTTTCTAGAATTTATTTAAGGCACAAGGCTTGAGAGTAGTGGAAAGGAGAGGGGAGTTTGGGAGGTTTTTATTGTGGAGGGTAGGATTATTTTCTTAATATGTTAACCATTAGTTTATTAGTTTTTCATCAGATAAGAAATAGTAATGAATATTATATCACAAAAAAGTAATAATTGCTTTTGTGTTCGATAAAATGGCAATTTATATCATCCATGACTCATGAATGATTCTAAAATTCAGGATTAAACATATATTGTGAATTATCATATTTTACTATTCATAAAAATTCAAGTATTTTAGAAAAATCCAAAAAATTCACCCTAACAATTTTTGAATGTATAGAATTCAGAAAATGAAATCAATTTTTAAAAAATAATTTTCTAAACATGATTAATTTAATTATTAATTAAAACTATAATTTACTTAAAAATATGAATTTTAAAACAATTACTGATTTTATAATGCTTTCAAAAATTACATAAGGTCTTATGGGAATCCAAAAATCTTACTGATCATAACTGTGTATGTCAGGTTTTCGAAATTCAAATCACAGATGAGACAATTTTATGTTTAAAAGTCACATAGTACAAAGTACTTCATTGTGTTGTGATTTTATATGATTATATGACATAACTATAAGAAGGGAATTTTGATTGATAAAATATTGGGTCGTTACATTAGGATATCAAAAATGACCATCATATGTAGGGTACTTCCCTTATTAATCATTTTGATAGTTGTTATAATTATCTGAGACAACATTTGGGTGTTTTGTGTTGACCCTACTAATGGTATTTTCTTTTTATCTAAATTGAATAATGAATTGATAATGGATGGCTCATGTAAATGGTATCCAATCATCACTTTCCCAATTATGGTAAGTGTTTCAACTTAAATAATTAATTCATTATATAAATTTATATTTATAAAAATCAGTAAGAAATATTAAATTCTATAATGGGACTAAGATTGGTTGCATGTCCTTAGCATGCCTAAGAATATACCAAATAATGGATTATGAAATTAAACTACTAAATTTTTTCATTTCTATTATATTCCTTATCATGATTAGGGAATGGTAATGGAATGAACCTAATGACTTATTAATATTGAATGAGTGTTGCATGGAATAAATTAAATAATTAATTATGTATAATTTTTGTACTTGAATGAACATTTTTATCGTTATAAGAGTGTTTAGACATGATCTAGCCCTGGATTCTTGAGGGAATTCCTTGAGTACTCATCTGATTCCATTTTTATTTGAGGAACCAGTTTCCGAGAGAGATATACACCTTGGAACATAGTCCTCATCTAATAATTGATTCCAAGTATGATTCCATATGTTTTCATCAATGTATTTCCATATATTATGATGCCTTGAATACACTCCTTAGATCCTAAATGATTTTTTCAGACCCATGGTCCCATGGATTCAACACATCAGGCCCGGTCATTCTTAACCAACGATTACCTTGGATGTAATCCCTATACACTCTTATACTTTTTTATTATGGAATTACATGGATTATTACCCGTGGATAACACATTGAAACAATTAGTTCCATAATAAATGAGTTACTACACTATGTTTTCTAGTCATTGTGGTCAAGGATTCCTTGGTTATACCTTGGATCCCCATTTATTATTATTTTGATATATTACAGTTTCTTCAAAAAATTCACATGATTTATCTATATAAACTGAAATTAATTAATTAATTAATTAAATTATTCATGTTCAGAGACATCACCAACACAAGAAAATTTAGGTATGATTTTTTTATTTTGGAATTGATTTAAATTTTTATGTACGTTAACACATTCATTTTATATATACAGACTAGATTAAATATATTCCATTTGTCGTGGCCTCTTGAGATTTATCTCATGAACTATCCAGGTTGCTGATGGTACCCATGAATATTATGTGTATATAGGTGTTAATAAGGTGGAGAGTCCTAAATTGAGCACTAAAATTTATCTCTTTCATTAGAATGGATCATGGTAGCAGAAGAGAGGGTTATTTATTTGGATTATAGGAATTTTTTTATTATTCTTTCAAATTAATTTCTTTTGAATACTATGGACTATATTTCTTCTTCATTGTATACATGTTTTCAAATATTTCATAAACATGACATATATCATCCTCATTTTGTATATGATTACCTTTTAACTGATTCTTATTTATTTTACGTTTAAATTTTTTTATGTTTTTTATTAATTGATATTATGCTTCCTATATTTGTCTTTGTATCGTCCCACTTCACTCGACTCTAAATATAAGGAATAGTATGAAATTTGTCACATGAACGACCCTAACTGCTAAATGACTGCATCTAGAATACGAGGAGGTGCACTTGAGTCAATGTGGACCACCTCATCGGGCACATTTGAGTGTAACCCATGTCGATATGTAACATAATTTCTCATATTATTTGGGTGAAACATAATAAAAATAACAATTTAATTGAAAAACTAACATAAAAAATGTTAATACATACCCAAATCAAATAAAAATATTTTTATACCATCAAAAATAGTATTGTTTAAGGTTATAAAATTGTAAATCCTCAATCAGACTTATCATAAATCATACAAATAAATAATAATAACGAAATAATTATAGAATAACCTCATTGGATCAAAATTAAAATAAAGTATATTTGATTTGAATGAATATAAATACCATAAAATGTTTCTTAAAAATTCATGGGGAAATTAACTTTTTAGTTAGAAAATCAGATTTTATCAAAAAATTTCATTTTTTTAAACTATTTCCATTTAACATTTTATTTTATACAAATAAAATAATTATTAAAACAATGAATGTTCATGATGGATTTAATTTTATTTTTAGTTTCATACATGTTAAACCAAATATTTCTTTTACATTTTTATTAAAACCCAAGTAGTTTTTTTTAAATGACATGAATATTTATTGAAATTATTTTTTTCAAATGTAATATTGGGTAACAATTTCATTAATAAATCATTTTGAAAATGTTTAAAACATTTTTGAAGACATTTTTTTTAAAAATGGGTTTTGAGGTAAAATTATTTTCAATGGAAGAGATAAATAATGTTGGATATTCTTACAAACATTTTATAAATTATTTTCAGTACTAAAGAGTAGAAAAATAGTACTATTAATTAAAAACACCATTAATAATAATAAGATAAGAAAAAAAATATTTATTTTTAGATAGATATGTCAAGTAATTACCCTAATGAATACTTAAATAAAATCAATCCCGATAATTATTGGATTTTGAAATAAAACCTTACCACTTTGTTATCATTTTAATAATGAGCACCATAAAATAAGTAAATTCAAATGAAACATTAAATACTATTTAGATAAATATAAAATTTATATATAAAATCAATATGGGTAGTTTATACCCCACCCAATAGAATATGTGGTGAAAATTCATTATGTCTCACATAGGTGAAAGTGAGATTTGATACCCATACCTCATGTTTGACTTCATTAAAATATGTGTGAACCGCCTATATAATAAATATATATTTATTGTTCATATATTACAGAACCATTATAATTTATCTCATACTATATTTTGTTTTCTTATTTTACTCTATAACTCAATTATTATCAACTCTTTGATAAATCAATATTTCATGTGATAATTTCATCATTTTTCATTTATGTTTTACTATGTTGATTTTCGTATTTTTTTTGATCATGGGTAAATTATCTATAGAATATAAACCTAGATATAAATATCATATAAATTCACTATATATTTATTTTTAATAATCTATTAATAAAATAAATAGAACAGGGATTACACTATTCGTGGAGATGTTAGGATGTACGTACACATGAATTTTGTTTCCATTTTTCTTGATAAATGGAAAAAGGAAAATAATTATTAAATCATCATTCCAATAAAATTATTTTTTATGTATATAATTTATAATAATCAAATACATCGATATTATAATCCACGTAAAAATAATAAAAAACATTTAATATTTCTATCTTTGAGTGGTAGCCCACATGTACACACGAGAAATGTTATCATTTCCTAATGGAGTGGAAAGTGATAATTCATTTGTAATATTACATTTAAAAAATTATATTTATATAAAAAATATCAAATATATTAATTAACCATAATTTTAATAAGTTTTATGTAAATTTTAATTAAGAAACAAATCACATCACTTCATGAGGTGGTAGTCGGCCCTATACACAACTGACGATTTTGATTCCCATTTGATGAATGTGAAGATTAATATAGGTTCTTACATTAACATAATAATATCTATGTATATATTAGACTATATAATTATTATTATTATTATTATATTATCATATATCAATATGTTTTGAATGATTTGGAATAAAAAATTAAACAAATTCGCATGTTTAAGAATTTTACCCCTTCTTCAAAGATCCTCTTTAGGTTTATACCTAAAAAATTTATATGAGGGATTAATAATAAAAATAAAACCTCTTTAATTTTGGTAGAAAATTAAAAAATGTATTTTGGTATCCATTTTCTAAACCAAATTATTTTGGACGTGTGAAGAGGGGAGGTGAAGGGGTTTCCTTTTATAAGTGTGTGAGATGAATTACATGGAATTTTTCAAAAGATAATGTTATTACGACATTTTAATCATACCAAAAAGGGTATTTATCAAATATTGGAGGATTTATGGTCTAAATATATCCATAAAAATCATTTTATAAAGGTTTTAGGTCATTTTAATTCTTTATTTTCTTAGTTTAACCCCTTAGACAAACCTTTTTTTCATTTACTAGGGTAATTAATTTTTCAATTACTCAAAGATAATTATGGTAAAAAGTTATGTTAAATATATTAGATAGTTCATATTATTTTAATTAAAAATATAGAATCCATTTTTAATAAATTAATTCATATAATTTCAAGAATTTGATTTTATATTAAATCATATACGTAATGAAAGAGTAGCGTTGCAAAGATAAAATTCCAATAAGTTTAATTTTAATTAAAATCAAAATTCAATATTAAATTGAATATAAATAACTATATTAATAAAATATTAATATAATTTATCTAATGTAATTTTAAAATAAATAAAAAAATTATTTCACTTTAAAAATAATGTAAATTAAAAGGTTTTTGGAATAAAAATCGTTATTTTTCAATATTTATAAAAAAAAAAAAATTTTCAATAAATTTTAAAAACATTACCCGAAAAATAATTTGTTCATATATATTAAAAAAATTGAAGTATATCTTTTAAAATAAAATGTTTATAATTGAAAAAAATTGAATTTATATTATGTGTTTGTTGCACGACTATGCCTCCCTTTCGAAAATATTTTCCCCCAAAAATAGTTATTTGTATTTCAAAGGGATTGTATTGTATTCCTAATAAATATATAACTAATTAATTTATTTCATAAATGTTTAATGAAGATATTTTTATTAATTTATATTTAATTATTCCTAAATTCAATCTCGGTGTCTAGGTTATAATGGCCTTATTTAATTAACAATATTTTAAATGTGTATCATATTTCATTTAAACCTGTTTTTATGTGAATTGAATGAAATTTAAGAGATTGGATTTATTTAAAAATATTTGTAATGTAAAATATAATGTAATTTCATTATTTTTTATTTTTGGTGTTTTGTGTGAAATATGAAATCAAAAATGTTGTTCATATTTGAAAATCATGTAGTGTTACATTCTACCTCTTAAATAAATTTCATCCCTATAATTTAATTTTTATCTTAATAATCAAGGGAGTGATATTTAAATATAAATTTAGGAAATTACACACCTTGAGAATGGTTAGTAAAAAATACTCTTAATAAAAGTGAAATGGAAGTATGGATATCATCTAGAATAATCACATAACTAGGTTTCCAAGTAGTTGATGATAAGGGAGAAGTGCAGACATGGACATAAATGAAAATAATAACTAATTATAGACATTTATAGATATTATTGATCAATATAAATGTGGTGATCTAGATACGGTTAAAAACCTCAACACCATAAATATTTAAAGGTAAAAGACTATCAGTTCATCTGAAATGAAGGTATAAAGATTTTTTTTGTTTCAAGATCTATTTACTAGATATGAGGAATAATTTAACAATATATAAATATAACTAAATATACTTAAATGATATATTTCATTTTCATAAGAACAATTTCAACCCTTTGGTGTAATTCATTAAATTTCAACTATATCTATTACTCAATGAAATGAATATCCCAATATGAATTTTTTATTCTTAACGGACTAAAATTTTATTTTAATGAATAATAATATATATTAAACTATAAAAAAATATTCGTAGTTTCATTAAAAAAAATTAGTCAAAAAAATTTATCAAATGATTCCTAAAGTTAAAAAAATGCATTCTATAAATAGTTCACCATAAGTATCATCTAAAATATAGTTGTGAAAATTTATTAGGATAGTCACTAAATCAACATTATATTCCCTATACAAAAAAGTATATATTAATTCCACATTAAATGTATTTTTATACCTTGACGAATATAAAAACGAAATGAAAACATTAATTATTCGGAAAATAAAATCTATAGTTTCAAAACATATTCTATAAAACCAAATGTACAATAAAATCAAGAAAATATAACATAAAAAATTATATCACATACCAATTTAATGGTCACCAATATTATCCCATAAATATTTATTTATTTATATTATTTCATCTTACTGCATATGTTAGGGTTTATTTTCAATCAATTATGAGTTTTCAAAAATAAAAAAAATCAATATGTGTCTAAAATGATTTTAATGGGTATAGAGAACATTCAATGTATGCTTTAAAATAAATAAAGATAAAGTAATATATTACAATCCTAATACATTTAATAATTCATATAAAAATAATTTAATTGTCATAATTGTTAAATACTACCACGTGAAAATTTTTCATTCAACTTTATTCTTAATCCATCAACTACGAGTCATAATCTTATTACATAATATGTCCTTATTTTCAAATGTCATTTTTAATGTATTATTCAATATAAATATAAAATTTACTCATGAAAACATTCTTATTATCCTAACATGATTTTTCAATAAGTCATCAATTCACATAATTCACATACATTAAACATTTTAAACAATAAACCAATGATAATAAAATATGGATTTCATTATTCTATTCCAATATGTTTACCAAAAGTTTGATTTTTTTACTTGGAAATTACTATATTTTATCCCTTATTTTCTATAGAAAATATGTTTTCCTAATATATTGAGACACTCTCTTGGGTGTCTCTATCCAAATTTATGTCATAAAGGAAATTGATCCACAGTTCCTCCATTTTCATCACTAATCAATCTCTTAATGAGCTCTATCCTTCTCTTAATTGGTGAGTCAAAGAGTTAGTTATTGTTAATGTTATTTAATCATATATGTTGATAACTGAACAGTCCTAGTGATAATATTTTTTTGAGTAATCATCATCGCATTTGGAAGCTTTTCATCACATTCTCCATCACATTCTTCTTTAACCTAGTAAATTCTATTTCAATAAAATGACTAAAAAACATAGTGTGGTCAACACTAATCATAGTAAGACACAAAATATTCATGAATAATCATTTATGGGATGTCCACATCTCGAAACATTCTTTTTAAACTATAACACTATATGTTTAACTAAGGATATTCACAGTTTTCTTATATTTAAATCCTTCATGGTGGTTCACAAAGAAAATGTGAATTAACCCATGGATATCACATGGGACATTCAAAGCATATGCATTGAACGATCTATTTTCATGTACCTGGTAATGATAGAGTCAATCCAAACTTACGTTTTCCATAGTTTTTACCCCTAGTTATATATGTAATAGAACCATATATACATGTATTATCCAGAAATTAATTTATTTATAGAAAAATAAAAAAAATACCACAGTAAATAGTTATGATGTTATTATATACTAATCCTCAATTTATATCACAATGTTATAAAACCTAGTCAATGTTTTCATAAATTCAGTTCTGATGTTTTCTTTTAAACATCCTATAATACCAATTGAAAAGACCTTGAAACTAGTTTATAGGAGATGGTGGCTACTTTATTAAATTTACATTTATATAAGGGGTCAAATCACAATGGTAAAATTAGTTTTGATGTCTTAGAGAACTGTATACATACATGAAATATTATTTTCATTTTAAAACATAAAATTATAATTTTTTTCTATTATAATACCATTATTCTTCATTTTTTATTACCTTTTAAGAATTAAAAAACACATCCTTATATCCCCATGAAAATAAATCATAAGAAATGGGTGAGATCAAATTCTCAATTAATGTAAGAATATAGGAGAATCTATGATGAATAAATATTTATAATCAATATTGAGAGGAAAATAACTGAAACACATTCAATTTAATAAATAAATGTATCATAATATAGAATAAATAACAAATAATCAAATAATTACATATAAATAACCATATATGTTAGAAATTTATCCATGATGGTTATAACTAATATAATTTTCACCTGGAAATTTAATGATGAACTAATAATAAGGTAATACATAATTTTGAACTATTAAAATAAACTATAAAGATATTTCAAAATAAATTTTAAATAAATATATAGAAAACCATCTAATTTGCCTGACTAATTTGTTCCATGAGTCATGTTGATGCATCAAGAGGCTGTCAATAACCTATTCCCTCCCATCACATACTATGTCTAATGAATTCCATATATGAATGCGGTAAAACATAATAAAAATAAACACTTTTATTAAAAAACTAACATTCCAAATTTTAATACATACACAAATAAAATAAACATAATCATAAAACATCAAAAATAATATGGTGAATGGTAATAAAACTGTACATCCTTATTCTAACACAAAATAAAATACATAAAGAAATAATAAATATTATAGTGATAAAATATATCCTGATTTGATCATAAGTAAAATAAATAGTTTATGTCATTAATTAATAGAAATACAATAAATATTCCGTTAAAAACTATCTTGAGGAAAATAACCTTTTTATTTTTATAACCAAATTTATAAGAAAAAAAATCATAAAAAACATGGATCAATTTTTTTGAAAATAAGAATTGAATATTATAGATGAAGATTTAAAAAACTCATTGTTTATGAAGCATATAATTTAATTATTTTTATACACATAAAAACAAATATTCCTATTATATTTTTAGTAATATCCAAACATTCCTTCTTCTAAAAACGATATGATGATCCCTTCAAAAACATTTTTTAATGTGAAAAAATGGATAATAATTATATATATATAAAAATTTTAAAATTAGAAAAACATTTTTTAAGTCTTTAAAAAATATGGATTTTCATGAAAAGGGATTGTTTATTAAATAGAGTAATAAATTTGGGTTTTCATTAAACAATTATAATTTTTGTATATACTAATGAGTGAAAAAATTTAAAATTAATTAAAAATTTCCATGAATAAACATATTTTATGAAAATATAACGAGTTTAGTATAATAATAAAAAATAATTTCCCCAAGGGATAATTAAAAAATAATAATCCTGAATAATGATGAGATTGTGAAATAGATTCTTACCACTTTGGTGTATTTTGAATCATAAGACCCGTAAAAGAAATTAAAGAAGTTAAATATTTAATACCATTAAGAAAAATATATTCATGGTATAAAATATCATATGGGTAAGTATATACAACCCACAAGTGGATTAAGTGTTGAATATGGTATATATCTCAAAGATGTTAAAGTGAGATGAGGAACCCATATCACAGGATTGACGTCGTTCATATGTGTCCAAAAATCCCCTATAAAAATGTAATTTTATTTTATTTATATTAAATATCCATAATAATATTTTTCATATAATATATTATTTACTTATAGTGATTAACCACTCTTTTATTATCAATCTATTGTTAACGTTATTGTTTTGGGAGGGCATCTCTTAGTTTTTCATCTATGTTTTTGTTCAATATTTTATTTTATTTTTTTGGTAGTTAAATGATATAATGAAAGATAACCATGATATAAATATCATATATACTCATAATATATAAATATATATTATTCTATTAATGTTAGATATAGAAAATGGTTTACATAGTTCATGAAGACGATAGGTCGTACGTATGCAAGTTTGATATTTCCATTTATCTAGAATGCTGGAATGAAAATAAAAAACATATTAATTAATATTTTTAGTATCATAATTATTCAATATAAATCTTTTATTATTATAAAATATATCCCTTTTACCATCAATGTAAAAAAAAATTTAATAAAATATATTGATATGTGGTAGTGATAGTCCACACATACGCACAAGCGATGCTTTATATTTCTAAGAGATTAGAAGACAAGAATATTGAAGAGATACAAAATTTTTAGAAGTAATTATACATAATAAAATATATATATATTAATCAATATTAACATTAGTACCTTTCATTTAAATAGTATGTTAAAAAAGAACCATGTCGCTTCATGAGGCAGTAGGCCATCATAGACACGAAGAATAATTTCATTTCAAATTTTATCAAAGTCAATATTGATATGGATTTAGTAACTAAATTAACAGAATATAAGTGTATATTTTATTGTTTTATTATTATTTAATCATAATTTTATATGTTTAGATGTATTTGGATGATTAAATAAAACAAACACGCATGTTTAAGAAATTTACATCTTCTTTAGAGAGCCTCCTTAAGATTATAACCAATGCCTTTCTATGGAGGAATAAAAATAAAAAAGTACTCTTGGATGGGTTTATGTATTTATGTATGGTATTTTGGAAGGTCTTATATGGTAAATAGGGATTTGGAGGCATGAATTTGGGAGGATATGGGTGGCGTTTTATATGTGGGGGAGAGAATACAAGTGGAATTTTTGAAGAGATAAAGTGATACCCGTGTTGTTTCCATGTAAAAACACTCTAAATTAGATAATATATAAACATATAGGTTATAACTTATAAATATGTACAAAAATATATACTTTCAGGGTTTTGGTCATTTTTAACCCTTATCGTCTTATTTTAACCACCGATAAACCCATTTTTTCCTAAAAACTGTAATTAATTTTTACTATTTTCAATATTCATTACAGCTAAATATTAATTTAAACTTATTAGATAATTTGAATTACAATGATTAATCATATGGTGTAATTTTTTTATTTTGTTCGAATATGTGTAAAAATCAAATCTAAATTTTATCATAGATGCGACGAATGATTGGTTTCCTAAATGGAAAATTCTTTAATGTATAAAATGTTTTCATATAAAAATTCAATATTAAATTATTTAACACAAGATAAATTATTTAAATTGATGTATAATTGTGCATATTTTACGTTTAATGAAAAATAATACATAATCTAACTTTATTAATATTTTTTTTAATTTTTTAAATGAGAAATAGAATTTTTCGTTATTCATAAAAAAATTAATCCTTTGAGAAAATTATAAAAAAAATATATGAAATATATTTTTAACATGTATATTTAAAAAATGAAATTTATTTTATGAAATTTATTTTATATAAGTGATAAAAAATTAATTTTTAATTATGTTCATAATGCATGACAATACCCATTTTTAGAAAAATACAGTTTTTGTTTAAAACAATTCCTTTTTCATTCAAATAGTTCTTATTTTATTTTTAATGAATTGATAAAAATATAATTCATTTTAAAAATATTAAACCATATTATTTTGATAATTTAGTATGTACTATTCATATCTTTCAATATAATGTTTAGGTTTTAATGATCACGTTAAAATGAAAATACTTCAAGTAAAAATCAATTTTCTTTCCAACCATGTGTTGCGTGCATTGAATGCTATTACCGTTTCAGAATTAATTTAAAAATAAATATATTGTAAAGTATCATTGTATTACATTCTATTATATTTTTAGTGATTCATGTCATAAATGATACCAAATATTATTTTCCTACATTAAAATATTAGGATGAAATAGTATTGAAAAAAAATTTATTTCACATTAAAATCAATTATATGAATTGATGATTTTTTAATACCTAATTGATTTATGGTTTTTTATCAGAAAAATTCTCAATAACATGTTATCTATTAGACTTTATTAATCATTATTAGTTATTTTTCCCCCCCATTCACATATTTTAACATACCACCAATTTTCACCTTATATGAGAACCTGATTAAGCATTATTTTAGGTAACTATTATGTTTTCTTCTTACACTTTTGAATAGTATGTTTTAAACCATTTATACGATGTAGGTTTCAAAAAAGGTATATTTTTTTGGTCATGCCCTTTATTATAATGTTCAAGTTCAAATTTTGTGGTCCTAATTTTTTAAATTGGGGTGGGGGGATGTAACAACATGATATTTCAAAATAACACTATATTTGATAGATTTTGATTCATGCAAAATTAAACATAATTGAACAATAATTATTCTAATGAATGAAATTATTATAATGAAATATAAATAATAATACATTATTTGGTTCAAATATGAATATACCTAATAAAAATTAATAATTTTTAAAATTCACTTATATATAAAAATACAACAAATATTAAATTTTTTCCCTCATGGTTCTGCATAAAGTCCGATAACCCAAATACACCAATGGAAATAAGGCAATGAATTAGGAATACAGTGGATAAAATTAATTGGGAAAAAATGAATAAATTTTAGTGAAGCATGTAAGGATATATATATGAATGAAATATAATCATTATAAGTATTTTAATTATATACATAACCTTTGTATTTTTATATAAATTAAGTATACATCATATTAATATATTAAAATTTTAGATTCCTTGAAATGAATATGAAATCATTTGATGGTAAGAGATAAATTTTTAATAAACCTATTTCTATGTGGGTAATGTTTGTTTAACTTAAATTATTAAATTAATTAGTATTGATATATATATATATATAATATTAAATTTAATAATTTTCATTCTTTTAATTATGGTTATTATGAATGAAATGTAAATATGTCCATTTTATGCATCAAAAGAACATTTTTTTTAAAAATTTATATTTTTTCTATTTCTATTTAAATAATATATTAAATTTACACTAATTTTGTAAAATGTATTTCAGAATAATAATTTAATTTTATATAAAATCATATAAATTATATATTATAGTTAATATTTTATAATATTTTAAAAAGATTAATATTCTACTCAATAATGAAAAAATATAATTTTTTTATAATCAAACATTTCGTTTTAAGCAATTTAATAGTTATTTTTTTAAATAAATTTTTTGAAATTAAAGTTATATAATTTATCATTTAAATAATCGAGTAAATATTTTTTATTTTATTTTATGTTTTATTTTATTATAAAAACATTTTATACATGATTAATCATTTTTCTGAAAAACTATATACCATTGTGTTTTACATAATTATTTTTTCATTAAATAATACCACATATATGAATTAAATAATGAAAAATGTATATAAATTTTGAAATCATTAGGGTTAATTTAATTAAATAATATTCATTAATTTCTTCATTATAAATACTAATCGTGGAATATAATTTTCACTTAGTAAGGGTAAAATTGGTAAAGTAATCTAAATCCATGAGGTAAGGTCTCAAAATCATCCAAAAACTTTTTATTATTACATTATGTGGATTAAATATTAACATTGATAGTATAAATTATAATTTATTGAATTTTTAAGTCGTTATACATTTTCAATGAAATTTATATTAATTTAGGTAACAATATTTCCAAAATGCCACTATATTGAATTTAATGTCTCTAATATTATTTTATTTGGATAAAAGCAGAATAATATAGATTATAAATGTTTATTTTAAATAAATTTTCTTTTAATATATTTAATATATTAATAATTTTTATTAATAAAAAAATTCCCTTAAATTTGTACACAACCCTCACATAGTGATTGTTTAAGGAGTACAAAAATCATGTAAATTTATTTTACAAATATGAAAAGTAATTTTCTTTATGTTATTTATAGTTCCCAAAAATAATTATAGAATAATATAAAATATTAAAGATTTAGGTAATGTTTAAATTCTAATTACATTACCACCTTCATGTCATTAACCATAAATTAATTGAATAGTGTCAAATATAACCTCACTTATATTTTGATGATAAATAATATATATTAAATTATTTGAAAACTAAATAAAAGTCATTAAATATGAAAAGTAGGATGATAAGTGGTTGAAAATTTTATCTCGTAGTCATTTATGATCTAATTTTTATCTTATATGTAAAATTATAACAATTTAATACTGAAAAGGTTACTACCATAGTTAAGGTTAAAGTCAGTCAATGAAGGGGTTAAACCAAAAAGTAATGGTTTAAAATGACAGGAAAACCATTAAAATTGTTATTTTATAGTAATATCTATATCATATAAATTCTTTATTAAAATTCAAGGATATTTTAAATCATTATACATTTGAATAAAATTAATTACATTTAAGCATGTTCAGTAATTCCTTGTGTGTCTTCTACCTTCATTATAAACTAAAACCACGTCTAACCTTTATTTAAAAGACATTGATCCATCTATATCAACGACGACCAACCCAATTATCTTATAAACACACCTATATAAAAATTAGAGGTTTTCATATTATTCAACGACCATTACAATGGTCATAAAGGGAGGATCTAAAGGATACCTACTGAGGAACGGATAATAATCATACCTGACCTATGTCAATTTATTTTTATTATACCTCCCCAAAACCTTTAATTTATAATTAAATAAAAAATTATGTATGATGAATATAAATAAATTTTATTATTATTATATAACAATCATTATTCTGCATTTTTTCTATTAATTTAGAGGTGAATATATCCCTTGTTTGTATATGTAGACTACCACATCCACAAAGTGATAAAATTCATTTTCTGCCACCATAATTCATGGTGGGTTTTTATGATTATATTAAGGCATATAGATTATATTTATGAAATAATTATTCTTATGTAATTATAAAATCATATCTACTTTCATTCCTTCCTATCCATTTGAAATTGGCAACATCGTTTGTGCTTTTGTGTGGACTACCACATCAAAGAATTGATGTGATTGTTTTTTCATTTATTCTTTAAATGGATGTTAATAATGATATATTTAATGAATATATATTAAATATATGATATAATAAATATTCATTAATGTTTATTCTTTATTTACCATTCTTTTGGACCATCCGTTTTAACGTGAAAATATTGTTAATGTATAAATACGATATATCATCTCAATTAATGATGTAATTAATTTTTATATATTTATTCTATAGTGATATATATATATATATATCATGATTAATGTTGTTTATTTTATTGAAAAACTATCAATGTATAATTATTAAAACTACTAAAACTAAATTCTCATGAAAAATGAAATTGTTAACACTCAGAAATGAAAATTTAAATAAGTTATTATTAATAAATGCATGATGAAAAGTTATAAGTGGATCAAATATAATAATATAAAGATGTAAATAATTATATTATATTATTAAAAATAATTTAAATTTTTTTAATGGATGTTAGAAAACCTTCAAATAAAGTCAATATTATGGTTATAGATACCATTTCTCACATTAATTTTAGTGAGACATATTCCATATTCCTCATATGTATATTTTATGTGGTATATATAATTTCCATGAATTT
The DNA here is from genome assembly GCA_963277665.1 of Viscum album. Taxonomy (NCBI): domain Eukaryota; kingdom Viridiplantae; phylum Streptophyta; class Magnoliopsida; order Santalales; family Viscaceae; genus Viscum; species Viscum album. The sequence continues at coordinate 844,252,465 of OY728161.1, forward strand.
ATTTTATGATATAAATCATCAAAATTATTGTGTCTTACATATCCATATTTAGTTCTCTCTTTCATTTGTTTTTGAACCCTTAATTACCTGAGTGGTATGAGATTTATACTAAAATTCCATTGTTTATCAAGACTATTTATGAACTAGTTTCTAAAAATGAAATTTTATGACCTATGTATCAATAATCCACTAAATTTTATTCTCATATGGTTATTTATTTATATTTCTTATTTTACTTTCATTTTTCAATCCTTAAGAATAGAAGACACTGAAACAATGTTTTTTGGAAAGCTGAATTTTTTTCTCTCTTTGGAAGAAAATACATTTTCCAATTTCCATATATTCTATTATGTTTTTCAAGAAAATTTTTAATATTCACTTATAAAAGATTGATGTTTGATTATAATTTTTTTCAAAAATAAAAGGAATCTTCATTTCATTTTCCAAATGAGGTACATTGAATTTTTATCAAAAATGTTAATTGAATTATTGTTTTATCACACATGGAATTAATATAATTTCTAACCATCATGACCACTCAATGGTGTAAAGCTTCCTTTAATTGTTTCCAGCATTAATTTCAAAGATAATTACTTCTAAAATATTTTTGTAATTTATTAAAATTTTAATATTTTATTTCAAAGGTAAAAGTGTACAATCCTCATGATATATTTTGAGTGACCTTCGAAAATGAAATTTCATAAATATTGACAAACATTGAGGTTACTTATGATTTACTACTGATAGAATCCATTGATACTGTCATTATTATTTTCTATATGTTTAATAATTATAATCATGATATATTTGTGAATATATTTCTTTTTCATTAGGTTATTTCTCAATAAATGTATATATTTTTATAAAACATGATTCGTTTCCAATGGGTTATGATAAATGTTAATTTATTTATGGTATTGTGTCTTAAAGATGAATAATGTTATGATTTTGTGATTGGTGTTCCATGAATTATATATCCCTTCAATGAATTGGGAAAATATTAAGGTTCTATGATCTTAAAGTGAACACAAGAGGTTTTACCAAGCCCAATAGTTGGTTTACATGATGTTATCCCATGCCTGATAGAGGTTACACAAGAGGTTATCCCAATCCCAATATAAGCTACATAAATGGTTATACCATGCCCAAATATGGTACATGGTTGGTTATCCCGATCCTAAAATGTTATTAACATCAGCGTAGGTATCCTTGACACAATATTTCTATGATTGTAATGATGAAAATCTTTTATTACAGTATATATTGAAAATGTTTGGTCTTAATGTCTCTTAGTCTTTGATACAATAAAAATTAATGTCTTATAAATTTATAGACGTTATTCCATGGAACATTTTTACAATATAATAAATTTTATCTATTCTTTTCAAAGGAAAATATCATGTTGTCATAACATTTATGCTCATTTTATGTTTAAATGATCAATTATACATATTTTTATTACACTTATTGTTAATTTATGATCCCCATTTTTTATGTTTTATTTTACCCCAGATATGAAGAATTGTTTTGGTATGATATGATTATGAAGGTTTCTACTTGTGAAGAACTATGTGGGAGAATATGTAATACATTTATAAACCATTTTTTTCTCATCCATGTTTCCAAAGACACTTATCCATTAGGATTATAGTGTGGATCATAATGTTAGGTAATGAAAATTTATATAATAAACGAAATATTTAGGTACTGAAATTATGGGTTGTTATATATTCTCCCCACAACTATTTTCTAGTAAATAATATTAAAACAAGGTGAAATACATCAATATCATGTTTGGAAAATGATGTATTTATTATACATAAATTACAAATAATTGACAATATATCTTATCCATGCCACCTTATTGGATATTTTTTGAGGTAAAATTTAACATTAACATTATCCTTAATAAGATAAAATTTTTGGGATGTTTGATTAGAACATTAGTTGAAATAAAAGGAATTAATAATGTTGAACTGAATTCATGGTTTGAATTAGTATCCATGGTGATTTCTTTGTAGTTAGCTTCCACTAGGAAATGAATTTAAAAATATCTAACTACAAATATTAACACGTAAAGAAATAGTTAGTTGATATTTATTTATGTCTATATGGCATTAAAGTACCCATTCAATTTTCTTCGAATATGAAAAATTTGGTGTCATTGAAAGATTTAACATAATAAGGAAAGGAATGACATGATTGTGATTCATTGATTCAAAAACTACTTATATTTATTTTACACAAAATGTATCTAATAATAGTATAAAATTATATGGACAGGTCTTGTTACTTTTTCAATTCAATTTACAGTAGTCATAGATCCAAATATTTTTGATGTTTTATATAATGAATTTATCAAAATTATTTTCCAACTATAAATATATTTTCCACTATAATTTTATTAATATAATGGTTTGTTTTATTCTTCACTTATAGATAGGGTTATGTATATATGATCCAGTTTATTTACAATGGATCTATACATTTGAAATATATATGATAATTTTAAAGGGTTTATGATTGAAACCCACATTTACAAAAAAAACCTATTTATTTAAAAATATATATCAGAACATGTGATTGAGATATGTACTATTTTAATTTAAAAAGTGAAGAACATTGGTATCTTAATATATCAAAGTTGTAGAGTTGGTTGTAAGGTTAAAGGGATATATGGATTAATGGTATTATTAATTCCATTTGATGTTTTGTTGTTTTCAAATTTAAACACGGTGAGAAATATAACTGAGGTTCAAACATACATATCAATCCAAATAACAATATTTAATGTTAAAATATCATAAAAGAAATGAAATGTGGTTGATGACTAAATATATAAATATTTGTATTTCATGGTTTACAGTAAAATTCATAGATTTATCTACATTAGAAACATTGAAAATGATAGTAATAGGACCAGTATTAAATTTATCACATTGTCTACTTTTGATATTAATGGATACAAATTTTACACAAAATTTTATTATATACGAGAATTTTTGAAAATAGTAGTGTAATAGAAATAGTTGAAGCCCCTTATTTTTATATTTCTTGTGATATAAACATAATTTTTTCATCAGTATTATATTCTAGATTTATTTTGGATATTTGGGTTATTGGTTATATTAATTTTCATGTAAAATTGTTTGAGGGTATTTAGAATGATAATAAATGTTGTTTTAAATGTGGTGATTATAGATTTTAATATGTTTATTTTAAAATATCTAATTGAAAATATGAGTCATTTATTACGGGTATGTATGAAAAAAAATATTTTATTTCATTGACCCATTGAATGATTATTGTTCCCTCATTTTATAAGGGGAAAAATCATATTGGTGACGAGAATGTAAATGGTGTTGAGGACTAATACTTGATTTCTTTATTTATTACATGATTACCAAATTATAACATCCATAGTTATGTATTAATGTTTCATTAAATATGAAATGATCATGTAGAATATATACGTGAATATACTAAATTAATATTCTATTTATTCATGTAAATATCAATATATAAAACATATATATATATATATATAATATTTTATATTAAATTATTTAGATATTTATTATTATTATTATTATTTTCTATTAAATGTTATATTCAATTGTTTTATCTTATATTTCATATGGTCAAAAAATAATACACTATTTTTTAAACACACACACACACACATATATATATATATATATTTTATTTAACATATATATTTAAATCTATAGATATTGATCATTCCTAAAGTTATAATTAAATTTATATTCATATGTTTTACAAACCCATTTTTTTATATAAAACAAGTTAACATTAAATTTTACCGAAAATAAATATAAGAGGGAAATTATTTTTTATAATTGATATTTTGAATATAAATGTTTCCCATTTTTGTGATTTGAACATTAATTTATATATTTAAACATTTAAATTATAAAAATTATGGTTAATAATTCCATTAATTAGTATTTTATTATTATTATTAATTTGTATATGTTATCATTAAATATTACATTTTATTTATTTGTATTAGAAAATATAATAGATTTAATTTTATTTCTATTATTAAAACTAAAACTTCTTATTTTTTAAAATCATTTTATTCTAATAAAATGCAGGTAAATAAAATTTTATTGTATTATTTTATTTTAATAATGATACCCAGGAAGATAAAAATATACCAAGTTATGTGTATATTTGTAAATATTAATATATCTAAATAATTTAAATTATTTACTGACATTAATTATTTTTTGTAAATTTATTTTACAATACTACTGGTGAGACTCCAATATAGTATTATTCTTCTTCTCTAGATAACATTATACATATATTTTTTAGATGCGGGGTTATGAGTTTTAAAAAAATCATTTTATTAGGAATAAAAATTTGTGAATTGAATTTGAGGATATTAATAATATAATATTCCTAAATACAAAGAAATTATAGTGTTAGATGTCAATATGAATCAGTTGTAGGATTAATATTTTATATAATTATTTTAAGTTTTTAAATAAGGTAAAAAAATACCACATCTTGAAGTCCATAATTTTAAATTTTTACATATTCGTTATCTTTTTTCCAAGTCATCAAATTTTATATATTTCAGGACTACTATATTTTTTAAATTATAAAATTAATTGAAAATTCATGATGTGAATGAAAATTATAATGATGCGGATAAAAAATGTTTTAGTTATATATAGATATATATCATTGAAAATTTACTTTACATTATTGTTTCAAGAAACAGAAGAATGAAAACTCATGCCTCAAATATGAGTTTATAGGTGTAGTGTACTCAGAGACATTAGTCTCTAGCTGATGGGAGGATTCATTTCTTGTATTAAAAATATTAGTTATGTATAAAATTTCTATAAGGACTCGGCCTTAAAACATTGCATAATATTGAATTAAATGAATAATTCACATTAAAGATATTTTCAGGTTTAGAGTTTTAGATAATTAGTCTATAACATATACATGAAGGCTTGAATAATACATGTAGACACATCTACTTAGTTTCCATATTTTCAAAAAATTATAACTCTTGAAAAAAATAGAATCATTTATAGTTCCATGTTTTATACAGAATGTTATTTTCATTATCCCATCCTTGACCCTATTCCACCTTATGTCTTGTAAAAAAACATTTCAAAAACATGGGATGAGCATAAAAAGATCACTAACGGATAAACAATGAAGGAAAATTATTAGTTTTTCAAAACAAAAATTAAACCATGAAATATTTATCATAAGTAGTACTTTTCACCATTATGAAGTAGTAAATACTCTTCACTGAATAAAAGTTCATTTCTTACCCTTTTGTAACCAAAATATTACCATAAACCCCACATACTGACCACATAACAAATAAACGTAACTTGGTACATAAACATACATAAATGAGATAATCATTTAGTAAAATGATTCATAGAAAAAGATTCCCAATTATTGAAAGTAAATTTGAAATGGGTTTATTATACACCATGTAAAATAAGAAGGTATATACCATTGAAATATTCCTCAATGAAAGGAGATTAAGACGGAGTCCCTTATCTCGTGTCTGACTTGACCCGTTTGTTCTTTAATATCCTGAATAATAAACTAATGTTAATTTTTACTTGCTTTATAAAAAATTTCACGTTTATTATTCCTTTTATATCACTAATTTCTATGTTATAAAAATTATGTAATCATTTTTGATAATAACATTTGTTTTTTTTTGATATTTGGGTCTTGAGTCAAAAATAGACTTCTTATAATTACTAGTTGTTCTCATGGTCAAATGTTCATTATATCCATAATGATATTAATTAATTAGATATCATATATATCATATATATCCAGTATATACATGTATTTATAATAGTACATACCATTTGGAGGTAAGAAATGAAATCCACCATTCATGGAGACAGTAAGCCGTACGTATGTATGAATTCTACTTTCATTTATATTTCTTCATTTAATGGAGATAAAACATAATTATAAATTTGTATATTATAATTATAGTATAATATCATATATAATGTCATTATCTCTATCATTCATACGTCCCACATATGGCATTAATGATTCATATCACTTTGAGGGGGTGACTGTCTGCACTTCCTCAAGTGAAATCATCATGTATACCCATAATGGAAACCATAAAGGTATGATTTAAGAGGAAAATACAGAAGTATAAATAAAACATAAAAATAATATATATCATATATAAATATATTGTCATCCTAATGGCCTCCATAAGAGGTGGTAGGAGATAATCGAACAATCATCCTTTCGTGAGGTGTTAGTTTTCCATCCACAAAAATAGTATGTTATTCACCCATTAGATGGGGGTGTTTGTAATTTATGTTCAAGTACATCTCATAACAACATACTAGTATATTTAGTATACATGTGTTGTTATAAAATAAAGGAATAAAAGGAGTATAGATGTTGGAGATGTAAAATAAATGAAAAGAAGTTAATAGGAATCACTACCATTAATTTCTGTAACTCCCTTTTGTTTGAACCAAAAGGACTTCTTGAAGTGTCTTACGCCTAAGGTAAGTCTTCTAGGAGTAGGAGAGTGATAATGAGAGATTATTTGGTTAGGGTTTGAATGAGCCAAGGGGCTTTATTGGTGTGAGTAATTGGTTAGAATTGAGGGATTTTTATAAGGGGGGAGGGGCTCTTTAGGAAAGTTTGTAACAATTATTTTATTATAAATATATCTTCGGATTAAAAATGTCCAAAAATCATTAAATTCAAATATAAGATGACTCATGGTCGAAATAAAATCATCCAATAATAATTGGATAGGTTTTGCATATTAATTTAATATATATAATCATATTTATTTAAATATGTTATTAATGAGGTAAATACTGCAGCATTGTTGTGTCATCAATAATTTATTTTATTTGATGTCTAAAAAATATAAAAAAAATAACAGGATATAAGAAATTTTTTAGATTTATAATTAATGTTTATAGTAGAAATGATAATTTATATAACTTCTTTAAAATAATAATTTACTAAAAGATATATGTTTTTGTCATTTTTGCCTTTACTTTAAGTTAATCAATCTGAAGTGTCACTATCACTCCCAGGTGGCTCAATGGGGTCCCAAAATCGACCCAAATATTCCAATGGTCATAAATGACTCAACCAAAAAGGTTAGGACAAGTGTTAATGTAATTTTGTATTATTATAATATTATGTTTACCTTTAATTAACCTATTTACCTTTAACCGCTGTAAATAAAAGTCAAAAGTTAATATTCACCAAATATTATTTTCATCTTATTGAACAAAATTTTACTTAATAATAACAACCATGTTGGTAGTGTTTTTGAAATGAAATTCACAGAAGTGGTAAAATTTCATTAAAATGAAAATGTAAGTTTTTAACTACTACTTAGTGGTTTCACTATTCATCAAAAATTGAATTTTTTCAGAAATCTACCAAAAATTAGAAATAAGATATATTTGATATTAAGAATTAAAAAATGATTTATATTTTACCAAATTAAAAACATTTAAGTTGAATTAATTAATTTAAAATTAATTCATGTTGTCAAAACAAATAACGTGTTTTTAAGAAACAATATCTATCAAAATACCAACACTTGTTTATGACCTATTTCAAAGTGAAATTAATTAAAATGGAAAAACTGGATTAATTGGTAAAATTATAATTTAATTACACTTTAAAACCAATTATTAATATAATATATCCTTATAAATACATTATACTAAAAGGATCTTTTGAATAAAAATACAGTATTCTAACTATTCATAAAAAATTGAACATTACCAGATAAATACAAAAAATTTACCCAAAGTATAATTTGATTTCCCAAATCTAAATAAATATTTCATTTTGTCAAATAGAACATATAAAAGTGCCCAAAACTAGATTTAAGTATCGTTCACCATTAAAATGTGGTAAATCAACCATTTATGGTAAATTACTCATAAAATTAGATTCATTCACATTTTAAGCCTATAAATTTTATTGAAAAAATGTAAAAACACTTAACAAACATGTATAATCATATTCCAGTTAGTTTTGTTAATTAGCACCAATAAAACTTCTAGGAGTGAACTACCATTTATAATAATATTATTATATTATTAGTGTGCAATGTAAGATTTCAAAGAAACATGTTTCTACGTATCGGGTATGTTATCAAATATAGAAACCATTTTAAAGTAATATTAATATGTAATTCACAAAAAATTAATAAAAAAGAGAATGTATTATTTCATTATTTACCTGGGATGTTACATCCTTCCCCCCTTTTGGAAATTGCATCCTGGTAATTTTATACACATATCAAATAAGTGGGGGTATTTATCCCTCATAGCATTTTCAGATTTCCACATTTCCTCTATAACCATATGGGTTTTCCACCCAACCGTTACCTAGTGAATTACCTTATTCCGCAACACTTTCTCTCTATGGTCAAGAATCTAGACTGGCTGTTACTCATTAGAGATATTTTCTTTCAATTGAACTACCTCTAGACTCAAAACATGTGATGGATCTGGCATATATATTCTCAACATTCAAACATGAAAAACATTGTGTACCTTGGATAAAATTGGAGGTAAATCCACACTGTATGCAACTGATCCAACTTTCTCTAAGATTTTATAAGGTCCAATGAACCTCGAACTCAACTTTCCCTTTCCCATGACCTGACCCTGCTCAGCTCGAGCCGCAACTACCCCAAGCCCACCTCCATAGGCCAAGGGCTGGCGACAAGTGCCAAATGCTAGAAAACTCGGGGAGGCCTTTCCCTGAGTACATATACATAAAAACACAACCCACTCAATGTAGAAGTGTAGAGTAAAAATAATGAAAATTAATGTAAAGTGGGAAATTCTATAAACATACCACAAAGAGTTCATAGACCTCTAAATAGTACAAAGTAAGAGTTGAAGGTAAACAGAAAATAAAAGGGGAATAAAACTTGCATAACCAGAAAAGTGCCACAACCTAGCAACATGAAATCAAATGTAAACATCTGGGAGTGTCCCACTCCTAAAACCCTACTACGACCACTGTACGTGGTCTAAGTGCCCAAACTCATAAGCTCTGCTGACATCAGGATCAACCTGTCTGTAATCTGCAAGGGCACACCATGTGCGGGAAAAGACCAAGCAGGGGTGAGTATAAAAATACTCAGCAGGATTCCCTAAAGGCTCGAGGGAGAAACATAGGAGGTACTGAAGAGGTGAGAAGTAGATCGAACAAGGAAAGGTAATGTAGTACAACCGAGAGTGCAGTAAAGAGTAAAACTCAACCCAATAAGGGGAAGAAAGTAGACTCGTCCAAACATAGGGAGCTAGAAGCGGTGAGAATGTGAAATTCTCGTCGAGTCCAAACTAACTATAGCGGGAGAGTAGACTCGTCCAACCACAAGAATCTAGACAAGAAAATCACATGGCATACCTCGTGCATCTTCACCTCTCTTGGAAGGAGAGTAACCAAAACCCAATGAGTGGGTACTGGAATAAGGTATCAACATATCCATATACTCAATCAAGAAGTCCGAACAAGATCGTAAGGGGATCTCTATCCCATAGCTCAACCCAAGAATGTGAGTAGCCGATAGTTCCATAAGTGAATACCATCGACGCCCAGCATCCTGCACATCTTCCCAGAACTACAAGCCAATGGGATGAAATCACCACACCTTGACACTATCCGCATTGGGGGAACTAACTCAACCACACAGTTTTAGGTCACGTCTTAAGGACGCGTCTTGGTGGGAAATGTTCCCCTTGTACTTGAGAGTTATGGGGAAAGTCAAACCACACCATTTCACTATCACACAGTCGAGAGGAATCCTCATTGTGAACGTTGTCACAACAATGACCTGTACTACCAAGGGTCCTGTTCCAATAGTCATGGAGAAAAGTCAGAGACTAGCATAGTAGAAAGAACTGAATCTAAAAGAAGTCATTGGGCAACCCACTGCCTAGTATCTAATGGAGGGTAAACCCAAAGACGTCATCGAGTAACTCACTACACATTCTCTACTGGAGGGTAAACCCTAAGAGTTCATTGAGTAACCCACTTCATAGTCTCTTATGGAGGGTAAAAACTAAGAGTTCAATGAGAAACCCACTGCCTAGCCCCGTTAGAAGGTAAAACCAAAGAAATCGATGAGCAACCCACTGCCCATCTCTGCTAAAGGGTAAACCCGGAGCTGCTCTAGCCATCCCTACTAGATTGTACAACACTGCCTAGTAGATCATGGAGTCGGTGTCACACAACCACCCAACTCCAGAACAATTCACCTATTAGAGGTTCAGCACCCGTGTAGTTTGTGTCCTATTGATACATGTAGCTCTACCTATGGAAACACACCATGGTAGATCATGGAAGGAAGATATAATCTTGATACTCCGCTAGGGAATCTGCACCCAGGCTCCCTGGGGCTCTGTACCCTACTAGAAACAACCTTCTGGGTAGAGGATCGGTGCCCGTGTAAAGTATTGGTCACACAGAATCTAAAAAACCCTACTAGGGAACTCGAAGGGATGTGATATTGAAATATCACACGGCTAAAAGAACAGGGGAACCCAAACAACTCCTCCGATCAAACCGTTTAGAACAAAACCAGGGGAAACCACTCAACCCTGCTGATCTAAACCATAGTTAACAGAGGGACCCTCTACCTCGCGGGAGATCAAAGGTATGTAAAGTAGAACACAACACACACATGGGGCCCACACGACATGTGGCCCCGACTCACCTCCAAACCAAGTGCATGAATGTTCTCAGGTACAAACTATAACATTTACTTCCAAGAATTCCTGTATATTCCCAGAGTATACCACATTTCCAGCCCAAGGGATATCATGCACATGACACCCAATGTCAACACAAAAAGGTGTAAATGTATCTTCGCCAACCTGCTTCCTCCACATCCCTATAACGACCAGCCACATCTCTTTAAGCATTAAATTCACTCGCACAAGAGTGAAAGTGATCACACGCCAAGGGTTCTCTACAAACACCACAGGAAGAACCACCACCGGGACTCCATTCATTATTTTACACTTAATGAGATCTCGAATCAGGCTCTGCACATCCAAACATATCATTCCATTGTAATCATCATGGAAAAACATTTGATATCGACTATTTACTCACCTGAAACAGATATCCGATGGAAAATTCATCCAACACTACTTTACACCCGAACGACATCTCGTGGTCCCGATCCTTGGTTCCAAAAAAATGGGTACATCACACCATTGTGATCCCCTTGAGAAAACACTACAAATTGACTGCTAACTTACATGGAACATATATCCGGATGAAAAGATGTGTCACTCCATACCGCACATGAGAATTACTACGTGGGACCCATATCCCGATCCCAAAGTGCTACAAACATATCATGCCTTTGCGATCGTCTTGAAAAAGTACACACAGTTGACTAATCACTTGTCCAAAAAGGACACCCGGTGAAGAAGATGGAATTCACCGTCAACTCCCAAAACGACCCTCGAGGGGTCTGCACCACAGTTTAGAATTAAAGAAAGCTAATTGCACCATTGCAATTCCCTGGAAAAAACACTCAGAATCGACTGCTTACACGCCCAGAACAGACATCCGATGAAATAGTTGTTAATCGTGGGTCATAGATTAAAAGTTCGGTTGTGGGGCCCACGACTCAACTCTGGATTCAATGCCCAAAACCATACATAAAAACTTCTTCTCGACACCAGGGTCTCAATGCCACTAATGGCATTCAAAATGGACTCTGTATGTGTATGCGTCGCCCAAAACAAGAACCTCGGGAAAAGCGCTAAACCACTTAACGGTCTTGTCGTGCTACCAAGGCCCCCTCCTTGGGAATTAGAACCCCCAAAACCATCTCAAAACGTTATTCTCGATCCGAGGATCACATTTCCGTAGATGAGACACAAAACGGACACCCGTAGTGAAGATTACAGGTGTCTGAAGTCGAGGTGACAAATCCCCTGGGGCTGGACCGGCCGAGGTCGGCCGGTCTGCCCGACCTGGGCCGGCCCGCGCTGGCTGACGCGGTCGTGGACCAGCGGTCCACCCTAGCACCGACTGGTCCTCATGGACGGTCATTGTTTCATGCAGAGACCCGCCAAGAATGGGTCTCGGTCTCCCAAGCAGAGTCGCGACCGTGACCCCGGTCCCCCTAGCGCCGACGGCCCCGCTGTCATGCTGATGCCCACGGCTGCCGACCGCGCTCGCTCGCCCGGCCTCCTCCCACGCTCCCTCGCCCTCCAACCACTCCGAGAAGCCATGCCGACCACTTCTGTTCGTGAAGACCACCGCTGGAAGATCCCCTACCACCTCCGTGGATATCTAGGCCGCTGTGCGGAGCCGCCGGACCGGCCTAAAACCCGTTAGAAACTAGGGTTTTTGGCTGGAAATATTCTCGGGGCCACCTCGGGTACCCCGAGACTCCAAAAGGCAAACCAAAAAATGTGTCGGAATGGTTATAACAAATACTAAGAATCTATGGGATTATCTCAACAAAATAATGGAAATTATATTTTATAAATAAAGATAATTTGTGATGTAGAAATTAAAAAAAAATGAAACCACAACGATCCTATCTCTTAGGTGTAGCCTGAAGCTTCGATCCTTCACCACGCCACCACCGTTGTCGATTTCCCTTCTCTCAGGGGAGGCAGAGAAGAGGATGATGTTGGGAGCTCTTTGATTGGGAGCTCCTTCCGCTAGAGGATATCAAAGGGGATGAGGGGAAGTGGTTATGGCTTAAGTAGAGAAAAAAATGTATTAAATTTTTAATTAATTTCCAATCACTCACCCGATGACCCGCGTCCATAACTATTTACGGGGTAGAGGTTAAGCCTCCCCCTAGGGTAAAAACCACCTAGTGAGCAAAACAAGGGTCTCAAAATTTAAATCTGAGGCCCTGTCCAAAAGTTAAAAAATCTAACGTCTCAAGCCACTAAATAACAAAAATGCCCATGGTGGCATTTTTCATAGGAGGCACGCGCCTGCGAAAGTTAAACAACTCCTAGGGTAAACAACATGCTGCAGACTCAATGGTACCCTCAATTTTCCCATACGAGCTACCGTTTAGTAGTTATTTCATTTATTTGGCGTGTCCAGTATGAACGCACAGAAAATTTAATTCCAGCCACACCGGGGCTAGGAATCGCATGCCTCTAAAGGAGCTTCTCTGGAATAAAATCAAGAATATTCCTAAGCCTATTATTTCAAAATCCGGGTTCTTAAATCATTCCCCCCATAAAGACTTTAATCCCCTAAAAGAAAACCCAGGGAACAAATCAGGGTACTAAGCCCACACCTGACTCTACTGTACCCAGAAGATCTCTTGCACAGTCTCATGTCACCACACACAAATGAAATGATTTGATCTGTTCCGGCGAGGTCTGCACTTGCTGCTGATGTGCATATGAGCACACACACATCTCCTCAGGTAAGCCCTACGGGTGATGTCGTGCACCCACCCTCGACCTTGGGGTAAGGAAAAGGCAGTAGGGAACCTCACCATCACTTCACACGGTCTCAAACATCCCAAAAGGTCCTCAAGGTTAGATCAACTCCCCAACCAAATGCCTACGTCGCACTCCAAGATTGTAATCACCGTATGGTCCTGGAACAAAGCACGATGATTAACTCCTTCAGAATATCCATATGGTGAAACACAAAATGATATCTGGTCACACAATATTTCATAGTTGATGTCCCATGACCAAGACTCTTTTACTTGCTCGAAAGGCGAAGGAGTCACCACCATCCACTGAAGAGAAAGGTTCCACACCTTATATTCTACTAACATAGGGTTACACTGACGCCCCGCGTCACCCTGGTAACAACTCAAGAAAGGTGTCAGTAGAAAAAGAGAACTTCATACAAAAATCCTAAAAATTCTACTGTAAAATGTAGAAGAGTCGTAGGGTGTACATCTTTCCACCTTATAATTTGTAGGATCGTAGAAATACAATGTGTGTGGCTGTCCGTGGTCCCAACTGTCAGCTCCCAGAGCCTGAAGTTGACTGCCTAATGATGATGGGAAGACCTCGTAAGGTCATCCCGCACTGCTAGCTCCTCCCACTCCTCTACTAGAACCTCCTCCATGGGCACCACTCCGATCAATTCACTGCCTCTGCCGTGGTGGTGCACCTACTGCTTGCCTGGTGTTCTCAGCATACCTGGACGGGTAGTCCCATTCCAAGTGACCTCACCCAACACAAAAATAGAACCAGTGATCTCTAGGCTACATTGGCACCCTTCGGTGCCACGGTGGTGTACGACCGTGTCCCAGAGTCCACTCTCATTTGGGTCTCCACATCTGAGGCCATGCGCCTTGCTGCCGCAGTGGTGCAAGACCACATCTCCAAAACCGACAATGGGAAGGCCACCTGCGTTGAGGTTCCATCTGCTGACGCCTGGTAGCTACGGCAGATGTCTCGGTTCTGTCATGCCTACTGCCATGACCAACGGTAATGTGTGACAGGAAGCTATTTGTCCCCAGCGCCTACTCTAGAACCTCAGCATAAGTGGGAATGCACAATGGTACGATTATGGAAAAAATATTTCTGCAGAGACCCTGATCGAACCTCTGTTTTCGGAAGTTGTCGTCATGGACCAGGTCTGGGTAAAGCATTCACGGCCCGCAAACCTAGTCGTGTACTCAGTCACCATCATCCCTCCCTACTGAAACTGCAGGAGCTACTCGATCCGAATGGAGCATAAGAAGGAGGGGTAAAACTTGTCACGGAACAACAGCTAGAAGTCATCCCACGAAACTGACGACTCATCATGAAACTGAGTCACCAGACTCCACCAACGCCCATTTACTCTGTGGAAAAGGCTGGCAGCCAAAGCCACCATCTGATTTGTCGGCATCTTCACAAGCCTAAAAAGGTGAACCACTATCTCTAGCCAAACCTCTGCTGCCAGAGGGTCTGCCTAACCACTGAAAATCAGCAGTCTCTGCCACTGGAACTCATGGAGCGCGCTCAACCTGCACTCTAGCTCAGTCTGCTCTGATCATGCTGTCTGTTGCTCACCATGTGGGGGTGATACTACCAGCCCACCTAGAGAAAGAGACTCGCATGATGGGTCCTAGACTGATTCCTCGTAGCTCACAGGGTATTTTTCATGAAAAAAATATCGTATCCTAGCTTGATATCTTTGCAAAGTTATGCTGAATGTTATCAAGGAGCACCGCGATCAGATGAGAATATATGTATATATAAAATTCACAACAATGGGGAGATGACTCAAGAAGGAGAGTCAAGACTCAATCCTATATTATGTAAAAACCAATTACTCTACAATGACTGTCTTAGCATGCCAAGTCGACAAGTGGGTTTTTAGGGTCCTGGTGAATCGATATGTCAGCCACCGCACAGTCACTAGACTCCCTAGCCTGAGAGCTGCTCACGAGACATGCTGACATTATATCCCTAGATCCCAACCAATTCCCTTTTAGGGATGTCTGATAAACTTCCCAAGGAACGAACCACCTCTAATACCACTTTGTCACAACCCGAACCTTCCATCATGATCCGAAACTACCCAAAGCCTGCCTCTATAGGCCAGGGGATAGAGACAAGTGCCGAAGGATAGAAAACTCAGGGAGTCCTTTGACTGAGTACCTGTACACACACACATAGCCCACTCAATGCAGAAGTTTAGAGTAAAAAGAAAGCAAAGTAAAGTAAAGTGACAACAAAAATAAACAGACCACAAATAGTGCATCGACCTCTAAACAGTACAAAGGAAGAGTTAAAGGTAAACTAAAAATAAAAGGGGAAAAACACGAACCCAACCACAAAAGTGCCACAACCCAGAAACAAGTAATCAAAAGTAATCAACTGGGAGAGTCCCACTCCCAAAACCCGACTACGACCACCTTACGCGGTCCATGATCCCAAACTCCTAAGCTCCGTGGACGTCACGATCAACGTGTCTGTCATCTCCAAGGGTACACCATGTGCGGTAAAATATCAAGGAGGTGTGAGAATAAAAATACTCAGTAGGATGCCCCAAAGGCTGAGGGTGCAACAAAAGAGGTACTGAAGAGGTGAGATGTAGATAGAACATGGAAAATTAAAGAGTACAACCGAGAGTTCAGTAAAGATTAAAATTCATCCCCATTAGAGGAAGGAAGTAGACTAGTCCAAACATAAGGAGCTAGAAGTTGTGATAAGGTGAACGTCTCATCGAGTCTTCGCTACCTATAGTAGGAGAGTAGACTAGTCCAACCATGAGAATATAGACACGGAAAGCATGGGTCATACCCCATGCATCTTCACCTCTCCTGGAAGGAGAGTAACCCAAACCCAAGGAGTGGGTACTGGAACAAGGTTTACACATATCCATATACTCAATCAAGAATCCCTAACAAGATCGTAAGGGGATATACATCCCCTAGATCATCCCAAGAATGTGAGTAGCCAACAGTCCCAGAAGTGAACACCATCGATGCCCAGCATCCTGCCTGTGTGCCTTGAAGTGCAATCCAAGGGGCTAAAATCACCAAACCTTGACATTATCCACTTTGGTAAACACTGTCTCACCCACACAGTTTTAAGTCGCATCTCAAGGATGCATCTTGGTGTGGAATTCTCCCCTCGTACTTGAGAGTTTTGGGGAAATTCAAACAACACCGTTTCACTATCACACAATCGAGAGGTCTCATCAAAGTCAAAGGTGTCACAACATAGAACCTGACAAACAAGGGTCCCGCTCTGATAGTCATGGAGAAAAGCCATGGACTAGCCTAGTAGAAATGACTGAGTCCAAAATAAGTCTTTGTGTAACCCACTATGCAGCCCCGCTGTAGGGTAAACCCTAAGAGGTAATCAGGTAACCCACTACCCAGTATCTGTTGGAGGGTAAACCCTAAGAGGTCATCGGGTAACCCACTGCCCAGTCTCTATTGGAGGGTAAACCCTAAGAGTTCGTCGGGTGACCCACTACCCTGCCTCTGTTGGAGGGTAAAATCTAAGAGGTTTTCGGGTAACCCTCTGCCCAGTCTCTGCTGAAGGGTAAACCCTAAGAGGTCATCAGGTAACCCACTACCCAGTATCTGCTAGAGGGTAAAACCTAAGAGGTCAATGATAAACCCACTTCTTAGCCCCACTGGAGTGTAAACATGAGGAATGTGATAAGCAACCCACTACCAAACCCCGCTGGAGGGTAAATTCGGAGCTGCACTAGGTATCCCTACTGGATGGTACAACACTGGCCAACAGAACACAGAGTGGGTATCACGCAACCACCCAACACTAGAACAATTCACCAAGTAGAGGTTCAGTTCCTGTGTAGTGTGGGTCGTGCTGATACCTGGAGCTCTGCCTATGGAATCACATCACGGTAGATCGTGGAAGGAGGATATGACCTCGATACTCTAATAGGGAATATGTACCCAGGCTCACGGGGGCTCCATACCATATTGGAAATAACCTCTTGGTTAGAGGATTAGTTCTCGCATAAAGTATTTGTCACACCAAATCCACAAAAACCTACCAGGGAACTCCAAGGGACATGATACTGAAAACCCACATGGCTAAAGGAACATGATAACACAAAAAACTATGCCGATCAAACCGTCGAGAACAAAACCAGGGGAAACCACTCAACCCTACTGGTATAAAACATCGTTAATAGAGGGACCCTTTATGATGTGAGAGATCAAAGGTACGTAAAGTAGAATATGACACACACATGGGGCCCACATGACATATGGCCACAACTCATCTCCAATCAAAGAGCACAAACTTTCTCAGGTACAAACTACAACATGTACCTCCAAACATTCTCGTATACTCCTAGTGTATACAATATTTCCAGACCAAGGGATATCGTGCACATGGAACCCAATGTCAATGCAAAAAGGCGTAAACATAACATCGCCAACCTACTTCCTCCACGACCCTAGCACAACCAACCATATCTCTATAAGAATTGACTTTAGTCCCCCAAGAGTGAACGAGATCACATGCCTGGGGTTCTCTACAAACACAGCATGAAGAACAACCACTGGTACACCTTTAATTCTTTTACATTTAATGAGATCTCGAATGAGGCTCCACACAACCAAAAATATCATACGTTTTTAATCCTGGTGGAAAAACATTCACGAATGGCTATTTACTATCCTCATACAGATATCTAATGGAAAATTCATCCCACACTGATTTACGCCCGAACGACGTCCTGTGGTCCTGATCCTTGGTTCCGAAAACAAAAGGGTGCATATAACCATTACGATCCCCTGGAGAAAACACGTCAAATTGAATGCTTACTTACACGGAACATATATCCAGAGAAAAAGACACATCTCACCATACCGCACATGAGAGGTACTACATGGGACCCACATCCCGGTCCCGAAGCACTACAAATGGACCGCGTCGTTGCGATCCTGTCGAAGAAGTACACAAGATTGACTAATTAGTTTTCCAAAATAGAGACCCGGTGAAGAAGTTGGAATTCACCGTCAAATCCCAAAATGGCCCTCCTGGGGCCCGCCCCACCATGCAGAACTAAAGCAGGTAGATTGCGCCATTACAATGCCATTGAGAAAACACTCAAAATCGACTACTCGCACGCCCTTAACAGACATCCGATAAAAATTTTGTTAAATGGAACTCTCAGCATAAAAGATGGGCCGTGGGGCCCACATTTCAACTCTTGATTCAATTCCCGAAACCATACTAGAAAACTAATTCTTGATTCCAGGGTCTCAACGCCGATAACGGCGCTCAAAACAGACTCTGTATGAGTCTGTGCCACCAAAAACAATAACCTCGGGAAAAGTGCTAAACCACTTAACGGTTGTGGCCTACCACCGAGGCCCCAACCTTGAGAATTAAAACCCCCAAAACAATCTCAAAATTTTCTTCTCGAGACGAGGATCACAATACCAAATACAAACCACAAAATGGACACATGTAGTGAAAATTACGCGTGTCTGAAGTCGAGGGGACGAATCCCCCAGGGCTGGACCGGCCGGGGCCGACCCGACCCTGGACCCGCGGTCCACCCTGTCACCGACTGGCCCTCATGGCCAATCGTTCATTCATGCGGAGACCCACAGAGTGTGGGTATCAGTCTCCCACATGTAGTTGCAGCCGCAACCTCAGTCCCCCCGAGTGTCGATGACCCCGTTGACACGCTGACGCCCTAGGCCACCGATCGCGCCCGTTCGCCTGACCGCCTGCCACACACCCTCGCCCGCCGACCGCTCCGAGAAGCCCCTCCGCCCATGGATATTCATGTCAACCACCTTTGGGGAAGCCCCTTCCACTTCCGTGGATCACCAGGATGTTGTACAGAGCCACAGGACCTGCCTGAATCCCGCCAGAAACTAGGTTTTTTGGCCGGAAATCTTCTGGGGCCACCCCGGGTACCCTGGGACTCCAAAATTCAAAAAGAAAATGCATCTGAAAGGTTATAAATATCCTATTAATCTATGAGATTTGATTGAAAAAATAATTTCAATTGGATTATAAAAATCAATCTCAAGGGCGATGCAGAAATTAAAAAAATGATACTACAATGATTCTACCTCTTGGGCATAGCCCAAAGCTTTGATCCTTCGCTGCACCACCACTGTTGTTCGTTCCACTTGGCTTGGGGGAGGAGGGGAAGAGGTTGAAGTTGGGGGCTCCTGTATTGGGAGCTCCTCCCACTAAAGGATATCAAAGGGGAGGAGGGAAAGTGGTTATGCCTTAAGTTGAGAAAAAATGATTTCAAATTTTTAATTAATTTCTAATCACTCACCTGAAGACCCACGTCCATAACTCTTGACGGGGTCGAGGTTAAGCCTCTCCAAGGGTAATAACCACCTCCGTATCATAAATGCGGTGTGGTAATTTTAATCAGAGGCCCTGGACAAATGTTATAAAATTTAACGTCTGTATCCTTTAAATTACGAAAATTCCCCTGGTGGCATTTTTCACAGGAGGCCCGCACCTACGAATGGTACACCACTCATAGGGTAAACGACATGCTTCAGACTCAATGGTACCATTAGTTTTACTATCTGAGATACCATATAGGAGTTATTTTATTTATTTGTCATGCCTAGTGAGAACACACTAAAAATTTAATTCCAGCCACACCGGGGCTCAGAATCGCACGCCGTCTAAAGGCACTACTCTGGAATGACATCAAGAATATTCCAAAGACTTTTATTGAAAAAAATCGGGTTATTACACCCTTAAAAATTAAATTTATCAAACTTTTACAGGGATAAACCTAGAGAAAAACATTATCACCAACCTCAAAAGAAAGATCCTTACTGCGGTTATCTGGATAACTTTTCTATCTGCTTTGAGTTGTTATCATGTTCTTCTAAATCAACTGATCTTTTGTTGCCTTCTCTTCTACCAATTTTGGTCCCATTAGATTCCATTCACCTACTTCATCCCAAAATACTAGAATTCAACAACACTTTCCATATAATTCCTCAAATAGAGCCATTAGTATACTGGAATAAAAGCTGTTATTATAATAATATTCAACCAAAGAAACATGTTACTCCCAAATTCCATAGTAATCTAGTGAACAAGCACGTGGCATGTCCTCCAAGGTCTTAATTGTTCATTCTGACTACCGATCTAATTGTGGATGAAAAGATATAATAAAATTTAATTCATTACCCAATGACATCTAAAGACATTTACAATAGTTAGAATTAAACATGGGATCACGATCAGATACACTAGATAGGGGAAATCCATGAAACTTGACTATCTCTTTCACATTAAACTAAAAATATTGATCTCGAGATAAAGTATCTTGTATAGGAGGGAAATGAGTAGATTTAGTCATCTGATCAACAATAAGCCAGATTGCATTATTACATTGAGATTTCTTTGGTAATCCCACAATGAAGTCCATGGATATATTTTACCACTTCCACTATTGCACTGGTAAAGACTGAAGCCTCCATTTTGGTAAAATATGCTCTTCTTTAACCTACTAAGATGTCAAACACATCACAGTAAAATCAGCAATATCTCTTTTCATTTCATTCCAACGTAATACTCCCAATGATCTCTGTATATCTTTGTACTACAAAGATTAAAAGAAAACGGGGAACAATGAGCTTCACATAATAACTCATTCTTCATCTGTGAATCACAAGGCATGCATAATATTTTTCCAAACCTCAAAACATAATCATAATAAATGTTAAAATAAAAAAAACATACCCTTCTGAACCAACTCTACCTTTTTTTGCAACTACTTGTCTTTTTTCTATGCTTGCTTTATTCTGTTTGATAGAGATGATTTCACTGATACCTAAAAAAACAAAAGAATTTCCTATACCAAAAACATCAATTCCAAAGTTCATCAAATCAAAAACCAATGGATCTCTTTACAAACATAGCATAGTCAATGAAGCATTAATTATTTGACTCATATAATCAGCCACTTTATTTTCCTTTCCTGTATGGTAATGAATCGTGTAATTAAAATCCTTGATTAATTCCAACCATCTCTGTTTTCTCATGTTCAATTCTTTTTTATTGAATATATAATTCCAACTTTTTTGGTCAGTATGTATTTCAAATTTTAATCCATACAAATTATGAATCCAAATGTTTAAAGCAAAAACCATGGAAGCTACATTTAAATCATGTGTAGGGTAATTTAACTCAATAGGTTTCAAATGACGTAAAGTTTAAGCAATTACCTGATCATTCTGCATAATAACACATCCATGTCCTTTCAACGAAGCATCACTACAAATAACAAACTCACTATTTCTGGAAGGCAATTCCAAAATTGGGGCATTCACCAATCTTATTTTCAATTCCTGAAAGAAACCATCACATTCTTTTGTCCAAATAAACTTAATACCTTTTCGAGTTACAATCGTCTGTGGGCTAGATAACCATGAAATATTCTCAAAAAACCTACAGTAATAAACTGAAAAAAAAAATTTATGATTCTCAGTTATATTTGTAGGTCGTGGACATTCTTCAACAACCATTGTTATATTAGGATCAATAGTTATGCCATATTTTTTAACAATGTGACCAAGGAATGAAAATTTTGTAACCAAACTCACACTTCCTAAATTTCAAAAATATTTTATTTTCTTTTAAGGTTTAAAAGACAACCCTTAAATGACTTTCATGTTCCTCTTTACTTTTGAAATAAACCAAAATATCATAAATGAACACAACCACCAACATATCCAAGAACTCACAGAAAATTCTATTCATAAGTTCCATGAATACAGCTGGTGAATTGGTTAAACCAAAAGATATAACTACTAATTCATAATGGCCATATCTTGTACGAAATGCAGTCTTCAGAATGACTGATTCCTTTACCTTCAACATATGGTACCCCGACCTCAATTCAATCATTAAAAAATACTGAGCTCCATGGAGGATATCAAACAAATCATCGATATAAGTAAAAGGATACATTTTCTTAACAGTGATGTTATTCAATGCACTATAATCAATGAAAAGTCTCATTGAACCATCTTTATTTTTAACAAATAAGACAGAAGCACCCTATGGTGATGTTCTAGGTTGAACAAACCTTTATCTAATAACCAATATAATTTCTTCTTTAACTCTAAATGTTCAATTTTATCACTTCGATAAGTGGGTTTTGGAATTGTCTTAGCATCAGGAACAAAGTCAACAGTAAATTCAACTTCTCGGTCAGGTATAATACCGGAAAATTCATTAAGAAAAACATCAAGGTACTCATTTACCACTGGAAAATAATTAATCTGATCAATTCCTTGGTTTTAAACAATATGTGAAAAGTAATATTCATTTCTATCTTTTACGAGTTTCTCAGCTTCTTGATATGTTATCAAAATAAAGGGTCCATTATTGTACACATACTAAAAATATTTCTGAAAAGAAACCTCTTTAGCTCTACAGTCAATCTTATTATGATATACAGAAAGCCAATCTATTCCCAAAATAACATCAAACTCTACTAGAGGAAAAACAATAAGGATTGAAAGTAGATTCTTACCACACACAAGGACATGAAGGTTCTTATAATTTATTTTTTGTCTCAATGTTTCCTCCAGGAGTTTTTACCATAATTTCAGAATTCATATCATGAGATGGAATTCCCAATTTACTCGAAAACTTCTCAGAAATGAATGTGTGTGCAGACCCTAAATCAAACGACACATTGGGATAATCTGAACAAGAAAAAAATTTATCTGATGCTACTTTATTCGACGACACAACATCTGCTGAAGTAGTTTTAATAGATTTCACCACCCCTTTCTACTTGTAGTCTTGTTCCTTCCCATAGATGAGTCCTTCACTGGACACTCATTTGCATAATGACCCATTTCATTGCACATAAAATATCTTATCACTGACTTTTCATTTCCTTATTTATCATCTTCTTTACAGTTGTGATAAATATGACCTTCCTTACCACACCAGAAGCACTTCCTAGACTTTGATAATATTTCTTAAGGATTCTTTTTACCACACTCTAAACAGGACGGATATTTATTTTTGTTAACTCTAGGATTATTTTATGAAGTCATTCCCTTTTCATGCCAACTAGTCCCCTTATTCTGTTGTTTGTCAAAGAACACCTGATCATCAGAGAACTCCATTTCCACCTTCTCCGCACATCCAAAAAGGATTATTTGATGAATTAATTCACTTTTCCAGCTATCTGGTCCTCTTATTCTATTGTTTTTCAAATAACACCTGATCATCGACAAAGTCCATTTCCACCTTCTCTGCACATCAAAAAAGTTTTTCATAACTTTTAAACTCACGAAAGGCTATTTATTTTTAGTATCACAGCTTTAGTCTTGAGTAAAATTGATTTATCTTAATATCAATATATCATATGATATTTGGAGCATACCATGCCCGTCGAGTGAATTTTTCATCATAAGTATCCACTGATTCATCCTCCTGCCTCAATTCCAGGAATTTTATTTTACATCCTAGTACATTCCACCTTAGGAAATTATTTCTCATGGAACATCACTTTTAATTCATCCCAATCGAGAGAATCAATATCTTCACTATCCTTGATATTTTTCACCATCTACCACCATTGATAAGCTTCACATTCAAAATGGTAAAGAATGACACTATCCTTTAGTTTTTTTGAACAACCCATGACATAGACAATTTTCTCTAGTGATTTAATCCACCCTTCTTCTAGCACAGGGTCAGGTGATCCTCTGAATGATGGGGGATGTTGCCTCATGAAATGATCCAATACATACATGTTCCTATATGGTTGATCTGGCTAATATCATGCATGGATTCCACCAGCATTTATAGCCCGATTCAACTATACTATCACTACATCAAACTGTTCAGTTTTGATTCCAACCATATCAGGTTGCTGATTTGGAAGGTTGTCTTCTTCCTGATGGCGTCCCAACATAGCTTCCATGTTTCCTCTACAGAAAAACATTCTGAACATAGTAATATCATAGGTGAATCGACATGGTAATGTGTAAATTCTATATCATTTCAATATTACCATAAACTAATTTAACAAAACCCTAACTCCTAATGTTGTCTAATCTGACCTCTGATACCAAATATAAGGACCCGACCTTAAAACAATACAAATTCTGGAATTACAAAAATTATTCAAATTTATGATCTTTTTAGGTTTATGTTTTTATATAATTTGTTCATAACATATACATGATGACTTGAATAATACATATAGTCAAATATACTCTGTTTCCATTTTTTCACAAAAAAATATATCATTAAAAAAAGACTCATGTATAGTTACATGTTTTAGATAGCTTCAAATTTCCGTGATCCAATCCATGACCCTATTCCACTTTATGTCTTATGAAAAACATTTCAAAAACTTGGGATGATCATAAAAAGCTCATTAATGGATACAAAAAGAAGGAAAGCGGTTATTTTTTCAATATAACAATTAAACAATGAATACTTTATCATAAGTAAAAATGTTCACTTTTAAAAAGTATTAAATACTCTTAACTATATAAATGATCATTTCTTACGCATTTGTAACAAAAAATATTACCACATAACCCATTTAATGAACACATAACATATAAAGGTAACATGGGACATAAATATACTTAAATAGAATAACCATACGGTCAACTTCCACACATACCACTAAATGGAATAGCCATATGACCGAATTCCATACACAATGCATTGGAGGTTATAACATAACCACCCAGAATAGTTTATCACAAAACCACCCGTCATTTGTTTTATCACCTAACCACACGTGAAATGTCCAATTACCATTATAAAATCATAATACATAAAATATTTCAAATATTTACATTTCACTAAAAACATTTAATTTTCAATCACAAGAAATAATTATAAGATATTGAAATAATAAATTTATTTCAAAAATAATTTTCATTACCAAACCACCCAAAAACATAATAAGTTATTTTATTTTCATTTTAGAAAACATTAAGGCTTATAGAGGAAGTCAAATAATGATTATAACGGCAGAGAGGTTAGTGTCACCGCAAATGTTAAAATATTCTGATTGTCGTTTAGTAAAATGCTTCATAGAAAAATATTACCGGTGAATGAAAGTAAAATCCAATGGATTTTATTATAAACCATGTAAAATAAGAAGGTATATATTATCTAAATTTTCCTTAATGAAAGGAGATTGAGTTGAAGTCCCTTACCTTGTGTCCGACTTGACCTGTTCATTATTTAATCTCCAGAATAATAAACTAAAGTTAAGTTATAAATTTCTAAGAACCTTCTTAAAGTTTATTATTCTTTTTATATCACTTATTATGATGTTATAATCATTACATAATAATTTAAGTTAATAACGTTCGTTTTGTCGATATTGGGTACTTGAGTCAAAAATAGACTTTTTATAATTACAAGTTTTTCAAATGGTCAAAAGTTCATTATATCTAGAATTATATTCATGATTTAGATATCATATATATAATATATATCTATTATATACATGTATTTATAATTTTACATAACATTTATATGTAATAAATGAAATGCACTGTTCATGGATATGGTAAGCCGTACGTACACTTGAACGCTAATTTCCTTTGTATTTCTTCTTTTAATGGAATTAAATAATAATGATACATATGTATATTATATTTACAGTATAATATCATATAGAATAAAGTTAAATCCATCCTTTATATGTCCCAAATATGGATTTAACGAGTAATATCACTTTGAGGGCGTGATAGTCCATACTTCCTCAGGTGAAAATATTGTGCTTAACCATAATACAAGCCATAAAGGTTTTATACTAAAGGGAAATACAGAAGAATAAAAAAAATAAAGACCATATATATCATATATAAATATAGTGTAATCTTAATGGCCACCCTGAGAGGCAGTAGGAGATAATCGAACAATCATAGTTTCGTGAGGCGTTGGTTTTCCATCCATAGAAACAATATGTTTTTCACCCATTAGATGTAGGTGTGTGTAATTATATTTAAAATAATTATGATGACAACATCCAATTATATTTTTGATACTAGTTTTTTTATAAAATATATGTATAAAAAGAGTTTAGGGGTTGGGGAAGTAAAATAAAAGAAAGGATGTTAAGAGGAATCGTTACCTTTAATTTGGGTAACTCCCTTTTGTTCGAACCAAAATGAATTCTTGAACTGACTTATGCCAAAGGTATGGATTCTTGTAAGAGGATAGGGATATTGAAAGATTATTTCTTTAGGGGTTGGATAAAACAAGGGGCTTGATAGGTGTGAGTAATTGGTAATAACTAAGGGGTTTTTATAAGGGGGAGGAGGGGCTCTTTAGGAAAGTTTGAATCAATTATTTTATTATAAACATATATTAAGTTTCAAAAGAATAAAAAATCAATAATTTATAAGATAATATGAGTAATGGTTGAAATAAAATCATCCAATAAGAATTGGACATCTTTGGATATTATTTTAATATTTATAATCTTATTTATTTAAATATTTTATTAATGAGGTAAATAATGCATCATTATTGTGTCATAAATAATTTATTTTATCTCATGTCTAAAAATTATAAAAAATAGCATGATATAGGAAATATTTTTATATTTCCATGTAATATTAATAGATGAAATGATAATTTATATAACCCCTTTTAATATTAATTTACTAAAATATATTTGATTTGGCCATTTTTTCATTTAATTTATGTTAATTAATCTAAAGTGTCATTATCACTCCCAAGTGGCTCAATGGGCTCCCAAAATAGACCCAATGATGACAATGGTCGTAATTGACTCATCCAATAAGGTTAGGACAAGTGTTAAGGTAATTTTGTGGTGTGATAATACTATTTTTACTTTGTGTTACCCTATTTAACTTTAACTGTGGTAAATAAAAGTCAAAAGTTACTATTCAACAAAAATTATTTGCATCTTATTAAATAAATATTTACTTACTAATAACAACTAAATATGTAGTATTTTCAAAGTTAAATTCACAGAAGTGGTAAAATTTCATTTAAATAAATTTGTCAGTTTTTTACTACTACTTAGTGGTTTCACTATTCCTCAAAAATTGAAGTATTTTAGAAAACTACAAAACACTCATCCTAAGCTATATTTGATATTCTGAAATCAAAAATTATGTCTATTTTAACAAAATCAATATATATAAGTTGAATTAATTAAATTAAAATTAATTATTGTTGTCAAAATAAATAACGTGTTTTTAAAAAACAATAACTATCAAATGATCAACACTTGTTTATGTCCAATTTCATAGTGAAATTAATTCCAACGACCAAAATTGGATTAATTGGTAAAAATATAATCTAATTATACTTTAAAACCAATTATAATGATAATATTACCATATAAATATATTATATTAAAATTCACATTTGCATAAAATATAGTATTTTTTAGTATTCATAAAAAAATGAACTTTAACAGAAAAACACCAAAAATTTACCCAAAGTAAATTTTGATGTCCCTAATCTAAAGAAATATTTTATTTGGTCAAATAGAACATATAATAGTGAAAAAAAACTAGATTTAAAGATGGTTCACCAATAAAAGGTGGTAAATCAACCATTTAAGGTAAATTATTCTTAAAATTACATTCATTCACATTTTAACACTATAAATTTTAATGGATTAATGTAAAAACATTTTAAAAACATGTATAATCATATTTTAGTTAGTTTTGATCAATTTCACCAATATAATGTCTAGGAGTTAACTTCCATTTAAAATAATAATATTTTATTATTTTTGTGCA
Organism: Viscum album; assembly: GCA_963277665.1. Classification (NCBI taxonomy): domain Eukaryota; kingdom Viridiplantae; phylum Streptophyta; class Magnoliopsida; order Santalales; family Viscaceae; genus Viscum; species Viscum album. The sequence continues at coordinate 844,280,729 of OY728161.1, forward strand.
ACGTAATATTTCGAAGAAACCTTTTGTTGCGTATTGGGTACGCTATCGAACATAACAACCCATTTAATGTAAAATTAATATTTAATTCACAAAATTTAAATAAAAATGAGAATGTGTTATTTCTTTATTTACCCGTGATGTTACATCTTCAATATTAAATTTCTATTAACGTGAAAATTTATTCATTTATTCATATATTACATGCCTCTAGGAGACATTACATAGAGATATAGTCATAGAATATTTACCCTCCTATTTTGTCACAAATTGGGTATTAGTTACCAGTGGAAAAAAATGATTGTTGATGAGTTTTATAAATTAATAAATAAATACCAATGATGCTCTAAATAGGTTTAGTACATCCCTCCATCTCCCAGCTCATGTTAAAATGTATTATTGGGAAACAGTGAAGAAAAGGGGAATCTTCTTATGCATCCATCAACTAAGGTATCTAATAATGTTATATAAAGATTATTTTTATTTTTATTAACTATTAGTGTTTCATAAATTAATATCACTAATTTAAAACATTATTTTATTATATTACTCTTTAGTTTAGGGTAAATTGACATGAGTTATATTTATCATTGAGGAAAAAATCATTTATAGACCACAAATTTATGAATATAGGAATACTTGAGGTTTTAATGAGGTTGTGAGGTTGTTTTAAATAGATGAATTTATTGAAATTTTAATATGAAACTGAGAGATATCAAATACATAGGAAAATAATTTACTTGAAAGTTGATCTTTGAGAATTGAATTAATTTATATAATATTTAATTAAACTATTTAAATAGGATTTTTTTAGAAATTAAAAAAGATAAACAACCTCCCCATTCTCACAATCATACCCATCCAACCTATTTTATTTTCTTACTCCATTTTCAAAAAAAATCATGTAATTTGAGTTTCATGTTCAGGATCTTAGTTTTCATAAAAAACTATACATAATCTAGGGGAATAGATAAAACACCGTCCTAGGAAGTTAGATCAAATAATTGTTGAGTTCCATGATATTAGTGATTCGACTACTTCAATTTCATTTCCTACTAAGGATGTGGTCTCATTTGGATTGAGATTGAGTCATTTTTTACCCCAGCTAAGTAATCTATGTCATTAATTGACAAATTAGGTGTATGTTGTTCCTATAATTTTTATTTAAATTTAATTTTAAGATATTATTTTTCTATCATTTCCATTATATTTTATTATCTACAATCTAATCCTTCATCTAAAAATAAAAAAATTCCAGAACCCACACATTTATATACTAATCAAAATTTTAAATGATATTAAAAATTAATAATGAATTATTTAATGTTAGAGAGTTATTATGAGTATTTAATGATAGTAAAAATATTTTTCGATTATTATTCATTAATATTATTTATAAATAAAATCATATATATATTCAATATTGAAGATATATCTGGAGTTATGGTGAAATTTGTTCCATATATGTTAAATTCAATTTCATTTACATAAATAAAGCTATGTTATATTTATTTAAATTATAAATTGTCTAACTCTGTATCTTTACACTTTATTCAAAAAACTGAGATGAATTACACTTATGGATTTATAGGTCAAAAATGTATATCAATGACTATGTAGTACATGGGGAAGAGTTTCAATGTGAAATGTATTGATGAAATATTGGAAAACATAGGGAAAAAGGTTGCATTCCATTCACTCCTTCTGTGTTTAAAATACTCATATAATTACAAAGTACTTTTATTTTTAAGACCATTCATGACATATATTAAATATTTTTTGAATGATGGATGTTATGTTTATTCCTCCCTATAGAAATCAAATCATAATGGTTACACACATTTTTCTGTGTTGTTCATTAGAGTTTTTGATTATTCTTGATGTTTATGGTTTGTAATGTTTTATTTGTAATTTAATCTAATATATTCTAGGATATGAATTTTTTTTATTAATATATAATAACAAAAAATTTAATGCAATTAATTCAACAAAAATAAAAAATCGATAAAGAACCAAAATTAATTAAATCACGTGAATTTAAAGGTTGGAATCTTCTATAGTATAGATAATGTGTTTTTTATTCTACATAGAGTGGGATATTTAATTTTAAAATGTTATTTTATAAATGTAATATCATTTTAAAAGTGGAAAATTGATTATGGATATTACACATTAACATTAATTTTTTTAGAATATCCTAAATGGAATTGTCACAAATTTTTACAATGTTAGTTCCACTAGATATCTTATGATTCCAAATTTTATGCTATATTGTAATTTGTTTTCATAAAACAACATTTTATGTTTATTTTGGATTATGTTATCTCTTGGTTGAAAAATGTGTAACCAACATTTCAATATATTTTTATTGATTATTTTATATATTTATATTTAAAAGTTTCATTTATAAAAATTTTGAATTGAATATGTTTCTCAAAAGTTTTCATTTATGTATTTTTTAATTTAATTATTTGGTTTTTGTTTTATACTATTTTTAATCATTTTTATTAACATGTATAGGGTATTTTATTCTTCTAATATTTAAAATAGTAATAATTATTAAATATCAACATCAGTTATTTCATACAACCATTTTAATAAATTTCATTATAGTTTATTTTTGGGTTTTATTAGTCATTTATAATTATAACGTATTTTTAATGATTATTATAATTTTATTATTAGGAAAACAATTTTTTACTGAATTTATACAAATCAGTTTTTATAATAGCTGACATCAAAAAGCTTATTTGAGAGAATGTTTTTAGTATTTCCACATTGTTTATTAATAAATCCTACATTTGATTTGTATTTCAATGAAATTTTTATGAGATAAATTGAAACATCAATTTTTATATTTTATTCATTGAGTCATTGTTTACCTGATGTAAATGATTAATAATAATCAACATAAAATCAAAATTTTCAATTTTGTTTGTCATTAATTTCACTTGTCTTCATCATTTGTTTCATTATACTACCACTCTATTAATAAACATTCCAAAAAATATTTATTCGGTAATTTAATATGGTATTAGTTCTGTTAAGGTATATGATTTTTTAAACCTAATCATAATATATCTCTCTCTCCCTTATTTAAATGTCCCTAAAATGGCTAGTTTTATCCTCCATGTGAACACATTAAATTCTTAAATAATAAAAACCATGATAAATGTTTAAAATACCTTACTTATAATGTATAAATGTTTATTTTTATTTAATTTTGGACATTTTAGGTAATTTTACAAATGAATCAATAATAATGATTCGAAACAAATAAATTTAAATAAAATCAGTTAATTAAAATTAACATGTCTTCAAACTATCACATGATAAGAAAAAGATTATCGAATATATTATAATGATTTTAATGATTAAATAATAGAATAAATAAAAACAAGGAACTTATTAATTCATGTTTTAATAAACCTATTTTGTATATATTGTTGGTGTAAATTTTGAAAAATAAAAAGTCACCTATGGTAAGAAGATTCTCAAACCTAGAAAATATTATTGGTTTATCATATATTTATATGTATTGTCAGTAATTTTAGTCAAAAATATCATCATAATTTATTATATTTTTAAATACTATTTTTTTCATAGGGATATGCATGTATTTATTACATTAGAAAGCATTCATATCCACATTAAATATTTTACTCAATATTTTTCCTTGAAATTGATTATAAATTTTTTTTATATTAATTCATATCCTCACATATAAATTTAATCTTTTATTTATTAATTATTCCCTTCAATTTATACAAGAATGAATCCCATTTTGCAATTGGAATATCCATTCTTACTTTCTATTATATGATTCATGAATATGTAATAATACCCATTATTTTATTATTGGATTATTTATTGTTTTGGGTCGATATATACTCTTTTTCATTGGGACATGAATGATTGTAATCATATAATTATGTGATGGGTGGGATAAAAATTTTACCTACCATGAATTTGTTGAGTAAATTTATGAATCTCATGATATTATTATTCAAGATTATGGTGATATATTTGTCCACATTTGATGCAGTAATCATTGAAAGGAACTGTTATATATGAACATGATCTCAAATTTTCTCACACTAAATGTATGATATATATCTAATATGGTATGTTGTTTCATTATAATTTATGTGACACATTTTTTTCTCTTTAATATTATTTCCTCATTATTATGTCAACAATCCTTTGATTATGATATGATTATTATTATTATCTTCACACATGAACTACATTGATTCATATCTTATATTACTTTCCTATTATCTTTCCCATTAATAGGATTTTAGTTAGTAACTTTTTATCTATTTCTTTAAGTTATTACATGTATTTGGATTAATAATAATTCTTCAATAAAGACCTTGTTAATTAATTTAAATGATATTTAAATTTTTATTTTGAATTGTGTATTATGGAAATAATCTTCACAATACACTAAACCTATTAATTTTAGAAGGTATTATTGTTATGTAATTTATCTTAAAAATAATGTAATAATCATATATATGTTGAATTTGGGTCACTATAAATACACATATTGAAAATTACTCACACTAGTTGAATTATGACATTCATAGTAGTGGAACTCTTCTAAGAGTATATATTTCACCCATGATTCACCAAAATCAAGAATTTTAAAATTAAAGATATCAGAAAGAATATGAATTTTCATGCTAATATATTTACATGTGTATTACAGGAATGAAAATATCCATCATCACTGAATACAAAAATTCCACTCCATATTTTATGTTAAAATCAAGTATATAAATTAGAAATAGTTATTAAAGGGACTCCATGGAATCTCACAGTAACTTATATATTTAAAAATTCAAATTTCCTTATGAATAATTATTCCTTGATATGTAAAAAATGTATTCAATTCTTAAATTTATTTATAATCACTCAAATAGAATAAAAAAACCTAGTCTATAATATGAAATTATCAATTATTTAGTTAAATCAGCATACACATTATTTCCAACATTCAATTGTTTATAAAGGAGACACTAAAGTAAAAAAATTACTAAAATAAAATTTTATCCATGTCACTAAAATTTTAGCCTCATAATATGATACATGTTCATAATCTTACGACCATTATCTAATTGAAATATATAAATCTCAAGAACAAAAACCTTATACATCCCTAGGGTATGCAACATTCTAAAATAATAAACAACTTCATAGACCCTAATTTTAAACTAGTAACATGCTGCCTCTTTTTTAATGATAGGTTATTGCCGCTCCACACACACTAAACCACTAATAAAGTCATCCATGGTTTCTATCCCAACATATCAATATTTTGATAACTAATAAAGTTTATCACAATAATAAATCTATTATCAGTTAATATATATAAAATATATCCATGAAATCATCATTTACACTTCAAATTCCTCCCAAACTATCTAACTATATATTTTTTTCAATAATTTATTAACTATAATGTTACCTTTACCAAATGAATATGATATATTAATTTCATAATATAAATTTAACTAAACCGATCACCTTTCAAATATAATTATATTACCATATTTCAAGAATTTCTCATCACTATGATCGTTTCCCCTTTATTTGGGTGCATTTTGGGGCTTTTGAGGGTGGGTGGAAATTGATGGGGAAAATGGACTAATGTTCAAGGTTGCTTACTTTTGAAATAAATGGAGTTTGAGTGTAAAAATTTAAAATTATTATGATTATATCCTTCCTAAAATGGGATATTTTTTTCTATATTCTTCACATTGGGATTGGATTGATGGTCTAGAAACCTTTTTTGTTAAGATATCATTTATTTGTTTAAGGCATGAAATTTTTATACACTATGAAATGGGGTCACATCATTACATGGTCCATAACAGTATTTTTAATATAAGGAGACATGTTTCATGGCTATTTTTAATTGAGAAATTAAAATCTTGAAATGGTTTCACATACTAATATTTTGTGGATTATTAATTTTTAAGTATCTATATCGGTGATTAATTTTTCATTAATTTTTTAGGTTCACTGTCAAGACCAAGTATATCTGTAAGAATATTTTCATGATCATCGATATATCTATATCATTTTGTTTTTGATTTATCATCATTGTTGTTGTGTTCCATCTATCCAGGTATAAGATCATTATTCTTCATCATTGTTGTTGATCGTGGAAGAAATTTTGTGAAACATTTATGTATATTTAGATAAGTGGTGATAATAATCTTGATGCATTCATGATATGTTTCATGAAAATAATTTGTAGGATGAACATTATGTTGGTTTAGGTGCATCATTAGTTTTTGCGGTGTTTTTTGATCTGTCTTCTTCTCTAATAATTTTTCGTGTTAAATTCATAATAAGATGTGAATATTGATTCTAGGGCCTCCATTATTGTCATTACATTAATCTATAATGGTGGATACTGTTAAGGACATTTGAAACCTTAATTTAAGGTAGGTTGTTCCATTTCTATACTATGTTAGATGAACTTTATTTATTTGGATTTTTAAACTTTTTTATACATGGATTTTTTTACTAAATTGTGTATGAAAATGGGATTTTGTGATAATATGGTATTTCCCTTATTTTCGTAAAGAAAAATTTATTTTTAATGAATTATGAAGTGGATTTAAAAAATGGTTTTCAAATCATATATTTGATTAAATGGTTTGTAAAATGATGAACATAGTAAACATAGGTACTTTTGTGGAAGGTGTAGAAATAGTCCCCTATCATTGATAATGTCATGGGGTTTAACTCATGGTGTGTTACTCTACTCCTTATTCCCTTTTTTTATAGGGAATTATTAGACATTTTGGGAGGTTTACATGATGGGGTGTTCTTATTTTCTCAATATTTGTTGCATATAACTATAAAATTTATATGAATGATTGTTTATTATTAATTATGAGTGTCCTAGGTACCATAGCCTAGTGTAATTATTGGCATGATGTTACATGTTCTTAGTTTTTTATAATATTTTAAATCATATGTGATATATTCATTTATTTTAATACTTTGATTTATATGAATAAATTTAAAACTCCATTACCAAGATATTATGAAATTGTGGAAAAATGGAAAAAAATTACAATGATTTTGATATTGAAACTAGTTTACTATTTATAATTCCATAATTTATTTAATGTTGATAATTTTTTTATAATGATTTGATATAGAACACCTAGGTGGGATCCTTCTATACATGTTTAGCTCAAATATTATGCACCCCTTATGTAGTGTGTAGTCCATTGTTTACATTCTTATGTATGGAATGTAAAGGTGGAAAAATTTGAAAGATGGTTTTATCTCAGCCGTGTATGTATAGAGTGTGGGGATATGGTGGGAGTTTTTCAACTCTTTCACATGGAGTACCTATTTTGGATCTATTTTCCACTATATTTGGACTTATATCTTAGAGACTATTTATATGATTTTATTTATTATACCTTTCGATAAATCCTTTTCAATATAACATATATTTTTCTCTTAATAATATTATGTTTATTCCCTTCATATATATATATATATCTAATTATTTTTGATATAAATCATTCTCACTGGTTATTGATGATTCTGGGGTTCTATTCACTAGCCCAAAGTGATCAGAAACACCATTCTAGTATGCGATGGTTTAGGTTGAGTACCAGTTTGATAGGGTCTCTAGGTTGAGTTTATTAAACTATTGTATCAGTGGGTCATGTTGTTCGTGGTTTTTGGACGATGATAGACAGTATATTGGATTTTATATACATGAGAGGAAGTCTGGGTGAGTTCCTCTCTATAATGTTTTGTGATGAGACACATTTTAACATGGGATATTGTATTGTGTTTCTCCCATTTTTAGTTCATGATCATTATATTAACAATTTATTTTATTTTTATGAACTGAGATTAATTTCTTGTATGATCGTTTCCTTTATTTCAATGTATAGTGTTATGACTCTATGATATCTTATTATGGGTTCTTCATGAGTGTGTATCAGATACTTTTCATGGGAATCTGGATCTAGATTCGAATATTATTAAGTTTGTCATGTGGGTAGTTCTTGATTTGGTCCAAAATGTACCGTATGCCCATAACAAAGTTTTTAAGGAAGTACTAGGACTTTCCTGAGAGATAGAGGGAGATGACATACATTCTTGCATGATAAGACACCATACACTAAGATAGTGAAAGAATATCAAGATGTACAATACTAATTGGACAAGATAAATCAGATCCTTAACATCATGGGTACACATGATAAAATCAAGGTTTATTTCATGGTGTTTAAAATTGAGGGTCCTAGAAAGATATGGTGGGATAACATGGTACAAGATGATAGGAACATGGGATTGGGATGGAAGAGTTTAAGGACCAAATTCTTTAATTAGTATTGTCTAGAGTCACCGACAATGTTGAAATCATTGGAGTTTCTATCCATGCATCAGTGAGACTGTTAGGTTTTAGCGTCACCAATTATTTTATAGTCCTTGTTCATTTTTCTCAAGTTGTAGTAATGAATGACCATTTAAAGGATTATTAGTATATTCATGGTTTTCAATTGAATATCTTATCATATTTATTTATGAAAAATCATTGAATTATATAGATATAGTTAACAGGGAAATGATGGATGAAGAGGATATGAGATGCATGGTTAGTAATTATTCCCCTTCCCTTCAACCTAATGGATACATAATAGGTGTCCATGGAAAGAAGAGGAAGTGGATTGACCATTGCTGGATTGGTGGGATTTGTTCTCAGTAGTGGGACTCATTTTAAAAATCACTTACATCTAGTAGTGTGCCTCTGACAAACTGTTAGTGACGAAAGGCTGGTAAAACATAGGGTTCTCATTCTAAACCTATGGAGATGTGTAAGTATTATGGTAACTATGTTCATCTAAAACAATTATATTGGGAAATAACTACACTTATTATGTTTAATGATAATCATATTCAATGTCTATTATGGATAAGTTATATTCTTCATCAACTATAGGGATCCAGCTATAGGTATCATGATTGAAGCCCCTCCACACACTATGTGTATCTATAATATTAGTTAAATAATTTATTATTTTGCAGGTTGAATAAATATTATTCCTGATTCTGGTTTAATAATTATTCAGCAATTCTTGATATTATATTATTTATTTATCAGTGAAGAATTCCATTAGATTACTCATTTATTTTATAAATAAATAGATTTTATTCAATGTCTGATAAATATTTCATAGGATGGGTTGACCGAGTTAAAGGGTCCATTGAGAAAATAAAAATATATATTATTTTATTAAAATAACATTAAGTTGTAACTTTGATTCTAAGAACATGCCATGGAACTAATTGTATTGTCATTATTATTTGAAATGGTTGTTTCATATTTAATAATAAAAAATGTAATTGAAATTGTGATAATTAATTTTTATTAAGTAGTGAATTAAATTTTTAGTTACATATTATTCTCTTATTATCCATAGAGGAAACCCATATTCCATAAAGAGCCTATTTTGTTTGTGAACAAAATTTTGGATAAAAATCTCTCAAACATCAAGAGCCATTTTTCTCTAAGAACACTCTCAAGAATGAGAGCATGCATCCTCTACCAGATCAGAGAATGCATTAGAAGTGACTCTCAAGGCTATCGAGGGTTGAAGATGAAAGCGTAAGGACCTTTCATGATAATACCTAGAGACTCCTTCAACGATGCCCATAGATTCATCGAGCATGTGTGGATTACTCCAAGAGGATATCTATTATTGATCTCTACAATGAAATGAATGTCTTACTAGAGATTTGAGGTTAGACACATCCATAAAGGAACAATACCATGGATATATTTCATTAATATAATTAATTTAACTATAATTAAATTATGTCAATCCAATCTTAAGGTTCCAGAACTCTTCCATCATTATCTAAATCTTTGATTTCATTTTTTAGATACTAGTTTTCATCTTCGTATTTATCCTAGAATAATAATTGATCATGGTAAAATTTAATGTTGGGCTCTAACCCAACTGCACTTCTGTTTCACCGATAATCTTCATCCTTTTCCCCATAGATATAATTTTTATTAATAGTTAATGGGGGAAGTGGTTTATAAAAATTTATTTTAATTCAGTTTATCATCATCAAAAAATTTGGGAGTCTGATATAAAAAATATGGATTTTAGGAGCATGTATATTAATTATGATTATCTAATGATGACATTTGGCCAAAATAAAAATCTTAAAATTTTATTTCTTTGATGAATTTTATATTCTGTGAATATCTTGAAAATTTAATTGAAGCATTTGTGGATGATATTTTGGTTTATCCATGATCCAATAATGGTCACCATTTCATTTTTTTTGAAATCCCTAGGAGTCCCCATTTTATGGAAATATATCAAAAGGAAATTTTTCAATTCAAGAAGTAAATTTGACGGGGGATGTGATTTTGGAGCTTGTCTTATCTATTAATCATGAGGAGATGAAAGCTATATTGTGATGGAAATATACATAAACTGTTTTTGAGATTTATAATTCCTTGGTCTTACTGGAAACTACTTATGGTTTATCATTGATTTCTAATGTTTTTGTCACTATTTACTACTATTAACTAGAAAGGGGTGAAATGTGTCAGTCATATTTAAATGTGCGAAAAAATATCTCTAATTAGATCATATTATGTTATTACATGATCCCAGAAAGTGTTATTTTTTTTTCTATGAATCTTCTAGTTATGGTTTGGGTTTCATTATTATATTAAAAGACTGTGTGGTCTCTTAAGGCTCTTTTCACATTCGAACGATTAAGAAGAATTACCCAGCTAGTGATTTAGAGTTTTTTCACATATATTTTTGTTGTTAAATGTTTTTGGAACTATCTTTTTAGGGAAAGTTTCATGGATTTTTCTGACTATATGATTTTGAGCTAGATCTTTTCTAAAAAATACTTGAATCTTAAATAGAGTTGGTGGGTGGAAAACCTTCAGACCTTTGACTTCTTCATCACTTGTACCCTGAGGAAGAGGAACATCTTTCATATTATATTAGTTAGAAAGCATTATCACATGTTGTTCTAGAATCGATAGATGCGTGGAACAATATGGGTCTATTATCTCATTTTCAATTGGATTCAAATATAAAATTATATAACCCACCCTCCCAGATATAGTGCTAAAATTGTAAATAACAAATTTATGGAATTGATAAATGTAATTGTGATCCAATTTTATTATAATCAAACCTTTAAAAATAAAATTAAATATATGGATTAGTTATATTATTTTAGAAATTTTACGTTTAGATTTTTAAATAATTCGAAAAAACTTATACATGAAATATATCAATGTCATTGAATAATAATTTCTCACACTTAACACAGATTTTTTATTTAATGTAATGTTATAGTCATTACCCAAATGAAATAAATCATAAAAATAATACATTCATCCTCATTATTTAAAACTTGGAGAATGGGATGCATAAAATGGATGATCTCAAATGATATATGAGGTAAAACATAAGAATTGGAAAATTATTCCACTAGTGAGCATAAGAAGCGCATAAGTGAATGATGACATAATCGATGATCATGATTATAAAATAATATTATTCATATCCATTAATAATTATATCATCAAACATGAAAACATGGAATACATATTTTACAACAGAATGAATCATAAGATTAAATAATTATGAGCCATTTGATATCAATATTGATAAGATAAGAAATTTTATACCAATAACAAGAATAAAAAATTGTGTATTTATATTAGGAAGAAATTGTCATAAAAAACATATAAAACTATTATAGAACCCTTATAATGGAAATAACCATATAGATGAATTCCAATATAGTTTTTTATAGAACATAAACATTACCCAATGCATGGGAGAATTACCTTGGAACAATAATTTTATAAGTCATAAGGGGCTCACTAGACACTGTATGGTCCTACCAATTGTATAAGTTATAATGGGATCACCTGGAACAATTTAGAAAACACCTTCATATATGTTGAAGCAGGATGACCAGGTGCAATCTTGGCCACCGCATCATTTAAATTTACGAGAATAAAAAAATAAATAAATTATATTTATATTTCATCATAAAAATCATAGAAAAAATAATTACTATTTTTATAACTCGATTAACCAATTAATATGAAATTTTTTTCATGTTAATCTCACTGAATCATGATTAACCCATGTAAATGAAATGGGAACAACTAAAATCACTTTGATAACAATATTAGTCAATACAGAGAAAGAAAAAGGATGGTATAAATAAAAAATATACCCACTTGAGATAGAATAAATGGTTTTATATTTTTTATTAATATGAATTCCAAAAAAATATCATTATATACATCCAAGTAGGAAATATAATTTTCATTAAATACAACTTTTCAATACATAAAATATTTTGAAAAACAATTTTTTTAACACAATTTTTTAAAAACCAATATTTTCTTGAATGTTGAGAAACAATTTCTTTTAAAATTAATCTTATAAAGAATTAAAGGGAATAATAAATGAAATTATGTTCATGTTGGCAGCTAATTATATACATGTCGTAAATAACATTCTTTTTTTATAATAAAAATTTTAAATTTTCCATGTTTAAGAATGTTATGGGATGATTAATTTGAATAAAAATTTATAATAAAAAATTGGTTAAAATTTAATTAATAAAAAATATTAAATGGATAAAAACATTTTTAATTTTGTTAGAAAACATGTGTTTGAATGAAAACAGATTTACGACCAAAGAGAGAAATGAATTTATATTTTCTCAAAAACATTTTCTAAACAATTTTAAGTACTAATGAGTGGAAAATTCTTAATTTTCATGAAAATATCATGAAGAAAAATTGTATAATATTTTTCATGATAATTAAAATATTTCAAAATTGGATACATAATCATATAAAATCCCAATAAATGATGGGATTGTAACAAATAACTCCTACAACTTTAGTTACATTGAATCACAGTCCACATTAAAAAATAAAAGTAAATAGAACTCATATTATCACAAAAATAATTATATTCCTAATATAAAATTTCAAATGGATTGTATATACACTTAATAAAATAATGAATGTGAATAATATATCTTATGGGTCAAATAAGAAAAATTGATACCAAAAATCCATTACCACTATGGTAACGTTTAAACCGTAAACCCCCTGAAATAAAAATAATAAAATAAATATTTAAATCACTATTAATTTAATGAAAATATTTGTAAAATATATTCAGGGTCTATATATACACTAAACAAAAAATGTGGTGAATGTGACATATATCTCATAAAAATAAAAGCGAGATGAGAAAACACTTATATTGATCTAAATTTTGGGTGAATAAATATTAACATACTATATAGTGGTTTAAAACATGTTATTAACTTTTATCATAAAACTATTAATAATTATAATATCATAAATTATCCTTTTATAACATCTTATCACCCACTGGTTAATACTCATTTGTTTTTTTGTTGTCTTCGGTGTTAATTGACTTGTTTTCTTATGGGTGTTTTCATCATAAATGAACCATTTATTATTTATATTATATAGTTTCGTTTTATAAAGAAAAATAATCATGAAATAATTTTCATTTTTACATAAATTTTTCTTTTAAGTGAAATCATGATTGACTGTTATGATAAATGAAATAACGTTCGGATCATGGAGATAATAGGCCACATGTACACATGAGTTCAATTTTGAATTTTAAAAGATCGTTATGGAAAATAGGTAAGTAATAATGTGTGATTGTAGAATGATAATTATATCATAAATAAAATATTTTTTAATTATGTATACTTACATATATCAATCTTTTTATTTTGTGATGATATTAGGAATCACAATTCTTTAAAGAGGTGGTATTCCACAGGTCCAAAGATGAATTTTTTTTTACTTTTTCAGTGAGGGAAGATACAAGTATAAAATGATATATTATGTTTAAATAATTAAAAATATATAATTAATATCATAATTATTTCATGTATATGAAATATATAAATTTTAAATAACCTTATTAACTTCTATGTAATGATTTAGTGAAAAATGAATCACATCACTTTATGAGGCAGTAGTCTGCAATACACATTCTCAATGTTATCATATCACATATAGAATAGAGTGTAAATATTCATAAACTATTTAATGAATCCAATGTTATAATTTTTTTTATAAATATTTTTTATATAATTTATTTAAATAATCATACCTAACTGTGATAGGTGGTAATTGAAAAATTAATGAGATTAGTTCTTGAGTTGGTAGTCCAAAGTACAGACAAACGATTATTTTGAATACCATTTGATGGACATGGAGATAGTTGTTGTTAATTACCTTATTATTAAGAAAATACTATTATATGTAATATAATTAGTTTCTTATATCATCGTGTATTAATAGTAAATGAAGGAGGCCATGAAAGAAATAAAATAAAGAGGGTCCTTGAAGAAAAATACCTTTTCTTTTGATATCCTCCATTGGATTTTACTAAATCCATCATTGGTTGGATTCCTGCTCAAAATTTTATTTTATGATGACTATAGGGAATTAGGGAAGTAATTTGGTTTGTTCATTGTTGAAAAAAAAATTGCTTTAGAGGTGTGGATAAGTGGGGGATGTTTGTGCCCTTTTATAGTTGTGGAGTGCCAATTTTTTTAATACAAAACTGTATAAACTATTAGTAACTGAATCATATATCATGATGATGTAATATTAAAAATTTATGGTTTTATTGATTATATGGTATAACCTCACACCCAACACATAATAAACCACATTTGTTAAATATATTTATCCCTAACATCTATGTTTCCTTATTTTTACCATTTTAGTTTTTCACTATGTTAACTAGTTCTCTAACCATAGTAATTCAACCATTAATAATAACATAAATTTTTCAATACCAAATAATTTTTATTCTTTAGTAATAAATATGAAATCTAATACATCAAAAAAATCCATTATTTGTACATAATTAATTTTAACACAAGACAATATAACGCGCAAAAAATCATTTTATCCTTAACAACACAAAGAGAGTTTTTACTATTTATGGGCGAATATAATCACTAAAAAAACAAATTTTAATGTGAATAGAACATATTTTATAT
The DNA here is from genome assembly GCA_963277665.1 of Viscum album. Lineage (NCBI taxonomy): Eukaryota > Viridiplantae > Streptophyta > Magnoliopsida > Santalales > Viscaceae > Viscum > Viscum album. The sequence continues at coordinate 844,295,855 of OY728161.1, forward strand.
TTAATTAAATTAAAAAACTTTAAATAATAATGTTTTTTTGATTACTTTGAAATTATTTCTAACCTATAATTTTTCAAAAAACAGGATTAATTTCAATTTTGAAATTATTAATTATTATTGAAATATAAAAAATCATGTCAATTGAAGAATTAAAATATATTATGTATAAAACACTATGACATTTTATAAATGTATCTATAAAAATATTTAAAATATTAATTCATTCAATTTAAATCCCTATTAAAAAATTTAGTTTCATCTATTTAATTTAATTATTAACAAAATAATTTGATTTTTCATATTTCAAAATAATTTACTGTAATTATTTAATCTATTAAAATTAAAAATAAATTATCATTATAAAAAAATAATTTTTCGTCAAAAATAATATTTATAAATGAAAAAGTGTCTATAAAAATAGAAGAATATATCCTTGGGTAACAACGGTTTAAATATATCTAGCAAATGGGTTTTTGAAAAATATTTAGGTTATTTTCTCCCTCATATTATTAGTTTAAACCATAGTACACACATTTTTACCTTAATCACACAAACGATTTTTTAATATTTTATCAATTATTTTTGGTCAGTAATTATGTTGACCTTATTAGAATTTATAAATAATTGTGATTCCAAATAAGGGAACCATTTTAAAAAATTCAATTCACATAAGTGATAAATTTTAATTTAAAATAATTCTTGAAGTTCTGATGAGAAAGATGGGTTTTAAAGTTTAAACATTCAAATGATTGTAATCTTTTTATATTAAACAACAATATAAGAGTAATTTGAGAATTGTAAATTGTGTTAATTTTTATAAAATTAACTAATATTAAATTAAAAAAATGAAAAAATAATTTAAAATGATAAATTATTTTAAAAAGGTAGTCTCAATTAAAATTTTGTAATTTTAACTATTCATAATTTTTTGTTCAATTTTTATAAAAATAAAACAAATCACACTACGATAATTTTGGTATTCCAATTTTAAAAATAAATATTACTTAATAAAATATTTTTTATAAATGTTTCAACAATTAGTTTTGAACTATGTGTTCCATAAATGGAAATGTTTTTTTAAATACAGTTTTATATCTAAATTTAGATTTATTTTTATCTATTTTTTATAGAACAAAATGGAATAATGATATAAATTAAAATTAAAATAAGAAAGATTAATTTCATTATTATAATCCAACATGAGTGATTTTATTAATTAATATGTTCAAAACACACCTCCGAACATTAAATTTTATCTTCAAAAAAATTACAACATTTAATTTTCAAAAGGGATTTATTTTCATTTCTAAATAAGTTTCATAGAATAATATATATATATATATATATAATATTTTAATAATAAAATTAATATTACTCACACCCTCCATTACAATGTATTGATAAAACTATCATAATAATTACTAATAATTATCTATTTTGTTTAAATTAATTCTTGGGTGTAACAAAAGTTAAGATCATAAAATGATTTCAAAATCATTATCTTAATTAGAGAGAACGAGATGTAAAATGTTTTTATAAAATAAAATATTACTAGGTTTCGATGTAATTTATTATAGGTGGGAATGTAAAGAATAATATATAATTATAAAGAGTAATTGAGGTAACTAATCACAAGAAAGTGGATGATAAATAGAATATTAAGTGCCTCAAAAACATTAATATGTGATGAGAAAAAGGACCAACAATTAAATAGAATTAAAGGTACTAGAATAATGTTTTTTTTCATTTTATTTTTCCAATATTTTTGGACTTGTATTACCATATTGATTATGATAATATGAATATAAAATAACATGATTAGTATAATTTTATCCTTGAATAAATTTCCACTCCAATCTCATCCTTTCATACAAATGATGTGTATTTAGGCAGAATGTTTCATAATTGAATCACTAAAATAAATATTTAATGAAAAAATAATCCCCAAAATAATAATAATAATACAGTCCTCATATCAGTTGACATTAACCAAATACATAAATTTTATAATATGATATGATAATTACCAAAATACATAAACCTTCATATGATACAATAATATTGAAAATTATATAATAAAAATAATGTTAAAAAAATCATTCCAACCATAAATATACTTAAAATCATTGATTAATATTTTAACTATGTTTGAAACTAAATGGTTAGAGGGTTTGATTGTATATTCTTACAGGATAAATCATTTGTTATTCCTCATATAAAATCTCTTATTTTTCTGAAATAAAATTAATCCTTCTAAAAATGTCATACTAACTGAAATAATATAGTATAGTGCAAGGTTCTACAACATTGTAGCCCTTTGGTAGTGGGTTCAATCCCTACAACCTTTATTAATGAAAAGGGTTTCCACCAGGACATTAGTTGGTCTTTTTTGATTTATAATCATGAATGATATAATTCTTCCATAAATAACACATTTTGAAGATCCTAGGGGTTAAAAATACCCCCACCCAATAAAATTTCTACCTAAATGTCCTACGAAACCTAAATAACGTTACTAATTAAAAACCTCTAATGGGGTATCTAAAACACTGAACTTATAATAAACGTTAATCTTATAAACCTATGATGGTATCTATAACTCTTATGATAGAATCACATGAAAACATCCAAATTTAGAAATCTTTCAAAACCACTTTTGATACCAACTATAACATCCAAGAACTCATACTTCAAGATTTTATGCCTAAATTGTAAACATTAAATTTTCTACTGTGATATCTATAATTGTGATGAATTGTTTTCCATAAAAACCATACAACATTAAAAGGAAAACTTGGATCACTTACACTCTTGTGGTAATTTTTGGTTTTTATATTATTTTATTAGGAAGAACTCATATATAATCAATAACCATTTCAATAAATTAGAATTTCTCCAACTTATCCTAGAATTTCATATATAACATCAACTCTCAATCATCATGAATATATAATCTATTCTAGATATAATGCATTTGATACCATTATTTATAACCTAGGTAAAAGGAAACATAAGAATGGTGATCTCAAATTATTAATATGGGAAAACATTATCATTAATGAAATAATGTCATCAATGATAATAATAATAGAATATGGGTACAGAGACATTATCAAAGATCATGAGTATACCATAACAATATTCATACGAATTAATACATGTATCATATAATATAAAAACATGAAATAACACATTAACAAAAGAAAGAGTCATATGAATCAATAATCATGATCTATGTGATATCAATCATTATTAAATGAAACATCTTGAACCCATAGAAATAATTGAAAAAACATGTCGGTATTATGGGACTTTATCATCATAGAACACCTATAGAACTCTTACAATTATCATTATCGAATTCAATAGAGTTTAATCTTGATATACACATCATAAAAGGTATAATGGGAACCACTAAATATATCGGGGCCACCCGTCATATAATCTATAGTGGCCTCACCCAATAGTATCTTGGTTTCCCAGTCATATAAGTTGTAATGGGCCCACCTAGTACTCTCTTGGTCACCACATCATATAAGATGTATATTAAGAACAAAATGAATGAAGTTCTTGTATTATTCATCATAAAAATCAAATAAAGAATCATTATTCCTCTAATAACATTATTAACACATAAAAAGGAAATAGGTTTTATTTAAATCAATTTCAATCATGATTAACCTATAAGAAGAGAAATGGGTTCCATAATAATATCATTGAGACAATATTAATCTATCCAGATATAAAATAAGGATGATATCAATGCATAATATAACCATAAACGTAACAATAAAATATATTTTTTTTATTTATTAATATAAAGAAAATAAAAATATATTTAAGAACATTTTTTAGAAAAATATCAATTTATTTTAAAATAACTTTTTAAAACATAAAATATTTTTAAAATATATTTTCTTTGAAAATTATAATTTTTTACACAATGAATTTATATAATATTTGGAAAACATTTCCTTTTATAAATAATATTGTAAATATACAATGTAATCATTAATTAAATAATGGTAATGTTGGTCAGTAATTCAATAAATGACATAGAAAACATTCCTTTTTCATTATAAAAGGATTAGAATTGTGAATTATTCTGAAAGTGAAAACAATATTCCATTAAAAAGGATTTATAATGAAAAATTGAAAAAAAAAATCCTCAATAAATCTTTTTGAAAATTTTGAAAACATTTTTCAAAATATATATTTCTAAAAAAAATTTAAAAATAACATATTTTCGGCCGAAGAGATAAATGATGTCAGATATTCCTAAAAACATTTTATAAAACATTTGATGTATTTAATAGTAGATAAATGGTAAAATTAATTTAAAATATCATTAATAAGAATTTAATGATAGAATTAATTTTAATTATAAGATTTCAACATTTTATACATAATCATACAATCCAGATAAATGGAGAGATGGTTAGAGAAGACTCTTATAACTTTGGTAACATTGAATCGTAATCCCCATGAATGAATAACATTAATTGAAACTCATATTATCATGAAAATAAGTATATTAGTTATATCACATGTTATAGGGGATGTATATATTCCACATATAATACAATATCATTAGGTCATAACATACATATCAACGAATGATAATAGAGGCAAAAATCCATTACAACATTGGTACATTGAAATCTTATACCACATGGAGAAGATATCATCAAATGGATATCTAAATATTAATAAATTTATGTATATAAAAATTAAAATACATCCAGGGGATGTATATAGACCACACAATAATAATTGGTTTGGAATATGACATATATCTTACATAAATAAAAGGGAGACGAGAAAATTCTTACATTGCACTTCATTTTGGGGGACGATCATTTAAACTCATATATATTGGTTTAAAATATTTTATTCCCTTATAATATAAGCATATTAATATTTATTATATCATATTTTATCCTCTTATACCATATTACCACTAGTTAATAAAAAATAATTCATTATTTTTTATTATTTTGGGTGTAAAGTATCGTATTTTTTTAATCATGCATCATCATTAACAATATATTTATTATTCATATTATATATTTTAATAAACCAATACATAAATTTTTTAATAATAATAATATTTTTATATAATTTTTACTTTTGTATCCCATCCTTAATGATGGTTTTGAAATATGTAATGACTTTGTAGTCACATAGATGGTAGGGCGTACATACGCATGATTATCTTTCCAATTTTTCAATGATCATTATGGAAAGAAAGTAATTGATAATTTATCTTTAAATAATGATAATTATATAATAATTAACATTATATTTAGTTTTATGTACTCATACATATGTCATTAATGTGATGTGTTGATGAAAAATTGAATCTTATTTCTTTGAGGTCGCGACAATCCACACGTCGACGAGCGATGTTTTCACATTTTAAATGAGTGAGAATTTTAGATAGAAAATAATATATTATATTTACATAATAATAGATATTTAATTTATATAATAATAATAGCCTTTATATCAAATATCTTCAACATATTCACCCTTATTAACTTACATGCAAAGGTTTAGAGAAAAACTAAACACATCGCTTCATGAGTATATTGCACTCTATAAAAACAAGTGAAATTTATATATCCCATGAGGAAAGGAATTTAAAATTTTATATTAGATATAATTACTAAAAACATATAATTATTTTATAAATATAATTTATATAACTTATATCTGTCATCATAACCAACCGTGTGAGGTGGTAATGGAAAAATGAACGACATCTGTTCACGAGGTAACAGTCCTCCGTACACACGAACGATGATATCATAACCCATTTAATAGAAGTGTACATTGATGTAGGTAATTAAAATATCAAAAAATAATACATTTATATTTTATATACTGAGGGTATTATATCACCATCGTTTAATAAGAATTTAAGGATGTGATTAAAAAATGAAATAGATATGCTTATTGAAGAACATTACAGTATCATTGGGTATCATCCAAATGCCTTCAATAAATCCTTGATAGGTTAGATTCATTTCCAAAATAAATCTTCTATAATTAGGGGATGTTTTTGGTAATTTTATTTGGGTTTGGTAGTAAGAGACAAATGGTTTGATAGGTGTAGAGAAGTGACGTGATTGAGCTTTCTGTTATAGTTGGGGAGGAATGGAATCTTTGTAAATACCAAAAATTATTCACTATTTAGTGGTCAATATTACCTTAAGTGGATAAAGAAATTGTAATTAATGTGTTGTATGGATTATATGGTCTCTAAAAACATATTACATACAATAAAATGAATGTTTTAAACTTGTATATCCTTAACTTCTAATTTTCCTTGTTTTTACCGTTTTGGTTTGACACTATGGTAAAACGTTTTCTAACCTATGTAAATTATCCTTTAATTAAAAATTAAAGTGAACATTATTAGATAATATATAATCAATTATAACATATATGAAATATAATTTATCAAATAAAAATCAATTTTCTAACAAATAATTTCAACACAAGCACATGTAAGGTTCAAAAATATCATTTTAACAATAAAAACGCAACAATAGTTTTTACTAATGAAGGGTAAATATAGTCAATATAAATCAAACATTATTATGTGAAGTAAAAATAGTGAATATTTATTAACATTAAAATACATATTAATTAATATATTATTTTTAGTACTTTTAATTCATTTATTAAAATTTAATTTATAGTAAAAATATATTAATTCCAATTTTGAAATTATTCATTTAAATTAATTTTAAGTTAAATAAATACAATGATTTAATTATAATATGTTGTGTTATCTCCTAAAAAACTCGATATAATCATTTAAAAAATTATGAAAACAATAATTCATTCAAATTACATCACTTTTAATATTGTTATTACCTTGTATTTTATTTATTTATTAACTAAATAATTACTTCATTAGCATTTCTTAAGAATTTAATTCAATTTATCATATATATAAATTTAAAATAAATTAGAATAATAATAAAAAATAATTTAAATTTCATTATAATCATAATATCTGAACCAATGGTTTTTTCATTATCCCAATGTTTTTATATTTTAAAAGTAAGAATGGTACAGTTTTTACCTTTTCATTACATAACAAATTATATTGGTCATATTCATATAAAAGTGTTCCAAAAACTAAAAAATAGACCAAAGGGTAATAATGGTCGAAAAATGTCCGTAGGATGGGCATTGGATATTTTAATAGGTTATCATAATCTATATATAATTAGTTCAAAGCCCTATAAACCTATTTTTACCTCAACCATGGTAAATAATATTTAATGTTTTCATTATTAATTTTGGTTAAATATTTATTTTCCCATACTAAGAATTAAAAAATATGAAGATTCAAAAAATTATAACCATATTTCAAAATTCAATTCACTAAATTGAAGATATTAAATTTCAAATAAATCATGCAGTCTTATCTAGAATTAGGGTTTTCAAAAAGAAAAAGTAAAAAATATTATATTGTTTTCATATCAAAATTAATTATGAGAATGATTCAAATAATATTAATAGGATTTAGTGATATATAATTGAACTAATAATAGGTTAAAAACATTTAAAAATATAATTTTACATTATAAATTATTTAAATGATAAAGAATTTTTCAATTAAAATTTAATGCTTTTTTACAATTCATCAAAAAATTAAAACATTTCAAAAATATAAAAATAAATAGTGATAATATAAATTTAATATTAATACTTCAAAATTAAATATTATATTTTAAAATAAATTTGCTTATAATGTGTCAAAAATTAGTTTTGAAATAAGTGTTCCATAAAAATGTGTGAAAAATGAAATTTTTTTTGAAAAATATTGAGTTAGGTGTAAAATTGGATTTATTTGAATTAATTATCTAGAAAACACGTAGGATAAATGTTAAGAAATGTATAAAATATAAAATAAATAAATATATTTAATATTATCCATCTAATTTGATATTTTTAATTAGTGGGAATAAAAAACACATGTGTACAAATACAATAGTTTTATCAAATATTATTTCCTTTTATTTTAAGAAGGGGTTTATAATAATTTCTAATCAATTGGTCCCCAAATAATTAATTACATATACATGTTCCACATTATTTTTATAATTGATTTAATCCTTTCCATAACTGAAATTCCAACAGCTAGGTCATAATTATATTTTTTAATAATAAAAATAACAATAATATTGTGTTTGGTTTATACACATTATTGCCTGTAAAGAACTATACAATATATATTGTGTCTAACTCATTCAAAACATAGTGTTTCATGCCATTTAAACGAATGAAAATAATTTTATTCTATTAAAAATTTGAGGTGTTACTGCAATAGAGAATGTTTCTGGTATGATTCTCACCAGTGTTCAATTATCAGCATCTCTCCACAAGTCTATTCTATGGGATCATTAGTATGATTAAGAGTTTACGGTGATTAGGTAAACCCTATCATATGGGGGACTGGTTCTATTTGTTCTCTGCCTTTAGATTTGACTCTCCATTTTCATGATTAGTTTTCCATCCCAACATCTACCAGGCGCTCAGTTATGTTTCATTGTTAAATTTCATCATGGGACCTCTATCGAGGCACTATGAAGATTTATTATAAAATTAGAAAATGAATTTTGGGGCTACATATTATGGGTGAAATTGAAAATAATGTGTCCTCCTATTACACCATGTTGAAGATAAAGGCCAAAACTCTGAAACCATTTGGGGTTCTCTGGCCTCTTCCAGTGCTAGTTTGGAAATGGGATGAGGTGACCATTGACATTGTTTTTTATTATGAATAATCCCTAAGGAAAGAATGAAATATGGGTGATTATTGGTTGGTGGAAAAACATGGATCACATCATTATTATTTGTGACACCAATAAAGTTGAAGATCATTGTTAAGATATAAGTACATGAGATTTTGTTGTTTCCGAGAGTTCCCTTGGAAAATTATTTGTATTAGAATACTAGGTAATCCTTACAGATCTTGAATATTCTTAAAGGGATGATGGGGGATAAATATGGATTGATTATAACATACCATCCACATGTAGATGACCAAATACATATTATTATTTAGATACTGAAGTATATGCTCTATGTCAAAATCTTGAATTTTTTTGGATCAAAAGATATTTATCATGGACTATTAGAGGTTTTTGATAATTACTGTCCTCATTCCTCAATCAAAATGGAACTGTAGGAGGAATTTTATGGTCCCCCATAGAGGAAACCTATTTGTTCGGAATAGTTGGGTGAGGCCTCTTTGGTTGGATTAAGTCCCCTTTAGGATTCATTTGAGATGATTTTGGAAATACGTTAGTATCTGGTTATAACAAAAACGTGGATGATATTGTATATGGATTTTAGTTGTTATCCTTTGAAGTTTTCTATTTGTAGCCTAGTTTTGTAATATTTTATCCTCTGTTTGGTCACTATTGGATTGGAAAATATTTATATATAGCTCTGAGAAATATCAAACATTTTTATGTCACTATGAAACATGGGAATGATTCTTATCAGTTGGAATTTCTAGTTCAATTTTATAGTGTACATGATTTTTCCTATATATCTTAGCTTATGAAGTTCCATCCTTATCCCTCTTCTGTTATGAGTTGGGAATAGATCAATTTGGATCCTGATTTGTCTATTGTAAATAATATAATAGATATTATTGAATCTCATGTGAATGTCTTGCATGGGATATTGATTCCCTTGGTCCGAGTGTTATGGCTTAATATATCATATTCTCATGAAACCTTGGAGAGTGACTCATATGTATGGGAGTAGGGGAATCACTTATTTCTAGACATAATTATCCAATATGACTACATGAGGAATGAATCCCTTATGGCGGTGAGTTTGTAATATCTAGTTAACGAATTTCAGGTATTTTTCTTCTCTATTATCATTTCCCCATATTTCGAAGAGTGTTTTGGAGATTCCAACGATATAAATTTTTTTTGCGTAATATAACATAAATTTTTTTATATATGTGTTTTTGAATTAATATACTTTGGGTATAAAATTTTAATAGTTTTATTTGGTTATTCATCAGAATTTGAACAATTTTATATCTGATAGTTGTTTCTAAGTTGTGAGAGGTTCACATAACATGAAATATTCATTGTTTATAATTCTTGAATTGGCACAAGGAGTCAATGGTTTAATCACCATGAAACTAGTTCACAACATGAAATGGTCATAGTTTATATTTTTATTCCAAGGAAAAACATTTTTTTACATCATTTATCATTTTGGAAATTCACATCATGAAATGTTTTTAGGTCTCTAGTGTTTTAAAATAATTTATTTTTAAGCTATTATACGAGTGATTATTTTTTCATTCGATTTGAAATTTCACTCCTGAGACCTAGGACCTATCCCATGTTAATTTTGTGATCTTATCTCATTCTAGTTCATTTTTTTCATTTATTTACTATCGTTTTTGATGTGGTGAATATCTCCATATAAGACATCTTTCTCCTTATCCAATTTGATTTATCATGGTTGAAATAATATAACATGTTCATGGATCCATTGATCTATGATGATAATATTCTTGATCCTTTATAGATTATTTGTGTGATCCTCATTTGGATTCAGACCCTTGTGTTGGTTGTGGTTCAACATAAGCGTTCATGGTGGTATAATGTGATTTTTCCTCTTTATTGACCATTTTTCGTGTTGAATAGATTCATAAATCTGAGGATTGATTCTATGACCTCTATTATTTTCCATGAATTATTCAATTTTGGTGCATCTTGTTAATAGTGTGTGTGACCTGAATTTCTGGTGGGTGGTTCCATCTATATCCTTTATTGGATGAACATTATTACTCTATTATTTTAAATTTCATTATAAATGAATTGTAATAATTTAATTGTGTATGTGGAAATTTTTTTCTTAAATTTAGTTTTTTATTCAAATTTTGTTAATAGAAATGGTATTTTCAATGAATTATGAAATGGATTTGTGGAATAGTTTTCAAAGCATAGTTTTTCTAAATTTGTTTTTTAAAAAGTATTATTTAATAGCCAATTTGATCGCAAAAAATTGTAGAATTCAATAATTGATATTGTCTTTTGGATTTTATCATTTAATCATCACCTCATTTAATTACATATTGTTAATAAATATATCAAAATATATTTATATAATTTTTTTCCTTCAGAATAGTTTTCCACTATATATTATACTAATAAAATAATCCTTTTATGAAAAATTCATTAATATGATCTCCAAGATCTTGAATATTAGTACACACATAATGTAACATTCTAGAAATATAGGTATTGTACCTATCTAAAACATGTTGTTGAATCAAACCACAATATGTAGATAAATGTTGATTACCTCCTAAGAAAATATTTTATAACTCTCAATGAATTGCTAATGAATTTTTATCTCTACCTTTTATCAAAATAATGATAAATGTTTAATCTACTATGTAATTCATTGAATGCGTTGGTAATTTAACATTCAATTAAAAATACACTCTCCCATGAACATAAAAATTTCTTTATGAGAACATATATATAACACCCTCTACCAAATGCGAACTAGGAAACCATGAACTAAAGATAACTAATCCATTAGGTTCTGGCCCTATGTATATTGGAATATAATTAAAATTATTTAAAAAATAAAATATCAAAATACATAGTTAGAACAAAATTTTTTTATTAACTATTACTTTGGAACCTACTAGGAAAAATAACCCTAGAGTATATGGTTTTTAGATAAATATAGAGACTAACCATAGGGCACTTACGGGGGGCATTATATTATAATTCCACTAAATGAATGAAATCATTGGATATCATATACAAAAGGATGTAATCACCCAATAAATGAACTGAAAATATAACTAACCAATAATTGAAAAGAAATTGGACTACCTCAAGTACCACAAAATAACATGATAGATTCAAATGATTGGTTGAGTGTCGTATTTGAAAGAAAAAAACCCTAAAAATAAGTCTTTATTAATAAGATAATGAAAAAATATGTGTTTATAAAATCTAATATTTCATATATTTGACATAAATAAATCATGTAATCTATTGGGAGACCACATATACTTCCACAGATTCTTATATTTGAAATGGTGGACACTGATCAATCAGATATTTTTTGGCTAATTACTATAATATCATATTTATTTTTAATATATTATGTGTAATAATATGAATTATTGTAAAAAATATTAAAAAAATCAGATATTTAACATCAATTATACTATGACCTATATTAAAAGAATTTTTAACCTCGGTTATAATATAAATGATGTAAAAAATATTAATATTTTTTATGTGGTTTTCATTATACATGTTGTTAAAATTCGTTATTAATGTTGATTATTGTAAAAAATAATGCTAAAACCCCTTTATAATTTTTAAAATATCATCTCTCACTAATAAACCTATATTTTTCTATAATCTAGATAATGTGTTTTTTTGATTAATTAACACTAAAATATCATCTCTCACGAAATTAGAATACCTATTTGAAATAACAGTATGATGGATCCTATGTAGTTGAATTATTTCATGGACATGATTTTTTCCAGTCTCATCCACTGAGAATGTCTCACAAATAGCAATGAAGTGTGCTGCTTTCATCATTCTTTCAATGAAAACACATATGGTGTCACTAATTTTATGATACATAGGTAAATCAAATAAAATTCCTATAACAACATCTTAAGATTTCAATTTTGGGACTAGAAGCATCTATAACAAGCTTGCATGTCTCTAGTGCACTATATTCACCTGCTGACAGGTGGAACACCAAGTTATAAAGCCTTCTATCTGAAATTTCTTCTGATGACACAAATATTGGGGTTTCATGTCTCGATGCATCTTCAAGATGACGTGATGAACTACCCATTTAATCGAATAAGACACTTTCATATATTCTACTCTCATATAAGTAGGGACACAGACATTTCAATGGATACACAGGATGTCATCTCTATCTATAGACCAACCCAGAGGTAGGTAATCTATTTATATATTCTCACAGAGTACCAATCCTTTAGGATCTAAAAACTATATAATCTTCACCTTCTAAAAGAGGGATGAATTTACTACCAAATAAGATAGATAAGACTACTCATGACTATCTTGAATCTTTATATGGATCTTCGAAAAGTGTCCCATTAACATCCATACACCACTAGCTTCCCACATAAACTCTGTTTGAGTTGTATGACATAGTGCATAAGTAACCACATTCCCTAATCTAGGCACATACGAAAGCTCAATATCAAAGGATTTAAGATATTCAACCCATATCCACTGATTGAGTTTCAATTCACATTGTACAGTGATATATTTTATGCTCTTGTGGTTTGTGTACACCACAAAGAGCTCACCCAAAAGATAGTCTCTCAAGAAACATAAGGTATGAACAACTATTACTAGCTCAAGGTCATGTGTAGAATAATTTCTATGATTAGGCCTTAACTACCTAGATCCATAGGTCAGGAAATTTTCTTCATGTATTATCATATCTCCTACAATGATTCATGATACATCATAGAAGATGGTATAACCTAAACCTGGCTGTAGAAGAATTAGAATAGATGTTTTGACAAACCTTCCCTACAAATCCTGAAATACATTCTCACATGATTCTCACGAAAGGAACTTGACAACCTTCTTTTATTACCAGTAAGAGGTGAATAAATGTGTTAGAATATTTTATGAAATGACGTTAATAACCAACCATCCCCACAAATCTCCATATATCAAACAAGTTCTTGGGATAATCCCAAGAAACTACATCACTAACCATTTCATAGTCAACAGATATGCCTGATTCCAATATTAAATGACTGAAGAATTAAACATTATTGATCTAGAAGTGGCACATACCAAGCCTCGAATAAATTTTTCTCTCTCTAAGTTTAATATGAATGATATAAAAATGTTTGGCATGGTCAATACGATTGTGATAACACACAAATATGTTATCCACAATGACCATGAATATAGAGTCCAAATATGTGTGTAAAACCCTATTCATCATAGCCAGGAAAATGGAGGTCCCATTCTAAAGACTGGACAACATAACAAGGTAATCATAAAAGCCAAAACAAATACAACTATCTATAATTGATATGTCGGATGGCCTGAATAATACTTGATGATAACCCAATCTTAGGTCGATCTTGGTGAAGACCATTGATCCTTAGATTTTGTCCAAGAAATCATCTATTCGAGGCAGTGAATATAGGTTCATGACCATAATCTAGTTTAACCTTATGTAATCCATCCATATATGTAATTTTCCATTCGTCTTCTTGATACAATGAATGGGTGACCCTCAAGAAGATGTATATGCCCATATAAAACCTTTGGCCTCTAAATCATCTAATTAATTCTTGATCTCATAAATATATATTGGTTTTATCCTATAAAAGGTAATGTACAATATATTTCTCTCGGAATAAGAAAAATTTTAAAATCTTTCTCTCTCTTAGGAGATATGTTAGAAAAATCCTTGGAAAATTCATCCCTGAAATTGTCCAACAATGGTCGGAAATCAACATGATATAAACCCAAATACTCTATGAGGATATTTTAATCTAGTTGGTCACTCCACTAAACCCATGATGCTCTGGTCTAGCTATACCTGCCTAGACATCACAATCACCCTTATGTTGATAAATTCTGCCATCTGGTGACGTAAACGATACAATGAAAAGATATCATTCTACAAAATCATGATACTAAGTCAACAAGTCCATTCCAAGAATGACATATAAGCCCATAATTTTAATAACAAAATGTTTTTATAAGAATGGGTAACTAACTACCACAAGGATACAGTCCCTACACTGGCGTATGCCCTTTGTTTGTACTCTTAAAGACATATCTATGATTATTATTCCATTGTAATATTGTATCTCTAATCTGAGACATTCCATGATAGATACAAAGATAAAAGTCTTCAAAGAACCTATATTTAATAAAGAAGATACTATAAGAGATTCCACAGGAATAGCACCTCATACTATTGATGGTCCCGCATCCTGATCTTCAGGTATTGGTTGTAGTTCATGAAACTGATCGGATTCATGGCCCTGATCAATAGATGGACTACCATGATCAAAACTACTCTATTGGGGATGATAGTGGTAAGGGGTCAGCTACTACTGCCATGAACTCCTCCCAGTCCAGACCTGATGGTGCTATTCCAATTCTCTACTTATGGAGGTGCAAAAGAACCCACCCTTGAATGTGGAGTTGGTGTGGATCCTTTCCCACTCGAATCCGGTGGAAAGGTCCTACAGAATCACTGAAGATTCCACATACAAACACATGCGAAACACGCTAGTGGGTATCTATCACACAAAGTATTTGAATTCCCTTGTCATCCACACTAATGACACATAAAATAGATATCGAAACCAGAACATTGGTTATCACTTCCATGAACATAAACCTCAAGAGAATGTTTCCTACCATAAAAAAATACAGGAATGACGTACCACTGATCCTTTTAACTCGGTACTATTTCTGTCCCGTAGGTTACTATCAGTGACAAGAACCTGATTGACTATTGAATAAGTGGAAGGTAGGAAAGATATATTCACATGTGTATAGATGAAATACTATATCCCATCCTCAAAATGTCTAGAACACAAAATAAAATCACCATTTAGAAGAAGTGAAAAGAACTGCAACTTCATGAAACATGCTGAATATTACATTAATAACATAAAACCCTGATCGAGATTCATGAAATCACTAGATTTGTCAGCTATCAACATATGAGCAATGAGCTGATCATAGATGCTAGTCTGGAAATCAACCCATAACATGCCATACTGACGACCAGCCTTGGAAATCCCATCACACTAGCGCTTGGATGAATCTTGATGCATGTGTGAGGAAATAATGACCCTACAATGTGGGGGGGGGGGTCTCCAAATTATCAAAGATATATAGGGTGGCTTTTATCCATGACTCAGTAGCCGGTGGACCTCTATCACCTATAGAAGTTGGATGATTATTCTTTAGGAACTTGTGAATTGGATCAGCCTTTGTAGGAGAAATCCATAGAGCACCATGAAAGGAATGTTTCAGATGCTGGAAATTATCATGAACATGATCTTCATTTCCCAGATTAGGTACAGTAGGAAGTTCCACAAATGGAACTCCTGGAGGTAAGTGTGGCATCCCAAGGAACACAATGTCTGGAGTATGGTTGTAGCTACCTTCTAGGCGTATAATATGAGGACATCATGGTGGTATTGGTCTAAAATTTCCATGGAAAAACCTAAAAAAAAGATTAAGTGGAATAATAGAATCACTAGGCGATGGTGAATGTATGAAAACTCACTACTTAAGGAACACTACCCCATCTACTCCACATAGACAACTAGGAATTGGTATGTTCTCAAGTATAGGTTTCGTTTTGTTTTAAACTTTCGTACCAGGTTCACTATGTTACATTACATAAACATGATAAGGAATGATAAGGATTTGAAACTATTTTATTTTAGAATTCAAGTTTCACATTATAATGGGTATCCATTCTTGGTGAATCAATGACCATACACCTTATCAATAGAAACAACACCCATTTATTTGTAGCATAATGGATCAAATTGGTAAATTACTCATCCCAACCCATGAGGGACCATACACCTTATGAATTGAGATAGGAAATAACTCAATCGAAAGCCTGAGTAACATTATAATATGATAACTATCATAGGATCACTCAACAATCATAATCATTCCAAGCAATGAAAAATAGTGAAATGCCCTTATTGGGACAGAAATATTGATGACATGAGAATTACCAGTGCCTATAATGATGCACAAAACAATGTTCATTTCCCTCATATCACCAGGCCAAGGATGAAAGAAAATCCAAAAATAGAGTAACAATCAACAACACCACAAATCATATGCATCATCCAACAGTGAAATAATGTCAACTATAATAATAAAAACAAAACAATAACTACAATCTAGGAAAATATAATTTTACCTCGAACATGGGATCACGACACCCAACCATGGCTTGTGAACATGTTACTGGTATTTCTAATATCCAATCTTTTGTATCTAAATAGTAAATGAAGAAAAGGTCCGGATTTAGATAGCACTATATGACATCGCATACCCAGATTAAACTTAAAATGGTGCCCTGAGCCCGGTGGGCCACTTAACCTCATGTACATATCCCCAAACACCAGAGGCTACCAACTAGTAAGGAGGACCTATGGTTTGCCCATAGGGAGTCTACTCCCTCAATAGAAAATTTTAGTGTAGTGGATAAATATATACATTGGTAAATAGAAAAGTAATAAAAGTAAATTAATGCCACATAATAAAATAGAAACAACAATAACAATAAATGGAATAACTAAAATAACATACAATCATATAAGAATTTATTATTATATGTAATGTCGCTATAAAACTAGAAATCATGGATACAATAAATTAGAAATAACATGTTTAAAAGTGTATAATGTAAATCAATGACTATCCCAAGCATCCAGATCTCTGGCTTGGTCATCTTCTATCAAGATCCAACCGAAATAACATGAAAATCAAGTGTTCAAAGAGGTATGATTCCGTTTATTAACTTTGAAATTCATTTAATATAGTCAAGGTACCAAACAATGCTCACAAATAGTGTTAGATAAATATCAGTGGGCCACCACCAATGGTGTCTATAACATTAGACCCATGTAATGGAAATGTAACAATGTGAAAACAAGAATATATAAACTAAATTAGTTAAATGTAACTAAATACCCATGAACCTGCTTCCACCATTGGCTAGAATCTAATCATAACCAGTCTATTAATTTATTATTTTCAGTTTAAAAACATGTTGCATATTTGCAATAGAAAAGGATCCATGTTATAAAAAGGAAACATACATTGGCATTTAAAAATATAGTTCGAAGGTAATGACCAAGGAAACGTATACATCAAGGGTCATCAACTCAATAATAACTATATCTTGGCTATGGGTAAGAGTGTAATATAAGGATAATTTTACAAGGAATTCCAAAATAGGATACCTACCAAATCCACAGTGATCATCTATGGTAAAATGGGGATAAGAAGAGATAGGTCTCCATGGGCTATAACAATGGAACCTACTTGTAAGTACTAGATACAAGGATTGTATCCATGGAATACTTTAATACTATTTTAGGGATCTTACTATGTTATACTATGAATCCATGAATAGATAATTATATGTATCTTGGTTGGTATCATCATAGGAAATACATATCCCTGAATCTGAGTGGGGTTCTTGAGTGCTCATGGCATTCCACAATAATAATACAAGGTGAGATCGAGTCATGCCACCCCTGTTTAATTATGAAGTAATTTAATATTTAATTTGGTTCAATCCTTGAATTTAAATAGTTTGATAAGGCCATGTAGCATGAAACCTTTTTATTCAAGTCATAATTAATGAATAAGTACATTTGTTTCAAGAATTTCCTTTCAGTATTGTGACATGAACACGTTGCATGACACCTTTACTAATTCTATTTACCGAATATTCAATAATTAATGTTCATTACAATACATTCCATTAAAGTGTTAAGGGGTGCTATAGACATGAAATATATTAATCATTCACATTTAATCTGGTCAAGTCATAAACTTTGTATTGTTTCCAATTTATATTTCACATTTAATTATCAATTGAAGGACTTACCCTAGGTAGGTAAAGTGTAGATAATACAAGGTACATGACAATATGAAATTAAAAATATTAATAAATACATTTAATATAAAAAATCATAGCCTTATAAGGGTCATTCAATGTCACACCCAAATGGTGTCTTAAACTCTTTAAATACTAAAAACCCAATTTTGGCATAACAACCTACATAGGATGGATGGAGTGGTGGGATAACCACCACAAATTATTGACATATATGTAATGATAATAACTATATGGTACTAATGATTATAATCATGTAATTTAAATTCAATAAATGGAACTAGATAAAATCTATTATCCCCACATGACAATTTTAAAATCAACAAACATGGGGGATGATCTATATGAATTTTCCCAGTCAGGATCCAAGTATCACTAAGAGGCGAAGGGGGTGAATCAGTTATATGTTTTTTATTTTTTATTTCCTTTTTTGGAAATGAGATTAACCACTTGTTAAAGAGTTATTTATTTCCTGAAAACAATATAAACACACATCTATAGGAACACAAGAAATAAATTTTTTACTACTCAACAACAATAGCTACATCCCTATTATGATATGGAAACAATCCAGTACCACACAATAATCTAGAAATTAATCATTTCATGTGGAACACAATGATTATGATATACCCTTACACTCATGTAGCACTTTGAATACAATCTTCAAGAACTTGTGCACCCTCTTGTCACATATAGGGGAAAACAAAAAATCTATGCTTCTTAATCATATTTCACAGTTTGATCTTTCAAAACAATTCTTCTCTTTCCTACCCAAAAACATGTAATAACTAACTCACACACAAAGTACTACTTCTTCTAATGTCAAATATTTTGATCACCCTTTTAGGTGTCTTATATGAATCTTTCATGCCTCACACACAAGAATTATATTTTTTCACAAAACACCTCTTTGGTGAAACTTCAATCCTACGTGAATCTCTCTTCTTGTTCTCAAATTCACCTTCTCACATGAAACTTTATTTCTTTTGGGCAACACCATTTAAAAAAAAATTCCACTATCCAGCGTTCTAGATTTCTCTATGTATCAGGATTCTCAAATGATAGTGGGTCACCACTTATTTATATGTATCACTTAACATGGTGTGCAAAAACCCTAACATGTTGTGCAAGATCCTGATGTTTTGTAAAAAACACTATTTTAAATCTCATTGGGTGATTATGTATCTTTCACTCCATCCTCATCTTTCATGAACTTCATGAATCTTTCTCAACATTCATGTATTTTTATATTTTTCAATGTTTTGACCTTCAATCATGCCTTGCGCGCAATAATTCAAACTCCCTTCAATTTTGAACTCAAAAACCAATATTTTATTCGGGTCTTTCCTTTATTTGATTGTGATGTTCAAATCTTGGAAATCTACCTACACATAACATACCAATCCATCTTCAAACATTCATGAATAATCCCTTACCAAAATCACATTTCTCCATCTCCCTATTTTCAGCGCCAAACATTTGGAAAAAATCAGAAAAAAATGCCACCTTAAAATATGATTGAACAAGAACACTAATGATTATTCACTATCATCTACCTTATTCATAAAAAAACATCTTTCATAATGAACCAGATCTTTAGTGATATATTGTTGTTGATCGAACACCATTAGAACCTTCATATTTTCAATGGAAAGTACTGTTGCTTCCTTGTCTTCCAACAACATCATTATTTCTAATCAAAACTGAATATGGTTGGCATCACCTTTATTCCAACTTTACTTCATAAGGCTTGAATCACATGATCAAAAAACTTATGATCTTTGGGAATTATAAATCATCAATTCATTGCCTATTTGTTAAGACTTTTACAATGTGAATGGATTTTTCCCATTTTTGAAAACAAAAGACAACAATCCACTTCTCAATTCAACTTGGTCCTGACACTATAGACCACCCACCTTATCTTTTTATGACAGTCCTCCTCTTGTATCAGCACATGATTTGGCTCGAATCAGAGTAGATCTAGGAAAATATAAAAAAATCACACCATGAAAACTAGATTTAGAAGAAAATAAATGTATAATGTATTAAATGGAATCTAGTACTTAACATTGTGCATCCAACATGATGAAAAAAATCTCGATTGGATCCCGGATAAAATAGATACTTCAATACATAGATTTAGACTTTAAAAATATCCAAAATTTAATCCATTGGGGTAAATACCAATAGAAATTATATTAAGGAAGAAGAGGTGGATTAATTATACCATTAAGGGAAAAGGGAAAATTTACCTAGAAAATAGCTTATGCATGGTTTCCACTACACGGTTTGACATATTGTGTTCATCCCATGGATGATTACCTATGAATAAAGGGATCCTACATGGTTAGGCTACACGATATTGTGCTAACTGTGTGATATGGTTCTTCTCAAGAATTGACCGTCTGCACGGTTAGGCATATAGTGTTCCAACCGTGCGATATGGAATGTATACAAAAAATATGGGTTCGATGCTCTGAAAAATGCTTGTGCCCCCCTAATATCTTTTTAACCCATTAGGTGTCCATATTATGTCTGAAATAATGAATTATACTGAAATTTAATAGATCAAAACCACTATGAATTTTTTTTCATACATATAATTTTGGATTATTAATTTAAAAAATGATGTTAATTAATGAACATAAATTTTCATAAAATTTTGATATTAAATATATTACATTCTCTCAAAAACTAGAAAAACCAATTTTGAGGAAAAATTGTTTTTTATGAAAATAAAGACTTTACTAAAAAAATATTTTATTTATCTAAAACATCTATAAAAATATTCATAATGAAGTTATTCCTATTAACGAATCAAATTTAATATCTTTGTTATGTTGTTGTACTATATTGTAGATAATTTATACTCGAGGTTTAATGTATAACAAGCTATTGAATAATTAGTTTAATATACTTATATAATAAATCATAGGGGTTTTGAATCTTCATTGGTAATTGTGTGTTCATGATGAATCATTGGAGTTTGTTTTTTCTCTCTCCCACTATACAATTATTTAGAGGATGTATTTGAGTTTCTTATTCTAAAAATGAGATTCTGGGATTATCATGTGATCCTTGTAGCCTCAGTCGCCCAATTGGTGGATATCATGTGTGTGTTGTTTATCATGATTATGGTGGGTGGTTTAATAATTAAATGTCCACCCATAGAATATTTTGGTGCTTTCTAAATTCAAAATAGGTTTTTAAATGTTTTTTAAAACATTTATTGAGCCTTTTGATAAGTTATTTGAAATTTTACAATGTGGGGTATAAAATAAATTTGTAAAATATATTTTTAAATGATGTGTTGTCTTCATAAAATTATATTGATGCATCATAAATTATTTGATGACTTATTTTTATTAAATGAAAATATATGAAATTTGATATAATGATAATAGAAGTAATTTTAAACTAAGGCATGAATTTTTGAAAAAAATATTTGATGTTAGTTTTTGATATGAAAGGAATTTTTTGAAAAATGAACTTGTGGAAAACTAGAATGGTTTTTTTAAATGAAATAGGTTTATTAAATTGAATGATATATCAATTAATGGTTGATTCACCTTGAAACACATTTGATGATGGGTATTTTGGTGGGAAGAACACATTTGGGACTTTATTACCTCTACGACGAAAAATTTAAGGAAGACAACACTAAAAAAATTATCAAGAGGGAAATGAGTATATCAATTAAAATTATCTCATATCCCCACTAGGGTTGGGATCATGGTAGTGTGTGCATACATGTATCTATACATCACTATGTTTTGAAATAATCCATATACTAGTAGAACATGATTCCCGTAACAATTGTGATATAATATATATTCACGATGTATTATAATTATTGACTAAATTGATTATTTGTGCCTATTTTGATTAAAATTAATTATTCACGCTGGTTTAAAAAAAATTCACGAGCATGATAACTTTTATATAAAATCACATTATATAATTTTTTATTTCAGTAATTTAAATGTTTTCTAAAGTATGTGTTGTTTGTGTCTATGAAAATATTTATAAGCCATGATATATTAGAAATAAAAAAAGGTTGGTTTAATTTTTATACATTTATATTAGATTATATGATAGAAAAAACTAGGATTATCCTCTCAAATCCTACATTTTCATTCAATAATTTTTTGATTTTCTTATTCCATTATTTTAAAATTAAAGGCACCATTGGGAGGTGGTGGATACTCTTGATTAGCAGGACCAGGGTAGTTAGTGAAAAAATGTAGTGCGTGAGACCCACATGTTACATGAGTTATCTAGTTTTTGTGTTTACATTAGTTTATTTGAGTACTTTTATTGATGTACCAATCATGATAATTGGGTATGTTAAATTTTTCGATTTTTCTCTCTTATTGAGTATTTGGAATAATGAATGGCTAATATTTTATATCTTCTAAATTGTCTTGATGAGATGTTATTATGGAAAAATTATTCTCAATTGATTGTTTTGATTCACATGTCCTAGTCATAAGGCCATGGGGATCAAGGAAACCCTTTGTAAAATGTCATATCATATTTGAGTACCATTTAGGTTGTCTTTCTAGGTTAGTTCATGACCGTGTGTGGTACCAATTTCATGTCCATATTTTAATATTATTTTCTAGTTCATGTCCCTATGTTGATGTATGGAAATGATTTAATGTCCATAGTCTTATAAGAGTACCTAATTTCTGGTCCATAACATGAAGAGAAAATATGTTAATATTTATACATGTTAACAACATTATAAGCATAATTTTTTTCACCTTCTTGTGTATATGGTATGATATCATAGATAATGATTCATTAATGATGATTCCATACTCTTAATAATTTTACATATTATAATTATAATGTCTGATTCCATGAATTTTGATTAGTTATATTTAATTAATAGGGTATGAAATTCATAAGTTATGACCATATTTTTATATACTTTTGATTATTTATGACAATTGAATTATATAATCCATTATTACCCTTACTAATCATTTAAGCTAACCCTTTCCTATGTTTCAATTTTTTTTCTAGTTTATTATGACGGTTAATAGATATGATGAACCAATATGGGTACCATATGTAAACAAAGGTGTTTTAGATCCTAGTATTTTAACTTAAACATGATATTTATGTATCTAGTATCTATGTACAATAAACCATTATGTTTCTTATGCATTCTTATTTGGAAGATAAATTTATTATTCATTGAAAATATATAATTTCCATGTGGTTTATTCCATGGTATCTACAAATGGAAGGTCAAAAGGTATTTTAGAGTACAATTATGGGAGTTACCTTAGTAGTTGGGCTATCTAGTCACCACAAGACCATCAGTTGGTCTCACTTGTATGCCGGTGATTTCATAGAAATTGATTGGTATCTATAAGAAGAATTGTAGGATATTGCTTTATCCACCAGATGGCCAGTGAATTTGTACCACATGATGCAATAGGTACAAAAATATATATCACTATATCATTGTTATACACATGAGTTAAGAACTAATTTTCATCTAAATATTATGTCTCATACTCAGTACAACATCTAAAAATGTATTCCATTTCTGTGTTTCAAATATTCACATTTTACCCATTTACACTATCATTTCAATATACATGGTCACCAAGTGATCTATTTCTTGAAATACACACCTAGTAATAAAACCCAACCATCATCTAGATCATAGTTCTGTTTAGTTACTTAATTTACTCACCCACCCAATTTCCATTGACTAATACCACCATATGGTTCTTATACATTTACCACACATAACTTGTATGTTGGATCGAAACAATATCACAAAAAACTCACCACATTTGGATTGTATCGTCTTACCCACTATACATTATTTTTATTATAACCCACTCAAAAAATCACCCCCTCTAAGATCACCTATAATTTCCTCCCTAACATGTATGAACATAAATCTTCTTTTTTAGATATGGATCTTGATTTCGGGAAATTTATAGGAAAAATGATGAAATGGGTTTTATTCTATGTATATGTCGTGTAAATCTATGTACACATCGTGTACCAGAAGGCCAAATATAGCTATGCACATACTATGTTCTGACTAAGTACATAACCATGTGGTGACCTGGATGACTGCTTAATTCAAGGTTCAGTTAAGGCTACTACACAGCATGTAGTGTCACTGAACACGACATGTACATTTTTTATTTGATATATCTGAGTGGTGTTTCATCTCGTATCCTCAAACTATTTCTTTTTTCCATATATCATATAAGAGTGTTGCAGAACAGCCAATGAACTTTAAACCCCTCCAAATTCTCCATCTGGGCTCTGATTAGACACCTTTAGGTGCATTGGAATCCCATTGGTGAGTACTCAAAACCTATAGATACTTTCTTCCAGGTTTCTCCTCTCATGTGAGTTATTCAAGGTTGGTATTTTTTCAAAATTTTATTTATTTACGCAAATCTTGGCCCATTAAAGCGATGAAATTCATTTATATAAATCATACAAAATCTAGGTTGGTGGTTTGTACCTATCATTTTTTACATGGATTATGTATACTAAACGTTCAGAATACCCACATTTTGTGTATTGTGTGATTTTAAATTAAACCCTATTTATTATCTTCAATG
Source organism: Viscum album (assembly GCA_963277665.1). Lineage (NCBI taxonomy): Eukaryota > Viridiplantae > Streptophyta > Magnoliopsida > Santalales > Viscaceae > Viscum > Viscum album. Next base: position 844,321,198 of record OY728161.1, read on the forward strand.
GTTTCATAGATTGATAAAAAGTTTTCTTCTATGAATATGGTTGGATACCTTGTTTATGGGACACACCATGGGTGTGTTTTATGTGATTGATTTTTTATAGCCATTGTTCTAGAATTACTTTTGGGATTTCCTTGTTTTCGATGCCTTATTTTTTTAGGATGATGTTAATGATTATATGAAATTCATGTGATATGAAATGTGAATGTTGACAAAAGGGGATTGGGATATGAGATATTTAAAATTGGGTTTGACCATGGTAGTTGTTCATGTGGTCATTAAATTTCTTTATATTAAACTTTGAACAAGTGGTTTAGACTATGATATAATTCCTAGGTTGTTGTTTATAATTGTTAATGTTATGTTAGAACAAAGGGGTTATACCATTACAACATCCAAGTGGGTCTTTATTTAATTGATTTATGATGTGTTAGACCAAATGGGATAGAATGTGAGAGCTTCCCGAAGGGTCATTATCTAATAAATTGACGTTATGTTAGAACGTATGCATTATACTATGTGAAAATTCCAAAGGGATTGTTAATGAATATTTAATTGATTATGACACATCTTCCATACAAAATCATTAACATGTATTCAGTCTTACTCAATTATTTAGATGGTTCTATGAGTAATCATTTTTCATTACATACATGGGGGATACAAATATTAGGCTATATTTAATTGTTACATGATTAAAATTATGAAAAATAAATGTTAAGGAAATGTATTTGATAACTGGAGGATTGTTTACATTTTTAGTACATCCCAGTTTATTGCTTCATTATTGCATATTACCTACTATATATTTATTTACTTAATGTTGGTGGAAAATATTTTGGTGGTTACCTAATGGGATTCATCTCACACCCTTCTTGGGATATAATTTTAGTCCCAAAAATATTACCTGGTTGTAGGTTTAGAAAAGAGATATCATCCTTCTTTATCCGGTACATGATTTTTGTTGGAGATGGAGAGAATGAGACCAAGATGAGGCATGTAATGATGATGGGTTTTACTTTATTTTATATAATTTGGTTTCTATATTATATTTCTATAATTGTGACTCATTTGGATTCTTTCAAATACACACGTGACTTGCACCATTTTTATATATATATGATCTGGTTTTTTAATTACAATTAGTCTTCCCCCGTTTACTTCTGTTGTATATTATTACTACTTCCGCTATTGTCTACCATTTTATTCCACTATTTATACTTTACCAATAATGGAATAATTTTACCATTATCATAGTTTTTCACTTGATTCTAGTTAGAAACTTTTGGAATTTGGGGAAATGCGCTTGAGGATATGTGATCAATGGGGTTGGAGGCACCTTTGGGTGGCACCTGGATCCAGGATGTTAGAAAGTGCTATAAGAGGATTTTACATTCCTGACTTGTCTTACTATTTTGATCTAATAGACTAGGGTAGGAAGGAATAGGTAGTTGGTAATATTTTTTTACCAGTAGTAGCTCACCAGTGTGTAGGGAAACACAATGTTACCTTAAATATTGTAATTTTTAAGGTTTGCAATTTGGGGTGTTTATTTTATTTCACCATTGGGTGATTCACTAGTTCTGTGTTGTTATGATTGATATCATTGTGCTTATTTTTCTATTGAAACCAGATGAGATGAAGGAATAACATATCATTCATCATATTTGACCTTTCTATAGATCACTTTTCATGCATTCTTGTAATACCATTTCAGGTGCATTATTATTCTCTTGTTGCTGCGATAGATGTTTTGATCGATATGCATGATGTTGTGGTAGATTTCATGATATAAGTACCTACTATTCTAATGGGGTATTGGTACATGAAATGTTTCATTTGTATGGATGCCAATCTTTGGTCCTTGAGGTGTTATCGACCCTCGTAGATAACAATTTGGTGGATCGGGTTTTAACTTTAATAGAATTTAGATAATATTAGACATAAATATGGATTCAAAACATTGATTTTTGTAGATTAAGGAACCTTATGAATTTGAACATGGCATGACATAGAAGTTTTTTGTATTTGTGTGGATTCGAAGATGTTTTGGAGGATTAATTTCTGGGAAAACATAGAAAGCATGGTGTGTGATGTTCTGAAAACACACTATTTTTTCTTCTGTTATGGAAGAAATGAATTTTTTCAAGTACACGATGTGTACCATATGTAAATTCCATGAATTGGTTGACTATGTGACTGAATGTGTGAGAATATACATGGGTTTGGTAACCTATTAGTATAACTCACCGTGTACAAGGAGTACATGTTGTGCTGTAGTCAACCATGTATCCGGCCATGTGACTAACGACATGGAGAGATAAGACTTTTATTGTAATCACCGTGTCTATAGTGTGCACACTGTGTACTATTACACCAGAATAACCATGTATTTATAACCATGTAAAAGTAACTTGGAAGGTGGTAAAATTCAAGTAAACACCATGTCTTATGATGAACATGACGTGTCTACAGGGTGTTACAAGATGAGGATGGAAGGGGTATATACCCATGTTATGGATTAAGGGAACATGCCGTGTAGTGTTTCCACACACCATATTACCCCCTTTTAAAGTAATTGAATGCTTTATTCACCCCTTTATATTCATTCAATAATGATTCTATGTTCTTTTCAAATTTTGTACTGAGGTGTGTGCTTGATCCTGTAGAGTCGGCACACCAAAACATCCTCAAGTTGTACGCCAAGTACATGGGGATGATCAAACAATGGAAATGGTATATCAAAGACTACCATAATATCCTCCCATCATGGCCATCTTGGCACCAGCTATTATACCATATATAGGTGTTGATTCCCATTTTTGTAAAGGATTTATGAGGATGAAAGGGACATTTTAGGGTCCACCACATCTTTCCCCAACTATGGCAGAGTAGATGGGGGCGTTGTAGCAGCAGCATCTTCCCATGTGTTTAGGGGACGTAGGATGACATGTTGTAGGTTCATGGTTTGTGTCCATGCTTTCAATATTTGGTCATCTGGAAATGTCTCTTAAGATGAGGGTGATGTTCGTGACTTATATGCTACGTGATTCCTCCAATAGATGGTGGGATGTTATTTCATTGGAGGGACATCATTGTGATATAGCATGGGGAGAGTTTCAGAGGTCCTTTTATGATTAATTCTATCCTGAGACATTAAGGGCTGACTGAGCCCCGGAGTTCATGCATTTGGAGTAGGGCTCTATTTCAGTGATGGATTACTCATATTTCTTTATAGTGTTTTTACAATTCACACTAGTTTTGGGATTTAAAGAGTAATCACTAGATATAAAATTTTAGGATGGTCTTAGGTATGAAATCTGATCGCAGGTGAATGTTTTTTGGTTTAATTCAGTGACTGCTATATTAGAATAGGCACCTATTTCTGAGTGCAATTTAAGTGAGTTTGGAGCTATGATTTAGGGCGGTTCAACATCAAGGGATGGTAACATTTCAATCGATAGCAGGAATCACCATAGGGAGCTTACATGTGGGGGTTCATCTAGTAGCATGGATTTTTCTTCAGGTAGCCACATGGTGTGATACTTGTGCGGGAAGAGTGTGAAAACAAGACCATAGTGCCCGAGAGACCTAGATGAGTACTGATATTGTGGTAAGATGTTCCATATTCAACATTTTATTAGGATGTTATCTCCAAACACTAGTGATAGGGAATCTGTTACAAGTCCACATTCATGATTACTACCACCAGTTCCTCATCAGTCTGGGAACTGGAGTTTGTTAGGCTTTTTATGTCGAGGGGGTGGTCATGGATATGGTATCTATAAAACTGGTTTTTAATGATAGTAGATTGGATCAGCTCAGGGTATCTAGAAAGGGTCATAAGGCTACAGTGCAGGTCAGACATTTGTAATGAAAAAGGAATAGAAGGATCTGGATCCTAAACCTCTACGGTTAAAGGTAATAATCAATTTTTCTTGGTTTTATCTTTTGATCTTTTTGATACAATGAATTCCCATAGTTTTATATCTTTTTCTATTGTGGAGATCCTAGGGCTCTATATCCTTTATTTTGATGATGTTATGATACTAGACACTCTGTTGGGGATTAGGAAAGATAGGATACATAAGGTCCAAGATTTACCTCTTGATATTGGTGGGTGTCTCTTTTTATTGGACCTCTATGTCTTAGAGATGAAATATTTTTTGTTATTACTGGAATAGACTGGTTGGTCTCCTTTTAGGCCTTTGTTGACTACTATCGCTACAGGGTGAGTTTCACATCACTAGAGGGATGATCATTTCTACACAACGGAGAATGGGATGTCCAGGAAATTACATATGGACCTAAGCATCATGGGTTATGCGGAATCAAATCCCATATTTCTAGTTTATATCTAGATGTCTAAGAGACTTCATAGATAGACTTTCCTATAGTGGTGGATCGATTTAGGGATGTCTTCCCTGTCTACATTTCATGTTTACCTCTTGAAAGATAGGTGGATTTCTCTATTAAGCTAGTTCTAGGAGTGCACTGGTGTCCATTCCTCTATATAGGATGTGTAAACTAGAGTTATAGGATCTCACTAAGTAGTTGGAAGAGTTATTGGAAAAGGGTTTCATCCGACCCTGTACTTCTCCTTGGGGTTCACCTTTCCTTTTTTCAATGAAGGTGGATGATACCCTCAGACTTTGTGTGGATTATCAAAAGATTAACATGTTGATAGTCGTGAACCAAGATCCCTTTTTAAGGAATGATGATCTCTTTGATCATCATAAAGGATCCCATGTGTTCTCAGGGATTGACATGAGATCTGAATATCATCAGTCACACACTAGACCATCAAATATATCTATTACGGCCTTTTCAATGAATTTAGGTATATACATGTATTTGGGTATGCCATTCAGTCTCATGAACATGCACATAGTTTTTATGTAACTGATAAACCAAGTGTTCCATCCTAACAAGTATTCTTTTGTAGTAGTATTCATAGATAATAACATGGTGTACTCTCACACTCTACACGGCCATGGCATGCATGGGGAGATTATATTGAGTAAAGCGAGAGAGCATAAGTTATATACTATGCTATCAATGGTCCACTTTTTGGTGGAAAATATTCATTTCAAAGGTCATCTAATATTAGTGATATGATTATTAAAAGACCCAGAGATGGTTATAACTTTAGTTTCATGGGAGAAGTGGAAGAAATTCTTTGAGGTAAGAACTTTTTTTGGGATGGATGGGTTCTAAAAAAGCTTTATTGATGACTTTTCTTGCTTAGAAGCACCACTTATGGGCTTGAATAAGAAGGGTGAAAAGTACTTGTGGATTGATTTTGGCAATTCAGCCTTTCATGAGCTGAATAGATGATTTACATCAGCCCCGATCTAGATTTTTCAAGAGCTGGGAAAGAGTTACACTATTTACTATGACACATCTATTATTAGGGTGGGATTTGTACTTATTCAGGGGGAAGGAGTCCTTGCATTTGGGTCTCAGTAGTTGATTCCACATGAGAGGAATTACCAGATGCACGATCTCGAGATGACTATAGTTTTTCATGCATTGTGCTGATGGAGATACTATTTTTTGGGAGAGAATTTTGTAGGGTACACATACAAAAAAATCCACATGTACATCCTTACCCATCATGATCTGAGATTGAGACACCGAAGGTATGTTGAGTTTCTTCAGTTATTTGACTTTGTGCTTGCCTACACGCTTAGAAAATGCAACACAGTGCATGATGTGTTGAGTATGAGGACATAAATAAAGGTAGTTCAAGTGGAAAACTGATAGTAGAAGCTTATGGAACTATTCTCTATGATGCATTGGTAGGTGCGTGATAAACAAGTACTGACATTTCTTTCTCTATAGCTATTACCTCAACTCTAATGGATCGAGTGCGGACGAGGTGGGAATCCGATTCTAAATGGATAGTTCTACTTGAATGTGTGTTAGATAAGGACCCTAATCCTAGGTGGATTTTAGGGCGAGATGATGTTTTTAATTTTGATAGGCATGTATGGGTGTAAGGGGACATGGCCAAGGAGATTCTACATGATTTTTAGGCCTATGTATGGGAAGTTCATCCTGGTGTCACCAAGATGTATCGAGATCTACATTAGCATTAATTGTGGCCAAGGATAAAGATGGATGTAACTGGTTTTTCTATGAGATAATCCACCTCTTTGTAGGTGACGGTGGAACATTAGTGATTGACAAGGCTATTACAGTAGTTACCCATTTTCGAGTAGAATTTGAATGATGTCGCGATGGATTTAGTAATAGGTTTACCAAGGTCACCTTGAGGAAATGATGTTGTATGGGATCTTTTTGATAGACTCCAAAAAATTTTACATTTCCCAACTATTAAAGAAACCCACAGTGTTGATGAGCTTGGAAAGTTGAACTTCCAAGACGTAGAATGCTTTACTAGGGTTCCACACTCTATCATTTCAAATAGGTATGGTTGGTTTACTTATTGTGTTTATAAGGGGCGACATAGGGATTTGGGTACTCATGTAATTCTAAGTAAATGTTTCCATCCTCAGACAGATGACCAGTCCGAGCACATGATTTAGGTTTCGGAGGACATACTTTGAGAATTCATCCTTGATTTTGGTGGCTCTTGGGAGAGACACATATCCCTTTAAGATTTTTCTTACATCATTATTCTTTAGGCAATGATTTGGATGAAACCTTATGAGGCTTTGTAATCTATACCATTCTGATCACCGCTATATTGACTGGAGGTGGGAGATGCATCTATGTTGGGACACATCTTGTCCAAAAGTCCACTGAGTAGGTGGAGTTGATTTAGAAGAAGATGGCTACTGCACAGTCTCATTATAAATCATATGTTGATTGACGGAGATGAACTATGGAGTTCGAGGTTGGAAAGCAGGTTTTCCTTTGTGTCACAATGAGGTTGCGACATATGAGTATTAGGAGGTATGTTAAGCTTTCACCAAGATACATCGTGTAGATTGAGGATTTGGAATGAGTCGGGTTGGTTGCCTATCAATTCAAGTCACCATAGAGATACCAGGCTATGAAAAATGTCTTTCATGATTCATAGATAGGATATTAATTTCCAGACTTGTCTCATGTTTTTCAACTAGCGGAGGGCGAGTTAGAGGTGGATGCATCCTTCGAGGAGCACCAGATTTTGATTGTGGAACACAACATGAAGGTTCTCTATGGCCGGTCTATTCCTCTTGTACATGTTCTATGTCATCATGACTGGGTGAAGGATGAGGCTTGGGAGAGAGAGGATGATGTACGATCACAGTGGCCGGAGTTTTTCATAGATTCTTCTTCACCACATTTTTAAGGGAAAGTGGGGGAGGAATTTCTCGAAGTGGAAACATTTGTAAGAAATTAGATCTTATTTACAAGGATGGTTCATGATTTTGGGTTTTTTAGGAAAAAGGAAGATATAGGGGTTTTCTAAGAACACTTTGTATACATCCGTGTACAAATCGTGTACATAGAAGGTCACATATATCCATATACTAGACATGTAATGGCCATGTACATGGCCATGTGGTGACAAGGCAGACTGCTTATGTCCGAGGACGGTTAAAGATATTACAGGTTGTGTGTCGTTAATGAACACACTCTGTAATTTAATTTTTTATTTGATATATCAGAGAAGGGTTTCATCTAATATCATGATGTACCTTCTTCTACCTGTGTTTCTCACACGAGCACTACATAACAATGAAAGAATATATTTCCCCAAACAATTCTCCATTCGATCTTTGATCGAGACACCTTCTGGTGCATTGGAATCCCATCAGTGTGTTCTCAAAACTCCTATAGCCTTCCATACCGATTCATATTCTTTTATGAGTTATTAAAGGATGGGAGTTTTTCACCATTTGGTAGATCTACACAGATCTAGAATGATTCAAGTGTATACATTCCTGTACATAAATTGTACAACATTCTGGTAGGTGGTTTGTACATTTATCTTGTTTTTCTTTGGTTTATATATGCTAATGGTTCTGCATAACCATGTTTTGGGTGTTGCGTGATTTCGAATTAAACCTTGTTTATTGCCTTCTATGCTTTGATTGATTGAAAAAGGTTTTTTTGTTGTGCATAAGGTTGGATACCTTGTTTATAGGACATCCCATGGGTGTCTTTCCCTTGATTTATTCTTTATGGTAGTTATTCTAGAAGTCCTTTTTTTCTATCCTAGTTTTCCATGCATTTTTTGGTATGACAGAGGTACTGATTATATGAAATACATGTGATATGCAATATGAATTTTGTCCGAGGGGAATTATAACGTGAGATCTTCCCAAAAGGATTATACCGTGATAGATTTCCATGTTTTCATTATATTTGTTTTGATAAAACATTGAGCCACGGTTTCAAACCATGAGAGCTTGTCGCGGATGTTGTGTACAATTGTTGATGTTATGTTAGACCAAATGGGTTAAACCATGAGAGCTTACCATAGGGTCATTATTTAATTGATTGATGTTGTGTTAGACCAAACTAGATAGACTGTGATACCTTCCCATAGGGTCGTTATCTAATGAATTTATGTTATAATAGACCAGAGGGGTAAGAGTGTGAGAACATTCCAATGGGGTCATTTTTGAATAATTAAATGATAGTGATGCATCTTCCAAGCCAATTCACAAGATTTTATTCAACCTTACTAAATTTTTTAAATAGTATTATGAGATTTCTGTTTTGGTTACTTACATGGGGGATATAGAGCTTATGCCAGATCCTTGTGTTACATGATTCAAGAGATGAATAATAAATGTTAAATGAATGTAATTGAAAATAGTAGGATTGTTTACATTTGATAACATTACACTTTATTGCTTCATTAATTCATATTACCTACTATATATATATATATCCACTGACATTTGGGCACAAATATATTTGTGGTTACCTATTGGGATTCATCTCACAACCTATTTGGGTCATGCTTTTGGACCCAACCAGATTATATGATTGCATGTATAGGAAATTCGAAGCACCCATTTTTATTTGGTACTTGTTTTCTATTAGAGATGGAGAGCATGGGGCCATGATAAATCTTGAGATTCTATTGGAGTTACTTGATTTTTTATACTTTATTTCAATAATATAATTATATAATTACGACTTGTTTGGTTATTTTAATAGACATATGCAACATGCATTATTTATATATATGCTCTATTAAATTTATTACTACCAGAAATCCCCTGTTTATATTTTTTGTATGGTAATACTACTTCTTCTATTATTTACCATTTGTTTATCTGCTTTTTAAACTATGCCTATGAGGGTATAATTTCCCAATTATGACACATTGGCCCTCACTGCTAGTCGCTAGCTTCTGGATTTTAGGAAATGTGTTTGAGGTTATGTAACCAACTAGGTTTGGGGAACCTTTGGGAGGAACCCGGATCTGAGAAATTACATAACATATAGAATTATGTAAATGACTCCTCAATCACAATACATATGAAATATATTGCTACATGTACGACGCTTTTCCATGGCTGTGATCTTCAGGTTATTAACAACTATCATGTCATATGTTTAGGTAGTCTATACCATGTTATTCCAATTAATATATGAGGATTTATCTCATCAAATGGGGAAAAATCATTCTAATAAAAAAACGTAAAATATTTCACACATCAATCCATATAAAAAACAAAAACAACATAACCAATTTCATGTGACTAAAATTATAAACCCATTATTTAAAATCATGATACTCATCATAATTATTATTCAATAATGATTTTAAAAACCTCACTAAAAAATAGATTACAAAAATGATAGGGTATTACATGGGGTTAACCTACCATATTATTTGACTTAGACCTCCAAGAGTACGATCTAATTTGTTTATGGAATCCATCCAATCCTTCCCTCCAAAACAAACCACCATACCAAATCACATTCAGTTACTCACATCGTAAAATCCTAAAAAAACATCAATTTATTTTTTTAGTGTCACTAGTGTATCCACACTCATGGTGCATAAGGAAACCTCTAAGATAAACTATATATCTAACGATACATCCCATGTATATATCTCAAATAGAATACATTCAATCATTACTCTTATCTATAAGTCACTCATTGGCCTATGTTAACTCCTTGTCATGTTACCCTAGTAAATCACAACTCAACTCAATGAATGACATCAAATGATCCTTTATTTTACTAATCATACATGATTAACTAATACCTTGAGAAAAATTTCTACATCACTAGGTTCTCCTACTAAGTAAATAAACATTTATAATATATAACAAAACTCATTAATAATATCCCAATCTCCCATATCATGTATCTTAGGGAATATCTAGTGAAAAAAAAATTCATTCTTGGGTTCTCAAATATTTTAAATAATTGAAATATCAAGAAAATACCTCTTCCAACTTCATGGAACTAATCCTTATTGACCCTTTGCAAGCCAGACTAGCCCCATGAGGACCATGATAATATCTCTTTACACATAATGACATCATGTGATAATGATTCATGTCAGTTAACATAATGATCATAAGGTTTGATGAAGAAAAATTTCCTAAAAAATATATGTAGCAAAACATCATATAATATTTTATTGAAACTATAGGTAACTATGTTCCCATCAAAATCTCCAATAAGATGTTTATCATGAAATAATCCAATTTATATACTGACCCATGATGGTCACTATGGATCCCATATGTAGAGGGTTTGGATTGTCATTATTATATTGATTCACATTATATGCAACCAAACACATATAATCAGTGGGAAAATATCATCATTCAGTTGATATTAATCAGGGATATAGATCACTTATAAGTAGATAAAAGTTATGTGCATGTTATAAGGCATGAATGATGCATGTGTAGAGACCTCTTCAAAATGAGACATGATAAAAACCATGATAACAATCAGAAATACACAAATAATACATTAATAAATATCACAATCATAAAAATGAAAAGAAATTAATGTTATCCACTATTTTTTAATCTTTCAAATATAGGTATATCTATTGGTAAAGGTATATTTTCTACTAGTATACTATTTTATCAATAGAAATTTCCTTGTAAATAAATTTTTTGTAATAACTCTATCAAAAATTGTTAATTAAATAGGTACAATAAATCTATAAAAATTATAATAATATAAAAATGTAATAATTTTTTTTTATATGACATATTAAATTTTTTTTATTGCAATATCATTCTTAAAATCTTATTATAAATTATTTCTTGAATGAATGGTTATGATATGTGATTAAAATATATATAAGTAATAATTCATCTTATATTTGTTATATTAATTATATATTATATAATTACTTTAATAATTAATTAAAAATCATAATATTATATTACATTGAAAAACAATAAAAAGATCTAAAATAAGATACATTAAAACCACAAAATAGTTTTATTTTTAATGAAAAATAATTATATGATTATCATAATCTAATATATAATGCAATAAAACATCATCCATGAATCTATTTAAATTATTTTATTTCATTAAATTCACCATATCATGGTCATAAAAACTCCATGGTACAAAATTAGGGTGCAGTGAACATTTTTTTTAAGAATCCCATAAGAACTATATAGAGAAACTATGGCTGTGAAGATAATTTTTGAAGGGAAACTCCATGACTACGGTCCACCTCTTGTGGCCATTTGGGAGTAGTGGTAATATTTTTATCAATGATTGAAAACATATTGGATCCCACAATAGAAATATCACCAAAACCAACAATAAAAAATTTCAATGGACTGTTATATTCTATAGAGTCAAAAACAATCTTTTTTCCTTCTCCAAAATCAACATAAAAGAAAAAATCATCAATTAAAATCTTAAAAAATAGAAAATGTTTTCATAACTATAATAAAAATGAGAATGAATTATAAGTGAGATTACGTAAATAATAAATTTTTTGGCATAATGAAATTACATATTCTATGTTAACTATAAAATTACATGCAATAAAAATCCATGAGAAGTTCATTGATTTAAAAATCACGGTCCCTTTAACCATCACACAAATGATTAAGAAAATGAATAAAAAATATCTAGCTATTAGTAAGTAAAAATAATTTCATATTACACCTTGTTATGGATAGTGTAATTTTTAAATAATGGAACATATAATTATTTAATATTGAGTACAAACTATATTGTAAATTTAAAAAAAATTAAAAATTTCCCCGGTTATCCATGAGTTTTATATATTGGATTTTTAAATCATTTTTAATCCAATTTAAAAATTTGACAATGATGTTAAAATTAAAAAAATCATAAAAATGATTTTTTTTTAAAATTACATAGATCCTAAAACCATTAAATTTATCATTTAATGTATAACTGTCAATTAAAATATAATAGGAGAAGAATAAAAAATGTATGAATGAATAGAATATTGGTTGGGATTTTTGAGAAATAGAAACCCAAATATCAAAATGTTTAAAAAATTATTCATCTTTAGGGATGACAGTAGTTTACACATAGGCATGTATTATAAATAACTAATATGTATAAATATTATACATTAAATTATCCCTTAAAACTAGTGATATCATAGATAAATAATCTGATCATATTATTGAGAATTTATTTAAACGTTCAAACTAATATGTCTAAATTTTATAAATAGAAATATGAATTAAAAAATATTAGTATGAAACCAAAAATGATATTGATGAAAAGAAGTTAATTGATCAAAATTAATGTAAATATTACCAATCTAATATTTATAGAGGGAGTTATGTGGATTCAATATAAATAAATCGAGTATAATGATTTAGACCTATGTAATTTAATTAAAATATTAGAAGCATTCAACCATTAATTTAATCAAAAATAAATGTGGATGTAAAAAATCAACATTAACAAACAAAAGGAGTTAAAAATTAGATTTAAACAAGAAAATATATTCAACAAAAAAATTTAAAATTAAATCTTGACATTTATCTGATAATAAAAATCATAAGATGCAGTAAAACATAATATAATGATTAAAAAATTTGAAACAAATTAGGTCATTCCTGGTATGAGTAGAACACTTTTGACGGAATAAAATATTATAATAATAGGAAATATTATATAAATTAATTAGAAAATAACATATTAGGTATCCATGATAAATATCTCACCGTATTTTTATTGTGGAAAATTAGAGAAACAAATATCCATATAAATTGATAACCTAAATAATACACTGAAAATCCATCACCGTATTAAAAAATAAATCCCAATAAATATGTTATATAATTTTTTTATTTAAAATATATAAACTATTATTAATATGAGACCTTACATGATGATATTACTATATGAAAAATTATTCTCATGATCATATAATCTTGAGTTCATTAATAAGAAACATGTAATTTTAAAACATATTAAATTACCTATTGATAAATTATTATTTAAACCCTTATTTTAGCTAGATTTTTTTATTAAAATCCTGAAATAAATTCACATTGAACGTTATAAATCCAAAAAAACATCAATTTTATATTAAAATACTTACCACCTAAAAGTGGAATCATATCTTAACTAAAATGATAAACAAAGAATATATGATTTTTTTTATGGAGAAAAATTCCTTTGAAAATTACAATCTAGTATACTCAGAACAAAAACATGTATTTTTCTTTTATTGTGATAAAACTATATGAATTTGTTAAATATTATTCCCATTTCAATTACCAAAATGGAAAAATATTCACCATTAATCACATTTAACTCTCTAAATAATAATATATCTTACAAAATTTGTACCACATATATATAATTGAGAGAATATTCTTGTATTAAAAACTATCCTAAATTAAAATCCCCAACCTCAGTTTCATTTGTCCCAAATAATATTTTCATGTTGTGAGTTAGTTTACATTAGATTACATCCCATGTTTTCTTGGGAACAAGCTCTTATTCCGGAATATGAGCACCTAGGATTTCCACCTTAGTGGCTAACAAGATTTAGGAATATATAATAGTTTTTTATTATCTCATCCATTTGGATTTTATTCAAAAAAGATACCCATGGATAAGGTCGGTTAAATCGTTAATTTCTTAATAGTCATTATACACTAAATATACTGGAGTTTCACAGATATGGGATTCAACACTATGTGTCATATATGTGTGTATTACCATTATAGAATCTTCAAGAAACAAATTTTTTGAAAACAACTATTATATAGTTTATTCCCAAAGAATGATGCGAATATCAATTTTAGGAACACATTTATAGAATTCAATAGGTTTTACACTATGAAAATTATAATGAGGTTTTTTAATTAATGTCAAACCAATATTGTTTTATTATCCTATGAATGTAACAAAGTTATCACCCTAGGGTTGATCTCTTGAGGAGGTCTCTCACATGAATCATTCTTGTATTATAAGTATTTATAAACTAAATAATATACCAATGATGATATATATTTTTTTCTGGGGAGGTAAATAAATAAAATATAAAAATATTAAATGAAAAGATAATAAAAATTATAATACAGAAGGATATTAGTGAATAAAATTGTTGTTATTAAGATATTGTGGTGGTGTTATCATATTTCATTAAAATATAATTCTTAATATTGAAATCAATTCTGAGATCAACACTACCACTGAATGTCCTCCCATTGAGTTTTTATAATGTGAAACATACCCTCTTCATGTTGGTAAATACTCTCTCACATCATCACCATTATACTAATCCACCTCGAACTAAATGTTATGCCAATAAAGGGGAGGAATATAATTTAAATAGGAAGAAGAGCCTTTTGGAAGTGATAGTAGGTGAACCATATAGAAAAAAAAGTTTCACCACTACATAATTATTATAATTGTTATAAAAAATTAATGGGAACACATTAAAACACAAGCAACTCCATCACCATCTCTCCTCCCCCCACAAACAACAACGAAGCTAGTTCTCTATTATCACGTAGGTTTGAAAGAAAATAGTGGGGGTGGATTCTAAAATATAAGAGAAGTGAAATAATTGGTTAAAAATACAAATTTAATTATTAATTTAAAACAATATTTTTGAAGATCAAAATTACCTACTATATAAAATGGTAATACTATGTTTAAAACACTTTTAAATGGAATCTAGTTATATATTTATTTTGAAATTATGGAAAAATATACATAAAAATGTACTCTGAATGTTGGATTCCATTAGTCTCAGTTAATCAATCTATTGGGGAATCTTGTATTCATTAAAATTGTGAGTATATGTGTCCTATATCATCATAAAACATTTATACTCATATTACCATAAAATGAAGGGGTTATGATAGAATCATTATTAAAAAAATTTCAGGCTTCGATTTATTTTTTTATTCTAATAAATCGATTTCCCATGAATTTATGATTTTTATGGAGGAAGTTTTTTTCATGTAAATATTTAACAAATTTTTTCAAACACATACTATCTACCTCCACGTGAAATTTAAATCCATTTTTGCTCTTAGATGTAGTTATATGATCCTATCATTAAATTTTTTTGGATCAATGCTTATATTTTTATGCCTCGATTACGAGTTCATTTGGAACCTCAATATATTTTATTTTTCATTATCCCCCATAATAACAAAGAATTTATAAATGATATTCCTATATTCAAATAAATTTTTCCACAATATACTATATATTATTTTAGACATAATAAAATTGAAAAAATTTGATTTCATTAATAAATAATTTTATATTAATTAGAAATAAAACTATTTTAAATTCAATACATTAGAATTGGAAACGAAAAATAAAATAGAAAAGAAAAATGGGAATTTTTTTAACCCTAATCTACAAGAATCATTTCCCTAGATGAAAAAACTATAGAAAATAATGAAAAATATTAGTAAACAAATGAAAATTATAGAAATTGTAAATATAGAACTATTGCAGGAGACGATTTGAATAATAAATAAATTAAGGTTGTGGTATTTATTTGAGGTAATGTGAGCATTGGAGTAGTAAACATACCATTGTGAATATTATCATGAACATTAAGAATAGTAACATGACCATGGGCATAGTAATGCATCCTATAAATAATAATAAAACAAGAATAAAATTTATCATGATTATTATAATTAAATATTAATATTATCTTGATGAAAATAAATAACATGATAAAAAACCCAAAGAAAATATATTCATGTTTTTAATAAACTATATTTTTAATTATTTCATAATTATCATAATTTTTATGTTAAAATTTAATATTATCTATGTTATAAATTTATTTTGATAAAATTTATATCATTTACTAAATCATCACATCTAAATTTTCTAAGATTTATTTATTTTGTAATTCCATGAAACAATTTAATCTTTGGGTGAATAATAAAAATACTACTTTCGCATAACCCAAGAATATTAAATTACATCATTAAATGTAATAACAGCCTAATACTCTCTAGAAAAATATGTTCAGTGATAATAAACCTAATTTCATAAATTATTCATTAAAATAAAATATACTTTTTCATCATACTTATAAATAACTTTCCAAATCCTAAAGTCAAAATAAATTCTTTAAAATAACAATTTCTATTTTTTGACTTTCATTTTTATAAAATAATTAACAAAACATATAATGGTATTTAAATTATTAATCACTTCATATTATATATATATGATTTGTATTGTCAAAATTTCACTATTATATGTTTTTCTTTTCATATAATTTTTATTCAATATTTTATTTTAAAAATACCAATCTCCTCAAGAATAAATAAGACCTCTCTCCCTCATAGGAAAATCAATCATACCTCTAATTACAAAGACAATCATCTAAAACATTACTCCTATCAAGCCCCTTAAATTCTTATAGACGTTCTGGAGTAAAAAAACCCTATCATTAATGTACTTGTAGTTGTGTACAGGAGAATATACAATAAGAATTAAGTAAGGTTCGATCTACTCTTCTTAATTTTATTTATTATTATTTTTCTATTTTTTTCACCACCAATTTCATGAAAAAACCATATAAGATTAATTAAGAATAAATTTTACATTATATTAATTATTTTAACCAATTTTAACTATCATATTTACTCTATATAAATTTAAAACATCCCTTTTCCTCTCTCCCAGCTATGTCCCATTAATGGTCGATTAACCCACCTATAGAGAAATTTCTAAGTCAACACATATAACCTTAATAATTGAAGTATATTATAAGCTATTTGTAATATATATTAATTTATATATATATATATCATTATCTTCTTTAATAACTTATACTAATATTAAAATTACACTGAACAATATTGCAAAATCAATAAAAATAGTATTTTTTTTAATTTAAAACATGATATCCAAATGAATACCCTATAACCAATAAAATTTATGAAATATAATAAAATGAATAAATTTAATATATATTTAAAGTAAATTCCAACAATCATCTTTGTAATAAATGCTTCCAAAAATCTCTGATTAATACAAGAGGTGAAAAAGTGAAAAATTAAAGCTTGTATCATGGTATGGGGATCCTCAAATCCAACTTATTGTATTTGGGTTATTCCTATTTAACTTGAATTTAAGAATAGATAAATATTATTTTTCAAATATTTCATTATAATTTTAGGATATAAATTTTACCTCCTTTTTTATAATCCAAATACAATGATTTTCTAAAAATACGTTTCGTTCCAAAACACATCTTTTACTCCTCTATAGTTATTTCTACTTTACTCAAGAAAGATTATTTTTGTGGGAAATATGTTTCCCATATTCTTTTCGAAACCCCATGTTTATTCATTAAATAATTATTTCTGAAATCATTTTGAATACCATTCCTTCATTAGGTTATTTCATTGTTATACATTCTATGTGTCATTTATGATAATGTAGATATTATGATGAGTTAGGTGGTCCTAATTATATATCCCTCTAATGTGTCGGTTAATGTGGGATATCTTATGATATATTGAGTAATATATGTGAACATGATGTTATATGTTTTCATAATTATTATGTTATGATTAAAAAAATATGTTATGTGTGAAAATGATGCACGATTGTTTCAGAACTAGGTGTGTTATTTGACCACTCAGATAAGATGTTTCAGTTTTAGGCATTTCTAGATTCCATTCCATTATAACATGTTTTCATGAGGATGTTGATGATGATCTAATGATTATGATAATATGATGATTATTATTATCACCTATGTTATGTTGATTTTTCCCTTAATCATCCTTCTACTGGGATTTATTTTCACCCCTTTCTTTAATGTATTCCCTCAGGTTATTACATGTACAAAAATTAATGTGAAACATCAAAGAATAGAGGAGAAGGATTTAAAAATATGATTATTTTTTATTATGTAAATGTTATGTATGAAACTATTTTTCCAAATACAGTAAACCTTTTTCCCTGGATTTTTATCATTATTATGTTTTTTATCTAAAAATTGTTCTAATTTTTATTTAAGAAAACATATGGTCACTATGGTTAGTATTAGAGAATGGATTAATTAATTTCATAATTAGGATTATAAATCATTATTTTAAACCCTTAGGATAATTATTAGAATATGTAATCAACTATGAAACATCATTTTCAAAAAAAAAATTAAATATATGTATTTGATAAGATATGCTTTTAGTGTAAATTTCCAAATTTAATGAAATTTCCATGATTTATTTACATACATTTTTTTCAAATTTCTTCTAATTTAGAAAATTATCAGAATCAGTAGAAACCATTTCAATTAACCTTGTGAGTGAAAATGATATGGTTTTTTTAACTACATCACCATTGTCATAGGAGGTGAAGTGTAATAATTTATTGTAAATATTACCCATTTTCCTTGAGATATGAATAAAAAATTGATCCATGTGGAACATCCTCTTTAAAGCATGATAGAGATGTAATCTACTAGTTTATTTATGTGAAAACAACCTCTGAATTTTAGTGGAACTTCTGATCCACTTGTCATTGAATAATGGGTTTATTCAATGGATAGTTTTTTTATGTGAACAATGTTATTAGATGGAGAAGCTGACTTTGTATATATATCATTTCGATAGAGAGGTCTTCTAATGGTGGTTTTTTATTAAGAACATGAATATGAATTACGAAATAGAAGAGGTGGAATGTGAATACATTAAGAAAATATTTATTAATAATTATTTCCTTTATGATATTTTTTTTAAATATAGATATATAATTCATATAGATGAGGAAAAAGGAAGAAAAATCTATAATTTCTTATGAGGAAAACATCAAATTTATTTTTAAATTCACCAAGGGGTTTTTAAAAGAAACAATAGTAAAAAAAGATAGCGGTTTTATTTGTTTAAAAACAAGAGAATTAAAATATTTTCCTTTTTGAGACTTCTGGAGTTATGAAGATGTGTTTATATGTGAAATCAATGTATAGAATAATTTAAAATAATGATCCCATTGTTATAGATATTATAATACATAAAAAAGAGTATAAATCTGGTTTTTTAAATGAAAAAAGAGGAAAGAGGTTTAAACTACCCACATGTCCAAAAAATTAGAAGAGTCATGGGAAATGTCACAATGTGATCAGGAAGTTATAGAAGTCATGCATAGAAGTCCACCAATTTCATCAATGATTTCATGGCCTTAATAATATGGACAAATTATTTGTGGAAAAGAAGACACCTCCAAATTCAACAACTATGGATCAATTGTTAAACTATAGAGTGAAAGTTTACAATGAAAGACAATGCACTAAAACCATATGTACATGAGGGTAGTTAATGTCAGCAACCACCAAATCCAAAGGATAAAGGGAAAGTACAATCCATCACTACTTCTGAAGTAGATATTCAAAATTAATTCATCCAAGGTACACTTGAAATTCAGTCAAAATGGAAAAGAATGATTTCATTATGGTTCAATGCATTCATTTACAAGATTAAATTAGTAATGAACAATTGAGTTGATTCCCTAATACTATGAAGTATTAATATCTATCAAAACACCTTGTGGTGATATCAATGTAACCAAAGTGTTGGAATATTCTCTTAGAAGAATCTATGCAATGATTCCTAAAGAAAATAACATAATACATCACATGGATGAACATGACACTATATTGGGAAAAAATTGGCTCCCATTAAATAGATCAAATATCAACTATTGGGAAAATTAAATATCATTAAAAATTTTTAACTGTCAAATTATCCTAAATTAATGTAATTACTATCATGAATATCCTTTTGAAACCCCATAAATGGTGTGGGTGTTGATACCATGCAAGAAGAATACTTTTCTCAAATGGTCGAGTCAAATGAAAGTGTCATCCTAGAAGAAACTACCTTTATTAGGGAATACAATGATGTATTTTAGGATGCTTTACTAGGAAATCCCCCATATAGTGATTAATAGTTCACAATACATCTTATACCTAGTTCTACTTATATCTCTAAATCCCCATATAACATGTCCCTGATCGAACTATATGAGTTAAATAATTTTCTACAAACTCATTAAGAAAAAAGTTTCTTTTGAACCCGTGTATCTCCTTGGGTTGCAAAAGTACACTTTTTAAAGGCAACAGATAAATCAATGCAGCTATGTAGAAATTATTGATATCTCAAAAATAACCCCATAATGAACATTTAACCTCCTCCAATGATTTATAAGGTGTTCGATCAACTGCAATTATATCATTACATCTCAATGTTATATCTTCATTCTAGATATCATCAGACGAAGTTTAATAAAGAAGATATTTATAAGACTTTATTCCATACAATGTATGGAATCTATGAGTTCCCATTGATTTCCATAAAACATACTAAGTCCCATATAATGTTGCTTTATTTGATGAATAATGTCTTTTGAGAAAACATCAAAAAATATTTTTTTTTGTTTGTTAAAAAAATTCTCATTTACATTAAGAGAAAAGTGGAATATGAAGATAATCAAAGGATTTTTAGGGTGATATTAAGAAGGATAAAATTCATTCAATGTTTAGAATTTTTTTCCTTTTGAATGTATGAAGTCTCATACTTTCATAACATGATCGTATGTGAGGGAATATTTGTATAAACTTCAAATATAAAGACAATTTAGGAATATAAAAAACCCCATGGACTCCAGAAAATTCACAGTTCTCTTCAATTTGATATGTACAATTCATATTTTGTATGAAATTTATCATGAATATATAAAATTATATCTAAGTTAACATGGAATAGGTTAAAGTATACATGGATAGAATAATGTGAGAAAATCAGTATGGAGATTAAGAAGATGATAATCAATACAATTTTACTCGCAATAGCAATATGTGGAGAAAGTTTTATGATATTTAGTAACGATTCAAAGAAAGGATTGGGTTTTTTTAACTCATTTAGAATGATAAAGTGATATATAATGACTCACAACAATTTAAGATCCATGATTTGACCTACTTGACATATCATTTGGAGTTAGTAGTTGAGATCTTTATTCTGAATAATTATTGGAACTACACTTGTTTTGAAAAATGTGATATATATACTCATAAAAATAGTATAAATTATATATTCACATAAAAGGATCCAAAAATGCATCAAATATAATGATTAGATCTAATTATGAATTATGATTTCTGTATTTAATAATATTTGGGAAAGACGAATAAGTTAGTTGATGATCATATATTAAAAATACTTATAACTCAATCCAAGCTGTGGATTGAGATAGAAAAAAATTCATAGATATTCAAAGTGAAGATTTTGAAATCATAAAGGTAGAGAAATAATCCTACCTTTACCAAATTATTTCTAAAACATGTATATTTGAAATGATAATGGAGGAACAATGAGATGATATTGATAAATAGAATATAGTGAATTCACCATAAGATGAGAAGATACATGGGATCCATATAAACAAATGATGGCGTGTTTCAGTTTGCAAAGAGGATTTTTGTATCTTAATGAATTGATTCAAATAATGAGATATTATATAATGTTGAATGAAAATCTTTCCGCATCCATCTCAGATGTATAGAAAAGTATTGTTATCTTTGAGAACACTTCTGGTGGGACAAAATGAAGAAGAATATTTCATATTATATCTTATTGTGCTTGGTATGTCAGTAAAATAACTTACTATTACATAAGTTCAAATAGATGATGCAATCATTTTATATAACCATGCTGTAATTGGAGAAATTCATAATGGAATTTGTATTTGGTATGTAGAATAAATTCCCAAGAAATAATACAATATGGGTTTCAGTGGATCAAGTCACCAAGACTACCCACATCATTACTCTTAAGGAATATGCCTCTCTTGAATAACATTATATTATATATGTAAATAAAGTGGATAGGATTCATGGGGTTCATCTTATGATCATCCCAGGTTTTAATTCAAGGTTTACAACAATATTCTAGAGATATCTTCCACATTATTTGATTAATGATTTGGATTTTAGAATGACCTATCTCTCTTAAAATTATTGTCAATCAGAAAGTAATGTTTAGAAAATTTGGGATATTCGATGAGACTTATCAATGAAATTAAAAGGTGGATGACATCAATATCTCACATTGTATTAGTTCTCATAAAAACATCCACTTTATTATTCAAATGGATCCATAAAATGATAGGTAAGGGAAGTGATTTGGAACTCATATTTTTGGGATGAATATTTTTAATTAATGGTACATGGACTTAAACATGTGAAAAATAAGATAAATAAGGATAAAACTGTCCAAAAACATATAAAAGATTCATATATTCATCAAAAGAGTTATGATGAAAATCATCGAAGGGACTTAGAGTTCGATGTTGGAGACTATGTTTTCTTTCGAATATCAACATGGAATATATGAATGCGGATTGGAAAGAAATAAAATCGAATACCATGATACATTTTCCCCTATGATATCTTTGATCACATAGGATCTGAGGAATATCATCTTGTACTTCCACCAAGTATGGTTCAATTTTAAGACGTGTTCTATATTTTATTCCACGGGAAGTACATACATGATCCCTCACATGTACAAAATGTAGATGTGGTACACCTAGATACTGACCTCTCATATGAAGAGCATCTCGTAATGATCATTTAGCATAGAGAGAATGTCCTACAAAATAAGACAACTCCTCATAGAAAGATACTATAGAGGAACCATAATTATGAAGATGTGACATAGTAACTAAAGAAAATAATGAAAAAAATGTACCCTCACATATTCTTAATTAAAAATATGAGTTTAATTTTCAATGATGAAATTTCTAAATGGGGTAAGAATGTAACAACCAATATTTTATAAATGATATTGACCGCTTGAAATAAATGTGTGTTCTAATATAATATATATTAATACTCACATAAAGAAAATAATAAAATTATTTCATTCATAAATACTATTATATAAATCAGAAATTAAAAAATTTAAAATTACAAACATTAAAATTTTACAAAAAGTATACAATAGAAGAGCTAAAATTTGAAAATTTTGGATCACCCTAATCAACTTGAATCATCACCCCCACTACCAAGACTATAGAAAATTAAAGAAACATGATAAAACAAAACAGAACTAAAGAAAATGGAAATATATAAATGTGAGAGTAATTGAATTGAATAATTAATGAAGGTATGTATAGGTATTTATAAGAGAAAATATGACTATTGGCATAGCAACCAAACCATTTGAAATGGAATCCTAATAATTGGTAATAGTAACATGACCTCTAGAATATTAATTTTAGCCGAGAATAAAATAAAATAAAAATAATATTAATTCTCATTATTATATGTAAATATAAATATTATAATTCAAAAAAAACAAATACTATGGTTAAATAACTGAATTGAGATATAATAACATTTTTAATATATTTATTTTTAAAATATTTAAAAAATTATAATTATCTTTATATTAAAAATTAAAACAACATAAGTTAGAAATTTATTTTTATAAAATTAATATAATTTTTGAAATCAAATCATAGAAATACCTCATGGTTATTTATTTGGTAATTTTATAAAATACATAAATACTCATTTGAATAGAAAAATATAGTTTTCAGATAACTAGTGTATCTTAAATTAGATATTTCATGATATAAAAACAACTTAATACTTTCTAGAACATGAAGTTCTTCCATGAAATATTTCATTTCATAAATGAATCCTTATTATAAAATTATCACATGTTCCAAACCTAAAATAATGTTTCCAAAAACCTAAATTCAACAATGATTCATTAAAATAACAATTTCTTTTTTCTTCCACTTTCCTTTTTAATAAACTATGGAATTTCATTTTAAAAACCTATTTAAATACCTAAAAATATTATTTTATATTTATATATGATTTAAATTTTAAAATATTCATTATTAAATGTTTTACCTTTGTTATAATTGTATATTCAAAATTTTATTCTAAAAATAACCCTCTCCTCAAGTATAAATAACACCTCTTCCTCCCCATGAAAAATCAATCATACCGATCATACCAATTCTAATAATCTTCCCAGATACTCACACTAAATTAAATTAGAATATCTAGATATTTTTTGGAGTAAGCTATACATAAAAATCAACGGATTTTTAGACATGTACAAGAGAAGATACATCGAGTATTTAGTATGTTTCAGTAAACTCTTCTTATTTTTATTTCTTCTTCTTTTATCTCATTTTCTCACCAAACCTTTAAAAATAAAGAAAAATTTTATCTATTTTCTAATTTATCATTTTATTAACACTTTCAACCTATTATATGTATCATATTATATATATATATATATAAATTTCCAATTGGCCTTTCCCGCTCTCCCAAAAATTTCCCATCAATGCTTGGTTAACCCACATACAAAGTCATTTCCATATCTACAAATATACACATAATTATGTATGGTTATTATAAACTATATATAATATCAATTAATGTATTTATTTATATAATAATTTTCTATAATAAAATATACTAATGTATTAATTACATTGACCAATGTAGGAAAATTGAGGTACAACAATATTTTTTTTAAGTAAAAAATAATATCAAATTGATTACTTCATAACGAGGTAAATTATGAAATATAGTCAAATAATTATAATTTATGAATTTGGTAAAATAAATTAAAATAATTCAATTATGGATCTCTGTTTAGATAAACCTATTTTTATTATTCAGGAGGTGAAAATGAGATGAAAAAATCCGGGAATTAATGAGAGTGTATTGACGAACCCAACATATTATCTTTAGGTTACCCTATATCACATGAATGTTATAATGTATAATTATCCTTTGAAAAATATTACAATTTCATTCAGGTATATTATTCATTCCACCTTGTTTTATAATCCAAATATAATTATTTTCCAAAAATACATTTCTTTCCAAAAGACATCTTTTTTACTACTCTTGCGTTATTTTTATTCACTCAAGAAGAATTATTTTTTGGAAAAATATGGTTTCCCTTATTATTTTAGAAACCAAAATATTGTTAGAGAAATAATTATTTTTAAAAATCCAAATGAGTCTCATTTAATGAATTTTTTAGTTTAATTATCATGCATTCTATGAGGCATGCATGATTATGTAAATATTATTATGTGATGGGTGGGATTGGAATTATAAACCCCTTCAATTCATAGTCTAATGTGATATATCTCATGAGCTAGTGTGTAATATGTGTGAAAATGATGTATGTTTTTTTCATAATGATAATTTTTATACTAATTCAAATATGTTATGTATGAACATGATGATCAGTTTGTTTAAAACTATATTTTTTATTTGACCACTATCACATGATGTTTCATTATTATGCATTTCCACATTCCATGACATTGTCACATGTTTTCCTTGTGATATTTATGATTTCCCTATGATTATGATATTATTTTGTATTATTATACTCATCCATGTTATATTGATTTAATTACATTATTCATCCTCTTATAGGGCTTTAAGGTCACCTCTGTCCTTGATGCATATTCTCAAGTGATTACATGTATTAAAAAGAATGTGAGAATTTATAAGGATAAATAATAATGATTTAAATGAATATTTATGTTTTATTATATAAAAGTCATGTATTAGGAAAATTTTCCCTTCAAACTAAATATTTTGACCTTATAAATTTATATATATTATGTTGTTTATCCTTAAAATGATTTAATAGTATTCTAGGAAAATGTAGGGTCTCTATAATCCAATTTAATGAAATGGGGAAACTAATGTTACGAAACATAGAAAAAGGAATCTAAAATTATAAATTAATTTATAATTTGTTTTGTCTAATGAAGAAATATTACATATTAATAATTAAATTCAAATTTTTTTATAATTAATATTTAGTTATTAAAAAATATTTAGTTATTACAATTACAACTAATATGTAAAATTTGTGGTATAAAAATTTTAATTAAAGAAGAGTATAATACAAATTATGATTTTCATTAATCCCCCATGATTATGCATTTTAATCTTTGGAAATCATCAAATATTTGAATCAAAATCCACACCAAAAAAATGTTAATTTTTCCATGATAAAAAAAAATAAATTCTATCATTTAACACCAATAAAATACAGTTCCATGTCATTTTGATATCTCACATTGAAATTCATTCAAACTCAGTTATACATCCTAGGACTAATCATACCCTCCTCACATTGAAATTTTTATCGCTCTTCACTAAATAAGAATTAAATATCTAGTTATACCCAAACCTATAAAAATCATGTTCAATTATTGTCTGGGTATAATTTTCATCTATTCCAACTATGAGATATAAAAAATATTTTCAATAATTAATGATAAATTCCATGTGAATATTATGGATAAGGATTAGTGGGTAAAAACGTTAAAAACAAATGGTTGAATATTCAAATGGATATAGAGTAATATAACTCACTCAATTCCCCTAAAAATGATACACAACACCCCCTACAGGGGGCATGATTCAAATAAAGAATATAATGAATGATTTCGTCATAATTCTATATTTATCATTTGATTTTTTTTATTTTTTAAATAGGCTATTAGAAGAAAATTAAATAAAATTAAATAATTATAATAATTACTTAAATTTTTTAGACTAACATGAATCATAAATTAAAGAAAAATTAATAACTTAATAACACCACATTTTTTTAAATTTTCAAGTTTTTACAATTTTTTCCCAAAACCAGACGATACAAAAAAATCCCCATGAATTAATGTTACACAAAATAATTTCTCATATTTACAAAATGATAACAATCATATCACACCTCCCACTAATAAAACACATCTCAAATAAAACACAATAATGTCACTTACCCAACAATTAGAGTTGGAATATTAATGGAAAATATTAAATGTGAAGGTATTTATGGAATATTCATCTTGTAATGTGGCTTAAAACTATAGGGTAATTCTTATAATATAATTATATTGTTAGGATAGATTTAAAGGTGGATCTCAACAAAAAATATGGATTTCTAAAAAATACTCAATCATATCAAAAATGAATTGAACTTTAATAACATCAAATAAAATAATTAAAAGTTCAAGTTTGCATAAATAAATACATTTTTTTCTCATAAACGTGTCGGTATAAAGAAGAATATGCTAAAGGGGTTCATGAATACCTCATAAGATGAGAAACAAATATTGTAAACTAGTGTTCTAATGTAATGGTTTTAAATGATGTTCAAAATCATAAAAATAATTCAAAAAACAAAAGAAAAAGTTTCCATGTCAATAATCAATTAGAATCAATTTTATCAATAAAAGGAAAAATATATCAAAATATATTTATTTGTGTAAAATTAAAAATATCATTCATTAAATTAAAGAACTAATAAGATAAAATGAAAATTAAAAGTTAAAAAAAATATTTTATGTATTGGAACTCACCCCAAACATAAAATATTACTACATATTGATTAAAATCAGGAAATAAAAATATAAGGGAAGAAAAACCTATGAGAATGAATAATTAAATCAATGGGTATTTTCTTATGTAATCCTTGAATTAAGATACTAAATTACACAACAATAGACTACAATGAATGATAAAATAAAAAAAATAAAAAATAACTAAAAATAATGAGAAAGTGAAAATATTGGGATATAACTTATTCCCCCCCCCATGTGGGTAATGGTATTTTGAGTCACTATAGTTGGTAGTTTCATTGGTCACCCATTGTTTCATGGTAGATGTCGAAAATTTTCTTTTAACCACTATATTTTTTCATCAAAATTAAAAAACCTTCACATAGGTTGTAAATAACTACATGGGTAGAGTAATATAATTCCATAACCTTTTAAATTTATTACAACTTGAAATATGGGGAAATATAACGAATGTAACCTCTTCATTTAATTCCACTACGTGGGTGGAATATTCAACTTCAACAAATTGGGATTTATAATGGGATTATATTTTAGAAAATTTAGTATATTATAATTATGAAAAAATTTGAATATTAAGATTATTAAAACATGACTAATAAATAAATAAGTCTTCCCTATCAAATACGAAAACATGGAAATTTATTTCTTCTAAAAGGTTCCCTAGTAACTCAGTCTCACCTGGTGAATCATATTCTTTATCACCATCATCCATGAGAATCCATGTATTATCCTAATCTAAAAAATAAATCAATGGGAGGTAATAATAAATTAATTTTTATTAATATCTGATGAATATGATATTAAGAAAATATTATCTCCATAAGTAAAAATTTATTTTGATTATTATTTTTTATAAAATCATCATGTTGTTAGTTTCTTGTAGATTTTTTAAATTGGTAAATATCCACATTATTATAATCAAATTCAATCACTTGAGAGATGTATTTTTATAAATACAATGATATTTTTAGAGTTACTTATTTTTCATTATCAAATATGTGAGAATCATATAACTTTTTATCCTATACAAAATATGTCAAATTTTATCCAATTGAACTTGATCTCCCACTTGTGCATCAACTGAAAATTCTTCCTCATTAATTTCTTTTATAATTTCAACTGATTGGTTTGAGTATGGTCAGATAATTTTTTATTCCTGATATTTTTCATCAATTTAAAATAGAGAAAAAATAATACTTGATTTCTCTTCTTCTTCAGACCCCTTTTGAGCATCCAATTCATTTATGTGAAAGAATTTCTAATTTCATTCCTCATATCTAAAATCATTATAATTTTATTGAATTGATTTTTCTATAATTATTCAATGAATGAAACAGATAAAAATTTCATATGAAAATCATATAATTGATTACCATCAAATTCCATCTTTCCAAAAAAATAAAATATAGATGTGCAATCCCGTTATATTTTTTATTTTTTTGGGTTTAAAAAATATACATTTTGAATTATCTTGAAATCCCCAATAATTGTGACATGGTGATTTATGGGATTTTCACAAATCCCTCAATAATATTTTCTTATTTACGCAATAATGTTGGATAGTTTACAACCAAGGGTTGATCTCTCATGGAGGCCGTCTACAAACATTATTTTTCTATTATCACTATTGATTTATGATTTAATATAATAATAATTTTATAATAACATTTTGGAGTAGAAAATATATAAAATGAATAAATATTTGATCATAAGATAAATAATAATTTAATACACAAAGAAGTCATTGAAGAACCACTATTGTTCGAAAAGGATTGCAGAGATGTTATAATTGATCTTTAAAATACTAATTCTTAATATTCTATTAAATTTCGAGTTTAACCCAGTCAATCAAAAAACTTCAATTTAATTTTTGTTATCCCAATAAAACAATCTACATTAATGGGAAAAATCCCCCACATCATCTTTGTAATGTTACTCCACACCATTTTTAGTATTATAACGGTGAAGGAGAGGAATAAAATTTTAATGAAAAGAAGATCTGAATAAAATTGAAATCATGGAAAACCCTACCCCAAAACAAATTTCCCACTAATGAATTATTATATTAATATAAATATATTACATTGAAACACAATGGAATCATGAACCACCACTCCCCCCAAAGCGTAATAATGTATGGTCTCCATTTTCAAATAGATTAGAAGTAGCAAAATGGTGGAAAAGTAGAAAAAATATTGATAAGTAAAATAGGTGAATAAAAAAACATATAATACGATTGAAACAAAATTAAAGTAGACTATTACATCATACTCTAGTGAAAATAGACAACAAACTTTATTAAACATTGAAAATAGAATAGCGGTATAAATTTATTTGAAATAATGAGGCAAATTTTATATCTAAAAAATGTCTTCTAAAATTTTAAATGCTTTAGTTCTATTAAATGTAAGTATAATTGTAAGTGGACTTCCTTGAATTTTTTTTGTTATTTTTAATTTATATACCCATAAACTATTATCTTTAATGGATATATATTGATATATTTATTTCTAAATCGTAAATAATATCTTTTCTTTCCGTGAAGTCAGTTCATTTTCCCATATGCTGATTTCCTTTGAATTTATATCCTTCATAGAGGAAATATTTTACATGAAAAAAATTATAGAATTTTTTCGTATGTATTTTTTTTACCTCCATGTAAAATATAATGTCAACTGGTATTTCACAGGGAGAGATACAATCTAATTTTTAAAATTCAGATGATCTGCGAAAAGATTTATATGACAAGATTTTGAGATGGTTTTCTGCAACAAGATGTTGGAATGATATTTTGATACAATTGAATAAAATGAGGCCCATGATATTATAAATCATTTAAAAATTAATTTCATAATTTTAAAAACTGTAAAACTATTATATCAGAAATAAAAATATGAGTTAAATATAATTAATTTAATTTTTTTCCATTTTCAGAATTAATTTTTAATTTACAATGAAACATAATTTGAAATAATTACTGCAAAAATTTAAAATTTTTTCATTCAAAATTTTAACTAAATAATAATATAATTGAAATTATGAGTTTAATTAGCAATTAATGGATGAATCCCTATTCCCATATTCTAAAATAACTTATTTTCTTATAATTTACTTGTTGATGTCCCCATGTTATCTAGAAATATTTTTTTCTAAGGAAAACTCTATAACCTGTTGATATTTCATTCTCATGGTCAGCACACATTCACTAAATTTTTGAAATATTTTATTATATATAGATTTATTAAACTAGATTCATCAAAAAATTAATTATACTATAAGAATCACAATTCATGTGGAATCATAATGATCACCAGATTAAGATAAATCAAAACATGTTAGTGAAAAGTGAATATTTGGACTACACATTCACTAGTTCATCTTTAGAGTCATAATTTATGAAAATATTGAAAGGTTCAAGAATCTAAGAGACCACATTATTTTTTAATATCCACAATTTATATATTTTTCAATCAAATGCATTGATGGTATGTCTAAAAATTACTATATCGTGAATCTTAAGAGAAATACAAGAATGATGATGGAATCATGAATTAAAAATGTTAAATTTAAACTTAATGATAATCTATAATTAAATCATAGTCTTTATAGAAAATTGATATGAATAGAAATTTGAGGTTATCATGTGGGTTTTTCAATGGGATGAATGTACCCACCCAGGTAGTGGAATAATCATGGTAATTTCGCCCATCCATAATGATAAGGGAGATGCATAAATATATTTAATTGTAAAATAGTAATTATGAAAAATTTATAATCAATAAATAGACGCATTATATAAGAAATCTTTATTGTAATGAAAACATTTAAATATTTTGATAATTATTAAAGAATTTTTATGTTATTACAAACTAAACCAACAATATTAAATATTTATAGGTTTAAATAACTATTTAAAATTTATGGAATATTTGAAACATGAATTTATAATTGAAATGAAAAATTAATAAAAATTATTATCAAAGGAGAAAGGGGTTAATTGAATTTTTTAATTAAAATATTCATTTACAACTAACTCTACTTATCGAAATATGATTCCATATTTCAAAAATAATCTGACATCATGCAACCAAACATATAAGTATGAAATATTAGACCTAAATCACATTAATACACAATCCCTTTATGTGAAATAATGTTTTTAGGGATAATCATTGGTACATAACGGGACTACAACACCTGAATAACCAAAAGAAGGTTGATATATCACTCTAAAACTATGTTTAGAAAATTATATACCCTCTAAAATAAATTTAAATGGATTTACCCAAAAATACCTAATATAATATTAAATTCACCATAAAAACGAGAAGGTGTAACATTTATTGATGGAATTCCAATTCTTATATATAATGCAGGGAAAATAATATTTCATAAGTGAGAACTAAAACCATTTTTAGGAAGTACAATGTATGTAATCCTCAATAAATATAAGTATCTTTATCTACCAATAAATAATGTATATATGTTGTTTCTCAAAAAAAATCCATCGGTTTTCTCCATTTCTAATCGTAATCACACATAATATAATTGACAAAATTATTACATGATTAGATTAATTCATTTCAACATGTATGATCCATTTAACAACCAAATTAAAATAAGTCATTAAATGAAATTTTATTAAGTAATAAAATGAATAAAATTTCTCAAAATAAAAATGATAAAATTTTGGTGATCAATAAAAATATGATTAAAATTTTAAGAAGAGGTGAGTCAATAATGGTAGCTTCAAAAGTTGATTAAATCAGCATTAATCCTAAATAATATTTAGTACACAAAATAATTTTTTATGATTTTTAGATAATAAATATTTAAAATTAAATAGTTGTATAAAAATATAATAATTAATTTTCTTGATCATAATCTAATGATATTAAATCCATGATGGACAACCAACATGTTATTATAGAATTAATCAAAAAAAATTTCCAGATTAATGAGTTCAATATAAATATATGACTTTTATAGTATATTTATTGAGTTAAAATATGTGTTATAATATTAGAAATCCACAACAAAATACAAAATAAAAATATAAAAAACTTATTTATTATTATAAGATTCTATATACAATACTTTAAAAATCATAAAAATCATAAATATTCAAGATAAAACATTTAAATTTAAATTCTCATAATCCCTAAAAACATTAATTATCCATGAATTCATGGAGTGTGATGAAAATAACCACATACCTAAGAATAAGATCAAACATGGTCTAATTACAATGAAAACCGAATCTCAATCTACGCGCCTCCCAAAAAAATGTATTTTTGTAAGAGAAAAAATGATTGAACAATAGTGGAGGGTTGTTTTGATTGATAATTGAGTGTTTAGGTGTGATATATTTTAATGTAAATATACTATGGGGATGGAATCATATCACATGTGTGCAACAAGTGGTGATGAGATCAGAGTGGGTGGATGGGGTAGTTGAGATACACAGAGAAGTTGTGATTGGTGTGGTATTATATATAAAGAGCTAGTCATAATCATTACCCAATCTAGTGACCTTAGAATATTATTTTTGTTTACTTTTGAAGATATTTTATAAATTATATTTTTAGAAAATTAAGTCAAAAATCTTATGATATACCCATATAAAACAAAATGGACACTTCTAATCAAAATCCATTTTCTAAAAATATATCACTTTATAAATATATATATTTTCATTCAAGAAAATTCATCATGACATTCAGTATGAATTCATTATTTACCTTAACCAACCTTAACCCTATGGAAAAACATTTCAATATGTGGGATATGTGCAAAAATATAATTCAGTGATATAAAAAAGAATGAAATCCATTAATCTAATGAAACCCCAAAAAACCCATCAAATACATGCATGTATGGCATCACTATTAGAGTGTTTTAAATGTATCATCAATATATGTAAGACACACAAATTTTCCTTAAAGAAGATTATTAAAACAAAAATATATAAAGTAGAATCCTTTTTAGTAATCATAAAACATCTTATTCATAACCATTTTTAAACCCATGCAAGAAATAACTATTGCCCAATAAAATCCAATAGAGAAACCACACAAGATAATTCCCTTCTTCTTTCCATTGATGAAAAAAAACATAAAAAAATGCATTGGATATAAATAATGGGTATCACCCGTTGTATAATATAAATCTAGCTCAACCATTTTTCATCATCTATAATGGTTCTCCTCCCATCATATATGCTAAATAAGTCTCACCCATTCATTATGAGAAATAGTGATCCTAAACCATTTTTATAATTTGTATCTGGGTTACCCATTTCACATATATAAAATTAAAGTACTATATACTGAATATATAATTTTATTCATTCTCCTATTCAGCATAAAATATTTCATATGTTGTGTTTTAAATTTTTTTTGATGGTCCATTAGTGATGAATTCCCATTAAAAATGACATTTTTCAACGCAATTTACTCACTAATGTAAATTCCTACAAAATGTTGTCGCAATTGTGATTTTTTTGATATAGCATTTAAAATAATTATTATATAAATATAATGAACCACTTAAAGAAATAAATATTCTCATTTCATAAAAAACTATTTTCATGGGTTCATTAAAAATAATATTGTTTTTTATTTCACTTTTTCTGTCACAAATAAGTTATACAAATTTTTTTGATACCCAAATTGGTATGGGTATATAGATGCATCAAATTTTTTAATATTTATAAAAATATGTAAAAATAAGAAAATAATTATTGTATAAATTTTTTAAAAAATTAAAAATTATGTAAAAGAATATAAACAAACCTAAAATTAATATATCATTTCAATCATAATATATTTATCACCATAGAATACAAAATATTTATAGAAACCCATTGATCATCAACTGATATTAGGTGGAGGAGGATTGCTCAAAATGTTAGGGTGATTACACTACATCACAATGCCACATTCAAGCCATCACAGGTACACCAATGTCTTCTAATCTCTCTGATGGTGATTTTCATGCTCCTCATCCTCCTCCATCAATCTGTCTATGTTGTATCATCTTATCATGAGATCTCAACCTCTACTCATACAATGTAGTCGATGTTGATGTTGACTCTCTATGAACCCCCTTTATGCAAACTAAATACATTGAAGATGTACCATAATAACTAGTTGCAAAGAAATACTGGTCAGTGAGACTTTAAAAAAACCATGCATATTCTCTTGTATCCAAGTGTCCTAATCAAATATAGACTCCCAATTTGAATTATCTTCTTTTTTAACATCACACTCTCTTCAAGAAGAAACAATAATTTCATGTGTTTCTTTAAAATTTATTTCTAAATTTAAATAACATTAAAATTAATCCCAATATAATTTAAAAAGTTATTAACAACAATATTGCACTACCAGTAATAGAAAAGCTATCATATATAGGGATCTATGTACATATTCATATAAATTTGAAAATATGTAATATATGGGTTCGTAGTGGCCTGTATAATATGACAAAAATTTTATATTTAAATTTTATATAAATTAATAATTAATATTACATTTTATATGTCATTGATTTATACCAAATGAATGAATCTATTCCCTATGATTGACCACTCCCCTCCCCCATTTTTGTTTCTAGATGATGACCACCACATAAAATTCTATCCTATCAACATGGATAACAATAAAACCCATACTTGAGTTTAGGTATAGTTTGGTTGATGTGATACACAAGACTAGTAAAAAATATTTTTAGAAGATTTCTCTATAGCTTGATTTTTTATGTTACATAAAAACTGAAGAAAATGTTAAAATAGAAATATCTATCATTCCTCCTAGATAGTAACTGTTATGTTATTAGAAATTAGAGACCAAAATACCTGTAGGAAATTTTAAAAACTATTAACTAATTAAATAAATTTAAAATAAATTATATAATTTGATAATGTATAATCCACTGGTCATACATTTATTATTAAATGACAATGGGAACCAGATTCCATAACACCCATTTTGTAGAAATATAATTTCATAGAATCACACTAGCCCACCTTATAGGTAAATGTGAATACTTTTAAAATTAAAAAATACTAATATAATTATTATTAAAAATAATATAAATATTCATATAAATAATAACATAATATATTAAATATACATATTTAAAAATTTTTAAAAATCAAGAGATGTGAATATCTATACAATAGGCGTTGGAAATATCAATTGGAGAAGAACATGCCCCTTCTATTAAGCCTCAAATCGTATAGATCAGTTGAATGTGGATCACCATTGGGATGTAGAAAATCAATGATAGAACAAAATAAATTTTTTAGAGAATCTCTAGCTATCTAAAACAATTAATACAAATTGTTAGAATTTGTTAATATAGATTTAAAATAAAAAATTAAAAAATTAAATATAATATTCTTAGTAATAAATAATTGATAAAGCATATATCTAATATAAAAAGTTAAAAAAACTAGAATATAATAATTACCTATAAATAAATACTAGAACATAAAAATATAACATGTAAATAGTTTTTATTATAGTTAAAAAATATAAAAACAAATAAATACGAAAAATAATATAATATTCTTACCTATCAATAATTTTTAATAAAAATATCAAATATAAAAAACTTAAAATTACCAACATCAGTGATGGAATAAGATAGATCATTGGGTCCCAAAATCTGAATGAAATAATATTACCTGTAAATAATGTCTAATACAAATATAAAATTTTAAAAAATAAAACCCTAAATATAATACAATAATAATTTTCTTCTTCCTCATCATCAAGAAGGACAATAACTTCATATATATCTCCATCATCAGCAACATCCATTCAAATTTAGATTCCTTCATCTCGTAAGACATCATCAACATTATCAATATTATCAGCCATTATCTGTCAGGTTTGAACATCGATATTTATATTTTATTGGGTTAGAAATATATTTGGGTATGTTTCATGAAAATTTTCAATATTCTCCACTTCCATGAAATAATTTTCATTTTCAATAAATTTATTTTCAATTGAATTATTATTTATTACTTTCCACCAGTCATTAAAATCACTCAAAACATAATAGTAATTTTCATAATAAACATAAAGTGCTTGATGTTCCAAAATTTATATTTCATTTTATGTAGTAATTCTATTATATTTATTTAGAGACCTGAAGCATGACGTACATGGACATTACATTACTTTTGCGGAATACTTAATACACAACAAAAACAGACACACAAGGACCGTAATAGTTTAGGGTCTTTGGAAACTTGGAATATAAACATCTAATCACGTTGAAAGATTTTTAACATCTCCCATAACGATCTTCCCCTTTTCGTTTCCTTACATAAAACCTTTCTTTATTTCTTGTGGAAAATAAAACAAAAAAGGGTGAGCTCAAATGCTCAGTAAGGGTAAGCATGGATTATGTAAAACATGTCATATACATTTTAACTTAAAAACATGAACATAATGTTTAAACATCATAATCGTGAGAAATGACTAAAAACATTGAAGTACATAAGGTATAGATCATAATGGAACATAAATCATGATAACATAGTATGGGAATAAAAAATTTAATTGTGGCATCCATTAATCACATGTAATGACTTCCATAGTATCCAAGGCATTGCTACCAAGACCATCTTAGTGGACAATGTCCCATTCTGAATCGAGTTCACTCCTTGTTTCTGTCCTGTAATGCTGAACCGGATTAACTTACTGTTCCAGCCATGGCTATCTCATGAGATATAAAATCATTACCCAATGCATTGGAGAGAGATATAGGTCCCACCCATCTCATAATTAAATCATCCTTACTTGTGCCAAAACATAAACATAAATCATTCATCATAACCTAAAGAATAAAAATGGGTTTCATAAACATCATCCCATCATATCATAATCCATATAAAACAAATGGATATCATTTCATCATAAGAAATGTGAAACCACGTTAATCATAGAGACATTATACTTGAACCATACACATATCAAATAATGTCATCTTAGATTGGAAATGGTTTTGATAAAGCACTTTAAATGAATTCTTGAGGAAAATATCCTTTCTTCTTGAAAATCATTTTATTTTCACAAAATTCCATGAAATTTTAAAACAAAGATATTTTTTGAAAATAGTCATGAAATATTGTGGAGGAAGCCTCATAAAAATAAGGCTTTATAAAACCGTAAAAATCTGTGCGTGCCGTATATGTTAAAAAAAATTATTCTCGTACTTTTGCCGGAAAAGTCAAAAAAAGTACCTCGAAATGTAATCAAAAGAATGATTCCGTACATACCCTGTAGTAAAAGGAAAAAATCGGTAAAAATGACTTTAAACATACATGAAAACACTTTTATAAAACATGGACATGGATGATAGCAATAACCCCAGTAAATACTTACGAATAAGCAATCTCGGATAAAAATGAGATTTGCAAAATTATCCCTTACCTTAGGTCTGATATGCTTGTTACGTATCCGAACCTCCTGTATAATGATTTAAATAATGTCATTGACTTATTAGAGAATCATATTCATTGTTATGATATCATATATTTTTCACTTATGACTTTATATTAACCTTTCTTTTGTAAATTCCATGTTAAAGCAGTGTTTTTGGGTAAAATCATTTCATTTATCGTATGTGTTTCGACATGTAGTTCTTGATAATAATACTTATATCATGATTTAAATAATTCTATAATGTAAAACATGATTTATATATAATATATGTTCATCATATACATATATATGTTATAGATCTATAAAAGGAATGAAATACACCGTTCATGGAGACGGTAGGCCGTATGTATGCATGAACATTGTTTTCGTTTACATATTGAATTGAATGAAATTAAATAGATGACATACAAACATATATACATAAATATAGTAGAATTATTATTTAGTATATTTCATTATTATTCATTATATATACATTATGATCATTCATGTATGGTTAACATGTAGAATGAATCTCATTGCGTCGTGGAGACAGTAGTTCGTACGTACGCACGATCGATGATATCATTCCCATAATTATTGAATAGAATTGGAGTGGATGTTATAATATATCAGAATCAATATACCTTTAAAATAATCATATATAGTTATTATTAATACCATTATACCCATCCAAGTAAGGTGGTGGTGGAAAATAGATTACACCACGGCGTGGAGACGGTATTCCGTACGTATGCATGCACGGTGATTTCGTTTTCCGTAGGATAGATAGATGTTGAAATAGGGTTTTCTCATACATATAATAAAATATCAGTATATGATTGATACTGATGTTATTACTTCATAATGAAATAACCTAAGAAGAAGAAGTGGAAGAAGAAATAAAGTTGAAAGAATCGGTAAAGGACATTACCTCTTCTTTGAAGCGCCTCTTTGAGACCTCCTCTTAGGGAACTAAAATTGGTCATTGAAGAAGACCAGGACCTATAGGATGTTTCTAGAGAAGTGGAGAAGATAATTTGGTAGGGGTTTTCCGAGCTTGAATGCTAAAAGTGGTGTGAGGAAGAGAGGGAGGAGGTGCTCTTTTATAAGGGAGGAGAGGGGCTCCTTTGGAAAAACTAAAATTATTATTTTATTATAAATCCAAATTCGGTTTCAAATAGATCCAAATTGATTTATTTCAAATCTAAGGTGGGGAATGGTCTAAATACTCTCATCCAATAGAATTTAGACTAGTTTAGGTCATTATATTAACCTTAACTTTTAGTTTTAACTCTTTGTTAATTAGATTGACATTTTCCATGTCACTTTGTATATTTATATTATATAGTTAATAAACATAACATATACATCCAAGAAACCCCCAAGTGGTCCATTAATGATACACCTATCAATATATAAGTATCTTGGCCGAACCGTAGATTTTTAGGAATAATATATCAATTAATAATATAATATTTGTTTTAAAAACTATTTTATGTCAATTTTGACACTATTTGGTAATTGATTTTTGTGGAAATCATAATATAATGATTTGTTCTAAAAACGTGAATTAAATATATACTAACATGTCATATTAACATATAAAATTGTTTGAATTCATAAAAATCATCATATTACATTTATTTGGGTATTTATAACATCAATTATGTCAATATTTCATTAATAAGATAATTACTGCATCATCATTGTGTCAAACATAAATTAAATTATTTTAATTCTAAAAATTTCAAATAAAATTCCCATATGTAGGAAATAATTTTATATTTCTATTGAATATTTATAGACTAATTTAGCTTATGTATAACACTATATAAAAAAATGATTTATTTATTAAACATTGATTTTAACTATTTTAACCCTTCTTTAAATAAATTAATAATAAATGTCCTAATCTAATACAAGTGGGCCTAAATGGTCAAATTTTATTCCTAAGGTTGTTTTTGGCCTAATTACAATTATCCAATAGAATTATTACATGTGTTAGGGTAATAATAATATCATATTTACCCTAAAATACCCTATTAACTTTTAACCTTGGTAAAAAAAAGTAACAAGTTACTATTCACCAAAAATTATTTTCATCTCGTTGAACCACATTTTAGTCTTTGATATTAACCGTGTCTCTCATATTTTTGAAATTACACTCACAGAAGCACTAAAATTAAGATTTATGAAAAATTCAGTTTTTTTTAACTACCACTTAGTGGTTTCACTATTCATCAAAAAATTAACGTTTCCAGAAAAATACCAAAAATTTGGCCTACGATATATTTGA
Organism: Viscum album; assembly: GCA_963277665.1. Lineage (NCBI taxonomy): Eukaryota > Viridiplantae > Streptophyta > Magnoliopsida > Santalales > Viscaceae > Viscum > Viscum album. Next base: position 844,361,770 of record OY728161.1, read on the forward strand.
TATTATGAATTCAAAAAATGATGATTATTTTACCAAATTCAAAACATATAAGTTACATTAACTAATATACAATTAATTCCCGTCATAAAAACAAATAGCGTGTTTTTATGATATAATAACTATCAAAAGATTGACACTTGTTTATGTCTAGTTTAAATGTGAAATTACATACAGTGACCAACATTGTATTAAATTGTAAAAATATATTCTAAATATACTTTAAAACCACTAAAAATAAAAATTTATCACTATTAATTATTTCGATTAAAAAGGTTGTTTTTAATTAAAATTTAGTATTTTTCACTATTCATCGGAAAATGAAAGTTATCTGAAAAGTACCAAAATATCACCCTAATCTAATTTCGATATTCCGAATCCAAAATAATGTCCATTTTCAAAAATAAAATTTATATAATTTCAAAAATTCGGTATTACTATTCATAACCGCTAGTTTAAATAATATTTTAATAACATATCGTTGTTTAGCGAAACTCGGTATTGCGTACAACACAATACATTAAAGAAATTATAAATAATATTTTTCGTAAAATCATGGGGTGTTACAATTTAAATGAAATGACTCCATTTTATGGATAATCTCCCAACCCTTAATTAGTATCAAACCAATTTCATATCATTTTTTTAATTGATTTTGTCCCATATTACAAAACACAATTAGTTCTTCCTACAAACTAAAAAGTATACAATAATTGATTTTTGATTATATCCTTTGAAAAATCCCCAATATTAATTGATTTCATTGATTCACCAAATATACATGCATGAAATCTATATCCCTTGATTAAATAACCATTATAATATTTTGCCAATTTTTATAAAGGAGTTTTCAAAACACATAATCAACTATAAATTTGACAGTAATGTTGTGTTTCCTTCAAATAATAATAGTTGTTAATTAAAGATATCATTTAAAAATTTATTTATTGTTCAATTGAAAAAATTAACTTACCAATATTGTAAAGTAATAAGAATTTTTTTGATGATGTTCTTCATGAATAATGGAAGTTATTTTTGTAGTTATTATTGATATGCTCATTATAAATTCTATAAAACAAATAATATAAATACACGTGTCTATTAAAAAAAATTAAAAAATTAAAAAAAATATGTACTCACTACACTAATCAATATATTTATTTATAATTTAGGGGGATATATTTATATGCTTTGTGTAGTTATTCATCTAAAATTCATCATTAATTAGAAGAAAAAAAATTGTAAAACTGATTTAAAACAGATAATTTCTGGTTTGTGAAATAATTAACATCCACTTCATTACAGCCAAACTGATAATATTTTAAAGGATATTCCGATTGAAAATACTAAGAGATGATATTTGAAATTTCCTCTAGTATATAATATTCTAGAATTAAATTGTTAAATAATGCATTAATACAAATGATCTTATTTAATTTTTTCATCTCAAATAGGTACATCGATCCGAATTGTACCGACCCTCCATATTTAGCATTATTCAAAAAAATTATTAATGCTCCATTAAGTCAAAAAAGGTTAGAAGGATTATTTTTCCAATTTACATAAAATGAAATTAATATATTTTGATATCTTACTCAATTAATAATAGTATAATGTTTCATCATAAATATATCTAGTGAAATATGATATTTTCCTCAACACATCTCATATTTACTAATTGAACAATCCTTTAAGACCAACATGTTTTAATCTTTGCATTATGAAATAAATGCAATGACTTTTTAATAAAAAAATATGCCTATTTCATTAAAAACTACACAAATTAGAAGTATACCCAACTAATAACATCAAATTAGCTAATCTATTAATATAATAATAAATGAAATATTTTGTAACTGTTTATGTTTATTTTATATTAATTAATTTATACGATCCTTCATAATGAAATTATTTATGATCATAATGTCTAAAAATATGGGAAAGATCTAATCATTCCATTACATTATCTTTGGTTACACATGGATTTTCCAGCATTAAAAAAATATGTTTGAAAAAAATAATCTCAATATGGCATACATGTAACATGTGAGGAAACAGAAAATCAGACCAATATGAAAGGTCATAAAAGATACTTTTCTTTACCCAATTATGATCTATACCAAAAGACCATATTTTTCTACATTTATGGTTGGTCTATAAAAAATGGAGGTAATAAGAGATGGTAGATTTTACTTTAATACCAAATAACATTGATGGATGTTCATCTCTTTAAAAATTAAAATTTATAAAATTATTTCTTTTCACTCAAATAGTGTTATCTACATGATGAAATCTTATATAATAGTAAAAATAACTATTAACCCCCCCATTGATAAGAATAAATGAATTCTTCCCATCGCTGCATTATAGATAGGGTTTTAGACCATATTTACTCCATCTAGATAACATAATAGAAGACTTAATTTCATTGATCATCCACATTAACAAAAACCTTCATATTAAAATTATGATTTTCAACTATATAAAATATTGTTTCATAATTGTTACACAATGATATTAACTCATCATATATGAAAATTTAATAAACAACATTTTTCTTCTTCAGATGTCCTAAATTTTTATGTGACAAATATATAAATTTTTTATTCATCAACTTACTATGAGGTTAGTTTTACATAGTAATGACAATATACAAACATAAATACTGGGTGTAACAAGCACAAAATGGATAAAAGACATCAATAGAAAGACCTCAATGATTGTTTTTAGGTTATTAAGAAAAAGAATGATTCATATAATCAACGTGTTTCCATGAATTCCCATCACATTGATGATTTAAGATTTTACTAATGGAAATATTTTATTTATGTCATTTCATCAATAAATATATGTTTCCTAAAATAAATAATCATTTTAACTATTTATAATTGGAAAATACATGAAATTTTTCCTCTGAAATATGGACTTCCATATTGTTACTATTTATACCTCAATTCATTACATGATCGAAAATTAACTAATGATTCGTAATCAACATAAAATAAGATGAAATCATTTGAACACAAAAAGATATTATGATAACTAAGACCCGAATTATGGAAATTCATTTTATTTAATAGGAACATGAATGTAATTTATTTTTATTAAGAATGTAAAATTTACCCAAACATAATATTTTATCAAAGATAAAATTTTACCTTCCAAAATATGATTTAATAACCATAAATTTTTTAATAGATTAATGTTGTGTTATCTAAAATCCATGATATAAGGCCTTCTAATCAGATTTAATCAATCTGTAAAATTGAGAATGTTCTGATTCAGGATTAAGAATACAATTCTATGTTATTTTTTCTTTAATAGATGATCTAGTGGCCTCTTGTATAAAATTATAAAATTAAGGATTTGTTACCCAAAAATCTCTAATATTGAATGAATTTTGTAAACAATGTTTATATTAATATATATAGTGTTTCCAAATAACAAAACATAATATATTAAGTAAAAAATTTCAAATTTTTTGAATCTCATAAGATAACATTACTTATGTGTATGTTTATTTGTTCTTTCAGAAACAATTTCTGAATGAGAAGGTTCAAATGATATAAATATTTAAACACCCTAATTATGGACAAAATTTCTAGCACATCCATTTGTATTTTGTGAGGATTTATCCAACCACAATTTCCTAATAGAAAATTATGTCTACTTTCTAAGACCATATTTATATAAAAAATAAATAAATATGAATAATTGTTACACATCTTCACAAATTAAAAATTAACATTATATTATAAATATTATGGAATATTCTATGAAATATTTTCAAAATGAGGTGTATAGTTATCATGGTATTTTGGGGCTTATAGAGGTTCAGCAGAGATATAATAAAATTATTAAATATATTGTATCATGTTTATATTACATTAAAAAAATAATTCAATATCTCTATAACATTTTCTTATATAAGAAATTTGATATCATCTGTCGTTTCTTCATGTATGGTTTACCTTAGGTGTGATATAACATTTGCGTGCATCAAGTGTTTTCTAACAGAGTATGTGGTGCTAATTAATTTAATATTTTAAATATATTTTTTAAAATTATATTAATATATCCCAAATAGTATATTATATAGAAAATATGAAACAAAAATTAGGTCTGTAATACATGGTTTACCCAAGTAGTGACATAAAATTTCCATTTGTCTGACGTTTGCTAACAACAGATGCAAGTGTAATTCATTTAATAACATTGTAATATTTTTTTAAAAAATATAAAATATATCCCAAATAGTGCATCTTATGATAAATTTATGACCACATTTAGGTCAGGGATGTGGGGTTTACTCTTGTCATTATATAACTTTTGTGTGCTTTGTTTTTTTGTAACATCACACTTGAGGATAATTCATTTAATATTTTTATTTGAATTTCTTCCAAAAACTAATGTATCTCTTGAATAGTGTTTCATGTGAGAAATCATATACCATCAACATGTATAGATTGAGGGTTTTTCAATTTTTGAAAAATAATATTTTCACAGATAAGAGGTTTAATAACAACACAAGTACATTAATTCATTTAACACTTTTATTATAAATATTTCCATGAAATTGAAATATATCCCAAATTCTGAATTTAACGAGAAACCAATATTATGAGAAACAAATATTAGGACTAGGATATAATTTTTAACCTAGGAGTGATATAACTTTTTTCCACATCAACTTTTTGGTATCATCACATGTGAGGCTAAATATTTTAATATTTAAATAAATTTTTTACAAAATTAAAATTATCTATCTAATTTTGTATCATATGAGATATCTAAGATAGTAGTTAGATCTAGGATATTGGGTTTTCCCAATGCATGACATAACATTTGTGAACATTGGGCGCTTTTTTACATAACTGTGAGTGTAACCAGAAGATATTTTATTGACATTATATTTATATTATCTAAAAAATATAATTATTTACTAATATTTAAAAATTATTAATATTTTCGCATAATTATTTATTAAGTATTAAATATTTATTTATTAATTCTATTTTTTATGTTATTACTACATTTTACTGATTATTATTAATATAAAAAAATAGATCATTTTATTATAATTTTATACAAGTAATTACATATTTATTACTAATTACTACGTATATTTATTATCCAATATTATTTAGCTATTTATTATAAATAAACTAATCAAAAAATATTCATTATTAATATTATTTTGATTTATTTTAGTGAATCCTAAAAATGAGTATAGATTAAAAAAATGTTCAAATGATTTATGAACCACTCTAAAAAATTTTCATGGTTTAATAAATATTTTCTTATACACTAATCATTAAAAACTTGATTTTTTATTTTATATTGTTCCTTTAAAATAAATTTTCAATTTTGTTTACAAAAAATATATTTTTTAATGAAATTTATTTTCATCAAACATTTTATTTAAATTTATTTTCTGTCCATTTTTATAAAACTAATTTCAAATTTATTTCATATTATATATATATGAATTAGTATATATATATTACACAATTTTTTGATCACATATATACATCAAACAAATTTTTAATAGTTTTTTAAAACAAATATACATATCAAATAAATATAAACATATATATATTTATCAAAAATCATAAAGGTTTTTAAAGATATTTTTATATGTATATTAACATGTATATATATTTTTCAAAATGATTTAAATACTATATTCACATGTTTTAAATATAAGAAAACAAATTAGAATATAGTAATCAAATATGGTTTAACATCCAACCACAATCCAAGAATTATCATTATTTCTCAAAAATTACTCCACCATAAGCATGAAATACAATTGACCAATTAAATAGATTTATATAAAATATGTAAACATCATATAATCCTAAATAAATTCCATTATCATCATATTTTCAATAGTAACATAAAATATTAAACATTCTTTAACCCTGAACACAAAACAAAAACATATATATTAATTTTAAACATTAAATAAGGATGGAAGTATCTTAAATCATTTGAAATCTAGTCATGTAGATCCATTGGACTCCCAAATAGTGAATAATCACATTTTTGTTACCCAATATACCAATAAAACATAAAAAAAGGTTAATTTTGTAGATGAGGGTGCAATAAAACCAATTTCACCAAGATTGAATGGTTAAGTGCAACAAAAATAAATGAGGAGAGAAGAAGAGTACATAGATAAAAAATTAAAACTGTAAACCAAACAAAATGAGTTCACAATAAAATATTCTAACAAGTTTCCTAAATAATTCTCATTTTCAATGTAAAGTGTTTAATGTAAAAGAAATTATATTATGGGGATATTAGTGATAGGTTCCGTCCTCATAAAAAATATATCATCACAACTAAAAATTTTCCATGCAGTGTTTGAACCAAATGTTTTGTACTCATTTGAAGAAAAACCTTCAGTTATTGAAATATTTTTTCCATTTAAAACATTATTTTCAAAACCATGTTACCCAAAATTAATTGAAATATTGTTTTATTTTTATAAAACATGAAATATTTTAATGGAAAAAATATCGCAACATGATTATGGTGCAGAAAAAAATCTATTTTCTTCATTTATACTAAAATATAACATTTATTGTATCTTCTTGTAATGAAAATCAACACATTCCTGAAACATATTCCCTTTTAAAACCATTAAAAAAAATTAGAGATAAACATAAAATTTCATTTATAATTAATTAACTTCTAGGTAAATACATCCATAAAATAATTTTGAAAATATTTATGTGGATGAAAAAGAGTTTTAAGTTATTATTTAAAAGTGGATTTTTAAATGAAAGTCCCATACATAAGTCCGCAAAAAAGATATCTATTTATGAAAATAATACTAATAAAATTTAAATATGGTAAAAAATTAAAATATAACATAAAAATAAGAGAAAATAATAAATGTTTACCAGCATATATAAGTACAAGGACATGTAATAAAAATATTTACGAAAATAAATCTTTAAAACATTTAAAAAAATCCAGTTAAAGTGTGCATACCTCTTGTAGAACACATCTTTTATATTTCATAAATTCTTTAATAATAAACTTATGTAACTTATTTATTTTATATAGAACCTTTATCATCATTATTACTTAATTTATTTCACTAATTACCATGTTATGTTATAATACATAGTCAATTTAGTTCATGTTAGACACTTTGAGGATATTGAGCACATATATCCAAAATGAATTTAGTAGGTTGACTATAGTCATATATTTCATCATTATATCACATAAAAAATAATATTCATGACATAATTATAATTTTTATACATAAATTATACATTTTAAACTGATTATAAAATATGGTTATGAAAAATTCATTATGTAATAATCTGGTATACTATAGGTCATACGTATGCTTGAGTAACATTTTGATTTATAAGGAGCCTAATGGGAAAATGTAAGTATTATTTATTTTTAAAGAATTAAAATAATATAATAAATAACATACTACAAATTTAAATATTCTTACATTTATAATTCATATATTGTGATGATGATGAATAAATCAAATTGCTCTGTGTAGATGGTTTTCCACTCATATGCATGAATGATGTTATAATTTATTATTGAATTAAAAGGTATGAAAATTGGTGACATATTACCCATATATAACTATAAATATGGCATTAATATAATATAAAAAAATTAAATACATCATTTTGACCATCCATGAGATTGGTCATGGAAAACAAATTATATCAGTTCATGAGGCGGTAGTCCTCCTCACACACAAATGATGGATTCCTTTCCCATTTTATGATGTTTAGATATATATATGTTTTTAATTAATTAACATAATAAAATCATTGTATACTTGATATAATGATGTTATTATAAAATCATGTCTAAATAAAATTTTAATGAAGTGGAAGAAGAAATAAAAAAAAACTTTGTTCAGAACAATACCTCTTCTTTAGACTATATCATTTGTTTACACCTTAAGACCCTTAAGGATGATATGATAACCTATCTAAAGACAATGTAATTTGATTATGGATATAAGGAATTACTTTTTTAAGGACCTGGATGAACCAAATTGTTATTTATGTGTTATTAAATGACAAAAAGTTATATCATTTTATAAGAGAGGGGAGGGACACATTTGGAATTACATAAAATACTAAATTAATATAAAATAATTTCCTTGTTAAAATGGTTCAAAAAAGATTTATTTTGAATATAATATTTTTTTAGTCTAAATAAATCCATCAAATAAAATTTATACATGTTTTGACTATTTTTTAACCTTATATATTGTTTTTATCTTCACGTTAACCCTTTTCACAGTTAACATTATAACAATGTGTTTACACCTTCATGGTCAGGATATTTACATTAAAGGGATAAACAGTCCATAAATTGGCCATAGTTGATATTTTCAACCATATCCCAATAAATTGTACAAATATAATATTTTTATGAATATTCAATCATTTAATTAAATATTATTTATTATAAATACCATTAATGAAAATTTTAGAACTATCTATTCACTTTTACATTAATAACATCAAGATAAAAAATTACTTAGAATATAATAAATTAAAACATCCATAACATGTTATATTTATCCCTAATATTCTTGGATCATAATAAAGAATTCATATTATTTTATATTAAATATTTTCTAAAATATATATTTTATTTTTCTATTTATTTAATAATTACTGTGTCTTTTGTTGTGTAATATTTTATGGAAACTATTTCATCATTGAAAAACAAAAAAATTATGATGATAAAAAAATAATGTATAATTCAAAATAATAATCATAATAAAGAATATTAACTATTTATTACTATTCAAAAAATTCTATAGTTATTAAAATCAAGATTGGGGAATTTTTAGCTTTACATACAATTATATATTTTAGTTGTAAAAATCATGAGCAAATGAAAAAAACTCATATTTTAGACATATGGATGTTTATGGATGAGGTATAATCATCTAATAAAATTAATTCTTGTGTTTGTGTCATTTTTTCCCTTATCATTTTACTGTGAACTTTTATTACTTGATTTACCCGTTACCGTGGCTATAAAAATTATCATAGCTACTATTAATAATGTCCAAATTTAAGAGAGAAAATATAAATATTTGTACCCATGTTTAAAAATTTTGAATCTATATTTAAATATTAAATGTATTTAAGTGGATTCATTTTAATTAAAATAAAACCAGATATAACTTGATGAAAAACAAATTTTGAAAAATTATTTTACAATATTAAAATGTTTTTTTCTAAAATCATGTATAAATTTATTTCCAAATAATAGAATTTTATTTGGTTTAATATAACTAACTAACAAAATTTGAAGACTTATATAAAATAGAATTCAATTATTTAAATTCATTAATAGAAATTACAGTTTCTAATAAAAAATCCATATTTTTCAATTACTCTTTGAAAAATTAAAATTCTCATAAAAATATAAAAATTCCACCATAAGAAATATTTTTAGGATGAACATAAAAAATATATCCATTTTTGAAAATAAAATTTTTTAAAAAAATTTGAAATTACATATTTTAATTTTTACAAATTTAAGCAGATATAATTTTTGAAGAAACGTATTTTGTCATAATAACATGTCTTTTATAAAATTTAATATCTATATCCTATGAATTAATAATGAAATTTTTATTGACTAATACCTTTATATACTATTTCATAATGTGATTAATCCATTAAATATCTTCTAATTTAAATACCTATGTCATGAATACCATATTTAAATAACAATATCAAATGGTTCATTGATGCTCAGTGTCCTGTGTCTTATACACTATTGAAAATAGTTTTATTTTTTATATCTTTAGTTGTTCCATTGCACAATCATTAATAAGTTCTATCCTAAATTTCTTTAATTAATCTCAGTAATCAACATTTTTTCATTAGAAAATAACATTCATGAAATCCCATATTGTAAGAAAGATTAACAAAAAATCCTCTTGATAAGATAGAAAAGTCAGTATGAATGTCATATCAATTGAGACATAACTATGTGTAATAATATGAAGACAATTTTGGGAAGGGAAAATATGGACACAAAGGAAAAAACTAATGCTTCAAGACTAATAGAGAGTTATAATGAAGGTGGTCAGTAGAAAGTTAACTACCACAAATAAAAAACCAATGATTAAAGAAAAGACCATTAATTAATCAAAATTGATCATTTTAGGATAAATTTGTTATATCAAGATCATTTTTCTTATACTGAGTAATTATTTTAAGAAATATAATATGAAATTAAAGAAATAATGTTACTTGAAAATTAGATTTTTCATGCTTTAATAAATTCCCAATGTAACCACATCTTTTTCTCCAAATGATTTGTATTCAAGATGATTTTTTTCCAAAAGCACTTATATAATGTTTTAATAAATAACATAATCAATAAGATAATAAAAATTCATTCCTACTATATTTAAACATTAACCTAATCAAAAATATCTATGAAAAGTTAATAAAATTCACAAAATTTATAAACCTTTATATAACGAAATAATACATTAATCTACAGAATTCAACAGTAATACCCAAACAACAAACTAAATCATTATATAAGTAAATATACATAAAATTATTCAATATATTTTTAACAAATATTCAATATCAAATATTATAATGATTTTATCACATATTACTTCAACATTTATCTAATAAACATGTTAATCAGTCATAAAGTCTCATACCAAAACTATATATGAAGTAGTCATTTAAACTCTATGATATTCATATAATTTCCATAAATGAAATTAATTTCCATAAGTCTTCCTAAAAGTCATATATTAGCCCATTTTATAATTTAAAATTTTGTTCTAAAATTAAATCCCATAATTTTCTATTTACCTTAATCATATAAGGTTCCCAAACAAGTAACATTATTTTGATATAACATTAATCACCTAAAAAACTAATTATCTTTCAACCTTATTATTTTATATACGATAAAAACATACCCCAAAAATAAATATTAAAAAAAAATAAAAAATCCTTGCTAACAAGGAAAAAACATAATTAATTATTAGGTGTTTTCCCATTATCGCACTTCGGTTATGGATTCAAGCCCCACTTCCCTATTAGATATGATGGGTTGTTGCCCATACTATGGGATTTCCTTTTAGTAAATCTACACATATCTTATAAAATTACCATAAATAGAACATTAATAATCATCCATTATATAAAATATATTGGAACTAATATCATCAAAACTATTTTAATAAAAAATATAATTTTTACAAATAACATTTTCAAAATTTAAAAGTATGGGTTACATATACCTCAAATATCTACATAAAACTCAATAAATATTTCTTAAGGTATTCTAATCACGTAATAAATCATAAAGTGTTTTCTAATCCATTAAAAATATGATTGTCCTTAAATATACCATTTTATCATAATTATTTGATACCAATATTTAGGCTACATAATCATTCAATGTTCTACATAAGCAATTAACAATTCTTTTCCACTGTATTCCAAAATAATTCAATCCTAAAAACAAAAATATGAATCATTTCCTATTATAAAATAATTTAAAAACACAATCCAAGTTATAATCCATACCTTTATTTTTTTTTGTTTCCTCATTCTCAATGATAATGGAATTAGGATTTGATAAACATTTATTTGTATGATCTTTATGATCCTGTTCTTGATCATTCCTTCAAGGAAATTTATTTTATAATACTCATACTCCTCATATTTATAATATGAAATTTTTTCATTGGGATGAAATTTATTCCACATCATAATATTTTTTAGATTATTTAATTTTACATGGTCAATTATTTCATTATTATGTCATTTCCACATAAAACATATTTTCCCCATATATTAATAAATTTTCCTGGGTGATTCCTCAAATATTAATTATACAAAGTTCATTTAATATTTTTACCTTTATGAACATTATCACCTATAAATGCTCATATTTTCATTTCACTCTTAGTTGACGGGATGTGAAACTCACATAGTTTCAGGGAATTAATCATAAACCACAAGATCTGGTTAAGAATAAAAATAAGTGATTTCACTAAAACTCCCATTTTATTTGGTTTCTTATGTAGATTACCACCACATATCCCCTCACAACTATTATTATATTGGTTCATTCTAGATGAGACTATTTAAAAAATCCAATATTTTTACTGTTATAAAAATTTTGAAATCATAAAAAATAATTTTATAATGAGGATAAAAACTAAGATATCATTTACTATGGTATCTTAAATTCATTCTGTTTATTAATAATAACCCTAATTATCACTAAAATATGATCATTTATATTTATATATGACTCCTTTAACTTTTATTCAAAGAATATCGTAACCTCTAAAGTTATATAAACCATACTTTGACACTATATTCAAGGACCCATCCTTAATAATAATATAATGCACTGACCTTATATTAGAATTAAATTAAATCTTTATAAGGATATTTTTTGGTTTAGGGTTTTAGATAATTAGGTTTTAACAAATACATAAAAACTAAACATTAAAATGTGGAAACCTTTACTAAATTTTCATTTTCCCCAATAAATATTTCTATTAAACAAATATGTCCTTATTTCTGAAATATTATAAATAAATCCAAATATAAAATAATGTTTACTTCTATTGGAATTGTTGTTTACATTGTAAAAAATAATTTATAAAATGACTTGTTTATTTTTTCATGAATGTCAATTTTTTTTAAAATTATTCATTTTAGAAACCATTTAAAAAGTAAAAAGTGATAGAAAATTTCATAATGTTATCTTTTTTCGTAATGAAAACAATAGTGATGTATGATTGATTGTAATGGAAATTTTTTTTTAAATCATTCATTTCAGGTTTACCATTTTTGAACGGTTTCAAAAAGATTTTGTTTATAGAGCCATAAACACACAATGGTTATCATATCTATGATAACTGAAGGACCAACATTCCAACAATAGCTGTTTATTGGGTAAATTTCCCAACGATACATAAAAACATACATTGGTCAAGATTATGGGAGTTTGGTCTCATAACACCCTTTAGGGGGGGATTATTTCAATCTCCACGACTCTCTTATTGATTTAAGAGATAAAGGTGAATCCTTCATTAATACTCGAGTAAAAAATTGTTCACCCTTTAATTAATAGTTGATTATTATCATGCATGGAAGTTAGAATCAACTGTGTGTATCCTATTTTTTCCTTCAATGGTACCTTATTTCATATAGATTATGGATTATTATATTATTTATTATTATGATAGTATTTTTGAGCTGCACATTGGGGATGTCTGATGTCTGTCATCATCTAAGGTGGTGGTAGTTGTTTTGACATTGGGATTGGACCAAGAATATGAGATTCCAAAATATCCTTGTGAATGGAATCAAAACCCATGTATATCAATAACATTTAACAAGATGCGTCATTCCTATTAAGGTCCTGTGATAAGAACCAAATCATTTATTTTATCATCATATGGAAATAACTTCTAGGAGATATGTGTTTTGTCAATGTTTTTTGTGGGACTTATGCCAAGGCGGCCAATGGAAACTATAAGGTCCATGGGATCCTAGTTTGGATGAGGCTATATTGGGAATATGGTATTAAGAGAATAGGGTTCATTTCATGGTGTTTGGTTTGGACATTAAAAAGTCTCCATACATATCCCATTTGGAAGGGAATAAAATCCCACATAGTTCACATGTGAGGACCCATACCTATAGAGGCCCGATGAAGGTTTGTCTTGTATGGGAATATGGACCATTGATAGTATTGATTTGTGGCTTACACCTAATAAGGATACCCATAGATATGGGATGAATGGTCATGAGGACCCACACCAATGGTGTCCCTAAATTTTTTTTCTAACATGAGGTATAACCATTTAATAGGGTGATAACACTATTGAGGCATATAATGGACATGAGGCCCTTAGTTTTGTAAGGGCTTATAAATTTATTGATTCTATACGGTTTTAATATGATAAGGTTGGGTCGTATACCAAGTAGAATGCCCAAGGATTCATTATTTCATACAAATTAAATAATTTTAAAAGGTATGGGATAATCCTGATATAAAGAAAAATTCCGACCTCTAATCCCACTATGTCATGCTGGGTGTGAGGAATAAGAGGAGACAAAATATTCAAGAAACCAAAAAATCTTTTTCTTACACAAGTGGATGAGTCCAAAACAAAATATGTGAGGGAATGTGAGTGGGAGTTAAAAATTCCCTCTTTCCATTGTTCAATGGATGCCAAGATAGTGAGAAAGATTTTTGAATGGACTATATGTAATGTTATTTTGGTTACCAAGATAGTCACATATAATGATCTATCTAGTTAAGCCAGAACTTAGGAAGAGAGAGAAATGTATCTTATAGGAGAGGTCATATAAGAAATGCTAAAGGCAGTATCTAGGATGGATTCCCGTAACCTTGTTTCATGAAAAGAGAGTTGGAAAATTTACTAACCCTCAAATGGAAAAAGAATGCATGATGCTTTCCCTCCCCACCTAGAATAGGGGTCCCTAATATATGAGATTTTGAGTTATGGAAATGGACTTAACCATCGTACCCATGACTAGAAAATCATCTACACCACCCCTAGGGTTATGGTCCTCTTGACTGAAGGTATGAATACGCACATCCACCCTAATGACACTATCTATATTATTGGTTAAGTGAAATATACCTCTGGCATTCAAAATTCTTATCCAAATGGGATCCATGTTGGTTAGCCTATTACAATGGGTTTTCAAGAACTAAGGCATCTATGGATGATTCAATTTGGTCTCCCTTGGACAAGGGATTGAATGTAAGAGGAACTATTATATTGGTGACTTAGAATATGGCTCAAATTAAGGCTTTCGTAGGTTTGGGTTTTGTGAGAAATGGTTCTTCACACAAAGATTGTGAATTGATTGAGGTTCTTCTCCTTGGGGTGGGGGTAGGCTTGTGTGAGATAGAGATGAATTTGGAAATAGAGCACATGGAAAAACAATTAGGATAGGGTTTAGGCTAAACACCATAGGTCACCTCATGTGTCCATAGAAGAGTCTCGAAAAGGTCTTGTATTAGAGAATGTAACTTCATCTTATATTTCACAAATGAGGGGAAATGGAATTTTCACATAGGTTTCCAATATTTCATACAATATATGAACATTTATCTCTTTATCTCCCTCAATTCACTCTTCTCTTAGTTCACTAGGGATTTCCTGAGGGGTTTTGGAAGACCTGGGTGGTGGGGTGTATGACCAATGCTTTATGGATTTTTTTTATTTTCCAGTTTCTCAAATAATGAACCATGATGTTTTATTTATATGAAAATAGGAAACATTGTTGAAGGATTTACACCATGTTGGTCAATAAAATAGTTTCATAGTGTTGGCCCCCATGGAGAAGTGGCTGGTCTTTCAATGTTGTACAAGGTGTCTGGATGAGTCTTCTAGTGCGCAGTTTGGGTGGGTGTATGTTCATCGCATAGCGGTGGATGTTCCATGTCGGTTCCATGGCCAGGGCCTCTACTAGACTCTTGAAACACATTTTAGGGAAACTCTATAAAAAATACAGAGTTTTAGTATTAATATTTCAATACATCTTATGTATGATATTTGTTGCAACACATACAACCACAACTCTCATTCAAAATACATAGTCTCCTCACAATAAGAGATTCTCAATTGTATTCCATTTGATAGGAAAAAATTTCTAAGGGATATCCATCCATTGATGTGTGAGAATTCATTCGATACTTGGAAATCCAATTTATCTTTCTGGTATGATGAACCATTTATAGTCAAACTCGATATTTATTGCCTAAGTGAGGATAAAATCATAAACTCTATGGGAAAATACATGGAATACATTTCATAGTCTCAAACATAATGTAGAAACCTAGGTTAACCCCATACATGTCACTCGATTTAGCTTGAAAAATAGTTCGAGAGGTATTCATAATCCCCTAAATATGGAAACAACTACCAGTCATCAATGATAGCATAATTATGAATGATTTATCATGAATAGTGAGAAATAAATAAAACTAACTAGAAATAATACATTTAAAGGGAACCCCGGAAGGTGAAAAAGGAATAAAAGACCCTATATACCCCTTGGTCACCACTAAGACACTATTTCCCACAATAATTTCCTAGTCATTGAGTGAACATGAATGGAAACCTGATCCTATAAAACAAATAGCATCTATTGAAACCAATTGACTCATGAATTGTGAGAGCATAAATATATCAGTTAATAATCACCACAAAATCTATATATTTTCTTTTCTAAAACAATAAATAAATGCTGGTTTGATAATAAAGGAATAAAATAGGGTCATAACATTAAAAACATCTAGACAAATATTTTCCAAAAATCTTTTCTTATAAAACATTAATTTAATTTAAAAGAAAATTTTTAAATTTCAAAACATAGTTTTGAAAAAAAAATTTAAATAAAAAAACAACATGTCAATGTGAATAAATAAATCATTACTAAATAATAACAGGATGAATGGTACATCAAAAGAACATTCCCATAAAAATAAATTCAAATAAGATAAGGAATATAAAAAAAGATATGGGGAGTATAGTTTTATAAAATAATAAAAATAATATAGAAATGTATATATGATCATGTTAAAGTCATAAAAATATCTTCATAAAACCCATGAAAAACTCATTTGGGATCCTTCTATCCTCGTATGATGAAACATTTTATATAGTGACCAAATAGATTCACTACATTAGATACATTTTTGGTACACCCCACATGGCTTATATCTACAAAGCGATTATAGTCATTCTAATCATGAAAGAGATATAAATCGTCTATCAAACCTCTAGTTAATGTCTATTAGTCCCATGATAAATTTATAAAGGTAAACATAAGAGGTCAACACATAACTGGTATTAATAATAACACACAGATGCCACTATGCACATTGTTCCCACTCTCTAACACCATCAATGATATGAGCCTCTTTAATTGATGACAACCACAGGGGTTCCCATCATACATGAAACATTTCACAAGTTCCAATTGGGCCTACCCATCATTAGGGTTCAAACCACTTTACAGGAAACACATTAATGTAAAAAAAACCTAGAATTTAAAATCCCAAATTGCTTTAGCAAAAAAGATTCCAAATGATACTAGTAGTAAGTTGATTTTAAAATCATGCATCTAATGTGTTAATTTGGAACATTATTTAGAAATAATGCAAGAAACAACATTTAAATTCATGTGAAAAATAATAACCCATTTGAGAAACACTATAATTTTTTAGAAAATCATTTAGAAGGAATGGTAGAATGAAATAATATGGGAGGAGAGTGTATTTTTGAAAACAAATATTACCACGATAATCATTTATATAGACCCACAATATTTATTCATGTTTTTATATTTATGTACCTATCATCAAAAAATATATATGTCCATATTCATTAAAATATATATGTATAACCATATAAATTTCAATGTATCTATGTAAATGAACACAAAAAAATATCACACCAATGTAAAAGGATCCACACATTAGTGCCAAACTCGTCCAATGTACAAATTTACATGAATCTAATTGAATAAAAACTCAACCCAGGTTAAAAGTCACATTATATAAAACAGATTTATTATAAAGACCATTTTTCAATTCATTAAACACCTAGAATATATAAATTATAGGCACATATAAAAATAATAAAGGATAAAAATTGGAAATACCATTTTCAAACAAACCACCAATAAAGAAAGCCATAACAACTCATCATTTCACACTACAGGCATGAAAAAAACAAATAAAATTATTTTTTTGAATCCAAAATTATAAAATAGAATGTGATGGAAGAATGTTAATTGGAATACCTTCTTAGATGAAACAAAAACATGATGAATCAAAAAACATGGTGTGAAGGGAACCCAAAGAATACGTATCACACCCTTAACACATATGCACCTTGATATATATGTATAAACCTCTCATCCAATGAATATAGTCCCAATGCCAAAAGGAAAATTTTAAGAAATGGCTATACGTATATAAATATACCTATAAATATGGATATATGGGTGTATATATTTGTGAAGGTCCCACTAGAGAATACAAAATACACTACTATTGACGAATAATGAAAGAACATACCTCAATTGATCCTCATGAACCTTAAAAACTAAAAAAATAAATAAATAACCTTATAATATGTTCAGGTATAACCTATGTCATAGACACCTTAAAAGATAACATAAACCATGAGAATAGGTAAAAAAGATGAAGGAGTAGAGGATGAGAAACCTACCATAGGAGGTTTCATTAGGCATTAGTAAATAAATCATCCGACCAAAGGGATAGATAGGAGAGGCTATGTGTGTGAGGGATATGGGAATTGGGGAATGGTTGCGGAGAGGGGACAAGGATTGGGTCACATGAGTAAAAGATATTATGGGAAGGTAAGGGTTTTTATCATCACCATCATTACCACCACCACCACCACTAGTAGAATCATCATCATTATTATTATTATCATTTTTTAGAACATGTTGGGAACACTTGGTTTTGGAACTCAATTCACCGAATAGTGCTCCAAAAATTCACCCTTTACTTGGCACAATAGATTCTAGCATGGGTTGTTCACATAGATTTAGAAACCATGTTCCAATTGTGAAATTATTAGAATAATAGATTCATCTTCTTGGATTTTTCTTGGTTTGGAAAACACTGTTTCAAAACTATACAATAAGAAAAAATGACAAAAAATTTTAAATATTCAAAATAAACAAAAATTCAAAAAAAAATATTAAATAAATAGTATAAATAATTATATGTATGGGTGTGAAATTTATCTACCCCCTTAAAACGTTTTCCCTCATGGAAGTCACCCATCCTAATGAGAAAAAAAAATTACACTCAAAATTGATGAAGACCAAACAATACCATGAAACACAGTGTAACCCTTCAACTCCACAAGTCACACCTGAACTACTCAAGAGAATATATCAATGCGGACTATAGTAGACCTCCCCACCATTAGGTAACTTACATAAAATATTGGTTCACTAATATAAATGGTGAATTGAACCACCAACCAACACGATAAGGATTCAACTATATAAACTCAAACATTGAACTTTTCCGATCCCCAATTCATATTTTTCGAAGAAACATTCATCTCTAATGAATTACCACCAGAAAACTTAATTGAATTCAAATGAAGACCGCCACTTTAAGATTTTATATTTTATAAGTCACAACGCTAGAATTTTTTTGAAATATTCTACCAATATCTCAAAAATAAATGTTTCACAAGAATAGAAAAACAAAATAGGGGAAAATATTAATGTGATCCACATTGATGTCATAGAAAAAACATTTCATATATATCATATACAGTTGGAAACTCGTGAACTATGTTGAATGATTGACTCCAAGAACTATGGATAGGGATTGAATGTCGTGAGGAATATAATGTAATATACTCAAGAGTTGATTATCCCTGACTACAACTCAATATTTTTGTGTCATTTTTGACCCTGCCATCGAGAACCCCTCATGGATTGATAGAAAGATGTCATAGAATTTTAAAACTGACCCTACTAGAAGAAATTTTGTTAATTCCTCTTATGAAAAGAAACATGATCTGACAAGGGAGATTAGAACATAATAGGTTCCTCTAATTCTCACTTTTCATCAGATGGGAGACCTTTATGAGCACTATAATAAATAGGAGAATTAACTACCACTTCCTCCCCCTTGAGGCTTTTCCAAATGAAATAACATGATCTTTCCACCCAGGATGAAGACCCCACATGAAAATAGGATCTTCCAAATAATCACTAACTATAGATAAATGGAAACAGTATCATTTAAATTTTTAACATTTCCCCATCACTATTTTGTGACCTTGTCACACATTTATGAGCTCTTCCACTTTATTCTCAATCACATTTAAAATAATAAACCATCATATGAAAGTGGTCTTAGAGATCACCCATGAATACCCAACTCATAGTGAGGACAGAGAAAACACCTTTCCCTAGTCAAGTATTGATACTTCAAACACACCCAAGACAACTCACACCATTACAAGGAATTCTATACCCTGTTCTCAGGCTCCCCAAGGAATTCTACACCATGTAATTAAACCGTGTAGAATCATCTCACTTACACTATGACCCTCTAATATATATAGGATCATATAACTATTAAATCTCTAAAAAAATAAATCCAAAACCAAAAATATTATTTTGAAACCCAACTACCACTGGTGACTCAGATCTTGACCCGATTTGTAGTGAATAGGCATTGACTCATTACCAACCTATTAGAAACCTTCAATCTTATATACTATCTACCGAACATTCCAAATAACAAAGGGATCCTCAAATACAATATTTTCATGATCCAACCCATGTAAACCCCATACTATTCACCTCATTGGGATTACGATGAGGCTTGTGAGGCGTTCCCAATCCTCTCAGGCTAGAAACCAGGTTTTAGCATCAATGACAACACAATTGAGAATTCCTAATCCAAACTAATGTGAATTAGCTAAACATGAATAGTAATAATAAAATAAAATGACCAAAAACCCACTAAAAATAGAATAAAGACCAAAAAATAGAATAATGAGACCACTGTATCACCAACACCCACAAGATCGGCTCGCTTCATGTTTAAAACAAAATGAGAACTACAACATGTAAAATATGATGGGTCTATCGACGTTGAAAACAATATGCAGCATTTTAGCATAAATAGATTAGTAGGTATGAACAACAGAATAAATAAATTTCCTTTCATAAAAAAATATATAGACACTATTTTGACAATATATTTAGAAATATTATTTTATATTTTAGAACAAGAAGATATAATTTTTACCAAATCCATTTAAAAAAACAAGATTTTTTTTTATAAAAATAGTTTTCCATTTCAAAATCCACTTTTCTAAACCAATTCTATGAAGGATAACCAAACCCCATGAATGAGCATAAGTAAAAAGAAACTAACTTGTTAAATATAGATGTTTATATCAAAATAAAATTTCCAAAAGAAGAGAAGTACAAATAGAAGAAATCATATACATATCGAGAATGTCACTAAAGTGAAACAAAATAACACTATATATATATATGTGTGTGTGTGTGTGTTATAATGGGATTTTTTAAACATATCTAGATAATTCCTAGGATGCACTTAGTTCAGATCCATCTGTCAGCATATAATGAAACTCTATAGTAAATATCCAACCTTAATGCTCAATACTACCCTCACCAATGGCATAACCCTCCATGTCCTATCTCTAAGAAGGGGATCTAGTCAATCTAATATTAAAATTAATATAAATCAAATTTCAACACTCTAGTTGACATCTTGGATTCCATTAATAAAAGTTTAAATGGAAGGAGAAGTGTTCGTCACATGATTGGAATTAAATATAACCCCAAAATGAATTTGTGTAGTTAAAACTCACTCTCTTACATAGTATATAGGGAGACCCTCTCCGTAGGAGGTAAACTGTAGGGGTTCCCATAAAAAATGAAATTATTCTCAGGTTTCAATTGGGCCAACAAAACAAGAATGTTCAAAAAAAATTCCAAGAAAAAACATTAATGTAACAAACGGACGTTTGATTCTAAAATTGAAAATTGTTTCCACATCCAAGGTTCCAACATGCCTACAAGATATTTCATTTTCATGTGACGATTTAAATTATTAAAATGGGACCAAATTTATAAACAATACTTGAAAACCAAATTCCATGTCATTTCAATGCCATGAATCCATTTGAAAATCGGTGGGAGTTTTAAGAAAACCATTTGGAACGGAAGTGAAAATCAAAGTGGATGGGAGGAGAGTATTTTATTTAAAAAAATCAACCAAGATATAAATTTTTATAGAAAACCAATTTATAATGATTTTTATATTTATTCATACATCCCATGCACATGTGGATATATTCATATTCAATAGAATATGTATGAATAAACCAAAAAATTTCAAAGGATACAATTAAAATAACAAATTTAATGTCACACCAAAGAACAAGGATTCACACATTAGAATAAAACCCATCAAAAGTACAAATTGATATGTTAACAAATTGCACCAAAACTCAAAAAAAGGATAAGAATCAATTTAAAACAAACAATTACATTAAAAAGGACATTGTGAATTAGATTAAATGACTATAATATGTACATATTAGGTACATATAGTCATATTCATGAAAAACTTTTATTAAACCCATTTTCAGAAAAAACAACTATCAATGAATGATATAATGACACATCATTACACACCACAACCATGAAGAACTAAAATAAAAATATTTTTTAAAAACCTGGTGAATAATATGTCATGTTTCAAAAAGTAAATTAAAAGAAACACATCCCTCAAAGATGTGTGAAATCCATGAACCTCCATGAATGGCATGATGAAAATAGAAGGAAATGTTATTTCATCCATTACAAATATACACAGTTAAAAATATATATTATTATACATATTTTTTGTATTATATATTCCCCATGCCATTATTTAAAATTTAGAATGTGGGTTTATATATATATATAAATATACATACTTATGTATTTATATTTATTTTTTTCACCTAATAATCCACAAGTTGTGGCCTTTGATGAACACTACATGAACGAACCTCCCTCAAACCTGATGATCCCTAAGAACCAAAAACCAAAAAAACCCAAATTGGTTTAGGGTATACCACAATGACCAGGCACTACACGGTACCAAAGTAATCATGAAAAATTTTAGAAATGAATATAAAGGTGAGGATGATGAGCCTACCTATAACACCACAAGCTTCCAAGGTACACTTCTCTTTGAAAAATATAGTAGTGTGTGTTGTACACAACTTCTAGTTCTAACGCACACCACAACCAATCAAACTAGCTTCTATGAATAGTAATACCCACTTTTTGAAATTTTATAAATTTTATCTTTCATAATGGTCATCTTTTTTGGATTCAAAATATTGAAATTATCTTAGGGTGAAATTTTGGAATATTTCTGATAACATTAATATTTTGATGAATATTGAAAATTACTAAATTTTAATTAAAAACAACTTTTCTAATCAAAATTATTAATAGTGATAAATTATTAATATGAGTGATTTTAGAATATAATTGGACTATATTTTTACGATTTAATCCATGGTGTTCATTGGAAATTATTTCACATTTAAACTGGACATAAGCAAGTGTCAACCTTTTGATAGTTATAATTTCATAAAAACATGATTTTTTATTATGAAAACATGAATTAATTTTAAATTATTTTTTCCCACATGACTTTTTTGAATTTGGAATAACGGATTCCATATTTTGAATCATTATTCCCAAATTTTTTAAATAGGTAACTCTTATTTTTTGACATTTTGAATAATTATTTCGGTAAATATTTTATTTACCATGGTTAAAGGGTAAATCTGGCAAATAAGGGTAAAATAATATTATTATTATAATATTAAATTACCCTAAGACGTTTCCTAACCCTACTGGTTGATACATGTCGAACCATGGGAATATTTGGGTCGATTGTGGGACCACATGGAGACACTTGTATGTGATAATGACACTTTATATTAATTAAGTTAAAGTTAATACAAAAATGGCATAAGCATATATCTTTTAGAAAATCAATTTTTATATAAGGATTTATTTTTTATATTGTCGACTATAAATAATAATTAGAAATATAAAAATATTTACTACATAATGGTATTTTATTTATAATTTTTAGTCATTTAATAATATAAATTATTCATGACACAAGAATGATGCAATATTTTCCTTATTAATGAAAGAATCAAATAATTATTATTATAAATGTTTAAATAAATATAATTTGAACATTTTGATTCCATAAAAGAATTTTATTGGTCAATATGACATGTTAGTATTTATTAAATTAATTTTTCTCGAATTAATAAAGTTTTTATGACTTTAACAAAAATCAATTATTCAATATTGTCAAAATTGAAATAAATGAGTTTTTAAAACAAATGTTATATTATTAATTAATATTCTATTCCTAAACATCTATTTTTAGTCCAAAGAACATATATAATGATATTTTTTTCATTAATGGACCACTTGGGTGTCTTTTGGAAGTATATATTACGTTTATTAACAATATAATATAAAAGTACAATGTGGCATTGTATATGTGAAACTAATTATCTAAGTGTTAAAACTAAAATATAAGGTTAATGAAGTGACCCAAACCTTTCTAAAACCTATATTTTGAGTTTTTTTAGACCGATCCCCACCTTAACCTCGAAAAAAATTAATTTGGAGCCATTATAAACCGAATATTAATTTATTATAAAATAATATTTCATGTTTTTCCTAAGGTGCCCCTCACCCCTCTTATAAAAGGGCACTCCCCCTTCACTCTAATTCACACCTTCTAAACCATTTGTCTCAGCCAAACTTGCCCAAATACCTTCTAAAATATTCTACGGTCAACCTAGAGTCCTTAGTTTGATCATAACGCCACCCTCAGTAGTCATTTTGATCAAATCAAAAGGATGATCTCGAAGAAGAGGTAATGATTTCACCACCCTCTATCAAGTTCCTTTCATCTTCCACATCCTTTTTATTTGTTGTTTCCATTATAAAATAAGAACTCAATTATCATCTATATACATTAATGTTATAATAATTATGGTACATCAAAATTGATTATTCTAGCCACCCTTTGAAAGACATGTCACCATACGTGCGTACGTATGGCTTACCGTCTCCAAGTCGTGTTGTGATTGTTTTTCAATACATTGTTATTTGGATGGGTATAATAATGATGTGTATTTGATGTAAATAATAAATATAACATGATAAGTATTATTTATATATGAGATACCATCCAATTATATATTATTTTAATATCAAAATAATGATATTTTTGCTCGTGCATATATACGGATTACTGTCTCCACGACGCGATGAGATTCATTTCCAAGTTCACCATTCATCGACAATTACAAAAATATAAATTAAAAATAAGTATGTAATAAATAAAATAATAATTTTACTAGAGATATACATATTTATATATGTATGAATTTATGTACTTACATATATCTTATTCACTTACTTCCGTTAAATACTATATGAAAACAGAAACAGCGTTTATGCGTACGTACAGACTACCGTCTCCAAAAATGATGTTTTCCATTTCATATATATGTCTATAATACATATTAATATTCTAAATATATATGATATATAAATCATGTTTTATATTCTGGAAGAAATAAAATCATGATCTAAGTGATACAATCAAGAGTAACATGTGAAAACACGTACGATAAAGAAAGCGATTATTACACGAAATATTAATATAACATAGAAATTATTATTAAATGGGTAGTATAAAGTAATAAATGAATAATTTATTTTAATAACCCAAGATTTTATAAGATATATTCTTTTTAATTTCTTTTATATCTTCTGTTGTACGATACACCAAGATTATCTTGCGCTATGCGCAACACCATAATAGTTTGCAGTATACGCAACACTAATCTTGGATCGTGTTACACACAATTTCATGTTTGTTTGATAGTAGTTATTCTAAGATATATTGAATATATATATATATATATATATATATATATATATATATTCAATGTATTTTGTTATACGCAGCAACAAAGGAGTCATTCACTACACGCAACCCTGACTTGGCATGCATTACACGCAATCGCGACATTCCTCGATAGCGTGTGTTGTACGCAATACCGAGTTTTACAAAACAACGATATATTATCATAATATTATTATGAACTAGCCATTATGAATAGTATTAACTAAATTTTGAATTTTATAACATTATTATTCATCTTACACATTTTCTAGAACATGGTATAAGAACAAAATAAATTTTTTGGGTAAAATAACTATTTTTCAAAAAATGCAGTTTTGACGCCATTTGTTGGCGCACCCAATTTAACTCTAGATTTTGACATGTTTATAATTTCAATTTTACAAAATAAAATTATTATTTGGAATCAGTATATAAAATATTACCTTGGATAAGTTTTTCATATTATTCTGAAAACTTTCATATTTTAATAAATATTAAAAACACGCTATATTTTAATTAAAAACAGATTTTTTCATCGTAATAACTTATGTGCTTAAATTATAACATTGAATGGTTTTAAATTATAAATAGAATATATATTTTTACCATTTAATATAATGTATGTAATTAGAATTGATTTTACATTGAATTCATAGGTTAAATCAATTCAATCTTTTGTAATGTTTTAAACAAAAACCTGTTTTCATTCGACAACGGGATTAATTTTAATTTAATTTCTGCATCTTCTGTGTATTGAATTTGAAAAAATGTATTCCATATTTGGAATCATTGGGTCCAAATTATGTTAATAGGCTAATTTTTATATTTGAGAATTATGAATAGTAACTATAGTAAATTTTATTTACCATAGTTAAAGGTAAATCACGTAATTAAGGGTAAATATAATATTATAAAATTACCCTAACACATGAAAAAATTCTATTGGATGGATAAAAGTCAACCCATATCACCTAAGGGTCGGATTAGATTCATTTTATGGACTTTTGACCACGAAAATAATTTAATTATTATTAAAACCAAAGAAAGTGACAACATGTCACTCTCTTAAATCTTATATGTTAATAATTTTAATTTAGTGATAAACATCATAAAACATAGAAAATTAGTAGTATCCATAAATATATTAAACTTATATACATCATTATGATTTATTTATAATTTTTAGGGATTATATAATTGTCATTAATGGTGATACATTAATGATGCAGAAATTATTTATTATGTGAAAAATCAATAATATAGTTTTTATTTAAATAATAATACCCATTAAAAGGCTCCCAAACCTGACCAAAACTTATTGTTAGTGTATATATACACCTTAACCATCCAATTACATAATAAATAAAATTTTTGAGTTTTATAAAAGTTATTTTGACACTTATATTATTTTATTTTAAATGATGCCAATGTTGTCACCTTCATAATTTAATAAATATAAAAATTTAAATATTGTGATTTTAAGATGATAAATTCGAGTAAAATAAATATTGTAAAATTTAATAGATTTATATTCATTATAGTATTTTAGTTTTTATTTTTATGAAATAAATAAGTATATTAAATAATTTTATAATAATGTTGTAGTAATTAGTTTATTAAGAGATAAACCAAATAAATGGTTTTAACAATAATAAAATAAATATTATATGAAAAATTTAATGTTCTCTAATAATTTTCTAGAGACATATGACCTTTTATTAATCAATTAAAACTTTTAGTTCGAACATATCTTCTGTATATATTTTATTTAAATTCAAATAAATGAATAGTTTCCAAATTGACAATATTGTTATTTTTTAAATATAACATATTATAAAATTGTTTAAAAATCACAAAAATATATAAAAATTTTAAATTTAAATTTATATGGTCTAAAATGTTATAAAGTATCCAATTATATATAATTCACAACAAATAAGTAATTATTTGCTATAATTGAAAATTTAGAATGTTATTACCACAAATAAAATTAAAATTTTTAAGTAAGGATAAATCAAGTTGATAATGTTTAAAATAATTTCCTAACATGTATAAATTTTATTGGTTGATGATTTTACAACCCTATATCATCTAATATTCGAATATGAGTCATTTTTTGAGGTTTTTAAGTGGTGGTATATTTATTATAAATTAATATTTTTAAGATTTCCTAAGGTGCCCCTCCCCACCCTTATAAAAGGGAACCTCCTCCCTCTCTTCCTCACACCAAATTGAGCATTCAAGCTCAGACAACCCATGCCAAATTCTCTTATACACTTACCTTGAAACATCATAGTGGTCCCGTTCTTCTTCAAAGACCAATTTTAGTGCCATAAGAGGAGGTCTCAAAGAGGCGCTTCAAAGAAGAGGTAACGTCTGTTACCGATTCTTTCAACTTTATTTCTTCTTCTACTTCTTCTTCTTTTTTTGTATCATTATGAAGTAATAACATCAGTATCACTCATATACTGATATGTTATTATATTTATGAAACAACCCTAACTCACCATCTATCCATCCTATGGAAAATGAAATCACCGCGTGTGCGTATGTACGGAATACTGTCTCCACGTCGTGGTGTAATCTGTTTTTCCAACACCACCTTACTTGGATGGGTATAATGGGGTAAATAATAACTATAAATAGTTATTATAACATCATACTGATTCTGATATATTGTATCATCCACTCTAATTCAATTCAATAATTATGGAAATCATATCATCGCTCGTGCATACGTACGGACTACCGGCTCCACGACGCGATGAGATTCATTGTCCATGTTAACCATTTGAGAGTGATTATAAAGTATATATAAGCAATAATAACGAAATATATGACATTATAAATATACTATATTTATGTATATGTATGTCATCTACTTAATTCCATTCAACTCAATAAGGAAACGAACACAACGTTCATGCATATGTACGGCCTACCGTCTGCATGAACGGTGTATTTCATTCCATTTATCGATCTATTATATATATGTTTATTCTGAATATATATTATATAAAATTCATGTTCTATATTCTGGAATTAATTAATCATGATCTAAGTAATCATATGAATAATTAAAACTCAAAACACGGAGGACAAATGAAATGATTTTACCCAAAACACTCTTTAACATGGAATTTAAAAATGAATGGGTAATATAAAGTCATAAGTGAACCATATATGATATCGTAACAATGAATATGATTCTATAATAAGTCAATAACATTATTTAAATCATTATACAGGGGGTTCGGATACATACGAAGCATATTGGACATAAGGTAAGGGATAATTTGGCAAATCTCATTTTTATCCGAGATTGCTTATTTGTAACTATTTACTGGGGTTATTGAAATCGTCCATATTCAGGTTTTATAAAAGTGTTTTCATGTATGTTTAAAGTACTTTTTACCCATTTTGACTTTTACCCAATGGTATGAAAGGAATCTTTCTTTTATTTACACTACAAGATACTTTTTGACTATTCCGACAAAAGTACAAGGGGAATTTTATTTTTAACTTATACAACATGAACGGATTTTTAGGGTTTCATACGTCCTAATTTTCATGAAGCTTCCTATACTAGATTTCATGATTATTTTCAACAAAATCATTTTCTTTTAAAATTCCATGGCATTTTGTGAAAAGAAAATGGTTTTAAAGAAGAATGGATATTTTTCTCATGAATTCATTTCAAGTGTTTTATCAAAACCATTTTCCATCCAAGATGAAATTATTTCATATGTGTATGTTTCAAGTATAATGTCTCTATGATTTACATGGTTTTACTTCTATTATGATGAAATTATATCCATTTGTTTTATATGGGTTATGTTATAATTGGATGATGTTCATGAAACCCATTTTATTCTTTGGGATATGATGAATGTTTTATGTTTATTTTGTGGCACAAGTAAAATGATTTCATTATGAGATGGGTGGGACCTATATCTACCTCCAATGAATTGGGTAATGATTTATATCTCATGAGATAGACATGGCTAGAACGTAAAGTTAAACCGGTTCAGTAATACAGGACTGGAACGAGGAGGGAACTGGATTCAGAAAGGGACTTTGCCCACTAAGATGGTCTTGGCAGCAATGCCTTGGATAATATGGAAATCATATAATCTGCTTAATGGTTGCCACAATTACATGTTTTATTCCCCTGCTATTTTATCATTCTTAATGTTTCTTTATGATCTATTCCTTACGTACTTCCATGTTTTATGTCATTGCTCAAGCTTTTGATGTTTAAACATTATGATCATGTTTTTAAGTTCAAATGTATATAGTGTGTTTTATTTTATCCATGCTTACCCTTACTGAGCATTTGAGCTCACCACTTTTATGTTTTATTTTCCCCAGTATATAAAGAAAGGTTTTAGGTATGAAAAAATGGGGAAGATATTTACTGGGAGATGTTGAAGATCTTTCACCACGATTGGACGATTTTATTCCGAGTTTCCAAAGACACTAAACTATTATGATCCTTGTGTGTCTGTTTCTGTTATGTATTAAGTATTGCGCAAAAGTAATTTAATGTCCATGTACGTCAAGCTCCAGGTCTCTACATTTGGTATCAGAGGAAAGGTTTAGTCAACCTTTGGAAACTTCGATGCGGAAACATTAGTGAGATCCCTAGAGATATTTCTAAGGTATGTCTAGGGATATCCCTAAGGATAAGTATACGTATAGGATATAGTCCTAGAACTATGGTAATGATCGTAGAATTTAACCTAAGATGTTAGATATTGTTGGTACTTCCCCTTTACTATGTTGTTTTCCCTAGAATGATTTTTGCCTCTCACACTATTCTTTTTGGGTTTTAGAAAATGGCTGGAAACAGGAAGATTCACGATAATGGGGGATATGACAGACAATGGAATGATATTCTTCATGAGAGACCAAATGAAACGGGATTTGGAAGTCCAAATATCATTATAATTCCTAATCAGAAATCTCATAATATGATTATTAATATCAACTTTGGTATGTTTACCGACTCAGATAATAAGAGAAAGATGGAGTTTCATGATGATCATAGAGGAAATAAAGTTCAATTTCCCCCATGTAAATCATGTGGGAAGAGGCATTAGGGAGATTGTTTCAAAGGAACTGGATGATGAATTGGGTGTGGAAAAGAACGACACAAAGCCAGTAAGTGCAATGGAAAAGGTTCAGTTAACACCATGGGTGAGGATAATGTTATTGCTACGACATCAACAATGGTTAAATGTTTTAAATGTGGAATGTACGGGCATTATGCAAACCAATTCCCTAAGGGAAAGTCTCATGAAGAGAATCGGTATGGTCGTATGGGTAGTATTTATGTTGATGATGATGAAGAGACTACAAATGATATGTGAGATGAAATAATTGTTGAAGCTCAGTCAATGGTTTAAGAAAGTAGTGGAATGATTACATGTTTATCTAGTGTAATGTTGTATAAGTAATCTCATGGTACTATGGAATAAAGAGACATCTAAGGATTGTTATACTATTGTCTTTCCATGAGTTTTGAAATTGTATGATTAATGGTACCGGTATCCATGAAAGGTTATTCAGATATTTTTTGAATGTAGATGATATGCGCATAATGAAGGGATGTGTAGAAAATTAAATGTTTGATAGTATTCATGAGCTCATGACTGATATAAGGAGAAGGTTATATCATGGTTTGAGTATATAGAATTTTTGGATTTTGGTATCAGGAAAGAGTTAACGATTGACAGCATTCATGTTTTCACTAAGGTCTAATGGGTATTAATTTTTTTAAGAGAATACATGATTAAGGTATTCACATGATTGGAATGTGACCAACAAGATATATGGGTGATAAATTATGGCATTCACATGCTTGGTTGATGACATTTCAAGTAATAGTTTTCTTTATACTATGATCTTGTACTGAAGTATTTTAGATAAGCCTAAAGATTGGAAATCATTATGTTGGACGTCAGTTAGTATTGTTTAAGGATTGAACTTTTTTCGATATTATTGATGGGATGTTATACTAATGTAGTTTTAGAAAAAGCACAACCTGCAGGACTGGCGACAGCCCATCGCGTCGGACAAGGCTGTAGGAATCGAACCCACAACTGAAGTGTGACTGGCCTCTATCGCCTACCGCTGGCCTACAGGATGTCCCTTGTTAGTAGAAACTAGTTTTATTTTATTAAGCGGCATGATATATGATTTATAAGTTCATTTTTTGAATCTTATATGATTAACCACACCATAGATGGAATTATGTATATTTGATAACTTTTTCTATACTTTTGTTTGAAACAGATGGAATGAATCATCATTCTATCACATGAGCTGTTAACACTTCGCGATTAACAAATTCAACTTCATTTGTTTAAGAGATTAAGTGGAAATTTTCCAAAGAACGAACAATAGTGAGACTGTACAAAAATCACGAAAGTATTTCTTCTATTTCCAATTTCATATACTTTAGGGAAATGATCTTGAAAACCAAAAATGTTTTCCTAGTTCCCTTATATATGATGAATCAAATGGTGCCTTAGATCATCACAAATCTACGGCTTTGTGATTGTTGGCTTTTTTCATAGCCATGTTCTCTACCACTCTCTATCAGAACATGATGGTTAGATTTCTCTTACATATCCATATATTCACCTATGTTTTCCTATGTGGAAACCCAGTGATTAGATTATTTGGGTAACTGTTACGTTTCACAATTTAGTTTATAATGATATGTTTTGGTATCCCTTTTTACGATGTGGGTTTCAATTAAAGAAACATTCAAGTAGAAAATCATTTATAACCCCGACGAATTTTAAGGGGAAATTCATTTTAAGGTGGGTAGAATGTAATAATCTGAGATTTTATAAGATATATTATTTTTAATTTCTTTCATATCTTCTGTTGTACGATACACCAAGATTATCTTGCACTATACACAACACCATATTATCTTGCAGTATACGCAACACTAATCCTGGATCGTGTTACACACAATTTAATGATTGTTTATAGTAGTTATTCTACGAAACATTGAGTATATATATATATATTCAATGTATTTTTTTATACACAGCAACAAAAAAGTTTTGCACTACACATAACCCTGACTAGGCTTTCATTACACGCAATCGCGACCTTCCTCGATAGCGTGTGTTGTACGCAATACCGAGTATTACTAAACAACGATATATTATTATAATATTATTATGAACTAGCCGTTTTGAATAATATTAAAAAAAATTTGAATTTTATAACATTATTATTCATCTTACACATTTTCTAGAACATGGTATATGAACAAAATAAATTTTTCGGGTAAAATAAGTATATTTCGAAAAATGCAGTTTTTCCGCCTTTTGATGGCACACCCACTTTAAATCGAGTTTTTGACATGTTTATAAGTTCAATATTACAAAATACATTTATTCATTGGAATCAGGATATAAAATTTTACCTTGGATAAAATTTTCATATTATTCTGATAACTTTCATATTTTAATGAATAGTAAAAACACGCTATATTTTAATTAGAAACAACTTTTTTCATCGTAACAACTTATGTGGTTAAATTATAATATTGAATGGTTTTAAAGTATAAATAGAATATATTTTTACCATTTAATATAATGTATGACATTAGCATTTATTTTACATTGAATTCATAGGTTAAATCAATTCAATCTTTTGCAATGTTTTAAACAAAAACCCGTTTTCATTCGACAACGGGATTAATTTTAATTTAATTTCTTCAACTTATGTGTATTAAATTTGATAAAATTTATTCCATATTTGGAATAGGTGGGTCCAAATTATGTTAATAAGATACTTTTTATTTTTGGGAATTATGAATAGTAACTACGGTAAATTTTATTTAACATAGTTAAAGGTAAATCGGGTAATTAAGGGTAAATATAATGTTATAAAATTACCCTAACACATTACAAAAATTTATTGGATGGGTAAAAGGCGACCCATATTTCATAAGGTTTGGATTATATTAATTTTATGGACTTTTGACCATGAAAATAATTTAATTATTATTAAAACCAAAGAAAGTGACAACATGTCACTCTCTTAAATCTTATAAGTATAATAATTTTAATTTAGTGATAAACATCATAAAACTTAGAACAACAATATTCACCAGAAATATAATAAAATTATATAAATCATGATAATTTATTTTGTATTTTTATGGATTAAATAATTGTCATTAATGGTGATACATTAATGATGCAGAAATTATTTACTAAGTGAATAATCAGTAATATAGTTTTTATTGAAATAATAATACCCATTAAAAGGCCCAAAAACCTGACCAAAACTTATTGGTAGTGTATATCTACACCTTAACCATCAAATTACATAATATATAACCGTTTGGAGTTTTATGAAAGTGATTATGACACTTATATTATATTATTTTAAATGATGCCAAAGTTTTCTCATTAATAATTTAATAAATATAACAATTTAAATATTGTGATTTTAAGATGATAAATTGGTTTAAAAGTATTATTGTGAAATTTAATAGATCCATCTTCATTATAGGATTTTATTTTCTATTTCTATACAACAAATAAGTATATTAAATAATTATACAAAAATGTTGTAGTAATTATTTTATTAAGAGATAAACCAAATAAATGGTCTTAACAATAATAAAATAAATATTATATGAACTATTTAATGTTCTCCACTAATTTTCTAGATACATATGTCTTTTTATAAATCTATTAAAGCTTTTAGTTTGAACATATCTTCTGTATATATTTTATTTAAATTCAAATAAATGAATAGTGTCAAAATTGACACTATTGTTATTTTATAAAAATAATATATTATAAAATTGTTTAAAAATCACAAAATTATATAAAAATTATAAATTTAAATTTATATGGTCTAAAATATTATAATTTATCCAATTATAGATAACTCACAACAAATAAGTAATTATTTGTTATAATTTAAAATTTAGAATTTTATTACCACAAATAAAATTAAATTGATTAAGTAAGGATAAATCAAGTTGATAATTTTTAAAATAATTTCTTAACATGTCTAAATTTTATTGGTTGATGATATTACAACCCTATATCATCTTATATTATAATATGACTCATTTTTTGAGGTTTTTATGTGGGGTTAGATTTATTATAAATTAATACTTTTTATATTTCCAAAGGTGCCCCTCCCTTCCCTTATAAAAGGGCACCTCCTCCCTCTCTTCCTCACACTAATTTGAGCCTTCAAGCTCGGCCAACCCCGGAAATATTATCCTCTCCACTTCCCTAGAAACATCCTGGAGGTCCTGTTGTTCTTCAAAGACCAATTTTAGTGCCCTAAGAGGAGGTCTCAAAGAGGCGCTTCAAAGAAGAGGTAATGTCTGTTACCGATTCTTTCAACTTTATTTCTT
The DNA here is from genome assembly GCA_963277665.1 of Viscum album. NCBI lineage: Eukaryota > Viridiplantae > Streptophyta > Magnoliopsida > Santalales > Viscaceae > Viscum > Viscum album. The sequence continues at coordinate 844,396,796 of OY728161.1, forward strand.
CTTCTACTTATTCTTCTTTAGTTGTTTCATTATAAAGTAATAACATCAGTATCAGTCATTTACTGATATGATATTATAAGTATTAAACAGCCCTATTTCACCGTCTATCTATCCTACAGAAAATGAAATCACCGCGCGTGCGTACGTACGGAATACCGTCTCCACGCCGTGGTGTAATCTGTTTTTCCAACACCACCTTACTTGGATGGGTATAATGGTGTAAAGAATAACCATAAATAGTTATTATAACATAATAATGATTCTTATATATTGTATCACCCACTCTAATTCAATTCAATAATTATGGAAACGATATCATCGCTCGTGCGTACGTACGGACTACCCGCTCCACGACGCAATGAGATTCATTCTCCATGTTAACAATATAAGAATGATTATAAAGTATATATAAGCAATAATAATGATATATATGACATTATAAATCTACTGGATTTATGTATATGCATGTCATCTACTTAATTCCATTCATCTCAATAAGGAAACGAAAACAACATTCATACGTACGTAGGGCCTACCGTCTCCATGAACGGTGTATTTCTCTCCATTTATAGATCTATTATATATATGTGTATTCTGAATATATATTATATATATATATAATTTTTTATATTCTGGAAATAAGTAATCATTATATTAGTAATCATACGAATAATTACCAGTCAAAACACGGACGACAAATGAAACGATTTTACCCAAAACACTTTTTAACATGGAATTTACAAAAGAACGGGTAATATAAAGTCATAAGTGAACCATATACGATATCATAACAATGAATATTATTATGTAATAAGTAAATAACATTATATAAATCATTATACAGGGGGTTCAGATACATACGAAGCATATCATACATAAGGTAAGTGATAATTTGGCAAATCTCATTTTTATCCGAGATTGCTTATTTGTAAGTATTTACTAGGGTTATTGCAATCGTCCATGTCCATGTTTTATAAAAGTTTTTTCATGTATGTTTAATTTCATTTTTACCCATTTTGACTTTTACCCAATGGTATGTAAGGAATATTTCTTTTATTTACACTACAAGGTACTTTTTGACTTTTCCGACAAAAGTACGAGGAGAATGTTATTTTTAACTTATACGGCGTGGACATATTTTTACAGTTTCATAAGGCCTCATTTTCATGAAGCATACTATAAAATATTGCATGATTATTTTCAACAAAACCCTTTTATTTTATAATTTCATGGCATTTTGTGAAAATAAAAGCATTTTAAAGAAGAAAGGATATTTTCCTCAAGAATTCATTTCAAGTGTTTTATTAAAACCATTTTCCATCCAATATGAAATTATTTCATATGTGTATGTTTCAAGTATAATGTCTCTATGATTTACAAGGTTTTACTTCTCTTATGATGAAATTATATCCATTTTTTTATATGGTTAATGTTATGATGGGATGATGTTCATGAAACATATTTTATTCTTTGGGTTATGATGAATGTTTTATGTTTATTTTGAGGCACAAGTAAGAATGATTTTATTATGAGATGGGTGGGACCAATATCTCCCTCTAATGCATTGGGTAACGATTTATATCTCATGAGATAGACATGGCTGAAACGACAAGTTAAACCGGTTCAGTAATACAGGATTGGAACGAGGAGTGAACTCGATTCAGAAAGGGTCTTTGTCCACTAAGATGGTCTTGGCAGCAATACCTTGGATAATATGGAAATCATATCATGTGCTTAATGGTTTCCACAATTACATGTTTTATTCCCATGCTATTTTATCATTCTTAATGTTTGTTTATGATCTATGCCTTACATACTTCCATGTTTTATGTCATTGCTCAAGCTTTTGATGTTTAAACATTATGTTCATGTTTTTAAGTTCAAATGTATATAATATGTTTTATTTTATCCATGCTTACCCTTACTAAGATTTTGAGCTCACCCCTTTTATGTTTTCTTTTCCTATGGATATAAATAAAGGTTTTACAAAAGAAAAAAAGGGGAAGATCATTACTGGGAGATGTTGAAGATCTTTCACCACGATTAGAAGATTTTATTCCAAGTTTCCAAAGACACTAAACTATTACGATCCTTAAGTGTCTGTTTCTGTTATGTATTATGTATTCCGCAAAAGTAATGTAATGTCCATGTACGTCAAGCTTCGGGTCTCTACATTTATGATATCTTCAATACTAATATGCTTCTGGTGTAATTTAATAAGATACTATAGTTTTCATACAAGAGTTTAAACGTACCCTCGACTAAAGGAAAGTGCATGGTAAGGGGTTTCTTTTCACTCCTTATTCCCGTGAGATTCATGTCATATTTCCACTATTACATTTTGTGTGGTGTATGTACTGACCATAATTGTATTATTTGTGTAAACCACATTATTGTATGTTTATTTACATTTTCATTGTATGATACCTCTTTCATGGGCTATATGTTTCATATGTTATCAAATTGTTAAGGGTTAATATCACAATCTCTTTATTATCCGATGTTCCTTTTATGTAAGTATCTACTAGGACATATTTATTATTCTTCTCCATGTTTCATGAAAATTATTTCAAATGTATTCTTTTAAGGGACCTTTTTACTAAAACATCATTTCAAATGTTTTAAATATTTATTCTTCTAAATATTTCTCATTAATGTCCAGGTCTTCAAAATGATTTTAAGGATTTATTTATATAGACATCAATGTCTTTAAAATGTTAATTAGTTTAAAAAGTTTCAAAGTTGTATGGGACACTTTGATTAAAAAATTATTTAAATGTCTTCCTTTCTAAATTGTGTGACTTTTAAATTTTTTTATGAAAAAGGGATATTTCTCTAAAAGAGTTTTACAAATCATTTTCATCTATGACAACAACCTTTGATGGAATTTAATCTTATTTGAATTTCATTTATTATGATACAAAAATTCCATATTGTATTGAAGGTTTTGTGATATGATTGACTGTGGAAATGTTATTTTTATACCATTCTTGTTTTATGGATAATGTATTGACATTTCGTATGCTATTTTTAATACGAATGTTTCTGTTATGTTTAAACATATTAATACGAGAAATTCATTGGACTTAATAAATTATGGGTGGATCCCTCTATAGCTCCTCGGTGCATCGATAGGTCTCATGAGACAAAATAGTGTCTTAGCACAAGGGCTTGACAAAATCTTATTTTTAGTCTTGGGAAAAGGCCATTACTATGAGGTTATGATATTTTGGAATTATTAATTCCATCAATTATGAAAGTGGTTATTGATATTTCATGTTTTTATTCAACTAGTAGAGTATCCATGTGAGTAAGTAAATCAAAATATTTTGTTTTATATTTACCATATTATGATGAAGTTTATGTTGAAATGGATTTTGTTTTAGCTTTATATATTTTCTTAAATGTTTATGATTATTTATGAAAGTTTCTGCTATATTGTTATCCTTACTGAGTATCTGAGCTCAACACTTTCTATGTTTCATTTTTCCCAAGATTCCAAGAGGCGTATTGTGATTGATATGTAGGGTTAAGCTAAGGTAATAATGTTGTTCATAAAAGATTAATTATTTTGTTTTGAATGTTATAAAGTGTAATATAACATTCATGTGTGTAAACTATTTTCCAAGATTGCTAAACCGATCAGTCCTTCAGGACTTGATTTCTTGTAATCATGCCAATGTATTAAAATAATGCACTAAATATGGGTAACTAGGGTTCGAGCGTTACAATTAGTATCAGAGGAAATCTAACAATACCCTTAAGAAGATAGATTTAGATAAACTTTGATTAGATAATATTGACCTAATATAGACTTTGATGATTAGTATATAAGAAATTCATAAAATTTTGGTAATGTAGAGATTTTGTGAGTTTCCCAAGGTAATGTATCCCTGTCTCGATATGAGCAAGTAGAGATGGCTCTGGCACAGATGTAACTAAGGGTAAATCTCAAAAACACCCCATTGAGATAGACTCAAACGAGAAGTGGTGCACGATAACGGGCCTTTATGCACTCTTTGTTACGATACTCCCAGGGGATATGCTTAGGATAATTCTTGTTTTCTTTACAACCCATTATGAAGAGTTTATGACTATATACTTAATCAAAGAATGTTTTTTTTATTATGGATTTTATCGATAAACTTTTCAATTGACGTTAGTTATTTTACATGTTTGGAATTATGAATTGTTATTCATAAATTGACCTAGTGTATACCATTTTTTAGAAATGGCGCTCAGTAAAATGAATGAGAACACAAATATTATGTATGATCCAAAGAGTAAGAAGGGTCATATCATTCATGGTATTAATCCAACATTTAGAAAGGAAATAGTCTCCCACATATTATCATAATATTAATAAATAGTATCATTTGTTAATAAGATCAGTAAAAATTTGTTGAATCCTATGGAAATGATGGGATGCCAGAGATGAAAAGGATGGTAGAAAGAAAGATGGATAAAGGGAAGAGGAAAAAGAAGGATTTTCCCATATGTAATAAATGTGGAAAGAATCACCATGGTAAATTCTTGAAGGGAATGATAGCATGTTATAAGTATGGAGAAAAAAGGACACCAAGTACCTGATTACAATGGTAAACATTAAAATGTATAATACTTCATCTTCAAGGCATTGAGACACTACACGAATAAATGTCCCATTCATAATATTATACCACAAATGATGATATTGGATAATAATCAAGTTATGACACTACCTTAGATGAAGAAGAATGACTACTGTTCTTATATTTTAATTAAAAATTATTTCCTTTGAGTGTTGTATCAACAGTATACTGGTTACATGAATTATGGAGATAAATAACGATTGTACTGCAGTACTTTTTTATTGAGGATTTGAGATTTTATGGTTCTAAGAAATGTGACATAATAGTAAGATAAATGTTTTTGAAAATACATGGTTAATTGAAAGATAATCCTTAATATGGTCCTGATAATGAGGTTGTGTTTTTGGAATAAGTGATGGTTTATTTTGGTAATTTAGAATGTTGCAATGTTGTAAAAAATACATGATGAAGGAGTTCACATGTTATTACCTGGGAAAAATGATCCTCATTATGTTTAACTTCATTATAAATTTTGGACTAAAAGTTTGGATATAAGTAGTTAGGATAACTCTAAAGGATGGAATGGATTATTTTTTAAATTGTAGAATATTGTTAAGGTTATTTTCGTATTTCCATAAAAAGCACAACCTAGAGGTCGGGCGGCAACTCGTCGTGTCCGGCAAGGCCGGGAGACTTGAACCTGCTAACAAAGGGCGTCAATGGTGTATCTCCTACCACAAGCCCACGTGATGTCCTGGATTGAATAATGTAGTTTTTTTTAAAGTTCTAGTAGATGAATTATAAATTCATTTTTTTGAAACCCATATGAATAGGATAAATAGAAAAAAATAAGTTCTATTATCTTTTAGAGTGAAAGATGAGTTTATGGTAGAAATTAGTTAAAGGATAGAACTATACTTTTCAATTATATATTTTTCTTTTTCAAATATTCATTAAATAAATTAGTTCTTATGCTTTATTGAAGGGATCTTAAAACCAAAAATGTGTTATCCTAATACCTTATGTTTTTTTTTGAAGAGATGGTATTTTAAATCATCATAGATTGATGAATTTTGAGGCTCTCAATCTTACACTTGTTTGTAATTGATGACACCAATAACTACCTATAAATATTTATATTTTGCCTCAAATTATATGTCTTGATTTTCCTCCAATGTTCTCCTAATCAATATCATAAATTGGTGGTTACCCATTAATTTATCTTTACCTCTTATTAAGACTAAATTTTATTGACCTAATTTCTGATTTGTGGTTTTCCCAAAAGTATTTTCTATTTCAACCTTTTATTTTCGGAAAAAAATTTCAAATTGTGAGGATGAAATTTATTGAAGGAGGGGAGAATGTAACACCACAAGATTCTACGGTACGCTTCTCTTTGATTAATACAGTAGCGTGTGGTATACTCCACATCGAGTTCTAACGCACACCACAACCAATCAAACTAGCCGTCATGAATAGTAATACCAACTTTTTGAAATTTTATAAAATTTATCTTTCAAAATGGACTTCATTTTTGGATTCGGAATATCGAAATTATCTTAGGGTGAATTTTGGGTACACTTCTGATAACATTCATATTTTGATGAATAGTGAATATTAATAAATTTTAATTAAAAACAACTTTTTAAATCGAAATAATTAATAGCGATACATTATAAATTTGAGTGATTTTAGAGTATAATTATATTATATTTTTACCATTTAATCCAATTTAGGTCATTGGACATAATTTCACATTTAAACTGGACAGAAGCAAGTGTCAATCTTTTGATAGTTATTATTTCCCAAAAACCTGCTTTTTGTTTTGACAATGGGAATTAATTTTAAATTAATTTCTGCCACTTCTGTGTTTTGACTATGGAAATATGAATTCCATATTTGGACTTAGGATAGCTAAATTGTGTAAATAGGTAACTTTTATTTTTAGAAATTTTGAATAATTACTTTGGAAAATATTTTATTTGCCATGGTTAAAGGGTAAATCCGGTAAATAAGGGTAAACAAATAATATTATAATAATATTAAATTAAACTAAAAATTGTCCTAAACCTATTTTTTGATACATTTCCGACCATGGGAAACATTGGGTCGATTTTGGGACCCCATGGATCCACTTGTAAGTGATAATGACACTTTATATTAATTAAGTTAAAGTAATACAAAAATGACAGAAGCATATATTGTTTAGAAAAACAATTTTTTACATAGGGATATATATGTTATATTTTTGAAAATAAATATTCATTAGAAATAAAAAAATGTTTACCAAATAATGGTGTCTTATTTATAATTTTTAAACATTTAATAATTAAATTTATTTATGACACAATAATGATGTAGTCTTTTCCTTATTAATGAATGAATCAATTAATTGGTATTATAAATGTTAAAATAAATATAATTTGAAATACATGATTCCATAAACGAATTATATTGGTTAATATGACATGTTAGTATTTTGTAAATGAATTTGGTTATAATTGAAAAATAATTATGACTTTAACAAAAATATATTATTGAATAGTATCAAAATTGACATAAATGTGTTTTTAAAACAATTATTATATTATTAACTGATATTGTATTACTAAAAAATAAAATATGGCCAAAGGACTTATATAATGATATTTTTATCATTAATAGACCACTTTGGGGTCGCTTTTAAGTATATAGTATGTTTATTTACCATATAATATAAAAATACAAAGTGATATGGTAAATGCCAAACTAATTAACTAAGAGTTAAAACTAAAATATAAGGTAAATATAGTGACCCAAACATGTATAGAACCTATTGGTTGAATTGTTTTCGACCCATACCCACCTTATCCTCGAAATAAATTAATTTGGATCCATTATAAACCAAATATTAATTTATTATAAAATAATATTTAATGTTTTTCCTAAGGTGCCTCTTACCCTTCTTATAAAAGGGCACTCCCTCTTAAATCTAATTTACACCTTATGAGCAATTTTTCTATGCCAACCCCTGCCCAAATACCATATAATCCATCCTAAATTAAACCTATTGTTCTTAGTTTGATCAGAATTCAAACCTATGGAGCACTTTTGATCAAATCAAAAGTAAGAACACGAAGAAGAGGTAATGATTTCACCACCCTCTTCAAAGTTCTTTTCTTCTTCCACTTCCTTTTTCATCGTTGTTTCCATTAGAAAATAATAACTCCATTATCTTCTATATACTATGATGTTATTATTATTATGGTACATCCAAATTCATTATTATATCCACGCTTTGAATGACATGTCACCATACGCGCGTACGTACGGATTACCGTCTCCACGTCGTGGTGTAATTGTTCTTCAATACATTATTATTTGGATGGGTATAAAAATGATGTATATTAGATGTAAATAATAAATATTACATGATACATATTCTGTATATATGATTTAAAATCCAATTATTTATTATTTTAATATCAAAATAATGATATTTTCGCTCGTGCGTACGTACGCATTACCATCTCCACGACATGATGAGATTCATTTCCAAGTTCACCATTCCCCAATGATTATAAAAATATATATTACTAATAAGTATATAATATATGACATAATAATCCTATTGGAGATATATATATTTTTATATATATAAGTATTTTTGTACGTACATGTATCTTATTCACTTACTTCTGTTCAATAGTATATGAAAACTGAAACAGTGTTTATGCGTACGTACGTACTACCGTCTCCATAGACAATGTTTTCCATTTCATATAAATGTCTATTATATATATTTATATTATAAATATATATGATATATAAATCATGATTTATATTCTGAAGGTATTTAAATCATGATCTATGTGATACAATCATGAGTAACAAGTTAAAACACGTACGATAAATAAAGCAATTATTACCTGAAATATTAATATAACATCGAAGTTATTATTAAATGGATAGTATAATGCCATAAATGGATAATGTATGATATCATAAATATTAATATGGTTCTAGTATAATATAATAACATACTTTAGTATTTATACAGAAGTTTAAACGTACCCTCGACTAATGAAAAGTGCCAGGTAAGGGGTTTTCATCTTACTCATTATTCCAGTGAGATTCACGCCATATTGCCACTATTACCTTATGTGTGGTTTATGTACTGCCCCTAATTGTATTAGTTGTTTAATACACTTTGATATATGTGTATTTACATATTCATTGTATGATTCCTCTTTAATGGGATGTATGTTTCGAAAGTTACCAAATTGGTAAGGGTTAATTTCAAAATCTCTTTATTATCTGAGGTTGTTTTTATGTAAGTTTCTACTGGGACATATTTATTGTCCATGTACATGTTTCATTAAAGAGTATTAAAAGGCATTATTTTAAGAGACCTTTTTACTAAAAAAAATTTATAATTTTTTAAATATTTATTCTTTTAAATCGTTCTCATTATTGTCCATGTCTTCAAAATGGTTTTTAAGGATTTATTTATATGGACATCAATGTCTTTAAAAAGTCAATTCCTTTAAAATGATTCAAATTGTTATGGGAATCTTTGATCCAAAAATGTCTTTAAATGTATTTTTTTCTAAATTGTGTGACTTTTAAATGTTTTCATAAAAAAATGGATATTTTTTGCAAAGAGTTTTTCAAATAATTTTCATCTATGTCAACATCCTTTGTTGGATTTTAAGCATATTTGAAGTTGATTTATTATGATAAAAAACATCCATATTGTATTGAAGTTTTTGTGATATGTTTGACTATGGACGTGTTATTTTTATACCATTCATGGTTTATGGAGAAAGTATTGACATTTCATATGCTAGTTTTAATACGAATGTTTACGTTATGTTTTAACCTATTCATATGAGGAAAGCATTGGACTTAATATGTGATGGGTGGAGCCCTCTATAACTGCTCGATTCATTTATAGGTCTCATGAGACAAACTTGTGTCTTGGCACAAGGCCTTGACAAAATCTTGTATTTAGTCATAGAACAAAGCCTTTACTATGTGGTTATGATAGTCTAGTATTATGAATTCCATTATTATAAAAGTGGTTATTGATATTGCATTTGATTATTTGACTACTAGAGTATCCATGTCAGTAAGTAAATGACATTATTTTGATTTATATTTTCTATATTATGATGAAGTTTATGTTGAAAAGGATTTTGTTTTAGTTTTATAAATTTCCATAAATGTTTATTCTTATTTGCTAATGTTTCCACTATATTTTTATCATTACTGAGCATCTGAGCTCACCCCTTTATGTGATTAATTTTTCCCAGGATTCCATGAAGTGTGTTGTGATTGATATGCAGGGTTAAGCTAATGGAATAACGGTTTTCATAATGGATTATTTTTGTTTTTTTTATGTTATAAATTGTAATGTAACATTCATGTATATAATCTATTTTCCAAGACTGTTAAACTGATCGGTCCTTTCGTACATAATTCCATATAATCATGCCAATGTATTAAAATAATTCACCAACTTTGGGTAACTGGTATCAGGGTGTTACACTTCCATAGGTAATTTCATTAGTAATAGGTAAATAGATTAATTAACTAGAGGGAGCAAGAGGGGAAATAGTGCACCTAAGAGAGATGTGAATGGGGGCTCGACCATGGATTGGGGGTCTTTTGAGTATAACAGTGGTTGGAATTGGTAAGGGTTTTTCTCTTTATTATTATTATAATTTCATAAAACCACCTAGTGGAAATGCATTGTTCTGGCGCACTATTTACTAAACCATGTGCTATCCTTGCATCGATTACTCTGCACATCGAGTACCCAAACATTATGGTCTCATAGTATGATATAAAATGGAATAATTTTTTTTATAAATGATAGATTCACACCCATGTATTTCGAATGGCTAGGAAAATCGAGCAGCTAAACCATGCAATAGGTAAAAATCCCCAAAATTTTCCAATTTTCAAAATTTAAACTCCAACATACAAAACAAAATATAAATAAATTAATAAATTAAAAAACCAGGTTAGGGTTTGATATATTAAATAACTTATGTATATATAAATACATCCATAAAATTATTTTAAAAATATGGACATGGATGAAAAATTGTTTTAAGTCGGACTACAACATTTAATTTTTCAAATAATGTCCCTCATATAAAACCATATCAAGTTTTTTATATTTCAATAACATGAGGGGAAAGTATAAATAATTAAAATTTAAAATTTAAATCCTATTTAATATTGAATATTAATTTTATTGAAATATTTATAGGAACATTATCATGGATGAAAAATATTTTTTAAATATTACTTTTAAACATTCAAAATGAGGATTTTATTTAATGTTTCCGTTGTATCATGCCCGACTAATCACGTACATTATTTTTATTCCTAAATAAACAATTTATGTTAAATTAAATTATTTATGATTTAAATCTAGATTATTATTCATTTTATTTCACTTATTATCAGGCAATATTCAATTACCCAATCTAATATGTTCATGTCAGACGTTTTGATGGTATTCTACTCATGTGTCCAAAATGAATTTGGTTGGTTAAGTATGGTTCATTAGTGAATATTTAAATCCAATAGGACATAATAATAATGAAATAACAATGATTTTTATACATAAATTATAATTTTAAAAGCTATCATGAATTATGGTCTGCAAACATAAACTATGTTACAATCATGGAGATGATATATTGAACATATGCATAAGTAATATTTCCATTTTTAAACGATCTTTATTGATTTATGATATGTATAATTTTATCATATTTTAAGTATAATAATTTCATAAATAAAATATTATTTCATTAAATAAACTTAAATTTATATTCCATATTATTTGGTGAGGATGCACAAATCACATCACTTCGTGTAGTTGGTAGTCCACACGAACACGTGAATGGCATTATAATTTTTTGTGAATTGAAATGTATGAAAATAGGTGTTTTATTATTTTTAAAAAAGTATGAATATATCATTAATAATAATAATAAATATATATATATATATATAAATTCAAAAATTAAAACTTTATATTATAGATTGTGGTGGAAAATGAATTACATTGATTCACGGGGTAGTGGTATACCGAAGACACAAACGAAGGATTCCTTTATCATTTGATAGAGGTTGGAGATAGATATATATTATTATATAAAAACAATAAAACATAATTATATGGAATATATATAAATTATTATATCATGATTATTAATTATTAGTTAAAAGAGGTGAAAAAATAAAAAAACAAAATATTCTCGGTTAACTGATATACATCTTCTTCAAATAACCTCATATTCAATAAACCTTAAGTACTCAAAGATTAGTTTTATTCCCAAAATAATTATTCATAAATTTTATGTTGGAGGTAAATAAGTTATTTTGATGGGTCTGGGAAGAACTAAATGGTTTTTTAAGTATTAATAAATGAGAAGAATGTGTACCATTTTATATGAGAGGGGATGGGTACTCATGGAAATACTTAAAATATTAAATTAATATAATTTAATTTTAAAAGAAAATTGTTTCAAAAATAATTAATTTCTAATATAATAAGATCATGATTCTAAATCCAATTATAAAATATAATTTGTACAACTTTAGACATTGTTTTTACCCATATATTTTTTTAACCCACATTAACCCTGTTTATAAATACCTTGAATACAATGTCTTCACTATTTAAGTGAAATGATATTTAGTATAAATTGAAAATTTGACATTAATTGGTAAATGGTTTATATTCTCAACCATATTCCAATAAATTGTCCAATAGTTTTCTTTTTTAGAATTTCAAATAAGTTAATAATATATTTTTTATTATATAATATCAGTAATGTCAATTTTAAACTATTTATTTACTTTAAAATTAATGAAATTATTAAAAAAAGGAATTCAAATATACATAATAAAACTTACATAAAATGTTTTATTTTTCTAAAAAAAATCATGTATCAGTGAACTAAATTACATTATTCTGACTTTTAATTTATTTAATATCATTTATTTAATTTTATTATTAAATTAATAATTATTTCATCAGTGTTAAGTAAATTTTTTAGTAATTATAACATCACTAAAAATCATAATTAAATTAAAATGATAAAAATGGTTTATACACCAGATTATTATTCATACATTAATATATGTGTGTGTGTGTGTGTGTCTATATATATATAGTATTTCTATGTCAATAATATTTTAGTGATTAAAAGCAAGAGTGTGATATTTTGGGCATTATATTCACTTAAATATTATGATGGACAAAATTATATTAAAATGAAATCGAAAAGTATTACATTGACAATTTTTTATGTTTTTTGATGATATATAATCGTCCAATAATATTTAGAAAAGCATTAAGAACCATATTTAGTCCTTAGGATTTTATTTTTAACCCTACTTACCAAATTTACCATTTACTTTCCTAACAAAATAACTAAAATGATTTATTCATAATGTTGTAAAATAAAAGTGATGATTTCTATAAATATTTTCCCCCTTATTCTAAATATTGAATTTTTCGTATTTAGAACACATATATGAAAAAAATTTATTTAAAATAAAACCATTATAATGAAATGTAAACAGTTTTTTCGGAAAAATACCCTTTTAAGAATAAATTGTTTTTTAAAGAAATGTAAGTATAAAATTAAAAACAAGGACTTTTATTGTATTTTTTTTATAAATATGAACAAAATAAATTTTAAAACTACTCCAAAATTTAATTTTACATTATAAAAACCATAAAAGGAAATATAGTTTTAAATGAAATCGTTATTTCCCCTTATTCATTGAAACAAAATTTTTTCAAAAAAATCTAAAAAAATATACATAAGTTAATAATTATATAATAATTTACAAATTTATATCCTTTTGTCAAATAAAATTTATAAATTTTTAAAAACTTATTTATAATGTTTTGTCAAAAACGAAATAATTTTTTTTTGAAAAAATGATATTTTTTAAGAATAAAGACTTTTCTAAAAATTTGTTGATTATTTCTTAATAATTAATCTATACATTTTCATTTATTAGAACATTTATATATTTTTTCGTAATTTTTTTAATCCAATTTATACCTACCAATTAAATAGCTAGGATATAATGGTCATATTTAAATAAAAAAATTTCATGTTTAATTTAGGATTTGCGATTCATGTCATAAATTCTACTAAACATTTTTCTCTTCTAAAAAAATCACATGCTGTAACATTATAAATGATGACAATGATTATAGGGTATTTTTTATGGATGTGTACCCATTGTGGGGGGAAATACATGAGATCACTAGGGTAGGGGAGGGAAGTGAAGTGATATTGGGAGAGTGGGAGAGCAAGTTACTCACATGACAAGGAAGTGGATAAAAGAATTTAACATATGGTGATAATGATTAATTAACGGAGAAAGTGGTGAAAAATTTATACATTAGCGGGTGATGAATGAGAAATAGAAGAAAAAATAATGATGAAAATCTATGGAATTTATATTTTTTGGGAAACTATAAGGGGTAGGAATAGATTTAAAAATTAAGATTATATTGTAATTAAAAATATTGTTTCATATAAAATAAACCGATGAAATTTTAAAAAAACTCTCATCATCTATGATAAATTTAAATATAATTTATTATAATTTTAAAATTATTATTTTTAATAATATTTAATTATAATAGATTGACTATTTCATATTAATATGATATGTAACCATATTTAAATGTTAATAAAATATTTTTCAAATGTTAACTAATAAATATAAAAATAAATATTTGTTGGGGATACAATTATTACCTATTATTGACACCATTTTTTTAATATGTTGGATATTATTCCTTTAATATTAAAATATATATATTTTACTAATATTATGTTTCTAAAAGTCATTTTTTGTAGTTCCCATATCTATAGTAACTTAGAATTCCCATATGAAAAGGTCTTCATGACACACTTTTCTGAGATCCATCATGAGAAATGAAATAACAATATTCCCTATCTACCATAACCTATATATTAATAAAAATAAAATATATTTTGATTCCAATTTAAAACATTCCCTACATGTTCCACTCAATCATTTTGATACCAAAGGTGTATTGTGAACTCAAGCATTCCTCCCTATATAATATAAGCATCTGAATATTAATGAGGATTTAAGGTTTAACCCTGGGGATATTTTACCCTCAAATTATAATATAATATTAGTAATGGTAACCATATTAAGATAATAATAAATAATCAGATCATGAAAACCCCCAATAAACAATAATTATTCTTTATAAAATGATCTTCATAAAAATGAAATCATATTCCCTAATATATCACCCATTATGATAATCACATATAGAAAATAAATATATCAATACAAATACAATGTTGCTTTAAACAATCATCATTCCCAACCTCATCCAACCAAAACATACCCATTATGATTGTACTTATGAATCATGCGACATTGGGCCTATTCCATACATAAACATGTGGACAATGATTCCTTATTGATTACTAGAGTGTCATAACTACCAGAGAAATGTGTGAGTAAAAAAATAAGTAGCACACCACCAATGTAATACCTAATATAACAATTAATATAATGTAAAAAAAGTGAAATTCATAGAAATTAAATATGTAAAATAGATTAAAAATAAATATCAATGATCCATGGGTTCTTTGGTTACACATGTGATCAACCACACCAGCTTCTTCCAATGTTTAATGTATTTGAGCATGTTACTTTACCATCACAAGGATACATATCCTACTGTAAAACACATTAATATTTACAAATAAGTATAAAAAACCACTTTGTAGGAAAATTAGTCCAACAAAGTCATCTCATATATACAAAACTTATGGGGATGAGAATCTCACCCCATAATCTCAAAGAAATAATAAATTAGGTGAAATAATTCCCAAATAACTATTTTATAAAAAAAAATTATGGGGGATGTATAGATATTAATATTATAGATAAATTAGTCATGGGGAATACTGGTCTGATATGTGATATCAGATAAAATCTGTCCTAAGGAAGAGTGTCCCACTAAAAAATCTCATGATTGACACACTAAGGGAATGTTTGGTCAACTGGATAATCTAATAAAACATCTCTATAAAAATGTATCATTCCAAGGAATGTATCATTGAAATACAAGGGTAATGAAGCTACCCACAAAATAATATCTCAAAAAACATTAAGGTATAGAAGCCACCAAAACATATCTTCTATAATCATTGGGATGGTGGACATAAACACAATAATCACAATTTAATTTCATAAACACATGCATGTAGTGTTTCTACTCAGATATCCCTCTATAGTCACACTATATGGGGTTATCATAAGGCTAGGACAGCCACCGAGCTCCCATATTCCATGCCATTTTTTAAAACCCTAATTTGTATCTTATGTTTTATTCCCATCTCCTAGGACCAAGCCTATCACATAAAAGTTATAGTGTCCCTCAACACAATCATTTTTATATCATGTCCTCACAAACCATTCAGGAAAATCCGCACCAACATAACTCTATTGGGATAGAATAAATCTCAACTCACATTCAATGGCATAATAGGGTAGTCCACTAAATCCAATTTAAAATATGCATAAATCCTACCCATGTTATGCCAAATTAATTTCTCAAATACTAGTCATGTATGAACCCACACCCCAATCTTTAATCAACTACCATAATGGAAATAATATATCTCAATGTCATTCATGTCATACATAGTCCAGTCAATATCATTCTTACAGTATCCTCTATATGTATGACTTAATGGGAACAAATACAGATGGTCTCAATGATCACCAATTTCATTTGGACTATTCTATGATTTATATATGACATGGAAGATATTTTTGATTAATCACTAAAATGTCAATGAATGAGGAACCAATCTATTTTTGACGATCCGTATTCTCTCAAGTCACATTAAATATCTTAATTGATGTTAAAGTGAATATATTATTTTTTTAAATTAAATATCAATACCTTTTATGTGGGAAGACCACATATCATATTTAATATATAAAAATTCATATATATATATATGGTGATTTTCTAGGGGACACCAAACTAATTTTATGGAGTTCTTTCCTTTAATATTATTCCTATTTGCTCTTATAGAAGATTCTCTAAGCTTATCTAGCCACCATCCATCAACATGAGGTTCAATCTCTATCAATCAATTTTCCACAAGAATTATAAAAAACATTCATCAATTTACACATAATTTCATTAATTATTCAAAAATTTTGATTTAGGAAATTACTTAGAATCACATAGTGTAAATAATCTATATATTGAAATAATAAGTAAAGGTGTTCACACAACCTAAAGTATAAATTTTCAACATTATAAAAAAATTAAAAATTTATCATTTCAATAATTCCATTAATTTCACTGAAACTGATGGAAAACCTTAAATAATTTTTATTATAAACACAACTCTTTGAATCAATATAATTATCGGTGTAATAATACACTGAAAATTACTTTTAGTTAATATAATTATAATACTCTAAATAGTAAGATGATTTTTCCTCGAGTGTAATTTTAACCAAATATATAGTTGGGTGATAAACAAAATTATTAGTAATAAAAAGGGGATCTATAGAAGGACGGATCAATACAAAATGTTATAATTTCTTCTTTCTATCTCTAGGATCAATGGTCACATGATGTAATTGATAAATGTGGGATGAACCATCAAGGAAGAAGATGATATTGAGACCTATATTAGGTCAAATGCCTCATGTAATGTTCTCAAGAACTCCCAAAATCCACTTTTAAACTATATTTTAATTATTTTTATAACAATGTTGAAATTTTGAAAAACTACACATTTCAAAATAAAATTGGCATTTCCAAGACCTTGGATAGAATTATCAAACATATATCTCCCTTTAATACCATACATATGATATATACTATTTTATGTTTGGGGTTTTCTACAAATCTTTAGTTATCCCTTTTATACAAAATAACTAAAGATCTTATGTAATGTTTTTCATTCTACATTACTCCATAAATAATATTTTTAACCCATACACAAGGTTTTTTCATTATAAATAATTCATATATTATATATTTTCAAATATTTATACCTTTCCACTTTGTAAAAATATCATAAATAATATATTACAGAAGAAAAAAATCTATTAAAATTAAAATTATTCATATTTATCATAACATCATTTTCAAAAATTTTATATGTAATATATTTTCCTTAACAAATTTATGATATATAATATATTATCATTTTTTTGAGATATTTTTAAAAGTAAAATATCATATATGTGACAATATTTTTACAAATATGATGTTTTCCATGGGAAATATTTTTATATATAACATATTTCATTCCAAACATAATATATTAATAATGAATAAAATATTTTACATAAATAGAACTCAATATATAATGAATTACATAAAATATAATATATTTTACCCTGATACAAAATTTATTTTATATAGATAGAAATCCATACAAAATATATTTGTTTTAGAAATGACTTATTTTCTTGTGTATGATGTCTTCCATAGGTAATGTAAATGTGTAATATATTTTTAATATATATGTTAAATAACTCATTATACATAATATAATTCTCAGGGGATAAATTTGATATATAATGTATATTCATTCATATCTTATTTTCCTTTTGTAAAATATACATAGGTAAAATATAATTAAATATATAAGTTATTTTCCTATAGAATAAATTCAATACAAAATATTATTTTCTTAGAAACATTTACATATATAACATATTTCCCTTATGAAATATATTATATATAATATATTTTCAAGAATAAGAAAATTTACTTATGTAATTTCTATAGTATAATAATTTTCAACAATGTGTATCATTTTATTATAAATAAAGGATTTTTCCCTTTTCATAAAACCTTAATGTAACATAATTATCCTAGCTTATATTTTTTACTTAGATTAATTTTATTAAATAATATTCTACTTCACATCATAATAAAAAGAAAGGGAAGCATCCCTTATTCAGGAATGATATCGCTATTTCAAATAGTATTTAGTGGTAACCATTACATGACTTGAAGGCCTAGTGGTTAGTAGTCCCATTAAAAATTTTAATAGATAAATCCCTATGAAATTTATTTTCACTCCCCGGTAATGTTTAAGGATTTATACTTATGGAAAATTTCAAAAATATAATAAACTCAAAAATTCCCAAAATGAATCCAAAATATTTCAAATTTTTTCAAGAATACGGGATCCCGTAAATCCCATTAAATTCTAAAAAATAGCATCAAGAACAACACCAATCCAAGATAACATCTCAGGATACAATTACCAATTAATTACTACAATCATACACCTCCGCTGGGATCAATTTCTCAATCCCACATGTAGAAGACAATACAATGAACTATATCCCAATAATTACCCAAACACCTAATCAATTCTTGTTGTGTTTGACATATCAAGAAACATTATAATTTTTTTCTCAATCTCATTGTTATGATTCTAGAAACATTTATAAAAAAATCCCATGCTTTGGGTAAAAATTAATAAATAAAATCCATTTATGTTACTAACATGTTGCTACATGGGTTCCTATAGTGTGGAGATCCATAACATGTTTTGAAAGTGTAAGGTGTATAATAAATATAATTTATATAAATTATTATAAATATTTTTTGAGGTTCAACTATATAATATGTTTGAGTTATGTAATTCCCCAACCCTTGAAGCTTGGAGGAGGTGTATTATTTCTATACATTGTTATGATTACAAAGAATCAAGTCCTGATGAACTGATCAGTTTAGCAGTTTTGGAAAATAGATTACGTACATGAATGATACATTAAAATTTCTAACATAAAACTCAGTATAAATAAAAAGAGAATTCATTTAAACATAAAAAAGAACATAATATAGAAAAAATATATCAAACATTACCATATAATCATATAATTTGATATTCTACTAGTTGAGTAATCACATGTAATATCTAAATTCATTACGAGGGAATTCATAATGACAGACATAATAACTACTATGCCGAGGCCTTATCCCAATATGATTCAAAAAAATTTATCAAGGCCATGTTCTAAGACACTAGTTTGTCTCATGAGACCGACTGATTTATTGAGGGTCTAGAGATGGCCCACCAGTCACTTTCTATGTCCAATGCATTCCTCATATGAAAATGATGAAACATAACCCAATCATTCGTATTAAAACTAGCATACAAGATGTCAATATATTGACCATAATCCATGAATGGTATAAAATTAAACATTCACATTCAAACATATCATAACTCATTCAATTCAATATGGAATATTGTATTAAAATAAATCATCCTCAATCAAAAATAATTTCAAATAAATGATGTTGACATAATCTAAAAATAATTAGTAATAATCTTTGAGAGAAATATAATTTTTTTCAGAAAATCTTTTAACTGTCAAACAATTTATAAATGAATTCATTTAAAATATTTTTATTAATCAAATATTCATATACCACTTTTAAGTTATTTAATGGAATTAACATTTTAACACAATAATATCCATATAAATAAATCCTTAAAATCCTTTTCAAAACAGGGAAGATAATTAAAAAGATTTAAAAAAATAAATCATTAAAACATGTAAAATGGTTTTCTAGTTAAAATTCACCTTCCATAAAAACATAATATATTCCTTTAGAAAACATGTTTTTGAAAAATTTACATGGATGATAAATATTTCCTAGAAAATATATACACATTAAAATTCTCTGATAATAATGAGATTGAGGAATTAACCCTTACCTTTGGTCTGATACTCTTCGTACATGTTCGAAACTCTTGTATAATGTGATTAAACATATTATTATCTTACATAAGAATCATAATAATTTTTATCATATCATATATTATTCTTGTATGACTTCATATTACCCATTTATTAATAATTCCAAGTTAATGCAACATTTTGGGTAATATCACTTTGGTTATCGTACGTGTTTTGACATGTTATTCTTGATCATATTACATAGATCGTGATTTAATTACTTCCTGAATTTATTATATTATTTATATATCATATATATTTATAATATAAATATATAATAAATAGATATATATAATGGAACAAATAGTTCATAGAGACGGTAGGTCGTACGTATACATGAACATTGTTTCCATTTTCGTATTTTATTGAAGTAAGTGAATGAAATATATGTTTGTATATATATATATATATTCCCTGAATAAATAATATGTCATATTTTACAAAATTATTAATAATATTTATTCATATTATCATTCTTGGATGTTGAACATGGAATATTAGTCTCATCACGTCGTAGAGGTGGTAAGCCGTACGTACGCACGAGCGACAATAACATTTACTTAATGGTTAAATGGTATAGATTTGGATGAAATATTAATTTTAAATAAATAATATAATGTTATAGTTATCATTTAGGGAATTTTTTTATCTTTATTCCCATCGAAATAAAGTTTACATAAAAAATAATTTACACCACAATGTGGTGACTAATTTCGTACGTACGCACGTATGGTGGTATTGTTTTTCATATGATGGGTAAAAATAAGAATATGGTTATCTCATAATATTAAAAACATCTGAAAATATATTAAATTCTGGATTTTTTTTTATGATAACAACTTCCTATTAAAAATTATATGAATAGATGAACTTTGAAGGAAGTGATAAAATGATTATCTCTTCTTCGGGTGTCTCATTTGGATTGACACAATATAACTTTTAAGTTGGATTTATGCCCAAAATTTTTCTTCATGGATTTAGTGAGGGAGTTTGGTAGGAGATTTGGGAATGTTTTTGACTAGACAAATGGATTTGTAGGTGTGAATAAGGGGGGTTGAGGTGGTTCTGTTTTATAGGAGGGATGATTGGCACATTAGGAAAGTCTATAAATATTAATTTATTATAAATTCATTTTCGATTAAAAATAATCCAATACTCATTTAATTATAAGAAAATATAATTTTTTTTAATAACAATCATACAATAATTTTTATAATACTTTATTATATTCTTTATCCTTATCTTTTTGGTGTAACCCTTATTTTACCATTTCTTATCTTACCATGATATCATGTTACTTAGATATTGTTGGTTAATTTAATTACCATATCATGTAAATAGGCCCGAAAAAATTTATTTATGATAAATTTGTAAATTTATTACCCATTTGGAGAAATAATACATTTTTATTAATTTAATAGCATTTAATATACTATATAATTTGTTAAGTTATGAATTATGTCAAATTTGGACATTGTTCATACAAGACTTTTTTACAAATTCATAAAAACCGGATTCCTTTGTTCCAAATAAATTAACTCAAATATAACATGTCAATATCATCCATAAAATTTTTGGATGACGTTGAAATAACTAAATTACATTTATTTAATCATGTATAATATCATTTATTTGAATTATTTATTAGTGAAGCAATCACTACATCATCATTATGTCATAATTAAATTTTTTAATTTTATGTCTAAAAAATATATATAAAATATAAAGATGTAGTAAATATTTTTATATTAATAATTATTATTTATAGTTGAATATATCAGTTATATAACCCCATATATAAATTATTTTAGGGAAATATACTTGTTTATGTTATATTTTTCTATACTTTAAATTAATTCTTATAAAATGTCAATTTCACACGCATGTGGCTCCATGGGTTAACAAAATAGAACCATGGAAGCCCATGGTAATAAATATATTATAAATTACTATTGGGATATGATATAGTCTAGTTTAATATTATTATTATAATATTTTTTTACCCTTATTTACCAGATTTACCCTCTAACCATTGTAAATAAAATAATTACTAAAGATACTATTTATAATGTGAAAAAAATAATAGGTACATGTTTACAAATTTTGGAAATTATGATTTCTAATATGGAATACATTTTTCGGAATTCAAAACACATAGTTGGTAGATATTAATATAAAATTAATTCCCGTTGTCAAAACCAAAAAGCGGGGTTTGAAGATGTAAAAACTAACAAAATATTGACATGTGTGTATATCCAATTTTAATCTAAAAATAATTTTAATCTCATAAATTATATTAAAAGAAACAAATATAATCTATTTATTCCTTAATCCCACTTATTTTTATAATTTAACACTATAAATTATTTGGATTAAAAAATATTTTTTCAATTGAAATTTAGTATTTTTTATTTATTTATCAAAATATGAAATTTATCAGAAAAGTAAAAAACATTTATCCAATATAAAATTTAATTTCCCTATATTAAATATGAATTTAATTTCATCAAATTTATTATATTAATGTTTCAAATATTGTATTTAAATAGGGTTCACCATTAAAAGGTGGAAAACTGTATTTTTTTGAAAAATAGTTCATTTCTCTATAAAAAATGGATTTGTCCTCATGTTTTGTATAATAAACATAAAATATAAATATTAAAATTATATGGGATATATAAAATTCAAATTGGGGAAATACTATTTATAACTGCTTTTTAAACATCTCTTTTGATAGGTAGTGGTGAGCTTGAACTCTGTGTTGCGTACATCGCACACTATTGAATTAATTTAAGAGGAAGAGTACCATGGAATCTTGTGGAATTATAGTATCCTCTCCATAAATAAAATTCATCCTTGCAATTTAAAAATGTTATTGAAAACATGGTCTTGGAAATTTCAAAATATCTTAGTTGAAATCCCAAATTGAAAAATATATTAATCATGGCAATATTTTAAAATAAGTAAAGGTAAGTATGAAGGTTTCCTAAAATAACACATACAAGGTTTAAATGTATAAAAATGGATATGGAAGAGAAAAAAACCGTCATGTTTTTATGGAGTGTGATAGAGAATATTATTAGGATAAAGTTAATAACTATAGAGCAATATATCTCAAATGAAATATGGGACAATTTGATTAATCACAAAAGAAAGTACATGGATTTTATATGGTTATATGATCCTTTACCCAGTGATTTAGATTTAATTAACTTCATATAATAAGAAAAGAAAGAAGAATACTTAATTTACATGTATATTTTCATCATTTAATTAATTCATATCACATACTCATCTTTCTCTTTGAAAGATAAAACTAAAAAATATTCTATATATTTCAATATTATAAGGATAAAAATATAAACATATTACATTTAAATGATGAAAACTATTTTATAACAACCGGTGACTTCTTGATAGCTATTGTTAGGCGATAAAGCCATGTCACACTTTGATTAAAAGTTGAATTCCCACATCTTTTTCCGACGAGGTGAGTTATCACACAACCTGTAGGCTTCCCTTTTTTTAAATTATATTATTATAAAATTACAAAAATAATAGTAAGAGAATATTGAACCTTAAAATTACTTTCCAATGTTAAAATTAATCCATTCTATCCTTTTTATTTATCTAAAAAACTTCTATCTAATCTCTGTCTAAAAGGTCTTTAAATTTCCGAAATAAGTTGTAACATCAAATTCCCCAAACAACGTAATGTTGCTCTTGTTGAAACATAATGAATATATAATTACCATAATCATATAAAAACTATAATGAAACCAAATAATACTATAGTAAAATCATTATATAAATCACATTCTTCTTATAACCTGAATATAATTCTTGATTCCAAAAACACTAATACATTAATTATTCCACCTCAACTATAGTAATAGCATAAGAATTACCTTGATAAATTTTATTGGTGATCTATATTTCATTGACACTTAGGAAAATAATTTTCATTATGTCCCATGTAATTAAAATTATGAAATTTCACAGCTTCTTTCTTTCCCTAACAATCACGATTATGGTGACATTTTTCATCACATTTGTAAAAAACTCCCAATACTTTTACGCATATACCCGGTGTTTCTTCCCTCAGTTATCACATAAGGTAAAATCACTATTCCCCTTTTTCCCTTTATCTGTCTCTTTCTTATCCATTCACTTCTTCTCTGGATTTACATTAATGTCATATGAAATAGAGAATTTAGCTTCCATCGTGATAGCACACAAGACTATATTTTATTATGATTACAATTATTGTGAGACCAATGCCCATAGGAGGAATGGTTTTAACCCATTAATAAATCGATCAATATTACTTCTTTTTATTACATATGTAGTCTTTTGCATGCTGTGACAGCCTTGTGAAGTTAGCCTCACACTTTAAAACATTATTATCCTCCTCTTTCCATTGGCTCTGAAGTTGTCTTTCTATATAAACACGTTATTCAAAAGGAAAGTATTTATCTAGACAAAGTTCTTTAAGCTCCCTATATTCCATATTTCCCACTTCTTCATCCTCCTTTATGTTTTGAATTAATGACCACCATTGATCTACATACCTTAAGAGGAAATAAACTTCCACGATAACATCTTCTCTTTCCTTACTTCCCAAAGCAACAAATATTTTTCCACAAAGAACATATCCACTGCTCACCTACAATAGGATTTTTAGTCCCATTGAATATTTGAGGTTGTTTTCTAATGAAGCAGTCTAAAATTGATCCTCATTTTTGGTGATCAAGATTCTCTCTATGGGTATGGATATTATTCATAACCCGAGTCAACTATCCTAGTATAGTTATAAGCTAATCAATACCAGTCGTGTCACCATATACACTATTATTATCTTTCACAGGAGGAAAATACCAACATAGAATATGTGCATTGATATGGTTACAGTTCTTCTACTATGCGCCATTTCTAAAAAATGGAATAAACTAGATTAGGCTATGGATCATATTTCATAATTCCAAACATGTAAAATAGTTAAAGAAAATTGAAAATTTTATGCATATATAATCCATAATCATAAATATGGTCACTTTGAGGACATATTTACTCATAAATCCTTCATAATGGTTGGTAAATAAAATAAGAATTATCCTAAGCATATACCCCAGTATTTTCAAACCAGAAGTGTAGCAAGGCTTGTTGTCATATACTCGGTTATCAGGATTCCATTTTAAAACACTATTTTGAAGATTTCACCCCCATCGTATATTTGTCCCAGAACCACATTCACATGTATTATATAGACAAGGATTTACTTCTTGAAATTTCCACATAATCCCTACCTTACCTAAATTCTATGGGGTTATTCTATACTTGTCCTCAATGTCTATCTAATTTTATGATCTCTAATACAACTTTTATAAATTGATTTTAGTGGTTGTTTCTAAACAACCTCTGATACCAACTGTAATTCCCCAACCCCATAAGCCTGGAGCTAGTGTATTATTTTAATACATTAGAATGATTACAAGGAATCAATTCCCAAATGACCGATCAGATTAGAATTCTTGGAAAATATATTAAAAACATGAATGATTCATTACACAATATAAAATAAAAAATAATAAATAATCATTTGATAATTCCATTATTCCCATGGCTTAACACTACATGTCAATAATAATACACCTCTTGGCATCCTAGGAAATAAAAAATAAGAAAGGGGTGAGCTCAGATTCTACATAAGAGTAAATTATTCAATGGAAGATATAAACCATTAAGGAAATATGTATAATAAAAATATCTGCCTTTTAAACATAAACATAAACATAATATTGAAAAAATAAATCAATCATTACCATATAAACATGCACATGGATATTATACTAGTCTTATAATCACATGTAATAACTAATTTCATAACGGGAAAATAAATAATGTCAGACATAATAACAACTATGTCGAGGTCTTGTGCCAAGAACATTCACAAATATTCTGTCAAGGCCTTGTTACAGGACACTAATTTTTCTCATTAGACCATCTGATGCATCAAGGGCCAATAGCGGGCCCTGCCCATCACTTAATAAGTCCTATTAATTACTCATATGAAAATGGTGAAACAGAACATAAACATTTGTTTCAAAAATATCATAAAATGTGAATAAATTAATAATAAACCATGAATTTTATAAAAAATAACATCAACAGTCAAACATATCAATACTCAGTCCATAAAATATGAGAGATTTTATTATAATAAATCAACCTTAATCAAAATTATATCCAATAAATAATGTTGACAATGTTGAAAATAATTAGTAAAACTCTTTGAGAGAAATATCCCTTTTTCATTAAATAAATTAAAATTCACACAGTTTATCAAGTAATTCATTTAAAATATATTTTTGAATCAATTTGTCTCAAACCATTTTGATTCTATTTAAAATAATTAACATTTTAAAACAATCATGTCCATATAAATAAATCCTTAATATCATTTTGAAAACATATATTAATTTAAAAGATTTAGAAAAATATATCTTTAAAAAATTAAAAATTATGTTCTGGTTAAAAATTCCCTTTTATAAAAACATAAAATATTCGATTTGAAAACTTTTTTATGAAAAATGGACATGTATGATAAATATTTCATAGTAAATAATTATACATTAACAATCTTGGATAATTATGAGATTGGGGAATTAACCCTTAACATAGATTCAATACTCTCTATGCATGTCTGAAACTCTTGTATAATGTAATTAAACATATTATTAACTTTAATCCGAATGATAGTAATATTTATGACATTATATAGGAATCTATTATGACTTTATATTTTCCATTTATTAATAGTTACATGTTAATTAAACATTTGTTGTAATATTTCTTTGGTCATCATATGTATTTTGACCTGTTCTTCATGATCATATAACATAGATAATGATTTATTTATTTGAATAATTCATTATATGATTTATTTATCATATAAATTTATAATGTAAATATATAATATATAGATATATGAAATTGAGAAAACCGTTCATGGAGACAGTAGGCTGTATGTACACATGAACGTTGTTTCCATTTTCTTATCTTATGAATGTAAGGAATGACATGTAAATAGATATATATATATCATCCCAATAGCATTATTTTGTCATATATTTTATAATTATTAATAATAATTATTCTTATAATCATTCATGGATGGTCAACATGGAAGATGAGTCTCATTAGGTAGTGGAGACGTTAAGACGTACGTACGAACGAGCAACAATATCATTTTATTAACGGTTAAATGGTATAGATTTGGAAGGAATGTGAATTTAAAATAAATAATATTATGTTATAGTTTTTATTTATGTCATTTTTATTCACCATTATGTGCATCAAATTAAAGTGGACTTGAAAAACAAATTACACCACGGCGTGGAAACGGTAATCAGTACGTACGCATGCATGGTGGTAATGTTTTTCATAGGACGGGAAAAAAAGAATATTCTTGTCCCATAATACTAAAAACATATTAGAATAGATTATATAATGGATTTATTATTTTATAATGTTATATACATAGTAAGTGGAATTTGAAGAAGAAACAAACTTTTAAAGATGGAATAAAACTATTACCTCTTCTTTAAGAGTTTCTTATTTATTTGCACAAAACAACTCCTTAAGATGGATTTATGCCAAGATTTTTTGCTATAGGAATATGTTTTGGAGGTTTTTAGGTGATTCAATCCGTTTTTGTACGAGGCAAAAGGATTTGGAGGTGTCAATATGTCGGTATAGGTGATGACCTTTTATAAGAGGGAAGAGGGTCACTTTAAGAATGTCTCGAAATATTAATTTATTATAAATTAAATTTCAATTAAAAAGTTTCCAAAACTCATTAAATTATAAGATAATAGGATTTTAGTTTGAATAACCACCATTCCATAATTTTTTATATGTTTTTAATATTTTATTATCCTTATATTTTTGGTTTAACACTTATTTTACTCTTTTTAATCTTACCGTGATATCATGTTATTAACACACTGTCGGATGATGAAATTTATATATCATGTAAACGACCCAAAAAAGTAATTTATGAAATATTTTTACTTTTATTAAAAAAATTCCTGAATATTATATTTTTAGGAATTTTCTATCATTTAATAAACTATTTTATGTTTTATGTTATGAATTTTGTCAAATTTTGACAGTATTAATACCTGACGTTTTGTATAAATTTATAACAATTGGAATCCTTAGATAAAAATATATTAAATAAAATATAATATGTCAATATCATCCATAAAAATAGTGGATTCCATCAAAATAACTAAATTATATTTATTTTAACATTTGTAATATCAAATATTTTAATTCTTTATTAAAGAAGCAATCAGTGCATCATCATTATGTCATAATTAAATTTATTTATATAATTTCTAAAAAATATAAATATCATGATACAATAATTCTATATATAATTAAAATTAGTATTTATAGTCAAAGAGATCAATTATATAACCCCATATAAAAATTGTTTTAGTGAAAATACATGTTCCTGTTATATTTTTCATAACATTAAATTAATTCTTATAAATGCCATTTTCATACATAAAAGGCTCCATAGGGTCCCCAAATCATCCCAAGGAATCCCTGGTCAAAACTATATCATAAAATAATATTATGATATGTGTTTGGGTGGTTTAATATTATTAAAATATTATTTATTACCCTTATTTACCTGATATACCCTTTAACCATGGAAAATAAAATAATTATTGATGTTTCTAATCATAATGTCAAAAAATAAAAGGTAACTATTTACACAATTTGGACTATATTATACTAAATATAGAATCTATTTTTATGAATTCAAAACATATAGTTGGCCAAAATTAATTTAAAATTAATTCTTTTGTCAAGACCAAAAAGCGGGTTTTCATGAAGTAAAGACTATAAAAAGATTGACATGTGTTAATGTCAAATTTAAATGTAAAATAATTATATTTATATAAAATATATTAAATGATAAAATTATAATATAATTATAATTTAAAACCACTCATATGTATAATTTGACACTATAAATTATTTTCACTAAAAAACATGTTTTCATTTAAAATTTTGCATTTTATACTATTTATCAAAGTATGAAATTATATGAAAAGTACCAAAAATTCATCCAAACTACATTTTTAAGTGCCGATTATATATAAAAATTTAATTTCTAAAAATTGAATCTATAAAAGTGTTAAATATTGGATTTAAAAATGTTTCACCATTAAAAGGCTGAAAAACTACATTTTTTAAAAAAATAAATATTTTATCTGAAAAAATGATTTTTTTTCTCATATTATTTCTATTAAACCCAAAATATTAATGTTAAAATTATATAGGATATATGAAATTCAACATTTGGTTATTACTATTCATAACCACTTTTAAATGGCTCGTTTGACAGGTCTTGGTGAGCTTGATCTTGGTATTTTGTAAGTCAAATGCTATTTATTTTTTTAAAAGTAATAGTATAGTGGAAGGTTTGGTTGTTAAAAGTCATATAAATACTCTTCTTTATTTCATATGGGTCTGAAATTTGAATATTTTTGGGGCAACCAATTATGATGATTCTAGGATGGAAATAAACATTAAAATATCATATGTTTTTTATTTGTCCATGATTCAATCCTAAATTATTGGGAACTAAAAACTAGATTCAGTAATTATATTTTTGTAAATCACAAAATTAAATCTATGTAAAATTATATATTACTATTTTATCATTTAATTTATTAAAAAAATTCTCGACCATGTTAAATAAATATAATAAAGATATTATAATTCCCTGATGGTCTCTATAATCAAATATAAAAAATTTTATTTTTTAGTGGGTTTGATTAATAAATAATTTGTTAAAAGATAAGGAAAAATTTATTGAAGCTATCACAATGATGATGAAAGAACTATTTCCTT
Organism: Viscum album; assembly: GCA_963277665.1. Lineage (NCBI taxonomy): Eukaryota > Viridiplantae > Streptophyta > Magnoliopsida > Santalales > Viscaceae > Viscum > Viscum album. The sequence continues at coordinate 844,427,122 of OY728161.1, forward strand.
GAATATGGAGAATAATTTTGAATTATTTATGATTAATTATTCATACATTTCAACTCAATTAATTCAAATATTGATCATCTAATGTCATAAATTTTAAAATGAAGAATAATAATGTGTGATTTCATGCTCTCATTCATACAATAGATATTGAGAAAAATTGAGAAGGATTTTTTTCATGTTTCTCTATTAAAATTATTCTATAAGTTAAATACAAAACATTATGAATAAGTTATTAATTTTTAAATAGATACCTCATAAAATCAACTAAAAATATTTTTCTCACTAAATAAAATTAGAAACATTAAGATGTAGATGGTTCAATATAAATATGTACAAAAACTTATTTGGAAATTTTCATTTAGAAATGGGTGATACACAACCATATCACAAAGTTAGGTTGATGATACCTTCCCATATCACAATGGAAGTAGATCATGTATCTTCAACCCTTGTATTTAATTTTCATATGAATTATACCATTGTACACTGTTGTAGTTATAGTAATTTAATAGTCATAAAATTACTATCTTAGTAATAAACCGAAAATAGCAAGGGGTAGTCACCCAAATTGGTACAAAACATTATAAAAAATTACTTTATATATATATATTCTTATTTTAGTCTCATACATGTTATGTAGAGTTTAGATAACAGTGAATCATGACCATAAAAATTCAAGGATGATGTTTTATATGAAAAAAAGTTATACAAACAATGACACTAATTCAGCCCCACACCATATTAATGGTGAATCAACTGATATTGGTAAATCAATTAGTCTCAAATATTATCTGGTTTCATCTGAGATACTCTCCTATTAATAGATACTTTTACAGTATATGAATTTTTAATATTGAATACTTGTTTCTTTATTTTATATAAATAATTTTCATTGATGTTAAAATAAGATTCTATGATATCTTCTTTCGCAACACATAAAAACCTGTTATATTAAAATAATATATTTTTTAGACACATGGTAGAAATACACACATGAATATTTTGCTAAAAAAATATATAAGTATATAGAAAATATAGAAATATAATTCTATCATTTCAATCTAGAAAAAGAGATAATAATGTTATGGGACATAAGATAGCCAAGGAGATATGGGATAATATTGGGATTGTGTATGAAGGAAATGACAAAATTAATGAATAAAAATAAATATCTATAGAGATATTTTAAAAAAAATATGATTGGAAAAGTATGATATAATCGATGATTAGTTCCCATCATAAAATTATAGTTTAATTCAAATTAGGGTATTTAGTTACACATTTTAAGATTCATCCATTTCAAATATGTTAATTCCTAAATATTATGTTAGGTTTGATCTGATGTTATTTTTTTTTCAAAAGAGAAACACGTATCTATTGATGAGTTGCATCACATACTCCTCAATTTTCAAATGTGTAAAATAGTTCTGTAATGAAATAAATACATAGGGGAATGTAACTTAATAATAAGGAAACAATCAATGTTAAATAAGAGGAATTTGATCCATCCTGTAATTTATAAGATAATACTAAAAATGATGGATTCAATAAGTTAACAATGGACCTTATCTCTAAAAACATGAATTTTAGAAAGATAAATTTAAAGAAAAACAACAACTAAAATTCTTTATTTACCATGAAATTAATAAAATTTCAAATTATTTTTCTAGTTATAAATGCATAAAGGAAGAATATATAGACAACAATGATTGTTCCAATAGAAATTAATGGAGAAGGAGTTCTAGTGGGATAATAAATATGGCCAGAATAGACAAAAGTATCGAATATGAAAATGGAAAATCATGTTAGAAAAGGAATGGAATGCACAATCTACCAAAAATATTTATTCTTAAAAATATTATCCAATAATATTCATTAACATCATAGCCCATTATAAAAAACATGAATAATTGTTAATTACTACGGAATAAAGAGAAGAAATCTACATTAAACAGGAAACAATTTGAGATGGAAGTGTGTCTTGAATAGAATAGGAAACATAAAGGTAAAATAAAATCCTAATAGAAATTGGTTGAGAACATGATGAAATAATAATATCAATTCCATAATAATGAAAAATTATTATGCTTAAGAAATTAAAATTTATAAAGTAAAAGTTATTCAGTATGATTGAATATTAAAAGAGTCTGAACATATATTTATTGGAAAGAATGATTAATTAAACATTATTCATGGTGTATTAAGTCTAATAAGAACCTAACAAAAATGGGATATGGATGTGTTAAAGCTATGGAAACAAATTTAAAATCATTATTGTTTTCTATGAATTTTCATCCATAAACACAGTTAAAAAATGAACATATGATATATATAGTATTTGGAAACCATTTTCAATAAATAGTTCTATATATACGATAAAATATAAGAATTATTATTTTGATAAAACCATTGATATGTTTACCCCATATTCACGGTGATTTCAAAATACATAAAAAATAAATTTACCGTAAATACAATGAAAAAAGAGTAAAAAAATGTTCTATGACAATAAGTTGTACATTGTATATAGACACAACAATTTAAAAGTGGAAATAAATTTTAAGGATATTGTTGGTGTTCTGTGGTATTTGAGATAAAATATTTTTTTACAATTGTAATATTTCTCTCTCAAGGAGTTAGGGGTGGAAGTAACTATGATGGATCATAATATTTTATATAAGAAGAAATCTTGAGAATAAGTATTCAATATTTTTTTTTCTCAACATCCATCAAATATTGATGGTTTTGATGAGATCTAAATACGGAGTGACTGGAAAGGTATCAATGTTAATTAATTTATGAACATTTTTCTGGGAGAAATCAATAATAATTTGACGGTAAAAATACATAGAGGGTAAATAAATAGATTATCCACTTATTGATGAATTGGATTATGAAATGATTAATGATATGGTTCTGAAATTATTATTAAATGGGTTATTAAAATATTAATGAAATGGTTGTGATTATCCTCAATAATATAGAAATTTCAATTCCATGGATTATAAATTTTATTTAATTACATGTTTATTTCAATTCCATGGGATCATCCCCAAATATATTTCCATAAACATTTATACATCATTGATTTAGGATTATATTGGATTCTATGATAATTTCAAATCCATGGATCGAGATTACATGGAATGCCTTGGACATTACTAATCCTTAGATTTGGTCAATGGGACTGGAACATGATTACATGACTTAGATCATTGAGGATTCCTTATAAATTTATTATATGTGTAATTTTCATGTTGGGATTGACACTAGATTACTAGATATATTCCATGGTGGATGATCATCATTCTTTACAATTACCGTGTATTTATGATTACTCTTTTAATGTGATCCTTGTTAGTTTTGATAGTATCACACTAATATGTACCACTTCTTCTTATTTGTTAATATTAATATTGTATATAAGACACTAATTTTGCTAATATACAAAGACAAAACATGTTATAAAAGATGTTTTTTGCGGCCTACTAAGTGTTATATCACATCATATTCGAGACATCATTGGGTACCCAAATAGCCTTCATAGATGTAGGTAGGGACTGGTCCAAGTCCCCACTTTACGATGCTTCATTAATGATTTTTAGTGGAAGGGCATCATAGGACCAAGATTTGATCAAGATTATTTATATATATTGTTCTTTTTGGTCTTCCTATAGTTTTCATATGTGTATTTTAAAATATTATTATTTTAATTTATTTCCTATAATTTTTTTAGAGACTTGACATATCTTTGTATATCCATAGACTGATTTATTATTACAATCATATGTTTTTTATCTCCAACTTCTAGTCATCTGTTATGCTCCCATTATTGGTTTTCATAATGCACTATGATTATAAGGATATAAAATCTTGATTTTGAATTTATTTCAATATTCTATAAATTGTTTATTAGAAATTCTGAATGGTATTTTGGGATATTCATTTAATTAAACATGTGTTTATAAATTATTATTTATAAAAAATTTATAATTACTTTTTACATGTATATGAAACATTTATTAAGTAATTTCTTTATTATATTAACTATTAATATTAATTGCAATTGAAATTTTTTGGCATGAAATTTAATTTGGATATAGATGGGTTAAATGTAAATTTTATGTATATTTTTTGAAATTAATATACCTTAAAAAAACAGAAAATATAAAATATATTTACATATATATATTTTTAATACTTTTTAAAATTTTCAATATTCAAATTAAACTGCCTTATTTGGGAAATTAATTAAACCATATCAAATAGAGGTTTGAAAATCAAAATGATCCATATTTAAATAGTAAATATATGAATTTTTTGATTCCTATATAATATATATGTGAATAATTCATATATTAAATATTAATAAAATATATATCCTATATTTAAGAAAATTCCATTTAATGCATAATATGAGGTAATTCATATTGTGAATAAATATAAACTGGTTATATAACATAATGATGAAATGTTTTTATTTCCTGGATTAATTATAAAGTGAATATAATAATGTTATAAATGATCGTTTATCTCATGTATAAATATATGATAATTTTTTACATATAATATATTCCTTGACTTATTTATGATCAAAATTACTATATTAAGAATTGGTGTCGGTTTTATTTTATGGTCATCCTACATATATAATTTTTTTAGAAATGCATATAATAAGTTACAAACTACGTAAAATATATGATATTGTTTTGATCATCCTTTACAGAAGATTATATTTAGTTAGCAGCATAAATTTAAAGTGTTTTTATATTTTATTTGTTTTATGTGTCATAATTATGATAAAATTGAGGTCTCTCCTGATAAATGAATACTTGGGTACATTGAAATTTGATTCGACAACTCACATTCCAAGAGGCTTTTGTATTTCATAATATGGCAGTGTTTCATTATTTGTTTATCCATGACGACAATTTTTTGTCTTTTATTTACAATGTGTCTAATAACTTTCATGAAAGGGTTTCACATAAATTATTCCTAAAATCCATATCAATATTTGTTTATATATATATATATATATAGTTGGTTTTTGATTTGGGCTAATAATCCTATGGGTCATGTATAGAATTATTAATCTATATAATTTTAACAAATTGATTTTGTGGAAGGAATAATATTTCAATATACCTCACATGAAACATGAATAATTGTAATTTTTATACATGTGATAATATGGTGATATTAAATCTTCATTATAAATACTAAGAGTCATATTGCATCCAATTTTAACACTTCCCAAACCTTCAGCTATTCAGTCAGTTAGTGGGAGAACATTTAATAAAATAATTTTTTAAATTAATGTAAAAAATGGTAGTTATAACAATTTATTATAGTCATATATTAACATTACATAACATTTGTGGAATACATAAAACATTAATCAAAAATATGCTAGAAGATCGTACCAGTCTTCTGACTTTGGAAACAAGAAAACATAATCACATATACATAATTGAGCCACATTATCTTCCACTAGGTTCTTCTTGACTAGAACCCTTCTAAGACGCATAAAAAATAATACATATCACCATAACCTGGGGAAAGAAACATAAAAATGATTGAGCTCAAATTCTCAGTAAGGGTAAACAAGGGATACATGTAAGAATAATCATGAGCATAAGGGTATGAGAACATAATCCTAAAAAGAGAAGATCATACCATGCATATCAAAAATAATATACATGAATCATCTAATAAATCAGGGTAGTTTGTAAGAATCATATAATAATGAAATAAAGAACATAATCCATGAAATAATAATATAGGAATGATACATGGAATTGTGGTAGAAACATAATCATATAATATGACTTCCATAGTAGTGAAGACATCATTAACAAGACAATCTGGGTAGTATAGTTTCACTCTCTATACCATCATGGTAGTCATGGTTTTCTCCCATGGACATATCAGTAGCAGGAGTTCACTCTTCATACCATCTTGTTAGTCATGGTTCACTACCATAGACATCAGATTAGTCATTGTTCATTCCCAATACCATAAATGTCTATCTTATTAGATATAAATCCTTACCCAATGCAATTGTGGGAGATATAGGTCCCACCCATCTCATAATTAAATCATAAAAACATCTTCCACAAGATCATAAATAATGATATCATAACCCATGAAACTGATTGGGTATTAGAATCATGTAATAATGTCATAACCTGTGGAAAGATATAGATTTTATAATCATTTTTTCAAAATCATAACCCATGAAAAGAAACAGGTTTTAAATATATATAACTAGTGAATATGAAATGGGTTCCTTAAAAATCATGCCATAAAAACATAATCTATTAAGTAAACGAATATGAATTTAAATATTTAATAAATTCCCATAAAACCAGGAGTTACAGAAATTAATGTGATCATATATATAAATTTTATTGAATGATCTTTTAAAAACATTTCTTTAGGAAAATTTCCATTCTTCTCTGAAATAATAATTCTATAACATAAAAAATTTGGATACAATTTTCATTGAAAGCATATAATTGAATCTTTGATAAAAATAAAACATTTTGAAAATATTTTTTCATTGAAAATTATTTTCTAATATATTTCTAAAACATTTTAGAAATCATTTTAGAAAACATGTCTTTTGAACACATGATATTTCTGACTGAAGGGAGAGGCGATTGTATTTTACCTAAAAATATTATCTTATATTCCAAATAGTAGAAAAATGGTCCTAAAAAATGAGGATATATGGAATAAACATAGGATAAGTAAATTCATGATTTTTCTTTATATATTGATCCTATGATTTGATCCAATATGAATAGTCATTAACAATCTTGAAAATTGATGAGATTGTTTCAATAAATTCTTACTAGTTGATTACATGTGACCATAATATTCATGTATTGAATGAAAATTAACTGAATCATAAAAAATTATTAAATAAGGTGATTCATGATATAATTTGGATGTATATACACCTCAAAAAAACAGTTTAGGTGCATAACAATACATGAGTATCAGAGAATGAAATTTGCTACATAACATTTTTTTACAATTTTAGAATCTTTCGAAACATAATCCCAATGAAAGAAATATCATTCAAAGAATATGTTAATAACCTTATATTTAACTAAAAGATACATATAATACAATAATGGGAAATACATACACCACACAAAAGTAATGAGTGGTGAAAATATCATGTATCTCATGGAAATACAAAGTGACAAGAAATCCTATTACCTTGTTACTCTCATTGTACCCATTCAAACCACATGTATAATAAATAAAAATTTAATATAAATCATTTTTAACACCATATAATTGTATATAAAATAGTATAAATTCTGATTATTACATAATAATACAAGCTTTTAATGATCCTATGTTAAGGTATCACTTCAGGTAATATTCACTTTGTTCTTCACATATGTCATAATTTGTTATATTGTTGGTCCTTATACTTATATCATGATTCATGAATTAAAAAAATGATTCAAATATCATATATATTAATTTAATTGTTATTATAATTATATATATAATATATGAAGTATTAAATTGAATACACTGTTCATGGAGATAGAAAGTTGTACGTATACAAGAACTCTGTTTCTGTTTTTTATTATCGTATTAAAAGAATGTATGTAAATGAAATATTTAAATATATATTTATTCAATATATAATTAATCTAGTAGAATTATTATATCTATATATATCATATAAGTTCAAAAAACCCATCCTTAATATTTTACAAGTGATGTTTGACAAATCACATCTTATTGAGGGGGAGATAGTCCACAATTCCTCAAACAAGATTATCATAATAACACCAAATGGAAAGTAAAATGTTTGTATTTTAAAAGGAATAAATATTCTTAAAGACATAATAAATATAATATATAACATATATAAATAAATTTTCCATCATAACATCCGCTATGCTAGACGGTAAGGAAAATTGAACAATCGTCATTTAGTGAGGTAATAGTTTGTCGTACACATAAAGAATGTGTTTTTTATCCATTAGATATAGGTGTGAATAGGTGTATTTTAAATAATTAGAATAAAAAAATATTATTATAATTAGGATAATTTTTTTTAAATAATAACATAAAAAATAATGTTAATGCATGGAGAAAGAATATAAACAAAAGTACTTCAAATAAGACATTACCTTCTGATCAGGTAACTCCTTTTTGTTTGTGTCAAAAGGATTAATTGGATTTCCATCTGACCAAGGAAATGATTCAATGAGGAATATAGGGATTCTTGGAAGTATACTAGGTAGTTATTTTCTAAAAAAAAGAGGTTTTAGATGCTTCAGTAAGTGGGATTGGTTGTGGATTTTATAGGGAAAGAAAAAGGACTCGCTTGGAATTTTTGGAAACATGTAAGGTGTACACACGTTCTTAGTTAAAAAAGTAAGAAAAAACTAAAATAACTAAATAATGGAACTTTTATTCCGGATATATGTTAAGAAAATGGTTTTGAAATGTTTTTAGATCATTAGGACCCTTAATTTTATGTTTTAGTCCCTTATTAAGGTTATTTTGGCCTTAATCGCTGTGATTTATTTTAATCGCTTTTAATAATTATTTTGGTCAAAATGTAACTCTATATTATTAGAATCAAAATATTATACTGAGAAAATTGGATTAGATCAGTTTTTCAAAATTTAAATCCTATAATTGGAAAAATTAATATTAATTCCAATCCTGCAGACAGGTTGAAATAATGGGTTTTAGAAGTAGAAAAATGTTTAAATGTTTGATAATATTTTATATTCAATTTCAATGTGAAATTAATTATAGTGAATTAAATTTAATTGTAAATTTTAATATATATCAAATGTGGCCTTAAAACTAGTTTAAAATATCATTTAATAGTAATTATTAAAAAAAATAGAAATTTCAACTAAAAAGAAGTACTTTTCACTATTCATAAAAATTGAAGTTTCTCATAAAAATGAAAAAAAAATTACACTAAGATAATTTCTGCATTATTAATTAAAAAATGAAGTTTATTTTTTCAAATTAAATTTCAGAATCTGTCTAAAATTAATTTTTATATTAAAAGTTGTTTATTCAAGAAAATAGTATTTTAATACATAAAAGGAAATTAAGAAAATAATATATTTCATTATCAATAGATTTTATTTATATAAAAAATGATAATCAATATTTTAGACATACTTATTATTGTTCGTGTTACTAATTTTACATCTATAATTCATTTAAATAACTATATCATTAAAATAGTGTTTTGCAGAAACATTTTGTTGTGTTTTATATACGCCAATCCAGTGTAGCGTGTAACGTATAGCGATTTAGATCCATGTGAATGGAATGTTTGACTTAATTCATCATAAGAAAAAAAATTAATAATTAATTAATTAGAAAACAATGTATATAAAACTCTGGTTGTTACATTATACACACCTCAAAATGATTTTCACCATCGAAATATGCCACATGTGCACAAAAAATGAGGATACTTCTACATCATTATATACTAAGGTTCACACTAAACGTCCTATAACTATTGATTTCTCCAATGAACATTTACCCTATGAGTGGTCATGTTTCATAGAACATTCTCTAATTAGTCTAGAATTACAACTTGTTTTTCTTCTAAAGAGTGGCCATGCTTCAGCGGTATGACCTCTAGGTTCAGTACATGATAAGGTTTAGGCATGTACTTTTTCAAGAGATATACCTGGAATACATCTTGGGTTTGAGAGAGATTTAGAAGAAGTTAAAACAAATGGTTTATAATTCCAATATGATCATGAATCTCAATGGGAATGACCTACCTAGGGATTAATTTACCTTTCTTCAAAAATATCATAAATTTCTTCATGGGAGAGACTCGTAGAATCACCTTTTCACCTACTTCAAATTATAGATCTCACAGAATGTTATCAACATAACTTTTCAACAGATTATTAATTTTTTGATATAAATTTTAATATTTCAACCTATCTTGGTTATTTCTTCTATGATATAAGTTCCCAATAGCATTCATTCTCCAAATTTATCCCTGCAAGTTAAAGATCCACACTTATTCCCAAAAAGGGATTCATAAGGTGCCATCTAAATGCTGAAGTGAAATCTATTGTTGTATTAAAACTAAAATACTATAATTTACGGATCCCAAACACCCATTAAATCTAGAGTACAAGTTCTCAACATATCCACTTGGGTTTGAATCATTATTTCAGACTAAAAATCTATCCAAGGATGATAAGGTTTAGTGAAACTCAATTCTATCTCATGTACTTGCTGAAGTCTTCACCTAAATATTGAGTTAAAACTAAAATATTGATTTTATATAGTGGGATGCTCAACACCACGAAACCTTGCCTATTCCTTAAATTAAATCATTGAATGATGATCTAAAGATAATTTTTCTTTGATTTTGATTGATAATGTTGTCTTAGTAAGGCGATCGACTACTACTCATATTGCATTGATCCCTTTATAGGTTTTGGGTAGTCCAAAAATATACCCACAATATTGTTCTCCCACTTCGATTTTTTATGGGTATGCGATGAAACATCTCTTTATAATTTTTTCTATTATCATTAAATTTTTTTGACAACATGCACCTAGATATAGAGTCTATGATATCTCTCTTCTTGTCATTCCATCAAAAGTATTCTTTTAATTCCTTATATATATACATATGTCAGAATTATAGAAAATGAAAAACTATGCGACTCCTCTAACAACTCCCTATTCAAATCTATTATGTATTTAACACATACATGGTTCCTATATCTTATCATTTCGTCATGTTCAAGGTTATACAAAGGAAAATTTCTGACTTTATTTTTAGCTCATCATCTTCCTTCTGAACCTCCTTGATTTTCACATGGATAATGGGTTGAACAATCATTTGAGGAAGATATGATTTTCCCCTTCTATTATGATTTCTAGATTCATTTATTTCAAATCAATAAATATTGTATATTTTTTTATTTTCATCCTAGACAAGCTAGCACGACCCTTATAACTCAAAGAATTAGCCACCTTGTTTTGTTTCCCAGGGTGAAAATGTATTGAGTAGTGATAATATTTTAATTACTCCCACAATATTATCTAGTGCATGTTCAACACCTTCATGATTATATATTTTATAATTTTATGATTTTTATCAATATCACACATTTCTCTATAAAGATAATGCCTCGTTATCTTTAATGCAAAAATTACCACAGCTAAGTCCAAACCATTTGTGGGGTAATTCTGCTCATGAATCTTCATCTATCATGAGGATTAAAAAATAACTATGTTATTGTTCATAATAACACATCCCAATCACTTATTTGATTCATCGCTATAGATTACATATTGTCTACACTAATGGGTAATGTGAGAATAGTTGAACTGGCCAAACATCTCTTCAACTCCTTAAATTTTTCCCCACATACATCAGTTGAGGGGAACATAACATCCTTCAAAGTTACCTTGGTGAGAGGATTAGATAACTGAGAGAAATTCTACGAAAACCATTGGTAATATCTAGATATATCGAGAATTTTATTGATATCATCCACTGTGGTTGGTCTGGGAAAGAATTCAATAGCCTCTCTCATTGATGGATCTACTTTTATAACATATCTTGAGAATATGTGACCCACCAATGAAACCTTTTATAGCCAAAATTCATTCTTTTTAAATATTTCATTTATATTATCCTTCCATAGGATATTTAGAACAATTCTAATGTGATCTTCATGATCTTCCTTACTTTTTGAATAGATAAGAATATCATCTATAAACACAACCACAAAAATATCGAGGTAATATCAAAAGACTATATTCATTAAATCTATAATGATATCAGGGGAATTAGTAATACCCAAAGAAATAACTACTTATCCATAGTCTCCATACCTCATATTGAATGTATTCTTATGTATATAATTTGTCTTAGCCATTAATTAATGATATCCATATCAATGGTCAATCTTGGAAATGTACTATGCTCTACGCATTTGATCAAATAAGACATCAATATGGGGAAGATGATACTTTTTCCTGATTTTGATATTATTTAACTCCCGATAATCAATGTTGAGTGTCATTGATCCATCTTTATTTTTCAAAAATAGAACTAGTGCACCCTAATGTGTCACACTTGGCCTAATGAATCGTTTACCAAGGTTTTCTTATATTTTCATCTTCAGTTCCTACAACTCAATCAAGGCAATTCTATAAGGAGTCATAGAAATTGGTGTAAAATATTTTTGGAGTTCTATTGAGAACTAAACTTCATGTTTTGGTGGTAGGAAATCAACTCTTCCAGAAAGACATCCAAAAAATACAGAACAATAAGAATATAATAAATTTCGATTCTGTCCCCAACCATTTAAGATAAACAACCCTTTTGATTGGGGAATAAAACCCATACACTAGATGTAATCTTCCCAATAATGTCATAAGTATGGTGACATGGAACGATGATCATTAGAGGATTTTAAATATTAAAATTAACTTATATTGTGTAACAATTAACGTGGTACTTATGTAAAGAAATAAAATCCATTCCTAATAATGCATTAAATTCAACCAATGGAGGATTTCCAATATTTGAACTAAACACATTCCCACAAACATCAACTTGAGAGGAATCAGAGTCTTTAGATTCAATCATCGCACCCTTATAGGTTTTCACTGTTAATTACACATCTAATTGTTTTTTGGGAATCCTAACACCCATATAAATATATTTATATATAAATGAGTGGGTATTTCTCGAATAAAATATAAAATTAGTAGATCTAGAGTGGCTGGTAAGTCTACCTCTCATCATGTGGTTATCTAAACCCTCATCAAGAATAACTATTACTAGAGATTCCCCATTGTCCATCGGCTTAAGTGGTTGCTGACATAGATCATCTACACTAGCCCCTGGGTTTGGGTTGTGGTTATATGAATTCCCATTCTCCTTATACTTGTAGAAATAGATCATGGGAGGTGTATTCGATGTAGATTTTTTCCATTGACAATGTTACCTAACTTCTTCCCATTACATCTTTAGTCAAATGTTTGATGCCCTTCCCTTCCACACATAAATCAATTACTATAAACCTTAGGGAAATTTCCACCATGCATCTTCCCACACATAGAGCATAAAAAATGATCATATTCTTTTATTCATGGTTTTTAAATTTTTCATCAAACATCATATTCCTATTATTTCCAAAATCATGAAATTAATATGTGACTCCAACCTTCATTTCAACCGTTATATCACAACTCACAGTCTCTAAATAGTTACTAATGTCTCTTATGGACAATGCCCTTATAAGAATTGGATTTAATCAATTGAATAACCTATCAACTATTCTTTTTGTTTGTATAATAATTCTTGAAGAATACATCATAGGTCTTGTGAAATTAGCCTCAAAGGTACCAATAGATTCATTATCTCGTTGTTTAAAACAAATTAACACTTTCTCTATCTTGGTATAAAGAATATAAGGAAATTACTTATTGGAAAATAAGTTATTTAACTTCTTCCAATCAATGGATTTAATATCATTTTTTTTCCTTACATTCGTGAATAGAGTCCACCATTGATAATATTTTCCATCTAATCGATAAATATCAAGAACAGATTTCTCATAATCAGAAAACATAATAAAAGAGAAAATATATTCATTAGTATTTATTCATTTTTCATTAACAAGTTGATAAAAAGAATCTCTGAATTAAGGATGATGTTTCCTCATGAAAGACTCAATATAATGATGTTCCCTCTTTTTCTCAATTGGATGTCAACTATGATTCATATATTTAGAAAACAATATGAGCATAAAAATAATATTTTCCATTCCTTATACAATAGAATTTGGTTGCTCAAGAGTAAAATTGTTTCATTATCCATCATAATATTTATTAACATGGTCCCTTAAAGTTATATCCATTTACAAAAACCAAAAGCATAAATTGAGAAATAGTTATCATAACGAGGAAACAAATAATCATGAAAAACAAATTATAGTATTTATAGAAAATAATACCTTCTTTAATCAATGATGTCATAGGTTTTTTTCTAAGTTATATATATAAAACATCTATTTAATTCCACCATGATATATCATGATGTGTTTGTGAATTTCCAAAGAATATGCCCTAGGTGTGTCAAACCATGTGTGGAATAAAGATCATTGTTGTATACCAGATTACCCAGTGTTAGGCTCAGAATATCTTGTTTGAGTTGTTACCCTGGGGTACATCTATTCCAGTGCCACATGGACTTGTAGTATCTATATAGAGATGTATTTATTAGAAACCACTCACTCTATCCTTCTACAAAATTCTTTGAAATTTTCCTAAAATGATGACTCATCCTTATATATTTCCTTAGACCTGTGTTTAAGGTTATCATTTAGGTTTTTTTTATCCTAGTTTCATATGGTTAACTAAAATTTTCCTCTGATACCCACTATTACGAACAAGTTTTAACAATCATTAAATTACATAAATTTTGTGGAATACATAAATATACTCAAACAGACTCATGAAGATTGTACTCAAATAGTTCCTTTGAAACATGGTAACATAAAAACATGTACATAAATGAGGTACATTATAACTAACTCAGTTATTCATGAATATAACCTTCTTAGAAATATCATACATAATACATAGATCCATAAACTGGGGAATGAAACATAAAAAGGGGTGAAATCAAATGCACAATAAGGGTAAACAAGGGAGACATGTATGCATAATCCTGAGAATAAGGATATGAGAACATGATCATAAAGACATAATATCATACTCTACATATAAAATATCTTATACATTACTTAGGTCATAATGATTAGTATTTCATAAGACATGAATTATAAGAAAATAATGAACATAAGACATGAATTAATAACTTAGGAAGGAAACATTGAATTTTCACAAACACATAAGAATATAATAAGATTTCTAATATTGCTAAGGATTCATTTTCAAGACCATATTGGTAGTATAGGTTCACTCCCCACATCATCTTGGTAGCCATTGTTCACTCCAATGACTATATTGGTAGCATGAGTTCACTCCTCATAACATCTCAGTTGTCACGGTTCACTCACATGGCATTCTTAGTAGTCAAGGTTCATTCCCAATACTATCTTAGTCTATCTCGTGAGATTCATATCTTTACCCAATTCATTAGATGGAGATATAGGTCTGAACCATCTCATAATTAAATAATACATACAAGTTCCACAATGTGATAAATAATTAAATCATAATCCATGAAATTAAATCTGTATTATATACATGAAATAATATCATAACATATAGAAATATATAGGTTCCATAATTGTTTCATCATAACATAACTCTGGAAAAGAAGCGATTTTCAAAAGCATATAACCTGTGAATTTGAAATAGGTTATTTATACATCATGCCATCAAAACACAATCCATTCAGAAAATGAATATGATTGTAAACTTGAAATAAATTCTCTTAAAAGTCACGAGTAGCAACATTTGATATTATCTTATATGGAAAATAATTTTTATAGATATTTTAATAACATTTTCTAGGGAAATATCTTTTCTTCTTTAAAAGAATGCTTTATTTACATAGAACATTTTGAAAATGTTTTTATTTGAAAATTTATTTGATAAAATATAAAGGAATAATTGAAAATAATAAAACATTTATAAAATACATTTTCATTGAAAATGTACTTCAAAGATCAATTGAGAACATTTTAGAAAACATTTTCAAAAACATTTTTTTTGAATATAAAAGTTTTCTGGCCAAAGTGATAGATGATCATATCTTACACAAAAAATTTAATAAAGTACAAAAGTGTGTAAAAAATAGAACTAAACGTTATTATATAAATAATAAACATAAAATAAGAAAACTCATGAGTTTTATTGAGATATGTATCACAAAATTTCTTCAATGATGCATAGTCATTTAAAATATCGAAAAGAAATGATATTGTTTAAATAAAATCCTACCACATGGTTACTTTGGACCATTAATTTCATAAAGTAAAATCAAATTGAATAATGATTAAAATATCTTGAAATTTAGTATATTCAGGATATAACATGTAAGTATATACACCTTTGAAAAAGATTTTAGGTGCATAACAATACATGAGTGTCAAATAAGGTAAATAGAGACAAAACATTTTTTTTCCGATTTGGTAACTTTTTAAAAATAAACCACAAGAAACAATGTTCATAAAATGGATATGGTAATACCTATATATTTAAGTAAAATATAAATATAATACAATCCTGGTTATTACATACAACACACAAATGGAATGAGTGGCAAACATAGAATGTAACTCACGAAAATAAAAAGTGACAATAAATCCACGTACCATGTGTCTTGACTCTCTTCATACATTTTCAAAATACCTTCATAATAAATATAAATGTATTATAATTATTTTAAAGAAAAATATCATTATATCTAATAATTTATATTTTCTAATTATGACCTAATATTATCTGTTTGTTAACTATCATGTGTAATGGTTTCACTTCATGTAAGATTTGCTTTGTTCTTCACATATATCTCAATTAGTTATATCAGTTGTCCATATACTTTTATCATGATTATTGAATGTGAACCCTGTTAAAAATATCATGTATATTTATTGTATTTATATTATAAAAATCGATTGAATTTATATGTGTGAAATTGAATACATTGTTCCTGGAGACTGTAAGTCATACGTAAGCTTGAACATTATTTCCATTTTTATTGTCATATTGAATGAATGTATGTAAATTTCATATGTACATATATATATATGTATATAAATTTATCATTATTTAAAAGTAATTAATATATCATATATATCATATAATTTAAACAAACCCATCCTTAATACATTCCATGTGGTGTGTGAACAAATCACATCACATTGAGGGTGTTGTTGTCAAATCTTACTCAAATGAGATTATTGTATTAAAAAAATGGAATGTAATTGGAATGTGATGTAAAAAAGAATAAATAAGATTTAATAAATAATAAATATCATATATAAAATTTTAAATAGATTTTTCATCATGATGGACACCATGAGAGGTGGTACAAAAAATTGAACAATCATCATTTAGTGAGGCAGTAGTTCACCGTACATATAAATAGTATGTTCATTATCCATTAGAAGGAGGTGTCCATAAGTTTAAGTTGAATAATTAGCCTAATAAAATCCTAGTATATTTAGTATATAGGTGTATTTATAAATGCGTGAATAAAATAATGTGGAGGGGTGGACTAAGAAGATAGAATAATGGTCTTGAGAGATGGTGTTACATTTAAATCGCATAACTTTTTTGGGTTTGTGTCAAAAGGATTCTTTTGATTTCCTTGTGTATAAGGGATGGATTATTGGAGAAATATATTGGTTCTTTGATTTTTCTTTGTCAGGTCTTTCTCGAACATTAGTGTTTCGACAGGTGTGAGGAAGTGGGAGAGGTGGTGACATTTTTAGGGATGGAAGGGGACTCATATTGAATTTTTAGAAATTAGTTAGGGGTACACATGTTATCACCTAAAAAGTAAAAAAACATGAAAATGAACAATTCAAGGTTTATGGACAAAATTCGGACAGAAAATTGGTGTTGGAATAGTATTTAGTTCATTTAGTATCTTATTTTTAAGGTTTAGTCTATAATTAAACATAATTTGGCCTTAATAGTTTTTATTAATTTAAATAAATTTTAATAATAATTGGGTTCAAATTTTACTTTGTATTATTTGAATATAAATATTATACTGAATACAATGTTTTATGTCAATTTTTCAAAATTCAAATCACAGAGGTGGATAAATTAAGATTTATGCTACTTCCGTAGACAGGATGAAATAAGAGGTTTTTAATATATAAATTCTTTTATAAGTTTGTAAATATGTTATATTAAATTTTAAAGGGAAAATTATTCTAGATAATTAAATTTACATAATACAAATTATATTTATCTAATGTGATCTTAAATTAATTTTATAATATCATCTTAAAGTAATAATAATTTAAACAAAAGGTGGATTTTTACTATAAATTAGTACTTTCCACAATTCATCCAAAATGAAGTTTCTTAGTAAAATCACAAAAAATCATCAAAAGATAATTTATACATTAAAAATTGACAAAATAAATTTCTATTAAAAAGTTAAATATATAAAATATTCTTAATTTAATAATATTATTAAAATCAATTCATTTGGGATAATGTTATTTCAAAACATATAAGGACTTTTCCAAAAAATAATATCTTTCATTATCAATATATTTTTTATATAAAACACTTATAAAAAATATTTGAGAAGTATTTATTAATATTAATATTACTAAGGTTAAAAAATAGGTTACATTTAAAATATTATATCATCAAAATGATGATTCATAGGAACTCTACGTTGCATGTCATGAATTCGAAGTCTGTGTTGCATGTAATGTATGCCACTTTGGTACTGTGTGAAATGAATGTTTCAATTAATTAATTTCAAAGACACAATTGAATATTTAATTTATTCAAAATAATGTTCCTTAAAAACTCAGGGTGTTATAATACTCATAAAATAAAAGCTTCTATTATAGATAAATATCATTATCTACATCCAACATGACTTTGAGATCAATCTTATAGAATGAGGGATTTCAATGTAATATTCTTATTAAAATGAAATAAAACATAATAATGGTTCTTAAGCTGGAATGTTTCATTGTGTTATAGAAATACCTTGATATGTAACCTGCTGTAAAAGTTGAGTAACATTTGAATCTAGATTATTATCAAAAAAATATATCAATTCATTCAAGTTTATTATATCTATCTATCCCTCCCCATAATAATTTGTATGTGGTGAATAGATTCATTCAAAAGGAAGAGATTCAAAATGGAAATACTAATTATTGTTTGGGATATGTATTGGTCAAGCGTGTGGGATTTAATGTTCATATATTCTCATTTAGTGTGGTACTATTTCCAACTCTATGAATCATTTGAAAATTAAATATTTAATCATGAATAATTAATAATAAAAAATTAGTAATGGATATTATTAAAGTGATTGACTAAAAACACACATCAATATAATGTTCTTTATATATTTTATGTTCTCTATCATTCTATTATATATGGATTTTACTGTGTTTTAAAACATTATTAATGGGATGTCTATATTTTACCTCTATCTATGTATATGGTTGGTGTTGTAGAGTTGGGATCAGTCCTTTGAGATGTGGATTCCAACATATTCCATGGAAATGAATCTGAGCCTGTGGTGTTTAGTGTTTCTTATCTAGAAATGTAATTCCATTTAAGGTAATATGACATGGGCTAACATGGTTCCTTTTGTGGTCATTTAGGATCAGTTGATGTTATTTTATGGTCTTTCATCCAAGACCGTTGTTGTGTTGGGATTCAACCTCAAGGGGGTATCCTACACATCATAAATAACATGAATGAAATCTCACATAGTTCAAATTATATTTCTTTACATTGTATATTCTGGCTGATATGTGTAGTTTAACATCAAGTGGGTTGGATGAGTATTTCACTAAGAAGAAACAATTGAAGATAGACTAGATTATACACAATGTAATACATTTATGGTTTCTCACATCCATTTATAATTAGATGAGAAATGATATGGTGAGTCTCATAGGGAATATGTCCTGGAGAGAAATAGTTACATGGAAGGTATAAGGCCCATTCCGAAGAAGGATGTCATAAAAGATATGTACTATTATGAAAGAGGTACTCATAAAAACTATATCTCTTTGAGGAAGGGTTTAGCTTATAGGTTTAGTATACCATAGATAAATGATTGGTTTATAGGAAATATAACCCTATGATGAAGGTGATCTCTAAGTAGAAATGGATTGATGATGAAAGTGTTTGGTTTTTATGAGATATTTACCACTGTGGATGTGTTAGGAATTATGATTTGTCTTCCATTTTTTAAACATAGTATATAACATAGATTAATTCCGGTTTCATGGAATACACCTATATAATGTTTTATTAAGATTATATGGTTCATTGAGTATACCACAGGGGTGGGGATAACAATGAGGATGTTATTGGGGATTACACCATGTATGACTCTCATATGTAACTTTGGACTATTGAGTGGATGAAAGAGGTCCATTTCATGCAGATGGAAATAGGATGCATGATATGGGGTAGCCATAATTAACATTATATTCCTGGGGAGTTATCACCTGTAACATGAAGACAAAGACCCTAGTTTTTAAGGTAATACCATATTGTAACATATCTTAGTTCCCTATAAGATAGGAGGGAAAATGGGGAGAACCATTATCAATGGAATACAAGATTTATCTAGTGAACATGGACATTCATACCATAGTCATGAATCTCAATAATCCATGGATGTGGCCCTGTAAGGATATACATTTCAAGAATTTGACCATATTTGAAGGAATCCAATGAGGTAATTTTGGTAAATTATTTGCAAGTTGATTATGTTGGTTAAATAAATGAGGTTTTAGATCATAAACATAACAAAATTGGCACCCTGATAAAGCTACGCACAATCGATATAATATTTAATAGTTTTTGATCGTTGGGAATAGACCAAGATATTGGCCAAGGAAAAAAATCATATAAAACATATGCATTTCAGAGTTACATATGATTCATAAATGTTATTATATTTTATATTATTCATGATCTGTTTGAAATAAATGAAAAGTCATAAAGGAATCTTTTATATATTTCCCTATAATGTAATATCTTGAATATACCTCTAAATATAAGTCTCTCGGGATCACATTACAATGGGATATATTTGGGAGGCCACGTGAATGTTTTGTACTAGGGGAAAATCAACGTGGGAGTCTTACATGTTTCTTCTTCTCTCCTATTGTCTTAATCTCAATGTTTTAACTATGTTTTATTTAAAATATTCTATTATGGGAGAGAATCGTTGGTAAAGAGATTCTTCTCACAAATAGTTTACCAATAAAGAAAATAAATCATAAAAAATGTTCTTCAACATAGATTTTTATTCCCCATCTGGTCCTAATTGTATATGTCTGTTCTTCATCAAAATATGTTTTAGGTTTTTATAGATAACTTTTAGTAACAATATTCCTAGATTACGTGGTCCAAAAAATTGTTTGAGATCATTTTTAATTACCCCTTTAGAGGTGAAAATAATTCTATTAAATGAAGAGGTTTTGAAGGTATGAAGGATGAACATGATATCCTCATTTAGTAAAATCAAAAAAATATAAATTATAGGGACACAAATGATTATCTATTTATCCATAAAACTAATTCCCATCCTTTCAGTGATCACATGAACCAAATGTTTCACACTATGTCTGGACTTGAATATTTCATGTTATCATGAAGGGATTCCCAACAATGAATATTTCATGGGGTCACCATGGTATTATCAGTTATAAATGTATCATGTGGTCTTGATATATTATAACCACCCTATTATAATGAAAAATCTATGGCATAAATAATTATGGTTCTATAGATAATGTTTTGTTGGTGAAAAAGTTTACTCAATGAAAAATAGATATTATTCAAGGAAATACATACTTTATTGATATTTCTTCTAATATTCTTTTAATCGGAGACATAATCTCTTATATTGACTCATAAGTGGGTTTTTTCATAAAAAAGAGGAGTTAATAGAAATGAAAGTAGATAACATTCATTATTTTTTTACAGTTTGAGTAAGATTACCAGATGGTCAGAGAAGATTATCTACCCATATATATCGGTCAGTGGGGTACTCATTCCAAAATATGTACTCCATTGGATACTAACCTTAATTTTTGATCAATTACTTCTGAAAATATATATTCTAAAAATTAATCACTTCATTAAACTCTTGAGGTACACAAACACAATTTAATTTCTATATAAGTAACCAAATGAATTATATATGAGACACTGTTTTCATATGTAATGTTCTTGTTCTCTTAATCATTTCTAAGTTTTTATATAGTCACATAGTATCTATGTGTAATCAATTACTTTTATATATTTTATATTTTTATCCATCTCAATATTATATTTTTTCCATCTATAAAAATCAGTATGGAACAAGCTGTTAGAGCTTATATCATGAGCTGAACAGAGAGGATAAATAGTATTTTGTCAGGACAAGGCCACCCTGTCTACCAAATAATTTTTCTACTCTATGTCTATAATGGAACAGGTATTCAATAATAACTAGTATTTGAGAGGTTTTACAGATATGTATTTGTTTCATGGTGGGACTCTCTAATTTTCACTCAATGACCAAGGAATCATATGGTGATGTTGATTAATTTCCATCATAAACTAGCCTCATTCAACATCTGATTATTGAGATGCTTCATCAAAAGTGGTAGACTGTGTAGATAGATGTGCCCCTTAATATATTCCTTTAATCTCATAATAAAGATGATTTATTTCATATCACTATGTTGATAGTTATTCATTTATTCTGAAATATGTAACTATTCCCAAAATGTGGGTATGCAATTTCACTTTGGATTTATAGTTCTGTGCTATATTTTACATGGATTTGGAATGTAACTTCTTTGTGTCCCAGAGTTATGTAAAGGTCAAGTCTTAGTAGACGAAACATACATTATATAAAAAATTCTAGGTGTCAAATTATATATCCTCACCAACCTAGTTATTTATCCTAGAACTAAATAGTATGTGGATCTGTACATTTACACATACCCCTTAATGTATGGATTTTTTGAGATAAACCATTGGGAATTTAATATTTTTAATATGGTTCCAACTCTATAGAATAAGTATTATGTGGAAAAACTTTTTAATGTCAAGATGGACTATGTGGAGATGTGTCCCATGCATGCATGAGGACATTTCAGGTAGTTGGGAATGCTTGAGGAGTGAATATTCTCCCACATATTTATGTTTCCTCTAATGTATAATTCATGATCTTTTTTATTCTAAATGGAAATTATCCTAGGTTATTGAGTATATAGATATGGTAAACATGCATGACCTGATGCATCCCTAGTTCTTACAAAATGGCATTAAATAATGTCCACTACACAAGGTGGGGTAAATAGTTCACCCCTTGAGTTAATCGACAAGTTGGGTTTCCAAGCTTCTTATCCTTATTATTCATCGGGTAATTATTAGTGTGGGAGTCACACAATATGGTGAGGATCAAGACAATAATAATTGTGTAAAACCAAAAAACCTCAAGTGAATGAATTCTTTTGTTCCAATGTTAGAAAATATATATAATAATTTTGGATTTATATTCTACGGAAAGACTCAATTCCGGTTTGTTGAGTCATTCTAGATATTATAGTTTAATATCATAGTGCATATGGGAGGATAATAATTTTTCAATGACTAATTAATTTTTTATTTTTGTTTTAGGATAATCCTCTTGGGCATTGGATGATTTTTTATACTATCACTCATTTATCAAGATAAGAGAATCATATTATGATATTATAACTATTTTATACTTGTTTCATTCATATCCCTAATTAAAGTAATTAAATACAAAATGACCAGAATCCTAGAATAGTGATAATACTTTAATTATCTAATAGAGTTTTTTTGTTATCAAAATAAAAGGGGACACAATTTATTAGGGGTACACACCCTATCAATTTATTTGGAACTCTTGTTGTCTATAGAATAATTATCTCACTCATGTTCAAAGTGTACTAGTAAAACAACAACCCATGGTAGCATGTATTTTTTGGATATTTATTATAGTATATGACATGGTCATATAACTCATTAATTTTTCCTTAGATATCACCATAATATTAGAAAATGAATATGTGGATGATTAATTTTGATCATATCCTAATGGGTAGTGGATCAACCTAGTGTTTCAATAAATGAAACCACTATTGAATAAGGGTGGGGAAGTGATAGATTATCTAGATGATATAAGGTGACCTTTTAAGAGGCTTTCATAAAAAAAGTATACCATATCTGAGATTATTATGATGTAGTTAAGGCACATGGCCTTTTCCCCTCGATAAGTGGGATATCCCTTTACCTATCATCTAATCCAAAGAAAAATTCCCAAAATCCTTGAGGGAGTTGGATTATTTATCGGTCAATAATTTTTTGAGGATATTTTCTAGGAACTCAGTGTTGATAAAATGATCATTTTGGGGTGTATGAATTTCAACATACCTGTAAATTTATTTTTTGATTATCATATTAAATATATTAGAGTTTATAAAAGAGATCCTAAGACTAAAATTAAATTACTCAAGGTTATAACTTTTTTTAATAGATCATGTTCTCAAATTTATAGTGCCTTTGACACATTATAATTAAGGTGGTTGTGTTTAATGATGCAATGAGGAGAGTCATTTAAAATCTAAGTACATATCATATCAACAATACGATGATCAAAAATTTTCTAGTGAGGTGGTAAAATATTTTACCCATCACACATTTATTAATTACATCCATGCCACCACTAAATCCAATTTTATATTATATATGAATATAGATATTCTTAGTCACCTATTATAACTCTAGAATATTAAATTGTATATATGATTATTATATCTAGTTCCTACATAGGTGAGAGGGTAAAAGAAGTATGTTCTCCTAATATAATGGAGTAAATAATATTGGTGGACTTCGAACCTCTTACAGTGTTCTTTATTCCATCACGATCCGCTCATTTTCAACATTTTTCCCTCTTTGATTTTTTTTCATAAAAAATTCATCATTAGGTTTTTCATTATTTTTTAAACATTTTTGGTTAACTCTCTTTGAGGGTGAAATTATTGTTTACAGGAAAATGACTTAATGTTATGTGATTTATGATATTTTTGAGTTAAAGGAGTCTGGATATAAACATTTAAAATGTGATTATTAGGGTCTCTTTGAAATTTTTAGGTTTCGGGAGGTTTTTTAGGCTCTTTTGTAGAATATGGAATGGGTGATGTCTGTGTAAATTTACATACAGTGAACATGTTACATGAAATGTAATGGTAGGTAGGAAAATTTGATGAACCGTTCTATGAAATTAAATATATACTTTCCATGAACATATAACATAATGTGTATATGTGTCTAGGAAGAAATAATGACCATGTTCATAATGTGAAATGGTTATATGCCATGAAAATGGTTCACAATGAGTGATATTTGATTGGGGTTATTTTAACATGACGAAATTCATTTTTTGGATAATTCATTAAAAAATAAATATAAGACATGTAATAATTACATGTTTTGTATTTATAGGTCTCTATGGTAATATGTTTGGTTAAGGATATGTTTAATTTTTTCCTCCATTGGACACCTTCTCTCTTGATCCCTGGGTAATTGTTATGTGATTTTAGAGTTTCTTATTCCCTTTTAGAAATCTCTTTCAAGTGATTAGTCTGTGGTTATTTGTTTTTCATCATTTTCCCCCTTATTTGTTGGTCAACATTGTAGTGGTAGAAACTCATGAACATAGTTTTTTGGTGTTTATCTTGATATAGTGTGATATATGTTCATTCTTGTGATACTTATCACCTTTTTTCTAGTTGGAGATACTTGTTAGAAGCATTTTCTCCCCCACTGGTTAAAGTAAGTTATTATAAAACCTAACCCAATGGCCTATTTAAATTAATTATTTATGTAAAATATTTTGAAAAAAAATGAAAAATCATGTGAATTAATTAGTTAAATTATGAACAATGATAAATCATGTGTGTGAATATTCATTGGACCATTTAAGAATCACTTGTGATGTGACATTGCTTACAATTACCCATTTCATGATCCTTCCCTAGAATAATTATGAGTTATCTGGGGGTTTACAGTTTTTTATAATGAAATGATACCCGAGGTGAATGTTTGAAATATTATCACCTTGTTAGGATATTTCTATTATAGAAAATCTTTTGGTTGGTATTATGTGATTGCGTGAAAACTAATATGCATATGGTTTAATCCCTACATGGTAAATGAAATGGGTAATTTAATGTCCAGTGGTTATTTTCAAAATTAACCAATAAGGATTATGTTATGATATTGTGTTATCCTTGATGTTATGAAATGTTTTGTGATTCATGCTCTAAAGATTCTATATCGAGCTTGGAAAGGTTTTATATTGTAATCCTTTCATAACAAGCTTAGTCCAATTTCATTTTTTAATAATTATATAGTGGGTTTGGCCTAGTTTCATGCTAAAATTGTTATAAATATGTTTTTCATGGGATTCTAAAATTTTTATATAGAAATGCATTCCTAGGATTCTTATATTATTATATAGATGAATATTCTCGGTTATGTGGAAATTCCTATATATAGGGATTTATATTTTATTTATTATTACATAGATCATTGTAATAGTTTTCATGTTTGAGTTATATGCTCAATGATATTCTATAATGGCGTGGATGTATGGTTATTATTTTATTATATTATATTTATTAACAGATAAATCTATTTATCTTTTTATTTCATTCAATTATAATTTGATTAGTTTTTTGAAACAAGGTTTTCATGACCTACTATGTTTGACTCACATCCTTTTGGGTTATTACTTTCATACCTAATAAGATTTCATGGATTATAGTTTGGATAATTTAATGGGGTTTTGTTTCTGTTTTTTTGTTGGATGGGATGTATTCTGGTCATGGTACATACATTTGGTTTGAACTTAGGGTTTTTAAGTCTATTTGTTTCAAAAATATTTATTTCTATATATTTAAATTTGGAATATAGATTCACTACATTATATTAGTACATTTTCCACTATAATTCAGTTAATTGGATCCTCCTTTTACTTCTCATATGTATGTTTTACTATTTATGCTATTTTATATTAGTTTTTTATTTTTTTATTTTTTTTATTTTTTTTGTATATAACTCTATACTATTGGGTAAACTCTCAACATTATACTCATCACATGCATGCTACGAATCAGGATCCTACGAAATACAGGGAGGAGTGCTTGAGGTCCCAGAAAAAACAAGATTTTTCCACCTTATAGAGTGATGTGTTAGGGGACATTGCAATGTGGTATCATATGATCTCATGTTTCTTTTCTGTTGTATTAGAAATTCATAAATTTTGAAAGGAGACATGGATATGTCCCAACAAGGTAATGACCTTGTCCATGGGAGTTTCTAACCCATGTACGGGGAAAATCTAAGTGCCTAGGGATATGATTGTTATTCATGACGATCACTTGCCCCGGTTGGATGTTATTTCACCTTAGGTGATTCTTGTGTTTTATGATGTCATTTTTTCTGGACATTTATACTTGTGGCATGGTATGGCATTAGATAATTATGCCTAAATCATTATATACACATAGGGATGTATAATAACATATATTGTCCAAAAATATGGAAATATTTGTTTCAATTGATATATACATTCCTCTAAGATCTATGAAATTAGATACCTATCAAATTGGGTAAATGAAATGAAAGTACTATTATGTCATGCAAAAAAACATGTAATCCATGTTTAGAGTGACCATGACCTAGTTGTTCTATATTGATGCCACATGGAGAGGATGACCTTTTAGTTACTTAGTGTTGTAAGGAATGTGTTCGTCTTATAGGAAAAATGAATATTTTATATATTTTATTTGAGTGTTACTAGAGTAGAAATCAGCGAGCTCATAATGTTATTTAAGAAGAGATTGATTTAGATCATATAGATCATATGAATGTTTATATTTTTGCTTTTTACCTGAGGGCTATGTGATCCATGGAAAGGGAAAATGTTCACACCATGCCATCAATGCTTGATATGTCAAAATAATTTCATCTATAGAATCCGCCTACATTCCCCGGAGTGGGAGGCCATTAGAAATCCTACTTCTGGATCGATTTAATCTAGAAAATCATAATTCACTTTTTTACACCCAACGATAATATCGTGAAGAAAGATGCATATATTTTTAATCATCATGACAAGTATTAGAGTTACAATATATAGAAATATGGTTTGAAAAGGGAGTAATCCTAAAAGGAAAGTGATTTATTGTTCTTTATAATCTTTTATATAGAGACATTGCTGTAAAACAAGGAACATTTATTCATACACCTGAAAAAAGAGGGTAGGTCAGTGATTGTCTATGATGGACAATTCATCATCCTTTAGCAAAATGAACAAACTTTAGCTATGGATGAGATCTCCATGGGGTAAATTCTTTCTGGATAAGTTTCACTATGAGACTTGGTCATAGGTGAACATATTTTTCTTGATAATATTTTTAGATTTAATGAATCATGCACTAATCACATAAGGGAATCTGATAGAGCCTCAAGTAGTGGCTAGGCTGCTTTAGCAAGAAGAACTATGATATCTTCTTCTAGTCAAAATAAGATCTTCTATAACAGTTATCTCCAAGGAAATATAATTATTTTTATTTAGGACTGCAGGAATTAATTTAAGGACAATTGTACATTACAATGTTATCAGGGAGCTATGTTGGGCCACAATCGGGCTCAATGTTTTACACTTCTATAGAGTTTGATACTTTTGGAAGTTTGGGTCACCTGAAGATATTTAATATAATATTTTAGCATCACAGTACTGGTAGGACGCCATGATAGGTAGAAGAGTCTTGGAAGGAATAAACTACCCTATGTAGGCTAGTAGATTGATTTCCATTGTAAATTCACATCGAGGCAAGGGATGTGGTACACTAGTAATAGAGTAGCAGTACCATGTAGATTGAATAATACATGTGATTCAGAATAAATAACATTATAGAGGGATTAGTTAGCTACACATTATGACAACTACTCTAAAAATGATGGTTTGAAGAACTTCTAATGTTAGAGGTACAATTATTGTTTCATATTCCCTTTAATTTAGTTTGTATGATATAGGAGAATCACATTTCTATTATATATACTCTTTTTGAAAAAATTGGGGGTGATTTTGTAATGTTTTTATGATTTTTGGACCATCATAACCCATTAGTATTTTAGTAAGAGAATACGACATGTTTCAGGGTATGTTCCTTAGAAATCGGTGGCTACCATTTCCATTGGCCACCATTAGTGCGAGAAATGATAGGTTTAAATATCATTCTTGGTATAGATTTCCTAGTTATATAATAGTGTCATACTAAATAAAATTGTATGAGAGTTACCTTTCAATCTCTAATAGATGACATCTATTATCACATGGTTGAGTTAGATATTTATGATTTTTATGGTAGACCAATTCAATGAAAATTTGAACAAATCATGACATAGATAGAGGGTATTACTCTAAATGATGGTGGAATGTAGTAAGATTATTTTCATCTAGTGGTAGACCATTTTATCGATGTCCTTCGTAATAAGTCTCTCATCTTACTGAACAAGCTGAAGATCAAGTTCATGATCAAGTTAGTGTCGAGATCAACACCAGTTTTTTTTCCACCAAACAAGAAGGAACCTATAGAGATGTACTAGTTTAAAGTTCATTTGGATGATCTGTAAGTTAATGGATTCATATGGCCTAGTACGTCTCCATGTGGACCTTCAGTTTTTTCCACCGAGAAGGTATATGAGACTTTTTACATATGTGTGGATTATCAAAAATAAAACAGATAATGGTCATGGTCCATTTTTCCTATCCTCATAACAGAGATATCAAAGATCAAATGAAAGTTAACAACATCTTCCCTAACATTAATTTTAGATATGAATACCACAAGTTGAGGGTGAGACCATCCAATAAACATCAGACTTATTTTATGCATAGTAATGAATTGTATGAGTGCATAGATTTGTCATTAGGTTTAAAAATGCACAAGAAGTATTCATAGACTTGACGAAATGAATCTCTAATCCATTTCTATATTAGTTCATGCAGTTTTTTTTCAATGAAATATTACTTCCCTCCCAGTCAATAGACGATCATTTCCAAAATCTTAATATCATCTTGAGAAAATTAAGAGAGAATTGCCTCTACTTCAAGCTGACCCAAATGGCCACTATATTGATAATGTAAACTTCATGGGACATTTATTCATAGAGGAAGGAGTGTGAGTAGACACATATAATGTTTTATCCATGATATCATGCGAGTGACCGAATGAATTATCCAACATTTAGAGATTTATGGATTTATTGGGTTTTTATAAATGCATTATCTAGGACTTCCACTATCTCAAAGCACTGATATCTGGTCTGGAAAAGAAAGGAGTGAAGTTTTTTTATTGGATTCTTATTAGGAATAATTTTAGGTGTTGTAGGGAAATATTATCTCTGAATCTATTATAGTGACCCTAGCCTTTTACACATTTCATTAAATGATTTTAGGCATTGTAAATCACCATATTACATGCCATGATTGTAAAGTCTGGTGCCATGGAATACTATGTACATAAATATAAAAAACATGGGAATAAATAAAAAAATTATTTATTTAATATTCATAATGATATCCTTACTTAAATTATTCTCATACATCATCACAGGATAACATGGGGATAACATGAAAAAATGGATGAGCGAAAAAATGCTAGTAAGGGAATAAACTGAAGAATAATGCTTCATCACATGTGTTAAAAGGATTAATAAAATGACATAAAAAGTCATGGAACATAAGGAATCATAACATATAAATAAAGGATAGTATACAAATTAATACATATTAATTTTAAGGAAACATAACCCACGTATTTATAATGATTCAATTCACATTTCACATAGAGGAGCATAAGTCATGGTAAAAAACTAAGACAGTTGTACAAGGTAGCACGAGTCAAGGGTAACCATGAAGTCCATTTCACATAAAATCTAATGAGAAACAATGTTACCCAATCAATTGTAATGATATATAGACCCAACCATTATAAACTTTTCATGAACATTCTTTCCACATTTAAAATTCTCCACAATAAATCATACATAGACATAAGGGTTACCCATTGTAAGAATTGGGTATCATAATAATGTAATAAAGAATAAAAAATGGGAGTGTCATTAAAAAATCCATGAATTGATGTAATTGATCCAAAATGGAAAATAAAACTATATAATAGTTATATATCCTGAATATAGATGTCAATTTAAGTAATAACATGTAAAAAGTGTACTTAAGAAATGTTAGAGTTAAATAATCTTAGTGCGGCATAAGAAAAGAATCAAAGGTCATCTAAAACATAAAATGAAATAAAATTTTATATAATACCAGAAGATTACTAAGAATTTTTTTATAAATAATAGATTGGTTTTATAAAAATAATTGTGGCTTAATAATAGATTATATAGGGAATATGAAATTGGGTATGAAATCAGAATGTTCCCATAAAACAGACTTGCTTATTAGGAATAATTGAGGATGGAATCATTTATAAAAATATAAATTAACAAAAGATAATGATGAATAGATCATGATAAATGATTTTTGAGAATATACATATAATTTAGAAGATTTAAATTAAATAATAGATAACTTAATTTGGGTAAAAGGAAAGATAGAGATGCCCAAATGAATAATGGTGGCTCGGGTATAATCCCATACATCAAGTCTGATGGTCTCCTTCAGATGAACATAATTTCCTAGAAAACCATATTAAAATCATTAATTAATATTTATAAAACCTCATATTTAATGACATTTATTTATTATAACCATGTTAAAATCTTTCATGATCATTTTGATGGGATAAGATGTTCGATTTCATTGTTTTTTCCATTACTTTTCATGATTGTGATACTTATATAAATGTAATGATAAATATTTAAGATGAGAATAATTGTCTATAATTGAAGATGAATATTATTACTGAAAATACTAAATATTACATGGTTATACATTTCAATTGGATATTTTGGGTGAATATGAATCATTATATAAAACATTAATGATAATTGTTTCGATTAATTGGATGTTTTTGATCACATTAAACACATTTTGCTTTATAAATTATTATCATGTGTACAAAAGATTACGAAACCATAAATTAGATATAATAAATATATTGTTATTTAGTGAAGCCATGAAAATGGGTTAATGACCAGAATTTAATATGGTAAAATAAATGTAAATCTTATATTCCTTGAATGTGATAATTTAACGCATCTTGGATGGTGTTTTAATTCCTATTATAAAACAAGGGGAAAGGATAGTAGAAGAATAATTAGTAAATTCCCAATAAGAAATTCCAATACATGTATTTTATTGGAGTTATCATAACATTTGGATGAATGAAGTTGAGAAACAAAAAATAAACGAAAGGAACTTCAAAGAAAATAAAAGATAAAAAAAACAGAATATACCTCTTGAATATATCTTCTCTAACAACCGCTTTAAGAAATAGGATTTGGTCCTATAAAGAGACCAAGGTCTGATAGAAGTGGTAGAGGGTATGAGGGAGATATTTTAGTTGAATTTGGATAGGGAACATGGATTGAGAAATGTGAAGATAAGAGTGGTGAGGGTGGTTTTTATAGTGGAGTAGAGGAGGGTTTTCTCAATATTTATTTCATTATTTTATTAGTTTTCCATATATAAGAAATAGAATTTATTATTCTAACACAAATAGTAATATATGCATTTTATTAGAAACCCAAGGTGATTACATCTTCCATGACTCAATAATTAGTTTTTTTAACTTATAATGTATATATACAACAAATTATTGTATTTCACTATTCACCAAGTATTTAAGTACTTCAGAAAAATTCCAAAAAATTACCCCAACCATTTTTTGACATGAATAATCCAAAAATGAACTCTTTATTATGAAAATAATTTATAAATATGGAATATATCTTTATTAAATAATTCATAATTAACATGTAAATATAGATTTTAAAATTAAAACTACTTTTATAACACATTATAAAATTAATTAAGTTCACTTAAAATTATAATTTAATCATAATTCAAAAAAATACTTATTTATGAATATATTTTATGAAAACAAAATTTCTTTTAATTAATTATTTTATTCAACAAATTTTAATTAAATATACATGACTCAAAAAAAATTCCAACACCCTAATTATATCATATTGTCACTTTTATGATGAATAGATTTCATTTATACATTCATTGGTTAGGATACTTATTCACTTGGATGATATTATATTCGTAAGGGTCATAATTTTATTTTTAAGGGTAACATTACTATTTATAAGGGTATGTTACTATTAACCCAAAATAATGTTTGTCTTTTCAGACCCCTAACATCTAACTGATCACAACCACATATGTAAGATTTTCAAAATTTAAATCACAAATGTGACAATATTATGATTAATGGAAACATAGTACATAGTAGTTCATTGTGTTTTTATTTCATGTGATAATACAATGTGACATAATTATAAGATAGGAATTCCTATTGATTAATATTTGGGCCATTACATTCTTATCCCCTTAAGGAATTTTTACCTTACAATTTTGTTTGACATTATATGCTATAAAAAGGTATGGGTACTTTTCCTTCATTGCCTCCTCTATTTCCCTTGTTTCCTTTTTGTACTTATGGTTCCACCGAAGTAGTTAGACAAGGTGAGTAGTATTTTTGTGTATAAAATTATCTCTACAATCCAAGATCTTCACTAGCTACTCCTCGTAAAAAATATCATTATCCAAATGTATTACCTCTGATGATAGTACATGTGAAGGATCTGGTTTATACTTCCTTAAGAGAGATATATTGAAGACATTCAGTACTTTAGACATGGCAGGTTGAAGGCCTAGTTGATAAGATACTTCTCCGATATAATCTATGGTGTTGAAGGGGTCGATGTACCTAGGAATTAGCTTTCCTTTCTTCTCAAACCTCATAACATTCATC
Source organism: Viscum album (assembly GCA_963277665.1). NCBI lineage: Eukaryota > Viridiplantae > Streptophyta > Magnoliopsida > Santalales > Viscaceae > Viscum > Viscum album. The sequence continues at coordinate 844,460,877 of OY728161.1, forward strand.
AATGAAGATATTTGGAGGAATACCATATATCCAACTTTCAACTCAAGGTCTCATTGATGATTTTATGCATAACACTTCTTTAAACATTGGGATACCTTGATATGATGCTGAATAGCTTTCATCTTATCTACCATTTTATCAACCATTTCATGTCCTAGAATCTTACGTTCACCAACTTTGTCCCAACACGCTATTGTTTTTCACATTTTCCCATAAATGTATTTATAAGGTGTCATTTGGATTCTAGAGTAGAAACTATTATTCTTAGATAATTAGAAAAGTGGAAGTTATTAGTCCTATCACACTTTGAAGTCCATATAACATGTTTTTAAAATTTATTCTAATTTCGAAATAGTTCACTTAGATAGACAATTAGTTTTTGGAGGATATGTTGTATTGATGTTCAGTTCAGTGCTCAGAGCTTGTTGGAGAATTTTCCAGAACATCAAGTGAATCTTAGATATCTATCAGGCACAATTTATAGTGATTCACCATGCATCGTTACCACCTATTTGATAGATATATCCATTAAAGTTGATCCAATGATATGTCCTCTCAAATTTTGATAAATTGAGATATCTTTGAAAGATGATCTATAATGACCCATATAGAATGGTTTTCTCTGGATGTTCATGGATGTTCGGTGAAAAATTCCATGGTAATGTTCTCCCACATCTTTGTTAAAATGGGTAGAGTTTTCATCATCCCCTTAGACTTTTGTCTTTTAGACGTCACTTGTTTATATACAAGGCACATTGATTTATATTCAACAATATCATTCTTCATATTGTACCACCAATTTTTCTCTCAGATATCAAGATACATCATTGTTCTCCCTGTGTGAATTGAAAAGGTTAAGCTGTGTGAGTCATTAAAAAGATCCATCTTTAATTCTAGATTGGATGGTACACATAATCGTGACCCAGATCGTACAAATCCTTCCACATAAATCTTGAACTCATAGGATTTCCCATTTTTAATAGCATCAAACCTTTTTAGAATTTCTACTTATTTTTCTTGATAATCCATTATGTTCTCTATGAGGGATGGTTGAAAAATAATTTGGGAATGGATTTATGATGTTCATATATTAATGATTCACATGTCCATCTTCTGTAAATATAAGAATATTGGACCTTTTTCAATTCTCATCATTGGTAAAAATGTAGGATCATTTCTACATAAAGCATGTGCCACCTTATTTTCCTTACTAATTTGTTAGTGGATTGAGAATTCATAATCCTTGATGATCTATAACCATCTATATTGTAACATATAAATATCTATCTATGTGATTATATAATTGAGGCTCTTGCGATCAGTATACATCTCACACTTATCCCTATAGAGATAATGCAACCATATTTTCAATGAAAATTTCTCGGCCACCAACTCTAGATCATGCATGGGGTAGTTTTTTTCACAGATTTTTAACTATAATGAGAAGTAGGATATCACTTCTTTCATTTTTCATCAGCACATAGCCTAGTCCCATCATTAAAGAATCAATGTGCCTCACAAAGAGTTCTCCACTTATCGGGAGTATAGGTATTGGTGTAGTGATAAGCCTCTTTTTGAGATCCTTATAGCATTCCTCACATTATTGACTGTAGATAAACTTAACTCCCTTCCATTATAGCATTTTAATGGGGTTTTACAATCATTAAGAGTTATTCCCAAATCATCTATAATAATAGGATAGACCTAGAATGGTGTGGGTCATTATTAAAGATATTGTCTTGGCCCACTCTTCAATTGAATTTTTCTTGGAAGGGTCCACAGATATCCCTTTTCAAGTGATAACACTCTCCAATAATGATACATCCTCCATATAGAACACACTTTTCATGTACATTGCATATTATTTCTCCCTTTGAAAATTCCTAAAAACATTATTCAAATGTTCCTCAGGGTTCCCTTTTCTCTTAGTGTATTTCAACATATCATCGATAAAGACTACAACAAATTTTTCAAGGTGATATCTGAAGTCGTTATTCATTAAATTCATGAATATTTCTAGAGATTTTGTGAGTTCTAAGGGAATTTCAATGAACTCATAGTGTCCATACCTCATTCAAAATATAGATTTGGGAATATCTCCATTCCTCACCTTTAATTGGTGATGTCCTGACCAAAGGTCCAATTTATAGAAATAATTGTCCCCTCATAGCTGATTGAACTAGTCATCAATATGATGTGGAGGATACTTGTTATTGTTATTTTATTGATCTAATTATAATCATTATATAGGTGCATTGATCAATACTACTTCTTTATAAATATGACTACTGTACCCTATGGTGAAGCACTCTTTTGTATAAAACTTGACTCCAGATTTTCCTGTAACAGCTTCTTCATCTATACCAGAACTATGGTGTCCATTTTACATGGTGTGTTTGATATAGGCAATGAACAATGAATAAGATTAATTTTGAAATCAATCTCTTTATGTGGAGGAATACCATGAAATTATTCTATAAATACATCAGTTTAATCCTTCAAAATGGGTATATCTTCGAGAAGTATCATCTCCATTACCTCAATCATTTGAGATAGACATTGCTTCTCATAAGGCAATAATATTCACACATTATACAATGATTCTAATGGATATTCATATCCCTCCAAACACATGTAAATAATTGGATGATGATTTGGTATGTGAAGTGTGATTTCCCTTTCATGGTAGTTGAATTTATATTTTTAGATAGATAGTCAATCGATTCCCAAGATAACATCAAACCCCTCTAAAGGATGTTTTATGAGATTTTCTTGGAGTTTATATCCAAAAACATTAATCAGTGAGGAGTTATGTATTTTGTATGTAGTAATTCCCCCATTTTAAATTCTCACAGATAACTCAATTTCAAAATTTTGATGTGGTGTTTGAATGATTCTATTATCCTGAATGGACCAGGGGCCTTCATTTTTTATTGATTTTTTATAACACCACTTTCTAGGGATGAGGGGGAACCCTTAAAAGGACCATAGGATTAGAGATTTCATGACTTGTTTGTCATAGGAAATATACACGCTATACTTAGAACTCATCCTCCCAACTTTTTCATCGTAATATCAACTCACCACCTTCTCATGGTTGTTCGGATAGAATTTTTGTTCAAGGAAAATCTTCTCCCTATGGATATTCCAAACCATATCTTTCTGAAAAAAATCCTCTTAGCTTCTTCTCTAGTGAATGTGCCTTCTCAGAACCCCAATATGGAGTTTTCTACTTGTAGAGTCTTTTTGTTCATTTAAGAAAAATTTCTGGTGGCTCGAAGGACTTGAGGTGGGCCAAAGGCTTTGTGGTGGCCCGAATGCTTTACTGGTCTAAAGGCATTGGGTGGACCAAAGGCCGAAAAGGACCCAAGGTCCAAACTGATATCCCAAATTCCCACACAAATGAATATTTTTAGGTGTTATTGTACTAAACATTACCTGCTACAATACTACTATAGAACATGATAGAGTACAGCTACAACACCTTCTACGGTACTTGGAAATATGTCCCCACCCAGTTTTGATCTCGGATCTCTTGGATGCACATGCAGTGTCCTCACCAATTGGGTTAAGGCTCTTGTTATTCGAATAGTTCTTCTAAACTAGAAAGATATGAAAGAATATGTAGAATATGAATCAAGTAGCACATTTTCTTTTTTTGAATGAATAACTAGCAGACCTATCACCACATCATTTTCTAGCTCCACCTTAGCCATAGTGATAGAATAATCCCTTTCTGGTTTCATTGGCGGTTGTCATCAACTTCCTCAAATAACCCTTGGAATATGGAAATTTTTTCTGTAATTCCCATGATCCTTTCAGTTTTAACACTACACTATAAACTGACCATTGATCTAAAACATCCTTTCTTCTTCAACATTAATGGGATTCTTTAAATCCATTCAGCAGTTCTTTACTAGATATCCCATATTCCACATTTGAAGAAATTCTTGGTTTCCTATAGATAGTTCCCTAGACACTTATTCTTAAAATTTTGACATGTGGGATGTTTTATCCTTTTTTCAATCATGGGGTTTATTATCTGAACCACTGATATTAGAATCCAATTTCCACTTTTTATCATTTGGTCCACGAGACCATTGGGAGTCTCCAATATCCATTACATCCATGAGGGAACAAAGGAAAATATCCTCATAACATTTAATGTAAAGAATAACAAAAACTTTTCAAATACATGACCTTAGTCCGCTGATGAAGTGATCCACCATGATTTAGGTGTTCATGAAAAAGTTGAAGGCGTATCTTGCAAGACTTGTGATATTTTCTTCCTATGCCCCAATGGACTAATCTTCCTTTTACTTGTATCTCAGAAAGTCTCCTTCCATCTTTAGATGGAGGTGTCAGGGAGAATATTTTTGAAAAACATTTTCTTGAATTCCTACCAATATATGGAATCAGTCTCCTAAAAGGACATTGTATTCTTGATCAGTGTACACCACTACTCGGCTTCCCAATCAAAATGATTGACATCACATACAAATTTCTTTTCTTATGAGAACTGCATAACATAAAATATATTTTCAATGGAGATAATCCATTATTATATGAGGAGGGGATTGAAAGGCCTATTAATAATGGGAGGACTTTTCCACAAGAAGGATTTAACGAAAAATTTCCCTTTCCTTGGAAGTTGATGGTGTACCACATTACTCATGTTATTATTCATAACATGATTTAGATGAGAAGATATTTTCCTACTGTTTTGAGAACCCATTACCTTCTTATAAGACATATCATTAGGAAAATCATCACATTTCCTATCACATTCATTATTGTAAAGAGTTCTTTTATTTACTTCCATTAGCTAAGAAAAATAATTTACAGTTAAGGGGCTTGATATCTTGGCTATTTAGAATAAAAAAACATTAAATATAAAAGAATAAACTCTTAAAAGAAAATTAAATACTTCCCCATGATTAGCTAGGGTTAAATCTAGATTACCCATTATATTTTTCTTTAAATTTATTCTTATGGGATTATTTTGGTTCATTTATTAATGGTTCATAATAATCTTATGAATTTACCAAATCATATCTTCCAGGAGTGTCAAACCAAGAGTGTAGCAAGGCCCATTATTGTGCACCAGTTCCAATTCAAGTCAATCTCAAAGCCGTGTTTTTAGGTTTTATAACTTGATACATCTATACACATGCCACATTCACTTTTTTGTATCCATACATGGATGTATTTTCTTGTTATACCTTTTACTATAAACATTCCAAAACTGATGGATGTTTTCTTATACTGAGTATAATTCTTAATGTTTTTACAAAATTTCTCTCTTACTAGTATCCAAAAATAATTATACATTCATTTGATACCAACTATAGAGACCATATAATTTTATACATTTCATTAAATGATTTTATGCATAATAAAGTATCATATTAATGGCCACATATCGTGATGTCTTATGTCTTGGAAGACTATGTACATAAAACCGAAAACATGGGACTAAAAAAATTATTTATATAATATTCCTAAATAGTTCCAAACTTACGTTGTTCTCATTCATCTTCATAGGATAACCTGGGGATAACATGAACAAAGGGATGAGCTTAAAATCACAGTATGGGAATAAACGTAAGAATAAAATTTTAGCACATGGTTTAGATGGCATAACATAATTATATAAAAAGGCATGGAACATATTGATTCATAAAATATTAACATGGTATCATATAAACATGAATTCAAAGTATTGTGTAAGCACTATAAAACATGAATTTAGGAGTCAAGTCTTGTTGCACACAGAGGAGAACATGTAAAGGATAACCACTAAGACTGTAGCACATGGTAGCACAAGACAAGGCTAACTACCATGACCGTTTCACATAACATGTAGCAACCCAATGTCATTCAATTGAAATTCACTTCTTATAAATATGTTATAAAATCACATGAAAACACAACACAATGAACTAATAAGAGCTATGTGACCTTTAAACATAATTGTTTTCTACTTTTTTGTTGGTAATTTTGAGAAATTGATACACACGGTTGCAATCCGTAATTTATTTAGAGTCTTATTAGAAAAACATAATTTTTGGAGAATAGTAACATAACCTTAGGAATAGTGATATACCCTAATTAATAGTAACCTTAACTATGATATTATAAAATTAATAATCAAGTTAAATTATGGTGTACCAATATTTTATAATAAGTAAATGAATGTTTTAAAACTAGTTTTTAATAATAAATTATGAGTTAACTTTAATATTAAATTAATAATATTAAGAATTTTTTTTGTAAAATGGAATTCATTTTTGGATTCTACACATCAAAAAATGGGTATGGTGATTATTTGATATTTTTATGAAATACCAGATTTTTTAGTGAATAGTCAATACATTAATTTACCATATAAATACATTATAGTGAAAATCCATTATTCCCGACATAAGAAGGTATTTAAGAACCCAAATCCATAACATACATGAATTTATTACTATTATTGGTCATGGAATATTTACTATTAATTTACTTGTGATGAAATAATAAATTAATGATTATAATATTATGAAAACCCTCCTCCCCTTCACTATAAATACCAGCCATTCATACCTCCTCTCTTCACTCTAACCATGCCTTGTTCCATGCCAATATTCTACCAAAATATCTCCTCAAGCTTCTCCCTGAAGTCTAAAGTCCCATAGTCTCTTCAATATAAAACAACCTCACCCCTTAAGAGGTTCTCAGTGGAGGATGTTTCAAGAGGTAAATTTCTCTTTCAATTCCATCATTTCTTTTAAGTTCATTTCTTTTTCTTTCCTTCCATACCTCGCTTCACCCAAATGGTATGTTAACACTAGTAATATACATGTCCATGAATGATAGTATGCTAATTGGATACTACATTATCTTCTCTACTTTCCACATATTTTATTTGAAAGAAATGAGAGCATCATTTGAGATGTACTAATTTAGCACATTAAAGGACAAGAGTTTATAAATTTATATTATCAGATTCAATTCAGGTCATGAAAAAATTTGTGTTATGGTTGAACCAGATTATTATATATATAATATATCTTATTTATTGTTCTGTAATCTATTTGTACTAATGGTATTAAGTTATAAAGAAATACATGTTCCTTGTAATCAAACCCACATATTAACCAAAACGGTTATCACTATGGTTTTATATATAATATATAGACTTCACTATATGTAACCAAATAAAAATTATAACCATGTAATATATTGTGTGTTCACTAATAACATACAACTTCAATTCAGGACAATCACATTCATCATATCTATTTATCTGAACCTGAACAAATCATTAAATCCAAAGAAACAAACAGACCCGAACAATGAAATTGAACCTCATAACCAATCAAAAAGATATCTATGAACATAAAATTATTATACTAAACCAGTTAAATATATATATATGGTTATGTATTTATTAATTAATAACCCTAATTTGGTAATTCATGTCTTTTATAACAAGTGCAGAACACCAATAAATTTAAGGTAATGGATCCTCTCAATTTCTCTCTTAATCAAGATTTTCCTCTATACTATGCCTTTTTACGTGTAATACCAAATGATGGGGTATGTTTTCTCACATCACCCATACTTCCCTCAAGATATATAAATCTTGGGAAACCCATTTCTCCTTCATAAATCCATCTTAGGTACACTCGAAACCATGCCAATAATCTGTAAAAAATTCTACCTGAATCTTTTTTATTCTTTCGAGTTGCCTTGTATTTTTTTATATCATAATGGAGTAATCATATCAGTTTATGTACATATTATAAATGTTTTTTTAAAAAATTCCATTATAAATACCCTTTTATCACTCTCTTTCAGGGATATACATGTTTTTAAATAATTCCCTCATTAGAAATTTCTGATAAGAAAACCTTTTTTAAGGGAACTTCCTAATTTTTTACCCAATTTCAAGTGCACTTTATCCCCTATTTTAATCAAACATTGTCTTTATAAAATAAGTTTCTTATTATGAAAACCTTCATGGATCAATTATTTTTGTATATAAAAGACTGTTCTATTTTAATTTTTTAAAAGAACTATACTATTTTTCGTTAAACCATACAAAAATGTTTTAATGCTAATGTTTCTCAAATACATTTCTTATTTGTTGTCACTTCTGTTTGACATCACATAACATGTTATATGCTTATTTTACCCTATGAACGTCCATGTATGTTTTAATCCCTTCCATTCATCGACACCTTCATGATATGACCATTGGTTATGCTTTATTTCATTATTGTGGAACCCAATTAATTCCATAGGTACCCTTATGTTTTTGTATCGTTGATTATCCATGATTATTTATGTGGAAGAATATTCATGAAAACTTTTATATGGGTGCACCTCGATAGTACTCTAATGCATTGGGTAAAGTTACGTCTCATTAAATGAGATGTGAAACGGGATTGGAAGTTATGCTTGACCCGTACTAAAATGGGAAATAAGATTGTCGGTTAGCCTTGACCTGTAACAAAGACATGTTTTATGATTCTCCCACTTTTATATGATTCCATGTTTATTTTATTCTATTCATATATGATGCAATTTTATATGTTCTATGCTTTGGAGATCATTATGTCATGACTCCTAACTCATGTGTTTAAGATGTATCCTTATCTCCATTCCCTAACTATGATTTTTCAGCTCATCCCTTTCAATACGGGAAAAACAGTTTGTCGCGACGGGGTATTTGCGACGGGATTATTTCCCGTCGCAAATAGTCCATCCCAGGGGTTATTTGCGGCGTGATTTGGGGGCCTGTTGCAAAAGGTAATGCGCCCTTTAGTGCGGGATGCATGGTAAAGTGCAGGAAGGTTATTTGCGACGGGGGGATCCCCGTTGAAAATAGTGTATCGGTTGGAGGGTATTTGCGACGGGACCCGTCGCAAAAACCTGTGGCGGTAAATGAGTTTTTGCGACAGACTGTTGCGTTGTCGCAAAATGTGTGCCGACAAGTCACCTTTTGCGATGGGCCCTATCGCAAATACACTTTTAACCTCCAAAAACAGTCAATGCAGATAATGTTTTTTGCGACGGACCCCATTGCAAAATGTACCTTTCACGACGAGCTTACCATAGCAACAAGTCACGTCGCAACTAATCTAACCAATATATACCCTCTACATTTTTCTTTCTCTTCCTCTCATTTATTACTTCCTTTCACTCTCTAAACTCGAATTTTAGAGTGAAATTATCTCTCAGTTAGTTTTTTTATGGAGATGTTGTGAAGGCGCTTACATCAATCGGAGATCATGTTTAAAGGTAATTATATTCTATTTAATTTAGTATTTATTTAATTTTTTATGTCAATTTTAATTATTGTTGATTAGTTGTAATTAAATTTGATTTAAAATTTTTTTCTATATTTTATTAGAAAATAGTAATAAATAGTAATAATTAGTAATAATTAGGAATAAATAGTAATAATTAAGAATAAATAGTAATAAATAGTAATAATTAGGAATAAATAGTAATAAATTGTAATAATTAGGAATAAGTTGTAATAGTTAGTAATAAATAGGAATAAATAGGAATAATTAGTAATAAATACGAATAAATAAGAATAAATAATAGTAATTAGAAATAAATAGTAGTAATTAGTAATAAATGATAATAATTAGTAATAAATAGTTGTAATTAGGAGTAAATAGAAATAATTAGAAATAATTACGAACAAAAAAGAATAATTAGGAATACATAGGAATAAATAGTAACAATTAGCAATAAAGAAGAATAAATCAGAAAAAATATGATTAAATAGTAATAAATATGAATCGATATGACTAATTAGCAATAAATAAGAATAATTAGTAATAAATTGGAATAAATTGGAATAAATATGAATAAATAGGAATAAAAAATAATAAATATGAATAAATAAAAATAAATAGTAATAAATGGTAATAATTAGGAATAAATAGTAACAATTAGTTATAATTAGTAATAATTAGGAATAAATACTAATAAATAGTAACATTTAGTAATAATTAGTAATAATTAGTAATAATTAGTAATAATTAGTAATAATTAATAATATATAGGAATAATTAGTAATAATAAGTAATAATTAGTTATAATTAATAATAAATAGGAATAAATAGTAACAAATAGTAATAATTAGTAATAATTAGTAATAATTAGTAATAATTAATAATAAATAGGAATAATTAGAAATAATTAAAAATAATTAGTAATAATTAATAAAAATAAATAATAAGTAGTAATAATTTATAATAAATAGTAATAAATAGTAATAAATAGTAATAAAAATGATTAAATAGGAATAAATATTAATAATTAGGAATAATTAGGAATAATTAAGAATAATTCGGAATAATTAAGAATAATTAAGTATAATTAAGAATAATTACGAATAATTAGCAATAATTAGGAATAAATAGGAATAAATAACTATAATTAGGAATTATTAGGAATAATTAGGAATAATTATGAATATTTAGTAATAATTAGTAATAATTTGGAATATTTAGTAAAAATTAGTAAAAATTAGTAGAAATTAGTAATATTTAGTAATATTTAGTAATAATTAGTAATAATTAGTAATAAATACTAATAATTATTAATAATTAGTAATAATTAGTGGCAATTATGAATAAATATAAATAAATATGTCTAAATACAAGTAATTAAGAATAGTAAGGAATGAATAGAAATAAATAGCAATAAATAAGAATAATTAGGAGTAATTAAGAATAATTAGGAATAATTATGAATAATTAGAAATAATTAGTAATAATTAGTAATAATTAGTAATAATTATTAATAGTTAGTAATAATTAGTAGTAATTAGTAACAATTAGTAATAATTAATAATAATTAGTAATAATAAGGAATAATAGTAATAAATATGAATAAATAGGAATAAATATGAATAATTAGGAATAATTAGGAATAATTAAGATTAATTAATAATAATCAGGAATAGATAAGAATAAATCATAATAATTAGTAATAAATATTAATAAATACTAATTAATAATAATAAATAGTAATAAATAAGAATAAATAAGAATAAATTGGAATAAATAGGAATAAATAGAAATAATTAGTAATAATTTGTAATAATTTTTAATAATTAGTAATAATTAGTAATAATTAGTAATAATTTGTAATAATTTCTAATAATTTATAATAAATATTAATAATTAGTAATAATAAGTAATAATTAGTTATAATTATAAAAAATTACTAAAAATTAGTAATAATTAGTAATAATTAGTAACAAGTTCGTAATAATTTGTAATAATTTGTAATAATTTAGAATAATTTGTAATAGTTGGTAATAATTTGTATTAATTAGTAATAATTTGAAATAATTTGTAATAATTTGTAATAATTATTAATAGTTAGTAATAATTATTAATAATTATTAATAATTAGTAATAAATTATAATAATTAGTAATAATTAGTAATAATTAGTTATAATTAGGAATAAATAGATAAAACATGAATAAATTGGAATAAATAGAAATAAATTGGAATAATTAGGAATAATTAGGAATAATTAGTAATAAATAGGTATAAATATGAATAAATTTTAATAAATTGGAATATATATGAATAAATAAGAATAATTATGAATAATTAAGAATAAATAAGAATAATTCAGAACAAATGAGACATTGGACAAAAGATTTTTTGTCAATCCACTAGAAATTGTGTTTCACGTATGTATTTGTAATTGTTAAGTAGTTGTAATTATTTATCATTTTTTTAGATAGAGTTTTTATAACTTCAATTTATTAAAAAATAATAATGATTTTTTATTTTTTAGAAAACTATGGATCAAGGAAGTTGAAAACAATCATTATTAGATGAACACGCTTAAATAAATCAGCGTAAAAATACAAACAGTTATGGTTTAAATCCAATATATATTGAAGGTTTTGAAGCTTTCTTTGCATCATAAAAACCAAAATATGTTTCTGAATCTACAATAAAGTATCCTGGTAAAAAATGTTCTCTGAGAATGTTTAACAGATTTGTCAGTGGTGGGGGACATCTCTTACGATTTTGATTTCAAAAAGATTATGTTTTTTGGTATCAACACAGAGAACATATTTTCTGAGAGGATACTAATAACATGATTCTGGATCCATCACAGGTTCAAAATTTAGTACATGATGTTACAGGTCCATATGTTCAGCAAACTGAAACTCAAGATGATATTGATTTGACTCCTGAGTTGGCACCATCTGAATTTTATGAGTTATTGAGGTCTACTAAGGATGCATTATATCCTGGTTTCATGATATGCATATTAGAAGTAGTTGCAAGATTTATGGCTACCAGATCAGATAATGAAATGTCAAACAACTGTTTTGATCAAATATTTTCATTGGTTAAAACACTGTTACCTAAAAGAAATGTGTTGCCTGCAAATTACTATGAGAGGAAGTGGCTGGTTCGTAATCTGGGCCATAGTTGTCAGAAGATTCATGCATGTCCAAATGATGGAATCTTATATATATTAGTGAAAATGATTTGTTGAATAGTTTTCCCACATGTGGCCAATCAAAGTATAAAGAAGCTTAACTAGGGAAGTTTGGATCGATTTTAGTAAAACAGTTGAGATATCTCCCCATTACACTAAGGTTGCAACATTTATTTATATATCAGAACTCTAAGGAAATGATGTCGTGGCACAAAACAATTATTTCAATAGATAAAAGCTTGAATGATCCATTTGATGGTGATTCATGGAAAAAAATTTACCATTCACATCCATCTATAGTTTTAGAATCTTGAAACATGTGATTAGGTCTTTCTAATGATGGTTTCTATCTGTTTGGTTCTTATGGAAGTTAGTATTCATGTTTGCATGTCATTATAACTCCGTACAATTTACCTCCATGGATGTTTTTGAAGGATTACTATATCTTTTTGACCTTATTAATAGTAGGACATCCGAAAAAGAATGTCGATGTTTATTTGAAACCATTGAATGATATGTTAAATGCATAGTGGAGTGATTGTGTTATGATATATGATGTTTCTGCAAAACAAAATTTCATTTTAAAAGATACATTGATGTGGATGATTAGTGACTTTCCGGCATATGGCTTGTTATATGGATGGAGTACACATTGTCTGAAATCATGTCCTTACTATATGAAAGACAAAAAAGCCTTTATGCTCATCAATGGAAAATAACCCTTTCTATTTTGACTGTCACCGTATATTTCTTCCAACCGATCATCCTTTTCAGAGGAACAAATCTCATTTCATAAAAGGTACAATTCAAAGGGAGTAACCTCCAAAAATGATCTCAGGTACATAGTTAAAATTAGTTGTATTTTCATTACCTCACATCACATTTAGTCCATGAGGAAACCAATATAAAATTAATGGCTTTGGGAGAGAACATAATTGGACAAAACGATTCATTTATTGGGATCTTCTATATTGGTCTAATTTTTTGGTCCGTCGCATGTTGGATGTCATGTATATTGAGAATAACATTTTTCATAATTTATTTCAAACAGTTTTGGATACACCAGTTTTGACTATAGATACTCTAAAGGCATGATTAGATCATGCCCAAATTTACAGGAAACCGGAACTTGAACTATTAGAAAATGTCAGATCACATAGTTTAATGAAGCCAAAAGTAACATATACATTGTCCAAAGAGAGTCTCTTACTATTTTGATAGTGGGTTGTATATTTGAGGCTTCCTGATATCTATGCACACAATTTGGGAATATGTGTTAAGAATGAGTATATTACCAGATTAGGAAGTCTTGTGTTTCATGTTATAATTGAAAGACTTATGCAGATTGGATTCAAAGGTTTTATGAATTCTATGACTTGGGATTGGATAATAGACATATCATATTTTTCTCAATACATATGGGCTGTGAACATATACTAGGATGTGCTAAGAAAACTGGAAGAAGATGTTGTGTTAATTAAATGTAAACTGGAAAAAATCATTCTGCCATCTTTCATTGACTCAATGGAACATCTGATGTTACATTTTCCACATGAAGCTAAATGTGGAGGTCCAGTACAGTTCCAATGGATGTACTAATTTTATAGATTCATGAAGAAATTGAATAAAAAAGTATGTAACAATGCATCAGTTGAAGGCTCAATTGCTGACGCTTATTTCGAAGAGGAAATTTTTTTTTCTGCTCTAATTTTTTTTAATCTCAATATCTCTCAAAACATAATCACATGGGATGAAACGATGGAAATGTTAATAACAAAAAGGAAAATCAATTATCTATTTTTAATCATCCAAATCAAGGTTTCGGTGGAGTTCATGAATGATGGATTTTAGAGGATGAACATCACAGAGCTCATACATATTTTCTGCTCAACTATGTAGAAATGACATCATTTTTATAGTGAGTGCTTCTATCATTATTCTATAATTTATGTTACAGTATGTAAACTTATTTTTTCCTTATGTTATATGATAATCATATCAAGATACTGTAACACCCCATGATATCAAAGTACCTTATTTCTTCAAAGTAATTCAATAATTTTCACTACACGCAACACCGAATTCAAGCGCACCATGACTTACCAAACTAGCCGTTCAAAAGAGTTTGTGAATAGTATTAACTAAAATTTTAACTTTTTATAATCCTTATAATTTTATAATCCATATTATTAGTTTCTTAGACATAGTAAAAAACAAATTAATTTTTTTCAGATAAAAGATGTATTTTTTTAAAAATATAATTTTAATACCTTTTAATAGAGAACCATTTTAAATCGAATATTTAAATCTTTTATATATATAATTTTACAAAATAAACTTCTTATTTAGAATCGGGACATAAAAATTTAGTTTTAATAAAATTTTGGTGTTTTTTTATAACATTCATATTTGGGTGAATAGTGGAAAATACTATATTTTAACTGAATATAACTTTTTTAATCAAAATAATTTGTAGTGTTAAATTATAGATTTTAATGGTTTGGAAGTATAAATATATTATATTTTTACCATTTAATCCAATTTTATTCATTGGAAATAGTTTCACATTAAAATTGAACATAAACAACTATCAATCTCTTGTTAGTTATTATTTCTTTAAAACACGATTTTGGTTATGACAAAAAAATGTAATTTTAAATTAATAAATTAAATTTCAATGTTTTTAATATGGTAAAATAGACTTCATTTTTGAAATCGGAATATCAAAATTATCTAAGGGTAAATTTTTTGTATGTTTTTGAAAACCTTTAATTTTTGATGAAAAGTGAAAAATAATGTGTTATTGTTTAAAACCGACTTTTCATTAAATTAATTAAAAATTATATATAAATTTATATTAGATTAAAATAGATACATAATACCTATATAAGTTCAATGAACTTCATTAGAGTCATTTTATAATATGTTTAGATTTATAAATTTTTTTTGAAAGTTTACCGTCTTTAACCCACCACCTATGGGAATTTGCAAATTTACGTAAAAAACATAATTTCAAACCTCCAAAGCCAATAAGCTCGTCCATAATCTGCCTAAATACCCTCTCAACTATCTTCCCATCATCCTAGAGGCCTAATTTTGTTCCAAAATCCAACCTAAGGTTCTCTTTTTATCAAATCAAAAGGATGAACCCAAAGAATAGGTAATGATTTCACCACCCACTATCAAGTACTTTTATTCATACACTTACACTTTCTTTGTTATTAACATAACAAAATAATAAATTCTCTACCTTATATATACTGTGATGTAATTATAAATATGGAACAACCATATTCATTATTTTATCAATCCTATGAATGATAATGTCACCATGTGTGCGTACGTACAGCTTACAATCTCCACGCCGTGGTGTAATTTCTTATTCAACACTATCTTATTTGGATGGATAGAATGATGTGTAATATGTATATAAGTAATGATAATACAATGACAATGTCTTTGTACTATTAATATACCTTCCAATTCCACACCTTTAAAGAAATGATATTGTTGCTCGTGTGTACGTACAGATTACCATCTCCACGACGCGATGAGATTCATTTCCCAGTTCACCATTCGTCGATGATTATAAAAATATATATTACTAATAAGTATGTAATATAAGACAGAAAAATTATATTAGAGAAATACATAAATTTATATATATATGTATGTATGTATGTATGTATTCAATTACATACATATATCTTATTCAATTACTTCCATTCAATACGAAATGAAAACAGAAACATCGTTTACGCGTACGTACGGCCTACTGTCTCCATAAACAGTTTTTTCCATTTCATATATATATCTATTATAAATATTAATATTCTAAATATGTATAATTTATAAACAAATGATTATATTCTCGAATTATTAAAATCATGATCTAAATGATACGATCAAGAATAAAAAGTTAAAATATGTACTATAGAGAGAAATATTATTACCCAAAATGTTAATTTAACATGAAAAATAATTATTAAATGGATAGTATAATGTAATAAATGAATAATTGATGATGTAATAAATAAGAATATGGTACTTTTATAATCTAATAACATACAATGGTCATTATACAAGAGGTTAAACGTACCCTAGCCAAATGAAAGTGAAAGGTAAGGGTTAATTTCACAATATCTTTATTATCCGAGTTTGTTTTTACGTATGTATCTAATGGGATATATTTATTACACATGTATATTTTTCATGAAATAGCATTTAAATGGATTTATTTAAGTTACTTTTTTACTAAAACATCATTTCAAATGTTTTAAATTTTTATTCTTCTAAATCATTTTCATTAATTTCCACGTCTTCACAATTTATGTTAATGATTTATTTATATGGAAATAATTTTTTTTAAATGTTAATCCCTTTCAAATGTTTACATGTTGTTTGGGACACTTTGACTTAAAAATGTCTTTAAATTAATTCCTTTCAAAATTGTGTGACTTTGAAATGTTTTCATGTAAAAGGTAAATTTCTATCAATGAGTTTTACAAATCATTTTCACCTATGTCACATCATTTAATGATTTTAAACTTGTTTGAAGTTGTTTTTTTTTTGATAAAAATCTTCCATATTGTATTGAAGTTTTTTGTGATATTTTTGACTGTGGATGAGTTATTTTTACACAATTCATGGTTTATAGATAAAGTATTGACATTTCATATGCTAGTTTTAATATGAATTATTATGTTGTGTTTAATCCTTTTCATATGAGGAATGAATTGGACTTAGAATGTGATGGGTGGAGCCCGCTATATCTCATATATGCATCGGTAGGACTCATGAGACAAACTAGTGTTTTGGAACAAGGCGTTGAAAAATTCTTATTTGTAGTCTTAGAACAAGGCCATGACTATGTGGTTATGAAAGTCTGGCATTATGCATTCCATCATTATGAAAGTGGATTTTGATATGTCATATGATTATTTTACTAGTATAATATCCATGTGAATAATTAAATTTCATTATTTGATTTTTATTTTTCCTATATTATGATGAAGTTCATGTTTAAAAGGATTTGTTTTTAGTCTTAAACATTTCCTTAAATGTTTTTCCTTATTTATGAAAGTTTCCACTATTTTGTTATCCTTACTAAGCATCTGAGCTCACCCCTTTCTATATTTTATTTTTCCCAGGATGTGAATAAGTATATTATAACTCCCTTATAGAGATAGTCTATGGGATCTTAGTGTTTTATATGGAAACAATGTTGTTGTAGTTTTCCATTTTATGATGTAATATAAACCTTATGAATGTATCTTGTACTTACAAGGATACTAAACTAATCGATATATTGAGAATTATTATTTTGTGATCATGCCATTGGTATGAAATAATGCACTGACTCTCGGATTCTGCGGTCGGGGCGTTACAGTTGATATCATAGGAGGTTTATTACAAACCTTGAAAACAAGATTTAGGTAAACTCTGATTAGATCACATAGCCCTAAGATAGACTTTGTGGATTATTATAGAAGAAATTCCTAAAATTATGGCATTGTAGAGATTTTATGGGTTTTCCAAGAAATACATCCCTATTTGGATACGAATAGGTAGAGGTGGCTCTAGCATAGATGTACGTAGGGGTAAAACCCAAAAACAGTGCTTTGAGATAGACTCGAACGGGAAATGGTGCACGACAACGGGCCATGCTGCACTCTTGGTTATGACACTCCCAGTGAATTTGCTTAGAATAATTTACATTTTCATTAGAATCCAATTTCAAGGATTTAAGAGTAAATACTCTCTAAAATAATATATTTTATTAATATAGATAATATGCATAATCTTTTCAATTTACATTAGCTATTTTACAAGTTTGGAATTATGCATTGCAATTCAAATCCAAACCTAGTGTATGCCATTATTTAGAAATGGCGCCTTGTAGAAGGAATGAGACCTCCAAAAATACGCTTGTTTCAAAGAGTAAGAAGGATCATATCTTTCATTGTATTAATCCAACACTCAAAAAGGAAATAGCCTCATACGTATTATCATTATATGAAGAAATAGTATCATGTGTTAATAAGATATGTAATGAATTCTCTGAGTCATTTGGCTTTCAAGGGAAGCAAGAGAAGACAAAGATGGAAGATATAATGATGGATAAAGGGAAGAGGGAAAAGAAATAATTTCCAATATGTGAGAACTGTGGAAAGAATCTCCTTGGTAAATGCTTGAAGGGAATGTGAGTTTTTTATAAGTGTGGAAGAAAAAAGTCACCAAGTACGTGATTGAAAGGGTAAGAAATTTTTTTCCAAATGTATAATTCACCATCTACAAGGAGTTGGACCACTACATGAACCAATGTACAAATCATCATTGTATACCCCAAATTCTATTATTTGATAATAATAATGTTATGATTCTACTGAAGATGAAGATGAATGATTATATTTCAGATGTTGTTATTAATGTATTGTGTCATTTGAGTAATTTATAAATGTTGTACATGTTATAAGAATTATAGAGTATATACGGATTGTACTATAGTAATATTTCATTAAGGACATGAGATTGTGTGGAACCATGAATAGTTACTCAATGACAGGTTAATTTTTTTGGAAAATATATAGTTAAAATAAAGGTAAACCATAATATGGTTCTGATACTGAGATATTAATTTTGGAATAATACATGATTGATTTGGATAAATTATACTGGATATTGTAGACTACCTTGAAATTGATTATTGATTTATATATTCCATCATTTTTGGACTTTACAACATTTTCGGACAGAAGGAGTATATCCAGAATTCTATAATGAATAAGGGAGCATGAATGTAATCAATATGGTTTTATGGTAATTCAGGATGTTGTAATGTTTTAAATGAATACATGATGAAGGTGTTCACATGTAATTACATGGAAAAAAGGTTCTTTATTGTGTTTACCATCCTTATATATTTTTCATTGTGAGTTTGGACAGAAGTATTTTGGTTAAATTTAGTTTGAGATTATATTTGGATTTCCATTAAAAGGACAACCCGGGGGCCGGGCGGTAACCTGCGACATTCGGCAAGGCCACGAGACTTGAACCTGCAACCGAAGGGTGAAAATGGTGTATCATATACCACTATCCCAGGTGATGTCCTAGATTTCATAATGTAGTATTTTTAAAGGTCTATTAGATGAATTATTAATTCATTTTTTTGTAACCCTACATGAATATGATAAATAGAATATATTTTTTAAATTCTATTATCTTTTAGAGTGAAAGATAAGTTTGTGGAAGAAATTAGTTAAAGGATGGAACTGTACTTGTCAAATATATTTCTTTTCTTCCCTTATTCTATAAAGAATTTAATTCTTAAAAATTAGGTAAGAGATCTTAAAACAAAAAATGTGTTATCCTAATACCTTATTTTCTGTCGAACCAATGATATTTTAAATCATCATAGATTGATGGTTTTGAGGCCCTCGATTACAAAATTGTTTGTTACTAATGTCCTCAATCATTATCTATAAATATTTACGGTTTTCCTCTAATTATATGTCTCTAATTTTCACCAATGTTCTCCTAATCGAGATCATAATTTGGTGTCAAATTTATCATTCCCCTTGAACACTTATTATGACTAAATTTTATTAACCCAATTTCCAATGTTGGATTTCCCACAAAGGTATTTTCAATTCTCAACCATTTAATTTCGTAGAAAAATTTCAAATTGCGAGGACCCAATTTATTGAAGGAGGGAAGAATGTAACAAACCATGATTTCATAGTAAGTTATTTCTTCAATGTAATTCAATAACTTGCACTACATGCAACCCTAAGTCCAAGAGCACCACGACTTACCAAACTAGCCGTTCAGAAGAGGTTATAAATAATATTAACTAAATTTTTAACTTTATATAATTATTATAATTTTAGAATCCAATTTATGAGTTTATTATACATAATGAATACAAAACAAATTCATTTTTCAGATAAAAGAAGTATTATTTTAAAAAAATTGATAAATTTATGCCTTTTAATGGAAAACCCTTTTTTAATCCAATATTTGAAAATTTTATATATTAAATTTGTAAAAAATAAACATTTTCTTCATAATTGAGACATAATAATTTATTTTGAATACATTTTTTTTATTTTATGATAACTTTCAAATTTGGGTGAATAGTGAAAAATACTATATTTTAACTGAAAACAACTTTATAATCAAAATAATATGTAGTGTTAAATTATAAATTTTAATGGTTTTGAAGTATAAATAGATTATATTTTTACCACTTAATCCAATAATAATCAATGTAAATAATTTAACTTTGAAATTGAACATAAATAGGTATCAATCTTTTGTTTGTTATTATATCTTAAAAACACTCTTTTTGGTTTTGACAACGTAAATTAATATTAAATTAATAAATGAAATTTCTATGTATTGAATTCTCTATAATTTACTTAATTTTTGAATTTAGAATATCAAAATTTTCTTATGGTGAACTTTTGGTATGTTTCTGAAACATTCAATTTTTTGATGAATTGTGAAAAACACTACGTTATTGGTTAAAACCGCCTTTTCATTTAAATAATTATTTATTTTATTTAAATTTATTTTAGCTGTAAATAGATAAATTAGACTTATATAAGTTTAATTTTATTCATTGGAGTTATTTTATCAAACTTTTAGATATAAAAAAATTTTATTGAAATTTTACATTCTTTTACCCACTTGCTAGGAGCATTTGAAAATTTACAGAAAACATAATTTTACCATTTTTGTGAGATAAATTTCAAAATTATGAGACACAGTGGATATCAGTAAGTAAAATGTGGTTCAATGAGATGAAAATAATTTTTGGTGAATAATAACTTTTAAATTTTATTTACCACGGCTAAAAGTGAATAGGGTAAATAAAGGTAAAAATGATATTAGTATTACCCTAAAACATGTCCTAATTCTATTGGATAAGTGTAATTAGACAAAAAACAACCTTAGTAATAAAATATGACCCTTTATGTCCGCTTGGATTATATTAGGACATGTATTATTATTTAATTCAAAGAAGAGTTAAGAGTGTTAATTTCAATGATTAATAACTAAACCATTTTTAATATAGGGATACACATAAGATAAATTAGACTACAAATATTAATATTAAATAAAAACATATTTACCACATAATTGTATTTTATTTATAATTTTTATAAATTAAATAATAAAATTTATTTATGACACAATGATGATGCAGTAATTACCTAATTGATAAAATATTAAAATATTTGATACTATAAATATATAAATAAATGTAATTTGAGACTTTTTATGAATTCCACTAATTTTAGAGGTTAATATGACATATTAGTATTTTTTAGATGAATTTTTTTTCTGTTTAATAATGTTATTATAAATTTATCAAAAACAAAATACCAAATAGTGTCAAAATTAACATAAAATAGTTTTAAAAAAATTTATATTATTAATTAGTATTCTATTCATAAAAAGATAAGATTCCAAAAATGGAATTAAATAATATTATATATTTCATTAATAAACAAATTTGGGTTATCTTAGATGTTTATAGTAAGTTTATTAACAATATAATATGAAAATACAAAGAGACACGGTGAATGTCAAACTATTTAACTAAGAGTTAATTATAAAAGATAAGGTAAATACAGTAACCCAACCTATATAAAACCTATTGGTTGAGTGTTTTTCGACCCATAAAAATCTTAGTCATTAAATAATACATTTTTGATCCATTATAATTTGAAAAATATTTTATTATAAAATAATATTTTATTTTTTTTCAAAGGTACCCCGCACCCCTCTTATAAAAGGGAACTTCCCCTTCTCTCAAATTCACAACTCCAAATCCATTTGTCTCTAAAAAAAATTCCTGAATACCCTCTAAACTATTCTAACTTCATCTTAGAGGCCTTCCATTGTTCATAAATCCAACCTAAGGATCCCTTTTGATCAAAGAAAAAGGAAGAACCAGAAGATGTGGTAATGATTTCACCACCCTCTTTCAAGTTCTTTTATTCATCCACTTACTCTTTCATTGTTTTTACCATACCAAAATAATAAGTCCAGTACCTTATATATATTTTGATTTTATTATAAATATGGCACAACCATATTCATTATTTTTTCCATCCTATGAATGATAATGTAACCGTTCATGCGTACGTACGACTTATTGTCTCCACCCCGTGGAGTAATTTGTTTTTCAACAATATCTTATTTGGATGGATATAATGATGAGTAATATGTATACAAATAATGAAAATAACATGATAATGTCTCTTTAAAATTAATATACCATCCAATTTAACACCTATAAAGAAATGATATTATCACTCCTTTGTACGTATGGATTACCGTCTCCACGACGCGATGAGATTCATTTCCAAGTTCACCATTCATCGATGATTATAAAAATATATATTACTAATAAGTATATAATATGTGAAATAATAATTCTACTAGATATATATATATATATATGTATTTATTTACTTACTTACATATATCTTATTCACTTACTTACGTTCAATACAATATGAAAACAGAACCAACGTTTATGTGTACGTACGGACTTCCGTCTCCATAAACGGTGTTTTCCATTTCATACATCTATATATTATAACTATTTATATTCTAAATATGTATGATTTATAAATCAAGGTATATATTCTGTAAGTATTTGTATCATGATCTAAATGATATCATCAAGAATAACATGTTAAAATATGTACGATAATGAAAGTTATTATTACTCGAAATGTTAACTTAACATGAAAATCATTTTTAAATGGGTAGTATAAAGTCCTAAATGAATGATGTATGATATAATAAATATGAATATGGTTCTGGTATATTCTAATAACATACAATGGTGATTATACAGGAGGTTAAACATACTCTCAACCAAAGGCAAGTGCAAGGTAAGGGTGAATTTTATAATGTCTTTATTATATGAATTTGTTTTTAAGTAAGTATTTACTGGACATATTTATTACCCATTTCCATGTTTCATGAAAGAGTTTTCAAAGGGATTCATTTACGTGACTTTTTTTACTAAAACATCATTTCAAATGTTTTAAATATTTATTCATCTTAATCATTATCATTAATGTCAATGACTTCAAAATGAGTTTAAAGGATTTATTTATTTGGATGTGAATGTATTTA
Organism: Viscum album; assembly: GCA_963277665.1. NCBI lineage: Eukaryota > Viridiplantae > Streptophyta > Magnoliopsida > Santalales > Viscaceae > Viscum > Viscum album. The sequence continues at coordinate 844,484,522 of OY728161.1, forward strand.
AAATGATAATCCCTTTATAAAGTATCAAAGTGGTATGGGAAACTTTGATTCAAAAATTCCTTCAAATGAATTCCTTTATAAATTATGTGACTTTTAAATGTTTTCATGAAAAAAGGATATTTCTCTCAAAGATTTTTACAAATCATTTTCATCTATGTCACATCCTTTTATGGATTTTAAGCTTGTTTGAAGTTGATTTATTATGGTACATATCTTCTAAATTTTACTGAAGGTTTTTTTGATATGTTTGACTTCAGATTAGTTATTTTTACAACATTCATTGTTTATGGATAAAGTATTGAAATTTCATATGCTGGTTTTAATACGAATATTTATGTTATGTTTAAACCTTTTCATTTGAGGAATGAATTGGACATAGTAAGTGACAGGTGGAGCCTGCTATAGCTCCTCGATGCATCAGTAGGTATCATGAGAAAAAGCAGTGTCTTGGCACAACACCTTGAAAAAATCTTACTTTGAGTCTTGGAACAAGGCCATGACTATGTGGTTTTGAAATTATGGAATTATGCATTCCATCATTATAAATGTTGATATTGATATTTCATGGGATTATTCAACTAGTATAATATCCATGTGAATAATTAAATTTATTTATTAGATTTTTATTTTTCAATATTATGTAGAATTCCATGTTTAAAAGGATTTTGTTTTAGCCTTACACAATGCCTTAAATTTTTATGCTTATTTATGAATTTTTCTGCTATTTTGATATCCTTACTGAGCATCTGAGCTCACCGCTTTCTATGTTTTATTTTTCCAAGGATGCAAAGAAGTACATTATGAGTGACCTGCGGGGATAGTCTGTGGGATATCAGTGTTTTCTATGGAAACAATGTTGTTGTATTTTTCCATTTTATGGTTTAATGTAATCCTTATGAATGTATCTAATACATCCAAGGCTACTACACTAATCGATTTTTCGAGACTTGAAATTTTTTGATCATGACAATGATACGTAATAATGGTCTGACTCTAGGCTTTTGGGGCTTTGGTGTTACAAAAAAAACTTTTACAAATTACACCAGCTACTATTGAAGAACACAAACAAAAAAAAAATTTTAAATGGTTTCAAAAAATGGTAACATAAATTATTTATGGTTTAATATCAATTCCGTTTATGTTTTATCATATTAATAACTGGTTTACAAATTTTTAGGTGTCTCAAGATGGTGATAAAATTGATAATCGACTACGTATATTGAGAAACACACCATCCAAAATGGTTAAATCATATAATGTATATGTGGTGAATGGTATTTGATTTTATAAACATTAATATGGGGAATAAAAACAATGAACAATGGAGCTTTCTTGAGAGAAACGCATCACAGAGGAACTGAAGTTGACTTTTATGGCATTATGGATGAAATTATTGAGTTGTATCTTCTATTACATAATTACATAATAATGTTTAAATGTTCTTGTTTGGATACTAAGAGAGGATTGCGTGTTCATCCGACTCATTAAATCATCGATATTAAATATAGAAGCCTTCTTACAGTAAATGAACCATTTTTACTGGCTCACCAGGCACATCAAATTCATTAAATAATGTATTGTGCTACTTCAAGAGACTTGAGTGATTGGAAGAGCATAATAAAAATGAAATCTCAGGAAAATCAGTTTACTCAAATTGAATGTGGTTCCAATGAAGGGGAAGGAATTGAAAATTTTCCAGAGATGGCTCAAAATCCATCTTTTTCACAAAGAGACGTGAATATCGATGATGAATCTCCACAATTAAATAATGATGATGATGAATATTTTAATGATGTTATAAATGAATTTTTAATTAAAAGAGTTGATGAAATTGAAACTCATATGGAAATTTATGATGTTGGGGAGGAAGATGAAGGCATTTACATGGACAACTATAAGGATGAGAATGAATATGGACATTGACATAGTTAAATGCTGGTTATAATCATAACTAATATATATATATATATATAATAGTTATTTTCAACTATCTTCTAATAATAATAATTTTGTTCTTTAGATGGATCTTTATCTATTTAGGGAGTTGCATGAGGCTGATCTGCCTTTGGATGAGGGGGGTTGTGGACCACCAGACCCTCAGCCTACTGACGGTTCAGAGGGTATGTGGAGGGGGTGAGGCCGTGCATGATTGATGATTCCTAACTCTATCCCCAAGAGACATCCACGTCTTGTATTTGATCCATGCACATGGAGGTTTGGTAACCTATATATTTTATTTAGCTTTCATTAATTTATTTATATGTATACTAATTGTTTGATTATTTATTTCTTTTTCCCAGTTTTGCACATTTTGCTATTAGACATGGGATCACTATCTTGTGAAATTATTTTACTTAGTCGTGGATCACTGTGGAATATATTCTCGTTGATGTGCAGCGTGACATGTTCAATCATTGGCTGGTACATAAATAAATATTATTTATTTTGAAATTTATTTTATTAATAACATGATATTATTAATTATTTATAGGGTTAATGGTATACCATTAATGATATCATGCATGATGTTATCCATACAACATGTAAGGTGTCTATGCAAGACTGTTTCCATCAGATTTCAGACAATTTGAGAAGAACAACCATTAATAATGAAGGAGTAACAATTTGAAGAGTCGTGTAGAGCCAACTGAGTAGAGTACATTCCGTCTAATGTTTGGGATGAATTATGTTAACACTGGTTGAGTGGTGCATTTCTGAGGAGATCTTTTGTGGGATGAAAGAATTGGGGGAGACAGGAGGTGACACATTGAGCTAGTTGCCATAAATTTATCACGCAGAGAGAGCATATGGTAAGTATATTTTTTAAATATTTTATATAACTTTAAATATTAACATTTTATTTTATATTTCTGTAGGCAGTTGAGCATCACATTATTATAGAGTTTGACTTTTATCGGATGATGTGTAGTAATCCATCCACATGAGATATTAGAGTTGATCGCTAGTGTCAGATTCTAGTCAGAATTATTTTTTTCAGTTTGACAATTAACTGTGTATAATATGTACACCATTATTATTTAAAATTAGAGTTGAAGGAGTGATATGAGTCTGTGACCTCTCAGACACAGGATTAGAGTCAGGACGAGATGACTGAGCAAACCAGTGACCACCATTTGGATGAGGCGGCATGGATGTAGGCGACATAGTATGGCTTTAAGAAAGGTCGAGTAGTTGGTATTAACTCACATTTTACTCCTGGTACTTATTATGGTACTGCTAAAATTTCAGTGTCTAACTCGAGAGGTTCTTGTGGAGGGGCATCATCTTCTACCTCATACTATCAAGAGTAGTTTCAAACTCAGTCTGAGCTTATATTGTGTTTGTAGAAGCAGCATGAAGAGATGTGTCGACGACAGCAGCAGCAGTAGCAACAACATGAGGAGGAGATGTGTTGATGGCAGCAGCAGCATCATGAGTAGATGGAGTGCATGTGTCGTCGGACTCATAGTTTAGGGATGGAGTTTCCTCCACCATCTCCTACGGATCCTTCATCTCCTCTAGAAGATTACCCCCCATTGACTTATTTTTTATGTTAAAAACATTTTAATTTAATATTTATTTTAATATGAACTATTTATAGTTTCTTTCTTTTATATTGGTACAAGTATTTCATAATTTAAATTTTTAATATTTTATAATTTATTATTAGTATTATATTTTTTTAATATTTTTTTTATTTTACTGATAACAATAACATATTATGATTTTTTATATTTATTTTGTAAATATTGAGAATTATAATAATTCATTATTTTTATATTAATTTTAAAAAATTAATATGCATTTTTTATTAATGAAATTTTGTTAAATATATTTTTTAGTAATATATTTTTTAATGTCTATTTATTTTACTAAGTATTTTTATTATTTTAATAATATTAATAAAAAAATTTCATTTATCATAGTTTTATTAAATATTTTTTATTGATTTTAGTATTTGTGATGTGACCTTTTTCACCAGTTTCCCATCGAAAATAATCTTAATATACATTTTATTAAAAGTATTTGAGACGAGCCCTTCGTGAAAGGATTATTTATATATATATAATGTATATAAATGGAAGACTATTTGCAATGGGTCACTTTCTCGTCGCAAATATTATTTTTTGCGATGGACCCGTCACCAAAAATATATTTGCAATGCTATTTTCTGCAATGGGCTATTTGCGACGGATCCCCATCGCTAAAGATTATTTTTAATGGGATCCCATCGCAAATATCCCGTTGAAAATATCCTGTTTTCTAGTAGTGTTTCTTCATATGTACCCCATGGTAATCTATGCAGAGATAAGGGTTCAAAGGAAGCTAGCATCTCTTTATGAAGATTTAATAAATAACTATTTTTAGCCCCATGTTTTATGTTTAATGTACCTAGTCCCCTTAGACACTAGACATAATGATATATGTCTTGTACTCTGATTTACAATTTTGCTTAAAATCATGTAATTTTTTATGTAAGAAGATTGGTACGCTATAGTTTGTATTAGTGGAAGGTCTAGTTATTTTTAGAGGTTTGGAATAGAGAAACATAGTGAGAACCATAAGGATGAGAGTAAGTATAAGAAAACATTTCTGAATTTTGGTGAGTATTGGGTAATTATTTTATCAAGAAAATACACCCTTATATGGATACGAGCAGGTAGACGCAACTCTGGCATAGATTTATCGAGGCGTAAAAACCGAAAACACCACTTTGAGCTAGACTCGAACAAGAACTTGTGCACGACAAAAGTACGTGAGGCACTCTTGGTTATGACATTCACCGAGGATATTCTTTGGTAAATTCATGAGCCTAGTAAAAAACATTATTAGCGTACAAAAAATCCCATAAGGTTATAAGTTAAGAAATCGATCAAGGATAACCTAGTTTAAAACATAGGGAATCACATGTTAGGATATACTTCACCTGTAGAAGTTTATCCTTTTATGTTCAAAGTGTTATTTTTTATTCTGAATTGATTAGTAATCAATATCTCTAATTATACGTTCTTTTTTATAGTTAATGGTGGGAAATGGAAGAACTTGTTCCAACAACCAATGTGATAGGAAATGTGATGATTTCGATAATGATATTCCTGATATAATGGGAGTGGGTAATCAAAACATCATGACTATACTTTCCTAGCTGGATCAAGTTATGAATAAGAACTTGAATCATGCGGAGCGGCATCCTCCTAAAAAAAAGAAAAATTTTATGTAGAATTAATTTTGCAGAAAAGGCCTCCCATGTTTAGTTGATATTCTGATCCCCTCCTCACAGAATAGTGGATTAACTCTATTGAAAAGATATTCTCAGTCCTCTAGTGCCCAAAATAATAGAAGGTCGTACTATTAGTCTATCTTTTAGATGGGGAAGTTAATCAGTGGTGGAAACTAGTCAAGAATACAACATCCCATGTGACAATTGATTCCATTTATTGGGAGGAACCCTAGATGATATTTGTTAACAAATATTTTCCTTGAACCCACTATCTCACGATGGAAAGGGAGTTTCATGGACATAAGCATAAGGAAGATGATTCGGTCAAGGCATATGAAGAAAAAATCACAAGCCTTGTGAGGTACACCTATGGATTTTTCATTAACACCAAAATCAAGGTAGATCCCTTATTTAGAGGACTAAATCTGATTCCATGAAAAGGGTTGGTGATTCAAGACTTCAACAGTTATGAGGATATTGTATTTTTTCCAATCAAGGTTGAAATGGATATTGGAGGAGCTTAGTGGTTTCATGGGACCAGTGAAAAGAAGAGGAAAATGAAGAATAACATGGGTGGTTCATCAATAAAATCCCATGATGGAAAGAACCTTGACAGTTACACTTGTAAATGTTGTTGGAATAATCATCCTAGTAACTATCTGAAGGGAACCAAGAATTTCTTCTAATGAGAAATTTTGGGTCATCATTCCAAAAACTACTGAAGGGATATGAAAAATTCCAGTACTGTTGAAGAAGAAAGGACGGTTCTGATCAATAATCATCTTGTAGTGCAATGTTACAACTGTAATGAGCATGGGCATTATCCAAGAAATTTCTCTTGGACAAGGGTTGTCAGAGGCAATCAACAACAACCTCTATTGAAAAAAAGAAGTCCTTTTGTTATAAATACTATTGAGGTGGAGACAAACAATAATGTGGATATAGGTAAGCTAGTTATTCATTCAATATTAGAGAATGTACTATTTGATTCTGGTTCTATGAATTATTTCATATCATGAAAAATTAGTAGATCTATTCAAACACCACCTCAAAATTTTCAGGAAAAGTTACTTGTTAGAACAGAAAATGGAGAAATTATTGTGTACATGGTGTATAACTCCTCCCATGTTATTTTTTTTGGAATGAACCTCCCAACAAATCTCATCATACTTCTTTTAGTGAAGTTTGATTCTATCATGGGAAAGGATTGGATATCATTACACAAATCCAACATCAAATTTCGGGAAAAGGATATCACTTTTTAAATTCTAAAGAATCCCTTCGATTCATTACAAGTGTATAGAGGAAGATGAATATTCATTAGAATATTCAACTCATGTGTTGATACTACTACCTTGTGAGTAGCCATAACTATCTTAAATGATAGAGACAAAGGATATAATCATGCATGAATACATGACCATCATGAGGGATTAAACTAATGTATTCCCAAAAGAGTTTCTTGGTCTTCCACTTCACCAATAGGTTTTGTTATCAAATTAAAATATCCGTGGATATCCTCCTATCTCAATGTCACCTTATAGAATGGCCAACGTAGAGCTGGAAGAGCTGAAGATGCAGCTAATAGAGAGTATGGATAAGGTTTTTATAGGTCTGAGTGCATCACTGTGGGGTGTACCATTCCTCTTCATCAATTAGAAAGGTAGATCAATGTGCCTCTGCATTGATTATTGTGAGATCAATAAAATTATGATAAAGAAAAAGTGACCCCTTCCACGGATAGATAACTTGTTTGATCAACTTCATGGGGCATGCTATTTTTCTAAGGGGGACATTCCGTCTGGATATCACCAATTAAAGGTGAGGAAGGACGATATTCACTACAATACCTTTCGAATGAGGTATGTACACCATGAGTTCATAGTGAATCCATTCAGACTCAATTATTCTCTATATTTTTTTTGGATTTAATATGTAGAGTCCATATATATTATCTCAAAAAATTTGTGGTTTCTTTTATTGGTGATACTCTGATATACTCTATGATAAAGGAATAACATGAGGAGCATTTTAATTCTATGTTAAATACTATAAGAAGGGAGAAGTTGTATGTAATTTTTAGTAAATGTGAGTTCTGGATTGTGAAAGTATCATTCCTAGGGCATGTTATCACTAGAAAAGAGATATCAGTAGACCCTTCCAGGACAAAGAAAATTTAATAGTGGACCAGGAAAACTTCTTGTAATGCATATCCACTACATTCTTGGTCTAGCTGGTTATTATCAATGGTTTGTGAAGAACATTTCATGATTGTAAAACCCAATGATCAAGCTGACATAGAAGACAATAACCTTTTTCTTGATACAGGAATGTGAAGACTGTTTCAAGGAGTTGAAAAAGAGGCACATCACTACACTAGCAGTCACACTCCCAACAAGTGTAGAACTCTTTGTGGTGTATATTTATGCTTAAAATAAGGGATTAGGTTGGGTTATAATTACCAATGATAAAATTATAGCCTACACATCAAGGTAACTAAAAATCCATGAAAAAAACTATCCAAACGTGATCTTGAGTTGGTATTATTGATCATTGAGTTGAAAATCTGGAGGCACTGTCTCCATGGGGAGAAATGTGAGATATATATTTACTACAAGAACCTCAAATATTTATTCACAAAAAAAATAGATTAATATGCACTAGAAATGTTGGATATGGATCATAAAGGATTATAATAGATCAATCCACTACCACCCCGGTAAGGAAAATCAGGTGGCTAATGCTCTATGTAGAAATGATAATGCATCTCTATCAATAATGAGAATTGAAAATAATATGATATTCATAGATTTGAAAATGATAGACATGGGAATAATTAAGCGAAGGACTTCATCAATACTTTCTCAAATGATTTCTCAACCACCCCACATGGAGAAAATAAAATATTCATAGAGAATGGATGTGTAAATTCGGAAAATAGTTGAATCTATCAGAAATTAGAAATACATTGATTTCCAAATTAATGAGGAAGGAGTTGTAAGATTTGGGACACGATTATGTATACCATAAATTGTAGAGATAAAGAAGGATATATTGAATGACGAACATAGCTCAACCTTCTCTATCAACCCAGAAAGAACAAATATGTATCGAGATCTCTGAGAAATCATTTGGCGGGACAATATGAATCGAGAGAATATTGAATATACATCAAAGTGTCAGGTATGTCAGAAAGTGATGTCTCAGAGGAAAAAGTATAAAGGGATGATAAAACCACTACCCATCCGGACATGGAAGTGGGAGAACATTACCATGGACTTTGTCACCGGACATCTAAGGACATTTATAGGAATCAATTCTATATGGGTCATAGTGCATCTTCTTACAAGGAAAACTCACCTTATCGAAGTATGAGAAGAATTTTCATTGGATCAACTTGAATGAAAATACATAAATGATGTGGTAGAGATAAATTGATCACCACTACCTATTGTATCTGATTATGATATGAGATTCACCTAGATGTTCTAGAAAAGTCTCCAACATGCTCTAAGAACTGAACTAAAATTTCGTACGACCTGTCATCCATAAACTGGTGGCCAATCTGAGAGAAAATTTCAGACACAATAAGATATGTTGAGAGAATCTTATGTGGACATCAAAGGAAGATGTTACCAACATCATACACTGGTTTCATTCTCCAACAACAATAGTTTCCTCTTGAGCATCCAAATTGCACTGTATGAAACCATTTATGAGAAAAGGTGCATAACAATGACATGTGTGGATGAATTCGGTGAGCGTATGCTTCTAGGACCTGAAGTCATTGAATAAATGGCGGAGAAGTTGAAAACCGTTCACAATCATATCAATAAATTACAAAGTTGATAGAAAAGATATGTATAAAATCGTCAAAAATACATTCAGTTCGTAGTTGGAGATATGGTATTTCTTTGCACATCTTTGTGGATGAAGGCCATGAGATTTGGGAAGAATGGAAAGCTAAGTCCCAGGTATATAATCATCTTCGAGATACTTGATCAAGTGGGAGCTGTGGTCTATCGGCTGACACTTCCACCTACCATGTTGAAAGTACATGATATCTTTCATTTATCCCACTTAAGTTAGTAGAAATTTGTCCCTTCACATGTACTATTTTTAGAGGTGGTATAGTTGGACGATGATCATTCCTATGAGGCCCCACCAGAGAAGATCATGGATCGTAGAGAAAATGTTCTTTGTAATAAGACTACTCAACTAGTCATGGTTCTATGGAATGAACATTTGTACAAAGAGGCAACATGGGAACTGGAGGAGGTAATGTAGGAAAAGTACCGACTCCTGTTTATAGAATAGAATGTAAAACAAAATTTCAAGGGAGAAATTTCATATGGGGGGAAGAATGTAATGACCCAATGTTTTTCATTGGAAATTAACTTCTTATAAATATGTCATAAAATCACATGTAAACACAAAATAATGAACTACTATATGCTAAGTGACCTTCAATAATATTTGTTTTACTTTTTAGTTTGGACTTTCGAAAATATAACATACACAATTGCAATCTTTAAGTTATTTGGAGTCTGATAAAAAATCCTATTTGTTTAAATAGTAACATTACATTATGAATAGGGATATACCCTAATGAATATTAGCCTTACATATTATTGTATAAAAATAATATTCAAGTGAATTTATGATTTACCTCTATTTTAGAATAAGTAAATAAATGTATTAAAACTGGTTTATTAATAATAAATTATGAGTTTAATTAAATACTAAAATAATCATAATTAAAACATATTTTTTGAAAAATGGAAATAATCTTTGGATTCTATGCATCTAAAATGGTTAAGGTGAATTTTTGAGATTTTATTCTGAAATACATGAATTTTTACTGAATAGTGAAATTCATTAATTTACCGTATAAATACACAATAGTGAAAATCAACTATTCCTAACATCACTAGTGATGTAAAAAACAAAATCAATAGCCCACATGCATTTATTACTATTAATGGTCATTAAATAAATACTATTCCTTTTCTTGTGAGGAAATAATGTGTTAATGATTATAATATTATGAAAACCCTCATCCCCTCCACCATAAACACCACCCATTCTTACCTCTTCTCTTCTATCCTCATAATCCTTGTTCCGTGTCAGTATTTTTCCAAAATATCTCCCTAAGATCCTTCTCCCTATCAAAAGTCCCCTAGTCTCTTCTATATACAAAAACCTCTCCTTTTAAGAGTTTCTCAAAGGAAGTTGTCTCAAGGGGTAAATTTCTCTTTCCAATTCCTTCATTTCTTTTATGTTATTTTCTTTTTGTTTCATTCCTAACCAGCATTCACCAAAATGGTCTGATAACACCAATATAATAAATTTATTGGAATTCTATTATTCTAATGGGATCCTTCATTTTTTTATCCTTTCCCCATCTTTTATTTGAATGAAATGAAACCACCGTTTGAGATGTACTAATTTAGCACATTCAAGCACTACGATTTATCAATTTATATTATCATATTTAATTATGGTCATGAAACCATTTGTGTTATAGTTGATAAAGATTATTATATATTCAATATATTATAGTTAATGTTCTATAATCTTTTTGTACTAATGGTAATATGTTATAAAGGAAAACATGTTCATTGTAATCTAATCCACTGATTAACCAAAACGGTTATCTGTAAGGATTTATATATAAACATTTGACTACACTCTATGTAACCAAATTAAAATTGTAACCATGTATTCTCATGTATTTTCAAAAATAACATACAACATCAATTATGGACAATCACTTTCATCATGAGTGTTTATCTGAACATGAACTGATCATTAAATCCAAGTAATCAAATAGACCCCAACAAAGAAATTGAACCACATAACCAATCAAAATGACTATAATAAAACATATAATAATTATAATGAATAATTAATTATATATATTAATCAGTAAATATTAATTAATAATCCTAATTTGTTTATTGAGGTCTTTAATAACAAGATGATAACACCAATAGATTTAAGGTAAGGGATCCTCTCCATTTCTTCCTTAATCAAGATTGTCTTTGATGTTGTGTCTGTTTACGTGTAATCCCAAATGATGGGGTATATATTTGAACCACTCCATTCATTCCTCAGGATTTATATGTTATTATAAATGAATTTTATCTCTCATAAATCCCTCTTAGGTACACCCGACACCATGCCAATAAACTATAATGAATTCCACCCGAACCTTTTTTGTTCTTTCTGGTTGCCTTAACACTCTTTATATCAAAATGGATTTATATTATCTATTTATGAACATAATCTATATTTTTTATATTTTGAAAAAACTAATTTATAAATAACCTTTCATCACACTATTTTGGTTCTATAGATGTTTTTAAAAGATTTCCACCATTGAACATTCTGATAAGAATACATATTTTAAGGGAACTTCTCAAATTTTTAAACAATTTCAAGTCAAATATATCCCTAGTTTTAAGTCACCGTTGTCTTTATAAAATCAATATTTTATTATGAAAACCTTCTTGGTTCAATTATAGTTTTATATAAAAGATCTTTCTTCTTCTTTTTTTAAATTCTCTATAGTATTTTCCTTAAAACCAAAAAAAATGTTTTAATGATAATGTTTCCAAAAATACATTTCTTATATGTTGTCACTACTGTTTGAGAACAATTATGATGTTATATGTTTATTTCACCCTATGAACATACATGTATGATCTATTCGATTTCTTTCATTGAATAATTAATGATAAGCCCATTAGTTATGCTTTATGAAATGATTGTGGTACCCAATTCTTTCCATGGGTACCCTTAGGTTTATGTATGGTTGATTATTCATAATTATTTATGTGGAAATAATATTCATGAAAATGATGAGATGTATGCACCATGATAAGGCTCCAATTCATTGGGTAAGTTTATGCCTCATGAGATGTGATGTGAAATGGGATTGGTGGTTAGCCTTGACACGTACTAAAATGGGAAACGAGATTGGAAGATATCCTTGGCCCACACTAAAATGGGGAAAAGGATTGGAGGTTGGCCTTTACCCATAGAAAAGACATGTTTGATTATTCTGCCACATTTATATGATTCAATGTTTATATTATTTTCTTCCTTATAGGATAAAATTTTATATGTCCCATGTTTTGGATATCATTATGACATTCTTCTTAACTATTGTTCTTAAGATGTATCTTTATGTTCATTACCTTACTGGGATTTGTAGCTCATCCCTTTGTTTATGTGTTCCCTATGGTACCCTATACAGATGTAAGGGCTCATAGGATGTTAGGATATAATTATATAGATTAAATAATAATGTTTTTTATCCCCATGTTGTCTTTTTTATGTCCTAGTCTCCCAAGACATTTTAAATAATGATCCTCACCTTTTACTATGTTGCATTATTATGATTACAGTCATGTAATGTTTTATGTAAAAGGATTGGGTCTTTAGATAACATCTCATGAGTCTAAAAATTACCCAATTTAATAGATAAAAATCTAGGAACAACCATCATAAAATGTCCTAAGTATGATTTACATGTATATAATCATACATAATAATTCATACATAGTCATAAGTGTTTCCCATTGTTAGAATTGGGCATCATAATAATGTCATAAAACATAATAAATGGGATTATCCTAAAAATGTACATGAAGGGGAGAAATAGTTTACACTTGGAAAATAATAGGATATAATAGTCATATATCATGAAAAGTGATTTTAAGTGATGTAATAACATGTAAAAAAGATTACTTAAGAAAAATTAGTATTGAAACATTATACTGCGGATAGAGGAAAATATCAAAGGTTATTTTAAAAATTATAGAAAATAAAATTTTATATAAAACCAGAAGGGAACTAAGAAAAAAATAATACTAAAAAATCTTGGTTTTATAAAAATAATGGTAGATTAAAAATTTATTATATAGTTCCCTTGAAATTGGGTAATAATTCAGAAATTTCCCTTAAACTAGGCTTTCTTATCAGGAATAATTATAGAGGGAATTATTTAAGAACATGAATATTTCTGAAATATAATGATGAACGGATCTTGATACATGAGTTTGGAGCATGTAAAAAGATTTTATAATATATTCATAAAATAAAGATAATTTTATTTGCTTAAAAATAATGATAGAGCAACACGAAGGAATACTGGAGGATCTGGTTGAATCCCTTACCATTTGTATGATGATGTCCTTCACATGATCTTAATGTATTGGATAGCCAAATTGAATTCATTTATTAATATTTATAAAAACACTTAATTATGTAATTGATTTTGTAAAGCCTTATAATTTTCATTCAAGACCATGCTTATGGGTAAAGAGTTTTAATTACAAAGTTTGTTTCATTGGTTTTCATGATTGGTTTACATATATACACGTAATGATAAGTATGTAAGATTAGAATGATTGTATAGAATTGAAGTTATATGTTATTAGTGAACATAATGAATATTACATGTTTATAAAATTCATTTGGTCATTTGGAGTGAAGATGAATCATTATATAAATCATTAATGATAACCGTTTGAGTTAATTGGTGGTGTTTGATCACATCAAACTCATTTTTCTTTATAAATTAATATCAAGTGTACAAAAGATTCCGGAAAAATAAATTAGACATAATTCATATATCATCATATGGTTAAACCATAAAAATAGTTTTGTCACGACCCGTCCTCGGGGCCCGTGCCGTGACTACCCCAAGCCCGCCTTCCATAGGCCAGGGGCTGGCGACTGGCACCAAGGCGTAAAATCCCAGTAAACAGGGAAGGCATTGCCTTTATAAGTAACAACCACACAGAGTCAGCAAGCGGAAAGTAAAGTGCAGAAAAGTAAAGGGGGCCGGAATACTAGCCCAACTGTAAAGTACAACTGAAAAGTAAAGTGCAGCAACTGAAGAAAAGACGGCGGCCTCGTGTCGTCCACTGGCAATCCCACCTGAAGGGTGGGTACAGATAGCCTCCAGGCTCCTCGGGTCCCACGTCCGCTCCGAGCACGTCCCGCCCAGTGGTCCACCTCCAGGTACCGTCCTGCTCCACGCCCCAACCATGATCAGCGCTGTCCGTCGTCTGCAACCAACACAACAAGGTGCGGGCATAGCCCGTGCAGGGGTGAGTATAAGCTACTCAGTAAGGACCCCGAGACCCCCGAAGGTCTCCCGAAATCCACAAAGGATGTAGCAAAAAAGAAAGATGCAATCACAAAGTAACATCTGACTCGACTTAGGTATATGCCCATACATATACCTAAGTCCCCAATTCTAGCTCTGCTCACGAGCTCCCGAACAACTCAATCCACAAAGGAAAGCAAGACTCAAATCCACAAGGAGAGTAAACAGTAAATCCACAAAGGATAGTTCAACACAATCCACAAAGGAGAGTAACATAAGATTCAGCTCAACCAGGTATACTTTTTCAGATGACGTCAAAGATGATCACTGATCCATCTAAGTCGTCGGACCCACGAAGGATCGATAGGTACTAACCCCCGCAAAAGACCCACACAGGATCGGGCTCACACAGAACCTGTAGGCAGTGGCTCACACAGAACCGGTAGTAAGGACCCACACAGGATCGGGCTCACACAGAACCTGTAGCACTGATCCACATAGGATCGCTGAGTGCAGTAGTCGACGCAGTCCACTGAGGATCTCTGCTCTGTCGTTGCCGCAGTCCACGAAGGATCTCTGCTCTGCCGTCGTCGCAGTCCACGGAGGATCTCTGTTCTGCCATCGTCGCAGTCCACGGAGGATCTCTACTCTGTCGTCGTTGCAGTCCACGGAGGATCTCTGCTCTGTCGTCGAAGTCACAGCCAGCGCTAGGGTTCCCGCACATAGCGAGCTCGTTTAGGAGGGTCCGCTCCACGAGCCGAGAGGCTGATACATCAACTAACACGTAGTCCGAAGTTGATGTATCCAAAAATTCCGTATCGACAACAGGATCTCAACGCGAAAGACGGCGCGTCAATCGGACGCCCGGTCTGAGAGTTATTGGCAATTTCGTCCCAGGGGCCCGGTTGGTTTTTAGGGCAAAACCAACCCGACCGCACTCCGCCTGTATCCGATCCTCGGGCGGAGTATGCCAAAAGTTCCGTCTCACTTAGAGGAAACTACCACAGCTGACGGTACGTCGATCGGACGTCCGTAGCTCAAGTTATGAGCGTTTCCGCTCCGAGGGCCCGGTTGGTTTCGTGTGCGAACCAACCCGGCCGAACCCAAAGTCTTCCGAAACCTTGAGTATAATATACCGAAACGACCGTCTCGATCCAAGGATCGCGTAGCCGCTGACGGTTCGTCAATCGGAGGTCCCGGGCCCAAGATATGGGCGAAAGACCGAAGAGGGCCCAAAACGGGGGTTCCGGGCCCGGGGCGACCCGGCCCGAACCCCCCCCCCCCCCCCCCCCCCGGGGTCGGCCGAACCGGGTCGGCCCGACCCGGCCCGACCCGGCTAGGCCGGGTCCGGTTCGGCCTGGGCGCGGCCCGGCCGACCGGACCGGCCGGCTCGGCCTCGGCCGAGCGGCCGCTTGAGCCGCCGCGGGTCAAACCCGCGGCTTTGGAGAAATGCGGGCCGCGTGCTGGAAGGCCGGACCGCGGACGCGGTCCGGCGGTTCGCCGCTGCCGTGGCTCGGCCGCGGCGGACTCCTCCGGCGGCGCGCCGGGCGGCGCCGCCTCCGGTCGCCGGCGCCGCCGCGCCCGCGACCCGCGCCGCCGCCCCCTTCCGCGGGCCGCCGGAGTTGCTCCGGTGGCCCGTTTTGCCTCCCATCTGCGCCATTGTTCCTCCTGGGACGCGTCCTTCACTGCGGAATCAACAAATGGCCCTTGCGTCATGCTTTTGCCGTCGCCCGCCAAATCCGCACAAAAAGGAAGATCGGCGGAGGGTTGCCGGGTCTTGTTCGTTAGACCCGCACCCTCCGCGTTAGTCAAAAACAACGGGAGAAACAAGAAACGACCAAATCAACAATTTTAAATAAATTTAAAATTGTTCCGTGATCGGTTCTTTATTTTTAAAAGAAATAAAATTACGGGAAAGGAAAAATATTTCAAATCAACCCTTACTTCGCAGCTGTCGTTGCCGAACGAGGGATCGTCGCGGGATTGCTCATCGCGGAAGAAGGGGGATCGTCGCGTCGTCGCGGTATCCGGCGTCGCGTCGCCAAACTCCGGATCAAGAACAAACGGATTTAATTAATTAAATCCGTTGCCATGAAATATAAAAAGGGAGAATTAACGATCCGATTCTCACCTTAGTTGCCGAACGAGGATCGGCCGCGGAAGAAGAGGCGTCGCCGAAGAACGTCGCGGGTAAAGCTCGTCGACGTCGCAGATCTCGGTGTGCGTCGTCGAATTCCGGTCGCCGGCGTTCTTCGCGTTCTTCGCGTTCTTCGCGTTCTTCGCGGAGAGGGTGGAGGCTTAGAGGAATTGCACAACGATAGCAATCCTCCAAAATAGACAAGTTGTCTATTTTATTATTTTGCCAACTAACGTAAAACGCATAAGTAACG